>OY856343.1:10047500-15047500 GCA_963693475.1 Ectropis crepuscularia | reverse complement strand
CGTCCAACTGGGAGAGGCAGGGAGGGTCGAGGACACAGGGTATGTCGGCCGAAACGAGCGCTCTGCGGATAATGTCGTTTAAGGTGTGCTGTCGCGGTCTTCGTCCTGCACAGCGAGAACAGCTGAGACTATGCAGTCCAGTTGCGTCCACCGTCGCACTGCAAACGCAAACATGTGTTTCACATACAGGGCAGCCGATCCGGAAACCCGTCGCCACCCTAATAGAATCGTCGTCAAGGAGCATGCCCAATTGTGGGGAAGGTAGGGCATGCAACCAAGCACCGGACTCTGGCTGAGAGACAGCATTGAGTCCAGCCAATCCGACTCCCGATGTTTCGCTTCGCAACTGTGCCAGAATGTGTGCTCTTAACAGGTTATCCCAGTTTCTCTGTATCTCAGGCTTTTCAGGGAGATCACCCTCGGGATACAACGAGGACCACGCGGTGAGAGAATCTTCTTGAAAAGGTACGCATATTGCGTCTCCGAAGCTCGGCAGCATACTGGCAATCAATCCGGCAGCCCCATACGAAGAAGCACGAAATGCGATGGGGCCAGTCTCGTGCAGCCGCCGCAGCCCCAAACCGCCAAAACGGATTGGCAGACTAGCCTGGCACCACTGCGTCTCACTCATGTTGACATTCAACATCTCTTCCGCGATCCTTTTTAAAGTGTCGTCAAACATTTTCACTTCATTATCAAAACTCCACGTCGGGGCTGTCCGAATGATGTAAGTCATTTTGGGCAAAGCGAAGCAAGCCCGCAAAAGAAGTAATGAAACGTGTGCGGGATGATGCTGAAAATGACTCGCGAGCGATGCCAGTAACTGAGTTTTAGAAACAATGGTGTCTCCGGTACCGTCCGCGAAAATTGGAGCACCCAACAAGTGCAAGGATCTTCAGTCCATTATCCGGAAACCGGGTATAAGAGACGCAAATTCAGTCCTTGATTCTGCAGCTATCGCGGAACACGGGTAAAATTCACACTTAGATGTGTTAACTTCCAAACCCAATGCACGCAATGCAGGAAAAAGCAACCCCACGTCTCTCTTCACCATATCTGGTTCACCGCCCAAAGTCCCGTCTTCCAAGTACCAGATGTTCAAGGGTGACTCCAGAGACTTTATTGCCTTGTGGATTGTCAAACTAAAAATGAAAAAAAAATCGAAAGTTTAAACTATGTATAATGATACTTCACTTAAAAACAGTAAAAAGGTTTTTGTATTTGTACTTTTACAATCTCAGTTCATAAGGTTCAACGTACCGGTTTCATAATAATAAAATGTAATATTTTGAAATAAAAATCATTATTTTTAATGCAAACTAAACTATGTAATTAGAGTTGGTAAAAACAGGGTAGCCATCGGCGGCATTATGAATGATAAAGAGTCCTCGCAGCTCATGAAACGCTCGTTAGCGAGCTCGCAATACAGCTTCGCTTCGGCGACTTCGTTCCTCGAGTTTCCTTAACTGTACAAGTACTTTGTTTGTATAAACTGACCACAAGTTTTTTTTGACGAAACAATGATACGAACAAATTTTACTTCTTACTTTTGTACATTCAAAACAAAATATCGATTCATATTTTGAATTAAGAAAGTATCTAAAATGGTCTGGGCTTCCATTAAATACGTGAGGTGTTCAAGGCCCCCCCCTCCTTCAAGGGGGTCGAGTCAAATCTTATGTGGGGGAGGGGGTGATCTTGGCAAATCTCCCAGCATTTTTTTTCGTAGAAAATGTTTCCATTTCGTGAGAGAACTGAAAAATTGAGTAAGAAATGTGTAAAATTCTCACGTGAACAAAACAGGGGTTGAACAAAATCTCACCAAAAAGGGAAAGGATATCGAAAAATCGTCAAAATGTCCTCACGCAATTTATAATTGAACAATTTATACATGGCTCTTGAACCAAAATAATTTAATGATGTCCTTGAAAAGACAAAGGTAAAGAAGATGAATATGATAATGAAGGGCCTAAAACTGTACTGTGTGATGAATGAAAAATTTTTGTACTAATTTAAGAAGGCATAACGTTTTTAGGACTAATAATAATTTGCCATAACAACTAAACGCATAACTGTTTTAACCTAAGAAATTTGCACTTTTTGACTCCGGGTGGGCTTCCGCCAGAAGCTCTGCGGTCAGCCCTGAGTGTCGCTTCTCCATACTCAGCCTGCGCTCTATCGCATGGCTCACTCCACTCAGGACCTCCCTTGAGCTTCTGGCTCCCGCATTTTTTATATACACATAGTAGCGACAAGACTAGGTGGAGTGGTGGGTGCCCTGATTCGGATCTAGGTCCTATGTAACCTGGGTCTATATTTAGTAGCACAACAAATTAAAAAAAATGCCTAAGGACTATTATGCGTCTCATCAATATGCCCAAAGACTATATTATGCGTCTCATCAATAGTCGAATCGAATGTAGTACAATCGAGTGTAGTGCTTAAAACACTTATGCCATAAAACTATTATGCAAAAGTTGCATTATGACACCATAATTATGCTACATTCATTATGACAAAGTAAATTAGGACAAAAATTAAGAGTTTTAAATGGCACCCCAAGAAAAGCAGTGTTGGCTTAGTGGGTGAATGAACAAAGTTAGAAATGTATTATCATTACTAGTTTTAACGGTGACGGAAAACAACGTGAGAAAACCAGCGTATTTCTAGAAATACATTTTTCGAGGACAACCAGCCAACCAGCATTCGGCCAGAGTTGTGAATTATGTCCTTAACTCTCTCTCTTTGTGAGACAAACCCCTGAGTTCCAGCAGTGGGAGCTGAAGATGGCTGCTTTTATGTTGCGCATTGTCACGTGGTTTGTGGACGACTTTACAGATTGCGAACTTACTTAAAAAAAAGTCGTAAGTTATTTAACAGCATCGATACGTTTTATACGTAGATGATTGATGTACAACGTACCTAATGGCACGATGGGAAAGGTACGAACGGTAATATTCTGTTTAATTTTACTAAAAGTAGTTAAGGAATATATAAATGCAAACAGACAGACAAAAAATTCCCAGCAAAGCTAAAATAATAGTAGGTATATATCTACTATATTCTCTGCTGAGCATTCCGTCTGGACAATGATAATAAACGTAAGTATGAAAGTCAATTGGTACAACTAAGTTCAATTGATGAGTTCAGCGAGTGATGGGTAGCCTATGTAGTTGGCAATCAAGTACGCATTTATTCGCGTTTTTTCAACCAAACAGTCAACAATCAGTCGCTTTAATTAAATAGCTACAGTTAATTAAAATCATGTTTAAAATTATTACGTTACTATACTCGCTGATCGTCTTGACTCACGAATTAACTTTGAAATATCCCAGTGATGACGTCAAAAATTATTATGAAATTGATAACATTGACACCTCTGAAGAAACACCTATAATTATCAGAGAAATTAAAAAAGGAGATTCTAAGCAATACAAAATAATCATTCCTGCAGAAAATAGTGACGATTTTGAAGATGGCTCAAAAGATTACGTCATTGTTAAATCTAAAAGAACTTCAATCGATATAATTCCTAATACACTGATCAAGCGATTAGATAAAATTAAATACATGATACTGTGGCTTAACTTGTACTGTGACATGCATCCGGACTGCGATAAATTCGTGTTAAACGAAGAACTCAGGAAGGTGAGTAATGAATTCCACTAAGAACATTTACTAGGAATATTTATTTAATCAACTATTTTGATATGTCTGACATATTTATGGCAGACAAGTCAGTTGAAACTTGATACAGGCAGTTGTTATCAATCCCCGACTACGAATACATAGGAACTACTATCTTTGTTATCGTTCAATAAACAAATACCTAGTAAAAATAATAATGGTCATGTGCATTCCACGAGTTAAAATAGAATTTTAATCATTTACTATCAAACATTAGTAAGAATTCCAATAGCAATTGAGCCAGTACTTAGGCTTTATGAGCTCGGTAAATATACACAAGGAAATATTAATGGTCGTTCGTAATGTCTACGAGCAGTATCGTGCGATCGTCACGCCGGCTCTTCGGTACACATTGCCGATAAACGCTGTGGATAATTTAGTCCCATTGAAAAAATGACGACTGCTTCCTCGCGTGTAGTCGTGTACAGTATATTGGTCCATTTGTTACTCCAAGTCACCGCGGCTCCCTTCTCCGCTCAGGATATTCTCGACATATTCGGTAATCCAGTCGATGACATCAAAAATACTGTTTTCAATAATCTGCGAACTGATTTGAAGAACCAAACAGAAAAACCGAAAAGAAAAGACGACGAAGCTGATACAAAAATGATAATAGTCCCACCAAATACGGAAAACGGTCGCCGGCGATGTACTGGAGGCGCACAGAAGGATATCAATGGAGTGTGCAGACATCCATGGTGATCTAACATATTCACAAAAATTTGCGACGTAGTTTGCTCGATGCAACACGTCGAAATGGACGCGAAAACTTTGTTTTTTATAGTGACGATTTTGTTGAGTGTGTGCTGTGCGGGTTTTGCTTATGAAACGTTTAATTTCCACGAAAAACTTGCTATGGCCACAACAACTACTACTACCACAGAGAGAACGGACACTTCGCAAGTGATAAGGGTGCCAGAACTGGACTGTCCTCTAGGTCAGCGACGGGACGGGCTTGGCAATTGTAGACAAAGATTATAGAGGTACGATAAAATAACGCATGGCGTACACATACAGAACATGTGTGACACGGGGTCAATGATGATTTAATACGAGTCAAGTTTTTGCGATGTTGAGTAGTTTCTTCTGGTTTTATTATGTGCTTATTTTAATTCAAATAAATACAAAGTTACGGTCCTAACTACAATTTTCTTTCAAAATTAAAGAACGTTTGAAGTGTTTTTTAGCCGATTTAATAGTTTTTTGAGATGAAATGAAATTATGATGTAAAAACAATTGAAGTCGCGATACTGTTACCGTTACTGGCACCTTTGTAAAGAAATATTTGTGATTTGCAAGCGAATTAAAAAAAGAAGGAGGTTCTCAATTTGGTTGTTTGTTTTTTTGTATGTAAGTTGTACCTATGTTTCGCGATAGCTCCAACTATTGAGAATTGATTTTAGTAGACCATACTTCAGAGTATAAATGTGGTCCCCTATCAATTTTACTGAAGTCATATTCAAAGTTTTTGCAAAATCACCATGAATAAAAATTTGCCGATATCAATGATAAACATATTCGTTTAATCTGAAACTTCGATGTCTCTTTCCAACAGTGTGTTTCACAAAATGTATGAAATTTAATAGAGAGTTTGAGTTTTATTTTAAACTAGCAGCGCCCCGCGGTGTTACCCGCGAAGTTCCCGTTCCCGTTGTTCCCGTTGTTTTTCAAAAGTAGCCTATGTGTTCTTCCAGACTATAATCTATCCGTGTTGCAAATTTCAGCCCGATCTGTTCATACGTTAGGACGTGATTGAGCAACAAACATCCAAATATCCAAACATCTATACATGAACATTTATAATATTAGTAGGATTGAAGTCGGTATTTGTTTTTTCGAAGTAAATTATAGGTACTTCTTCGGCACTCCCTCCTCTTCTACATAACTAAATAGGCTATGGCTTTGGTATTACTGTATCTATCATTTCAAGCGAAAAGAAAAGAGAGAGCAGTATGAAGCAGTTTTAATTAGGTGGTAGACCCTCCGGAGTGTAATCGTTCTTTTTTAAACCATGTTTTTAGTTAAGTTATGACTGGCCTAGTCGGGAGAACAGCGACTACCGATCCAGGGTCTGGTTCGAATTTCACGTGCACCACTGTCTTTTCCAAGTTATGTTCATAAGGCTGCTAACTTAAAAACGGCGAAGGAAAACATCGTGAGGAGACCGAAATGTTCCTAGTATATATATAGATTATAGCCTTAGCTCTCTCCTTGCGAGAGAAGACCCCGAGTGTCAGCAGTGAGAACATTTAATGGGCTTATGCTTACTTATGGCTTCTTATGCTTATAATATAGAATGACGGAACGACCAAGCCATGCGTTTGATGGTAAGCAACACGCCAGCCCATAACAAGGCATTACCACACTGCTGTTGACCACAAATAGCAGACATAATTGGCTAGAAGTGTACTGCACTTCATACAGAAAAATATTACCCTCAAATTGGAGTATAGTAATATATATTATGCTCATTGCTCATTAATGTTTGACGATAGAATAACTACCAAAGGTGTGACATTTCCCCAAACGGACTCTGAAAAAGGTCTTAATACTACAATTAGAGATAAGGTATAAAGTTAAATCAATTAGTACTCAATACAGTCGCTAATCATCAATTATTTATTATGACAAAACTATGCTATTAGATTTATTGTAGTGACTCTTGGCAGAGTCCGCCTGGGGAAGTACCACACCTTCGCCAGTTATTCTACCGCCCAAGCAGTAGGTAATGTGCAAATATTACTGTGTTTCGGTTTGAAGGGCAATGTTTCCAGAGAAATTACAGGGCCTAGAAGTATAATATCTTAGATCTCTGGGTGACGAGCGCAGTGCAGTGCTAGGTAATGATTTGGACTTTCATGTTCCAATAGCTGCGTATCAATATGCTGTTATGTGGCAGGCGTGTTGCTTATCATCAGGCACATGTCCTGCTCGCCTCGTCACTCAAATCTATAACAATAACCAAAGAAATTACAAAACTATACGAATGGAAAATGACCTAAACATTTTTTTTCAGGTGGTGTCTGCAGTTGAAGAGAATAAAAAGCAAATATAAATGAGTATTAATAAACTAAACGTAATAAGATTGCACGAATGATTCTAACATGGCGTAACTTGCACTGCAATAATTGTATACTAATTCTTACATGATTCTTACGTGTTAATTGAATGTTGATAATTTGTTGATACTTGTCGTATTATTAAAACTTCTTTTGCATACACATTATTTTTATTTTCTAAATATGAACAAGATATTTTTTCTTTATTTGGTTAATTTATATCTTTTTTGTGGTCGTTAATCATTGTAACTTTAAGCAGATCAGTCGATTGTTTCGTGATATTGAAGGGAAGTCCCAGTGCAGTCTGTAGTTTCTCACGATAATCAATGTTAGCCAAATTAGTAAAAATATTAATTAACAAGCCAAAAAGCAAGTCAATAATGACAAAACTATCTTACAAACTTGTAAAATTTGAAATGAAACTAAGGCCTACCTACTGTCCACGCACGCGTCTTTTGTCGAATGCATGCATCCTACGAACAAACACAAGACGTGTGAAGACAAATGTGAAGAGAAGTGTGTTGCACTCACCATTATGAACAAATTGACTATTTGAACGGTATTGACATTCAGCAAAAAATACATTTTCATCCCACCACCTCGGAAAGAGTAGGTACTTTTGCTCCTCGATATCAGGGCGCAAAAGTCGTTTTTACCCTCTAGAGAGTAAAGTAAATTTGAATTTAGAACATCGCGAGCACTAACTTTTTGAATTCAAAACATAATTTTAAACCTATATTTATTACTACCTCCTTGGTGCCGAATTCATCATACATGTTTTTTTATTTGTTAAAAACTCCTTTTCTCTCTTTAACTCGTTTTTTTTAATCCTTTGCGCGCAATTTTCTTTCCACGTATGGAGATAGGACAGGATAGAGATAAGAAATGTTATCTCAAATGGTAGATTTAAAAATGCTATGAATGAATCAATTCTAAACGAATTGAACAAGTTAAATAACTTAGTAGTATTGATTGATTTATTTTCTTAAAATTTACCCTAATTTAGCGCTACCATATTTTTTTTTATTAAAGAGTGACGGGACGAGCTTGACATGTGCCTGATGGAAAGCAACATGCCTGCCACATAACAGCACAGTGACAAGCAGCTATTGGAACATGAAGAGTCCAAACCATTACCTATCTAGCACTGCACTGCGTTCGTCACCCAGAGATCTAAGATGTTATATCTCTAAGCCCTGTAATTTCTCTGGAAACATTGCCCTTCAAATCGGAACCCAGTAAAGTTTGCACATTACTGCTTGGCGGTAGAATAACTGGCAAAGGCGTGGTACTTCCCCAGGCGGACTCTGCCACGAGTCCTACCACTACAAAATTTAATGCATTTGGGCGGACACTTTTTCATATACACAGATAACTTACTCCTTACTTCAACCGGTCAACTCTCCATATTTTCAGGTCATATTGTTATTGTTAAAACCATGGCTTAATAAACTCTAAGTTAAAACCCTAGGTTAAAAATAGGAAAATTGAAAACAAGTGCAAAACCGAAATAAGTGATTCTAACGACAAAGAAGGTTATTTGACGCCAACAGAATTTACTGAAACTGCTAATAATGCACAAAGCGTTTAGTCATTTCCTCGCTAAGGTGGGATGAAAAATTACGTTTTGCACTCGAGTGTAAAGATTTTTCACCTTGTACCCTTTTGAGTCCCTTGTTACGCTCAGGATTCTAATTTTTGTATCTCTCGCTACGCTCGGGATTCAATTTTAGAATCCTTCGCTTGCTCGGTCATCAAAATTGAGCACGCCGTTAAAAAGCAACTTTGCACTCTTAACAACAAATAACTATTTTCATTCCACCACATCGGAGTAGTTATTTGATATACAAGAGTGCAAAATTGTTTTTTAAACGCGTGCTCAAATTTTGAAGACCGAGCAAGCTTCTAAAATTGAATCACTAGCACAGTGAGTAAATAAAAAAATTTAATCCTGAGCGTTCGTGAGGGAATTAATAGGGCACAAGGTCAAAAATCTTTGCACTCCAGTGCAACACGTAGGTAACTTTTCATCCCACCACAGCGAGGAAATTAAGAAGTCAATTCTTTTGGCGCCAAGTAATCTTTTCGTCTTTAGAGTAACTAATTTCAGGTTTTTATTATAGTTCAAGTTTCCTGGTTTTAGCAATAATATGAGGAGAAAATATCTTTAAAAAACTTGCGCGAAAAGAAAATAAAAAAAAAAGTATTCCAAGGAGGACTCGATGCTGAGAAGTTGTATGATAAATTTCATACCAAGGAGGTTGAAGGAAACAGGTTTTAATGATATTTGAAATTCACAGACTTAGTGCGCGACGTTCTAAATTCAAATAAAATGAAATAAAAAAGATTACATACAAATTAAACATTACATATAAATTAAACAAAGTAAACACGACACGACAGTGACTGATGCGGCTGAAAGACTAGGTTTCATGTAGTTATAGAAAAGACTGTGACAGCAGACTGATAGCAGCAGCTGACTATCTTTCTCGCTGTAGCACACTCGGCAGTCTTGAGTTCATCCGGATATTTCTGTTAGGTACTTACGAGCGTGACGCCGAGCTTCCTTCACAGCCCAAGAAAAATCTGTGTGGTGCGACAAAAAAAATTGTTCACTTCAAAAATAGGAAACTTGAAAACAAGTGAAAAACTTAAAATGAGTAATTCTAGTGACGAAGAAGTTTATTTGACTCCAACAATATTGACTGAAACTCTTAATAATGTTCAAAGCCAGTCATTAGAGTAAAATTTAGTCATTTCCTCGATGAGGTGGGACAAAAAGTTATGTGTTGCACTCGAGTGGAACACATAACTGAAAAACATGGTGAATTTAATAATTATAGAATTGTATTTTTTTGAATCAAATTAAAAAATAATTGAATTGTTTGTTTGCTCGGTCACCAAAATTGTGGACGCGGTTAATAAGCAACTTTGCACTCTTGTAAAACAAATAACTATTATTTACTCAAATTAGATTGTTTTGTTTCTATGCCATAAGTATAAATTTAATATTATTAAAGTAATATTTTAGCTCTCTGGTTTCCATAGTATAAACACAGTACAAAAAATACTACTTCATACACTGTGGTACAAGCTTAGCTCAGTTTGAGGCTACTTACTAACTGTAATAGTACTTATATCATAATGTACTATTACAGTTGTCTATACGTACCTATTACATATAGAAACACCCAGACACATATCAAATACTTATATTCATCACAGAAATATTAGTCCTGGGTGGATATCAAACGACCTCTAGTCTACTTAGGTACTGCCAAATAATTTACGAGATCAGTATGTGCAAAATGATAAACTATGAGTATGCCACATAACATAGATTAAACATTATCCTTAATACATGCCAAGGAAGCAATTAATATGAATTAGAGAACCATAAGCGTTAAACTAACGAGTTGGCTGACATCACGCTATAAATGGTAATTATGTACTCGTTGCTCCAATATTGACCGACATAATAAATACGTAGTTTGTTCATTGCAATACAAAGACATGGACGTAGCGTCTCTGTTTTTAATAGCTGTAACGCTATCCAGTTTATGTGTTTCGAGTGAATCAAAAGTTGTGTTTAATTTTCATGAAAAACTTCGGATCGCCACGAGTACTAGTACGACGGAGACTACTAAGACTGGTCAGATGATACGAGTGCCTGAGCTCGACTGCCCTCTACACCAGAGGCGAGATAAACTCGGCATATGTAGACAAAGCTTTTAAAGGTAAGGTTTGATCTCCAGTTTTTAATATAACAAACAGAACCGTAACCGGACCCTGCGTTTTCTGGGTTAGTCCAAAGTTAGATTGGCAGCAGTGACGATTTAAGGCCGATTACCATTGGACTCTTTAAGATAAAAAACATAATTCAATGTAAACAATAAAGAAAGCTACTGGCTTTTACGATAAAATAACTTCCTTCAAGTGGGATTTTACCAGGGTTTCTCACATCCAATACAACATATGGTATAGATTTAACCTTAAGAATTAAATTTAATATATACCAACCAAATGCTAGAGTATTTAATTTGTTGTTTTGGTCAAAACATATACCTATTATTATTTTAATGACCTTCTCTTTATACCAAGGGTGATTCTAAGTCATTTTGACTCCACCTTTTGTGTGGCAAATTTTGGTATATGCAATTTATAAATAAAAATTTGTACCTTACGGTAAAACTATGGCTTTTATCATAAAAGTATACCAAAACTGTAACAAAATAATAATGATCCTACCATACGACCTACCATAAGATATATTGACAAGATGAGCAAAACGTGCCGACGATAGTAGACTGTAGCAGCACAGTGCTAGATAATAGGTATTTTGAACATATGGAGATTGTAGAGGTCCATATACGTAAATACGAGTATTGTTTTTTCTTTAAATCAGTTTAGATTTAGAATTAAAACAAACGTTGGTTTGGTTGGAATGGAATGATTTGTTTTCGCCCTTAAACTCTTTTTTAAAACTCTAAAAAAAAGAAAAGCTAAAGAAATACTAAGATCAATAAGATTAAAATAGTTATATTATTAAAACTAGTGTTGTCGCCCTATAAAGTATTTTTTTAGTTAGTTTAAGAAATCGCAATACTCCATCTAAATATTTTATTTCGCATATGTTTTGCAGTAATTTCCGGAAACTCTCCCTTTTCCTTTTACTCCCAAATACATACAATAGAACATCAAACACAAATTTACTACAGTGCCACCAACTTATTTGAAGAACGGCCAAAAATGGAACGAGTACTAAAGATAGCAGAAGTTGTCTAATTTTGTAATAGGTGGCAACACTTTTCGACCGTGGCGCCATCGCTACATTCTACAGATAAGTTGGGGGTACTGTATTCACTGCTATTTATGTTTTAAATTAATGTTTGTTGTTTCCAGGACAACCACCTACATGGATAAGAGGAAAAATATGATATTTTTAAGTTCGAGTAGGTATGAATTTGAACTTCTAAATAAGATAAAATTTTGACTCTCCAACTTAAAACTTATTAACATAAATAAAGTCAATTTTGTATTTAAAAACCACAAAACAACGAATATGTTACCGTTGTGAGGTTAGGTGGAACCCGTTGAAGAACAAAATTAAAATTCACAAAGAATTAACAAGATCTAGAATTTTTTTGGTTCACATCGTCAAAAATAACAATTTTATCTTTTCCAAGAACCGAACATGCTGGTTGGAGCGTTTGTTGATAAATTAAAAAGGTCAAAAGTTATCTAAACGTTGCTACTTGCCACTATCGTACCGCTGACTGCACTCAGTTTTGTGAGAGAAATTAACAAGAATACGTGATAAAAGTAACGAAAATGAGGGTCTCAATTTTTATATCGTGTTGTATTCTATCATTGTACTGTGCCTCTGTACAGGGGGACTTGCCTATACTAGGCAGTATTCGGAAAGTTGCCAACAAAGCTAAGGAGAACGTACAGTTAGTTTTCAATTCAAAATCGTCTGGAAACACCAACGAAGGTTCTATCGTTTTTAAGGATTCCGAAGAAGAAGTTCCAGTTGCTACCACTTCAAAGGCTCCTGAGGTAACTCCTGGTGCGTCTGTACAAAGAAATGTGAATGTAGAAACAACTAATGCAACTGTGATCAACAATCCTACTGAGAAAATTAACGCAAGCGACAAAGATGGCCGGGAAAACTTTGCTGGAGGTTGTTCTACTGGATTTTATAGGACTTCTGATGGAAGATGCAAGCCTACCTTTTGATAGTCTGAATTTAAACTCTTTGTTCTGAATATATCCTTTAATTTATAATAAAGTGTTTTATTTTCCTGAATTAGGATTACATTTTAAAGTGAAGAACATTACATAAAAATAACATTAAATACGATAATATATTCATTAATAAATAATTAAATCTGTGGAAATAATGACGACAATTAAGCCGAATTATACCTGTCTAAGTCATGTGTGACATAGTATGAGCAAGTAAGGTGTCTTGTGATAAACGTTATTTATAACAGTATAATGCTATGTTGTGCCATAGCTCAATAGTTTTAAGCTTTATTTGGTTGTTTATTAATTACTTAGATTAGAGAAAAATATGGTAAAATTACTAATGTTGAAAATAATTAGCAAATTTACTAATTGCACATGTAATTAGAACTTAGAGCACTGTTGTATATTTAATTATTACACTGAATAAAAAATATATGGTACAATTACTGGTAATTAGACTAATTAATAATAATTTACTAATTGTACTCTTTCTCTAAATTAGTAAATTGAGTATTATTTTAAGCAGGTGAAAATCATTATTTTTCTTATTCTTCTGGGGTAACAGCAATAGCTTGAAACATCATGTTTGGATCTACGTTAGCTATAGGTTTGATATTATTAAATCTGTCACTTAGAATGTTTGCGGTTGTAGACACTACGATTGGAGCTGATGTAGAAGGGGCAGGAGTTTGTTGAGGTGCGTTCGCATTCATATTTTCATTATTAAAAGCAGGTGGTTGGAAATTTGGCTTATCTGCAACACTACTGTCATTTGGTCCAGTTATAATAGGTTGTTCTCTATCGTCCACTGGTCTTGTATTATCTGATTGCCCGTTTTCTATTGGCGGTCTTTGATTTCCAGGCTGACCTCTATTGGGAGGAGGTCCCCTATTGTCGGGAGGGCCTCTGTTAGCTGGAGGGCCTCTATTTGCAGGAGGGCCTCTATTGTCTGGTGGTCCTCTGTTGTTTGGAGGTCCTCTATTGTTTGGAGGTCCTCTGTTGTTTGGGGGACCTCTAAATTCCGGAGGACCCTTATTAGCAGGTGATCGTTTTCGGCCTGAATTGCTCATAAAACCTCTATTATCAGGTGGTCCTCTCACATCAGAGTTAAACTTAAAACTACGGGATTCAAAATCAGTTTCAGGATCTTGCGGTGACCTCTTATCTACAAAGAAATAAAAGATTAGAGCCAATTGCGAAAAATGCTGTTGACCGTACAAAACCGAATAGATAACTATGCTTTTACAACACAAAATTAGTTTAGTATACGAGAAAGCTATTAAATAATGGCGTACGAATATACAAGTTATACTACACAAATAATATTTTACAGCATTTATAACATTAAGCAGGTATAATATAACATTTATAACATGGCAATATTTTTTTTGTGAAACATAATAAATTGAATTTACATTACGTATTTATTATAACAGTATGCATATTTTGTCATTGAAACAATTTCTGGTATTAGGAATGTGTTTATTTATTTTAAAAAAATGGTAGCAATGATGTACTTGCTAATTCCAATAATCAAGTTTCCGGTGTTACCGGTACTACTTGGAACAAAGGCGGATAACGTGATTTATACAAATCCTGTGAAACTGATACGTCGGAGTTCATATCCTGGAATCCAAGCCTCGTATCTATATCGAACGCCCTATCTGTGACTGATCGTATGTCTATATTATCTCGAGGTAACACGCCTAGTCTTTGATCAAAAGAAGGTGATATGGAAGAATTATTTTGGTTTTGACTGTTGTTGTCTGACAATATTGTAAGCTTTTCGTGAAGAGGGCCAGATGATTCACTAAAACTTCTAGTTTCTTGGTTATTTGTTGAGAAATTGGGTGATGAGGTAAATGATTGATCATTATCTCTGTGATATAATGGAGGACTTCGAGAAGGCGAGTATTGTTGCGGCGGATGACTCTCTTCCCGTGGTCTACCACCTCGAGGTGGCGGATCCCAGTCTCGTGGTGGTGGACCCCTATCCCGCGGTGGTGGGCCTCTAACATGTGGTGGTGGACCCCAATCATGAGGTGGAGGCCCTCTATCACGAGGTGGAGGGCCCCAGTCATGCGGTGGTCCTCCGTGCCGTGGGGGAGGACCACCGTGATGATCTGGAGGAGGTCTTCTATCGTATGGTGGTGGAGGAGGTGGTCTGCCGTAATGATCAGGTGGGCCTCTTTGATATCCACGTTCCCTTTGATGTCCCCAATGGTCATCTCTTTCATTTCTCCGATCAAAATGATCGCGAGATCTATCGTGTGGTGGCCCTCGGTCTGGCGGTGGCGGTGGTGGTGGCCTTCTGTCGTAGTGCGAATAGTAGTCGTAGTAATGATGAGGTGGTGGAGGTCCTCGGTCATAAGGTGGCTTACCTTCATAATGTCGCGGAGGAGGAGGGGGCCTATCGTCCCATCTATCATCATAACGCGGTGGGGGACCTCTATCATATCGTGGTGGTGGTGGTGGTCGTCTATCATCATATGGTGGAGGTTTTCTATCACGGGGAGGAGGTGGTCTGTCAAATGAATCGTAGTTGTCAGATCGAGGAGGAGGTGGTGGTGGTGGAGGTTTACTTTCATACTGAGAATCATATCTTCCGTCTGGAGGAGGCGAATGAGGATCTTGGTCATACGCAGAAAAATCTGAAGGTTGCTTCTCGATAGCGTTTAGCTCTTGCTTTTCTGGCGGCTGATTCTGATCAGTTTCATAATAGTTTTGGTTTTCAGATTTGATGTCCTTGCTTTGATATTCGGTGTTCCAATTTCCGGGAGTTGAAGATTCCCATGCCTGTCGTCGTACTCTTTGAGTGAAATTGGATTTATTCGTTGTTTTGTTGTGTTTGTACGCTGGCCAGACGTTTTGAAGCGCTCGTTTTTCTGATGAGAGAAAAACATGTCGCTCAATTAATAAACTACAATTATTGCACATTTGATTTTTTATCGTTAACAAAACTCGATTAATTACGAATCTACTTTTTTATTATATTTAAAATTATATAGTATCAGCGGTCAAGTTATTTAATTTTGCGATTAGTCTTTATTTCACTTTTGTAAATAAAGACTGTTTTGAAAGTAGATCCTTTATAGACACTCGTCTTTAATAGTTAACGCTATTAAAAAACTCACGGGTGACGTCTCTAGCACCTTTTTATAGCCGAACCCAAAACTGTTTGTTTTGACACTACTGTTCTATTTCTTGTAATTTAATTTTGCGGTTAAATTAAAATTAAAATATTTTTTATATTATTATGAATTTTAGAAAAGCTATAGTAAAAAGCATTTTCATAGAGAAACAAGCATTTGTAATATTTTTTGTGTTGATGATATTATAATGATATACACGGTTATCATCTGAGTTATTTTACTTACCTGGAGAGGATAAATTATACTAAAATAATTGCTTTAAATTGTTTCGAGTCATTGACCTTAACCCCTCTGTGTACATACAACTACACAATATAAGATAAAAAGCAAGCAAATCACATAAAAACCTTCAAGGTCTTAGTCAAGTACTCGGGAAAAACCTGTGTTAGTATAGCACAAACAAAACATTGCAAAACCAATGTTTACAACTTTACTAACCTCTTATGTTTGCATATCCGCAACTTGATGCAGCGATGAATGTCGCACAAAGTAAAATAATGGCACACTTTGACATGATTCAGTTATCTAATTAAAATCACAGTTAAAATAATAAGCTTAAGTTGGTCGAGTTATTATAAGCCAACGGCTGATCTTCACACAGGTCTGATGTCTTCTAAGAGCTGCTTCGCAAATATCATCTTTATTTGGTTTCGCCAACCGGTTTCTTTACAGCTGAGCTCAAAGTCATCGAGGATGACCTTATCCGTTGTCAGACGTCATACGATTTTCTAACTTCGGGGTATTAATTAGCAAATCGGTTTATGAGGAAGTGATGAGAAGTTATATGACCTGATCTGCATGATCTAATACCACCTTGCCCTTTTTTCTATCGGACTTCTCGTAACTCGACGAAGCGGCACCGTCTCATGGTTGATGTTCCAAAGACATGGACGAAGAGGTTTGACTCTACTTTTGTGATAAGAACGTCTAGGCTGTGGAATGAGTTGCCTGAGTGGGGTTTCCCTGATAGCTATAATCTTGGTGTCTTCAAATCGAGAGTGAATCGGTTTCTTCTAGGTAAACACGCTCCATCGTAGACCGCATCGTCGCTTAACATCAGGTGAGATGGCGCTTATGCAAAATTGTTAATGTTGCACACAGTAAAGTTGATAGAGTGTGACTTTATTATGGTAGGACCCGTTGCAGAATCCGTTAAGGGATGTACAGTGCACACCCTTGCCAGTTATTCTACAGCCAAGCGGTAATGTGCAAACACCACTGTGTCCAGAACACAGTGGTGTTTGCACATTACCGCTTTGAATGGATGAATGGAGCATTGAATGGAAAAATGTGTTAGAGAAATTCCAGGCCATAGAGATAAATTACCTCATATGTATATCCGGGTGACGATAGTGCAGTGCTAGACCAAGATTTGATTTTTTCATGTTCCAACAGCTGTGTGATACCTACTGTGCTGCCGTATTGCTTTCCATTATATAGGTATATGTACTGCTTAGCCATCACTCTACTGTAAAAAAGTAGGCTTTTTTTTAATTTTACGCGGACGAACTCACGGTCGCATACTAGTAATACATATGAGTATAACTAGTATGCGACCGTGTATACGAGTATATATATATATATGTAATATACTTATATCAGAGTTCGGCACATCGGAACAGCGCAGCGGTAACAGAACAGTAATAAGTAGGGCAGGACATATTGACGTTGACGTTGTGACGATATGTGAACCAAAGTTCAAAGTAAAAACGAAATAGTGACCGAGGAAAGGTAAACGTAGCGTCTGAGAGAATCACCAGGAAGATGGGTCAGCGATATTGTAAATATAGCGGGGCAAACCTCTCAAGCCGTAGGATAAAGAAGGCTGGGAGTGTGTTTCTGGTAAATATAAATTTCTTTATTAGTTATAAGAACATGAACACAGTCATAATTATTAAACCCATCAGGTACGAATTGGTACCAATGACCAGATACCAAAACAAATTAACTGTTTGTAAAGGACACATGATAAAATTCCCTGGACTAACTTATTTACTGTTGAGATCTGAGGTTTGAATTTGATCGCCACCACGTCCAATACTAAGCAACGATGCGGTTAATGATCGTGAAAAAAACAATTCGCTTGAAACTCTAATACTCAAATTATATCCACCAGGAAATATTCACTCAGCCATCGCATTCCAAAGTTAAACTTCTTACTATGAAAATGAAGTCAATCCTCTTCGTTCTAATCTTTGGAACATCAATCATGCAACGATGTTGCTTTCTGGAGGTGCAAGCAGTCCGATAGAAAAAAGAGCCAGTTTGCCAGGTATTCTGCAACCAAGAGCAGTAGTGTGCAAACATTACTGTGTTCTGGCTTGAAGGGCAATGTTTCCAGAGAAGTTACTGAGCTAAGAGGTAAAATACATTATACCTCCAGATGACTAATTGATTGTAGATTGTAGATTGTAATTCCCAAGATATAAACAGTACTTCCTGCAAGACAAAATGCATATTCCTAAGTTGTAAAACTTTACAGATGTGAATTTGTAATACGAAAAAATTTGTTGGCTATTTTTGAGCCTAAATGGTCGAGTTTATAGGAAAATCTTATAAATAGCAGGCATTATATTTTTCTCTCTCAATACATTTTTGCTTGAACAAAATACAATTAGTTATACATAACATTGATTTGACATACATACTTTGTTAAGCAGACATTCGTCATTCAAAAATCATGCAATGGAAACTTTATTTGATTTTCGCGAAAATAACGGAGTCCAACTTGCAGAATAAGACCAATGGTACATTTTAATTGATGTTAATGTTAATGGCAAACAAAAAGAAATATCTGCGGTTGCTGACGTCAGTACTCTACTCACACTCTATCGGAAATTATAGATTTCCATTGTAGAGATTATTTATCGATCAGATGGTGCTATAATACAAAAATAAGATAAAAATAAATGGAAAATCCTAATTGTGACACACAAAAAATGAAGTTGCCAAGTGCGAGTTGGACTCGCCCATGAAGGGTTCCGTTGCAGCAAGTAACATAATATACATAGTACACATAGTTCTTGTAGTTCGTTGTAACTTTGATCGAAGTTTCAATAATAGTGTATTTATGACGTACTAAAAAAAAACTACTCATCAGATCGAGTTCAAACTAATTTTCGTTGGTAGTTTATAGGTAGTTCATGGTAATGTAAATCATATATTTTTTTTAGATTTTTCATTGTCTTACTTTAGAAGTTAGAGGGGGGGGGGGGCACACATTTTACCACTTTGGAAGTGTGTCTCGCGCAAACTATTCAGTATATACGAAAATGATTTTAGAAACCTCAACACCATTTTTGAAGACCTATCGATAGACACCCCACACGTGTAGGTTTGATGAAAAAAAAATTTTGAGTTTCAGTTCGCAGTATGGGGGCAACCCAAATTTTTATTTTTTCAAATCTTAATGCGGTTCACAGAATACATCTACTTACCAAGTTTCAACAGTGTAGTTCTCATAGTTTCGGCAAAAAGTGGCTGTGACATACGGACGGACAGACAGACAGACAGACATGACGAATCTATAAGGGTTCCGTTTTTACGTTTTACGGAACCCTAAAAAACAGAACGAAGAATATCTACAAACAAGTGCACACAAGTGATTGTACTTAATTAAATTTAATAAAAGTAAGTTCTTAGGTAAGTAGTGAAGTGTAGTTCATATTGTTATTTTTAGTGTTAATTCATAATTGCTTCACCCTGATAAAATTATATCTATAAGTTATTGATCACGCATAAAGTTATTTATTTTTTCACTGTTTCATAATTAGACAATAATTAGATCGTGATCATTATAATTTGTATAATGCTAGTAACATCCCTCGGTTTCACTCGTGTAGTTCTCGATCCCATTATTTTCGCGGGATAAAAATTAGCTTATGTATTATTCCAGACTATTACATGCTATTACATAAATCTAAATTTCACCCAGATCCCTCAGGTGTTTTTGTATAAAATACATTAACATCCTTATCCATCACCAACAGATTGTATGCAAGAAACAAGTAGCCACACATGTTCGTACAAACTTTCCCAATTATAATATTAAGTAGGAAGAAAGGATAGTAACACTAGTAGGATGTGTTTAAAACACTCAAACTTAGGGACTTCTGCTGTCCGTTTACGAAGTTTAAGATATCGTAGAAATTCAACTGATTGTACGATATGGGCAAGATTATAATGTAGAAATCGTAACACAAGACTAACTGCCATATTGTGAATGTTTTTATAATTTAAGACATTCACTCAAGGCTTACGCAAGCCACTACTTTTTTTTTAGATTGAAGTCTAATCTGCATGGGAATTCTCAGTGTTTTAGAAGTCTTTTTTTTTTTTTTTTTTTTTTTAACATTTATAGGTTTACACTTGACCACCATCTCGCCTGATGTTAAGCGACGATGCGGTCTAAGATGGAGCGTGCTTACCTAGAAGAAACCGATTCACTCTCGATTTGAAGACACCAAGATTATAACCATCGGGAAAAACCCACTCAGGCAACTCATTCCACAGTCGAGACGTTCTTATCACAAAAGTAGAGTCAAACCTCTTTGTTCGTGTCTTTGGAACATCAACCATGAAACGATGCCGCTTCTTCGAGTTACAAGAAGTCCGATAGAAAAAAGGGCTAGGTGGTATTAGATCATGCAGATCAGATGCACACTCTCCGAAGTGTATCCGATAATAAACCGATAAGCTAGCAATTTTCCGGAGATGTTCAAGAGTTTGCAGTCTTTTTCGCACAAGAGAATTATTGCCTATGAGCCTTTTAGCCCGCCTCTCGATCGATTCCAGAGCCTCAAGCTGATACTTAGCCGATCCATCCCAAAGGTGCGAACAGTACTCCATACAAGAGCGAATCTGTGCTTTATATAATAAAAGCAATTGTTCAGACTTGAAGTACTTTCGCACCTTTGAGAGGACACCTAGTTTTTTTGCAGCTAATTTAGCCTTGGACTCGATATATGAGCCAAAGTTGAGTGTAGATGTCAGGGTAACACCCAAAAGCTCAAGATGATCAGTAACCGGCACGGATACACCTCGAAAAGTAGGAGTCTGTAGAAATTGACTCCTTTTTGCGGAGAACAGACACGCCTGCGTCTTTCCTTCATTAAACTTGGCCAGATTGGTTTCGCCCCATTCAGAGACTGCCTCAAGGGCCAAGTTCAAACGCTCGACCATACTCTCTCTCAATACCTTAGTTTGTTGACCGCTGGCTCTCGCGCTAGACATGTAACTCTCCACAACGGTGCTATCATCTGCGTACCCAAAGATACCGGGCTTCAGCAGATCGTTGATATGTAGCAGAAAAAGCGTCGCAGAGAGTACCGACCCTTGAGGGACTCCGGCATTGATACCCATTTGGTCCGACGAGCAGCCATCAATGACAACTCGTATGGACCGATCTCTCAAGAAGTCCGATATCCACGCAATAAAACCTGGAGACAAACCATAACTAGAAAGCTTGCTAATAAGGCCATCATGCCAAACCCTGTCAAAAGCCTTCGAGATATCCAGGGAGACTGCAAGTGCTTCCCCGTGTTTCTCGATAGCTTCACTCCAGATGTGAGTGACATACGCCAGAATATCCCCAGTCGACCGGTTTCGGCGAAACCCGTATTGCCGGTCACTGAGGAGGTCGTTAGATTCTAGGTATGCCAGGAGCCTGCGGTTTAAGACACGTTCCATAGTCTTGCAGAGTATGGACGTGACCGAGATGGGCCTGTAGTTGGCAGGGTCAGCACGACTACCCTTTTTGGGCACAGGTTGCACGTTAGCAAGCTTCCACGATTTCGGTACTTGCCCAGTTTGGAGAGAGAGTCTATACAGGCGCGTTAGTACAGGAGACAACTCAGGTGCACAAGCCTTCAACACTAGGGCAGGAATTCCGTCCGGGCCGCTGGCTTTATTCACGTCCAGATTACGTAGCACTTTACGAACCTCCATTTGGCGAATATGCATTTCCGGCATCAAAGTCGGACTGCCAGGTGGAGTAGGAGGAATCGCACTACCAGCATCTAGACGCGAAGATTCCGCAAACTGAGATGCAAACAAGTTTGCCTTCTCCATTGCGGTGTGAGCCAGCGCCCCATCAGGTTTCAGCATTGGAGGCAGTGAAGAGCGGCAGAAGTTCGATTCGACCGATTTAGCTAGGGACCAAAACGCCTTGCTACCCGCAGGATACGAAGCTAGTTTGTTCCCTATTCGACTAATGTGGTCAAATCGAGCCCTCTGAAGAACCCTTTTGCATGCCTTAGCAGCCCTGTTAAACGCTTTCTTTTTGCGGTGTGTATCCCTTGCCTTACGCTGTCGAGCATCAACCCAGGCTAGGTAGGCCTCATGTTTAGATGCTTCAGCACTTTTACATTGAGAACCGAACCATGGGCGAGCTTTGCTGGATAATGAAACGTCAGAGTATGGAATGAAATATTCCATAGCCGTACGTATTACATCAGTCACAGCATCCGCGCAGGCTGACGGGTCACCAGAAGAGAAGCACAGTGGCTGCCATTGGTAAGATGCAAAGAAAGAACGCATTTCGTCCCAATCTGCTGACTTGTATTTCCATAGCCGCCGGTTGCCTCTGGGGCTGAGATCGGGCGGATGGTAAACGGATACTGATTTCACCAGACAGTGGTCGGAGCTGCCTAACGGCGAATATACCGCCACGGAGTATCGGTCTGGATCAGTTGTCAGCAGAAGGTCTAAGCAATAGGGAGTATGCGACTCAACGTCTGGTACCCGTGTCGCCTCTTGGACCAGCTGGGTTAGGTCTAACGACAAAGCCAGCTTTCTCGTTTCCAGCCCAGCATGGTCAGTGTCCCGGTATGGGTACAGCCAATCCTTATGGTGGCCGTTGAAATCCCCCAGTAACACTAATTGGGCTGATGGGTACTTCTGCTGAGCCGCGTCCGCTGCCTCACTCAAATAATCGGTGAGCCGAGTTGTCTCCTGATCTCCACTGTGCGACCGATAGACACAGGCATAGACAATTTTGTCGATGCCTGTGTCTATCAGCGCCCATAGAACAGAGAACCTGGTGTCCTCAAGATTACGGAGACGCCGACAGCAGATATCGTCACGGGCGTACAGGCACACTCCAGCACGCGGCTTGAAGTTGTGCTCCAAGGTATACCCTGGATAGGTTAGGTACGCCACGTCCGACGGACATCCTATCTGCGTCTCCGTAAGAAACAAGAGTGACGGCTGCTCAGTCTCGAGGTGATGGTGGACTGGGGTGATATTAGAGTGCAGACCTCGAATATTAGTGAGGTGCACTTTGAGAGACAAGGAGTGCAGCCGCTGTTTCACTATGTTTCTGTTTTTACTTTTCATATTAGTTTTTGAGAGTGATTGTCGGTGGGAAAACGGAAGTAGAACGAGGCTGCACACTGCCAACCAACGGTCACAGCACACAACACAAATACACCAATGGGAAACTAGTCTGGAGACTGCGGGGACGCCCGAGCCCCCCCGGGGATGTCTATCTGGCCTTGTCATCCGGTCGCCAACCGGCAGGATAGCGCATCCCGGGATTTTTCGCTAGATGGCGGGGCAGCCTTTCATGAGTGGCTAGCTCACTACTTGGGCCCCCAACTATCTGCGGTCGGTAGCGGCAAAAAACCGTGCCTCGGATCCCGCTACCCTCCATGACTAGCTTCCCGATGTAAAGTATTGGTGTGCAACTATCTGGTCTTGCAGTTATGCAGCAACTGTTCTGACCCGTTTTCCCTAACGGCGTCACCAGACTACATGCCGGAACACGGCTAGGCCGCTTGGCGGCACGACTCAGTCTGGCGGGTGGTCACCAGCCACGGCCAAAGCCTACCACCGGTATGTTTGTCACCCGATTTGCACCACCCAGGGACCACGTGTGGGGGGTTTCTGTGTACAGGTGCTTCCCCACGGACGGAGGTGACACGGTCCCCAAACATACTCTTCAAAGAGAAAATTGAGACTAAGTCAAGTTTTTCAATACGATTGTTAATTGTGATATTCATTGAAGTCTTCGTTTACTTAGTTTCATCAAAGGTGATATTGTTATTTTTTTTATAATTTAATAACGACTCAATATTTGTAATGGAGGCTAACAAAGCATTTTGATTGTATCTTCTGGTAAAACCTTTTGCTTTTTGCTAATGTAACATTAATACGGTTTTTAAGGTGGTAAAAAATATCTATCTCAAAGGAGGCCGGACAATAGTTCAAGATTGCAATTACATTGATTACCATCTCACCGTTGTTATGAGACGTAGGGATCTACGTAACCTTACTAAATGACTAATAGACTAATACACATTCAATTCTTTAATTCCGATAAATATCCATTAGACAGGAGTATTTATATACCTACCTATGTGACTGAATACTGAATGTTGAGATTTAGATTGGTTTCAAAAACTGTGATTGTCCGTCTATAGTCGTGTTTGTGTTGTTGTTGTTAAAAATATTTGATGGGGTAAGCTATTAATTACATTTTATCAGAATTATTAACTATTATTAATAGTAGATTATGCTATAGGTAAGTGTGTAATGTTGGTGATTACAGCTGAGGTGCCATTAAGGCTTGAGCCGAAAGCGAGGGCCTTAAGCTGAAGTCAAAGATGGTAATCAAACACACACGTGTATACGACGCGTTTCAACACATTTGAGAAGAAAATAACAATAAAAAAAATAAAAATTGGCAGTCATAGGAACTACCGATAGAAGTGAATACTTAAAACTCAGAATTTGATAGCTTACCTTGGAAACTACACGGGTGTAACCAGAGGGCGTGGCCTCGCCATCTTGGCATGGTTATCTAGAAATGCGTCAGCATTTCCCATTGACTGATACGTTTCTAGATGGCCATGTCATGATGGGCTGTCCACGCCCTTTCAGCATTTCCCATTGGCTGACGTATTTCTAGATAGCCAGTAGACATGGTCCCGAGTTTACCCGAAGCTTTCTTATCATACCCGAGCGTGACGACTGAATTCAATTCACAGCCCAAGAAAAATCTGTCTAGGCGCGTCTAAAGAAGTTTTCACTTCAAACTCATTTCAACAGTGAATGAAGTCGGTTAAAAAGAGCTATCATTTTCTTTTCCTTTTGGCGGGAAAAATCAATCACTTGTCATATTATGCGCGCGCAACTAAGCCACAGACTAAAAAATAAGTTTTTATCCCACCTCCTCGGAAAGAGTACTTTTGCTCTTCGATATCAAAGCGCAAAAGTCGTTTTTAACACGCTTTTATTAGCTTCATTTCTAATCATAATCTTAATTTGACCCACTTCCCGGTCTTCGATTAGGATGAAATTTTGCACACGCTCTGAGTTCTGATGACAATACACGACTAGCTAAGAAACGTCATTACTAATCCAATATGGCGGCCTCCCCAAGTTGCTTCTATGTATGTATGAAAATCTTGGAATCTTTGACCCATTTCCCGGTCTTCGATTAAGATGAAATTTGGAACAAGCTCTGACTCAAGTTCCGACTTTGGTTACAAAACTTTTAAAACGGATGTTTTAATCGAAAGTAAGGTGTATAAATATTTGAGAAAATCCCTTATTGTGGTGGAAAATAAAAGGAAAAACAAAATCCCAACCCCTTTAAATTAATTGCCCGTCAATGTTTTTCGTGTTTGACATTTTTATTTATTTATCCCCAATAAAAATGTCTCTCCTACCATCACTTCTGATATGCCTATGCCTCCGACTTCGGTTCCGACTCTGGTTCCGACTCCGATAAATCAAATTTAAAATCTCCGACTCCGCCTTCGGTTCCGATAATATGATCTCCGTTACATCCCTGGTAGATATACAAAAGTTCTGAGCATCGTTACACATTGTAAGGGTATCCGGGGTGTTATGGTTGAGAACTCAATTGGTGAAAATTGAATTCTCAAACCTCCCCGGAAAAAAGTTTAAAGTTTAAGTATAAAATAAAAAATTAAGACTTTTTCAAGCGTTTATTTGCCTAAACAAATTTACAAGTTTACCATATTAAGGGTAAAAGGTTAAAAGGTTAAAAGGGTCAGGGGTTGACCGTTGAGTCGCTGTTACCCAGATGTATAGAAGGAATTATAGGAATTCCATCAACCTCTTTGAGTCCAAAACAAACTAAGATTCTACCATACAGGGTCCCGGAGTCAGGGTCGGTAGATGGCAAATATAAAACCGGTAGAAGTGAGTGGTTAAGCCCCGGGCCAACTCTCCCGGTTAGGTTTAAGAGTTAATTAGAAAGTCACCACCTCCCCATACTCCCGGAACCTGTAGGGTTAAAAATGAAAAGCTACAATTAACAAAACTAAAGGCCAATATGCCTTCTATAGGGTGGTAAAAAGACCACTGAATTTACCATATAATAACTCTAGACAAGAATTTAACTACCACTTCGAACGCTTAAGGTTCCATACAAAAATCACCAGGTTTACTCAAACATGGGAAAGATAATGACACTTAAATTACCCCTTTTAAACAGTAGGGTTAGATATCCAACATTAGAACAATAAAATTATAATAGCCGAGCAGTACTCGATTAGGGTAAATACAATATGTTCCCTTTCTAAGTCCCATCTACAGAAAGGCTAAGTATGGTTACTCAGAATAACATCCGTCCTGACTAACTCATAAACAAGGTACAGGAAGTATGGATTACAACGTTTTACACAACCATCTCATACCTTCACATTCACAACGCTATAATTGAAGTATTACCCTCGGTTAGAGTAAGACCTTTATCATTGTAATGAATACCGTAAGTAAGTAGTACTACTTACTTACGGTATTATACTCTCATTCAACTAATGACTCCGGGCAGACACCTTAACTGCCTCGGGGGAAATATACCACTATAAATACTAACACCACATAAGAAACACTATCAGATTATCGGCTAAAGCACAAACACAAACAAAAACCTGTTGAGACGCGGCCGCAAGCCGCGGTTGAAGGTCCCGAGGTCTCACTGCTAACTGTCGAGCCTCGGACGGCTCCGCAGCTCACGCCGAACCGAGCACACCACGTGACAGCCCACGCGTACAGGGCTCCCGGCCCGTACTGGACATCTCCCAAAAGATAGGCGCCTCAAAACCAAACATAGGCTCACCAAACACCTCCTGATGAAGGAGGCAACAAGTTCTCCACAACTTCCACACCAGGCTTCCACACCAGGTGAACAGCGTCACACGCGGACCCAGCAAACCACACGTCCAACGATCAAACAATTCAGCACAATCTGCACAATATACATTCATTAATAACAGAGCGGCGGTCCGAGACCGCCGCCCGTGACACGAAAAAAACAAAATGGCCGCTCATGACGCTCGTTTCCGCCAACAGCCAGCTAGTGACGCGGTAAAGAGGAAACGACTTTTTTTAGTGATGTCCGTATATCGCTCGGCCGCATAGAGAATCGATGCGTTCCGATTCACGGAAAAAAAAAAGTGTTACAGTACTCCTCCCATCACCAGAATTTTTCGAAAGATAAGAGAAAAATTCAGACGGCCCTCCGTCTCTACACCTATCTATAACAACACCCTACAGCTTCAAACTAAAATAACAAAGAAAACCTAAAACAACAAACAAAAATCTGGAATTATTCAAAGATATCCTGAAAAGGATGGAAATATTGTTCATCCTTATGTCCAAATAAGTGAGCTGGTCATAAATATCGATGGGGGTCGCACAACAGCGTCTCGCATCCTACCATCCACTCGTCGAACATCCAGTATAAAAATCCTAACAAGTAAAAACTAACTTAATCCAACAACAAAGTCTATTCAAAATGTTTGCAAACCCTTAGGTTCTCAAACAATTCAGAAGTTGATTAGGGTACACATAACTACTGCGACACATAATCAACCACAATAGTACAAGCTTGGCCAATTGGTTCAAAGACGAACAAGTCTTCTCAATCATCAACGGCACCTACAGCAGGAACAGATACTCGGAGAGACGACAGCCTCTCATCAGCAGGAACGACCTCCTTCAATAAAGTCTGGTAAACAAAATTTACCTAAAAGGGTATAACAGTACAACGCCCTGTTAAAAAGTCAAGGTTAAAGACACGAGTGGGGGGTAGATCCCAAACAACGTGTAAAACTACAGAATCTATAAAGTAACATTCACATCTTCTGAGTTTATAAATGTCAGCATACTACGGGTCAAACACCGGCGTATGATATAAGGTCCAGAACGCGAGAAAGCGTTCGGTACAACGTTCTCAGAACCCTCATTAGGTTCCCTACAACAGCACATGTGAAACTCTGCCACACAACACTACATTAACCGCTAGAATACTACGGGATTCTATAAAAATCGACGTCAGCATCAGCACCACCACTTCCAGCACATCAACAACATGGTTACCTAGAGCCTAGCTCTAAAGGTTTATCTTCTGATCGCGACATCCCAACGCGGATACAGAAGTTATATAAGTCGCGACTCTATACAAGAAATCTGCTAACTCGTCATACTCAAGTATAAAAAGGTCTATCATCTGCTAACGATAACTCAACGCTAGTGCAGAAATAGTGAACAACAATAGGGTTACCTCAAGCCTAAGTCAAGAGGCTTATAATCTCTGATAGGGACATCCCAACCCTGATACAGAAATAGTACAATCAATAAGGTTCTCTGCTCGCGACAGCTTAACACGATTACAGAAATAGTAGAAACAATAAGGTTACCTCGAGCCTAGCTCAAAAGGTTTATCAACGGTGAGCGACACTCTAACGCTACTCCCGAAACAATATAGAAGGCGATTCTAAATAAGAATACCGCTAAACGTCATCATAAAAATGCTATAATATCAAAATAGCTAAAGTAAGAACAATATAGGCATAAAGCTTCATCAATTGAGCTCCCTATTTAAGTATATAGTTATCCGGAATGATATCACAGGCATACATAGTATAAGAATTCATTAAAATGATGCAATCGATGCAGCTCTGTCACCACAGCATCTCGGGGTTGCTGAAAGAAAACCGAACTACCACGGCGATATCCCAAGCTTAAAACAACTGGAGCTAAATTAAAAGCCTTCCAAAATTAACACTAAATAATAAAAAAGATAAACCACAAATATTAACCTTTGAATATGGACGGGCACCTATTCTATTCACACGAACCATTGCTGCTTCTAATCTAGATTGTTCAAAAAATCTACCTACAAAATTACACCAATCAGACCACTCTGCCTTAGAAGTTAAACAATGGCCTGTCTTGTTCAGTATTTTGGCTGAACACAACAAGAACAATTTCTAATAGTAACACCCTTCTCACCACATCGATAACAAATAAGAACAGGAGGCGCCTTACAAGCCTTCAGGATATGACCCTTAGTCCTACACCTTACACAAAACTCGTCTACCGCAGCCACTGCAACTTCAAAATCCGGAGGCAGGAAATCCTCCAACAGCAAGTTCTTCAACTCTTTCCAATTATGAACGTCATCGCGTATACTACGATACCATAATAAAGCAGCATCCATGAACAACTCCACAGCCGAGGTATACAATTTAGATGGGGAAATATGTCTAGACGAGCTTAACTCTTCCAATCTCTCCAGGTAAGCATGAACACTACCCTTTCCATTAAACTTATGGTTTAGTGCGTGAACATTTGAAACTCGGTCACACGAAACCAGGCGCACAGCAGGACTACTACGAACTTCCTCGGAGTCAGCGACTGCATCAGCTCCATCAGCAGTTCCCAGCTCCTCAACAGTAGGGTCACCTTGAGCTCCACACAACGGCTTATCATCTGCAAGGGTAAATTCGACACTACTACGAAAATTTTGCAAAATGCGATCCATCTTCTTAGTGATAACCCCCAAACGTTCGTCAAGCTGAGCTTTACGGACACAGTCTTCCTCTATAGAAGGTGAAAGGCGACTCAACCGATGAAAGAGATGATTACCTAAAGCTTGTATCCTATTCAGATATTTTAATAGTAATGGGCGTCGAGCACAAGTCTCCTCTAGTTCCCCTAGTTTACCCTGAACACACAGTAGTTCGGCAGAAATATCACCCTCATAAGTTACAATTTCATCAGTTCTCATCTGAGCATTCAACTTTTTCACCTGAGCTCGTAACTTTTGTATATTATCCTCCGGAAGGGCATCGCGGATACATACTTCATATTTCAACTCATCAACATTCAGTAAATGGAAAGATATGGGACGTTCCTCCATATTCAAAGTCTTAAGTAAACAGAACTATACTTTAAAATTAGATAAACTTAGTAATATAGCTTATGCTAAAAAGTTATAATACTAGCCGCACAATACAACAGTAGTTAAACAATATTAACCGTTATTATAATAACAAACTCAAAGTTATAGGTTGAAAAGGTAACAGTAACACGATCCAGAATCGAGCAACAGACCGAAACCAGAGGTAGAAGACCACGATCGAAGACTTATAGTAGTTAAGCACGTCTTGAAAGCTTTAAAATAATAAAACAATAAGAAAAAAAAATTATATAGTATCATATAACCAGCATATAGTCATATATATGACCTATAAATAGCCTAGAAAGGTAGAAAACTTCACATATAGTCAGTAAAGTTAAAAAAAATAACATATAGTGTTATATAGCTAACATATAGTCAGGTATAGTAAAAGGATATAACAATAAACAGGTTGTGACAGCTCAACACAGCCTCAAAAGGTAGAAAACTTTACTTATAATAAGGAAAGTTAAAAAAGTGACATATAGTAGTGTATAACTAACATATAGTCGGGTATAGTAAAAGGGTATAATAATAAACAGGCAATGACAACTCAACAAAGCCTAAAAAGTAGAAAACTTTACATATAGTAAGTAAAGTTAAAGATAATTAACATATAGTAGTCTATAACTAACCGATAGTCAGATATAGTAGAATAATATAACAATATCCAGGTAGTTATAACCTAAAACAGCCTAGAAAGAACACAGAACATCCTATAAAGCTTCAATAACGTGCAAAACATCCCATATAGTCTTATTTAGCGTTATATAGTATATATATAGCGTATAAATGCTTGAAAATGTCCCTGTTCGGGCGCCAAATTGTAAGGGTATCCGGGGTGTTATGGTTGAGAACTCAATTGGTGAAAATTGAATTCTCAAACCTCCCCGGAAAAAAGTTTAAAGTTTAAGTATAAAATAAAAAATTAAGACTTTTTCAAGCGTTTATTTGCCTAAACAAATTTACAAGTTTACCATATTAAGGGTAAAAGGTTAAAAGGTTAAAAGGGTCAGGGGTTGACCGTTGAGTCGCTGTTACCCAGATGTATAGAAGGAATTATAGGAATTCCATCAACCTCTTTGAGTCCAAAACAAACTAAGATTCTACCATACAGGGTCCCGGAGTCAGGGTCGGTAGATGGCAAATATAAAACCGGTAGAAGTGAGTGGTTAAGCCCCGGGCCAATTCTCCCGGTTAGGTTTAAGAGTTAATTAGAAAGTCACCACCTCCCCATACTCCCGGAACCTGTAGGGTTAAAAATGAAAAGCTACAATTAACAAAACTAAAGGCCAATATGCCTTCTATAGGGTGGTAAAAAGACCACTGAATTTACCATATAATAACTCTAGACAAGAATTTAACTACCACTTCGAACGCTTAAGGTTCCATACAAAAATCACCAGGTTTACTCAAACATGGGAAAGATAATGACACTTAAATTACCCCTTTTAAACAGTAGGGTTAGATATCCAACATTAGAACAATAAAATTATAATAGCCGAGCAGTACTCGATTAGGGTAAATACAATATGTTCCCTTTCTAAGTCCCATCTACAGAAAGGCTAAGTATGGTTACTCAGAATAACATCCGTCCTGACTAACTCATAAACAAGGTACAGGAAGTATGGATTACAACGTTTTACACAACCATCTCATACCTTCACATTCACAACGCTATAATTGAAGTATTACCCTCGGTTAGAGTAAGACCTTTATCATTGTAATGAATACCGTAAGTAAGTAGTACTACTTACTTACGGTATTATACTCTCATTCAACTAATGACTCCGGGCAGACACCTTAACTGCCTCGGGGGAAATATACCACTATAAATACTAACACCACATAAGAAACACTATCAGATTATCGGCTAAAGCACAAACACAAACAAAAACCTGTTGAGACGCGGCCGCAAGCCGCGGTTGAAGGTCCCGAGGTCTCACTGCTAACTGTCGAGCCTCGGACGACTCCGCAGCTCACGCCGAACCGAGCACACCACGTGACAGCCCACGCGTACAGGGCTCCCGGCCCGTACTGGACATCTCCCAAAAGATAGGCGCCTCAAAACCAAACATAGGCTCACCAAACACCTCCTGATGAAGGAGGCAACAAGTTCTCCACAACTTCCACACCAGGCTTCCACACCAGGTGAACAGCGTCACACGCGGACCCAGCAAACCACACGTCCAACGATCAAACAATTCAGCACAATCTGCACAATATACATTAATTAATAATCAGAGCGGCGGTCCGAGACCGCCGCCCGTGACACGAAAAACAAAATGGCCCCTCATGACGCTCGTTTCCGCGAACAGCCAGCTAGTGACGCGGTAAAGAGGAAACGAATTTTTTAGTGATGTCCGTATATCGCTCGGCCGCATAGAGAATCGACGCGTTCCGATTCACGGAAAAAAAAGTGTTACAACATGTAGTTTGATTTATTAAGTAGGTAAGAATCACTTCGGGAAATCCCCCAAGCAGACACACTTCTTTATGTGTGTTCTTTTAAATTGGCGTGTCAATAGAGTGCGTCTGTCTGTAATACTTAAAATTATCTAGAAGTGCTCGTGACCAAGTTCTTTGGAGAGCCACTTGTGACATCATACATGATCTAACTAACTAAATATTATTTACTAACTGTTATCTTGTATCGTTGTAATAATTGTTATGTTGTAAAATTAGGTAAGTTGTGTGTGTCGTAGGTACCTATCACTAATCCCCTATTCGTAATTTAAAAATAAATAATAAAGAAATACCTACCTAAATAAATATTGGTGGAAAATTCATACTCAACACCATCTGACCCCAAACTAAGCAAAGCTTGTAATATGGCGGCCAGATAGCTGATATAATACTTATGTAGTTGTAAATACATCATATTATACATAATATATAAACACCCAGACCCAGTAAGAATATTTCAATTTGTCACATAAATATTTGCACTGGGTGGGAATCGAACCCACGACCCTTGGCTTCGCAGGCAGAGGTGCTACCATGAACTACTAAGCCACGAGGCTATGCTAATATTGATGGGCATAATTTATCACATACAACAATCTAGCCTATAAGCTAATCTTGTACTACGAGTACCAGGTGACTGATATCTAATATATAAAATTCTCGTCTTATATATAAAATTCTCGTGTCACAGTGTTAGTTACCTTACTCCTCCGAAACGGCTTTACCGATTTTTACCAAATTTTATATGCATATTCAGTAGGTCTGAGAATCGGCTACTAGCTATTTTTCATAGCCGTGATAAGGGTAGTTCACCCCAAAAAAGTTTTTTTTGTTTATATTTTTTTATAATGTGGCGTTAAAATACATACAAGCCTAAAATTTTACCCTTTTACCACCAACCCCTATCTTTTAGTAATTTAATAATTTGACAGTGAACTCCTCCTAAACGGCGGGCGGAGGGACCTATTTGAATGACTTTTTTTATGTGTGTACAAGTGGATTCAAGGATGGTTTAGATTCACAAATAAGCCCGGCAGATGGCGCTGCAGACAGTGTCTAGGTTATGATCCGAGCGAAGCTGGAACGGGCCACTAGTATTACTTATAATAATCGTAAATATTAATTTCGTATATGATACGTAGAAATACCCAGACTTACTTAAATCAAATATCTGAATTCATCACACAAATATTTGTCCTAGGAGGGAATTTAACGAATAGTTGGTCTGAGTTTAATAGACTACAGGTCCGTGAACAAAATGTATGGGTCAAATGAACCACCAGGAGACCTATGTAGGATGATAGAAGGGTATAAAGTAATAAGATTCAGCACGATGCCGTCACTTGTAAGCTGTCTAACTGAGTGCAGTTGAAGAGAGGGGGTTGCAACCCTCGATCATTTCTTCTTGTCGCATAATTTTTATATACGGCGTTGCAGAATGATAGATTAGAAGAGGTATTGAAACTGTATGGAACCAATGCCGTGTGTAACCTAACAATAATTGTGTGAATTCTACGGCATTGTCAGCACAGGTGGCTCATTTAGCGAACAACGAGTGTGAAATGTTAAGCAAGTACGATGTTTACCATCAGGCATCTGTATTGCTCGTCCCGTCAGTTTATATTACGTATAAAAACATACGTGTGTTAGCAAAAGAGTTTACGTTCGAGTATCAAAAACCATTTTCCCGTTGTTTCAATCACAAGCAAATTTAACGAAAGGCACAGTCTAATTTCGACAAAAACAACGGCAATTTCCCCACTCGCAGCTGAATGAAAACTTCACACACCGGCATTTCATTGCAGCCTGGTCGTAAAGTGAAATGTAAAAGCCACTTACCTAATACAGAACGGCGACAATCTCATTCGGGGCGACAAATTGAGAACACCTTCCGGTGGCGTCACCGCGGTGGCCGCGTCTCCTGAATACCTATTTATTGTGGTGGCGCGGTAAGCCGACCCTGTGACACCTGCCACCTTCGGATGGGCAGGGTTAACTGAACATTACAATGAATTAATTTAAAATGTTCAAATCAAATTAAAAGAGTGAGATTTAAGAACTGAGCAGTTATATAGTTTTTAGCAAGTAAAAAGGATTTTTGTTTGGAAGTGCAAAGTTTTATGGTTTGGCTCTATGACAAAACTTGTAATTTTTTATTTATCTACTAGTTCGATCCGGTTGCTTTTTTATTCTCGCATATGTTTTTTACAACGATAAAACCGTTCAACATTGTTTAAATTTTGTTTTCTTTTTATATTTCGATTATTTCAAAAATAAGTAGCCTAAGTTAAGGAGTAGAAAAGAAAACTCTTTATTATTATAAGCAAGCATAAGGAAACATAACAAGCTACACATTTTAATTTGGCCGAATTTGCGGAAAGTTACTCTTCATAATATCAGCTATCTGTCCGTGAAAATCCCGTTAAAAACAGTCCAGTTTTTTCAGAGATTATTCGGAACAAACAGACAGACATACTTATTGACAAAAAAATATGTGTAAAGCAAATACTGTAAATACTTCCATATGCGTTTGTTAATTTGAAATCACTGGCACTTCAATTTTATATTTATATATATATATGTAGGTATGTAATGCCAATATAACTAATTATGGACATATTTAATAATTCATTATAATAAAAAAAAAAATACAATCAATAGCCTAGTAATCACAGCGCACGTCAAACGGAGATTTAAGATGATTCTTCTTTTTGCGTTCTATAATTTTATTGGAAATATTATCTTTGAACCGGAACATCATAATATTTCTACATTACTAAATATATTGCATACCATAATATATTGCAAGTTACATTTTACCGCTAAAATGTAACTTGCAATATATGGTAGTACTTCCTCAGGCAACACTAAAAGATTCCTACTATTACAAAAAATACACGTGTTAGTGTCTCTAGATATAACTGATACTGATTTAATTACAACTGGAATAGAGAGACATAGAAGAAGCAGAAGAAGAGAACTGGAAGAGACAATGAAATGGTTACTTCTAGGTATGCACGCGTCACCGTAGACCGCATGGTCGTATAACATCAGCGGTCAAGGCGGTCAAGTATAAATAAACCTTTACAAAAACAAATGGTGTATAGGTATTAGGGAAGATTATCTAATAAATATTGTATCAAACTGACCTAATAGACTTATCCCTAAACTATGAATTCCTAGAAATGGTAAGTACAATATCATCTTGGCTTTGAAGGCATTTGAGGGTACTGATCGAATAAATACTTAATTGGAAGTCAAAGGCGGAACTGTTTTTATGTGATTTTTTTGCAATAATTACGTCACTATAATGAGTGGGAGTTTCATGGCTGTTATAGGTACAATCACCGTCAATGCCTAAAGAAATAAATAAGCACGTGGTTGGTACAACTATGTACATAATTATTATTAGTAATCCAATAAAACCACATGCAGTTGGTATTTTCTCTGGTAAGTAAATCGCATTAGAAATGTTTTTAAGTAGCGATTTAGCACCGTAACAAAATTTTGAAACTTTACTGTATTTTTCAAAATTATTGAAGAGTCTTACCGCCTAAGAAAAATCATAGTTTTGGTATTGCTCAAATACATGGCTTGAAATTCACATGTGGATTTCAAGCCATTTGATTGAAATCACTAACCGCGGCACAGCTCGTCTCCGCTCCGCCTCAGTGGACCCGCACCCTTAGGTTGGGTGAAATCTTGTGACTATGCGTCACCGCCATGCGTAATACGAGCAGTATAGCAGTAGCTATACGTAATAACTGTATATCTTTAACATTGATGTTGTTTAGTACTAACATTCTAAGGTACTTATATGTAGGTTTTCATTTCTATCGGCAGTATCTACGACTAGCATTTTTTCATTTTTAAAGGAGTCAATTTCTACAGACTACTACTATTCGAGGTGTATCCGTGCCGGTTACTGATCATCTTGAGGTTTTGGGTGTTACCTTGACATCTACGCTCAACTTTGGCTCGTATATCGAGTTCAAGGCTAAATTAGCTGCCAAAAAACTAGGTGTCCTCTCAAAGGTGTGAAAGTACTGCAAGTCTGAACAATTGCTTTTGTTAAATAAAGCACAGATTCGCTCTTGTATGGAGTACTGTTCGCTCCTTTCGGATGGATCGGCTAAGTATCAGCTTGAGGCTCTGGAATCGATCGAGAGCCGTGCCAAAAGGCTCATAGGCAATATCACTCTTGTGCGAAAAAGGCTGCAAAGTCTTGAACATCGCCAAAAAATTGCTAGCTTATCGGTTTTTTATCGGATACTCTTCGGAGAGTGTGCAACTGGTCTGCATGATCTAATACCACCAAGCCCTTTTTTCTATCGGACTTTTCGTAGCTCGAAGAAGCGGCATCGTTTCATGGTTGATGTTCCAAAGACACGAACGAAGAGGTTTGACTCTACTTTTGTGATAAGAACGTCTAGACTGTGGCATGAGTTGCCTGAGTGGGTTTTTCCCGATGGTTATAATCTTGGTGTATTCAAATCGAGAGTGAATTGGTTTTTTCTAGGTAAACACGCTCCATCTTAGTCCGCATCGTCGCTTAACATCAGGCGAGATGGCGGTCAAGTGTCAACATATATGTAAAAAAAAAATGCTTCAATACGAATATCACATCTTCTACGTTTGCAGCATAAATTCAACTTATTGCTTTTACTAATCGTTACTTTTATCCTGAAATTAAAACTTTTAGGGTGACGAAAGAAACAATTTTGTAGATAATATGGCGGTAAATTACTTTTCAGATGGGGCTAAACAATGATCAGTTCAATAACATGTACTGTGATGTACTTACTGAGGTACCAAGAATAACATTAGGTACCTACGTTATTTGCTAGAAGTGATGTACCAAAATAATTACACGTTTAATAACTTATTTATACCCCTTATTCTAAGTTTATACCCAATGGAGAATTTTACTGAAGGTATTTTCCTTACAGTTGGTCTGTGACATAAATATGTGACGTTAGGTTACCCGACAGATCATTTATTTAATTACTAGCGGCCCGTCCCGGCTTCGCACGGGGTCAAATTTTTTGTTAAGTAGGTATGCTAAATGAAATGTACATGACCAAATTTTTCCAAAAGAACAAAATTAAAAACCAAAACTTTAAAGTTCAAAAACATTAAACTGCCTGGCCTGGTGGCTTAGTTGGTTAAAGGCCGTTTTGTAAAGCGGCGGTTTAACGATCAGCCGGATTGAGTACAGCTGATTTAAAAACCACTGGAATGTATTCAACGCCATACGTTATTCAACACGGCTAGCCGTAATGTAATAAAGCGAGAGATTAGCCGCTTCTTTGATAATTTTTAGTTCCGATTCTTAACACTCATGGCGCTGCCTGACATAACAACAACCATGGCGTTGAATACTGTGTGTTCCTAAATTGCTAACACGGCTAGCCGTAATGGAACCGCCTCTTTGACAATTTTTAGTTCCGATTCTTAACACTCATGACGCTGCCTGATATAACAACAACTATGGCGTTGAATACTGTGTGTTCCTAAATTGCTAAAGTGACAGTGGATTCTGGAGTTTGGAGGAATCGTACACAATACTATTAGGGTGGCACTTATCACCCTGGGCGTTACTTGGATACTATTTCGTTTCCACCGTCCACCTTGTTAAGACTAAATCGGACCGGGTAAGTTACATGAGACCCAGATCCGACCCGGAGCACCCCGTCTCCACCTAGTCTTGGCGCTACTACCCCTAGAGTGTATTTAAAAGAATGCGGGAGCCAGAAGCTCAAGGGAGGTCCTGAGTGGAGCGAGCCATGCAAGTAGTTTTAAAACTATAATAGGTCGTAACTTGACCACCATCTCACCTGATGTTAAGCGACGATGCTATCTACGATGGAACATGTTTCGATAATAGACCCTTGTCTATGGAAGTTCACCATGTTTCTTAGGTGTACCGTCACCGATATCAAGTTATGGGCTTTCAAACTTTATGTGAGAGGTAAAATGTTGTAAAAAAATAGTACGGAATATCGTACGAAATAATCGATAAATTTATTCAGATAAATGAAATTAATTTAGATTTTGTGTTGTTATTTTTTTAAATATGGTCTTCCTACAACATAAGCAGTAATACAATGCGGCTGAACGTGGACCGCCTTATTGAAGAACGTATTGCAATGACAATGCGACTAATCGTTGAACCGCCGCATTACAAAACGGCCCCGTTTTTCAAAACGGCTAGCTGTAATGTAATACGGCGAACTATACAATCCGGCTGCGACATATACATCACAATCCGGATCTCGTTGTTGGGCTGTATGTTTGATGTCTTGACACAAATTGTCTTCAAAAATGTGCCATAATTCCGAGGGAAAACAAAATAATAATATTACCACAAACAACTCTCTCAGCCTCAACGGACACCGAGAAATTGAAGCTTCTCTCAAAGTGATTTCTTTGATTTTGAGTACCTAGTCTTGGAACGATGTACCTACGTGGTACATGATCAAGAAGTATTCTGAGATAAAATCACTCTGACTGGGATGAACGCTGTACTGTATGTACACTCTTCATAATTCTGCCGGCCGTCGCGTCGTTGCAAATATTTAGGATGGATATTTTTAATTTCGTAATATATTTTGAATGGAATGTCCGATTTTAATAATTCAAAAAGGAATCGATAGGTAATAAAGCAGTCTTGATTGAAAAATAATTTATTTTGATAAGAATTAAAACAAATGTATGAATAGCATGGTCTTAAGTTGATCGGCATTTTTATCTTCTTTTAAAATGTAAAAAAGCAGTTGTAGCGACGTAATTACTGTAGTTAGACATATGCTTTTGCGAGGTTTTTTGTAGATTTTAATACGTTCTATAATATTGTAGAACATTGTTTGGTTCTATCATTGGTACTTTCCGCAGCGTATGCGATGAAAGCCATTTTATGGCTGTTTTTTTTATACCTTGCGTTGGTTTTAGTAAAAAATTCCAAAGATCACTATTTTTTTCTTGTAATAAAAATAGCCTATGTTACTCAGTGATAATGTAGCTTTCTCTTGGCAAAAGAATTTTTGAAATCGGTTCAGTAGTTTTTGAGTTTATTACATACATACAAAAATACAAAAATACAAATCTTTCCTCTTTATAACATTAGTATAGATATAGAAAACAATATTGATGCTATATTTATAAACAGCAGCAATATTGGTGTATATTAGAAATGTCCCTACACCAATATTTATTTGACACTTTTTAACATCTTCTTGCTTAGTTTGAGTAGCCCTAAACTAAGCAAATCTTGTATTATGGGAGTCGAATAGCTTAAATAATATTAGGTCCTTAAATATTATGAAATTGGTGTTTTGTCGTACTGACCACGTACTGACCACTATGATCTCCAATATCTTCTCTTTGGTTAGGAATTTCAATTACAAATTTCTACAGCTTTGAAAACCGTAATTCTTTTGTTTTTACTCTATTGGTTTTCTCTTCCGGTCCTTCGAAAGAAACAGCTCGATGGATTTATGATGTGTATAGCGGAGGTGTCGCAAAAGAAAATACAGTGCATTTTTGGTTCCAATTTTTTTGTTCTAGAAATTTCGACCTGCAGAACAAGTTCCGTGGACAGCCGGAGAACAAAGTTGTTAATGAAGAATTAAACAAAATTGAAAGGCTTTTGTGGAAGCTGCAGGCTGCAGTGCACAGATCACTAATATACTACACATAGGACACTTCGGTTTTGCGACCCTTATGCTCTCGGCACACAGAGACGGGAAGTCCGGGAAAGCGATCGCGAACCGGGACGGGACTTTTTCGTATTATTCGAATTTGTATACAACCTGACACATAACAAGCAGGCGCGATCCGATAATATCCGACCGATCGAATCCGATCCGATTCGATTATATGTATAGTATATTTTCATATTTTAAACTTATTTTTTTTGCCTATTTTCCACAAGTGTCTCCCAAGCAGCGAACGTATGTTCGTTCAAAAGTATGATATTATAGGTAATTATGATATTTAAATACATATATAAAAGCAAAAGGTCACTTATCAAGGAATCTCAGAAACTACAAATGCTAGGAATCTGAAATTTTGCATGGAGGTCCCTTTTAGCACGTAGGTGCTCGCTAAGACGGGGTTTTGCGAAATTCAACCCCTAAGAGGGTGAAACAAGAAATGAACGGTTGTATGAAAATTCGGGATTTTCAAAGTTATCACATTTTATATCTAGACACTTGACACGAAGCAATTAAATGTTTATTCTATCAATTTTAAAATTTCGAAGTGTACGGGGGTGAAATTAAAGTTGAAATGGGGGATGAATGTCAATATGGAAGCTCCACACCGTTGAAGATAAAACCATGAAACTCTATAGGTACCTACTTATACACTTGACACGAAGCAAACGAATGTTTGTTCTATCAATTTCGTAATTTCGAACTGCACAGGGTTGAAATGGGGGATGAATGTCGATATGAAAGTTCCCAACCGTTGAAGATAAAACCATGAAACTCTTGACACGAAGCAAACGAATATTTGTTCTAGCAATTTTGTAATTTCGAACTGTATAGGGATGAAATTGGGGTTGAAATGGGGGATGAATGTCTCCTACGCTTTCACACTTAAACAACTGAAGCGACTTTGATGAAATTGTTTTATTCTAAGCTGTTTTAGTAAATGTGTCTGGGTATAAAAATAGGTAGGTACTGCCTGAGTCACCTTGGTACCTATTTATTTCGCGCGGACGTAGTCGCGGGTAACAGCTAGTATAATATAAGAGTATATTGATCATGTAGCAGCGATTAATTAATCTCTTCGGGCATAAAGAACCTATCAGCTGACACTCATGCCCACATAAGTAGTACTCAAAGTAAGTATACAAATCTCTAACAGAAATATTTAATACTAGCTAAATATCTCAACGCATATCTATGACGCATGTTTTTGAAAGATTTCTTTCTTGGAACATGCTGGTTTCTTCACGTTTACCTGTATCGTTAAAATACTTATATATTTTTACTTTAAAAATATTCAGAAGTGCAGATGGAATTCGAACCTATGACCTAACGATTACGAACCAAACGTTCTCGCCACTAAGCCACCACGACTGCATCGAAGTATCATCGTTTAATGTAAAACCAACCATTTCTAACCCTAGGATATTAGTCCAGTGGCCGCCCGCTACCAACAGAAAGTTTACTAATCACATTAAGCAACAAGTTTCCCAGCAACATTCTAATAAATTCCAACTCATGGGACAGTTCCGGAGCCGTTGGCTAATTTAGTGCCTTCGAGAAGAAGCTAGCTTCGACTGTGTTTCATTTGCAACAATCTGAAATCAGGCGCTCAAATACATATTTGCCTTAAATGTACAAGAATTTTCGAACAGCCCTTGTCTACCTGATCTCTTGTTTACTACTAGATTGCATCTTTGTGTCCTAAAACTTTATAGTTTTGTTGAGTTGTTGTGTAACAAACAGAAATATGAAGAATGAACTGATAAATCATTTTTGATGCTTCCAGATTGTGTTTGGATATTACTATGAGACCAATGATCAGCCCACGATCATTCATGTTATAAGTGATACGATCGCCTGTTGTTCTTAGGTGTTTTAATTTTAAATTTAATCTTGGGTTTCCATATTTTTTGTGGAAATCCTGTCAAATTTTTGACCCAATCATATAGAGTTTTGACGATTGTAACGACGACTTTACGCAAAATGACAAAATTTAGCTGAAATCAGGCTTTGAGGTTAACACAAGTTTTGTAATATAGCCTGCCAGCCTTCAGACTAAATTAGCAGAATATTTAAAATCCTATCTATAAAATATTCCTAAATAGATATAAACTCCCACACCACTTGATAGGGTTGTTAAAAGTTTCCCTCTATACTCGCGTAGTAATGAAAGTGTAAAGAATTACCCCGAAGCCTCATGTTATCCTCGTCGTTTGTTAAGCTCCAGAATTATGTGGCGCCCCTGGGAGTTTAGCCGCAAAACTACGCTGTAGCTAGAATCCACACCATCGCTGAAATGGCGAAACTATTGAACTACGTTTCTTCTTTTAATAACGTTCATTGTAGAATACGAATGTAGCGCCGCTCGTCATGAGTCATGAGTGGTGGCGCAAAGTTTAGGTATATTTTTTGTGAAATTTTCTTTTGTAAAATAAATGGTGTAGCTTTATTGGATCCATTTTATGATGTTATGCTTTTGAGATGGTATGTATAAGTTAAGTACATAAAATTAAAACCTGTTAAAACAACTTTACTGTACTGTAGATTTGTTTATTTTGGTATTTATGTATTTGTTTAAATTGATTTACTTGATGGTTAAGATCTCCTTTTGCTAGGAGCTCAAAGTGTATCCGAGGAAGTACTTATAACTTTCCTAGTCGTTCTTTTTTTAACTTGTATAGGTTTACACTTGACCGCCATCTAGCCTGATGTTAAGCGACGATGCGGTCTACGATGGAGCGTGTTTACCTAGAAAAAACTGATTCACTCTCTATTTGAAGACACAAAGATTGTAACCATCGGGGAAAACCCACTCAGGCAACGCATTCTACAGCCTAGACGTTCTTGTCACAAAAGTAGAGTCAAATCTCTTCGTTCTATCGCCAGGTATAGCATTAGCATATATGTAATTAAGTTCTCTCTGATGGGACTCGGGAATATCTTTTCCAACGAGAGTCAAGGCTAAACTTCATAGTTCAGGTAGAGTCCGTCTTCAGAGTTCCTCAAAAGTTCTCTTTCTTGGAGCAAGCCGATTACTCACGATATTTTTTTTCTTTACTACTAACTGCATGATTACGATAACTCTACATGTTATCCTAGACTATACCTAAGTTCCAAATCGGACTGATCCGTTCAGTGTTTACAACGCGATTTAGCAACATTATTCAAATAAAAAAAAATGTGGTAGAATTGAAACATTATTGCCTACAATATATTTCTTATTTAAATTTAAGACTACAATGTTGTAAAACCGTAAATGCGGGTATATTTATCAAAAGTAAACAATGGTTCAGTTTAAAGTTGCATTGCGGCATTGTCAAGCTGGAGTGACACAAATGGCTCAATTAAACGAAGCCGAAGCGATGGAACATCCAACAAACGCATGGAGTAAGTCAGTACTGAACGTCCATTAATGATGAAAATAAAGCACTTTTTGTACAACACTGCGACATGAAAATAATAGCGTATTTACAGATTTATTACGCAAGAAAATCTTTCGAGTGTATTCATTAATTGAAAACTTACATAGGCATAAGCAGGCTACTAAATTAATGTTACCACTGCTCGGAATCTGGGCCTTCTCTCGCAAGCAAAGAGTTTAGGCCATAATTCATCACATTAGCCGAGTGCAGGTTGATGAATGACACATGATCTGGAAAAAAAATTGAGAAACATTGGTCGGTTTCTTCACAATATTTTCTTCTCGAGTTTTAAGTTAGTGGAATTACGCATATGACTTCGAAAACACAGCGGTGCGCGTGGGGTTCGAATCAAGGGCTCCGGAAGGGCAAGTGCTGCTCTCCTTATTAGACCAGCCGTAACTTAATATAAATTAAAAACTAAAGGTAAAGACTTACCTTAACAGCCACAGACTGCTAAACTTGCTGCTTATGTTAGCTGCTAAAATTGTGTTGCTACACGATGCTACATATGAACTTTGAAGAAGCCACGTCTGTGTCTGAGTCTGTGTTTCCCGATAAGTAGGTACATCCTCCTCAAATCTAGAGCGAGCAGGTTCCATCTAAGCATTTAAGCATGTTGCATTCTAGGCCAAAATATTGCTTAAAATTAGGCAAACCACCGTAAAAAACAAACTTATTTTACATAACAAAAGAGTAGTTCCGCTGTATTCCAAATATTTACTCAAACTTACGCGAGCCAAAACCTGTCAAATGTTTGAGTAATTTCAAATTAACGTAGAAAAGTTCGATGCTTGTGACGTTAAATAAAATCAAAGAGTCAGTTAGGCTTTATTCAGGCGTCGAGGAGGCGTTTTATAACTTTACTGATACAAGCTGTACAACTGGCGAGAGAAGTAATTATAATAATAATGTTTTTCATTACATTTTTCTCTTTGTTTCAGTACATCATGCATGTAATTGAAGACACCTGCTGCTATAAATATAAAAATTTAAATATCCCTTGTATTAAAAAAGTGAAACACCGCAAAAACACGTAACATATTAGCTGTGCAAAAGCGTACAAATGTTAGAAAAAAAGTAGTGAAAAAACTACTACTAAACAACTAAAACGACTATTCTAGACTAGTCTATTATTGTTTTCTTTATAGATTTTTATGTATGGTATACACGTTTGCAGTATTGTGCATCTGTTTATTTGTTTTATACAACATACAGTTTTTACGTACCTTTTGAAAGGTTTCGAAATGCCTCGGGGGACAACAGAGCTGAAGACTTCCACTCTCCAAAAGTTAACTCTGGCGATCTAGAGGAGTAACGCTGCCAGTGTTATGTCCTAAAGGTAATGTATATTTTTAGTATAACATATATTTTTTTCTTTATTATTTAATGATAATTAGTAAGTAATAGGACTTTAATAGTTATAGTACTCTTTGTGCGCCAGAATCCGTAATGAAGATATTCGCAAAAGAACGAAAGTGGCCGACATAGCTCAAAGAGTAAGCAAGCTGAAGTGGCAATGGGCAGGCCACATCGCTCGAAGAACTGACAACCTATAGGGAAGAAAGGTTCTCGAGTGGCGACCACGAACCGGAAGACGCAGTGTTGGACGGCCTCCCACTAGATGGACAGATGACCCCACAAAGGTCGCTGGAAACCGCTGGTTGCAAGTTGCGCGGGACCGTTCGTTATGGAAATCTAGGGGGGAGGCCTTTGTTCAGCAGTGGACGTCTTGCGGCTGATGATGATGATGATGATGAAGTAATAGTAAAGTACCTAATGAGTAGATTTTAGGTGGTCAAAATTAAGCAAAAGCAAATAGTATAGAAATTATAAGAGTGAGGTTTTCAAAGAAATTTTAGGGCATATTTCATCTCATTGGCACTGTTATTTTGTCAGGTTGAAGGTCATGGTCATCTCGTCACGTTATTTTAGATAAAAGAGAGATTTAAAACTTTGTTTCTGTTAACAAGCTGTTGATTCTGTAACTCAGAACTTATGTTCTGTAACAGCATTGTTCAGTGAAGCCAGTACGTCGCGTCGGTAGCGTCGGTACGTCGAACAACAAATGGGCGCGTCCGGTGGCGTATCGGTGTACTGTCACGTCCTAAATTGGTTGCGTACATGTTGCGTGCCGCGACGATTTTTTAGTTGTAAAATGTTTGTAAATGTCGGATTGGGAATAATCTATCACTCGTTTCGTTGAACAGTGCGTGTGAGTACAGTATTTTGTAGGTTTTATAACTATTGTAGCAGACATTTTAAAATACTTATGGGATAATTTGGAATATCTTTCCGAATATACACACATTAGATGTTTTCGTAATGAACATTGTATGATCGATCCGATTCTTATACGTATAAACACTCGACTGTAGACCATTTTAATGCTCTATATTTACACAAAATAAATAGGCCCAAATTGACTTATTTTTACCTATATCGATAAAATGTTTGTAATCTATGATTTTTTTTGAATAATTGAATTATTTTAACCGACTTCAATAAAGTAGGAGCTACTCAATTCGGTAGTATGTTTTTTTTGGATGATATGTTCTGCAATAGCTCCGCTAACTGTGAATTTATTTTGATGGTTATTTTTTTGTTTGATGGAAAACACTTCAGTCGCGGCTCCCAGTTCTTATGGAATTTAGTCGAGTATCTGAATTCAATTTTAAATTGAAGTCGGTTTTTGAAGTGAAAACTTCTTTAGCCGCGCCTAGACAAATTTTTCGTGGGGTGTAAATTGAATTCTACCGTCACGCTCGGGGATGATAAGAAATTTTCGGGTAAACTCGGAACCTTGGCGATTGGGCATCTAGAAATGCGTCAGCCAATGGGAAATACTGAAAGGGCTTGGCTGGCATGGCCATCTAGATATGCGTGAGCCAATCGGAAATGCTGACGCATTTCTAGATGGCCATGCCATGATGCCGAGGCCACGCCCTCCGGTTACACCTGTGTAGTTTCCAAGGTAAGCTATCAAATTCTGAGTTATAAGTTTTCACTTCTATCGGCAGTTCCTATGACTGCCATTTTTTTTTGTTTCTTTGGAGAAAATGAAATTATTCACATTTCAAATACCCATTATTATTGACACACAATGATACAGATACAGATATTTTATTGGTAGAAGGCATTTACAAGTCAAAACAATACATTTCAAATATTCAATAAAAACAAAAAGTAAATAAAAAAAATATAACACTATTATTGTCTGGAATAATCGCTTGTGGTATATGTCACCAAATAACTCTTTTAGAGAATAATAAGCGTTTTTTATTAAATGTGACCTTAATCGTTTCTTAAACAGTCCGACGGACGCCGCGCTTCTTACGTCGTCAGGCAGATGATTATATATAACAGGACCTCTCACGTAAACCGATTTACTGGCCTTATCGAGCTTATGCGTCAGAGGTTTAAATTTGTTTTGGTTCTTGCCTCTGGCAGGTCCTTTCCGATTGCAGCCCAAGACTTGGAAGTTGTGCTGGTTTACATAAGTAAACACGCTAACTTGATAAATTAAAATGGACGTTACTGTCAGTATGCCCAGTTCTGTGAAGTATGGTTTAGATAGGTTGGATAGGTTTACGCTTTACGACGAGTATAACGATGAAATAATCATATAGTCTCAGAAAGAGGGCGTTTTTTTAACAAACCGATTCATGTTTCATTAGAAGACACTAATACTAACTTGAAATACAACAGGTATTCCAAGCACGCATAAGTCTTAAATGTTAGCTCAAGAATTACGCTTGCCAAAAAACTCACATATTTTTCAGCAAAGTCAGTGATCGAAAGAAATATCTGCCTGTTGCAATATAAAGAAAACTAGGAAGACAAAGTTAAATTCATTACACGATTACACTAACTTACCTAAAACTTTACACAATCAGCTTAATTTTGTTATGTATTTAAGTACGAGTACTTTCAGGTATTTTTAAGAAATTGAACGTGTTTTTAATAAATGTAGTTTAGTTAATCAGTATTTATAAACATACTAAGTTGAAGGAAAATCATTATTTTTCACGACATAAGCCTTTAGGCTAGTGCAGAAACTACTAACTTAACCTTTCTAACGAACTAAATATTTACTAAATTAAATTAGAAAACCACGAATCTTATGACATGTAGTATTTATTTTGTTTCTTGCTATTTTAAAATTTAAATGCCAAATTTTATTTAATAAGTACATATCTTACGAAATCTCTTTAAGAAAAACTGAATAATTCTTCTTATAGAATTCGTAGGATCGGTTGTAAAGTTGATGTACGTTAAGTTGACGTTGGTGGCTAAAACTAAGACGATTTTGTCGAGTTTTGTTTAAAAAGGCGCAAAACGTGTCGTCGCTCTGAGAGTAAAGGCACGACTGACGATGTCACGATCGTTTGTTGATTGTTGTAAGTTGAAAGCGCCAGAACAATCTGAACAATCAGTGCGTGGAGCGGTGCGTACCATATTCCAGCATCTGTGGATACTAAAACACGTACGATGTAAACTTTATAAACATGCTAGAATAAACACTTTGAAACATTTTCGCAAAACATAAATTGCACAATTTGCTATCCAAAATCTTATTGAGTTTCAAGCTTAAATAAGTGACTCTAGTAGTATTCCGAGTGCATTTGCTTAAAACTTGTAAATATTAAGCGGGATTCCAGCCAATTAGCCGCCAGCGCCGCGGCTGCACCCCGCCCGAGCAAAGTTTCAGGAGCTCGCGAGTACAATCGAGAGCTTATTGGTTTTTGATTTATTTAACTTGTTTGTGTTTATGGAAAACTGTTTTAGTTGGGACTTTTGCGAATAAAATTGACTTTTTAGTTTTAGTTCAAGTTTTGTACTGGACGAGGAATAATAATAAAAACGTTGAACGGATTTACTGTTTCTCTTCTTAAACTAGAAACGTCAATAAAACGTCATTTTTTATAGTTTAGAGTGACGAGACGTACAGGACATGTGCCTGTACGTGTGCGGTAAGTAATAATCGTGAACAGTCCAAATTAGTATCTAGCGTAATATCAGCAGCACATCACTAAGATCATTATTATAGGGATAAGGTGATTTTTTATCTCTATGGCCCGCAATTTCTCTGGAAGGGCTATAGCCATTCAAACCAAAACTGCGAGTGTATTGGAGATTTTTGGATCATGCATATCTATCGCCACAAATCGTACCTATGTATGTTCTTTTGTGTATTGTGTATGTGTTTAGCGAAAATTAGTGAATATTTGATGACGTCAATTCTGTGTGGTACCTGTTGTCATTATGACGTCCATTACTTACTATATTTTATATTTATACTTTATACTTTTTGTATATTTTTTGTACTTTGTGGCTTTTTAATAAAGAGTTATTGATTTCAAATTTTAAGAATTCAAAAGCAGCAATTGCTTTGGACCGGTTCGAATATCGTGAAAATCAAATTAAACCTATTAGTTAGAGTATATATTATTATTAATAGATTTTCCTTTGTTTATTTCCATTATTAAACAAAACCAAACAACAAACAAACGCCTATCGAGCATCCAGTTAACATCGCTTTAGATATGGAAAATTAACATTTAATACATCAAAGGCTACGCCGCTAAATCCGAATAACCCATTTTGCAATGACACAAGCACAGCGTATTTTCAAAGGTGTAAATCTCTTAGTATCAAAGTCTTCCCCGCGTTTTATGTTAAATAATTTAATCCCACTCCCGGCGTCTGGAGCAACATGTTTTCGTGTAATTTAATCAATAATGTTCGTTGTCTAACGTAACGCAATTTATTTTGCTACGAAAATATGAACGCTTCATAGAAAGTACGAAAGTATGTTGATAGAATTTACAGTGGCAATAAAAAAACAGTTTTCCTTCGAAGGGCGAACTGGAACGATCAAAAAACAATATCGTCTTCGATGTCTCAGTCTATCAGTGGATTCGATGGCGACTTTTGGTAAAAATGTCACGTAATATGTAAATCGTTCGGGGCGCGATGTGGACCGACTGTCAAAGGCACCCGGCGTTACATTCTCCGACGATTTTTTTCTCAATGACGATTTCACTCTCGGAGCGATGAGGGTGAAAGTTCGCCAATGTTTTCGAACCTATGTTTTGATTTGTTTTCTTTGTTCGACCGTTTTGTCTATCATCGTTTTGAATCGCTGAGTGACTATATTTTTTTAAAGGAAAAGGTCTTTAGTACTTAGTACTTTTTGGAAGGACGAACATTTTAAGGATTCCCGTAACTGACATGCTAATGCAGCGGCGTAGCGTCGGAGCGGTGGTGGAGGAGCAGAGTCTGACCCTTTGGATAGGTGAAATTTTGTAAGTTTGCGTCACTTGTATTCATAATAGTACTTATTTCTGTAGATATATCTACAGGTGACATATTTTTGTGCAATATTAGTGCCGTTTAATACTAAAATTCTAAGTTTTAAGTTTTCACTTCTATCGCCAGCCTATAAACTGACAACTTATCTGTAGTAGTGTTGTAGTAACTATCACTGCAATTTCATCAATGTGCTGTTATCTATTACTACGACAAACGAGATGCAAAGTTTACATTTATATCGCAAAAGAAAATTCCATCCCGATTTCAGGAATCTGTCTTGAAAGTTTATTTAGGCTTAGTACATTCAGATCAGGCTCGCACTCCTTCCGGCTGCAAACACATTTAAGGCGGAGTACTTTTATTTAAAGTGAGTCTTAATGGCGCTACAATTTCACGTCGCCTGCATTGTTTGAATGCACCATGTCACCACGAGTCCTCGTGTTCAAAATATTACGCCCGTCGGCGTCATAAAACGAGCATCGCTCCGGGCGCTTAGCTGCACTAACGAGGTGAGCGGGGAAATCAAATGTCACTAGTGTATTTGTTAGTCTAGAGCAGGGGTCGGCAACGCGCGGCCCGCGACGTTATCAAATAAGATTTAAAAAAACAATTGGCAGTCATAGGAACTACCGATAGAAGTGAAAACTTATAACTCAGAATTTGATAGCTAACCTTGGAAACTACACAGGTGTCACCGGAGGGCGTGGCCTCGCCATCTTGGCATGGCCATCTAGAAATCCGTCAGCATTTCCCATTGGCTGACGTATTTCTAGATGACCAATAGTCATGGTCCCGAGTTTACCCGAAACTTTCTTTTCATACCCGAGCGTGACGAATCAAATCAATTCACAGCACGAAAAATCTGTCTACCTAGGCGCGCCTAAAGAAGTTTTCACTTGAAAAAAAAAAACTATAAACCTATGTACAAATTTATTGATAATTCGCTACTCATGTTATCGCAAATGCAGGTTTTTTTAGAACAGCGGAGGTGAGAGCGCATAAAACAGTGAGCGGGGGTTGGGTACCAATGAATTATAGAACTGCGGACCGCTTTTATCTACTTTTTTCACCATGTGGCCCATGACTCCCAAAAAGTTGCCGACCTCTGGTCTACAGTAGTAGTCGTTGATCTGAGGAAAGTTGTCGAGTGTCTGTTTTATAAGCTTGTTTATCTTAATACATAAACTCCAGTGTTATGATGTTTCCCACTGAACTCTTCACCAAGTCAACCGATGTTCACGACAGTTATTTGAGTTTTAGTGAGTCACGAGTCATATAGCAAGAAGTGTTGGAGAAGAGTCTAGTTACACGTTTCTCAGTTCAGCAGATAACCTCGATAAGTAATTTCGTTTGAATGGCTATCTGGCTCCCTTAGTACAAGTTTTGCCTAGCTTGGGGCTAGATAGACTTGTGTAAGAAATGTCCAGCAAAAGCAGCCCACTAAATGTTCCCACTGCTGGGACTCGGGGACTTCTCTTACAAAGAGAGAGAGTCAAGGCTATAATCCACCACGCTGTCCAAGTAAGGGTTGGTGGATGACACATAACTTCGAGCAATTAGAGGTCCATGTCGGTTTCCTCGCGATGTTATCCTTCACCGTTTTTAAGTTAGCGATTTTACGCACATGATTTCGTAAAAGATAGTGGTGTTGTTGACTAGACCAACCGTAACTTTTTAAACTTAAAGTTATAGCCGTAGTGGCAAGAAGTGGTAAGAAATGTCCACCAATGTTAATTAATTTGATTTTTATCGAATAACCTGGAATAAAATTGGATATAATGAAAAATGCCATAAAACATTTTTATCTAGAAATACAAAACATAATTCTTAAAAGAATGGTACAAGGCTTATGATATTCCATTTGTAGTAGAAACTGCAAATTGCAGCGTTATCTGCGCAATAACAATATAAACGTGAAAAACTAAAACGACTGCCTTCGGTAATGGTCTCAAGAAAATTGCAATTGTAAAGACAATGCATGTGAGTCCGCGATACACATGTAGCTCTGTGATTAAATAATAGTTAGCTTGTAGTTACAAGTAAGTAATCCTCTTACTGCAAATTGAGAGAGCTTCGAGCGTTTAGACGTTACGGCGAAAGTGCTCTATAACTAGTATGGTGGGTCGAGACACGCTAACTGCAATCGAGACATAGTTTTTATAGATTCTTGATTCATGTAATGTAATTTTAACATTATCAGCACTTTTCATCTTGTATTATTAAGAATACCTAAGTATTTGAAATGAAAATATAAATAGTCAAAGCGTAGAAACCGGATTTTCTTATGGATTTTTGAAATCCTACTAATTCTTCTAATATAACAAATGCGAAAGTTTGGATGTTTAGATGTTTGTTGCTCAATCACGTTTGAACGGATCTGGTTGAAATTTGGAACACAGTTGGATTAAAGTCTGAAATATCACACAAGTAAATAACAGGAACGGGAACTGCGCGGGTAACATCGCGAGACGCTGCTCGTTAATGAATAAATCTTTGAATTCGAATATTTAAATTTATGTATATCAAAATAACCAACTAATTGTCAGATAAAATATTTATTCTAAGTTGCTTCAAGGTCTTATATGTATCTAACACTACGTTATGTAGGTACACACCCCTAACTCACAAAACATTCATCTATTGAAAGTCACGACAAACCACAAGCATCACATAAAACTGGATCTAAACAAGTGATATTATGCTGTGTGGTGAATGCAGTTGGTAAGTCTGTGAGGTGCAGAGTTTAACCAATCCCATTTCGCTGCAGGGCGGCCGCTCTCTTGCCGGGAACTTAATTCTGAATGAACTTTGAATTAGAGAATAAACTCTAGAGCATGTTGGTTTGCTTTCATTTAATATTGAACAGATGTTGGCCATCGATGTATCGTAGCACTGCGGAGATTAAGTGTACTGTACTTTTGAAATGTGTGGCAACAGATGAACGAACAATGTTATTTTCATATACTAAAGTTATTTCGATTACAGATTCATAGATATATTTGACACATCAACCAAAAACGATAGTGCGAAAGAAGTAACAATAAACTTAAGAATAAGTGACAGCTGCCGATTTTACAGCTGAAAGTGATCTCTTCAAGGAAACTTGGGGATGGAAAATTTGTGTAAAAGTTAGAAGACGGTATGCAAGTAAGATGAGGGATTGGTAAACAAATAAAATGTAAAATTTGTTAATTTAAAACAACGTACTCGTTCAATATTTAATTTAGTTTTTAGTACAATTAAAACAAAAACAAATCCCCAAAAACTTTTCATTCAGGGCAGACAAAAAATGAAGTTCATGACGGTCTTTTCTCGAATACTGTTTTCTCACACGCCTTTTGAGACATCGCTGCAATTAGCTTTACTTGCTAGCACTTCGTTCCAGCTGATTGAATGCAGGAGCACAAATGCTAATGAGGTCGATACAGTGCTGTGCCGCTACGTAGCTGACTAATGACGTCGGGAAATACTTATGTTTTGTAATTATGTAGTTTTAACTAATTTTCTCATCTGAGTTCTTTTTTCGTCGTAACCCAACTATTTACTTATGGTTTATACGAGCAAAAATGTTTTAACGCAGTAAAATTGATACAGATGTTTTCGACGGTTGTATGTGTCATACGAAGCGACAGAGACAACGTTGTTAAGTTATTAAGGTCATGTTAAGTTAAATACTGCCGTGGTTCATGTAGTTTTAAGATTTATTTAATTCTCCACGTATAAGGTATCGAGTTAGTAGCTCGCTTTTACGTTCGTTATTTCGCTTTTGGTTGATCAGTTTTCTTCTGGTTTGTTAAATGTATTTTTTTTGCGAATAATAAAGTTGCGAACTATTGATGTAAACAACTGTCGGATATACTGAAATAAAATAAAAGATATACTTGTTTACATACAGCTTAAATAATCATAGATTTGAAACCCTATCGACCATTTACAGGACGATTTCAAAACATTCTTACAGATATAAATTCCCATATACTTTTGAGGCTTTACCCGGTGGTTACCCTATGCGTTACGTATCAGCGAGACAGGTAAGTACGCGATCTTTTACAATTACAGATCAGCGTTTAAACAACACTATTTTACTTAGTCCAACCGGTCCGGGCTAGCTCGCCACGATCTCGCACCCTCGCGGCGTCGCACTGCAGTATTTTCTCATAGAGGCAACAAGATTGAGCAGAACCAAGGCGATCATAACTCACGGTTAACGTGGGCCGAGGTAATCTCGCGCACGACCACAATAATCCGCCGTCTGCCCCGCCATCGGACTTGGGATTTTTACACGTTAGCGGTAATCGGGGTGTTTATGACGCACCGGCATAGCTTACAATTAGCGGTGATGTGGAGCATCAGTCGTGGAAACGTGGGTGAGTTTGTAAAGGTGACTGGATAGTTTTACTATGCAATGCAGAACAGGTGCTTAAAATTGAAAAGACGTTGCCTACGTGCTAAGGTTTTGGTTCACATAAGATACAATTCTACCCATAAATCTGTTTTGTGTGACTGTATTCCAACCTTAATCTTGTTTTGTCCGAAAGTTTAAATTAGTCGCTTGGATCTTAAACTGAAACTTTTCAGAATGTGCATGCACTTAGTATTTATTACCTATACTGCGACAAAGATCTTTTTTCACCAGAAGAATGTCACGGTCGTAATTTATAAAGTAGGCAGAGTGCGGGTGCCATAAGACATTTTTTTATGACACCCTAACCTGAGAAAGCGATTATCACAAACCATCAGTATTTATTTTTAAAAAACCTGTAATATGCCAACATTGGGGCAGGCACGAAACGTCAATATCCCTCTTGGAAATTAAACCCCTGATGCCAAAATACTAAAGCCAAATGCGGATTTGACAACGTCGATGAGCACTAAAAGTACAATTACGTAGGAATCAACCAAATCAAAATTTTAAGTAACTAACGCAAAATACTGCAATCTTTGATAAATTTTCTCAAATAATCAAACTGCGAAAGCCAATCAATTGGCTCTTCCAATAGCTTCCTCCAAAACTTTACGCTCAAACACAGGAAACGAAAATTTACATGTTATTGAATTTTTATACCTTCGTTAAGTCGAGGCTTTAAGCAGACTCCTTGTTTCTTTAGCAACGTCAAAGTTTTGCTCTTAATGATATTGCAAGCCTTTGATAGCGTCTAGAAATTAACTACTCGAGACTTGATTTTAACGAGTTTTATGGTTGGATTTATACTGTTTTTATCACAAAATAACGGAATAAAAATAAATTTATTTTCCGTTATGTAGGTAAAGATAGTGATAGATTTAAAGTCTGAATTATATTTAGTTATCAAAAGAAACATTAGTAAAAAAATAGTGCTTCAATCAGAATTAGGTATGTCACACAGTTTGCAAAGCTGCTGACGACTACAATTTACGGCGGTCATGTGGCATATATGACGAAGCTTAATCCACGCAACTAACTGCACATTCAATTTAGACTCGTGCATAATGCATGTCGGCGAGCACGAGACCCTCCGAGCATTTGCTGTATCTAATTACGTATTATGCTTTGCCATGTAGACAGCCTCGTCGACGATGAATATTAGATCACGGTCTGGCCTACAGCACCCGCCAACATATTGCAGCTGATATGAACGTAATTGCTTCGACCGATGACCCAATGATCGATGTAAGTTTAGCCAAGCCATGGAGCAAATATTGTGGTCGCCTTGCCCAGTGACGCCATACATTAACGATGATTTCTATCGCCAAGTAATTGAAGTCTTTTTGACACCGCGACGCACTGCACTAGACCAGGCGGTGAAATAGTTACAGAAATACTCTACGGTACATTTGCATTTTTGTATGAGGATTGTTAGTACCGCCCACAGTGGTAGAGCTGTAGCCTTAACGTGACACATTTGGACATATATCACACATCAGATTTTAATATTTCATAATGTTTTATTATTTTAACAAAATAATTAGAATAAATCCATGTAGAAATAAAATAAGAGTTAAAAAAACGGTGCTTCCCTTGTGATCCTTCTCTAAATAAAAGTACACTATAGAGCGCTGAGTTAAGTATCGAAGTTATATTTACGCTGAGCTTTTTTAATTTATTCAGAACAATAATTATATTCACGCCTGGGGACGTTTAAATTCATACGTTTAGAGTATCCTGCGAAGTGTTCTTAAGTACTGACGACACACGATGCATAATGAGTATGGTCGACTGCCACGGCGGCGGCGACGAGGGCTCGTTTCATCCCGATTCCTTCGTAAGTTCGCGCATTGCGTCTATAACTTAAAATAGGACTAACATTGTCTATTAGGGCCTGGTCTAAAATGGCAAGTTTATGGACCTACCTAGCTTAACTTTGGGCAATCATAGACTCGACCCTCTCGGCGTCTCGGAACAGAAACTGTCGTATTTCCTCATAAGGGTGGAGAAAATGCCGTCATAACTCACGGTTAGTCGTCTCCCTAGTGTGTTGTAAAGATGCCCTTAACACTAGTCTTCATTTTCTAGTAGAAGTCCTGTCTGTGTGGGTTTTAAGCCCCAAGTAAGTAAGTTTACTTAGCATCAAGTTAAAAGGTTTTGTTTCTTTCAAGTGGTACTGTTTTTAATTTCTACCATTTGTACCAAATTGTATGTATTAATTGAGACTTTTGTTGCAGTAACAAATATAATTAAGAGAAGATCTTTCCTTTTTTAAATCCTGGTAATATAGCAACTGAAATGGTGCCGGTCGTTACATTGGCCCACGTGGTGTGAGCTCCTAATAGCCTCTCTCTATTCCTCACTATTTGCCAGGTGGCAGGGTTCCCACGTACCCCTGCTAAAGGTTATTGGGCCTGCTTTCACGCTTTTTATTGCCTGAACGCAGTTTGAACTCAATTATTTTTATGGTCGAGCAAATTGCTATTTTGTTGCTTTATCACGATTATCAAGACGAAATTAGTTCGGCGATTGATAGCAAATTTTTTTCCGTTCCTCAATTTGGATAGTTAGTCGATGGCTATAAGTTTTCATTTGTTCTTTTGTTAGTATTTAAATAGTCTTATTGAACTCGATGTGTTTTAATAGGACTACTAAAGGTTTTTAGGAATAATATGACTTTGAGAATTGAGTGTTTACAATTACTAAAGCTTCCATAAGCTTTGGTGGAAGTTATATATTAGTAATTGTATACAATTTGGTTATATCCGTGGCTTTACCTGCGTAGATCTATACAAGGTGGCCATTTGCCCTAAGCTTTAATTAAGGACCTATTGCAATATAATTTTAATAAAACTATGTGAAAATACAAGTGAATTGAAGTGCCTGCTTAATGTGTTGGTTTTGTCGAAATTCATATTTTAGTTGATAATTTTCTATTTCAATTTGAAACATCTAAAATCAAACAACAAAGAGAAAAATGTAGACGTGTTTTATAAATGGCTACGTGTACAAAAGGCTGTCTTTTCTGGTGGACATGCAAAGGGCGAATAGAAAGCGGATTTTTCAAAATTGTTTGTTGCCAACGCTTTGATATCAAGAGGTCCGGTGACAAGCCCGATCGCGCTTACGACACAAAGTGCTTTGTGATTTAACAACATTTTGTATGGATACCTATTTGAATGTATGTACTAATTTTTGAACGTAGAAAATATTGTATCATACAATTTTAGTATTGATTCTCGTAGTCTGTCAGAGGAGTATGCTACTATTGATAGGTTTATTCTACAGCCAAATAATACTAAACAGTGTTGGAGATTTGCTTCCGACTTTTTAGGTAAATGACAGAAGTGAATAACTATTTGAGTATTCTCAAAAACAGCACCAGAAACTCTATCGAAAAAATCAATTAAGCCGAAGTCTAGAATGAATCCGTTTGTTTTGCGATTGCGTTCTGCATCACTAACCGCATCACCGTTTAACCTAAGGCAAAGATTTCCCCGGGTCTAAGCCGAGTCAAAGCCAGGATCCACTACGCTAGCCAAGTGCGGGTTGACAAATGACACATATCCTCGTAAAATATTTTTTTGAACACTCTGGTTTTGTGATTTTAACATTCGCCGTTAAAACCAGTGACAAAGTCGTACACCTGAACTTGAAAAAATTACAGAGGTAGGTACGGGCGGGATTCCAACCCATTTGAATCCACTAACTCAAGATTGTGAAATCAAACGATCTACTCACTAGGCCACTATACCTTTTTATAATAAAATGGACCAGGCCGAAATACAAATTCATTATAGGAATCACACAGCCTACTTTTTACCCCGGCAAATAACAGAATGCATAAGAAAACAGGGAAGAGAACGAAGCGACAGCCAGTTACTCGTATAAATAATAAAACCCATTGATTATTCAATGATCATATTATTCAGTAGACTTTGATAAATTCGAATTTTGAAACCACCATGCGGTGGTTTCAATAGTTTTGAGAATGGAGTTAAACCACTATGTAGCCACAAAAAGCTTCCCAAGCGTTACATATTCGCCGCGCTTAATCAGGGCTTAATCTCAACCAACCATCACATTCCTGCAATCCCGTACAATGAACAAAGTAAACGTTACTAAACGTGTTTCACAGCGAGAATTGAATTTGAGCGAGAGAAAAAACGAAGCAGTTTATTTAAACGACTGATTTGAGAGCAAACACCTGAAGGAACGGGAGTTCAGTTCAATACAGGTGTTCTAGGTGAATCGGGATGTTTGGATTAGATTTGCTGATATCATTTTTTTAAGTTGAAAGGAAATGAAGATAGAGTTTTTTATCGGTACGACGATTGTATTATTATTCTATTTTAAGTTTTTGTGCTGTTTTTAAATGAATTCGTTTGATTTAAACAACGAGAATAAAATTGTAACAAAATCAGGTTTATTTTTTATAGAATGTGACAAAGATTGAACATGGTTGTTCATGACACAATCTTTCTGTTCTATTTTGAAAAGACAGATTATATTTTTCATGGAAAATCTAAAATTAAACCCAATGTACACGTTTTGGTTAGTTTGGGGTTAGTTGGTGTAATGTGAACATAAAGATGTAGACCATTTTTATTTGTATAATAAAAAATGTGTACCATGCTGTTTGTAAAACAGGCAGTATCTGTTTTCATTTAAAAAACGCTAGACAAAAATAAAAACAAAGACTAAATATACAATGAACAGTACTTATGGGATTAAACCCCTGAGCAGCGCGGTATCGTAAAAAGAAAGGCCTACGTAAACCCTGTCGCTTACCTTCAGCAATATTTGGAGGGCACAGAACTTAATTAGCGTGTTTTCTTTGATTACCAGCCATCAGAGCGCCGGCTGCTGGGAACTGCCGCTCAGGTGACTTGAACGTTATGCGTAGGCTGGGAGTAGTGGGCGGATACAGTTACGAATTTCGGACGAAAACAATCATATTATTTTTTTATTTAACTAGTATGGCTACTAGTTAGTTTTTTGTTGTGTCGTGATTTGGTATTTTAATTGTCTTTGACTTGATTTGAATATAACTTTATCATAATAAAGGACAATGCCCACGTCCCATACATTGAAAACCCTGTCAAACTTTTTTTGATACTGAAAGTGCATAGAGATGAATAGTGTCTAATTAGGATTGTTCATGCTTCTTAAAACGTCTGCTGTTGGTGTTTTTTATTTTCCAAATACCAAAAATGAGTACATTAGAATTATGTTTTCTTTCGGATTAGAAGAGAAAAGAAAAGAAAGAACTATGGTATTATCTTTCAAAACATATTTCTTATCAGAATAAATAGGAATAATAGTACTGCTCAATACCAACTGATTACCATATGTATGAACACTTCATTTGCATATAAATATTGTCACAGAAGGGAATATCTTAATTGTGATATAAATATCTCATTATTTTAATATTCGAGTTAGAGGTTTCCATCAGACAACACAAGCATATATGGTTTTATGTAATTATTACCACAATTATGTACCTAAGTAATAAGGAGCACTGAATCACATAATTCCCAGTTTTGTTAAAACCAATATAAATTCCGTCACAAAAACTGAATGAGTTGTCGTTGACGTCCGATTAGGAATTAATAATATTCTTCTAATTCCTAATATTTCTCTACGCACCGCAAAGAAGCTCAAAAAATCTTCCTAGAGCAATCTCTTTTGAACAATCGGAATAATTTTACTGAGTCTGAAATCCGACATTGAAACATTGGTAATCGGAGTTTGTTGTGGTGAATAATGCATAAATATTACACCGCTTAGAAAACACGAAGAAAACTATAATATAGGTCGAAAACAATTCATTTTGCTTGTTTACTTTTTGATTTGACAACTTGTCAATTTGACATTAATCTTTGACCACAAAGATTGTTTTACCTCTTTGTTTGACCAATTTGGTTTGGTGAAAACGTTCCGTTTCACAATTGCATGCCAACTTCTTTCTCGTTTACATTGCTATAAAATGCAGTGATAATTTCTTTGTCGCCGTAATTACATATATCGTTATTTAAATATGTAAAAGTGTTTACTTACTGTAAACGACATTGTGAAAGAAATTGACATACATAACATCTACATTCAATCTCAATCTAACGCGGATCAATAAAACGAAACGCAAGTACCGATTCGTTATTGCAATATTTTCCAAGTCAGCTTTGTTGGAAAATGGTAGGTTAAATTTAAAGAACTGCAAATTATTTTATTTTGTAATATTAGAAAGTTATATAACTTCGCACACGATTACAACAAAAAAATCACCGATTTTTTAATATATAACTCATATGTCTACACGACAAATATTTTGGCGAGTCAAAAATGGACATTGTCCTTTGTCCATTCAACAACTTATTTTTAGTAATAAAATATAATGCAAATTTATTAAATAAAAAGTTAATAATCAATTTTAAAAATTAACCTTATAACATTGTATAAATAACGTGACAAATAAAATAAAAGTGGCCAAGTGTGAGTGGGAGTCGCACGAAGGGTTCCGTACCATTAGCAAATAAACGGCGAAAACCTCTGGCTTTATTTGAATTCCGTATACATAAACCATCGCAGTTTCCACAGACAGGCTTTCAACCAAAAGTTTTTCTAATATTTTGATTTTGCCTTACGATTTTAACAACGAGGTCAAATGCGCGTTTTAGTGTACTAGTGGCGCCATCTAGTTTACTTGGAACGGACTAATCGAGCAAGAAACGGTAAAAAATCAAGTTTGTTGTATGGGAGCCCCCGTTAAATATTTATTTTATTTTTAGTATTTGTTGTTATAGCGGCAATAGAAATACATCATCTGCGAAAATTTCAACTGTCTAGCTATCACCGTTCTTGAGATACAGCCTGGTGACAGACGGACGGACGGACGAACGGATAGCCAAGTCTCAGTAATAGGGTTCCATTTTTACCCTTTGGATATGGAACCTTAAAAAAGTACTAAAACTAAATCCTGAATAAACGTTTGTAAGACAATTAATATAGCTAAGGTTTTTCACATTGTAATATGACCAGATGACCACAGTTATGTAAGTAATAATTAATATCATACAATGAATAATTATTACTGAAACTTAAAAATAATTTTCATATTTATTCACACAAGATTTACAAGTCTAAAATATAGTAAAATATGATTAAAAGAATGTTACAAGTTTTTTACCGTAAGTTAAATTAAATACTGAATACATCCTACTGATATCCTGCTCAAAATTACAAATTATTTAGTTTGAATGTATTGATGTTTGTAGCTCAATCACGGCAAAATGGCTGAAAGGATCGTGTTGAAATTGGGAATCGTTGTCGAATAGCACTTATGGACTTACGTAGGAAAGAACTGCTAGGCGCTAATAGTTATTTATAAAATACATGAATGTTGTAGAAAGTATAATATTTCCATTTTGTGAATATTTATTGTTAATAACTTAAAAATAAAAAAAAAAACAAATAAATATGTAAAAATAATAAAATAAGCTTCTTGTCATTTAAAATGGGTCTTTAAAAATGTGCTTCTAAGAGATCTGTAAATGAATTAGATTTTTACCTTTTGTCATTATTTATTAAATATTATAAAGAAATGTACAAGTATAACAAAGATCAGCGAAATAATTATCAGTATTTTTGTAGTGGAACTTTTAAAAATGTTAAATCCATCATACAAAAGTTTTTCATTCATCAAGTAATCTTTCCGTCTCTGTCTCCTTACCTATGCTTAACTAAATTAGAACATTCACCGTCCGATGTAAGAATACTAACAATACGGTTGGTAGAACGCGCAGGTGCTTTGTGCCTGGGGAAGATGGGTAATTACTGGAATTGTTCGTAGTACAGATTTTTAAAAAGTTCTGTGGCTTGAGGTCCGTTTCTTTTGATGTAATTTCTAAGTTTGAAAGTAAATTTAACTAGATTGGATGGTTACTACTGAATTTTCTTAAATGTTCAAATTTCAATACAAATATTGTTTGATATTAGATAATACATCTTATTCAAAACATAAATAGCCTATTTTATGGTCACACTAACGGGCGTGATTTTGATAGCTGTAGGGTTTTTTGCAGAGTTCACTTGGGGAAGATCTTTATCAGATATTCTACTGCCAAGTAGTAATGGGCAAACATCACTGTGGTTGTGTAACATTCCAGTTTGAAGGGCAATGTTTCTATTATAATTGTAAATTAAAATTAATCAATATCCTTAAAGACATGGATTACGGCACAACAGAAACATTTATGGAGATTCATAATGTGCTGTAAAATTGGAATTGGTAAAATTGATTTGCCCTATATTTTATGTACCTTATGTAATATGCCCTAATTACCATTTTTATTTTATTTATCGTATGTTGTTTTTTTATTTGTTAAATAATTGGAATTAAAATTGAGTTGTAATCTAATTTATTTTGTAAATTAATTTATCTGTTGCTTAAAATATTAGAAATACATGTACCTTAGGAGACGGCCACCGGACTCTAAATTACAGCCTTTAACTAGTTTGGAGACGGTCGATCCACATTATTATACATTAATTAAGCAATTTTGAGTTTGAGTTTGAATGTTTCCACACAAATTACATGTAGATAAATCATCGCATTTCTCTGGGTGACGAGCTCAGTGTAATGATTTGGACTATTTTGGACTATTTAATAGTTGCGAGACACTGTAAAAAATATGGGCAGGCGTGACCCTCTTTACCATTAGCATGAAAAGGATTCCCAGCTGTAGGATCATAAAGCCTTGTCTCCCATGGAAAGAAGTCAATCCACCAAGCTGGCCAAATACCGGCTGGTGGATCACAAATAGCCTCGATTTTTTTTTAAAATACGTTGTTTGCGCCCGATGTATTCCCGTACAGTTGAAGACAATGGTGACGTGGTGCCAGATTTACTTGATGCCGCCAAAGTTGTAGATCTGTATTTGAAAAGGACTCATAGGTGCAGGCAGATTTCGAAACTAGTCGTAATTAACGATTCTCCCTACTATTAGCACAGCATAAAAAAATATGAGTACTACCAGTTGTTCGACGCGTTTGCATTTGGAAGAAACACCGAAAATGTCTAGACACGGGTAGGGCAGTCGCAAATCAAAAATGCTTATTAATCTTTTCTAATTCATTTACGATCAAGATTGTTATATTATTAAAAACATATTAATTAAAAAAAAAAGGTTGTAAAATTCACATTATTATCAAATAATCAGGATGTAATTATCAGGAAATAATGTAATGAAACAGAGTTTAATGTAATGTAACAATTTAATGAAACTACGAAACCCTATCGAGTTTGGGCTCGTTTTATTCGTCTTGATAAGTACTTTGGTACTAGATGGTAACCATGTACCATGGATATAAATATTACGGGAAAATAACGCCAACCGAGAAGTAGGTAGGTACTAGTAAAATATATAGAAAACAAAATAAATGATAACTCGCCCCTGTAAAATCAATTGGGTAATTCGTTTGACGTCAACGAAATGGCGTCAATTGTTTAATTTCCCCTTGAAGACGTTTTAGCAATGAAGCTTTATGACAGCGAAAGTTTTGTAGGTACAGAAATAGAAATAAATTTTATTGTGTAAAACCGTGTACATAATGGTGTTACAAAGGTCTGCTATCTACAGTTTATCCTAGCGACGTGCAATATATAAAATGGTTGAGCCTTTAAGCTATGTAGTTAATTGCTAAGTGAGTAACATTGAGTAAGTCCATACTTTCCTTATTATCTATATTTATACATATACAACACAACACTTCACAGAACATAAATTCTTAAATTCTAGTTTAGTAGGTACCATTTTACAAAATATAATATTCATTGTCATTCATCTTTTATATACTTATTTTAATAATATTAGCAGCAGTGAATGTATTAAATAATATACTTCAAAGGCATAAAAAGTTTTATCAATGAGCCAGTTTTTCAGTGAGCTTTTGAAAATACTGTTCGAGGTCATAGTTTATTAAATACTGGTGGGCAATTATATATTTTGATAAAAATATTAAGAGGGCTTTTGTGAATTATGGCATTACTAGCAGCGCCCCGCGGTGTTTCCCGCGTAGTTCCCGTACCCATTGGTCTTGTGTTCTTTTAGACTATAATCTATCTGTGTTCCAAATTTTAGCCCGATCCGTTCATGCGTTAGGACGTGATTGAGCAACAAACATCCATACATACATTTATATAAATATTATATAGTAGGATTTGACTGTTACACGTAGGTATGTTAAATTTGTGTGTTTGAGCGCAAGATGTCTGTGCGAGAAGATTTATTTATGAACTAATATTCTGGATTGTTTCTAACGAACAGACATAGCTCTAGTAACTCTAGCAGGGTTAGTATTTTACTTTTCTTAAGTAACTGCCTGACTGAATCTCTTTTGTGAATGTTGTAAATAGCCCTCATACATCGTTTTGTAGCTTAGGTAAAGGTAGATTCTACTTCAACCAAATTTTCCCAAAAGATTATAACTATTACGATAAGTTAAATGAGGTTAAACATATCCTTAGTAAGCGTTCTTAGCAATTTTACTGAAAACATTACTGAATAGGTATATAAGTACTTGATGCATGTTTAACTACTAGCGGTTCCTCCCGGCTTCGCCTGTGGTACAAAATAATATAGCTTATAGTACTCAAGAATCACGTATGTACCTACTACGTATTTAACAGTGAAATATTTTTTGGAATTAATCTAGTAGTTCCTGAGATTAGCACGTTCAAAAAACTTCTTCCGCTTTATAGTATTAGTACATACAAATATATACTTAACTATTTTACACGGACAGAGTTACGAAAACCTGTTCGCAGTGTTGTTATTTAAATATACTTTATTAATTATTTCGTCTGTTATAGATTTGCAGTTAGGTAATCATTATCTCGGCTGAGGTTGAGCGACGACGCAGTTTACAATGGAGCTCACTTAGAAAAAAGAAATTGGCCGCCATATGAACTGCCGATAGAAGTGAAAACTTATAACTCAGAGTTTGAATGCTCACTTTGGGAAGTAGTTTGGGAACCGGAGGGCTTGGCCATGACCATTGGTTATTAAGAAATGCTGACGCATTTCTAGACAGCCCATGGGAAATGCTAACGCATTTCTATATGTCCAAAGGCCATGGTCCCAAGTACACCCGAAAATTTCATATCATTCCCGAGCGTGACGCTAGTTCAATTCACAGCCCACGAAAAATCTGTCTGTGATGCGCCAAAAGAAGTTTTCACTTCAAAAATCAATTCATTCTTGACTTGAAAATAGCGAGTTTTTATCCTTGAGGGTACCTATACATAATTATAATATATCCACTTAGGCAACGTACTTATTTCACAGTTGCTATGTGGTTAGTTGTTACAATATTACCTTAGATTCTAATGACGCAACCTTTTAAAAGATAGACACATGCTGTCACGCAACGAAATCTCTCAAAAAACAAATTTTTTTCCTGTTTTTGTTACATTTTTCATTCATGTTCCGCTCCTGTTAATAGTAGCGTAATGTTAAATAGCCTATAGCCTTCCTCGATAAATAGACTATCCAACAGAGAAAGATTCTTTAAATTCGGACTCGTAGTTCCCGAGATTCTTGCGTTCAAACAAACAAACAAACTCTTCAGCTTTATAATATTAGTATACCTAGATTCTTTTCGAAGTCATGTGCGTAATGCCGCTAACTTAAAACGGTAAAGGAAAACATCGTGAGGAAACCGACATGTACCTAGAATCTTTCGAAGTCATGTGTCATCCACCAACCCGCATTGGGCCAGCGTGGTGGATTATGGCCTTAACTCTCTCCTTGCGAGAGAAGGCCCCGAGTCCCAGCAGTGGGAACGTTTAGTGGGCTGTTGATGTTGATACCTAGATTACGAAAGTGGACTCAAATCTCAAACCGCTTCGTTTGAGTCTTTAAACGTACCTGCCATGTAGGTGACCATGTTTTATTCTAAACATGTAGGTATGTATGCAAAATATTGCATTGATTTGCTAACTGATTATCTATGACTTGTCACTCGAACTTTTCACTTCAAAAGTCATACGTGTATTCGATTTACATTTCTTCACTTCATGGACCATAGATGAAAATAAATTTATAGGAAAAAATACTACACCTTTCAAGTTTATTAGAACAAATAGTCAGCGTCGCTTAACGTCACGCTACTACGATGCGCTCGACTTAATAAACCTTCTGCTAAATAATGTTTTTCATCTCCCGTGTCTCCGAAATAAATTGCTTCATTTTTGGCGCATGGCAACATTAACAATAGAATTTATCACTTCAATGTGTTGCCAGTCGGAGTAGCTTAACACTTCTTATAATTCTATGGGATCGTTTTATGGAGTGGAAAATTGCTAGATATATACGATTAGGTATTTAAGTTTTGCCTGGGTGTTCCAAAACCTGTTTAAAAATGATACACATCTGTAAATTATTGTTTTTTAGTTCTTGAATGAGAGCTAGGCTTTTAGTGTTAAACTTTATTTTATCATTTACAAACTTAACTTTTCGTTATGGCAATCACGTTATTTGCCATCATGAGTAAAATAAACGCACTTAGGAAATTGTTATCGTAAAAAGTGAAGGGATGAGCAGAGCATGTGGTTGATGGTAAGCAACACGCCTACCCATAACAGCACGGTATCACGCAGCTATTGAAACAATATAAATACACGACCTAGCACTGCACTGCACTCGTCATCCAGAGATTTAATTTAATCATTTGGCAACTGACTGGCAACCCCGGCCTCGTAAACAAGTTTATTCACAAGATAATTGAAAAAATACAATAAAAGTGTTTAAATGATAAGATTCTAAAAGTTTTAGTGACTGAATTCAAGATTCCAAACCTCCAAATAGTCTCCAATATCCAGACACTGGTGAGATGGTAAACAATCACAGATCATTCATCATTTTGTATATCTTGCACAAACACTAACAGAACACGATTTAAACTTTGATTTAGTGACCCAATGACTGCAACATAACACATATAGTTGTTATAAATCTATCCTGATTGACCCAATGAAGTAGAAAGTTCAAATTAAGTTTCACCATATTCAGCACATCCACACACATTTAAATGAAGAAAATGTCGTTACGCTGACTTTATTTGAATTTGTTGACTGCACTTTGACCTAATTACTTTTCTGTTTTGGCAATAATAATAGTACAATAAGGCCACAGAAACCTTTAGACAGACTGAACTATCAGCTGATTGATTGCTAAGTCAATTCATATCTACCGAATAATGACATTGACGCAGATAGAAAACGATCAAGCGACAGTTTGACCACATATAAATAAATCGATCTAGAAATAAAGCCACCTACTCACGCACTGACCTGCTTGCTAAAATATGGACTTCGAAAATGTGACTTTTCGTCCTATTGTCAAATCAAACTCATTAAATAATCTCTCATCAACAACATCGACACTATTTGAAAGTACATTACTCAGCTTGCCAAATAATACACTAGATGAAAGTCAAACTCATATTGAACTAAACAGACAAATAGAACAACTCTCAATGAATCTACAATCGGCTAATAATGAAATTGAAAACTTATGCACAGAGAACTATCGTCTACAAAATGAAAATGACGATCTCAAAAAAGTTGTAGAAAGATATAAAAAGGTAGTTTATGCAGAAAGTCCGTTTAAGAATCGCAAACGAACTCGTGCATTAAACTTAGAGACTGAATTAAATAGTCCAAAAGTTACGCGTAAGCGATTACGAGCTTCGATTTCAAAAAATGAGAGTGCTGGTTCAAATGTAGCAGCTCAACTGTCGGAAATAGACACATCTCACACTACAATATATTCCCGGAAAGAAAAGATATTTACACAAACGTGCACACCAAAGAAACTGTTAGAAATTACAAAACAGAAACAAGATTCGTCTGATACATATGAACATACATCTAAAACACATAGCAAAGAGATCAATACTGGTACTGACACCTTATTGTCTCACAATATTAAGTTTTCTGAAAATAATATTGAGAAACAAAATAAAAATATGAACGAAACGGTTCATATTCAGCAAACAGCAAATAAAACATCGCATACCATTAAGAAAAAAATTTTGATACTAGCGGACGAACAAGGCCAACACATACAATACATACTTCAAAAGTGGTTAGGCGATAGTTACGAAGTAAAATGTATAAGGAAACCCGGAGCACGCCTTTTTGACGTAACAAACACGACTGATACATCAAATTATAATAAAAATGACTGTATAATCTTGCTTTCAGGAACTAATGACCGTGTACCTTATGAATTTCAGTCGACTCTTCACTCATGGCTAAAATCAGTTTCAAATACAAACGTGGTTACTACAGAGGTGCTTTATAACAAGCACCTAAGAGAGCGAAAATTGAATTATGAATTGGAATTTATATGTGGACAACATGATCATGCAACTTATGTTGATATGTCATATAGTAGAATTCACCTACGTAGAAAAGATTTTAGTATAAATCTATGTAGAAGCATTATGAAGGAAATTTTGCATATCACTTTCAAAAATAATTTAAATCTTTATAATGCGTCACGTATCAACTGTATTAATAATGTTGAAGTACAGACATTGCGCAGCTCACAAGAGATAATTCAACCCGAAAAATATCAGGACAGAGAATTTAAAGTAAATGTATGCGCCATAACTCCTGTGAAATCTAATGATTTTTTTCGTTTATAAAGATATCAAAATTATGCATCAAAATGTAGATGGTCTATTGAGTAAGTTGGATCTGATTGCTGCCAACTTGGACACGCTTTCTATTGAAAATAACTTGACTTTGGATGTGTTATGTGTAACGGAACATAACATGATCAAAGACGATATTAACTTATTGAAACTTACAAATTTCAATCTGGCGTCGTCATACTGTAGAAAAAATCGACATGGTGGTTCTTGTATTTTGGTTCGAGACGATCACAAGTTTAAATTAATTCCTGGACTACAAAAATACAATGTAGAGGGTACAATTGAATGTTCCGGAGTAGAACTGATAGACCATAAAATAATTATTTTATGCGTTTACAGACCTCCTAGAAATTCTGTCATGTCATATAATACTTTCTTCTCAAAACTAAATGCACTACTTGATGAGACAAGTTTTGGTACTTGGTTCTTTTTTTCTGAGTCACTTAGAGGGTACCTCGCCTGACAATTCACGCCACTCTCGGGTGACTCGTCCCGCGGAGCAGTATTTAACCGATTTCGCGCCGAGGGCGCACGTCACTTCTTTTCGCGCATTCTTAAAAGTAACTTATACTCCAGCTGTTTATAAAGTTCGCCTCGCACCAGTTAAAGTTACCGATTTGTACCGCACCGCACCACAAGATTATTTCGCAACACACAATTCAAAGGCAGCTGCTGAAGGAAATATAATTGAGGAAGAAGAACTGCCGCTCAATCGCCCGGAGGACGCTGGATTCTTAAGGTAGGACCTTTCTTTTGTGTTTCTGGAGAAAAGGCCAAACCCCAGGGTCTTCCACCCTCTTATTGTTTTTGTTCCTATAATTTAAATTCCACCCGCTCCGCCGTCACGAAATCTCATAGATATCCAAGAGTACCAGCGCACCGCTGGTGACGAGAATTGTTATAATTAATAATTAATTTTCTTCGCCATTTAATGGTCCTTCGAGCCGGATGCCTTGTTTATCCTGAGATTTCGTGGCTATTTACCCCATTCCTATTAATTTATTTATCTACCGCCTATTTTGTGTGTCTCTCGTTTGAAGTCAAGTTCGTTTTGTAGTGGTAGGGCTCTTGCCAAGCCCGCCTGGGGAAGTACCACAGCTTTGCCTATTATTCTGCCGTCAAGCAGTTACCTACTGTGTTACGGTTTGAAGGGCAAAGTTTCCAGATATACGACTGGGCTAAGAGATATAACACCTAAAATCTCAAAGTGACGAGCAGTGCAGTGTCAAACAGTGATTTAGACTCTTCATGTTCAATCAACTTCGTGACGTTTGACTTTTATGAACAGATTTGTCGTTACCCGTCTCGTCACTCTAAATAAATAATATTTGCTTATTTAAATTATTTAACATTCAAAAGTCAAACATTGCCTTTGGTTACCGCATCGCCTAATAAACTCGAATTTCGCATTTACACCGCAATTTTTATAAACCGTTTTCAATTCTGTTAATGACTACCTACATAAATCACTTATAATTACCAACGCATTATATTATCTCGTTCGCCGTTGGAAATTATTTATTTACCTACCTCGCATTTTTGTTATTTTGTACGATCACTTTAACATTTGAGTTTGGATCATACCTATTGTCTGGATTTGATCACGATGACGTCGTCTAATGATCAAAAATTAAAATTATTGGAATGTCAAAGACAAGTATATTTCGAGCGTCTTCAACAAATATACGATAAATCGCGTGCTAATTTGAATGACCCAGAATTATTGGAAGAATTTCTGTGCTCGGTTGAGACTTTACAAGAAATCAGGTGTAACTTTCAGATTTGCGTGAAAGATATCGAATCTTTATTATTGAAAATTGATAAGGATTCAGTTCCGGATTTCAATCAATGGCTCGCATTTGAAGATCTTTATTGTCGTGTTAAACGTAAACATTCTCAGTTTATTACAACCACAGCGCTCACACCAACGGTTAAACCAGATAAAACATTTCAAAATATTAAGCTAGCTCGTATAGAAATACCGGAATTTGACGGAAATGCAAACGACTGGCCTTTATTTTATGCTACTTTCCAAAGGGCTGTACATTTAAATTCATCGCTTTCCGTAACGGAAAAAATATTTTATCTCACTAGTAAATTGAAAGGTCGAGCGAAACAAGTATACATTGGATTCGTACCCTGTGAAGAAAACTATGAAACAATATATAACGCGCTCGTTTCTAAATACGAAGATAAGAGAAATCTCGCTAGTACTTATTTAAACCAAATTTTCTCATTGAAGCCCATTGTTTCCCCCACCGCTAATAACTTAGAATATTTAATCGACCAATTTTCAAATTCGCATCTCGCATTAATTAACTTAAACATACCCGACTTGTACGATTTTGTCATGTCATACCTTTTATTACAACGGCTGGACAGAGATTCGGCACGTTTATTCGAAATGGATAACCGCGATTCGGAAATACCTGCGTTTGATAAAATTACTAAATTTGTTCGCGACCGTATTAAGGTTTTGAATAGGACGAGTGAAAACTCAAGTACTTGTGTGAGAGCCAAGCTGTCAGAAAACTACATTCCGAAAAATAATTCACGCGCATTCTTAGTAAGCGATAACATTTGTACATTATGCAATGACAAACACGACCACTTGTATTCCTGTAAAAAGTACAGGACTTTAACCGCTCGAGAACGTTACGAACATGTAAAACAATTACGCGCTTGCATTAACTGTTTGAGTTCGCAACATAATTCAAACGCATGCCGGTCTAAGGGAACTTGTGCAAATTGTAAAAAAAAGCACCACACTTCACTCTGTTTTCAAGCTGATAACAGTAGAACCGGTCCGTCGAGTGATAACAGTCGTAGTCCAGTAGTGGCTGCTCAGAATAATAACGCTACTTCAAATTTATTTTTGAATGAACCGACGAATAATGACGCTTCATTTTGTAGTATGAACGCAAATTCAAAATCTTTGCGAAAAACTCAAAATGTTTTGTTGGGTACCGTTCTTGCTGATGTTCGCAAAAGAGACGGTTCCGTGATTCAAGTTCGTGTCCTCGTGGACAATGGATCGCAAAATCATTTTATTTCCCGCTTCGCTTGCAGGAAATTAGGTATTAACATCTTTCACGATGATACTGACCGTTTCGTAAACGGAATTGGTGGCAGCTACCAGTCTATATTAGGCTATACAGACGTAACGTTGGTATCTAAATATGACAGAAACGTTAACTTGCGGATTAAACCTCTCGTTCTTAAAACCATTTCAAGTTGTTTGCCCAGCTGTGAATTTGACATCTCACCGCTGTCTTATATAGGTAAACTCCAGCTGGCAGACCCGCATTTTAATAAACCCGCCGAGATCGATATTTTGTTGGGGGCTGAAGCCTTTTTACAGATATTACGACCCGGAAAATTGCTGGGTCCACCAGGGCGTCCCGATCTTTTGGAAACTGCTTTTGGATACGTAATATTAGGATCAATAGCTACGTTACAGGCTCATAATGGATCAGACAATAATGAAAACAATCACTCATTTTTCTCGTCGAGTGAGGGTAATTCAATTGAAAGTTTAGTTTCCAAGTTCTGGGATCTCGAATCGGTACCCACTAAAACTTATTTGTCTGAAAGGGATCAAGAATGTGAAAACTTCTACGCGTCAAACACGCATCGCAATAAAGTTACTGGACAGTATGTTACGGCTTTACCATTTATAAAATCAACCGTGACGTTGGGTGATTCATTAACCGTAGCCTCTCGCTGTTTTTCATCCCTTGAACGAAAATTCCAAACAAATACCGCCTTAAAAATGGAATATGACACTGTTTTGAAAAATTATATTAGTGAGGGTATATTATCACCTGCACCACCGCTAAATAATAAAAATTATTACGTTATTCCGCACCATGGCGTCTGCCGGGAGGGCAAAGCGCTACGTATTGTATTGAACGCGAGCGCAAAATGTGTTGACACGAACGCTTCACTCAATGACTGTCTACATTCCGGCCCTAATTTACAAGCTAATCTAACCGCGATTATTTTAAAATTTAGATTGTTTCCAATCGCACTGACCGCTGACATCAGACAAATGTTTTTAGCAATAGGAATCCGCGAGGAAGACCGTCGTTTTTTGAATATTCTATATAAATTTGACGGCGATTCTACCACCAAACTATATCACTTTAATCGGGTTTGCTTTGGCTTGCGATGCTCGCCGTACCTCGCTATGAAAACAGTCAAACAACTCGCTCAAGATGAAACTGATCTTCCAAACGCATCGGAAACCGCTGTTAATAATTTATACATGGACGACTTGGGAGCTTCGGTAGCTACCGCTGAGGAAGGTGCTCAGCTGGCACAAGATTTGATCGAGTTATTTAAGCGTGGTGGGTTTGACTTGGTTAAATTTGTGAGCAACTCACCTAAAGTGTTAAAAGCGATTCCACTGGAAAATCGTTTATCTTCGAAAATCGAATTCGACAAAGAGGATAATATGAAGCTTTTAGGCCTAATTTGGTCTCCAGTCGAAGACGAGTTTTCTATTGCCGTAAAATTTAACCCGCAGTCAAAATGCACAAAACGCCTTATGCTTTCGACGGTCGCGAAATTATGGGACATTAACGGGTTTTGCGGTCCTGTTATATTACACGCAAAGTTATTAATAAAAGCTGTTTGGACGGCACGCGTCGACTGGGATTCTACCCCACCGCTGGACATTTGTTTAGCGTGGAAACGCTTCTTAACGGAGCTCCCTACGTTACATAATTTTAAAATACCCCGTTTTGTAGGTATTAGGCCTAACTCTCGCGTCATACTCTTAGGGTTCGCGGATGCTTCAGAAAAGGCGATGGGTGCCTCCGTGTACCTTGCCACTCAACATACCTCGGGTAATAACCAGGTCCATTTGATAGGCTCAAAGAGCAAGGTCGCCCCGCTCAAAATTGTCTCTTTAGCTCGTTTAGAGCTGTGCGCGTTATTATTATTATCCAAATTGCTTCGATTTATGATAGAAACTATTTCTTGCCGCTGTCAAATAGATGAAATTTTCGCGTTTACTGATTCGACAGTAGCCCTTCATTGGGTTCATTCGTCTCCGCATCGATTCGACACTTTTGTTGCCAACCGTATCTCTCAAATACAGGACAATCTTCACGCAAACCATTTTTTTCACTGTGAAAGCGCACTGAATCCTAGTGATTGTTTAAGTCGCGGCCTTACACCTGGTCAATTTTTAAACCATAAATTGTGGCTACATGGCCCCCCGTGGGCTTTAAATGAAGTACACACATGGCCGATTAATAGATTCATTTTTAATCCCGCACAAGATGAAAAACTGTTAGAGCTTAAAAGGCAGGCAAACATTTTTCTTGTCACCGATGATCCAGAACCTTTTCTATGTTCTCTAGCTAAGCGCGTTTCTTCTTGGTCTAAGCTTCTCCGCATCGTCGTTTATATATATATATTTATTAGGAAACTTCCCCGCACTGATAGAATGCAACTTACACATTTACACTTTGCTGAGACTGCGATTATAAAAGCCCTTCAACGACAATATTTTCAAAATGACATGAAAACTATTTCAAAAGGTCAACCAGCCTCTAAGAAACTTCTCCCGCTTTCTCCGTTTTTGAAAAATGACATCCTCCGCGTCGGTGGACGATTACATAATTCATCTCTCGAATTCGATAGTAAGCATCCAATTCTTCTCCCGAAAAAGGATCATATAGTCAATCTTATCATCGACTATTATCATCGCAAATACCTACACGCAGGGCCACAGTTATTATTGTCGTTACTGAGACAGAAATTCTGGATTATATCCGGACGCAGTACTGTCAAACAACGCTTTCATTTTTGTAACAGCTGCTTCAAAGCTAAACCACGCACAGAGACGCCGTTTATGGCTTCTCTTCCCGCTGTTCGCGTAAACGAAGCATCAAAGCCCTTTCTTTGGACGGGCGTAGATTATGCGGGTCCACAAGATATTCTCATTAGCCGCTATCGTGGTGCACGAAGGGAGCGTTGTTATTTTTCGCTATTTACCTGTTTGATAACCCGCGCAGTACACATAGAGATTTCCGTCGACTTATCAACAGCTTCCTTTCTTCGCGCCTTTCGTAGATTCATAGCACGTCGAGGAAAAGTCCTTTCGCTATACTCCGACAACGGAACAAATTTTATAGGCGCGAAAACAAAACTCAATGAACTTAATAAATTTCTTAAATCCAAAACATTCGGTGATTCCTTTACACAAGAAACCCTTTATCAAGGTATAAATTGGGTTCTAAACCCACCATCCGCTAGCCATATGGGCGGACCTTGGGAAAGTATGATCCGGGTTCTAAAGGTCCACCTGCGCCGTACTATAGGAAACGCTCTCCTCACGTACGAAGAAATGCTAACAGTAATAACGCAAGTCGAGGCTATCCTTAACTCAAGACCTATAACCACGTTAAGCTCTGACCCCTCGGAACCTGAAGCTTTAACCCCTTCGCACTTTCTAACACAAGGTCCATTAGATTCTTTTCATTCCGATCCGCGCATAGATTCCGTAGACTTGATCCGCAACAAACGTCTAGTTGACAGCATAGTTCAGAGATACTGGAACCGTTGGAGACGGGAATACCTCAACACGCTCCAAACTCGTGTCAAGTGGAATACTAAAACTAACCCGGTAACTAAAGGCACTGTAGTTTTACTTAAAACAGAAAATTCACCGCCACTACAGTGGCCATTAGGTATAATTGAAGATATTAAATCCTCTTCGGACGGCATCGCTCGTATTGTGGAGATACGCACAAAAAATGGCACTTACATTCGACCAGTGGTAAAACTGTGTGTTTTACCCTCCCAATAATTCGCACCTTTTGTTTTTCTCTTACGCATGTCTACTTAGCATGTGTAAATCTAATTCACTCTTATTTTTTTTCATTCTCTTTTACATGCGTATTTAATATTTATTTATTCCAGACATCCGTGATTAGTCACTGGATGCATTATTACCCGCACCCTTGCTCCAACCCGCACCCTTGTTTTTTACCCACACCATTTTTATCCAACCCGCACCATTGATTTTACCCGCATCATTCACCCAACCCGCAAGTTAAACAATTTATCCGTTTAACCTATATCCTATCCACACTATATGTATTTGTATATTTTCCGCATCTAATACTTATTTGTATTGTCTCCTATTCCTATTTCCCTTTAGTTCAGGAGCCTACAACTCCTGAAGGCCGGGGGGATGGTTCTTTTTTTCTGAGTCACTTAGAGGGTACCTCGCCTGACAATTCACGCCACTCTCGGGTGACTCGTCCCGCGGAGCAGTATTTAACCGATTTCGCGCCGAGGGCGCACGTCACTTCTTTTCGCGCATTCTTAAAAGTAACTTATACTCCAGCTGTTTATAAAGTTCGCCTCGCACCAGTTAAAGTTACCGATTTGTACCGCACCGCACCACAAGATTATTTCGCAACACACAATTCAAAGGCAGCTGCTGAAGGAAATATAATTGAGGAAGAAGAACTGCCGCTCAATCGCCCGGAGGACGCTGGATTCTTAAGGTAGGACCTTTCTTTTGTGTTTCTGGAGAAAAGGCCAAACCCCAGGGTCTTCCACCCTCTTATTGTTTTTGTTCCTATAATTTAAATTCCACCCGCTCCGCCGTCACGAAATCTCATAGATATCCAAGAGTACCAGCGCACCGCTGGTGACGAGAATTGTTATAATTAATAATTAATTTTCTTCGCCAGTACTAAAAAACTAATTATAGTCTACTGTACACTACCACGATTGGACAAGCGTGGTGAGTTATTAAATGTCCACCAAAAACTTTATGAACATGAAACCAAGGAAAACTCCCCAAGTGCCCGGCGGCTCTACGAGGGATGGCGATGATGGTAAGCAGGTACCTTGTGGGGCCAGGGGAGAGAAGAATCTCCGGGTGAGGGTCAACCATCGAACGATTAACGCTAGACAAATGGACACCGATATAGCAATTGAAATGGAATCTTATGATAATGATAATGTAACAACTACAATTCAGAGAAATAAGAAGTATAATTTAAGATCAACGACAAAAAATCCTTCAGGCAGTAGCCTGATGCACAAAGAACCTACATCACCTCTGTCTTCTACCCAAAGCCTGTTTAGTTCTCCTTCTTCTTCACCACAGTTATTACAAATTGACAGATATAGCTACAGGTCCAGTTCAACGGATCAATCGGTAGTGTCAGAGGATGTTGTGCAGGAGGCTATAGTCTTTGATACTGCACCCATCACTGACAACAAACGTGCGCGAAAGAAGTGGACGAATCAAATGAACGAGTTCATAATACGCACATATTTAATTATTACGCATAATGACACCAAATCACGAGGATATTTAGACCAACTTCACCAACAGTTTACGCAACATTTTCCACAAATGGATGTATCCAAGCAAAGAGTAGGAGATCAACGCAGAGCTATACTAAGAAATAAATTGATATCTAACGAAAGGTTAGAGGAAATTAAAAATGATGTTACAGCACACTATACACAAAACATTCAATCTACACTCAGGGGTGAAAATATTAGTAACCATATAAACACACAGACACAACAAGATATCACAACAACCCAGACTAGAATAAGGTGGACAGACGAAGTAAACGAAGAAATTATGAGATTGTATTACAAAATAACCAAATTAGAGCAAAACAAAACGGCTTACAGAAAACCATTACACATCAGTTTTATAAACCGATTTCCTCACCTATCTCATGTGTCTGAGCAACGAGTAGCAGATCAACGCAGAGTCATTATCCACAATAAGCTAATAACGGTACAGAGACTACAAGAAATCAGACAAGAAATACACATAGAATTACAAATGACACACACCTCAGACTTAGATTTTCACGCTTCACACACTCAATCTAACACCTTACACACGCAATTGCACAATTCACATAACATTTTAATTAGTGATGTGAGTGGAGATGCTGATGACTCCGTAACAATAAATGTAATAAGTAGTGGAAACAGTACTAACACCCAATCCAATACACGCACAAACATACAACATGTAGAATCAGATTCATGGCTAAATAGAAAAATAGCTCAAACATTTAACACGACGCTTGAAAAATACAGGCTGACAGATCCAACTGCAAGACCATACATACCTAGACAAAGCACATCTAGAAAACTCAATTACATAATTCAATATCTAGATAATAACATATTGCCAACTCACTTACATACAAATAATGATTTCATCACAAACCAAACCATCATTTACTGCGCAGCTTATACTGCAGTCGTATGCAACGGATGTAAAGTGAAGGAAATTACTTCTCTTTCTGGTAACAAACATGACTTCACTCCAGCATGGCAGAAACGGTTGCAGCACAAAATAGAAGAATTAAGAAAAAACATAGGACGCATGACGCAATATATAGCAGGTGTTAGAAGTACAAGACTAGCTCAAAATATTGAATACATCAAAAACAAATACAAAATCCACTCGCAATATGAAGAACCTAACTTAAGTGATAATGAATTTTTAGATAGCCTTAAACAAAGACTAAATGCAGCAACAAGCCGACTTCGCAGATACACTAAATGTACACTTAGAAAGCAACAAAATATACAATTTGACAAAAACGAGAAGCAATTTTATCGGAAAATAGACACACACACTCACAATACACCTAGAACTAACAGTTCAGTAACACCTTCACCCGAAAATATGCATTCCTTCTGGTCCGAAATTTGGGGAAATGAAATAGGTCATAATGAAAATGCTGAATGGATGCACTCAAGTTCACAGCAAGAAGGTTGCGATCAAATGCAGTATCAAAATATACCTGTTGATGTATTTATAGACGTCATACAAAATACTCATAATTGGAAATCACCCGGAACTGATAACATTCATAACTTTTGGTACAAAAAATTTACTAATTCACATCCAATTCTCCATACTCACATTTGTAAATTTATAGAAGAACCACACACAATGCCGCAGTACATTACACAAGGTATAACACACATGATAGCAAAAGACAACAACTTATCAGATCCAGCAAAGTATAGACCAATAACTTGTCTGCAAACCATTTACAAGATTCTGACAGCATGTATCTCGCGACTCATTGACACCCATCTAACCGAAAACAATTTATTAGCCGAGGAACAGAAAGGATGTAAAAAATTTAGTCAGGGGTGTAAAGAACAACTAATAATAGACTCAGTAGCAATGAAACACACACAGAAAAATAAAAAAGATCTTTTCACCATGTATATTGATTATCGAAAAGCATATGACTCTGTCCCTCACAGTTGGCTTATCCAAGTACTTCATCAACATAAAATACACCCCACATTAATCACATTTTTAGGAAATTCAATGAAACAATGGAGTACAAAGCTTTCCATCAGAAATAGCAGTGGTGTCACGATGACAGACAAAATAATAATCAAGCGCGGTATTTTCCAAGGTGACGCTTTCAGCCCGCGGTGGTTTTGTATGGCTCTGAACCCACTTTCTAAGTTATTGAATGAATCTGGAGCAGGGCTTGACATCAACAAAGGCAACATCACAAAAGTGATCACACATCTGATGTACATGGACGACATCAAACTGTACAGCAATAACTGCGAAACATTACACCAACTGGCAGATATAACTCAAAAATTCTCACAGGATATTAATATGCAGTTTGGAGTCGACAAATGTAAGACCTTCTCCATGCAAAATCAGTCCGTAGTATTACAACCATACACACTCAATACAAGGGAAGTTGTCGAACCGTTAGACGATATCAGTTTTTATAAATACCTGGGGTTCCAACAATCCAATCAAATAGCCGACAAACAAACTAAAACTGAAATAATACGCAAGTTTAAACATAGACTTAATTTAATTCTAAAATCACAACTAAATAGCCGAAATATTGTCAAAGCAATCAATACATTTGTTGTCCCGGTACTCACCTACACATTTGGAATTATAAACTGGTCTCAGACAGATCTCATCAAATTACAACGCACAATAAATACATCAATGACTGCTAATCGTAAACATCACCCGCGATCGTGCTTTCAAAGGTTAACACTGCCGAGATCAGAAGGCGGCAGAGGTATAATCGACATAGTAAATCTCCACAACAAGCAAATTTCAACTCTTCGAAGATTTTTTCATGACCGATCGGAAACTTCAACTCTACACCACGCAATAACCAACTGTGATAAAAAGTGTACACCCTTGAACTTAGCAAGCAATAATCCACAACGGAACGAAGTTCTCACTGACCCTAAAGACAAAATGGCCACATGGAAGCAGAAGTCTCTCCATGGCAGGCATTACAACGACCTGCAGCAACCTCATGTCGACAAATTAGCGTCGAACGCTTGGCTGCAGAGAGGAGAGCTCTTCCCTGAGACTGAAGCATTCATGATGGCCATCCAAGATCAAGTAATAGACACACGCAACTATCAAAAACACATAATACACACACCAAATATTACAGATACGTGCCGTCGATGCTGTAGTAATTCAGAAACCATTCAGCATATTACTGGGGCATGCAAAGCTATAGTTCAAACGGACTACAAACACCGTCACGACCAAGTAGCAGCTATAATACACCAATTCTTAGCACACACTTATAAATTCATTAACGAAAAAGTCCCTTATTACAAATACACACCTCAACCAGTTTTAGAAGACAATAACTACAGAATTTACTGGGACCGCACCATTATTACTGATAAAACAGTACATTTTAACAGACCTGATATCACATTATTAGACAAAAAAAACAAAAGTGCTTATTTAATTGATATTGCTGTTTGCAACACACATAACCTCCAAACTACATATACTGAAAAAATTGCAAAATACACAGACCTATCTATTGAAATTAAAACTCAGTGGCAAATAAACAGTACACGAACAATCCCAATAATACTTTCCACTACAGGAGTAATACCCATCACTTTACACACAAGCTTGGATACACTTAATGTCCCGGATTATATCTACAAACTACTCCAAAAAGCTGTCGTACTTAACACCTGCAGAATCGTTAGGAAGTTTTTATCTTTAGAAGCTTCATTTTAAAACTAAATTAGAAAAAGCACTTGGCTCCGGCCCGTGCAAATTTTACCTCCAAAGGAGAGAAACCAAGAAGGTTAGATGAATAATAATAATAATGTTACGGAACGCATTGACTATCTGAAGCAGAAAGTTTATGCGTGGGCAAACCGTATTCGCCGCTACGGAGAGCGTGTGAGTCGATATCGGCAAAATCGCGACTTCCAAAGTGATCAAAGGAAGGTGTATAGAAACTGGGAGGGAACTAGCCGACGTGTGAGCGATGGGCAGCTACCGGATGCCAGCGATACGAAAAACTTCTGGCGCAGCATCTGGTCGGTGCCTGTCGAGCACACAGAGGGAACTTGGATGCGTGTTGTCGAGCGTGCGTGTGAGTCTATCGAAACCATGGATTCTGTTTCAATAGACTTCGAAGACGTTGGTTGTGCTATCCGGACGGCTCAGAACTGGAAAAGTCCTGGGCCGGACGGATTGCACAACTTCTGGATTAAGTGGTTTCGATGCTCACATGAGCGTTTGGCAACACAATTCCAAGAAGCCCTCGAGACGGGTTCTCTTCCCAGTTTCATGACCACCGGAGTCACCTTCTTGCTCCATAAGTCTGGTAGTACCACGGAACCAAAGAACTACAGACCCATCACGTGCTTGCCTACCATCTATAAGCTGCTTACATCCATTCTGAGAGCAAAAATTAACGCGCATATTGTCGCAAATAATGTTTTGGCCTCCTCTCAGAATGGATGTAAGATTGGGTCCCGTGGTACTAAGGAGCTACTCCTCATTGACACGACCATTTGCCAACAAGTCAAACGAAACAAGGGAGCCCTCTCCGCTGCTTGGATTGACTATAAGAAGGCCTATGACGCGGTGCCCCATTCGTGGCTAGAAAGAGTTTTAGAGTTGTACAAAATAAACCCAACTCTAAAAAATTTTCTAAGCAAATGCATGGGACAGTGGGTCACAGTCCTTCGTCAACCAGGTAGCGTAGAGAGCTCGTTTGTTTCGGAGGACTTGATAAAGATTGAAAGGGGAATATTTCAGGGAGACAGTCTGAGTTCCCTAAGGTGGTGCCTAAGTCTGAATCCTCTCAGCACTCTGCTGAAAGATTCAGAGTTAGGCTATCGTCTTCGTAGAGGAGGTGAGGTTATATCTCATTTGCTGTACATGGACGACCTCAAACTTTTTGCACCGAAACGCCAAGACTTGTTGGAGTTATTAAAAACCACAGAGGTTTTTAGTAACGCCATCAAGATGGAGTTCGGTGTCGACAAGTGTGCGGTCATGCATGTACAGCGAGGGAAAGTAGTAAATTCAGAGAATTTACAACTTTCCGAGACTATAACTCTCAGATCCCTCTCCGAAGACGAGACCTACAAATATCTCGGTATGTCACAGTCGTTGGGTATATCAGCAGATGACATTAAGAAATCGGTGAAGGAGCGCTTCTTTTGCCGGCTGACAAAAGTACTTAAAAGTCTTTTGTCAGGCGGTAACAAGGCGCGAGCCTTCAACGGTTGGGTAATGCCTCTGCTGATATACTCCTTTGGCATACTGAGATGGACTCAGACTGAGCTCGACGCCCTGGATAGAAAGGTCCGTCAACTGCTCACAACACACCGCATGCTACACCCGCGCTCGTCTGTTATGAGACTGTATATTCCGCGGAAATGGGGGGGTCGAGGCTTTTTAAATGCCAAGAACCTTCACAACCGCGAAGTATGCAGTCTCAGGGATTATTTCCGCAACAGTGAGTCCGGGATGCATCGCGATGTTGTGGCAGTTGACAGGAGCTTCACGCCTCTTTCATTGGCAAACGAGAACTGGCGCAAACCATCGGTGCTCAGCACTGATGATCGCAAGGAGGTATGGAAGAGCAAGGAGCTACACGGGCGATTCTATCGGGCCCTGACGGGACCCGATGTGAATCCGCTCGCGTCGGTGAACTGGCTGCGCTTCGGGGACCTCTTCGGAGAAACCGAGGGTTTTGCCTGTGCAATTGCAGACGAAGTTATCAAGACGAACAATTACCGGAAATACATAATGAAGGACGGTACGGTCGACATTTGTCGGGCATGCCGCCGTCCAGGCGAATCACTTCGTCATGTTATTTCCGGTTGTTCGCATCTTGCTAACGGCGAGTACTTGCACAGACATAACCTAGTAGCCAGGATCATCCACCAGCAACTTGCTCTTCGATACTGCCTTGTCGAGTCCGAGGTGCCGTACTATAAGTACGCACCTCTGCCAGTTCTCGAGAATGGTCGTGCGTTGCTCTACTGGGACCGCTCTATCATCACGGACAGGACTATTGTCGCCAATAAGCCTGATATCGTGCTGGTAGACCGGTCTCAGCGCCGGGCTGTGATCGTCGATATCATCGTACCACATGACGAGAACCTCGTGAAAGCCGAGAAGGACAAGCTGAGCAAGTACCTTGACTTGGCTCATGAGGTTACTGCCATGTGGGATGTTGACTCGACGATCATAGTCCCAATAGTCGTGTCGGCAAACGGCCTCATAGCGAAGAGTCTCGACCAACATCTAAAGAGACTTTCGCTAGACGGTTGGGTTAAGGGCCAGATGCAGAAGGCAGTCATCCTTGACACAGCGCGCATCGTCAGGAGGTTCCTCACTCTGCAGCCCTAACCACCGGTAGCTTGGGCCCTGCCCCGCTGCTGGCGGCACCCTAGTTTTTAAGTTTTTTATAATGTTTATTTTATATATCTATTGTAAAAAACTTAGAAATTAAGAAGAAAAATAAATGAGTGTATAATAATAATAATAATAAATAAGTAGTAATAATAAGTAGTAAATTCAGAGAATTTACAACTTTCCGAGACTATAACTCTCAGATCCCTCTCCGAAGACGAGACCTACAAATATCTCGGTATGTCACAGTCGTTGGGTATATCAGCAGAGGACATTAAGAAATCGGTGAAGAAGCGTTTCTTTTGCCGGCTGACAAAAGTACTTAAAAGTCTTTTGTCAGGCGGTAACAAGGCGCGAGCCTTCAACGGTTGGGTAATGCCTCTGCTGATATACTCCTTTGGCATACTGAGATGGACTCAGACTGAGCTCGACGCCCTGGATAGAAAGGTCCGTCAACTGCTCACAACACACCGCATGCTACACCCGCGCTCGTCTGTTATGAGACTGTATATCCCGCGGAAATGGGGGGGTCGAGGCTTACTAAATGCCAAGAACCTTCACAACCGCGAGATATGCAGTCTCAGGGATTATTTCCGCAACAGCGAGTCTGGGATGCATCGCGATGTTGTGGCAGTTGACAGGAGCTTCACGCCTCTTTCATTGGCAAACGAGAACTGGCGCAAACCATCGGTGCTCAGCACTGATGATCGCAAGGTAGTATGGAAGAGCAAGGAGCTGCACGGGCGATTCTATCGGGCCCTGACGGGACCCGATGTGAATCTGCTCGCTTCGGTGAACTGGCTGCGCTTCGGGGACCTCTTCGGAGAAACCGAGGGTTTTGCCTGTGCAATTGCGGACGAAGTTATCAAGACGAACAATTACCGGAAATACATAATGAAGGACGGTACGGTCGACATTTGTCGGGCATGCCGCCGTCCAGGCGAATCTCTTCGTCATGTTATTTCCGGTTGTTCGCATCTTGCTAACGGCGAGTACTTGCACAGACATAACCTAGTAGCCAGGATCATCCACCAGCAACTTGCTCTTAAATACTGCCTTGTCGAGTCCGAGGTGCCGTACTATAAGTACGCACCTCTGCCAGTTCTCGAGAACGGTCGTGCGTTGCTCTACTGGGACCGCTCTATCATCACGGACAGGACTATTGTCGCCAATAAGCCTGATATCGTGCTGGTAGACCGGTCTCAGCGCCGGGCTGTGATCGTCGATATCACCGTACCACATGACGAGAACCTCGTGAAAGCCGAGAAGGACAAGCTAAGCAAGTACCTTGACTTGGCTCATGAGGTTACCGCCATGTGGGATGTTGATTCGACGATCATAGTCCCAATAGTCGTGTCGGCAAACGGCCTTGTAGCGAAAAGTCTCGACCAACACCTTAAGAGACTTTCGCTAGACGGTTGGATCAAGGGTCAGATGCAGAAGGCGGTCATCCTCGACACAGTGCGCATCGTCAGGAGGTTCCTGTCTCTGCAGCCCTAACCACCGGTAGCTTGGGCCCTGCCCCGCTGCTGGCGGCTATCTAGGTTTAAGTTTTTATAATGTTTTTATGTTCTTTTATATAAATATTGTAAAAACTTAAATTTAAGAAACGAAATAAATACGTGGATAATAATAATAACTATACTGCGGTGCTATCGCGGCGTGTCGCGTTGCACGTGTCAAGTTTCCAGACACTGGCCGTACAACGCGAACCGCCGGAGGTGTACCCGTTTGGCAAGTACGAATAGAACGGCGTATCAGTACATTCAGGACGCTTATTGCAAAGCTAATCTGCTTCAGTCAGGGGAACAGTCGTCCCCGAGTCATGCGTTTCGTAACACAGGCTTTTGCTGGGACTGGCATCAGTCCCCAGCATTATTTAGCCAATGTTACGGAACGCATTGACTATCTGAAGCAGAAAGTTTATGCATGGGCAAACCGTATTCGCCGCTACAGAGAGCGTGTGAATCGATATCGACAAAATCGCGACTTCCAGAGTGATCAAAGGAAGGTGTATAGAAACTTGGAAGGAACTAGTCAACGTGTGAACGACAGGCAGCTACCGGATGCCAGCGCTATGAAAAACTTCTGGCGCAGCATCTGGTCGGTGCCTGTCGAGCACACGGAGGGATCTTGGATGCGTGTTGTTGAACGTGCGTGTGAGTCTATCGAAACCATGGAGTCTATCACAATAGACTTCGAAGACGTTAGTTGTGCTATCCGGACGACTCAGAACTGGAAAAGTCCTGGGCCGGACGGATTGCACAACTTCTGGATAAAGTGGTTTCGATGCTCACATGAACGTTTGGCAACACAATTTCAAGAAGCTCTCGAGACGGGTTCTCTTCCCAGTTTCATGACCACCGGAGTCACCTTCCTGCTCCATAAGTCTGGTAGTACCACGGAACCAAAGAACTACAGACCCATAACGTGCTTACCTACCACCTATAAGCTGCTTACATCCATTCTGCGAGCAAAAATTTACGCGCATATAGTCGCAAATAACGTTTTGGCCTCCTCTCAGAATGGATGTAAGATTGGGTCCCGTGGTACTAAGGAGCTGCTCCTCATTGACACGACCATTTGCCAACAAGTCAAACGTAACAAAGGAGCCCTCTCCGTTGCTTGGGTTGACTACAAGAAGGCCTATGACGCGGTGCCCCATTCGTGGCTAGAAAGAGTTTTAGAGTTGTACAAAATAAACCCAACTCTAAAAAATTTTCTAAGCAAATGCATGGGACAGTGGGTCACAGTCCTTCGTCAACCAGGTAGCGTAGACAGCTCGTTTGATTCGGAGGACTTGATAAGGATTGAAAGAGGCATATTTCAGGGCGACAGCCTGAGTTCGCTATGTTGGTGCTTAAGTCTGAATCCTCTCAGCACTCTGCTGAAGGATTCAGAGTTAGGCTATCGTCTTCATAGGGGAGGTGAAGTTATATCTCATTTGCTGTACATGGACGACCTCAAACTCTTTGCACCGAAACGCCAAGACTTGTTGGGGCTATTAAAAACCACAGAGGTTTTTAGTAACGCCATCAAGATGGAGTTCGGTGTCGACAAGTGTGCGGTTATGCATGTACAGCGAGGGAAAGTAGTAAATTCAGAGAATTTACAACTTTCCGAGACTATAACTCTCAGATCCCTCTCCGAAGACGAGACATACAAATATCTCGGTATGTCACAGTCATTGGGTATATCAGCAGATGACATTAAGAAATCGGTGAAGGAGCGCTTCTTTTACCGGCTGACAAAAGTACTTAAAAGTCTTCTGTCAGGCGGTAATAAGGCGCGAGCCTTCAACGGTTGGGTAATGCCTCTGCTGATATACTCCTTTGGACATACTGAGATGGACTCAGACTGAGCTCGACGCCCTGGATAGAAAGGTCCGTCAACTGCTCACAACACACCGCATGCTACACCCGCGCTCGTCTGTTATGAGACTGTATATCCCACGGAAGTTGGGGGGTCGAGGCTTTTTAAATGCCAAGAACCTTCACAACCGCGAGGTATGCAGTCTCAGGGATTATTTCCGCAACAGCGAGTCCGGGATGCATCGCGATGTTGTGGCAGTTGACAGGAGCCTCACGCCTCTTTCAATGGCAAACGAGAACTGGCACAAACCATCGGTGCTCAGCACTGATGATCGCAAGGAAGTGTGGAAGAGCAAGGAGCTACACGGGCGATTCTATCGGGCCCTGGCGGGACCTGATGTGAATCTGCTCGCGTCGGTGAACTGGCTGCGTTTCGGGGACCTCTTTGGAGAAACCGAGGGTTTTGCCTGTGCAATTGCGGACGAAGTTATCAAGACGAACAACTACCGGAAATACATAATGAAGGACGGTACGGTCGACATTTGTCGGGCATACCGCCGTCCAGGCGAATCGCTACGTCATGTTATTTCCGGTTGTTCGCATCTTGCTAACGGCGAGTACTTGCACAGACATAACCTAGTAGCCAGGATCATCCACCAGCAACTTGCTCTTCGACACGATCTTGTCGAGTCCGAGGTGCCGTACTATAAGTACGCACCTCTGCCAGTTCTCGAAAATGGTCGTGCGTTGCTCTACTGGGACCGCTCTATCATCACGGACAGGACTATTGTCGCCAATAAGCCTGATATCGTGCTGATAGACCGGTCTCAGCGCAGGGCTATGATCGTCAATATCACCATACCACATGACGAGAACCTCGTGAAAGCCGAGAAGGACAAGCTGAGCAAGTACCTTGACTTGGCTCACGAGGTTACCGCCATGTGGGATGTTGATTCGACGATCATAGTCCCAATAGTCGTGTCGGCAAACGGCCTTATAGCGAAAAGTCTCGACCAACACCTTAAGAGACTTTCGCTAGACGGTTGGATTAAGGGTCAGATGCAGAAGGCGGTCATCCTCGACACAGTGCGCATCGTCAGGAGGTTCCTCACTCTGCAGCCCTAACCACCGGTAGCTTGGGCCCTGCCCCGCTGCTGGCGGCTACCTAGGTTTAAGTTTTTATGTTATTTTATATAAATATTGTAAAAACTTAGATTTAAGAAAATAAATAAATACGTGAATAATAATAATACATTTATTTTCGTTTTAACATTGTGGCCTTATATGATAACTTATTGACTTAAATAAACTAACATGCATTATTTTTAGTATCAAATTGTAACCCTAGCTCCCACACTAGGATTCCCTGTGTTTGTGGGAGCTAGTTCTCTTCAGTTGTGCTTATTTCCTTGTGTGTGTGAAGGTGTGTGTGAGTGTGTGTGATGTTTGTTGATGTGTGGGGCTCTTTCTGTCTGTGAGTGTGTATGTACATACATGTGAGCGTTTTGTATCATCTGCAAAGGTATATATGCATATATGTATATGTGTGTGTGTATGTAAGTATAGATGAGATGATGTGCATACGCGTGTGTGCCTGTGTGTGATAAACTGGTTTTGTAACAGCGTCGTATATATATTTAACTGAGAATACAATAATACTCTGCATTTAAGAAGTCGTGGGTAGCTTCAATTATGTAGCAGTCCTAAGCAGAGCCTCGGTACCCTCGTAGTCCAACTGCCTAAGAAATCCTATTATTTTCTTTTTGCACTCATTTTTAGTATTATTTAGTATTTCAAGCTTTGTGTCTAGCTTTTCATATATAAAGGGGCCTAAAAAACTGTAACTTCGTTGTCCCTGACAAGTTCTTCTTCGAGGGAGATCCCATCTATGGGTCCTTGGCATTTTATCAGATGTTTTCAGGTTTTTGATACTATTACGTGCTATTGAATGGAATCTTAGGACACACTTAAGAATATATAGTTGTCTGACTCTGAGTTCTTTGGTGTCACGATATAAAGCATCGGTTGAATATAAAAATGGTTTTTTATGTGCAACCTTTAGGACCAATCTCTGCGCTCGTTCCAATTTCAGCATATGTGTGGCACACGCTGCACCCCATGAGGTAATGCAATATGTAATTAGGGACTTGCACAAAGCAGTGTAAACCATAACTATGGTTAGTTCATCTGCAACATTACGTAGTTTTTTGAATATAAACAGTAGTTTACGTAGTCTTGATCTAGCTGAATCTATTTGTTTTGTCCATGACAGTAGTTCATCTATGTATATGCCAAGGTATTTTACATCCTTTACTTGTTCGAGTATAGGGCATCCACATGTATGGGGGCTAGATGAGTCAGATTGGCAGGTATGTAGTCTAATAGGATTAGGGTGTTGAGGGGCTGTGCGATGTGAAGTACGGAAAGCCACAACTTTTGTTTTACTCGCGTTTAATGTTAGTAAATTATAAAGCAGCCATCTGCTAACAACACGAAGTTGTGAAGTGGTAGTTTTAGTAACTTCATCCCAATTACGCCCATGAAAGATGATAGCCGTGTCATCGGCGAAAGCGAAAACCTTAGCGCAGTTTAGGGGAAGTTGACAAAGGTCATTTATATAAACAATAAATAGCGTAGGACCGAGAACACTGCCTTGGGGGACTCCATAACAAACTTCTTTATAGTCACTATAGAATTCTCCAACTTTGACACGTTGCCATCGATTTTCTAAATAAGAACCAAACCAATCTAGTGCAGTGCCTCTCACGCCAGAGCATTCAAGCTTCTTGAGTAGTAGCCTTCGCGAAACACTGTCAAATGCCTTAGCAAGGTCAAGAAAGACGCCGATGCATCTCTGCCCAGAGTCTAGTATTCCACCAACATGGTCAGCAAGTGATGCCACAGCGTCTTCGGTTGACCTGCCAGACCTAAAGCCAAATTGGCTTGGAGAGAGAATATTCTCTTTTTCGAGAAAGTTTACTAAGCTTTTGTTCGCTACTCTTTCTAAAATTTTCGAAAGGGACGTTAGAAGAGATATTGGCCGATAATTTGACGCTTGCTCTGAATCTCCAGCCTTGTAAATAGGACAGACATTTGCCTTTTTAAACGAGTCTGGAAAAATGCCAGTCTCAAGGCTGAGGTTACAGAGAAACGCAATTGGGGCAGCAAGTGTATGTTTTGCCATTTTAAGCAACTTATTTGGAATACTATCTCCTCCTGGGGCGGATTTAATTTTAAGTTCGTTTATAATTTTCATAATTTGGATCGGATCTGTAGGCGCAAAAAATAAAGACTTAGTTGGAGAATTGTAAATTGTTACTAACTTCTCTAGTTCTTCTTCCGAGAGATTTATGTGGTCACTAATTTCGTTTGCTAGGGTATTACCTATCGTGGCAAAGTAGTTGTTGACTATATTCAGTGGCAGAGTTGGTGTGGGAGCTGTATTTAGGAGATCAGTATTGGTCGTGACTGTGGAATTTATATTACAGACGTCCTTGATAGAGTTCCAAAGTTTTTTGCTATTGCCTATGTTTGATCTTATTTTGTTACGTTCATACTCGTTTTTTAGGTTCTGTATAATGTTATTGCAGATGTTTCTATATCTTTTATACTTATCGAGTAGGCTAGCATCATTTGGTTTCCTCTTTGTTTTATAGTGCAGATCATCTCTTTTTCGCATAGACTTAAGTAATCCGGGTGTGATCCAATCTTTACGAATGTACTTGGAGTTGCGCAAGTTCTTTATAGTTTTATGCTGTTTAATAATATTGGTCAGTGTAGTTTCAAGTTCATTTGCTGCTTTGTTAGGGTTAGTATGAGAGTAAAAGTTTTCCCAATTTATTGCTCCAATATCGTTAACAACTTCAACATAATTTATATCAGTGTATTGTTTAAAAGTGTTAAGAACTTTGGGTTTACCTGGAATTGAAACAATCACTGCATCGTGATCAGTCACGTTGCTTGAACACACTGTCACTGAAAGTTGATGTGAGCTCTTAATCATTGCGTGGTCTAAACAAGTACTCCCACGTGTTGGCAATTGGTGTCCAGGAAAATAACCCTTACATGCCAGTGTTCCTAAGTATTCCTCCGCCTTTTTCTCTTTTACCGAGTTTTGCTGATTTGGTACGATATCAATGTTTAGATCTCCAGCAAGTATACATGTATATCCCTTCATTTGGTCTAATATCTTTTCCAATGATACTAGGAAGCACGTTATATTATTGAAAGAAGGGGACCTATACACTGCTAGGATCGAAAACTCATTAGCTATGTTAATCAAGAGACCAGTGGCTTCGCAGAAAGACGGCTCAGATACACTTACAGGCATATTTGCGCGAGATAGTACAACTACGCCGTCGTTTTGATTTTTGTTTCGTTTCGAGTATTCGCAGGTATAGTTTTCCAGATGAACCCCCGCAAAGGAGTCATCTAGCCAGCATTCTGTGAGGATTATTATGTGAGGTGAGAACTCTAATCGTGAAAGAAATACAGTTAGTTTGTCAAAATTGTTGCTTCGGATACTTCGAATGTTTTGAGAAACAATCAGTAATTGGTTTTGATTTTCGTGTAGCCTTAGATATGTCTGACACATTTCTGGTTGTAGGGTATAGTAACTGTGTGCCGGATTTGTGTTTTCAATATCTATCATTACCATTTGCCGATCATCCATTTCTATACAGTTTTATTATACTACGTGCAGAAGCTGTGAACCAGTTGATTCTGTTACAGTTAATACGTATTGTCTCTCTTGTCTGTTGATTTGATGTAGTACAAGGTGAATGCATTTCCAATTTAGTGGTGTGGTTGGATAACAGTGTGTTCTGTAATGGTTTGAATGGCAGTATAGGGGCGTACGTTATTAACATGGCCAGGCAGCGAACTGAGTACAATACGTAATCTGTTGTAGTTGTATACCCAAAGTGACGAGGTGAGTGCTTTGCCCTGTTGACGGTCTGTTTCGATGTGTGGTATGTTAGTAATGACATTAATACGAGTAATACATTGTGTGAAGGTGAATTAGATAACTTACGAGCTGAGGGCAATGCACAGGTCGGGACGTGTTTATTGTGGCGGGAATAGCGCTTTGTCCGCTTGAGTGTGAACTGAGGTAGGTGTGTATGGTGTGTTGGTATTCTTATGGGTGTGAGAAGTGTGGTGGTGTGTGCTGTTGTAATTTCCAAGTGACGAACCAAGTACTGTGCACGATCAATTAGACGTGCAGAGTAGCGGACTGAGTGTTTTGTCCAATTTGAGAGATGGACGTGTAAGTATGAATGTTGTGATGGTATTATTTGAATAATGATGAAGGTGTGTGCTAAAGTAGTCAAGTGACGTGCTGAGGGCAGTGCACATACAGGGACTTGTGTAATGTGATAAATTGAGTGCTTTGTCTGCAGATTGGTATGATAAGGGAATTGTGTGTGGTGTAATAATATTGTTATAGAAGTTACTATGGTGGTGTGCAGCATTGTATGGAATAGGTGACGAGCTGAGTGCAATGCGTACATAGTTTGCCGAGGTGAGTGTTTTGTCCAGGTAATCGTATGGTTATGGAATTGTGTGTGATGTAAAAGTATTGATATAGAAAGAACTATGGTAGTGTGTATTATCATAATAGATAGATGACGAACTGAGTGCAATGCGTACATATTCTGACGAGGTAAGTGCTTTGTGCATTTGTAGATGGGGTCGGGTAGCAGTGTGTGGTATGGCGATGTTCTTATGTAGGACAATATGGTGGCGTGTGCTGTTTTATTCGTGAGATGACGGAGTGAGTACATTGCATTGGCCGGGACGTATGGAGCTTGACGAGGTGAGTACTTTGCCGGCATAATGGTATGTTTGGGAAACAGAGTGTATTGTGGTAGTATAGTTATGATGTTCTGTGGCATTGTATCACATTGCTGCCGAGCTGAGTTCATTACACTGACAGCTTCGTTATCGATGTTATGAAAAATGGAATCTGATAACAGTGTGTGATGTGTTGTGTGTGTTGGTATGGTCGCGGATTCTGTTGTATTAGTTTGGCGACGAGCTGAGTGCAGTGTACGGTCTGTTGTGTGACTGACGTGACGAGATGAGCGCTTTCTCCAGTTGGAGGTGTGGCTAGGTGTGTGGTATGTTGGTAATAGCAGGGTGTTATGTGTACAACGAGTTGAGTACAATGCACAGGTAGGTACCTGTGTGGCGTGACGAGGTGAGTGCTTTGTCCACATAATGATATGGTTACAGAACTGCGAGTGTTGTATTGGTTCTGTTCTGAAAGGGCATATGGTGGTTTGCGGTATCTTAGTAAGTAGTTGACGAGCTAAGTGCAATACACAGGCAATTACGCACACAGTGTGACGTGGTGAATGATTTGTCTTTTTGTAGATGAGGTCGAGTAACAGTATTTGGTGTGTTCGTATTAATAAAAAAGACATAATAGTGGTATGTGTTACTATACTTGTTGGGTGACGAGGTGAGTACATTAGATAGATCGAGTCATGTGAATCATGACGAGGTAAGTGTTGTGTCCAAGTAATCGTATGATTAGGGAATTGTGTGTGATGTAATAGTATTGGTGTAGAAATAACTATGGTAGTGTGTAGTATTGTATTAGATAGATGACGAGCTGAGTGCAATGCGTACATATTCTGATGAGGTAAGTGCATTGTACATTTGTAGATGCGGTCGGGTAGCAGTGTGTGGTATGGCGATATTCTTATGCAGGAAAATGTGGTGGCGTGTGCTGTTTTATTCGTGAGATGACGGGGTGAGTACATTGCATTGGCAGGGACGTATGGTGAGTGCTTTGCCCAGTTGAAAGTGTAGTTAGGTAAGTATGTTTGAAATGGTGGTACAGTCATGTCAAATAATATGGCTGTTTGCAATATCATAATAATAGCTAGACAGCGAGCTGGATGCGATACACAAACAGGTGCGTGCGTAGTATGATGAGTCAAGTGCTTTGTCCATGTGGAGATGCCTAAGTACTTGTACTTAGGTACCTGTGTGAGAGAAGTTGCTAGTGTTAGTAAGTATCGAGCCAGTTTTTTTGTCAATTTTTGCTTGAATTTGAGTAGTTGTGTATTATATTTTTGTAAGTGTGGGTATGTTGAAGATAATAATGTGATAACAAATAACATTTTAAAGGCTAGATAACAGGGGCGTGAGAGTCTTATGTGGTTAAATAGGTATTGTTGGGTTGCAAGTACAAAATATAAAAATACTAAGCGTACCTTTACCGTGCTATATAATTGTTTAGGACGAAATGTTTTTATGTCATATTGCTGGGGTAAACGTGCCAAGTGAGCCCTTAAAAACAGGAATATTGTTAAATTAGAAGAGTGTTGATGTTTATGCCGAGATATTCTATTGGGTAGTAACTCGAACGTACATATAGTTATTTCCGTCTTGTCCCACTCGCGAGTACATCCAAGATTGTTCCATAAAATTGTATGCAGTTGGTAATTAAGTATGCTATTTTTCTTTGTTGTGTGTTTGGATATTTGAGCTGGATGAGTTTGTGAATTTGGTTTATTAGTAGGTGACCATGAATATGTTTTTTCCCTATAAATGACGTAGTTATGGGGCAGCCAGGAAGAAACCGATTGTATTCTAACTACGTAAGATTTTTGAGGGTGAATTTCAGATAGTAAGGAGGTTGATGGTGAGATAATGACGTTTGTTAAGAGTGACGCAAGGCATTGAGCATTAAGTGTTAATGTTGTAAATGTTGGTCTTAACCGTACGTTTAGGTTGACGAATATATAGTGAGATGGTGTGTAATATGAGTAGTACGGTATATAATTATTGTTGATCATCTCCGGTTTTTGATCATATTTAAATGGGAATATACTCGAGTTAGTAGTGAACACCCATTGTTCGTTCGTACCTATTTCGACAAGAATTATATGGGATTTCTTATTGACCAAGAAAAAACTATACGAACTGGTTGTTTCAGTACTTGGGGTTATAGGTAAGTTCACAGCTATGCAGTTGCAACCCCATGGGGTCTCACCTGTCCGGTGCACCATGCGACACGGTTTGCCACGGGTTAGTTTGCGAATTATCAGATGACGAGCAGACGTTGAGTCACGCACTTTATTATTTACAAAATAATTGTTTTTTTGTTGTTGTTTGATAAAGAGTGTTATGTTTTGTGCCGTGTGTGTATAGATCTTGTTCAGTGTATGTGCTGTGGAAATTATGAAATAAGGTGATTGTGGCGTGTGTTTGTAAGTGGGCGAAGATATGACGCTGTATGGATTAAAGGTGCAGGTGCTGATGCGGTATGTACGCTTTATAAGTATAGACGATAGGTAGTATGTCAGGCGAGGTATTTTGCTCAATGTGTTGACTAGTGTTTGTGTCGTATTTGTGTTTGACCATGATTTGTTATAACTTACATTAACATAGTAACAAAAATATATAATATATTTAAATTTCATCCCTTTGACAGACAGGGCAGGACTAAAAACATGTATAAGATGCACAATAAAATGCGCAGATATTTTTCCATAACATGCACTTATCATAAGTAAACATACGTATATTAGATTAGCTTTATGATCAGTTTTCATCGAAAGAACAATTTTTTGTAACTGGTAGATTGCTAACCTTATATTAATTACAAAACAAATAACAAATAATAAAACAGTAGAATGGAAAATATTCGCCGTGGTAAGGATCGATGTCGCCAGTCAATTTGGTGGCTTCTGTGATTTCAAGTTATCTAATTGAGTTGCGGTTTTAATCCAAATATGGGGCATTCCCTCCTGTTTACGCAGGTATACCATTCCGTTCGATGTCCAGCAAAAATCATAGTTGTTTGATTTCGCAAATTCACGGGCTAAAAAGTGGAGTCGTCGTGTGAGTGGGGTTAAATGTTCGGATATGTATAATGTGGAGGGGGTTCCATCCAGTCCAAGGTCGAGTGTACACAATTGCGAATGTTCCTTATTTAGGTTAAATTTTTTTGCATTACTGAGTAAGGATCCTTTTGTGAGAGTAGTGGAGAACTCCGTAATTATTGTTGAAACTCCGCTTTTATACTTTATTGGAATGCGGTACACATCGCGTATATCCGACGGTGAATACTCAATCCTAAGCTTGGTAAGTAGGTTTTCAATCATAGCAAACAAATCGTCCTTTTTTTCACCATGTTTCTTTGGGACACCTCTAATTTCGATACAGGTTTTACGTGACTGTCTATCGATGTTGTGTAGTTTGTCTTCGAGTTCCGTTATGTGTTTGCTCATTTCGTTTTTTTCCTCTTCCAAGCTAGTTATTTTTGATTGCATATCCTTTAGCTGATCAGAGACAAATCCGATTGATTTTTCAAGGTCAGCGATCGTTGAGGTATGGCATTTGACTTCGTTCAGGTTTTTTTCTATTTTTTTCATTCGCTCATTTTGATTATCTGCAAATGTGGAGAACATTGACGCAAACAAATCTCTCATTTCAGCTTTGAAGATATCAAATTCTTCAACTCCGGAGCGAATTTTTTTTCTAATAGAGTCGTCAGAGTCGTCGCAGTCTGATCTGTTCGTTTTCCTGCCTGCCCTAAGCCTAGATCCCGCTCCAATACCCATTAGATCGATTATAGATGGGTCAGAGTCGTTCCTGTGCCTGATTTTATTGCCCTTGTCAGGTGTCGCGCGTAGGGATTTCGCCATTATCAGCGGTAGTGTGAGCGTTGTAGGCCTATTTTATGCGCTTTGACTGTGACGCGGAGCCGTTTAGACGTGCAGCGCGGGTTGTAAAATGTGAGTGTGTGCAAGCCGCTCGTGCGCACGCTGCTCAGTGGAGGCGTGTCCTTTTTTTTCTTATGAAAGTGTGCGTGATTTTTGGTCCAATGTCACGTCAACAACAGCTGGTAGGGTTAATGATCTTACTTAGCTGATTTTTTATTCGTAGCTAGGTGAACAGACAAGTTGGGGAGGACTTACGGATTGTAGGTGGTGGGGCGGTGTACCAGGATCTCAGTTGTTTAAGAGTTTCACTAGTTTGGAACACTTTCTCGTAATCTATGTAGTCCTATTATTTACTCTGAATTTTCTTGCAAATTATTGAGAATATATTTTTTTAATTATAGCAGCGCAGACACACGTTTATCTTGTATGGCCTCCAGGGGGGAAGAGGAGAATGAGTTAAATAAATGAGTTTAAGCAACTGGCCGCGGCTTACAACCTTACCTTTACAATTAATGAACCAACCAGATTAGCGAGCAGAACCTGCTTAGATAACATTTTATGCAATGTAAAAAAATGTAAGAGTCGTCTTTTAGAACTTGCCGTTTCGGACCATTCAGCCCAGTTACTCATCTGCCCAGTAAAACCTACTTTTCATATCAAGCATTGGACTATTAAGAAGCGCCGCTACACTCGCGAAAACATGGACAAATTCAAAGAATGCCTCGAATCTATCTCTTTTTCTGACATTTTAAAACAAAGCGATCCGAATATTGCCTTTGATTATTTTCATGACATTTTTAAACTATTCTATGACTTGTGTTTCCCTAAATGCAAAATAAAAATCACTCCACGGCAACGACCGAAGTGGCTAACAACAGGAATAAAAAAATGTTGTAAAAAGAAAAGATTATTGCTCTGGACATATAGGAAAAATAAAACACCACAAAATAAATCTAATTTCAAATCTCTATCACTTAGACTAAATAAAATAATAAAACTTACACAGAAATCCCAAAATGATAACTACATAAAACGAGCCACAAATAAAAGCAAGGCTATGTGGAAAATCATAAACGGTCCTAGGAATAATGTGCCAAATGAGAGTTTACATCTCAACATTAATGGTAAATTGGTTAAGGACCCTATTCAAGTGGTGACGTTGTTTAATAATAATTTTATTGACCATATGCCTGATAACGTGAGTACAGACTCAAACATAAAATACACAAATATTTCCCCAAACCCTAACTCATTATTTATGACACCTACAATACCGCAAGATGTGCATAGAATAATAATGAGTTTAAAAAACACATCTAGCACTGGATACGATGACATATCGACTCAAGTACTAAAGCATGTGTCGAGTACAGTGTGCAATGTATTGAGCCATATCATAAATATGTGTACTACGGATGGCGTTTTTCCTGCAAAACTTAAGAAAACCATAATTAAACCTTTATTCAAGAAAGATAATAAGTACGACATAAAATGTTATAGACCGATAGCCCTTGTCCCAGTGTTGTCAAAGGTGTTTGAAAGAGTTATCTATGATAGTGTCTACAACTTTTTTGAGCAAAAAAATCTATTTGCAACACAACAGGTAGGATTTAGAAAGAGAAAGTCTATAAACTTAGCTGTGTACAAATTTCTAAATACTGTTATGAAGAGTTTGGATGGGAATGTTCCAGCATGTGCCTTGTTTATGGATCTTACTAAGGCGTTTGATTTCGTAGATCATGGGTTATTGCTAAAAAAACTAGATGCATATGGCATTTGGGGAAATATTAATAAACTTATTCAGTCTTACTTAACTAATCGTCAACAATGCACTCAGATTAGTAGTATATGTCCTGATTTGAAGAAAGAGACTATAAATACATCGGAATACAAAAGTGTTAAGTATGGTGTGCCACAGGGTAGTGTGTTGGGACCACTGTTATTCATCATCTACATAAACAATTTACCTAAAGTAACAGAACACCCCATGGTTTTGTTTGCTGATGACAGCACTCTACTCATCACAGGAGAGAGTGGGTCTTTGATAGAAAGTCAAATGGAGCGGGCGCTTAGGGATATTGTCAAATGGTTGACATTTAATAATTTAAAAATAAATTTGACTAAAACTAACATCATGACATTTAAAAATAGAATTAAGAGAATAGCAAACCTTAACGTCAACTATTCTAACCAAAACATTAAAAATATCGAAACCACAAAGTTTTTAGGGTTAAATATTGACTGTTGTTTAAATTGGAAGCATCATATGGAAAGCGTGCGAACTAAGTTGAACCAGCAGTCATATGCACTTCGTATGCTATCTAAAATAGTAAGTAAAGAAACAGTCCTAACTGCTTACAATGGTAACGTGTCTTCATCACTTAGATATGGCCTATGTTTTGGGGAAACAGTACAAATAAAGAAACAGTTTTCAAAGCCCAAAAAAAATGCGTAAGAGCAATTTGTAAACTCAAACAAAGAGTGAGCTGTAAACCCTACTTCCAAAATCTCAAAATACTTACTATGCCCTGTCTTTATATCTATGAGTGTGTAATGTTTGTACGAAACAATTTAAACATGTTTGATAAATTGAAATCCACTCGGAACAATCACAAGATTAATGTATCTTATAGACGAACAGCATTAATGTCTAATAGCGCTTTATGTATGGCACCACTATTGTATAACAACTTGCCAGAGGATATAGTAAAGACGAAGGAGACGACCGTTTTCCGTCGTAAGTTGAAATATTTTTTACTTGACAAGGCGTATTATTCTGTAAATGAATACTTATCTGATAAATTTTAATAAGTTACTGACTAGAGTGACATATTTTTCTTCGAATTTTGTTATTTTGTTAATGTTTTGTTTAAAGTTCAGACATAGATTTCAACTAAAAAAAAAAAAAACTATTTTGACATATATTTATTTTTCCATTATTAATATTGGACATTTATTTGTTAAGTATGTATAATATCATTGAATTCAAATTGTAAACACGACTTTAATATCATATTTTTGAACAATATATTACCTTGACCATTAAGAAAAATAGACGAACATGGTTGACCGTGAATAGCAAGCTGTAACAGCATTCACATACCTATCTGATTGACTGATGTAGTTTGTTTTTAAATCAAAACTACCTACATTTACCAATAATTATTGTACTTTGTTTTTGAATTGAATAAAAATATGATACCTACCTGAAATTATTGATGATTTGAGTATAATGTGAACGTGAATGTGTTATTATTTCCATACAATAGAAATACTGTTTACTAACGTATTTTATAACTTTGCATGCCGAAAGGCAGTATTTGGTGTACTTTAAAACCACTAACCATCTTTTGTAAACCCATTTACGCAATAAATATATTTGATTTGATTTGATTTGATTCATTATTCTCACGTTAACCCGATTTTGTTTTGTAAATATAAGTCGTGGTGGTTTAGTGGTGACTATATAGTATTTGTGATTTACTATCGCATGGTTATAGGTCTGTATCCCACCTGCACCTACAAGTAGTTTTTCAAATGTAGGTGTACGAGTAAGTCACCACTGACTCTAACGGGGAAAGGAAACATCGTGGGGATACTGGCATGTTCCAATGATCTTGCAAGGTCATGCGTTATCTGCCAATCTGCACTGGGCTGTGGTGATGGATTAATTATGGACTCGGCTGTCTCTTTGCGAAAGAAAACACCGATTCCCAGCAGTGAGTATATTTAGTGGACTTCTTATGCAAATGCATGCAAAAATGCATGGTGTAAAATTACAGGTACTGGACGTCTACTCTAATTCAACGAAAACGTAATTTCGAAATAAACTCGCGATTTTCCAACTCCGATTCTACTTCGATCCGTCGTTTTGTCCGTTTAAATGTTCTAAGCCTACTCTAACTAGAGTATGCTTAGAACATTTAAAGCTCAAACAATGTTGTATCGGACGAAACGAAGTAGAACGAGAGTAAGAAAGTCGCGAGTTTTTTTTCGAAATTTCGTTTTCGTAGAAACAGAGTAGACGTCCTGACGATAAAGTACTCGTACTTTTAAAATTGAGTTTTTCAAAACCAAGCAACATAAAATGAGATGATAACATACGAGTAATTACTTGATGCGCTATCTAATATGAATCGACCTAACATCAAAATCACGCATTGGTAACTATACTTACAGTTAGTTATCACTTGGTGCCTTTAATTTGAGGAAGGTGTCTTGAGGATTACGTCAAGGTAAAACTTATTGCGGCCCAAGATATTCATAGTGCGAAGGCCGATTCCAATTACCAATAGCGTCCCAGCGGAGCAAACCACGTGACAGATGGCCAGCGCTGGACTCCGATAATTAACACGTTTCTTTCCGACCAACTCGGACCAAAACTTTATTAATACCGGAGGGGGACTTAGGCTTTGAGGGTAACAAACTTTTGTAATGAAGTCGCCCGCAGAATATTGCGATTGTAGGTGCTTTAATTTGTTGTTTGTATACGGATATAAACATACCAGTAATATTGGTAGCATAAGTATAAACACAAGTGTATTTAATAAGTACTATATAAGTATTATATCAGCTATCTGTCTTCCATAGTACAGACTTTGCTTAGTTTAGGGTTAGATGGTGTTGTGCGTAAAGTATCCACCAATATAAATGCATTTATTTATTTATAAGTAGCCGTCTAAATGATTCCTCTGCTGGAATTTGGGGCCTAGACAAGAAAGATAGTAAAGGCTATATAATAATTTACGCTGGCCCAATGCGTGTTCTTGAATGATGCATCACCTCGAAAGATTCTAGAAAAACGTCGGTTGTCTTATCATTTTTTCCATCATCGGTTTTAAGTTAGTGGTATTTTGCACATAACTGCGAAAAAATATAGGTGCGCGTGGCATTCGAACCAAGGGTTCCGCAATCAATAGTTGCTATTATCCTACCCGGTCGATCCTTAGCTTAAAAAGAATTGGTAGAGCTATTTTTATAAGTGTACATTTTCGTTATTCACTAGTTCAGTAACAAACAACACCCAGTTCACACTTTAGAGACATTGAGTTCGGAGGGTGAACTTTTTGTGTTACATAATTTTTTATTCTTTTTATAGCATAGAGTGACGAGACGAGCAGGTCATGTGCCTGATGGTAAGCAACATGCCTGCCACATAACAGCACAGTAACACGCAGCTATTGAAACATGATAGTCCAAATCATTACCTAGCACTGCACTGCGCACGTCACCCAGAGATCTAAGATATTTTGTCTCTAAGCCCTGTAATTTCTCTGGAATCATTGCCCTTCAAACCGGAACACAGTAATGTTTGCACATTACTGCTTGGCGGTAGAATATTTGGCAAAGGTGTGGTACTTCCCCAGGCGGACTCTGCTAAGAGTCCTACCACTACTAAAATAAACCTCTAAAACATAATGTTTCGAAAGTTTATCTAAGAAGAGGTTTAAATTTGGTGTTAATATATTGTTGTAATCTTTGTAACTTTGGCTGCAATTAGAGACGACGTATTTAATTGTGTAGATGTATTTCAATACTTGATGATACGTAAGTACCTATTAATAATTAAAATGCCTATATTACATTTTTAATCATTACTTACTAGCAGCGCCCCGCGGTGTTACCCGCGAAGTTCCCGTTCCCGTTGTTCTCGTTGTTTTCCGGGATAAAAAGTAGCCTATGTGTTCTTCCAGTCTGTAATCTATCTGTGTTCCAAATTTCAGCCCGATCCGTTCGTACGTTAGGACGTGATTGAGCAACAAACATTCAAATATCCAAACACCCATACATTGACATTTTTTATAATATTATATATATACTAGCTGACCCCGCAAACGTTGTTTTGCCATATAAATAAAGGTATGAAAAATAGCTAGTAGCCGATTCTCAGACCTACTGAATATGCATATAAATTTTGGTTAAAATCAGTAAAGCCGTTTTGGAGGAGTAAGGAAACAAACACTGTGACACGAGAATTTTACATATAAGATTTTTTATAATATTATATATATACTAGCTGACCCCGCAAACGTTGTTTTGCCATATAAATAAAGGTATGAAAAATAGCTAGTAGCCGATTCTCAGACCTACTGAATATGCATATAAATTTTGGTTAAAATCAGTAAAGCCGTTTTGGAGGAGTAAGGAAACAAACACTGTGACACGAGAATTTTACATATAAGATATTTTATAATATTATATATATACTAGCTGACCCCGCAAACGTTGTTTTGCCATATAAATAAAGGTATGAAAAATAGCTAGTAGCCGATTCTCAGACCTACTGAATATGCATATAAATTTTGGTTAAAATCAGTAAAGCCGTTTTGGAGGAGTAAGGAAACAAACACTGTGACACGAGAATTTTATATATAAGAAGATATAGTAAGATATTAAAGGCAATAGTTTAAAGTTTAAACAATAAAAACGCAAAATAAAACTATGTGATATATGTATAATTAATGGTAATTAGTATGTTCACGTTCAGAGATTACATGGGACTATCGGACTATACGTGTTTGCATTGAGATGAAGGTAACATTTGACATCATACAAATTGTGATCAGCTAGCCATCTGTATAATCCGAATTTAAACTTCACGTAACACATGTACCAGTGTACCTACATACAAAAAAAACAACCAAATTGAGAAGCTCCTCCTTTTTTGAAGTCTGTTAAATATGTGGCATCTTTTTACAAGACGGTGAGAAGGACATTGAGTTGTTTACGGATTGGTGATAAACAATAGTAGATTTTTCAAATTCTAAACACTTAAATGAGAAGAGAACGAATTAATGGATGAAGGTAGTACCGTAAATGCGATAATCAAATATATCTATAGAAGAGAACTCTCATTGTGAGGTCTCAGCAATGGTGGAAAGACAGGAGAAAATCCCTTCAGTAAGTTCAACATTTTGAAACGGTCCAAGCGTCGAAGGACGAAAATCGAGAATCATAGAAAAATAATTGTTAGAAGACGTCGAACGATAAGTCAATGATTTTCAAAAGACCATGCATTACATGCTGATAATAACAAAATTAGGGATAAATTACGAAAATAAAGAAACACTCTCTCTCATATATCTCCCTGGATATCTCAAAGGCTTTTGACAGGGTTTGGCATGATGGCCTTATAAGCAAGCTTTCTAGTTATGGTTTGTCTCCTGGGTTCATTGCGTGGATATCGGACTTCTTAAGGGATCGATCCATACGAGTCGTCATTGATGGCGGCTTGTCGGATCAAATGGCTATCAATGCCGGTCTTCAAGGGTCGGTACTCTCTGCGACGCTTTTCCTGCTACATAATTACGATCTGTTGAAGCCCGGTATCTTTGGGTACGCAGACGATAGCACCGTTGTAGAGAGTTAAATGTCTAGCGTGAGAGCCACTGGACTGCAAACTCTGGTACAGAGAGAGAGTCTGATCGAACGTTTGAGCTTGACCCTTGAGGTGGTGTCTAAATGGGGCGATGCCAATCTGGTCAAGTTCAACGAGAATAAAGCGCAGGCGTGTCTGTTCTCCGCTAAAAGGAGTCCCTTCCAACTGACTCCGACTTTTAGAGGTGCATCCGTGCCGGTTTCTGACCGTCTTGAGCTTTTGGGCGTTACTTTGACCTCTACGCTCAACTTTGGCTCGTATATCGAGTCCAGGGCTAAACTTGCTTCCAAAAAACTAGGTGTCCTCTCAAAGGTGCGAAGGTACTACTTCAAGTCTGAACAGGTGCTTACATTATACAAGCACAGATTCGCAGTACTGTTCGCACCTTTGGGATGGATCGGCTAAGTATCAGCTGGAGGCTCTGGAATCAATCGAGAGACGTGCCAAAAGGCTCATAGGCAACGACACTCTTGTGCGAAAAAGACTTCAAAGTCTTGAACATCGCCGAAAAATTGCTAGCCTATCGGTTTTTTATCGGATACACTTCGGAGAGTGTGCGAGTGATTTGCATGATCTGATACCACCTTGTCCTTTTTTCTATCGGAATGCTCGTAGCTCGAAAAAGCGACATCGTTTCATGGTTGATGTTCCAAAGACACGAACGAAGAGATTTGACTCTACTTTTGTGATAAGAACGTCTAGGCTGTGGAATACATTGCCTGAGTGGGTTTTCCCCGATGGTTACAATCTTTGTGTCTTCAAATCAAGAGTGAATCGGTATTATTTCTAGGTAAACACGTTCCATCGTAGACCGCATCGTCGCTTAACATCAGGCGAGATGGCGGTCAAGTGTGAACCTATAGAAGTTAAAAAAAAAAAATACTCACGCTCGCTGTGACAACTGGAAATGATTACGTTGCCTCTAACAAATCAAATTCTCTATTTAAATGTCGTGTTTAATTACAGTATCTTATTCAAATTTAATTTAATTAAGAACAGACGATTCGTTACGTATGCGCGTAGGAGCACGTGTCACGATGTGATATTAATTCATAGAGAATTCCCGGCTACATTCATGTCAGAGATTTCAAATGTCAGACATAGTGAGGTGTCAAATCTTTGGAAATGTGTTTATGTAAATTAGCAGGTCCATTAAGAGCGCTCCCTTGTGCGCGAGCGTGCGAGTTACATCAATATTTTATCTAGGATTTGAATTAGTTACGAGACGTGGGGATAAGTGAATTTGCAATATCCTGGGGAAAGGATTTGGGCTTACATGAAAAATGGGAGAATAGTGTTTCGGTACAAAAAAAACTCGGTGATATGACAAAATTTTATCGGTACATGCGTTATGAAGTACATTTTCAGTTTTTGTAATTTAAGTAGATGCTATTTATCATTTTTACATATTTCGAAATAGCTACTAAAGCGCGCTACAGTTTTCCCACGTGTTTCCAATTCCACGTAATTTTGCCGCCATAAAAAGTAGCTTATGTAGGTTCTATTTTAGGGTTCCATAAAACGTAAAAACGGAACCCTAAAGATTCGTCATGTCTGTCTGTCCGTCCGTATGTCACAACCACTTTTTGCCGAAAGTATGGGTACTACACTGTTGAAACTTGGTAAGTAGGTGTATTCTATGAAACGTATTAAGATTTTTACAAAAAAATATAAAAAAAATACAATAAATTCTGGGGGTGCCCCATACGTAGAACTGAAACCCAAATTATTTTTTTCATCAAAGCTGTGGGGTGTCTATAGATAGGTCTTTCAAAGAGACACTTCCAAAGTGGTAAAATGTGTCCCCACCCTGTAACTTGTGAAATAAGAGAATGATAAAACTAAAAAAAATGTGATGTACGTTACCATGCAAACTTCCAACGAAAATTAATTTGAACTCGATTAACTGTTATTAAAACATCTATCAAAGTTATCAATCAAGATCACCGAACTACAAGAACTTATGTATTATGTTACTTGCTGCTACGGAACCATTCATGGGCGAGTCTGACTCGCACTTGGCCGCTATTATTATTAACATAGTTCGTGGAACTTTCGTTTCGTTCGTTTGTAACATAGGAAAGGAAAAGTGCAATAGAGTGGTGTAGTTGGGAACATTTCAAACCTAATTCTAGTGCTAGTCCGATTTCGTCTGTTAAGCCGATCACTACAGTTGGCATTCTGCTAGTAATCGACTCGACATCGTCATTTACTGTTTTCTACGCCGCCTCTTTGGTTCAGAGCCTCCTGTACTATGTATTTCAGACTATAATCTGATTTTGTTGAGCAACAAACATAAAAAAAATCTATTCTGATATGATTATATAGCTAAAGAGTTTGTTGGTTTGAAGGTTTGAACTCTCTTATCTCAGGAGCTACTGGACAGATTTCAAACATTTTTTCACCGTTAGCTATGTACGTGATCTGTGAGTGCTATAAGCTAAACATATACTACGGGCGAAGCCGGGCGGTCCGCTAGTTTATAATATTTATTAGGATGACCAGCTAATAAGTTATATTTTGAAGATATTGTATATTTAAAAATTCAATTCTACCCATAGTATATTAATTTTACGGGTTAAAATTACATTGACAGTATGAAGTTACTAAAATTGGAAGTCGTGCATTCCTAAGTGAAGTAGGCTCAAGTAGAACCGTCTGCAATGCTATCTAAATACTTTGCTTAATTATAACCGTCATGCTATAGAGGGAAGTGTTAATATCTCGCATTGCTGCTGCCAAGAGGGTTTGCTGTCGGACGCCACAAGTATGCGAGCGATGTAAATTTGAAACCCTGAGTGACGCTGCGGTCACGTTGACCTCTGTCCATCTGGGATATGTTGCCAATCTCACAGGGCGTGTTTTGATAAATTGTTATGGACATAGCTCGGTAGATTGCATTCCTCAGTGTCTTATCTCGGTTTAATCGTAATATTGGGGCTAAGCTGTTGTAATAAAATTAATTTGTCTAATATTATATCTACTTATACCCACCCTGTCCAATGTTTGAATTATTGTTACTAATTTGAAAATTTATATTAGAAAAGGAATAAGACATTAAAATAAACAGCTATTTGTAAGGAACAGAGCTTTAGAAATGTGCAAAGAAATATATTGGGATAAAAGGTCACAAATATTGAATTTGATTTTAGTGAACTGTTTAGGTGTTGTACGTCTCTATTAGTGCCAACATTTCCATTTCAACCTAATAGGTTAAAAAAGTTTTTATTTTTAGTTTAACTTTTTTCGCTACTTTTTTTCATAGACGGAATGCATTTACGCACTTTTTAAGGGGATGGTCGCCACTCGGCAGGTCTACCGTATAACTCTCCTGCTTTCTGCTATGCTTTGTTTTGTGACGTCATCGGCCAATTTGGTAACGCCAATTAAAGCAGACCTACATCTGCTTTCGGTGTGCAGCGTTTTCGGCCGATAAAGTCACAAATCAAAGCATAGCAGAAAGTAGGACAGTTAGGCGCTAGACCTGCGGATTGCGTTTTCCTCGCCCCCACGAGTGATGTTCCCTACTGACTAAAATCTTTGCCGCATACGGCAGAAACTACGGAGTCGCTTTAGTATTCTTTTGCGAACCTGCTGCAGCCTGCCTGTCTCCTCGTCTACCTCAGGGTTGACGGCTTATTACCGGCTAAGTGCTTGTCAGACGCTGTCACGACTGCACATCCCCGCGTTCATACAGACAGATATTCGGTCCGACACCGGATGCAGTAGAGAGAGAGAGAGTGGCGCACCGATGCATCCAATGACACTCCTTTTCCCCTGTATCTACAACGCGTCAACCATTTAACGTTGGCGACCACATAAGGCCGCAGCGGGCAGGGAAAATGGCGATCCGTAATACTCCATTCCCACCGCGGTCTCTCTTCCCCTCATCGGCTGCGGGAATGGAATATGGGAGCATAGGCGAGCGCCCCCCCCTCGCTTCCGAAGACTCGCTCCATGAGCGCCCTTCTAATAAAACTTAGGATTGTCACAACCAAGTAATTTCTCAAGTCTTTTCAGTCTCATTCTTCCCACGGACATACACACGCGCGAAGCGCGAAGAGCACGCATAAAGGTTCCCACCACGGAAGGGTAAGTAATCAGTCTACAAGAGCCCACCACCGATAGCAAAATTATCTATTGATCCCCAAGTTACATCACGTGGCTTCTGAGTTACGCACGCCAACTATTCAAGACTAGTGTATCCCGATTTGTCGTTCTTTCTTACATGAAAATTCACATTATCCTACTCTAGTTATTTGTTTTTCTCCTTGCGTTCATTTAACGTCACAAATTATGAAAATTTGCATGTCGATTTAGCAACATAACTTAATAGCTGAAAGGTTCTATAGACAGAGAAGTAGATCCTGATCACTGACACAAACATACTCCCATTTTTCCTGTCTTGAGCTTGAGTTTCTGCCATGGGAAAAAACCTGAAGCTCGAGTATTCTCGTTCCGCTTCGTCTTTCTGTCGGAATTTAAAACTCCCTACCGGTGGCAACCATTTGACACCCTTAAATAATGCGTTTAGCAGTTTGATCCTCTGTCTTTCTCTGTTATTGGCCGCGTCACTGAAGCCTGTAAGATTTCACTCAAAATATTATTTCGAAGAGAAAAGAAGAGGTAGCTCAGCTTATGTCGATTTGATTATTCTTATTACTTAAACAAGTTTTAGCTCTCGTAAAGTAAACGTAAAGATACTGTTTTATTTTATTTTTCCATCTTTAGGAATTGGTGAACGCTAAGCTATTTGTCTCGGCTGTTCGGAAGCTCGTGCCTAGTTTCGCGGAGTTAATGGCTGAAAGTTGGGTAGTTCTACGCTTTGAAGAGCATTATGTCTAAGTCGATGGGGTACGTGACTTCATTACTTATTGTATGGCCATTGATTGAATTTTGCTGAATCTAAAATAAGTCAGAGTAAAGTGTTAAATAAAATTGAACCCTGCAAAACGGGGTTTGTAGTTAGAACTTAAATAGATTTAATTCTTTTAGAATTTTTACCTGTATGTCTTAATACAGACAACATTTCATTTACCCGTTATTAGATTCTCAATCAAAAATTTCAAAGTAGTGCTCATATCAAACTTGCAGCGCCCTATGGTTTTATCCGTGTAGTTACAATTTCTATTACTTTACCGCGATGAAAAAAACCTATATTTGCTGTTCTAGACCCTTTTTATAACTGTATGTGTCAAAATAAATAATAACCTGATCCGTTCAGCTCTTATGACGTGATTAAGCAAGAAAACATCCAGAACTCCAATCGCCAAAACATCAAAACTTTCGCATTTTTAATTTTAGTGAGATTTAAATTGATAAAAAAGTCCACAAAACTAGAAACAGAAAGACAATAGGCAACTAAAAGAAAAATAATTAGTCCATCAGTTAAATTATTAAAAATATTTATAAAGGTATGTATTAGGTATAGTGCCTAGAAGTTTCGAGTGACGTCACGTCTATGTACGATTTTTATGTATACGTGACGTCGCAGCCCCTCCACTTCGGAAGTTTGATGATCTATATCTTTGTCGAATTTCATTGATTTCATGAAACAAAAACACGTGTCCTATATTTTCCCATAATCTACCCGACGCGACGGACCTCAATTTTATTATGGGTATAATTTTCTTTTCTTCGTGTCGATGATGTTTCTTAGTATTAGGTATATTTATTTATTGTATTGCCTTAACATTTTATAACTATACTATACTTACCTACCATCTATTTTTTTAATATTTTGATCTTATAACTAAAATAAAACTAGATATAACATTTTGTTGTATTTGTATATCTAAACATAATTTTATAGCTAGGGATCTCAACTAGGTGACTTTTTTGTGGAATTACGTAAACACATCCGAGACTAGATATTTGATCATTTGATCTAAACACGTATCGTTTACACGAATAAAGTACTAATATAACAAATTGGTTATGAAGTCCATTCAAGTTAAGTTAATTCAGTCTAAACTAATCTATTCGATTTGAAACACATAGTTAACTGTGAGGTTCCCAGGAGGCCCAGGTGAGCTTCTTGACCGAATGCCATTTCGGAGAGACGTGATGCTTTTGTTAAGCGGCCTGTGGAGCCGGGTCCTGTGAAACCCATTCTTGAATATTACTGCCCAAACAGTTTCTCTAACAGCTACTTTTTTTGTGATATTTAGGTATGTAGTTAGTAGCATTAGCCCAGAGTAAACATTTTAACTATAACAGTTTACTAAAACAGCTGATTAATCTCAAAAATCGTAAAAATGTAAAAACGAAAAACAGCATAAAGTACCGTGTAACTGCAATATTGCAATTTGCAAAGCCACGACGATTGTAAGGATTTATCAATACGGGCAGTAGATCCTGCTTTCACGGCCGACCGCCGATAGTAGGATTTGTATTGCTTTTTATTTGAATATTTCCATTATCTACATTCATGTAGATAATGTAGATCTTTATTGCTTGTGTTGTTAACACTAATTTGAATGTCAGGATTTGATTATTTTATACAGTGGTTAGTTAGTTTTTTGTACACACCTGGCATGTTATATACCAAGTGGTAATAAATGTATTAATACCTATATTTATTATTTAATTTGAGGCTTTGGAATAGGTTCTTACTAATATGACTGGGTCAAATATATACTATTCTGAGTCCGACTCATATATTATGGATAAAATGGGACAAGTAGGATATTTTGATTTAGCAAATTATCAAAAAATCACCAAGTTTTTTTCTCATCACCAAAAGATATACGATGATTTATCTCTATGCCTGAACTCTCTATTATATTCTCTCTATTAAACCAGAATCCAGTGATATTTGCACATTATTGCTTGGCGATAGACTAACTGGTAAAAATGTGGTACTTCCCCAAGCAGATTTTGCAAAGAGTCACGAGAGAGATTTGACGTAACATTCCTTGAAACTTTAGTAGCAACTGAAAGCAGAATGAATAATGTACCAGAAACCATAAACATTGTAGTATACATAGAGTGCGCTCATGTCACAACTCACTTGAGTTTCGGGTTAAGTCCGGATACGAACGGCGATAGTGAATTCGTATTTTTACGATACGCTGAATTTACAATCGCCTACGAAAGCACACTGTCTTGAGCAATCCCTTTGTTTGTTCTATTCAAATCCAATGCTAATACGTTGGCGGAATCAAAGCGGGCAGATGTTCTTCTTTGCGTCGGAAACGGGAATTTCAATGGATAAGATGAGAATAGCAACATTTCCTAACTATCATTGTTGGATGTGCTTCGTCGGGGATCCGTTTGCTGTCTCTAACTTTACACGAGCTGTGAACGTTTTTGGTTTTACAAGCGCTGCAAATACGATACTAAATATTAACAGGTTCTTAAATAATTTTACATTTTTGACGATCTCTTACATCTATTGTTAAATTATAGTTTCTTAAAACTAGTTTTAATTTGTTGTCACTGTTGATTATAACTAGGTACACATTTACCTGTTACAGCACATTAACATAAGTACAGTTTTTATTTCTAGTAAAAAGTAACAAGACGAGCAGCACATGTGCCTGATGGTAAGCAACACGCCTGCCCGTACCAGCACAGTCTCACGCACCTATTGGAATATGAAAAAAGCCAAATCATAACCTAGCACTGCACTGCGCTCGTCACGCAGATATATAAGAAGGTTTGTCTTTATGGCCTGTATTTTTTTTCAAAACATTACCATTCAAACTGTAGCACAGTGACGTTTAGACATTACAGCTATTTTGAACATCGAACACGATGAGTCCAAATCTCTAGATTGCTCGTCACCCGCAGATATAAAGCGACCTATTTCTGCGCGCTAAAAGGAAGTAATTAACTTCCTTTTTAATGAGTTTTTTTTATAATTTAGACTTGTAGTTTTAAAATAAAAAAAAAATTAAGGATACTTTCTAGATTCTCCATAACTATTGTACTGTTTATCTAATAGTTTTGAAGATATTTCATCATCTCTCTCCTCTTGATCATCTCTCCTCGTGATATTGGATTGTTTGTTGTTTAGATTTGTTCCTCATAAAATGATGATTTAGATCAACAGTACAAATATCTGCACACATTCTCTTAAGATTGCTGATGGTTTGTACTTAACATACGTACGTGAAATACGACTTACCTATATTTTGACCTGCCCTGTATACCTAATTATAATTCAAATTAATTCTACTTCGTTTGATAGTATGAATGTTTTTTGCTCAATGACATTGGAACGTCTAAACGGATTGGATTGAAATTTGGTACACTTTTAAAATATAATCTGGAATAGCATAAATACTCCTTGTATAACGGGAATGGGAACTGCGTGGGCAAACTGCAGGGTGCTGCTGATAAAATATTATCTATATTTATTTTAAAAGTATTGTTGCAAAGGTTAATACAGTAGGTACTGAAATAAATGTTGAAAGAATGAGCTAAAATAACATGGATCAGATTATAAGATTAAAACACTATTTCTAAGAAAATATTTTCTAAAAGCTCGCTGAAGATCTTGAAACTCGATAAGTATTTCACAACCACGCAATCTAGAAAAAAAAAAAATACAAAACATTTATGGGCAAAAAATGTGAGTTTAAAAGCTAGTGGTAATAATAACGACGTCGGTAATGTGAAGTAAGGGCCATCGGCGGACATCAACGGCCGCTAATGGCGGTAGGTTCCCGAAAAGTTGGTAACTTGCGGAATCTATCGCACCGCACCACTTCTTTATGGGCTATCATTATCATCGCCTCTGCGTTCCCGATAAAACGTGTTCGCCCCACTTTTAACGGCCCGTCTCACAACTTTACAGATAACGTGAAATGATTGTAAATTCAATTTTCGAAGGGTATATTTGTCTTTTTATCGGAAGTTGTCTTCTTTACGCATAAAACAATTAAACTTTAAATCTGTGGGAATTCGGAGTTATTACGGATATCATTTTATTTTACTTGTTCTTTGAATGGGTACATATATTTATGTATTTGATGTGTGGAATAAATCATGTGCGGTTCATTTTGGCTCTTATTCTATGGTTTTGAGGTAGCTTATAACTTGCTTGAAATAGTAACAACGTACATACATACTTACAAAATATCGCATTTTTAAAAATTGTAAGTGATTATATTATTTTACAGCCTAAAGCTTAGTGGTAAGAATTTTCAACTTCACAATTATGTACCCCACATGTTCCACGGGTACATCATTGACATTGGTTTTAACGTTGAAGAAAAATTACGAAAAACGATGTTAAAGAAAATATCTGTCACAGATATATATATATCTTGATATCTGTTCTGTGGTCACTGACGTCATGTATGAATCTAGCTACCGTACTTGGCCAGCATAGTGGTTTATGGCTTTGGCTCCTTGTGAAAGAGAAGCACGAATTCCAGCGGTGGAAATTTATGTTATGTATATTTGGGTGACGTACGTTAATCGCAGAGTAATCAAACATTTTGATCCGGGAGGATATCAGTTTCTGAAATAAAAGCCGAAAATATAAAATCAATATGATGTACTTACACGATGTCAGTGGTAAGAAATGTATGTTTATTTCAAAAGAAAATAAAAGCTAACAATTATATGTTTACTTGTACAGAGCAATCGTTATGTTTTGGTTTTACTTTTACCACTATAAACAACAATGGACATTTTTGTTTTTTTTATAGTAACGAGACGAAAAAGCGACACGCTGCAATGGGAATAAGCAGAGTCCAAATCATTTTCAAACACTGCAGTGCCCTCATCACCCAAAGATGATGATCTCTATGCCCTGCAATTTCACTGATAACATTGCCCTTCAAACCGGAACACTCGGACGTTTTACACTACTGCCTGGCGGCAGAATAACAGGCAAAGGAACTTCCCCAGGCGGACTCTGCAAGGTGTCCTACCACTACAAAAATTAAAAATAAATTAATTAATTTACCAAAGTGTTAAGAAATGTCAGTTTGCTAATCGTCCATAAATAAAAGTGGAACCGCCAACTTTTCACTTTGCTCCTCTAAAGTGTTGGCTTCCTGTTTTACGTTCTGCTTTTTTTTCTCGGACGCAAGAAGCTTGGGGTTGCAAGTTCAAAACAGCTTTTAGCACCCGCGAAGTTTAACCGTGTTTTGTTTTCTTTTTACTGTTGCCTGAAGCATTATTTCTGATATCAACAGTAGTAAAGTGATGTAAAATTATGTCACTACTTAACTCTATAAGTATCGAAACTTACGCCGGTTTATAGTGTGATCGGATTGATTGGTACAAATTAATAAATATACTTAGTGTACAAGCTTTTTTATAATGAACACCCAGACCTATGACATGGCTTTGCACACGAATGCCATTCATTAGTATTATCTAATCCTTACTAATCCTTACTTCCTTACTAATATTATAAATGCGAAAGTAACTCTAGTCTGTCTGTTTGTTATGATTTACCATCTAAACCAGTGAACTGATTTTAATTAAATGTGGTACACAGATAGAATAGACCCCGAGAAAAGATATAGGCTACTTTTTATTGCAGAAAAAGGGTTGGGGGTTGAAGAATGTAACAAAAACGGGGAAAAATTACTAATTACTATTTACTAATATTATAAATGCGAAAGTAACTGTCTGTCTGTCTGTTATGATTTACCATCTAAACCAGTGAACGGCTACTATTTACTATTATATTATTTACTATATACTATTTAAAACTATATGTATAAGTATTATATCAGCTATCTGGCCGCCATCACACAAGCTTTGCTTAGTTTGGGGTCAGATGGTGTTGTGTGTTAATTGTCCGCCAATATTTATTTATTTACATAACTATTCTAAACAAGATTGCGGTCAATAATACTTTTTTATTAAAATACAGATTTTATTATTTTGAAAAATGTAACACAAAAACCTATGCTACCAAATAATCGTTGGAATGTACAAGCAGGTACAATTTTACAGAAGATCGCAGGCACGATTTTCATTGCTTTCACTGCCAATTGAGCTTGAAAGCGTTTATAATGCAATTGCTGTTTTTATTTTAAAGAAACTTGAGGAAACGGTGAGTTTTCAATTTTATAACGGAATTAAAATTGCATTTCAGTTAAGAAAAAATGTGACATACTTATATACAACTTATGTTCTTGTAAGATGCATCAAAGTAAAATTTCCGTAATATTCTATGGTTTCCAATCGCTAATCATAGAAACAAAGGTAGTGGCTCGCCTTTTAATTTTAGAAAAAAACAACAACATGGAAAACACCGTAACTATTTGAATAGGCAAAGCAATTTAATTTTTTATTGTTGAGATTTGTATAGGTAAAGGTACATATTATGTATTACAGATAAAAAGCATCCAAGTACCTACCTACTGCGCACGTACTTTACTTTTAGTCCTATGAATTTTGTCGATGATCATTTTCTGCTTAACGTCTCTCAATTACAATAATGACCTAATCGTAACCAATCACGTTCCGAAATGACCGGTTAATCCATGCCAGCGTCTCATATCTGGCAACCGACCGCTGTTAATTATGTGGGGTACAATGAGCCAAGCCCATCGTGGCATTCATGGTCCTGTTGTACACACCTGACGCAGCGACAGGCGGACAAGCGGGCCCCTTTGTGTATACAGCATTATGCTTAGAGTTCGCTTGTTCGCACCACCAATACTGACTATCGATTTCAAGCGCTACTTTCGCACACTATTACAATCAAAGCAAAAATATAAGCAAGGTTCTGACTACGATAAAAATACTTACATGTCCTTTTTTGTTTTGTTTACTATTTTAATTTTTAAACTGCTTGCAAAAAGTTTAAATTCAATCTTAAAAAATTAAGCATATAAAAAATTTTCATCGCAAATTCGATTGAAAAAGATAGATACTCATTGGAGTTATAGATTGCTTAGTTTACTACGCCAGACCAACCTAGTAAGTCTATAGAAGTAGCCTATCAAGGAAATAGCATTTTTTGTCTCCTTATAAAGCTCTGCAAACTACCTTTCGTTGACAATAATAATAGGTAATTCTCGTATACCTCGACTTACAGGAGTCATACACTGCTTAGCTTGTCGGGAGAGCGTAGGATATAGACCAGACCATATAACATAGTGATATTGCACTGAAAGTCTGGTATGGTACAAAATTAACGTAGTTCATATTTTTGATCAAGAGACTCGGTTATGGCGCAAACTCTAGTCCAGACAATCGGATGCGACGCCCGTCTGGGCAAGGCGCCGATTAATCGGACATTGAATTGAGCCGTGGAATGAAATGTGTGAAAAAAAAAAAATGAAATTTGAGATATCCCACTAATATTATAAATGTCAAAGTATGGATATTTGGATGTTTGGATGTTTGTTGCTCAATCACGTCGTATGAACGGATCAGGCTGAAATTTGGAATACAGTTAGATTATAGTCTGGAAGAACACATAGGCTACTTTTTATCCCGGGAAAATAACGGGAACGACGGGAACGGGAACTACGCGGGTAAAACCGCGGGGCACTGCTAGTATGATCATATATCGTCAGTACTCATTATGCATGATTTATTAAGATAGTTTATAGGTTATATTAGGTTATTAGGCTTAAGATAGTATATATAAAACATAAATAATTTATTTTCTCCGAATAAACGCAAACCGTAAACTTCAATTTAAAATTAAATTCAAGACACTCATTTTTGAAGACCTATCGATAGACATCCCACACGTGTAGGCTTGATGAAAAAAATATTTTTGAGTTTCAGTTCTCAGTATGAGGGGCAACCCTAATTTTTCTTTTTTTTAATTTTTTTTGCACAAACCTTAATGCGGTTCACAGAATACATCTTCTTACCAAGTTTCAACAGTGTAGTTCTCATAGTTTCGGCAAAAAGTGGCTGTGACATACGGACGGACAGACAGACATGACGAATCTATAAGGGTTCCGTTTTTACGTTTTACGGAACCCTAAAAAGAACCATCAAAATTCATTCACATTTGACGGAGCTGTCGCGCATCATACACATTTACATATTGCTTTATCATATTTGTAGAAATTTACGGGTTTATTAATTAGTGAAATAGTCAGTCCATTCCGGCTTCAGATTCTCTTAATTTAAGTCGGGCTGAAATGGTCATATCACACGACTTGTTCACGTTACACACTTTAGGTTACTTTCTGCGTATCTTATTTCATAAATTAAATTTTACTCCATACGCCTAAACAAATGTTCGCCTTTGTAAATATTAGTGTTACTAAATCAGAAAATCGTGTATTACCCCGTCAGTCAGCTAGTTTGTCACATAATAAAAATAAAAACTATCTTTACTGAATAAATAGAATATTCATTGAAACGGAGACTTAATAATACTCTATTTGCGGGTGAATTCCAAGTTGTTAATTCAGTAGACTCGTAACTACAATTAACAAACAAATTAAGTCTCAGTTTAAGCAAAGAGAGAATCAATTTGCGCCTGTGTGTGGCTTAAGACAACATCTATAACTGAATAACGTGGAACATAAAGGCGATGTCAGCGACGCGGATAAGTTTACACTTAGTTAATTAAAAGATTACACACGAATGGGTAATTAACGGCGGATTTGTTCCCTCATCTGTTACAGACTCGGCGGCTGTAAGCCGTTGTGAGCTCATTATGTACGCAGTACGCGTGTGCTTTAAATCTGAATGTATATTTACACAACTCCCCAAAAGTATGTAGTTTTGGACTTTAGAAAACGATGACTTCTTCCGTTGTCGGTGATGTGAGGTGATGGTATTATCAACAGTAAAGCGCACCTTCCCAGAAGCGCCCGACATTTTACTTTAAACCATCTAGATAATATAATATATTTTGCAATGTAAAATTTAAATCAAAACTTATCGCATGATAGTTAAAAAAAAAATTATATGGTGCTGTTTGTTTTTTAGGGTTCCGTAAAACGTAAAAACGGAACCCTTATAGATTCGTCATGTCTGTCTTTCTGTCTATCTGTCTGTCCGTCCGTAATTGTCGTATGTCACAGCCACTTTTTGCCGAAACTATGAAAACTACACTGTTGAAACTTGGTAAGTAGATGTATTCTGTGAACCGCATCAAGATTTGAACAAAAAAATTAAAAAAAAAGAAAAATTAGGGTTGCCCCCCATACTGAGAACTGAAACTCAAAAATATTTTTTTCATCAAGCCTACACGTGTGGGATGTCTATCGATAGGTCTTCAAAAATGATGTTGAGGTTTCTAAAATCATTTTCGTCTACACTGAATAACTTGCGCGCGAGACACTTCCAAAGTGGTAAAATGTGTGTCCCCCCCCTCTAACTTCTAAAGTAAGAGAATAAAAATCTAAAAAAAAATATATGATGTACATCATATATTTTTTTTATTACCATGTAATCTACCAACGAAAATTAGTTTGAACTCGATCTGATGAGTACTTTTTTTTTAGTACGTCATAAATACACTATTATTTCTTCGATCAAAGTTACAACGAACTACAAGAACTATGTGTACTATGTATATTATGTTACTTGCTGCAACAGAACCCTTCATGGGCGAGTCCAACTCGCACTTGGCCATTTTATTTATTTAGGAATAAGTCATACCTATTCAGTTTCCAAAACAAACAAACAGCACAAGACATCAACATTAACTATCTTTTGGAACGAAAATGATATACAATATTATGGGATTATGGCAGCAAAAAAATAAGGCAATTTTTTAAAGAATATAATTATTTGCACAATAAATACCCACATTTGCAGGACTTGTGTCTTTTCACGAAAATTTATTAGTTATGTTTTATTTGCACTTACGGAGGGTAACTATTTTCTTATCTGTGTCTTTACTGAAATATTTGGCTCCTACTAAGTCAAACTGTTTAATGGAATGTTAGGAGAAAAAGGGAATTGAGACTTCAGCAGCTACAATCCAATATCTAAAGTCTAAATTACTTACTGATGAAATTTATCGGCGCTGAGGGCCCAGATAAATGTGTCTCAATGTTTTTAAGGAATTCTAAATAGATCAAAGGATCTGATGAATCAATAGATTAAAGAGTCGAAAACATTCAAACGGTCAAAAAGGGATTGAGGTTTTTGTTGGATTTTAATTTAAAATTGCTTTGCTCGCGTCGGATTTAGACCGAGGATTTTAAATTAATTAATTTTCCCAAATGATTCCGTGAACCCTTGTATGAAGAAAAATATTTTTATTTCACAGCTAGCGGTCTCAGTTTAACCCCAAGGGGTCGTCGGAACGAATATAAATGAATCTTATATTTATGATACTTTTTCGTTTTCTTTTCTTGGCAGCATTTTATTGCTCGTGAAAGGGTACGAATTGTTTTGCTGACAGATTTACGACGAAAGATTCGGCATTTATTTTATCTGTGACTGTACCACTCTTGAGCGAGACTCTGATTGCAATAGCTCTGAATACTTTAATATCGGTTACCGCTTTTGGGAAAAATGATTTATGGTAAATAAGTCGTGCTATTCTTCCCGATAGAATCAGATGGTCAAGCGAAAAGGAAACCATTTGGGGTGTTAAATGTTATAAATTGCAGTCGTTTAGATAATCTCTTATCTTATAACCGTCCTATGGTTTTTTATGACTGTGAAATATCGTTGTTTCTGTTTACGTTTTCCTCATTAGCATTTTTAGCTGTGAAGCCGTTTCATCAAAGCGTTGTATGTAAACAGTGTTAGCTATTAATTTATCGCGAGCGGGTGTGCTGGAGTGTTCCTGAGAGAAGAGCCTCGAAGGCTGCTAACTCGATAACAAGACACAACAGCTTTGCTAATTGCAATTTATTGCAGGTACTACAAACAAGTCTGTTTCACTCAACGCTCACGTATTTTAAATTAATTTGCACATTCCGACGACGAACGCTGTTCAATGTTTACTATCATTATTGTCTTGCGATTGCTTTGTTATTCAGTGTTTATTAGTTATTATCCTGCTAATATTTATTGTAAATGTAAAAGTTTGCATGGATGTTAGGTTTGTTATTAATTTAACCAAAACTATCGAAGGGATATGGTTGACATTTGGTACATAGACGGATACTAGCCTAAAATAACACATAGGCACATTTATCTCGAGATAATAACTGGATCGGAAAGTACGCTAGCGACGCCACTAGATTAAATAAAAAATTAATACATTATCAACATAGAATCATTTATCAGTGGAGTTGGATTACTTCCGTATTAGTCATAATACTATTTTTTGTCTACATCATTTGTCGCTCCAAAACAGCACAATTCCAAAATAAACTCTGCACTTTATCGGGATATAACAGCGATGACTTGACAGCATTTATAAATTTTACAGCAACATCTTACCATCCTATCATTAGATTACCAAAAAATTAGGAAAATTTGCGAAACAGAAGGGTAAAATTTAGCCTTGCAATGTGCAGCCTTAGTAAGCTGGCGGTGATAATTTATAATGATGAAAACTATGGTAAATTATTAGATTACCAAACTTTTATATAATTGAGCAAGCCGCAGGGAACTCGAGATACGGAGATGGCTCGACAAGGGAAGCGCACAATGCTTTGTTAAACGTGAATTTACAATCTGTTTATTAGTTCGATAAACAAGAAGTTATCTCAGCTTATTTAAAGATCCGGATCGAGGCAACTTCTGTCGTTCTTTGTGCCAATTGCTCTCTTGAAGGCGGATATTCGAAGTCTTGTTTATAAATTGTGTGAAAGCAATTAATTTAAAGTCAACAATAGGAAAGTTCCCGTTGTTATGCATTGTGTTCCGCTTAGCAGTCGCTTTCTTAAACCGTCTCAGTGATTCCTTTTATTGAGGGTTTATTGGAAATGAGAGGCCTTGTTTTGTTTCGTTTTGTTTATTGACTTCTGAATTTTGCGTATCTAAGTATTTTTTAGTTTATTTTCTAAGTAATGGCAACATACAATTGATTAGAAAAAAGATTTGTAGATCTTTGCTAAGCATTGGATTAAATATGTCCTGATAGTAGTATGTTAATAACTCTATTTATTAAGTTAATATTTTCGAGACATGTCCAAATATATGTTTATGCGGTTTAAGAGAGGGTTCACACGGCGCGGCTGCCAACCGCGCCCGCGCGCGGGCGCGGCAGATTTCCATATAAAATTGAATTCAATACACACGACGCGGTTTACGGCCGCGGCGGCTGCGGCAGCCGCACGGCGCCCGCGTGGCTGCGCGGGATTCTTGCGCAGTAGCTTTCCGAAGCAGAAGCCGCGAAAACCTGCGGTCTCTTGAATATTGAAACAAAACCGTCGCGCGGCGCGGCGCCGCGCCCGCGCGCGGCCGCGGTTTGCAGCCGCGCCGTGTGAATCGGCTCTAAGAAGAAAGTGTTTTTTCTTGATGAGAAACCACTCCAGTTTCCTATACATAAATATCAATAAACACGAACAGAAAAATGTTCATAGTGTTGTAGTTGTACAGAAATGTAGCCGTGATGGTCTAGTGGCAAACAATCCAATTTAATCTAAACCTCTGATTTGTCTTTTCTCTGATTTGATTCTGAAGTATTTTTCTTTGTTCAAATTTAATGTACCTACAACTAGAAGAATGATTTTTGACTAAAAATAAACTAGATAGGTACTTATGAACTTCCATAGTATTTCGGCTGAGTTTTTAAGATAGACGCCGATGACGATATTATTTGAAAAGTATTTTAAAGTTTTTCATTCACTGGATACCTAAGTGCTGCAATGTTTAAAAAGATTAGATACGAAATTTCTTCTAGTTTTCAACATAAAGTATTTTTATTATAACTATTAATTCTCAACTAATTAATAATTTTATTATATCTTTCACAAAAAATTAAGCGAATGCAGTTCATACTGGAAACTTATAAAACGAGTACATTCAGCAAAATCTGAGCGGTACTCCTATTGAGTAATTATTCAAACCACTCCCTTTATATTTTTACTCAGATGTTATAATAAAAATTTAATTTCGCGTAATTTAATTCTTATCTTCTCCGGCAAGACCATATCTCTGAAGAAAATTCGTAAATTATTCATGAGGAAAGTTTTAGCGGGGACATGATTTTAAATCCGACATTTGTAAGCCTCAGTGGGCAATAATTTTATGGGATTTAAGGGTTTTACGCAACGTTAAGTGCCCTAAGCAATTAACACAACCTGAATTATTGCATAATAGATACTCTCACCGACGGATTTCAAACATTTGCGGCTTACTCAAGCCAAAAACCTGCCAATTTTTGTAGTAAAGTTAAGCAGGTGTAGGATTTGCTGGCCTTTGTAATGTAAATAATTTCAAAAATACGGAATTCGAGCTAAAATAGTCTGGCAGAGAGATTGAGAGAAACACTTCTTTGAGGCTAAGATCGGACTGTAGAAGAATATATTTACGTTCATCAAATATTTGCTAATTCTGCACCCGGATCTCGTATTTTTAAGGACACCAGAAAAGTTACGGAAGTGTGAGGTCGTTGGTTTGAATCCCGCTTGCACCTCTGAGATTGTTTTGAGTGCAACTCTGTCGTCACCAGCTTTAACGGTGAAAGAAAACACCGTGATTTTAACGGCGTGGCGGTCACTAAGAAAGTGACTTGAGGATATGTAGGAGGAGTAATGTTGTGGATATATGGCCTTGACTCTCTTTTTGAAAGAAGGTCCCAGCAGTCACAGGAGTGTAGACATTCAGTGGGATGATGCTTTTTCATGACGACCGTCTCCTAAGGCCATCAGGTAACACAACGCAGTGTAGCTAGTTAACTGACGTTGAACCAAAATTAAATATGTAGTAGCTTGAAATTTATTTAAGTTCAATGCAATAAGCCAAACGAGAAAGTTTTGTCGACTCTTATAAAGAGCTCAAGCAAAGTTTATTTTTGAACTAGCAAGTGCAAACTGCTAATAACTCCGAGCGGCATTTTACTAAGACTGAAACATAGACTCGAGGAAACTTTGCGTGTGTTTTGTTAAAACAATAAAGCGAAATAAGAAAGTAAACAAGTAAAATGGTGAGTTAGGAGTCATCGTTTACATTGGCACAAACAACGTTACAAACAGAGGAACGCTAACGTACAACGGGAGAGTTGAAAAGTTAGTTTCCAGTACAAATAGCTAGGAGCTCGGGTTGCTTTCCTAGTTAGCCTAAGTATAACTGGAGCTCCTGAATTTGGTTTATTTATTAACTTGTGTTGTTGGTCAAGGAATACTGCTTGCTGCTGAAGTAAGTTCATACCGCTTCGGAAGAATAGTGTTGATGTAAAAGCAAATGGAACTTATTCAGGCGCTTTGATAGTTGATCTCTTAAAATACTGTTAAGGGAGTACTCTGCATTGTAAATATTACAGGTATTTCAATTTCAGTGTCTCAATAGTTATAGATTCAGATTGCCTATCGGAGCATCAGTCTAAACTCGAAGTAAAAACATTTGGGTAGAAAATACTGATCTGTACGAAAAAGTTAGTCCCCACTTTAATTTTGAGCTCTGTTCAAAAAAAACTTTTGAAGGGAAAACTTTTTTTGGTGCTCTTAGACAGATTTTTCGTGGGATGTGAATTGAATTCTAGCGTCACGCTCGGGTATGATAAGAAATTTTCGGGTGAACTCGAGATGCTAGAGCGAGAAAGATAATATTATAATATAAAAAAATAAAATAAAAAAAATATTTTATAGTCAACTGCTCTTTGCTATTATTGTGTCCCTGTGTTTAGTTGTGTGTATTTAATTACGTTTTTTTTTTATCGCGACATTAACTTCTAGGTACCTTACCATTTTAATTGAACCTGTCACGAAATATTAAATTTGCATTTCACATCCATTGCACAAAAGTTTTGGTTGTAAGATTTTACTGTTTTATCACAGCACTTACAATATGTAAACACTCAATAATACCTATTTTCATCACAGTACTAACACATACACTATAACACATATTTATGCATTTTTAGCGAAATACCTATAGAATAATTAAATAAGCAAATAAGTACTAAATTTGCGAGTCAAACACTATTTCCAATTCCAACCCACGTTAAAATGATTTTTAATTTATTCTTGGCCATGGATACTAAGTCATTCGCCGCATGTTACTCTGGTGTTGCTGTGCTTTCTAGGCTTAGATAATGTATTAAACTCTTTGTTACTAGGTAAATTCAATTTCAATTTATAAATCGTTTTTATTTTTAATTATTAAAATTACTTAATAGTCTTTCATTGTTAAGTATTTTTTATTTTAGTTTTCACTTGTATCGTGCGGTCTTAACCGCACACAGTTTTAGTATAAGTTACGGTGGTCTAGTCGGGAGAACGGCGGCTGCCGATCCGGAGACCCCGGGTTCAAACCCCACACGCACCACTGTCTTTTCGAAGTCATGTGCGTAATGCCGCTAACTTAAAACGGTGAAGGAGAACATCGTGAGGAAACCGAGATGTACCTAGAATCTTTCGAAGTCATGTGTCATCCACCAACTCGCACTGGGCCAGCGTGGTGGATTATGGCCTGAACTCTCTACTTGCGAGAGAAGGCTCCGAGTCCCAGCAGTGGGAACGTTTAGTGGGCTGTTGATGTTGATGTTGTTTGTAGGTCAACAATTTACTTTTATCAAATAAGTTGACTTACAATTACAAACAACGAGTAATTCTGTCACCTAAAGAAAAAATAAGATTGATTGAGAGATTGCGTTATTTAGGATATTTTTTTTTCAAACACACTGTTTTTTCCACGTTCGCCATGGTTCGCGAACATAAAATTGTCATGTAAACATTTAGTTATTATCCACAAGGACGAGCCATGACGTAAAAAACCTTGGAAGCCAGGTTCGTCAAATTGTGACTCATGAGCACGAGGACGTGCATCACCTATTATTGGTAGAGTGCGTCCGTCGCCCGTGGGAGAGAAGATTTGTTGAGGTGAGATACCTGAGCTTCCTAAGTGACCTAAGGAAACTCAACGTGAGGAAATTTCATTGAGTGCTGGCCTCCGTCAGCTGCGCTCAGAATCCTGATCGGGTTCGTGGCTTACCTCAACTGATCCTCTCTTATATGGCGAATTTGTCTTCAAGTTGTTTTAGTGCATTTTTATGTTACTGGAAATGTCATGTGAGCATGAGATACAATCTGAGGATACAACATAACAAAAGTCCAATCGTAAAAAAAAAAGCGCTGCGTCATTAGACTGCGCTACGCCGTAGCACACGCAAGTGTATGGTTTGAACAAAGCCGCTCTACCATTCCAGTACCGGTAGTAACTATTGGGGCGTTCCACGCGAAGCGGACAGGCAAAAAAAGTCAATGTTTCCGATTTCAGCCACTACCACTACTAAAATGTACAGTTAATCATAAAATGTTTCGTTTGTTTGAAATATCACATTATATCTGTTTAAACGCATCACTAGTACGAAACCCACCACTACGAAACTACGCCTTTATAAGCGCGTGTAATGCGCGCACCGAACAATATTTCATTTTATATCACATCAAATCATATTTTGTCATTTCATACGGTTTTTTATAAAACTGTTTAAACGCAACAAACGTTACGTTGTATTCATTATCATAAGAAGCATTTTCATTTCTGTGAATCAATACATGTAAAGTCAAAGTCCTCAACAATATCAAAATACTAAAGAAAAAATGTGATCTCCAAACTCGCGCGAGTGGCGAGCGTTTGGCGCGGCGCGGCGGCGCTACGGCTTGCATGGGACACCACGCGTCGCCAGTATTTCCAGTCTAGCGCCTAATCCACTTTTGTGCCCATGATAAAACTTTGCCAGGATGTTTTACACAATATCAACTGTTTAGCAAAAAAAATAAAAAAAATTCAATCGAAGTTTGTGAAATTAAAAAAAAACGTTTTTTTTTTCTGAGAATAAAAAAAAAATTTTAGTTTCCAAAAATACAGTTAAAAAGCTTACTAAATGGAGTAATAAATTCAGTGGTAAAATTATTTATTTACATAATTTTATAACTCGGTAATCATCTTTAAAGTACTGCATTCCCACCTCATGGTAAAAATTTTAAAGTCCCATAATTCCATAACCAATCATTATTTTACAAAAATATTTGATACACATATCGAGGATATGTATAAGTAAAACATACTCAAATATTACTGAAAGCGGAAACATCGACTTTTTTTGCCAGTCCGCTTCGCGTGGAATGCCCCTATTATTTTACTGTGCTGGTAGTAGATTTGTATGTGCGCAGTGAAACAAGCAAGAATTCGGCAAGGTTGACATTTCATTTATCATAAAAGATTTTTTTTTTATAGAGAGTGACGAGACGATCAGGACATGTGCCTGATGGTAAACAACATGCCTGCCACATAACAGCCCAGTGACACGCAGCTATTGGAACACGAAGAGTCCAAATCATTACCTAGCACTGCACTGCGCTCGTCACCCAGATGTCTATGTTGTTATATCTCTAAGCCTTGTAATTTATTTGGAAATATTGCCCTGCAAACCGGAACATAGTAATGTTTGCACATTACTACTTGGTGGTAGAAACAATATGTGAAAGAATTTGAAGAATTGATAATGTTTATAGAATCAATGAACGAATCAGTTAACGAATTTGAAAAAATAGAGTCAAACGTCCGTAAATTAAGAACTACCAAGCTTAAAATATGATGGCATTTTGAATAGTCGATGATGATTCCTAAAATTCCGTGTACACAAAACGAGTAACCATTTCAAACATTGCAAACAAAAGAGACAGCTTCTTGTAGATAAGCCTTAGAGTGTATCTCGAAAAAAATACTTAACACAAACCAGAACTAACAGACCGCAACTTATATTTCTTTAGTGAAACGTACAGTAACGGCAGTCACCAAATTTTGGGAGCACAAAAGCACATTTAGATACTCTTATTTACGTGAACAAATAACTCTTATCTACATGAAAAAAAATATTTCAACGAATTATTTTCGAAGTTCCCGGATCCCAAAAATCCCAGAGATGTGATTGATGGTCATGGTCAAAAACAAGAAAAAAAACAATCAGATTATGTGCAATTACAAGTGTTTTTGCTTTCAATTTTATCTAACCATTTGTACTCCAACTCGTAGGAACATTCGACATCGAACATCGACATTGTATGACACAATGTCGATTTAATTTGAACTCAACAAACAAACGAAAAAAACAAAAAATATCGTTAACAATTCCATGTTTGTAACAATTTGTTTAAACTTACAGATATTTAGGCACTATTTTTTTGAATTCGTATAACTGATTTTTTTCCGTACCGCACCTGGCCGCAGTTACCTAGAACGAAGTACATTGTGTTCCATGAAACTAAATCATTTTCAACACACTTGCTCATAAAGTGCCTCTAATTTCACCGCAATCACTTTTCCGTTGTGACTCACAAGTGAATTTTAGAGTTTTTTATTGGTTGAGTTGCTTTGCTCTCGTGTGCAATAGAACAAATGAATTAATGTATCTATTGCTTACTCATTTCATGCAACTTTGTATTTAAATAAATAATTTGAAATTGTACGTGTCATAAAATCAAACATTCACTCAAATATAACTTTTGGTTTTCTGTAACAAAGAAAAAAAAAACACATTTTGTAAGCTTTCATTCTGTTAGCTAAAAAAAACGCTATCCACAGAGAGTAAAATAAAGTAGCCAAGTGCGAGTTGGACTCGCCCATGAAGGGTTCCGTACCAGCAAGTAACATAATATACATAGTACACATAGTTCTTGTAGTTCGTTGTAACTTTGATCGAAGTTTTAATAATAGTGTATTTATGACGTACTAAAAAAAAACTACTCATCAGATCGAGTTCAAACTAATTTTCGTTGGTAGTTTTCATGGTAATGTACATCATATATATTTTTTAGTTTTTTCATTCTCTTACTTTAGAAGTTAGAGGGGGGGGGGGGACACACATTTTACCACTTTGGAAGCGTCTCTCGCGCAAGTTATTCAGTGTAGACAAAAATTATATTAGAAACCTTAACATCATTTTTTAAGACCTATCGATAGACACCCCACACGTGTAGGTTTGATGAAAAAAAATTTTTGAGCTTCAGTTCTCAGTATGGGGGGCACCACTAATTTTTGTTTTTTTTAAAAACTTTTGTAAAAATCTTAATGCGGTTCACAGAATACATCTACTTACCAAGTTTCAACAGTGTAGTTCTCATAGTTTCGGCAAAAAGTGGCTGTGACATACGGACGGACAGACAGACAGACATACAGACAGACAGACAGACAGACAGACATGACGAATCTATAAGGGTTCCGTTTTTACGTTTTACGGAACCCTAAAAAGAACACTTAATTTTTTAGTTACTTTTACAGTTACACTTAACCATGGTATTTTTTCACTGTTGAAATGATTTTTTATTATTATTTTATTGTGTGTAAGTGTGTTGGAAAACGTCGTATGATACACGTGTGTATTGATGATTACCGTCTTCGGCTCTCTTAAGGCCCTCGCCTTCGGCTCAGGCTTTAATGGCGCCTCAGCGGTGATCACCAACTTTACACACTTATAGCATAATCTACTATTACATCTATTTATCCTTCACACACATATATAAAGTAATGTGTTTGTAGAATTACGGTATCACCACAAACAATTTAGCTTACGAACAATAACTCGCTGGGATTATATCGCCCGAATTCGATACTCATTTAATTGTGTTTAATCTCCAACATTCGCATTGCTCAACCAATTTCTGTTCCTATTCACATATTCACGCAATAAGCCCCGCTAATCACGGCGACATAATTAATAGAAATTTGATTGGTTCGCAAATTAGTCTTCCATTGACGCGGCAGTGGAACACGCGGCCGACGTAAGCACGTTTGCATAACAATCTAGCGCTTCTGAATAACTGATTTCGATGCAATATGTTTACATTGATGTTAATAAACGTTGAATAGGCGAAATTTGCATGAAGTGTGATCTCTCTCACGCATTTGTTTGAGAGATACATTTTCAATGTGACTCAATTATGTCACTCAGTTTGTTGGCAAACCAAATTTTGTGTCAGGTTCGATCAGGGGAGCACAATAAGTGACGTCACGACTTGCGGAAATGAGATAGTCTAATTATCTATCACTTGTGAAAAAAAGAGAAAGAGATACTGATTTTCCGTCCTTATCACCGTGGCCGGCTTTTTCTCTGGCTAAATTACAAATCTGACATGGCGTTGCCATACAAAAGTCTGTTCAAAGCTCAGACTCGTATTTTTTATGTTTTATTAAATATTGTGTGTATTTAAAGAAGATTTAAAGCTTGTTTGTGAAAGACTGTTAAGAGATTGGTGATATTTATGCCAAACAATGTGCGTTGTGTAGTGTTATAAGCTGCAATAGCCTCTGTGAAAGAAAAATCAGTGGAATCTCATTTTACACGTAAGTAGACAATATTTGTTATGACGACTTGATAGAAATTCATATTAATGCCTTCTAGATATCTACGTGAATTAAATTTATACAATAACGGCAGTATCTAATCCAAAATTTGCAAAATATGTAAAATGTAAACAAAACCTAAATAACAAAACAAACAAAAAAGTGTGACCAGTTATTTCTTACAAAATTACCCATGAAATATACAAGTCGGTACATAATTGACAGTTTATTTACTGACCGTTTACTAATAATACGTACTAGATTTTGCCTGCGGATTCGCATTTGTTAGTTTTTTAAGTGAAACCTTTCTTTGGCGCACTACATACAGATTTCTCGTGAGCCGTGAATTGAACTCAAACATCACGCTTGGGAATGAAATAAATCTTCGGGTGAACACGGAGCTATGGCCTCAAATGCGTAAACATTTTTAGATGGTCATGGCGTGTTACCATGGTTACCATTATACATATCTAGTCTAGATGGTCATGACGCTTCTGTTTCTACTCTACCACTGCCATTCCAACTCTTGTTTTCTGGAGTAGGAATTGCATCAAACTCCCATTAACTTACACTATCTCATCTCGCTAACAAGATAACATCATGCTTTTAGTATAAACCCTACTCACTACACCTACTTCATACCCACTCACACAAGAGACCTATCTATTGTGTGAGTAGATATGAAGCTCTAAGCTTTCAAAATAAAAGATTATTCATACACATTTTCACCTCTGATTTAACCCTTTTGTTTGAACTTTTACAGAAATAATTATGCAACTTAAATGTATCACTAGATTTCTGGTAATAATTTGGGTTGTTTTATTTATTCAAATTAATTATTATTTCGCAGATGTGCCGTTCCGAAGAAGAGGATAAAATATTGTGTGAATAATAAAGCAATATTTTTCATGAAGTACAGATTATCAAATAAATCAATCATTCTGAATTACCACAACATCTAAATAATAGTAGCCTGTCTACTACAACAAGGTCTACTAACATTGAAATGTTTTATACCTAAGTTCCGAGTTGCCCCGTGCGAAGCCTGGGCGAGCTGCTACTATGATATAAATATGACAGGCAAACTATATTTTTATAACGTTGAATGTAAAGTACAATTTGAAATAAATGTTTTATTGCCCTGTTTTTGATTAGGTATTTATTTAAGTACCTCCTATTTTAGTTATATTATATTAAACCCCTTTTTAAAATGTAATTTTAGAATGCATAGAACACAGGCTGAATTCATCGAACTATCGCAGCACTACCCTTACCTAGTGGAATATTTTCTTTATGGCAATACTTTTTGAGTATTGAATTGAAAATTGAATTGAAATTGAATTGTAATTGAGAGAACGAGAAGCACTATAGTAGTCAGGAACTTTATAACTCTATATTGTATTCCATACTCTAAGGGTTCGATGAACAAGTAGGCACAGTATCACAGATAAGAAAATAGTTACTTCAGTATGTAGGCCATCAGTCAATGACTTATTTTGAAGCTCCGAGTAAGTAATCGGTATACCAGTCATACCCTGATAAAAAATCAAAAATGCACAAACTTTCATACTAACTAGCAGTGACTCGTGGTTTCGATTGCGTAGTTCCCGCACTCTTGTTATTTTTCCGTGATGAAAAGTGGTCTATGCGTTATTTTAGACTATAATAATATATATACATGCCATAGTACCCAACCAAGCTTTGCTTAGTTTGGGGTCAGATGGTGCTGTGTCTGAATTTATTGTCCACCAACATACTAATATCTACGTACTATAGCCATAGTTCAGCCGTTCCGAGAAACATGCAAACAACCGCTTGCACACTTATTTTGTGGCGGTATTTTTGCCTTAAGTTAACGATTGGGTGTATAATTTGTTTAGGTGATAATATTTTTTCCTTATTTTTACAGTCACGGATTTTTATTCTGGATAATAATATGCACCTACTTGTTTGCTTGCTGCACCTTGAAAAGCAAATGTTTATTTAAGCAAATGCAGAGTATAGTTCAAGTTACTTATTTTTGTTTTAGTGACAATTGAAAAACTGAGTATGTCGGGTTCCATAAATATTTGGCCTGCTTATTATGCAATAATAGTACATTATGATATAAGTGCGGTAATTATCAAAGCGCACGTATGTCATACGAAGTTTTATAACATATTTGCGAGGAAATAAACAAAACTCTGACGACATTTTCAAATAAAAACAATATAGCGAAAAAAAACGCGCGGAATAATATTTACTTGATCACAGATCACAGCACAGAGTAAATAATCACTATGGATCACAGATTAGCAATGCGCGCGCATCGGCGCCTTTTTTTTTAAGCAACGGCACAGAACCAGCCGGTATGCCATTAATAATAAAGTAAATTAATATTTTTGTGTTTTGTTACAGAAAAATTAATGTAATTTATGGTCTAATTAAATTAATGAATTTAATAATTCTTTATTATATTTTACCTCTCAAAAATAATTTTATTCATAAAATGTTGACCACACTTTTCTGACATAAAAACTCTTTACTAAGATTTAAAAAGGTACCGTTCGTTTTAGACGGAGACTAGGTAGAGAGATATGCTCTACCTAATATATAATATACAACCTAATATATAAACCTATAACTAACTATATTTCATCGGTATAACTACGGCTATACTGATATTATGCATATCGGTGACGTGATCTCACAAGATTTCACTCAGCGAAAAAGCTTTAACTTTAAAAATGTTCCAGTTTTCGGCTCATGTAAGCCTGTGGTATTAAGGGCAGGCGTGATGTTTACCATCAGGGACCTATCCTACTCGTTCCGTCACTATTTACTGTTAAAAAAATTGGCAGTCATAGGAACTGCCGATAGAAACTTATAATTCAGAATTTGATAGCTCGCTTTGGAAACTACACGGGTGTAACCGGAGGGCGTGGCCTAGCTATCATAGCATGGCCATCTAAAAATGCGTCAGCATTTCCCATTGCCTCACGCATTTCTAGATGGCCATGACATGATGGCCAGACCACACCCTTTCAGCATTTCCCATTGGCTGAAGCATTTATAGTTGGTTGGTTGGTTAAGCCCGGATGGTCCCGAGTTCACCCGAAAATTTCTTATCATACCCGAGCGTGATGCTAGAATTCAATTCACAGCCCACGAAAAATCTGTTTAGGCGCGCCAAAAGAAGTTTTCACTTCAAAAACTTGTATACTCTTTGTGTTATATACCTACTCTTTGATTAAAACTATTGCTTAAAACTCTCGAAAAAAAAAATGTTTGATCGGTAGGTAACGTCAAATGTTTGACTGGATATTACGTAGAACATTTCATATGAGAAAATGAAATTGTTGTTTTTACTATCTTATTCGCAACTTTTCAATACTTGCTCACCGTTTAAACCTTCCCGTAGTTACGGCAATCATTTCAAAACCAAAATCAGCTAAATCGGCCCAGCTTTTGTCAGTTTTAGCGAGACCACGAACAGCAATTAGTTTTTAGGGTTCCGTAAAACGTAAAAACGGAACCCTTATAGATTCGTCATGTCTGTCTGTCTGTCTGTCTGTGGGATGTCTATCGATAGGTCTTAAAAAATGATGTTGAGGTTTCTAATATAATTTTTGTCTACACTGAATAACTTGCGCGAGAGACGCTTCCAAAGTGGTAAAATGTGTGTCCCCCCCCCTCTAACTTCTAAAGTAAGAGAATAAAAAAACTAAAAAAAATATATGATGTACATTACCATGAAAACTACCAACGAAAATTAGTTTGAACTCGATCTGATGAGTAGTTTTTTTTTAGTACGTCATAAATACACTATTATTAAAACTTCGATCAAAGTTACATACAAGAACTATGTGTACTATGTATATTATGTTACTTGTTGGAACGGAACCCTTCATGGGCGAGTCCAACTCGCACTTGGCTACTTTATTATATGTATAGATTTAACATGTCAAGAAACATATTGCAAACAGGTTTGTTAAAAAAATTCAGTGGAGAATATGATTAATTATTAACCTTTTTTTTTTTAACATTTTACTTAAAATGATTGTGTTTTTGAAAGAAACTGTATAACATACTATTTTGGCTTTACTCAATGGTTACGGAATCCAATTACTAAATTCAACCCCGAAGGATATGAAATAAGGGATGGAAGTTTGTTTGAAACTTTTTATTCCTTAAACACATTTGCATAAAATTTCGCATGAAGTGAGCATGATCAAAATAATTAAATAAAATAAAAAATATACATCCAAAGAGTAACGTATTAACGTATTTAGTGTTTCACAAAATTCAACCTCCAAAGGGGTGAAATAAGGGATCAAAGTTTGTATGAAACTTTTTATTCTTTGAACATACCTATTGAGCATGAGATTTCGTAAGCATTGAGTAAACCCAAAATAATAAGTAATGTAGTATAGTTTTGTTAAAAAGTCAATTATTTTAAGTGTAATGTAAAAAAAATTGTTAATTAATCATATTCTGGACTGAAAAATTTTAGACAAGCCATTTGCAATACCTATATTTGTTGACATATTAAATTGAATATAAAATACCTGTCATCCAATAACCAGCTCGGTGTTAGACGCTGGCGAAATTACGTTAGCATTACCGAATGGAAGCCATGACGAAAAAGAAAGAAAAAGAAAAGATGGTCGTTGTAAAGCGGGATCTTAGACTATAATTTTCTTTGAGGATTTTAGTTGGTCTGAGTTTATCTGTATTGACAGCAGGCCTGCATTATGGTCGCTCGGTGACTGTCAAAAGCTCGTCAAAAACCTTTTTAAACGGTTTTATCTTATATATAAAATTCTCGTGTCACAGTGTTTGTTTCCTTACTCCTCCGAAACGGCTTTACTGATTTTAACCAAAATTTATATGCATATTCAGTAGGTCTGAGAATCGGCTACTAGCTATTTTTCATACCTTTATTTATATGGCAAAACAACGTTTGCGGGGTCAGCTAGTTGTTTTATATAACGTAGTAATTTATATTCTCTTTTGTTTTATATAAAAATTACGTGTACACATTTATGAAGATTTTGTAAATTATCTAAAAACTATTGGAGCAATAGCTTTTAATGTTGTTTTTCTTTTCAAATTATGAATAGTGATGGTGATGTGTAATTTAAGGTATAAATAAGTTGTTTTTATAATGGTTTGTGAGTTTTATTATGATCAATTTATCGTTTCAGAGCAACAACTTACGCAGTTGTTTCAATAAACAACATTTAACATGTATAAAAATTGTGTACAACTTGGCTACAAATTCAGCCCTGTACGAAATACCGTTGTGGAAAACAACAAAATGCACAAAGGTACGCAAACAGCGTTCACCTGAAGCGAACTAAAGCAATTGTATAGCAAATAGGCTATCGGATTCGAAACAAGGCTAACGAACCGTTGGATCATGTAAACAGCACCAAGACGACCGTCTTGTTTACTTAAAGAGCCTTTGCTTCATTAGGATCCAATTTGCTGACAAATTAATCCCTTTCTCCAGTATTGAATACGTCGATCGAATGACGATTGTTGCTGGAGGCGTTTGATCGCAGTACAAATATATATTTATGATCTTTATTATTGCTTTTTGTAGGTAAGATATTTTGATAGATAATTTTTATAATGAAACTTGGCTCAATGCAATTAATTCTTCTTTAACCACTTCACGGTCGTTATCATTATAAGTAATAATATAAGTGACAAACATACATAAAAAATATGTTTTAAGTTAAATATATCTATGTAAGTACTTCTAATAATCGTACTCTTCGTCTCCCTATTGTCTCACCCTCCCACCGTACTAATCATTTAGCGCGGAAGCATGCCGGTTTGGTTGGCGACAGTCCATAATCGAGTCTCTCACAGTAGTCTTTTTCCGAGTTTTCCACGCGAATTTACCTGAGTAGTGGGTGGGTGATGTTAGTGAGAGATTGACAAAAATATTGTCAATCTCTCACTAATATCTATGTATCTATGTAGTCTAAACAAAATGCACTAGAGTGCGTCACCGCATTCTGTAAAGTGCGTCTCATTTTTATCCAACTTTTCAATTAAATTATTGTGTGATCATTCTGATATTGATAAATATCAATTTTGGTATATTCGTCGTCCTCGTGGGTACTCCGTTCTACACGAATGCAAAAGTTCAAAGTTGAAGTAAAATTCTATTTTGGCTTCAAAATATTGCCTCAAAATCAAACATCAAAGAGCAAATCAGTGGCTTATAGATTGTAGCACGGTTTTATATGAGAGCTGTGCAGATAATAATTTGAGTTCAAACCTTTGGGAGTGGCAGCTGAAGAGGTTGAGACCGCCTTCCCGTAATTTTCTCAAGTGCACCCTCTAAATTGAGTGAGAGCACTTATATTTGGAATTTATAATATTACTGCTCTAAATATATCTAGCTTTTCGAGTGACCCCGAGTTGAATAGCGATGAATTCTCTACGAAGAGTTCTTTCAGTGGTCATTATTATAATTTGTTGAAAAAAAATACAGTATTATTAATGGAACGTACAGTTGTAAAAGGCTATTTATTAATAAATTTATTTATAAATAGCCTTTTACGACTGTACGTTCCAGCCTATAGACTTTCGCCTTCCGATTCTAAATAAGATCTCGTACATCTCAAGATGTACGAGCAAAAAAACTGACAGCGTTTTGAGAAAAGTCCGTACGCAAATTTTCGTCGTTTATGAACTAATTTATTTTGTAATATGAAATGACGGGACGAGCTGAACATGTGCCTAATGGTAAGCAACTGCCTGCCTATAACAGCGGGCTAAGCTCATCTCATTTTCAAAAACCTTTCCGAGGGCTTGGTTGATGAGACACGTGTCCAAAATGTTAGCAATTTATGGCTTAACTGATAAGCATTACCATTCAGCATGGTATTTCCACCAGCATATTGGTAGTACAACATACATTTAACTGGTAGAGACATTGATCATATTTAGACCTGAGATATGGTTGATTCAGATATAAATGCTTAGTGTAAATAAGTAGTTAGGTATTGAAAGTAGAGTATTTTTTGTTATAATTAAATTGTGTAAGATATATTTAATTTTGGCAAGTCTATTTCTATTCCTCTATTAGCTGCACCCACCGCCGCAAATCTGTTATTTATAATTACATTAATCACACCAAAAGCAAACAAGTCGAAACTTCGAAACAACGAAACTGATACTTTTAATGCGATTCAAGGGCTGGAAAAGTCAAGGTTCGATTAACAGCTAAAATGGCGAAAATTCCCAATCAGCTCCTGTAAATTGGAAAACTTTTATATGGGCTCAAAGTCCAGGTGTATTTCTATCGTTCCCGGGACTAGGGAAAGTTTTTGTTCCGACCAACGTGGATCGGCTCTAAAAACGATTTAATTAGCACCCATTGAAAATTGGAAACGTAAAATTTGAACTTTTTAAGGCCTTGTGCTTAAGGAATATGCTTTGATTAATGTGAATGAAAGAAATGTTAAATGGCGTAATGGTAGGCGCCCAAATTGCTGCGATATGATTTAAAACTTTTAATTTTACGCATAAATCAGATAGTATTTACATAAGAAAAAAGCGCTAAAGTGGAAAAATACATCACCTGTGTATACTCTTATAAACCAAGAAGTTTCTAACGCGAATGTCCCGCCGCGCTGCTCTGCTGCGTCGGTGACTCTACGCCGTTACATTCACATGTTGGTGACGCGAAATCACCAAACCTATCAAAAACCGCTCAACATCTCAAGTCTTCACTTCAAAAATCTCCGTAGTGGAGATAAGATTCGAACTTATGACCTCATAGCTTGTGAATTCGGACGCCCTTATTCCTAGGCCACCACGGCTTATTCTTACATTAAAAAACTCACTTAATGTTCTCCCTCTTAGGACTCCGGCCTTCTCTCGCAAGGAGAGAGTCAAGCCCATAATCCACCCAGTGCAGTTTGGTGGATGACACATGACTTCGAAAGATTCTAGGTACGTTTTGGTTTCCTCACGATTTTTTCCTTCACCGTTTTACGTTAGCGGCATTACGCACATGACTTCGAAAAGACAGTGGTGCGCGTGGTTTTGAACCCGGGGTTTCCGGAGCGGCGGAGTCGCCGGTCTCCCGACTAGACCAGCCGTAACTTTAGACCAGCCGTAACTTCAGATCAGCCGTAACTTTAGACCAGCCCTAACTTAGACCAGCCGTAACTTATGCTCCTCCATTATTAGGCCTATTCTTGCATTGCGTAAATTGTGAATTCCGCATAGCTCAGGTAGTGACAACACACGCCTATCTACCGAAGGTTCATAACCGCACCCGACCGCGAATGGTTTCAACAATGTTGTTATTAGTGTGTTGCAAATTGGTTTTTGGCTCGATATAGTGCGGCGGGCGCCGTTTCGCGGTCATTAGCAATTTTGGCATCGGCGCGCCTCTGACTTATGACTTTATGAGATTCCAGCGGCTGAAATTGCTTTCCGCATCTTTGACACGTTGTTCCCGCATTTAGGATATGTTAGATTTAAAAAATACGTGCTTAAGACCGCACGGCAGAAATGTACACTAAAAACGTGTTAAAATAAAGAATACATATTGAATAATTGATTAATAATAATTTGAAATAAAAAAAAGCTTTATCATGGGCCACCAGGTAGGAACGAAATTCCTTCGCATACTTAATATAGAAGCAATACGATTTGCAAAAAAAACTATCGCTTAATTTTATTATTTATGGTACGATCACCTTAGTAGTGGTACGAGTCTTGGCAGAGTCCGCCTGGGGAAGTACTACTTGCCAATTATTCTACCGCCAAGCAGTAATGTGCAAACATTACTGTGTTCCGGTTTGAAGGGTAATGTTTCCAGAGGTATTACAGGTCTTAGAGATGTAACATCTTAGATCTCTGGGTGACGAGCGCAGTGCAGTGCTAGGTAACGATTTGGACTCTTCATGTTCCAATAGCTGTGTGTCACTGTGCTGTTATGTGTCAGGCATGTTGTTTACTATCAGCCACATGTCCTGATCGTCTTGTCACACTGTATTTAAAAAAAAAACTGAAAATTCAAGTTGGCGCACTGGTCATGGACAAATTGTCTCTAGTACCATTAATGGTACTAAAGATACAAAGTTGTGTCATTTGTACCATCAATGGTACAAATCAATGGTACTACTGACATTAAGGCCAAGTTTTACGCATCACTTCCATTACATATTTTTCTTACTGTTATAGTCTTAATATTGTATACAAATTATGTAAACGATATTTATGGGGTGCGAACTGTCAAACAACTGTTAGTTATTCTAAATGTGCTTTGTAAAGAGTAGGTAGGTAGGTACCGCTGTAACGATGAAACTAAGGTTACATCAGAAAAGTTTATAATAAAGATAGTCGTTACTTTTTTAGGCGTTTCCTCAAAAGGACGTCAGTGAAATCGCGAGGCACTGCTAGTAATATAATAAATAATTTATAAAACAAATGTAAGTTTATTTTCCACGCTTTCAGACGAAAATTACTTAACCGATAATTATGAAACTTTGTACACATCCTTGGAGTTATTGGAAGTAACATAGTAGGCTACATTTTATCCCGGGAAAATAACGGCAATGGGAATTTCGGGGGTGAAACCGAAGGGCGCTGCTAGTATATAATACATTTGTTGTTCAAAGTTCTGTAAATATAAACAAAAGAAATGAAGCATAAGTTCATTCGCTCCGCTTATTCATAAGATTGTGTGATAAAACTGCAGAAAAATTACAAATCTCTATTTAAAAAGTTTTCTCATGAATATTTCCACGAGTTATGGGCCTGAAGAGGAAGATAATAAAATTTGGTATAATTTAATTTTTATTGCAGCCTGTGAGGAACAAAAGGGGGCTGATTTGAATTATAATTAGTTTTTCTTCTTGCTCTGAATTTATTAGAAATCGTATTTAAATAAAATTTGACGTACTCGTAATATTTGAAGTGAATTGTGCTGGGTTGCTTATTATAATGCTGAGCTTAAGTAAACTTGTGTAATACGGAATTTAGTATAGATTCGAATCGGCACAAAACTATCTTGAAATATTTCGACTGCGATGGGGACAAATTCTCGGAATTTTTATTGATCCGCGAGAAGTGCGTACCAAACCGGTATTAGATTAAGTGAGGCGTTACTAAAATAAAATTAACGAGGGGCTTCCCCGGAAGGCGCACAGGAAGCGGACGCGCCGGCGCTGACGGAAAAGTTATTTACAGCGAAGGTATAGAGAGTACTTTTCGTACTGCCTGGATGGTTTAAAGATACGAGGATGTTCAATGCGTAATACAAAACTAATATTTTTACCAAAATTAAAGAAAAAACGTTTTTTTTTTAATCTAGATGAGTGCAAACGAACAAAATGCTCGAATTTCAAAAATGTGGTCGCTGGTTGGCTCATCTAACGTTTTGTTCGATTCAGTTTCTTGAATTAATTCAATTGAAATTCAAAAAATAAAACAAATTAAGGAAGAGTCTGCTCGGCACGTTTGTTGATTATATAGCGATGGCGATTGATATTGTGATGGCGGTCAAGTGTAAACATATAAAAGAAAAAAAAAATGCACAAAATAAAACTGCTGAAAAAATACCAAAAACGTATGTGTTATCAAAATATTAATTAACGTTTTTTATATCTGTCTCTGTGAAGTAAGTAGGTAAGCAGGACTTCTTGTGATTTAAAAGGATAGTGGTAACGTTTTCTACTTGCTGACGTACTTCTACTGATTGCAATATTTAACTTATTTAGAGCTTTCAATGCCTATCGATTTTTGTTAATAAAGCATGTAAATTATTTTTAGGAATCAGTAAGTAATATTTTGTGCGGGATAAATAAATGTATACGGGTTTCGAGGTAAAGTCGCTATTTTCTTTAATTTTAATAGTGTATTAATTTGTGTATTGTGACCAACATTGATCATTCATTTCTATGTATTTAAACGATTTCTATGTATTTCCGAAAAACGTGAAAAAGAAACTAACGTTAACATCCACAAGTAATTTATAAAAGACGAAAGATCCAGCGACATAGGTGAAATCAATCATTTTTACGAGTTGCCTCAGTATCGCACTCGTTTTTACAGATGATTGTCGAAATTAATCGTTTCGCTGGCAGTCGTGATGAATGACGCAAAGAACGAATTCAAGTAACGTACAAATTGCGAGCATAAATTACCCTTTAATAATTTCGTACGGCCCGGCTCTCTCAATCACTGGCTATGAGGCCAGGTGTCGCCAACGTAAATGTACGCTTTTAAAAATGACAAGGAAAGACACAAAGTTTCGTTTATTTCCCGACTATTCGTAGCGTTTTATCTACAACTAAGAAATCAAAAACAAATTTAAACTTTTTGTTTTAGTCCTGACGCAACATACGAGTAAAGTTAAGAATCTTCTCGATTACGAAGACATACTATTGATAAAATTATAAGTATGTATAATAACTGGCGTTTACCCGCGCTTTCGTCCGCGCAAAATAAATATTAAGGTAACTGAGGCAGTATTTGTACTACACCCATACAAACTAACTTTATCACCAAAAATTGCTTATAGTAAAACATTTTTATTCCGTTTTGTCAAAATCAGTTCAGTGGTTTAGTATAAAATTACCCTTTAATAATTTCGTACGGACCGACTCTCTCAATCACTGGCTATGAGGCCAGCAGGCCTACTACGAAGTCCGATAAACGATATATCGGCTTATGGACTTTTCCTACCTCGAAAGACAATCTGTCGGTTGATAGGATCGGCCGTTTCGTTCGATTCGACTCTCATCCGACCTAAGTCTATAACTTCCGACCGAGATGTATCGATCCGACTGTTTTTCGTGGTAGGCTACAATCCGATTCAGCTGTCGGTCAGATACGATCATTCGGAGTTTGTTTTCGTAGTAGACCTGCTGGTGTTGCCAACGTAAATGTACGCTTTTAAAAATGACGAGGACTCCCACACAAAGTCTCGTTTGTTTCCAGACTATGCGTAACGTTCTATCTACAATGTACATATCAAAAACAAAATTAAACATTTTGTTTCAGCCCCGACGCAACATACGAGCAGAGTTAAAAATTCTCACGATTACGAATATATACGAAATAATATGAAATAATAATAATTGTCAAGTTTTAGTTTTTATTTCGTCAGTTAATATTTTTCATTCCCTGTCAACGTGGTATTGTAGTGTAGTGTTCATTGCATTATTCGACTAGTCAAGCCCTTTTTCATTTCATACCCATATTGAGAGATAGTTGTAAAAATATGTTTTCTGCCATTTTACGCCGGCGGTCATCTTTAAGTCCAATTTTCACGGAGCGGTTTCCAACCGCACCGTGGCGATCGACGGTTTTGTTTCAATACTCACGAGACCGCAGGTTTTCGCGGTTTCTACTGCGGAAAGCTACTTGTGTGTTAAACCGTGTCTTGGATGATTTTCAACAAACATAGATAAGAACGATCCCCGACTTCCAAACAAAAACAACAATTGATTTACCCGTTTGGGAGCTACGACGCTACAGACACATACACACACGACAATATGTTTTATAACACCTAGTCGTTTTTGTCGTAAGTTAGATTTGATATATTGGTTACTTACATGGTTTTAAATAACTGTACCTACCTACCTACTTAACTGTCAGGATCGCCTTGTAATAATTATTACGAACATCCTTCACCATACGAATGAGCAGCCTAAATGTTTCCACCGCTGGGACTAGAGACTTTTTCTGACAAGGAGTCAACGCCATAATCCACCAGGCAGACCCAGTACGTGTTGGCGGATGACCTTGAAAGATTCTAAGAACGTGTTGGTTTCCCCACTATATTTGCTTTCACAGTTAAAGCCACCGGTGACGATAAACTTTTACATCTTATTTTGATAGTATTACTCAGAGTGGGAGATACACTTGAAAAAAAAATCAGTCGTGCAGACTGAATCCGAACCTGCGACCTCAAGATTATGAATCGCACGTTCTCGGGACTTTGACGTTAGACCAACTCTGAAACCGTAAAAAAAAATCAGCTGTTGTTCAAATTTTTTCGAAAACCTACATACATTTTTCAGTTTCGGTGTCGGTGAATGATATAGTAAATATTGTTGACTAGAGGTTTTATCCGCGCAATTCTCGGTCATCTAACTATCCCACGATGGAAAGCAGCTTATTCACATTCGGCAACTTATTCCAGACCAAGGGTGTTCCAAGTTTCAACACGATCTATTCATCTGTTGCGACGTGGTTGAACGACAAACATCCAAACATCGAAACATCTGAACTTTGGCATTTAAGTACCTCAATAATATTAATAGAATTAATAGATTATTGAAAAGGGCAACTTGTTTCTTTTGGCGTAAGACCGTGAGTTAATTATTTTGCCCCCACGCACCGCCTCCGCATTACAGTGAAATCATATTGATAGTTGTCTAAAAATAATATCTAAAATGGTAAATAAGTGCGTTTGTGAAGGTATGTGATTATTCTATTATGAAGATTTTTGGGATACCATTTCCTGTCCTTGCACGGTTACCTGGTAGAACCTCTAAGCGCCGCCATTGGCGACCTGCCAATTAAATTGCTAAGGTTTTATTCCTTTGTTTTTTATTATTTGTTTTTTGTTTGTGCTTTGTGGTTTTTTAATAAAGACTTATTGTATTGTAAGCTAAGAAGTTTAAGTAATTGAATGAAATACTATTTTAAAATTGCAATGTCTGTTTATTGCGAAATCTTATTGCATCAAATCATTATTGCACACCACGTTATGAGTTTTTCCAAGATTGTCCATTCCAAAAAAAATTGGTTGTAGTTGTCAGCCGGTTGTTTCACTGTTTTTACTGCTTTTTTATATTGTATGTAATGTAATGGTATAAACCATAATTGAATGCGTTAGGGCGGACACTTTTTCAAGTACACATATGACACTCCTTACCTCAACCGGTCAACTCTCCATATTTTCATGACATATTGTTATTGTAAAAACCATGGCTAAATGAACTCAAAATAAAACCTTAGGTTAAATACAGGAAAATTGTATACAAGTGAAAACCCGAAATAAGTTATTCTAGCGACAAAAAGTTTACTTGACGCCAACAGAGTTGACTGAAACTGTTAATAATGTGCAAAACATTATTTAGTAATTTCCTTGCTAAGCTGGAATAAAAAATTTCGTGTTGCACACGAGTGCAAAGATTTTTCACATTGTGCCCTTTTGATTCCTTTGCTACGCTCAGAATTCAAATTTATGAATCACTCGCAGCGCTCGTGAGTCAAGTCAATTTTAGAATCCTTCGCTTGCTCGGTCATTAACATTGAGCATGCGATTAAAAAGCAACTTTGCACTCTTGTACAACAAATAACTATTATTCATTCATCTAGTTCAGCAAGCCTAAACATCAAAATTATTTTTATAGAAAATACGTCACTTCACTAAACACTAAGGAATTATCAAAATTTAAATTCAATGGTTTTTTGAAGACGAAATTCAATACATTTACGTATTTAAACTAATGTGTTAAAGTCTGTTAGCAAATAAAATATACATCAAGTCGTCGTCAAAATTTAAACAGACAAAAATAAAGAAAAATTTTAATTTAGTGGAAGAGGCAACGAACCGTTTCCTTTTTTATAGCTGGCCAATTGAAACGTTTCCAGCTCTCTGAATAATTCATCTTTCGTTTGAACAAAGACGAAGTGGGCCGCGCGGCGATTCTTTGATCTTTTGTAATTGGAATCGATGCTCATATTAAAAAGAAGAATTCTCGATGAAATGCACCGAAGCCATTTCCTTGAAGGCGATTAAGACGGCAGTGATTTGTCGCGGCCTCGGAGGCCCTCGAACTGGCTCCGATTGTCTTGTGGGATTGGCTCTGAAACAATAATGGCTTCAGATTCTTTGTGATCAAAAGTAAGTTGAAAGAATACCATTCAAAATAGCTTATGGTAGTAATTAGGTCGACGTAGAAATTCATCATTTCATTATTTTTTTGTTTTTCGTTCAATTAACTAACAATCTTATATATAAAATTCTCGTGTCACAGTGTTTGTTTCCTTACTCCTCCGAAACGGCTTTACTGATTTTAACCAAATTTTATATGCATATTCTGTAGGTATGAGAATCGGCTACTAGCTATTTTTCATACCCCTAAGTGACAAGGGTTGTTCACTAAGGCAAAACAACGTTTGCGGGGTCAGCTAGTTTTTTTATAAAATAGTGTGGCTGGACGAGCAAAACGAGCAAAATTTCACACGGAAGATCCACTGATGGTCCTACAGATATCCGTGGTTTTTCCTTTGGTTAACATACTGGATTATTGTTTTCTTGTAAGAAAAATGTTCAGTCCCAAGCGCTACTTCGTGTTTATACTAAGTATAGGACAATGTGTCGCATCCCCAAATTGTTTGCTCAAGCGCTTGTACTAGTTATAACAGGCTACTTTGTGCGATATTACTGTATGCAAGTGTTCCATGCTAACGCTCCGGCTTTATGAAGTGTTTTGCGACAAACAAACTTGCTTGCTTTGTTTTGGCACCTTGTTATGAGAAAATCTATTTTCGGCCATTTTATGAATGTTCATTAGGGTGTTATTTAATATTGAATTAAACTAAGAAGATAATGATAATTATAGCATATGGAATTCATGCAAAGAAAAAATAAACTCACCATGAATATTGTAAATTCCCGTACAGAAGTTATAAGCAGCTGCAGCAGTAACTCATTAAATTTAAGGTTACCACTGCTGGGACTCGGGATATTTTCTCTCAAGAAAAGAATCAAGATCATAATCCACCATTCTAGCCAAGTGTGGGTTGGCGGATGATACATGTACTTGAAAGATGTCTATCTTGGGATACGGCTGTTTCCTCACAATGATTTCCTTCCAAAATGACAATGCAGACAATAAACTAATGAGTAAATCTTATTCTAAATGTAACGATTAAGATTAAGATTAAGATTAACGACTAAGATTTGAAAACTCGTTATTTAACAACCACAATACAGGAGAACAAAATAAACTTAAGCTATTATTAGAAAATTATATTTTAATTGGTGGCTTTTTTTTTTTTTATTTTTTTTTTATTTGCGCATATGGGTGTTTACAGGTGATAGGATACAGAAAAAAAAGAGCTCCACATTCTGCCTTTCGGCATGCAAAAACACGAAATACATTAATTTGCATACAAGAATTTGAAATTATTTGAAGTAAATATTATACAATAAAATTAGGCATATTTGTCAAGGTGTTTTTAAATTAATGTCAAAATTCACAATAATTATATTTTGTATGTCAGAATTCTAAATTGTTTTTTTATAAAAGTAATGTTTAGTGATAATATGTCAATATGTGTAAATACGTATAACCATTTCATGTCAAGTCATAAGTATACAAGATTTATCATCTAGGTACTCTTCCACACTGTAGTAAGCCTTCTTCACGAGATAATATTTAAGCTTGTTTTTGAAAGCGTGTTCTACATCTATGTCAAGCAAATACTTAGGTAGATGATTATAGACAATAGGAGCCATACAAACAACACTACTGTTAAGCAGGGTAGTTTGGTTTGTTGGAATATTTACTTTATGTTTGTTCCTTTTACTTAGAACATTAGAATACAGATTTAAATTACTGCGCACAAACACCGCACATTCATAAATGTACATACATGGAAGCGTTAATATTTGTAAATTTTGAAAATGTGATCTACAGCTATCGGTTTGCTTAAGCGTGCATATAGCCCGGACACATTTTTTTTGTGCTTTGAAAGCTGCTTCTTTTTTTGTGCTATTTCCCCAGAATATTATGCCGTACCTGAGTGTCGACGAAACATATCCATTATAGGCCGTTAGTAGTGCTGCTTTGTTTACAGATTTGGAAAGCATGTAAAGGCCGTATGAATGCCGATTCAGTGCATTCACTACACTATCCACATGCTCCTTCCATTTCAGCTGACAATCAATGTTGAGGCCTAAAAACTTTGTAATGTCAGTATTTTCAATTGTATGTCCTGAGTGAGATATGTCTAATTTCCCCAATGTATTAATTTTATTTCGAAATGTCATTATATGTGTTTTAGTCAAATTTATATGCAGATTATTTAATGTCAACCATTTTATTGTTTTATTAAGTTCAACCTCAATTTTATTTGCCATGTCCACACTATTATTTCCAGTAAACAAAATGGTACTATCGTCCGCAAAAAGAACCATTGGTTGGTCTGTAACAAGTGGAAGGTCATTTATATATATTATAAACAAGAGCGGACCCAATACGCTTCCTTGAGGCACGCCATGCTTTACTTGTTTATATTCAGAACAATAAGTAATTTCTTTTTTTAATCTCAAACAGATCCTATTTATTTGTGTACATTGGTACCGGCCAGTCAAATATGACTCAATAAGCTTGTGGATGTTACCTCTGATACCATATTTTTCCAATTTGTCCAATAGCAATTTATGATCAACAAAATCGAAGGCCTTAGTTAAATCCATATATAAGGCACAGGCAGGTACTTTTTTGTCAAGGCTTTTTGTAACAGTGTCCAAAAACTTAAAGATGGCTTGATTAATTGTTTTTTTCCTACGAAACCCTATTTGCTCTTTGGAAAACAGATTGTTGTGTTCGAAAAAATTATACACGCTATTGTAAATAACTTTCTCAAACACTTTAGATAGGACTGGTATAAGAGCTATAGGTCTATAGCAATTAACGTTCTCTTTATCATTTTTTTTGAAGATAGGCTTTATAATAGTCTTCTTCAACTGCTCAGGAAATACTCCGTTAGAAATGCATAAATTGACAATATGACTCAGTACATAAGATACAGAGTCTGACACATGTTTAAGTATTTTTGTTGATACGCCATCATAGCCTGTACTACCTGTATTTTTAAGAGACATAATTATAGCTTTTATATCTTTTGGTACAGTTGGAGCCATAAAGAGTGACCTAGCATTGTTAGCTATACGGTTTGTTGCACTTGTTTCATTTTTTTGTGTCTTTTTATTTGGTTGCACTTGGTCAACACAAGCATTATTAAAAATATTAGCGATTTCAAGCTTCAGCTTTTCAGCTTTTGTTTAAAGCCATCTCTTCTAGGCAACAATTTAAAAGGCGTCTAGTAAATAGTTGTAGGTGTAGGGTTTATTTTAGCAGCACACGAAGGGTAAGGGTGTATGCTAATTTCAAATATTAATTCTGAGCTTAAACGAGCCAAAAACTATTTTTCAGTGACATAATTCTACTTTTTTTTTTTTTTTTTTTTTTTAATTTTACTACTCCACAGACTCCTGGGTCCGTGACCTTTGTCAATCGTTTTCTTTTTGTTACATGAATCTTGTATTGGAGAAGAACTCTCTCTACTTTTAGTTTAAAAGTTTTCAACGTTTAAGGTGTCAAAAGAGGTTATTAAGATGAAAAATAGTGTTTTTTATATGCATTATGTGTGTGTTTTTAGGGTTCCGTAATACGTAAAAACGGAACCCTTATAGATTCGTCATGTCTGTCTGTCTGTCTGTCTGCCTGTCTGTCTGTCTGTCCGTCCGTATGTCACAGCCACTTTTTGCCGAAACTATGAGAACTACACTGTTGAAACTTGGTAAGTAGATGTATTCTGTGAACCGCATTAAGATTTTTACAAAAATTTAAAAAAAAAAACAAAAAATTAGGGGTGCCCCCCATACTGAGAACTGAAGCTCAAAAATTTTTTTTTCATCAAACCTACACGTGTGGGGTGTCTATCGATAGGTCTTAAAAAATGATGTTAAGGTTTCTAATATAATTTTTGTCTACACTGAATAACTTGCGCGAGAGACGCTTCCAAAGTGGTAAAATGTGTGTCCCCCCCCCTCTAACTTCTAAAGTAAGAGAATGAAAAAACTAAAAAAAATATATGATGTACATTACCATGAAAACTACCAACAAAAATTAGTTTGAACTCGATCTGATGAGTTGTTTTTTTTTAGTACGTCATAAATACACTATTATTAAAACTTCGATCAAAGTTACAACGAACTACAAGAACTATGTGTACTATGTATATTATGTTACTTGCTGGAACGGAACCCTTCATGGGCGAGTCCAATTCGCACTTGGCTACTTTATTTATATTGGTAATGCTCGTTATCAATATCCGTTAGTAATGAGAATAGATATGATAAAAACGTATACATGCTCAGTTAATATTAAGTTCCTATTATTACACTAGGTGTCAAATCCACAATAATAAGTAATATTTATTTTAGCTAAGATAAAATAGTTTTTGTATATCCCCGAAATATTGAATACAGCAGTGGTACGAAATTACTTGGGCAACTCTATCAATAAAGTCGCCAAGTTGTGCAATAACATAAGCTATTACGTATTACAGAGGGTGATTGCCGTTGCGTTCTCTTGGGGCTAATATTCCTAACAAGTTTTGCAAGAAATTCCGCTTTTGTACAATTAGAAGATGTTTCTAAAAATGTAGATACCCAATCTTTTTGGTACAAATATCTTGCACAAAGTGCATGAGCTAGTCAATGTGAAAATAGGTGCAATAACGTTATAATATTATTTGAAACTAGCAGCTCCCGGTTTTACTCGCGTACCCGTTACCGTCATTTTCTCGGAATAAAAAGTACCCATAACTTAACTGTGTTCCAAATTTCAACCTGATTCGTTCAGACGTTACGACATGATTGAGCAACAAACATACAAAATTGTAATCCCACTAATGTCATTGAATTGATGTTAGGATATTTGGATGTTTGTTGCTCAATCACACCCTAACTTTTGAACGGATCGGGCTGACATTTGGAATACAGGTAGATAATACCTAGACTAGAAAAACTCGTCGGCTACTTTTTATCCCGAAAAAATAACGGGAACAACGGGAACGGGAACTACGCGAGTAACATCGCGGCCACTGCTAATCCCACTAATATCCCACTAATATAATAAATGTCATTGTATGGATGTATGGATGTATGGATGTTTGTTGCTCAATCACGTCCTAACGGCTGAACGGATCGGGCTGAAATTTGGAATACGGATAGATAATAAGCTGGAAGAACACATAGACTTTTTATCCCGGGAAAATAACGGGAACGACGGGAACCGGTACTATGCGGGTAAAACCGCGGGGCACTGCTAGTTTATAATATTAGTAGGATAGGTGTTTATCATCAGCCATATCTTCTTCGCGTCGCTGTGTATTATTAAAATAAGTACTAGTTGACCGAACTTTGCTCGGTTTTTTGAAATTTTATGTAGTCAGATATAAATTACGTTCTGATGAAATATCACTACATACTTAGTATATAACAAAGTCGCTTCCCGCTGTCCTTCTGTCCCTATGTATGTTTAGATCTCTAAAACTCCGCAACGGATTTTAATGCATTTTTTTTTAATACATAGGTACACAAAAACACCTGCCAAGTGCGAGTGGGACTCGCGCACGAAGGGTTCCTTACCGTATTTTGTTATATTAATCTTAACGTATATTATATAATTTACTTCTGAAATTGGTTGATTGTAATTGTATTTTGTGTTATGTTAAAATTAACTGCCCTAAGTATTCCTGGGACAAGGATGCCCAAAACGTTGGCTGCGTTGCCCTGCTGAATGCCGATGTCTGTTTCTTCAGCCCTTGGCGTCGATAAATGGATGGAACTGTTATTTGTAACTGTAGTGGTAGGACTCTTAGCAGAGTCCACCTGGGGAAGTACCACACCTTTGCCAGTTATTTTACCGCCAAGCAGTAATGTGCAAACATTACTGTGTTCCGGTTTGAAGGGCAATGTTTCCAGAGAAATTACAGGGCTTAGAGATATAACATCTTAGTTCTCTGGGTGACGAGCGCAGTGCAGTGCTAGGTAATGATTTGGACTCTTCATGTTCCAATAGCTGAGTGTCACTGTGCTGTCATGTGGCTGGCATGTTGCTTCCCATCAGGTACATGTCCTGCTCGTCTCGTCACTCTTTATTTAAAAAAAAAAACTGGTATTTTCCGGAATTTTAGGGTTAAACCCATAGTACATTATTTTAATAATGATGACTACAACGTGTCTTTTTACAGATAAATTATTTTAAGTCAGTCTAAAGAACAATTTGATAAAAATTAACAATCTCAGTTATAGAAGATATTTTTATAATTACTTATCGTCGAATAAAGTCAAGTTCAGTACTTAAACAACATAATGAAGTACTAACAAATTAAACTACTAAAGACCCCTAAATATTAAGTAAACTGTATAAATTCACCTCATTTCAACTTCATGAGGATAGTCGGCAGAAGTTTAAAATTTAATCCCTGCGCGGGTAAGAGAGCAGAAAAGTTAACCGCCCCAAAAGTTCTGGTCGTACCGCAACTTATTTGTAACTACTTACTGGCTGTTTAGATTTATGTGCCAAGATTTGAATGTCAAGATAAGGACGAAATAAATACATTAAGTTAATTAAAGATTTCAGTACTGTACTTTACGGAACGGTATGCCCAAAAGTGGAAACGTTTGAGAAGTAAAAACATGAATTTAGTTTTACTTTAGAAATAAAGCGGAAAATTTAAATTTTTTATACATAGTTACAACAAAAAATACCGGTCAAGTGCGAGTGAGACTCGCGCACGAAGGGTTCCGTACCATTAGGAAATAAACGGCGAAAACCTCTTTTGTTGTATGGAAGCCCCCTCAATTATGTATTTTATTTTATTTATTTAAAGAGAACATAAAACTAAAAGCGTCTACCTGTCACCGTTATTAGTATCGAGCAAGAAACGGTAAAACATCAGGTTTGTTGTATGGGAAATATTTAACATTTATTTCTTTAAATATTTATTTCTATAAATATATATTAAATATTTCTTTTATTTTTAGTATTTGTTGTTATAAGTAGCGGCAATAGAAATAGATCATCTGGGAAAATGTCAACTGTCTAGCTATCACCGTTCTTGAGATTCAGCCTGGTGTCAGACGGACGGATGGACGGACACCGAAGTCTCAGTAATAGGGTTCGGTTTTAAGCCTAAAAACACCCCATCGTAAAATATGACACAAATCAAAGCTAAATTAAAAAGAACTACTACGAAACTAAAAAGATAAATATATTTTCAATAAATCTATCTTTTAGTTTGTCTACTGTATTCATAGAAATCTAAATAATAATTATTATCTAGATTTCTGTAACTGTACTAGTCGAGTATAGAGCAAGTAAAATAAATTTACCAAACACGTCTATTGATAAAGAGGCAAAATATTACCATGACGTTAGATGAAATTCATGTTCACGCTATGAGGATCAAAATCGAGTTTCCTCCATATCGTCTTCTATGCACGTATGTATCTAGACATAACAAGTGAAAAACGTACATTCGCGCGGATAAGTCGAGTTAGGAATAGTACAATAGCATCGAGAGCAGCCGGGCCAATATTTATTTTTACGCAGTGCTTAAGCATTTGTGTCTTCTGCTACTTGAGTTTAGATACCGACTTCTATTAGCAATTATAACATATTAGTTATACAGAGCATGACGTGTGGCGTTTTACCATTCGACATCAGAGCATTCCCCTAGGTAAAATATTAAAATGTTAGGTTTAGAGACGGCTACGTTTCGTAAAATCAGAAAACTTAAATTTTGCTACTATAGACATCACGTTTTGTTTTAGTAATTCCGTTGCTGTAACCGATAGTGATAGTAGGATTCCAGGCTGCTACAGGTTTACAAGGTGAACCACGTATTTTAAACCAGAACCAAAACCCTATAGATAGGCTCGTAATGTTAAACAATAAAAATAAGCGGTAAGTTCTATATGTAAGATTTCAACAAGCATACGTATAAAATTTCATTTTCGGAAAGCAATGATATACATGGTTTTCTAAATCAGAGCTATCCAAACTGCATACCTTCGCAGGCTAATTAAATTTACTACAACAGCTGGAGGGCCGTAGAAAATATTATTATGTTCAGTTTCCTAGTAAAAATATACAGGCTAATAATATAATTTATACTAATAATACATTTCTTTATACGTTAATTTGTCTTTAACAAAAAAGGTGTCAATATCAACTCCTTCATTAGTTGCTGCCAGACGCATTGTATGAAAAAATGATTTATCAGACATTATTTTTTTATTGAAACATGCGTCGCGGGCCGCATGAAAACAAGGCGCGGGCAGCATGCGTCCCGCGGGCCGTTGCATGTTCCTGTTCTAAATAATACAGTGTTGTTTTCGGATGCAGAACAATTGGCGATATCGGTCGAAACATTTATTACTGCGTGCTAGTGAGCTACATCAAGGCGAAATGGTTCCGAGGCAAAGTTGGATCAGAGTTGGATCGGATGCCTCCATCCGGAGCGGGTGAAGGATTAGCGAGCGACGATACGTGTTCGCCGTTCTCACCCCTGACTTTAAGGATAAACTTGGGACACTTTCCAACGCTATCCTTGTTGTTAGCACGCTGTTTCAATCTCTATTTTTATAACCTTATTGCGCTTTCATTGAAGCTGATGTTTTCTTTGAATGGCTTACTTGTCAACTGAATTAAACTATTTGATAAGTATTCCAATTTTTTCGCCCAATTTAAGATTTAGTCGCAATTGGCAGATGAGAAACGATACGCGGTAGTTCGCCAAATGTAGTAGATGAAACTGAAATCGTGCTGGACATTAAATAAGTCAGGGGCATTTTCTGTCCCCAAAAACCCGCGCACGATTGCCTGAAATAGATCGCTCTAAGGTACAAGGCCAATTGTAATTTGCAAGTTCATTATAATGCTATATTGTATTTTGTGCATTTTTCAAACACTTATTTGCATCGTATTATTAACAGTTATATTATATCTTAATTTCAGCTCAACATTATTAGCTAATAATATAAATAGTCCGTCAAATAGATTATTAAAAAACATTGTTTTAATTTTATTTTTATACAGTATAGAGTGACAAGACGAGCGGGGGCATGTGCCTGATGGTATGCAACATGCCTGCCCATAACAGCACTGTGATACGCAGCTATTGGGACATGAAGAATCCAAATTATTACCTAGCATTGCGCTGCGCTTGTCACCCAGATGTACACGTACACGTATTTTTCTTTTGATAAACAAATAAAAAAATACGAAGATTAGTGTTTAGTAGTTTCGAGTGACGTCATATCTATATACATATACATACATTTACACTTACAAGTTATATTTTAGTTACCCATACTTAGAACTGAAACTTAAAAAAAAAAATTTCATCAAACCTACACGTGTGGGATGTCTATCGATAGGTCTTCAAAATGATGTTGAGATGTCTGATATAGTTTTTGTCTACACTGAATAATTTGCGCGAGAGACACTTCCAAAGTGGTAAAATGTGTGTCACTTCTAAAATAACTCCCCCCTCTAACTTCTAAAATAAGAGAATGAAAAATCTAAAAAAAATATATGATGTACATTATTATGCAAACTACCAACGAAAATTGGTTTGAACTCGATCTGATGAGTAGTTTTTTTTAGTACGTCATAAATACATTGTTATTAAAACTTCGATCAAAGTTACAACGAACTAAAAAAACTATGTATAGGTACTATGTATATTATGTTACTTGCTGCAACGGAAGCCTTCATGGGCGAGTCCAACTCGCACTTGGCCACTTTATTTAATTACCTGACGGGCTAATTAGAATGTTTTTTTTTACCCAGTCACTATCACAATTCTTACTCCAATAGTTTGAATATGGTGCGTATATCAGAAAATATCATAAACAAAAGAGTTTTATTTTTCTGAGCAAGGCGTATTATTTGGATATAATTACGACGTAGAAGAGCGCTGCAATAAAGCGAAGAAATTATTAAGAATCATCGCAATGAACAAAACGCTAGAATAGGGATAAGATAATAGGGTTGCCCCTCGGGGGGATAACAAATTCGTAACCATGTTACGATATCATTGTCTCAGGGGAGTCGTAATTTTCCATGACAAGTGTTATGATTGCTGTAAATTGCTCTGAAAAAATACTTTTGGCACTATTACTGCAGACGAGCCATAAATAAATAATAAGGTGTGGTATGCCGGCGTTAAGTTAATGAATGCCTTTTGGTATTCCCTTTTCAGATGGATCGTGACATTATTAGTAAATGTATGACCTCGTCTGGATTTTCATTAATAGCTACATCAATTTCAGGACAAGTTGTCATATTATGGTGGCATGCAATTTGTCTGAACTTCTGGACTAAGCCAAAACAGTTTAAATATGATAAAACAGAAATAAAGTGGCCAAGTGCGAGTTGGACTCACCCATGAAGGGTTCCGTTGCAGCAAGTAACATAATATACATAGTACACATAGTTCTTGTAGTTCGTTGTAACTTTGATCGAAGTTTTAATAATAGTGTATTTATGACGTACTAAAAAAAACTACTCATCAGATCGAGTTCAAACTAATTTTCGTTGGTAGTTTTCATGGTAATGTACATTATATATTTTTTTTAGATTTTTCATTCTCTTACTTTAGAAGTTAGAGGGGGGGGGACACACATTTTACCACTTTGGAAGCGTCTCTCGCGCAAATTATACAGTGTAGACAAAAATGATGTTGGAAACCTCAACATCATTTTTAAAGACCTATCGATAGACACCCCACACGTGTAGGTTTGACGAAAAAAACATTTTTGAGTTTCAGTTCTCAGTGTGGGGGGGCACCCCTAATTTTTGTTTTTTTTTAAACTTTTGTAAAAATCTTAATGCGGTTCACAGAATACATCTACTTACCAAGTTTCAACAGTGTAGTTCTCATAGTTTCGGCAAAAAGTGGCTGTGACATACGGACGGACAGACAGACAGACAGACAGACAGACAGACATGACGAATCTATAAGGGTTCCGTTTTTACGTTTTACGGAACCCTAAAAATAGAATGCGTTTAAAATTCGTGTCTCCCCGTAACTGTTATGATAATGTTTCAAAACCAAGATATGTCTTGATGGGTGAACAATTTTGCTGTCACCGATTTTTCATCAAAAACACTTATTTATTACAGTAATAAAGATAAAATATTTCTATTTTCGCAATATGTTGAAAAATGACTTCTATATTTAACAAATAGTTATGAGGCCGGTAGTAGGTATACCTAAAACTATAACTATATTATATAAACTATTACTTCACAAAAAAGGTTACGAGGTCTATTAAACGTCAGAAATCTATTCACTAACTAATTTATTTATGATAGCTATTACTTAAGAGCCTCGTAGGAATACCGCTTGAGACAAGTCTACACTCGTAGCAAACGCTGCTCGTAGAATCCGTGCCATCAGTGAAATCAATTGGCAAAACAGTAGAACTACGTTTCTAGTACACATTAGCTTTTATTTACCTTTTTTTTTTATTGAAGAGTGAGGAGACGAGCAGGACATGTGCCTGATGGTAAGCAACATGTCTGCCACATGATAACACAGCGAGACGCAGCTATTGGAACATGAAGAGTCCAAATCATTACCTAGCACTGCACTGCGCTCGTCACCCAGAGATCAGAGTTGTTATATCTCTAAGCCCTGTAATTTATTTGGAAACATTGATCTTCAAACCGGAACACAGTAATGTTTGCACATTACTGTTAGGTGGTAGAATAACTGGCAAAACTGTGGTACTTCCCTAGGTGGACTCTGCTAAGTGTCCTACCATTTGTCCTATCTTTGTGAAATACGACAGTGGCAGCAATAACCTACAGTAATGAGTAGCTATGTGGAGTCTAGCTGTCTAGCACTGCATAGCTATGCATTAACAATCGCCTAACATCTATAGGTACTTAGCAAGAGTGTTCTGGATCAGGTACGGGATGAATGTTAGATTAGACGCTCATGCGGGCATGCACAAAGACTGTTTGTTTCCAGGTTACCTTGCTCTATATGCTAGATGCAAATAGCAAATATGACACTTAGATATAGTGGATACATTGACTACTCAATTAATTAATACGAGTACACATTTAGTAAGACATTATCAGTATAATAAGAAATTTGAGCTTTATAGAGAATAATGACTATGACACTTTCGCAAATTCTATTAAAATTTGATCATGTCACATAAATTTTTGCAATAAGATAAGAAAACTCTACAAAACCACAAGACAGAAAAACAAAATGAACTTAAACAAATATAAAAATAACATTTAAATTGGCGGTATTTCAATGTGGTAGTTATAATTATGTTTTTATTATAGATAGGTACATAAAAATAATCTTAATTTAATTAGTCACCTACACCTACGAAAATATTAAATTAATATTTTTGATATTGAAATTTAAGTTTCAAATGGACATAAAAGATCTCTACGAAATTCATATCCATTTTCTGCCAAAGACTTTTACTTGCCTCCTATATTGTTTAAGTATTTAAACGCATTCTTTGTATGAACTTTGAATGCTTCGCAAACTAATTTAAAAGGTTACAATTTAGACTGTAACTATTTTTTTTTCTATAGACTGAGACTGAATATGTATTCATCAATTAAATAGTAAGAAAAAAAAACTATAAGTGTTACTAATTTAAGAAAAAAAAACTTTAATATGAATTCTCCAAAATTTTTGGTACTTTTCGTTAAGAGTTTTTAGAACCCTATATAATTTTCTTAATAATAAAAATTACAATATACATTTATGTTAATCTATAATACTAACGAAAACATATATATACTATAGTGGCATAATTAAAAAACTTTTGTATTTCAAGTGGATATCCGCATAAACTCTTGCCAACTATTTCTGTTTCCCATAGCTAATCTAATCCTCTTAACTCAATAATTAAAACCGTAATAGGTATTGAAACTGCCCTTTGTTACCTGTAGATACCTGTATCTATCCGAGGTATCGAACGAAGATTTCATTACGTGTAGTGGCCGGCATCGTCTTTATAGTGTCATAAACGGCGAAATAACATTAAAGGGAGCGTAAAAACTACGACCTGTGGCATTGCACCCACTGACAACCGACGCGACGTCTCGTCTTAACGTGATATCGTTTTCTTAATAGATATAGATAATGCTATCTTCCAATTGCAACGAATGTGGAGTTCTCGAGAATACTATGCGCTTATTAATAGAAGAACCTGGGTGACCAAGCTTTGCTCGGTAAGTATACTTAAATTTTCTCAACAAATAAGGAAGGAAATTGAAAAAAAGAGGAGCCGTCTGGATTCGAACCCGGGTCTACTGATTCATGACCGGCCAACACCCCGCCTGAGCTATTTATACTATTGCACAAAGTTGCTAAATTTACCGTCGTATTCTTGTGAAAATACTGAGAGGTGTAGGTAGAATTCAAACCTATGACCTCACGATTAACGTTTCGTCACTAAGCCTTTCTCGCCGTTATCTTACTAATATTGAACATTTTACAATTACAACTTTTCGTAGAATTACAAGAGATTACATTTAGTAGATCATCGGGTGCTGGTGGTAACAAAGTTGGTGTGGAATTTTATTTTTTAGCGCTCAACCTCCACTGTTCTGGATAAATAATATAATGTTTTAACAAGGTTTGTCCTTGATACTCGATAAATATGAGTGCATGTATTAGTACAATCATGGAGTACCTACAATACTCTGACAATAATGAAAATTTCACAGTTGTGTTTTGCTTTGTGAACTTAACAAAGCTACAATACAATATCTGTAATTATCTATCGAATGTTATAATTTTGGAGCACTGCGATTGCTAGTAATAAATGTATTCAGCGTCGATAACGACATCTCGAGCGCAATTGGTTCTGTGGAATATTTCTGTAGTGTTTCACCCATCTTTTTGACTTTAATGTTTCGTTTTCCAAACAGTGTTGAAGTTAAATCACATCCGGTTATGGCATGTAGAAACATACCTAATGATTTGATACAATGTAGATACTAGCGTTCTATTAAAAAATCGGTTGATCTTACAAAAATATGTAATTTTTGTATATCACTTTGATAGGTCGCGAAATAGTAGGAAGTAATAAATATATTATGTGTATATTTATAGTAGAAAATTAATTTGACCTTTTTTAGCCAGCACGATATAAATGTAATGTTGTCACATTTGACTGGGCTCGTGGCTTAGTTGGTAGCAGCTCTGCCTGCAAAGCCGAGGGTCGTGGGTTCGATTCCCACCCAGTGCAAATATTTGTGTGATGAATGTTTTCTGTGATTTGTTTGAAATTCAAATGTTTGCACTGGGTCGGGGTGTTTCTATGTATAATAAGTATCTATTTAAAACTATATAAGTATTATATCAGCTATCTGGCCGCCATCATACAAGCTTTGCTTAGTTTGGGGTCAGATGGTGTTGTGTGTGAATTGTCCACCAATATTTATTTATTTTATTTAAAATGTCCTATTATAAGTGTATACAAAAATGGAGCTGGCTAGAAACTTTTCCGCAGATTGGGGTTTAAAAATCGAAACTTAGTGGATTATTCCACGAGAAATAAACCAGTATTTATTTAGAGAACTTAAATAAATAATTAAATAAAACTTCTACATTCATGACGTTAAACTTAATTACTTAATAACTTAAACACAAACTTAATTAAGCTAAGTCAAGTTTTATGATACGCATGTAAACGTCGTGAATTTATCTAAAAACATCTTTTGAGACCGAAATAAAATTTTAAAACAGTTATAAAACTTTACCAGTTCTTTTTTGAGAATTTCATTAAAATATTGATAAAAAATATAAACACATATTTAGTGTAACCAATTCCATTAACCTCAGTTTAGTCAGTAAAGGCACACCACACAAAGCGGGCAACAGATGCTCGCATTAAAATTAACACTGCTGCTAATTGATGTAAACAACACACATACACGCACGGCCAGTAATGGAAGTAAGGTATCACTCCATTTAATTGGCCATACATGCTGAGGTTACCGCGGTAATTGGAACTAATAACGTGGCTGGGACGCATTCAGACTTCACTTGCAAATTGGTCTATCACTGAGAAATTAACTTTAACAGTGTTCTGATGAAGTTGTACATTGTACACATGCAAGTGGTTTCTAATGTAATTGGCAGTTTGTACGTTATATTTCAAAGTAATGTTTCCCTCGGCTAACGGGAGAACGCCTATTCCCATCATCGTTTATAAACGTTTATCATGTTGGCCAAATGAAGATATTTTTATTGAGTCAAATAAAAAAGCTATGTTTTGTGTTTACAGACACACAAAGATATGGTGAAATAACAAATATATGAAATCAGTCAATATTGTCTCACGATAGTTACGTATAAGGATTATTTTGGAAGTATTGGAATTAAATAAATGCTCATAAGTATTTTAGGTAGTAGTTATTGTTTTTTATTTTAAAATTGATATTTATTACCGACTTTTATGTCAATATTGTATAGCGTTGTTAGGTATACAATTGACATAAAGTTTTGTTAATTTCTTTCTATGAAAGCTTTTCTTGGTGCTACGTAAATAGGCTTTCAAAACGAAACACAAAATGTCTACGTATAAGGTACTGCTGATCACTAGCAGTAATATATATTTCGTATAGGAGTGGATAAATGTCAAGTAGAATCAAAAAACTAAACCAAGTACTATAAAATAATATTGTAGTAAAATGTATCCCAGTTTCGGAACAGCGATCAAATTCTAAATTTAATAAATTCGTCATCGGCATACCGAAAGGTACCATGTAGCTACACACTGTACACTGTGTAGCTGACACCATTTTGTAAGCATTCCATCTTTTCTATACCCATACTATACATATACATCTTTACAGTGTCTGTCTTTAAAGATACTACCACAAAAGTTAGCGAGAATAGAACTAATAACTTATGTTCCAAGTTAGCACAGAATGTGTAAACAGTTCAAAGTCTGGGTAGAATACGTAGCTTACGCGTTACTCACTAGAACAAAGTGCCTCGTTTGCACCAAGACCAATAATAGTCGGACAGTGCATTAGTTAAATGGATACTCTTAACTGTATAGCTCCCGTCTAAGTTGCCCCACAATCCGAACAGAAACTTAGATTACTACTTTGAGAAATTGCAAACCGGGACTTGCAACTGAGATGAAATGTCAGTGCTGATGTCAATGTTGTCAAAGCCGGTTGTTCTCTTCGCAGATTGGTTGCTTCAAGTTCTCAAAGCACGGTTTGCCTGTGCCATAGAATAAGTAGGTACGAGAATATACATTTCTATTAAGTTCTTATGCACTAAAAGAACGTTATTGAGATTGAGGTATTATAAATTATATCGTTTTGATAATAAATTAAATCTTAATACGTCAATAATAAAATTGGAGTCAATTAGAAAGCATAATCTAAGTTGAAAATTATGTTATCGCTCTCTCAATTAATTTACTTTTACAGTTTTTCGTGATTGGTATGCGATACAACTTAATAATATCAAATTTTATTAGTGTTCGTCACGTGACAGCTTCAATCCTTTATTTAATTAATTCTAGGTTAGTCATAATCACCATAATTATGACTTCAATAAAACTATCTTCATTACCCCATATCTCAAAATTGGCCGTCTAAGCAAGTTAGCGAGTAAACACGTGTTCTTAGTACTTACTAACTCTACTCAATCGTCCACATTTCATTCATCAGAAAATAGGTGACGTCTGGGAGCTCTGGGATCTCGGGCTATAATAATAATCATTATCAATTTACTGAAAAATAATTTATTGACAGCTGTTACAAGTCAAATTAGCTATACATACTTACTTACAATATGTCAATTGTTTAATTTCTTAAATAAGTACATTTAATTTTAAAGTAGGTATTAGAATAAATCCAATATGTATGTAGCATGAATAATAAATATGTATAATACACCATCACAAATGAACTACTTAAAATGCAAATAGTATTTATTTCTTATAATATTATAATAAATAATAAATAATTTTATTTCCATAAAGATAAGATATCTATACAGTTCACTTACAAATATAATTGCCATGTTTCTTTGTTACATCGTTTCAAAAATCGTTTATATGTTATTAGATTATTGACTAGAGGTTCGTCCCGGCTCCGTCCGTTGTTTTTTTTTATTTCTAGCCACATTATAGCACTTCTATATTATAGCACTTACGAATCACGTAAATAATTATCCAACGGTGAAATAATTTTTGGAATCAGTTCAGTAGCATAGCCAGTAGTATTACCTGGGATTAAAACAAAAAACATTTCTAGCTTTATAATATTAGTACTCATAGATGAATTAGTGATAACTTTAAAATGACTGCTTGATAAGCCAATGCTTGAGCTTTGATTTGAACCTAGTTATTATGGGAGCTGAAACGGTTATATACGGTAACTTATTATAGATAGAGGATAGATTCATGACATAGGTATGAGTAGACTTGGCAAATTTCTACAGTGGTGCGGAGACACCTCTGTGAGATGGTAATAAGAGATGATTCTGCTCAGACATTAATACAAGGTGCATAACAGACACCTCCAAACCAGACACGAGGTGACTCGGTAATGTCACTGAACTCATTCGAGACACATTACGTTTGAAGCACAGCGTTGTTTCTCGTTTCATAATATATTTTGACAATATTTCAGGTCAATTCACTGTAAAAGCGCAAGTGGAGTGTCGGCGAGGGTGAGTTTCGTAGAGATAGTGTCATAGAAATGTTTTACATAGAAGTGGCACTCAAGTTAGTGCATACAAACTGAGATGCAAGCTTACAGAACGCCAGGTAACAGTACCTACTTCAGCTACTCTGAATAAGAAGTAACATAAAGTGATTTGTACAATTGAAGATCGTTACAATTTACAATACAATATGTCTTAAAATTAAAAAGCCAAACGATGATATTTAATGTGTGTAAATGCTGTTATTGATATTTCTGTTATACTAATTAATTGTCATTTTCATTTGTTAAATGATGTTGATTTTTTTTTAGTTTACAATTCATAGTGTATGTCAATACGATTGACATTACTGGAATATTTTAGACGTCTAATTTTTTAACGCACGAGTAAATGTATGATTATTTGTGTTGTCATAAATAATAGACTGAATTTGTATTTCTGTATATCTGTAAATATTGGATAAATGCTTAATATGTGAAATTTGTAAATATTTAATAAACAAAGATCAATACTTCATGATTTATACCTAAATAAATCATATTTTTACATAAAAATCGGAACATAATTTTTCGACCTTCGCGACGTCATTAGAATTTTTGAAATTCTGTCAAATGGAGAGTAGTAGCTCCTAGATTATATGATGAAATGAAATGAATCTAATGCATATTGAAAGCTATATCACAATTTAACCACAGACTAAACAATAAACTAAATTAATATACCTAATAGGTAGGTATATGCTCGTATGTGTCGAATACACGATATTGATGTCATGATTTTTTTATGTAAAATAATAATAAAAAAAAAAATACATGCTGCTGCACTCATTCTCTATACAAACTATATAAAATATGTGGGAAAATTCATGTTCCTTCATCCGTGCAATTTTTGTAAAAAGGATAAAATATTATTGTTCATAATATAGGTAACGGGCGTTTTTAGGTAGCACTTCTACAGAGTCTAACTCAACGGATAGTAGCGCTAAATGCAATATTCAAAACGAGTGTGCGATGGGTCGCACGGGACGAGCCAGACTCACGTATGTGTTACTGATTGCTCTGAGAATAGCACCCCGGGCATGAATCTGCGATGGAGATTCATTCGGACAAACAACTGCTTGTTTCACTTTGTTTTGTATTTAAATTAAGTTTCACTACACTTAACGCTTCGTTCCATGCTATCTATATAACAAAGCTGAAGAGTTCGTTTCAGAGAAGAGATAATTATGTTGAAAAAAAATCTTCTTACATTGTGTTGCTTAAAATTTAAAGCAGATAAGAAAGTGAGATTTAACTTAACAATATGCTTATGTAACAGTGTATATAAAATTTGTATACTTTTACGAGTTAGTTGTGTACATTAATAAACTAGTAGCTTATAATAGAATAGATTTAAAAAATCGACACAGGTACAGTCCGCGAGGTATAAGCTGAGCTTTGCATTAGTGTGAGTGATCACCAAAAGTACAGTCGGACGCAGGACGCTGTGACCATGTTCTCTTAATAAGGTGTTTCTTCAAACCAGTAGTGCTGCCATCTGAATATGATTTTGATGAAGTGTGAGTGGTGTCAATATATGTTTCATTGGTATAAACGATAGGCCTGCCCTGAATACGGTATTCGGAAATTTTAAGTAAATAAGTTATACGTAGGTGACGGATCTCATGCTTTTCCATTAAAATTTTTCTGTTATTCTCTGTCCTTGACCATTTGAATCCTAAAAGAGATACTTCTTTTCGCAATGACCATATTGATCCTGGATAGTTAATGTCAGCTTGTTGTTTAAGAGTTTGTTGTCTGACTGTACTTTTGGTAATAGATGCGTATGCATGTGATCACTCACACTAATGCAAAGCTCAGCTTATACCTCGCGGACTGTAGTCATTTTTAAGTTTCTTAATTGCCTACGAATAAACTGTTATTAGTAGGCATATCGGTAAATGTTTAGTCCACATTAGATCTTAAACAGATCAAAAATAATAGATAACACTTGGTCTATTAATTAATTCACCATTATGCAAATTCATTTCTTACAGAATTTATAGATGATTTTATCACAAAATTCTATTCTACTAAATAAAGTACTAAAAAATTTCACACCCAATTTTTACCAAATTTCATATTCGCCGTATTTTACGAAGAATATTCTGGTGCAAACATTGCACTGCTATTCCAAAAATATTATCTACGAAATGAAAAATCATTTTTTCCGCGCGGAGGTTATTGGCAAAGGTCGTGCGTTGTCAACCGTACATATTTGTTCACACAAAGCAACGCATGCATGAAATCCTATTTTACGGCTGGGATCCTTCCGTTTAGAGCGCCTTTTGAATGGGCCATGTCTGAGCTCACTCGAATATCTTAACCCGAGTCGAGTAAAGTCGGAATATCGACTGCTTTCGGTAACCTTTACCTAATTTACGGTATTTTGCTTCTCTTTTTTACTAACTCTTTTAAAGCTTTGTATTTGTTTGTCGCGCTCGTAATTTATGCTTCTATTACATTCGAAATGTTTGATATGCAAAACAGTACTATCTATCTTATCTTGTCTAGATCTTGTTTTGGTTTTTGTCTCTTCTGTAAGTTCAAGTTTGACAAATTTTGATGAAGGCTTTTGTCGATTTTTTTTAATTCATTACTTTCAGTGCTCGTAATAATTAACGAAGTAGGTAAAAAATCCTTACAATACATTGCAATGGGGTGTTTAAAAGATGACGTTATCTACTAAATTAAACAGACCCCAGCGGTTTTGCGGAAGAATGCGTGAGCGTCCCTGTGTTGCTGCGGTAAGCGGGAACGATGGATGAACGCGGAGGTTTTAGTCTGTAGGACACTAGTAGTGTTGAATTTGACATAACCTGGACGCCTCACCGAGGCAAAAAGATAAGCGTAACTGCAATCTTTGCACGTAAACATTACTGTGTTCCAATTTGAACGCCATTGTTCATGAAATTACGGGGCATAGAGATAAAACATCTTATCTCTGGGTTGCGAGCGCAGTGCAGTGCTACGTAGGTATGATTTGTTGGACTCTTCATGTTCCCATAACTGCGTGTAGCTGTGCTGTTATGTAGCAGGCACGTTACTGACCATCAGACACATGTCCTGCTGGTCTCGTCACTGTACACTACATTTATAAAAAAAACGTAAAAATGGCAATGTCTACTCATTTATGGTTTCCATAGTGTGAATAGGCGAATAATATAGCAATTCCAACGTATATATTCCTCCCATAGATTCAACTTACTAAAGTTATAATTTTAAATCCATATCCGCAGCCGTGGTTAATTTATAGTGGTTATGGCCCGTATGGAAATCCGTTGGGCGGGTCGCCGCGCCGTAGATATACTGAACAGCGGTTGGGCGTCGACGACTGTGCACACGCCATTTATTAAATTATAGCAAAATATTGTGGAGTACACGTACTGAACAGTTATGTTTTATCTTGATTTTGGTTACATTGTTTTACATTGCTTACTAATAGCGTTATGAAGACCAAATCGCCAGCTAATTACGGCATAGCTATTTGAACGTAACTCAGGTGTGCTTATAAAGTTATTACGAGAATAACTTGTGGCAATAGTCACAAATGTCACAATAAAGTGTTTCTATCCATCTATCTATGTAATGATGTCTTATCCAGAGGTAATACAGTATGTGTAATGTTTATGATATACGAGACGAGCGGCCCGCTCCGGCTTCGCTCGAATAATAACCTAGATATCAACTGCAGCGCCATCTGCCAGGCTGATTTGTGAATCTAAACCTTCCAGGGCCCTACCCAAACGTATACAAAAAAAATAATTCAAATCGGTCCAGCCGTTTAGGAGGAGTTCAATAACAACGAAAAGTGGCATTGATTTTTATATAAATAGCTACATGACTTGATTTAAGCTCAATTTTATCTTTTCGAGTATGTAAGTAGATTTGACGCCACAAACAACGAAAATTTCTATATATTATACCAATTTCAATTGGCCCAAAAATATGACGAAGTTTTTATCTCGTGTAAGGTTTGAGCAAATTGTTGGGACACAGCGATAAATGTTTGTACTCGTACATACTGTTACATGAGAGTGTGAGGACGGAAGTGCGTGTGTAACTCGCATATTTGTCTAATAGAACTGCTTCTGTGTTTGTGTGTAGGTATATGTGCGAACAAGCAAGGACTTAGAAACATAACCTTTACTACCTAGGTAGGTACATTAAAGCAGGAAATAAATACTTTTTCAAGGGAATGCGCAAACGAAGTCACTTTATTGTTGCCGTTACGGCACATCATCACAGAAAACCGTAGGTATCGGTGATCGTACGTTTGCGCAGGGAGCGTATGAATTCATTCAGTTTCTATAGAAATCAATTATCAGTTGCTTGTATCTGTCACAGGCAACAAAAGTGTACACGTTTGCGACCTGCCTAAAAGTAGAAAACTGACCATGCTTACCTAAGCGTAAACTCTACCGTACGCCCAAAATACTAGACTATACAATGTACATGCAAGAGTAACCAAAAACAATGAAAATAATAACATTTTGAGTAGCAGATTGAAATGCGGTTAGCTCCCGCCGTACAAAAGGTCCCGCGAGAACACCGTTTATTGTTGGTCGCATTTTAATGAACCCGACTGTGGCCGATGAATACCGATGAATACCGATGAAGGGCCATGTTTTACCTCCTCTATTTTGTACACAACATGTTTGCGAAATGTGTTTCAGTTATTCATAGCTCCTTCGTAAAGGAGAAGGCAAATATGGAGTGCGGTCATTAGCAAATAACCGTTCGCGATTGTGTGTTTCAATATTTGTCGGGTTTATTCTGTATTTAATTATGGAATACCTACGAACTTTCTCTTTGTAGCCTATTTAAATGTACCGCCATGTAAAATAAAAAGTAACAATGTAGTAATACGTAAATAGATAAACAAGTTACATGTTATCCTGCTGTACTTGGTAGTCGTAGAAGTCACTCACTCAAAGTAAACGTTTTTTTTTAAATAAAGACTGACGAGACGAGCAGTACATGTGCCTGATGGTAAGCAACATGCCTACCACAGCATAGTGACACGCAGCTATTGGAACATGAAGAATCCAAATTCTCCTAGCACTGCACTGCGCTCGTCACCCAGAGATATAAGTTGTTATATCTCTAAGCCCTGTCATTTATCTGGAAATTTCCGGGCCATTGCCCTTCAAACCGGAACACAGTAATGTTTGCACATTACTGCTTGGCGGTAGAATAACTGGCAGAGGCGTGGTACTGTGCAGGCAGACCTTTATATGATAATCTATATATATAAAAGCGAAAGGTCACTCATCTAGGAATCTCAGAAACTACAAATGCTAGGAATCTGAAATTTTGCATCGAGGTCTCTTTTAGCACGTAAGCGCTCGCTAAGACGGGGTTTTGCGAAATTCAACCCCTAAGAGGGTGAAACAAGGGATGAACGGTTGTATGAAAATTCGTGATTTTCAAAGTTATAAAATTTTGTATCTAGACACTGGACACGAAGCAATTAAATGTTTGTTCTATCAATTTTGTAATTGCGAACTGTACAGGGGTGAAATTGGGGTTGAAATGGGGGATGAATGTCAATATGGATGTTCCCAACCGTTGAACATAAAACCATGAAACTCTGAATATAGACACTTGACACGAAGCAATTAAATGTTTGTTCTATCAATTTTGTAATTGCGAACTGTACAGGGGTGAAATGGGGGATGAATGTCAATTTGGAAGTTCCCAACCGTTGAAGATAAAACCATGAAACTCTGTATATAGACACTTGACACGAAGTAAACGAATATTCGTTCCAGCAATTTTGTAATTTTGAACTGTGTAGGGATGAAATTGGGATTGAAATGGGGGATGAAAGTATACATGGAAACTTCCAATAGTTGAAAATAAAACCATGAAACTCTGTATATATCCCCTTGAAACGAAGCAAATAAATGTTTGTTCTAGCAATTTTGTAATTTCGAACTGTATGGAATTGTTCGTTTGAAATTGGAGTTGAAAAGGGGGACGAATGTCTCTTACGCTTACACAAAATTGTATGAAATTGTTTTATTATAAGCTGTTTTTAGTAACCGTAAATATGTCTGGTTATAAAAAATAGGTACTGCAGGCAGTTAATAAATACTAAGGTAAATCAGGATTTACCTTAGTATTTATTTCACGCGGACGAAGTCGCGGGTACCAGCTAGTATCTTTATAAACTTATCATTTATATTATTAGCTATCGGTTCGCCCCGGCGTCACCCGTGGTACATAATCTTATATATAAAATTCTCGTGTCACAGTGTTTGTTTCCTTACTCCTCCGAAGCGGCTTTACTGATTTTAACCAAATTTTATACGCATATTCTGTAGGTATGAGAATCGGCTACTAGCTATTTTTCATACCCCTAAGTGACAAGGGTTGTTCACTAAGGCAAACCAACGTTTGCGGGGCCAGCTAGTCTTATATATAAAATTCTCGTGTCACAATGTTTGTTTCCTTACTCCTCCGAAACGGCTTTACTGATTTTAACAAAATTTTATATGCATATTCAGTAGGTCTGAGAATCGGCTACTAGCTATTTTTCATACCCCTAAGTGACAAGGGTTGGTCACCCCATAATTTTTATTTTATTTTTTGGACAAATTTTTTTGTTTTTATATTTTTATAATATGGCGTTAAAAATACATACAACCCTTAATTTTTACCATTTTGTCACCAACCCCTATTTTTTAATACCCATTTTAGTAATTTTATAATTTAGCTTCCTAAACGGCGGGACCGATTTTAATGTTTTTTTTTTGTGTGTACAAGTGGATTCGAGGATGGTTTAGATTCACAAATAAGCCCGGCAGATAGCGCTGCAGACAGTGTCTAGGTTATGATCCGAGCGAAACCGGAACGGGCCGCTAGTTATTATATAACCAATAGCACTCAGGGATCAAGTACCTACAATACATATCCAACAGTGAAAGAATATTTGATATCAGTCCAGTAGTTCCTGATATAATATTAGTTTGGATTAATTCTGCTAATACTATTATCAAAAAAAATTGTAAGTATAGATTGAGATATGGAGGGATACATGGGTGTTTGTTACTCTTTCGTGATAAGCCTACTTAATAAATCTAGACAAAATTCGATACAGATTTTGATTTGACATTTAGATTATAGTGAGGAATAACTAATGAATACTTTTTATCACGAGTAAATATTGCCAACGGAACTACGCGGATGAAACTGCGTAGCGCTATTACCTAGTAATTGCTAATATTAGATTTAATTATAAAATTATGGATAGTTACTTAGCACTTAGCACATCTAAATATCCATAGACCAATGAAGATCTAGTATAGATAATTAAGATGTTCAAGCCCACTACCAGCCGGAAGCGTGCCCAGTATTCTGGCGGCATTACCAATTGGATATTATTTATAATCATGTCTGACGATTGAATGGGTCTGGCTAAAATTTAGTAGGTATACCTATAGATAGATTTTAGCCTGATTGATCGAAATATGCAGTCGAATCACGTGGCCAGGACTAAAATAGCACTTACGCTACGTACTGCTATATATATACGTTACTAGCCTATTAATATACCTGCATAAGTAGTTCCTGTTATCATCTCTATTTTGTTTACCGTGTATTTCACTATACTATTATATTTAATACTGGGATTTGAGTCTAAATATGTGTCATTTAGTGTAGAGGGCGCCGGTGGGATACCATTCACTTCTACCCGCCATCTCAAAAGAGTTTTAGAGGGAGGGGTTGGCGCTATAAGTAGATGGAGCTAAGCCGTTGAAGCGCATTCCTTTGTGAAATTTTATATGGGAAAGATCGAACAGTTGTCAATATAAATTCTTACATTTATTCAATTGGTTTACTTTTACTCAATTGATAACATCAGAAGTGCTATGAACACCACGCCTGGAAATCACAACGGTGATGAGAAATAATCGGAAAAGCAAGCGTCGCCCGCAGTTAGTTAAAAATGTTATTCTTGTATCAGTGGTTTCAGTAGTGCGTAATGTACACGTGAGTAAGCAACAGTTTAATATTACGATTTACTTTGAAGAAACGATGTATAAAATTATTTTAACCTTGTCATCTAACATTGCATTTCAAATGAAACTTTTGCGAATCACCGACAAGTTAAATATATGAATTATTATCTCGTAAAGGGGGTGTGACGGAACTGTTCTTGGACTAGTATGAGTTTACAATCCTTTTAAGTTATTGAACTTACCAATTGTACTCAACTTACTTGTTGCTCTCGATATAATGGTACTGGACTGAGGTTCTGTCGCTGAGATAAAAGAAAACAGAAAAATGGGAAGAACTCAGGTGGAAGTTCTAGACTTGCGCTGGTTGGGCCTCCTTAAAGTCGTGATTCCGCCAGGCGAACCGTGACAGAAGCACAGGCTATCTCTTCAGAGTGATCCGCTTATCAACTGAGTGCAAGTTTTAACTAATGTGAGGTCAGCTAAGACATACTCTAGATTGTATGCTTAAAGTTTTACCGCGAGCAAGAATAAAGATAGCGTAGATAAATTTTAGTATAAAACTTTACCGGTGTTGTTAGATTGAATACAATCTAGTATGACATTACAAAACCTAATAAGACATTCGCAAACTCTAGGTGATAAGAGAAATCATCTGCCTCGTTCTTTTATATTTGACTTATCAAGTCATTTCATAGCTATACGATCAGGGTAGATGGAAGGTTTTGTGTCTCGCGCCTTTTGCTTCGGCCCGGCCCTTTCTCGCAAGCTAGGTCATCAAAGCCTTAAGATCGAGTTAAGATGTTGGGGTTGTGTCTCGCGCCTTTTGCTTCGGCCCGGCTCGTATCGAAAGGTGTGACCTTATAGGGTTACCATATAGGGCCCTTTTATAATTCATATTTGTCTTAAAAGACCGACGCAGTTGAGATCTCACGCCCAATCCGGGAGTAAGAAGACCGCAACCAACGAGGAGTGAATGATATTCAATATATATACAAACAAGTCTGAGAATTCACCTATTTGAGTCTTCCCGTAGCCACTATGTTACAGTTCCTAGCAGGCCTTATCCGGGTTCTGCAAGCAGTGACTATGAAGTTACTGTTAACAATTGCATGGTCGTAGATATCGTGAGCTGCGATATATGACAAGAGTTAACGAACTCCAACGACCTGAAGGGTCGATTTCCTATTCTTCCTGTGGCTAATGTATTGACATTAGCGACAGGAATAAGTCGCACATAACATCAGGTTATTAGACAGCGTTTTTACAAATAAATGTACACAAAACTCAAATTAAATGCGGCAAGATGCGAAAGTGAAAGTGCAATAAGATAGAGTATAACTTAGTAGGTATTTTGTGACAAGATATTACCATTTCCAATTGGAACTTAGACATGATATGGCCATTTCCAATTGGAACTTAGATTACAAAATTAAAACACACAATTATCATTTCAACTGCTTTTAGTATATTCATATGTTTATTTCCTAAGATCGTTCTAAGGCGTTCAACATCTGTTGCTCTAAGGGATGAGAGGAAAACTCGGTTATATTAAGAGAAAACTCTTCCAAACGCCTTTGAACAAAATAGATCTCTAAAATACATCAGAAATACATAATAAGGTTTACATAGCATTACGTTTGGTCCAATTTATTGAAGTTATTATTTCACTTAGTACAAACAGACTACTGAGACTAATACAGTCCTTACGTTACTCCTTTCTTAAACCATAATTAGACGTTAAATTGTACCAACGGGAAACATAGTTATTAGGTGCTAATTACTTAACTTTTAATCTCTCTCTTTCTCTGGGCGAGACCTCGTAAGGTCTATCGTCGCGTCGGGTTTCAAGGAATCACATTATTACTTTATAGACAAGGAAAACTTTAGAAACAAAATTATAACACTTTGGTAATCTACTCGAAAAATGCGTACGCGCCGTTACATGGTGAACAATATAATCTTTAACTCAAAATAATCGCGAAAGCAATAGGTGCGCCTCTTTACACGGCGATTTTCTGACTGCCCGCTCCGCCGTCTTCCTGGATCCTTTTGTAAAACACCTTGGGTTTTCACAGGCCACATCCTAAAGCCGCTGACAGGTCCATCCGAATCAAAGAGGCGGTTCTATGCGCCTACGCCGCCCCTTGTGACTCCATTGCGAGGTTACTGAAAAATAGTTTTTAAAAGTGTACATAAAAAATCCTTGAATGCCCCGTTAGGGTCCGGGTCCAACTTTTGTCATGTCTTTGTTTGCCATATGGCTGGCTTAATAACTTAGTAGGTAGCAAGTCTACCTGCGAAACCGTGGGTCGTGGGTTCGATTCCCACACAGTGGTGTTCATGTGATAGGTATTTTATAAATGTTGGTACCACGTCTGGGTACTTTCTATGTATAATGAGTATGCATTTAAAATTATATAAGCATTATATCAGCCATCTGGGTTCCACAGTAGGGCTTTGCTTGGTTTGGGGTCAGTTTCCTTAGTTTAGTATTGTATGTGAAATTACCAGCGATATTTACATATCTATTTATATTGTAGACATTTAAAGTCTGGCAATTATATAACATGCCAATTGTAATCGCTGATACGTCTCTTGACAATGTTATCTATACTCAATTTATTAGTTTATGTTATATAGATTTCATAAACATTAATCATTCTATCCGAATATGTGCTTATTATATATGACCATTGTGCTTATGTAAAGTAATGTAAACAAAAGAATAAGTCTTAATAAACTTAATTATACTAAATAATATCTTGTCACATATAATATCTATATACAAAGTATATAAAGCAAGCATCATTCAATCGCATTCCTTTCACATGGACTCAGTATGGCACCAGTCCTTGGTTATAAAAAAATACCTTATCATCTAGAAGCGTTCCAAACTTCTCATGCGCATTCCAAAATCCACACAAAAAATATAACCCACTTCATTTATCCAAAGCTCAAAACAACATTTGACATATTTATTGCCTGTCTCCTATAGTGTCTTTGTTCTACAAAACCAATTATAAGTATCCCGAAAACTGCCCTTCGCTAAGTTCAAATGTGCAAGTCGTAAACCCTTAGAATAGGATGTTGTTCAATTTATAATAGATCCGTGTCAAATTTGCTAAAATAAAATGCCCTTTTAACTTAAAATAATATTATAAAAAAAAGAAACAAATAAACACATGTAGACGAGTTTCGGTTCCGTAACTAGGACAAAAAAAAGAATTATGAGTTTGGGGTCCATTACAGGGGTACTGTAAAATAACCTTCAATTCCGGGAACTGCGATCAGAACATTTCGTAGAATGAAACATCTTCGGTTTTTTTTAAAGTTTGGGGATACTGTTTTACGAAACTGTATGAGAATAGCTTATTTTGTGGAAGAGTTGTTGCGAGGCACAGCAACCATAGATAAAAAGTGTAAATCAGTTAGATATTGGTTTAAATATATTTCAGGGAAACTGTTTGAAAAAGGTCATGCATTTTAAAACATAATACAGTAATAGAAAGTGTTACATCTTTGATTTGAACTTGGTTACCGTAGTTGGGTTACAAAGTGGTTATATTCAGTGCAGTTATAAGATACCCTTATGGTTGAAATTAGAAAGATTTTAGTCAGATGATGCCGAGCTATGTACGTTACCAATGAATTGTTTTGGTATTGTTTAAAAAAATGAGACCCCTTAATTCGCTATAAATATCACTTGGGAGCGTTTAAAAAAACTACATAGAAGGCCATATGTGAGAAAAATATGAAACCTTGAATAGGTACGATTAGTAGACTTTGAGACATATGTAATTGAAAGTCAAACCCAATCGAGCAGTGCAATGCCTTTAGGATGTTGTCAGGTATTATGATTGATTGCTGATGAGTTAACGTTTGAATAACGTAGTGAAGTGCAATGGCTTCGATCCATTGACAAAGTAAGCGTTAGTGTGAAACCGTATTACCTTGGACATAAACTGACGTACCTAGTGTCTGCCTAAGAGTGTAACTGCTAGAGAAAGCATTAAGAGTGAACATAATGAACTTTGACTTTGACTGTGACTATGACTTTAATGCCGCGTATCTAGAGTTACCAGGCGGCAGCTAGGGAAAGGTGTATGTTTGAGATTTATGGAGAATGTGGGTAATGTAGTGACGTACCTCGAGTTGCGACAATGAGACAGCGCAACTGCTTGGGAAAGCTATTCATTACTCATCTTAAGTGGATTTATGGATAATGTGGTAATGTAATGACGTACCTTGAGTTGTGATAATGTGACAGCGCAACTGCTTGGGAAAGTTACTCATCTTAAGTGGATAATACTGGAAGAGTAAAATTAACTTTGATGAAATGAATATATTGTGTATTTTGTTCGCAGCAACTACACCAGACTGTGACACTGCCAAGGTTGGCAGCGTGCGCAGGAGGGCCGTGTTATCATCTCTATTTTGTTTACCGTGTATTTTACTATAGTATTATATTTAAGCTGTCTAGCCCCGGGAGGCCAGATTTGGGCAAAACCGGTTTTGAGACTTAAAAACCTTATTTTTTCATTATATACATACTCGAATATTAGTTTATTTTGATGCCTAAGAGATAGGCGATAATATTAATTAATTCATTGTCGTTTACAGACACACAAAATTTGGTTTCATTTTTTAGTAATGATATTTTGTGTGACGTCACGACGCCGGCCGCGTCGCGAGTCGGGCTTAATGGGTTAATACTGGGATTTGAGTCTAAATATGTGTCATTTAGTGTAGAGGGCGCCGGTGGGATACCATTTACTTCTACCCGCCATCTCAAAAGAGTTTTAGAGGGAGGGGTTGGCGCTATAAGTAGATGGAGCTAAGCCGTTGAAGCGCATTCCTTTGTGAAATTTTATATGGGAAAGATCGAACAGTTGTCAATATAAATTCTTACATTTATTCAATTGGTTTACTTTTACTCAATTGATAATATTCCTGACAAAAAAATTGGCAGTCATAGGAACTGCCGATAGAAGTGAAAACTTAAAACTCAGAATTCTATAACTACACGGAACACACTACCTTGGAAACTACACGGGTGTAACCGAAAGGCGATTTTAAATTAATTGTATGCCAACAAAAACAATTACACTGTAACAACGAATCAACCTCAATGTACCTACATTGAATAATAAAAAAATAAACAATTAAAAACATAGCTTTCCAAAGTTCTCTCATTGTTAAAACCTATTTTTGTTGTGGCTCTACGCTTCTACCGCCTAACTAAATCGGCTATCGCTTTGCTAACGCTGTCTCTATCGTTTTAAGCGAAAAGAAAAGAGAGAGAAGCATCAAAGCGATGACATTTTTCGTTCGGCGGTAGACCCCCTATTCATGGTTACTAATAGATTTATGTCATTTATATTTATAGCGTTCATTTTGGTATAACTTACGAACACATTATTACTAAATGTAAAACTGACGAATTATACACAAAAATTTGCGACCAGTTTTGCAACCAAATCTAATTTTATTCAATAAAAAACTGCAACACTTAAATTGTTCTGAAGTAGTACATAAAACTATTTGTATTCTCCACCTGAAAAAATACCCCATTTTTCGTAATTAATTCTTCCACCAAATAGTACGGTGTTAACATTTCTGTATAACGGTTTAAAGGGCAATGCTTTCAGAAAAAATGTAGAAAAAAAGAAGTAAATCACATCAGATTTGCGAGTAACGAGCTCAGTGCAGTACTAGACAGCGATTTAGACTGTTCAGGTTCAAATATCTGTTGCTCACCTTCAGGTGTATGTTTTGCTCGACACATTACTCTATTATAAAATAACTTCACACAAATCGCTATAAATAAAGAAGATTTATCATAGAGTAAAACCTTAGAAAAATATCATGAAAATTTTAACCGAACTATTTAGATCATAAATTACGGAGCGTCGTGACGCAAAAATTATTACCCTTAAGCAAAATAATTTAATGCGATGCCTCTAAGACGAATAACGGTGCGGACAATGAAAAATAATTAAAAGTAATAAATCTCCCGGCAGGTAACAAAAAGGTGAAGAGCTTAATAAACGTCGCATGTCTGCGCTGGGAGCGTGGGAACCGACACATGCCGTCTGCGCTCGCCCTTATTCCGAAGCGGGCAAAACCTAGATTTTCGCTCCTGTTTTTCGATTTCTAATCAATTATGGTAATAAAAAGAATAAGAATTATTTTCAACGTCCTCACATGATTCATTATAACGTAGATACCTATTATTCAGAGTTATACAGACCTAACTGTAAGTACCAAGCTGAAAAACGGGTCTATAAATGGTAGCATAGGTAGCATAGCAAGTGGTAGGACTAACGATAATTTACCATAACAACTAAGCGCATAACTGTTTTCGCATAATTTTTGTTAGCATAGCCATATTTATATAGCATATTGATAACTTAGCATAATGTTTAAAGACATAACCATATTTAGCATAAATATAACTTAGCATAAAGTTTAAAGGCACACTTTGAGAAAAGCGGACGGTACGGTAAGAAATATGATCCACTTTTCGACTCCGGGTGGGCTCCTGCCAGAAGCTCTGCGGTCAGCCCTGAGTGTCGTTTCTCCATACTCGGCCTGCACTCCACTATGGAGGTCACCGCCTTGCTTTGCTCGCTACCCCCTTCTCTACCCTCTTCGCTACGCTTGGCCTCGCATGGCTCACTCCGCTCAGGACCTCCCTTGAGTTTCTGGCTCCCGCATTTTTAATATTCACTCTAAGGGTAGTAGCGACAAGACTAAGTGGAGTCGGGGTGCTCCAAATCGGACCTGAGTCTTTTGTAACCTGGATCTATATTTAGTAGCACACAACAAATAAATAAACAAATCCTAAAGACTATTTATATATGCGTCTCATCAGTATGCATAAAGACTATTATGCGTCTCATCAATACTCGAATTAAATGCATTACATTAGATTGTTATGTTTGAAACACGTAATGTCAAAAACTTATTATGCAAAAGTTACATTGTCACACTATATATTATGCTACATTCATAAAAAAAACATTTTTATTTTCTTCAAGCATTTTTTACAAAATATATAAATTAGTTCTATAAGGTGTTAGAAAACAATACATGTGAAATTAGTTGCAGGTAACTTATAAATCTTTTTTTATTTTATTTTAAGTTTATGGAATCCCTGATAGGGTCTCCTCCATTTTCCTCCATTTGTCTCTATCTCGTGCTGTGTTCATCCAGTGTTTCCCTGCCGCTTTTGTTATATCGTTCACCCATCGCTTTTGTGGTCTTCATACTTTTCTATTTCCGTTTGGACCGGCCCATTTAGTACTCATGAGAGTCCATCTGTGGTCGGTATATCTTGCTATATGGCCGGTGCAATTATATTTAAATTTCAATGCATGTTGTAGAGCATCTTGTTTTGTCTTGTTTAGTTTTTTCTCTGATTTCTTGGCTTTTTACTCTATCACTTTTTCTTAGCTTTAGGATACTTCTTTCCACGACACGCTAACAAGTATTAATCTTGTTTTTTGTGCTATTTGTAGAGGTCCATGTCTGTGACCCGTAAGTCGGGCACGGTAGAGTGCAAGTGCCCAAAATTGTTTTTTTCATGGCTAAGTTGTATTTGCTTTTTAGTATTTCCTTGTGAGACCAATATTTGTTCCAGATAACAGTGATTCTTCGGTTCACCTCGTCTTTGTTATTTGTTTTAGAAAATGATATTTGTTTGCCTAAATATATGTACTGTTCTACATACTCTAATTCCACGCCATCCAGTGTAATTTTTCTTTTTTCGCCGTTTGTCATTATTTTGGTTTTGCTAAAGTTCATATGTAGCATCAGCTGTTTGATTTCAGTATCTAGTTGATGTATCATTTTTTCTAAGTTTTGAGAAGTATCATCTGCAAATCTAAGATGGCTAAGATGTTTGTTTTTCATTTGAATGCCTTCAGAGTCCCAATCGATTTTGTTAAATATGTGCTGTAGAACTGCTATGAATAGTTTAGGAGATGCTGGACCTCCTTGCCTAACTCCCCTTGATATTCTGATCTCATCTCCTCTAAACTACAGCTTGCTACATTCATTATGACGAAATATATTAGGAAAAAAAAGTTATGCGTTATAAATGGCACGCTGAAAAAAAATAATTGTATTCATCATAACAACAATTTTTCCTTACTATAGGTAAATGGGACTTACTATAAAACTTAACATTTTGTTAAAAAATGAGGCGTTTACAAATTGCATTGACGTTATAATAATTTTTCTCTGAAAAACGAAACAACCACAGAGATGATCCCAAATAAATCTTACTGAAACAGGTATAGTGGTTTTTGAAATAGCAACAAAAAAAAACTAAAATTATCATTAAATCTTACCTTTATCTGTACAACGTTGTTGTAGATTGAACCAAAAACATGAGTTTGAGTTTAATTTTAAATTTAAGTCTTTTTTTGATTTTTCGGAGACAGTTATTTATTTTTTAAATAAATTGACTATTTGTAACATCAGAATAAGCCACCTATCCTTTCTTTTAGAGAATATTACATTCAAATGGAACCCCAAAACCAAAGCTGTGCTTAATTACCTGCTAACGACTGAAGATTCTTTCAGGGATTATAAAGGTTTAAAATAATTTGTACCGACTTACTCGTAACTTTTCGTGACTGTACAATAAAGTGAATATTGTTGATTTTAAAAGCAAAATTTTCTTAACTTTAAGAATTATAAATACTCTCATATTATTAGGGTCTTCCATCTTACCCTTAATTTAGACAAGGTTGGTCACAGTCGACCATAATTGATAATATGTTGTATGAATTGTTTTTAAAACTTACAACTTACATCAAGTTTTTGTTTGTGGTTAGAAAAACAGACGTTAGCGCTATTTCTCAGAGCGGCCATACACAAATAAGTGGCGGTTTTAGCGCTCGTGCCGTACCCGTACCGCTCACTTTCTGCAACAATAATGGGGTAAGGTGCTATATTTACGGGCAACACTGGATAAAATAATGTAGCGTCGAGCTAATATTGCGAAGAAGAACGAACCGTATGGCCGTTCCCACGGTCGGTTAGGACACACTAGCGTCTTTTAGTTTGCTCTTAAATTATTACGTTGTACATATTTAACAGGAAAACTTACAGTCGGATTACAGAACTAGAATCTTACGCTCAACTCTGTCTTTGAGTTTTTTGATTGTGCAATCGTCGAAAATTTTTATACCACTTTGAATTTGATAGCTTTTTGACTCACATAAGCCATCGCCAGCCAGTGATACAAATGTTTACAATACGTCGTTGACAGTCAATTTTGTAGGTAGGTAGAAGCATACTTAATTATTTCCGTCGCTATATTGTAGAGTTACAGGTACGAGTATGTATCACAGTCGGCTACTACAATACGTTACGTTGTCTGTCAACCCTATAGGTAGGTAGAAGCATAGTAAATTATTTCCGTTGCTATATTTTAGAGTTACAGGTATGTATCACAGTCGGCTACAAAATCAGCTAGAAGTAACTAGAAGATTGTGAGAAGAGTTTTTGGAAGGCCAATAGCTCAATGTTGTATGTTGTGCTGTTTTGATTCATCCCAAAGTAAGCTGTGGTGACCTAGTGTTAAGGACGTTCAAATTCATAATCATGAGATCGTAGATTTGATTCTCTGTGGCGACAATTAATAATTTTTCCAAGTGCAGATAAATACATTTATCATCACCCTTGGCCAAGCTGGAAACCACCATATTTCATGACAGACATCTTTCGATATAACCTATGCATCTTTCACCACCAATCCACATTTTACCAGCGCATTGGATATTGATTAACCTTGACTCTCTTTTTGTAAGTAGGTATAGGTCCCAGCAGTGGAACATAAAATAGTCTGTTTACGCGAACCCTATGCTATACATTACCTGATCTTTAATTAGCCAATGTATGTAGCTAATAAGTATTACCACAATTTTAAATAATATTAACCTTAAATAGATACTCGTAGCTAGACACGGTAATTTAAAACGACGTCTACGTACGTGCATCTTCAAATGCAAAAAGCTAAAATAATTTGTTATAAAGCAGAAGAATTACCTTTAAAATATTAATAAGTCTAGTAAAAGGCTTTAAATTAGTGTAATCGTGAAAGTTTTGATTAAACACAGCATAGAATTTCACATCAATATCCATGGCCGTTATACTAAGCTGTATTTATAAATCGAAAACCAAAGATTCAACTCCAGAACGACAGTAGGTGTATAACAGCGGGGGTTGAATAATTTACGAGAGCACCAACTTTGGCCACGGCGGCCTGTTCGGTACAGATGCGAGACTACATATATCACGTGGGTCGAAGGTTACTTCAATAAAACTTCGGACAAACTTATTCAAACGTCGGCCGTTGAAAGCTGTTTTTAACTTGGCCGCAAGGGTCCACACAAATAAAGAGTTAGCTGACATTCGAAAGAAGATTTTTCAAGCGACAACTTATGTTAGTAAATATAGCATTCTTGGCGGGTTGCCATTTTGCAAAATTTTATGTTTTTCATATTCAAACGGGCAAGCAGCCAAGCTGATGGTGAGTGCTCAACGTTCGTATCTGTTTGTAATCTATAGTAAGATGATGAAAGTTTTATGAAAAGACTACCTGCGCCCCGCGGTTTTACCCACGCAGTTCTCGTTTCTATTACCCGTACTAAAAAGTCAACCCGCACTGGGCCAGCGTGGTGGATTATGGCCTTAACTCTCTCCTTGCGAGAGAAGGCCCCGAGTCCCAGCAGTGGGAACGTTTAGTGGGCTGTTGATGTTGACTAAAAAGTAGTCTTTGTGCTATTCTAGACTATAATTTACCTGTTTCCCAAATTTCCATTCAGCCGTTCCGACTTGATTGAGTAACAAAGATCCATTTCGTATTATAATATTAGCAATATAGTAACTAATATCAAAATTTGTTATCAGCATTTTTTAGGGCAAACTGTAACGTACAGTACAGAATAGTTTCGTGTTATAAGTCCTAGCTATCTTGAATATGTCCAAACGAGATGACAATTTTGCGTTCTTTTGGTTAACTAAAATGATTGGTCCTAATGTATGTTGTGGTCATAAATTCAAAAAAATAACTAAAATAAAAACAATAGCTTCACCAAATTTTCACTTATTTTTTAACTACTTTAATTTGTTGTTTCACGTACTGAGGAAATAGATTAAAATTTTATTGATTTATGATTTTTTTTCTAAAATATTGTTGATTTTGTTTTGGTCTTGGAAATAATATGATTGTCAGGAAATTCATTTTAGATAGGTTTACGCAGAAAATTTAAACAGAAGTGTTGGGCACATTAAATACATTTTACAAGGAGATGTAGTGGTAGGATTCTTGGCAGAGTCCGCCTGGGGAAGTAAGTACTACACCTTTGCCAGTTATTCTGCCGCCAAGCAGTAATGTGCAAACATTACTGTGTTCCGGTTTGAAGGACAATGTCTCCAGATAAATTACAGAGCTTAGAGATGTAACATCTTAGATCTCTGGGTGACGAGCGCAATGCAGTGCTAGGCAATGATTTGGACTATTCATGTTCCAATAGCTGCATGTCACTGTGCTGTTATGTGACAGGCATGTTGCTTACCATAAGGCACATGGCTTGTTCGTCTCGTCACTCTTTATTAAAAAAAAAACAATGCAAAATAATGTTAGTACCTAAATCATGAATGAGTAAATTCGTAAATTCAAATTTATTTTATTCGAACCGATAACAAAAGTGAGTCTACTGTATAAATTTCACTATGTCATATTCAGACACTTCACAAAATTTATTTGTTCAAAATATTCGTGAACTTTCTCAATACATTGTCACAGAGCAAAATAGAAAGTTGGGAGTTCCCAGCGATAATGTTTGAATAACTTCTCTCGACTCGTATTGATAACTTTTGTGACGTCTTTATAACAACAATCAGGACGATTTTTGTGACTATTCTCAAGAAATATTTCAGACGCAATTCTCAACGTTTGTTGGTAGCAAGTTTATTTGCAAATGTTTTTTGCATATAAGAGTTGGAGTTCTGAACACATTTTCGGTAGGAATTTTGGTTTAGGTAAAAGTAATTTTGAAAAAATAGAATAAATTTGCAATTGAACTATTTTTCGACTTTGAATCTTGTCACTGGAATATGACTGTTAAATTGTAATACAGTAAGGCCTACTGTCCACGCACGCGTCTTTTGTCGAATGCATGCATCCTACGTACAAACGCAAGACGTGCAGCTGTCGTGTCGTTGTCGTTTCGTGGACACAGACTTCATTATTTGTACGCAAGATGCAAGCATTTGTCTTGCATCCGACAATTGTCGAAATCATGCGGATGTCGTGCAGCTATGTGGACAATTGGCCTTAAGCTAAGTAAAAAAATAAACATGTAAAATTAGCAAAATATTTTATGTTGGAAGGAAGGGCATCCAACATGTTTTGATGACGAGGTCATAAATAATTACTACTAACCAGCTGATTTTTTATTAATTTACTTAGCTAATATTAATGTAATTTAACAGGCACATTGTCGTACAAATTGCTTGGTACATTATCCCGGTCCTACGCTCAGAAATAATTTATCCTAGCTATCTCTGTTCGCTACCATCGAGAGCTTCTTACAGGAATTTGTTGGGAATCTCATCAAAATGAAGCTATTCACGCAAAAGTTTGCTTGATAGTAATCAAGTGCGAAAATTGTATCAGGAATCCTGCAATGATATTTAAGGTCAGGTTTGAATGCTTTACTCCGAGTAATTTTACAAAACAGAAGTAAGGTCATGTAGTAAGGTCATCCTTAAATACTGGTTATTTAAGGATGACCTTACTACACGCATAATTATTTTAAAAATCAAATCCGATGATAAGTAGCAGTGCAATTTTTAGTTATAACTATTCAGTTCTAAAATAAACAGGAAGAATATTTTCACAGGTTGTGCAAAATATTTTTTTCACTGCCTCGTTCAAAAAATACTAACAATTAAATAAATAAATAAATATTGGTGGACAATTCACACACAACACCATCTGACGCCAAACTAAGCAAAGCTTGTGTGATGGCGGCCAGATAGCTGATATAATACTTATATAGTTTTAAATACATACTTATTATACATAGAAACACCCAGACACAGTGCAAACATTTGAATTCATCACACAAATATTTGCACTGGGTGGGGATCGAACCCACGGCCCTCGGCTTCGCAGGCAGAGCTACTAACCACTTAGCCACAAGGCCACAATTACTTCGTTACTGTGTAATGCGATGCTTAAACCCTAGTGTAATAAAATTCTAGTGTATCCATCGAAGACCACGTCGTCGCTTAACTTCAGGTGAAACGGCGGTAAAGCCCTTTGTGTTAATGAAATAAACGACGAAAAAAAAATTACGAAACCAACACAAACACATGGACGTATAAAAAAAGTCGGACGTAGTCTCGCTACAACGAAAACTGTGTCCATCGAGTCGGCCACATAATATGCACGTGTGCGCTGTCACATACAGGCTGACACACACACATCAGTGGGTCATTACACGCGCCACTTGCGTATATGTGTGCATGTCAGCCTATCAGTGACAACCTGTCAACGCACACGTATATATGTGGCCGACTCTAGTGTCACAGTTTTTTTTTTAGCGAGACTACGTCTGACTTTTTTATACGTCCATGCACAAACATTAAAACTAAAAATTTGTTTGCATTCTAACATAAACGTAAAAATTAACCGCATCAATAATTCCATTTTAATCTATAGATTGTACAAGTACATTCGATTTACAGTTTAAACGATTGCGTAAACTAAAATGATTTTGTGCAAATGCAACAACATTTGGTCTAAATAAGCTTACAAAGCAGTTATTCAGTATTTCATTTCGCTTTTGTGATGCTATTCAATATTCATTTAGCTATTACATGTAGTGTACAGGCTAGTTGTATTGTGGCGCACAAACTATGGTTTTTGTTAACATCCCAGTGCGCGGCGCAAGTTTGTCTGTACATGAATTTGCATGAAACTAGAATTGGCCTCACTAGTGTATGTTACTGTTGTAAGGAAACTTTTCCGGTAGTTGGTTCTGTATTGCTGTGTAGTTTGAAAACATATTTCTGCTAAGATACATTTTATAATATTTACAACCTGACCAGTTTTTGAATATGCGAATTTGATAATAAACTTTATAGACTACAGGCCCGTGAACAAAATATATGGGTCAAATGAACCACCAGGAGATCTATCTAGGATGATAGAAGCGTATAAAGTAATAAGATTCAGCACTATGCCGTCACTTGTAAGCTGTCCAACTGAGTGCAGTTGAAGAGTGGGGGTTGCAAACCTCGATCATTTCTCCTTGTCGCATGATTTTCGTACGGAATTGCACTACGCTAGTCACCCAGACGTTAAAGATGATTTATCTCTTTACCCTAGGTATTTATGTTTATATTAAATACTATTGGTGATTTATTTCATTTAAACACATTTAATTTTATATAACACAAAGTCGACACAAAAAAAAAAAAATACAAAACCACGTAACAAGACAAATCATGTTACTGGTCAAATAAAAACTCCCCCAAGCGCCGAGTGTCGCTCAAAGGTCCCCATAATACTGGCCGCATTGCCCCGCTGAATCGCCATGGAAATCCCCTGAACCAGATACCAGCCTGCCTGAATAATGCCGGGAATCGCGCCCTCTTTCAAGCAAACGCCGTCCGAAGTCCAGCATAAACTTTCGAGCCTCTACACACCACGGCCCTGCAGTCTCAACGGCAAACGGGACAAAATCATACGCCGACCCCAAACACGAGTATTTGAGGTGCTTGGCTCTAGCAGCCGCCTCCGCTGCTGCGCCGGCACTTTGCTCGGTAGCGGCGAGATGGCAGGATGCAAACGTGCTTACACACGTTGTATCCCACACGAGAAAGCGTCCCTTCTGCCATGAGATCAAAGTAAGGCCATCAGGTCGCTTGCCATCCGAGCGCGATAGTCCAGCAGGTTCCAAAATGCTGGGTATCTCTGCCGACACAAGAGCCCGCCTCAGGATGTCGTTGATAGCATGATGTCTCGGTCTGCGACCCACGCATCGAGTGCAGCTGAGGCCATGGGGACCGTTACCCTCGACTTTGGCCCCGCAGACACAGCTGTGAGGTTCGCAGACGGTACAACCGAGCCGCAGAGCCACCGCAACTCTCAACGAATCGTCATCCATTAAGGTGCCCAAGTGTGGAGAGGGTAAAGCATGTAACCATGCCCCCGATTCAGGCCTCGCTACAGCATTTAAACGGGCCAAATTTACCCCTGAGGTATCCCCTTTCAGCTGCAACAATAGTCCCTCGCAAACCGAGTCGCTCCAAGCCCTCTGAACCATTGGCTTATCCGGCGCGCCGACACCCGGACACCGAGATAACCAAAACTGAAACGCCTCCTCGGCATACGGAATGCGAATCAAGCTACCATTACCATTATACATATGAAATAAGATGCTAGTAACAAGCTTCGCAACTCCGTACGACGAGGCGACGAAAGCCACAGGACCGGTCTCCAGTAGTCGACGAACCCCCAAACCCCCGAACCGAACAGGCAAACTGGCCTGACACCTTTGCTGGTCATCGAGCTGTACGTTAAGTATGTTAAGTATGTGTGTTTATATAGTATTGTAGTTTATTTATATAGGTATTATTAGTATAATGACTAATTTTCAAAATTAAATAATTATAAGTAACTTTCACTCATTCTATCTACCCTGTAATTTGTTTGGAAACAATGGTCTCTAAACCGGAACACAGTAATGTTTGAAAATTGCTGTTGCCTTCCTCGGCGGAGGATTTCCCTTTGATGGCAGACCGCATGAGGGTCCTACCACTACGATATTCAAAAATTTTACAGTATAATATCTAATTAATATGCACTTATATGGTAAACTCTAGTGTAGTGTAAGTAGTGGTAGGACTCTTGGAAGAGTCCGCCTGGGGAAGTACCATACATTTGCCAGTTATTTTACCGCCAAGCAGTAATGTGCAAACATTAGTGTGTTCCGGATTGAAGGGCAATGTTTCCAGAGATATTACATGGCTTAGAGATATAACAACTTAGATCTCTGGGTGACGAGCGCAGTGCAGTGCTAGGTAATGATTTGGACTCTTCATGTTCCAATAGTTGCGTGTCACTGTGGTATTATGTGGCAGGCATGTTGCTTACCATCAGGCACATGGCCTGGTCGTCTCGTCACTCTTTATTAAAAAAAAACTATTCCGAGATCCCAAGAACGGTTAAAAATCATGGGACTCGATAATAAAACGAAATTAACGATAGGTACATTGGGTTTTTTTCACGATCACAAAGTCAAAGTACTTTATTCATAAACTTTGATAAAACTAAGTAAACGAAGATAAGGTACGCTCTAATATAAAGACAGCATAATATGCCGAAAATATCACACAAGTAATACGCAATGTGCACACAGCTTCACTTGCATCGTGAGAGACGTTTGAATGAATGACAAAGACATCATGACAAGTAGGCAGTAGGTGCAAATGAGATAGCTATACATCACATTTGTTTAGATATTTTTTTCGACAAGAATAAAAAGACATACAAATGCACTGGCGTGAAAGAGACAAAATAGCCGCAACTAACATATCGCCGGTCGTGTTGCACTCTTACGCTGTATGTATATCTGTCTCTTTTTAGAAATGGCCAATTGTAAAATTGTTTACAACAGAAAAATAATTTTAGATGTTATAATCATTGAACTGTTATGGAAATAATTAAAGATTTTGTGTACTTACGCATGAAAAGTGATACCATGGAACTTGTTCTTGGTCTTTGAACTGTTTGTGCACCTTGCAAAAGCAGAATAAGACATTATTACGGCTCATATCGGATTTTTTTGAATTGTTAGCGAACGTCCACTCAACTTGTGGCTCCTCTTGCGACTGAGACTCAATCAGGAGACGTCACCTGATTTTGCATTGGGATCATAGCAGAGCGCGTGCCGCTTCTTAGTGTTTTAAGACTTCAATGTTCATAAATGTACAATTTACACGTCAATAAATAAAAAATAAAAACAAAAGAAAGAGCATACAAATTGTATATAATTATTGTACAGAAAACTGTCACTACGTCTTGCCTAATATAATAATATCCGAGGATATTTGCTAAGATGGCAAGAGATCGTAGGTGGAATAAGTTTCTGCCAGAGTGGCGACCGCGATAGAAATAAAGTGGCCAAGTGCGAGTTGGACTCGCCCATGAAGGGTTCCGTTCCAGCAAGTAACATAATATACATAGTACACATAGTTCTTGTAGTTCGTTGTAACTTTGATCGAAGTTTCAATAATAGTGTATTTATGACGTACTAAAAAAAACTACTCATCAGATCGAGTTCAAACTAATTTTCGTTGGTAGTTTACATGGTAATGTACATCATATATTTTTTTTAGATTTTTCTTTCTCGTACTTTAGAAGTTAGAGGGGGGGGGACACACATTTTACCACTTTGGAAGTGTCTCTCGCGCAAATTATTCAGTGTAGACGAAAATGATTTTAGAAACCTCAACATAATTTTTGAAGACCTATCGATAGACACCCCAAACGTGGAGGTTTGATGAAAAAAAAAATTTTGAGTTTCAGTTCTCGGTATGGGGGGCAACCCTAATTTATCTTTTTTTTAAATTTTTTTGTTTAAATCTTAATGCGGTTCACAGAATACATCTACGTGCCAAGTTTCAACAGTGTAGTTCTCCTAGTTTCGGAGAAAAGTGGCTGTGACATACGGACGGACAGACAGACAGACAGACAGACAGACATGACGAATCTATAAGGGTTCCGTTTTTACGTTTTACGGAACCCTAACAACAATATAATTCACCATGAACATCTACCCGTGAACATGTGCATGATACTGCACCGAAATATTGGAAGCTTCACCAGAAAATACGAAAAATACTCCGTATTTTTTATATTTACGAATAAAATTAATAATTTATTTGATTTCCGAATTTTAACCGGATCCAATCTTTCAGCGTTGTTGTTCAAAAACCAAACACGCATTTCTATTATTAGTCAGATAACGCATAAGTAAGTAGTAATTGATAAGAAACAAAATGAGAAAAAAATGGCAGTCATACAGACTCCCGATGGAAGTGAAAACTCATTATAACTTAGAATTTTAGTATTAAACTACACTAATGTCAAAACACAATACGTCACCTGTATAGTTACCGATATACTAGTGTTATGCGTCGGTGACGTGAAATCAAGATTTCATCCACCCAAACAGCCTCTACCGAGCAAGTTCCGCTCCGCCACCTCTCCCACACTACGCCGCTATATTAGCGCTGCATGATGGCGCCGCAAACTCAGGAATTTTCGCTTACCAAAACAGTGCTCAAAGCGTCTAAAGAGACTTTCTTTAAAACAATTAAACTAAGTATCTTCTGTTTTCCTTAAAATTGTGGCTCTTACCGTACTTATACGGATCTAACGGATATACCGTTACAGTTTAGTACTTACACCATTTCTGCACACATACAACACTTTGCATATTCGAGCAGATAACTCCAAAGCGCGAGTCAAGTTTGCGCACAAGTGTCGGATCTGCGACATCTGTCACGGCAGCGTCAACATAAAGCGCAGTGCACACGAGACACGCGTCAAATCTCGTCACTGAATATACGAGTAAATACTCTAGAGTACATCAGAGCGGCCCTTGTGCTCGAGAACTCTCAAGTCGCGCGCCACTCGCCGAGTGTTTAGCAGACTGTGTAAACAACCCCTACTTCTGATTTATGTGTTACGTGAATGGGTTTGGAATAACGTTTTCTTTACGTACTAACCGGTGGATTGGAAGATATTGTAATTGACGATTGAAAATACCTACAGCAAATTAATTTAGTTATATTTTAAAATTACCTTTGAATGATTGAAGGATTCGAGTATGAGCTTGTACTTTGACTTCTGGGACTGAATTAAATTAATGTGTATATTTTTTTTTTATGAAATAGTGCAGAGACGAACAACATAAAAGCACAGGGGCACGAAGTTGTTTGAACACAAGGAGACCAAATCACTGTCTGGCGTCGTCCTAATTGGGAGCGATCGTAAGATGGTGCGATGCGTTTTTCATCTCACGATCAAAGTGGAATTAAGCATTTCATGTGCTCGCACGATTACTTGCGAGGTTCAAATAGGACACTTTGATGAAATCTGTGTGTTTTAACTCATCGCACGACAAGAACGCATCGTGTCATCGTACGATCGCTGTCAATTAGGACGACGCCTCTAGCATTGTACTGTTGTCGTCATCCGTATATCAGATATCATCAATCATCATCAACAGCCCACTAAATGTTCCACGCTGGCCAGTGCGGGTTGGTGGATGACACATGACTTCGAAAGGTTCTAGATACATGTCGGTTTCCTCACGATGTTTTCCTTCGCCGTTTTTATGCGGCATTACGCACATGACTTCGAAAAGACAGTGGTGTGTGTGGGGTTTGAGCCCGGGGTCTCCGGATCGGCAGGCGCCATTCTCCCGACTAGACCAGCCGTAACTTTATCAGATATAAGCTTTTGCAATTTCTCTGGATATATTATTTATACATTACTTTTTAACTCAAAACAGTAATGTTTGTACATTTCTTTTTGATATCAGAATAACTGGCAAAGATGTACATTATTTATAAACTGCAAAAATATACTCAATATTTGAAATGTTGTAAAATAAAAAAAAAAACTAAGACATTGAAAAGTAGTAACGCTTTGCGGTTTCACTCGTGCAGTTCTCGATATTTTCCTACGATAAAAAGCATTCCAGATTATTATCTAACCATGTTCCAAAGTTTACCCCATTCCGGATGTTTTTAAAAATAAAATGTACGTTTTGGATTGAAATTAATATAATATATCCTTTGGTAAAACTGACACTACATATCATGTGTCACTTAATTTGTCGAATGTCAATTCTGTCCAATTTATTTTAAACCGTACCTCTATACGAAAAGATTTGTATGAGGAGTATCTAATAGTAAAAATAGAAATAATAACGTAATCTGTCGTTTGACAAAAAATTAAAAACTTATCAAGACGTTTTAAGATTAAGGTAATTGTATAGTACAACGTTACTGTCTGGCCTCAACCACAGTACGGCCCTAAGGATGTTTTCCTTAGTAAAGATGCAAGATATTCTTGTGCCATCTTCGTTCTGTGTCTAAAATCTGGAGTTATTTTATGTTTTTCTAGCAGTGCACTTATTTTCCTGTGACAAAAAATAGCTACATACGTGCTACTACAGATAATTTGAAATTTTGAAATTTGGAACACAGACTATTTATTCTGTGTCCCAAATTTCAACCCAATTGGTTTAGACGTTCCGACGTGAGTGAACAACAAACATCCAACATTGACATCTTTAATATTAGCCGGATTATGTTAAATATGTTTTAGATTCTTAACGTCAATCCATTTAGTACTTTTAAACACAAATAAGTGTAAAGCTATTCGAAGCAAGCTTTTAAAAGCACGCAAGGTAACGTACATATACTGATGTTTACAGTAAACAAGCTCAGCTCAAAATGGTTGGGAAAACCGAGAAAATAAAAAACATAATTAAGTAGATATAGCAGTAGTAAATATTACTTTATGAAATTACATATATATTTCAGACTCATCATCATCATCATCAACAGCCCACTGTTCCCACTGCTGGGACTCGGGGCCTTCTCTCGCAAGGAGAGAGTTAAGGCCATAATCCACCTCGCTGGCCCAGTGCGGGTTGGTGGATGACACATGACTTCCAAAGATTCTAGGTCCATGTCGGTTTCCTCACGATGTTTTCTTACTATTTCAGACTACAAACAATTAATTCTAAACAATTGTTTCGAAATATTTTCAATAACCGTTTTTTAAACAAATGTTGTATTTTAGTAATTTGTAGGCAAAGTAGTTTTGGTAGTTTTCTTGCAAACAGATAGTAAAAATACTAGAAGTGCTGCTTGTATCTATAAAAAACCATTACAACTCATTATTCTATTTCAAAATAGCTCAGAATTTTAAAACAGAAGATACTTACAATTTAAAGTAAAAATCCAGATCCAGATCTTAGTCCAGAGATTATTCTTTCGAAATATTTCATTACACGTAGATTGTATAGTGGCATTAATAGTATATACGTACCACATTCTGGCCTCGTGGCCTTAGTTGGTAGTAGCTCTGCCTGCGAAGCCGAGGGTCGTGAGTTCGATTCCCACCCAGTGCAAATATTTGTGTGATGAATTCAAATGTTTGGACTGTGTCTGGGTGTTTTCTATGTATAATAACTATGTATTTAATACTATATAAGTATTGTATCAGCTATCTGGCCGCCATCATACAAGCTTTGCTTAGTTTGGGGTCAGATGGTGTTGTATGTGAATTGTCCACCAATATTTATATTTATTTATTTATTCTTAGTTTAGTATTCATGTTAAAAAGATTTAAATTTAATATTAAAGTTTGACAACTATTTTTAGGAAGCACCCGAACTGTATTCGTAGAATGCACGTACTACATACGATCTGCTCGGTATTCCCCGAGTGGAGTTAAACGGGAGACGTTGCAAAAAGAAATAACAGTTCTCTGCAAACGCTCAACTTGATTTTCCGCGCCATCCAAATGCTCTAGGGGCTAACGTAGAGGCAAAGTTACTAACAGAAAAGTGAGTATGTGGGAATCTCCAGTACTTTAATATTGGCAATTGTTGTTAAGAGCTACCTAAGTATTACATGAAAAATATATTTTTTCTATTACTTTAAAAAGTTCTGACCTAAAAATTAAATCGAGTTTCATATGACTCAGCTGTGTATTCACGTTAAATGTACACATTTAATCAGATGAACTGAAATGTCTACTTGTTTATTTTAAAGGGTTTTGTCTAGTCTTACTTTTGACACACTGAACAATAAGAATTGAAATTTAAGACTTGTTATTTGTGAATCTTACAAAAAGTTAATTTGCATAAAACGATGTTTTCGTAGTACTAATTGGGTATTCAAATGGAGTGATGTCCACGTGTAGATCGGTGTCGTAGGCATACAATTCATTTCATTTCATTTCACTGATAGCTTATCCCAGCCGTGGTGGGAACGTTAATGCGTATTCCTTGGTTGTCAAACAGAGCGAATAGAGATTTTTAAAAAGGTAGAGGTTAAAAAATTGACAACGTTACTTGGCCAATATTTCTGAATATTTGGCCAATATTTCAGAACATCTGGCCATGTAATTGTGGCCAGTATTAGTAACGGACATCGGAGCCGCAGTGGAAGGACCGTGGTTGCAGGCGAGTGCTGGTATCACGGTACGTCGTTTTTCCTGCCCTTGATAGTCTTGCATAGTCGCCAACGTTGAGATGGCAAACGCGGTGAGACTACAGGAAAAGAGGAGTGCCGATATTATGGGGTGCCACTATTCCTGTCCTGTCCTGCCGAGTGGATGCAGGTAACAGACTCACCACATCTGACCTGTTGTGGGGTACCAAGGGTGTCTAGTCGTGATGGTATCTTGCTGTTAACTTACTGGTTAGTACCCCATGTGATCTCGATGTGCTTTGGGCGGTCAGGTACGCTGGTTACGAGACTTTGTCCTTGGAGAGAGGCAAGCTCACCGTAGCCGATTTAGTTCCAGTTTGCAGAAGAATGTCACAGCATCCCCATGTTCTCGCTATTGGCAGCATAAGTCGAACCTCGTGCAAGTTTTAGTCGGTAGCACCACTTATGGTATTGAGTCCAATATAATTCAACTGTCTCCCTAAGGTAAAACGGTAATTATAATATTTCCTCCACGTAAGAAAAGATTAAAAGCGGGAAAGTAAAAAAATATACGACAAATAGAGCTGACTTTTGACCGCAACTCTTTTGATGATGAATGTAATAATTCTGTTTTTCATTACATTGTTACGACAAGATTAAATAAAAGGATTTGCCATTTTTGGTTGTGATATCGTGAAAACAGTGAAAAGGTCTGTTAACTACGTAGACGTAATCTCTGTAACAATATTAACGACCAAGAACAGTGAATTAAAACGACCAATTCACTTTCCCATTTTTCAATTATTCTAAACTGTAAGATTTTCTCTGTAGGTAAGTACGCAAAGCTACGGAAGTGTCTATCACGAATCACCTTGATACCCTCAAAATTTGCGGTTCATCCTGATTAGCAGCGGATTATTAATTTTTAATGAAGTCAATTTGCGTGAGTCCATTAGCGAAGGGAAGTTTTCCAATATCACCCGGCTCCGTGGAGTGAACAGGTAATTTTATGCTTCAAGCCTTCTTTTGCGTATCTATACTTTCTTTGAAATTAGCCGTATTGCAATTTGCCACTTGCAAACATTATTTTCATACTATTGGTTTTTAATACTTACAAAACAACTAGGTTCCATCATTGTAATAGTGATGTATCAATTATTTAAACATTCTGAATGGTTTCATCATTACACTCGTGTTAATAATTACAAGATATTTATAGTAGTTATATTATGGTCTACCATATAACAACGATTTTCCGAGTTCCTGATATTTCGATGCAGTTCTGCAGTTTGTTATTTTATTCGTAGGTTTACTTGAATGTTGTTAGAATAAATTTCGTTGAAATAATAAGACGACAAATTTGACAAGGATCGGAAAAGTGATCTTAGTCATGAAACGGCTCTATGGCTTATTTTGCTATTTTAAGAATATTTTCGTCATCTTCCCACTTCTGTTAGGAAAGTGACATTTGAACTAAAAATCTAAAATCTGCTCTTTTAAAAACCACGAAGCCACTGAAAAACTGGTGCTACTGAAGCTAATATGTAATACCTTTAAGTATTAAAATTTAGTTGCACAAGACTTAATCTTCTTTGTGGACGAGACCCGGTATTAATTCTAGCAGCACCCAGTGGTTGCTGCAAGTAGTTTCCGTCATTTTTCTGGGATAAAGAATAGCCTATGGACTATTTCAGACTACATGTAATCTGTGTCAAATTTCAACCCGATCCATTCAGACGTACCGATGTGATTGAGTAACAATCGTGCAACCATTTAAACATCCAAACTTTTGCATTTTCAATATTATTAGGATTCTGAATAAAATTTACAACTAAGCAAAAATACTGTGACCCTGCGTAATGCTGATTGTAATAGAAGATCTTCATTTTTCAGTCGGCCATTTTGTCAGCATTATTGCGACTTCCTAATCTAAAGGTAAAAGACATTGTGATGGAACTCGATTAAATTAAGTTACTACAGCGAAAAAGAGGGCAATTTCGATTCTCATAGAATTCAAATGAGCTTTTTATTCAAACAGCGGACTGAGTCGACACTAAAACAGACGGTTCCACTCCATTGCATTAGATTACAAGAACACGGTTTCATACTGCTATACTTTCTTTCCGCATAAATATCTGTTTTAAAGCTAAAGGTTTGGCGAGACAAAATCTGGAAAATGTTTGGGTATAGTTTTTAAACAGTTTCAAAATGGAGATTTTAAACAGTGGAGTGGAGGACAACATTTGTGATCCAATGTTTTGTAAACATTGAATGTAGAAAGGCAGAAGGAAGGGCAAGCAGCCTAACCATTTCAAAACAAAGAACCACAACAAAATGTATCTTCTTTTACTTAAAACATTTTCAAGGTCACTGAATGAGAAATCGACGTTTTTGACGTCGACAGAATAAAAAGAAAGATACTCGTATATTATGTCGACAAACACGGGTAAAATTTTGATTTTTACAAACGGTAAAAATGTATGTACTTATAATAGTTTTTGGAATACAGAGGTCAGTGTTTAAACTTTTTGTTTTAATTCGGAAAAATAAAATTTAAATTATCCAAGGTAAGAATTGAAAGATTGAATTTAGTAGATGTTATTCTTTATTTAAATATGTTTTCTAATAGATCTTACATAAAGCAGGCGATATGATACGGAAATATGAATATTTGTCGATATAGTACCGTAATATACTGCTATAAATAACTAATTGTTACTTTAAAGCTATACAATACCTTAAAGCAATTAGTAAAGTACATCAACAGAATACTTAAATTAAAAAAAACGAAACATAACAAATACTGTTTCTTAAAATTTGATATGAATATTTATTTTTCTAAATTATTTTTTATCATAAGCTAATACATATTTATAACAAAAAAATCTGAATTATAATACTGCCTATAAGGTTAACACTATCGAAAGCGATAAATTGTGTTTTAAATACTTGTAACCGCAGGACAAGCCACAAAATGGAACATATCCGACAGTTGTATTGAAATCAGCATGTTTGTCATTTATCTCCGAAATATTTATGGAAAAATATTTTTTTACAAAAGTTTATTTGTCAAAAGCAATGATCATATAATTTTAGTAAACATACATGTTTTTTCATGTTTAACATCAGGCATAATGCGGTCAATCGCACATTTATTTTGTATAAAACATCCGTGTCAATGCGTCGATGAAATTGACTTAAACTCAGTACAATTAAATTCAATTGATACATACTCTTTCATTTCCTAAAATTTTAACATAACTATCAACGTAATAAACTTTCGTAGACACAACAAAGATACTTGATACATAATTAATACGTAGGCTAAGTTGATACAACGTTTAAATTTTCTCGGTTTGAACTCAAACTGAAAACATTAAATGTAAATAATTTGCGATCTAAATGACTTTTAATTTCTTTTTGTCGGATCGGTCGTATTACTAATACTTTTTCGTTTGCGTTACAACGGCCATGGTGCCGTAAAGAATTCTTCTCGGTGAACACGCCAGTTGTAACTTCAAAACCTTTCGAGGAAATTAAACATTTTTTAGATCCAAATTAAGCCATGTTTAATCTTTTATAATTCATAAGTTGAATTTTTTTACATGTTTTTTACGTTATACATTATTTTGATTCTACGACTAATAGCGAAACGTCAAGTATGGCATGGAACACTCTATCAGAAAATATTCATCAGGCCGTTTTGATTTATTCTAGAGGTAACTTTTGCCTATCATATATAAACAGTAATACATTATATTAATTGATAGTAGGTATACATTTAGCACTAAAATGTAAGATTATTTTACAGTTACTTAATTGTTAAGTTACTTAAAGTTACAGCATCATAAGCACGATATAGTTAAGTATTTACAAGAAGTATGTACAAAATTAGACTAGTATTTTTTTTCTAGTGTTTTTCCTACCGAGCAGCTAATCTAATAAATATATCTATGAATGCCTACCGTCGTCGTCGTGGAATAGATCTAATATTGTGTCCAGGTTTTGGCTGAAAGAAAAAAATAATTATTATAAAACATTGCGTAAAACAAAGTAAAAAAAACAGTTTGTTCCAATCAATAAGGCCCTTCGTACACTATGCTACGCAAATCTTGGATACTAATGTTGTATACTACATTAGTATCGTGTCGCGAGTATCGAGTAGCGCACGGTCCGTACACACGGCATTGAATCGCAAGACGTGAATTGCCTATTCAGCGACTACTGACATAGCGATATGACATTCTCCACCTCAGAAACAAATTTAATATTCAATAACTGCTCCGCCATCTTGAAAATCGCTGCAACTTATGTAGCGACGATCAGGCAGGTAGCGCACGACTGGCGCGACGCGAGTCGCGGGACGAATGTCGGCGACGCAACTAGTGTACGAGCCTCAATGAATTTGTATGGCGGTAGTCGCTTGGAGACTAAAATCGTCGAGTATCCAAGATTTGCGTAGCATAGTGTACGAAGGGCCTTAGAGTTTTTTGACAATAGATTTACATTCGACTGCCGCCTCGCATAAGGTGAAGCGACGAGCGGGTTTATTATTAAATCTATTAGGGACTCTAACACAGGCACTCTTGCCTGTGCCTTTTTGAAACTATAACTACTGTACAATAAAATAAAGATAAAATAAAATAAATTTATTTCAACAAAATTGATCTTCACTAAACAATATTTTCTTACTTCTATAAACAGGTATTTTATTTTGTGCAATGTACATACCTAACAAACTATTTACTTATACTAAGCCCATCAGAATCTCAACCTACGTATTTCATAGTTTACATGTTCTTTTTACGAAACTGGAGTTTTTTTTTTGTTGAGTCCACCATAAAACAAAAACGCTTTTTCAGACTACGACCAAACCGACAGAAAAAAGAGCAAATTTAATTAATATTAATACATTTTGTCCTCGCTATTTCTTTTTAAATTTGTTCTACTTCCACCGGCTATTATTATTAATGCGTTTATTTATGCAAATAACAAAAAATTATAATGATTGATAGACAATGTTTGACTCAGTGGTAGTTTACTTTAAACATAAGGGCTTTACTTACCTTTATAATGCATGTCGCGATGCATGCTGGGGCAAGTCTTTCCAGGGTACTGTGAATCAAATTAATTAATTAGTAAACATTTATAGTCTAAAATCCCAGAGATGCCAGACTTCACCTATTTTCTGATGAATGAAATGTGGACGATTGAGTAGAGTTAGTAAGTACTAAGAACACATGCTTACTCGCCAACTAGCTTAGACGGCCAATTTTGAGATATGGGGTAATGAAGGTATATACAAACATTACTTCACGTATTTTCTAATAAGTGATTTTCACGTATGTTTGTAGGCAATAAATATCCTTAAAAACATGGTCCCAATACTCCCCGACACGTTCCGTCACGTTCCGTCGTTAACTTCACTTAAATTCTCATGCTCCATTTGTAAATATGTTCGTCAGACAACTATTTTGAAGCTTTTTCCAATAAGATAGACCAATCTAATGGGGCAATCCCCTAAACTCAACTATGCCTCTATGGGTAAGAGCGCGAGACTGAGCGACACTTTATTAGGAAATATTGACTTAAAATTGAGTTTAGGGGATGATTGGTCCCTTAGATTGGTCTGTCTTATTGAAAAAAGCTTTAAAGTAGTTGTCTGACGAACATATTTACAAATGGAGTATGAGAATTTAAGTGAAGTTAAGTTATTATTTTTGAGTATACGTGAAGTAAGTAATGTTTCATACGTGAAGTAAGTAATGTTTGTATGTACCTTCATTACCCCATATCTCGAAATTGTCCGTCTAACCAAGTTAGCGAGTAAGCATGTGTTCTTAGTACTTACTAACTCTACTCAATCGTCCACATTTCATTCATCAGAAAATAGGTGACGTCTGGCAGCTCTGGGACCTTACTCTTTTAATATTTATCACGATGGTAATATTGCACATTTTAACCAACTTCAAAAAAATTAGGAGTTTTCTCAATTGGACCATAATTTTTGAAAGTAACATGTTGTGTTGTTCAAAACGTTTTTTCGATTTATTCTGAAGTTAAGATCTTATAGGCATCTTTTTTAACTCTTTATAAAAGGCTTTCAAAAGAGATGGATGGAAACTGTTCACCGTCAAAAAAATAGTATTACTACTTAAGTCTCCTTCATAATTTTCTTATGCTGATGATGTAGCAGCTGCGTTGGAAGCAATTCGAGAGGCACCGTCGTACTAAGTGTTACCTTTAATTAATTTTGGATGTTGCACATTTAAACAAAGTGTTAAGAGTTCATCTGGGGAAATACTAGACCTTTGCCAGTTGTTCTACCGCCAAGTAGTAATGTGTAAAGTTACTGTGTTTTGGTTTGAAGGGTAATGTTTCTAGTGAAATTACAGGGCATAGAGATAAAACATCTTATAAAATTTGGCCTCTTCATATGTTACAATAGCTAGGTGTCACTGTACTGTTATGGGCTTACCATCAGGCACATGTACTTCTCGTCTCATCACCCTATTCTATAAAAAACACTATTACTTTACAAGCGAAACGCCGATACTAGTGTTTAGTGCGCAGTGGTACCAGTGACTGCGGGAGTCGGTAGTAAATTGTTAAAGTCACCTAACACTCATAAGCGACTGTGAGCAAGGTAGGTAGATAAATCAATTACACACAATACTAGCTGAGATCGTCATTGCTGTTGATTCTAACAATTCGTTGGTGCGTCTGCACTATGTAATGCCCCCTATACACACTGGCCGAGTGGAGGCCAACGCGAGCGTTTACAAAACGGTACATGGCAAGTGGTAGCATCCACACACTGGCCGAGCGCAGGCCAATGCAAGCGCCTTTGTTTTGTGCATAACAACCGACATCGGTCCGAATCGAGGCAAATGGTCACGAGCGACGGCAAGCGGAGAAGAGTCAAGGCAAATGAGCCCTATACACACTGGCCACTTGCCGTCACTCGGCCAGCTAAGCGAGTGGTCACAAGTCAAGGCAAATAGCCCCACACACCGGCGTTGGCCTTCACTCGCCGGCGCTCGGCCAGTATGTATAGGTGTTGCTTCTAACAGCGCTTCGGTCAGTGCGTCTGCGATAGTAGCCGCCAATTTTTAGGAGGTACACGAAGTATGACGTCACCGTTAATCAACAACTATAAGCTATGTAACTGAGCTGAGTAACATTACTCAGTACCTTGCTAAGATCGAAGTCGATGTTGGTCCTGACCGCGCGGTGGTGTAACGGCTGCGGTGGCCGGAAGTTGTTCCCAAGGGGCGCCTTTGGATGTCGAGCGTCGCCCTGCATCAGCCGCCGTAAACCATGCAGCTAGAGAAGATAGATCGGTACTTACACTTTATAGATTCACAAAACATAGATAACATAACACTTATAGCCCAGTCAAAATAGACATTCCAGTTTGCATTAATTCCCAACAAGCTGGATTTTTGTTTAGGCCTTGAATACGTCATTACAAATGATATGTCGAAAGTCCCCATCGATCCCACTTGTGCGTTGTTTTTTATTCGAGGTCAAAGGTTACAAATTTGCGTTTTTGCGTATATCTCTGAAACAACGAGAGCTATCGAAAAATGTTTCAGGCAAAGTTTAAAGATCGTAAAATTGTCTACAAAAAAGATCATTTTTCTTCTACAAAGCATCGCTTTTGAGATATCGTCACTTTAGACCGCAGGAAAGTCGTATTTTCGACTACATGCACACATTTCCGCACCACCTCTGATTTTGAATATTGTATTTTTGCCTCTTTTGAAAATTGCCGATGTCGTATCGCAGCCAGTTATCGCATGAAGGAATAACATATGAGGCTGACATTTTGGATATGCAGTTAAACTTTGTGAAGAATATATTTTCGTTTGTTCTTGAGCTCTCCCAGGTTTTAAAAAGTAAATGATCTTATCCCTAGGTGTTCGTGCAGTTAATATTATTAACAAATCTAAATCTTCTCTAACAACGATAGTTGTATTGGTGCTACTGAATTATTCAATTGCGGTTTCAATAATGAGGACATCAGCGTCATTTTAAGCTTGTTTCACAACAATATTGGCAGCTGAAAATTCTTCACATAACATCGAAATTTATTGTGTGTATTAGCAAGAAACTACTGTTGGTTTGTCGGAACAGTCATCACGATCAAAAACAATATCAAACGATGAAGATGTTTGTTTAGCTCGACGACGTTGTTCTGCAGCTTTGATATTTTTTGTATAACCAGTGTAACCGTCAAATATTTTAGTAACGTTGCGACCAAACTTTATCGCTTTATGAACTTTATAATATACTAATAGGTAAACTCCATGACAGCTCCAAAATGGAATAGCCGCGAGAGAGGATGGTACAACCGAGCTCTTAAACGACGGTGGAACACCACTGATAAGAGTCCTAAGCTCTGTTTAATGTCGTGTCTTCTCGTCGTCTCTCTCACAATGTCTAAAGACAAATCTTCGATCAGTGTGTAGGTGTGTCATGACCCACGGTGCCAAAACGAGGACACTGACAGCTAAGGTAGTCCACAAATTTAAAGTTGCAGAGCGTGGAACATGGAACGAGCTATGCTTTGAGTTTCTCTGGAAGATTGAATTCGGAACTAGAGAACCAAGGTTATACCGACATAGCTCAACGCATTTGCAAATTAAAGTGGCACTGAGCCGGCCATACCTGCCGCAGAACCGGAGTAGACATGTTCTTCAGTGGAGACCGCGAATCGGGAAACAGTGTAGACATCCTGAGACTAGATGGAGTGACGATGTATGGAAGACAGTAGGCAGTAGATGGAGACGTAAGGCTGAGGTTAGGGCTGACTGGCGGATCATGGAAGAGGCCAGGGAACTTTGTCCAGCAGTAAACTAAGATAGGGTGATGATGATGGTGATGAAACTCCACGACCTCCAGCCAGTAGGTACTAATAATACATAGATCCACATTTCCTCTCTAAGAATGGACTACAAATCTGTGTGAACCGTAGAATTGTTGTTGGTCATGTCTTGCAGTCAAGTATGATAATATTATCCAAGCTCGTTCTATAATTATTATTCTACAAAGTAGTTTGGTACCTAATACTTAACTCCTATTTCAAGGATGACTCTCTAAAAGATTATACCAAATCTCGAACTTATTAACATAATCTTTGTATAGAAATTTCAGATTCTGGAATTCACGATAATTGCACGATGATGATGATTATAAAATAAAATTATATAAAATATTGCGTCCACAATTTTGCAGTTGGTCCACGTTGTTCATATTCCTTTAATTTTGTATGAGTGCCTATTCGTATTTTCTATGTTTAAAATAGCCATAATGAGAGCAGTACATCGTAGAAGAAAAAGTGTTAAAATCTTTCAATTTTATGATCTACAAACTTTGTTTGAACCATTTTTCGGTAGCTTTCATTGTTTCAGAGATATACGCAAAAAAAACGAAAATTTGCGTCTTTGACCTCGAATAAAAAACAACGCACAAGGGGGATCGATGGGGACGTTTGATATGTCATTTGTAATGTAATGACGAATCCAAGGCCTGCACAAAAATCCGGCTTGTTGGGAATTAATGCAAACTGGAATCATAATTTACTCTATTTTGACTGGACTATTAACAAAATGTACGAAAGCCAGTAGACGTCACTCCTGAAATATGGTCCTTGAATAGGCGGCTTTAAATTAATTCATTATATATTATATACAAATATAATATCGGATTGCAGTCATTTAAACCACATTTTATGACTAAACATTATAAAAAAAATACGATTTGAATAAAAATACACAATACTATATTAATTAATAAATAATATAATATAATAATAAATATAAATTTTGAATATATATTTGAAATATATATTTGAAAATGTTTTAAATAATAAAGATTCGGAACAGTTAACATACCGATGGATTATGCGTCAAGAGAATTTGTTATTTTTTGGCTACTTTGTTCAAATCACAAATTGATAAACGTACCTAATTTGTTTTTTTTAACAGCACACAATAAACCATTCGTAAACTTTAGTGTGAAGAGGTAAAAAGACGACTTGAAATTATTTCTTTTGGTGAAAAAGAGTCTTAAAAAATGTTTCATCAATGACACTGGTTCAATTCTGGGCCAAAATCACTGAAATCATACCTATCGGAAAACAGCTAGTAACCTGTGATAAACGGCCATTTACTCAAAAAAAAAAAGTTATTTTTGTCAATTTATTATCAGAAGTAGATGTACTAAGAGATCAAACACCTAGATGACTTCTCGATATCAAGCGTTTCATCGTAGACCGCATCGTCGCTAAAATCAGTACCACCTACCAGGATGTCAGAGTGTCAGTGCAAAAAAAAACAGATTAGGTTACAAGTTTTGGCTATTAGGAACCAGTATGAAATCATCAGTAACTTACAAAACAATTGGAAAACTCATACGGGTATTTTCAGCTTTCATTATAAGCCTGTAAACAGCGAACGAAAACGATTTCTAGTAAATTGAAATTTCTTCCTTTTACATAGTACTTGTGCTAGAGAGTGGTGTGTAGATATCATACTTGAATATTAACAGTATGGGTATCGGTCGTAACTAATTTATATTCTACAAGTTACGTGGGTATATAATTAACTCAATATTGGGTATTTAATTACCATTTAGGTATCTAGTCTAGTCAACAAGTGCTTTTTAGATCGTCTTCTCATCATTAATCGTCATCTTGATAGTTTTTGAGAAAACGCTAAGCCGGCTCGCAAAATTTGCAAAAGTTATAAACAATAAAGTGTTTAATTTTAAATTATTTGCCCTTTACCGTCGTATATTCTAATTATGTAAACAGTGTAATCTTATCTATGTGGGTAATACATTTACCGAATAATTAGGTATTATGTAATTTCGGAATTCAAAAAGTTACATGATGTTAATCATGCACTAGATTATATGACTTCTAAGTACTACAGTATAAAACACATTTTGCGTTGGCTGAATAACGACATGTCACATGCACACAATATCAACTATTTTCGCTGTCCAGTTCACATACTGTTATATTTTGTAGTGCTGATATAGTTCCGGTACGCTTGTGTGAGTGCTGGATTAACGGGCGAGGCGCACGCGATCCGCCCTATCTCCTCATCGATGTTTACGCCGTATTAAACAATTTGATTCTGATTTCAGATGCCCGTTCTGCTTTGATACTGTATGAATCTATAGTTACGTATTCCTTGAGTTAGTTTACGTACTTAGGATGTTTTTGTACAATTACGGATTGTTATTAAGTTAAGCCAAGTAAATCAAGTCTAATAAATGATCCATATGAAAATAAAATATCTACAAATCTGAAAGTTGATAGTGAGTGGAATATAGGCGGTGTAGTAAGATTAGGAGATATAGGTATAAAAATATCAAATACTAGCAGTGCCCTGCGATTTTACCCGCTATAATCTAACTGTGTTCCAAATTCCAACCTGACACATTCAGACGTAACGACGTGTCGTGACAAATACATCCACACATTGACATTTATAATATTAGTAGAATTCCTCGGTTTTGTTGTACAGATTTTTGATACAATTAAAAATAACAACGACAAAAATAGAGTATAGTTCACACACTGAAATTATTTGAAATGGAATGCAATGCGAGTAATTAAATTCTTCTATCGTACTACCTAGTTAACAAGCTGACAGTGGTATATCAACCCAACGGCATTAGCATGTGAGTTGAAACGCTAAACCGCATATCAAACCGAGTCTGAAACGACTCCGTGTCTTCCCCACCAGTTCTGCAGTTCCAGCACTTAATATCCCCCTACCAGCAAACGGAAAACATAAACAATGATTTATAATAACAGCCACACAACGCGGCACTTTCAGTTTACTTTTAACACGTACATAATTCACGGTGGAGTCTTTGTCTAAAGGCGAAGGACGTGAGTTGTTTATTGTAGCGTGAGCACAAATGAAAATGTTATTACGCTGGCCTCGACCGCGGGCGTTAGGGAAGCTGACCCACTGGATGAGGCACTATGACCTACCGCAATCCTATCACCGTGACAAGTCAAATTATGTTTTATTACTACACCCATAAAGTTTAACGACTACAATTTCAATATAGGTACAATATATTGCTACATCCCAACTAAAAACAAAATTATTTTCATTTGTATGTATTTGTTAGTGGATCTCAAACTTGGCTAAAACGTAATCTTGAACGTCTTGAGGCCAGATTGGTATAGAAACTGTTTTGAATTGAAATTGTTTAAATAATAACAACTGTAAATGAGCAAAAACAGCTCACATTGAACTTCAACAAAAGCGTCAAGACTATAATTACCACGAACAGTAGCTCAGCTGAAGTAGCAATGGGCAAGCCACATAGCTCGCAGAACTGACAACCGATGGGGAAGAAAGGTTCTCGAGTGGCGACCACGTACCGGAAGACGCAGTGTTGGACGCCCTCCAACTAGATGGACAGATGACTTCACAAAGGTCGCTGGAAATCGCTGGTTGCAGGTTGCGCAGGACCGTTTGTTGTGGAAATCTAGGGGCATGCCTATGTTCAACAGTGGACGTCTTGCGGCTGATGATGATGATAATTGCCACACTGGCCAGTTACGAATGTGTCTTAATCACCTAACCTGATTTTTAGAAAATGTCTATTTCATCACGTTAAAGTTCATTGTAATAAAGAACTTGGAAATATGCATTGATCTGATTGATTTTCCAAAAATAACTAAGGTAATAGGATACAATATCGTATCCAATAAAATACTTGAAGTGTAGTAGTCTGGTTCTGGGTGGTGAAGTAGAAGATGGAGTAGTCAGGGTGAGAGCAGTGCAGTGCTAGGTAATGATTTGGACTCTTCATGTTCCAATAGTTGCGTGTCACTGTGCTGTAATGTGGCAGGCATGTTGCTTACACTCAAGTACATGTTCTAGCCGTCTCGTCACTCTTTATTTAAACAATATTTATATACAATAACCCTGTTATATTATATAGGGTACTGCTTCAGCACAATTTTTCTTGTGTTCACGCAACAGTCGCGTTTTAAAAATACGTTCCTACTTTATTTGATTATTCAAAGCTCTTTAAACATTGAATTTGAAACGGCTACAAAGTAAGGCGTAGGTAAATCGTTGAGTATATTATGAATTTTGAGGTCTAGAATGGTATTTAAGCCCACATTATTATTATAAGTTGGTGGTCTAGTCGGGAGAACGGCGACTGCCGATCCGGAGACCCCGGGTTCAAACCCCACACGCACCACTGTCTTTTCGAAGTCATGTGCGTAATGCCGCTAACTTAAAACGGTGAAGGCAAACATCGTGAGGAAACCGACATGTACCTAGAATCTTTCGAAGTCATGTGTCATCCGCCAACCCGCACTGGGCCAGCGTGGTGGATTATGGCCTTAACTCTCTCCTTGCGAGAGAAGGCCCCGAGTCCCAGCAGTGGGAACGTTTAGTGGGCTGTTGATGATGATGATTATATTGTGGCCCGATATCCGTGATTGCGTTAACATTTTTCTACCATACATTTATAACATATTCCATTATTTATTTATACATAACTTTTTCTATGGAATCATTCGTATTGATCAAAAAACAAGAAATATTTATTTGCAATCTAAACTAGATACTAACCGAGCTATTTTTAAATCATGTGGGTGAAACAATCACAAGGTACTTAATTGGAACGCATTGGAAGCATATCTCCTTTCACGTAGATGGAGTTCGTATAAAAGACAAGTCCAAATAAATCATGTATTTCTAGAATAATAGTTCAAAAGACAGACGTTCCAGCACATGCACATTGTACCTAAATTCCCTATTTCACGGTAGAGCAAATAAAACTGAACATAAACGAAACTTTAGCTACGGCCATTTTCTTTAATTTCCTTAATTTACGAGCGTGAAGCGAAAAACGGCACACATAAGATTTTCCACGACAAGAAATAATGGGGTTCCATTATTTTTATGTCTGGTGTCGAACTCGGCGCAAGCAAGCGTGTAATGCAAATAGGGTGAAGTTCAGCCGTTGCAAGCTCGGCTCATATTGATTGTTATTAAGAAGGTTCTGTATCGAAGTACTCAGCTCATGTATACCTGTTAAAACATATAGACTACAGGCCCGTGAACAAAATTTACGTATTAAATGAACCACCAGGAGACCTATGTAGGATGATAGAAGGGTATAAAGTAATAAGATTCAGCACTATGCCGTCACTTGTAAGCTGTCCAACTGAGTTCAGTCGAAGAGGGGGGGTTGCAACCCTCGATCATTTCTCCTTGTCGCATGATTGTTGTACGGCGTTGCGGAATAATAGATTGGAAGAGGTATTGTAGTCTAATATATAAGTTTTATAATAATCAAAATGACCGTCAAACTTTTATGAATAGATTCCTTCAAAATCAAAAGGTTATCTGGAAGATCGCTTCTAGCGATAAGATCGCCTTTTGTTACCATTACGTGTTGTTGTTTTGTAGGTAGCGTTTTTTTATGTTTGTTAAAAACTTTGATTGTAGTGCCAATAAAGTGTTTTGTATTGTATTGATGGTAGTTTTACGACGCCCCTATAGGTATAGTCTGTTTGAGATAATACTTTCAGAAATCGCATTTGAAAGGCATCCTACTAATATTATAAATGTGAATGTTTGTTGCTCAATCACGTCCTAATGTATGAAAGGATTGGGCTGAAATTTGGAAAACAGATAGATTATAGCCTGGAAGATCACATAGGCTACTTTTTATCCCGAAAAAACAACGGGAACAACGGGAACGGGAACTTCGCGGGTAACACCGCGGGGCGCTGCTAGTATATAATATACAAATGTTTGGGATAAGTTATAGCGATCTTCGAAAATAATATAGATCAGTCAATTTCTTCTGCACAATAATTTTATGTTTTTTTTTACTGTTTTTAGATATTACTTCCACTATTCTTTTAATACCACACTTATTCATTTTTTTGTTTACAGATCATACAATTACTATAGTTTTGTGACCGTAGAGCCTCTAGAAAAGTTGTTTTTTGTTACGGTAAGTCAGAAACAAAAACTTTGTACCTTTCAAGTTTTTTACTAGTGCAGTTTATCTAATACTATACATATACTATTATTACAGGATGATGTCTTTATTATTCTCAGACACACTTTGCATTTTCCAAATAAGGAAACATTTAGTCATAATACATAAAATAAAATAAAGTCTACAACAAATTAATCAATTAAAAACCCACTCCTAACAGTACCCGGCATAAAAGTGCCCATTACGCTGGCAGCATTACCACGCTGAATAGCGATTGACAATCTTTGTGCCAGGTACAAGCCAGAGCGGGAGTCACCTCCATTATTACTATAATAATAGGTTTATTGTTATTAACATTTATAGTTCCAAGTTTGAAGTAGTTCATAGAACATATTTATGGAATCGGAAGAAAAATGAGTGAAATTAGTAAAATTCACTAATATACATCATCGATTCTGTCAAAGTTGTTCCTTCTTGACCTTTGTTTGATTATCTAATTTATGTACAAATGTAATATAGACGACGTAACTGTTTCAAGCTGGCGATATTAGAAAAGTTTCTCGCACTCAATTAAGTAAGTTATAACCTTCGCCAGGTCACAGCGTGTGTTCAACTTCGTATGGTATTCTTTTCAATAAGAATACACAAATCAAATGATGGATAAAGAAACATTTAAATGTGAAATATAAAAAATATAACAACTACAGAGAATATACGAAAAGGGTTATAAGTGGCGGACTTATCGCTTAAGGCGATCGCTTCTAGGATGAGAAAAAAGTCTTATATCAGCATAGATGCGATATTTGACAATAACCAAAAATACAAATACTTCCAAACATAAAATATAATACATTATGAACAACCTTATTACCTTAAAACAGTTCTAATGAAAAGTGTTACAGGTCCCTACTTAACATTATTTACTGCCTTTATTATCCATGGAACCTAATGAAAATTACGAAAAAAGTATTCTTCCACACAAAAATGCTCTTCAGTATCGACAAAATGTACGTCTACAATTTCTTTCAAGTTATCTAAGTTAGCCTATCATAAATATAAACGTTGTTCAAAATAATTGGTTAAAACGTGCCTTTTCTAACTATTGGTTCCGGGGGGTCTAGAACTCCAGTAAAGACAAAAAAACAAAAGATAGATGATACCTGTTGCTTAGTGATGTAAATGGGTTTGTTGATGATGACCCAAGTGACAGTCTCGAAACACGCCGGGGCCGTAGTGGAGCCGTCATACGTCATGTAGTAGTCAGTGTCGGGGAGAAGACCCCGGACTGACAACTTATTCACTGGCATCTCTGCTCCTGTCATATAAAAAACGTCATTTTTATCAGTAAATTTTTCACCTTGGCGTTTATTAGTAGAAGTTAGTTATATCGCAAACAACGTCGTCTACCAATTAAGCGATTGAGGAAGGGCCTCAATAAACACTTCAATGATTGATAAATTCAATAGCTGTTTATGTCAATACTAACAATAATAATAATTGAAGTGTTTATCAGGGTCAGGATAGAGACAATTAAAAATAAGGTAAGAAAGCTTTATGAAATATCCCAGTATTGCGATATTTCAGGCACTTTACAATAAAAATGGCGTAAATATTCGTTGAAAGCTCAGAGAAAAGTTGTAGTAACCCAGAGACCAAACTTTGAAGAAAGGATGGTCTCAGGCCAATTTATTAAAGTGTAGTCTTTCTTTGAATATTTTTACGGTGTGTGATTAACTGTGATATAATTATTCATACAAATATAGCAGTTGTACGTACGAACGAGCAAAACCTAGCAGTGCAACGCGGGGCAATTGTCCAAGGATAGGTCCAAGGAAGGAGGCCAACCAGAAGAAACGGACATCGTAGTTTATAGGTAGTGGTAGTTTAATATTCTTACAAAATCCTTGTTTTTTCTTTCAATATCTAAAGTTTGGATAATCGAGGGTAGGTAGTCTCCGGTAAGAGATGGCATTTTAAGAAAACAGAAGTACCCTGAGATAAATTTAAAACCGTATTTGTCTATTTCGGTTTTTAGTCTTGGCCATAAAATAACAAGAAAAGGCGTGTGCCTTCCTTAGTTGATTATAGCAGTACTGCTATAATCAAATAAGTACTTATTTGCAGAGTACAAACAATAAACTGCTGTTATCATTAGAATAAAATAATAATATTATGGTGTTGACAATAGCGATATACGTGGCTAGGCTGTGGAATACGTTGCCTGAGTGGGTTTTCCCCGATGGTTACAATCTTTGTGTCTTCAAATCGAGAGTGAATCGGTTTTTTCTAGGTAAACACGCTTCATCGTAGACCGCATCGTCGCTTTACATCAGGCGAGATGGCGGTCAAGTGTAAACCTATAAAAGGTAAAAAAAAAAAAAAAAAAAAAAAAAAATGACATTATTACTTATTGTTAAAACTCACCTCCGTATTTAATATTTTCTAGCTCCTCTGTCAATACTCTCAACTCAGGATTCGATAAATCTCCCAACTGAAAAATTACAGTAAGTCAGGCACAAAACTATCACTTTTAATGTCATGTTATTTTATTTTAAATACATCAGACACGTGTTTTAGTTAAAAACTGTACTGTAGGTGGCTGTAATTGTTTGTCGCTTGCAGAAATAGCTTGTTTCAGCAAAGTTTCAGTTAACTGCGGTCACAAGCGAAATATGAACGTGAGCGCAAACACGTTCCCTCTGGGACAACAAGGAATCTGCTAACACGGAGACCGGCCTTCATTAAGGAAAGCTATAAAACGATCGGACAACGAGGCCCAGACGATCACGAGCCAGAGATCACGATCAGTTTGAGCCCGAATTAAATGGGGGTTAGCCGAATTGATAATAATAAGTAGACTAGTGCCCTGTTTATCGAAAGGGTTGACGGCAGCTGGTGTAAAGCATTACATAATTGTATACATTGTATTTCTCTGAATGTTTAATTTGAATGTCTCTTGTTTTCAGCGCAAATCTATACTAATATTATAAAGCTGAAGATCTTATCTATTTGAACGAGCTAATCTCGGGAACTACTGCACCGATTGTATACTTTTACGACACTGAATTTCAAAAATTATTTCACCATTGGATATGTACGTGATTCCTAAGTGCCTGGTATAGACCAGTATATTATTATGTACAACGGGCAAAGCCGGGGCGGACCACTAGTGTAAAATAAATGAGCTTGTTAGAACGCTCTACAAATATCTGAAATATCGTTAATTTCGTATTATTTATCGTGAATCATTTAGGCTTAAGATAATAGTTGTTTTTTGTATGAATGTCTTTAAATGAATGAATTAAATACAAGTCCCTGGAACTACCAAATTAAATTAAAATATATATTAATAACCCTAAATACCACAAGACTTATTAATATCGACGTTTCAACCACGGAATATGGCTAAACGTGTTATTTATTAAATTAAATCATTTTGTAGGTGAACAAATTGTACGTCACGGGTTAGCGTTAGTTCTTTACAACCTCAATCAAAACCAAAAGTCATTTGTCTTCTATTGAACTGCAATAGGCCAGTTTTGACAGCACAAAGTATGCGAGGACACCAAGTATATTAACAAAATGAAGATTCTATGAAACCTGTTTCAGTAGACTTCGTATTTGAACATTGTTAATTGGAACTAATAGCGAGTGGCGATCCGGTGCCGCAGAAAACAGCAATTTCCTTGATTAACCGCGCTCACTCCAGACAGGAGTGAAAAGGTGCGGCTTCGTGATAACACCTCGGAAACAATTACCACAAAGTGCACTGGATTTGCTGTATCGATGGTTTTACGGAAAACAAATATGAGATTTTTGATTTTTGAGGCTTTGCCTAAAGCTTCATTTTCTTTTATACAAACCATTATAACCAGGAGAAACAAGATTTGTATTTTTGCACTATAATTTCTCTTGAAACATTGCCCTACAATTTAGAACATAGTTTTAATTTTTATTATTATACAGTTTTTTTTGTTTCACAAAACTTCTTTACCTCACCTGAAGTAATAACGAAATTGAGACGATTCCTTGAGCCTTGTGTAGCGCCTCGGAGAAATTTGAATAAAGCTGAGAGTTGAAACCAAATATTTGAATCTGAAACAATATAAATAATTTAATTTGAGGAAAATTCTTCACTAAATAGGCATTTATAAAATTCTAAGCGTCAAGATATTCAAGTAAGAACTTTGGGTAAAACAGACATCTCAAAATTCCAAATTTATTAATATTCAAAGGTATATTAATTACTACATAATATGTATAAAAAAATATCGTCAAATATTATAGTACTTTTATAAGTCAAAGTTTGAGCCTGAGTATATTTTTTTATACCGTTATCGATATAATAACAATAAAGATAATAATTTAGGATATTACAATTTTTCCAACAATATTTACTGTAGTATAACATAAGAAACTTTTATCTAAACTTTTGTTTTGTAATTTAAATTTTATACTGTTACTATTGTATGTTATAAGTTTCTGTGATTTAGGATATATGAATAAATATTGTAAAACCGTATTTTGGCAATATTTGACTAAAAACTAAGAAATAAAACAAAAACCAATCAAAATTACATGAAATCTGTGTATAATTTGTTCACCAAATCACTTGTATCTACACATCGTCGAGTAAACAAATCAAACCCAGCATGTTATAGTGACACGGTCCCTGATTCTCGTGTCTACATTCGAATTTATCCCATAAATAAACACGAGTTACAGTCGAGCGAAGCCTTCGCCCTCAGGATTTCGGAGTGCGTGTGAAAACATCTGTTACGCTTTGCCTTTGAGCTTCTAACAAATCCGCGATCATGTTTCGGCATTTAGCTTCAGGAGTGGTATTAAATAAAAATGTTTCACTTTGTGTGTTTTATTTCATAAATTCACAAGGAAAATGTGTTTGGGAAATTATGTTAAGAAATATTTGGTTGTGGCCGGGCAAATTTAACATAATACATATAAATAAATATATCTTTTATTTTAAACTGGTACCGCTTATTGACTTTAACTGAGTTGTTCTACAAGTTTTCATAATTGTTCAAAAATCGAAATGTCATTCCAGATTATAGTTTATCTCTGCACCAAATTTCATTCAATTCCTTCGATGCAAAAACTACTATATAGACCAGTAGTTGCATGAAAGACTAACAAAAGTTCACACCTCCCTCCATATAAACAAACTTTCTCGTTTATCCCTACTTCCCTACTAATATTATAAATACGAAAGCTATTTTGTCTGTTACGTTTACATGCTTTCTTATTGAACCAATTTCAATTAAATTTGGCATAGATATAGTTTATAGCCCGTGAGAGAGTCTGAGGATATGGCTAAAAAGAGTTGTAATGGATTTATTCACAGTGAAATGAAGAGAACCCCGAGATTAGGTCGCTCCTCTAGGCCTTGCATTCAAGCCGACAATGATTTATGTACGTTGCGTGATTTATGGTCACTAGTGCAACTGAAGCGGTCCTAGATGTTGGGTCGCGAATATTACGGCTATAGGTCGCGGCTGAAGAGGACTGCCAGTATCACTGTACGCCGATCTCCTTGCCCGGTGCAGCATTGACGGATACGCTACCGTAAGATGTTTAACCAGTCATCCTGCTAACCGGTAAAAGTGCCGGTATTGCGCCGCCGCTTTCCCTATCCTTTGCAGCTGAAAAGGGATAGGCGACGGGACCACAGACTTGACACGTCGCGGGGGCGTCCGGCACCCACTCACTGGTTAGTCCCCAGGCTAATCGCGCCGTGTTTTGGGTTCAAGTGACGTAGATGTACCCCAGGGGAGAACCTGGAGACGGACAAGCCGTGAAGTGTTCGCGGAAAAATGCGACAGCATCTCTTCAATCCCATAGTAAGCGGCAAAGGTGGAACTCCGTGGAGTTTTAGTCGATAGAGCCACCAATCGTGTCGAGTTCATAATAAATATACTCGTACCTAGTCATACATAGCCTGATAATTTCTAACAAGCGGAAAAAAGGGATGAAAGTTTGTAAGGAAGTTTTGTCATTTTTGAAGCTAGAAGTTTGAAACTAATGTCACAACCCTTAGATTACATTCACTGAGGGCAAACGATTGGTCGCTCACCAACCAGATGGGCTGATCAAGTAAAAGACCCGTCTTCCTCCAAATTTTACTCGGTAGTAAGAGACACGCGGGACAGAAACCAGTGGAGGCAGATCATCCGCTCCAGATGAAACCCTGATGCTCACCACGATTCTTAGACTGACCCATTTAACTAAATATGACATCCAAAGTATGTAACAAAGTACTTTTTTAGGGTTCCGTAAAACGTAAAAACGGAACCCTTATAGATTCGTCATGTCTGTCTGTCTGTCCGTCCGTATGTCACAACCACTTTTTGCCGAAACTATGAGAACTACACTGTTGAAACTTGGTAAGTATATGTATTCTGTGAACTGCATTAAGATTTTTACAAAAGTGTTTTAAAAAAACAAAAATTAGGGTTGCTCCCCATACTGAGAACTGAAGCTCAAAAATGTTTGTTTCATCAAACCTACACGTGTGGGGTGTCTATCGATAGGTCTTAAAAAATGATGTTGAGGTTTTTAATATAATTTTTGTCTACACTGAATAACTTGCGCGAGAGACGCTTCCAAAGTGGTAAAATGTGTGTCCCCCCCCTCTAACTTCTAAAGTAAAAAAAAAACTAAAAAAAAAAATATGATGTACATTACCATGAAAACTACCAACGAAAATTAGTTTGAACTCGATCTGATGAGTAGTTTTTTTTAGTACGTCATAAATACACTATTATTAAAACTTCGATCAAAGTTACAACGAACTACAAGAACTATGTGTACTATGTATATTTATTATGTTACTTGCTGGAACGGAACCATTCATGGGCGAGTCCAACTCGCACTTGGCTACTTTATTTTAAAGTAGAAACTTCACGTATAATTTAGGTAATAACAAAGAGCACAGCTAGTAGAATACGAGTACAAATATTTTTCACATAGCACCAACTAGGTCTAAATTTAGGGCTAACTAGTAATACTACATACATCAATAAATTATTTGTAGTTAGAGCTTACACCAGCTTTATATTAGTGGGCAAAGTCACGAGAATAACCTCATTTTATAAGTTTCTAACTGTGACTGTAAAGGCACGCCTGCAGTTTAACTAATTGCAGTGCAATTAATATTATTACGTTTCTAGGCTACAGTTTTATTACCACTTAATTTTAATAGTGCAGCTAAATATTATGACACAATATCTCAACTGAATCTGATATAACAAAATATTCTTTACAATAACTAGTGGTCGCCCTGATGGTAAGCAACATGCCTGCCCGTAACAGCACAGTGACACGCAGCTATTGGAACATGAAGAGTCCAAATCATTACCTAGCACTGCACTGCGCTTGTTATTCAGAGATATACGATGTTTTATCTCTAAAGCACTGTAATTTGCCCGGAAACATTGCCCTTCGAACCGGAGCATAGTAAAGTTTTCACATTACTGCTTGGCGGTTAAACAACTAGTAAAAGTGTGGCAGTTCCCAAGCCGGGCTCTGAAAATAGTCCTACCAACACAAAAACCTACCTCTGCTGGAAATGAGTATCCATTGATGGCGTGTTCTGATCCAAACTGGTCGTGCAACCCATAATGTATGTGGATCTCGTGAAACTGGTATTTGTACGAAAGTGGACCACCGGTGATGTTGATGTGATGACGAGTTTCGTTCTCCACCGTGAATATCACGGAGTGACCCGTGTTCGTGATTAGGCCGTTTATCTGTTAACAACGGGAAAAAGACATGAACAACACATATCTACATAGGTCTCTATCAATTACTGAATATTTACGGTGGTGGAGCAAATTGCCTATATTTCGATGCAGTTTCATGCACCATATTCAAGGGTAAACGGGAGATGACATAAAAGTTAGGTTAATAGTTTAAGCAGTATATATGAATTTTAAACCTTGACTTTTTTTAATTTTGTTCTATCACAACTTACCCTATGTTTATCTATGTGCAAAAAGCGTAGGTTGGGGTCGAAGAGTAGCTTGTCCGGCTCCAAGTTGACCGGGGACTGGCGCCGGCCCTTGTTGCACAGCGACCACTCCGGGTTTATCAGGCCCCAGAATGCTGGTCCTGGAACCAATAGGTAGTGTAAAATTCTCAAGTCAAATCAGCACAAAACGCCTATTCTGAAAGTGTGACTGTCTACTCATCATAAACAATAACTAATCAGTAGAACCTTGTACTTTTCATGTGCAATATTTAAGGTATTAGTGTATTCATTTTTTCATGTGTAAAAGTTTGGAACAGTTAAAGATAATATTTTGTAACATTTTTATTACAATAAAGATATCTTTCGAGTACACATCTTTGTCATCTACAAGCCCGCATTTGGACAGAGCGGTAAATTGAAGTGAACATCGATAATAGTTTTGTGCTCCGCTGCCTTTTCGCCTGATGAAAAAACGACGGTGCAGTCTACAATTGAGGGCATTTTTCTAGACAAAACCTTTTCATTATTGATTTAAAGACACCTTCGTTAAGGTTAGGGAATACCCCCCCACTCAAGCAAAGCATTCAAAAGTCTACGTAGACGAAACTTCTTTTTTCGAGTCTTTAAAACGTAAACCATGAAACTGTGCCACTTTTTTGAATAAGGAATACTAGTATTCCTATAGAAATAACGGTAAATGTAGATATGATATTAGGTCATGCAAATTAGCTGCACACACCGAAATGTCTCGCATAAAAAAAAAATCTCGAAAAAGAACTGATTAACTACAGTACTTTATTTTTAGTCAGACCACACAACAACAACGACTATTAATCTATATATATAAAAGCGAAAGGTCACTCATCAAGGAATCTCAGAAACTACAAATGTTAGGAATCTGAAATTTTGCATGGAGGTCCTTCTTAGTACGTAGGCGCTCGCTAAGACGGGGTTTTGCGAAATTCAACCCCTAAGAGGATGTAACAAGGGATGAACGTGTGTAAGAAAATTAGTGATTTTCAAAGTTATCAAATTTTGTATCTAGATACTTGACACGAAGCAAATGAATGTTTGTTCTATCAATTTTGTAATTTCGAACTGTATGGGGGTGAAATTAGGGTTGAAATAGGGGATGAATGTTAATATGGAAGTTCCCAACCGTTGAAGATAAAACGATGAAACTCTGTATATAGACACTTGACACGAAGCAAACGAATGTTTGTTCTATCAATTTCGTAATTTCGAACTGTACGGGGTTGAAATTGGGGTTGAAATGTGGGATGCATGTCAATATTACTATGGAAGTTCCCAACCGTTGACGATAAAACCATGAAACTCTGAATATAGACACTTGACACGAAGTAATCAAATGTTTGTTCTATCAATTTCGTAATTTCGAACTGTACGGGGTTGAAATGGGAGATGAATGTCAAAATGGAAGATCTCAACCGTTGAAGATAAAACCATGAAACTCTGTATAAGTATATAGACCCTGGATACGAAGAAAATAAATGTTTGTTCTATAAATTTTGTAATTTTGAACTGTAAGGGGGTGAAATTGGGGTTGAAATGGGGGATGAATGTCAACATGGAAAATCCCAACTGTTGAAGATAAAACCAAAGACGTCAAATGTAAAAGACACACAAAGGCTGCTCGGAGACCTGATAAAAAATCATATTTACATGTGTTGGTGACTAGTGTAATGATTCGGATTATAATATCGTCTTGTATCACATTAACGCACAGAACATGTCATAATATAAATAATTTAATAAAATCGTCTGCAATGCAAGGATTAATTAAAAAATACACGATTTTCACCGCGACGAAATCAGACTGTTACGTTCGGGTATACTAAAATGTTGTATCGATGTTACTTCATTCACTTTCTCTTCTTCTCTCGAGCGATTTCCACTTGAAAATGATTTCTCGCTCACTCGCTTTGTTGATCTTTTTGCGTAGCAAAAAAAAATTCTTCATCTATGGATAAAACCATGAAACTGAATATAGACACTTGACACGAAGCTACCGAATATTTGTTCTAGCATTTTTTTATTGAAATGGGATATGAAAGTGTCTACATGGGAGCTTTCAATCGTTGAATATAAAACCATGGAAGTCTGTATAAAGGCACTTGACACGAAGGAAATAAATGTTTGTTCTAGCAATTTAGTAATTTCGAACTGTACGGGGATGAAATTGGGGTTGAAGTGGAGGATGAATGTCAATATGGAAGTTCCCAATTGTTGAAGACAAAACTATGAAACTCTTTATACAGGCACTTGGCACGAAGCCAATAAATGTTTGTGTAAGCAATTTTGTAATTTCGAACTGTATGAGAATGAAATTGGAGTTGAAATGGGGGATGAATGTCTCTTACGCTTTTACACCTAAACAACTGAACCGATTTTGATGAAATTGTATGACATTGTTTTATTATAAGCTGTTTTTAGTAACCGTAAACGTGTCTGGGTATAAAAATAGGTACTGCCTGAGTTACCTTAGTATTTATTTTGCGCGGACGAAGTCGCGGGTAACAGCTAGTCTTCTATATATATAAAATCGAAAGGTCACTCATCAAGGAATCTCAGAAACTACAAATGCTAGGAATCTGAAATTTTGCATGGAGGTCCCTTTTAGCACGTCGGCGCTCGCTAAGACAGGGTTTTGCGAAATTAAACCCCTAAGAGGGTGAAACAAGGGATGAACGGTTGTATGAAAATTCGTCATTTTCAAAGTTATCAAATCTTGTATCTAGACGCTTGACATGAAGCAAACGAATGTTTGTTCTAGCAGTTTTGTAATTTCGAACTGTACGGGGGTGAAATTGGGGTTGAAATGGGGGATGAATGACATCATGGAAGTTTCCAACCGTTGAAGATAAAACCATGCAGCTCTGTAAATAGACACTTGACACGAAGCAAACGAATGTTTGTTCTATCAATTTTGTAATTTCGAACTGTACGGGGGTGAAATTGGGGTTGAAATGGGGGATGAATGTCAATATGGAAGTTTAAAACTATGAAACTCTGTATATAGGCACTTGAGACGAAGCAAATAAATGTTTGTTCTAGCAATTTTGTAATTTCGAACTGTATAGGGAACGGGGAAGAAATTGGGGTTGAAATGGGGAATTAATTTCAATTTGGAAGTTCCCCACCTTTGAAGATAAAACCATGCAGCTCTGTATATAGACACTTGACACGAAGCAAACGAATGTTTGTTCTAGCAATGTTGTAATTTCAAACTGTATGGGGATGAAATTGGAGTTGAAATAGGGGACGAATATCTCTTACGCTTTCACACCTAAACAACTGACCCAATTTGGATGAAATTGTTTTATTATAAGCTGTTTTTAGTAAGTGTAAAAGTGTCTGAGTATAAAAATAGGTACTGCCTGAGTTACCTTAGTATTTAATTCGCGCGGACGAAGTCGCGGGTAACAACTAGTTAATTATAAATAGAGAAAACTCATACTTAAAAGGGATTGATAATACATCTACTCATAATCGTATTATGTATACAGGGTTACTGGTAATTAGCCTGCATCCTCTTAAGGGAATGTTAGGTACATTCAATACGTCAACTTTTGTTCTACAGTTTTAAAAAAAATGTGTTTTTTTTTTCTTTTACAAACTAAAAATGTATTTGCACTGTCTAAAAGCATCGAACTCTTCGTAACAACAGCGCGTACGCTCTTTAACGCTCGATAAATGATGCGCCAAAGTGAATAAACACAAAAAAAATTGCTAAACAGTACTAGCGAGGGCAAAAAAACACTATTTTTTTGGGTTATCTATTGAGTTTCAACGAAAGTTGTAGAACAAAAGTTGCTTGTTTAAAATATACGGCACATGCCCTTAAACGGATGCAGGCTGATTACCAGTAACCCTGTATAATACCTATGAACGTAAACATTAGGTATTTTGTGTAATATTTACCATTATCTGTTCATCTGCTTACAAGTTCATAACTAAATCCCTATAAAATAACTCTAGTCTACATAATATGGATATCATACTGAATACCATATCAAGGATGAATACCGATAAGTGCGCAATTCAAATTACCACTAAAACAGCAATTGTATTAAGTTGCACCATGTAATTGACAATAAGTAGAAATTAATGGTTAACATGCAAATAAATAGCACTTTATACCGGACATTATCAGCGAAGCTGTGCCAGATACGCGTGCTACTTGAAATTGTAACTAAAATTTGGAAATGAAACGCATGTCCAAATTGCAAATATCAGATGGCACAGAAAATTCATGTTCATTATCACATTGACAACGTTGTTACGTCGGGTGTGTAATTTTGGGTATGCAACTAGCAAATGTTGGGAGTAATTTTGAAAATTATACGCATAGAAATTAGTAGCATTTCCATCTTCATGTGTTTATTTATATCAATAATGTAATAGGCAAAAAAGAAAATCGTAACCATCTTTTTAGTCTTTGTGGGTTTGGTAGTGGATTATACAAATTAGGGATTAGTTAATTCCGTATTAATTAATAAACACATTTCAAGCGACGTAAACTATAATAAATAATGTTATCAATAATAAATTAAATACGAGAGTATAAAATTAGAAACCAGTTAGAATACACAAAAATAACCAACACCGGCCACAAGTGACAGAATCATCTACTGACATACCTACTGGTCTAAGATCCCGCTATACAATGACCTTCACCGAGCTGGTTAATGGATTCTGAAAAGTATTTTATATTCAATTAAATATGTCAACATATACATTGCAAATGGGTTGACTATAAATTTACAGTCCAGAATATGATTTATTAACAATAAACATTTTTTTTAAACATTTCACTTAAATTGATTGAAGTTTTGAAAAAACTAAAACATTAATTGTTATTTTGGGTTACAGAGTTTTATGTTCACAGAATAAAGTTTTAAAGTAAAGTTTCATACAAACTTTTTTCCTTTATTTTACCCCTTTGGAAGTTGAATTTTGAAAAACACTGTAATACGTTACTCATTATCTTGATCATGCTCAGATCAAACAAATTTTTTTGAGAATATTATTTTAAGATAATAAATAAGAAATAAAAAGTTGCATCCAAACTTCCATCCCCTATTTCATATCGTTAGGGGTTGAATTTTGAAAAATCGTTCCTTAGTTGGTGCCTACGTCATAAAAAGAATACAAACATGTGCAATATTTTAAATGTATAGATAGTTATAATTATTATTGATAGATAGATTAATCATACCGTGGACTGAATTTTTTAGACAACCCATTAGCAATGTAGGTATTTGTTGACATGTAAAATTTACTATAAAATACTTTTCATCCATTAAACAGTTCAGTGAAGGTCGTTGTATAGCGGGATCTCCTATTATATACAAAAACAGCGGAATGTAATAAATTTGTCATTATTTTTTTGGTTTCGCTAACAAATTACAAACCGCAAAAGCCAAGAAGGAACGCGCCAGTATCCATCATTGCATACCTGTCTAATTGTCGGGTATTAAGATACAAATTCACGGTATTGCCTATACCACAAGCTTTCCTTCCCCAAAAACTCATACTTTTCCCCCAATCGCCGTACTTACCTTCGCTACGGAAAAGTAGCCAAAGTGCTTTGGACCGCGTTCACTGCTTTATTATTTACGACCTTGAAAATTGCATGGGTAAGCCGGCGCAGCGGTTGTGGTCACGCCCATTTTACAGCCAAGCGTTAAGCGAACTTTCCATTAATGCTAATTTATTGGGCTTTTTTGTTGGAAGAATTACGTTACGAGTAAAAAGTTGTGAATTTGTGTAATCGGAACGAATAAGAGCAAATAAGTATTGTAACATCAGCATGGTTGTTTTGTTTTTGTGATTGCTAAAATGTAACTTATTATTATTAACCTATGCCTTTCAATGCCTCTGCATGTGGCATACGGTGATAGTAAACTTGTACAGCAGCACTTGGAGAAGTACTCGAAAGTAGTACACAAAAGCGACATCGTTTCATAGTTGATAGTCCAAAGACTCGAACGAAGATAATATTATCCTACTTTTGAGATACCGTTTGTATCTAGGCTGTGGAATGTATTATTTGTGTGTTGTTTGTGTTACAATGAGGGCGTCTTCAAATCAAAAATTAATCTGTTTCTTCTAGGTGTTAAACACGCTCCATCGTAGACTACACCGTCGCTTAACATTAGGCAAGACGTCGCTTAACTTTAGGCAGTCAATTGTAAACCCATAACAGTTAAAAATACCGCGGGGTGCTACTAGCAGGCAGTAAAATGTTTTTGACCTCTATTAACGTAAAACATACCTGTCACCTCACAGGTTGATAATGACAACAAAAAAAATTGTATGTATACTTTTAGCAAGCCAACCCCCCATTACATTACTGAGGCTTTGTCTCTGCCATATCGCTATCACGCACCTCCCATTATTGGAAATGGCTAGTTTAACTGTTCAATTAATACAACGGTCATAACAACAGTGTAATTGGCTTTCTGATGTTTATTATTCAATTAGTCCGGTTAAATGCCGGATCAATGCCTGTTTTTATTCTCAATTATGATAAATAAGGTAAATAATATCCATTTCGTTTAAGTATTAATTAGCGATGGAACGGTATGGTGTTGCGGGAGTAATTAATGTGACAAATTAAGGGAGCATTTTCGTGGCTGAATTTAATTGAATTGCGACGGTTTGCTCATCTTTCCCATTACAATTCTATGAAATGTTGAACATTTCTGGAAATTTGGATAGCAAAATTGTATCACTGCAAATCTATTAGATGTTATTGCCTGCAAACAAAAAAAAATGCAAACTTCCAAAAAAATCCTGAAGTGTAGAAATAGATATATAACTCTTTATTGTGACACAAAAACAGAAATATTACAGTAAAACACTTACGAACTAGCACCACAAATGGCGGCCTTTTTGCTTAGATCAATCTCTTCCAGGCAACCAGCAAATATTGTTATAATAAAATAAATATAGTAAATATTGTTAGGCAAAAATTTCAAAGATACAAAGAAATCCCTAAAAATCTTGTAAGTTGCGAAACGTAGAAGCGTAATATTGAATACTTATTGGATTGACTTGTATCCTACGTAGTACGCTGTTTTGAGCCAAAAGTATTGCGTTATATTCTTCATTTTGAATACCGTTTATAATGCAAGGAACGTTAAAATCGCAAAATAAAAATATGTTGCTGAATACAAAAATGCACACGAACTCGACGAAACTTATTTAATAACTGTTTGTTCTCAGTTTCACAATAGGACCCCTAATAATATAACAATAAATATAATAATAAGTACGGGCGATCTGCCTTATATTGTGTAGTGAGAAAACGACCGCAAAAGTACTCGGACGTAGTAGCTTTTTGTAGTGGTGGGACTCTTGGTAGAGTCCACCTGGGGAAGTACCTTTGCCAGTTATTCTCCCGCCAAGGAGTAATGTGCAAATATTACTGTGTTCCGGTTTAAAGGGCAATGTTTCCAGAGAAGTTACAGGGCTTAGAGATATAACATCTTAGATCTCTGGGTGACGAGCGCAGTGCAGTGCTAGGTAATGATTTGGACTCTTCATGGTCCAATAGCTGCGTGTCATTGTGTGCTGTTATGTGGCAGGCATGTTTTTTACCATCAGGTACATGTCCTGCTCGTCTTGTCACACTTCATTTTAAAAAAAAGTCTATAATACGCATGAAAGTATTCGTTTTGTTTGTTATTGCAGAGTACCCCACAGTAAAACATTAATGACTAAAACGCATCATCAGGACCCGACATCATCCCGACGTTCACGAAGTAAGATATGCGCCTGATGCTAACCAACATTCCTGGTTTGATTGATGATGATGATAACAATAAAATAGCGGTACATTATACAAAATTGTAAACGCGGAAGCAATACGAGGAATCGGAAGCAGAAGTATCGCAGCAGATTCCCGGTCCATTGACCTACCACAATCGCATCGCAACATATTTCCCGCCGTATCAATATCTCGCGTCGATAACATTTTTGCCGGTTTACGTGACGCGAAATTTATACGGGTGATTTATCTTGCATTCATATTACAAGCGGGATTGTGAGGTGTGTTATCGTCGCACTCGTTCGATATTTTCATGATATCCTTCCGGATTTTATGATCTATCTCCAGTTTTATGGTAGTGCCACTGTGAGCGTTGGTACAGGTTGAATTATAGAGATTTTTTGGGTAGATTAATTAGTTTATTTAAGCTTACAGCTCCTTATAATTGGTAAACATACCTACTATTTAAAAAAATGTAAAAGGACAATTCGCAGAGTCGATCGGGGAAAGTACCACACATGTGACAAAAATGTTACCGCCACACAGTTATATATTTTTAAATTTATTTATTGATTAAAATTCGATGAAATAAATTTTTGTAAAATAATGACTATCTATTTGGAGCCAAGCATTTTTTTCTCAAAAATAATATGTGACCTTTACGGAATAAAGAACCTTAGATTCTGTTCTGTACTCTGTACGTTAATATAAATGTTATATTAATGTATGGAATATATTTAGAATTCAGCAGGTACCTACTGTATTCCGATTCGAAAGGCCAGCTTCCAGCGAAAGTATTAATGAGAAAACTCATTTTATATCTTTGGGTGTCCACCAAAGTGCAGTGTTGTAGCAGTAATTTCGACTTTTCTTGTACAAATAGCTGCTTGATATTGCACTATTATTGGCAGTCGGTTGTGTATTGTATTGTATTGTCTTGTATTGCTTATTTCGTCCCTCAACAAAAACTCGTTACATTACTGTATTATAATGACATTTCATTTCCAAAACCGACGAATCCAACGTTGACAGTCTGAATTCAACCAAGACTGCGTCTTTTCAACTTAATTTAAACTAAACTAAATTTGTAATAATTGTGAGTAGATATTGTGTAGAGAGCTCACCTGATATCCCGTCGTAGGTCCACCATTCCTCCCAGCTGACGCCGCTCACGGCTGCAATCAGACCGACTAATTAGCTTCATGGACGTAATGAACTGTCACTCCTACTACCACCGTACCGTTTGCTAAATTGTTTGAGAGCACACGGCTAGTAGACTATCCTACTACAAGTAATATTATAAACTAGCAGTGCCCCGCGGTTTTACCCGCGTAGTTTCCGTTATTTCTATAAAAGTAGCCTATGTGTTCTTCCAGACTGTGTTCAAAGCAAAAAAATATCCAACCATCTCAATATTCTCAATATCCACACATTTGGATGTTTGTTCCTCAATTACTTCGAACGTCTAAACAGATTGACATTTGAAGCACAGTTAGATTATAGTTTGTAATAACACATATACTTATCACGGAATAAAAGGAAACAAAGGACGCTGCTAGTAACAGCAAACTCTTCGAATTCGAAAATAATTTTACCTAATAAATATAATGTTTTCTTTCTTCTGTGGTATTGATTTTGCAATTTGTTTTTTTTTGTAAATTTTATGAAATTAGGATAGTTAAATCTTTTAAACAATTGCTAGTACGGTCAGTGTTCGTAATTAGTTACAATTTCAGTAAACTAGCTTAGAACTAAACATTTCATATCTGTCTTAATGTAAGAAGTCCAAAACCCAAACGATACTCCATACAAGGGCGAATCCGTGCTTGGTAACATGAGTTACTATTTACATACTAAACAATAATCTACATTTAATTATCACTTCTAGAAAAGAAGTGACATAACAAATCGGCTCGATATGGTATCTGGGTAGGTACACAATCGAGATAGGCTAAGGATATACATGATTGTAGAAATTGTATCGTTTTGATTTTCATCATGCATTTTGATATTGTTACAATGACTTAATATTTGTGTAAAAGCGTTCTTATAGTTGTAACAATGTACCTATCTATGATGTACCTAGTAATTATAACTATGAATTGTGACTTGTACGCTGACTAAGCAGGACCTGGAGAACGTTACTAACACTAATTAAAATCTGAATAACCTAGGCTCACAAGGATATAAATGATTTGAACTGAATGGAAAAAATATGGATACATCGATACTTTTCACTCGTCATCATCATCATATTATTATTATAACGATATTTTTAGCTATTATTTATTTAAATTCGATATATTAATCGTCAATCTAATAAAAAATAAATACATAGGTACATACACACCAAGTAAATTTTATGTAATTTTATGTACTTAAGTAAAATTGTTGTTTATGTTTTTGGTTGTTAATTTATGAATGTATATCAACGAAGTGGGCGTGGGTAATTTACTAAATGATAAATTGTATCTTGTGTTGTCCATTCAGACAAAATATAGATGGCTACACTTTTTTTTTACTTATAGAATAGAAACAAACATTCGATAGCTAAAAGCGATCTCTTCCAGGTTAAGGAAAAGGAGTTATACTATAGGAAAAAGTGAGTACCTAAATACTATTTACCCACTTTAAAAAACATTGTACTTGGTTGATGTTACAAAAACACGAACGAAGAGATTTGACTCCACGTTTGTGATAAGAACGTACAGGTTGTAGAATGAGTTGCCTCAGTGAGTTTTCCCCGATAGTTACAATCTTGGTGTGTTCAAATCGGTTTCTTCTAGGTAAACACGCTCCATCGTAGATCGCGTGGTCGCTTGACATCAGGCTAGACTGATGGTGGTAAAGTGCGAGCCTATAATAGTTAAATAAAAAGAAACTAAAGAATTATTATTCAAAAAAACTTGTCTTAAACGTTATCAAAACTTTGTTGTTCATTATTTTCTAATGTGATCCTTGCAGTTTGGACTCTTGTGTGTAACCAAGTGGACGTAAAGAATCAATAAAAGATCCTCGTCTTTTTTGAAGTCGGTTAAAATGTATGGATTCACACAAAAAACCACAGCTTTTTTATCTGTTTAATCTAATAGAACCAGGTCTCATTTTTTCCTAAAGGAACAGCTCTATACATTGCTCTATTGCATTTGCTCTATAGCTTGTTTGGAAACACTGACGTTTAAAAAAATGTTTCTTCGTAGCAAAACAGCTCAAAAGAAAGAACTCCTACAACAGGCAAATATAAAAGGCAACCTCACAAATGAATGACCAATTTTACAATGTCTTGCCCATTTCGTTAAGACTTGTTGAGACAATGTTCAATAGACTATGAAAAAGAATCATGGAATTATTTGTTTTTTATTTAATTTTATCTTTTCACCGTTTACGTTCCTCCCTTCCTGAATCAATGGAAATGAAACGACTGAGCCGATGGAGCGGAAAAGCGTTATTCTTTTGAAACAAACGTTTTCCTCGACGTTGTGTTCTGACACCCCTATTGTTGGTTTTTGCTTTCTTTTTGCTCTAAATTTCATTTTTCGTGCACAAAAATTGTGTGTTATGTCTTTAGTTAGTTGAGGCGTTGAAACATAATAAAAATATGATTGTTTAACTTTCACGGGTTTAAATAAAAATACTTTTTGTAGTGATCATAGTTGCTAACAAATCTTTTTGCTTGTACATTAAATTCTAAACCCATCAAATTTAAGGATAAATTTAGGTCCAAAAAACAATATTTTATTTAACTAACTACCTATTAACTTAAGTCCATATTTTTATCAGAAAATATACAGCAAAATTGATACCCAATGCTTAACAGTTTAATGTAAGTTACCAAGTTACCAGGCGTTGAATGTGAGTTTATTTTCAGAAACACAAGAATTATATCGATTCCTTAAAATATTTAAGCATTACATTACTTAATAACTTAATATATCCTTCAAATTATTTTTTACAATAAAAAGTGCCAGGACGAACAAAATCATACGTTTAAAGGTAATCAACACAGTTGTCCATAACGACATAGTTCCATGTTTCAACTTCCGAGTTCATCAAATACCAAGTATTTTCACCCAAGTCTATTTCAAAACACCGCAATAAATTAAAATATTTTCACCGCCCCGCAAAAATTCCAACTTCATAAACACCGAGAGGGGATTTACAGTAGATTAAAATTTCTAATTTGACCTGGCTAAAGTTCTCTTAATTAAGATTATGAGATTATGATACTCATAATAATTTCATAGCAATTAATTCAAAAATTCTCCGTAGAGATTCCTACGCCGCGTAATTATTTGTATCATGCTTGTCCTTTAACAAGGCTGTTCTCGTCTCACTCCACGGAGCAAAGGTGCCTTTGAGATTATTAAGAAAATTTCTTTAACAAGCGAAGCGTGATCTTTTATTATGACTTTTGATTATAAAGAGTCATTGAACTGAACAGAAATTTGGGAGTGTATCATTTAAACATAATTTAACAAGTCAAATTCACTATTATCGAAGCTAAAACCGTTTTCCCATGGAAAACTTAACGAAATTATTATTATTCGTAAATCTATATTATCCTTTGGCGACCATTGTTTTTATGAAACATTTATCAACCAAATCTATTTAAAAAATAAAATTACTAATTTTTCATAGAGTCAATAAATCTATATTTTTTATATCTATATATATAAACGCGAAAGGTCACTCATCAAGGAATCTCAGAAACTACAAATGCTAGGAATCTGAAATTTTGCATGAAGGTCCCTTTTAGTACGTAGGCGCTCGCTAAGACAGGGTTTTGCGAAATTCAATCCCTAAGAGGGTGAAACAAGGGATGAACGGTTGTATGAAAATTCGTGATTTTCAAAGTTATCAAATTTTGTATCTAGACACTCGACACGAAGCAATTAAATGTTTGTTCCATCAAGTTCGTAATTTCGCACTGTACGGGGATGAAATTGGGGTTAAAATGGGGGATGAACGTCAATATGAAAGTTCCCAACCGTTGAAGATAAAACCATGAAACTCTGTATAATATAGACACTTAACACGAAGCAATTAAATGTTTGTTCTATCAATTTTGTAATTTCTAACTGTACAGGGATGAAATTGGGGTTGAAAAGGGGATGAATGTCAATTTGGAAGTTACCAACCGTTGAAGATAAAACCATGAAACTCTGTATGAACACATGCCATGAATCAAATGAATGTTTGTTCTACCAGTTTTGTAAATTCGAACTGTACGGGGGTGAAATTGGGGTTGAATGTCAATATGAAAGCACCCAACCGTTGACGACAAAACCATGAAACTCTGTATAAAGACACATGACACAAAGCAAACGAATGTTTGTTCTACCAGTTTCGTAATTTCGAACTGTACGGGGGTGAAGTTGGGGTTGAAATGGGTTGTCAATATGAAAGTATCCAACCGTTGAAGTTAAAATCATGAAATTCCGTATATAGACGCTTGACACAAAGCAAACGAATGTTTGTTCTAGCAATTTTGTAATTTTGAACTGTACGGGGATGAAATTGGGACTGAAATGGGGGATGAATGTATTTATGGAAGTTCCCAACCGTTGAAGATAAAGCCATGAAACTCTGTACCTATATAGGCACTAGACACGAAGCAAATAAATGTTTGTTCTAGCAATTTTGTAATTTCGAACTGTATGGGGATGAAATTGGAGTTGAAATGGGGAATGAATGTCTCTTTCACACTTAAACAACTGAACCGATTTTGATGAAATTGTTTTATCATAAGCTGTTTTTAGTAACCGTAAATGTGTCTGGGTATAAAAATAGGTACTGCCTGAGTTACCTTAGTATTTATTTCGCGCGGACGAAGTCGCGGGTAACAGCTAGTCATCGATATTTTTTTGTTGATATTACGAAAAACACCGCACATATTTCTATAAGATGTATATGGAACCATTCGGGGAGTACCCGTTCAACAAAAAATTAGTGAGTAAAATAAGTTACTAACGGAGCGTGATTCACTTGACTCGTTGTATAGCTTAATATTAAGAACTTCAAGATCTTGAGAAAAACGTACTATGGTCCTGCAAATGTTTCAAATATTAGGTTATCCAACTCAGATCGAATTACCGTTATAAGTCTAGTATCAGATGTAACTATGTGATTTTTATCAGAAATAAAAAAAAAACAAATAAGTTATGTGTCAGGGTAGATACTATTAATCGCACTAGTCCCGACACAGAACTGATTTTTGGCTATTGTCATGAAAGATACCAAAACCAAAACGATTTCTTACTCTGCATTCAACAGTTTACTCAATTAAACTCTTTAGGTCAACAAAACAAAGTTACTAGTTGTCAAGTCGTATCAACGACAGATAAATTTCATCAAGATTCAACGAAATAAATCGTCAAAAAATCGTCTACATTTCACGATAATTAGTCTGAACACAAAGCTACAATTTCATATAGCCTATAGGCATTGGAAATGCACACCAATCTCGAAACTTACTCGATACACGGCTGATTTATGTTTTTAATTTAAATTTTTGCATTCGCCAGGCGAAGTTTGCCACGGACGCGCCGCCTGTACCGCGCACCCTGCATAGCAAATATATGTAACAGACGAGTCGAGATATCGCTCCCGTTTCGATTCCATACCGTGCACTGCAGCTTGAACGAACTGTCGACTTTTAATCTTTTAATGCTGCTCAACAAACTCGCTGATACGTGCTCGTACATTCATTTGAAATACGATACGTTTCATGGACAAAACTATTAGCTTTATTTATTACTGTTTAAAGGTTAGTATTTTTTTTTTAATTAAACGTGACGAGACGGGCAGTACATGTGCCTGATGGTAAGCAACATGCTTGCCACATAACAGCACAGTGACACGCAGCTATTGGAACATGAAGAGTCCTAATCATTACCTAGCACTGCACTGCGCTCGTCACCCAGAGATCTAAGATGTTATATCTCTAAGACCAGTAATTTCTCTGGAAACATTGCCCTTCAAACCGGAACACAATAATGTTTGCACATTACTGTTTGGCTGTAGAATAACTGGCAAGTAACTGGTTAGTAGGAAAACTAAGGTGGTTGTTGTAGATTTTTAATCAGTTCATGGGTAGCTCACATGTATATATATATAATGATATATCGGCCTAGTCAGACTTAAGTTTCAGTTGCATCCAGAATTTGAACAGCGATCTCGCCTGTGTCTCTCCTAGCAAAAGGCCAGAAACACAAAACTTAAGTTGGGCTGAACCAACCATAATATAACCCGTGCACTGATTTAAGCTCGATTTTAATTGTCGTTGTAAACTTTGAAAAGCGCGCTTGTCTAGACGACAGATTGATTTTCAATTTGGATATAACTATCATAAAACATCCAGGCAAACATCGCATTCCACAGTTTAGTGCTTTGAACGAAAGTGGAATAAAACACTTCTGTTCGAGACGAAAGAAAATAATTAAAAATAAAAACAAGTCCAATCTAAACAACTGTCGCATAACTAAACTGCATAAAGCCAGCTAAATCAAGTAAATTTGAAAGGACTAGACGCAGTGAATACCTACTATAAATGCTGCTTACTATGATATTTATATTAAATGTTCAGTTATTAATATATAATTAACGATGTCTGACTTCTATTAAGAATAGTGTACACCAATTTTTAACTATATGTGGTGCACATACATAATTTTGAGTTCTGGAAATCAAATATTGCAAATAGTATTTGTGTCGAGTTTTTCTGCAAATAGGCTAAGAAATACTATTAATAATATACCTACGGTTGTAGATGTATTAATTACTTAGTACTGTTAGAATTTACTGTTCAATAGAGAGCCTAACTAAGGTTCGATTCCCACCCATATAAACATTTGTGTAATCAATATGATTGTAAATTTATTTTATTGTAACCATATAGATATTGTGATGCAATCGTACTAATATTTTACATTCGCATGTTTGAATGTTTGTTGCTCAATCACGTAAGAACGTCTGAACGAATCGGGTTAAAATTTGGAACACAGGTAGATTATAGTTTGGAATAACACAAAGGCTTAATTATAGTATCACTTTCAAAACTTTTTCATACGAAAAAATAACGGCCATGCCGATATGGGAACTGCGCGAGTATAACTGTGGAGCGCTGTTAGTTGCTTAGTTGTAAATATATTACCTTATTCTTTAATTGATTATATTATTCGTTAAATATTTTACAAATTTTGCGAAGTTTGAAGGCCAAATGCAGTGTAGGTATTAAGATTTATTATTAAAATTATCAATTTAGACATTCATATTGATAACAAAAGATTTAAAAAAATTAAACGCAAAAATTAAATCTACTCCTTCGCAATCGACAAAACTCCCGGTTGATTAAATAAACAAATAATGAACTCGAAAAGTTATTCAAGTACTTGAAAAGTTTCTGGGTTGAAGCAGTTAATAACAATAATTATTGGTTTATAACTTCGCAAACAAGGATAACATTAAGTGAGCTCGCAAGCCTGTACGGACACTAAGTACAGCTCAGGGTGGCTTAGACCAACTTTACTGGCGAAAACAACACCTGAGGCAGCGTGTATGCAGTACGTATGTACTGTCTTTAGAGATGCAAATCGTGTGCTCATATCTAGGTAGTATGCTCATACATTGACGGTTTTATTTTTTAGAGAGAACATTTACTTAGATTGTCTCTGAGTGGCATTCTCTCACCTCCTTCCCTTTTTTTTAATTGGTTTCGCTACGCGGTGTAACTTGCGGCTTAACGACTGCTAAGCTTAACGTGATATAAAGTAGAATATGTGTTAAACCACGTATTCTCTCCACATATGTAATTTCATTAAAATCCATATAGCCGTTACAGATATACATTTTAGCAAACATACACATCTACAGTCTTACAAACACTAATTTAAATAAAAATAAATTCTGTTAATAGATTAGCCACTGGCATAAACAAGTTAACTCCATTTGTACCTACTGCCTACAAATTTAATATAAATAATTTACATGCAGCAAACATGTTACATGTACATATTGTACATTGTACACGTACAATATATTAAAATACGAGTATCTATTAAGATCAGTATACTAAAACATTGCTCTACACTATGTTTTTACATTTAACAGATTATATATTTATGTCACCGTAAAATTGTTAAAACTATCAGATTTTGATCTAATCGTAACAACGTTAATATATAAACTAACCTAATCTACCGTGAGATTATAAACTTTACTTTTTTTTATTAAAGATCGAAATGCAGCGATGATGGAGGCTCTGGGTCGGGGTGAAGCTTTGATTGCAAAATATGTTTAAAAAGTTTAGGTCATAAATGTGTAGATGCATAGTGTTTTAGAAGTCTGATCTAATATTTAAGTCTTCCTGCATTAGACAAAGGAGAATAACAAAAAAATGTATAAAACGTTAAGAAAAGGCATGGACCTAGGAGTCCGTGGAGGTGAAAAAAAATAAAATAAAATGAGATTATTAACTCACGCGTTAGGTTAGTTATAATCTGACAATGTTGACAATTTCACGGTGATATACATATTTTTATACAGGTACACAAAAAAATACACTAAACCGAAAGTCGCGTTGTGTTCAACATAATGAACAATCTTTGGGAAAAAATCGAGATTCACGAAACAAAAAACAAAGTTTTTGAATGAAAGTTGTACATGAATGTTAAAACAATCTACATGAATGACATCCTTATTTCACATTGCATTTGTAGTTACCAAAATGTTCAATTATTCAGAGGGAATTCGAAGCGAGATTTCACGAGTAAATATCGAAACAAATGTAAGATTGAAATCTTATGCATTGTTGCATTTTGCAGACGGGATTGCAACGTAGAGCGGCGTTCCCGTTGCACGGGGAAATGCCAGTCAGCGTCTGCTTAGTTTTAACTCTCGACGTCTGGAAGTCTGCACTGCCGGGCTCCCAGAGCCAATGGAGATTTTATTTCGGTAGCACAGTTATTTAGTGTAATAAATAATAAAGGTTGCAGCAGTGTGTGTATGCGAGTCTTTAGAGTGTTTGTACTTGTTCAAAAGGTTTTGGATTGCTTTCTTAGCGGAAAGCATACAATTATCTCCCAGATACGTTTTTCTGCTTATCTATATTGATATTATAAAGACTTACGCGCTTATCTCAGGAACAATTGGACCAATTTCAATAATTCTCTCACCGTTGGATATTTACGTGATCCTTGAGTGCAGGTGAAGATAGGGGGTTGCAACCCTCGATATTTTCTCCTTATTGAAGGATTTTAGTACGGCATTGCGGAATAATGGTTTGGTAAGGTATTAAAACTGTATGCAACTAATGCTGTACATTGAGACGTACTTCTTAGCATTCCATGGATTCACCGTGCGGGTTCCGGGTCCATCGTGTGACAGAGAGAGAAATCTCGAGTAGACCCCAAGACTTGTGACTCGGGCGTAGGTTTAAAAGGGGCCCCTTATATTGACGTACGTCAACACTCACCTTCACTACTCGTATTTCTCTCCCTGCCCAGCCAAATCCGATATGATCCTACTAGTGCAGCTTTAGATACTCGTTCTAGTATAAAACTTACTGCACTTCTGGACAATCCAAGGTCTTTAAGCAGGTTATAGAGAGATTTTGCTGGTATACCTCTCGCTCCTACTTCTACAGCGTATAAATTAACTACATAGCCATTTTTTGTTAATTCATTTTGTAGGTCGTAATACTTATTTTGTTTCATCACGTGGTCTTTAGGTATATTAGTTTCCCACGGTACGGTAAGTTCTACCAGGACTATGCGTTTCGTAGCCCTAGAAAAAAGGAAAAGGTCCGGTCTGGATGACGAAACACCCACATCCTCTGGGATTTTGTGCTTTTCATACGTGTCCATTAAAATAGTCCAATCAGGTGCTGAACCCAGGATTGAGTAAGGCTTGTTCTTGGAGTTTGAAGTTGAGCCCTCTTTTACAAAGTTAATTTGTCTTTTCTTTATCGTCAATCCCTTTTGGGCTCTAGGTACCGAAAGGCTTACGGTTTCGCGTATGATTTCAAGTACATCAAATCAGTATCATTTAGTCAAATGACTAAATTTATCCTGAAAATCGTCGGAAAATCGACAAACGTCGACCAAAAAATTGTTATTAAATTAAAATTTATTTTTGCTAGTTTCCATACAATTTTTATCATCATCTAATCCATTATTCCGCAACGGCGTACAAAAATCATGCAACAAGGCGAAATGATCGAGGGTTGCAACCCCCTACCTTCACCTGCACTCAGTTGGACAGCTTACAAGTGACGACAAATTGCTGAATCTTATTATTTTATACCCTTCTATCATTCTACATAGTAGGTCTCTTGGTGGTTTATACGACCCATATATTTTGTTGAGGGGGCGGTAGTCTAATACTAAAAGGTTAGAGATCTAATTATCTACACGTTACGATTAGACTTTTTCTAGCGAACAACAGGGGAGTATATAATTATGAGCGAACGTATAATCCAAAACCAGAGTTACACGTGGACGTCTACTCCAATTCTACGAAAACGTAATTTCGAAAAAAAACTTGCGACGTTCCTACTTTTGTTCTACTTCGTTTCGTCCGATACAACTTTGTTTGACGTTTAAATGTTCTAAGCCTACTCTAATTAGAGTAGGCTTAGAACATTTAAACGGACAAAACGACGGATCAAAGTAAAATCGGAGCTAGAAAGTCGCGAGCTTATTTCGAAATTACCTTTTCGTAGCAACGTCGTCGTTTCGTCTACTCTAGACGTCCAGTAGTGTTAAAAATAAAATCTCTAAGATGTTTCGCATCCATCGACAGAAGTATACGATTTACACCTAAATACTCATACATCTAAATTTGTAACTGTGCCACGAAAATTATGAACAACATTTCAAACCTTATTGATGTCGCAATCAAATGTTGAAAACGTGAGCATTTCGCAGCCGACAAACTTCACAAAGAGCCTCAACCATGCATCGGAAATGAATCAGTTTCCGTTTTGAGTGAAGCAAATGATATATCTCTGCCTACCCTCACGTTGAAAATGAGACTTTACTATCTACGAATTACCGTTCAATGAACAAATTTAAACAGGACGCGCATCTAATGGGAACGCGTAGATACAGTACGAAGACATACGTATAAAGTACTCTGTCGTGTTCTAGAATTTTAAATTCATCAAGTTTGAAACGCTCAAGCATTAAAACTGATTCAATTATGTCTCGCTCTCCGCTTTTGTCCTAGAAGTGCATTAGTAAAACACTCTATAAAAGGGGATGATTCGGTCGCGTCGAGACTTCGATAGCGATTTTCCGATGCAGTGAGCCGTGATAGAACGAATGGAAATGTCATCGATGTATGAAATAAATAAATAAAATCACGTGGAAAATAGGCAATTTCACGGTGCATTGGATGTTCTTTGCGTGACAGTGCAAGGCTGCTCGCCGCGTCGCCTCGGCTGTGGTCGTCGACGCCCGCATAACAAAAGCTTTGCTGGCACGGACAAATTTAATCGAGCTTCCTGGAGATGCTATTTTTTATATTGAATTTTATTAATCATACACAGTAATAATATGTATGTCATTTTATACAGTATTACTAGTCCTCGATAAAGTTTTGTGAAGTTGTCGTCATTTACCATACGATATAAACCGTATTTAAAGCCTTTTCTTTTTTCATTTCATTTGACATCAAACATGTCAAAATGATGTATTCTGATTCGATTTTACTAAAAGAAATACAAGTTTTGGTTCGAGTAAATTTGAGTACGTGTATAAAACAACGATAAGGATTTGATTTTACTACCGATTAGATTACCGCTAATTTAGCTGAAGTAAAGCGAACGTATTTGAGCTGCGCTGTCTCGCGGGAACATGATATATTAATAAGTTTAATACACAATTCTGTGCATTGTGTAAGGTATATCTAATGAATTTTCACTGCATGATTGTGAGTGTAAGCTCAACGTGAAATTTATAGCAAATGCATGCATGCATTTCTATGAGATTTAACGCATAAATAATTTTAAACACACAAATCATAACTGCGAGACACGTTAAAAGTCATATTTCTTACTTTAGTTAGACTCTTTGTTTTAATTGTCAGTTTATTTGCAGTGCTAGGTAGTTTTAAATTAGCTTTAGGTCTATATCGAACCGTTATCTAACCTTACCGAAAAATGTAACGTCTTCCTCAAAGCGTAACAAATCCATATGCCAAAATTTGCATTTGAAATTATGGTTTTAGTTTTTTCAACATCAAACTTAGTTCTCACTTTTTCCAGATTTAAAATACAACCCGCATTCAAATTTCAGACATCAAATATTTTCTAATCTTTGAGTATGATATAAATTGTTTGAGTTTCCAAATACATTTACCAAACTTTATTTTTCTTCAAATTTAGCTTGCATTAAATTTATTTGAATTAGTTAATCGTCATAATAGACAGGCAGCCAATTTGTGTCCGCATTTTAGGGTCACTGAATGTTCACTCAAGTATGAAAGTGGGGGTATCACGTGTATGTATGTAGGTACTTGAATTCCTATTGTATAAGAAATAATGATCTCAAACTTTTACGATATACTAAGTTGGAAATAAGTGAATACGAATAGAGATATTATTATCTATGCCAAAAAACAGCGATAATAAAAAAACAGAAACAGTATTATGGATAAAGAAAAATACAATTTACCTTCAATATTTTTTTTAAAAGTCACAAAAACAAAGGAAGTTTTATCTACGATATATTTTAACTTTTATAGTTTTCTTTTCTGCAATTTGATGTCGAATAATATGAGTCTGAAGTGAATACATATTATGTCCCATACCACGTTGTGTGTATTCACTAAATTTGAATTTAAAATGTATCTTATTTTTGTTGGATTTATAATATTTCCGTTCCTAAGCATTATATCTAGATGTCAATGTTTTGATATTTTATCTTTAAATTATTTATAAATTTTGTTGTTTGTCCGCGATGGACTCCTAAACTACTTGACTGATTTTAATCAAATTTGCACACCGTGTGCACTGTGCAGTTTGATTCAACTTAAAAGATAGGATAATTTTTATTTTAGTATCTAAGCAAAGCCGGAACAGGTCGCTAGTAATTTATAAAGCTGCACTTGACAATGTGACTCCAATATAGTACCTGTCTTTGGTCATCGTTTCAGAACAGTTGTCACCTACGTAATTTAGACAACAAAAAAATATCTGAGAGAGAAACTATACATAAGAGCCGTAGAGCTAGCTAGACCTCCGTTGGGTGGACTGCCTGTCGAGTTTTGAGGGTTCATAATAATGTTGACTGAAGTCGCCGGAGGGAGTGCGATGTGTGAGTGACCCCGCGACTCTGACCCATTGCCAAGTCGGAGTAACCTGTGAGGGTTTTAGTCGGTAGGGGTACCACTTTCAGTGGGGTACCTATTAAAACGCATAATTTTTTGTTCCTAATTTACTTTGTCATAATGTATAGTGTCATAATGCAACTTGCGCATAATCATTTTTTGGCGTCATACGTTTTAAGCATAACAATCTATTGTACTACATTTAATTCGACTATTGATGAAACGCATAATAGTTTTTAGGCATTTTGTCATTTGTTAAAAATTTTTTAAGGTGCCGTTTATATCGCATATTTTTTTCCCCCTAATTTACTTTGTCATAATGAATGTAGCATAATGTATAGTGTCATAATGTAACTTTTGCATAATCGTTTTTTGGCGAGCCATGCGAGGCCAAGCGTAGCGAAGAGAGGAGGTGGCGAGTGAAGCGAACCGCCGACCTCCGTAGCGGAGCGCAGGTCAAGTATGGAGAAGCGACACTCAAGGCTGACCGCAGAGCTTCTGGCGGGAGCCCACCCGGAGTCACAAAGTGCACCGTATGTCTTAGGTGTACGTAGGTGTTTAAGTCCTAAAAATGTTATGCCTGTATTACTACCTACATTACGGATAATAAATACTGTTGTCAAAGTACTCACCTATTTTACACTCCCACGTATTTTATTTAAATAATGCTGCTATAGTCCGCACTTTTCTCTTGCCTTTTATTTAGGCGTTTAAAGTTTATGCCGTTGGTCATTCTGTTTATGTATCATTATGCTTTTCTCAATATGTGCCTTTAAACATGCGTCGAAACATTATGCTAAGTATTCTTTATGCTATATATGGTCATGCGTTTAAACATTATGTTAAGTTATCGTTATGCTATATATATGGTTATGCAAGTTAAGCTAATGCAAAAACAGTTATGCGTTTAGTTGTTATGGTAAATTATGATTAGTCATAACAACATCATGCCTACTTAAATTAGTACAAAAATTGTTATGCTACCACATATAGACCCCTTTCAGTAGTGTCGAGCTCAACACACCTGCCGTCTCCTTGCGCGGTATTCGGTGCATTAATGCGTTTCCCCCACGTAAAAAAATGGTCTAATCGGGAAAACAGAGACTGTCGATCCGGAGCCCCGGGTTCAAATCCCACGCGTACCACTGTCTCTTCGAAGTCATGTGCGCAATGCCGCTAACTGAAAACTGTGAAGGAAAACATCGTGAGAAAACCAACATGTACCTAGAATCTTTCGAAGTCGTGTGTCATTCACCAACTACCACTGATGCCAGGCCAGGCCATCGTGATGAATTATGGTCTTGACTCTTTCCTTGCAAGAGAAGACTCCGAGTCCCATCCTCCCATCAGAGGAAAAATTTAGTGAGCTGCTTATGCTTACGCTGATAATAATATATTGACTGCAAGACCCTAAAGAAATATCTGTGAATACCAATTTGTTATTTTCCAATCCAGTGTACGATAAAAGTAACAGACAAAATATGCGCTGTCGCTTATGATACGGAATTGTATCGGTACACCAGGGCATTCCGTATTCAGCGCGTATCGCCGAGACGCGAGAACTCCTACCTATGCAAATTCTTACTATTGCATCTGAATTTTCAGATACCTGTAGCTATTAGTATGTTAATAGTACTACTGCGAACTGACTTGTATTTTATGCACATTTTAGACTTCACAAGTACCTACTATTAATTACGGTATATTTACTGTACTTTGGTTATGGACAAGAGCCCGTGTATCGTTTATCTGGTAAAGCCAGGATGAACCAAACTACATAATGGACCATCGTTCTTACCTATGTCGGGAACATGTACTGACAAACTTTCAGCTTTGTTAAAAGTAGGTCGTCTGGGGTTCACGGGCTCTTACTCTATGATTTGTTAGATCAAGTCTCCGATATTTCAAAGCACTTTGACGTGGTCCAAGTTCACGGGTGAACTGTCGGAACGTATTTTCGAGTTCGATGTTCATTTGTTTAAATGTTATTGGTTTTCACTTAACTTTACACTTAACTTAACATCTCGCCAATGTTAAGCGACGATGCAGTCCTCGCCTGATGTTTAGCAATAATGCGGTCTAAGGTTGGTTGTCTTTACTAAGAAAAAAACGATTTATTCGTGATTTGAAGACACCAAAATTTTTAACATCAGGGAAAACCCACTCAGGCAACTTATTCCATAGCCTAGAAGTTCCTGTCACAAAAGTAGAGTCAAACCTCGTCGTTTCTTTGTAACATCAACCATGAAACGATGTGACTTTTATGATGGCAAAGTTGTTTTAGGCCATGCAGATCAGTTACCCACTAGGTCATAGTCAATGGCAAATTGATGAAACGTCAGTTTACCCGTGAACATAATCCATGGCACTGTTTTGAGGTATTGGGGATTTGGTCAAACATATAACCACGGTAAATATCACCGTATAACTCCCGTTAATAATAAATACTAGCCAAGTCTAAAAACTGCACAAAATACACACTTAACTCACTTCGCACTACGCAACATAAACAACCAAATTTTTTTACAACAATAACTGTATAATATGTACCGTAACGATCCATTTTCTTCGAGAAGTTTAGATTGCTTATTTGTTCTGGTAAAAAATATAGGTTATTTAGTCATCTGTTTTCTTCGTTTGATCACAGATTAAAATAAGTACCTGACGTTATTAAAAAAAAAACTTACCTAGATCGATTTATCTATCTCGAAACCCCCTGCATACATAATTTCATAAAAATAGCTCCAGCCGTTTCCGAGATTCAAATTCTATCTTATATATAAAATTCTCGTGTCACAGTGTTTGTTTCCTTACTCCTCCGAAACGGCTTTACTGATTTTAACCAAATTTTATATGCATATTCTGTAGGTATGAGAATCGGCTACTAGCTATTTTTCATACCCCTAAGTGACAAGGGCTGTTCACTAAGGCAAAACAACGTTTGCGGGGTCAGCTAGTATAGTTATATAGAAGAATTGCTCGTTTAAAGGTATAAGATAAATCTATGGATTTGTCACTGCTATTTGAAATACATACAGTCACACACAGAGTATTCCTTCAATGTTCCAGATTACCTGGTAATACTTATACTGGTTACCATTACTGAGAGATGTTTTTAGTGAATGAATTAACGATGAGCGATATGGAATATTTGAACGTTTTACTTTCTCAAAGAAGTTTGGATTTCGTGGCCAGAGATATAAATACTGGTAAATTCAGTAAAAACCTATATTTAAATCAAATTGTTGCTTGCAAACAATAATTTCATTTATTCTCCTTGTTATTTGCACAGCAATTAAAACACAACAATCAGTAACAATGTTTACTAAAGTTATGAACGCGTTCGGTTCACCCCCATTAAAACTTGTTAAAGTTCATTTAATGCAAAGTCGTAACTGCATTGAAGCGTGACGGCAGCCCGGTCCGTAATTCAGATTTCATTCTAAGGACAATATTCAGTGAAGCAAAGTTAAATTAAAGTCGCATGCGGATTGGGCTGCGGCTACAGAGCTTAAGGCTGGCCATGCCACCTGCGCTCCAAGCAGCACTGAAAACACAATTTGAGGTGCGCCTTTGGACCCCGTGTTTGTGGAATTTATTTTTACACATTTGTCTGTGCACTAACGATTTGCATATTTCAAGCTTGCATATTTGTTTTCTTTTTTATTCACCTACAGTAGAGGTTATATCCGCTTATTATGACTCCATATAAGTACATATAATAGGACTGTACACTTTCCAAAATTGATTGTTTTCTACAACATGTTGCGGAAGTTTGTATCTATGAATGGAAAGAAAGACGTAACTTTAGACGTCCGTTATTATTTTGTTAAACAAATACAAAATGAAGCTGGATGAAATTGCGTATAGAGACAGTCATGTCTAGAGTAATAGACAATCCTTTTTATCTCGAGAAAATCGTGGGAACCGAAACTAAGCAGTTAAAATGGTGCTACGCACGGACTAAATTTGTAAAAAGTAATTAAGTAGATAACATTACTAGTCCAGTCAAAATAGACATTCCAGTTTGCATTAATTCCCAACTTGAATTTTGGAACAACTTGAAACTGGATTTTTGTGCATGCCTTGAATACGTCATTACAAATGAAATGTCAAAAGTCCCCATCGATCCCGCTTGTGCGTTGTTTTTTATTCGAGGTCAAAGGTCACAAATTTGCGTTTTTGCGTATATCTCTGAAACAACGAGAGCTATCGAAAAATGGTTTAGACAAAGTTTGAAAATCGTAAAATTGTCTACGAAAAAGATACGTGGTGACAAACATAAGATAAACAGCTACCGTCACCGGACCTTAAAAAAGTAAGTAACGTCAATTTAGGCTTACCTGTTGTTTAATAATAATATTTTCAGATTACTTTATTCAGATATTATTTTCTAGATTCACACAATATTAAAACACAGTATTCCTAAATTGAAAACATCAATGGACCATAACACATTTAGCAAACTAACGAAAAGTTACAGAAACATTCGGTTTCTAAAAAAGAATTACAACTATTGAAACATGATTCGATACCAAAGTAGCGGCGAAGTATCAAATCTTTATCGATAGCAATCAACCAGGTGGGAGAGTAAATATATTTTTCCTCCTAGATACAGAGGGGACGCGTCGACGCGGGAAATTCCTTGTCAACTTTCTTCGGCTTAAAGGTGTGTAAATAAAGGAGTGCAAAACAATGGGAGGAGAGTAAACAAGGTCATAAAGCACGTCAGCCAGGCCTATATATAATCAGCTTAGTGATAAATTGGTAAACAGCACGCGAGGGACACAGCTGTTTCCGTAGTTCCTAGCTGCGATCGGTGCTCGAAAGCTCGCTCTATTGCACAGTAGTCACTGTGATAAAGTAGTTGCTTTTACCTGTTTAGATGATGAAAATGGACTTTACGTTTGTACAAGTTTGAAGCGTGTATATTAATCTATCACAAGCAGCCTAATTTGTGTTTCTTATTTCATTATTATTATTTATTTTTTATTTTTCCTATGTTGGAGCTTGGAGCCTTTTCTAGTAAGGTGAGAGGTAAGGTTGTTATTATTATTGGATTTTAATGATAAGATTATGTGTTCTATTTACTTTGTTTTATTTCTGACTTTCTTAACTTTTAACTATCTAAGTATACACGACTACATAATTATAACTTACAGGAGGTCTAGGTGAATCAGTAATGGACGAATAGAAAAATGCTAACCATAGACAAAACTAGATATGACAAGTAATAGACAACTTTGCAGTTTATGGCACAACATGCACCATTAAGAATATCGAATAAGATTATACAATTTACCTATAATTACAACAAAAGTCATCATATATTAATATATTGGTAGACAATTTACACACAACACCATCTGACCCCAACCTAAACAAAGCTTGTACTATGGCAGCCAGATAGCTGATAAAATACTCATATAGTTTTAAATACATACTTATTAAACATAGAAACACCCAGACACAGTACAAATATTGGAATTCATCACACAAATATTTGCACTGGGTAGGAATCGAACCCACGACCATCGACTTCGCAGGCAGAGTTACTTACCCACTAAGCCATGAGGTCAGTCTATAAAACACAGGGTCAAGATACATGTTTGGATGAAACAATAAATATCCTCGAAATATGTTTTTCGTACTGGTACGAGTACACACTGGTAAACGCTAGTGGTTATGATAAAAGTGTGCAGCTGGACTTGAAAATATATTCAAAGGTGCATGCTGGATTTGAAACTACAAACGTCCGTACGATTGTGAAATAGAACATTATCGCCACTGGGCCATCATGACTGTAATTATAAGTATAAAGATAAATTAGCAATATTAAAGTATTGCCAACAATATGCGAAATATGGACAACAACGCATAAAATGACAGACAACCATAGCTTTTCCTTATCAACAAAAAAAATGTGATTACTAACAACAATTTTACAAACATATTAGGTTGTAATAAAATTATCAGTGTTGGTATTTACTGAGGTATCTTAGATCAATCTTTTTCAACTTCATTCTCCTCTTCTTCTAATTATCCAAGAAATATGTAAAAATTAATAAGATTTGAAATAACAAAAGTCACGGACCCCGGAGTCTGTGGAGTAGCAAATTTTGAATAAAAATCTTTTTCATCACTCTTATTTGACAGAAAAACTCAAATTTCATAAAATACTTGTTATAACTTTCCAACCGACTTAGCTGCTGGGACTTAGCAATTTGATGTTTTTTATTTGGTATCTAAATAATAGTATACTGCTATTTTTGTACCTATTAGATAAAAAAACTTTTAATGCGTGATTTTTCAATTCAGCCCAAAAGTATTCTCATAGTATGAGTAACTTTTTGCGGTTCAGGTTTCTTCCTATATTCAAATGTTTTTCAGGAGTAAGTACACATAATTTATTTCTTGTTCTACTCAATGCAGAATATTTTTGTTTTAATTTGAACAATTAATATGTACCTATTCGGAATATCTACTGTAACGTGATTTAGTGTAAAATTTACTTGCAAGAACTCGCTTAATCATCACATTAAATATTCATCCGAGTTTTACCTCCAATAATTTTGCTCTAATATCAGCAAAATGTTTTCGCGTTATTAACTTCCCCTCAAGCACAAAAATACATTAAAGTTTCCACTCCATAGCGCTTAAGGTATGTTTTATGAAGGTACATTCCCCGGCGGTAAACCGTACCACAGGTAGGGTAAGAACACTAATTACAAACTTGCATTCTGCTTGTTTTGTGATCCAAACGCCAAGTTTTGGTTGACCTGAGTCGTTACAATGATTGGGGTTTTTTTGTTTTTGGCTCGCTTTTTCAGTTTCAGTCTATGAAGATTCATTTTTGTAATTTTTTTTGCTGTATATAAAGTTTTGCCGTTTGCGTTTTAGTATTTAAGGCTCAGTGGTTTGTAAATTTATGCAATAATAACTACTGTCTTCCATCACTTATGTAACGTTTTTCAAAACAACGATATAAAAAAGTACTAGGGATATAGTAAATTACGTGCATTGTCAGAGTAAAGCATTATACAAGCCCGTGTTCGCAATACTTGCTAAAGTGGATTTCTCCTTGTTTATGTTCTTTTTTTTTACTTATAAGCTTAGTCATCATTGCAGCTTTAACCGTTAGAGCTATAAAACCTGGGCGTTTAGTTTTAGTCTTAGTTCTGCTGTTAAAAGAAACTGGAATGCTGACCGCGCTATGGTGATTTCTAGCTTTTCGCTGTTATTTTGACCACCATCAGTGTTACTCGTATCAGCCACGTAGCCATTACATATCGTAGCAGTAGTGTCTTCATAGTGTTTGGACTTGATGCAACATTAAATTTAATAATACCCACTATTATTGAACATGTTTGAAAAATGTACATATTATTAATGTTTTTGTTTTCTACTTGGTAATTTTCATTTATTTTACATTTTCTTTTTGTTAATTTGTTTATTTTGCAATTTGGCTCCTTACGGTATTATTGTTGTGAATTATTTGTTTTGAGTTTGCTTTTTTAAATTTTTTCTAGTTATAAATGTATAGTTAACAGGTCGTAGAACATCATTGAACTAATGGTAGACGCACGATTTGGTATACCTACGCAAAAGGCAGAGATGCACATTTTTTGTAACTCATTATCTATTTATTAAAATTTCCTTTATCTTATCTTATTTATAATTCATTCAATAAATTAGTTGTAATGACAAAACGAGAGGTACTTACCAGAGAAGGAGAAAAATATCTGCAGTAATGCTGATGCTATTGCCACTCCAAAGAGGCTGTGCATTGTCTATGGAACTATCTCTTTCTGACTCCTCATTGGAAATTCTTTACATTGTGTAGCAGTTTCCCATATTAAAGTCATCCATGTAGAATTTTGAAGATAAATCATAAATTTATTAATTATTCTTGCTTTTTCGGTCGTTGTTTCTTTATCCGCTTCATGTTTAATGATTTCTGTAACAAATATAAATTAATTTGAAAAGTTGGTAGTAACTTTCACATTTCTTTTTCTAATTTTTTGCATAATTTTAATATGTAAACTAGCTTGGTTGTTACATATTTAATCAATTCACGGGTAACGCGCGTGATGTATGATCGGTCGCGTCCGACTTAAGTTGGGCCTATTTAAGGCCGGATACGTCTTGAACTTAAGTTGGGCTGGACCGATCCTACTCGTATCTCACGCGAGTTAACTGTGAAGTCATTAAAAATGTGTGTCGTAATTTACAAAGCTATAAAAATGTTTGCTGTCTTTGGGTACTAACAACAATTTTTCATAACCGTGGTTAAAATTATGTTCCCTATCTGAACAAGTTTTGATTATTTTTGATTCCAGTTCTCAACTTGTACTACAATTAGGTATTAAACACTAATAGTGCGTCAAGATTTTAGCCGCGCTATTCCCGATCCTGTTATTTTCCCGTGATGAAAAATAGCCTATGTTATTTCAGACTATTATCTATCTGTGTATGAAATTTCATCAAAATTCCCTCAGTAGCTTTTTGTGAAAGAGTAACACATACATCCATATATTCTTACAAACTTTCGCGTTTATTATATTAGTAGGATATACGTATGTGTATATATTTTTTTTTTACTTTTATAGGCTTAGGCTTAGGCTTAGGCGAGATGGCGGCGGTCTACGATAGAGCGTGTTTACCTAGAAGAAACCGATTCACTCTCAATTTGAAGACACAAAGATTGTAACCAACAGGGAAAAACCACTCAGGCAACGCATTCCAAAGCCTAGACGTTCTTATCACAAAAGTAGAGTCAAATCTCTTTGTTCGTGTCTTTGGAACATCAACCAAGAAACGATGTCGCTTTTTCGAGCTACGAGCATTCCGATAGAAAAAAGGGGAAGGTGGTATTAGATTTTGTAAATCAGCCGCACACTCTCCGAAGTGTATGTGTATGTAGTGTATGTGTATATATAGCGCAATATTTTGCAGAAGCATTAAATTCTAACAAAACTAAAAGCATGAAGAACGAAGCAACCTGCAAACAGACAGGACTAGCATCTAAACATTGAATTAAACTTTATAGCGCAGGGCTGGTAAATGCTTTTACTCCTTGCTTTCAAAGGACTCACCAGACTTGACTTTTATGCCTTAAAATAAAGCTACCCTATTTATTAGTTTGCGGTTTGCCGCTTAACGTCACTGACAATTGTATGCATGTTTATAGACTGATATACGTCATATTTCTGAATAAAGGTTTGCAGGATCTTAGTTATTTGTGATATCTTGTTATAGTTTTCCATTATATAATGTTTTTATAAAATGTGAGACTAAAATATATGTTGAGTAAGTTTATATCTACCTAACTAACACAAATTTATGTAGGTTTTAGTAGGTATAAAAAGAAAATTGCTAAACTAGCATACTAATTAAATTTTATTAGCCATACTCTAAATATATATTTTGGCACAATTTTAGCTTTATGACGTTACAATCAACGATAACTTCTAAGGCAATTCGGTTTTCATAAATAAACATTTCCATACCGGATTAGTCAATGACAACTCAGTCAGTGACTGTTAAGAATTTTGACTAAGAACACCTAGGTTTGCTCACGCTCGTAAGACGCTAGTCGATGATATTATTCCACATTAGAGTGGGTTAAAATTAAACCTTTTTAGCTTAAGTAACTATTGAGCAAATGATTGGACTATGATAGCTACTGAGTTGAGTTAATACAAAGCAAAGGTTTCTGGACTGCATTGCACTAAAAAAAGGATAAACGTAAAATCGAAACCGTTTAAAACCAGGAACAAACAAGGGGCGTTACCATACATCAAGGAGATTGTTTAAACGCATGCCTAGTCGCGTTTAAGCGGTTACTTCAGCTACTGATAAGGTACATTTGATATGTCACCGAGTTACATTTGTTCGTACAGTATAAATAAGCGCGAAGTACCTACGTCACGCGAAGTGATCGTTAACCCTGCTTCGGTGTGTTAATGGAGAGGTGAGGGTGTCATTGAAACCGCATTGCCACTTCGAGTCCCGAATCCAAAGGAGTAATTAGCAGACAAAGTTACAACTATAGCGGCCACTTTTCTTTGTGTATAATGAGGGCTGTGTTTTCTATTTTTGAGACTTGGGTTTGTGCACCTTTGTCAAGTTGCTAGAAATTGTATATTTTGAAATAGACAGAGAGAGAGGTAATTTCAAGTAGTTTATTCAAAACATTTCCCTATGATCACCGCTAGTTTTTATTGTAATTTTGGGATATTGAACTTTATAATATACTTACTTATTGCTGATATCGCGATTGGATAAGTAATTATTATTTGTCGTTATAGTTACAGTTAACAAGAATTAGATTGTTCGCCAAATATTCAATAATATTAAAGAAGTGTATACCTGGGTATAGGATGAATTGTGTGACCTTACTTTTAAGAATATAAAATTTAACGCCAACGGCTGTAACTGAAAGGCACAGCTTATTTAATGTTGAAATTCTAGTACTGATCGAAAAAATGACAATTTACGAAAAAAAACTAACTACAAAACCATTAAAAACATTGGCATTACGAGCGTTGATGTTTTAATTCCTCACAACAGCCATGAATGGAGCTGCAGAGTGGAATGTCAGGCGAATATTTTTTTGAAAAGGTCCGTTTTCAAAGCCACGTCGTCGTCGTATTGAATGCGTTTTAATGAAAAAACATGCGCCGATTCGCAACAGTCAAGGGAATTAAAACCTCTGCGCGGTGCTCGGTACTCGAATGCACCGCCCGGAATTTTCATTTGTCCGAATATTATTTCCACGGGGAATTTTCCTGACAACTATTTTGTTCGAATTTATAGCGGCCGGATGTTTTTCCATTTGATTTACGAATGAGCTGAGGCTTAAGTGTGAAGATTACTTACGGGATCTAATTAGTTTGTTGAATTGTATTAATAGATTGTAATATATGTATGTCGTAGCATTTTAATATATTTACACGAGAAGCAATAACTTTATACCCCTTTTTACCAAAATGGCGGTAACGGAGGATATCCAAATTTCTCACGCTTATAGTTTATAATATAAAGAAAGAGTGCAAATTACTGGGGTTTTTTTCATTATGTCTTTAAAAAAATCATAGATTAAATCAATAACAAAAATATTATTATGTATTTGACTCCCATAATATATACTTTTTTGTTTATTTAAACTATAGTCGAATTTTGACCACAAGGCGACTACTAGTTTTTAGATGTTTGAATGATAACAAAAGAGAACTACTTTATTGATAAATCACCCATTCTAAAGTGCTATTTCTTGTACACGTTTCCATAGTAAAGAAATTTTGACCTTTGACAAAAACTTAACGTGCCCGCAGAATACATTTTATAACAAGAGTGTCAATAATACTCGGGCACATTTTCAATCGGACATTATTATCCAGTTCAAATTATTTACTAAGTGTATAATAATATTGCTTGAGTATACTTGAATAAATAATAATTGGCACTTAATGCTTTATTGAACATATTTTTAAGTCACAGAGCCAAAGTACCTAAGTAAAATATTTTATGTATTCATAATTATGCCCATACTAACAGCACCTCGTGATTTTACACGCGTAGAATAAGTTCACATTATTTTTCCGTAACAAAAAAATAGTTTGTATGTTATTCTAGATCATAATAATTGAGTCCCAAATTTCAACCCGAACTGTTTAGCTGTTCCGACGTACTCGATCAATAAACATCCAAACTTTGTTATAAATTTGTTTAATACAAATATTTACAAGTTTCGTGGTTCTAATTTATAATTGACGTACTTTGGAGTACGAATGCAATGGAGTATTAGTATAGTTTTTTCTTTTTACAAACCTACATTCATACAAAGTTCAAAGTCTACTTCACAGTATCCAAAATTATAAACGCAACAAAAAATAAACAAAGTAACTATTGCGCATTTGTGTAAACATATTACATTTTTTTTAATTAAATAATTTAGAACTCACTAAAACACAAAATTATATAGTAACAGATTTTTTCTGAGCGAAATGATCGTTGCAAATCCTTTTAAGCGTCTAAATGAAAATCTTCTCGGCTCAAAATAGCAGGATAAATTATTAACGTAAATTTTTCATAACAGGTAAGGAAAACAAATGCAGTTTCGTTTGAAAGAGTCGGAGTACAAAGAAGCATACATATTACTAACGTCAGCTTGAAGGCAACAGAATTTTAAATTTATACTTTTAATAAAGTTTAGAAATAGCTTTTGAAAATCTAATTCCAGGTTTCAAAAATATGTTACTGTTTTAGATGTTATATATTTATTTACTAAGACGACATTACAGTAAGTAATATAATATTACAGAAATTACTCTTACTACATTTTTTTCTCAAATAATTTAAAAACGTCAAGAATGGTAAAATAGTACGTACAAATACATCGAGGTGGCCAATATATTTGTTTTCATTCGTGGTTTGTTTTTTAATTTTCTGTTGAAGGAACGGAAACTTTCCAACTTATAAATGCAATAGTCGTACCTAGTATAACTACAAGCTTAACATCCAAGGTAACAATATTAAGAAATAATAATTTTGTGTACGTACATGTGATACTGAAGGTTGCCGATGTCTTTCAGTCTTCAGCACTAATACTTTTAGTTTCAAACTATACAATATGTATTCTTAACATTCCTCAGGGTTACGTAAGTATGATATTAAAATTGTATGCCGTAACCGAAATTTTACAATTGATATGAAACGATATGTTCTGACGAATATAAGTTCGTAAGTTATCGGAAAGTTCTCGCCATTCCGAGCGAGGGCGAGCTCTGAAACCGACCTCACGCGAGCATGTGCGCGGCGCGACTGAAGGCTTGTTTCGCTACAGCCTATACATGCCCACTTGCCTACCTTACAAGTTTTCCACAGAGCTACCCCATCCAATACGTCACAATTCCTTGTACGACTCAATCAATTTTCACCCCTATAGACATGTCCTGTAGGGACACAATGCGTCGCATTTTCAGAACCTTCAGCCCTTTGAAGACATCAAATGTTACGAAGCATTTTGCGTTGAAATCAAAACGTCGTAAGTGAAACTTCTAGTTCAGTGAACAATGAACAATGGTTCACGCTTTATACGAGTGAATATTGCACCATAACAAAGGCGTGAAAACCACGCGACTTGCTGAAACTCGCGTGAATTTTTCCTTGTGAGATAGAGACAGATGCTGGTTTTCGTGATAAAGGGAACGGCCTACACGATAAGAATGGAGGGGATGATCTTAAAATGTTCTTAGAATCTGTGCAAAGATAAAATAGAGTTCTATATAATAGCCATAGTCTGGTATAAATCATTGGCTGTGAGCCATGATTGTAGCCTAAACGCTGCAATAAATGCAGAAGGTAACTGCATAACAGCTCATTCATAAAACATTAGGACCAGGAAGCAGCCTCTCAAAGGACCTAACTCTAAGTAAATGTTGTTTATTTTGTTAGGGAAGAAAGCCTGTACACAACGGGAACGCCACATGTCAGAGCATGAATAAAAGAAGAGCTATGTTTCAGACTTTCAAAAGTTGTGCCGGTATTTTTCAGAGCTACAGCAAAGCTACATATTTCATGACGGAACTTGGTAGTTAGTTGTAGCTTGTATCAATGTCTCGTAGTGGACATCTCGTTCAAGATGAAATATTATTATGTTACTGCTATGCCATATTTTGTTGCGAATATTTATTTAAGAAAAAGTTTTATTGTTAGAAATTAAAATTAAAAATTGGATCATCTTTTAGGTAAACTTTGTTTTGTTTTTGATACCTTTGATACGAGTAATACAATTAAAAGGATATCTTTAAACACCAGCTCTACCGGCGTGCAAAACGTTGTCGGTATCTTTGATGCTGCGAATGTTCATAAGCGACGACTCTCGCTTACTATCAGCTGGACCGTTTGCTTATTGCCACTTGTCCTGTAAAACAAATAAAACAATCAACATTTATTTTATAAGTATAGGATACTATGTTTTGATGAAATATTTCACAGATTAGCAATTGACTTAATGCACGTGTCAGTGATATTTATAACGCATTAAACATAACCACCCTGAGCGAACATTTGTCAAAACATTACAAATTATAAAACGTTTAATGTTACCGAAAATTGAATTTAATCATAAGCTTTTATTCTACTTGCCCTGTCAATATGTTAGTGTGGTGCAAATCTTGCGAGTTAATAGAACCACTTCCTGTCGTTAGATAAGGTTGAAATTTGGTATACTTACGGAACTTCGCTGACAATGCAATAATATGTACCAAAAAGCTCAATAAACTCAATCGTTTATTGCTTTGTTATGTTACAGATATAATGAAAGATAATACAAATAGGTAGATTTCGTACAAAATTAAGTCGTAACACAACGTACCAAATCCGGCATTGCAATTAAAATTGTTTTGGAGCGAAGCGTTATGTTTCGTTCGTTATGTTAGTACACATAGTTCTTGTAGTTCGTTGTAACTTTGATCGAAGTTTTAATAGTAGTGTTTTTATGACGTACTAAAAAAAAAACTACTCATCAGATCGAGTTCAAACCAATTTTCGTTGGTAGTTAGCATAGTAATGTACATAATATATTTTTTTAATTTTTTCATTCTCTAATTTTAGAAGTTAGAGGGGGGGGGGGGACATTTTACACTTTGGAAGTGTCTCTCGCGCAAATTATTGAGTGTAGACAAAAATTATATTAGAAACAAACCTCAACATCGTTTTTGAAGAAACCTATCGATAGACATCCCACACGTGTAGGCTTGATGAAAAAAAAAAATTTTTGAGTTTTAGTCCTAAGTATGGGGGGCAACCCTAATTTTTTTTTTTTTTTTTTTGTAAAAATCTTAATGCGGTTCACAGAATACATCTGCTCACCAAGTTTCAACAGTGTAGTTCTCATAGTTTCGGCAAAAAGTGGCTGTGACATACGGACGGACAGACAGACATGACGAATCTATAAGGGTTCCGTTTTTACGTTTTACGGAACCCTAAAAACCGTCGAGTTTGGACTCGTTTGAATAGTCTTGACAAGCACTCTTGTGCTACATGAAGCCATGGTCTCAGGATGGCGTCGGCTATAGGGACTCCTAAACTAAACAAGATAAAACTAATATAGACAAGATTATAATTAAAGTCCCAAAGTCTCTCTTGGAGTTACGGAGTTTTGTAGAGATGGGTGAGATGGGCGTCAATAGCATTGACCTGCAACCTGTATAGGAGCAGAAAACTCCAAAACATTCAAACACATCATGCGGTCATGTTGCTGAAATCGGTAAAACTGACATTCCTCCAATTCTGACTGCCTTTTCACACCTGAGACGATGGCGCAGCGTTAGTATAAAGAGCCTACTTTTATACTCACAGTTCTGGTACTCGAGGTAGAGAACCAAAGCCACAGAATCCAAAACTCTGGCCAAGTGTGGTTTGGAGATAACACACCCGTAAGAAGTTTTTTCTTGGAATATGGCAGTTTTTTTTCTTTGTTTTTCTTCATCGTTAATGTCGTAGTGACGATGAACTTGTGCTCTAGGTAAAATACTCCAGAAGCACAGGCGGAATTCTTAACTACAAACATTCGCTCAAGGTCAATAGAATACCTGTAATATTTGTGTTTACAAGCTTTCCTCAGATTTTAGACGTTTGTGAAGTCAAACATAGGTATTCAAAGAGATTAATTAGTGAAAGTGTTGTTGACTGTTTGACTGTGGAATGCTTCTCCATGGTTACAATTTCAATGTTCTTAAGTGGAGAACAAATAGGTTTCTTCTAAAGGCCGATTTACATCAGACGAGCAAATGCTCATTCTATCCCCACTGTATCAAATTAATTTGGTGTAAACAAACGTAGAACATTATTTCGTTGTTTTGTTTGCAATCGCAAAGATTCTATGGAATATATAATATGGAAAACGCTAAGAACGATCTTTCGTTTACACTAAAAGATCGAGAAAGAATGCTCTTGTTCCAGCTCTAGCTCTATGTTCGTTCAGTTTAAATCGGCCTTAAGGCAATTAGCTCCATTGTTGACCGCTTCTTCGCTTAACAACAGTGTCAAACGTCAGTCTATTAATGATAAAAAAGTTTGCAGGCACTTTGACAATAGCTTGGCTAAAGCCTAGACGGAATAATGGCTGAGTAAATAGAGCGCCAGTAATTGATAGCAAGAACTGTCATAGTAGCTATAGGATCAGACCTGTACTTGATTGCCACTGCGCTGAGGCAGATCGCAAAATAAAAGGCACTTCTTTTACCTGTATTTCCAGCTGTTAGATTGAGAAGGTTGTGGACAAAGTGAAGATGATATAAAATGTAAATGTTCTCATACCAAATATAGCTTCACAAAACTTCATAACTTTAACAATACAAACCCACCCGGCCGGCGTTCAACGCCGCCACAACATTTTTCATTCATCCACACAACACGGATACTGTAAATAAAACCACCCATTACAGTATTAACAAATGTGCTAACATATTGCCACTGCGTCCAGTTAGCCCAAATAATATACTAACGCGATTTATGTCTCTTGTGTTTGACCCTAAATTTCGGCAATAAATAATGCTTTACTTTGTCGTTTATGAGAGCGCTTGCAGACATAACCGGGTGTGGAACATGTGTAACAGATTGCGGCAATAAGGGAAATTGTCTTTTTTATGAACGACCGCCGAGAACGTAAAGTATTCAGGGGAAGAACGTGGCTTGGTTCGAACCTGAAGCCAACATCCGTGTGGCTCGTAATCTTTATCACTTTAGAATGGCTTAATGCATTTTAACTGACTGTAACTTTACTTAAATACTTTTACTAAAGTAAATATTAAAGTATATGCATTTTGTATAAATTATTTACTCGGTAGATTTTTTGTTTATTGGCAACTTTTTAGTTTTCTTATTTCCAAAAAAAACTCATGACTACTTAGTTTGAAAATAAATCTACCAGATTCATTTTCTATCGTGGTCCATTCTGCACTAAAATTAAGAAAGAAATGTATTGATTTTGTTTTCCTAAGCTAAATTAGTTACATTGAGGATAACACAAGTGTTTGTCAGACAGTGATAAATGATGATAGTCCAAGATCCCAGAGCAGCCAGACGTCACGTATTTTCTGACGAAAGAAATGTGGACAATTGAGCAGTCTTGGCATGTACTAAGAACGCATGCCTATACGCTAGCTTGATTAAACGGCCCCGATTTTGGAATATCAGGGTAGCGATTCTAAATCCATTAGGTTGCATCCGACACGGAATCTCATCTCTCGGTCTTTGTCTTTTCTGTTTGGCATGACAAGGACAGGGATTGTCATTCCGATTCCGAACCATTCGGAATCACATTTAGAATCGCTACCCAGGTAATGAAGGTACATAAAAAGTACTTACCTCACGTAAATTCTTCTTACTGATTTTCACGTATATTCATTGTATAGGGAATACCCATAAAATATAAGTAGCCAATACTCCCAGACCCATTCTGTGTGCCGTTTTGCTTTACGTCGCTTTAAAACTACCAAAATAATTACTTAACTTCACGTTAATTCTGATGTTCTATTTTTAGATATGAATGTCCACCAAACAACTATTTTAAAACCTTTTACAAGAAGACAGACTGATCTAAGGGGCCAATCATACCCCGGTAAGTATTTTTTATGTACCTTCATCACCTGATATCTCAAAATTGACCGTCTAATGAAGCTAGCGGGTACGTAGGCATGCGTCCTTAGTACATGCTAAGACTCCTCATTCTACACTTCGTTCCTCAGAAAATACGTGACGTTTGACAACCCTAAGATCTTATTCCATTGCATTGCAAAATGCCAATATCTTTCAATGCGCAATAAATTATGTTGACAGCATAAATTGGTGAAATAATATAAAAAGTGAAACTCGAGGCGCATTCCACCATACAGTTTAATAAACTATTTATGCTCTTTTTTCTCCCTTTAACACCGTCCACCGTCCGTGAATCATCTTGAAAAGTAGAGCAATTACTTCCCCAGTTAGAATTACTATCACGTAGAGTTTGAAAGTCCCGTCCGTGTAAGTAACAGCCTCCTGCAATTCTTCCCCGGGCCGTTTGTCTTCCACCTGAGAGGTGTCCAGCGCGAACTGAATCCAGAAGTTAATTTCACGGGGTATTTCTCCCAGTGCAAGAAACCTTCTTACCTTTAAAGCACTCTTGTGTAAAATTGAATTAATTCATTTCCTAGTGAAACGCTCCAGGTGAGTATTAGGGAGCGATGAGAAAAAGTAGGGTGTATTTTGTGCAAGTATTTTTGCTAGTTTTTTTACTTGAAACGGGCTGATGTTCAACGGGTAGAATTTGTAGTGAAATGTTAAAACTAAATGTGAATAAAGTTTTCCAACAGTATTGCATGCAAAGTTAGTAAAGCGACTGTTTTTGATTGGTTTGGACGGTATACAATGAAACTGAAATATGACATTCTTATGTTTAACGTTTGTTTCAAACTAATTGAATAAACGAATAAAAAATAAATTGACATTTAGATAAATAGATAGAAAGATAACTCTTTATTGTGACACAAATACAGAAATATTACAGTAAAACACTTACGAACTAGCACCACAAATGGCGGCCTTATTGCTTAGAGCAATCTCTTCCAGGCAACCAGCTTTAAGGAAATTCGCCTACATACATAGTTAGGCGAAGCGAAGTGTCATTTTTCCCAATACTACTAATTAAATACTATATAAAACAAATTAATACATAATATACATAAACATCAAAAGGTAACTATAATTTAACAACAACAACAGTAATTCTAAAACATAGTTAAATACAACTTAAGTATATTAATTAAGTAAGTAAGTAAATACAACTTAAATACAACTACTAGTTAAAACCCTATAACCCCGAATACAAAAATTATGACTAATTTATATCTACATAACAAAAATGAGACATGAAATACAGCGCTACAACTAGCAGCGTTTAGTTTAGTAGTTTTAGATAAATTGAATAATAGCAGCTGAAAACATTTGGGTTTCATATATTTGTAAAAATTCAGTGAAGTTATAATATTCCAAGAGATGCTAGCAAAATTTGGATAGGTATTTGAGGCAAGCTGAAAACTTGTCACATAGTTCTCATACTATATCCCTACATGGAGGTGGCGAACTGTCTGGTGAGTAGCGGGGCAAAATGGACACCTGCCAGGAGATCTAAATTGAGAGATCACTCTTTTTAAGAATTCCTATTTTTAATTATATAAATAACACCCAATTTAAATTTCAAATTCCCTCAAACCCATTTTTTTATTTTTTGAAAAACATATTTGCATTCGCCTGGCAACGTTAAACCCCCGACCAAATCGTCTGGCTTCTTATTTTTTTGTTCTGTAAACATTAAACCATATAAAAATTTCGTATTACCTCAAACATTTTCACTGAATAAAAAATAAAATAAAAATTTAAAAACTGTATGGATCGATTTTACCCAGCTTCTCACCAGCCAGGTTTAGGTACCGTGTTGGGGTATAATAGGAGAGCTACGTGACAAGTTTTCAGCTTGCCTTAAATACCTACCCAAAATTTGCTGGTAGCTCTCGGAATATAAAAAGAATACAAAGAAAGATAACAAGGTTTACAAAAATCGTAACAAAAGTAATTAACTCTTTGTTTATACAACCAGATTAAAGACGAACTTCTTAACATTCCATGGATTCACCGTGCGGGTGCCGGGTCCATCGTGTGGCAGAGAGAGAAATCTCAAGTAGACCCCAAGACTTGTGACTCGGGCGTAGGTTTAAAAGGGGCCCCTTAGTGACGTACGTCAACACTCACCTTCACTATATAGGTACTTATAATACAGAAACAGACCTGTAAAAATATCTGTGTGTTATTCTCCTGTGTAAGTGTTTTTGTTTTTGGTGTGTACAATAAAAAGCAAATATCGATAAAAGTTACAGTCAAAGTTTAGAAATTAATGTTATCTAATCACAAATCAGTAATTTGATGTTATTTCCCTAAAGATGACATACTAAGCTTTCAGAAATGATCCAACACATAGTACATCCCATACGTCTATGGAACAACAGATATACATATCCCACTAATATTATAAATTTCAAAGTAAGGATGTTTGGATATTTGGATGTTTGTTGCTCAATCACGTCGTAACGTATGAACGGATCAGTCTGAAATTTGGAATACAGTTAGATTATAGTCTGAAAGAACACATAGGTTTTATCCCGGGAAAATAACGGGAATTACGGGAACGGGAAGTACAGGTAAAACCGTAGGGCACTGTTAGTGATCGTATACATTTGTTCGGGTGACCAGTGCAGTTCAAGGCCCTGGGCGTCTACTTTCTTTCTATGAAAACGTAATTTCGAAATAAACTCGCGACTTTCCTACTCCGATTTTACTTCGATCCGTCGTTTCGTCTGTTTAAAATGTTTAAATGTTCTATGCCTAGTTTAATTAAATTAGACTTAGAACACTTAAACGTCAAACGATGTTCGATCGGACGAAATGAAGTAGAACCGGAGTAGGAAAGTCTTTTTCGAAATTCCGTTTTTCGTAGAAAGAGAGTAGACGTCCTGATTTGAGCTATGATTGTTAAAATTGTTGCGTGGCGCCGTGCTTTTATAGCCACGGTCGGTTATAGCCAAGCATATTGCATGCCATCGCGCGTCTAAGCAAGACGTGTGATGCTCAAGAGCATAACAGGTAGCCCACTAAATATTCCCACTGCTTCGATTCAGGGCCTTCTCTCGTAAGGCGAGAGTCAATAGCATAATTCACAAAGCTGGCCAAGTGCGGGTTGGTGGACGACACATGACATCGAAAGATTCTATGTACTTGTCGGTTTCTACACGGTGTTTTTCTTCACCATTTTTAAGTTAGCGGCATTACGCACATAACTTAGAAAAGACAGTGTTGCGCGTGGAGTTCAAACCCGGTGCTCCAGATCGACAGTCGCCGTTCTCCCAAATAGACTAGCCACTTACGTGCGATGCTCACATCGAGCTAAACTCGTCACAATCCAAAAAAAATTAAGACATTTTAATTTTTACCCAAGTCACTACAAAATAACAGTCAAAATTGTATCAGTATTTTGATAGGTAAGGCATGCCCACCTACCTATCAAAATACTGACACAAGAAAAATGTCTACTTGTTAATATTTACGTTATTTTTAATAAAGATATTTTTTCCTTCTCTACATATTTTATCTCCAAAAACTAATTTACAAAATATTTACACAATTTCCGTCAATCAATCAAATAGCGCCAAGCAACAACTTGTATTACAAAATGTCATCAGCGGGCAGATGTTTAATTAAACTTCATGAAATCTGAACAAAAGTGTCATATCTCATGTCGGACGGCGATTTCGACCTTTCATACGACCAACAAGAGTCGACCCCTGAAATCCGTACCTTGTCTTTATTTAATTCGATCTTCTGTAACGAAAAAGGGTCTACGTTTTTTGGGGACTACGAGGATGTGTAGGTACACGGTGTAGGTAGGAGCAACAAAGTGAAACAAATCAACGATACGATACAGTCTGGGACGATTTTATTTTGTCTGCCACGTAAATTGAATTTTGTGGTCCGTTCCATCATAGGGTTTTGTTTGTTCATAAAACTCTGTAAATACTTTTTGTGGACATAAATAGTTTATGAACAGTGTTGACAACTATATTTAAATCAGCGCGGTGTGTTTGTGTACCGACAGACTTCAGGGTTTTTACAATTTTGAGAGTTCAGATGCGATAATGGAGAAGAAAAAAAGTGTGTGTATTATGTACGCACGCAAAAATAAATACTTATTTTCTTTATTCCCCGTGCTAAGATATATAACTTCACCACAAAATATGTAATATCCTCAACGCAATAAGTACTAACCCGAAGTTAGTTACAATATTTATTAAAATGTTGTAGCTAGCTTCAGGGTGTAGGTTTTTTTGTGACGGTGTGCGCGCGCATCGTAAAAGAATACTTTTTACTATCATTTTTCCTTATTTCGCCAAAGAATTGTAACTTCAGAAATGTTTTTTTTTTGTAATTCAACTTGTACGGAAGTTGTTATTGGATTCTGTCAATACTGTAAAGTAAACCTATGAACATGTAATAAGTAGCCTAAATATGATTCGAAGTACATATTATATAGTATTTGATTTCTTTTATCAATAAACAAGACTTTGTTAGAAATAAACATGTTCAAACATACATTATTGCTCCGTTTAATAAAAAATTAAGTCAGAATACGTATGCGTGAATAACAGCGAGAAAACGATTATTTCGAGAAAAATCCACAGCTGTTTCAATTCTCACATTTTCGTTGGATTGCTTCCGAATTGTTTCCAGAAACGTCTTTTTTCAGTCTAAAGATAAATGAGTATAGAAAGAGTATTGCGAGTTCTACTAAAATGTTTTGACCGATTTACAAATTTGCTGAGAGTCAGTTGGGTAAAGACCTGTTTGCATTTTGAATAGTGCGAGCGCCAGTGATTAGTGCAGGTGTTTAGTGATTAGTAGCAAACACGTGGACACTGATTGATTAGTGTGAGTGTGTAGTAACTTGCGTAGTGAAATGATTAGAAGCGTGTTCTATTTCTCACTTGCTCTTGCACTCGCACCCGCAATAGTCGAAATGTAAACAGGCCTTAAGTTATCAATTTAAAACTAAGTTAACCCAGTGAAATTATTTATACGTAAACATTTTTCGATCTCAGATTCAAAGATAGCACACTTCCGTTTTAGGTGTTAATTAGAACTTTTTTCCTTGTATTACAAGCACGAACGTTCCACTAAATAAAAATGTGAATAGCGAAATATTAATCTCAGTAACACAAGAATTTTCAGAAGCCAACTTCAAAATGAACAGATATTTCAATATCGAATCGAGTGAGAAATGATACTTGAACGTTTTCGAATAAATACAAAAGCCACGTTCACAAAGAGAGTCATCACTCAGGAGTCATAAGTAAGAGTGCAGTCAATAGCTGGTGTCAAAACATTCTTCAGTTCCATTCAGTGCTGTCTGTTTATAAATAATTCAATATTGGCTTGAGTGATGTTTTCACTTCGCTCGCCAGACGTACGGTTGACAGAAAAAGCTGTAGAAGAAAAAGTTAATTCTCAAATATTAATAGTAATCTATGTAAGTTTATATTCATCTTGATGTCCCACTAATATTATAAATGTCAATGTACGGATGTTTGGATATTTGGATGTTTGTTGCTCAGTCACGTCTTAACGTATGAACGGATCGGGCTGAAATTTGGAACACAGATAGATTATAGTCTGGAAGAACACATAGACTTTTTATCCCGAAAAAACAACGGGAACGGGAAATACGCGGGTAGCATCGCGGGGCGCTGCTAGTATTTAATAAAAGTCTATTTTGTGTATCAAACGATAAAAAACCGTTAGTTGATATCGTTGTCTGTATAGTATTTGTTAGTATGAACAATATTTAAGTAGTTTGGACAAAAATAATGTAGTATCAATAATTAACTCCGAATTTAGGGTAATAACAAATTTAAGCTCTCGTGAAGATATTATAACAAAATTGATTGTTAGTTTTTTTTTTTTTTTTTTTTTTTTTATTTGAACTATCTACTCCACAGACTCCGGGGTCCGTGATCTTTGTCATTTGTTTTTTTTTTTTTATTACATATTTCTTGGATTAGAAGAAAAGGAAAATAGGGGGGAGTTGGGCACATTTCAAACTTAATTCTAGTGCTCGTTAGTAGAGCCGATCACTAGCGGTTGGGATTCTACCGCTAGTAATCGGCTCGACATCGAGTCTTTGCCTAGTTACCATTTGCCTAAGCCGCCTCCTCCCGGCCCAGAGCCTCCACTACGGCTGCATTTCTGCCCCTGATGGCCATCTGTAGGTTGAACTCTCGGATGGTCTTCGGTGATGCAGCCAACGCTCGCCGCACGAACCGACTGATGGCGTCGTCGGTGTCGTCAGCGTAGTATATGAAGGTCCCCGTGTGCCGTGAGATTGCAACAACTGCATGGGGCACGCTCTCGTGCAGCTTCATGTTTGCCTTGGTTTTGATTGCGATTACCGATTCGTATGTTAATCCCTGAGCTTCATGGATGGTAAGGATGCGTGACCCGGTGCCTGACCCATAACCCTGGTTTGTCAGGGTCTCTTTCTCCTCTTGAGTGTGAACTAAAAAGAGGGTGTTTGGTAGGGTGTTGGGTATTTGCGCTCCCTTATACCTTCTCTGCTCTAGGGACTTTATACGGGGTGCTGAGGAGTACATACCGGAGTATATCTCCCTCAGCGCATATGCGACGTCCATTGGGTTTCGATGTGTGCAGAGCAACTCCTGGCTGATCTTTGTTACCAGGTTTGGGCGGTGATACCTCATTTCGAAGAGATTTTCCCTGTCGATGTAAGGCAACTGATTGACGTCTCCGATGAGGACAATTTCACCAACACCAGACAGCCTTGAAGCCATCACAATGGCTCCAAAATGGTTCATGAGAGCTTCGTCCACCATGAGGCGACTGAAACTTTCTCTTCCGAAACCATTTACCAGAGCAGAAGCCATGGTTCGCACTCTGGTTTTAACCAGGTTTACGATACGGTGCGATAGCTTTTCTCTTAGATCTTTTGCTGCCTCAGTTGTTGTGGTGATGATGGCGTCCTTGTCCACATCAAAGTTTCTTATCACCCATGTTGTCTTTCCACATCCTGGAACTCCGTTGACCCACTGTATTCTCGGTACCTCCCAGTTTTCCCAACCAGCTTTGACGTTTGAGTTCCTTTCGATGTTCTTGGCCATCTCTAGGATCTTATCGTCCAGCATAATCTTGGTGCATCGGGCAGTAACTACAACTGGGTCGTTTTGTGGTGTCGCATAAACAGGCACTCCCGCGCGCTCTGTCTCTATCTCGTTCAGTGTCACGAAGCCATTTTCTGCACTGTAAGCTGCCATATACTGTCCTGTCATGGTTCCCTTGATGACCCGGGAAGTGACATTATTGTAAATAGCTGCTTCGGCCTCCTCGAGTTTCGCCTTTAAGAGGCTTTCACTTCCTAGCCTATAGGACTGCAAGATGTATTCGCAGGTCTTGAGGTTGACTTGTCTTGTCGCTCTCAGTGTGGCTATGAATTCGATGAAGGCGTTACGTGCATGGCTCCGCGGCTCCGAAGCCGTGACATAGCGGGGCGGTTCTACCTGACCCATATCGGCTCTCGTTCGGCTTATTTGTTGCTGTGAAGCTGCTTTGAGGGTCTTTGTCGTCAAGGGGTGTGATGAATGGGATGTGATTCGGAGTATGCTCCTGGCTGCCGCGTTGAAGGCAGTCACGAAAGCTGCGTTCGTTCCTCGGCTGCCGCTTTGATTGCCTGCGGCTTTTTCCGCGGCTGCCCTCTGCTGTGCCCTTTCGGAGCCGGTTTGAACAGTCGAACTAGGAACAGGATGTCCCCAACTGTCAGTTGCATTTGTTTGGTCGTACGAAGGGGCTCTGAGGAAGCTCAAATTTTCTCCCCTATCTTCATATACAACAACCTCATGATGTTTAGAGGCCTCAATGCAACCCAGCCGGTCTGCGACTCTCGCTCTTGAATATTCGACTGCCATCGCATCCACGCTTATCACCCGTGGTGTTTTACCCGCGTTTCTGCTTAGATGTGCGAGCAGCGCACTTGCTTGTGTGAAAGGCGTCCGACCTTCCGAGTACTCTATTAGTGCAATCGTTTTGTTTTTCGATCGCACCAACCGAAATCGGTGGCCGTCTACCTCACACACCGGCATAGCGTCGTAGGTTTTCCGCTTCATTGTGACTTTTGCGGTACTCCCATTAAGCAGGCAAGACAATCCAGGTGACAAACGGGCTCGTTCCCGTTCCCAGGCAAAGCAAAAGCTCACTCCGAATCTTTCTTTGTTGCTGTCCATGAAGAGAGCCACTCCGCGGATACGGATCCCTGCCTCTCCTCGGTCTGCGTTCTCCAGTAGTTGTTTGACGGAGATGATCTTCGAGGAGTTATGTTGGGCGGGAACTGCATTCCACGCGGCGTCCACGGACAGCGGGGTAGGGTGTGGTGGCGAAAGGGGGCGCGTATTTGAATTAGTAGAGTTTCTCTTGGCGGCTATGCGGAATGAGCTCTCCATGAAGGACAGGAGCCGTGTTCTGTCATCTGGATCTGCTAAGATGTTGTGGAGATCCGAGACAACCAGCCTTCTGTCGATCATAGATTCGAGCTCAGGTCTTGCGGCCATGAATCGGGGACAATCGACAAGCACGTGCCAGACCGTTTCGGGTTGTTCGGGGTCACACTCGCATGCAGGACTGCTCTTGAGCTTAAATCTGTACAGGTATTCTGCTATTCCTCCGTGTCCCGTCAACGCTTGTACCTGGAAGGGAGTCAGTTTCGTGGTTCTCATCACCCGATATGCGTTTGCTATATCGGGGAGGAACGTCTGGGTGACTTTTCCGGTGTCCGAGGTCTCATATCGATCCTGCCATTTCTTGACAGATTCTTCGCGGATTTTCCGTTTGACGTAGGACAAGGGGATCCCCTCATAGTCACTGGGCGACAACGTGAGCGCAGCCGATTTGGCTAGTTCGTCGGCTCTTTCGTTGCCGACGGTGCCAACATGCGCTCTCACCCAGAAAAAACGAAGAGATTTCCCCTCAGCATTTATCCTTCCAATGTTTTCCTTTATGCACTTTACCACGGGGTGACTCGTTTTTGGGTTACATAGCAGATCGAGTGAAGATCGGGAGTCACTCAGGACATTGACTTCTGGGTCCTTACTCTCTAACGCCATTTGAGTTGCCCGGTAAAGAGCATAAAGTTCCGATTGAAATACTGTGCATTCGGAGTGGAGCTTGAATGTCGAGTTCTTCACCTCCCTGCCATTCTCCCACCATGTTAGAGCAGCTCCAACTTTGCCTTTAATCTTACTGCCATCAGTATAGATTTGAGGTCCTTCTGGAAGATTGGAGGTGTCTTCTAAGAGCTCGTACTTTACAGATACCTGCGTGGACGGATGGGGTTGGTCCAGGCAGTTAACGTTCCGTTCGAGTTCCACATCTGGTGGGAGGTAGTCTGGGGAGAGGTTTTTTTTTTTACTCTGTACAAATTTGCTGCTTCCTGTATCCTCAGATCTAGGGGGAGCAGACCGGAAAGGGCAAGTGCCGATTTCAGAGAAACAGTACGGTACGACTTACAAATTTTCTGGGCAAAACCTCTTTGGATCGCTTTCAAGTGAGACTTGTTTTCCTCGAGGTCTGCCGCTTGCGCCCATACTGTTTTTGATTTTTAGTAGGTACTGTTATTGTATTGAAAGCAGAAATTAAAAGAAAAAGAAAAGCGTGAATTAATAAAAAAAAACTTTGGTTTACCGATATATCAAAATAGCTTATTTAATTTAAAAAAATTACTTACATTTTTGTGCCGGCTGTACAAACCAACAAAATAAAGGTAGCTCCCGTTTATCTTGCGTGCCATTTCAAGTGGGGTCAGAGAAGTGATTATCATGAGGACTGAACCCTGCTGCTTGGAGACCTTTATGAGAAGCACTCTTGACTGCTGAGGGGACCGAGAAGCGATCTCAGCAAGATTCGGGATATATCATTAAAATTAATAAGTAACACTTCGTTTTTTTGGGTAAAGAGAAAAAAAAGTCTTCAAACCACTTTGTTTTTTTTATACGTCAGCGTAACGTTAATCAGTTTTTTGTAATTTTTAATTGAGTTGTTAAATTTGAAATATGGAACTCTGTAGAATCTTTATATTTTAGGATTTGTTTTTAAACTAGTTAGAACTAGGCAATTTATTACCTACTGATTAGTTGGTTTAGTAAAACGTAAACAAAGAGAAATACCCATAAGCAGTTAATAATATGTATAATTAGCATTTATTTGTGTTGTGCGCTTTAATATCATTCAGCTTAATGAAATTTAATTACTCAATTTTTATAATATTTTTTTTATTGATGATTTTATTATCTACAAAACGCATTTGAATTATAATAAATCTGTTTTCCAGTCAGACGAGCAATATTTCTTGACAAATCACAAGGTAGATAAATAAAATATGCTCACTTGTCCAGGCGATGTGCGCAATGTCGTACTTGGTAGTAATTTACTTTCACTTGTTTTCGTATAACTGCCGCAGTAGAATGTTATAGGTAGGGTACCATCAGGCGCGATTTTGGACTGTCCTACCAAACTATTTAAAAAAATTATCGACTTAATCAACCTATCACCGTATTCACGATTACACGGTACATATCTGTATTCAGAGGCAGACCCTGACCCAAACACGCTGAATGGAAGAATATTCTTGTAACTTAACAGGGTGTAGTGTGGTTTAATCCTAAAGCTTAAAGCAATTTGTCGTAGTAAAATCCACGGTATTCAATGCTGACCTTTTTATGTTCCCTGCAGCTTTTACGGACAAAATACACAAAAAGAAGACGCTTACTGTGATTTACAGTCGCCAACAGAAAAACTGTAGTAAATAAGAAATGTTTGGACCGTGGAGGAGATCCTTCTATCTCCGAATAAGATTTAATTTTTATTCTTAATAATTTCTTGCTGAAAAACTTTTCTTATTACGTCGTTGATATATATTGTTTTCTAACAGTGGCCCGCATTTTTACCCGCGCAGTTCCCATTCCCCATAATTTTTCCGAGATAAGTAGCCTATATATTATTCCAAACTAAAATCTGCCCCTAATGTGCCAAATTCAAGTCGAACTTTATCCGTTCAGGCCTTTTGACGTGATTGAGCAACAAACATCTTTACATCCTAACTTTCGCATGTTTCATATTAGTAGGATCGCAGGATAACTGCAAGATTTATAAATTATTTAGTATCTCAAGTTTATCTCGGTTCATAACCTTTGTACCATTCCTTGATATATTTTTTAACCTCCATAGCATTGAATTTCAATAGGTACAACTTATAACTGCTGCGTCAGTAACCAATTTATAAACACGAATAGTCCCGAGTTGTACAATAATTTAAATGAATCTCTCCATTAAATGCTGACGATTGAATGAATTTCAAGTCCAATAAACATTGGTTCCTAAAGTCTAGAATATTTTAGAGAAGTGCATAGACCGTTGTTCGAACTGATATGAACGTTTCGGTGAACTTGTTCGAATATTTAAGATGCAATTTTGCTTGTCTACTCGTCGGTCGACCGCCGCGCCGCGTCAACAGAGGCGCTTCCGTTTCTCATGCAATCTTCAAAATGTTCGAATTATTTCGTTCAAAAAATAAATGTTGCTGTAGCGGTAGAACTCTTTGTAGAATCAGCTTGGAAAAGTGTCCTTCTGACAGTTAATTTACCACTAAGTAGAAATGTGAAATGTTTGAAAGCCATTGCAGATTATTTATTTTTATGAAATGAAATTTATTTATTTAAAAAAAACAAACACAAAAGGACTTTTGTCATTTCGACTGTTTTATACGACGATTCAAATATTCTCACCTCTTATTAAACATCTGAGTACCTACTAACCTACATATAGACTGGGCTCGTGGCTTAATGGGTAGTAGATCTGCCTGCGAAGCCGAGGGTCGTGGGTTCGATTCCCACCCAGTGCAAATATTTGTGTGATGAATTCAAATGTTTGCACTATGTCTGGGTGTTTCTATGTATAATAAGTATGTATTTAAAACTATACAAGTATTATATCAGCTATCGGGCCGCCATCATACAAGCTTTGCTTAGTTTGGGGTCAGATGGTGTTGTGTGTGAATTGTCCACCAATAAATTGTCCACCAATATTTACATATTTGTTCTATAAGTTGCTGTATATAATTTTATGACACATTGCATGTTTAGTTAAACTTTATTTTTGCAACTTACTATAGAATTACTTAGTTTTATTGTAGGTGACTTGTTCAGAACTACAAGTTTTGATAGCAACAAATAAATCTAAATCCGATTTAGAGTCTGTTTTCCAAAGAAATTGCTGCTGTATGGCACTGTGCTATTATGCTGTGTGTTGCTATTTACCATGGATAGCAGGTTATCCTCGTCTCGTTACTCTATTAATAAATAAAAATATTTAATAAGAAGGACAGCACATAGTAAACTTTATGAGTGTAGGATAGATATTGAGTACCAAAAATGTATTCACTAAATAACAAGTTAAACGTTTTTCGAGTTAAAAAATGCTATGGTATTATCATACGTGACGAAAATACAAATCACGTTAAAAATAAAACACATTGTGTAGACCAACCTGTTACTGCCTCTGATGTGTTCTTGATGTCTTTATGATGTCTTGGCCAAGAAGACACATGTTAATATATTAAATCTCGATACACATTCTTCGACTCTTGTTGTTGGCGCGACATATTGAAATAAACGTAGTTTGACTTGATTTCTAATTATAACAATAACACCGGCACACACAAAAAAGTTGTCTGTACTTTAGACGGGACCCATACCTACAGGCATCTAGGCCTACTCGTATTTCCATTAGGGTAGTTCCATAAGAATTATCAGTCGGCATTGACATATGCATTTACAATTTTACGGGTATATACGCAGAGCTTTATTAACCCTTAGAATAATTAGCTGTAGCCTAGGGCGCAAGGATTAGATATGAAGGCATAATATGAGGCAGGGCTGAATTCGTGTATTCGCGAATTCATGTACTCCAGCATCATTGCTTCTACCCTACAATCCCTACATATTTCAACAGACTGAGACAAAACACTAAAACTAATGCCCGAGTTTCACGAGGCTACTTTTTCAAGCTAGAATAGCAAGCTAGTGTTAGGCAGCTAGTAGTACTTCTAGCTTCGTGTAGACAACGCTACGCAACGCTAGTTTTGTTTACACGAAACTAAAAGTATTAGCTTGGTAACTAACTAACACTAGCTTGCTATCCTAGCTTGAAAAATTAGCCTTGTGTAACTTGGGCATAAATGCGCTGTGAACTGAAAAACCTTGGGTTTAAAAAACCTAATAGCAGCACCCTACGATTTGGAATCTTTCAAATCCTACTAATTTTATGAATACAAAAGTTTTGACGTTTTGAAGATGTGTTTGATGAAGTGTTATTTGATCACATTTGACTAAATGGAAAGGATTGGAATTCGGAACAGAAAGGTGGAGGAAATTTCATATTATTAAGGTTGAAAGTCCGCGCTGAACCGTGCCATGCAAAAAAATTTGGAGACCACAGTACAGGTGGTTGTGTGATAGTAAATTAAATCTGATATGTTCTCGATTGTATATGTACATACAATCGTGACGGAACTGTATAAAAAATCAACACAAACAATTTGTAAAATTCAATATTTGTTGCAATATTTACAAAATACTAGTGGTTTTACCCGATGCCAAAATTTCTCGTGATGGTAAGTAACCAGTACTATTCCAGACAATAGGTAATCTACCTGTAATCCAAATTTCAATCCGCTATCTGCTCATGCGTTCTAACGTGATTGAGCAACAAACATCCAAACATTCACATTTATCATATTAGTAGGATTTAAAGTTTTGTTTAATTCTTGTTAGCCTACTTTATGCATGTAGCCTTGTCAAGAAGGAAAAACAGCGTTCTTTCGCATAAAACCCGAGTACAATACAATGCCAAGGCCCGGTGTGGACAGTAAGAAGTATTAGTAAGATTTATAATTGTTATCTAGCCGGCTAGGCGAGGCAAACTTATTGCCGAGTCGCGTGCCACCACTTAATATATTACGATGCCTTAGCCAAAACGTCTCTGTTTGCTGGTAGGGCCCTGTTTGCTAATAAAAAACTTTAATTCCTTGACCGAAATAAGCAAAGTTCGGTCTGATAAGGTTTTATTTTCCGAGAAACTGTGTTAATGGGACGAGTCCGAAATAAACTTCATTGTTAATAAAAAAAAAAGACGAATTAGCGTTGCTTATTCAAAAAAAAATATTGTAACCGATTACATTAACAGTAAGTTACGGCTGGTCTAGTCGGGAGAACGGCGCCTGCCGATCCGGAGACCCCGGGTTCAAACCCCACACGCACTACTGTCTTTTCGAAGTCATGTGCGTAATGCAGCTAACTTAAAACGGTGAAGGAAAACATCGTGAGGAAACCGACATGTACCTAGAATCTTTCGAAGTCATGTGTCATCCGCCAACCCGCACTGAGCCAGCGTGGTGGATTATGGCCTTAACTCTCTCCTTGCGAGAGAAGGCTCCGAGTCCCAGCTGTGGGAACGTTTAGTGGGCTGTTGATGTTGACATTAACAGTTGCCAGATTTAGCAAAACACTAGTTTAGTCTCTACATTTATGGAGTCTACCTTAAATAATAACATAACTTTGTTAGTTCTACTACTGTTAGGCAATGATTTGAACTTTTATACGTTAATACCTATATAAAATACGTAGTGTTGCTGTATTCTTATGAGTGGCGTAAGCGTCTCAATCATTTTGGTCCTTTCCTCTCCTTCTCTCCATCTCTCTCCATCTCCTTTTAAAAACACGATGTCGTTTTCTTCAAGTCAATCTCAAGAAGATAATACAAACATTGTGCTCAAATCAAGTTTTGTAAAACGCAGGTTATATATTGTTTACGTTATTAATATGCTCTTATCTTTGCTTAAAAATTGAAAGTAAAGCAATATTTTGATGTTTTCGGAAAATATGAGTTACAAAATCACAAACAACGTTTACCTAACAATACTTGTTAGTTTTTAATAACCAAAATAATACCGACCTATTACCAATATTTGAAATAGCTAAGCTACAAAGCTGAGCAGCTTCTGCGTGATGACACCATAGGTCTGGTGCAGAACTAAAAGTTCTTCTCTTGACTTTGATTTTTCTGTCTTCTCTTCTCTCTTTGTATTTTTACTGGCATAATTAAAAAAAACAGTATTTTGGTTAGGCGGTCGAAGGATGGGGACTGGCAAAAGTAGTGTGAGACACAGACCTGCGTGGCTTTACTATCGCGTTCTATTTGATATCAAGCGAAAATAAGCAAAGCTTAGTACTTATAGTTCAAGACCACTTTACCACTTAACCTTATATTGGGGTACGTGATTTGCTTCCACTGAACCACATGCGTAATGAATGGATTTTGGTGTATATTAAGGCATTCATTGTAATGTACTCAAATTAGCATAAATAGTACGTAACTATAGTATGAAGTTTCGTATAGGTCTCTCTCGAAATTATTGAAAATAGTCAATATTGGCAAATATAATCAAACGAGCACTGACGTTAACTCAACACTTATGTAAATAAGCAAACGTGCTCCAATTTCTTAAAGGTCCAGGCGATCTTGTACCGTCACTGGGAGAATAATAACGTCAAACTAATGCGTATGTGAATATTCATAAGCCCATCCAAGAATGTAACATTCCTGTGACATAAGCGATGCGATTACTTATTCAGGCGACAGAAATTTACTTGCCATGTCGACGTGATGCATGCAAGTCCGACCCATGTCAAATTTACCAAGCAGGTGCAATGTCATGACCTTATTTATCATTGGGGTTTTTTGGGAAGTTCTACGTGACGTTGTAAATATCTTGGATGCTCGGATATGAGGTTGTAAATAACATGTAACATTATTTTTAAAAGAGTTTTTTTTTTTTTTGCGTCAACTACCTACATAATAAGTTGTGTCATTGGTGATCAAACGAAAGAATTAATAACAATCTATACCAATATTATAAAGCTACAGAGATTGTTTGTTTGAACGAGCTAATTTCAGGAATCATTCGACTGATTACAAAAGATTGAATGAAATCTTTCACACTTGAATGTGTACGTGATCCCTGACTCCCTGAGTGCTATAAGCAGTAAATTATGTACTACAAGCGAAGCCAGGGCGGACTGCTAGTTCATAAATAGCATCTGACATCAAACAAAATGTTGTAGATAAAAATTTAGAATTTAGACTTCATTTTAAAATTAAAACCATACACTCGATAATTTTTGTAAAATCTACGAACATGTCATCCAGAAAGTAACTTATTCAGTTTTTTGTTGATATTTCAAAAACCGCCACACCAATTTCGATAAATATGGGACCGTTTTTTATTATATAAGAGACAAAAAAATAATCACCACATGTGATACACAATTAACGGAGCACATGTAAACTTTACATTTCAATCCAAAAAATTATATAACCGAATTCAGAACCTTCTCTTTTTTCAAATTCAGTAAAAAATCATTAGAATGTTTTTTCCGATTTCCTTTCAAAATAAGCTTGTTTTGGCTGCTAATTGTAGACTACCGCTGATGTAAAGCAACGTTGCCGTATAAATCGACACATATTAGTAAGTCGTACACACTCATTAAAACGGAACCTTAAGAATATTCTTTTGCAAAGTATTCAGGATTTACAAAGTAGGTTACAACTTCTTCAATATTTTCTTCACAATTTCATTTTAGATTCAGTACAGGTGCGGTGTTATTACGATATCCAACTAGATCTTTAAACGCGACGTTAATTTTAAAAGTTATTTTCTTCGGATTCCAACAGAGTTGTAACTTTGTACGTGATTCCTAAACTTAGCGATTTCTTTTTTCTGTTTGAAAATTCCTGGTTGAAAAGTTAATTAAAGTCGTGGACGGGTCAGCTCCATGGAGGTTTGCTTTATTGCATCGGCCATTTTGCACAATACGTAGTTTCTGCTTCAAAGGTGTTCATTAAATACACTAGTCAGCAATGATTGTCAACGAGATAATAATGTACGTAGATCTTGGGTAAGATTAGAATTTATTAGTAATTTCGGAACATTCGCTCGGAATTTCTTGCGTTGAACCCTACAAACTGGAGACATACTTAGTAGTACTTAGTGGGACTTCACAAGTTATTCTACCAAGGACAAGATCGTAACGTCGAGAAAAAATGTTCAGTTGTAATGTTCTTTTATTAGAATTTATTTTACATAATTCAGTAGTATTCATTCAATAACGTATTATAGAATTCTAGACCACCATAAATCTAACTGCTTGTTTTATTCTTTTCAGTTTTTTTAGTCTGTAAGTACTACCGTAGTTACATTTTTTACGCAGTCGGGATTTTGAGTTTTTAAATTATCTTCGTTTCTACTGATATAATATGTAAGTTTTTCTACTGCATATAATTCATATAGTTTTGTGTAAGTACCAATATAATTATAGATTTTAGACTGAAGTTGAGTACTAAATCGTTTGATGTTGGAGATGGGCGACCGAGGTGGAGCAATCCGAGAGCGGTTTCGTGTTCCCACCATCAGCGCCAGAATTGAAACCCCATGGAGATTTTAGTAGATAGGGGTACCATATCCATACATGATATAGAGTGCAACATAACCCGGCTCATAAAGTACTCCAATATACCTACTAGATATTTTAGTATATAAAGTCCATCCACATTCACACGTACAGTTAGTTATACGAAGTTTTCTGCTACCTAAAAACCTATAAATATGAGAATGGTTGTTACGCAACTTTAAATAGATACACCTCCTAAACAGTCCGCCAAATCGTAAAACGTTGAGACAAAGCTAACCATTATTTTTAAATACCTATTCAACGATACCCCCTTCTTGACTCAGTTTGGTGATTTTTATTCCTAATATTTTGACAATATGGCGTCTGGTAGCCGCCATATTGAATTTACACTAATGTCATGTCTTTAGTGTCACTCGCCAGACTAAAAGGAATCGATTGACGTGTGAATCATAAAAATCGGCCCAGGCGTTTGGTCTGTATAGTGCTTCAAAGGAACATACATACATAGACTGTTAAACACCAAACAAAAAATACCACTCCTTTGCGTCGCGCAGTCGGGTAAAAACATATATTTTGAATGCTTGTAAATCTCATCAGACCTATATTTTACACATAATTTTCCACACAACTGTGTATAAATATTATTACACACAATATTGTGCATATATACTTGTACGAATTGTTACAAAAAAAAACTTTTTCCTCGCCTTATCCAGCAACTCTAGATTTATTGCTAAAGCGAAGCGTCCGAAGCTCACTGGGCGCGGCGCAGTTAATTTCACGGAGTATTTGTTTGGTGAAAAACACCACTTACACCCATCGGAGGGGCAAGACACTACTACAATCTAGGGAATAGACCCTTTTTGGGAGCCCACATAACGCGAGAAAAGATTGCAGGCTGAAATTGTATCGTAAATAAGGGAAAAAATAGCTTAGCAATCAAGACAGAGCACCACAAGAGAGCACTGAAGGTATTTGTTGTTATTTAGTTTTCTTGTGTGCGCATTTTACATTGTTTGTATTTGGAAGATGCCAGTTTTTACGCAGTTACTCGTACTTTGATTTTGAAAAACATGGACATATTGTTGCCTTTCTATTATTCATTAAGTAACGGGACAAGGAAGACACGCATCGGATCGACAAGTCCACCCATAACAGTAAATTCAAGGAATATGCATTTCGAATTAAGATGGATATTCAGCTACATGAAAAACATGCAGTATAATTCTTTATTTTGCCAACGGCTTATACAAGCACGATCTGGTAAGCACGATTGTTCATCTAATAGGAACTTACTATTCTGTACGACATTGTCGAATTCGGAGTGCTGCACTATAAATCCGTATCTGTTCTCGAAAATGGTTGCTTATTCCATTGGGATCGTTCTATAATTAAAAACAGGACTATTCGATCAATAAAACTGATACAATGTGGATAGACCGATCTCAGTAGTGGTATGTGCTTAGTGATACCACATACCTACTGCTATGTGCCAGAACCGTGAAATATGCACTTTGGATTTAATATAATTATTATGATCATAGTCCCGATTGGATTTAATATAATTATTATGATCATAGTCGGCGCATAGCTTTATAGCAAAAAACCTCGACCAACGTCTTATGATGCTTTCTCAAGAAATAGCAATAATTTAATTTTATTAACCACTCAGAAAACATGTAATTTACTTGACAAAAATGTCCTAATAATAAAAGTTTGGAGTTATCATTTTTACAAAGTTTTGCGTTTGGCAGGCTTAATCGCATCGGAACGAGTGAACGGATTGGTTTGAACGTTCAAACCACAGATTACAAGATTTCTGTAATCTGTGGTTCAAACGCGGATATATTATAGTCTAAAAAGCACATTAGCCCTTCTTTTTCTAAAAAACTACTTAGTCCATTGAAAAGTTACATTTGGGGTTGCGTTTTTTAGAGGAGGCAATTTTATTTTTTTGATGTATAGGGGGGTTCAGTGTAAAGCTAACACCAAGTTTGTGGGGTCGCAACCCTTGTCCCACGGCCGCCATCTTGAAAATAGGGGTTGAAATGGTTTCTACGGTATATCTCTTAAACTATTTATTTGATAAAAAAATTATTAGCATTTTTTGTTGCAAATTAAATTAATTCTCTACAACTTTGGTCCAGTAACTTTTTGTCGTAGAACTATACTGCGATTTCGAATAATTTTAGATACGATTTAAACTTCAGTGATAACTATATTCTTTTTATTAGCTATTCGCTTATAACTTTTTTATTTATAGTTCTACGACAAAAAGTTACTGAACCAAAGTTGTAGAGAATTTAATTTGCAACAAAAAATGCTAACAATTTTTTTTTATCAAATAAATAGTTTAAGAGATATACCGTAGAAACCATTTCAACCCCTATTTTCAAGATGGTGGCCGTGGGACAAGGGTTGCGACCCCACAAACTTGTTTTTAGCTTTACACTGACCCCCCCTACACATCAAATAAATAAAATTGCGTCCTCTAAAAAACGCAAGGTAAGGCCTAAAAAATTTAACATTTCAATGGACTAACTAATTTCTTAAGAATTAGGCATTTAAGCCTATTTTAATTTAAGGCTTGACTAAATGATATTTAACAAATCAATAATTAACCATCGTTGGAAGAACCCAAAAGGCTGCTGTTTTTAACCTCTTCCTCTCTGATTAGTTAGTCTAGGTATTTGTTAAAGTTATAACTATTTTTGTTGTCTCCTTGTTTGTTTTAATTTGGTGATAGATACCACTATGGCATGTATTAATATAGGTATGTATTGCATGGCATGTATGGCATGAATTGCTATACTGATATACACCATGTCGACCAAATTCCTTTAAATAAAAAAGATTAAAAAAAGTCACAACAAAATAATTTTAATTTGTTCGGAGATGAAGCTTTTATCAAGAAATATTTGTGTTTTGAAAATTTGACGAATATCAATCATCTCGATGTTAATTAATAGCGACAAAAAAAACACAAAACTTGTTATTTGTTTTAATAAAATAAAATCCTCGATCCTCTACTCTGTACTTGCTTTAAATCAAACCAGCGCAACAGCAGCCTATTACTATCGCAGTGTAAATTTATGTGTTACCTATCGGACGCCGAACACCTTTGGAAATTATATTTGGAGTGTACCGCACTGCAGCCAGGAAATAGCATCATTAGCTGTTCTCGTATTTCTTACGGTAGACGTTTACTGCAAGTCGTAGTTTCATTTAGAACTTTTTGCGTTTTGTTGGAGGAAATGCGATAATTTATTTGGAAAGGGCTAGTTGCAATTTCTACCTCGTTTGACATAAATAGTCAAATGATAGTTAAAATTCATATTTTTCCAACAATGCCAATATTCAAAATAACATATATTTTGATTTTTTTTGATATCAAGGTTTATCGAAATACTAAATTCAGACACTATAAAAAAATATAGTAATTGGTATTAATAAATAATGCAGAGCTATAAAAAAAACTAAGTCCCAAAGACACTTCTCAGTTACAAAAACCATAGATTATCTAAATTTCTCAAATAGTTGTAAATTATTCTACGTTTTTAATTTATGTATAATATTTATATAAAATTACTATTAATTTTGCAAATAAAGTTACTAAAGTTACTTTGGACAGGGCGCTATCACTTCCACAAAATTAACTTTCTGAACTAAAAAACATCCGAGTGCGACGCACAAAGCGTTACAACTTTCCTTACAAAAAGAAACTTCACAAGTTGACATTAGCGGCGAGATTCCATCGCTAACTTCATAGTTACGACACAAAAACCACTCTAGTAAGTATCAGAAGCTTCTGCTAACTCACTTTTACACGTGACACTTTTTACTAGGGTTCCTTGTTCAGTTGTGTTTGTATAATTTATTTTGAGACAATATTGTAACTATAGTTTCTGATTCTTTCTAATTGTCTTGTAATAAAAATGAGTATTTATAACTCTTTTTTTTAACTTAGATAGGTTTACACTTGACCGCCATCTCGGCGACGACGCTGTCGACGATGGAGCGTACTTACCTAGAAGAAACAGATTCACTCTCGATTTTAAAACACCAAAATTATAACCACCGATAAAACCCCACTCAGGCAACTCATTCCACAGCCTAGACGTTCTTATCAAAAAGTTGAGTCAAACCTCTTTCGCGCTACGAGGATTCCGTACGAAAAAAGGGCGAACAATTCATCTTTTTTCACTCAGTAACTTAAAAATAAGTACAACTTAGGTGAGGTCCTAAAAATAAGAAAGATTAATCAATCATTGATATCAGCAATAAATGACCAAGTTTCGGATAAATCCGGAAAATTATTTGGGCAAAAAACTGTTTTTTTGTCTAATATAATGTGGAAATGTTTGGTCTATTAAAATAAAAAGTATGGATAAAATTTCAAGACAAATTGAAACTTTGAGTTATACACCTACTTAGAAGTACAAAAAGAACCCTCATCAAAGTGTTTTTCTTGGCTAGATTTACAGTTAGTACTTCAAGCGCGAACCAGAACAAACGTACCTACTAGTCGCATCTATTTACATTTGTATGCTTTCAAAGTGGTTAGGGTAGTGGAAGAATCGTTGTATTTCGTTTAAAATCGGTCCCTGAAGGTCGGCTAGCGTCTGGTTCGCGCTTTGTTGTGCAAAGGAGACAAAGCCAGAACGTTTCCGAGAGATAAGAAAATAAAACGGTGCACCAGACAAATGCCCTGAGAGGATTTGCATGCGAGTCTTGAATGCGTTATAGGATTAACTTGCTCAATTTTCCTAACATGTCATTCTTGAATTTTGTGTAATTTTTTGTGAATGTTAGTGAAGTACCATTGTTCTTAGTTAAAGAGAGGTCTATAACGTTAGCTACAGTGTCGTTTAATATCTGGCTAGATGTTTGAAATAAGCTACTGCACCTTAAATAAATAATCGTATTTTTTTGCACAATTAATTAAATTAAATTACTTATGTTAGAGTTTATTTTTTCTGCATGCTTACGAGACTTAAAATTTGTTAAACTATCGGGTGAACGGTTTTACGTGTAGTTATTTTTAACATTAGTAAGGTCAAACAAACATTTAGAAACAAAATTAAGCTTATTTTACCCATTGAGTCAAGTGACCTTTACGTAATTAATTAAAAAAACGGCACCACTATGAATTCAACAACAATTAAAAACGTAAAAAAGAAAAGTATCACGACATTCCACACCGCTCATAAGATAGTCGGACAATGGCACGCACACATCGCCAGGTCCCACACAATAGCAATTTCATACGAATGCAAAGCCTAAAGGAATTCAGCCAGAGCCGGCGCGGGCGTACGTCTTCCTGGCTTCCGGAGCACAGATAAACCGCTTCCCCTTCCTGCCCCTTTGCCTAACATCGTGTAACGGACACACTACAAAAGACATAGCTAGTATAAACACCTAATGCACCACTTTCTACTTTCCTTGGACAGCCATGATAAGTAGAATATTATTTACGAGTCGACGGTTGTCAAGTTTTACCGCCGTATGCCAAATATTTAGCATCGCCTGAGTGGGGTTTTTCCGATAGTTGCAATCTTGGTTTCTTCCAATCGAGAGTTAATCTGTTTCTTCTTACTCGACATTATTTAAGAGCAGGCTAGATGGTGGTAAGTGTAAACCTATAAAAGTAAAAAAAAGTAGTAGAGTTAGTAGTAGTTAAAACTAATAGTAGAATTGTAAAACTGAAGGGTTATACCTACTTACTCCGTGAACTGTGTAAAGTTAAAATCTAAGAAAAGTAGATATTTAAGAAATCCAGCCAGATCTTCGAAACATGATCTACTGTGGTACAACTAGCTTAGCCTATACGAATTATGTAAGGTAAATATATATTTATGTGTTGCAACTGAATATCTGACCATATTATTTTACGTAGTTTATGTCCCGAACATATACCATTTTTTACGCAACACGTGCGCTGTAATCAAAAACTGCAATAATTCATCATGTGAATAAAGTAGCAGTATTTTTGTGGCATATTTATGCACTGAAACCGTAAATTAAAACTACCCGCAAAGTGAAAACCCCTAAATCACACACGGCGCAGTCGATCCGGATTCCGGACAAATTTCCCAATTTGATTTCGGCTTACAGATCTGTTTGACATACGGCAAACGAATTCTGCCAAAAAAAAATCCTGAAAATGTTAGTGACCGGTGTGCGGTGTTCGCGTGAGCTCACTCTGCCCGTAATTTAATGTTGTATCACTTTGACGAATATTTGTGTAAAATTGGAACGTGTGGCTAAGAATTTGAAATGGAAAAAATAAAGGTGATTTGATGATTTTTTTTAGTAGTCGGACTCAGCATAGACTGATTGTGTTGAAAGCTAACAATCGATATCAATACTAATTTTATAATAATAAAGCTGAATAGCTTGTTTGTTTGAATGCCTTATCTCAGAAACTACGGAACCGACTTCAACAATTCTTCCACCGCCCGTATCTAACATACGTACGTGATCTCTGAGTGCTATATGAAATCCACGAGCAAAGCCGGGACGGATCGCTAGTTGTAAATAAGGCCGCTATTTTTATGGCACTACTCATAAGTCACTCATCTTGTGTAACTGATGCAATTTTTCCTGTTGTGCATTATAAAATATTTGCATCTGTCTACAACCCATATTCTCGCACTACACAAAACCAGGCTTAATTACAACCCGCTTTTACCCTCTTCATTATTAGACCAATGAGTTAAAGCGTCGAACTCGAAGCAATAACTAAAACTAAACACGTTTGTAACAAGTTGTTTGTTGTGTTATCAGCGTCGTGCCAAACGTTCCCACTCGCACACTCGCCACAAACTTACTCGCGCTCCTAATGAAAACTTTGTCTGAGGTTCACGTTTGCTGCTGGATTTTATTTGAATGCAATATTATACTACTAAATTGGGAAAAGTTTATTCAGATATCCAGCGGTGCGACATTTAGTTAGGGCTGTAACTCAATACTACATTTATTCATGAGTTATTTTGTAACAATAAAATAGTATAACAAAGTTTTACGCACTTTTTTATTTTGTACTAGCCTCTCCATGGACTCCGACGTCCATGGCCTTATTTGGATTCTTTTTTAGAAAAAGGAGAAGAAAAGAACGGAGAGTCGGGAATTTAACTTTTTTAGTGGTCTTATTTTTTTCTGTGGGATCGGTTCCTGACATGTTTTAGTTTGGGCATGGATAGTAGACCAGGACCATGGGACCAGAGGTCCTTTGAAAATAGTAAAAGGTGAAAAAAAAATAGTATGACAAAATTTGTTGTATAACAAGAAAATATATATTTATATAAAACAAGAAATGTTTTATTATAAAACAAGAAAATTTAACATAAATTACGGGAGAAATATTTTAAGGGTGATCTGAGGTCAGAAAGTGGAAGGGAATCCGTTTATCGATGTAAGTCGGATATGGGGTAAAAACGGTTAACTTAATTTCCGACAAATTTAAAAGTCATGTGAGAAAAATTATATTACAAAGGTGTAAGTAATATAAAGATCTACAACTTTTGTTCTAAGTCTTTTTTACACTACTTCAAAATAATTATACATTAAAAACTAAAATAAACAAGTTTTTGCTTTTTGAATTTTATCCCTAATGCCCGAAAAAGTAGCCTCGTGCTCTTTATTTTTTTGTACTTTATGCCTAGCTCAGACATAAAGTACAAAAAATATTTACGAAATTTGGATTAACGTACCTTTTTATGTTTAAAAAATCAATAGGTACTCATGTTTGTATCGATAACAGAGTGAGTCCCCTCGAAGACATATTTTTATTTGGTTTGTTACAGTTTTATTACAAACATAAATCTAGTGTTTTCGTTATGTATCAAGATGTAATAAAAACATGTCTTATCACTAATGACGTAGAAACGCTAATAACGACGCAAGTGTTGAATTACGGCCTTCGATATTATTCAGAATATTAGAATAAGGCCATAAGTAGGAAAGTACGATAAATTAGTGGGCAGAGTCGTGTAAATGTGTGCGAATGCGGAAAGTAAATCAGTTGAAACAAATGTAGCACATCAGTCAGCGGGCAGTGACCGCCGCCCGTCGTTAGCGGTCGAGGCCTGCTATAAATCTAGCGAGCACCTTGAGAACTCTAATCACTATATCGAACTACTATTTTGTTCACTGAACTAATAAAATAAATCCGAAGCTTTGAAATAAACAACTAGAACTTCTTTTTATGGTATCCTTTTCTATCACATCATTGCTTAGAAGAGATTGCATAACAGAAACCGACATGTACCTAGAATCTTTCGAAGTGATATGTCATCCACCAACCCGCACTGGGCCAGCGTGGTGGATTATGGCCTTAACTCTCTCCTCGCGAGAGAAGGCCCCGAGTCCCAGCAGTGGGAACATTTAGTGGGATGTTGATGACAATGCAGATATTCACATTTGAACTTCAAAACTCCAACACGTGTTTAGACTTTAGAGTAGCTAAAGAAAATAGAATCAAATATCAACCTACCTACTAATAATTTAGTGAAATTTTAGTTTAACACACCCCCGAAAAATTACCACCCAAAATACTATAAAACGAAAATTGTAATATTCGCAAAACATTGAAAATGCGCCGAACGATGAACATAAAAGCCTTCACACGCTTTGATCTCGGCACAAAACAGACAAATGAATATGAAACCTGGAAATTACGGTGCAATACATTCACAGCATGGGCTGCATTTATTGTAGGTGAATACTCCGCGCATTAATCATAACAGGACGACTGGAGCGAGTGACTAGAGCGAGTGGCTGGAGCGAGCAACTGGGCCGAGCGTTCGCTCGCTCCCCGCAGACAACAGCACTGGACTTTTAATCTCACCTGTGTACAGGCAGGAGCATTTGATCAGAGTGAAAACCACAGGGGTCGATCCATTGCGGCTTCTCCTCTGATCACAAGCCCACATCAAGAGTTAGAAAATGCATACGGGTAATGAATCTACGACCTATTAATACTAACTAGCCCTACGTACTCCTGTACTCGTAAATGTCATTGAAATACGCTTATTTCTTCTAACTTATTAATTATTATACTTATATAATTCTTATTTCTTACTAACTACCTAATGCATATTTGAATGAATATTGATGGCTAGACAGAACTCTTTGCTGAGACACATACAAACGCAAATATGACAGTATAACGCTTATTCTTGCTCGCGCCAAAATTGGCGACCCCTTTGCTGCGAGCAATCTCTTCCAGACAACTTGCACAAGGAAATTTGCTTGGTTGGTTGAGTGACATTTTCCATTATGGCTAAATCTTATATATAAAATTCTCGTGTCACAGTGTTTGTTTCCTTACTCCTCCGAAACGGCTTTACTGATTTTTACCAAATTTTATATGCATATTCAGTAGGTCTGAGAATCGGCTACTAGCTATTTTTCATACCCCTGAGTATAAGGGGTTGTTCACCCCAAACATTTTTATTTTTATTTTTTTATAATGTGGCGTTAAAAAATACATACAACCCTAAATTTTTACCTTTTTATCACCAACCCCTGTTTTTTTATAGCCATTTTAGTAATTTAATCATTTGACAGTGAACTCCTAAACGACGGGACCGATTTGAATGTTTTTTTTTGTGTGTGTATTCGAAGATAGTTTAAATTCACAAATAAGCCCGGCAGATGGCGCTGCAGGCAGTGTCTAGGTTATGTCCGAGCGAAGCCGGAACGGGCCGCTAGTCTATATATATAAAAATCAATGTCACTTTTCGTTGTTAATGAACTCCTCCTAAACGGCTGGGCCGATTTGAATGATTTTTTTTGTACACGTTTAGGTAGGGCCCTGGATGGTTTAGATTCACAAATCAGCCCGGCAGATGGCGCTTTAGTTGGTATCTAGGTTATTATCCGAGCAAAGCCGGAACGGGCCGCTCGTACTAAATAAATATGTAGGTATCCACAATATAAATTAACAAATACTCAACATATAACATTTACTGACTGGCCGCGTGGCTATTAGTAACTCTGCCTGCGAAGCAGAGGGTCGTGGGTTCGATTCCCACCCAGTGCAAATATTTCTGTGATGAATTCTAATATTAGTACTGTGTATATACATATAAAAAGTATGTATTGAAAACTATATAAGTATTAAGTATATCAGCTATTTGGCCGCCATATTACAAACTCTGCTTACTTTGAGATCAGATGGTGTTGTGTGTGAATTGTCCACCAATATTAATTTACTCTTTTGTGTATAATTGATGTCATATATTTTATTTAATATATAAATGATTGCGTAGCAAAAAAAGCCCACTAAACTTTCCTACAGGTGGGACTTTTTTTCACAAGAAGATAGTAAAGACCATAATCCACCACGCTATCCGTGCCGGTCGGTGTATGATGCGTGACCTTGAAAGATTCTAAGAACATGCCAGTTTCCTAACGATATTCTCATTGAAGCTAAAAGTGATAACAAACCTACACATCTGCATGTAGAAAATACTTAGGGAGGCAGGCGAAATTCGAATCCACGATCGAGACTCGCACGTTTTAGCCACCAAGCCAGGCCAGACTTTGGCAAATGAACAATCAAACCCATCAGCTTTGTAAATTTTATTAACAAGAAGAAATGGTACGTCTAAGACAATACTCAAGATCGTATAAGCAATATAAATACATCTAGCTGGATAAATAAAGGACATAGATAGACAAAAGTATCATTAAATTCGTTCCATAGTCAGGAACATTGCAAAACTCGTAAAAGTGTCTCATACGTCAATACCTTTTGAAATACGCTAATGGAAAAACGAAATAAAACAGAAAGCAAAGTATGATTAGTGAGTGCCGTACGTCCCATTGTCAGGTTTTACGGCCGCACTGCCGGAATATCCATTTCAATACAAAATATGCTTATATATTATTTAACTCAACGGTATTTTATGAATTGAAAATTCATACATTTCATGGTGCATTTGAAATGTACAGCAATTACATTTGAATGTTTTTTTTGTATATCCCTATTCCTTGAATTATAATATATACGCCTTTACTTTTTACCTCGTGGTTTCATCCACATATCTCCCGTTTTTTTTTCGCGATGAACAGTATCCTATGCGTTCGTACAGACTATAATCTAATCTAATTGTTTTCCAAATTTCAGGCCGACCCGTTCTGACATTGCGACGTGATTGAGCAACAATCAGCCAAATATTGACATTTATAATATTAATGGTATAGCTCAGCAGGGAACTGGGTATCTTCATTCATTTGTTCTCAGCCCATTATAGCTCTTGGCTGAGCATTGGACTCCCTTCGTGGACGCCACTTATCACGATTCTGCGCTAATGGCATCCAGGTGTGACCTGCGCTCTTTAGAATGTCACCGACCCGACAGCGCCCCCTAGGTAAATGCCCCGTTGAACAAAACTCCTACAAAATAATTATTTCAATCTAATGAATCGAAAACACTTACCGATTTCTCATCACACACACTACAACACTAAAATGCAACTCACACATTACTCGTCTCAACACTAGCACTTAATCGACTACTTCATCAACAATTATTTTACCTACTATGTAATTAAAAAAAGACTGTGAAATGAATTGTGCCCCATAAAACTAAGTGCAAACGTAATATATATTTAAGTACGTATATTAAGGAGTAGTGGGCCGTATTTTTGATTTTTTAAAACATTTAAACAGTGTTAACAGTTTAACAGTGTATTAAACTCTGAAAAAAAATTATGTAATAGTTAAAAATCTAATCTAGTGTAATTCGCAGTCAATAACACGATTTAAAGAATTTTACTTGATAGAAAAAAATCCCAAAGTTACCCCTTTTGAAAAAGTTTTTTTTAATTTTAAGACTGAATTATTAAATTTTTACACAAAGTTTTTATACTCAACGAAAGCCACTAAAAAGTAATAGACGAATTTGCAGAGTTTGACTTGATAAAAGGGAACAGTTATTTACCATGTTTAAATAACTACAATATACATATACCTAAAGCGCGCTGTTCGGCAAGCCCAATCAGTCGCGTTTTGGCGCTCGCAGACAACGGAACTGCGCTTGTTTTTGCAATTTTGACAACCGATCAATCTTTAATATTACGATCATAGTGCCACAGTATAACAATGCTGCCCTGCTTATGATAAATACAGTAAGTCACATTTTGGTCGATATTGAGTTGAGTACATATTTGGAATGTAGAGATTAAGGCCTACATTTCTGTATATTCAAAGTTTCAAAATGTCACTCAGAAAACGAAATAAGCTTAAGCATAGTTACAGTAAGGCACGTTTCGCACCAAGGGATCCTTATTATTATTGCAGCATGAGCACATACGGTTGATTTTTTTCAAATTGTTTATCCATTTCCTAGGTACTGCTACAGTAAGTAATTTTGCTATTATTATATTTAAGTTATGAGTATATTTCATCAAGTATCACAAACACATATTAACAGTAAGTACCACTTACTGTTACTTTAAGTGTTGGCAATAAAACATGAGTTCATAAACCTTAACATATATACAGTAAGAACATGTTTATTGCATTGTATAGAAGGGACTTTCGGCTAAACATTTATTTTGTACGTATGTAACGTGATACGCGTCATCAATTGTGAATTGATTTTGATGGATCTTTTTTGTTTGGTAGATCATAATTCAGTCGGTCCCATATACGTTTTATCAAAATCGGTGTAGCTGTTTTAAAAATATGAACAAAAAACTAAAATGTGATAGATATTCTTATGAAATTTGGTCGTGTGTCTGAATTTAACCTTAAATTGAAGTCTGTTTTTATATTTTTTTGAAGAAAGTTGATTATCGTCCTCTGCGAAGATAGAGATAACGAATTAAAAGTGCCTTAAAAAGATTATTTTTATGAAGAAAGAATACAAAGAGAAAACCTTATTTAAAGTCTACAAAAAGTCTTATTTTTTGGAAACAAAGTGCTTATCTTCTTTTTATCTTAGCTGTTTTTTTTACTGTGTACGAAGAAGTACATACAAAAATTAAAAACAACACAACTTAAACAATGTTTAGTTCACCCATTGGGTTTATTACACTGGTCAACAAAAAAAACACTTTTGCATGTAACATGTTTTTTTTTTTATCTGGGTATGTTCAGGACAAGTATTAGAATAATAGAAATGAAATTAGAATGTTTCAAATGCGAACAGATTTTTTGTAATTAGGTTACATGAATTTTCTCAATTTATCAGTTTTTATCAACAAAAATATGCTATTTCGTTAATTGCGCCACTAATATGATTGTAGCTATAGGATTTTCGTATATATTTGGCTTCACGGACATCTCATTGTAATGTCCAACAGTAATCCAACAGCATTTGGGGTTAATTTTCCTTGAAATCGTATTTCTTATCATATCGTAGAATCTTGGACCGCGTTCGTCGCTGATGGCACCTATATTTTCAGGAAATAAGTTCAAATGTGAATAAATAAAATACATTTGCAAGGACATGACAAAATACCACCTGAAAAAAAATCTTTTGGCTCTTCATCTCGGTTGCAAAAATAACATACTTTTGTTTTTACTTCTAAAAAAACTCCATCCCTTCAATTGAGAGCCCAAAAGTTCTGCCTGTTGTATGGACAAATATAAATCATGTACCAGATCATTGAGATCTCCTTGAGATAGTAAAAATGAACCATTACATGAGGGAGCTTCTTGTAAATCAGGATCTAATGTATCTTTCCGGTTGTTTCTGGTGTTGATGTCTGATCGGAACTTTGACTCTGGTATGGATAGTTTTTGCACCATGAGGGGTTGGTCTTTTCGCCTCTGGCAGATCAGGATACTTAATTTTAAATTATTTTTTCTTTTTTGTAATAGTTTTAGCATCCGTTTTAGTATCAGTATAACGAAAGTAAAAATCAATTAAGTGGTTTGTTGGATCCGTTCATATCATAGGGATTCCAAATGGCATAGATCTAGACATTTTTGTCCATTCAGTAAGATTACCCACTCATGTAACACAACAGATATGTGGAACCCACATATTGTCTTGTAGTCCGATGACAAAGCCAAAATACTGCACACATAACTTTGTTACTAATGGTATCAAATTCCTTCGCTGAAATTTGAAAGTAATGTTACCACAAATGTAACATAACTTGTAGGGATCATTTTTATACTTTATTGGCATTATTTAAGAGCTACTTAACTGAATCATCAAAAAAATATCTATGGTATTCAAATTAAACAGTTATTTTTTTGCGAAACTAAGACAAAAACTGTTAAGTTTAAATTATGTGGGTTGTAACTGTAACATGAAAATGAGATTTTTCAATTTTACCATCTATTTCGATTAAACTGTTACATCACACTTACTTACTTCTGTTTTATTTAGTTACCAAAAACATCGAAAAAGAGTAATTCATTATTATTAATGGTGCAATGAGATTACATGTTTGTCCTAGCTATAATTACAGTAAGTGATTAAATAATACTAAGCAAATTGTGCACTTTTTGTTATCTTATTTAAACATTCACCTCATTTCCTAGTCATTGTTGCAGTATTTACTTCAAACTAAAGATAGTTACAGTATGTCACACACTTACTGTACCTATACTAAAAAATCCATATTTTTTTGCTTTTTAATTCCTTAGCATACATATTTTTTCAAAATTTACCATTAAAATATTATGACTATATAAAAATTAAAATACACAAATTGTTAAACAAACACGGTTTTATTTGAAACAGTTTAGAAAAGTTACATTTAATTTATACTTTGGGAGAAACGAGAAAAATAAAAAATAAAACTTTGACCGCGTTTTTCTCGAAAGTGGTTCCATGTCACTTACTGTATATATCACAAGCAGGGCAGAATGTCAGTAGGTATTATAGCCCAATGCATTTAAGCAAAAAAATGGAATAAAAAAACATTAAATTATGTCGTTTGGGGACTATAAAGGATCAATAGAAGGGTGCATTCTGAGCATATATTCCAATTTGAGGGATTCTGGCATGGTCAGCTCAAGGTCATTTAGATGAAAACGCCTTTAATTCGATATCTCGAGAACTGTTAGTGTTAGGCAAAAAATTGTGGAAACCTTTTCTCTTTTAAATTAAACTTACTATTACTACTGAAGAATGCTATGATTTTTGATACTATTGCATTGGAATTGCAAATATGCACTAATATTAAGGGTATATATGGGGTAGCATAACATTTTTTGTACTGATTTAAGTTGGCATAACGTTTTTAGGACTAACGATAATTTACCATAACAACTAAATGCACCACTGTTCAACTAATCGCATAATGTTTACAAGCATAGCCAAATATAGCATAACGATAACTTACCATCATGTTTACTAAACACATAACCATATATGGCATAAAGATAACTTATCATAATATTTATAGGCACAAATCGAAAAAAGCAGACGGTACACCTAAGAAATATGACACTTTTTGACTCCGCATGGCTCGCTCCACTTAGGACCTCCCTTGAGCTTCTGGCTCCCGCATTTTTTATATACACTCTAGGGGTAGTAGCGACAAGACTAGGTGGTGTGGGGTGCTCCGAGTCGGACTTGGTTCCTATGTAACCTGGGTCTATATTTCATTGCACAACAACTAATTAAAAAATGCCTAAAGAATAGTATGTCTTATAAATATGCCTAAAGACTATTATGCGTCTCATCAATAGTCGAATTTAATGTAGTACAATAGATTATTATGCTTAAAATACAATGCAGGTCTGATCATGTTGTGATGTATCATAATGATGTTTGTACCTATACCTGGAATATCCTAATTTTATCTATAGATAAATGTATTGTATATTTATCTGCTTTAACCCTCAGATAAACGCGATGCGAGTAAATACAATACAATCTTTTAATATTGTCTGACAAAAATGATTATATAATAGCGATAACGCCAAGTGGAGCCAGTTTTGAAACAAATACTACGAAACATGTATAACACAAAACCAACACAATTAGTAAAAGTGAGTGAAAAGCGACGATAATTTGGTGAATAGTGGTGGGTAACATATCATACAAAAACACAGCAATATAGCTTCACATGTCTATTCTTGCAGCCGTCTTCTTAATTTTCCCGAAAATGAGAAAAATATATCTACTGCAATCACTCGCAACAGTAATGTGATTTAAAAACCACAACCAAACAAAAGTAAACACAAGCAAGTTGTTTAACGCAACTGAAGGGTTAATTATATCTTATCGAATTGATAAAATTTTCCTTGAGCGCGAATATTCTCAGTTCATTGCCGCTTGAAATTCACAAGTTTCGGACAAAATGGACGCGCCATCCGCACCGCCGTCTTATGAGGAGACAGAGAACGTGGAGAAAGCTTTGCCGAGGGAAAAAGAGATTGGGCGATCGGGTGCAACACCTACTGGTGGGTTGCCTACACCTGGATGGACCACAGCAGGAGTTGCCACAGCTCCTCCGGAACATATATTGCAGAGAACGGCGGGCCTGGCCGCAACTCGGTCTCTAACACAGTTCCTCCTAGGTGCGGTCACATGGAGCGCGTTTATGGTGGCTAACCAATACGCATTTTATCTGAACTCGTTTTCGCAACATATCTACTTGTGTATTTCTGGGGTAGGTACCACAACATTTATTGTACCACATTTATCACTCTCACTCACATCTCAGTCTTATTCGCTCATAGGAAATGGCAGATTTTTTTTATAGATCCCCTCAGCCAGTAAATAGAAATAATTATGAACACTTGGTTTATACTTGACAACGTTTTGAGATTTTCTTAAAGCTGGCTTGTAGTACATAACTGATCGTCATGCTAATACTAAAATCACCGTATATTTACACTGAATTCCATAGCATAGTTGGGAAAATATATAATCGTTAGAAGGAGTACTTAATATTTTGTAGATTATGTTAGGTTTATTGCTTGAAATTATTGACGAGTTAAGCGTTATCGTGTACTGAATGTTTTGTTTATTTTAATGTTTTCTTGTTGAGTAATATCACAATGCAATCTTTTGTATACTGTTGAAAAATTAACAATCATCATTACTTATGATTTTTGTGTGCCCAGTACGTGGTTCTGATGAGTCAATCAGTGCTGTCGCTGAGACCAGGTGGTGAGAAAAAAACGATGCACACCGCCTTTCATATGATTGGCTGCATACTGGCTCTCGCTGGCTTCGTCATAAGAGCCGCTGACTGGACCAATTTGAACTTTCCCAATTTCCACATCATTACTGGTTAGTTTACCAAATTTTACGAAAATTCCGTTACTTCTTCCCATGAATGAGTATGTCCCTATGTATGTCTACGTATTATGAGTATGTGAGGAACCTACAAATATAAAAATTAATAATAATAAATTGTTGGTTACAAGACGTTGATGTTTAACAAGCCTGATGTGTGAACATTGTAGCAACTGTCAATATCAAAATTTTCTTATTTTGAATGATAATAAATAATTAATACGCAAAAATCATAATATATTTTATCATGTTTAAGGAACATTTTTTTAATATCATATATTATATTTCAGTTTTTTTGATTTTAAGATTGGCCTCACAGTAAAAGTTATTTGTATAAATGGTGTGAACTTTGACTCTGTGTATATGCATGCGTAACTCAATAATACAACAGTTTCTTGTTTTTAAGCTGCTCTCACAGGAATATTTATCAATGTCAAATCTTTTTTCAGCTTGGATGAGCATGGTACTAACAGTACTAAGCTTCGTAGGAGGAGTACTAAAATACAACTACCCTAAGGGAACGTACGCAGCATGGTATAAGAAATGGCACCGGCATTTAGATATTTTGACTATATCGATGGCGTTTATATGCATTTGCTTTGGCTTTAGCCTACGAAACCAATATACCTTTGATAATACTAGTGTTAATCTTTCAATATTATTCACTGTGTTTGCACTAGCTGGTATTCTTATTTTGTTTTTGGCAAATAAAATGGATGATCATTAAGGTCATGCCGTAAAGCAAATATAGTATGGATATGAAATTTAATATGTTTGTGTGTAAAACTATCATATATTTACACTTAATGAACTCACGCATTTTTTCTTATATATCTGTATTTATTTGTTTAAAATTATGTATTAATGTAGCCTTCTGTGAATTTTCACATTTTGTATTTGCTGTCATACAAAATACTCGTAGTTTGCTGTTAAACAAGTATCTAGTATTTTATACTGTACATTTAAAAAAAATGCATTTTAATTATTCATCTTGTGTATATTAATAGTTAGTCTAATAGACTAATAATTAAAAATGTAATAAGATTCAGAATTTCTGAACGTCACTAATAAGGTGTCCAACTGAGTACAGTCGAAGAGGGGGGTTTGCAACCCTCGATCATTTCTCCTTGTCGCATGATTTTTGTACGACGTTGCAGAATAATAGATTAGAAGAGGTATTGATACTATACATTTTAAGTTTATAATTATTAGTTTGTCGGAACGGTATTAGTTTTCGACGAATTACAGATTAAATGTGGGCATTCGATTATGCACGGCATTGGTTCCATATAGTTTCAATACCTCTCCTAATCCATTATTTCGCAATACCGTACAAAAATCATGCGACAAGGAGAAATTATCGCGAGTTGCAACCCCCCCTCTTCGATCGTACTCAGTTGGAGAGCTTACAAGTGACGGCATAGTGCTGAATCTTATTACTTCACACCCTTCTATCATCCTACATAGGTTTCCTGGTGGTTCATTTATTACGTAAATTTTGTTCACGGGGCTACAGTCTTCCAAGCATAGAATAAAGTTTTGTTTTTTGCCGACCCAGAATAAACAATAGTTAGTATGCGTTGTCAGGAAATCTGTAGTAATTTACAGCAGGTCCACGGTCACTTATAACAACATAATAATTATCCCTAACCCCGCAGGAATTCTTGGAAATGTTACTTTAATCACTTCATACGACCCATAAATTGTTTGTATCGGTATTAGGGTCTTACTACAAAGCATAGTTTTGATTTAGCGTTCTAATTCCATTATTTATGTTTGCAGTTAACCTAAATTTTCCGAAAGTAGGCGGTTTATTAACTTTGCTAAGCATCCTGATATCTTACTATCTAAATGAATGCAAACCTAGCTTTGACTATCATAGCTGCATGATAATAATATTATTACAAAACTTTAGTAAGACTATTGAATTTAGGTTTGCTTGTTTTTACACTATTTGAAAATATATTCAGTAAAATTGTATAAAAACATATGGGCTTAAGCTAATAGTTTCAAATGCAAACCCGAAATAGCACTCTCGACTGTACAATCTTAAACATACACACTATACCTAATTGTTGTGAGCAATATTTTTTGCAAATTAAGTGAAAACTTCTCGAACCGCGCTGTATACTTTTTGGTAGAGGAAAATGTTTTGAGTTCGGTCACCGACATGTTAATATCGGGCTGCGGTGGCGGTGGCAGCGTAGCGGCGTAGCGTCGGAATGGCGGCGGAGCAGCGGAGACAAGTACCTACTTTACATGCTTTTTGTGTAGGTGAAATGTTGGCAGTTTTCGTTACCGACATCTATTCTGTAATAGCAGTATATCTGTTCACTAAAATTCTAAATTACAAGTTGTCACTTATTGAAGTTGAAAATTTCGTTTGGCGCGCCTAGACAAATTTTTCGTGGACTGTGAATTGAATTCTACCGTCACGCTCGGGTATGATAAGAAATCTTCGGGTAAACTCGGGACCATAGCCATTGGCCATCTAGAAAGACGTCAGCCAATGGGAAATGCTAAAAAAGCGTGGCCTGCGCATCATGGCATTGCCATCTAGAAATACGTCAGCCAATGGGAAACACTGACGCATTTCTAGATGGTTATTCCACGATGACCAGGCCACGCCCTCCGGTTACATCCGTGTAGTTTTCAAAGTAAGCTATCAAATTCTGAGTTATACGTTTTCACTTCTATCGGCAGTTCCTATGACTGTCAATTTATTTATTGGCGGCACTGGTTTCAGTGCCAAACAGGCAGCCATCGCGCGCGTGCAGTCCTTGAAAAAGGCCGCCGGACGCGGCCGAAACTCGAGTTAGCTTGACCGACCATATTACACGCGAGTTACCCGTTTACCTAGTAAATATATGGAACAGCACCGTTAATTTTAACACTAAAGTTGTCACTCGGGATCTCAACAACAGCCAATTAAAAAAAAAAATGTTCAACGTAAGTTCTTAGTTTATCTGTTCTATGATAGATATAGCATGATTAAGAGGACTATAAAGCCGATTGATACTAACAAAATGAAAGAATACTATTGAAATGAAAAGATTATCGTTAGGAAACCATCACGGAGTTTTTTCTAGAGTAACGTAAGGAGGTGGAACGAGCTCGCGTTAGTTTAATCGTGTGTTAAGATCTCTGAAAGCGTTTCCTACTGAATTGGTACACCTGTCGACGTTTTTCATCCATCCGTACACAAGGAATTACTTCCTTTCTTTGCGTGTATTTTTTGCATTGCCAAAAGAGCAAGTGTAAATCACTTCGTATTCTCTTTCGTGAGTTAACTATATATACATTACTTTTAAATACAATGTGTGTAACACGATTATTGTCGCAGTAGTAATGCGTAAATATTGCTATTATCTGTATGTATGAAAATTATGGGCAATTTATGTATCATTCATCATTCAGAGTAATTCAATTATTCTGGAAATATGGTAGCATCTTGCGGTTTTTCCCGGTTTCGGTAGTTCCCTATCATGTTATTTTCCCGGGATAAAAAGTAGCCTAGTTGTTAAGACCATTACCTACGGTCGATTTCTTCCACATCCCTGTACTAGTTTTTGCTTGAATTCATTTTAAGGATCCTTATTTACATATCAAGTTTCGTATTTATAGTATTAGCATTTCGAAATATGCGAGTAAGTAGGATAAGAAAGAGATCAACACACAATAGTGAGGTAAATAGAGGCTATGATTGATCACAAAAACATTTTGTTTAATCAACTTGTACCACAATGAACTGGTCAAATTCAGATAATCTATTTACACTACTCTAACTAAAATCAACATGTAAACTCACTCAGCTCGAATCACACTCAACAGCAAAGCAAATGCTCACACAGCCCGCAACCATTGACAGGAATTATGTAAGCACATCAATAAGTAAACATCGAATGAAAATTAATTTGTCCAAATTAGCTGTGGCAGGGCGGATAGTTTGCCAAAAGGCAACCAACGTAAACAACGTAGCTAACGTTATAAATAATGTACACAGGGCAAACATGGAAGTTATCCAAGCCAGAGAGGGATCTGGGGTAAATTTTCATGATCTTGCGGTTTGTGATACGAGCCTGTTAATATTAGTTTATCATCCCTTCGCCGCATTGTGTACGAGGTCACAAATATCTGCCTGAACCACTGATTTACAAGAGGGGAGATACGTAACGTGTTCACTATTGTACTGATATTATTGTATGCTACATCGTTTGCGTAGAGGTTTTTGTTTTTTAGCAGTGGTTGGACTCTTTTCGTTCGCGTAAGCGTCTTCGTTTTTTTAGCAGTGGTAGAACTCTTTGCAGATGTTGCCTGGAAAAGTACCACAACATTGCCAGTTATTCTGCAGCTAAGCAGTAATGTGCAAACATCGCTTGTGTTCCGCTTTGAAGGCCAATGTTTGTAAAAAAAACAGACCACAGACAAATCATATCATCTTTTACTCGTATCTCTATACACGCGCAGTGCAGTGGTAGGTAATGATTTGGACTCTTCATATTCCAATAACTGAGTGCTTTTGGCAGGCGTGTTGATTACCATCAGGCTGTGCTCGGCTCCTTCCGTAACTACATTTCATAAAAATCAATCTCACGGTCCGTCAGCATACGATTTTTATAGCACATATTACTCAAATAGATAGGTAAAAAACTGTAGCTATAAAATTTACAGTACTTATACGACTTAATTTTTATCAAAAAATATTTATAAGATCGTCACAGAACCAACAGCGTGGTTCAATAATCGTCGCTGTACCTAAATTCTCCTACACAATAATACCACAAGACTAACAAAAGAACATTCTCGTTTATATCTCTCGCAACCTACTTCCAGCAAACTTTTTCAACCGCATATTGGTTTCCATACAGTATTGTGCTTATGTAAATTCGCATAAGCACAATAATCATTGAACACACGTGCAGTGCTCGGCGGACGGAACTGGAAGATATTGCAGTGTATACCCGCCCGCGAAACAATATCGAAAACAAGAATACGGATCCGAAGAAAGAATGCTGTATGATTAAAAGAAAGAATTTGGGTTGTTGTTTAAGAATATGTGGTTTTCATGTGTTCTCATTTTGAATGTCGGTTTTGTTCGAAATTTTAAAAGAGGAAATTTGTTTTTGTAGCGATTCGTGTTGTAGTGATACGTCAAGGCTACATTAAAATCGTATATGGACGTGACGTCAGTCGAAACTTTTAAGCATTCTTCAGTCTTCGTAATGTCTTGTTTATCTTATAGACCAATTAGTTTTTTTTTTGTCGCATATTATTCCGATTTTTAGTGGGTACACTAAAGATATATTTATATAAGTTGTGTAGGCAGTACAGGACACTACTGAAAATTGTATTGTGGTAGAACTTAATACAATACCTTTGCTTATAAAAATGCGTGAAAGAAAAAAAACATTTATTATGAACTTTATTTTCGCAAATGTCCTAAAATATTCCTGTTGAAAAATTTATTTCGATTTTCTTTCGGTTTAGCCTATGTGTTGATGCAGACTATTCGAATTTAATTATGTAGTATCTTATATATAAAATTCTCGTGTCACAGTGTTTGTTTCCTTACTCCTCCGAAACGGCTTTACTGATTTTAACCAAATTTTATATGCATATTCTGTAGGTATGAGAATCGGCTACTAGCTATTTTTCATACCCCTAAGTGACAAGGGTTGTTCACTAAGGCAAAACAACGTTTGCGGGGTCAGCTAGTTTATATATAGATATATATTAATGACAGGGCTTAGAGATATAACAACTTAGATCTCTGGGTGACGAGCGCAGTGCAGTGCTAGGTATTGATTTGGATTCTTCATGTTCCAATAGCTGCGTGTCGCTGTGCTGGTATGTGGCAGGCATGTTGCTTACCATCAGGCACATGTCCTGCTCGTCTCGTCACTCTTTATTTAAAAAAAAAACGTTCCTGAAAATCCATTCAGTTTATTCGAGAAAGACTTTAGTATTTAAAATATCACATTTATAATTTTTTTCTTGGTTTTCTGCGTACTTCGGTATGGTATAAAGGGAAGGAACTGTAACCCAACCCTAAAATTTTCCTAACTTTTAAACGGTCGTAGTCACGTCGTGAAGGGTCTTTACAAATGTGTCTGCTCTCATTCACACAAATTAATTTCAAAATTTGCGGCATGCGGCAAGTGATGATACAAGATTTCAAAATAGCGAAATTGTTTATTTAAAACTTTAGGAAAGTAAGTACGAGTAGTTACCGGAAAGGAGAACGAAAATAGTTCCCAATTTTCATATTTTTTTTTATCTTTAAGTTGCTACATTATTTGTCGTTGTCGCAACTGTCATCAAAAGTTTATTTTTCCAAGTTATCGGGTTTTATCAAATACATTTTGGAGAGTTTGCAGCTAATCTGTATAACACTTTTCCATCGGACTAATTGTCACTCGATATAGTGACATCGTTTCATGGTTGACTATCTAAATACTCAAATTAAGTGACGTCTAGATTGTGGCTCTATGGGTTTTTCCCGATGGATACAATCTTCAAGTATAGAGTTAATGGTTTTTTTTTAAAATAAAGAGTGACGAAACGAGCATGACATGTGACTAATGGTAAGCAACATGCCTGCCACATAACAGCACAGTGACACGCAGCTATTGGAACATGAAGAGTCTAAATTTTTTTTTTTTTAATAAAGAGTGACAAGACGAGCAGGACATGTGCCTGATGGTAAGCAACATGCTTGCCACATAACAGCACAGTGACACGCAGCTATTGGAAGATGAAGAGTCCAAATCATTACCTAGCACTGCACTGCGCTCGTCACCCAGAGATAAATATAAAATATAATAATATCCTTCAAACCGGAACACAGTAATGTTTGCACATTACCTACTGCTTGGCATTAAAATAACTGGCAAAAGTGTGGTACTTCCCCAGGCGGACTCTGCTAAGAGTCCTATCACTACAAAAAAGGTAAGCACGCTTCATTATTGTAGACCGCATCGTCGGCGTCGCTTTATTTCAGGCAAGACGCCGGTCAAGTGCAAACCTATTATCGTTTCCCGTATTCAAAGTCTCGTCGTAAGCTTACTTATTTATTTATCGTTTTTCTATCGCATTTATTTCGAAGATAGTGGAAAATTGCACAAAATGAAAATTCCGCCTGTTTTTTTACTATCAAACGGCTAGGTAGACTTGACTCAACCGTGATCGTTAAAATATGTCATATTATATTACCAAGATTTATATAATTTGCTTCCATTTGCTTCGAATCTATGTTTATCACAATTATGGCATACTTTACCCTATTGTGTGTTTCTCGATGGGTACAACCTGAATGTCTTCAAATTTAGAGTAAATAGGTACCATCTAGGTAAACGTGGCACATTCTAGGCCGTCATATTGCATAGAAGCTTAGATCTGTATATCTTGTATAAAAGAAACAATTAAATAAGAAGCTAAAATCAACTTTTAAGTAGCTATAATAACTTAACTAAGAACTTTATGAAATGATGGAACTTCCATCTAGGTATATAACATGTGTAAAGTTTCTTTTAAAGTAGGTGAAAAAATCAAACGCATAGAAAAACTAAATAAGTGCTGAAACTTGTGGTAATCTTGTTGTTCAGCGCAGCTTACACGAAGCTAAGCCATAGAGCCTCATAGCGCGTGAGACGCAATATTACTCTTTACATTGTATTTCCGCTTGATGCATTTTTGATGTTTTTCTGATGTGGGTCTATCGGGTTCGCTATCTAAATGTGATGAATATTCAAAGTTGGCTTTGGAGGGATACGTTTCGAGGGTCAATATTTGATTGGCTGTTGAATGGTTAAATTCTCCACTGTACGTATAATAGATCTATTCATTATAATTATCAAAGTTCTTTGATGGTCTATCAAAATAACATTTTAACTGACTTCCAAAAAAGAAGGAGGGTCTTAAAACCAAATTGTTGAAATGGTTTTTTAAATATCAACAAAAAAACAAAATATGCTAACCTTTATCTGGATGACGCTATCATAGAAATTATAAAACTTAGTCGAGTGTGTGCGTTTAATTTTAAATTTAAGTTGTTTTTTCTTGTTTTTTCGTACAACGATTATTTATTTATAGAACAGCTGTGCCTTACAGTATAGTCTGTGGGTTCATATTTTCTACGATGATTTATTTTCGCTCATGAAATTGGTTAAGTATTTGATGTTTTCGCCGAATAAAATAACCAAACCCAAATATTATTTAAATCGAATAAGTAGTACAAATTGGTTGAGCTGTTTCCAAGTAGTACGAATGCAAACATTAAAAGCAGGAGATTAAATGAATTGGGCATTTATCGTATAAACATTATAACACCACGATTAAGAAATGTTTATGTGATCGCACCGCAGGAGTGAAAACTAAAATAAGAAGTATCTATTAATACTATTGAATAATTGATAATAACTAAAAATTCAAATTGATTAATTTGTAACATATTTTATCTGCATTAAATGCCATTAAACTAACAAATTGAATTTTGCCTCAAACATATTAATGGAACAAAACAACGAAATAAAAAAATAATAATATAGTAAACACAGCGACATGACAGTGAAAAGCAGCAGCTGACTGTTTCTTCCTCGCTCGGGTGCACTCAGTCCCGAATTCACCCGACCGAGCCTTTCACTTCTGAGCGTGACGATCAGTCTCATTCACAACCAACGAAAAAACTGTGCGCGGTGCGCCAAAATAAGTTTTCACTTCAAAAACAACAGAAAAGAGTGGGAGAGTGTGATTGGGAGAGTCAACAATTCTTTATGTTTTTTTTTTTTTTGGTATTTACCCTTAATTTTCTCCAAATCGGTTCAGTAATTTTGCAGTAAAACGAGAACAAATATTTATAATACTGATATTTTGTTAAGATAATATTATATCAAAGAAAAATATATCATTCGTCATAAATAAAAATCGTATCCATAAGTTTCAAACATTTTGTTAGCAACAGTACTCTGGGACAGGCTTGTCCCAGCGGGGCCATCAAATAAAGGACCTTCTGTGCATAGATAAAGAACGCTGGCGCTCATTGGCCAAATTGAATTTCGTATCAATATCTTCGTGACGAAACACGAAATAAATATTAATGTGTCGTCAATAGATCGAGATAGCTGGAGCATTTCTGAGTAGCGGCGCTCTTTGTTGAGTTTATAAAAGTTGTAGTATAGCGACTATAACTAGCGACCCGCGCCGGCTTCGCACGGGTGCAATGCTGATACGAAATATAATAATAAAAATGGTTATTGTGAGCTATTTCTAAGAGATAGACATATACTATTGCAGACTTGTTTTGTAGACCTTTTGAAGGGGTACAATACTGCTGTACACTATTTTGATCTATCTCATAGGGTTCAGCCAGTGTTTGCAATGAAAACGCAAAAAATGTGTTTATTTATGACATTACATTAGAATCCTTTCAAATTATCAGTGTTTATCTACTATTTTGTGCACGTATTATACATACAAACCTTCCTCTTAAATCACTCTATCTGTTAAAAACCAGTACGAAAATCTGTTTGGTGATTTTAGAGATCTAAGCATATATGTTTATGGACGGGACAGACAGACGCGGGAAGAGACTTTGTTTTATACTATGGAGTAATAGTAAATATGTACCAACACCAACTTATCTTCAACACAGTTATCACAAATACAGATAAGTTTCAACTTTATGTACAGTTACATTAAATCTATATTAATATTATTTTGTGTAATTTATTTTATTCGTGGCGGCTTAGAGGCGAGACCTTCCGATTTCACATTCGTTAGGTCGTAGGTTTGAGGATCGCCTTGTTGCATGTCTTCGTAAGATGTATTTTGTAATCCAGTTTCCTCGCCATGGTTTTTTCCACTGTTATAATCAATGGTGACAACAAAGTAGAACATTTGTACTTGGAGAATTAGTCGCTTGGACCTTCTAGCCACCACGGATTTTTAATCAAAGCTCAATTTACAAGGCAAAAAATCAATGTTTAGATTAAGGTCAAATAGACATAGGAATATTTGACGTGCTTTATGACTTGAAAGAGCCAAATGTTGTTATTTTAGAATATATCTAGATAATAAATAATTCCTTCTCTTAAGAATAACCCGAATTGGGTCAATCATAACGAAATTTAGTGCAATTTTTGATTTTGCTTTACTAATTACAAACTAAAAATATAAAGACCATAAAATCCAACTTAATACCAAACTGAACAAAACAATAAAATAATTATTACAATAACAAATTCACGAAACAATAAAATAGTTACTACAATAAGTGTTTTGAAAAATACATACACTTTGTGGCGCTATAAATATTTTATTAGAATACGTAAATATGTCGTGAGAATATTTCAAATCTCTGAATAGGTTTTTAATTTTTGTTATTAAAACAATATTTTGGGGTTTAAAAATTGCAGTAGTAGAACACAAGCGTGGCGACAAACTGCATGAGAGCGAGGTTCGCATCCAAAACACGCGCTGTCGAGAGCTAAGTCAATGCGGGCCGCGTTCTATTTGCACGCGCCAATCTGAAAGGTTATAGCTACCATTCACCATAGCAACTAGAAAAGCTATCCTAGTGTGGTGATGATTTGAAGGCTATTTTATTCCCTTTAAAAAGGCACCAAGCTTTTAGGGAACTATTAAAAATAGTTTTTAAATTCATAAATGGCTGATTGTTATGTCTTAAAACAATATCGATGCATCATGCCCGTCATGAAATTTTTTATCGCACCGCGGTTGGAAATGCCTTAACAAAACAAGAATTTAAGATTACTTTCGAAATACTGTTAGACTACAGGCCCGTGAACAAAATTTACGGGTCAAATGAACCACCAGGAGACCTATGTAGGATGATAGAAGGGTGTAAAGTATTAAGATTCAGCACTATGCCGGTACTTGTAAGCTGTCCAACTGAGCGTGATTGAAGAGGGGGGGTTGCAACCCTGTACCATTTCTCCTTGTCGCATGATTTTTGTACGGAATCGCGAAATAATGGATTAGAAGATGTATTGAAACTGTATGGAACTAATGCCGTACTTAATCATATGACCAAATTTGCTCTGTAAATTACTCGTACTCTGTAATTTTTTCCGGCAAACTAATAATTAAAAAGTTTAAATTTATATTTTTTATAGTTTCAATACCTCTTTTAATCTATTATTCCGCAACGCCGTACAAAAATAATGCGACAAGGAGAAATGATCGAGGTTTGCAACCCCCCCTCTTCAACTGCACTCAGTTGGACAGCTTACAAGTGACGGCATAGTGTTGAATCTTATTACTTTACACCCTTCTATCATCCTACATAAGTCTTCTTGTGGTTCATTTGACCCGTAAATTTTGTTCACGGGCCTGTAGTCTATGTGTCCACGTCAACTAAGCAGTGCAATATGGAGTAGTCACATTCATACCACAATACACTGACACTCTCCGTGCTTGAGTTTTCTCTGCCACATGTACCTACCAGTTATGATGTCTAGCTTATAATTTCTTGAGTTTCTTTTATAAATTTTGTGACTTTGCACAGCTTTTTTTTGTATTGTCTTGTTTTGTCTCGCCTTGTCCTACCTTGTCTTGTCTGTGCTATTTCTGTCACATGTAAAACAGAAGTCACAAGAGAAACGAAATGTTTCGAGAATATGTGACATCTAACACCAACACAGTCTAATACATCAAAGTGAATTTTATCTTTGACTCTATTCTTGTGAGAAAAAAAGTACTATATCTAGCAGTCTAGGAATCCTATACTCTTGATTTGTGGTCTGTGTGCCGCAAATTTCAACAATGGGAACACAAAATAGATTATGTATGCTTATAGTAAACCAGAAACAGAAAATTACTTACCTGTACAAGACAACACCTACGCTCAGTAGCTGCCCTCCCCGTCGGTGGTTCATAAATCGCGGATACTGCCCTCTGCGGCGAGCGCCTAACTACCTCCATTTGTTTCCTGCATCTCTGATTACTACCCGCACCCATATTCAAGATTATCGTAGCGGGGTAGTTTTGTACATTTGAACACAATCTTAACAAAGTTTTAGTCTTTACTTGACTGTCTAAAAAATGAGTATTGAGTCAAAGAAGTATGTATTTTTGCAAGAATCTTTTTAAATACCGTAGTAAATAAAGGGAAGCTTAGAATGTAGTCTTCAACAACACTAGTGTTTGCACAATACGTCGCCAAGCGAACTAATAACTTCAAAAATAGAAGTGAAACCTAACTTCAAAATATTGTGGTTACACGTTATATGATGCAACAAACAGAGCTACGTATCTATAGCGCATTCGATTACACGCGGTGTGTCCATCCGATAACCAAACATCCGATACGTTTCGGTTTCCGAATCCGACGGTTCTAGATTGAAAAATGCACCGCCATGTTTACCCGCCACTCACCTTTGGGGATACGAGACGAGTATTATAAAAATTAAAACTTCATCTCGCTCCCAGCTAATTAATCTAACGTTTCCACTCTGCGACGTGGACGTAATAACGGCAGCAGACAGGGTTTATTCCCGTAGGACGGCGACAATACAAACGTTTCTTTTTTTACAATTATGCAAAGAGCAAGTGTGGTTATGGAAGCGATGAGGGTGAGGGTACTCAATACAGGTACCTATTCAATACAGGTATTCAATACTATACCTCGCTCGCTTATAATAGCATTTTTTTGAGTACCTATTTACTTCTTTAGGCATGTTGAGTACTTTTTAGTAGGAAATTTCTTATGGTATTGTGTCATTGAAATATTAACTTCGAGCTGGAAATTTCATATATGAATTTGTGGACCAAATCCTACTTACCTGCTATTATAAACGCAAAAGTTTGCGAGTTTTTACGAGTTTCGATGGATGGATAGATAGGTATTTGTTACTCTTTCACACAAGAACTACGGAAGGAACCTGGACGAAATATTATGCATAGATAGAATATAACCTGGAAACGCGGGTTTTTAATTAATAACGAAAATTAAATTAAAATATCGTGATCGGAAATTGCGTACGAAACCGCTAGGCGTAACTAATATTATAATTGCGAAAGTCTATGTGAATGGATGGATGATGATTTAATTATCGGTCAATCAGACAAAAAAAGTGAAACAATTTTTCAGATGTTGTATATTGCTAGATACAGATAGACTGATATACCCGTATCGTCGGAGCATGATTAGCAAATAATCAACGGCAGCCATTCATTCCTGGCAAATGGCTGGCATTCGCTCGCGTTCCACCCGATGGGCAATCGACATGAGCGCTGAAGCCTTCTGCAAATACAATAGAGATTGCAATGGGACTCGAATACGACCGATTGGACGGAGGAAAGATGAGAGACGGGTAAATATCTTGTTTCTCTTTCGATTACATGATCGAGATATATTGGCTGCTATGATATCCTTCGATAACGATGTAGAGTAGTAAAAATAAAGTGATTTGTTTTACTTCTCAACTACTTATTGTCTTTTATTGAGTTTATGCAGATTCAGTAAGGTGTCATCATACGTTCTTATAGCTAATAAGGTACAATAAATACTGTTCGTTCGATCAAAAATAACATGTAAATTCTTTGAAATCGATAGGCAAGTGCAAAGTTGCTTTTTAACCGTGTGCTCAATTTGGATGTGCGAGCAAGCGAAGGATTCTAATCCGGATTAGAATCCTGAGCGTTGGCGAGAGATACACAAGGAGAAAAATCTTTGCATCGAGTGCAACTTGTAACTTTTCAACTCACCTCAGCGAGAAAATGACTCGATGCTTTGCGCATTATTAACAGTTTCAGTAAATCCTGTTAGCGTCAAATAAACTTCTCATTTTGGTATTTTCACATGTTTTCAAGTTTCTTGTTTTTAACCTAAGGTTTTAACAACAACAATATGACTAAAAAACTATCCTCTGTGACTGACAAGAAAATTGCGCACAAAGCAAATAAAAAAAGGAAACCAATCAGGTTTGAAGTCTGAGTTTTTAACAAATTAAAAAAGTTTAATGATAAATTCGGCGCCAAGGAGGTAGAAGTAAATAGGTTTTATGATATTTTGAACTCAAAAACTTAGTGCACACGATGCTCTATCCTCGTCTGACTATTGATGTTACGCGCTAGCTCTCTTTCACTCTATCTTTAAGATTTGGCATTTTTAACAGCTAGCAACCCTTAATTGCGGCCAGATTTAATTAAGCAACCGTATTGATATACGGTAAAATATGATTATTAAACAGAATAAAAATAGCTTTAATTTGACATATAAATCATAAATGTACGTTGTACGTTATGAACGTATACATATACCAAAACATTAGCTGTTTACACCTGGCTGCGAAGTAGTTGCGGCCAAGTATGCAACGGCACCCATCGATTTTAGAGTTCTTTACATACATTGCTATGATGTGGATGATGTTTTATTTAAAAAACAAGTGAGCGAAATTGTATTTGGAAAATTAATTAACATTAATTTATTTAAAATTACTTGCGGCCACTTATTGACTGGTAACCTCAATGTATTCTCCTAATCATACATGTATGTTCAAATGTAAATTAGATTAACTACGCGATGTACGTAAAGATGTTGCAGCCGGGTCTTAAGGTACAAGTTCGCGCGGAGACCGCGACACGAGACCGCGACAGGAGACCGAGACCGGAGACCGCGACAGGCACCTGACACTATGGAATTGTATGGACGCCAGTTCGCGCTGAGACCGCGACAGGAGACCGAGACAGGTCGCGGTCACGGTCGCGGCTTGAACTGGCGCCCATACAATTCCATAGTGTCAAGTGCCTGTCGCGGTCTCCGGTCTCGGTCTCCTGTCGCGGTCTCGTGTCGCGGTCTCCGCACGAACTTGTACCTTTAGACTATTATTATCGACTTCGAAAAAAAACATAAAGGACTAAGAACTTCTAAAGTAAGCTCTACCGTTGATTCCTTGATCTACTAAACAAACAAACATCATCAAAATTTGATTTAGGAATGGCAGTTCTACAACGTAACATATACATAATTAAAAACAACTGAATTGACAACCTTCTCCATCTCAAGCCAGTATAAAGAGATGTAATATAGAGTAAGATCTCAGAGCTCCCAGACGTCACCTATTTTCTGATGAATGAAATGAAGGACGATTGAGTAGAGTTAACAACTCCAAAATATATAATAACTTAACTTCACTTAAATTCTCATGCTCCATTGGTATATATATTCCTCAGACAACTATTTTAAAGCATTTTCCAATAAGATATACCAATCTAAGGGGCCAATCATCCCCTAAACTCAATTTTAAGTCAATATTTCTTAATATGTGTCTTACTCAGTCTCCCGCTCTTACCCATAGGACATAGTTGAGTTTAGGGGATGATTATCCCCTTAGATTGGTCTATCTTATTGGAAAAAGCAGCAAAATAGTTGTCTGACGAACATATTTACAAATGGCGCGTGAGAATTAAAGTGAAGTTAAATTATTATTTTGGAGTTGGTAAGCAATTGGCTGAGGGAAAGTGTCTGGGAGAATTTGGACCTTGTTTTTAAGGATATTGCCTACAACATACGTGAAAATCACTTATTAGAAAATACGTGAAGTAAGTAATTTTGTATGTACCTTCATAACCCCATATCTCAAAATTGGCCGTCTAAGCAAGTTAGCGAGTAAGCAATATGTTCTTAGTACTTACTAACTCTATTCAATCGTCCACATTTCATTCATCAGAAAATAGGTGACGTTTGGGAGCTCTGGGATCTTACTCTATATTACATCTCTTTATACTGGCTTGAGATGGAGAAGGTTGTCAATTCAGTTGTTTTTAATTATGTATATGTTACGTTGTAGAACTGCCATTCCTAAATCAAATTTTGATGATGTTTGTTTGTTTAGTAGATCAAGGAATCAACGGTAGAGCTTACTTTAGAAGTTCTCCGCGACCTGTCTCGGTCTCCTGTCGCGGTCTCAGCGCGAACTGGCGTCCATACAATTCCATAGTGTCAAGTGCCTGTCGCGGTCTCCGGTCTCGGTCTCCTGTCGCGGTCTCGTGTCGCGGTCTCCGCGCGAACTGGCGTCCATACAATTCCATAGTGTCAAGTGCCTGTCGCGGTCTCCGGTCTGGGAGCTCTGGGATCTCGGACTAATAGACAGACATAAACGCACACATAATTTTATCTATTACGGTTATTCACTACACTAGTGTATTCCACTATTGTACACTATTGTATGGGTATACTAGGGACCCATTCCGGGTTTGCTGGAATATTGTTATCTAAAGACCATTAATCGAAATAAAAACTATACTATACCTCAAGTTACACATACATAAATGCCAATATCATCAAATTTCAAATTTTATGAACGTCAGTTGAATACTGGGAACAAACGGCATGACATTACTGTGTTCCGGTTTAAAGGGCAATGTTTCCAGTAAAATTACAGGGCATAGAGATAAAACATCTCTGGGTGATGAGCGCAGTACAGTGCTGCAGGTAATGATTTGGACTCGTCATGTTTCAATAGCTGCGTGTTACTGTGCTATTATGTGCCATGTAGCGTACCATCAGGCACATGTCCTGCTCGTCTCGTCACTGTACTCCATACCAACTATAAAAAAAATGACGCCAGATTTTTTTGTGAAAAGATTTTTCTTCATTTTACGGCAAATCAAGTAAGTATGTGTACCCAAAAGCATAGTGCATGAAAGCGTGGAACTACAGTGAAATATCAAGGACTTGCTCCACCATATAACCGCGGTAAATATCCTGTAATTAATAATACTAGTGTAGACACACGTGTTTTACTTCCATAGAGCTTGGATTTGTATGAATGATAGAATTATCGCGCTTCGTAAATCGCGTGCCAAAGCTCCTTCCTAATATTATTTTAAGAGAATCCTTACTTACACCCGCTCGGAGGATGATATATATTTTTCTTACAATCACCTGAAGAAATTCCCACATACTCTTAAAACGGCTTTATCCGAGGGTTCGGAGATACGTGTTTTTAAAATCCTTTTCGTAATAAATTATTCGAAGAGTACGAGTGTGTAGCGGCTAAACCGCAAGAAAAACCTTCTTTTATTGTTTGTTGGTTCAACTTGGATGGTTTATTTGTATTTTTGTAAAATCCGTGGCACAATATAAACTTTGTTAAAGTCAAACAGAGTGGTGATTGGCTTAAAATCCAATGGTAAGAACTCTGCATCCTACACATTTTATTGCAGTACATGTTTTTGTAGCGGTAGGGCTATAATTTGCAGAGACCACCTGGGGAAGTACCACACCTTTGCCAGTTATGTATTCTGCCTCCAAGGAGCAGTGTGCAAACATTCCTGTGTTCAGATATAAAGGCCAATGTTTCCTGAGAAATTACTGGGCTCCTAAAACACCTTATATCTCTGGGTTACGAGCGCAGTGCAGAGCTCGGTAATGATTTGGACTCTTCATATTCCAAGAGTTGCGTGTTACCGTACTGTTATGGGCAAGCATGTTGCTTACCATCAGCCACATGGCCTGCTCGTCTCGTCACTATATTGTATAATTACGTTTAAAACTCATAACTGGTATTAAATACACTTATTCGAGGCTAAACTCTACGAAAAAATAAAGTCATAGGGACGAAAACGAAACTGTAGGGCGTGGAAATGACCATGGCCATCTAGATCATCCGAGTTTACCCGAAGATTTATTTCATTTACGAACGTGACGCTTAAGCTCAATTCACAGCCCACGGAAAATCTGTATGTGGTGTGCCAATAGTTTTCACTTCAAAAATAAAATGATTTCTTGGAACACGTGATGTTTTCCTTCACCACTTAAGCCAAGTGTGTATCTGCACATGCAAAGAAATATAGTTAAGATTAAAATATATGACTTCCATTTTATTTTAGACATCGGACGATTTATCCACTAGGCGATCACGGCTTTTACTAATAATGGCAAACGCGAGCTAAAAATCAGAACACAATTTTGAGCGAAATGAAATTGCTATGGGAATAACTAAATTCTTGACCTTTCTTACGTAAATCGATTTAAGTGAAAGATACAAGATTGAGCTTCGGTCAATTTTTTTAGGACGGTTATAAACAGTCATATAAAATGAATTTCGTTTAAAAACATGTGTTAAGAATGCTCTTTTTCATATTTTATAATTAATAGGGTAATTTTCTCGCCTAAGAACATGCAATGATGTATACGCAGAAGCGTGCTTCCTTAAAAACAACGAATCACTTTATTCTAAAAAAAAACCTCACTAAACAGAAAACCGTGTTATCAATGGAAATCTAAATCATTTTAGAAAATAGACATCTCGCGTTGGCGACATGTAAAAGTGTAACGATGTCCTCTACTGACCCTCTATTCTGTAAAAGCAAACTCGTGTTATTGAACTTGTTGTCTTAACTTGTGCAAATTATTAGTCTAATATTGTCAACGAAATGAACATCAATGAAAAAATAAGTATTTTTTCTTTTAAACTGTAGGTATATTCTGGGATGTTTATCGTAAACATGTGTGTGTAATATTTATATGATAATGTTGTATGTCTGTCATTTTTGCAGTACTGTTGCATGTATTGTAATTGATTATTATGTTTGAATTGGGCTTGTGTCACCTGATTTTTTATTTTATAGGCCAAAACCTACAATAGTTCTCAATTGGGGCTTATACCTATACGTCACAATTTTTTTATAAATGTGTTTAGCCATTAAGGCAGTGCGGGAATGTATTCGACATCTTAGCCATTTTGACACAACGACATACACAGTAAGACATAAATGTTTTAAATGTAAATCCCTGCATATAATTATATTATTCTTACACTAGGATTTTATTTTAGAAAGTTAAACAACAGAGATAATTATTAAACTAATGAGGCGTTTTCCAGATGCAAATGACTTGTCAAAAATTGTTCAAAATTTTGCCGAGTGTGACACCACTGTCTGATTTTGTGAAATTTCTCTAACAAAATAAAACTTTGGTGATCACCACCTATGGTGATATTGGGAACTCTCTTAATCATATCTTTTTGCATCTTGAAAACGCCTCATTGATCGCTTCAGAGTTATGCATACAATTGTACAATGATTATCTACTCGTATTCTTCTAAAACAAACCCGAGACAGAACTTGCTATCGTAATATTTAGATAAATAATGATGAAATAAAGATTTTATACTTGATATTTTCGTATACCTACTGGCGACTGTCTTTGACCGAAGATTTGCGTTCTACAGATAGGTATTGAAGCCACATCTACGTTTCAGATAGAGTGAAGTTCCACTGTAAAGGTACTATATCCAACTATATAGGTAGTTATAAGGTTACTATATAGTATATCCAACTTCACAATTTTTGCTATTTGGAAAGCACTGAGGACTGATGTTTGTCCACTTCGCTTGTTTAGAATACAGGCCCCAATGCGATTCAGCTCATATCGCTCTCTAGAAAAAGATGTTCATTTCCGCACATCCATCATGCTGGTGACAGCGAAAGGGTCTTTTAATTCTGATAGATCGCGCGTATTCATTACACAGCGACCTTGCTATTTGTTTGTGAGGTTATTATCGCTTGTGGGGCTTGTGTAAAGTTATAATTAGCTTTAAATTGATATGCAAACTTTTAGAAATAACACAGAGTAATTGATCCCTAGGTATTTTAATAGTCCTACCAAATTCAACAATACATTTGAAAGTATGGATGTAGATGTTTTTTGCTTAATTACTCAGAAGAACTGAATAGATCTAGTTGCAATATGGAACGAAGGTAGATTTTAGTCTGAAATAGAACATAACATATATGTAGAATATTTTTAGTCTCGAAAAATAGCAAAATTTCAGGAAAATTTAAAAGTACGCTAATGTTGCGATATAAAATTGAAGGACAACATTATAAGGAAACTTGCTTATCGGTGAAATTTGATTATCACAGAGGCAAATAAAAGTATTTCAACACATATTGGGCAAGCGAGGTGAATTACAATGGTTTAATCTCTTATCCGGCAATTAATGTAGCAGTCGGATCTTCTACTAAACTATGCTAAAATTATACTATTAAAATAACCCCACAAAAAGCCTTAATTCCAAGCAACCAAACTAGCAAGCAAAAAAGCGGTATTTTCTAAAGTTCGCTTAAATTTTAACGCAATATGTCTCAATGACGAATTTTATCGAGATTGGAGTCTATTTGCCCATTCTTTTGAAGAGATTTCGGGATTAAAAAGAACAAAAAGGAATTTGACGGAAATTTTCTGGAATATGGAGCGACCGGTCTGTTTCAATTTCACGGGGCGTTTGTTGGGCGACAAAGACGCCCTAAGGTGTCATTTCTGAAAGAGCCACCCCGAACTTATGAGATAAGACAAGATGTTTATTTTTTACGGCTAAGGGTAAACTTTTTTCTTTTATGGCCTGTTGTAGCAAGCAGTAAATTACTAAGAGTATGATGTCATCAAATTGTCGTAAAAGCCTAGATTTGTGGATTTACATCCACAAATAAATCTATCCACGAATATCTCAATATATTCATTGATGATAAAAATATAATATATTGAATTAACTTAAACTAATACATTTATTAGGTATTTAGGTAAATATAAATGAATAGAGATAAATTAACTCAGTATTGTACTTAATTTGAAACGAACAAAAAATAATAAAAGAAAACTAAGAAGTAAGAGACTAGCGAGACGGGGAAGTAAAAACACAAACTTTTTTTTTGCAAGAATTCGAGAGATTTACATACAATTCCGTAGAAATATTAAGGTTACATTATGTTAAGGAAAGGTTACAGTTGAAATACCTAGTGTCTATCTAATAATATGTTTCAGTAGCGTACCATTTGAAGTCGTACGGGGTTGGAAAATTAAACTTCATTAAGGTTCAATTTTGTCTTATTATCTCCGTAAAATCAAACGACAGTTTTAAAATATAAACCGAAGTACTGGCGCAAAATCACTGTTGCTTCCAGTCTTAGAATATAGTAAATATATATAATTAATAAATAATCGGTTTATACTGACGGAGTTATGAAATAACATATGTTATGGATGTAAACAAAGTCGTTGAATTCAGAATCCGTTGTATTTGAAACCGGACTCATATATAACAGTTCGATCTTCATCGAAGCGACAGCATAGTGAAGTCACACATGTACCCACTTTCTCGACAGGTCGACGTCTTAAACTGTAAAAGCGTGAAAATATCGGCTCCGAGGGTACACATTCCGCTTCATCCGACGCCAGTGTCTGAGTGCAAAGGCGTGTCGGCGCCGGCCGGTCCGGCCTCGTGGAAATTCCGGAAAATATGGCCGCTGATGGAGCCTTAATGTTTCCGACTTGGCCCAAGCTTGCCCCTCTCGCGGTCAGCCCTCACTTCGATGGGAACTTTGCCGCTAATAAAGATACTGTGACAGGCATTGACACATTACGTGAGTGTACACAAAATGGATGCCTTTTAGTGTGGGCGCTTTTACGGGTGGAATTTCTATAAAATGGCAGCATCGAGATTATATTGAGAAAGTTATGTCGAGTCTTTGAAACTTATAGACGAATTAGTTTTATTTATTTAGCATCTAGTGGTAAGATTCTTTGCAGCGTTCTAGTCCTAATTATTATACCGCCAAGCAGTAATGTGCAATCAACATTGTGTTTTTTCAATGAAATTTCAATTCAAATTCCAGATAAAATATAGGGCTAAGATATAAGTCATCATTTGTATCTAGGTGACGAGCGCAGTGCAGTGCTAGTAATGATTTTGACTTTTTTATCTACTTAATAGCTGTGCGAGACAGTACTGTTATGGGTAGGCGTGCGCTCTACTGAAAATACACACTCTAAACATCATTATTGCGCTCAATTTTTGTTGATGTATTCATTAAAACGCTATTTAAAGCACTACTACCTAAATAGGTATTACAAAAAACCTCTAAATATCGTAACATGAAATTAATTAACGAGCAAAATGAGCTTACTCAATCTAGATGCAATTGAGCTCCGAACTCATTAGTGGCTATATGTCCGGAATGGTGCATTAGAATCAGTATCCAAGATCTCGTTATTACCAAGAGTACCTACCGTACTTTCAAGTTATGTTGATAGTTATAAGGTAGGTATTGTGAAGCCCTGCATGCTGCTAATTCTCACTAGGCTGATGTTTGCATCCCGTATCCAAGTGTAGTTGTGACAGTTTCCCACGGTCAGACGTAGTCAATCTTTGTAGTTTGTTTCATTGTTTGTTATTTTTTTTACGGGTTGAATATAAAAACCACCGGCCAAGTGCGAGTTGGACTCACGAAAAAACGGTTGCGCAACATAATCTATCACCGACTTTAATTTAAAAATTAAACTCACAGTTTATCAATTTAAAAAGAATTAATAAGAAACAACTGTATCAGCGATGCGCGACGTGTGTTTTTTTTTTATTTTTATTGGGATAACCGCCACTGCGCAACCGATTTTCATTAAAATTTGATGCGATCATTTCGTACAAAAAAATAACTATCGAAATCTAAGTATTTAGTAATGTTTCACCTAAGCAGTTTATAAATAAAAATCAACAGTCCGATTAGATAAAAACCGACTTCAACTTAAAATTAAATTCAGACACTTTACTAAATTTCGAAAGAAGCTAATATCACGAAGTCATCCAGATTAATGTTGGCAAATTTCAAACCACATTTTTCATTCATATTTCAAAAAACTCTGAACCGAATTCAATAAAAATTAAATGGAACATGGAACATGGAACATGGAACAATGGAACTTCTTAACCATCATAGTCGATTCACAAAAATTAGCGGAGCTATCGCGTAACATACATACAATAACTTTAATTTAAAAAACCCGAGTATACAACATTAACAAATAAAAAAATCGTTATGTAACACAATATACTATCTAAAAACACTTGCGTGATTAAGACAAATCTGATATCTTAATTGTTAAAATCCATTCAGCGTTTGCAAGTTACGTGGGATAAGGAAATTTACAAACATGCAATCTTGTATCTACAAGATACGCGTGAAAAACATAACACTTCTTTCAGTCGGGTAACAAAAACAATTGAATACTTTTGAGATGATACTTTTTTGAATTTGGTTAACATTTTTTTTTGCAAAATTTGTAAATAAAATTAAGAAGTAAGTGAAGTGAAGATAAATAAGAGTAGGTAGGGATAAAAACAAAAGTGATTGGAAAGTTATGTTTAAATGGGAAAGTTCATGTTCATAGTTGGGGGTTTGTTGCGGGCTAACCAAAGCCCGGACAGTAGAAAAAAAACAATATTTGGAGCTATAATACTGTTTAACACTGAATGCATCGAGAATGGCCACCGTATGCCGTCCGCTGCCGTCCGGGACGCTTGATTGACACACCGGAAATGATTCCGCTAGCTACCGGCGTCGATGCTATCTCTCAAAGGTACACACCCTCATTTGTTCAGTATATTTGATGTTTACACTTGATAAGACCGTTTAATGATAACTGACTTCATATGTGCTGATTGTGCAATTTTAACGGTAGTAAGGAAAGCGAGCTGTAGTCATTAAACAGGTTCACAGTCCACAGCCCATATATGGGCTGTAAGCCGAAAGCGTCACAAGTCCACAGCCCGCATATGGGCTGTCCGCCTTAATGTTTTCAAAGGAGTGTTTTAAGCTGGACTCTGAGTGAATGTCTTATTTTAAACGTGGACTCGGCAGGATAGATCCTAAGCTACAAAAAAAGTCGCGGGACATGGAGAAAGGCGTTTATTTTTTGTGATTGCTAATCTCAGCTGATGTGAACTGATCACAGAACATTTAGCAGACGAACCAATAAATCATAGATTCAAAGTATACTTAGGAACGATACTTAGAAACATTGACATTTGATAAATACAAGTACAACTGTCATTGTCAACGAAAACTAAAAAAAAAAGGTTTTTTTTACTACAGCCCATATTTATGTGGGCTGTGGACTTACAGAGAGATTTTTTGATAAGATTTGCTTCGTAAGTCCACAGCCCACATATGGGCTGTAGTAAAAAAACAACTACCCCCAAAAAAAAAACTTATATTGCCAATAAACCATTATTATATACCATATATTACTCAATTTAATCAAAACATACACTGGACTTGGGGAGTACTATATACACTAACCGCCGGACTGTGAACCTGTTAAATTGAGTGTTTTGGTGAATGTTTCTATTAGGGATGTCGGGAAAGGAATTTAAAGAACTTAATAGATTCATTCGAGATTCGTTGTAATTTACTGTCTTAGATACTTATAATTAAGTACCTATGCGTAGAATCCAGATTATTATCTTTTTTTATATATCTACCTTGTTTTCGTAGTCTATCAAAAATAGTGTAAAAAATCACGTTGATAAAACAAATATAACTAAAGATTGAACCTAAAAATCTGTTTTTTCTGGTGGATTGTGGCTGGTTTTCGGGTGGTTTTCGGTTTTATAAAAACCAGATTTACATAACATAATTTAGGTACCTTAAACACAAATTGAGAACAAAAAATTAATACAAAGATTTATTCACTTATAAATAAAGTGGCCAAGTGCGAGTTGGACTCGCCCATGAAGGGTTCCGTTGCAGCATGTAACATAATATACATAGTACACATAGTTCTTGTAGTTCGTTGTAACTTTGATCGAAATTTCAATAATAGTGTATTTATGACGTGCTAAAAAAAAACTACGCATCAGATCGAGTTCAAACTAATTTTCGTTAGTAGTTTACACGGTAATGTACATCATATATTTTTTTTAGATTTTTCATTCTCTTACTTTAGAAGTTAGAGGGGGGGGGGGGACACAAATTTTACCACTTTGGAAGTGTCTCTCGCGCAAATTATTCAGTGTAGACGAAAATGACTTTAGAAACCTCAACATCATTTTTGAAGACCTGTCGATAGACACCCCACACGTGTTTGGGTTCAAGGTTTGATGAAAAAAATTTTTTTGAGTTGCAGTTCTCAGTATGGGGGGCAACCCTAATTTATCTTTTTTTTAATTTTTTTTGTTCAAATCTTAATGCGGTTCACAGAATACATCTACTTACCAAGTTTATACAGTGTAGTCCTCATAGTTTCGGCAAAACGTGGCTGTGACATACGGACGGACAGACAGACAGACAGACAGACAGACATGACGAATCTATAAGGGTTCCGTTTTTACGTTTTACGGAACCCTAAAAAACAACTTTCCTTTGTTAAGTAAAAGTGTTAGTAAAAACGAAATAAGAAAACAAATCAACAAAATCGCGCAAATTTTAGCCTAAACTAAAATACTTTGCTTTGCGCCCACGTTAGTTCGCGAGGCTCAGTGAAAGCTTATTTTTTTCACGAAGCGCAAAAGGATCACGGAAACAATTTCCTAGAAATGACACCGTGGGGTGAAATAAACCGTAACAGCGTGTGAGGAAACCGTAAAACGATTTCGTGAAAATTAACTCAATCGGTGGCATCGACGGAACACTTCCTTCATATCACGAAATGTATTTTTACACACGGAAAATATTTACTACTTAATATTTTATGCTAGTTATGATTTGATTTTATTTTATGATACTTAACTTACGGTTTTATAACACTTTAAATACGTTATTAGTTATTAAAATGTACAATTGTACAAATTTGTACAAATTCATAGAGAAACACATATTTTGTGATCTCTCAAAACCTTATTCTATCTTTAAAAATGTTGTAGAAATCCAATAAATTTAATAAGAATCCAACATTTTGCAAATTCAACATTGTGGTCCAGAAGGATCATATCTGTATATTTATCTCAGTACAAATGAGTGGAAGCGTTCTGAATAGTCCAGTAACTTTGTCGCCTGAATGTATGAAGTAGGATGCGTTAAATCCGGTAGATCTGATTTTTTGCAGACTTGTTTATGATGTTGGCCTAATGATTGTCCCAAGTTTGTGACCTCGAGCGACGAACGCAACTTTGTCGAAAATCGAAAAAACCGCGAAAAAATCGTTTATTTTTGCAAATTTTGGCGTTTATAACCCTAAACGACTAGTTTTTGTAAAAACTTTCTTATGGCGCTTATAAAGTAGACTAAATTTGCTACAATATGGTACTAGAATTTTTTCTGTACACCCAATAGTTTCTGAGAATAAGTCTTTCAAAGTTTATTACTTTTTTCGTACTTCGCAATTTTTAGCAATATTTAACTCCTACTTGACCACTTTGTGGCACAGTTACGGCGGTTTTTAACCCCCGACCAAAAAAAGAGGTGTTATAAATTTGACGTCGAAGTCTGTCTGTCTATTAGACAGACACACATACAGGTCTATCTCTATGTGTATCTGTCTGTGTGTGTATCTGTCTATGGCACCGTAGAGCTGAAACGGATGGGCCGATTTCGGTGCGGTTTTTTTATTTGAAGATACATTATTGTGTTGCTGTTTTGAGCTATTTTTGGTTAATATCGATTCAAGATGGTCGCCTCCACCAAATGACAGACCAAATATTTCATCACAATCTACCTCAATATGGGTATCAAATGAAAGGGCTTGACTAGCAGAGTACTATACAGTATAACAAATTTCAAATCACAAAATGGCGAACTCCATTTTTTTTTTTCAATAATGCCTTAATATGGGTATCAAATGAAAGGGCTTGACTAGTAGACTACTATGCACTATGACAAATTTCAAATCCATGATGGCCGCAACCACAAAATGACGAAATACGTTTCTTTTTTTACAAATACCTCGATATGGTATAAATATAAATTTTTCATAGTGTATAGTAGTCTACTAGTCAAGCTCTTTCATTTGATACCCATAATTTGCCATTAGTGAAAAAAAATTATGTAATTCGCCATTTTGTGTTTTGCAATTTGTTGTACTGTATAGTACTCTACTAGTCAAGCCCTTTTATTTGATACCCATATTGAGGTAGATTGTGATGAAATATTTGGTCTGCCATTTGGTGGAGGCGGCCATCTTGAATCGATATTAACCAAAAATAGCTCAAAACATCAACACAATAATGTATCTTCAAATAAAAAAACCGCACCGAAATCGGCCCATCCGTTTCAGCTCTACGGTGCCATAGACAGATACACACACAGACAGATACACATAGAGACAGACCTGTATGTGTGTATGTCTAATAGACAGACAGACTTCGACGTCAAATTTATAACACCTCTTTTTTTGGTCGGGGGTTAAAAACCGCCGTAACTGTGCCACAAAGTGGTCAAGTAGGAGTTAAAATAATGCAAAAAATTGCGAAGTACGAAAAAATTATAAACTTTGAAAGACTTATTCTCAGAAACTATTGGGTGTACAGAGACAATTCTAGTACCATATTGTAGCAAATTTAGTCTACTTTATAGACGCCATAAGAAAGTTTTGACAAAAACTAGTCGTTTAGGGTTATAATCGCCAAAATTTGAAAAATAAACGATTTTTTCGATTTTTGACAAAGTTGCGTTCGTCGCTCGAGGTCACAAACTTGGGACAATCATTAGGCCAACATCATAAACAAGTCTGCATAAAAACAGATCTACCGGATTTAACGCCTACGGTAATGTATAAAGTTACTGAAATAGAAGGTTACACCTTATTTTTCCCCGCTCTTGCCCCCCCCCCCCCCCCCCCCCCCCCTCCCCCTGTACAGACATAGTAAAGAATGACGTGTGTCTGCGACATCAATTATGGAGTACACTTTTAATACTGAGGTGCTCTTACATTTTGCAGGTATAAATGTACTAGTTAATGTATGTCCCACTCCACACTAGCGTACGCCTGGTTGCATTTGTAATAGTTTTGTGCGTACTCTCGGTTACTTTCACCTTTTGACGTAAACATTCGAAGTGATTCAAAGAAGTTAAAACAAAATTAAGTCGAAAACTCTAGTTAACCGCGAAATAGGATCCTCGAAAACCACAGTGAGCATCAACATTTAATAAAAAGGGATTAACTCGTTTAAACTTGGATTGAACTTGGGAAAGTTCGCGAGTGGCAACCCCAACAGGAAATACTCGCCGTTTTAGATTGTTATTTTGATTACTGTTTATTCATTATCTTGCTTGGGTGTTCGTTAATTATACCATGATTTGCTAAGTTTAGTTCGGGGCGATTTAATAGCTATCATAAAATTACCTCGATGTTCCGCTTCGAAATGTGGTCTCGTTTTTCAGATTCTGTACGAACAGCTTTTAAATAAGGTTTTATTGCATGGATTAATACAGATTCTGTATAATGTGTTACACATGCAATAGGTACTTATGCAGGCTAAGAGACGTAGCTACTTACTTCATATGGATTGTAGGTATTTGTTCTTTATGTTTACAAAATTAGTTAAAATCTTCTTTTGACTCTTTTTTTGTCTTCTATCCATGACCTGACTTGGGTTTTTAGGTAACTTAGGTGTCTTACGTAAGGATAAGGAGTGTCCGCGTCTTTTGCACTTCAGAATCGACTTTTATACTTAAATTACACACTTTATATGAGAAAATTGTAAATTAACGTTTTTTTTTATTATTGTACCTACTTTGTACATTTTTTTGTTTAGTTAGCAGGTAAGCACTAAGCAACTGAGGCTTTGTTTGTTTGATCTTTGTAAAATGCATAGCTTGAATACTCACGACACAGGTCGTCATAGAATGGAATTCAGAGTAAGTTTAATGATTATGTCTACCCTTAGGTTAGTTGTTTTATCAGTGAATGTACTTTAGATGCATCAAACTAAAAAAATATTACTTAGATTAGATTTTTATATCCAAATAAAAGTTTTTTTTTATACCATAGAGTGATAAGACGAGCATGACATGTGCCTGATGATAAGCAACATGCTTGCCCATAACAGCACAGTGACAAGCAGCTATTGAAACATGAAGAGTCCGAATCATCACCTAGCACTGCACTGCACTCGTCACCCGGAGATATATGATGTTTATCCCTTACCTCAGCCATTTCTCTATAAACATTGCCCTTCAAACTGGGACAAAGTAATGTTTGCACACTACTGCTTGGCACCAGAATAACTGGCAAAGGTATGGTACTTCCTCAGGTGGACTCTGCAAAGAGCCCAACCATTACAATTTATTTTTACTCAGCCTTTATTTTATTCAACGCTAGGTGAGAAGAAATATAATAAAACTATTGCTATTTTTTTTATATAAAGATTGGCGAGACGAGCAGGGCATGTGCGTGATGGTAAGCAACATGCCTGCCATATAACAACACAGTGACACGCAGCTATTGGAACATGAACAGTCCAAATTATTACCTAGCACTGCACTGCGCTCGTCACCCAGAGATCTAAGATGTTATATCTCTAAGTCCTGTAATTTCTCTGGAAAATTTTCACAACACATTAATTTATGCATATTACTGCTTGGGGATAGAATAACTGGCAAAGGTGTGGTACTTCCCCAGGCGGATTCTGCCAAGAGTACCTAGAGCCTACCACTATAGTAATAAATAACAATAATAATACTTTATTTCATTTTAACAATATGGCCTTACGGTAAATTGACTTAAATTAACTAACATGCAGAGTAATAGGTAACAATATGTAGCCCTAGCTCCCACAGTAGGATTCCTTGTGTCTGTGAGAGCAAGTTCTCTTCGATTAATATCCTAAATATGATGTAATAAGAGAGGGTTCACACGGCGCGGCTGCCAACCGCGCCCGCGCGCGGGCGCGGCAGATTTCCATATAAAATTGAATTCAATACACACGACGCGGTTTACGGCCGCGGCGGCTGCGGCAGCCGCGCGGCGCCCGCGTGGCTGCGGCAGCCGCGCGGCGCCCGCGTGGCTGCGCGCGGTTCTTGCGCAGTAGCTTTCCGGAGCAGAAACCGCGAAAACCTGCGGTCTGAAACAAAACCGTCGCGCGGCGCGGCGCCGCGCCCGCGCGCGGTCGCGGTTGTCAGCCGCGCCGTGTGAATCGTCTCTAAGAAAGAAGTAAAATTACTTGAACTTTTAAGTGAAAAATGCTAATATGGCAACAATTAATTATGTACGATACTTTGGAATATTGACAACTATTATTGCTAGGTAGGTATGTGATGATGCAAATACAATAAATTGTTAATATTTATGCATCATCCTGAGTACAATATTTCAGAAGTTATTATATATCTGTAACAACACATTTGTGACAACATTCTGACAAATACTAAATAAACTAAAGTGTGTGGATGAGGGTGTGTGTGTTAGTGTGAGTTGGTATGTCTGCGTGGTTAGTGTGTGAGGGTGAGTTTGCGTGTGTGCGTGATGATGTAATATATGTGACGCGCGTGGACGCAATATATGTAATGAACTATATTAAGTTGTGGTCATAAGCAGTGCCTTGGTAGTATTATAATTCGATTGTAGAAGAAAGTCTATTAGTTTCTTTTGGCACTCTTTTTTCGTATTTGTTAGTATTTTGAGCGCTTTATTTAGTTTTTGGTATTTAAAAGGGCCCAGGAAACCATAGCTCCTTTGACCCTGACCAGTGCTTCTGCGAGGAAGATCCCATCTTTGGGTCCGTTGCGTTTCATTTGATGTTTCTTGAGTTTTGATGATACTAGGCGCTGTCGGATGGAATCTTAGGATACACTTGAGAATATGCAGTTGTCTGACTCTGAGTTCCTTGGTACAGCGATAAAGAGCATCTGTTGAGTAAAGAAACGGTTTTTAATGCGCCATCAACTAATGCGAACTAATCTTTGCGCTCGTTCTACTTTTATCATATGTGTGGCACACGCTGCACCCCATGAGGTAATGCAGTACATGAGCAGGGACTTACATACCATAACTATGGTATGCTCGTCTGCAACATTTCGTAGCTTTTTGAAGATAAAAAGAAGTTTACGAAGTCTTGCTCTGACTGACTCAATTTGTTTTGTCCACGACAGGAGTTCATCAATATTGACACCAAGGTATTTCACATGTTTTACTTGTTCTAGTAAGGGGCATTCACACGTGTGAGGGATAGTTGAACTAATTGTGCAAGTATGTAGTTTGATAGAAACAGAATGTTTAGGAGCTGTGCGATGTGAAATATGAAAGGCTACATATTACAATTTTAGTTTTACTCGCATTTAGGGTTAATAGATTAGATTGGAGCTATTTGCTGACACTAAAAAAGCTGCAACGTAGTAGATTTACTAACTTCATCTCAATCACGTCCATGAAAGATGATAGCCGTATCATCGGTGAGTGCGAAAATCTTGGCGCAGTTAAAGGGAAGTTGACATAGGTCGTTTATGTAAACAATAAATAGCGTAGGGCCTAGAAAACTGCCTTGGGGAACTCCATAATAAACCTCTTCATAGTCACTGTAAAATTCTCCAACTACGACAACACGTTGCCATCGGTTTTTTAAGTAGGAGGAAAACCAGTCCAGTGCGGTACCTCTCACGCCAGAGAATTCAAGCTTCTTGAGCAGCAGCTTTTTTGACACACTGTCGAAAGTTTTGGCAAGGTCAAGAAAAACACCGATACATCTCTGCCCGGAGTCTAGTTTTTCAGTAACGTGGTCAACCAGTGACCCAACAGCGTCCTCCGTTGTTCTGACGGATCTGAAGCCAAATTGGTTTGAAAAGAGAATATTCTCTTTTTTGAGAAAGTTTACGAGACTTTTATTTGCAACTCTTTCCAAAATTGTTGAAAGGGACGTTAGGAGAGATATTGGGCGATAATTTGACGCTTTTTCTGTGTCCCCAGCCTTGTGAATAGGACAGACATTTGCCTTTTTAAATGGTTCTGGAAAAATACCTGTCTCAAGACTGAGGTTACAGAGAAACGCAATCGGGGCAGTAAGTGTGTATTGTGTACCACGTGCTACAAGTGAATATTGTGTAAGTGTTTTTTTTTTTTAACTTTGGAATGGAAATGGTTTTCAACATAAATAAATATATTGTTACGTATTTGGAGAACGCACTGATGCGAACGTAAACTCTTGGATTCTACGGATTTGATAGAATTTACAATAATGACTATCACTCGTGTATTCGATGGCGGCTGGATGGCAAGTGTCTTCTTGTGCGCACGAGCGCGCGTTTATTACTAGTAACGCGCGGTGGTAGCTGCGGGAGTTGCTATTACATATCTGACATGCTCTTCATGGGCCTGAACATATTCTTGGCCGTTGAAAGCTCACTTTCAACCCTGAAGTTCCTACGCCCTAAGCAATTTACAGAGCTGGGTTAGGTAACGTCGTGCGCAGCCTCTCTTGATAAAATAAATATGGTGTGTGATATCGGCTATAAGCCTGCTGATGTATGTGTAGTAGAACGCGTCCAAGTTTTCATGTTGTTGGGGGTGAATTGTCCATTAACATCACCATGTCTCCAACATTCAGATTGGCATTATTCGTTGTATGTTCTATGTTTTGTCGTTACATTTCTGATAGAGATTCCTTCTACAATATATTCCAAAAATGGTGTCGTATAGTCTCTCGTTTGTCGCGACGCAGCTGGTTGTCCTTCATCTACATTGAGTCGGACGTCGGCGCCGCAATCAGCAGCTTTCCAACGATAAAGTGTTCAGGAAAGAGGGAAACAAGGTAGACAGGAAACGAAAAGAAAAAGCACAAAGAAAGGAAATGAACTATTCAAAAAACCTCCACCTATGCGAACAAAGTTGAAAGTTTCTAAGTGATATGGATTTTGCCAATGTTATGCGATGTTATGCATAGATTCAGCTTGATTTTATCTGGTAGCTTTAATGAACTGATATCGACGGGAGGTCTTTGGCACCCGACCTGTTAACTACTTCAACACGAGACAGGAAAACATCGCGCTGAATTCGCTATTTGTTGACTGTATTTTGATATCATTTGACTTAATTTGACTTTATTTGTCGTAGTTTTCCCCATACCTATGATCTTTTGTTGGCAATCCCGGTTTAAGGCGCAAGGAGTGGCAACATCGTGCGACTTACGGTGGTGGGGCCTGGCGACGGAGAGGGGACTTTAGCTCCAGACAGCGCCCACGGCGGACGTACAGTGCTTGCTTTTGTGTCTTTGTGTGACTAATTGATTATTGCTGTTATTAAGGTTATACTAAATGTTGTAACGGTTATGTAAATATCGTTTGCTTCACTCTCCCAACCTTCTGATGTAGATTGCTTACATCAGAAGTGGGATACCACGAGGCCTAGCTCGCCATTTAATCTTGAGTTTTATTAAAGTTTTTCAAAGCAAAACTTAGCGTTCGGATTATAATTCGTTCCAAAACGAAGGCGCAAAAGTAAGCGCAGACATGTACCAAAGCGTGGTCGTTCCTCATCAAGTAGCAGCACAAGGGCAGACAGTGGCGGCAGCTGGTCTGGGATTCCACCATAAGAACCCTACCCAGAAACTGACAAAGGTATCTCTTGCAAACGATGCCGCAACTGTGAGTACAAGTGCCATTACTAAAATAATTATAAAACCTGATTTTGATCCATTACGTGAGAATTTTGTTTCGTGGTTGAATGTGATGGAAACGGGCTTCGACATTCTCATGGTAGTCTGATTGGTCATCAGATTTTAAATAAACTCAAAGGTTCTGAAAATATTCGTTAAGACTTGTTTTTGCTTAATGATTGATAATTTGGTTGGTGATATACACAGTAGGGCACATAAAACATAAAACTGGGAAAACGAACTGCTGTTAACACTACTCCCAGAGAGGGTAACGTTATAAAAATTGCTCTACAAGTGTATTCGCCCGAACGCTTAAATTTGTAGGTAGTTCTAAAACAACTAGTTTTCTGATGATTATGACCCTAACATCAATTCGAGTCTGAAGAATGTTGTAATTGAGGCGGGAAACACAAAAGAGTTCAGTGTACGGTAAAGCGCGAGTTTTGTAGGAATTCAAAGAAAAAAAATTGAGATGAATTAGGAAAACAAGAAATAAAGTACGTGCAGACGACTAAAACAAATGACAAATTTAGTAAATAGAAAATATAAATGGTGCAGGTTGCAAACGAGTTCATTGATACGGGGGTGGTTGTGTAACACTTTTTTTTTCCGTAAATCGGAACGCGACTCTTTCGTCGGCTAGCGGAGCAAAACGTCCCCTCCCTAGTTAATAATCGTTGGTTTTTTACCGCAACACTAGCTGGTTTTGACAGCGGAAGGGAAGTGAGCGGGCATTTGTTTTTTCTTGTCACGGGCGGACCGCCGCTCTGTTATTAATTAATTATGGTATCTGGTGCGTGAGTGGTTGAGTTTGAAGATCGCTGGTGAGTTATGTGCTGTTATATCGTTTGTTCGACCGTGGGTCGATCGAAGTTCGCCGCGGCGTTATGAAAACGTGGTTTATTGTTCTAGTGACGTGTCCCGAGACCGGCTTTCCGGGCTATCCGCGTCGTGCGCGTGGGGGCTTGTCTTCGTGAACAACCACCTCTCTAAAGGGTAAGTTCGAAGTGTAATATGTACAGAGAGGCCGCATGCCAGGCGGGGATGTCTGACGGACCCGTTGCTTATTTGGTTTGTTCTTTTTTAGGAGGTGTTGTGCTTGGGGGAGCCGACCGGTCGTAGGCGTCCTGTTGTGGTGTCTGGCGGTTTTGGCCGGGTTTTTTTTTTTTTTTTTTTTTTTTAACTTTTATAGGTTCACACTTGACCGCCATCTCGTCTGATGTTAAGCGACGATGCGGTCTACGATGGAGCGTGTTTACCTAGAAAAAAACCGATTCACTCTCGATTTGAAGACACAAAGATTGCAACTATCGGGGAAAACCCACTCAGGCAACCTATTCCATAGCCTAGACGTTCTTATCACAAAAGTAGAGTCGAATCTCTTCGTTCGTGTCTTTGGAACATCAACCATGAAACGATGTCGCTTTTTCGAGCTACGAGCATTCCGATAGAAAAAAGGACAAGGTGGTATCAGATCATGCAGATCAGCCGCACACTCTCCGAAGTGTATCCGATAAAAAACCGACAGGCTAGCAATTTTTCGGCGATGTTCAAGACTTTGGAGTCTTTTTCGCACAAGAGTGTCGTTGCCTATGAGCCTTTTGGCACGTCTCTCGATCAATTCCAGAGCTTCCAGCTGATACTTAGCCGATCCATCCCAAAGGTGCGAACAGTACTCCATACAGGAGCGAATCTGTGCTTGATATAATGTAAGCAACTGTTCAGACTTGAAGTACCTTCGCACTTTTGAGAGGACACCTAGTTTTTTGGCAGCTAGTTTAGCCTTGGACTCGATATACGAGCCAAAGTTGAGCGTAGATGTCAAAGTAACGCCCAAAAGCTCAAGACGGTCAGAAACCGGCACGGATACACCTCTAAAAGTAGGAGTCAGTTCGAAAGGACTCCTTTTAGCGGAGAACAGACACGCCTGCGTCTTATTCTCGTTGAACTTGACCAGATTGGCATCGCCCCATTTGGACACCGCCTCAAGGGTCAAGCTCAAACGCTCGATCAGACTCTCTCTCAGTAACTGAGTTTGCTGCCCGCTGGCTCTCGCGCTAGATATGTAACTCTCTACAACGGTGCTATCATCTGCGTACCCAAAGATACCGGGCTTCAACAGATCGTTGATATGTAGCAGGAAGAGCGTCGCAGAGAGTACCGACCCTTGAGGGACTCCGGCATTAATAGCCATTTGATCCGACGAGCAGCCATCAATGACGACTCGTATGGATCGATCCCTCAAGAAGTCCGATATCCACGCAATGAACCCAGGAGACAAACCATAACTAGAAAGCTTGCTTACAAGGCCATCATGCCAAACCCTGTCGAAAGCCTTCGAGATATCCAGGGAGACTGCAAGTGCTTCCCCGTGTTTCTCAATAGCTTCACTCCAGATGTGAGTGACGTACGCTAGAATATCCCCGGTGGACCGGTTTCGGCGAAACCCGTATTGCTGGTCTCTGAGGAGGTCGTTCGATTCTAGGTACGTCAGGAGCCTGTGGTTTAAGACACGTTCCATAGTCTTGCAGAGTATGGACGTGACCGAGATAGGCCTGTAGTTGGCAGGGTCAGCACGACTACCCTTTTTGGGCACTGGTTGCACATTGGCAAGCTTCCAAGACTTCGGTACTAGCCCAGTTTGGAGAGAGAGTCTAAATAGGCGCGTCAGAATCGGTGACAACTCAGGCGCACAAGCCTTCAATACCAGAGCAGGAATACCATCTGGGCCACTGGCTTTGTTCACGTCCAGATTGCGTAGCACTTTGCGAACCTCCATTTGGCGAATACGTATCTCTGACATACAAGTCGAACAGCCAGGTGGAGTGGGAGGTGTCGCGCTACCAGCATTTAGACGCGAAGATTCCGCAAACTGAGATGCAAACAAGTTTGCTTAATCCGTTGCAGTGTGAGCCAGTGTCCCATCAGGTTTTAGCATTGGAGGCAGTGAGGGGCGGCAGAAGTTCGATTCGACCGATTTAGCTAGGGACCAAAACGCTTTGCTGCCCGCAGGGTACGAAGCTAGTTTGTTCCCTATTCGACTAATGTGGTCAAAACGAGCCCCCTGAAGAACCTTTTTGCTTGCCTTAGCAGCCTTGTTGAACGCTTTCTTCTTCTGATGTATGTCCCTTGCCTTACGCTGTCGAGCATCAACCCAGGCTAGGTATGTCTCATGCTTAAGTGCTTCAGCACTTTTGCATTGAGAACCAAACCAAGGGCGAGCTTTGCTGGATAATGGGACGTCGGAATATGGAATAAAATATTCCATAGCCGTTCGTATTACATTAGTCACAGCATCTGCGCAGACTGAGGGATCACCAGAAGCGAAGCACAATGACTGCCATGGGTAAGACGCAAAGAAAGAGCGCATCTCGTCCCAATCTGCTGACTTGTATCGCCACATCCGCCGGTTGCCTCTAGGGCTGGGATCAGGCGGATGGTAGACAGATACAGATTTCACCAGACAGTGGTCGGAGCTGCCTAACGGCGAAGATACCGCCACGGAATAACGGTCTGGATCAGTTGTCAGCAGAAGGTCTAAGCAATAAGGTGTATGCGACTCAACGTCAGGTACTCTTGTGGCCTCTTGGACCAGCTGGGTTAGGGCTAACGATAAAGCAAGCTTTCTCGTTTCCTGCCCAGCGTGGTCAGTGTCCCGGTATGGGTACAGCCATTCCTTATGATGGCCGTTGAAATCCCCCAGTAACACTAATTGAGCCGAAGGGTACTTCTGTTGAGCCGCGTCCGCCGCCTCACTTAAATAATCCGTGAGCCTAGTCGTCTCCAGATCTCCGCTGTGCGACCGATACACACAGGCGTAGATAATTTTGTCTATGCCTGTGTCTATTAGTGCCCAAAGGACAGAAAATCTAGTGTCCTCAAGGTTACGGAGACGCCGACAGCAGATGTCGTCACGGGCGTACAGGCACACTCCAGCGCGAGGCCGGAATTTGTGCTCCAGGGTATAGCCTGGATACGTTAGGTACGCCACGTCCGACGGACAACCTATCTGCGTCTCCGTTAGAAACAAGAGTGTCGGCTGCTCAGTCTCGAGGTGATGGTGGACTGCAGTGAGATTTGAGTGCAGACCTCGAATGTTAGTGAGGTGCACTTTAACCGACAAGGCGTGCGGCCGCTTTTTAAACTTGTTTCTATAATGTCTTTTTTTCATATTGGTTTTGAGAGGGGATCGGTGGGAAAACGGCGGTAGAACGAGGCCGCACACTACTGACCATTGGTCACAACACACAACACGAATACACCAGTGGGGAGCTAGTCTGGAGACTGCGGGGACGCCCGAGCCCCCCCGGGGATGTCTATCTGGCCTTGTCATCCGGTCGCCAACCGGCAGGATAGCGCATCCCGGGATTTTTCGCTAGATGGCGGGGCAGCCTTTCATGAGTGGCTAGCTCACTACTTGGGCCCCCAACTATCTGCGGTCGGTCGCGGCAACCGTGCCTCGGATCCCGCTACCCTCCATGACTAGCTTCCCGATGTACAGTATTGGTGTGTGACAGACCGGTCTTGCAGTTATGCAGCAGCTGTTCTGACCCGTTTTCCCTTAATGGTGTCACTAGACAACACGACGGAACACGGCTAGGCCGCTTGGCGTCGTGACTTAGTCTAGTGGGTGGTCACCAACCACGGCCGAAGCCTACCACCGGTAGTTTGTCACCCGATTAGCACCACCCAGGGACCACGTGTGGGGTTTCAATTTATAGGTGCTTCCCCACGGACGGAGGTGACTCAGTCCCCAAACTTTCAGACAAAGAAGTCAGTCCCAGCGACAGCGCTCGCCAGAACCCGACAGGTTTTTGTTTGGTGTATAGTGGAAGAGTGGTGGAAGGTGGAATGGAGAGTGGGCCTATTTGTCAGGCCAGGTCATGGGCCGTGGTTGAATAGGGTTGTTTCGGGGGGATGTGAGACCGCTATAGGTTAGGAACTACCGTTGTAATCATACCATACCCGCCGTCAAGAAATTTCCCTCGGAGCCCATAGGGTATCGAGCCAAGGGTCACCTCGGGATGTTTTCCTGAGCATTAGCTCCCTGAGGCCGGACGGTAATATCCCAGGTCAGTCTCTCCGACTTGACCGAACTGAAGGTGTATGGTTTTACTCACCATGTTTTCCATGCTTTGAGCAAACCGGGATCTGGGAAGCCTAGTAGGCTATAGGGTACAACATTTCAGTGGTCCATTCCCCCCCGAGGAGTTAAGTGTTCTGAAAAGGTCCGGCCGTGGTCGGTTAATGAAGGTCAGGATTCTGACCTAGATAAATAAATTTCTAAGTTTTCTAACATATACTTTTTCCTGCTGTTACTCGAGGTAAACTAGGTGTAAACGTTATTTTCATAGAGGCTTACAGTAGTTAATTACCTTATAATTTTCCCGGGTCCACAGCTAGTGTCTAGTTAGTGTACTTTCGGTTATCACTCATGTAAACACTATAAAGTTTAATTAAGATAGACACCCGTCTAGAATTTCCCAGGGGTAACTATTCGCTGGATACCATACTTCCTGTAATTGACGGAGAGTCAGTCATAATCTGACGGATTGTTTCCTCCGTACTTGAATGTAGTACTGGCCTGTTGATAGCCTATTATTAATGTGATGTTACAAACCGTAAAGTATATGGAGTGTAATTAGCTAATAACGTTCTAATAATTATTGGTTCAACGGTTTACTCTTAGTGCGTTGAAACTGACTTTGTACTTGTAATTTGTAATTTTGTCACTTACCTTACTTAGTCTACTAGAATTATAGTTATAAATTCGATGGTCTTACACCATACTTATGAAGGCCTATTGGCCCTTTATTTTGGTTGATATTGTCAGTTCTCGGTAACAGTATAGGTTCCTGGCGGTAAGGAGGGGTTAATTTTTGCCCAATTACTTATCTAACCTAACCGGGGAGTTTAGCCTTTGCTGAACCCCTCTCTAACCAAGGGTGGTATTCGGAATTTACCCATCTTTACTAAGGGACCCTGTACTGGGAATAACTAAATTTTAATTTAGAGGTTGTCGAGGAATTCCTCCAATTCCTTTTTTTGTCTTTTGAAGGAACGGTAACTCAACGATCAACCCCTGGCCTTTTACCCTTTTTATTATTGATGTATGCCTTTGTTTCCTATCAATAAACGCTTGAAAAAGTCTTAATTTTTTATTTTATACTTAAACTTTAACTTTTTTCCGGGAAGGTTTGGGAATTCAATTTTCACCAATTGAATTCTCAACCCTTGACCCCCCGGATAACCTTACAGTTGCTCAATAATATTCTCAAAAGTAGCCAAAGTAATGAACCTTCAAAAGCTCTCGTAGGAACGCCTTGTAACCATACAAGGGGGTTTTTTTTTAAAGAGAGTGTAAGGATAGTTAAGAATATTGCACGAGTGGATTTAAAAATAAATTCTGTTTTTGTAAAAATGAAGTCGATGGACGTTCTCGATGAGCTAACCGGATAAGACTTAATATTACAGAGTTACCCTTTTTATGTGTGTTCGAATAGTTGAAACACTAACATTTGGGTACATCGAAGAATTAGCTGAGGTTTACAGTGTAGTAGTTTATTCAAATCTACTTACACTTTTTGTTATATATGAGGATTGCATATGTATAATAACTTTTGAACTTGGAAAGGTTAGTTAGTGGTTATCAGATGACTATTAGCCTATAGAGCGACAAGCCCGTGCAAGTTAAGCCGTAAACAGTACAAGTGCGAGTAAGTGCGTAACAGTACAAAAGTATATAAGACTCAGTTTCAAAAACATGACTGTGTAAAGATTGATTATATTCAGCATATGCGAGTCAGTGAGAGAGATAGTAAATGCCGATAATGGGTATAATAAAGATTGTCAATTTTGATCTGTGGATTGAACTAATAAATTATTGTGACGTGTTGGCAAGGTAATCAGTGAGTGGCGCTAATGATATACTCATGGTGGTTACTGATATTGTGGTGCATAGGTACATAAAATTAGAATGGGTATTAAGGTGGATATGCTGACTATAATTATTTTGAAACATCTTATCGAATTATTTTAATTACTTTTTACTTTATCCAATATATTAGATGTTAATGTGATAAATGTTTACTTATTATGTTGAATGTGGAGAGTTTCACAACTTCAGAAGATTGAATTGGCACATTGCTAGATACCAACAGTGAGCTAAAACAGAGATTTCCTAAGCCTAAAGGAAAGAGCAGCTGTACTAGGCACTGATTGGCTTTGGTAATGACTTATTTTGGAGAGTTGAACAACTTCAGAAGATTGAATTGGCACATTGCTGGAGACCAAAAGTGAGCTAAAACAGAGATTTCCTAAGCCTAAAGGAAAGAGCAGCTGTACTAGGCACTAGGTAATGACTGAGTCGTCGTAGGGATTGCCTAAGTCTAAAGGCAACAGCCCTCGCTCTGGTTGTTCAACTTATGTATATGTATGTAACGATGGAACTTTCAAGAATTCCTAAGAATAAAGGTATTCGTGAATTGATTTCAAGTTGTCATTATCGCATAAAGGAACTGAATATGTCATGATAGGCCGAGCTTTGTTATTTTTTGCATAGATGGTAACACTAAGTTTTTAACATTATAGATTTATCGTGCCTGGGGCAGGCACGGTGCAGGAGGGCCGTGTTGGCAACCCCGTTTTAAGGCGCAAGGAGTGGCAACATCGTGCGACTTAAGGTGGTGGGGCCTGGCGACGGAGAGGGGACTTTAGCTCCAGACAGCGCCCACGGCGGACGTACAGTGCTTGCTTTCGTGTCTTTGTGTGACTAATTGATTATTGCTGTTATTAAGGTTATATTAAATGTTGTAATGGTTATGTAAATATCGTTTGCTTCACTCTCCCAACCTTCTGATGTAAATTGCTTACACTTTAAACAGTCAATGGGGTTAGGTTTTAATGATAATTTAGTTTTTAGTGACTCGGTAATAAATGAAGAAGTGCTGCCACAATCTAGTAAGGCTCAAACTGTGACCTTTTGCTGGCCAGCTGGGTTTGACACCTCAATCGTGGTAGTTGACAGTAAAATCTGATTTTTAGCTTGGTTTGAGAAGTTGAGTGTAAAAGTAAACCAATTAAATAAATGTAAGAATTTATATTGACAACTGTTCGATCTTTCCCATATAAAACTTCGCAAAGGAATGCCCGTCAACGGCTTAGCTCCGTCTACTTATAGCGCCAACCTCTCTAAAACTCTTTTGAGATGGCGGGTAGAAGTGAATGGTATCCCACCGGCGCCCTCTACACTAAATTTTATCAGTCATACCCATCTCTTTTAATAATCAAATACTTGTTCTTTTATATGACACATATTTAGACTGATGAAAGATGAAATATACTACAAACAAATACAGGTGACAACACTCGCGTCTTCGATGGCGGCTGGATGGTAAGTGTCTTCTTGTGGGCTCGTCTATTAATTACTAGTAACGCGCGGTGGTAGCTGTGGGATTCAATATCGTTTTCACAATTATTATTTTTTGCATCTGATGTAAGGCCGTGGTATAACAATTGTAAGAATTATTCTAAAATAAAGCGGCCAAGTACGAGTCGGACTCGCGCATAAAGGGTTCCGTAGCAGCAAGTAACTTAATACATAAGTTCTTGTAGTTCGTTGTAACTTTGATCGATGTCTTAATAATAGTGTGTTTATGACGTATTAAAAAACTACTTACTAGATCGAGTTCAAACCAATTTTCGATGGAAGTTTGCGTGGTAAGTAATGTATATCATATTTTTTTTTTAGTTTTATTATTCTCTTACTTTAGAAGTTACTGAGGAAGGACACACATTTTACCAATTTGGAAGTGTCTCTCACGCAAATTATTCAGTATAAAAAATATATCTATTTGAAACCTCAACATAATTTTTGAAGACCTATCCATAGACACCACACACGATATACACGACAGACCAGACACGACACACGATACGGGTTTGATGAAAATAAAAAAATCGAGTTCCAGTTCTAAGTATGGGGCACCCCCAAAATGTATTGTTTTTTTTTATGTTTTTCTATTATAATCTGAATGTGGTTCACAAAATACATGTACTTACCAAGTTTCGATAGTATAGTTCTTATAGTTTCGGAAAAAAGTGGCTGTGATACACGGATGGACAGACAGACAGACAGGCATAACGAATCTATAAGGGTTCCGTTTTTACGTTTTACGGAACCCTAAAAACTATCTTTTTGATACTGAAACAATAAGTTAATTAAGGTATAACGCAGAAAGACTTGTCTCGTGTTTCAGTCGATAGTGTGTCTGCTCGATGAAATGAAGGTGGGTTCGATAGGTAGTTACTTAATAAGTATATCTACATTTGTGTGATTAATACGCATTTTTGTGCTATGTTTCAGAGCTTCTATGTATCATAGTATGCATTAAAATTCTTCTTCTACTTCTTAATTATGGTGACTTTTTGCACTCTGGACCCCGCCAGAGTAATTTGTAATTTGTAATAAAATTACACATGTAAAATTTCACCTATAAGGCTTCCGTAGTTTAATTCCGCCATCGATAACGACCGACAGACCTACTGAGTGCCGCGAACAACCCCATCGCTGCCACTGCATTGACACCGCTGGAGTCAGTCGAGCCCTCAGCTTTCGGTAATTGTAAATACGCAATTTTTGTGTAGGCACCAGGTAGGTACCAATGGCAGCCTCGTCACCATTGCCGACGAGATAGACGACCTCCTTCAGGATAAATCAGCACATCAATTAGTTCTTGACCTATGATAAGTCAGCTGATACTGACCCCGTTAATTTTTTATGCAAAACACAATCCACCCAGTATCCGCGGAGTAATTGGCGTTAGTTACCGCGTCCATCTGACTTAGTTTTCTTTATGTCCGTGCATTACGTACGCACGACGCCCGATATTTCTCCACTAACAAATAGAGGTCGGTCGTTACTTTGATTGTGGGTTATTTGTTGCCTTTACAATGAAAATTAGTTGGTGTGTGTGTTTTCACCGTATTCTTGGTGTTAGTTATGCGTGGGATGGATGCTTTGAACTTTACCCATTTGTATGTAACACTGATCAGTGAATTAATTATTAACAAAAAGGAGGCGATTGGTTGTTTATCTATTCGACAACCATTATTTTTATTGTTTTTTCAATTATCAATTTTTGAGGATAGAAACTATTTTAAAGTCTGGATGATTTTCTATTTATCGTTAACCGAGTTATACATAAGTAACTGAAACACTTGTGAAAATTTCATGTCGATATTTTTGGCTAATTTTTGGCTACGCTGAGATTTCTTTAGCGTTGACATTGTGAAACTCACAGATTACTGAAACAAAATATTTGTCAATATGTTTTTTTTTTTTTTTTTTTTAAATAAAGAGTGACGAGACGAGCAGGACATGTGCCTGATGGTAAGCAACATGCCTGCCACATAACAGCACAGTGACACGCAGCTATTGGAACATGAAGAGCCAAAATCATTACCTAGCACCGCACCTATCTAAGTTGTTATATCTCTAAGCCCTGTAATTTCTCTGGAAACATTGCCCTTCAAACCGGAACACAGTAATGTTTGCACATTACTGCTTGGCGTTTACTGTATAGGTACTAGTTAAATTAATGTGTATTGCTTAAAATCAACGTAGGTTTGATGTCCTCAGGCTGTTCATGTGCTAGCACAGACTTTCCTATAACTTTAACGACAGTAACATGTTCTTGCAACAACAATTAAACTCAACTATTGTGATCATTTAGGCCATTGTGTTCACTGACAAGGGTGAGGACGGAATCTCGCCCTAATTTCTAGCATTAATGAATTAATAGACACGTTAAAGTGTTGGACGTAGAACCAGACGGAACAAAGGTCCCGGGAAAGGGTGCGATGATTATCATTAATTTAACTGCGGATTTTGTTTAAATCTTGGGTAATAATCATTTCCATTACCAATTATAAAAATTGAATGTCTTTAGGTGCGATAATTTGTGTGCTTGCCCTAACTATACGTTTGTGCATTTTTCATTCATTATGAATGGCGTAATCAAAATATTATACAAGAAAAAGTCGTTTTTAAGTCCTACAAAATTATTATTTTATTGTTTAAAATAATGCACATGTTTAATTAAATTACCTGTAATACTATTCATTATTATATAATTGCATATGGTGCTAGCATCTAGCCGCGACTTTGTTCGCGTGGAATTTTGAAAATTGGTATTCCTTGACTCTCACCTAGTGATCGAAGGCCCCGAGTCCCAGTACTATGATCGTTTAGTGGGCTGATTATGCTTGTGCTTATTATGGTACTACCTATTGAACTATATGTACATTTCTTTGGGAAGAAATGTAGCTGGTGTAATTTCCAGACTAAACCTATTTGAGTTCGAAATTTCCGCTTGATCCCTTCATTTCTTACGACGTAATAGAGCAACAAATATCTTGACTTTCAAATTTAAAATGATTAACAGATTTACAAAGAAAGTTACAGTTGAGCAGTTATCACTTTGTATGAAACCTCTGCAATATTTACTTCCGATTTCCAAATATAATACACCAAACACCAATACTCTATGAAAGCTCCTGGAATCGATAAAGCAACAGTTGATGGGGCGTCTGATCCTATAAAGACATAACGTAGCAATTTCCTTTGGAGACGACTCTGCGATCTCCCAGATATAAATGGGGACGGGGAATTCGTTGCAGGTATCTTTACGTGGATTTTGAATATTCTTTTATTTTTACTATACAATTGTCACATTTTGAACGTTGTCGTTTTTGAAACACTAGTCTCTGTTTTTGTTCCCAATAATATATGTATTATATGTATCTAAAAGTGAAAGGTCACAAAAATCATCACAAAATCTCGAAAAAATATTTCCTTTGCTTTTATATAAAAAAAAAATGGCAGTCATTATAGGGACTGCCGATAGACGTGAAATCTTTTAACTCAGAATTTGATAACTCACTTTGAAAACTAAGCGGGTGAATCCGGAGGGCGCCGCTAGTCTACATAATGTATACTATACACCTATATGCTAGTCTATAAATCTGCAAATCATTATCGTGTCCATAATATAAGTCTTCTAAGATGTAAGATGTGAAATGGTAACCATGGTAAAACGCTATGGTAAATGGCCATGTAGAAATGCTAACGCATATCTAGATGGTCATGATCTCGAGTTCACCCGAAGATTTATTTCGTTTACGAACGTGACGCTAGATTTATTGTTGATTAATAATTTACAGCCTATTAAAAATCTATGTGTGGCGCAAAAGAAGTTTTTACTGCTATAATTATTTGAAACATGTATCAAACTGCGGTTTCATCCAATAAAGACACCAACACTGATATCTCTCTTCTCTATTTTATAAAACAAAGCGTTAGTTCTCAGTAAACATATCACTTTGAAACAAATTGTGAACCGGGTTAGAATAGAGCAAGGAACGCAACGAGCACGCTCTCTTATATCCCACTGATTATACTGAAGCACGTTCTCTGGATTTCCCTCTGATGATATGAACAGTGAACACCTACAGTTGAATACTGCAAAAATAAAACACAATTTTATCACCGCATTTCGAACAATTGCTTTTTTATTTCTTCACTTTTATTCATAAACTAGCTGTTACCCGCGACTTCGTCCGCGCGAAATAAATACTAAGGTAACTCAGGCAGTACCTATTTGTATACCCATACACATTTACGGTTACTAAAAACAGCCGCCTATAATAAAACCATTTTATACAATTTCGTTAAAATTGGTTCTGTTGTTTAGGTGTGAAAGCGTAAGAGACATTCGTTCCCAATTTCAACTCCTATTTCATCCCCGTACAGTTCAAAATTACAAAATTGCTAGAACAAACAGTCGTGTTCTTCGTATCAAGTGCCTATAAACAGAGTTTCATCGTTTTATCTTCAACGATTGGGAACTTCTATATTGATATTCAACCCCAATTTCATCCCCGTACAGTTCAAAATTACATAATTGCTAGAACAAACATTCGTGTTCTTCGTGTCAAGTGTCTATATATATATACAGAGTTTCATCGTTTTATCTTAAACGATTAGGAAGTTCTATATTGACATTCATCCCCTATTTCAAACACAATGTCATCTCCATACAGTTCGAAATCACAAAATTGCTAGAACAAACATTCGTGGTCTTCGTGTCAAGTGTCTATATACAGAGAGTTTCATGGTTTTATCTTCAACTGTTGGGCACTTCCGCATTGACATTCATCCCCTGTTTCAACCCCAATTTCACCCCCGTACAGTTCGAAATTACAAAATTGATATATCATTTTTTTAATTGCTTCGTGTCAAGTCTATAGGTATACAAAATTTGATAACTTTGAAAATGACGAATTTTCATACAACCGTTCATCCCTTGTTTCACCCTTTTAGGGGTTGAATTTCGCAAAACCCCGTCTTAACGAGTGCCTACGTACTAAAGGGGCCCTTCATGAAAATTTTCAGATTCCTAGCATTTGTAGTTTCTGAGATTCCTTGATGAGTGACCTTTCGCTTTTATATATATAGATAACAACTTGTGACCAGTGAAAGTGAATGTGTCACCGAAAAATTGTAAACGATGTTAGTTTATAATAAAACGCGTGTTGTTATCTTAACGGTAGGTCAGTTTAATCTTAACACGGTCTCACACTTAAGGATGCCAAAGATCGTGCAAAGTGGAGAAGTAAAAGTAGGAAAGCGGACACTGGGCTCCAAAGCGAAAGCTAAGGATGTAACGAGGATTAAACGCTATGATAATGATGATGAGTATGTAATCTAGATTAACGACGTTAGATTAAAACCTTCGATTTTTTCGATTCATTTCGCACGTCAAATCCCCGCCCGAAAACGCCCATAAGACTTTTTTGATATTTTGGGCCAGATAGTATAGAGGAGTGTAACCAAGAACTTTAAATGTTTTGTATTGTGTATTTTCAATTTTATTTATTTTTCTAATCAAAATTGTTATTAATTTTATTATTGGACATAATAATAAGAGTGTATTTGATAATTTTTTGTACACCCAATGTAATTTAATTGATATGGAATAATGTAAATTCTGAAATAAATGATTGATTGATTGTAACAATTGTTTGATTTGTTTGAAGCAATTGTTACAGCTTTAATTATGCAAGTTATATATTTTTTACTATATTCATTTGCACATAACTTTATTGCTCTTGATTTTATTTTACTTAGTTCTAGATATATTTATTGATGTCACTCGTTACGTTTTATTTTAGGTATTAACGATATTACTTCTTGTCTTGCACAACTTAAAGTTGAGCAAGACAAGAAGTTTTATGCTCTAATGGATAAGGTTCAGAGTGGTATCAACACACATACGGAACAAAACAATAATATAACCTGCTCAATAGAATTTTTAAGCCAAAGATATGATGAGCTGGTTGGTAAAATTAGAGTTTTGGAAGAGGAAAAGTCGGCAGACCGCCGGTATATAAAGCTGCTGGAAACTAAGCTAGACCAAGTAGATCGAAACCTACACAGCTCCAAAATGGAAGTGCGTAACGTTCCCAAAAATCCAGGAGAAACAAAAGAGGACCTTTTAAATATTGTAGTGAACGTCGGTGCTTCGCTTAACGTGCCAGTTAAGCCGGGAGAGATCCGGGATGTCTATCGCATCAACACAAAAAAAGAGGGTAGTCAGCCGATTGTTGCAGATTTCACTACGGTGATACTTAGAGATAGAATTGTGGGGTCGGTTAAAACCTATAACAAGAAATACCCCACTGCTAAGTATAGTACTTCAAACCTGAGAATTGCAGGACCGGTCCAACCCATTTTTGTTTCTGAGAGTCTCACAGCACAGGCAAAAAAACTATTCTTCTTAACAAGAGAATTTGCCAAAAGATCTGGTTTTAAATATTGCTGGACATCTCGAGGTAAAATATACCTAAGAAGAACGGATGGCGCTTCACACGTAAGGATTGACTGCGACAGCGATCTTGATAATCTGAATGCTAAATGACTGTACGTCTGTCTTACTGCTACTCTAACATTTTATATTTTTGAGTATATTTTGGAATTTAGTTTGTTAATATATACAATAGAATGGTTATGTTATGATCATGATGTCAACACTTGTCTTTTCGCATATTTATTGCACACACTTAAAAAGTTTAAAAACGTTTTTCTGTGGTATATACTTCTAATATATTATTTAATTACATCACTTAAGATATTAAATCAATGCATATGTATTTTCCTAAAGAATAATAATACTTATCTATATCGAGTATGCCTAAACCGTGATTTATCTGTAGCTTGCAATATGAACTTAGTTCAATCTAATGTTTTCGGGATTTTATTGTCATCAAGAATAATGGAAACAATAACTTATAGACTGGGACATAATTTGCATAATTTTACTCAGTTACTTAGCAATGGATAACATCTACATTGCTTCTGAAGTGGATGAATCAGAAAAAATTGATTGTATCTCAATTAGCGACTTTAGTAATTGTAGACATTTTTTAAACGCTGGAGTGACAAATATGCAGAACCTTTGCATTATGACAATGAACATAAGGAGTATTTATTGTAATTTTGACAGCTTTGTTGCCTATGTATCTGGTCTTGACATTGAAGTCGATATGTTTGTCTTAACAGAGTGTTGGACTAGTAACTTAAGGCCGCCTCCTTATCTAAATCACTATAATATGCATTGGACGAAAAATAATCTTAATCAGAACGACGGTGTAGTAATTTATGTCAAACAAAATATAGAGGTATCCGTAAAAGAACATACCATTAATGACGGCAACTGTCTCAGTGTTGTTTTTCCTCCTAATTGTACAATTGTCTGTACATACCGACCGCCTTGCTTCAGTAATCCAAAACCGTATCTAGAATCGATTGATATGCTTTTGAGTAGTATTTCAACTAAAGACGTTATTTTAACCGGTGATGTTAATATAGATATAATGCCTGACAACCAAACAAGGACATCTGAATCATATCTCAATATGATGGCTTTACATGGGTTAAGGCAAGGAATTACTTGTCCCACTAGATTTAAAACCTGTCTTGACCATATGATGGTTAAATCTGAAAGTCGTTGGAAAACGTTAGTTTTTGAGGAACAAATAACAGACCATAATCCTATATTATTATACGTAGACAACACAAGAATCACTAAAAAAGCTTTAACTTGTAGTAAAACAATAATTAATTATGAAGGTATAGAAAAAGCTCTTTCACAAGAAACTTGGCAGGATCTGTTTTTGATTAAAAATGATGTTAATGCTGCGGCTGATCTTTTTAATGAAAAAATTAATAAAATTTTAATAAGTAACACTAAAAGTAGTAAAATTTCAAAAACTTACCAACCCTTGAAACCGTGGATCACTATAGGGGTAGTCAGATCTCTTAGAAAAAGAGATCGACTTCATTCATTGGCTAAAAAAATACCAGATGAAACTAATAAAGAAAAATATATCCGATATAGAAATACTTGCAACAATTTGATTAAGAAATTAAAAAGAGACTATTACAAAAATAAACTAGCTACATGTAAGGGAAACTTAAAAGAAACTTGGAAGATTATAAAAGATATCTGTAACCTAAATAAATCAAAAAATCCAGCTCTAGACCTATTAAAAATTAAAAATAGTCCCATAGAATCTCTAAACGATGTTAATCAATATTTTACGTCAGTTGGTGAAACTCTTGCACAGGCGACATTACAAAAACTCAATGCTACAGAAAAAGATCTAGCTACCTTGGCACAAAGTATAATCCAACCAGTAGATACAATGTCTATTTCTCCTACAGATCCAGTCGAGGTTAGACAAGTAGTCATGGGTCTCAAGACTCACAGTGCTCCAGGTTGGGATACGATTACGTCTAAGTTAGTTAAAACATTTGTAAATAGGTTAGCAGTCCCCATTGCATTTATATGTAATATGAGTTTTGAAACTGGTAAATTTCCTGCATTATATAAAAAAGCCATGGTATGCCCTATCTTCAAAGCTGGCGATAAGTCTAATCCATCTAATTATAGGCCAATTTCACTTCTTTCTACTCTCTCAAAAATTTTAGAAAAGCTCGTCAAAAAGAGAGTCACTCTATATCTAGAGAAAGGAAATTTGTTACGCAAAAATCAATATGGATTTAGAGAGGGCCGATCAACAGAAGAAGCAGTTCTTATGTTGACCAACAAAATAACATCGTATCTTGATCGTGGCGAGAAGTGCATTGGAGTATTTTTAGATATGCAAAAAGCATTTGACACAGTATCCATTCCAATTCTATTAACAAGGCTCGAAAACGTTGGAATTAGAGGTTTGGCACTGGATTGGTTCACTGACTACTTATCAGGAAGATCGCAATGCGTACGACTTGATGGTTACGAAAGTGACAGAGCGTCTTGCGTGTATGGGGTGCCTCAAGGAAGCACGCTCGGTCCATTGCTCTATATTTTGTACATAAATAGCTTATGTGATACTTCCTTGCCTGGGGTAGACTTGTTAATGTTCGCAGACGACACTGTGCTTCTTGTACACGAAAAAACTTGGCCTAAAGTAGTTGATTTAGCTCAAAATTCTCTCGCAACAGTTAGTCTTTGGCTCGAAAATAACTTACTATCATTAAATGCCAGTAAAACCAAATATATTTGTTATAGTATTACGGAAACAGGAGCCCCTAAATATGACATAAGTGTAAAAATGCATACCTACCCCTGTAATCGTGGCGTAAGATCTGCAAATTGTACCTGCCCAGATTTAGCTCGAGTTGACTCGATCAAGTATCTGGGAGTGCATATAGATTGTTATCTGAATTGGAATTGTCACATTAAAAATTTGGTCTCGAGAGTAAGAAAACTAATATATATTTTCAAAAGTTTAAGAACTGTAGCTGAATCAGATTTAGTCATACAAGCCTATAAAGCATTATGTGAATGTATTATTCGGTACTGCATTTGCGCATGGGGCACTGCGGTTAAATCTAACTTAATACCAGCTGAGCGGGCCCAACGTGCAATACTTAAGGTAATGTTTTTCTTGCCCTTTAGACATCCAACAAATGAACTGTATAAGTTGTTGAATGTCCTAAGTGTGAGAAAGATATTTGTTTACGAAAGCATACGACGGTTCCATAGAAAAACAGTGCCACTCTTGTTAGACGATTCTAAAAGAGATCGTCCCTGTCCTGTTCCAGGCAGGAAGACTAAGTTTGCGAAAAGGAGATACGATTGCATTGTTCCTCTGTTGTACAATAAAATTGACGTAGAATTTAAAATTAAAAGAAAATCCAATAATGAAATTAAAAAGATTTTGAGATCATGGTTGGCCAGATTCGATTATGATAGTCTTGAATACTTACTTGTAGATATAGATTTATCATAATAGGAATAACTTAAAAAAAATAACGTAACACTTAAATTATAAGTGTCTCTTGTAAAGATGTGTGTTGATGTCAAATGTTATATACTTCTGTCATTTCTCTATTTTAAATCTAAATAATTATATAAATACGTGTGTAAATTTATTTTTTTGTCATTACTGTAGTTATCAATATTCATTTAAGTTTGTTTATTTTAGTGTCATTAGTGTTAAGGGAGAGGCCATCGGTTCCGAAACACAGTATTACATACTAGTTCGGAACTGATGGGTTCCAATTGATCTTGTGAAATGTTTTATCTTGAAATAAAGTATTTGTATTGTATTATTATTAAATATTCCGAAATATCGATATTTTTCAGCAAGTCTAATTTGTAATGGTGGTTATGTTTAGGTGTGGTTTCACCATTAATTTAATGTAACAGTTTCACTTCAATTTTCAACAGGATAAGAAACCAGTTAAAACGATGTATTAAGTTTTGGAAATTAGGTTAATTTAACCAAAGAAGACATATTTGAGATCAAAGTGGGCTGTACGACAAAACAACAATTTTATAAATATGTAAGTACCTAATATTTTTTTTTTTTTTTTTTTTAATTTAAATATCTACTCCACAGACTCCGGGGTCCGTGATCTTTGTCAATACAATTTTTTTTTTACAGATTTCTTGGAGTAGGAGAAGAAAAGGAAAAAAGGGGGGAGTTGGGCACATTTCAAACTTAATTCTAGAGCTCGTCTGTAGAGCCGATCACTATCGGTTGGGGTCCTACCGCTAGTAATCGACTCCACATTGAGTCTTTGCCTTGCCATTTGCCTAAGCCGCCTCCTCCCGGCCCAGAGCCTCCACTACGGCTGCATTTCTGTCCCTGATGGCCATCTGTAGGTTGAACTCTCGGATGGTCTTCGGTGATGCAGCCAACGCTCGCCGAACGAACCGACCGATGGCGTCGTCGGTGTCGTCAGCGTAGTATATGAAGGTCCCCGTGTGCCGTGAGATTGCAACAACCGCATGGGGCACGCTCTCGTGCAGCTTCATGTTTGCCTTGGTTTTGATTGCGATTACCGACTCGTATGTTAGTCCTTGAGCTTCATGGATGGTAAGGATGCGTGACCCGGTGCCTGACCCATAACCCTGGTTTGTCAGGGTCTCTTTCTCCTCTTGAGTGTGAACTAAAAAGAGGGTGTTTGGTAGGGTGTTGGGTATTTGCGCTCCCTTATATCTTCTCTGCTCTAGGGACTTTATACGGGGCGCTGAGGAGTACATACCGGAGTATATTTCCCTCAGCGCATATGCGACGTCCATTGGGTTTCGATGTGTGCAGAGCAACTCCTGGCTGATCTTTGTTACCAGGTTCGGGCGGTGATACCTCATTTCGAAGAGATTTTCCCTGTCGATGTAAGGCAACTGATTGACGTCTCCGATGAGGACAATTTCACCGACACCAGACAGCCTTGAAGCCATCACAATGGCTCCAAAATGGTTCATGAGAGCTTCGTCTACCATGAGGCGACTGAAACTTTCTCTTCCGAAACCATTTACCAGAGCAGAAGCCATGGTTCGCACTCTGGTTTTAACCAGGTTTCCGATACGGTGCGAAGTATCTCATATTATACTTGAGGTATGCTAAAGTAACAAAAATAGACAAAAGATTTTTAAAACGAAATAAATTACCTACTGTTATAATTTTGTCTTGCCTATGTGTGAGTGTGTAATTGTATGTTGAACACATAGTAGGTAGTTACCGATTGGATGAACTGTTTCCTCACGATATTATTCGACACTATAGAAATCTTTTTTTTTTTAAATAAAGAGTGACGAGACGAGCAGGTCATGTGCCTGATGGTAAGCAAGATGCCTGCCACATAACAGCACAGTAACACACAGCTATTGGAATATGAAGAGTCCAAATCGTTACCTAGCACTGCACTGCGCTCGTCACTCAGAGATCTATGATGTTACATCTCTAAGCCCTGTAATTTATCTGGAAACATTGCCCTTCAAACCGGAACACTGTAATGTTTGCACATTACTGCTTGGCGGTAGAATAACTGGCAAAGGTGTGGTACTTCCCCAGGCGGACTCTGCCAAGAGTCCTACCACTACAATTCCGAAATCCGAAATCAGTAGTGTTGTGAAATTTGACATAATACCTATGCACTTGAAAAAATACTCCGAAGTCCGAAGTGCAGACGGGATTGGGACCATCGACCTCGCGCTTGTAAACAGACGATCTACGCCACCGCTCATGAAGTTGGCAAAACAAGCGTAATTTATTAATATTATTTTCGTAAAAATTCGTTACATTGACGAAATGCGTTAAATCACTATTTTTATGCATAGTGCTTTCAAAAATGCATTGCGAAGATAATCAAATAAAGGTAAATACTGATAACATTACATCAGCTGTTTTAACTTCCCGAAAAAAACCTAGATGGCGCTACATTCACCTTAAAACTCGGTGTACGTTTTGTTCTGTTCAACTTATAACTGCTGCTATAGCACACGTTACCAACATTATTGTGAAAACATTTACTGTTCTGTTATTGAAGCTGCTCAGATTTAGTTCACTTTGAACTGGCATAGCGGTATAGTCGCTGTTATGGGTGTATGAGGTAATGCTGGTATTGTGATATAAAATGATGGTTCGGTGACTTCGGTAAATGATGTGTGATACTGTCTACTGTGATATCAAGGCTAAATTGATTTGACGAGAAGTTATCTTCTCTTCAAATCAAAGGTCTAGTCGTAAACCGGTACAAAAAACAGTTATCTCCAACAAAATTACTCAGTTTTAAAATTAGATTATTTTGTACGCTACATAGGTACTCGTAGCTAACCCGTTTGTTCATTGAAATGATTCGTAATGATAACAATGTAAATTATTGTGTTCTTTTTTTTATGAAATATGATATTTTAGCCGACTTCCTGGATACCATTTTTAGGGTTCCGTAAAACGTAAAAACGGAACCCTTATAGATTCGTCATGTCTGTCTGTCTGTCTGTCTGTCTGTCTGTCTGTCCGTCCGTATGTCACAGCCACTTTTTGCCGAAACTATGAGAACTACACTGTTGAAACTTAGTAAGTAGATGTATTCTGTGAACCGCATTAAGATTTTTACAAAAGTTTTTAAAAAAAACAAAAATTAGGGGTGCCCCCCATACTGAGAACTGAAGCTCAAAAAATTTTTTTTTATCAAACCTACACGTGTGGGGTGTCTATCGATAGGTCTTAAAAAATGATGTTAAGGTTTCCAATATAATTTTTGCCTACACTGAATAACTTGCGCGAGAGACGCTTCCAAAGTGGTAAAATGTGTGTCCCCCCCCCTCTAACTTCTAAAGTAAGAGAATGAAAAATCTAAAAAAAATATATGATGTACATTACCATAAAAACTACCAACGAAAATTAGTTTGAACTCGATCTGATGAGTCGTTTTTTTTTAGTACGTCATAAATACACTATTATTAAAACTTCGATCAAAGTTACAACGACCTACAAGAACTATGTGTACTATGTATATTATGTTACTTGCTGGAACGGAACCCTTCATGGGCGAGTCCAACTCGCACTTGGCTACTTTATTTTCGTTCTATTTTAATGTACCTAATAGGGTATGTTACCTGATTGCTCCAGAACTCCTAAGCCGATTTTTAACCGATTTCCAAAAAGGAGGAGGTCATCAATTCGACCACTATATTTGTTTATGCCTACAAAAATTGTTTATGCCTGCTGGTGCCTACGTTACCTGATTTAATAACGATTAGTGAACAAAGACGTTTACGTCCATGGTAGTGAAAAAAACACTCAAAATTCACTGAAAAATAAGCACTTTAAGCACTTATAATATTATAAATGTGAAAGTATGGATGTTTGGATATTTGGATGTGTGTTGCTCAATCACGCCGTAACGTATGAACGGATCAGCCTGAAATTTGGAATACAGTTAGGTTATAACCTAACTGTATTCCAAATAATGCTATAGCATTATAGTCTGGAATAACACATAGGCTTATTTTTATCCCGGGAAAATAACGGGAACGACAGGAACGGGAACTACGCGGGTAAAATCGCGGAGCACTGCTAGTAAATTATAAGCGCTACTCACTCATCTATTTGAAGTCTTTGCCAGACTTCAAATCGAAGAGTGAGTAGCGCTTATAATAATAAAATTAACTCATTTGTCGCTTTTGATTGCTTATTTGTGGTTTTGAAGTCAGTTTAATCTTTTCTATTGTATGGGTAATATACCTACATTTGCTTAACGCCGCGCCGTCTCATTGAGTGATGATAGGTAAGTACTGTTTCCAACAAAGTATGAAACATATTTTTTTTAAATATTAGGTATCTGTAAGATTTTATTCGATGCTATTTCATCAAAGTAAGAAGCAAATCATTTCTATGAACAATCAGCCTCTGGGCACAGACAGACAAATCAACATTTTATAAAACCATTCCGTTCAAACTGACCCTCGGGTAACATCATGAGACAATATCAAACGATATAACATTTTGACAAAGTTCGTTAGGTCCAAATGTTGAAAAGTGAGTGTTTCAGGATTATCATATTATATCATTACTAGCGGCCCGTTCCGGCTTCGCTCGGATCATAATCTAGACACTGTCTGCAGTGCCATCTGCCGGGCTTATTTGTGAATCTAAACCATCCTCGGATCCACACACAAACAATCAATGTACACACACAAAAAAAATCATTAAAATTGGTCCCGCCGTTTAGGAGGCGTTCACTGTCAAATGATTAAATAACTAAAATGGCTATTAAAAAATAGGGGTTCGTGATAAAAGGGTAAAAATTTAAGGTTGTATGTATTTGTTAACGCCACATTATAAAAAAATAAAAACAAAAAAAATTGTCCGAAAACTAAAAACAAACATTTTGGGGTGAACAACCCTTATCACTTAGGGGTATGAAAAATAACTAATAGCCGATTCTCAGACCTACTGAATATGCATATAAAATTTGGTAAAAATCAGTAAAGCCGTTTCGGAGGAGTAAGGAAACGAACACTGTGACACGAGAATTTTATATATAAGATATAGGATTATCATTATATTTTTGGTAGTGGTAGGACTCTTAGCAGAGTCCGCCTAGGGAAGTACCACACATTTGCCAGTTATTCCACCGCCTAGCAGTAATGTGCCAACATTACTGTGTTCCGGTTTGAAGGGCAATGTTGTCAGAGAAATTACAGGGCTTAGACATATAATACCTTACATCTCTGGGTGACGAGCGCAGTGCAGTGCTAGGTAATGATTTGAACTCTTCATGTTCCAATAGCTGAGTGTCACTGTGCTGTTATGTGGCAGGCAAATTGAAAAAAAAAACATCTGGAAACATTTTCTATATAACAATTATTTAATTTAGTTTCATGTTTGTCACTTCCTTTCTTATAGATTGATCTCGTCGATTCTCGATCTCGTTAAGATTTTTGGTCGATTTTATTTCAATTAATAATCCACAGTATTTTATGATCATAGTTAAACTATACCTAAACAAATGATGATCACCGATTAATAGATTTTTCATCATGTGGTTTCTTTCAATTTTCCTTAATTAGTGTTCATTTACACTGTTAAATTCGACTCAATTAGTTCTTCCTCACGCCCTTGTGAGGAAGTCAGGTTCAGGCCACTAGGAAAACCTCTATGCCTTGATAGGGCTCCTGAGGTCACTGCTCCAGGGAACTGAAGGTCAGATTGGCAGGTTTCTACAAGTCTCCAAAGTTTTTTCATTAGTAAAAACATGTTATTTAATCCTGCATTATTTCAAAGATATTCTTATCACCTGGAGCGCACTCTCTGCTTCTCCGATCTAAGAACGTAAGAACAATTGGTTACATACTCCAAACGCTTTCGGCATGCAGCGACAATTTCAGCGGCTAGTATTTTACTTTTCACAGTCTTTTTCACTTTTCAAAACAAATTCACTTGCCGCGTCTGTCCGTCACTATATATACTTAAATCTTTAAAACCAGAAACAAAAGATTTTGATGCGGGTTTTTTTACTAGTGTATTTGGTATCAGCATTGTACTCGTGCGAATCTAGGGCGGGTCGCTAGTTTATTATAATCTCACTAACCTACTGTATGTTTATAAATTCTCATGTTTTATTATAAAATGACGGGATTCACAATTTTACGGTGGTATAATGGATTTAACCGAAGTTAAATGATTGTAATATAACCAGCAGTTTGTACAGTTCCATGCATTCAGACGTGGGATTACAAGTTACGCTCCCGACGAGGCTGATATAAAAGTTGTCTGACATGAGGAATCCCGCGCGAGATACATTGTCCGCGTCTGCTAATGTAACGGGATTTATATTTCCGTCGAGTTGTGCGATATTACTATTTTACTAGCTAAATTAAAACCAAACTCTCATTTTGCTAGTTAGATTGACTTTTTATTGTATTAAACAAAAGAAAAACATTAACATAACACCTAAAATAAAGTTGCAAATTGTAGCATGATTTTTTTTGGATTTTAGTTACGATTTGGCGAATCTCAGCTAGTTTAACAATGCATGCGCCGAAGTTGTTTTTTCCGAAACTATGAAAACTACACTGTTGAAACTTGTAAGTAAATGTATTCTGTGAACCGCGTCCAGATTTTTACAAAAAAATAAAAAAAAAAATAGGGTTGCTCCCCATACTGAGAAATGAAACTCAATTTTTTTTTTTCATCAAACCTACACGTGTTGGGTTTTTATTAATAGGTCTTCAAAAATGATGTTGAGGTTTCTAATTAAATTTTTGTCTACACTGAATAGTTTGCGCGAGACACACTTCCAAAGTGGTAAAATGTGTGTTTTAACCCCCCCCCCCCTCTAACTTCTAAAGTAAGAGAATGAAAAATCTAAAAAAAATACATGATGTACATTACCATATAAACTACCAACGAAAATTGGTTTGAACTCGATCTGATGAGTAGTTTTTTTTAGTACGTCATAAATACACTATTATTGAAACTTCGATCAAAGTTACAATGAACTACAAGAACTATGTGTACTATGTATATTATGTTACTTGCTGCAACGGAACCCTTCATGAGCGAGTCCAACTCGCATTTGGCCACTTTATTTTTAATAGAAATAGAGGATGAATTTCAGTATTATATACCTTCATATTTATTTGGAATTGACATCAATTATTACATTACAATTACATCAATACACTACTAGCAGCGCCCGTGGTTTTACCTGTGCAGTTCCAGTTGATGTTATTTTCCCGTGATAAATACCTACTCGTAGTAATCCGTTCAAACTTTCCGACCTGATTGGGCAACAAACATCCAACCCTATGAACATCTAATATTAGTACGATTTAAAACAACTAGTTTTACGCAAGTTTTGTAGATAATAATAATAATACATATTGGTGGACAATTCACGCACAACACCATCTTGTAGATAAGTGAAACCACCATTGTAGTTGACTCAAGACTGATTGATCATTTATTGATATAACATACATGTAGGTAGGAAGGACATAAGTTTTACAAGTACCCTCTATATATATACATTACACTTCCCCCCTTATAAAAAAAATTTATTGCTATTAGAATATGAAGTTTTATGGCGACATAACACAACTTTCAACAAAACTTGATTCATTTATAATAAAAAAACTAGATCGAAATTCTTATTAATAAATACCTACACAGAAATAATCAAATATTGTGCGTAAGTAATAGCGGATCCGACAAACGCCAAACTGTATACAACTAACAAATATATCAAATTTGTTAAATTAACCATTTTCGAATCCATTTGAATGGACATAATAAAAAAAATCAAAATCGGTGCAGCTATTAGAAGGAGTTTTATTACAATTAGATGCACAGAAGATTTATAAATACTTATATGATAATTACTAGATATCACACAGAGTCACAGAGTGCAAACATGTTCAGTATACATTATCACGTTATCTCTGTATTCTAAATAATAATTATGATTTCAAAAAGCAAAAGTAGATATTATACTCCTTTTAATTTTCTGAAATAGAACTACAGTAACTTACTCATTGTTCCCTATGCATAATTCGCATTTAATTATTTTTTTGAATTTTCTAAATGAGACTTATGCAGGTATTTTTTCATTGATATTAACTTTAACAATTAGGTATTTACATTTTATGGTGTATCAGACAAGACATCTACAAAACATGAGTTACTTTCTAATTGGAGGTTCTGTGTACTTACATTACATATTATGCATAATATGTAAATACGAATAAGAATTTATATAACATTAGGTTTTATTAATATAAATTTATCTTAAATCTACTTATTACGTACTTTACTTTATTACCCACGTAACTACTTATAATTGATCTATTTAAATAGTAGGTATTCCATCATTGTGGCATTTACTTTACTGTGCATGATTAGGTACCTACATTCTATATTAATCTACCTATGTAATAACAACTAACTTTAGCTAGGTATATATATATATATATATATATATTTATGATATATATTTAAATATCTTTCATAACATGTTTTCAAGGAGAAAAGTAATTTATGTATTATTACTACAGTAGGTACCTACTCATCACAACTATTAACAATTTCAACGTGCATGGGAAACAAAATTTTTAATATTGACTTTGTAGTAAGTAGGTACTTTAGATTCGTTTTACTTTTCATGCTAACAACATAAGTAGATAGATAACATTAGTTTGTCCAAAGTGTGTCCGTCTAATCCGGGAACATTGTCATTTTGATAAATTTAGGGTAGACCGGAGGCAAAAGTAACAGGGGGCAATTTTAACACTGAACATAACTACGAAACCAATCGTTCTATTTGTGCATGTGTGCGTGTACTAAACACTCGTAATGTCTTCGGCTCATTGGCTGTAACGCGTGTGCCGCCGCGGTGAACCGTCGCTTGTTGTACGCCATTTTATTTTCCGGACACTCTAGGTAAAAAATTATGTAATTTTCAAAGTGAGATTTATGGTTTTCTGATCTTCATTTCTTATATCCAAATTGAAAAGTAGGTTCCAAAGACATAAAAGTTAGCGCTGTCTATCTAATATCTGTGTGTATTAGCGTATTTTAGAAGATATAACATTGTTTTTCGTAAACCACCTACCGGTGTAATTGTAACACATTTTTGGGGGGCGGTTGTAACGTTACTATTGACCTCGTGTTACAATTGTCCCCGAATAAAATTACTTAACTATTTTAATCCTAATAATAGTTTGTAGAATAATATTCAAAAATATAAGTAAATAGTTCTGGAATAAAACGTTAAACGTAAAGTACTTAACGATATTTTTATAGGAAAAATTTGTCAGCATATACATTGTGAAAGTAACAAAAAACTCTTTTCTTTTTAGATGCCCATAAACAGACCAAAATACCTGGCTACACGCAATCAAGGTGGGGCGTATAGCCAGATCGTTACTAGTAAATACCTACCTTAGTAAAAAAATGTAATAGGATGACTTAAATTTACTAAGTTCATTAAAATAATTTTATTTAAGTCCGTGGGCTGACGACGCTGACGTATTACTTTTTACTATCTTAATCGGTGGCAATAGTAACACGGAGGTAGTTGTAACAGACGCCATTCCATACAAAATGAAAACATGATTTTGAGTACAAAAACATGCATATTTTTTAAATGTTTAAATCATAGGTGTAATAATATTGGTTCAGTAAGAAACAGTTTAATTTTGGGCGTGAAATAAGCCTTGTATAATTTTTTTGCAGTAGTTGATGTTTTACGTTGCTGTTTAATTTTATCTTTATTATTGTTATTATTCCTTATCTCAGCTAACTAAGACTGAAATGAGGAACCAATTTATAATTAAAGATTTCATATTTTCTTAATATTCCCTAAGTTTTATTGTTTTAAAATTGTGTTACTTTTGCCTCGGGGTAGGCGGCAATTGTAACACCTTCCCTTTTCTCGTGTAACCTGTTATAACTCGATGATAATAGGACTCATCAAAACCTGCGTACGGTTCTTTAATAGCTAGATATATTTCCAATTGCTGTGCACAAGCACATTTATAATATGGTATAACCATTGTCTGGAATATGGTCTTAAAAAATAATTGTTACATTTGCCTCCGGTCTACCCTATAGTTTCCAGAGTCCCTTTATTACTTATTATTTTCTACGAGTATGTTAAGTTTAGATATAGCGACGGATGAAAACACTTGTGAATCCTTATAAAATGTTATACAGTTTTATGTAAATTGTTTGAAACAATACTTATGTATTGTTATCCTTAACCCACTCAAGATATTTCTTTAGAATAATATTACACATCTTATTGTTAGACCAATACACAAACTCAGCAACCGCTATATTGGTCAGAGCGCCTTTGGGCGTATATTATAACATTGCTTTCTTCTACCTCTATAATATATACTAAAGGTAGTTCAGGTACATGGTACATGCCTCTATTGGGTGTAGGCAGCAGGGTGTACCTTGCAGATACCTGGTTGATCTAAACTACAAACCATTGTTTCAACATTTCATTTTATAACACATTTAGTACAGTCTGTGTAAACAATCTTGTATTGTCTTGTCAATGACACCACTTTTTATAAATACCCTTTATCTAGGTATTAAAATATGCAGTCTAAAAATACACAATATTTTACGAATTTGTTCATCATCTATTACCTAATGCATATTTAGAATTACCTCATGTGTTAATAAAGGTCATGGGTTGGAATCCCACTCAGGAAAAACATTTGTGTGAGGAACATAACTATATGTTGTGCCGCTGGGTTTATTACAAGTACGCATTTACAACACTATCACAGACATCAGCTGTCTGGTTCTCGAACACAGGCTATACCCAGCTCGGAACCAGTTAGTGTTGTGTAAGGAATGTCCAACGACATTAGTCTAGCAGCACCCTTGCTAAGCTAATCTCTAATGTGTTTCCAAAATTATTTATTTATTTATTAATATTCTACTGCGGCGTATATCTCAATCTATATATAACTTCAGGGTGTGCATATGCAATTTGTACGTAACATCTTTCAATAGTACAATATTATAATTTCTCTCCACGAGGAAACTTAAATCGTAACAATTCATGGGTTATAATTATAAAGTAATCATGGTTATCACAATAATAACAATGTTACAACCCGTAGGTACTCTTATTTCCCTACAACGAACCTATCTCAATTCAAGGATAGTATGGCAATAACTTTTACATGTTAAGTTATAACATAAACACGTGCCTAATGCTTACTCTCATATAGTTTTTTTTAAATTACTTTTTATCGAAACAATTCTAGATTACGGTAGAATATTGGATGATACGATTTTAGGTATTATATTACCCACATTTTTCACCTACAATTTTAACTGATTTGCATTGCTTAAACCTTTACATGTAAAACCTTTTAATATGAAAGACCACATTCCATCACAACGATGTCGTAAACGTGACTTTGTTCTCCACAACACAATTGTAAGATAACCCAAAATAGACTCGTTATACAATATAGATTAACATACCTAGACCAAAACCATTAATATATTTCAAAAGTTTTTCTACAAAACATAGAAAAATCATAACATGACATTGAAGTAGGTATAGGTACCCCATTTAATTAATTAATTAACGAAGTCTAATCCTGTATCTTTTATAAAAACCTAACTTGATTTTACAGTAGTTTTGCCGCACCTAAAACAAATAAAACTATACCACCCATTATTTATCAACACCCTAAAACGCTGGTTACTAAAATGTGCCGTACAAAATAAACACAATATTTTACAAATAATATGTTCGGTGAATACAAGTATCAGTTGTCAGACACCGCATGCTGGTTCCTGAACTGGTTCTAGAACTATTTCATTTTTATTTAGCAATGGTCTGTACCATACATGTGTATGTACATAAATGTTTCTACAACTTTTACACTTGCAGAGCAAAGTCCAATCTAGAGGTATTATTATTATTCTTCAAACAAACTTATAAATGTGCCGCCTACAAGTAAATAACATCTCTCAACAATACCTTACTTAGTTTTGGTTTACGACAACAATTTATTTTCAACAATTCATTGGCACTTTTGATAATGATTCTTTTTATGTGTCTAAAATGTATGTCATCATTTTTCAATTAAAATACCTTATTTTTCCATTAATTATAGTACATAACAAATTTACACCAATTAAACCAGTAAGAACTACCAGATTTTAACACCAAAATATCATATAACATAACTTTCTCCATAACAAAAATATGAAATAGATTTCAAAACATAACTTTTTCCGAATACGAGTACCTTGCTTTCACTGCAATTTCACCACCCCTACAATAAATAACCACCGCACATATCACACACAAAACTTGAATCGAAGGTCTAACCCGGTATGGTTCTCCTTTCTAGACGGGACTCCTTTTATGATCTGTGGTCCGCTCCTCAGCCACCACAGCTGTATAAGTACCACAGCAACTTGTGTGCGTCTTGTTGAGATCTCACTTTGCGGAGGTCCATGACTCTCAGCGCAAACTGGCGGGACTGGTCTTGGTGCGCAGCGCGCGGGTGTCACCACCGCCGCCGTCATTCCATAGACTCTGTCTCCACCCCCAGCCACGTTTCATCCGGCGTGTGGACCAATATCTCACCACGCCCGCTAGCGGGACAGTGTCCTGGTGCGCAGCCCGCGGTCTCGTCCGCCACCGCCGTCATCCATGACACTCTGCCTCCACCCAGTCTCGTTTTATTCGGCGTGTGGACCAAAATCTCACCACGCCCGCTAGCGGGACAGTGTCCTGAGCCCGGCGCTCCACGGCCGGTGCCGACAGCATTCCCCGCGTGCCGCTCGGTCACCTCCAGCGCTAGCACCCGCTCCACTACCTTGTGGTAACTCTGCGTAGGTTCGGCGCCTAGATGAAGTCGTACCTTATCATTCCGCCAGCCCGTCACTACGTGATTAAACAATTTCATTTTCCGTGACGCCTCGAATTTACAATGAGGCGCTAGATGTTTCACGGGTTCGCACGAATGTTCCAAAGTACTAATAATATTCACTTTCCACCTACTGCCGATGTTGAAATTTTCGCTGATATGTAATTTCCAGAAGAAAAAAAAAATACCGTCTGCGCCAATGTAGATAAGTGAAACCACCATTGTAGTTGACTCAAGACTGATTGATCATTTATTGATATAACATACATGTAGGTAGGAAGGACATAAGTTTTACAAGTACCCTCTATATATATACATTACACATCTGACCCCAAACTAAGCAATGCTTGTAATATGGCGGCCAAATGGCTGATATAATACATAAACAGTTTTAAATACATACTTATTATACATAGTTAATATTATAATTAATTATTTATTTAACGAATTCTCAGAAACATTACTTATCCTAATCTTACTTATCTACATGTACAAATATTATTAAATCATACATCTTTGTTTTTTGAAGGCTCTATCAAGCCTGAACTGAGATTGCTTCCAGAATGATACAACTCTATACTGCACAACGTACTCAAAGCTTCGCTTATGGTTCCGGCAGAAATAACTGGCCGTAAAAGCTTTCCCGTCGACGCTTTATATTGCACATATCCGGAACGTAGAGTAATGCGTATTTATAGAGCTCGCTGTATTCGATTGTAATATGCACTATTGTTGTACACTACGTGGAATGGAAAAAAATAGCAGTCATGGGGACTGCCGATAGATGTGAAAACTATAACTTCGAATTTTAGTACTAACTGTGCGATAAGTACATGCATGCTTATTAACCAGTGGTCCACCTAGGTACTGGACCCAGCCCAGGGGGGTCAGGACCCCCTACATTGACATTGTAACGTTACATATTGGCTACAATATGTAAACGTACATTTTCTCCCTATTTCATCCCAAAATCATCACTTATTCATAGGAATCTACATACCAAATTTTCATATAACTAATATCTTTTCAATCGTTTCCTTACGATAAAGCATATTTTTCTCGTTATACTGGTAGTATTCTTTATGTATTTATTACATTTTAAACCTGTAAAAAGATAGTTTTTCCAAAATTTTATTTGTTTACATCATGTCATAATACTTCAAACATCATTCGTCGCTAAGCAACCTCTACATTCTTCATAAGGTTGTATAGTTTTTAGTTCGAATTATTTCTGGCCGTTAATTATAAAAATGAACTGTTCTCTCATTCTATACCTCATTCCAATTCTCTGTGAATAAAAGGTAAACAAATCGATGTCACTCAAAATATGACAGACCAGCATTTCTCAACCATTGTTTTACAAGATAGTTTGTAGTACCTTTCATTGCTTGCCCTTTTAAATTTTCGCCGCATAAAAAGGCTAAATATATATGTATGCATATCATAAACACCCAAATAAATGTTCCCACTGCTGCTGGGACTTGGAACAATCAACACATTGCCGCTGTAAAAAATCGTCAGGCACAAGAATCTGCAATTGCTGAACATTTGATTGATGCTAAAACTGGTCATTGGATCGAGATCCACGACCCGAAGGTTCTATCTACCGAATGTCATTACTACGCAAGAATGGTTCGGGAAGCATTGGAAAATAAAAAACATAGGTATATATTTCAACTACGACGCGATGACCACGATGTCAATAACCGAAAACTAACCAGTTTACAGTTATCGGCGTCGCGAAATCCTCTAATAAATAAATGTGTGCATAGCGCACTTAGTTTGGAGAAACCTGGTGATATGGTTAGTCTTGTGTGTAGTGTTAGTCACCGTGCAATTTTTGAAGCCCAAATGAGGGCAGATGGAGATTTCCTCTCATTTCATAATGAGAATATGGCGGGCATACGTACATTTATTTCCCCCACGTAAAAAAAGGAAAGGCAAAGCATTTGAGTTCGGAGAAGAATGTAACACTAGAAGAAAAGTAATTTAGATGTTTCCTTATGTGAAAACGTTCCTTTTATTTTTAACAATAATTAAATAAGACTGGCCTCGTGGCTTAGTTGGTAGTAGCTCTACCTGCGAAGCCGAGGGTTGTGGGTTCGATTCCCACCCAGTGCAAATATTTGTGTGATGAATTCAAATGTTTGCACTGTGTCTGGGTGTTTCTATGTATAATAAAAATGTATTTCAAACTATATAAGTATTATATCAGCTATCTGGCCGCCATCACACAAGCTTTGCTTAGTTTGGGGTCAGATGGTATTGTGTGTAAATTGTCCACCAGTATTTATTTATAAAAAAAATATCTCGTTCGAATTGTCCTCGTACTACCCAAAACTGATCATTACACTATGACGTAATATTCTGTAAACACATACAAAAGTTTCGATCAAAATAACACAAAATGTATGTCATTTTAGAGTGAAAACTATACATGCTTTTGATAGTAAACAGCGTAATGTGGAACACGTATTTAGAGGTTTGCGATTTTCTCTCAACTCGTTACGACACAAGAAACCTTTTTCTCGGAGTTCTTTAGTCATACTCTTACTCTTTTATTGATAACGAGTAGTTGCATGTCATAATCAAGGTATTCAAATATTACCAATACAAGTCAATAATTTAAAAAAAAGTAGACGTCAATTTAAAATCCCATTACAATAAAAATCAAATAATACATTATATTAAAATCAAATTACATTATAATTAAAAATTCTAAATTAATGACAAAAATAAATAGAGTAAAATTAATCCATACTGGAATATAATGGAAATGGGCATTTTCACAATATGGGCATGATGGGCAATATGGGTATGTTAGAAAAATAGGCGCGTACTTAATAAGAATAATTTGATGAAAAGAAGTATAAATGTCTTGAATGCAACATTGAGAGTTTGAGAAACACAGATCAAATTGCTAGTACTTAAAATCATATTTCTATCATCCTACCATTACTTTATATAACTTTTAAAATAAGATAGTATAGAATTATTTGATCAATACAAATCTAAGTATATGGTATTTAAGATCGCAATAAAGTCGAATTCTATTTGTGAAAAATATTTTAAGGCTATTTCATAAAAATACTAAGATTAAACGATGTTTATGTTATGGTATCACCTTTGTTTTGGTTTGTTTTGGTTTTCTACACAGCTTATTGGAATGCACTATAGACTTGAATCACTGAAAGTTTACATGTTAAATCTAGTAGATTGAGTTGGGCAGTTAAGATCTGGCTTCGAAGAGAGGAACATCACCAGTGAACAATTGGCTTCGAAGATGATGATATCTGGATGCCTTGAAAGTCTGCTGAACGCTGAACCTACCGCTCATGCATGTTACATAAGTACCATTCCCTGCTGCCGGCTGCTGAACCCTCACATTCCTTGCATGACTGCTGAACGCTGAAGACTGCTGAACGCTGAACCTGCTGTGAACGCTGAACCTGCTGTGAATACTGAACCTGCTGCGGGATGCTGAACCCGTGAACATATCCCTGCTGCAAGTCACTGAACCCTCTCAGCCACTGAACCCTCTCAGCCACTGAACGCTCTCAGCCACTTAACCCTCTCAGTTTTTTTATTTATTTTTACACTCTTTTCTTAATTTTGTATTACCTTTTTCTTAACATCCCTTTTAATCTTTTTTTTCTTAAATATACTTGTATTTATTAACCTTTTATTATTCCACCTTTACCTATCTTCTCCCACCTAATACTTTTGTGTTCACTAACGTGACAACATTTATAATATTGGTAGGATAATGTGTATTGCTACGTTATATTTCTGAGAACACGGGAATAAAGAAAATTAGTTCACGAAACCAAAGCTGGAAAACGTTGTGAACTAATTTGGAGAACGTCCTATTAAAAGGTCCAAAACCTGACTGTACCTATAAGTATCATTCCAAGTTCAGATATAAGCTTGTCATCGTCACTCGCTTTAATGATGACAGAAAATAACGCGAAAACTCGGTATGCTCCAAAATCAATATTTAAAAGACATGCGTCATCAGCTAACTCACACTTGGCTACCGTGGTAGATTATGGATTTGACTCTCTTCTCATGGGCGAAGATATCAAATTCCAACCGACTGAACATAAAAGCAGACCTGCTTGGGCATTTCGATCTTCAAGTACAGTGGAAACTAAAATTATATCCAAGATGTTGTTGGTTGAGAAACAGAGAGTTTTAGAATACATTTTAAATAAGTCGTTTCAGCTATAAGTTAACGTCACTTTTGCAAAGTCTTAGAGAAAAAAAATATAGCAAATTATTGTATAGTTACAGTTAATGTTTGAAAACTATGTAATGTCTTTCAAATTTGGGCTTACATAAAATACACTTGCGCATTTACAGTAATTGAAAAATTAAATACTATTGGTTGGACACTTTACACCACAACACCATCCTCTGACCTCAAACTAAGTAAAGCTTGTAATATAGAAGCCAAATAGCTGATATAATAATACATGTTTAGGTATATAATGCTGATAAATATAATCAGTTCAAATGTTTCATTTCATTAAGCATAATCTGTATTTTAACAGAACCGAATTTATTGTTCGAAATTTCGCACTCAAGTTTTATGAGTACATTTAAACGCTAATATGGAGCTCACTGATAATAATAATCAACGAATGTATTGTTTTGTCAATCCTGATTTTTAATCATGTTTTAACCATGTGCTAGAAATAAATTATTCTTATTCTTCTTTCAAACCTGGCTTTTAACACAAACTTCGCCATAAAGAGAGCCAGAGAGTGCTTAGTGAAAAATATACAGCGAAACACTCGTATTGAAAGTAATGTCCTGTTCCTGTGGTACAATTTAGAAAATATTGTGCAATGTTGTACTGTCTATATAGATATAAGGTTTAGCAACACCATAGTACTAACCGCATGAAACGTAAGCTATCTAGTAACGCACAAATCCCTACTCTGCTGAGTATTGCGGCGAGCCTCCCAAAACGTGCAGGCCCGAGAATCGCAGCGTAGCTTCCGCCTAAGCTGACCACATTTCCTTGAATTAAGACAGGACTGACCACACTCACGCACACCTGAGGAGAAACAGCTGTACTGCGTAAATCCTAGGCTTTCTGGCGTCTCAAACCCGGAATCAAGTCACTTCTGAATATTAAAGCTGCCCCTCGCTTTACCGTGTTGCAAATAGTAAAATGTCTCTGGCCATTTAACTAAGTAGCAGATTCGAAACTGACACTCTAACACCTAGAAAATTTAATTGTAATTTTAATTTTCGTTAGCAAAATATTACCTCGAAACTGTGTGTTATGCGTTTAAATAATAACATTTTGGCTTTATTCAAAACAAAAGCCTACCCTAAGTATGAACCTACTTACTATTAATACGTGATGATAATTTTGAAAACTGATACAAAAATTCAATCAATACGTTTCCTGTCTAAAACCACTTTTACGATCAAAAAAATCGGATTTGTACTCAATTCGCGAGAAATCATTTAAAATACATAAAATAAAATAAAAAAATAGAATGTGGTATACTTTAGTATTTAGTATATTTATTCTACATAATGTATTTCCAAGAGTTTGTATAAAAACCTATCCATACATGTAAGGATAGGTTTTTGTTTCTATTTCATGCAAAAACACCAAAGGGATCTGGAAAAAGTTTGCCACAAAGACAGATTAGGTATACCTAGTCATTTATTTACGCAAGAACGGGAACTACAGAGGTAAAACCACGAGCGCTACTAGTAGAATTACACTTCTTTAAAGCAGGTTAAATAAATATAAGCTTCTTCGTTTTAAATTCAACGCGAACCCTTCAAAACACATCCACAATTTTTCAATTGGATATCAAATAAAATATTAACACGGCCGTAAACGCGAGCAAATTCAGCATTCATCCGGGGATTTCCTTGTAAATTCACTCGTAACAAAAACAAGGCGTGATGTAAAGAGAATAAAATGCGAATATCAGCGAAATGACGCTTCTTAAGAATTTGACACGCGGATTCTGAGATTAAATTCATACCCCGAGGTGCAATTCGTTCGCGGAGGCGTCGTCCACACTCCGCAGATGAAAAATGGGGGTATTATCCCGATTTTAACTGTCAGGTTTATCAGGAGGAATGGCTGTAAAGTGTATTTATTTATCTATCTACTCAAGTTTGGATATAATTTTGTTATTTTACACTATTGTCTTCAAAAAATAAAGGTAAGATTTTTTATGTAGTATAGTGACGTGACGAGACGAGCACGATATGTGGCTGATGGTAAGCAACATACTTGCCACATAACAGCACAGTAACACGCAGCTATTGGAATATGAAGATACCAAAATCATTACCTAGCAACGCACTACGCTCGTCACTCAGGGATAAACTAAATTGTCGTTATAATAATATATTACCTATATTATTTAAGTAACGCGCCAAAAAGTAGGTATATTTAATAAATACTTTTGCGTTCCAAAACACATTCAAGAGATTTTCTCAAATTTCTAAAATGAGCCTTGTCTGTCCATGCTTATTCGTGGCGCCGAACAATGCCACCATTTTTTTCAAGCGTTTAAGCACCTAGGTTATTCTTGTATTGTTTGATTTTTTCATATTTAGCATTTTTTTTTGTTGTTATTTTAAGGTATGCCGCTAAACTAAACACGATGAAGAAAAACATCGTGAACAAACCGACATGTTCCTGAATCTTTTGCGGTCATCATGTGTCATCTACCAACTCTTATTGGGCTTCTTATGCTTATATGTACCTACTTAATTTACAGAGTAAGAATAAGTAAGTTTTATAAGTATTATGTACAGATTGATTTTTTGACGTGATAACGTCTTATAATTCGGTGAAGCCGGCTGCACGTCCGCAAAACATGACGTCATGTAACGTTACCGCTACCGTTAGTTCGTCGTCCGTGCCATGCGGACGAAGCTGAGCACTGAGGGCGCCACCCGCCGAGTCGAGCGGTATCACTACTCGCGCTATCAGCGTGCTGATTTCTTAAGACGTTGTCACGTTTAACTATCGTCAGTAAACCGACTTTACAGACAACCATTTTTTTGTTAGTATAGGTAGAGTGACGACACTATCACACGTCCCTGATTATAAGCTACATAAATATATTCCTACCCATAACAGCACAATGTCACACAACTCTTAAGAACATAAAGAATCTAAATCGTCACCTACCACTAACCTAAGCTCGGCTTTGCTCGGCGCAATAAAGTCTTCAAGATTGTCTGAAGTCTTGCACATCTCAATTATAAACCTTATTTGAATATTCATAGAGAAATTTTATTGTGATATCGGCCGCCTCAGCAATTAAGCGGTGATATTAAAACTTAATTAAAATTTGTTTATCGTGAACCGAAAGCGATTAAAAGTTTAAACGAGGCTGCGCCGAACGCGCAGCGTCTTAACGGAATGAGTTTATTTAAGGAAATAGTGTTTCAGATACATTCGTTACATTTTGCACCTTCATACTTGCCTAATGATTTTAACAAACTTATAGTAAGTATAAACTTACTATAAATCCTTCTAATATTATAAATACGAAATTTTTTATATTTGGAAGTTTGTTGCTCGTTGTAAGTATACTGTAAAAACTGAACTTCAGTTTCTTCTAGACAAGCACGTTCCATCGTGGATAGCATAACATCTCTCTACTATTATTACTAAAGTGTAGTTGTATAAACTTTATACCTACGTACTAAGTTTATATCACACAACTACTATGAACATACTAAACACATTGCTTGAAAAAACCGAAGACATAGGTACCTAAAAATACCCAATAAGTACCCAGTTAATATGTCAAAATCTAACAGCCTATTTTATGTTCCACAGTCAGGACTCAGAGTCTTCTTCTCAACTAGGGAGCTAAGGTCATAATCCACCACTCTGGCCAAGGGCGGATTGAGAACGCATGTCCCCTAAAAATGTATTTCTAGGGAAATGTTTTCTTCACTGTTAAAGACAAATTTACTGACTAACTTATGGTACACCAGCACTTGTATAAATACTCAGTTGTGCAGGACGGAGGAGATTATAACCTTTTAATAAATGTAATTAACCTGTATATAATATGTCCCAAATGAAAATGGCATCTTTGTAAATATACTTCAAAATTTGATCGAAGACTCAGTATAGCAGCTTTTTCGAAATCTAACACACAAACTTACTAACAACATATAACAAAATTAATATTACTCTAACTGAAACATTCGCTCCTTAAAAGTTGGCCTTTTGAAAAGTGTCATTTTAAAAAGCAGACGAAACGTACAGTTGTTGACAACTGTTAGGATGAGAAATGAATTATGTGATAAGTTTGGCAAATGATTATTCGGCGTAATAAAATTCTGCGAAAAGTTAGTTGGCAAATGAAAATCGACCAAACAATTTTCTGCAAATGATTCTAGTATATAATACTTTTGCCGCTAAACTTCACAGAAGAGTGATGAAAGTTAAAGTTTGCTAAAGACCTAAATGTTTTACAACAAGCGGGTCATACACTATGGCATTTTAATTTATTTAGACGTTTGAGTCCACAAACTTGTCAGTCCCCGGAGGCACATTCTAAAGGGCTCTACTTATTTGGACTTCCAATTGTTTGCTCAAGTTACCCGAAATTTATGTTGGGGTATCACGAAGGCACCGCGCCACGGGACAAACTAGTGAAAATTAATGACTTCAAAACGAGTTCGATACACCGCCTTTATAAAGTAACCGTGAAAAATCGTTCGATTAGATAGCTTTTCTTAGTTTGCTCTTGGAAAAGGTAGCACTGATTCTCACAGTTTGCCTTTGTAGAGGTAGAAATCTTTTAAGAGTTCGCATTGGGAAGGACTGTGCTTTTGTCGGTTAAGTCTACTTTTGTTCCTGTGCTCCCGTTTAAAGGGCAAAGAGAAACTACATAATTAAGAGGTCAATTATCTCATAAATCTAAATAACGTGCGTAGTACTAGACAGTGTCATGAACGCTTCACATTCAGAAAGCTAAATAGAGCTGTGTTAAGGCATTATTTATTACATTTGTCTAAATTTAGTCCACTGAATTTAGTCGTTACTGAATTCAGTGAAATTTAATAGCATTCAGTAAACTAGCAAACTAAATTCAGAAGCGAGGATTGCTTCTAACTTGCTTCTGAATTCAGTACAGCTAACCTTGTATATTTGTCTAATTGCTCTTTATTTGTGAACCTGTCTTCCTTTATTTATAATCATTTTCCGTACCACGGTTGCCTAGAAAAGATTAGCGATAAGGCCGCCAATCATTACTTAGTTTTCTTTTAAGGGTTCCGTAAAACGTAAAAACGGAACCCTTATAGATTCGTCATGTTTGTCTGTCTGTCTGTCCGTCCGTATGTCACAGCCACTTTTTGCCGAAACTATGAGAACTACACTATTGAAACTTGGTAAGTAGATGTATTCTGTGAACCGCATTTAGATTTTTACAAAAAAAAATTAAAAAAAAGAAAAATTAGGGTTGCCCCCCATACTTAGAACGGAAACTCAAAAAATTTTTTTTCATCAACCCTACACGTTTAGATTTATCATTTGTCATATTATTTGTATATAGATCACTATAGACATCCCTATCAATAGGTCTTCAAAAATGATGTTGAGGTGTTTAATATAGTTTTTGTCTACACTGAATAATTTGCGCGAGAGACACTTCCAAAGTGGTAAAATGTGTGACCCCCCCCTCTAACTTCTAAAATAAGAGCATGAAAAAACTAAAAAAAATATATGATGTACATTACCATTCAAACTACCAACGAAATTGGTTTGAACTGATCTGATGAGTAGTGTTTTTTTAGTAGGTACGTCATAAATACATTATTATTGAAACTTCGATCAAAGTTACAACGAACTAAAAAACTATGTGTACTATGTATATTATGTTACTTGCTGCAAGGAACCCTTCATGGGCGAGTCCAACTCGCACTTGGCCACTTTATTTAGGTTGTTGTTTCTCAAGTTTTTTTTTGTTTATTTAGTGCAATAAAGAAGATCTATCTTGTTTCCAAATTTGCTTCTGAATTTAGACACAAAATTTTGCCAAGTGTAATAAGGATTTTTTGTGAGTAGGCTATTTTGCATAGTTGTTACTATTAGATTTGATGTCGTTCTGGGTAAGCATATTACTATCCATCATTTCTATTCTGTCTCTTCACTCAATTTAAACAAAAAAAAAACATCCGCTTTTTATTGAGAAGATCTGATCTTGTTTCCTTAATAAAACCGTTATATTTACTAAAAGGTACTTGGAAGGATTAAAAATAACATTTGCTCTCTGCACTAGACAAAAATTAGGTAAGCTGTAGAAACCAACAGTCATTTACCATATTTATCTCTATAAAAAACTATGGTAGCCTTCAAAACAGGTCCACCAAATATTCAGACGTTACTAATTGAAAAAGAATCGAAGAAAAAGTTGTGTTTTTCTCATTACAAAAAATCTTTCAAACACGTATTTCAAAATTTTCTAGGTCATTGTCGTCCGGCACACTGATCTGTTTTTAAGAGGCTTTTATTTACTTTTGTCGTTTTCCTTTTGATGTTTTCTTGTGCAGAACTGTCACATAAGTGTAATGAAGTGAAGTGGAAATAAGTCGACAATCGAAGTAGAAACTGGCAATGACCAAGCTAAGTTAGAGCCGGTTCACACGGCGCGGCTGCTAACCGCGACCGCGCGCGGGCGCGGCGCAGCGCCGCGCGACGGTTTTGTTTCAATACTCACGAGAGCGCAGGTTTTCGCGGTTTCTGCTCCGGAAAGCTACTGCGCAAGAATCACGCGCCGCAGCCGCAGCCGCCGCGGCCGTAAACCGCGTCGTGTGTATTGAATTAAATTTTACATGGAAATCTGCCGCGCCCGCGGGCGCGGTTGGCAGCCGCGCCGTGTGAACCCTCTCTTATGGAGTGAAGCATTAGAGAGGCCAACAAACTGCCATTATACCTTTTATGTCCCCTTTTTTTATTTTTTTAAACATTTATATGCAAGATTGCGTTCAAACGACCACCATTTTTGACGATGTTAAGCGACAACCGCGCTTCTACCGCCTAACTAAATCGGCTTTCGCTTTGCTAATGCTGTCTCTATCATTTCAAGCGAAAAGAAAAGAGAGAGAAACATCAAAGCGATGAAATTTTTCGTTCGGCGGTAGACCCCCGGTCTACGATAGAGCATTTTTACCAAGAAGAAACTGATTTACTCACTACTAAAAGACACCAAGATTAAAATATCCATCGGGAAAACCCTACTCAAGCAACAGATTCCACAGATATAAATAACGTTTTTATTACGAAAACTAGCGGACCGGCCCGGCTTCGCACGTGATAAATAATATATAAATAAATAAATAAATAAATATTGGTGGACAATTCACACACAACACCGTCTGACCCCAAACTAAGCAAAGCTTGTGTGATGGCGGCCAGATAGCTGATATAATACTTATATAGTTTTAAATACATACTTATTATACATAGAAACACCCAGACACAGTGCAAACATTTGAATTCATCACACAAATATTTGCACTGGGTGGGGATCGAACCCACGACCCTCGGCTTCGCAGTCAGAGCTACTAACCACTTAGCCACAAGGCCAGTCTATTTCATTCAGGGATCACGTATCTACATAGCCAAAAATAAGACATTTTTTTGAAATCGACCCAGAAGTTCCTGAGACTAGCGCGTTTAAACAAAAAAAAATTGCTGCTTTAGATATAGATGTATATTAGTATAGATTAGAATAATTTTTTTTTTTTTTTTTTTTTTTTTAACGTTTATAGGTTTTCACTTGACCACCATCTCGCCTGATGTTAAGCGACGATGCGGTCTAAGATGGAGCGTGCTTACCTAGAAGAAACCGATTCACTCTCGATTTGAAGACACCAAGATTATAACCATCGGGAAAAACCCACTCAGGCAACTCATTCCACAGTCGAGACGTTCTTATCACAAAAGTAGAGTCAAACCTCTTTGTTCGTGTCTTTGGAACATCAACCATGAAACGATGCCGCTTCTTCGAGTTACGAGAAGTCCGATTGAAAAAAGGGCTAGGTGGTATTAGATCATGCAGATCAGATGCACACTCTCCGAAGTGTATCCGATAATAAACCGATAAGCTAGCAATTTTTCGGCGATGTTCATACAATAATTTTTTTACATGATATCAAAACTACTAGTTCGAGTGTAAAAGTAGCCTAACTTAACGAAAACCATCAAATATTACTTAAATTTAAATATTTGACCGCCATGCTCAGTGACCTAACCCAATGTTAAACATCAAACTGTAAGTTGTTCCGAATTGCCTCCGAGGCAAGGTCTTCTTGTTGTTTGTTGTTCAAGTTTAACTTTAATAAACATTTCGTGGCCTTAGCTATTTTGTTGGTTTAGTAGTATCGATCTGAGTGCTAACAAAACTTTATTACTAAGTAATAATTCAAAGAAATTCTGCAAAATTTGTAATCGTTATTTTGTTTTCTCGCACTTGACCACCATCAGATCTGTTAATGTTAAGTGACGATACGGTCTACGCTGGAGCCTGCATAGGTGTGCAAGAATTCATTTACTTTCGAATACATTAAATAGGCACCAACTTAACACTAATGCATATATTTATAATAATTACGTATTGTTATTTATAGTCGACATCATATTCAGTCAATCAAATATTATCTAGTGCGTTCGTGAGCAATCTAAAAAAAGTTAAGATTTGTTTTAGTTACTTATATGTAGGTAATAATTTTGTTGTCGACATGGAATGGCACGTTATTATCAACAGAACTACATATTTAGTACTTTTCTGATAAAAACATATAAATCTAAAATTATAGTATTTTTATATTCTGACAAGTTTACTTTACATTAAAAAGTGAGGTAAATCGATCAAGGAACCGTATTAGTTCCTATGAATATCTCAACACTCCTCTTTCAGCCATGTGTTCCCGACGTGTAGGTATCGCTAGGTAATACAAGATGAGCGATGATGTCGTGACTCATCTGCTTGCAAATTAACTGTTCTGATGAATGCGCTACGACAGTGACCATTTTTACAAGACCCCAGCTCGTACACTATTTTCCCCTGCCACGTTTATGAAAGTTTCATTTCCGAGGGGCAGGGCAGGTCAATGGTGGTCGGTGGATAGGAGGTAGGTAGGCGCGGTGAGGGTACAGTGTTGATGTATCGCTTTCATAACGTTCACGGTTAATTAGTGTCAAATTACAACGTCAATGTTTTTCTTTCTGGGAATAATAGCTCATGTGTCGTTGAACAAAACCATGGTACCTACGTGGTAGGAAATTTTTCAGCGGGAATACTTAGTACGGCTTATGCAAAGACAGTCAGAAGACTCTTAAAGTTGTTAAAAAGACAAAATATATCAGAAGAACAAATACGTTAAAGAAAAATAAAATTAAAGTACTTACTAAAATTGAACTCTTAAAATATCGTGAACGAAATCTGACCAGTTAGCAAATAATTCATATTATGTTCATATTGAAATCGTTTAAAAGTTTCGCAATTCAATGCCACAAACTCGCGGAAAGTTCCATGAACTTCACAGGTTTCTCGTAATGGCATTGCGGATGTTCACTAAAGAGTTCTTTAATCGGCCCCACCGTAATTCAAGTCAGGATTTAAGTGGGAAGCGAATAAACTTACTTTCTGGGACTTTGGGAGTCGGTGGGACAACACAAAGAGTCTTGCCCTCTGTAATTTATACGTGACCGTGCGACCCTAGTCAGTTGAAATCCGTATTCAGGATTATTCAATGTGGGCAAGATCAAACATTTTCTATTATAGAACTGTTTTTTCTTGTTTCAGGGTTTGCTTTGACAACTGTGTTTATTAAGCTTGTCAATGTATACTTTATTTAAATATATTGTATAGTGCGCGCAATTTAAGTCTGCGCGTAGCAAAATATGGAACTAATTGACGGGCCGCCATCTTATTGTTTTCGTCAGATGACAAAAGTTTGTTTACGTTTGGAGTATTTATTCATTTCTAAAGTAATAATTAATTTCTTTTATTATGCCGAAAGTGATAAAAAGCGCTGGCCGGGCATGGCTATTGAAAATAAATCGTGGTTGTTGAAGAAGAACGAGACAATAACGGGCGAAATGTGCCATTTTCCAAAAGCAGAGCTATTTGACAGGTAATATTTAGGGATACCATAGCAATCAAATCTCCACCTATTATCGGGATATTTTTAAGCTGAGGCTTTATTTTTGAGGTTTGATTGTTTTCATCCCCAATATCTATAACCCGTGGGAAAAAATGACAGTGCTTAAGACCGAACGTGACAAACTAGTCTAAATTTTTTTTTTAATTCTATACAAATCAAAATAGGAAACACAGTGATACAGCAGCAGTGAAGAGCAGCTGATTGTATCTTTCTGGCTCAGGTAAACTCGGCGGTCCCACGTTCACCCGATCGAGCCTGTCACCAAATAGCGTCAGCTTCATTTCCCACCTAAGAAAAAATATGTGGGCGGTGCGCCAAAATAAATTTCACTGAATTTTTTTTAGCTTGAATGCTCTGTAATCATTTTGTCTGTATTTATTACTGTATTTTTGATTATAGGCGTTTCAGAACGTACAGTCACGTGGTAATGGACAACGCATCATACCACTGCACTTAGATAAATAAAGAGGCTACAATGTATCTAATAAAGAGACACAAAGAAGACCCATAATACTAAGTAGAATGATTGTTAAAAGGACATGGATAAGAAGTTTTGCGGTTACCGCCGTGATCCATCGTGATCTAAACTCTATTGAAAAATAAAATGATTCTATGGAAGCCATTGCCCATTAAAAAGCATTCATACGCCAAATTTTCAAATAGTGTTATTTATGGTCTCAATAAAAGATTTACAAGTTTAAATTAAATTCTTGTTGTTTCGTTGTTGGTGTAGGTTGAAAATGACAACTAATACTAATAATAAACTAAAGTAATGTTCTCCTGGTGGTAAGAGACTCAAACAGCCTGTATCAATTATCTACCAATGATACTTGGTCATCAAAACAAAATGTTATGTTGCCCATTTTATTATCTCAATTTTCTTATTCCATACGGTTGCTTGGAAGCTGAGCAGAATACGGTCGCCCATTGATACTTGGGTCTTTTTTGTGAATTTAGTTGTTTATACATTAATTAATCTATTTTATTTTTCTGTCTATTTATGCCTTGTAAAAAATTACCTTTCTCAGCCACTTCTGATGAATAATCCTTGAGGCCCCCGAAAACCCCTCCTAGATCCGTCCGACCGTGGTCCTCAGGGATAGTCTCGCGTGTCCGTCAGCCTCGCCTGACAGTAACCCCGAATTGACTCCGACAGTTTTTAACTTGACTTTAACGGTTTGTTTGCCTTCTGTTGCTGTAAATTATGCAGTTTACATGCAACAGTCTTGTTAACTAACTGCTAATATTGAGTTTACTGGAAAATTTATTTTAAAATAATTATTATCGTCAGGTATGCAAGAACTTTGTACCTTGCTTTTCAAAACAAACGTATCTTATTCTTGAAATATAGCTCTAGAGAAGCGCATTATTTTTATTTTATTCTTTATAAATTAAACGGGCGTACATACCAATTATTTTAGTCAACCATAACATAAAAAAATACGATTCTCTCATATAACAAACAGTAAGTGAACATAACGTAAATAACGTAACGAAACAATGATCAAAGTAATATTACTAAATTATATCCGATGGTTGAATACTTCTTCAACTAGGTAGGTACACATATAATAGTTACATAACAATTCTCGCACTAGATAACATAAGCGTATCTAATACTATAGAACTGAAGTGTTATTTTATCACGTGTTATGTTATTTATAAAAAAAACATTTTCTCACTAACAAATCATAACAGTGCAGAAAGCTGTAGGTAATTCAACACTAAAATATGAGATGGGATAGAGATTCATTATTCTCGTCATTTATTCCGTTTGCTTTCATCTCACAGTATCTAATACTAGGGTAGTGTGTAATAACCGTAATAAATAAAGACAGTATCCATAGTATTTAAAATTTTCACGAAATATTAAATCAGTAGTGAAATAAATATCGGTCAAATTGATAACGTCGTCCTGTTGAAGTCGGTAAAAAATGATAATGCCACATTTATTTCATCCTTACGTTATATCATGCTTACTGAAATTAATAAGGTTCAGTTAATAAGAAAAGTTACGTATTCCCATTCGTATCAGATGTCTCGACGGGATATATCGTTAATTAATAAATTTCCACGTGACTGAACTAACAGGTTATCATTACTAGTAGGTTATAGGAAATAAGCTGACGTTATTTATAAGTTGGATCGGGAAATACGCGGGTGAAACCGTGGGGTACTGCTAGTAGTTCATGAAACCTGAGCTACGTTGTTTAATTCATCTTACTCGTAAAGTTGTGACATTATGAATCGTAGTCATTTTTTATTTTACACTAAATGAATAGTGAATAGGTAACCTATTAGCTTGCTGTCGCTCCGTGGACAGCTGACGAACAGATACGTTCTTTCTTTCTCAATTTCATGGACCGCTAGCTCATCCCATTTGTTACGGAGCAATACAAACATAGTTTATTTGATTATTACTACAGTAAAATATATGTTTACCTAGAAATTAGAATTTATCACAACAAAAAGTGAAATGTTTTTCTAGAAAATTTTAAGAAATAACCAGTAAAAAAAACTTGGTAGTCAAAGGAACTGCCGATAGAAATGAAAACTTATAACTCAGAATTTGATAGCTCACTTTGGAAACTACGCGGGTGAGACCGAAGGGCGTGGCTATCTAAAAATGCTGACGCATTTCTAGATGGGCAACGGGAAATACTGACGCATTCCCAGATGGTCATTGGCCATGGTCCCGAGTTTACCCGAAGATTTCTCATCATTTACGCACGTGACGCTAGAATTCAATTTACAGCCCATGAAAAATCTGTCTGTGGCGAGCCAAAATAAGTTTTCACTTCAAAAACTTTTTTTAAATAAGTATAACGTGATGAGACGAGTCAGTCGAGTGCTTGATAGTAAAGGACATGCCTGCCCACAACAGCACAGTGACACGCAGCTATTGGAACATGAAGAGTCCAAATCATTACTTACCTAGTGCTGCACTGCGCTCGTCACTCAGAGATACGAGACGTTTTATTTCTTTGCCTTGTAATTTATTTGGAAACATTACCTTTCAAACTGGACCATCGTGATGTTTTCACATTAGTGTTTAGCGATAGAATAACTGGAAAAGATGTAATACTTCCCCAGCATTAAATTTAAAAAACTTTCTAACTTTGGTCATATTTTATGTTTACCTATAAAATATAGTGAAGAAAATACCCGTTCTACCGGAGCTAACAAAATAACTTTGAAATGGGTCAACCAATTTTGCTGATCAAGGATAAAGTCATGGTCGTAATCAACCACGCTGGTCAGGTACTGGTTGGTAGTTTTTCGCATGCCAACAAAAGATGTACCTATGTCTTGAACCATGCCAGTTTTATCACGATATTTTCCTTCAATTTTGAAGCTCGCGGCAATTAATAAATCTGCATCTCACACTTGGAAAAAATACATAGGTGCAAAGGGAATTCGAATCTATGACTTCAGGATTATGAAATCACATTTGAAAGTAGCCACAGCTTCTTCATAATAAAATAAAAGCATATGAAACTCTATCACATTAAAGATTAAGATCATAATCACATGCAAAGCCTTAAGGTACAAGTTCGCGCCGCGACCGGGACGCGAGACCGCGACCGGAGACCGCGACCGGAGACCAAGACAGGCACTTGACACTATGGAATTGTATGGGCGCCAGTTCGCGCCGCGACCGCGACCGCGACCTGTCTCGGTCTCCTGTCGCGGTCTCGGCGCGAACTGGCGCCCATACAATTCCATAGTGTCAAGTGCCTGTCGCGGTCTCCGGTCGCGGTCTCGTGTCGCGGTCTCGCGTCGCGGTCTCAGAGCGAACTAAAAGAGGAGCTCAAATCGAATACAAACCTAGAAGTCGTAATTTCGAATTTGTTCGATTTTATTACTTGCAAAATACTTCAAACGCATTCAAAATAAAGGGGCACGTATACAGTAATGGGTATCCTTCCAATCGACGGTTAGGTATGTTCGCGAAACAGACATTATGATAATCACTGGAGGAATGAAATCACAATAGGATCGGGATGTATAAAGGTGAAACTCCCAGGGATGTACCACTGACATAGACCTGTGTAGAAATAGACAGGCTCTCAGAAAATATTTGTTCATACCTTTAATGTATTTAAATTGTAGTAATGTTAATAGACTAATTTAATGGCTCGAACATATTTGTATTTGTTGTATTTATTTGATATTTTAAGTTGCATTTATTTAATTAAACATTGACATGGAAAAAAATAGTATAATAAGCCACAAAACAAAACCAAAGACAAATTAACTTTGTAAAAGAGGGCTCAACTTCAAACTCCAAGAACAAGCCTTACTCGATCCTGGGTTCAGCACCTGATTGGACTATTTTAATGGACACGTATGAAAAGCACTATAAAATCCCAGAGGATGTGGGTGTTTCGTCATACCTACAGACCGGACATTTTCCTTTTTTCTAGAGCTACGAAACGCATAGTCCTTGTAGAACTTACCGTACCGTGGGAAACTACTATACCTAAAGACCACGCGATGAAACAAAATAAGTATTACGACCTTCAAAACGAATAAACAAAAAATGGCTATGTAAGTAGTTAATTTATACACTGTAGAAGTAGGAGCGACAGGTATACCAGCAAAATCTCTCTATAACCTGACCTTGGCTTGTCCAGAAGTGCAGTAAGTTCTATACTAGAACGAGTATCTAAAGCTGCACTAGTAGGATCGTATCGGATTTGGCTGGGCAGGGAGAGAAATACGAGAAGTCAAGGTAAGTATTGACGTACGTATTGGAATCTATTCGAGATTTCTCTCTCTGCCACACGATGGACTCGGCACCCGCACGGTGAATCAGGCGCGGTCCCAGCGTTGAATTTTGGAGGGGGTCACCAGTACAGAGTCTCAGATTTGGGGGGGGGGGGGGGGGGGGTCAAGAGTAGAAATACAATAAATCTAGCTAAAAAGACTACTAGTAGCGCCCCATTTTAATGTGACGTATACGATTTTGAGGGGGGTCATGCCCCCTGTGACCCCCCCTTGTGACCGCGCATGCGGTGAATCCATGGAATGTTAAGAAGTTCGTCTCTACACACATATATTTCGTGATGTATTGTTCATAAATATGTTGTGTTATAGTACGTATTTTTTTGTATTATTAAGTTATTTTTTTTAATTTTATTCATTGTGTAGATATCTAGTTAAAATTAGGTTTTATATTTTGTATTTCAAGTAGGTATGTTTAGTATTTGCAAGTATTTTGTATTGTGCATTTTTTGAAAATATTTAACAATGTAGAAAATATTATGGTATTATTTGTGAATAAAATATAACAGTGCTGAACCATCTCTGACTGAAGATTAAATCACGATATTTTTCTTTATCGTTCGAAATTTGCGTTTATGATTTAGATTAACATAACATAGAAAGTATAAGACAGTGTCATGTCGCAGGTTTTAGCTCAAAAACTTTGGAAATTATGTGTATCAGTCTACTCGCTGTAGCAATTCACGAGCACCGTGATCACCTGATACTTCGCAAACTAAATCGTTAAAAGAAATCAAAATCTGATTTGTGATTTGAAAAATGCGTTCACTTCTATAAAACAAAAGGACTGCCTATGCAGCGTGATAACACGCCGGGAAAAACGCTAACGTAAACCGAGGGCAATAAAGACTGCCAACAATTTATTTATATGACGCTTCGGGGAGAAGTTACCCACAGAACTGGGGAAAGAACGAGGTAAAATCAAGCTGATGCGTACCGAAAACCAGTTCGAGAAAATGGAATCTATCTAGAAGCGCAATCAATGATTCTCCTATCACTACATATGTAAGTATTGGCCGCCTACAATCTGTCTATCTCTTTATACCTAGAGATCTATCACACTTCTACTAATGTGTGGCGAAAATGTGTACGTTTGTATTGTAAGTATATAATGTTTGTCCCCACGATCCTTCGTATCTCTGTTACAGCATGTCGGATTTGAATGAAATTAAATAAATATACTACCTACACTAAGTACCAGTTTTAAGATAGAACGACCTTATGCTACTTTTTAGCCTGTTAAAGTTATTGGGTCGTATCGTCAAATATTGTTTAGCCACTAGCTAAACTGCGGCGCGCTGCTAGTTTGTCATAATTATCAAACATTTACTAAGTATTCAAGTTCTTGGAAGTTTACAAAAACAACAAGTTTTGTGAAACGAATACCATTGAGAACTTTACAGTGTGCTCATCTCGAGTAGTGTTCGAAGTTGTTATTATTATCTTTGAAATAAGACTCCAGGCCATGCCAGCAAAACAAGAGCTATTAAGAATTAAGTAATACGAGTGAATAGGTTTTCTTTAGCTATCTATATAGGTATTTTTTTAATTACAAAGACTGTTCTGAATTACACAGGTAATAATATAATAGTTCTTGAACATTGCTAGTGTTTTTCATCACCATGAGTCTATTGTTGTCAACTATTAGATCTCACAAAAACGTGGCTTAAAGTTGACCTTTTTGTAAATTTTAAATTCGAGGTTGTGTCACAAAGAGAGAGAAATATCCATTACTTACTATAGATACGTTTCATTTCACGTTTGTAATGTTTAGTACAAAAAGAATACAAACCCTTTTGATTAACAAAAAGTACATACCTATTATTGATACTTGTAAAGTAATACTAAAAATTATTTAGTATTTTTTTGTGAAAATTTTTACTAACTTTTAGATGTTGAAAACTTTGCGTAAACATTGAAACATAGAAAAAAAAAGTACTTACGTGCTGCCGTTGCCTTTGCCTCTTCCTTACGAATTATTTTCGGTATCTCTTATTGGTCAGGTCAGGTCTTGGTGAAATTATACGGGAAGCACTAATTATCAAATAATAATAAAATACAAATAGTACAACTTATTTTTCGCTTTTGAGTGCCTATTAATAGTTTTGAAGTCGGTTTAATTTTTTGTATAAAAAGAGTTTTTACTCTTTTTAGTGCGAAACAAGTTTTCAACAATGCATTTATACAATTTCGTGTTGAAAGGATCGAACTTTATAACTTTTGTGAAATCTACAACCATGTCATCCAGATAAACTTTGGTTTTTTTATTTGTTCATATTTCAAAAACCAACTAGCCGATTTCGATAAAATTTATATCCGTTCGGAAAGCATCCGAACAAAAGAAGAAACGTTGAAATCGGTTCGGGCGTTCTCGAGAAATCAGGTAACATACATAATAGATGAAAAAGAAATATGGTGGTCGAATTGATAACCTCCTCCTTTTTGGAAGTTATAATAGATCCAACCGTTTTTTTTTCTTTTTGACAGCACCAATAGAACGTATAGTGCTCGCAATATAAGTCTTCGCGCGACTGGTGGCGTACTTAATGTTGCCAGGTCAAGCTAATAGGTTCCCTCCCCTTTCATTGCAAACTGTCAACTTCATAATACAGGTACGGGAAGGGATTTTTCAGGGAAGCAATATAACTAACTTTACTAACTAAAAATTATAAGACAACTGAGATTAGAACGAATGTCTCGAAATAATGAACGCCGTTACAGTGCTGGTTCAGTGCAGTTTGGTTCAGTATGACCAAGTATCATTGGTACAGGTTAATGACTGAGTCTCTTACCACCAGGAGAACTTTATTTTAGTTAATTACATTATAAAAAATCTGTCATTTTCAACCTACACCAACAACGAAATAATGATAATTTAATTTAAACTTGGAAATCTTTTATTGAGACCATAAATAACACTATTTGAAAATTTGGCGTATGAATGCTATTTGAAGGATCATCTTATTTTTCAATAGGGTTTAGATCATCATCGATGGATCACAGCGGTAACCGCAAAACTTCTTGTCCATGTACTTTTAACAGTCATTCTACTTAGTATTGTGGGTCTTCTTTGTGCCTCTTTATTAGATACCTACATTGTAGCCTCTTTAGTCTGAGTGTAGTGGTATGATGCGTTGTCCATTACCACGTAATTGTACGTTCTGAAACGCCTATAATAAAATATACAGTAATTAATACGAAGTAATTGATTACAGAGCATCCAAGCTAAAAAAATGTTTGTCTGTAAAGTCGGTTTACTGACGATAGAACGTGACAACGTCTTAAGAAAATACTGATGGAATGGTAGCATTTTTCAAAAGAAAATTTTAATTTCATTTGTTTAATAGATTTGCATGTAAAAAGTAATCAGTAGAATTTAGTCATTTTCAATCAAAACAATGCAAAAAACAATGCAAAAAAGCTTTTAGATGCCGGGGATCGAACCCGGGGCATTTCACATGCAAAGCGGACGCTCTACCACTGAACTACATCCCCGCTTGAACTACTGCTCGAAATAATTAGTACAACTGTAACAAACATGCGGCGAGGTAACGACCGACGGTAACGGTACATGACGTCATGTTTTGTGGGCGTGCAGCCGGCTTCATCGAATTATAAGACGTTATCACGTCAAAAAATTAAGTGAAATTTATTTTGGCGCACCGCCCACATATTTTCGCTTGGGTGGCAAATGAAGCTGACGCTGTTAGGTGAAAGGGTCGATCGGGTGAACGTAGGACCGCCAAGTGTACCCGAGCGAGAAAGATACAATCAGCTGATCTATAATACTGCTGTGTCACTGTGTTTCCTATTTTGATTTGTATGTTATGAAATAAAATAATTAAATATAACTTGTTTCTCACATTCGGTCTTAAGCACTCACATTTTTCCCCACGGTTATTGATTGACATTGGCGATAAAACAATCAAACCTCAAAAATAAAGCCTCAGCTTAAAAATACGCCGATAATAGGTGGAGATTTGATTGCTATGGTATCCCTACATATTAGTTGTCAAATAGCTCTGCGTTTGAAAAACTGCACTTTTGGCCTGTTATTGTATCGTTCTTCTTCACAACCACGATTGATTTTCAAGAACCAGCCACGGCCAGCACTTTTAATCACTTTCGGCATAATAAAAGCTAATATTTACTTTGGAAATTAATAAATACACCAAACGTAAACAAACTTTTGTCAACTGACGTAAACAAGAAGTTGACGGCCTGTCAATTAGTTCCATATTTTGCTACGCGCAGAGTTATATTGCGAGCACTCTAACTGCGTCATGTTACGCAAAAGTTCACTTTTATATGCAAGGTTTTAAAAATATGACAACTGCTTAAATTTGCTCCTTGATCCCGTATAATAATCATCTTTGTCAAATTGACCAATTCACCAATAGAACTTAACTGCGTCATGTTACGCAAAAGTTCACTTTTAAATGCGAGGTTTTAAAAATATGGCAACTGCTTAAATTTGCTCCTTGATCCCTTATAATAATCATCTTTGACAAATTGAGTCCATAAGCGCAGTAGTTTTTTTATAAATTACATAAAGCAACAAACGTTTTTAAAAATTTACGTGCTATGGCTATCAACATCACCCATAGAACGTAAATGTTTAAAAACGTTTATTTTATGTAATTTATAAAAAAAACTACTGCACTTATGGACTCAATTTGTCAAAGATGATTATTATAAGGGATCAAGGAGCAAATTTAAGCAGTTGCCATATTTTTAAAACCTCGCATTTAAAAGTGAACTTTTGCGTAACATGACGCAGTTAAGTTCTATTGGTGAATTGGTATATTGGACTGAAAGAAGGGTTATGTTTTTCACGTGTATCTTGTATGTTTGTAAATTTCCTAATTCCCATGTACCTATCTTCCAAACGGCTAGATGGATTTTGATAATTAAGATATCGTTAGATTTGTCTCAACCACCCAAGCGTCTGTAGATAGTATATAATGTTTTTTTACCTTACGTTTTTTTGCAGTCGGGTTTTTTTAATTAAAGTTATTTCTAAAGATAGGTTCGATTCGTCTTTACACAGGTGTAAAATAGGTTTAAATTTCAGCGGATTGCGCTTGCAGATATACATAGGGTAGCGCACTGTCAGCGTTAACGAACGGATTTGCGGGCAGGGGGATATTACACACGCCGCTCCCGCTCGCTGCAATGCACGTCAAATACAATTAGGGTGGCCCTCTGTCTACAACACCATAATACTGTATGAAAAAAACTGCTACCTTTTCTGATTAAAACACCATTTTTAAGTTCTTTACTTTTTCATTTTTGTTTCTATTTTATGCTCTTATGTGTTGCTCATAAACGGATATGCCATTGGATTTTCATTTAGTCAGTGTTTTATATACATATTTAGATTCTCAAATTATCTTGCTCGTAGCTCGTTCATTCGCTTCGCTTGTGGTCAAATATATGTATATTGACACATTTTTTGGAGCACAACCATTATTTTTTCTGTTTTGTCCTATTTTTGCTGTAACATTGCTGCTATTTTGCTAATCATAGATAAATAGATAGATTAGAAAATAAAAAGAAATAACTTACCTACATATTTATTAATTAAAAAAATTACTTGTTGACGTATTTATTTTGCATTATTTACGTTATATATTTATCTACGTTAATTTGTGTATAACATCCAAAATATTCTAGACCACTTAAATTCCTAATCTATTAACAATAACAATTAATTAAAAGTGGTGTCACGGGACACCGGGTAAGAACAAAGTTCCTTCAGTCAATAAACAAGCAAAACAATTTGCAATAAAAAAAAATGTAAGATATAATTATGTTACGATCATCAGAAAAATAAAGGTGGCAACACTGGTCACGGGCAGTTTTTACGGAGGTTCTGATATATTTTTGTTACGGTTTTTGGTTTAAGTACATTTTTTTCAGTTCAGTCTCGCGGCAAAATAATATATCTATTTTCTCAACGACTGCCGTAAGGAAACACGTTCCAAAAATGTCATTACATTTTCAAAAATCAAAAAAAGCAAAGTTGCAAAGAAAATGAGGCAAAAAATCTAGAACTTCAAACTCATGGTGAGCTTATGAAAAGTCAATCGTCCATGAACGCTATGAATCTATCGACTGCACTATGGACAAAGTCGTTGAATGTTTGTGGCTATATGCTACGAAGGTTATTGCAAAGTTACAAAAGTTGAACTGACTATTTGAAAACTTCAATTTAATACTCCACATTTTTTTTTTGCATAATCTATCTAAATCATTTAAGAAACTTGTTGCTGCTATTGTTTTGTTGCTATTTAAGAAACTGCTACACTGATTTCAGTAAAATATATGGGAGTAGTTTTGAAATATTAAGATCTACGAAAGAAAAAAAAATCCTCAAAATCGAGTCACAATTGGCGGATCTATCGTGTGGCATGCATACAAAACTAGACAGAGTTACTTACGTCCGTGGGAAAGCACTCTTAGATTTATGTGACTTGTGGTCCCTGAATAGTCCAAGGTACGGTTGCTGCAAATGATCGCAGAGATAGTAAAGGTCCAAGTAGTGACATAGCCACTCATGAAAGGTTGCTCCACCATCTGGCAAACATCCAGGGTTTCGTTATTCTACTAGTTGGTGACCGAATGACAAGCAGCTTAATGTTTGATCATCCACATCTTTTGCAATCTCATTGCTGGGTCCAGACCCTAAAGTAAAGTTCTACACTCACTTAGCCATCTGCCTCGGTCCTATGACTGTCGAGTGTGGGTTCAAGCCGCAATAATTACAATAATGTCTACCTTCTACCTAATAATGCCTGCTGCTTATAGATATCCGACGCTCCATTTACCTGATGTTTAATAGCTTATAATTTATCATTATTTTCAGCATATTATCGCTCACTAATAAGAATAGTTCGCTTTTTCTGTACATGAAGTGTCTCGATCCTGGTAGTATCATCCATGTATGACCCAAGACTTTTCAAACGTCATCGGGTCATCCAGCTTGCAGGAGCTGGATACTCCTCTTGCCTTGTATTGGACACAAATCTATCAACACTTCAGCCCGCCTAACTGCTAACCTGCCATGCCTCCGCTAACTTACAATTAGATAAAAAAAACAACCAGTAGTTTTTAACCTTAGTAACTTTTAGATTGTATCCATTCATCATCACCATAATCAACATAGATTCATCTACTGCTAAACATTAGTTTCAGTAATAGTCAGCGTCGGCTTTAAGTTTCCAATCGCCACCAGCTGTCGTATCCATTAGTTGCAATAAAAACAAAGCTTCAAATTATTTACAATATACTTATTTGTAACTCCAGTTAAACAAACAGTTAAAACATTTGAGACAGAATATTACTCGTACCTAATCTGCGACCTCTGAATCTCCGCTCCAAAAAGCACTTTAAAAATTTGTAACAACGTATACTCAGTAAGAAGAAAATGTTATGCAAACTAGTTAGAAGTGTTTCTCTTAAAGGATGCAAATTAATTCTATTAAGATGGCACTTTGTATGCGCGTACGTAATTGCATAGCAGTACGAGGTAGGCTTTTATCGAGGTAGTCATTAAGTTTTTTGAGGATGTTAAAAATATGGGATACGATTTCTGTAATATTGTCGAATGTACGATATGCGGTGGATATGGGATGCGAATTCTGTATCATGTAGATCATAAGCACTATACATACCTCTAGATGTCTAGACTTTAAATTATAAGTTTCACAAGTTTAGTTTGTGTAGTGCGCAATTGTCTACTATAATTAGAACGTTTCTGCTTTTGAATGTATTGTATAGGTACTCTGTGTTTGTACTTATCATAATCCATTTTGATCCCATAATATTCTGTACGAAACAGAATATTCACATTATTCAGCGGAATGCTGTCCAAATACTTAGCAATGATAATAGGGACTGCTGACAAAATTGAAAACTTAAACTTATAAGTGTAGTAACTATAAGTATAACAGCACTAATGTTGCATAGTGCGACACTGCCGTTACACTGCTTATCACTGTCATGAACTAACATGATCACCTATCCAAAAAGCGTCCAACGGGCAAAGCCCTGTCCGCTGCTCCGCCGCCCTCCAACGCTACGACGCTGCATTAGCAAGTCGCCAAAAGATTTTGACCTACCAAAAGCACTTGACCCGTCTAAATAAGTGCTCATTTCAAAAACTGCAACCTACATTTAGTTACCTACGAACAAAAATTCATCATACAAAATTCTGAAAAAGAAGGCATTGCCATTAATTCCGCGCGCACCTTGACGAGGGTCGAAAGTTTAACGGATTATAACAAGTGGCGGCACTAACTGTCAGGAACAGGCCTGGCCGCCACGCCTCATGCCTTAATCGCGCAACTTTACCCTACGATTGGAGTTTTTGTGGGCTGTGGGCTGAAGCTGCGGCCGCGGTTCCCGACGCATATAATTTATACGGCTGCGATTGAGGTGAGTTGGACCACCATGATACGAAAGTTATTGGATACATGACAGTGTTTTTTAACTTCATCCACCGCAGACTCTAGGATACGAACTCTTTGTCAGAATCTACATTTTAGTTGAGTGATATTTTATGAAAACTTTAGACTTAAGCTCTATATGTCATGTGGTTCATGAGCAGTCAAACATCCAGAAGCAGCACCCGTTCAGTCAAGCCCTTTCATTTGATACCCACATTGAGGTTGTGAAAATAAAATATTTTATCCGCCACTTTGTGGAGGTGATCATTTTAAATGTGGTCTATATTAACTAAACATAACTAAAAACCACCGCAAGGCACCTGGTTTTCAAATAAAAAAATCATATCGAAATCACTCCATCCGTTTGAGAGTTATGGTGCCACAGCAGACACACACGCAGCCAGGCAAACATCGACGTCAAAATTATTGTACAATTGCTAGCCTATCGAAGCGTCGATAAACTAACAATTGTCAGAGAAGTCAGTGCAAGCGCCTAACAACGTATTGTTCAACGCTTGTCTGACTTGTTGGACAGGCCTCCTCTTGATGGCCTGCTCTGGATGTGGAGGTGGGTAGAGTGCGGTGCGGTGCTACTCCTACCGGACCCGTGCTGCACGACAGTAAGAGGACGTCTCCAGTATGGGAGCGTCCGAGCGGTGGTCACCAGGTTGACCAACCGCGACTGTGAGCCGAACGTCCACAGTACGGGCGTTGTAACTATTTTCTGATCTGTGGTACGAGCGTTCGGGGTGGCGATGGCGGCCGCCGAGTTGACTCACCACGGGCGGATGTGCCGGATCGTCCCGAGTAGCGGGGACTTACGGCTGGCGGTCGCCAAGTTGACCTGCCGCTGGTGGTGATGAGGAACTGATACTGTTGCTGCCAGTCCCGAGGCTGCCTGGTTAGCCTGTCTTCTCGGAGGTGAAGGTGTAGTGATCCAAACACAGGTTGAGTGATGAATATTTTATTTAATAAATTGATGCTTTTTATATAGGTACATATTTATTTGACGTTTTAGAATTGTAAAATAGCTGATGTGGTATTTTGTTAGTGGAAATGTAAATATGTAAAATGTACAAGGTTAGTATAATTCTTATAAAATAAACAATTAGGACAATTTGGACACTTATAACACCCCTCTTTTTGGTGGGGGCTAAAAATAGTCACGGTTATTTAAAGTAAAGGTACGCAATTTGTGGCACTGATAAATTTGTTTAAAAATAATAAAGATCTTTTTAAAATAATATAGGTACATAGGTAGTAGTACCACGTAAAAATATGGATAATACCATATGCCGTCATATTTTGTATATTGCAACAACCTAACGGGGCTTAGGACATGAATAGGTACTTGATTTTGACCATTAGGTAGGTTTAATGCATACTAAACTTATATTCTGCAAATAAATTAAATAATATAGAAACTAGACACCAATATAACAGAAACAGCGTTTTAAAAAGTTACCAAGTCTCCTCGCTACACACAACTTATATCGGTCAAACTATTCCAGCGTAGGTACCGCGGCGCCCGCATTAGGTATTCAAGACATCGTTTAATCGGCTGCACCACCGAGTGTCGAGATCAACGCTTTAAAGAGAATTCGAAGGCAAAGCAAATCGCTTCAGTGATATCGGCGAGCTCTCCCCCAGGCTTGATTGCAGATAGACTATTACCGAAATAATATTATCGGCCTTTACGATGTAAATGGAACCTGAGAGAGATCGTTTACAGGGAATTTAGCTAAAGTTACGGATAGTTAACATTTGTAAAGATGTACATATCTTGTTGACCTGAATATTTATTGTCTTAAAGAATTTACTTTCTTTAAGGAAGTTAAGTCGTTAAGTTTGTGTTTCATAAGGTTTTTACTTTTTACAAGACCTCGTAACACTGATTTTTTATAGTATAGAGTGACGAGAGGATCAGGTAATATACCTGATGAACACGCAGATACTGGAACATGAAAACTCTAAATCATTACCTTATTACCTAGCACTACCTACACACTACACTTTCCCATTGTCGCATTGTCATCCTGTCGCATTTCTACGTTGTTGCGTTTTCATATGGTCGTATTGACACATTATAAGACTTTCGCATTGTCGTATTGTCACATTGTCGCTGTGTCGCATTGTCGTATTTTCACAATGTAACACTGTCGCTAATGTTGCGTTTTCACGTTGTCGCATTGTCACATAAAAACACTTTCCCATTGTCGCATTGTCGTATTGTCACATTATCACACTGTCGAATTGTCGCACTATCACATTGTCGTCCTGTCGCACTTCTACGTTGTTGCCTTTTCACATTGTCGCATTATAACACTTTGCCATTATCGCATTGTCGTCCTGTCGCATTCGACAGGACGATAATGCCCATACAACAATGCCCATAACTCTGCTTCGATATGACTTACAGAAAATCTGATTGCACAAGTACCCTTGGAGTGAGGTAATGTTACAAAAAAGTGACCACAGATCTTTGACCACTAAAGAAAACGGCGCAACTAGACCATACAAAAAAATCTAAAAAAAAATCTTGAAAGACCATAACTAAGCTCCGATATAATGTACAGCAAATCTGATTCCACAGATACCCTTGAGGTAAGGTAATGTTTCAAAAAATAGACAATAGATCTTTGGTCGCTAAAGGAAATGGCGCTACTAGTCCACATAAAAAAAAATGCCCAAAAATACTTTGAAAGACCATAACTCAGCTCCGGTATGACTTACAGCAAATCTGATTGCTCAAATACCCTTGGAGTAAGGTAATGTTTCAAAAAAGTGACAACGGATCTTTGGCCGCTATAGAAAATGGCGCCACTAGTCCACATAAAAATACTTTGAAAGGCTCAACTCCGATATTACTTACAGCAAATCTGATTGCACAAATACCCTTGGAGTACCTAATGTTTCAAAAAAGTGACAATAGATATTTGATAAGTATCTAAAAAAATAAACAGCGCCACTTGTCCATACAAAAAAGTGACAACGGATCTTTGGCCGCTATAGAAAATGGCGCCACTAGTCCACATAAAAATACCCAAAAAAAAAACTTTGAAAGACTCAACACCGATATTACTTACAGCAAATCTGATTGCACAAATACCCTTGGAGTAATGTTTCAAAAAAGTGATAATAGATATTTGATCTCTAAAAAAATAAACAGCGCCACTTGTCCATACAAAAAAAAATCATAACTTTGATAGGTAGGTCATAACTCAGCTCTGATATGCCTTAGAGTAAATCTGATTGCACAAATAGCATCAAGGTAATTTATTGTTACCAGCAAGTGATAACAGATCTGTGGCTACTAAAAAAAAAACGACACCAACTTTACCCAAACCCCGAAATTGGGATTAAAACTAAAATCCTAACCAAAGAAGAGATATTTGAGATCAAAGTAGCCAAGTACGACATAGCACCAATTATATATGTAAGGACCTAATAAATATATCGGACAAGTGGCCTCGTGGCTAAGTTGGTAGTAGCTCTGCCTGCGAAGCCGAGGGTCGTCGTGGGTTCGATTCCCACCCCGTGCAAATATTTGTGTGATGAATTCAAATGTTTGCACTGTGTCTGGGTGTTTATATGTGTAATAAGTATGTATATAAAACTATGTAAGTATTATATCAGCTATTTGGGACTTTCAGGACTTCGGGACTTTCTACTTTCATATTGACATTCATCCCCCATTTCAACCCCAATTTCACCCCCGTAGAGTTCGAAATTACAAAATTGATAGAACAAACATTTAATTGCTTCGTGTCAAGTTTCAAAGTTATCAAATTTTGTATCTAGACATAGATACAAAATTTGATAACTTTGAAAATCACGAATTTTCATACAACCGTTCATCCCTTATTTCACCCTCTTAGGGGTTGAATTTCGCAAAACCCCGTCTTAGCAAGCGCCTACGTGCTAAAAGAAACCTCCATGCAAAATTTCAGATTCCTAGCATTTGTAGTTTCTGAGATTCCTTGATGAGTGACCTTTCGCTTTTATAATTATAATTGTGTTTTTTAATTTCATTCTAACTAAAACACATATTTTTGTTTTGTTGCAAGCCTGGCGGACTTTCTAAGGTAGATCGTTAAGAGTCTGTCAATGTACCATATTTGATACATTCAATAAATCCTAAAATAAAAACTATTTTATTTTGTATTTTTTCTGTAATTTAAAACATACCTAAGAACACACAAAAACAAAAATTTACGTATATTTTAGGAATATTTTTTTTGCCAAGTATAGGGTTAAAATGGACCTAGTCTGAAACCAAAATATACTTAATTACATTTTGTCGGGCACATAGCATCAGAATCAGAATAATTTATTTAGCATCCCATTATAGCTTAAATAAAATGAATAGTCTGATGATAATTTGCATAATATCTCGTACAATGACTTCGAAAGTTCGAAACTGCGAATGCAACGAATGCAAACATCGCAAATTGTTAAATAGCGCCATCTAGGCAGTGTTCAGTAAAATAAATTAAACATTTCGAAGAATTCGTTTCCGCTCATTCCATCAAAACCTTCTTGTTTCTTTGTTGAAATCGTTTTTACTTATATCGCTAGATGTCGCACTAAGTACATAATACAACATTTTGTTAAAGCGCCATCTATGCATAAACAGGAACACTACGCAACCTCCACAAAATAGGTGCAGAGTTTTCATAGCTCCATTGGTTTTATTTCTAACACCACTCAATAGGTGGCGTCACAAGTATTTTCAAAAAATCTTTTGATGTTTTTTTTTGAACTGAAGTCTTCTTTTGGCGGACCACATACACATTTTCCATGGGCTGTGAATTGAGTTCAATCGTCAGGTTCGTAAATGATAAGAAATCTTTGGGTGTACTCGGATTATCTTGATGGCCATGGTCATGGCCACGCCCTCTGGTTTCACCAATATTATGCTGAGTAAAATAGACTTTACTAGTAGCGCCTTTTGATTTTGCCCACGCCGTTGCCGTTCCAGTTATTTTCCCGCGGTCAAAATAACCTAAGTTAACTTATTGGTAGATAAGTATTGTAGGTGCCCATGTACTTTCCGATATTATGAAAATAAGATAAGATAAGGAAACTCTTTATTAAAAGCCACATAAAATAAAAACACAAAAATTACAAGAGGAACTTAAGCAAATCTTTTGCTAGACATTTTAATTGGCGGCCTTGTCGCTTAGAGCGATCTTTTCCAGGCAACCATTTAAGTTTTTCAATTTAATGTAAGTAGGTATGCGATTTTGGGGGAGTCATGTCATGTCTGCTGTGACTTTGGCCCGTGCCTATTTACATTATATTGACTTTGTTGAGTCCATCACGGTATCGAGTTTCAGGCTCTATGCTATGTTTGCCGAACCCCGGTCTCCTCTTCGCGTTTGAAGCACCTATTAGTCCTTTGGTAGATATAACTAGCAAACCACTAGGTATCACTTCAACGTACGAATTTGTTGAGGTACCTATCTACTTAATGCGGCAACCACCGACACAGACACTAGTGCATTTAGTTAGGTAAAATTACAGAGAAATTATCTTTTACATATGAGTGTAGAGCGCAGTGTAGTGCTAGACTGTAATTTGGACTCCTCAGGTTCAAATGGCTGCGTGGCGGTGTGCTGTTCTGGGAGGCGTGTTTACCATTTGTTATGTCTAATCATATTGAAGTGTTACAAAATGTAAATGAATAAAAGTGGTCAAGTGCGAGTCGGACTCGCCCATGAAGGTTTCCGTAGTAGCAAATAACATAATATAAAAGTTCTTGTAGTTCGTTGTTACTTTAATCATTAACGAATTCGTGACGTATTAAAATAAAACTACTTATGTAATAGATCTCATTCAAACCAATTTTCGTTGAAAGTTTACACAAATCATATATTTTTTTAGTTTTGTCATTATCTTATTTTAGAAGTTACAGGGGGGGGGGGGGGGACATGGAAGTGTCTCTCGCGCAAACTATTCAGTTTAGAAAAAAAATGTTAGAAACTTCAATATCATTTTTGAAGACCTATCCATAGACTTATAGTTTCGATGGAAAAAAAAAAAATTCAGTTGTATGGGACAACCCCAAAATTTATTGATTTTTTCATTTTCATGAAAATCTTAATGCGGTTCACAAAATACATCTACTTACTAAGTTTCAATAGTATAGTTCTTATAGTTTCGGAGAAATGTGGCTGTGGCATACGGACGTACAGACAGACAGACATGACGAATCTATTCGGGTTCCGTTTTTTGCCATTTGGCTACGGAACCCTAAAAATTAAGATGACGTCTTAGATAAAATTAATATTTTATACCTAAAAGCAGATCTATAAAATTGAGGAGCATAAAATCACTAATCTTTTATAAACTTTTACCGATGCTTATCTTTCTAACTGAGTATGTAATAGATCAAACGCCGTCGTACGTTTCGCCCACCCCAGTATGGATGGCCATCAGTCATATTACGCCGCTAAGTAGGCACACGGCATCCACGTATGTTTAACAAGTCGCCCACGGCACTCGCGATTTTATATGCAAACTGCTCTGCCCTGATAAATTGCCCTATTATTTAAGATTTGACGCGAATGATAGGGATTTTTGTTTTTATAGAAGAGCTTTGGGTGATAAACGCAAGGGTTATTTTTGATGTTACGAGTTACTTACCTCGTCCAAATCATAGGTAACTAATCCACATTTAATGAAGTAAATACGTCTTTAGGCTCTTTGAACACTTTTTGGTAGGTGGAAATCTTATGGGTAGGCGTCATCGACATGCTAATTCAGTTATTTAATTTATTTCAGTTACCTATTACAATCCATATTGTTGATGATTTACAAAGTCAAAAACTTACATTATTAATTAACAATTTAATTAGTACATTAAGACGCAATACACACATGACATTATAATAAAAATCAAACCAACATTCAAATTATTATTAAAGTAATTTTAGATGTGCCTTGAAAACTGCATCCACACATCCTTAAAATATTTTGGTTCGAGTCTAGAATGCCCAACAACTAGTCAAGTGCTGCATTATTGAGTAGTCCAGATCCACCCGTGAGGCGAGCAACTGCACTAATGTAGCGTCGTCGGTGGGTGGCGGAGTAGTGCAGCTAGACAAGCAAGTTGCCGCTTTTTGGATGGGTAAAATCTTGTGATGTGCTGAAACGTAGCTACATTGACAGTGAAAAAAATGGTCCGTGAGCTCAAAGTCGCTCAGCGAGCGAATTATGCTTGGAGGTTTCTCTGAGGGATTGCATCCGCAATGAAGGAATTCATCAGAGAACTAAAGTCACCGACATAGCTCAGCGTATTAGGAAACTGAAGTGGCAGAGTGCTGCTCATATCTGTCGCAGACATGATAACCGTTGGGGCAGACAGGTTCTGAAATGGAGACTGCGATTCGGCGGACGTAGTGTAGGACGCCCTGATACTAGATGGAGTGACGATATACGAAAGACGGCTGGTGGTGGCTGAAAACGTAAGACTGAGGATCGGACTGAGTGGCGTATTATGGGAAAGGCCTATGTAAAGCAGTGGACGAATACAGACTGATAATGATATAAAAATTGGCAGTCATAAGAACCGCCGAAAGTAGTGAAAACTTAACTCAGAATTTGATAGCTAACATTGGAAACTACGCGGGTGAAACCGGAAGCAGCCATGGCATAGAAATGCTGACGAATTTCTAGATGGCCAATGGCCATGGTCCCGAGTTTACCCGAAGATTTCTTTTATACCCGAGCGTGATGCTTGAGGTTAATTCACAGCCCACGAAAAATCTGTAGTTATGTGGTGCGCTAAAATAAGTTTTCACTTCAAAAATCTTGTGAACTCGCTTCACCGGCATTTTCTTCTTTATGTTCTTCTTTCCTTGTTTTGAGGAGGTAGGGTTCCGGCACAGTATAAAGAAATTCTGAACGCTTGAGCACACTGTCACAAGAGAAAGAAAGTGCGAAGCTGGCCCCGTCGTGGGTTCTCAATCCTTCTGCATCCCGTAGCCTGCGTCTATTAAGCGTCTGTTATTACTACTAATTACATGCGTAATTAGTAGTAGTATAGTATTATTCTCCTAGTAGAGTGTTTTAACTACAGATATGACGTACTATGCAACATTAGTGCACTATGATTTTCCAGAGAAATTGCAGGGCTCAGAGATAAAACATCTTATAGCTCTGGGTGACAAGTGCAGTGCAGTGATAGGTAATGATTTGGACTCTTTATGTTTCAATAGCTGCGTGAGAATGTACTGTTATGGGCAGGTATGTTAGTTACCATCAGGCACATGTCCTACTCGTCTCGTCACTCCTTAACTGAAATAAAAAAATACCGCATTTTTTTTAAATACAGTGACGAGGAAACCCTTCGGCTTATGGACAGTAGTACGTCTGAGCCTTTCAGTGGGAACATAACACTGCGGACTTCTCGCAAAGATGTAATGCTATGTTCACATGCACGCCGTGCAGCCCGGCGGGCTGCCTGGCAGGCTGCGCGGCATGCAGCCCGTCCCAGGCCGGCGAACATTCAAGCTCACACGCACGCCGTCGTGTCAATCAGTGCCAGCATGGCGGGCAGCGAGGATCTCGGTCTTGTTGCTGCCATATCCTTTGGCTCAACTTATTTTTATTGGAAAAACTATTTTTATTTTTTATCATCCAAGTATCGTAATTTTTTTTCTTGTCCTTATGGAATTTATGTTCGGGGTTCCATAATATTTCTTCTTCCTGGTATATAATATTCCAGGAACGTCAAAATTGTCTCGTTTGACCATTCCACTATGTTGTTATCTCCGATCGTAGCGACTTTTTCAGCAACATTGGAGATCCTCTCGTCACGAAAGCGCGAGAGAGACTGACTGCCCGCGCGCGTGTAATGCTACGTTCACACGCGCGCGTTTAACTCGACATTCAACGTGCACATTCACATTCACGAGCATGTAAACGGTACGCCCGAGCCCGTAAACGCGCCTGTGAACGTGAATGCCGCGAACCGGGCGAGTGGCGGTTTTTTTGGCAAAGTTCAAAGGATGAATGTGCGGGCGCCCGGTGACTGTTTACACGCGCGCCGTCAGTCAGTCTCTCTCGCGCTTTCGTGACGAGAGGATCTCCAATGTTGCTAAAAAAGTCGCTACGATCGGAGATTACAACATGGTGGAATGGTCAAACGAGACAATTTTGACGTTCCTGGAATATTATATACCAGGAAGAAGAAATATTATGGAACCCCGAACATAAATTCCATAAGGACAAGAAAAAAAATTACGATACTTGGATGATAAAAAATAAAAATATTTTTTCCAATAAAAATAAGTTGAGCCAAAGGATATGGCAGCAACAACACCGAGATCCTCGCTGCCCGCCATGCCGGCACTGACTGACACGACGGCGTGCGTGTGAACAGCTTGAATGTTCGCCGGCCTGAGACGGGCTGCATGTCGCGCAGCCCGCCAGGCAGCCCGCCGGGCTGCACGGCGTGCATGTGAACATAGCACATACAGTCACCGGGCGCCCGCACATTTATCCTTTGAACTTTGCCAAAAAACCGCCACTCGCCCGGTTCGCGGCATTCACGTTCACAGGCGCGTTTACGGGCTCGGGCGTACCGTTTACACGCTCGTGAATGTGAATGTGCACGTTGAATGTCGAGTTGAACGCGCGCGTGTGAATTGATGTGCATCATTCAGAAAATCATACAACAATACCTACCTATTTGAAGAAACAGTATGTATACTTATCTTAATAATCTGTGGTCTATACCATAGACATCTTACTTCTTATTGATTGAGTAAACGGGTAACTCACGTGTAATGAGGTCGGTCAATCCGACTCGAGTTTCGGCCGCGTCCGGCGGCCTTTTTTAAGGAGAATGTACGCGCCCGATGGCTTCCTGTTTGGCACTACCCGTTTACCCAATCAATATGTGTAACAACCACGTTAATTTTAATACTAAAATCTTACTTCATCTTGACGCCATTATAGGGCGATATTACGGGCATAAGAGAAAAAACATTCTAGATTTTATGATAGGCAGTGATTTGAACTATTCATTTAAATTCAAATAATTACGTAAAGCGTGTTCACTTTGTTGACATTGTTACTATACCTGTTTTTGTCTAGTTTCTCTACCCTCATACGATAATTATGTTTTGTGATGGGAACTAAATTAAGTTCATATGTGCCAATTCTTAATAATTTTAACAATCAACTATGTGCGGGTATGTGAAACTGTGTTGCTTACAATCAGTAGCATGTCTTGCTCGTCTCGCCACCTAAACTAGTTTAAAAAAATAATTAAACACAATGGCACTACAAAAAAACTAAAGTGTCCAGAAATGTACCTTCTACAACGCTAGAGCTAATCACCACTAATGTTTTGATACGCTCCAATTATGTGCATCTGCCTGCGTATCTATCCGTAACATCGGAGCATGACGGACAACCCTCTCCGGGCTGGGTGCCGGTTAACCGTTAAAATGAGTAATGAAGGATTCACGCAGAGGTCCCCAACCAAGAGGCTCATTGTAAAAACGAAACCGTAAAATTATTTTTCTGTGACACTGAACAAAGTCAATTATGCAATTAATGATTGTGCAATTAAAAAAATAAAGTCACACGACAAATTACACATTTTTGTTTTATAAAAATAAGGGAACCACACCTTTAACATATGTAGGTATTAACGCCAAGCAGTGATGTACAACAATTTATTTCTGTGTTGCTATTTCGGCTAAATGCCATCCTACAAGTTCTTGTTTATAATGATTTTAGCAAAAACTTATTGCATTATAATGCATTGTAATTGAAATTGGACAAAATTCGAACAACATATGAAATAATCTCCCAATGTGACTTTTGAAAAATAATTGGCATAAAACATTAGCGCATTAATATCTAGTCATGTATATTGGTATACATATAGTGAGGCAAGTGTATGTTATCTACTGCAATGTAAATTGCCATAACTTTAATTTAAAAAAACCCGACTGAAAAAAACAGCTTAAAAAAGCACTATGTAATACAATAGGTACTATCTAAGGGCACTTGGGTGATTGAGACAAATCTAACGATATAATTGTCAAAATCCATTCAGCCGTTTGGAAGATACCTGGGAATAAAGAAATTTACAATTATATAAGATACGCGCAAAAACCATAACTCTTCTTTCAGTCGGGTAAAAAATACAAATGCTACAACTTGCAATTTACGATTTACGATCATTTTAGATATTGGTAGCCCAAAATTCTTAACCTACATATAAAACACATGACCGGATATCAGTAGTTGTGTACAATATAAATGTATAAATTAAGAATTTAAAAACACTACTATGTATGTGCTTGACCATCGCTTTATGAAGTATATCGTTCTTGTCACGCTTAAAAAATACATAGGTATTGGTTTAATTTGCTCCAAACAGGTGTTTCTTACATATTATTGAATTTAGGTGGCTATTTCGATGATTCTCGGCACGGTGGAAGATAAAACTATTTAATGTTGTTAACGTCTACAAATCTATAAAAAAGTTAATATTTCTAGTCCTAAAAAAACAAGATTAGTTTGATCATCAACTCACCCGGCTGGATGAAGATGTACCTGCAATAATGCTGCTACAACTTTAAATTAGGTTACAGGTTACGATTTCTGAAAAATAAAAAAATCCCGAAACAAAACTGTTGATAACCTCTGTTTACTCACCCAAAATGCACTTATTAAATCCTTGTATAAATATGAAAAAAAACCTCGTGATTATCATTTAATTTCATAGGCGTTTATTGATTCAGAAAGGGAGACGCGTGCGATGCCAGCACCTGCTTCCGTCGATAGGGTTAAATCAATATTTGGACTAATGTATTCAGACTTTTTGTCTTTTTGTTTGAACTTCTAAGGATAGCTTATAAACAAGCCAGTTCTGATATTAACTCGATTAAAACAGGAGAATGGATTTTTAAACAGCTGTTTCGAAAATAACCCAATGTACCAAATGATTTTTTTTTATCTGTAAGACGGGAATACGCACTTTATGTTAAGTCCGTAAGTTCAAGTATTCCATTTTGTACACTGAGTGACCGATAGAAAAAAACAAATGAATTATGGTTTAAACACACAAACACATGAGTAAATAGCTGTATAAATTTGAAATTGGAATTTCTAACCTAATAGGAGATATTTGAGATCAAAGTACGACAAAACACCAATTTCATACGTAAGTAAGGACCGTATACGTAAGTAAGGAATATTATTATGTTCTAGCTTATTCCATAAACGTTGTTCCGCCATTTATTTATATCAATCGAATATAATGTCACAGTAATTGAATATAATGCCATGGTGACGCGACACTTCTCGTCGCTGAACGATGGTTAATTTATTAATTTGCGACTACTCTCACGTTACTTCCCATATCTACAAAAGTACTTTTAACTGATCCAAACTGATACCTCTCAATTGTATCTTCTACTTTACTTTACAATACCGGTCACTGATGACTTGGCAACTTAGCGTTAAAATGCTTATTCCTTGGTTCCTGTTTAATTTTCCACAGAGGTTTGAATATCGAGTTAAAATTTCTGCAGAGTCTATGCTGTTCCGGCCATACTTTTTGAAAGTCTTGGCATGTACATAGGTACGTAACTTCCCAGACAAAATAAAATTTAGTAGAAAGTGTAAATCTTTGAAGACTCGCTAAGTAAATTCGTGGAGTTGCTTATAGTGTAACGCATCGTAGATGTAGATTTTAATCAATTAATTCAACACATTTGTAACAACTGCATCTTTGATAACTTACTCCGATCGACTCCCACGGATAAGAATCACAGTTCAAAGCGACGCAAGCAAAAAATCAATAAAAAATATTGTGCCTTAGATTGATTGGCTTGGTCTGACCCTTTACTGATGCGACAGAGTTTTTGTATACTTCCACAAAAAAGTAAATGTATCAGTGTTTATTTGTGACAATTTGCTTTGTCGGTTTGTCCCAATTTACATTTGAAAAGGCTTTTTTGTGAGCGGAGCAACCTGTAACGGCGCAGTGAATGATTCAGGTATGGTTATAGTTGAACTGATACTGTCAGCTGGATTTGATCGTGACTGAGGGATATCTACTAACTATGGAACCTACAGAGTTCTGAATTACATTTACTTTCGCCTTTTGTGCCCAAATTCTTTTCAATTTTGTGTTCACTGTTTTTCTGTGTCATATGATTATTGTAGTTTAGTAAAATGTTTGTATTGTATTGTTGTATCTGGCATTGGCGAGTATTCGTGTTTGTGTTTCTGAGGTCTTTGTTTGTTATACTTGAATGCCTTTTGTTTTTTATTTTGCTGAGATTTCATCATTTTGTAAAAATGAAACGCTACAATTCTTTTTCCAATTATCAACTTTGGTAACTTATTTTAAGTAGATATAAAGGAACATATTATGACACTTAGCCTCGGATAGTCTGTATTGCCTGTAAAAAAATCAATATCGCAGAAAGCGCATACACCTGCATGCAAGTGAAATAATTATTCTCATACAAAATACGGAGAGCTTATCGAGCTAGAAGCATTTCAAATACCAATTTTTCTTACTAAATTGGTGTTAGGGTGTTACTACGATATAAATACTTATGTCAATCAGAACGGCGATCATATCACCTTGCTCTTGTATAGAGCGACCATCGCATTCAATATATTTAGTCTAGACTCTTACCTCCCAAAAACCTATCAAATTTAAGAACGTAATCCTTGGGCGATTCTACTCGACAGAAATTGTAGTTATACTTTCGCGATTTAAATTCATATTGGAAACATAGCACAGGATTTAATCTTAGATCCTGATCGTGACTTCAAATCGCGAATGTTTAAAAACTACATAAATTGTACGATGTAGTATCAACAATGTTCACCTCAAGCAGTCATACAGGACCTGTATCCTGATTTAGTAAATCTGACCGCGGACACCTAGTAGAATTAATCGATTAATCCAGGTAAATCTCTGAGCTGACGAGCTCAGAGACAGACTGAACACTACACATGGTGAGGTGACCACATTACTGTCACATAGCCGACACTTTTCAGTCAAGTACCCTGATTCACAACGCAATCGGATTGATCAATCTCGACACGGAATAATTCTCATGCCGTCCTGAAATCAGCACCCTGATGCGCCATTTAAATGACCATTATAAATTGACATAAGAAATTGTGTGAAATGTTTAACCGATAAATTTATTATAAATACTATTATTATAATATAGTACCCTGATTCACAACGCAATCGGATTGATCAATCTCGACACGGAATAATTCTTATGCCGTCCTGAAATCAGCACCCTGATGCGCCATTTAAATGACAATTATAAATTGACATAAGAAATTGTGTGAAATGTTTAACCGATAAATTTATTTAAAAGTATCAAGATGGTTGCTTCTCACACAGTCACCCAAGAAGATTTGGTACTTGACAACGGACTCCGGGTCGGAACGGGGTAATCGATCAATCCGGGTCGTCACGAACAGACCGCACACTGCAAGTCGCGAGGTGGCCACATTACTGTCATCTGGACGATTCTATTTGGTCACCACTCGCCAATTAAATCATGCAATAATTTAACATGAGATTTCTTAAATTGTGACAATGTTATAGGTACATAAATATATGATTCGTCGTTTTATTTCGTGCGATTATAGATGCCACGTTTTGTACCATCCCCAGGTAGGTTTAAAAAAATAAAACGATATAATTTTAAAACTTTTACGTTTACGTTCAGGACATAGTCAGTCAAGTTTAATTACAAGAGTAGATTTGTATATTTTGAATTTACTTTCAATATAAAGTATTTATTTCTGTAAAATTGTACGTATTGTAATTTTTATAAATCAAACTGAGGAATACCTAAATACCGGCCTAGCCGAGTTTGGGTTCCATTTTCCACTAAGCAAATTGTAAAAATGTGAACTTGTGAGCTGAATAAATTTATCTTTTATCTTTTTTATTAAAAAAAAACTAAGAAAGTAATTTGTTCAGTAAAATAATGGTATTCGTCATATTACAAAAGCTTCGCGTTTACTAAAAGCTTACGCCATAGATAATACATACTTTGTTTTGAATAAAGCCAACTCGGTGTGAAAAATCAGGAAGAATCTTTGTATTTCTGACATTACGCAAACCTAAGGCGAGCAAATTGAGTTTAAGTTTTATTTTATTTGTCTCTATGCAATAATAACCGCCGCGCACTTCAGCGTTCATGTCTTTTTTGAGATTAATTTATACTTTTTGCATTTGGTATGCAAGAAGAATATAAAAATTCAAATAAGAAAAATGAATGTATCAAGTAACGTTTATTAATATCGAAGTTAAATATAAAACCATCAAAGTTAAAACCCATCTCGTGAACAAGCCCAGTCAAATAAAATTCATAGACCAACCAAGAAATTGAGTCTTTGAATCCCCACAAACGGTGTAATTGGCCGTAATGGAGATAAATCAAGCGCACAATACGGTGTAAAATACGGCGATAGCTCGACTGCAATCCGATTACTGCGTTTCATTGCAACGATCGACTTGCGGCCTATCTACGGGCTTAGTGGATGTTAGACAATAGAAGCAATCAGCTCTGCCGTAATTTATGTAGTCGTTTTTGAAACCAATATTTGAGTTAAAAATAATAATTGATACAAGGGTACGAAGATACACAGCACATAAGATAGATATTATATTTAAGACTTAACACAAAAAACTCTGCAATCGAGTAAAAATGCAATCTCAAACAAAAATTAAAAACATTTGAAAAAAAATTGTCGCGTCTAAAAGTAACTTTTGCATAGAGCTGTAGATTTTAGAGATGTCGATTGTAAAAGTTTTTTTTTTTTTTTTGCATAGGTGGGAGTATATTTCGAGAGTTGGCGGCAAATGTTGGATAGGTATTTGTGGCAAGCCGAAAAGTTGTCACATAGCTCTCCTATTATACTGGGGTATAACACGGAGGTGCAGCGTGCAGACCGGCCCTTCTACCGCCTAACTAAACCGGCTATGGCTTTGTTATTGCTGTATCTATCATTTCAATCAAAAATAAAAGAGATAGCAATATCAAAGCTATGACAGTTTTGGTTAGGCGGTAGACCCTCAACCATAGGGCAATACTATTACTATTGTACTATTTTATCCAGGATGAAAACTAGCCGCAGCATTATTCTATTGCGGAAAGTATAATAATAACTACATCATTCAAATCTGTTCAGTAGTACTCGTATGTAAAGATAAAAAACGTTAAGAATGCATAAACCAAAGATACAACCTTTCAAACTATGACAAACGTACACATACATAATTATTTATTATAGGTATTTACACGTTATAAAAATATAAAAAGCAAATAATATAGAAAAATATAATCGTAAGACCGAAACTCGTGAGTTTATCAATTAAAGAGATTTCTTCCTAGACATCACTGACAGCAAGAAAATCTGTAAAATGAAAAACAGACTGTGAGGTTTGGATGTGAAGTAACAAGATTATAATTTATTTTCTCCGAAAAAGCAAAACCCGACTACAATTTGACATTAAACAGACACTGAACCAAATTTAACAAGAAGCCGTAAAACTAAGTTATCCAAAGTAAATTTTAAATGAGTGTAAATTTTAGTTTTTTGTTTACATTAAAAAAACACCATAATGATTCCGATAAAAAATATTATGCGACTATCTCTAAACTACGAGTATGCTCTATCAAACAAAAATTAACCATCAGAATTCATTCACAATTGACAAAGCTATCGCGTAACATACAAAAAAACATATAACCTAATTGAAAACCTACTAATTTTTTGAAGTCTGTTAAAAATAATAATAATGAATAATCTCGTTAGGCAAAAATATATAATATAGATTAAATAATAATATCGTTAGGCACTCACACATCTTCAGCCTAATCACCTAACCACCGGTAGCCTAGGTCCTTGCTCCGCCGCAAGCTCCGATCTAGGTCTTATAATGTTTAGTCAAATCATTTATTAAAATACTAGGAATTCCCGCCAATTTAGCGTAGTTCCCGTTCCAGTTATTCCCCAGGATAAAAAATTGGCAGTCATAGAAAGTGCCGATAGCAGTGAAAACTTATAACTCAGAATTTGATAGCTTACCTTGGAAACTACACGGGTGTAACCGGAGGGCGTGGCCTCGCCATCTTGGCATGGCCATCTAGAAATGCGTCAGCATTTCCCATTGGCTGATGCGTTTCTAGATGGCCATGCCATGATGGCCTGTCCACGCCCTTTCAGCATTTCCTGGCTGACGTATTTCTAGACGGCCAATAGCCATGGTCCCGAGTTTACCCGAAGCTTTATTATCATACCCGAGGGTGACGAATGAATTCAATTCACAGCCCACCGAAAAACCTGTCTAGGCGCGCCTAAAGAAGTTTTCACTTCAAAAAACCTATGTGTTCTACCAGACTATAATCTGTTTTCCAAATTTCAACCCGATAATACGTTACGACGTAATTGAGCAACGAACATCCAAATATCCAATCATCCATTTGTTTACATCTACATATATGTATATTCATTAATAATTAATTTAATCAAAATATATAAGATATTACATGAAAATTTGTAGGATTGTTAAATTTACACTAAACAACGAAAATAAATGATTGAATAATGAAATGTAGTAATAGTGTCGTCACTATAATACACCATAAACACACGGCAATAGTTAAAAGAATAGATGACTTAATAATAATTCCATAAAAATTTATGGAATTATTATTAAGTCATTTTTATGGAATTATTATTAAGTCATCTATTGATTGACAGCTTATGATATAATAGTTTTGATTTGATTAGGCCAGTACCAAAGAGTTTTTTTTAAATTTTCCCCATTTTTTCAAATTAAAATTATTTATTTAACGATAAGAATTGATACTTATCTGATTTATTATTAGTAGCTTATAAGTAGTTACCCACCTACTTTCCATTCAAATCTATTTCATTGATTTCGTATCTCATATACATACTTACTGAAAATAATTCGGAATTAATTCTGGCTAATTGATATATTTTATTCCCACTAATATTATAAATGCAAAAGTAACTCTGTTTATTTGTCTGCCAGTTACGATTTCACGCGTAAACTACTAGACCCATTTAAAATAAATTTGATACAAAAATGGTATGTAGCGTCAGGACGAATAAATGGTACTTTTTAATGTGAAAAATGGGTTGTAAACGATTGAAAAAGAGGGTGAAGATCTGTGTGGAAGCATATTTTTGAAGCCAGAACCTTGAAACTTATTTTATTAAATCCTTTTTATTACATAAAATCTATAATACATTTTAAAATGTAAAGCAAATGCTATGTAGGTAACTCTTTTTACGAAAATTACTCGAACGGAGGAGTATGTAATTCCCCACACTACCCTATAGTTTAAATGGAGAAGGAGAGCAAAATGCTAATATGTTTTTAATGCATACATACTTACATTAAATCAATGAAAAATCAATACACATTACCATGTACTTGACACACACTCGCGTAATATTTACTCTTTTGTTTATTTGAGTTATGGCACATTTTTGTTTACATGGTTAAAGCACTGGACGACCTTTACACCTTTATAAATAAATATGGTACTCAAAGTTTGTATAAATTTTGCCCATCATGAGAGGATAAACATCCCACTTATAGTTTTAAGTAAAACGCGGGTCACACCGCGGGGCTCACCTAATAAAATAAATAAATGTGATACTGATAAATATGTAATAACTTTACCAATATTTTTAGAAAGGTTCTTACTAATGGAATTTAATGATTTCACTGATACCTACGCTCGTAATTATTTATAGTAAACTGTTTCGCCTACTATAGTAATGCGATCATAATTTTGTCGACTAATCTCGAGGTACAGTCAGTAACAAAATTCAAATGAAGACATTTGAATTTTTAACTTCACCTTGACCTTACTGACGTTCGGATAGAGAAAAATTGTGTTTCTTTCCCGCGAAAACAACTGAAGGTATTTCGATGAAAGGTTTCAGTAACATTTTACTAATATTCATTTTACTAAATTTTGGTAGTGGTAGGACTCTTAGCAGAGTCCGCCTGGGGAAGTACCACACCTTTGCCAGTTATTCTACCGCCAAGCAGTAATGTGCAAACATTACCGGTTTGAAGCGCAATGTTTCCAGAGAAATTACTTAGAGGGCTTAGAGATATAACAACTTAGATCTCTGGGTGTCGAGCGCAGTGCAGTGCTAGGTAATGATTTGGACTCTTCATGTTCCAATAGATGCGTGTCACTGTGCTGTTATGTGGCAGGCATGTAGCTTACCATCAGGCACATGTCCTGCTCGTCTCGTCACCATTTATTTAAAAAAAAAATTATAAATGTCTAACTTTGGACGTTAAGATGTTAATTCCTCAAGTATTACTTCGTGAGGTTGACATTAAAATATGTATAGAATGGAATGCAGTTAAATCATAGTCTAGAAGAACAGATACGCTACTTTTTATCCCAGGAAAACATAAACTACTCGGATAAAGCCACGGGGTGCTGTTAACAGTTCATACATCAGAATTACTCTTTAGATTGACATTGATAATATTGTGACATAATTTTATTGCTTACCTACTCGTATCTCTTTTATTTTTCTGTTATTTTGATTATATTTAGTTCCTTATAACTGCTGGTAAGTAAATCACCCATGGCACAGTGATCCATAACATCACGTGGCACAGTGATCCATAACATCACGTGGCACAGTGATCCATAACATCACTGTGCCACGCAGCAATTGGAAATTTAAGAGTTTAATCACTACCTAGCAGGTATTGCACTGCGCTCGGCAAACAGAGTGATTTATCTCTATGCCCTATAATAATTTCCTCTGGATGCATGTCTTGGACATGTCCAAAACGAAGAATGTCGTTCCTGTGTCGAAATAATAATTATTGCGTATTAAAGTATTATTAAGTTACGGTGGTCTAGTCGGGAGAACGGCGGCTGCCGATCCGGAGACCCCGGGTTCAAACCCCATACGCACCACTGTCTTTTCGAAGTCATGTGCGTAATGCTGCTAACTTAAAACGGTGAAGGAAAACATCGTGAGGAAACCGACATGTACCTAGAATCTTTCGAAGTCATGTGTCATCCGCCAACTCGCACTGGGCCAGCGTAGTGGATTATGGCCTTAACTCTCTCCTTGCGAGAGAAGGCCCCGAGTCCCAGCAGTGGGAACGTTTATTGGGTTGTTGATGATTAAAGTATTATTAGAAGTGCCGCGCGGTTTTACCCGTGCCCGTGCCGTTTCCCCGAGATAAAAACTATGTGTTCTTTCAGACTTTAATCTAACTGTGTTCCAAATTTCAGCCCGATTCATTCATATCTTACGACATGATTGAGCAACAAACATTGACAATTATAATATTAGTAGGCATAGCAGAGCTCCGCGGTTTTACCCGCACAGTTTCCGTTCCCGTTAATTTTTCCGGGACAAAAAGTTCTAAACTTCGACACAATTAATATTAGTAGGATTAGAAATGAATGTTGGTATCTGAATGTCCAACTGAAAGAAGCCGTCTCCAAGCACGTATAGCACGGATGCTTGATAGCGCGCTGTCATAACTCTGGAGGTAGTGGTGCGGTGTGCAGGCAACACTGGCAACTCGTAAATCCAGCTTCTAGATAGCGGTCAGTTCGCGCTCAGGTGCTACTGTGAGCCTGATACTAACGTCTTTATTCTAATATATCAGGCTAAGCAGAGGCGGGCACTTATCTGAAGAGAGGCACTGTTGTCTGTGGTGAACAAAAAGACGAAGTACCTACTTAGTATTGGCGGTGGAAAAAGATAGATGCGTAGAACATTCTTTACTGTGACACAAACTAACAGAAATTATGAAATAAAATGCTCATGTTCAAGTGCCATACGTAGCAGACCTATTGCTGAGAGCAACCTCTTCCAGGTAACTAACGCAAAGGAGAATTGCCTACATACGAGCTTAGGCGGGGGAAATTACGGTTATTTCTTATTTTTCTATCTTTTTGTTATATTCATTCGGTTAAATCACCGCAATTTCGCCAGCGTCCAAAGGACAATGCCCATTTTTGACCCGCTAAAATAGTTGTCGTGTAGACATATGAGTTATATATTAAAAAATTGGTGATTTTTTGTTGTACTCGTGTGCGAAGTTATATAACTTTCTAACATTCCAAAATAAAATAATTTGCATTTGTTTAAATTAAACCTACCATTTACCAACAAAGCTGACTTGTAAAATATTGCAATAACGAAACGGTACCTGCGTTTCGTTTTAGTGATCCGCGTTAGATTGAAATTGAAAATGGATATTATGCATATCAATTTCTTTCACAATTTCGTTTATTTACTACTTTTACATATTTAAATAACCATATATATAAATACGGCGACAAAGAAACTATCAAAGCTTTTTTTGGTAATGTAAACGAGGAAAAAGGTGGCATGCAATTTTCACCAAATCCAAATTGGTCAAAGATCAATGTCAAATTGACAAATCAAAAAAAAGTAAACAAGCAAAATGCATGGTTTTTTTCCTAACTTTGGTTTTCTGCTTGTTTAAATTGGTTTTAACAAAACTGGGAATTATGTGATTCAGTGCTCCTTATTACTTACATAATTGTGGTAATAATTACATAAAACCATATATTGTTGTGATGGCTTGCTTGTGTTTTCTGATGGAAACCCTCGATTGTTATGAACCTTCTAAGACCACTGTCTCGAATACCAAAATAATGAAATATTTATATCACAATTAAGATATTCCTTTCTGTGACAATATTTCTATGCGAATGAAGTGTTCATACTCTACAGGAAATACGGGGATAGCGCTAAGTTGCTACAAAACCTATGCAATTACCAATTTTAAAACCCTGAGTTGCTTTTAGAAGACAGACACAAGTTGAAGCAAATAAAATAGATATAATATGTATATTTTAGTTGAAAGTGATAGGGACAACCAGCAGAGGCCATCTTTCAGTACTGCTGTACTTGCATTGCAGAGTTCTTCGTGAGATTTCTAGGATGGCCAGACACCAGGACCACATAAATCCACGAGCAGAGTATTTTGGCTATGTAGTAGTTTTGGGCTATTAAATATATAAAGTTATTATTAAATGTAAATATAATTATATGATAGCAAACAATATATTTTATTTATCCTCTCTTGCATTGGTTTGAATATAGATTCAGTAGAAAGATATCGGTGAACAGTATTATCTACACTGATTTAAGTATTTTTTCAGGAAACCATGATAGGATGAGCGAAACATGTGCCTGATGGTAAGCAAGAAAACATGCTTGCCTTTAACAAGACACACTGTCTTGTGTCATAAATTATTAGAACATGAAGACAAGTCTACATCATCAGACCTGCACTCAGTTTAAGGCTTGTTTACCCTATGATAATTCCATCCGAGAACTATTTTATGGTAATCAGTTGGTAGTGAGAAGTACTATTAATCCTATTTATTCTGATAAGAAATATGTTTTGAAAGACAATACCATAGTTCTTTCTTTTCTTTTCTGTTCTAATCCAAAAGAAAACATAATTCTAAAATATTTTGACAGTAAACATAACCTTGCTTTTGGTTTAACTGTAACTCATTTTTGGTATTTAGGAAATGAAAAACACCAACAGCAGACGTTTATAGAAGCATTAACAATCCTAATTAGATACTATTCATCTCTATACACTTTCAGTATCAAAAAAGGTTGGCCAGGTTTTTCAATGTATGGGACGTGGGCATTGTCCTTTGAACATTGGGAGAACTTAATGAGTTGATTTATTTATACTATCAAATATTTACGATGTACGATGTGACAATATGTCATAAAATATAATTGGGATTATGACTGGGCCAACAATAAATGGGCCATTTTAATTAGGCTGACAGACAGATTTTGGAAAAAATGGGACACATGTTTTTTGTTTTATAAAATTATAAAATCGACAAGGATATATACTTACTGATCATTAAACTCCCGGTGTGGGGGGTTGTGACTTCACCCTGTAGTCTGTATATTATACACATATATTTATACACATCTGTATAAAAATAGAATATAGACGTGACGTTACTCGAAACTTCAAGGCATCAAATCTTCATTATTTTTTTTGTTTGTGAAAATATACGTGTACAATACTTTTTAATAATCTAACTAACGGACACGCTTATTGTCAAATGAGGCCAACTTCTATAAGTTCAGAATAACAAACAACACTCTAATAGTAATGGAGTTTCGACCTACCACGAAACCTTAAACGGTATTTTTTCTGACGTAACAAATATTGTGGGAATCTACAAAATAAGCAAATAAAGATTTAAAAGCGAAAGAAACATAATTACAGTCGCTCAAAGGGCTAGAAAACATCTGCTGACCCTCTAATTGAAGACAACAAAAAATATTTCACGGACATAATCATATCCGTCCATTGAAATCTTAAAAAATCGAAAGTTCTGCGGTCATCCAGTAAAAGTTAAACAAAATTAACTTTATTTTCCTGATGTCCTCAATAATTACAATGAATTTGTTCTATTAGAAATCAAGAACGCTGGTGCACCTGTTGCACGCATGAGCCAGGATTTTTTGTGGTCGATTCCTCTCAAATTTACATACAGCTCCCAACTCTTTGTCGAAGGATTATTATTTCAACCACAAAAATATGTATTAAATCGGCTGTGATTGACAAAGGCACAAAGGATAATGATAAAGAAGAGTACCACGTAACTGGGTAATATTATATGGTGAAATATTAGGGTGTATTTCCACCTTGTTAACGTCTAATTTGTTCGATTAGTCTGCACGAACGGTTTAGCAGAGAAAGGCTGCTTAGCCTTTTGTTAACCAAATTGGGTGCGTTTTAAAAATTAGCACCGATATATACTATCGATACCCGGTGCTTCGGTGATAATTTTAGCACAAAAAATGCGCTTTACGTGCGTTCAACCGCCCGTACAAAACAACCAATTAGTTCATCAAATATTATTGGTGCTTACTGAGGTTTTATAACGCCGGTTAGACATTGAAGTTCTCTTTATGCCCGGGATGCAGAGATGTAACTAATTAACGACTATGATCTACGAGAGACGGGAGAATTATGGCTCTCCTATCGAATTCCTGAATCATCCTTTATTAAGGCAATGAAACGGATTTATAGCGTCCAAAGCGATTTTATGTCAAAGTGCAGTTCATTGCCACCCGACAATGTCTCGAAGACAATGTAATTTTATGCTTAAATGAACCTCAGTTGAAGTGGAACTCGCTCGGAAAATTTTGAATGGCAATTTTGGTGTGCCTCTGTACGGCAGGCCTTTGTGTTTGCGTCGAATTGCAGTTATGCTTTATATAACAACAGGAGCGTAACAACTTTCCAGTCATCTCTCATTTGAATGAAAAAAGAGACTTCGTGCTAAAATGTTTTGTAACAAATTGCGAATCCTGAACTTTCAAAATGTCCAGTCTGGGGCGAGGATGCCGGTACCGCACCTACTCGTTTAGCAAATCTTTTGTTTGAAGAAAGTGTTGCTTGCTAAGTGGTTTGCGTCTACGAAATATTAACTTTGCATTCTATCGGTATACATTATTTCTTGTTCTAAAATTAAAAAAATTGCAAGCATGCTTAGCAAATTAGCACCAATGTGTTTCATTGTTATGCTCATTGTTTTAACCTCAAAAGATAATATCGGGAGAAAAACTGCATATTCGAAGAACAATATCTCTGACCTGAATGTCCAGTGTGCTGGATTATTGTGAGAAAATGGCGCGAATCTCTGCAGGAGGAATACAAGGAGCATCCTCTTATAACAATCAACAGATATAGCCATAAAAAGGTATCGTTCTTTGAACAATAAAATTAATTTTCTTTTTTTCCCCCACTAAAGGCAAATGAAAAAATACATATACTTACAGAGAAAAGAATGATAGTCACAGGGACTGCTGATAGGTTAAAATATAGACAACTTCCAATTTTAGTACCTACAGTACTAACATTGTACAAATATTGCACTAAACGTCACCTGTACCTATAGCTACAGATATCCTGATATTACGCATGAAGGTGATGCTACCACACAAGATTTCATCTATTCTTTTTTTTTACTTTTGTATTTACACTTGACCGCCATCTCGCCTGATGTAAAGTGACGATGCTTACCTAGAAGAAACCGATTCATTCTCAAAAAGTGTCGACCACGTACTTCCCGCTCCACTGCTCCACCGCCGCTCCGGGGCTACAACACTACATTAACGTATTATAGGTGACTCGAACTCATTAGATTTTCCCCTAATAAGCGCTCTCTTTAGGCGCAGAAGAAGAAGCAAAGCTAAAGAAGTTTTCACTCCAAAAACATAATACGAAAACTTGTATGCTTTATCTGGGCCTTTTGTACCTTGGCCTTTATTATAGTCGCTTTAATCAATCGGAGGTGGAACTGAAGTTTGAACCTGGCATTATTGCCAGTGACTCGTCGTCGCCTGACTATTAATAACTATTGATTGACCAAATCACAAATGATAGTAATGTATAAAAATGCTTCATATTATTTTTTAAATTTCATAGCTACTAAGTATTTAGCTATTTAGTAATAACTTCAATTTATAAATCCCGACTGCAAAAAACAACAAGTAAAAAACATTGTATACTATCTAAGGACACTCGGGTGATTGAGACGAATCTAGTTTTATCAATATCCAGCCGTTTGGAAAATACGTGGGAGGGGGAATAAAGAAATTTACAATCATACAAGATACAAGCGAAAACCCTAACCCTTCTGTCTGTCGGGTAAAAAGTGTTCACGATAATAGTACTACACAATAAATTTACTGTAAGATACTTTTGAGTTTCGATTGTGATTCTTTACAAAGAGTAGTCTATAGTAGTACTTACTAGTAAAATGATCACTAATTTATACAATTATCTAGAAACATAGGCAAAAGGTATATTTATTTTTCGTTCTATCAAAGTAATATATTTTCTCAAGTTTCTAATACATTCAGAAGCTAAATCATTTTCGGAGTGGGTAGAGTGGAAGCCCCGGCAAACAGTGTACGACGGATGCCACAAAATACAATAAACTGTTTATGCTGTCTATAAAACGTTCTCAAGATCTCATATTTTATGCGGAGCCGGGGATCCCAATTACAAACCAATGGTTCGTCATGATCAGAAATGTTCGGGATCCAATAAAAAAAAAAAAACCTCAAGATTTATGCATCGACTAGAAAACGGTCGGACACATTCCCAATAATGTTGCCACTTGTTTGTACATTTGGTTTTAATTAAATTAACGGTGTAATGAATCCCAAATTAATTAGGGTTGCCCTGTCATTAGTGGTTATGGTTCACTTTATAACCACAGGTAGGTAGTCAGGATCTAATTTAATTAACTTATCCCTAATAATTTTTAATGTAGGCTCGACCGTCAGTGTTTTTGGTTTTGTGGTACGAAAAAAAAAAGTTGAAAACAAAAAACGCTGATTCTTAAAATAAAGTCTCACTCCAAAGTGGTTCACGGAAAATTAAACACATAGATAGGTTACTGAAAGTGACGGAAGTATTGTGATAGAGATTTCAATCATTGTAGTTAGTACGATGCCTTAATATTATATTAAAATTTTATTACATTTTTTAATATCATTAGGTATACTAATTAATGATTATTAACATTTATTTGAAAATTTTGATTTTTGTAGGTACGTTTAAATATGTTTGTTGCTCGATAAAAACTTACTCACTCTCAACTCACAGGTCAAAACATATAACTCTTAAAGATAGGAAGCCGGAATAGCACATAGACACAGATCAAAAAATAGTTACTGACATAGGTTACACACAAAAACCTACTTACCTACTTAGATAGTACTTTTCAAAACTATACACGGAAAGATTAGCGGTATGCTAGTAATTTACCTTTACATTAGCACAACACAATCTACACAATGGGTATCTAGTCAACCTACAAGTATAATTGAGCATAACTTCAGAAGTATATTAATTAACGCTGGATAAACGCTAGTAATGAATAAACTCAAAAATAGGTAGACTCTTTTTCTGAAAATGCTACATAACATAGGCTATATTATTGCTCAAATTCTGTTAGTCCACAGAAATGTTACACTTTTTTGGGATTGGCTTGCGTTTTCAAAAAACGCATTATAATTTATTTGATGTGTAGCTGGGATAAGCATAATATGTATATAAGCTTAAGTTCAAATTTGTAGTGTTGCCACCATTCTCCCCCGGCTGCCATCTTAGAAAAGTGTGCAAAAGTTTTTTCACACGCACTCGTAAACTAGTAACCCTACAAAAAAATACAAGACTATATCTATTATAATTAACTTTACCCCTATTATTTAAATCTTAAATGGCAAATAAAAAGTTATAAACAAAAATAACGGAATATTTTTACACAAATTTTATTTCAAAGTTATAATTTTTTTTCTGTTTATTTTACAATAAAATGACGTCAATAAATAATCTTATCCGGACAATCTGAGTTTACGATAACCCGTACACATCAAAAACTTAAAATTGCTACTTCTGAAAAATGCAACCTTTATAATATTTAGGTAACTTTTCAATAGACTAGTTACCTATCTCTACGAAACTAATGAGGTGAAGTGCGCTGTTTTTTTTGCGAGAGACTTAAAGAAAGAGAGATGGAAGTTCTCTTCATTTCAGGGTTTTTATTGTGGGTAGGCCGCCAATCGGTGGAGTGTACTGTGGTACACGGGTGGGGTGCATATTTGTATCCACCCGTATTTTTTCATACTAAAAGGTAGCTTGCACATGAGCTACAGTTACAGACTAGGTATGTTACAGACTAGGTATAATCTGTGTTTTAATCCGATCCGTTGAATAGTGCCGATGTGTTTGAACAACAAACATCTAAACATTCAAACAGCAAACTTTTGCATTTATAATATTAATAGGATTACCTATTCAATTTTCCTTGGGTACATAAAAAGTTTTCTATACCAAAACACCAAAAATGTAACTCAATGCGTAAATAACTAACGCTCGATAAACGTAACCATGGTCCGTGATAAAAGTGACCGAGTCAGTTATTTATTGCTCATACCAAGCAGAAACTTCGTAAAAATAAACATGAATGGCTGCCTTATTGGGGCTTGATTTAATACTGCTAATAAAACAGTAACTAACCTTATATAAATTACTAAACAAATAAATAACATTGTTGGTCGTCAATGTTGAAGCGAAGGTTGCATCAAGATAATACTCGATTTTGTTATTATCGTCAGTATTACCTACATTATCATGTCTCTAACATCACATTTCTGGAATAAATAACTAAGTATTATTAACTTTATGTGACACTAGCAGTGCCCCTCGGTTTTAGCGGCGCAGTTAATGCTCCTTTTATTTTCCTATGATAATAAGGAGCCTATGTGTTCTTCCAGACTATAATCTATCTATGTACCAAATTTCAGCCTGATCCACTTGTACGTTACGACGTGATTGAGCAACAAACATGACATTTATAATGTTAATTGGATTAGTAGGAAGTAGGTTTTTATTTTTAAGTTTAATTATAATTTTCTGTTTTTTGTGGTGTAACATACACTATGTATTGTATTTTATACTAGCTGACCCATTTCTCTTGTCATAAATCTGGGGGCACGGCAGTGCCCCCGCCAAGTCGAGCGCGAAGCGAACACTGCCGTACCATCCTTTACTGGAACCATTTCGTCGCATTTTCAGGCCCCTATTTGAGAACCTCTGAATAAGACCAGAACGCTGAAATTTTCGTCATCTAGTAAGCTATAATCACGTACTTAAAATCCAAAATTTCAAGTCTGTACGTCATTTAGTTCCGAAGTTAAGCGAAAGCAAAGTTTCGCATTTACGACACTCATTCACTCACTCATGATCATCAAAATAGAACTAGTACTTCCCATAAACTCAGAGAGCTGAAATTTGGTACAGACTTAGGGTTTAATGGCCACATAAAGGGAAAACTATAAAAACTAGGAATATCGAAAATCTGGAGTACCTGGTGGTATACCTGGTTATTTGAAAACACGCCTTTACAAAAAATATTCAACTTTGTTTGTCTCTTCATTTGATGTCAAAAATCGAAGGTCTGAAGTATCTGATGAAGAACCCTCAGCTTGTCTCAGCTGTATAAGAGATATAGTAATGCCCCATTCTACTATTGGTACATAAAAAATCGACTGTCATTGCAAAAATCCTGCGTAGTGGGACACATCTTCTAATTTAATCTAGGCTATTGCTTCCTACTACTGGGCGAATGCCTCTCTTTCTGCTTTTAATACGCATGTAAATAAAATTAAAGTAAAACTCTGGATAAGGCTAGACTGACCTTTATTTATTTGCAAGCTTCTTCCAATCTTCTAAAGTTCTTTGCCTATAATGGAGAGTCTACTTAAATAATGAACGCGAATGGGCAATACGAAAAACTGTTGCTACCGTACAGGAATCAGAACCGGAAAAAAAGAAAAGAAAGATTTGTAAAGTTAGGATAACAATATAATGTATGGGCAGAGTCAAAATTTTAATACGCATATGTATATAAATAAAATTAAAGGAAAACTCTGGATTAAGCTAGACTGGCTTTTATTTATTTGCAGTCTTCTTCCAATCTTCTAAAGTTCTTTGCCTATTATGGAGAGTCCACTTACATAAATAATGAACGCGAATGGGCAATACGAAAAACTGTTGCTACTGTACAAGAATCAGAACCGTCAAATAATACATCTAATATAATAAATCAATAAGTCCACGTTTCTACAAAAAGAAGTGAAATCCCACCAAAAACATTCTGTAAAAAACTAGCCAAGTCTCGATGAAGCGGTATATTTATCTCTAAAAAGTAATGAAATCTAGACAAAGCCGTGCCAAGTCTAAGGTTCCTTACTGCGATTTCTTTATTATTATAGTTAATGTTGTGTTACTTGGCCGTTGAACATTCTTTATACGTTAGCCCGTTAGTAGATACAAGTCAATTTTGTTTACACGTTATGTATATCTGTTGTAACTACTTATGTTTGTTAAGCGAGATAATACTCTATACTGGTATTGGTAATTGGACGCTAGTGTCTCTTAATAGGCTGTTGTTAATCAACAGCAAGCACCTGCATTCATCATGGAATGCTGACTTCTGCAGACGGTACAGACGGTCGTCTGCTGTACAGACGGACTTCTATCAACGAATAGAAGTCCGTCTAGACTGGAAATATTTTTTTAAACAGTTTGTTTCCGGCTCGCCTACACATAAGTATTATTTATTTATTTATTTATTTATTACAATTACTCAAAAACTTACAGCTAGAGCCAAAACGTTTCAGAGCTTATAATTTACACTACACATTATATATGAAAAAGATAAATATAAATAAAAAATATATAAAATCTTACAAATTTACATTTTTGTACTAAAAAACGCCATACAGTTTAAAATGATTGTGTTTAAATTCGAATGGAACAAATCCACGTCTGGCCGGTGCGACAAGAGATCGTTGAGCAAGGTGAGTGCGTGATTCGTGGGGGCGAACCGAGCGGTGTCGGAGCGCGGCGGCGTCACCGGCGCCAGCAGTTGCGGCGGCCGGCGGCAGCGCCGCGCCGCCGCGCGCGCGCGCGACTCCCACTCCCCGACGTACAGCGCGCACTGCGCTAATGTAGTAGGATTATCTATCCTATTATTGAGCAGCTGGTAATAATGGACGACGATAGCACACTTGCGCCGCAGCTCAAGAGTGTCCAACCCCACCATACCCGATACGAACAAGGAGGGATAGTCCCAGGTTGGGTAGTACCCATAAATTTTTTTGTATAAAAAACGAGCAAACTTTCTCTGAATTTTTTCCAATAACGTAATATACTTGACTTCGTGCGGATTCCAGATAATCGAATTAAATTCTAAAATGCTTAAATTAAATTCTAAAAACTAAGGCGTAATATAGCGTTACAATGGTTTGTACGTTTTGGAATCGCGGCGATTGCCTGATTACAAAACCGAGGGATTTATAGGCTCGTTTAGCCATTTCCGTGATGTAACAGTTGAAACTGAGTTTAGAATCGAGCGTCACACCCAAGTCCCGTATGTGAGTGACGCGCTCCAGCGCCGCTCCGGACACGTGATAGTCGTAGACGCAGGGCGAGCGGCAGCGCGTGAAACTAATAGTCTTACATTTCATCACGCTGAGTTCCATCTCGTTCCTGTCGCCCCACCTCACCACACCGTCGATATCGCGCTGCAGAGCCTCACAGTCCGCGGCTCCGCCTATGCCCAAGAACAACTTGACGTCATCGGCAAACATCAGACACTCAGCCGTCCTGACTTCATTCGGCAAATCATTTATCATTATCGAGAACTGAGTCGGACCCAATATCGAACCTTGACTCACTCCTGAAAGAACAGTATAAGGGTTTGATTTGTATCCGAGGTGGTAAACGAATTGTGAACGGTTATAAAAATAATCACAAAAAAAAATTACTAATTTGGGACTGAAACCGAACTCAAAAAACTTTTTCAGAAGGGTATCATTATTGACCCGGTCGAATGCCTTTTTCGTATCGAAATACGCCGCATCTACCTGCCCACTCTGGTCCATTCTGGAAGTAACATAATCAACATAGGTGATAAGATTAGTCGTTGTCGATTTATCAGAGCGAAAACCGTGTTGACTAACGTTAAGTTGAGATCGAATTTGCAGGGAGATGTGACGATTCAGAATTGTCTCGAAAACTTTACCGAATGCCGAAAGGACCGCTATGGGCCTATAATTTTCGATTTTAGTTTTATTGTCATTCTTAGGTATAGGGGTCACCCGGGAAATCTTCCATTCGGCAGGATAAATCGCCGATTCCATGCACATATTAAAAATATATAGGAGTGGTTTTTCCAAAACACCTACACAGTCCTTTACAATAAAAGGTGGAATGCCATCAGGCCCGATGGACGAATGTGGTTTCAGACGCCTGACCGCATGCTGCAAGTCGGCAGCAGTGATATGATCGATCGCGACGCGCGGCGGGCCCAGCGCGGCGGCGGCGGCGGCGCGCGCGGCGGCCGCGGCCGACAGCGCGGGCGGCGAGCTTAGGAACACCGACCTGAAGAACTCGGCAAACGCGTCGACGGCTTCAGAGCCCGATACCGATTTTCCCTTGTATTCGAATTCCTCGCAATAATTTCTATTCACGCGTTGTTCCTTCACAAATTTCCAGAATTTTTTTGGATCTTTGGAAATAGCGCACTCGGTATCTCTGACATATGTCTCATGAGCCTCGTTGATTAATCCCTTTGCACGATGTCGATAAAGTTTGAACATTTCATAATTAAACTCTTTACCTAACTCCCTAAATTTTTTTCAATGAAAACATTGAAATTCTTTATTGTTCACACCATATAGGATACAGATAATTTAGTAAATAGTAAAACAAAAACAATTGACTGGTTATTGAATCAACGTTTTCCAAGTGACCATTTTCCAGCGTCAATGGTAGCGGTTCTGGTGACAGATTGGTGCAATTGTGTCATGGAGCACCTGGTTTTGTACCCTTGTGTACTAGTGTACCCTTCAACGGCCAATTCACACAACATTAACTATAATAATAAAGAAATCGCAGTAAGGAACCTTAGACTTGGCACGGCTTTGTCTAGATTTCATTACTTTTTAGAAATAAATATGCCGCTTCATCGAGACTTGGCTAGTTTTTTACAGAATGTTTTTGGTGGGATATTATTAACCGAATTAAATAACAAAGTAAAAATAAAACACATTGCTAGAAGTTGTTCATACAAAAATGGGAAATCGCGGTTGAAAAACGGTCAAGTGTGACTCGCGCACCGAGGTTTCCCTACAAACTCTTACTCGTAGGTAAATATGAGTGTAAGTAAAAGTTATGGTATTTTTCAAATTAAGTTTTGTAATATAAAGATTCAAGCTATCAACCTCGGTACGGTGCTACTTTAACATTAATATTATTAAACTACTATTTAAAGGCATTTACTATTTAATTTTTTTAAGTTACGGCTGGTCTAGTCGGGAGAATGGCGGCTGCCGATCCGGAGACCCCGGGTTCAAACCCCGCACGCACCACTGTCGTTTCTAAGTTATATACGTAATTCCGCTAACATAAAACGGTGAAGGAAAACATCGTGAGGAAACCGACATGTACCTAGAATCTTTCGAAGTCATGTGTCATCCGCCAACCCGCACTGGGCCAGCGTGGTGGATTATGGCCTTAACTCTCTCCTCGCGAGAGAAGGCCCCAATCCCAGCAGTGGGAACGTTTAGTGGGCTGTTGATGATGATGATGATTTAAAGGCCTGTTCACACCGGAGCGGTATTCGCTACCGCTGTGGGTAGAGGTAAATACCGCGCGGGATCTACGCGGGTTCCGCGCGGTATTTTGTACGTACGTACCGGGTAGGCGGTATTCAGACCTTTAACCCGTACTCAGAGACTCGCTCCACCATGTTACTATGGAATATCTAGCATTGCCTCGCGGTTTTACCCGCGTAGTTCCCGTTCTCGTTGATTTCCCGTGATAAGTAGTAAAGCCTTTGTGCTAATCCAGAGCAAAATCAACCCGATTTGTTCCTACATTCTGACTTTGCAATAACCATCCCATTCTTTCGCACTAATAATAATTATCAGTAAAATCGTTTACTCAAAATTATGTTTGAATTTCAAAACATTTTATAAAAAAAATATCGCAACCAGGTAGGTAGTAATAATAATCCTGAAACCGAGACAATAACTAAATTTAGGCGGACATTCCTCACACAATACTACTCGTAACAAGCCCAAACTAAGCCAAGTTGGACTATGAAAGACAGATTAAAAAAAAACACTCATGTAATTGTTAATAGGTACATTTAATCACCCAGATAGACGACAAAAAAAATAAACGAATCCGTAAATTACGTCACACAAACTTCATGATTTTTATACCCCTCCGCTGTCCTTGTCACAGTTGGTCACATTTTTGAGACCTCCCTCCCCCCCTACATAGTGAGTAACATATTTATCATTTTTTGTGTAATTTTAGTGTTGTTATACTTATATATAAAATACGACATTTTTTAAATGTGACATCACAATATATGAGACCCCTCCCCGCCCCTTGTCACACAATGTCACACTTCATCGAACCTTGAGGTGTGACGTAATTTATCGATGGCCCCTTACTGCCAACTCAGCCTCAAGGCCAGCCAGGTATAAAATAAGTGTTTCTGAATAATAATTAATTTGATAGATTTTTGATTGACAGAAAACATATTAGACGTCGATTATCACTTACATCCAAATAAGATAAACCAAAGAGCTAATCCAATTGAACAGAAGTCATCGATTCATTATTTTCACGTCGAAACAAAATTATTGAAAGCTTATTAACGGCGGCCACCTGAGGAGGGCCTTCATCAATCTTCGTGCCCTTACAAAGGACCTTAACAAAGAATTATGGGTCTTTATGAGCCCGCTAACTGCGGCATAGTGAACAGTTAACTAGTTTCACTTTTGAAAGAGGTTTCTGTTTTTAAAACTACAATTTAAAGAGTGCAGTATACAATTTTGATGTTTTGTTGTCAAAATGTTTCGTATGATTTTTTTCTTGCTGCAACCTTGAAATTTTGTTATTGTCCAAATCCACTCAGTTGACATGTAATTCAAGAGTAAAACCATCGGGTAGCCTCAATGTAGTGGTCGGCTTGTTTCTATTATATTCGATAAATTTGGTTCGAAATGAAAGATAGTAGGTTTACACATAATAATTTTTAATTTCGTTATTTGAATCTAGCTGGTATCATTTGCTGAGGATGGATGCTGAGTGCTGCTAAATTCTAATTTTTTTAAATAATAGGTAACTATAGGTATGTGGCTACGTAACAGCCCACGACAAATTGCCACTGTTGGGGCTCGAAGTCTTCTCTTTCAAACAGATACCTAGTCAAGAGTGTTAAATTGCCCATGCTAGGGACGAGCAGGTTGGTGAATGTCTCAAATATGTATTTTAGATGTCGTTATTTCGGGGTATGCTTCCCTGTCACACCATTTTGTCACACCAGTGTGACACAGAAGAATTTTTTTCTTCATAGTCACACTAGTGTGACACGCGAGAATTTAATTCTTCACAGTCACACTACCATCTTGTCCAAATATACTTGTAATAATAATTCCAAAAATGTAATGTACTATTGTGTGTGTAGTGTTATGTGTGAATTGTCCACCAATATATATTATTACTAGCGGCCCGTTCCGGCTTCGCTCGGACATAACCTAGACACTGTCTGCAGCGCCATCTGCCGGGCTTATTTGTGAATTTAAACCATTTTCGAATACACACACACAAAAAGACATTCAAATCGGTCCCGTCGTTTAGAAGTTCACTGTCAAATGATTAAATTACTAAAATGGCTATAAAAAAACATGGGTTGGTGATAAAAGGGTAAAAATTTAGGGTTGTATGTATTTTTTAACGCCACATTATAAAAAAATAAAAACATTTTTTTTTTACCAAAAATTAAAAAAAAAATTTTTGGGGTGAACAACCCCTAATATTAGGGGTATGAAAAATAGCTAGTAGCCGATTCTCAGACCTAGGTACTGAATATGCATATAAAATTTGGTAAAAAACAGTAAAAAGTTTGGTAAAAAGCCGTTTCGGAGGAGTAAGGAAACAAACACTGTGACACGAGAATTTTATATACGAGTATAAGATATTTAGATAATATGTAAACATCATAATTATATAAAAGTACCAATTAAATGTATCAATTTAATCTAACCGGCCCGATTAGGGTCTATCACTGAAATTTTACTCCGAGTGGGCTCCCGCCAGAAGCTCTGCGGTCAGCCCTGAGTCCTCCCTTGAGCTTCTGGCTCCCGCATTTTTTATATACACTCTAGGGGTAGTAGCGACAAGACTACGTAGAGTCGGGGTGCCCCGAGTCGGATCTGGGTCTTAAGTAACCTAACCGGTCCGATTAGGTTACTTAGAAACATATAATGCAAGTTGAGTTGCTTGCAAACGAGTTTGTAGAAAGAACTAATTTTTACAATTTGTAAATGAAAAAAACCAACCATACTCAACCTTTTTGATATTCTACCTACCCATAAAACCTATTTTTATATTCAAGCTTGAGAATTGTTAGTAAATTACTAACAATTGAGACTTTTCTTAATAATTTACGTTAAGAAGTAACGACGCTTAAGTGATGTTATTTGTTATTGTCAGTTTCGTAATAACTAATATTTTCTTTTGTTTCCGGTTAGTTTTTGTACATACTTTTCAAATATATTGATTGTTTTTCAATTTAGACTTGGTTGTTTGTGTTGCTGAATATTTGGTGTGATGGTTAGTCATACGATGTAATTGATTATTGTCTGTCACACCAGATGGTATGACACAGAGGAAAAAAATTCTTCTGTGTCACACTGGTGTGACAAAATGGTGTGACAGGGAAGCATACCCCGTTATTTCGACGTTTATTTCGTTAATTATGTCGCCTTTAGTCGGTTTTCGCGAGATGTTATTCTTCACCCCGTGATTTGAACTCGAATACCAAACTTACCTACGGATTTTTTCTAACCCAGAAGAACTCGAAGGGACTTTTAAAATAAAAATAACGACAGATTTATAACTCGATTATATTTTTCAAGCTTTAAAAGTGAATATAAACATAGTGAGCAAACCGGGATGTTTCAGGCAAGAGATGTTCTAAGACGTGCATTGTCCGCCAGCCCCTACTTGGTCAACATGGTGGATTATTGCCGTGACTCTCTCCATATGAGAGAGAATTCGTAGTCCAAACAGTGGGGACATAAAGTCGACTGCTTATACTTACATGATTTCATACATATGTACTGAGTAAGATATCTATCATTTCATCATAAGGTATCATTTATCACAGTTAAAAATCAGAGATACACAACTGTTTCCAACTGTTCTGCTACTATGTTGAAGAGTTATTACTTCAGTTTAATGACTACTCCGTGATTAGACATTGCCTTTCCATGCGTCTATGGCTTTATTACATAAATCTTAAATAATATGGCCGGGTAATAACAACGAAAATGTCTTGCACTAATGTAGCGTTCATTAAAATGGGCGTATAATGTTTACGGGGTTTTTGTTACGAGTTTCTCTATAAAATGTAAAATAAACCAGGCCTTTGAGCAGGTTCTGTAAAAGTAGGTTTAACTATCACAGTTCCATCAAACCCACTCTATGGCTACAGACAGCCTCTCAAATGATCGCAATAATTTATGATCATTTTAGCGTGGACCTGTTTTGAAAACTAAGGAAAACTTTTCATCCGAAGGTTTTTCTTACAAGCTTCTACAAGGAAAAATTTAAGAAGAGTATATTTATCTAAGTGTGGGCTGGAAAAACGTCGCTGGATTTTTTATATGAAAATAATTTTGGCAGGTGGCATCCTCTGGTAAGAGCACCTCAGTTTCGTCCTCAACGAAGATGACCTCTGCTTGAGCTGCCACAGTTAGGGAATATCAAGGCATCCCCAATGAGAGGACAAGCCTATCGCGGAGATCCACCTGGCGAGTTTTCGATAGTACCTATATAAAGTACTTTTTTTATGACTAATCGGCTGACATTACTTAAAAAATGCGTTGCAAAAGATGTGTCTTTGTCGACTGACTGAATCTTGTTTTACCTACCGTACAGGTCTGACTGATTGTTGATATCGTTTGAATTTAAAATTGTTGAAAGTTATAATTTATACCTATAGGTATTTTAAGTCTTTGCATATTTCACAGGATTTCCATTTATAAACTCGTAAAGATATATAAAATTTAGGAAAAGAACTTGCAAACAAAAAAAAATGCGTTTAGGACGTACCTAGTAGCAGTAGTAAAAAGAGACTGAAGTACTTACATCACACTAGGCATTATTTATTATTAATTCAAAATGACAAATATGAGTGACAGATGGGTGATGAATTGTATCTAAATATTGACGTACGTTTATCAAATTTCTCTAACAAAATGAAATATTAACGACAATTTTACTGTTTGGACAGGTTTTTTGAACAAATCTGACATTCTGAAATCGACTCGTTCCATCAGGCAGGCCATTATATTTTGCAAAACAGATGTCTTTACTTAATTTTTCTTCAAAGACTTATTAAGTAAATTAAGTAAAGATCAATAAGTATAATTTATATCATACTTTCATACTCGCTACGTCTCACGATCTTACCCGTGTAATTTTCGTTTTCATAGATTTTTTGCGATAAAATGCCTATGTGCTTTGTCAGACCATGTTTTGTGTTCCAAATATCGCCCAAATCTGTTTTGCCATTTTAACGGTATATGTAGTAAATATTTGCGCCACAACTAATTGTAAATTTACAAATATAAATCTGTGCAGTAAAGTTAACATTATTATTACGACGTATTTGCAGTAATGGTAAAAGGAACCATGGATTTTAACAGATTTCAAAACCCGAGGAGGTTGAGACCTTCTTTATTTTTTTGACTCTCTTTATTTCATGTTTGTTATCACAGAATTTTCGACTGAGATAACCGATTTTGGTAATTATTTATGGTTCGAAAGGGTAGTAGTAGTAGACTTTCCAAATAGTCTCGTTTAACGACAACGGTGGAGCTGTTTTTTTGTAAATTAAAAAAAATGTCAGTGACGTAGGTAAGTATTAGTTTATTATATTAATTCTATAATAATTAGCGAACTATGGGAGTTTGATTTTTAAATTAAATATCGAACTTTCGTGTTTAAAAAAAAATCTCTGATAAAGCTAGTCCAAATGTTATTTCCAACCTATCAAAGGCGCAGCTTATTACACAGATAATGCCCATAATGGACGAAACAAATTCAGTCGTTCACGGATCGTGATACACAGCCAATAAATAACGAACGGTAACCTTTCGTGACGATCCACCGGCCACTTAGGACTTATCTCGTAACCACTCTATTTTTACCTACTGCGCTTTTTGTGGCAATCATTTATAATTTTTGAAAGAAACTTATTGGATAATAGATGTTTCGTGAGAAAATGCAACAATAGAGTCTAATTCAAATAAAGTATTATCCAAACAACTCATCAATTTTTGACCGACCTCAAGGAGGAGGAGGATTCTCATTTCGTGGGAATCTTTATAATGATGTTCTCAGATTACTCAAAGACGTGTGATCCGATTGCAATAAAATGTTTTTTGTTTGTGTTAAAATGGAATCTTACATTTAAAATTTTACTCAAATCGGCTGAGTTGCAAAATCAGCAAAATATATAAATTTGCATGGATAATATTTTCGTTTTATTTACTCCTGACGTTCTTCGGTTTATCGCATTGAAGCAGCGTTTTTATTTGGTTTCATAAATTTTAGATTAATCGAATGTGTGAGGTGTGAGTTGGATGTTGATTGCAGATTTTTAAGACAAAAGATTTAATTGTAATGATTTTTTATTTGTAATAGATATTTTTTTTTTTTTTTTTTTTTTTTTTTATCGTGGGCAGAGCCTTTATTAACAAACTAAAATTCAATGAGAACTACACTACGCTACATACCTAACAACTGCTTACACTAAGCACACCTGAATTATCCATAGATTAATTATATTTTTGAATGACTCGCTCCAACTTTAAACGGTTGAACAATAGATTTTATAACCATTGATAATCTGGAATAATCATCCCACCAAAAACATTCTGTAAAAAACTAGCCAAGTCTCGATGAAGCTGCATATTTATCTCTAAAAAGTAATGAAATCTAGACAAAGCTGTGCCAAGTCTAAGGTACCTCACTGCGATTTCTTTATTATAATAGTTAATGTTGTGTGAATTGGCCGTTGAAGGGTACACAAGGGTACAAAACCAGGTGCTCCATGACACCATTGCACCAATCTGTCGCCAGAACCACCACCATTGATGATGGAAAATGGCCAATTGGAAAACGTTGATTCAATAACCAGTCAATTGTTTTTGTCTTACTATTTTACCTAAATTGAATTGTAGGTATATTGTGTGAACAATAAAGAATTTCAATAATACTTATGTGTAGGCGAGCCGGAAACAAACAGTTTAAAAAAATATTTCCAGTCCAGACGGACTTCTATTCATTGATAGAAGTCCGTCTGTACGTCTATTTTATGTTAGATAGGTGGTCGATTTGACGCTCCCAAAAAAAATAGAGCAGAAGTCAGTATTCGATGCTAAACGCAGGTGTTGCTGTTGAATGCATGCATGTGTTGTTGTTGATTAACAACAGCCTTATATGAGACACTAGCGTCAAATTACCAATACCAGTATAGGGTATTATCTCGCTTAACAAGTACAAACATAAGTAGTTACAACAGATACAACATAACGTGTAAACACAATTTACTTGTATCCACTAACGTATAAGAATGTTCAACGGCCAAGTCACAAAACATTAACTATATTAATAAAGAAATCGCAGTAAGGTACCTTAGACTTGGCACAGCTTTGTCTAGATTTCATTACTTTTTAGAGATAAATATGCAGCTTCATCGAGACTTGGCTAGTTTATTACAGAATGTTTTTGGTGGGATTTCACTTCTTTTTGTAGAAACGTGGAATAATCGATTTATTATATTAGATGTATTATTTGACACATATTATTTTTTTCCGGTTCTGATTCTTGTATATTAGCAACATTCGCCCAGTAGTGGGAAGCAATAGGCTAGATTAAATTAGAAGATGTGTCCCACTATGCTGGATTTTTGCAATGACAGTCGATTTTTTTGTGAACCAATAGTAGAAAGGGGCATTACTATATCTCTTATACAGCTGGGACAAGTTGGGGGTTCTTCATCAGATACTTCAGACCTTCGATTTTTGACATCAAATGAAGAGGCAAACAAAGTTGAATATTTTTTGTAAAGGCGTGTTTTCAAATAACCAGGTATACCACAACGTACCCCAGATTTTCGATATTCCTAGTTTTTATAGTTTTCCCTTTATGTGGCCATTAAACCCTAAGTCTGTACCAAATTTCAGCTCTCTGAGTTTATGGGAAGTACTAGTTCTATTTTGATGATCATGAGTGAGACACTCATTCAGAGTGTCGTAAATGCGAAACTTTGCTTTCGTTTAACTTCGGAACTAAATGACGTACAGACTTGAAATTTTGGATTTTAAGTACGCGATAATAGCTTACTAGATGACGAAAATTTCAGCGTTCTGGTCTTATCTAGAGGTTCTCAAATAGGGGCCTGAAAATGCGGCGAAATGGTTCCAGTAAAGGATGGTACGACAGTGTTTGCTTCGCGCTCGACTTGGCGGGGGCACGGCAGATATCTATATCTATACTTATAATAAAACTGTAGCGGGTCGAATTCTGTACATTGAAGATATTTTGAAAAAAAAATTTTGGGGCACTCCATAGTCGATACTGATGGCGAAACTGCATTTTTTTTCTTTCATGTCTGTCTGTCTGTGTGTATAGGGAACTCACATCACGCCGAAACTACTCATTCAATTCAAATGAAACTTGACATGATTTAAGATCATACTAAGTAGATGGTAGCTGTCTACTTTTAATCCCCAAATTCTGCACGGTTTTTGTGCAGAAAGGGGTTAAAGTCAGAATGTGTTTTTGGTTGTAACTCATGTTTGCGTTGTTCAATTTCGTTAATTCTTATTTTGTTAATTTTTAATATAGTCTCATCAAAATTTTAGCATTACTGGTCGTGTGGTTCGGAAATAACATAGAAATTAAATAATAACGGAATTAATAAGTTCGGTACATACAAACTTCTAAGTATTCTGTGACAATGTAAACAACAGCAGGTCTACTACGAAGTTCGATAAACGATATATCGGCCGAACTTATGAAGTTTCCGACCACGAAAGACAATCGGTCGGTTGATCAGATCGGCCGTTTCGTTCGATCCGACCCTTATCCGACCTAAGTCTATATCTTTCGACCCGAAATGTATCGATCCGAATGTTTTTCGTGGTAGGCTACAATCCGATTCAGCTGTCGGTCGGATGCGATCATTCGGAGTTTGTTTTGGTAGTAGAACTGCTGGGATGTAACGGAGGTAATTTTATCGGATTCGAAGGCGGAGTCGGAGTTTTAAAATTTGATTTATCGGAGTCGGAACCGAAGTCGGAGGCATAGGCAGGATTAGAAGTGGTGGCAGGAGATACATTTTTATTTGGGTATTTTTTTTTTGCCAAATACGTGGACACGATAAACATTGACGAGCAATTGATTTAGGAAGTTGGGATTTTGTATTTTAATTTACTATCCACCACAATAAAGGATTATCTCCAATATTTATACACCTTACCTCCGATTATAACCTCCATTTTAAAAGTTTCGGAGCCGAAGTCGGAAACGAAGGTCTAATAGTAATCGGAGGTTTCGACTTATCGGAATCGGATTCGAAGCTCTTTCCTGGTACACACACAGTACTCAAATCCGTCATCCGTCATCAATCGTCATGTAATAATATGACAGTACCTGTCTTATGTTTTTCCACAAAATGGCAGCTCATGGTACGAAACACAATCTGATATTTATTAGAAAATGTGTAATGTAGTATTTATTGTTGTAGCGACAATATGAATACATCATCTGTGAAAATTACAACTCTCTAGCTATCACCGTTCTTCAGATACAGTCTGGTGACAGACGAACGGACGAACAGCGAAGCGTCAGTAATAGGGTCCCGTTTTTACCATGTACGTATATTATATGGAAAACAGGGAGGCGGTTGTTTGATATTTACAAAAACTGGATGACAAGATGTTCAAGCCCACTACCAGTCGGAAGCGTGCCCAGCATGTTGGCGGCAGTACCACGCTGAATAGCGATGTATATGTGTTGGGCCAAATAAACGCTAGCATTTTGGTCACGCGTTGCGTCGGCGAAGCTCTCGGAAAGGCTTTTGAAGATGAAATCAGCTCCCGGCCTTCACAGGCACGATGTCTCAACTCTCAACCCCAAAGGGCTTAAATATAAAACCACTACCGAGGGTTGCATATTTCCGCCGTTTGAGACGCTAAGCTGAATTAGCCGCTGCACTGGCCCTACCATGTGTCTCTCGAAGAAGTGATGGTGCCAGAGTATCGACACAAGCTGCGTCCCACACTAGGGGCCGACTCAACTTCCAAGGCAAAAAACTCATGCCGTCAGGTCTTTTGCCATCGTCACGCGTAAGACCACTCCGGTTTGAGTAGGGCTGGGACATTAGCGGTGGAAAAAGTCAAAGTTTTGTGTGTGAATTGTTCACCAGTACCTATCTATTTATCTGGACGACGTAGTCATAGCTTCTTAAATTAGTCGAGTGAACTTTTTACTTGACTAGAAATTAGTTAGTTGACGTGAAATGATAATAATTGAAGTCGGTTTTTGTTTTTTCGGATATTATTTCAATCCAAATACTGTACTAAATTTAGTGTTCAACAAGCTTCGGTGCAGAAGCAGAACCAAAGCAGAACGTTGTTTTTCTAAAATTGAATAAAATGTTATCTTACTAAGTATTATTATGTATATATTATGTAAAGGTTTGATTTGGTTGAAATTTGAAACACAGATAGTTTATATAGTCTCATATACTACCTATCATCTCGGAATAAGCATGGGCCCTAACGAAACAAATATTAACGACAGAATGACATTACCAATTAGATTGACATTTGAAACACACATGGTTTAGAGTCTTAAATATTACATCGGCTAATAAGTCTATCACCTACTACTTAGGATATCATCCTGTAAAAATGTACAAGTATCAGATCACGCACATCAGCTACAGACTCTTCATAATGTATCCTATAAAAATCCTACAAACTTAATACTGCGGCTATGCTCGATACTCCACAGCCTTACTACGAGTGTGTTTGATGTTGCTTAAAATATAAAATATGAAGTTGCTATACTTGAATAAATATATTTTTGTGTGGAAAAACAAATCACTCGGTTTGTGTAATGACCACCCATCCAAATATTTTTACGTAAGTACTACGAATGCACGAATAAGGTCGCAAGATCAACGTACGCGAACGAAGTAGCGGGTTCAGCTAGTTTACTATAAAATCGGCGCTCTCTATTCAGAAAATTAATATTCTAATAATTTAATTTTCTCCGAAAAAACAAAAACCGCCTTCAATTTAAAATTAAATTCAGACACTCGAGATCTAATTTCATAAGAAGCTACTATCGACTACGTCGTTTAGATAAATGTAAGCAATTTTAGTTTTTTGTTGATTTATAAAAAACCGCTACATTGATTTCGATAAAATGTATATGAAACTCTGAAGTATCTTCTAGCAAACAAAAAAGGGTCACCAAAATAAATTTACAATTAGCGGAGCTATCGCGTAACATACATACAAAAAACATACAACTGAATTGAGAATCTCCTCCTGTTTTGGAATCGGTTAAAAAGACTTTTAACACAGTTAGAAATATTTTACATTTGAAATCTTTTTACAGTGTCTGTCTTTTTCTGTGATGCTTCAGATGAAGCTTCAGAAATTTCGTCAATGAGTTAAATTATTTAAACAAACGTAAGTACAAAATCTAGCTCTCTAAAATGTTAGTTTACATAGGTCAATTGATGTCAAATGCCAATATACACAAAGTTTACGTGAATCGAAAACTGTTAATTTTTTGTGCGAATTGATAAGTACATGATACTGAAGTGATAGAGAAAAAAATGCTTAATGAAATTAAACTTTGACTTGGAAATGGAATTAACACCACCAGCCGAAATGTTTGATCCATCAACTCTGGTCCAAAGTTCATAAACCATATCAAAAGACGTAGATAGTATCTGTCACAATATTCTGTAACTGTGACGAGGGGTATTGTTTGAAACACCTGCGAAAACATGTCGATGATCAGGAGTCGCATTTTTGAATTCCTTCGATGTACTCGTAGTAGAAATAACCTATAGTCGAGCATCCGTTGAGTTTTATAATGTAAATTGGTATGCGAAAATATCTGCAACATGAAACAAACATTGATTATTATTATAATTAATTTTATCTACTCAAACACAATTGAGAGCATCGTACGAATAAATATTTGGCTACAGTATAAAGTATCAGTACACTAATACATAGTAATACTCACAGTAATATCACTTTTTTAGAAAAATAAAGAGGACTATTTGGTCTCTTTATTATCGACTTTATTATGCTCATTATTGACTTAACGGTAAAAGAAAATATCGAAAAAAAACTTACTTGTTCCAAGAAACACATACATAACAAATATTCACCTACAATCATAATAAGTCCCAAATTATAGTACAGGAAAAAACAGAAATTACAAACTATAGCCAATCAGTATGCGGAAATTTTGTGCTAATATTATGCTTTTAGTTGTATGTTTAACTTTATACATTTTGGTTCAATTTATAACTTAATTTACAAACGTACGTTTTGAAAATAGGACTCCGAGATCGAAGAAAAATCGGTGCCATTACATCCAACATCTCACCTTGCTAATTGTTTCCGACGAGGGCCGCTGGCGTCTGTAATTATCTACTTAATATTGTACAAAATGTATAACTTCCTTCAATGTTTTTTACCATTGATTTGTTTTTAGACATGATTGAAATGCAGCTATTATTTTTAAACTTTAAATCGTAAATTTGAATTGAAAGTTAAGGTCATAGTTGCGTCTTTATGAGAGATAAACCGTAACAAATAATTGAATTCACAATTATTGTATTGTTAAATATAATAAATGTTGTTTCTAATTTTAGGTTTATAAGAGTATAAGCATCCCACTAAATATACCCCTGCTGCTGGTAATCTAGGCCTTCTCTTGAAAGGAGATAGTCTAGGCCCTAATTCAACAAGCTGGCCTAGTACAGGTTGACGATTGATGCATAACTTCGAAAGATAGAGATAAATCATCTTACATCACGACGAGCGCAGTGCAGTTTTAGGCGGTCATTTAATTTGTATTCATACATATGTAACGTTTATCTGTATCTTTAAATATAGGTACACTAGCAGCGCCTCGCGGTGTTGCCCGCGTAGTTCCCGTTCCCGTTGTTTTTTCGGGATAAAAAGTAGTATATTTTTGCGTTTGGGTGGCGCTTTGGATGGTTGAAATTTACAAATCAGCCCGGCAGATGGCGCTGCAGTCGTTGTTAGTTAGTTATTAGTTGTTCAACACAAACGAAATAGGAACTGCCGATAGTAGTTAATATTTAAAAATTGAATTATGCTTTTTATTGTTTCTCTCATTTAATGGAAAAGATAGGAAACTAAGAAAAAGCTATTGCTATTTTTGAGGTGTCCTTCGGCTTATACGTATTTTTTTAAAAGTGTTTTTTTATTTAATTAAAATGTTCAAGCTGACTGGCTTCGTGGCTTATTGGGTAGTAACTCTGCCTGCGAAGCCGAGGGTCGTGGGTTCGATTCCCATCCAGTGCAAATATTTGTGTGACGAATTCAAATGTTTTCACTGTGTCTGGGTGTTTCTGTGTATAATAAGTATGTATTTACTACCATATAAGTATTATACCAGCTATTTGGCCGCCGTATTACAAGCTTTGCTTAGTTTGGGGTCAGATGGTGTTGTGTGTGAATTGTTCACCTATATTTATTTATTATTTATTCATGTATTTACAAGTAGTCCAATGGCATAAAAACCAAAATGCTGCATATAGGATAAGTCTGCAAAATGCATTCAATAATAACTTAACAAGCTTGTAACAAGCTAACAAGCAACTTAGGATAGTAAAAACTTAATAAATATATCCTAATGATTTAGAGTCGTCATATTCCGATAGGTGCGTAATACTGTGTTTTATGTATTTTGACAGGTGTTGTTTACCATCAGGCACATGCCTTGCTTATCTCGGCACTCTATACCATAAATAAAAAACTTTAGTCATATCGCTTTTTCTTAAATGAAATAGAGTAGAATAGTTTCAATAACAGTATGTTCCTGCAATCAGAAACCATTAGACATTCATGAGACGTGAGAAAGAGGAGCCGTAACGTTAATTATGGACGATAATTTGACGTGCCCCGACAGCTAATATCACGTTGAAATTGATTTGTGTTCAAAGTTGAATTGATTTTGACAGAGTCAATAAACCACCGCATGTGGGAAAATTAATCATCATTTTTGAAAAGGAAAGGTGAGATACATTTTAGTACTTTGAGTAAGGTTATTTGTAATATTGACCGTATAATATTTAATTGAGAAGTTTAATTGTTGCAACACATCAATTTTAACTGATTCCTACTTTTCCGAAAGCCGATGGATGCGGAGCGCCGAGAACCGGATTTGGTGGCACAACATTGGAAAAGCTGAAATCCAGCAGTAGACGACCACAAGCTGGTGATGATGATGATGATAAAGATTTCCTCGTGAAGGGATACTTATGGGATACTATTCGCACCTTTAGGATACGTCAATAAGTAAATAAAAATCAGCTGGAGGCTCTGGAATCGATAGATGTACCTACTTGCCTAAAGTTTCATAGTCATCCACTCCCCTGTTCGAAAACGAAATCAAAGCGTTGAACATCGCTGCAAAGTTCCTAGCTTATTGTTTTTTTATCGGATGCATTTTAAAATAAATTATTGTCAATGAATTATTCTACCATCTAAAGGTAATGTACATGCATTCTAGTTTGTATCCAGAATAAATACGAGGTAAACAGATAAATCACGTTATATCTTTTCGTGACGAGCTCAATGCTAGGCAGTAATTAGGATAACAAACTAGCGTAAATTTACTTTTCCTGTCACTCTACATTAAATATAAAAAATCCCATACAATTGTTAGAGTGATGGAGAGGAAAAACCTAACTTGTGTATGTAAAGGTACGGGAGGCAATTTTCGGAACTTAAAAGCATACCCAATGCAGAATGCGTATGAGTAATTATAAAAATTGAAAGAGAACAAATCATCTCACGTGATACGTAGTTACTGATCAACAAAGGCGGGAAGATAACGAGACGAGAACCTATTTAAAATGCCTTTAATCGAATATGGCTTTTGTGGCAGTGTTTAACACGATTATTATATTTTAAGAGGGCCTGTGTGACTTGCATTTTGGTTTAGCTATGGAGTAAATGATCATTTTGATCACGAATCAGATTAGTTCCTTTTTGTTTTTATTTTATTTTTGTTGTCCACTTAATGCCTACTGTTACTTTAATGTCCACTTTAGCCTTTATCGCTACTGCTTAGTTTTTGTTTTGCTTCTCTGTATTATTTTTTCCGTCCTGAACTTTCATTACGTCTACACAGCCATGTTCCCTGACTAGAATTTAAAATGATATTCGAAATTTGGTGCTTAAATTTAAGTGGCCCTTACATAGGTCAATGTCTAGTCATTATATCAGCTATCTGGCCGCCATCACACAAGCTTTGCTTAGTTTGGGGTCAGATGGTGTTGTGTGTGAATTGTCCACCAATATTTATTTATTATTATTATTTATTAAGGTTTGGGAGGAAGATTCGAAGAAATCTAAACTGTACCTTATTCTCTTTTGGGTTAAATTTATCTTATTGTCATAATGAGAATATATTTAACACTAGCAGCGCCCCCCGGTTTTACCCGCGTAGTTCCCGTTCCCGTTGTTCCCGTTGTTTTATCGGGATAAAAAGTAGCCTGTGTGTTCTTCCAGACTATAATCTGACTGTGTTCCATATTACTGCCCAATCCGTTCATAGGTTAGGACGTGATTGAGCAACAAGCATCCAAACATTGACGTTTATAATATTAGTAGGATTTTATTTTAACCTACTTCCAAAAAAATGTGAGTGTCTCTATTCGTTTGCGTTTGTTTTAATGGATGCCACGCGATAGCTCCTCCAATTGTGAGTCGATTTTGATGTTTTTTTTTACATATAGATCTACATCTATAATATATGTAATATGTATTGAGTATATTATGTAAAAACTTTGGGTAGATCACAGTTGTGATCCTATACATATTTTATGAAAATCGGTGACGTACATAGTAGGCATTTGAAATATCAATAAAAAACTAAATTTTCCTTACACTTAGCTGCATGAGGTTATCATGGAAGTTGTAAAAGTCTGAGTGTAATTTTAAATGAAAGTCGATTTTTATTCGTTTCGAAAAAAAAATAGCTACATTATTATGTTTTTTTTTGTTCCCTTACTTATATCCCTTGTTGGTTGGTTGGTTGCATAATATATTCTTACTAACCTAAGGTCTTGGGCTATAGCATAACCTTTTATGTAAATAACATTAATGTATGTTGTATCTCTGGGAGTTGTTAAAAATCATGAGTACAAAAAGTTGTTTAAAAAAAAACATGAATGCCTATTCTATCGGCTCTGTGATTTACAAAAACAAGTTGTGTCTAGTTTGATACTTAATTTATTTTTACTAATTATGAATGACGATTTGTGTTGTATCTATAAACCGTATAAGCTTATCCTAATGCGATTGGCGTCGAAAGCTGTACGAATACCTACAAAGTTTTAAACAATAACTAACAAACAGTGTAACTAAACAATAGTATTTATATAAATAGTACCTATAGCAATCATCAGATAATTTAAATTGTATGTAGGCAGTCAAAACTCTTACCGACCTACCCTCATCTAGACATTAAGCGATGGTACAATCACTCGCGACTATTATTTCGCGTCACGTGGACGAAACTGGTTTTGACGATATTTTAGACTTGTTACATGTTGCTTCGACAAATTATTATTAATATAGTGCTCCTTTTACGTTTCGATTACGTACAGTATTGTCATTTATGGGATACATCTGTCTAATACCTTTAAATGAGCAATTCCTCTATAAAATATACATGAAATGCTTAAATATAGAATCGGAATCTTGGAAACGGCTCCATTGATATTCATGCATCGATATAAATCAATGGATGTGCCCAAACCTCAGGCGCATGGAATAATGTTATCGTTGGGAAGAGTGAGCTCACTAATTTCAATTTAGTCGGTTGTAGGAAGCGGTGAACGCTAGACGTTTATACCTATCACTATTCGTTGTCAACAACCAAAATAAGTAGAACTCGCCGCTAGCGTTTCAAAGGATCAAGTAGATTGGTAGTTGTAAACCACTCACGCTACACACAGAGACGCAGTTTGTTAAAAATTTTAAGGTGCTCAGGGCACATCTATTGTTTAATATTGATGTTGTCATGAAAATTAGTAAGCAGGTTTACGAGAACGATACAGCGATCTAGCTAGGTTTTATTTTTAGAAAACAACGTTAATTCGTGATTTCAAGCAATGACAAAGTGAGCCAAGCTCCGCCATCTAGGTACTTAAAGTTATGAACAGAGAACTGTGCAGCACCACATATTATTTTGTTGCTAAGTGCCAAATCTAATACATGCGCCTTAAGAACCGTCGCTCTGTTAATCAACTTCACAGTGTTTATTCTGAAGAGGCTGATACATCATGTAATTTAAATCAACAATGGCTTTCTTACTAGAGATACTGAGGTGTCGAGCTGTCGAGGAGCTCATCCGAGGCGATTGATAAATGACAGACTCGGCGAAAACAGACTGACTGCCTAATTAAATACTTACTCCCGGCGGCACCGATCGGACTGACAGGTGCAAGGTACTAGAAGCGTAAGATTTAAAAAAATGTTTATTTTTATATTATTATGAATTGTAGTATTATAGTTATACTTATATAGTTGTAAATAAATATTTATTATACATAGAAATACACAGACACCGTGTAAATATTTGAATTCAAAATAATCATAATCTCCTCGCCCTTTTTCTACAAAATAGGGTCGGTATCACATAACTCTAAATAATTATTATTATTTAGATTTCTGTGGTCGGCATAGAAGGTTTTTCTATTCTATTTTGATCTATGACTTGTCATCTGTATCTGTCACTCATTTTGCAAACATATAATCTCTCATAATTAATCCACTATTTTTGGGCGTCCTCTCTCATGATGACTGCTGATCATCAAGTTTCACGATCTCTTTGTTAAACATGGCTCTTATTTCTTCGCCTAAGATACCAAATCTTTAATAAAAAAAGTCTTAACAGATTCTAATTGTCGATCACAGATGCAACCTTCGTACTCTCCCTGATACGATCATTCCTAGTATTATCTAATCTTGTAACCCACAAATTCACGGTCGGAACTCAGTTGCATGTCCATCTTTTTTCATTCTCACTTTTGGTTGCCCAACACTTGACTCTATACAAAAGGACAAGTCTTAAAATTGATTTCTAAATGTTCTCTTTAACTTTAAACCAAAAATGTGGATCATAATTAAATTGTTGTGGCGACTTGTCACCACTTTATCACCTCTTATTCTGAAGATACAGTCTAAAATTAAAAACAGATCATAATCAACGTTTTTAAGCTTTCGCGATTTGAACACGTAATGTAAACACTTTATATTTAATTTTATGCAAATTGTGCATCGCGGCACTCCGCGTACACACACTAACACAGTCATGACACAATACTAACCGTATCACCAAGTTTCTTCAAACTCAGTAGTTTGGAGAAGCCTGGTGATGCGGTTAGTGTTGTGTGTCGTGGTGGCAACCCTGCAATTTTCGAAGGCCAAGTGAGGGTAGATAGATGGAGATCTCCTGATTTTCTAATGAGACGATCCACAATATCTTTACGTGACCACGGCGGTAACGCTGCCGACACGTCGAGGTAATTAGATGATAGTTTTGATCGTGATTTAATCATTGCCGTCTTTTCTGATTACAGTTGTTTTTTGGCACAAATGAAAATTTAAATTGATTATCTGTTAGTTGCTTCTCACTGATTTATGCAGGCAGATAAATAGTGTTTGCGTTCTCACTGTTGAGTCCCAGAGCCTTTCAAATAAGAAGTAACTCAAGGCGATAAACCACCACGTTGGCAAAGTGCAAGTTGGCGGAAGATGCTTTTCTTTAAAATGTATTTTTTGTAACGTGCCAGTTTTCTCACAATGTTTCACTTCACCTTAAAACCCAATTGAAATCACAAAATTGTATCGCTTTTAAATTGGACGTTATCACCACAAGCCCAACACAGCCTTTTTCGGGGTTTTCTTTTATTTGATCTATCAAATATCTATATTTAAGAAACATTAAACATAGATGAATTAGCTTAGTATCAGCTGGAGGTTCTGGAATCGATCGAGACAAAAGGCTCATAGGCAAAAACACTCCAGTGTGAAAAAGACAAAGTCTTGAACATCGCCGCAAAGTTGCTACCTTATTGGGTTTCCATCGGATACACTTCGAAGAGTATGTAACTGATCTGCATGTTCTAATCCCGTCTTGCCCCTTTTGCGGTGTAATAAGTTGCTTCTATGTAGCTAATAGTTTTTCTGAGCTATGGGCATTCTCTGATAGATATAATAAAAATTATAATTATATCAACGAAAAAGAAACAAAATTTTTGCTAATTGTCTTTGTTTTGAATCCATTCCACTTATAACCTATGTATAAAACCTATTATAAAATTGGTTTACTATATGTTTACTCAAATTGATTTAACTTCATGAACATGTTACAAACATACAGAGAACATAATACATACGAGTATGAACTCTTAACATTAACAGAAAGTATAAAAAACACAAACATGTTAAGCAAAACGTTTTTAACGAATTATTTAAACGAAACTATTTGATTTGTGTTGTGTCATTTTGATTACATTGAACATCAACTTGTACGTGTCAATCGAACATGTCAAATAAATTTTTGTCTTGTTTGTACTGTGATGTTTTAATTTTATGTTAATTCCGTTTCTGATTGTGGATATCTACCAAGTCATTCTAATATGGTTTATTATCACACATCAGGTAACGTAAAACTACTAAGGAACATAATACTTGATTATGGAGCATCTAAAGAACTTTCGCCGTACGAGTACATGAAAACATACACGGAAAAATGTCCTGAGAACATTGAAGAGTCCAAAATCATGTGGATTGCTAAAACATTCTTGGAAATACAGAAGAACGGTCAATTTTTTAAATCGTTGGCTTCACATCTATCCGAAGAGTTATCTGAAGAAGACCAAGATTACTTTATGATTTTATTTCACGCAGTGGTCTTCAAAATTGACCCAAAAGATATGCAATTTCTTTATAAATGCATTTTCAATTTGAGTAAGGCACTTTTGAGTACTTTTACGACATTTCTTGCTAATAATGAAGTCCTGGCATTTATTTCACATGTGGCACAACCATACTATGATACGTATTACATCACTGAAAAAATTATTGCTCCTCTGTTTTCGTGGCAACCGTACATTAGTGAAATGGGGCATAATTATGGAGAATATTTACAAAAAATTGAGGCACGCAAAACAAAATCGAAAACGATTCCTATTCAGCCAAATGTGTTAAACCGAAAAACATTAAAAAATACAACGATGACTACGGCAAATTATGTTTTTCCAGCCACTCCACCAAATTCACTAAAACAAAAACACACAAAAAAGATGCTAACAAAAAATGTAATAGATCAAAAACTCAAACAAATACATGAAAAAAACCAGCAAAAAGCGGCTCATCTATTGAATGATGTAAAAACGTTGACTAAAGATTTCAACTTTGCTCAAGACCAAACTGAAACTTTTAACAAAAAAATATCCGCAATCAGAGACGAAATCGAAAATGACTATGCGAAACCCACACCTAAGCCAAGACAAAAGTTTGTCATGAAACATAATGCACCGCCCATCAAGGAGACTACTGCAACTCTTAAAAGAATGAACAAAAAGATTCAGTTAGCTGAACAAGACGAAATTCAGTGGCTGTCAGATTTAGTAAATTCTTGTAAACCAACAAACCAAAAAGCCGAAGAACTTAAAGAATTTGAACGAGAACAACTTGAGAAAGAAAAAATATACGAAATGGAAAGAAAACGTTTGGAGGTACAAATATCTTATGAAGAAGCAGTAATTGCGAAAAAAAAAGTGGAAGAAGAAAACAAAAAGAGACACGAAGAGTTTCTGAAAGAAAAAGAGATATGGGAAGAAAAAATTGAAAACTGGAAGAAATCCGAAATTGAGAGAAATCGTGTAAATGTTGAAAAACTATCTATGCATGAGTTAAGTTTAAAACAAGCCAAAATGGATGTTCTTGAAAAAAATAAAAATGTAGCTGGAAACATACGGGAAGAATTAGATTCAATGTATGAAAAGTCAATGAGGCAAAAACAAGAAGAGTTGGAAAAACGAATGATTCTTATTAAAGAAATGAAAATCTTAGCAATGATTGCGAAAAAAGCAAAAGTTCCAAAAGTGATTGACTTAACTGAGACGTCTGGGTTTGGCTTTCTGTGTGAAATGTCCATGGCAGAATTACAGGAACGATTAAATGCTATGAAAATAGACCTCAAAGATGAACTGAATCGAAAGAAGGAACTTATAAAAGAAGAAAACTGTGCAGCTAAAAAAGAAATCGAAAAAACTAAAGAGTCTATCAATACATTTATTACTGAACGCGCACTTGTTAAGAAACGGAAGAAAAAAGTAAATGTGACATTACATGGTTCCTCAGCCAAAGAAATAGAAAATTTAAAACATATATTAGAGGAGAAGAAAAAGCTTCGGGTACACCTAAGCTCATGAAATCGCAGCGGATAGGTTCGTTTTGAGGAACAGTAAGTCGACGTGATGGTCTACGGTAATATTGTTTTATGTAGATAGTCTACTTATATTTAGTTAATGTCATATTAATTAGTAGACTTTGGCTAATACAGAATTTAACGTACATTTAGTTAAAAAGTAACGCAATTTTGTGTTTTATTTACAGAAACCTACATTTATAGCTTGGTCATATTCATAGCTATAAAAAAAGCTTCAAAAAAATCTTCTGATACCATGTAGTGACATGGTGTGTGCGAGTGTTATTATTAATATGAATCTAAAAATCTTACTGTCAGATTAACTAATTGTACACTATATTATAGTAGACACACACATACTTTATTATTGCACATTGGATGTCACACTATTACTACTAAGCTGTTATGTTTTGTGAGTTTGCGACTCTTTCTAACTCTTGAGCGATCTAAGGAACTTGAAAACGATAGATATGGTAATATTTACTCTCTGCTCTAATACATAGACAGCTTTGTCTAATATTTTTATTAAATAATTTCTCAAATTACACGACTGAAAGTAAAAGGTAAAGCTACGGGTGCAGTTACGGGTTACTAAACGTAAGCGTCAGTCTTTGGATGTCACTTATCCCAATTTGATTGCTTCCAACCACTTCGCTGCCTTAAGGTGCGTCCCCCAGCAAAACGAGTTTTTTGTCCAGCTTACAGAGCTATCTACTCATTAGCCAAAACATATATCAACTGGTAAAAAATACATTAAATTTCTACAACTTCTTGGCTTCAAAATGGTAGTTTTATTTTTTTGTTAATGGACTTATTGTTTAAATAATCGCCTCACAACGAAACCATGAAAAAATTAAATAATTGTGGTTATCATGCATCCCCTCGGAAAACCTCCATTATTTTGATTTTGTACTTACACCAACGGATAGACAATTCCATTACGAACATTTTGGTAGTTTTATTTTTTTCAAAAGACCAAAATCTGATTTTATAAATAGTGTATTCTAAAAATTGAGCGTAAAACAGCGGCAAATCCTACTGTTTCTCTCTTGCTCTTTCTTGCGGTGTGCGATAAGGTAAGAAATACTCAAGGTCATTTGCTCGGGGTACGCCCTTAAATTTCGTCACTCTTTTAAGCTGTCATCTTTCGCATCTTTGCACTTTTTTCTGTAACTTTAATAATACTCCTAGTAGATACCACAAATACTACTATTTTATTCGTATATGTGCAAAAGACACATATACCAGCAGACCAGCACCATAATACATACATGACTGCATGTATGTCATACCACATGGTCTCATAAAATTTTTGAAATTAAGATGTCTTGCAATAAAGCATACTATAGAGCTAAAACAATGTAGACAGTAAATTTTGGCAAAAAAATCATGCTATTTTTTCGGAGTATATACTGAAATAAAACTTTCTGCTAAATATACTTATTAAGTATTGTAAGATGCCAAACTACAAATATTAGAGTTTTAAAAAATTGGCAGTCATAGGGACTACCGATAGAATTGAAAACTTTAACTAAGGATTTTAGTACATATTAAACAGCACTATTGTATCACAACACCTTCCGTGTATAGCTACAGCTCTTACGCGTGTCTGTGACGCGAACTCACAAGATTCTGTCCATTCAAAAAGTGTCTTAACGCACACATCCTGCTCCGATGCTCCACCGTCACTACGACGTTAGGTGATACGCATGTTGAAAACATACTACTAAAAGTGCTAAAAATGCTAATAAGTTTAAAAAAAAGTGTAGTAGGTGGTTGGTACAGCTCCCCCCTGAGAGATTCCCGCATTGTCAGGGAGTTCAGTAGCCGTGGCCTGGTCATCCAGGGTTATCGGTGAGCCTAAAAGGAACCCGAGCTGTGAGTTTGGCTTATGGCTTTACCAAGACAATGATGATGCACCCATGTAGGTTGCACATGTATGGGCACCGGTGCAACTAAGATGATTCACGATGTTGGGTGACGAGCATCGCGGCTATGGTGTGAAGGTCGTGGTAGTGGTAAAAGGTGCCATTCTTCCTGCCTTGGGCGGCCTTTAGGTCATTATTGTACAATGGCAGACGCGGTGCGGTTGCAGGTCAAGAGGAGTACCGGTTTGGCCGTGCGCTGATCTCCTAGTCCCCTGCAGCCGCAATGTGGTAGGCGGCGGGCATTAAGGGTGTCCAGACGCAGAAGTGTTTGGTCCACTTACTAGTATCTTATACACCAGGACAGCATGTTCGTCCGTAGTGTCGAATCCGACATAACTCGATTGTCTCCCTCAGCCAAAAGGGACACATACATGGACCTATCTCACACAACACTATCTAGCTCCAAAGTAGTAGCAACACGGTGTAATATGAGAGCCCGGTAGCAGAAGTAATACTTAGGTAATTGAAAATATTACGTACTAGCAGCGCCCCGTGGTATTATCCGCGAAGTTCCCGTTTCCGTTGTTTTTTCGGGATAAAAAGTAGCGTATGTGTTCTTCCAGACTATAATCTATCAGTGTTCCAAATTTTAGCCCGATCCGTTCATACGTTAGGACGTGATTGAGCAACACACATCCAAATATCCAAACATCCATTCATTGACATTTATAATATTAGTAGGATTTGTATTCGTCACACAAATATTTGCACTGGATGGGAATCGAACCCAAAACCTACGGCTTCGCATGCTTACTACCAACTAGGCCAATAGAATGTATAGGCCTGAAAAAAAATTGGCTTACTGGGCAAAGCAGAAGAGTACAAGGGGTGTAAGGGGGAAGCACTAAACATCTAGTTTCCCCAAATGTCAACCTCTCCTGCGCGTGGTACACCCTGCTGCCAACTAACGAGGCTCTGACGACCGAACCAATGGCGGTATAACCATTTAAAAGCCAGTCCTAAATTGACCAGACCGGTGACGGGCAGCGGCGTCATCGGTGCAAAGGGCTGGCTCCGCGGTCACCAACCCGCCTGCCAAGCGTGGTGACTACGGCAAATACCCCCCCTATGAAGAACACAATAAAGAAACGGCCCCTAGTCCCCGGCGGCTCTGCTATTCCAGGCGCTGGTGGCAGCCTTGGTTCCGGTGGAGCATGGGGTGCGAAGAATCCCCGGCAGACGCCCCGCCACCAAACCCAACGACTCGACCTGGCAACGTTTAACGCACGGACTTTGAGGGCTGACGAAAAGATTGTGGAGCTGGAAGAAGAAGTGGACAAGTTGCGCTGGGATATCATAGGGTTATCCGAAGTCCGTAGACAGGGCGAGGACAGGATAACCCTCAAATCCGGCAACTTGTTCTACTACCGGGAGGGAGATCAACAATCCCAAGGGGGTGTCGGGTTTTTAGTCCGCAAGTCTCTCGTCAACAACGTGATAATGATCGAGAGTGTGTCGAGCAGGGTCGTGTACCTTGTACTTAAAATTACCGACCGGTATTCATTGAAGGTCATACAGGTGTACGCACCGACCTCGACACATCCCGACGAAGAGGTTGAGACCATGTATGAGGACATCTCCAAAGCCATACATGTCTCGCCAACACATTTCACGGTTGTGATGGGAGACTTCAACGCGAAACTAGGCAAACGTAGCGGTGATGAGTTGAGAGTGGGAAAATTCGGATATGGGCAGCGGAACCCAAGAGGGCAACGTCTAGCTGATTTCTTGGAAAGGGAGAGCCTCTTTATGATGAACTCCTTTTTCAAGAAACAGCCACAACGAAAATGGACATGGATTAGCCCAGATGGTTCCACAAAAAATGAGATCGACTTCATTATGACGACTAAACGGCAAATATTCAGCGATGTCTCTGTGATCAGTAGGGTTAAGACCGGCAGCGATCACCGTATAGTAAGAGGCACGCTGAATCTAAACATTAAGTTCGAAAGATCACGTCTAATGAAGTCCACGCTCCGACCAAATTATGCTCAAATCGAAGATCCCGATAACTTTCAACTCGAACTTCAAAATCGCTTCGAAGCCTTAGATGAATGCGTAACGGCGGACGAAATAAACGACAGGCTGGTGGAAACTGTTCAAGCAGTTGGCAGGAAATTTTATAAGAGCCGACGCCAAAATAGAACCCAAAAGCTCTCCGATCATACTCTAAATCTCATGGCAGTTAGGCGAGATATGCGGTTGCAGTCTTCGGTCGACATGACGGTATACAGACGGCTCAATAGACGGATCTCTACTTGTGTGCGACGCGACATACGTTGCTTCAATACTTCGTGTATTGAAGAAGCGATCAAGCGGAACCAAGGCTCGAAAGTGTTCGCAAGAAATCTGTCTCTTGGGCAAAGTCAGCTGGCCAAACTGAAGACCGATAGCGGTAACGTAGTCTCGTCGAAGCCCGAGATTTTGGAGGAGATTGAGAAGTTCTATGAACAGTTATACACCTTTACACAAGCATAACCTGTCGTTAGCATGGCAAAAGACCCCAGAGCCAAGCTGACCCGGCACTTTACCGAAGATATCCCGGAAGTCAGCCTGTATGAGATTAGGATGGCCCTCAAACAACTTAAAAACAACAAAGCACCTGGCGATGACGGAATTACGACTGAGCTTCTGAGAGCGGGTGGAAAACCGGTACTTAAAGTCCTCCAGAAGCTGTTCGACTCCGTCATACTTGACGGTAATACGCCAGAAGCGTGGAGCAGAAGTGTGGTGGTGCTCTTCTTCAAAAAAGGTGACAACACCTCGTTGAAGAATTACAGACCCATCTCACTTCTGAGCCACGTTTATAAGTTGTTTTCGAGGGTAATCACGAATCGTCTCGCACGCAGGTTTGACGACTTTCAGCCACCCGAACAAGCCGGTTTCCGAAAAGGCTATAGTACCATAGACCACATACATACGCTCCGGCAGATTATACAGAAAACTGAGGAGTATAATCGGCCACTATGTATAGCGTATGTGGACTATGAGAAAGCCTTCGATTCCATCGAGACCTGGGCAGTGCTTCAGTCTCTCCAGCGATGCCGCATCGACTATCGCTATATCGAAGTGTTGAACTTAACTGTCCTTAACTGTGGGCCTCATAACAAAACTCAAAGTCACACAGCGAGCTATGGAGAGAGCTATGCTCGGAGTCTCTTTGCGCGACAGAATCCGTAATGAAGATATTCGCAAAAGAACTAAAGTGGCCGACATAGCTCAACGAGTAAGCAAGCTGAAGTGGCAATGGGCAGGCCACATCGCTCGAAGAACTGACAACCGATGGGGAAGAAAGGTTCTCGAGTGGCGATCACGAACCGGAAGACGCAGTGTTGGACGGCCTCCCACTAGATGGACAGATGACCTCACAAAGGTCGCTGGAAACCGCTGGTTGCAGGTTGCGCGGGACCGTTCGTTGTGGAAATCTAGGGGGGAGGCCTTTGTTCAGCAGTGGACGTCTTGCGGCTGATGATGATGATGACAAGGGATTCCTTAAAAAATATAATTTTAATTGCTTCACATTCCACCTCTACACCTTTGAAGGTCCAGTATCAAGACTAATGGTGTCTCGGGGCGCATCCCGATCGATGCGCATGTGCAAATTGGTTGCAGCTCTTAATTAGTACCGGCAAAGTGAAATATTAGTAATTGGAATTTATAGATTCATGACTCGATATAATAAATGAGAGCAATGATCTTTCAATACTTTAAATGTAAGATTGTAACAATATTCGAATGATGAAAATAACTTTTATTGTTATTTCTCTTCCTTCAAAACTGATAAATAGAGGGGTGACTCTGTTTTTGTAAATTAAATGAGTGTTTTTAAGTGTCCTTTTTAATTGCATTTTAATTAATTATATACCAGCAGCAACCCGCAGTTTTTGCCTGGTTAATCCCGTTCCCGTTACATTCTCGGGATAAAAAGTACCATAATGTATTCTTCAATACTATAATCTAACTGTGTTCCTTTTAGCCCGATCCGTTCATACTTTACGAAGTGATTGAGCAACAAACATCCAAATATTGACATCAATAATATTAGTAGAACAAGCAAGTGAGCATGACACATCGATGACTGTGTCGAAACCATCGATATACATCAATAGATGTGCCCGGAGCACCCTGAAATTGGTAATAAACTGCGTCTCTGTGTGTAGCGTAAGTGGTTTACTCGCAACCAATCTACTTGACCCCTACACTCGCTAGCGGCGCAGTTTGCTGTGGTTTTACTTATTTTGGTTCCTGACAACGAATAGTGATACGTAAAAGAAAAACGTCGGCATTGACCACTTCCTGTAACCGACTAGAACGGAAAGAGTGAGCTCATTCTTCCCTACGATAACATGATTACGTGCGCCCTGAAGTTTGGGAGGGCACATCTTTGTATTGAGATCTTAGATCGACGTACATCAGACAGCGGTCAAGTGCAAACCTATTATTGACATCAAAAAAGGTGGAAGGATTTGTTATATTTATTTTTGTGCATTTGGCTTACGTGGTTCGGGCTCGCTTTGCCAAGTATCAATTCTAAAGCCCACTAAGTAATTCAATACATACCTATTTATGGTAAGTACCTATCTCTATCCTACCTATCTCTCGGGATATCAAACAAAAATGTAAATGTATCTATTCTGTACTTATACGTTGCCATGCTCAATTTAAAAACAACTTTAACTATTTGTCAAGAGATTTGTAATCAAATTACCCGTTACAACATTATGATAAACTAGCCAAGTGCTAAAACCTGAGGGCGTGTCGCTTTAAGAAGTAGACTTTTTTTTCATCATTTAATTTTTCACCTTGATTAGTGTGATCAGCAATTTATTAACATCGTAATCATATTTGCTTATTGTAGGTACAGTAGGTATAAAAAATCTAGTTTATCCATACCCTCCAATAGATACTAGACTACTATACTAGATACTACACTATACTATAATAGATACTATTTACTAGACGACGGACGAGACGCCAGGAACAAAACTCTAAAGTTTTTAATTTTTTTTGGTTTGCATTTGACCGCCATCTTGCCTGATATTAAGCGATGATTCGGTCCAAGACGAAGCGTGCTTACCAAGAAAAAACCTATTCACTCTTATTCTCTGTACATATATTTGAAGGCACTAAGTTAAGAAGTCACTTAGCACTAATTGACAATCGCGAAAACACCACTCAGGCAACGCATTCCAAACCCTAGAAGTTGTTATCATAAAAATTCTTATCATAAAAGTTCTTATCATAAAAGTTCTTATCATCTTATATCTCTGGGGGACAAACGCAGTGCAATGGTAGGTAATGATTTGGACTTTTCATGTTCCAATAGCTGCGTGTCACTGCCCTGTTATTCCCAGGCATGTTGCTTACCATCAATGACATGTCGTACTCGTTTCGTTACTCTTAAAATAAGTAAAGATCCTTAAACCTCCTTGCTGACTACAGAACGTTAACGGAATGCAAATCTTCACACTTTTTTTTTCACTCATTGTATCGAAACTGCAAAACAAACACTACAAAAAATAATTAACAAAATTTACAATTTATAAGCAAATATAGTTACGTTATCAGATGCGTTTTCTATCAGTATTCAATAGTCTTCGATTTGGTATCTCGTGACATGTCAAAGACCGAGAGATCTAGTCAATATAATTTGGATTAAGGCAATAAATAAGGCGGGTTTGCCCGTTCATTTGTATCGCCGTATAATTTAAATTCTTTAACGCCAATGTTCAAGATTACGGCGCGATAGAGGCGCGAGCGCCCGTGTCTCTGCGACAACCACCAAATAAATTTATATTTCCGACCGACTCGGTCGGACTCCTCTCTTTGTAGATAATTCGGTCGGTAACGTTGAATGGCTCTATTAACAGCTTCCCTTTTTGGGATAAATGTCGACTTTAGGCCTTGTCGTGCTGTCGTCGTATCAATAGTCCGCTTGATGCGTTTTGAGTTTATTTGGACGTTTGAACATTATAGATTTTAATAGGACTAGTGGTCGACATGTGGTTGAAGTTTGACCATAAAACAACATTAATCTAGTCTCAACTTGACCACAGGATTAATTTTACCAATAAACAGAAGAAATTTAAGCGTATAGGCTATATACATAACAGTGTGTGTAAAGTTTTTATTTGCTAAATGTATTTTTTCCACATAATTAAAAAAGAGATTACCATTCTGGGCTCCATCTCTGTTTAAACTATAAGTATATATGCGATGTTTTATACTTCTTCGTAAGCGCAATTTTCGTAAAAAGTTTTTCTTCACGTATTAATGTAGTGTTGATATTAGACACATAAAATAAAGAAATCAGGTATTTCATCGGAGAAATGTAATATGTAAGGTGAATTTTATAAAAATACAACTTTTACAACACTGTAGATTTCGTCATGCAATGGAATCATGGTTTAACAACAGATTTGTATATAATTTGGTGGGAAATATACGCAAAGCATTAAGGGCTCCCATACAAAACTGCGATGCGATGCGATGCCGCATCGGAGGAACTTGCGATGCGAATTGCTACGATGCGATTAGATGCGAATTCGTGCGGCAAACCATTGGTTAGGGTAACCATACCTTCAACGGTAGTCAGCCGTGTTGGACGTGTTTTTGGAACCGTAAAATGGATTGCAAAAGATTGTTGTACTACTGCTGTTATTGTTAAGTAGATATTTGTGAAAGAAAAAAAAATTTGGTATAACACACACATATTACGATTACCAATGCTAATGGGAACTATTTTACTCGCAAGTATGGGTGATGAGCATGTTTTCATTTGAAGAGCGTATTAAATTTATCTTCTTCTGTCTTTTTTTATTTTATGTATCTCATCCCAGATATACAAAATCGTCAACTGTTTCTTACAAATAATTTCGCATCACTATGCTCGACTTTCCTCAAGCAAAACGTTCCCACAAGTATGTCGTGCTAAAAATCCATTGAGTCGGTCGCACTATAAACACGGGCCCTCGTCCAGATCGGTTTGATAACAGTAAAACGTCAATAACCACCTAATTGGGAGAGAACAGTCTGCCCACAAACGCCCAAATCCTTTCAAGTGAGAAACAAATAAATATTTTAACTCCCAAACGAGATAATTTAGCCGATAACTTAATGTGCTTACATTTTGGTATCTGTTCATGATTTTATGGGAAACCGTGACGGTCACCATGGTTTTTTTGTTTACTGGTAACTGATTAGGCACATGAGTTATGCTGTCTGGGGTAATGACACAAGGTGATAGTTGAGATTTAAAAAAAAAACTTTTGAGAGGAAATTGTAAATTGCATCCTTTTAGATACAAACCCTATGACACCAATTAATTAGGTTCTTGATAATTGATTTACTTAAATCTGTTTATAGTTTTTTTATTATTTAAAGGAAACTATAAAGCTTACATTCTAGATCTGGGTACCTACGTCACAGATGCTAAAAAAGGTATTATTTTAAGCGTATTTATTTCGGGATGGGCTAGTAAATATTTGATTTAATAAATTTTCATGATTATGAGTTTTTTTTGTTTCTCTTTCATAAATGTTCAAATAATAATGAAAATAAATTTAAACACAACACATAAATAATATTATGTTTTTATATATGTAATTTTTTTATTTTGAATTTTTATTTACCAATTAAATCTTTTTATGTACATATCTAATATTTATTGTATCATCATCATCATCAACAGCCCACTAAACGTTCCCACTGCTGGGACTCGGGGCCTTCTCTCGCAAGGAGAGAGTTAAGGCCATAATCCACCACGCTGGCCCAGTGCGGGTTGGCGGATGACACATGACTTCGAAAGATTCTAGGTACATGTCGGTTTCCTCACGATGTTTTCCTTCACCGTTTTAAGTTAGCGGCATTACGCACATGACTTCGAAAAGACAGTGGTGCGTGTGGGGTTTGAACCCGGGGTCTCCGGATCGGCAGCCGCCGTTCTCCCGACTAGACCAGCCGTAAATTATGTGTCACATGAATATTTTCAAATGTTATCTAAACTTGCTATACTGAAATTATAAAGCTGAAGGGCTTGTTTGTTTGAACGCGCTTATCGCAGGAATTACTGAACTGATTACAACAATAATTACACCGTTGAATATTTACGTGATACCTGCGTGCTATAGGCTATTAATATGTAGTACTATATAACGAATAAATCCATTAATTTCTAATCACGAAAACTTAAAATCTTGTAATATTTGAAATTAAATCATTTGATGTAATATCTAATTATTTTGCTTATTAGAAAAAATCTTTCCACAAAAAAAAGTTTTATTCTTGACTTTAGAGTTCCGTCGTATCTCAAACAAACAAAATAAGTTTAACCCAGGTGTCAATCTACAACAGCTAATATGCTCACAATTACTAAATGATCCGATTAAAAAATAAATGTTGTGATCACTTATCTAAAATTAAAGATGTAAATTAATTATTGTAATTCAAGGTAATACTTCCTGAGTACACTGAAAAACATATATTCGAAAAGACTGCTACAATTTTATGGATTTTTGAAGATTCAATTGGAAAGTAAAAACAAATGAAGACTGTGCCTTGCAACCTGCCAAACAGTGTTTTATATTAGAATTTCAAATATCAATTCATAGATTTATTATTACAAAATTTTCAAAGTTATTTGAGATATTTGTTATTATTAAACTGTACCTACTTAGAAATTACAAAAAATTGTTCAACTAGTCATGTTATTTAGGAATTTCAATTCGAAATCTAACGAAATAAGCTGAATTTTCGTACATAACATTATTTTTAAGCCGCTACCCCAAAAACGCAGGGGCGTTATAAGCGTGACATGTCTATCTGTGTCTAAAAATGTACTCTAGCATCGCAGCTCCTAACAGATGAATGGATTCTGTTTTTTTTTTGTGGAAGGTGATGGCGTAAAGTTTTCTTAGCTATGTTTGATGAAATTTTTTCTAAGATAGCCGCTACAAAATGGTGGATTACATATTTTTACACAACTTCCTCAAAATTGGTATCAAATGGATGGATTTGACTAGTAGAATAACTATACACAACGATATTTTTTTTTTTAATTTCAACTAATTTAGTTAAAGACTACAGGCCCGTGAACAAAATTTACGTAGTAAATGAACCACCAGGAGACCTATGTAGGATGATAGAAAGGTAAAAAGTAATAAGATTCAGCACTATGCCGTCACTTGTAAGCTTTTTTGTTCACGGGCCTGTAGTCTATTAATAGCATTACAAAAGTAGTCGCTAAAGTCACAAATTACCGATGTATGGTTTTTGAGGCAACGTGTATAATGCCAAAATAAACGCGGATGTAACTTTCAGCATATTCCATTAGATTCCGATGTCGATCACTTTTTAACTAAGTTTACTGTTTTGAACAAGTCTTATGGTTTTAAAGTACGTCCATCGAGAACACCTAAACACATTGAGCAGTTTTTGTGCGGGACTTTGTTGACATATATTTAACTCGCACTTGTCCATTTTTTTAAGACAGGTACGCATTTTTTATGGCCATGCACCATGAGGTTTCCAAGTTATATTAAACATGTTTTTGTTATGATTGCTCAGTCAATTTGCATATGAATAATATGCGAATTTTATGTGAAAATGATGTCATATTCTTTGGTGTTTTGTTAAAAACGTGTTAAAGAGTTAAAAATGGTAAGTTATTGCTTCATTTGGTTGCATATACGATCTTTACCACATCTTCATTTTGTATTGTTTTTTTATATATTTTTGTAAGTTATTAAGTCAAGAAGTTGTTTCAGGCAAGTACTAATCAAAATAAAGTTGAAACATTACCATACTATTTTCACTATATATCCAAAATAATAGTTTTATGTTCCTGTTTCTTGAGCCAACTAGTTAGTGATTATTTGTTAGTTAGATTCGTGAATATCGGTTGACTTGGTGAATAGTTCATTGGGAACATACATTATGACACTAGATTTCATACATTAAGATTAGACTTTACTCAAAAATTAACAACTTTGCTGCTCTCGTAACTGTGGAGTAAATGTTTGAAACACGCAGCAGTATCTTATTTTCTTTTTGCAAACACTCAACAAATTACAAATGAAGGATATCTTCACAAGAATGATCGTTTTTGACTCTTGCATCTGGATCTGAAATCTGGATAGATTTTAAAAGACAAAAGACCTTACATTTCTGAATCACTAGCGCAGTTCAGTGCTAGGTGGTAATTGAGCTTAAAGTTCAAATAGCTACGGAACACTGGTGTGTTGGTTTCTATCCGGCGCACGTGTTGCTCGTTGCGATTCACTAGGTATAAAAAAAATCGAATACTTAATTGTTATATGTTTGTGGTAGTTCACTATTTCAACAAACAACTTGGAATAACGTATGTAGCTCAATCTGCTTCATTAAACCTAATTGTATAGTTTTCGAAAACGATAAGATTAACACTTTCACGTCTCCCTCGTATAAGACATCAACGCGCTCAATCTTTTACATAATACGCGACAAAACGTTTTTATTATCTTAAAGTAGATTAAGAAACGAGAGCTGTTTATAACTTTATTGTATACATTGTGGACGCAAAATTAACTTCACTGTTACGTTGCGCAACTCCAATACCATCAAAACGAGTCACACATAAAATAAAATTCGATCAGATTTAATCCCGTACGGTAGTATATTAAGTCATCGGCAGAGACGAGTAGTGTCCGGCCTGTTCGGCGCTTCAAACGACATGAAATTTATTATTATTGCTGCAGCGCGCGTACATGTATCCACACTTGGCCGTATCACGAGCACAGGTTTATCGCGCCGCTGCACTATTCCACATAAACGAAATAACGAAATTACTTCATTCCGTGTAGGTGATTTTACGAGCGAGAGATAAATATGAAGTTGTGATCGCTTTGACAGCGCATTATCTACTGCTTTATATCTGGTAGGTGTCGGACGATTTTACATATCGAAATGCTAATGAGGTGCTTTAAAAAGGTAATTGTAATGTGTAAGTTATGCGGGTGTTTGTGATGTCGGTGCTGCTAAACATTTCGATGTTCTCGGGTAGTTGTGTTAGAAAACAAGTCATCGTCGTGTAAATAATGTTCAAGAGTCTCGAATGAAAAGGTTTTACTTCAATTTTATTGTAAAGGCTTGTAAATGTTTGAATGTGTTGCCTGATTGATATAGTTTCGATATCTTCAAATCGCGAGTAAATAAATCTAGGTAAACGAACTGTACCGTAGACCGCATTGTCGTTAATCAACAGAAGGTAATCAAGCGCAAAAATCCATATCGCCCTGTTATCGAGAAAAAACTATTGATGTCGTTTTTTTTTGAAGTGAAAACTTCTTTACGCGCGCCTAGACAGATTTTTCGTGGGCTGTAAATTGAATTCATTCGTCACGCTCGGGTATGATAAGAAAGATTCGGGTAAACTCTGGACCATGGCTATTGGCCATCTACAAATACGTCAGCCAATGGGAAATGCTGAAATGGACGTGGACAGGCCATCATGTCATGGCCATTTAGAAACGCATCAGGTAATGGGAAATGCTGACGCATTTCTAGATGGCCATGCCAAGATGGCGAGGCCACGCCCTCCGGTTACACCCGTGTAGTTTCCAAGGTAACCTATCAAATGTTGAGTTTTAAGTTTTCATTTCTATCGGGAGTTCCTATGACTGCCATTTTTTTTTGGTTGATTTATATAGATAGCTTTTTCTACTAGTACTTTACGGGTATCTTTTAAGAATTTACAACAATACACGTAGGAGAAAAAAAAATGTAACCGCAATTATTCAAAATCGTGGTCACTTTTGTGAAATTAGACGTTCTTTTTTGATTTGAATATCATGTTTGTTGCATGTTTATAGGTAAATTACAAGGTAAAAAGTTGAATAAAACTAAATGACGAGAACAGTGTGGTAGTGATTGAACTCTTTATGTTCAAATAGCTACGTGGCCGTTAAGTGCAGGCATGTTGACTATTATCAAGCGCACAACCTGTTTGTCTCGTCACCGTGTATTTTAAAATGTATGAAATGAATTCATTTTAATCCAGATTATAAATCCATATCACAACAAATTTAATTTCATTAAAATTGAGAGAAAATTAATACGTCGCATTAAATTAAAATTAGATAAAATCACATAAATTTCATATCTATATATTTTTTTGCAGGTTAATGCTCCTTGTCTTAACTTTGTGCATAAACTTGACTCACACTTGCCAATTTGTTAATGATGATTCTCATCTACATAATATATACATTTGCTAACAAACTGCGGTATAATAACATCCCGTGTATACAGATAGAGTGTATGGGCGTAACTTGGTGTTAGCATTTCGTTTTGAAAGCTCGTAACTACGAGTCTGTAAGTGAGTGCTGCATAACTTTCTCAATTTATTGTAAGCTATTTAGTAACTCTGCGATTGCATTAGCACATTTCACACTATCACACAAATATTATAAAGATGAAAGTTTGTTTGGTTAGAGCGAATATTAATGCCATCTACATTGTATTGTCTATAAGACCCGTTTTAGGGTTATTACAGGCTGGTGGAAAATGGACGAAGAAGTGTCAACTTTATTTTACAAAATAACCATTTTGAAGTCATCATAAGGTCATAGAATAAAGTGTCTACTTTTTTTCAATGTTAAACTTTATTAGTCCATTTCAGACGTATCACTTGAATCATCACCAGAATTTGGCTTTTTTATAGCGCATTTTGTTTTATTATCGCATGACAGCACCTTATGTTTTCTAGATTTAAAACTTAATTTTATACGTACTGCAATAAAATAAAATTTAAAAACTGTAGCTAAAATATGTAATCAACAATGCTCTAATGCTCAATCGCAACAGTCATAGAGGTAGCGTAGGATTTTTCGTGTTGGATCAATTGGCAAAACATTGCTTCCATACACTACGTTCTGTAGTACCTACCTGTGATACAGCCAAAGAATTAGAGAACTTCCGGGTCATTGAGGTACTATTTCCTAAAACCTAGGATCGTAAGCTAAATTAATGATTTGACTGATGATTTTCTGTCTTAGTAAATATGCTCTATGCTGGACAACGTAATCACTTAATATTAGGCAAGATGATGGACAAGCGCACACCTATTATCAATAAAAAAAGTCTACTGTTCAAAGTTTCACTAAAATTTAGTGAGTTATTTTTGTTGACAACCGAATATTTGTGATAGGTAAAAACGTCCGGCGTTCACCGCTTCCTGTAACCGACTAGAACGGAAAGAGTGAGCTCACTCTTCCTAACGATGACATAATCCTATGCGCTTGAATTTTGGGATCATCTGATGGTTTATATCGATGGTTTTAGTAGTGAAATCGCTGCAACACTTACACGACCTATCTGAAGCCTCTAGCCGTATAAGTCTCGCCATGAACGTGGATAAATCTAAAGTGTAGTCTATTACCAAATAAAGTCGGTATAACACACAAATGACGGTATTCACTTCGAAATTGTTCAAGCGTACGTCTACCTAGGACACATATTGAAGCTAGGTAAAAATAATTAAAGAAAAACCCTACAAAAGTATTCACAGCTGAGATGGGCAGCAGAATCTAAGCTTACTTCCAAGCAAGCTTTGTCAAATTATCACGTCGTCCATACTGAATACGAAAGCCAGCCTGGAATAAAATAAGTAATCACTTTAACAAGCTACAAACAGTACCATCTATCATACATAGAAAAAATAGCAAAATGTTATTACTCGTAGATATTAAAGTTAACGTGGTTGTTTCACATATTTGTTGACCGACCAGATTACATATGAGTGACCCGTTTAGCCTATAAATATGGTATTAGATGTTACAGATCTATTTCACACTCTCCAAAAACTGTCATATCAAACTGATAAACGTGCAGTTCTATTTTCCGATAATAGTATTTTAGTGTAACAGGCGAAACTGTAAACGTACTTTGTATGCAGTACATCTTACCATTTTTTCAAAGAGGAAATACGACCCAAAACTGATAATGTAGAATGTAGGTTAATAAGACAACTTTACCCTTTTTGCAGTCTGTAATCAACTCTCAACAAAATGATTGTCAATATCCGGGAAGGACTGAATAAAGGGTTTTACTTTAACAATGACTTCAAAAAATAATCGCTTCTCATGATACATTGTAAACGGTAAAAATACACGTCTATCTTCCGAGGTTTTTAATTTCTTAAATTAAGGGTTAGTGGCTCCATTTATATTTTAAATCAAAGCCGCACTTTTATAACATGATTTGAAAGTTTTTGTTTGCATTTGATTTTTGATTTTTACTTATCTCTGACTACAAATTAATTCAAATTCAATACATTCAAGCAGAAGCCGAACAAATCGGCAGGGTTAAGAGAAAAGCGAATGGGCTAACCTGTAAGTTTAAGATTTTAAAAAGTTTGTAATGTTATAACATGCATCTAAAATTGTAAATAAGCAAGAACCTTATTCATAAACCAGTGCAACACAGATATTTGGACATGACGAGTTCAAATCACTACCTGTGCCTGTAATCACTACCTGACTATGTTCTTCACAGATATATACGATAATTTATCTCTTTGCAGTGTAAGTCCCCTGGAAATTTTGCCCTGCAAACCGGCACAGCAATAAGTACCTAATGTTGGCACATTAATTCTTGGCAGTCGAATAACTGACAACACCGAGTTCCAAGTGAAGTCCAGGTGGACTGATATTCACCATCATCACCATCATCAGCCGCAAGACGTCCACTGCTGAACATAGGCCTCCCCCCTAGATTTCCACAACGAACGGTCCCGCGCAACCTGCAACCAGCGGTTTCCAGCGACCTTTGTTAGGTCATCTGTCCATCTAGTGAGAAGCCGTCCAACACTCCGTCTTCCGGTTCGTGGTCGCCACTCGAGAACCTTTCTTCCCCATCGGTTGTCAGTTCTGCGAGCGATGTGGCCTGCCCATTGCCACTTCAGCTTCCTTACTCTTTGAGCTATGTCGGCCACTTTCGTTCTTTTGCGAATATCCTCATTACGGATTCTGTCGCGCAAAGAGACTCCGAGCATAGCTCTCTCCATAGCTCGTTGTGTGACTTTGAGCTTTGTTATGAGGCCCCAGTTAAGGACCACGTCTCAGTTCCATAAGCCATCACTGGCAACACGCATTGGTTAAAGACTTTTGTCAGTTTTGTTGGACTGATATTACTCGTATGTTATTATATTTTTACTCGAACCATAATTTTGTAAGAATACTTAGGTCATTTACAAAACGGCAAAAAGGAACGTGGCAGAGGAAGCCTAAAGACTTACGCTAGATCCTCAGTCGGTCGTTGGCCTAAGATAAGTATATATATATATACATGTGTATATATATATATACTTATATATACATGTGTATATGTATGTACTTATCTTTTACAAGCAGCGCCCTGCAATTTTATCCGAGCTCCTGTTCTCATCATTTTCGCGGGATAAAATAGCCTAAGATGTGCTATTCTAGTTCATATTCTAACAGTGTTCCAACGTGATTTAGCAACAAATATCCATACTTTCTCATTTATAAAATTAGTAGGATACTAAGTGACGCAGTCGGTATGTACTTAATAATATTGATGGTCAAACACAATCGTGTTGTAATTTTTTATTAAGTGACATAATACCTGAGTGCGAGATATCATAGACAACTTTTGTACGCTCCTGTCTAAGCAATCTCTATTCATACTCTTGGCAGAGTCCGCCTGGGGAAGTACCACACCTTTGCCAGTTATTCCACCGCCAAGCAGTAATGTGTAGACATCACTGTGCTCCGGTTTGAAGGGCAATGTTTACAGAGATATTACAGGGCTTAGAGATATAGTATCTTAGATCTCTGGGTGATGAGCGCAGTGCGGTGCTAGGTAATGATTTGGACTCTTCATGTTACAATAGCTGTGTGTCACTGTGCTGTTATGTGGCAGTCTTGTTGCTTACCATCAGGCACATGTCCTAATCGCGTCGTTTTTTTTTTTTTTTTACCTTTTATAGGTTTACACTTGACCGCCATCTCGCCTGATGTAAAGCGACGATGCGGTCTACGATGAAGCGTGTTTACCTAGAAAAAACCGATTCACTCTCGATTTGAAGACACAAAGATTGTAACCATCGGGGAAAACCCACTCAGGCAACGTATTCCACAGCCTAGACGTTCTTATCACAAAAGTAGAGTCAAATCTCTTCGTTCGTGTCTTTGGAACATCAACCATGAAACGATGTCGCTTTTTCGAGCTACGAGCATTCCGATAGAAAAAAGGACAAGGTGGTATTAGATCATGTAAATCAGTCGCACACTCTCCGAAGTGTATCCGATAAAAAACCGATAGACTAGCAATTTTACGGCGATGTTCAAGACTTTGAAGTCTTTTTCGCACAAGAGTAGCATTGCCTATGAGCCTTTTGGCACGTCTCTCGATCGATTCCAGAGCTTCCAGCTGATACTTAGCCGAACCATCCCAAAGGTGCGAACAGTACTCCATACAGGAGCGAATCTGTGCTTGATATAATGTAAGCAACTGTTCAGACTTGAAGTACCTTCGCACCTTTGAAAGGACACCCAGTTTTTTGGCAGCTAGTTTAGCCTTAGATTCGATATACGAGCCAAAGTTGAGCGTAGAGGTCAAAGTCACGCCCAAAAGCTCAAGACGGTCAGAAACCGGCACGGACACACCTCTAAAAGTTGGAGTCAGTTCAAATGGACTCCTTTTAGCGGAGAATAGACACGCTTGCGTCTTACTCTCGTTGAACTTGACCAGATTGGCATCGCCCCATTCAGACACCGCCTCAAGGGTCAAGCTCAAACGCTCGATCAGACTCTCTCTCAGTACCTGAGTTTGCTGCCCACTGGCTCTCGCGCTAGATATGTAACTCTCTACAACGGTGCTATCATCTGCGTACCCAAAGATACCGGGCTTCAACAGATCATTGATGTGTAGCAGGAAGAGCGTTGCAGAGAGTACCGACCCTTGAGGGACTCCGGCATTAATAGCCATTTGATCAGACGAGCAGCCATCAATGACGACTCGTATGGATCGATCCCTCAAAAAGTCCGATATCCACGCAATAAACCCAGAAGACAAACCATACCTAGAAAGCTTACTTATAAGGCCATCATGCCAAACCCTGTCGAAAGCCTTTGAGATATCCAGGGAGACTGCAAGTGCTTCCCCGTGTTTCTCAATAGCTTCACTCCAGATGTGAGTGACGTACGCTAGAATATCCCCGGTGGACCGGTTTCGGCGAAATCCGTATTGCTATCGTCACTCTTTACTATAAAAAAAAATATCACCTTTGGGAGTACTAGGCTACGCAACCTCCAAGTACTCATACGCATACGCATTTTACAACATCTTGCACTTACACACTTGCATCTTAGCAATTTTTAAGCATAAACAACTTCTGTGTATACTTGTCTATTATGTATTAATCTTTACATATTTTAGATTTCATCGGAGCATATTTACTTACTTTATTTATTTACTGTTAGTAATCTGTGTGCGTACTCGCCTTTTCGGATTTCTACGCGCACTTGCCTAAGTAATGTCGGCTCATATTTGCGTAAGCAATCTACATAATATATGTACATACTTGCCTTTGCAATTTCTGCCTATACTTGCCTTAGAAATCTTGTGCATATTTGCTTACGCTCTCTCTCTGTGGTCGCTCCCTCCGACTGAGGATCGTAGTCATCGCTGGATGTGGATGTGAATTTGCTTATGCAATCAATGTGTATACTTTCTTCGTGGATTTCTGCACGCACTTGCCTAGGCGATGGGCGACCTCAGCAGGTATTTGATTAGGCAGCATATGTGCAATGTGCATACTTATCTTAGCAACCTCTGTGTACTTGCCTAATAGATGATTAAATTTTTAGTCTTATGAACTACACTTGCATAATATTTACTGCATATCGTTACGCATTGCGAGAGTAGAGTCGAATAGGTTCTAATATACGTGGTAAAAGTTAGAATGTTACTGAGACTAACAATTAATAAAATCTGCTGTTATTTCAGACAAATTCATACAGTTAATGTTATGACTGGACAAGGGGTATTCTGTACATTATTTGCCAATTTACGGTTGACTTATGAATAAAAACTGTTAATGAGTACAACATGTCAGTTTTGGGCTGAACGTTGTCGTTTAGCGTATAAAATTATGCAAAATTGATACTTGTCTAACGTCGAACATTTGAACTTTACAGAAGGATTTAACGTATATGAAGATTATGTAGAGTAAATGGAGAAGGTATCATATAAATAAAATGCTAATGAAACAAAAACATCCCATTCAGTAAATGATTTATTTTCATATTTTATAATACTAGAAAGGTACGTACATCATTTGCTAAATTATGTATACAGTGTGTAATAGTTACAGCAATAAATAGCTTATGAAGCCGTGATCTTTTAACAATATTTACAAATTAAAACAAATTTCATTAATTCTATTTTAATGTTACTACATAACAAAGTTTCGATGTATAAATGTGATCAGGTACAGCACGGCAAAATATTATGTGTAAAACAATGACATTCAAGAAAGAAGTTTTAATAGAAATTTGCGCAGGATAGAAACTCTATTGCTTAAAATGGTCATGTTTTTTTTTTGCTCAAAATTACGAAAAAGGCTTTTTTGTTACAAGGCCATAACTATTTATTTGAGTGGTTTATCTCAGATTCTTCTAATGCCCAGATAAATTAGTCATTTCGAACCAATATCGCTCTATCGTTTTATTTTCGGTTGTGATAAAGTGAGAGCTATAGCTATGCGTTTACCATTTTAGTCAGCTGATAGAACTCCGGTTGTATAAATGATAAAAAGACAAGCTACACTCAACAATATGGTTATCTTTTACTGTGGAACTTCTAATGTCGCATAAAAATTAGCAGAACACCTAAAAATTGCGATGCGAAAAAAATTTTTTTTTTTGCTTTCAGATTTCGTACCACAGTAAAATTTTGTCATAAAAGTGGGCGTAGCAACTTCATTTTAACTTGAACATCCATTTTTTGTAACGTCATTCATCTTACTACCAAGCTGTACTTACTGTTATACCCCGTTTACATTATTCCAGTCCAGCGACCGAATCCAGCGCTGGATTGCTTACTGGAATAATGGAAACCGGCACTGGAAAGCATCAATCCATTGTCAATGCATTCCAGTGCCGGTTTACATTATACCCCGTTTACATGATTCCAGTCCAGCGACCGAATCCAGCGCTGGATTGCTTACTGGAATAATGGAAACCGGCATTGGAATGCATCAATCCAGAGCTAATGCATTCCAGTGCCGGTTTACATTATCCCAGTAAACAATCCAGCGCTGGATTCGGTCGCTGGACTGGAATAATGTAAACGGGGTATTATTCCAGTAAGCAATCCAGCGCTGGATTCGGTCGCTGGACTGGAATAATGTAAACGGGGTATTATGTTATGAACACATTAAGTCTCAAGTCAGCAATCATTGATACTTAAATCACACTAATTATCAAAATTGAATAAAAATAACACAAGCGAGAGTTTGGTGAATTTTGGGCTATGTGTGACCTGATTCTACAAACTATGTGTTAATGTTTAGCGGATAATATTTAATTCACATGTGGTTCTAGCAATTGTATCAGCATTTGCGTGTTTTGTTCAAACTTACGAGAAATAAGAGCTTTTTTTATTAAAATGTCACTCAAATATTAACCACCGTATTACAATAAATATAGACATAAGCTAAATTTTATCTTTTTGCGTTCGTGTGATGCCACAAACGACGAAAACTTCTGTACTGATTTGGCTACAAACATTTTTTTTTGCGCTGGCTCGTAAGTGTAATACCCCGTTTACATGATTCCAGTCCAGCGACCGAATCCAGCGCTGGATTGCTTACTGGAATAATGGAGACCGGCACTGGAATGCATCAATCCAGTGCCAGTGCATTCCAGTGCCGGTTTACATTATTCCAGTAACCAATCCAGCGCTGGATTCGGTCGCTGGACTGGAATAATGTAAACGGGGTATTACAGTGAATATTTCAAATCGGTTAAAATGACATACATATTTGTCATTACAAAAAATCAAATCACAATTAACTATTTACGTTAATCTACACATAATACAGTTATTGGAAAATCATTTGTACAATCAAAGCATTAGGAACTTTAATCTGAAAAGTGCTGTACCATCCAATATTTTAATAAACTTTGGTATAGGTACTACTATTTAACATTATATTTACAAATCAGATACCAGACAACCAAAACTATCACCTTAGGCAAAACGAACTTATAATACATTAAAATTCAGTGACTACCAACAATATAATAAATCCAGATATTTGTATATAAAACAGGCAATTAAAATAGTTCCGTTTGTGCAAAATCAAATTTATTAGTCATCCGTCTTCCTTATACTAATTAACAAATCAGAATATCTACATATTTACATTATTTAACACTATCTTAGCACTCTAGTTTTCTAATTTACATTTCGGAACATGGGTCAATAGGAATAAAAATCGTAATACTTGATGTAGGTAAATAAATAATTAGTTAAGGCCGCGTCGTCAGCGGTCGTGTTTAGTAAGTTGTAGCGGTAGGTCGTTTGGGGCCTGTCTGCGGCATGGGCTGTTCGCGCTGGAGTGGTTCTGTTTGTCAGCCTCGTCAGCGCTTTCGTCGTGGACGTTTATCTCTTCGTCGGAGTCGGAACGGGAGTCGTAGCCACGCGCAAGCTGAACGGATTGTGCGGCTAGCAGCGCTGCAGCCGCACTATGCGGCACCAAAGCCTTAAACGCGCTGCTCTCTAGCGCTGTATGCGGCTGAAACGCGCTACCATGCGTCAGCGCTTTTAACGCGCTCGCCTCAAAGTGCGCGTGATGCGACAAAGCCTTCAGGGCGTGCGTGTCTTGATGCGAGAGGGCCTTGAAAGCACTATTTTCGCCGCCCATCTGGTGCGGCTGGTACGCGGGGGTGAGGCGCGCGGGGGACAAAGAACGCGAACGGGAGCGCGAGGGGGACGGGGAGTGGGGGAGGCGGTGCGCAGGCGAGCCTCCACCGCGCTTGAGGAGGTTCATGCGCTGGTGCCTTCTCCACTTCGCTCGTCTGTTGGAAAACCAAACCTGTCAGTAACGGTAATAACGTGATTAGTATTCGGTGTTAACAAAATATTCATGAATGTAAATTTGTCGTAACTAATAAGAGAGCTGAGGGATACGATTATCTATCGGGCTGTCGAGATAATGTTATTGGATATAAGTTTAAATATTTTATTGGATTATATAGGAATTAACGGTGTTTACCTGCACTCGGGCTTCTGAGAGCGAGGTCTTGGAAGCGAGTCGTTCCCTAGTAGATACACAGGGGTAATGAGACTTCTCAAATTCCTTTTCCAACTCTTCAAGCTGGTCTGGACTGAATGTAGTGCGATTTCGTCTAAACTTTGGTTGTTCGCCATCCAACGATCCCGAGTCGTCACCGTCCACATCTGTTCAAATATATTTATATTGAGATTATGGCAAAAAAAACTAACAATTTACATACTATTCATCATGTAATCAGTAATATTTTTTGGATTTCTTAATGTATAAAAAATTACACCTCTCTTTTCAAACTCAGCTGTAACTTATCTGTAAGTTAGATGAAAAAGGTGTATGGAAAAATTACTTTTGTGGAAAAATTACTTTTGTCGTGTCCTCCATAGAGAGCGGATACTAAAAACTTATCACCACCTCATATATATGGGTAATCTCATGTCTCTGTTTATCATAAAGTTTTGTTGAGACTGGTAACTGTTAGGTTGAATGTTGGTTAGCTTACCAATCAATCCTCGTCCAGAGGAGAGGAACCCTTGCTGCATGTCGGGATGTGTCACTGCACTGGGGGGTGGTACTCCCGGGGGTAGTGGAAGCGAGCCTGGGGGCCAGACGCCACCGCCTCCCCAAGGAAACGCGCCGTAGGGCGGAGGCGCCGCATACAGGCCATAGCCGGCGGCGCGCGCGAACTCCGCGGCGGCGCGCTCGGCTGCGCGGTTGCGCAGGATTCGGTTGATTGAAGACACGCTCGGTGCAGTAGCGTTTGTACACACACCTACCGACAATACATCACAATGTTAAGATCACAACGCGGCAGCAATGGGGACTATAGGCTAGGAGGAAATTATCTGAGACAGGAATTGTGAACAAAATAAATAAATAGTGGTGGAAAATTCACACACAACACTATCCAACGCAAACTAAGCAAAGTTCATACTAAAATACCGAAGTTCATGATTATTCCTGATGTAACAAGCACTATACATACTAAAATAAAATAATATAAGCTAGGCATTTAACCTGGAGTAGGCACCTACGTGGATATAAAATTAAAAAAAAACAATATTAGAATATTCTGCTGCAGTATTTTGTCGGGTCTTTAAAACCAAGTTAGTTTTTCTTTTACCGTTTTTAAATTAGTAGCATTACGCATATTACACTTGAAAAAGACAAATGGGTCAAAAGTTGCCGTTCTCCCGACTAGACCAGCTGTAACATTTCATGATTTTAATATCTTTAAAAATGAAGTTCAGTTATTAGTTATATTTTGATTTGAGACATTTTTTCCATGTTACGTGCACAATTGCGTGCAAAAATTTGGAGAATTATCTGAGAAACATTGCAATGTCTATTTTTTAAACAAAGGAATTTAGCAACATGATTACATTTGATACAGCTACTTTTGATGCAATAATGAGGACAAAAACTGGCATACCCGTTCGTATTTACATAATTGAATTTACAATCCAATACATTTCCCCAGAATAACCCGTACAATGTATCTAATAACTCCCATCGTTGTGCAGAGAAATCGTTCGTGCCGCGTAAATGGGACAATTTTATTTAATCGCAGCCTCCGAACGAACACGTTTCTTGCATACGGCTAATTACCTGCAATGTGCATGGAATGAGTGACCAACGGCGCGTTAAAACCGATGCGTCATTGGTCGCGTTTTAAAATCACTCCGCATTATACTGCGTGCCGGGATCGCGTGCCAACGCAGCCTTGAAGCATCCCATGTAATTTCAGGAAACACTCTGAGTGCCATAATTTAATCATACCCTGTCCGATCGTAATTGTCGTAGGATTCGACGCTACCGACGCGGTTTCGCTAGTGTTATTTAAATAGCACGATTACTCTTTCAAACTATTTCGCAATTTGTCGGTTCGAGTCATGCGTACATGCACTTCACGCAATCATAATTATTAATGAGGGTCCAGTTACGCAGGTTGGTCAGTTTTTAGTGATCTTTAAACTTGAATTTTAGAATAAAAAATATTTTGTTTTGCGTTTTTTTTATTTATGAACCAACCATTTTCATTTTATAAATGAAAACATCTGATAGGTATCATAATGTGTACCTACAAAATTAAATGAAACTCTAAACAGTTTTGCAATAAGTGGTTATACTGTATCAAATGCAGTATACTTACCCATGTAATAAAAACTACAAATATGCTTTCTTTAGCTTTGTGTTATTAATACAGAAAAGTAGCTACCTACATAGAGGTAGGATTGTTTTCACAACCGCCTGGGGAATAACTACACTTTTGACCGGGTTTACATGCTACTACCAGGCAGTAGCCTACAGTGCCAATATTACTGTAGTTCGGTATGATGCGCAGGTTTCCAGAGAAATTACAAAGCAAAGATATAAATAAATTGTATCTTATAACGTCGGGTGACAAACGCAGTGCAGTGCTAGACAGTTAAAATAGCTTTGCGACACTGTGTTGTTATGGGTGGATAAGGCATGATGTTTATCATCAAGCGCATCTCTTGTTCGTCGCGTCACTCTACACTATCTACACGTTACTGTGCATAAGTTAAAAGAGAACCTATGAAAAATTTACAGCAATAAACGTTATCATTATCCTAAAATATAATTAAATTGTAAAAACGCCAATAAGTAAAAGCCACAATCATTTTCTTAGTAAAGTGACACTCACTTAAGTATAGGTTAAAAGTACGTTGTTAATAGACTTATTATCTTTGTGGTATTGCAACAAAAATTACACCTTTAAATATTGTATTCGTATTGATTACACTAAGGGACTAACTAGGGAATAACTTAGTCGTACATATTATGTGTATTTAGTAGATAAATACTTAGGAACGGACAAAGGTACACAGTTTAACTATGTTTATGGTTTAAAGAAAATATATTCCGTTTGTACTACAGTTAATAATTGTTATAACTAATAAATGTCTAGCAACAAGCAATTCTATTTAATTGCATAATTATTGTTCCTGCCGATTATGGAAGAGGCACTTTCAAAGACTCCGATTATTATAAAATTGCTCAATGGCACAAACCGCCCTTCGATTGTTTTGTTAAAACTCTTTAAATAACTCTAGACATGAATAGCAATTATAGTAATGATGTGGAATACAATCAGTGGATGCTTAAATCATCGCAATTTGTTAAGATAGTTTTAATGATGTCACCGTTGGTAATGAACCCCCATTGTAAGAGGATCAGCGTGTGTCGACGCGAGCAATGCCTGACGTATCAAATAAAACACAAAACGGGCCTGTTATAATTTACTCAAAACACAAAGCCTTATAAAGCATAATGGTAATGATCAGTTGCACGGTCCGCTTATTGTTAGCACGTCGAAAAACACAATAAGATGCCCTCAACACAATTTGTTTGGCCCGTAATCTGTGCGCTCGGCCGGTCTCCGATAGAAACGCCTTCCGTGCTGGACGTCAAAAGTTTGATATGCCTGAGAATGGTATAATGGTGACTAGTCATCGCTTACCGTCGGAGATCTCTAATTATATTGGGAGCAACGTTTTTCAAAAAGAAAACAAACCGTTGAAAATCTGTTAACGTTTTGTGGGAGCTCAACGCGTCACCGCTAGTTAATCTGCTGCGTTTTCTATTCTTTTAAATGACAAAAAACCTTTGGTGATCTTTAAGTACACGGTAAATTAGTTTTTGTTATAAGAGCAAGTCTTCAGTCATCAATAGTTTCGGGTTGATCGATTTTATTTCTCTTTTATTGCAATTAAGTTCTGTTGTTAATATCACAACAGTGGAAGGAGACGGCTTTTAGATCTTTTTATTCTTAGTTCGTATTAATAAAACTATGATTAGATGATGGCTCTGAGTTAGTTGGATGTATAGGTACATGTCATACCGATAGGTGCCTATCAATTGCGTTTTAATTTAGTATCGTGAAGCGAACAATGAGCGGCGATCAGTGAGTATGGTCTTACTGTTTGTTTAAAGAGAGATCATTATCGGTCAACAGGTTGCAGGTGGGAATGCGATATCTATAATTGTTCTTATAATGATTTGGGATCGAGCCCGGGTGCTTTCATGCCTAGTCACGGTCATGCAATTTGTCTAAAGTCGTTTAATCATGATTAGTCACAATAGGGACCGCTTCCATTAAAAGGTTAGGTAGGCGACTTTAATTGAGTAGCAGATAAACGTGCTTAGCTTTTAGATGTCTTCAATTTTTAAACTTACATGAATTGCTTTACAAATTATTTCACAAGTAGTTGTTAGTACAAATAATAATTTAATGCATTAAATTATTAATTTTATTTGATGTATTATAGTAGTAATGTGTCAAATTTATTTTGCTAAAAATTACTCCTAATTTAATCTCTAAATTTAATCTCAAATCTTTCATTGGATCCTACGTTTTCCTGGAAGATATTCCTTGTAGTGATTATATCGCCAATTTATGTATTAAGTTTTATTTTAAGTAAATTCTGTGTTTTTTTATTATAAATTCCATGAAGAGTTAATCTGTATATCTAATTTAGTACAGGTATTAGATGAGAATAATATGTTTTTTTTTTCTCAATGACATTACAAAGTTCGGTATTCCTCTCTTGAACTTAATAAAAAGCAAATTGGTATAAAAATGTAAATGTTTCTGCGGCGAAGTGTTGTTAAGATGGTACCTGCCTAAAAGCGTGGCATGTCCACAGATAAGGCGATCCGGCGCCGTCTGGCTATAGAGTGTTTAATCGGGTTAATTTATCGATAATTGACGGAAAACCTTTTTGTTTGTACTGCCGGGAAGTAACAGTAATTGTCACGCCTTTGAAGATTTACGCTCGTTTCTAAATTGAGACATTAACAGTCGGATCTCGTGCCTAATGGTTCGGAATGAATTTGTTTGTTTACTTATACCGGTTCTCAGATAGTTTTAAGGGACTCGACTCGCCCCATATTGGATTTGATTTAAGCTAATAAGCGTTAAGTAGACTCTTAAGCACCCGACCAAGAACCTTTAATCGTATTTATATCTCTTTTCGACTTTTACTTTAATTAGTAACTGACGATTGAAAGGTTTTAGTAAAATAATTTAATTAATCACAACGACGCATCCGAATGAAAGTACATATTTTGTACCAATTAATGAATGATCGCATGGGTTTACGGTTTATATCTAAAACATATCAAGTTCCCAAATAATCGCATCAATAAAATGTGCAATAAATAACGCTTGGTAAATTAATAAAAGTTTGATATTCGACATCATAATATCTGCGTGGGCCGACCGAACATAAACTTACAACCGGAACTTGACCGCGAACTTCAAATCACGTGTGAGTAAAGCCTCATCCACACATAAATAGTTTGAATCATTTTATCTATATTCACTATGTATTTAAATATAAATTTAGGCTGCGTTCATTTGACGGTTGTTGTGTTTTACGTTGTCGTTAGTTAATGCTTTTACATTTTTTTGTCATTTTTAATATCATGATTTTAATTATAAATTCAATAGTTATTTACTGACATCGCAACATTTTTTTTTAATTAATTCATAATGTATGATGTGATTTTAAATGTTTTTAAGTAGCCATGTCGTGTTTGTAAATCAAATAACTTATACGTTAACTGTATAATTTGCTCAGTAAGACTATTCACAGGCTTTGCTCATACTTGTAATTTTGATGCTTCTTCTGCAAATAGCACAAGTGAGTGAATCGCGCGCAACATAGAACGCTTGGCTTACTGAAGTAATTGGCACGCTGTTGCTTCGTACTTATTCTTGGTCCGTGTGCAAATGTAAACGAGTGAATAAGTACGTAACAAGAGCTAACATGCGACTAATAAACAGTGTTAGTGTCTCTAGTGTAGTAAAACTATGTGAAAACACCAAAAGAGCCAGTCAGTCCACGCCGATAGTGAGTGGCGTCACGTAGTCTAAATGAATTATTGTTGGCTTTATGAGAAACATAAAACGATGAGATCGGACGCAATCAGGGGGCTCCCGTGGCGAAGACCGAGTAAAAAGGTGTTCGGACCGACGGGGGGTCGGTCGCTGCAACTGTAACGCTAAACGCCCACTCCGCACACCCGCTCTCCCGCATTCAATTAGCAGTGAATGGGCAAAGCAACAAAAGCAAATGTCAGTACGTAATGAACAACTAGGAAAAATAGATGCGTTGACAAGCGCGTGCCCTGTTGTAACCAGCTAGGTAAGTAACCCTGCGGAGTTCGGGATCCCCCGTATTTTTTATAATGCTTACCAGTATTATAATAAGAGAGCGTCAACTTTGTATCCTTATTTATGTTAAAAAAGGCTACAGATGTTTTTTGTGAGTATGGTGTTCTTAATAACATATATGTTTTTAAAAAGAGAGAATATGAAAAACATTTTACTTTTGCCTGTTATAGACCTATTGCTTTGAGCTCCGTAAGTATCCTTCAATCCTTTATTGAAGTACAGTTTGTTTTGTCACATCACAATCATCCAAGCTTTCTGTTCTTAGTTGCATTTTTGAAACATATTAGTAGCCCGATTAAATAAATAGAGTAGCAATTAAAGTTATTTTACTTCTGTTTACGCAACTCTGTAAAAGATTTAAACCTTTATTCGGCAAATTTGCAACAAACAGACAGAGAGAGTCCGGAACAAGGGCAAAAAACAGAAACCAACTTTTATTTTAGCATTTATAAAAAAAATCAGATATTATCGAAATTGAAGATATATGAATAAAACGATGGAAATTGTTTGGAGTTACATACATGTTTGTATTTCTTGCCAAAATGCAGAAAATAACTTTAAGGAATTTTAGGAAAATACAACTTGAAAAAAAGTGTATAAAACTCCTGCAACTTAGTAAACGATTCTCTCAAACAAATTAGCAATCACAATAGGCTAACAAAAGCCCAAAAAAGTTTCAATACGTTTTTTTACAAGAAATCTTTAGATTCGAGACTCGAAATCATGACCGTGTCCCAAACTAGCAGCAATGATGCACTGCTGGGAACCAATTTAATGCTGTAACAAATCAATAAATGTATCGCTTTATTGGAAGCTGTGTAGAGATCGATTTGATTTATTTCGACTGGACAATGTCGACGGACCAAGCGGGATCTTGTTAGTAAATGTCAAAAACTTTCAAAAAAAGTCTCCTCCATTCCGAAGCCTCCGAAGGTTTATAAAGCAGTAATTCTTGATTTATAGTCCAAATTAAGTACTCACTGAATCGATTTATAATTATTATAAAATCCAGACGCATCTCGATACAAAATTAAACAAGGATCGAAAAAGAATATGCTTATCGTCGGCCGTAAAAACAACATTAACAGTGAAATAATAAATTACAAAACGCTTTTTATAACGCACTCAAAACTTTTTAACACTGCATGTTTAAAGTTACTCGTCATCGGTTTCGCTAATTAATCGGCGCCAGTGAATTCCGACGGAGAATCTACGCCACTATTCATAACGATTGGCAAGCGGCGCTACTAAAGCATAATTGAATGACATTGTTTATGTGAAGTGTAGTTCAAATTCTTCGTCACAGGACCTTAATGGTGGTTAAGATTGGGAAGTTTCAAGAATGCAATTAATCAAAACGTGGCCAGTAGCGGAGCGGCCGTAACGCCTCGTAAACCGATATCGATTTAGTAGATAAGTTGCGCAACCCATTGTGAAAAGTTGCCATGTCATCGCTGACAAAGGCGGTAGTGGGCACCTTATTAAAATTTAGCCGGTTACGATGAGCCGTGTTGTGATAACCGCTCCTTGTGACGGCACAAACGCGCCGAAAGATCAAACTTGAGGCCGAGCCATCAGAAGTCCTGTGATAGAAATAATGAACTAACTGAGTTTTAATCTTGAGTTTAAAAAAGCTTTTGAATTTCCTAATATAAATCGATTGTGGCTCCATGATTAAATAAATGTGAGCAGTCGAGAAGACTTTTGATTTTTGACACATCTCTTTTGTGTGCGAGTTTGTATAAATATTAGTTTGTAGTAAATTGGGGCTTTCGGGACGTCAATCGATTTAAAATTTTTCGTCGATCTGAAAATAATACGAATCATTTCAAATTCAACAAAAAAGGTATCATCCTGACGCGTTGTTGTTTCATTTGCTAGAATGTTTACTGTACGATATGAGAGAAATATGTAAAATCTCAAGGAATCCTCGTTGTCTGTAGTTGAAGCATAAGCATAAAACAAAGGGGTCCCCTTTGTTTTATGCTTATGCTTCAAAATAGCAGTAAAATAATAAACCACAAACTCCACAAATTGTGTTTGTACATTACAATACAGGTTTAAAGTTACCATTAAACATTGCAGAGGTTGCATTCAACTTAGCGCTAATGACTTTGAAGGATAAATATTTGATTACCAAATTTAAGAATGCGATATTTAAATAGAATAGGAAAAAAAATATTAAATAGAATATGAAAAAAATACCTAAACTGAAAAAAGTGTAAACGGCCTATATCGTGGTAAACAGTAACCATCATCTCAATGTATCAGGAACACTGAGGATATAATCGGCAGATCGGCACTTTGTTTTCAGAAATATTTAAACTTATTTTGATGCTGCGGCAGGAAGAGTATTTATTCCATGTATGTTTTATAGTCCGCGGTAGAAATGAACGGCTGAACTGATTTTCCAATTCATGTAGTTATTCGTTATTAGATGTAGGGGTGATTCTTTTGTTGGTGTTAGGTAGTGTTGTGCCAAAACTCTGACACGGGAACGCGGTGTAAAAACTCTTTTTTCAAAGCCTTCCCCAAAGAATTTACTACAGAGCTTCTGCTGATATTAAATTTCCGCTGCTTCAATTACAATTCTGAGCATAGAATAGCAAACTGAGTTTTTCATCTCAGAACCATTTATGAAACCAATTACTGGTTGCTTGTACAAAAATGGAGTTATATAGAAAACATAATCAATTTATGAGAATTGAATAGGCGAGTAGTGCGCCGAGCGCTGCGCACGCGCTGATGACAAAAGAACGTTATTGCGAGAGCAATCGCTTTGCTCATAGATTTGATTAAATTTCAATAACTTGCTTATTACTTAACGTGTCTGTACCATAGATGTAGAAATCAAATAGATTGGAACTATATCTTAACTAACTGTACCTTAAGTTTTCGTTGGCGATCCCTTTAAAACGTTTTAATTTATCATAATAAAAAGTAGCGTCTGTTTACGTTCAGACATTGTTTTAAGCATCACGGTTTTAGGCTTAGTATCTGAAAATCTATGTTTGGATGTTTTCAAAACGAAAAGAAGCGTCAAATTTGTGTTCTAAATAACAAAAGTAGTGCTCCAATAAGTTTTTGGTCGATATTTCTATTCGAGTGCGATTGCTACCCAAAACGGGTCCTGACCCTGACACTAAAAGATACCACTTTTCTCCTGTCTTCAGTTGTTTCCTGCTCCCGAACAGAAGCTCGAAGCTCGCATAAATCTGACTTCACTTGATCCATCTACCGGAATCTTGTACACTTAATACTCTTTTTCTTTATTATTCTTTACACTGATTTGTGGCCATTTGGGATCCGTATGTATACGTGTTCATTATTTCTAGAGTCAGCGATGCTTATTGTGTTTATTCTGTTTACTAATAACGATTCTGCAATTGATGTGTGTGGCAGATTATGGGTAGGAGAAGACATAAATGTAATTGCATGTGGGCTGGTAAGTCAGATATATGAAGAGTCTACATTCATTAAATCTCTAATATCTAGCCTAATAACATAATTGACTGGACTTGTGGTTTAGTTTATGCTAAATCTGCGCACAGACCCAAGGGTTCGATTCCCACCTAGGACAAAATAAATATAGTGTAATGAATATGGACTTCTGTTTAATATAGGTGTTACAATTAACAATAAACATATGTTTTTGCAAGCATATCAAAGTCTTCAAAGGTACAAGCTTTGCTTAGTTTGGAAATAGATTATGTTGTGTGAGAAATATGGACCATTTTTTTCCTTTTTGTATAAATTTTTTTATCCGTAGAAATAAAAAATAAATACAATTTTAAAAATAAACTTTGGTAACTTTAGGCACTGTTGTTTTACTATTGGGCAAATATTTCAGCCAAATTCCTTGCACTTTTTTCGATGATTTGATTTATTCACTAAAATTAATTAAAATAACGATTCACGACTGAACGTAATTTAATAACTAATCCAAAGTGAAATCAGATAGGCTGGAGCAGATTCATAGACACAATTTATCCAATCAAATAAAACCGAAATAAAAGTTTGAAGTTTCGTGTCACTTCTAGTAACTTGATACGGCTATTTCTGGCATTCATAATATCCATTCGAAGCTCCTTCATCAGCGGGCGGTCTGTTCAGGTCAACACACTTTGATACACCGAAACCGTCGTCAAATCTAATGAAATCAATCATAACTACATTCAGAAGATTCCAACACTCAAATTGAACAATGCTTTTTAATACAAGTTCACCGCAACTCGGCTTTAATCTATTTATAGTTAGTTTGAAGCTTTGCAACATTTACTCGAAGCTTATGGACAATGTTTGAGCTAAGTCAAATCGCTATAGAAATGTTTGATGTTAGTGATGTGAAACTGGCTCAAAAAGGGTAAATTCTAGTAATGTTCATTTTAATCAATTTATAAGTATGAAACTGGCAACATCAGCTCAATTTTAACGGATTATAGTATGGCAAACTATATTTTTACAAACCCTAAAACTTTTAGGTTGTTTCTCCTACGGATGACTTTATTAGGTTAATATAGTATTGGATTCAACACCAGGATGTCTACTCTATTTCTACGAAAACGTAATTTCGAAAAAAACTCCCGACTTTCCTACTCTCGCTCTACTTCGTTTCGTCCGATAGAACATTGTTTGACGTTACTCTACTCTACTTAGTCTCTACGTACTCTAATTAGAGTAGACTTAGAACATTTAAAAGGACAAAACGACGGATCGAAATAGAATCGGAGTTGGAAAGTCGCGCGTTTATTGCGAAATTACGTTTTAGAAGAAAGAGAGTAGACGTCCAGGTGCGTTGTTTGGTTTATTTTATGACCTGCTAGAGAGATTGCATTGCTTAGATGGGTGCAAATTACTCGTAGTTTGGGACGAAGAAGTAACCAAATGGGTCTCTCTTGCGCTCTCTGTCTCTCTCTCTCTCACTGGTACAACCCACACCTACCGTTTTATAAATGTATACAGTTAGAAGAACTTTCTTAGCTATTGCTCAGTAAATAATTTTCTTAACAAAGTTAATACCAACCAGTTTAATTATCGACTATCAGTGCCCCGCAGTTTCACCCGCGTAGTTCTCGACCCCGTTATTTTCCCACGTTAAAAGTTAGCTTATGTGTTATTATTATTAGATTACTATTATTATTTGTCTATTGTTATTTATTTATGTATTTAAGTATATGTCAAGTTTCATCCAGATCCCTTCAATAATTTTGCATGAATGAGTTACAAACATCCATCCATTCTCACAATTTTTTGCGTTTATAATATTACCTAGTAGGACTACAGCTGCACCACAGTTCTATAAACGAACATCAGTGAATCAATTTCACAATGCTTAAACCGCTTAAATTAGATACTTTGTAACGTCTAATACTTAGTCCAAATTAAATCCCTATTTACGAGTGAAATCATCGATGATTTAGATCGATGAGTGAAATATCAAAATATAGACTAGTTCTCTAGCAATAAAATTTGTGTCTGGAAATTAAATAAAACGTAATAGCAACTCTAATAAACAACTTAACGAACCACAAAAGATAACTGTACATTTAAAACTTTTGGAATGCGGAATTTATTTAAATACAGCGGCGTTTACACCAAATATGTGAGCATTTACTGAAAATGCGAGATCGCGTGCAATTTTCGCATACAGAGGCATGAGCTCACTGCACTCGACCAATTATTTTAAACACATTTCAACAAATGATGGTAATGTCAGTGTCAGTCCACTCAGATAAGAATTAAATGAGTCGACGTAAAATAACAATAATTGTAAAGTGAACATGCGCATTGGAAGTGATTCCTAGAATTTTAAACATCACACATTTAATTCACTTCAATGATAAGAAACAGTGATAACCTAGAGGCCTGTAAATATGCCCGTAAATAATTAGTACGTCTAGGTTTAAATCTAAATATATAAAAATCAATGCCACTTTTCGTTGTTATTGAACTCTTCCTGAACGGCTGGACCGATTTAAATGTTTTTTTTTGGATACGTTTGGATTCACAAATCAGCCCGGCAGATGGCGCTGCAATTGATATCTAGGTTATTATTCGAGCGAAGCCGGAGCGGGCCGCTAGTTTATTATGTAAAGCAAAATAGCAATAATAAAACCATCGTTGAAATATGTATCTTAAACGCTGGTATGAAAATGTTTATAATCACTAGGGTGCTGTTATAAAATTTAAATATTGTACCCATTTCGTAGGGACTGTAAAATTATTTATCTTCATATTATAACTTACAGCAAATATTTTTTCTTGTAATTTTTTTGTAATCCATAATGAAAGCTTGACTAATTTTTATATTTTTTATGATTGGTACCTACATCATATTTTGCTAAAACATTTTTTTTTCACGAAAACCTATTTTATATTCCTGCCAATAAATTAATTCAAAAAAATGTTTGTCTGTAAAGTCGGTTTACTGACGATAGAACATGACAACGTCTTCAGAAAATACTGATGGAATGGTAGCATTTTTCAAAAGAAAATTTTAATTTCATTTGTTTAATAGATTTGTATGTAAAAAGTAATCAGTAGAATTTAGTCATTTTCAATCAAAACAATGCAAAAAAGCTTTTAGATGCCGGGGATCGAACCCGGGGCATTTCACATGCAAAGCGAACGCTCTACCACTGAGCTACATCCCCGCTTGAACTACTGGTCGAAATAATTAATACAAATGTAACAAACATGCGGCGAGGTAACGACCGACGGTAACGCGGTAACGGTACATGACGTCATGTTTTGTGGGCGTGCAGCCGGATTCATCGAATTATAAGACGTTATCACGTCAAAACTATGTGATAAAATAGACTTTAATAAATATAAGTTGTTAGTACATGCTTCTACAGTCTTATGATTGATTGTATGCAAAATTTTACATACTTTTTAAAGATAATATATAGTTAAATGCAGATTATCAAATATTAATACCTACCAAAATGAATGCTAGTGCGACTTATTAGAAAGTATACAGTTTTATAACTCAAGATTTACAACCGCTTAACATTGATAGAAAATCAAATTTAGAAAATTTAATTTACTTAGATGATTAATTTGCAAAAAAAAACATTGTTGTCTAGTGCCGCCGGTGATCATCCGGTTTCATAATTTTTAGGTAGTAGGTTCCAATCTTACCAACATCTATGATTATTTATTTTTTCCAAGTGTACATTTTAATCACAAGTTTATCATCATCACTAACTTTATCGGTGAAAGACGACATCGTGAAGAAACTAACATGTTTAAAAAAACATATGACAACATGTGCTTTCCGTCAACCCGCACTTAGCATGGTGATTTGTAGCTTTGACTCTATACTTTAAGGCCCCGAGTTTGCGTAGTGAGAACATAAATTGGCCTGCATATGAGGAAGGGGCAAAAAGCAAAAATTCACACGATGCATTTTTATTTCTTGATAGAATCATAAATTGAACGTCGTATCCTGTGGGTTTAGCGACTGCGAACCAATTTAACAGTTTAATTTAGCACAATGTTTCCCATCAAGGAATGGTATCGTCTAATCCGGTCTCCGACGATATCGTAAACCAGAAGTGGTCTTGTAAGCGAAACCTGTTCGCCAAGCCATTGCACGCACCCTACGAGCTCAGTAGAGAAAACGCGAAGGCAGCGTGTCCTTTAAAGGATCACTTAACTGACACCTAATTAACGGAGCGATTCTGAACTTTATGTCTAAAAGGTTACAAATAAAGACAGATCATGAGTGAAACTGCCATTTAAGCCGTTTCGGAACGGCGGTACTGACGTTTAACGTCACGCATGGCCACGAGAGGTGTCGTTGGTGCAATTATTGCAATTGGCTCGTTGGCCTCTGAGCAAAAGACGCCCATCGCATTCTTGAATAGATGCGAGCTCTTGCATGCTTAGCACTTATGCTCGGTAGTACAGATATTGTTATTACCTCTCGTAATATTAATAATATAACAAACCGGCTTATAGCATTTTCGAGCTATGTTTACGCTCCGTTGCTCTTGTGGACTGTTATCATCTTATTTCAAACAATTATGCAAAACTTACGTGAAACAAAAATTTGACAAATTTCAGAGGACTACTACAATTGTCACAAAAAGTAATTGAGGTTTGAATAGTCGCCTTAAAAATATTAGATTGAGACAAGTTAAAATTTTGTAAAAATGTATAACAAATAAAAACCCATTTGAGTTCTAACAAAACCTAACTGGTATTTTTTTAGAGATTGGCACAGCAACAAAAAAACACCCCAAAATACGCATCTTAAAATCCTTATCATCCTAAGGCTGCATTTTTATTTCATGCCTGTTACAAATTTACTTAACTACGACAGAATCATTTTTGGACAGTCTTAATTCAAAAATCGTTAAGCATTGTCATCACAAATCGATATAGGTTACGTAACGTAATATTACACTTCAATACTAAGACCTAGACCCTTCAAACGCTCCAACGCCTCTCAATCGCGTTTGCCCAATAAACTGTCGTAAATAAATACCTAGCCAACATATTGTTTTGTCCGTTGCACGTAGACACATGAAAATCCAATACAGCGTATCACGTTACAGTATCCGCTGACAGCAAGCTATTTACCAAACTATTAGGCCATATTCGGGGTTGCACTTCGAAGGCTTTACGTATTTGGCCTCCTAAAATGGTTTGACTCGATATATCTAAAGTTCAGTACACTGGCCACCTAATCCAGTAATTGGATGAGTATTTAGTTACTGCTTAACCTAGCTTGTTCACCTATTAGGTATTTGGTGCTCGGTTGGTTTAATAGCTTAAAGAAGCGACTCACGTGAAGATTCATGTGGCAGGCTTTTTTATAAATATATTTACCAAATAAGGGGCAATTGGTCTCAAGTACTAGGTAGTAGCTTACCGAAATTGAATTTAGTGCAGAAGGCGAAGGGTACAACTTCATATGGTAGTGATTCACACGCATTTACAGTATGACAGTATGAGGAAACTTAACATCAGACAATATTAGATTTGTTATTACACCTTTTTAGGTGATCTTACCAACGAGCAGCTATTTGAAGAATAACTGTTGTATTCTGATTTACAGGTAATGTTTGTAGCGAAAAAGAAACAAATAATTATTTAATATCTATAAGTGACAAGTAATGCAGGCTTATAGACTACTGGCAAGGGAACAAAATGTAAGTAGTAAATGAACCACCATTAGGAGACCTATGTAGGATGATAGAAGGGTATAAAGTAATAACATTCAGCACTATGCCGTCACTTGTAAGCTGTCCAATAAATTATATATAGAAAAACTTATGCTAACATAATTACTAAATGCCCTACTGGAAAAGCCGACAGAAAAGTTTCCTATCAATACCAGACCTACCCCCGCATTGCAAACATGTAGTCAGGACTCACACATTCGAAGCCAAAAACATATTTTACTAGCTGTTACCCGCGACTTCGTCCGCGCGAAATAAATACAAAGGTAACTCAGGCAGTAACTATTTTTATACCCAGACTCATTTACGGTTACTAAAAACAGCTTTTAATAAAACAATTTCATAAAAATCGGTTCAGTTGTTTAGGTGTGAAAGCGTAAGAGGCATTCGTCCCCCATTTCAACTGCAATTTCACCCCCATACAGTTCGAAATTACAAAATTGCAACAACACATTCGTTTGTTTCGTGTCAAGTGTCTACAACACATTTGTTTGTTTCGTGTCCAAGTGTCTACACAGAGTTTCATGATTTTATCTTCAACGGTTGGAAACTTACAAAATGACATTCATCCCCCATTTCAACCCCGTACAGCGTGAAATTACAAAATTGCTAGAACAAACATTTGTTTGCTGCGTGTCAAGTGTCTATACACAGAGTTTCATGGTTTTATCTTCAATGGTTGGGAACTTCCAAAAATGACATTCATCCCCCATTTCTACCCCCGTCATTCGAAATTACAAAATTTCTAGAACAAACATTTAATGGCTTCGTGCCAAGTGCCTATATTCAGAGTTTCATGGTTTTATCTTCAACGGTTAGGATCGTCCATGTTGACATTCATCCCCCGTTTCAACCCCAATTTCACCCCCATACAGTTTGAAATTACAAAATTGCTAGAACAAACATTTAATTGCTTCGTGTCAAGTGTCTAGATATAAAATTTGATAACTTTGAAAATCACGAATTTTCATACAACCGGTCATCCCTTGTTTCACCCTCTTAGGGGTTGAATTTTGCAAAACCCCGTCTTAGCGAGCGCCTACGTGCTCAAAGGGACCTCCATGCAAAATTTCAGACTCCTAGCATTTGTAGTTTCTGAGATTCCTTGATGAGTGACCTTTCGCTTTTATATATATAGATTTTCGAGCTACTTTAAATCAAAACTTGTTTACGTTTACGTTAGCTAGAACTAAAATTGAGAAAACAAAACTCAAATCAATTGTTCCATTACGGTGATTAATGTATAATGTTATATTAACTCTAGTTTGCTCGTAATGTTATTAATAAATAATAATTAGGGTTGGCGTTTTTAATGTTGTTCGTAAGCATGCTTTTATGTTGAGAAGAGTTTTTTTATATTTTCTACTCGTACTTAATAACATCTGTGGGAAATAAAATTTTCTCGAAAATGAATTCGTTTGTTAAACTAGACTGTCATCTTGCTTAAACGAGTAAGCAATTGTTGAAAATAAATTGCGCCGTTGTAACTTCAACCATTGCTAAACACAATTATGCCTTGTATTTTAAACAGAAATCGTGACTAAAGTTCAAGCAGCAAGTATACTAGCACCGACTATGTATCATAATATTCTTAACACAATGTCTGCTCTAGGGCTGGGAATTAGATAAATGTACAAATTGACATCAATTATAATAATGGCGCAACTCGTCTATAATTCGATGATCGGGCAAGGAGCCAGTATCGTGTGCGCACACGCAACCAGAGCTTTTAGTTTGGGAGCCCTTGTTATTTTTGTAACGAGTGGTTCATTGCTTACTGCTTCAAATACGTTCATCATGTCATGATATCGTGCATTATAATGTCAAGTACTTGCCACCATATAACCGTGGTAAATATCCCGTAATCAATAATACTGATGTATCTTTACATTTTGTTTTATTTACCCTGACCAGAAACTACATAATATTTTTGACTTTTTGAATATTTTTTGGCTTTATGTGCTTGGCTATTATTACAAATATTAGATTATGTGATTAGTAAGCATTTGTGTGAAAATAAACGATGGCAAATGTTTTTGGATTTTTAATAATAAAAAAAAAATTGAAAGCTTCTTATTCTTCAAACGACAAAAATCATGAAATCTTTTTTAAACAAGGATAGATATGCGCTTCGCTCGCAGCTATCTCGTCTGAAACAAAACGACGATAAGATCCAAGGTGGAATAATTTTACCCAGAAAAAGTTCTACTTAAGTAACTTTCCATTTGGAGATACCCCATACTCACTTGATTCTGATTTAAGCATTTAATATAGATAATTTACATTAGTTTTTGCAACTGATATAGATTAATTAACTTTGAGAAAACTGCGCAATTCCGTTAGACATACTACTTATAACTTTTCGCGTAGTCACGTAATTGGGTAGCCCAGCATCTCCTGCACTAATTGTAACGTGAGCAGACACCGGTATTACGCGCAGCGCTCACCGACGTTTTATAATAATACGCCTACATGACATTATTATTATATGTATGGCATTGCGTCTAGTTTTGTTCTTATTGCTTTGGTGGTTATCTTTGCCCGAGTATTTTTTTTTTACTTAATGCTACTTGTAAGAAGTTTTTTAAAAGTGTTAGGTTAGTATTCAAAAACATTATCTATCCCTTAAATATTTATTTAAAATAATTATAAGTCAAATATATTTGGCTCTACTTTACTCAAACTAAGTGTCTAAAATGATTTTTAACATTAGACTTTTCTTCGTAAGTGTATTTTCAAAAATAAAACATCCCCAATTGACAGATAAATCGGTTAGCATAGAAAACAAAATTACAGCCGAACACCGTACTTCCTTCTTTTTAGGGTTCCGTACCCAAAGGGTAAAACGGTGAACGGTAAAAAGAACGGAGATAGACAGTTGAAATTTTCACACATGGTGTATTTCTATTGCCGCTATAATACCAAATACTATTAATAAAATAAAACGAATATTTAAGGGGGGCTCCCATACAACAAATTTGTTTTTTTACCGCTCGATTAGTCCGTCCCAAGCAAATAGATGGCGCCACTAGAAGACTAAAACGCGGTATCGAACTCGTCGTTAGAAACATAAGGTAAAATCAAAATTTTAGTAAAGTTTTTCAGGTGTATGCCTGTCCGCGGAAACTGCGATAGTCTATGTATACGGAATCCGGAGTAAAGCCAAAGAGATTTTCGCCGTTTATTTGCTAAGGGTACGGAACCCTTCGTGCGGGAGTCTCACTCGCACTTGGCTGGTTTTATTTAAGGTCATTATTGACCAATGAGTGATGGCAGCACTGCGAAGAAAATATGTTTACGCTAAAGCATTATTTTAACTCAATCTCGTTGGCTGTGGGCTGGATAATATTATAAAAAATTTGAACTGCGATTTTGCACCAATTAGGAGTATTATGTTTGCAACAGTTATTGTAGGTTTTGTTAATTATGTAGGTATATATAAATCTTAATTTCTCTATTGACGAAATTTTACATAAAACTTATTTTACTCGTCACTGAATTTAGATTCAACCATTCGAAGCTGTATTGCACTTGGTATTATACACAAAGCTAACGCGACCTCAACAATTGGGCAAACCCAAATCGATAGAAGTGTTCAGGGTTTGTGCCGTTAAACAACCGCAATTAGATAAAATAGAGCTTAAATCTAATTTATGAATACGCTGGAATTTGTGAAAGGATATCTATAATATGAGGATTGTAAAGATGGTTGTTAGTCGAAATGGCAAAGACGAGAAATCACTATAGGTACCTCTACATACTATTCACAAATTTAATACTAACTTTTCGTTTTCGTGTGAAATTAGTTTTGTCTATATTTTAACCCCCGACGAAAAAACGACAGGTACCTACCTATTATAAGTTTTACGTGTTTCTGTGTGTGTGTGTGTGTGTGTGTGTGTGTGTGTGTGTGTCTGATTGTCTGTGGCATAGTAGCTCCCAGACGGATGAACCGATTTCGACTTTGTTTTTGAAAGGTGAATTAGCCGGAAGTGTTTTTAACTACTTACATTAAATGAAAATCGGTTAAATATGGGCTGATTACATATTTTTTCACAACGCCCTCAATATAGGTATCAAATGAAAAGGCTTGACTAGTAGCACTATGAAAAATTTCAAATCTAAGATGGGTGGTGATAAATCATAATGTTTTTTGTTTTATTTTAATTTAAATTATAATTTTCGCTTAAACAAAAATGCTCCACCTATAACAAGCTATATGATCTCACTAGGGTTTGCTCACAAAAAGGTCAATATTGACACACAACAGCAACTCAACTCTCTGGATTCTAATCGTGACTGCTCTAGGCATTCATGCCGCTTTCAAACCTTTAAAATATGTTCTAACTATTGTTATTTGGTATATCGGTGCCCAACACAGACAAGAAATCAAAGAGAATACGATTTAATAGCAAAATAAATTATTTTTTGACGCTAATTTCTATAATTAAAATGCATAATTAATTGTCGAGAATTAAATAATTATGTGCTGACATTTATCGACAAATTCGAAATGAAATAATATTCTCTATTTAAGGAAAAATAATTGTTATTATATTATCCACTACATAAGAATTCGAAAAGATAGAAAATCTAATACATACATATTTGCACATATACTCGTATTTATACTAGTTCACAGAAAGTTTTAGGTACTAACATAGACATATAATTTAAAGGATTTTTGTGCGTGTTCAAGAATTCGAATTGTTCCCATGAAAACTAAAGCAATTGTTACACATTCTGAAATGTATTACCGGTAAATTCACGACGGATTTCAGATTACTATGCACCACGAATGTAACCTGTTTACGAATTGAAATTGTGAAGTGGTGTATTTTAGTGAATATTTTTGCGATTATTGTGTATCAGGTAAAAAAATCTGCACTTATGTACATAATAATAATATAGGCATAACTAATGTTCCCACAGCTGGGACTCGGGGCCTTATCTCGCAAGGAGACATTCAAGGGTATATAATCCACCACGCTGGCCCGGTGCGTATTGGTGGGTGACTCATGATCTCAAAAAATTCTAGGTACATGTCTTTTTCCTCACAGTGTACGAGTAGTCCTTCACCGTTTTAAGTTTTCGATATCATGTGCGTGGGATTAGAACCCTGAGCTCCGGGTTGGCAGTCGCCGTTCTCTTCCGTCTAGACGAGCCGTAACTCTGGACGTAAAAAATGGGCATTTAACGAAAATGAGATTATAGCTACGGTGGTAAAAGTACGTTATTTATTCGTTACCTTCTGATATTAGCCTCTCTCTGATTTCCCATGCGAAAATCGTGGGGTTTTCTCTCTTGTATTGTTCTATTTTCGACACCACCGCGGGTGTAGCAACTTTTGGTTTGCTTCCACCAATCAACCCTGGCGGTCGCAACGTGCCTGTAAATAAAAAAATGCATATTAATAATGATACATTTAACTTAAATTACTAAATGCAAACAATGATTCCATCAATTAAGGTAGGGACATTGGTGACGTTCCAAGGTGTTTCGAATAGTTTAAAATTAAATTCTAATAGTACCAGATCCCAATTGGCGAAGTGTTTAAAAGTTATGGTAAAATTGTGTTTTTTTCTTATGGTGTTAATTCTAAAAATAACACTAGTTATGAGCCCATAAGGGTAGTTAGATAAATATTTTAAAGCACTTAAATTCAAAATGTAGAAAAATACAGAAAAATAAAGTACTAAATATAGACCCAATAGTGAAAAAACAAAGCGTATTGAATTAAAACGATTTTTCTAATCATGTATTCTACTCGCAAGGTCCACGAACTCGTCGCGCTGTTCAAGCCTTTAATAATAGAGAATAAAGTGGCCAAGTGCGAGTTGGACTCGCCCATGAATGGTTCCGTTGCAGCAAGTAACATAATATACATAGTACACATAGTTCTTGTAGTTCGTTGTTTTAACTTTGATCGAAGTTTCAATAATAGTGTGTTTATGACGTACTAAAAAAAACTACTCATCAGATCGAGTTCAAACTAATTTTCGTTGGTAGTTTATATGGTAATGTACATCATATATTTTTTTTAGATTTTTCATTCTCTTACTTTAGAAGTTAGAGGGGGGGGGACACACATTTTACCACTTTGGAAGTGTCTCTCGCGCAAATTATTCAGTGTAGACGAAAATTATTTAAGAAACCTCAACATAATTTTTGAAGACCTATCGATAGACACCCCACCCCACACGTGTAGGTATGATGAAAAAAAAAATTTTGAGTTTCAGTTCTCAGTATGGGGGGTAACCCTAATTTTTCTTTTTTTTTAATGTTTTTGTTCAAATCTTAATGCAGTTCACAGAATACACCTACTTACAAAGTTTCAACAGTGTAGTTCTCATAGTTTCGGCAAAAAGTGGCTGTGACATACGGACGGACAGACAGACAGACAGACAGACAGACATGACGAATCTATAAGGGTTCCGTTTTTACGTTTTACGGAACCCTAAAAACTGATTGAGCAGACTGTCACCTGCAAGTCGGCGGAGGAACCAAAAGAAACCTTAAAATCGAATTAGAGGCTCAAATAAAAATGCACGCAATAGCGACACGATATCGATTGATGCAATTTCATTGAGAGCTAAACGTGATTAAACGCAACTCCGTCGTCGTGAATCAATTCTGCCTGATCGATAGCATAATGGATGTTACTCCTTAGCTCTTATTGCAATACACGTAGAGGTCAACTCCTCGTATCAAAGTTGTGGCTATAAAAGTATTTATTAAGAAGGTGGACGTTCTGTTCAGCAAGAAATTGATAATCGCGCATGGCGGTAAGAATAACAATGAAAGCATCGAATTAGTATTTATAATTACAGAATCATTGACGTCGGCTAAATGAAACTGTGCGTGCGAGATGTGAATTTTCAATTCATTTTGCGACAGTTTTTGGTTTTTGGCGGTGGTGGACAAAGCGAGAATCTAATTATAAAGATGATCATTTTTTCAGGGTAGCACACTAAAAACGATTTAAATTTTCATAACATTAATTTGTAAAATACAAATCAATCTACTAAATAAGAACTTACTTTAAGTTTCTTATTTTCCGGATTCTAATTTGCTGCGACGTGATTTATAAATGTATTTCTAAGTATGTATACCTAAGCAAGATTGATTAAGAGAATGCTTGTAATTTTTTTTATTACCTAGGTTTCGTTTTTGACCTTTTGAAACTTTTGTTGAGATAATATTTTACTTATTTTTATTAATAACTAAAATCTACAACATACACATTAAATTAGACCAAAAGTATTTTTCAGTTCAAAGCTCTACAATAGTCACCTATTCTTAGGTTGACTGTGACGACAGCAATTTATCTTTTGTGTTTCAATACTTTACAAGGAAGTTAAAATGAAAAAACGTTTATTATGCCAAAACAAAACATATATAAAATAAAAACACATGAAAAAAGATATGCGACAAAATATAGTAGGCAATGCGGATTCAAAGAGTGTTAATTTGCACTGGACCCCACCTGTATTGTGGGATCCAGGCTCCTTCTATTACATTGCTTTGGCCTAGTAGGTACGTATTAAGGATAAGGAGGACGAGTGATAGCTTTAAATAAAGTAGCCAAGTGCGAGTTGGACTCGCCCATGAAGGGTTCCGTTGCAGCAAGTAACATAATATACATAGTACACATAGTTCTTGTAGTTCGTTGTAACTTTGATCGAAGTTTTAATAATAGTGTATTTATGACGTATTAAAAAAAACTACTCATCAGATCGAGTTCAAACTAATTTTCGTTGGTAGTTTTCATGGTAATGTACATCATATATTTTTTTTAGTTTTATCATTCTCTTACTTTAGAAGTTAGAGGGGGGGGACACACATTTTACCACTTTGGAAGCGTCTCTCGCGCAAATTATTCAGTTTAGACAAAAATTATATTAGAAACTTTACAATCATTTTTGAAGACCTATCGATAGACATCCCACACGTGTAGGTTTGATGAAAAAAAAATTTTTGAGTTTCAGTTCTCAGTATGGGGGGCACCCCTAATTTTTGTTTTTTTTTTTAACTTTTGTAAAAATCTTAATGCGGTTCACAGAATACATCTATTTACCAAGTTTCAACAGTGTAGTTCTCATAGTTTCGGCAAAAAGTGGCTGTGACATACGGACGGACAGACAGACAGACAGACAGACATGACGAATCTATAAGGGTTCCGTTTTTACGTTTTACGGAACCCTAAAAATACTTAAGTCCAACAAAGACGTAAGAGTATTATGAGTAACAATAAAATTTAAAATGGAATAAACTTAAGTTTTGGTCTTTCAAAAAACATCCGTAAATATTTATTCGATGCAGACCGTAAACATACCAACTGTGGTGCAGAATTAATTACTGTAATTAAAACTACAGCTCAGTGTCCTTAACCATCTTCGACATTTATATGTGAAGTAGACATCTTCGTTTTATTCATATTTTGCACAATTGGAAAGATTTACTATTCACTCGTTTACCGCTAGAATATTTGTACTATGAACATTTATACCGTTTCTATGATGATCATCATAGTTTTTACGTACTCATTTACTTATATATATATAGTACTCATTTTTACGAATTATTTTAACACACTCAATTGTTACCTAAACCACGCCTGTAAATATTATACAAAATTTTCAAATATGGAATATGAAGAAAGAGCTGGTTCTAGGTAAAAAGTTATGGATTCCATAACAGCTGAGTTAGATAATGGATGAATGCGTGCTCCAAGACAATTACGTAAAAACGGAGCAGTAGCATTCCTTCGGGCGACGGGCGATCTCACTGCAGTTTTTACCCCGAGTTGGCTCGGCTACCGCTCTTCCATTCCGATAACACGCTGAATTATTCAACACATTATTTATATTCACATTTTTGTCAACGCCATTCACAATAAATTCATAAGTCTCTTTATGTCTTGATAACTAAAGCTCACCTCCGAAAAAGGTTCGGCCGCATAAGAAGTAACACGAAATTTTACACGAAACCACCAAACCGCCATAGTAGGCAAACATTAAAATTTACTCATTTAAATATATGGCGTCTAAAAACTAGGTAGAACGAAGGTTTAAAAGGACGCCATAATATTATACCAAGCGTGGAATAATAAAGTGGGTTATAAAATGGTGATTATATTATGATTAAAAACGAAACAGTTTATTTAATGTAATGTTTTGTTTCAGTAAATATTTACCATTAGTCCAAAAGCTATGTTCTTATGATCGTCTAGCACGTCACATAAAAATTAAGAAAACAAAACTTAGGTCCTCAAAAAAAACATCAGCTGAATTTTGTTTATGCATTACATCTACTCTACTTTTCAAATATCAGAGTGAAATTCAAGAAAATTAAAAGATTACGATGAAATGCAAAGGTACAAACAGACAAGCTTGCCAATAAGCCCCAAACTAGGTGTAAGCTTCTATCTTGAGTCCTTATAGGTTTGGGTTAGACTATTAAACGAAAGATCATAAGAAAAAATATTTTTTCAACACGTACATAATTAACTAGTCCAGTTTCTTTACAGGCTTCAGTTCTAAGTAGAGTTTGTATATATAATTTCAAGATAAATCTCCTTTCACCTCGAGAATTTGCTGGATAAACTCAAAACCCACGTCTCTACATCGGCGCATTGATTGATAGCTAAATTGCGGGAGGCCGGTACACTGATCATTTTACAATAATTAAATCGGCTAGAAACGTAATCGCATGACCGGGGCCAATTACGAGTCGTTGCCTAGGCAAAGGCGGGGTACTATCATGGAGCCACTGAAACTGTGGTAAATGTATGTTATTTGCTAGAAACTTAAGCGCGTGCTCCCGGCGCGTATGCCAATGCTGCTGTGGACACGTAAATGTGCGTGAGCGTGCTAATGACGCCAAATTAGCTATTTAATTACTTAATCAATTTTATTTGCATACTAGCTGTTCGTGCTTGCTATAGCCTAAATCATTTTGGGGCATTTTTCGAAATTAATCTCATATCAACTAGTGTATAGTATAGTATGTATTATAGTATGGTATAGTTCCCCTTGACGTATTCGTCTACGGTAAACTCAGCTAGGTACGATTATGTGCCCGAACATGGCCCGCACAACATAAAACATAAAAAAATCAGTTCACATGATTCAGTAATTGGTTTTGGGATAAGACAGTCCGTACGCGAAATCCATTTGTCAATATTTTTGCGCAGCACTTTCATCGGCCCATCACAATGTGTTAATATCTAAATTTAATTGCATTTTCTTTAGAGATTACTAATACAATATTATCAATTGGCCTTGATATTAATCGATTTTCAATTTTTAAAGGCGCATCGCCTGATGCGCCTAAAAAAATTACGGTTACGATTTATTTTTGATACGATTGATTACGAATTACGATTATAATTTAAAAGGTTGTTTACTTTTGTACAATTAATGCATCAAGTCTGCCAGGAATTAATCTCCCATGACTCAGTACTCGAACCTTTGGAACATTTTTCTTTACGACAGCAATAATTAATCCAATCTACACTATACTTTTACTAAACTTTATTACATGTAGGTTTTTGAAAAATGATCATCAGGCTGTTAAAGATATTTCCAAATAGCTATATTTATTTGTACAAAACCGCAGTGCCCTGCGGTTTTGCCCGCGTAGCTCCCGTTTTTGATATTTTCCCGCAATAAAAGAACCTAGTAAATGTGTTAGTGCTGACTAAAATCTAACTTTGTTCCGAATCCCCAACTGATCCGTGTAGCCGTTTTATAGTGATTCTGTAACAAAATCGGTCATTGGTCAGAGGCAGACAGGCAGACGTTACGGTCGTCCAGTCTTCCATCCATCCCTCTTTCTTGTGAACACAAGAAAGAGATGCACGACTAAAAATTCGGTCTCCAGGCCCGCGATAAAAGCTATGCAATAGCTTAAAATCCAAGCATCCAAACTTTCACATTTATAATATTTGTAGGATAACAACACATGCGAATACAAATATCTAGTACATTTACGAGTAACAAAACTCAACAATGGATCCCTAAACAAATTTATCAAACTATATTTAAGCAGTATATCATGCTGTATGTTTACAAAATATACTCTCTCAAGTTTTTTTAATTTCGCCTTCCTTTCCATCGCAAAAAGATAAGTAATCAATCATACACCAAAATGGCCGCGGAAGTGAGAGCTATAACGGGCACAATGCACACCAAAACGTTGGTTAATAAATTTCCACACAAACGTCGTTTAAGGTCGTTTAAAGTCATTACACGGTGCGCCTACAAAGATCTTTTTAAACGACACAGAAGAGGCTCGAATGGCTTGAATCTAGTTAATTAAATTTGTATTAAGGGTATTTAAAAGTGGTTCTTTATATTGGTTGGCGCTAGCGTTAACAGCGAACGAGTAATGCACCGTCATGTAGCTCATAGATCAGAATCTTTACCGGCAAAGTGGGCCTGGATGGGCTGGTTTATTGAACATAATGCAATGCCTGTTAACGATGCCCTGATTCGGTGATTGATCGACTTTTTGTACTGAACTTAAATTAGTTCGCGCTTGCTTCTTCAGAAGCAATTAAGTTTATGAAATAAAAAAAGTTTTACATTTTCGAATGTGGTGTTTTTTGTTCACGTTCCTCGTAAATTTTGTTTGCATTAAAATACTTGGTGTTTGGATATCGACTGTAATCTTTTGGTTATAAAGTGAGATAAAAAAGATAAATGGACGACTGCGATAACTTAAAAAGAGGTTTAAAAATATAAATTATTATTTTGGAGTTGTTAAGCATAACGGCCGACGGAAAGTGTCTGGGAGTATTGGGACCTTATTTTTAAGGATAATTGCCTACAACAAACGTGAAAATCACTAATTAGAAAATACGTGAAGTAAGCAATGTTTGTATGTACCGTCATTACCCCATATCTCAAAATTGGCCGTCTAAGCAATTTAGCGAGTAAGCATGTGTTCTTAGTACTTACTAACTCTGCTCAATCGTCCATATTTCATTCATCAGAAAATAGGTGACGTCTGGGAGCTCTGGGATCTTACTCTATCAAGCTTAAAGTCGCTCAGCGAGCTATGGAGAGAGCTAAGTTAGAATCAAATGGTATCTGTTCGATAAAAATGTCAATTTAGTTTCCGATCTAAGAAAATTAGCAAACTGAAGTATCAGTGGGCCAGTCTTATTGCCAGAAGAACCGATAACGGTTTGGGTAGATAGGTCTTTGATTCGAAGCGTCTGTTAAGCAAAACGGGCTTCGAAGAGTCTTAGAAAACGCACGTAGGCGAGGTTAGTGTGGGGCACCCTATGGTCATTGGTCAGATGAGAGTGAAGAGCTGCGTAAAGTGATGGGAAAATAGTGGATAACAAGAGCTTCCAAACTCAGTTGTGTTCATTGAAGTATGGACGACGAAGGGCAATGATGATGCAAGTTTATACTCAGAACCAATTACACACACTTACTAGTAACTTATACGTTACAAGCTAAAAATAACTGTAATACGGTGAGAATAAAATCATTAGAAAGTTACCTATAATTATCTTAGTAGGGGAGTACGATTACTACGTGGAATGGTAAATGTCAAATCAAAACATCTGCGCTTGTCTACGTAATTTATAAAATTAATTCAGGAATTTTAATGAGCCTTGTACAAATCTTCAAAAGCTTTGAATTACCATTTTCGAATATCGAAGCATTCAGTAACCAATTACTTACGTTATTGATATTTATATATCCGAAAGACGGCAAAGTTGTTGGCTGGTTTGAAATACAGATTCAAATTTTGTGACCAATGATAAACAAAAGCGTTTAGCGCCACGGACTCACAACAATTGCCCAAACAGACTTGTAGTTTAGTAGATTCTCTCCCATACAGGGATCGTATGTACCGTATTTCAGCATTATAACGGCTCTATTGTGATGCAAATCACAACTCGTACGCGGTGTTTTTGTGAAACATAACAATCTGCTGGCGTTGCGCACTTTTCTGACATAAACAATTTAACTACTTTGTAAATACTGCACCCATGGCACACTTACAATATAAAATGAAAACTATTTTTGAATTTGTAACAAACGTAATTTGTAATAGAATACTTTGGCGGCGGCGTTTAGCGTAATACTTACTTTTCGGTCTAATTGGGAAAGTATGGGGTCGACATAGTGAATTAAAATATTGTATTATATTTTGATGCATTTGATCAAGCAAATGTGGGTGATGAGTATTTTGACTATACGCTGACAGCTACATACAATTTTAGTCAACAGTACTTTTTTAACTGATTTAGAATGATGATACAAGCAGGACATACCTACGCCTGATGGTAAGCTATACGCCTGCCCGTAACACAGTGCTACGCTAACAATTGAAAATGTTAACATAAAGTGTCCTAATAACTGCATTGCACTACGCTCGTCACCTAGAGATAATTGTGATTTGCAAATGGAAACAGGGCTATTTAAACCGGATTACAGTAATGCTGATACATTACTGCTGAATACAGTAGAATAACTATCAAATGCATGAAACTTAATTAAAGAAAACGATTAATTCTTCGCAATACTTTTTCAGAAACCTGTAGTTACTAGAGTAGTAGAGTAACTCAGTCAAACCTAGGTTAAATCGAGTAAACCTTGTTCCAAAGGTCAAAAGTATGAATGTCATACAAAAACATTAGTTTCGTAAAAAAATTACATTGTAGATCACTAGCTCATAGTACACATTAAATGTGTTTTATCTGGTATCTAACAACTTACCCAAAATTTACTAAATCATCATTACCCTAATAAATATCCACAAAACAAAGAATCTGTAACAATGAAAGACCGTTCAAAATTCAAATTAGCCAGAAGAATTGGAGCAGAAAAAGAAAAAGCGTCGTCTGTGAGGCAAGAATGTCACCGGATAATTCAATTTTGATTATAGGACCAAAGCCTAAATACGGGCCCATTAGCTGCAGCGGTGTTCCGCGGACAATCATCTTGTCTATGATTACCTACTTCTAAATAAAGAAACGACGAAACGAAATTGCCGGTTTAATATCAAATTACTCAGTCTGTGATTTTGTTGGCTTTGTGGACTCGCTCATAAATTATTCTTGCTTCGTTGATTAGATATGAAACACGGCATCCATTGGAAAGCATTTGCTGGTAAAGTTTTATTTTAGAAGGACACATCACAGTTTTATTACCATTGTTTTTCTGTAGATCGATGATTCAAGACCGTATTAAACAATTTGACTTTAGTTTTTACTTTCAATTCTGACTTTTTAAGTTTGTTTGACGATTTTTGAGTTTACTGATTTTACTTATTCTTAAATATTTAGAGGTTAATTATATTTTGTGTAAATTGGGATACAATAAATCTGTAAAGATTGATATTACACCATTTGCTTGTAATCGACATACTAGGTAAGTTCCACAATTTCTTATTTGTCTTCTATATAGCACACAGGAAAACAAATAGATATATTAGAGTCTTAATATATGACGTGAGTGATATTGGGTGATAAAATTGAAAAATAGACTACAGGAATAGTTTTATATAATAAGTACCAATTCCCTCTCAAAACACACAGTGCAGTCAGCATATTATTTGATTTTACTAAATAAATCCTTATTACCACTGACTCAAGGGCTCAAACTCGCCTGTGCAAGCTAATACATAATGGTTAATTTAGGCTATATCCCACATACATAGAGAATCAAGCAACAGTTTAAGCAAATACAAGCAATAATCCGCAAGAGGTCAGAACCTGCGTAATTTATTCGTCAATCGGTTGAAATTGCAGCCAGTCGACAGTTTAATACTCAAAGTCGACCATGGAACGTTATTTATGCGTGCCCATTTCCATGCCGTCAACTTAGAAATTGTTTAGGCTAGATAATAAGTTTTAAGCTAAGTTAAATACGTAAGTGGTCAGACATGACGGCCCGCGGCAGGTTGCAGTAGGCTTCCGTGGGAACCGACATGTGACGTTGTGTACCACTATGGGCGAAAATTGATTGACACGACTCTGCGCTATTCACTTATACCTGACATCCATTTTGAGGTGTAAGGCACGATGTGGCTGAAATTACGTGATGTTTACTTTCTTGTTTTGATTGGATTCAATTTAAGATGGTATGTGTAGTTACAAGTTCTTCTATTGTGTATAAAACAGGAATATCGATTGTAATCAATAAACTACCGAAAGGTTTAAACATTTTTCTAAAGCACAGGTGATCCAAATGATACAAATTTTAGATTTTTCTGATGTCGAAAGAACTCAACGCGACAGAAAAACAACCATTTGTGCGGAAAAGGTTTTAGAATACGAAGGGGTATGAATAATTATTTCATAGTTGAAAACTATTATACCGGTAAAAAGTACTTTACCTAACCTAAACCATACAATGACAATACAATGAATACAACCCACAAGGGGAAAATTATTAATATTCGAGCTTCAATGATAACTTGGTCTCACATGTCAACAGAAAATTTGACTAGTGAATAACTACAACGAAACAAGTGAAAGGATGAAACAACAAACAAAGAACTATACTTACGTAGAAGAGTAACATCTCATCAACTACTAAATTATACTTAGTTTTATGATTCAAAAAACAAAGAAGATTATTCAAATGCGGATAAAATTGTATGCAGAACCGAATCCTTTCACGAGGATGACATAAAGTTCGACTGCGTAAAATGTAGGGTGCGCAATAACCGCTTGAGTGCATTTGAAATTGTCCGTTCACGACTCTTGGGCAAATACAAAGTGTCTCACGTTACCTAATTGCACACCACTCTGGCTTGAATCCGAATTTAAACTTTATCTTCAACTGCAAGTGTTTGCCCGTCATAGTCACTCGCTTCGTTTCAGACCCACCATATTATTACAAAGCTTAAATTGACTTCTTCCGTATTATTTACTTTAAAAACCGAACAGTTTAATTACAATGAAGCGTCAAATTCCCGCGCATTAATATCACGTTTGTTTCTATTCGACAAGTTTGTGCTTTCCGCGGCGAACCTACAATCAGAGGTCCGATCCGGAGCGCTTCAGGCGTCATATTTATTGTCGAAGCGTCCGATTAAAGCAGCCGTGATAATTGTAAAGGAAACAGTAAAATAAACGGTTGTGGCCGTGAAGTATCGCTGATGATAAGATAGTTCTCACATCACCAATCAGCGTTGCGTTGGGAGCTGCGCCCTAGGCAGCGGGCGGCGTGGATCGGCGCGGGCGCATTCATCCGCACCCCGGTGGCTTATAATTAACACGCTGCAAGTTTTATGAATCGATTAGAATCTAAGCTTTCGTCAATAGCAGCTTTCGTCGCGGCAGCCTTGGCCGATGCCTTATCGCTGATTAATAGCGATTGAGATTTTCGCCCTGGCCGTGTTATTAAGCCGAAGTTAAACACAGAGCGCGGTCGCTCCACGTTCGACAAACTGCCCTGTTGTCATTGATTCTTGAATATCATTTGTGCAATAATAACTGGGTTTCTTTGAAACAGGATCAATTTTTCACACCAGTTATACATGTGTGTCAATTTTACCTTTGCTACCAGCTGATAGTTTTTTTATTCGTATCTGCAACTGGATTGCACAATGAAGGCTCCGGTTTTAAACTATATGATTTATCACAACAGCTACAGCGTAAGATCGACAATAATATTTTGTCAGACTTAAAACAATATACAAAACCATTTTAAATGAATACATATTTTATAGTTTGTAAATTTAATAAAAAAATATATTTTATTTTTATTAAAATAAAAAATACAAGAGATGTGTACTCCAGAAAATGATAACAACAATGGTAATAAACCCCCGGACAATCCTGATCGTTAAGGCAAATGCGCAAAACAAGAAAAATAAACAAAAAAAATATAAATAATAAATATGTGTAAATGAATTTTGAATGACAGAAATAAATGAACCCTACAAATATTTTATTAATTAAAAAACTAAACATTTTAAATTAGTTAATTTAACCCGTTAACTTTTCCGTTCATTTTCATCACAACTGAATGAGGCGCCACGTAATACCGCCATTAATGGGTTAGGAAATAGGTGGTAATCTGGAGTAGGTACCTAATACTCATAAAGGCAAATCTTAACTCAAATATACTTCAAAACATTTGTTACTTTTTGAAAGCAAATAAGATCAGTAAAATGTTAGTTTTTGCTCGAAATAATAGTACATTATGATATAAGTGCGGTAAGTTGATAATTACAGCCGAGGCTTTATTGCTATGCTATAATTAGCAGAGGCTGTAATTATCAAAGCGCACGTATGTCATACGACGTTTTATAACATATTTGCGAGGAAATGAACAAAACTCTGACGACATTTTCAAATAAAAACAATACACCGAAAAAAACGCACGGAATAATATTTACTTGATCACAGATCACAGCACAGAGTAAGTAATCACTATGGATCACAGATTAGCAATGCGCGCACATCGACGCCTTTTTTTTTTAAGCAACGACACAGAACCAGCCGGTATGCCATTAATAATAAAGTAAATTAATATTTTTGTGTTTTGTTACAGAAAAATTAAAGTCATTTATGGTCAAATTAATTAAATTAACGAATTTAATAATTCTTTATTTTATTTTACCTCTCAAAGTTAATTTTATTCATAAAATGTTGACCACACTTTTCTGACATAAAAACTCTTTACTAAGATTTAAAAAGGTACCGTTCGTTTTAGACGGAGCATATCTCTCTACCTAGTCTGTGGACGGAGCATTTTGAAACCGTGCGTTTTACATTACACATTACAGCACTAGTGCGTAATAAGATACATTACGATACAGAAATTGTTCCAATAAGAGACCCTTTACGAGCAAATATGTTATAAATATATTTAACACTTGATTGTTCCACAATTTCAAGGTAAGTATGTATTTAAGCACTTGTTTGTTAAACTTTGTGAGTGTGTGTGGTGACCATATTTTTTTCACGATTTCCCTAGCATTTTGATTTTGAATTGAACTATTTTTTTAATAAATGTTTGTAGTAGTACTGAAAATGGTCGCGTCATTTCTACTATCGTCGTCATTTTGTAATCATTGCAATTTTTAGTACGCAAAAAGTGTCACTGTCTGTTGTCAAATTAGTGAAGTGATACAAAATGAAACGAAGGCCGCAGATCTTAATCCGCTTACCAAGCAGCTTGGTTACAGCACCTTGCTGTGACAGCACATGGTGGGCGATGTCATAGTGCCGGAGCCCGAAGCGAGACAGCTCCAACAATCTCTGTTGAGACAGCAGGGACGAGAGGGGGTGGGACGCTGCGCCCGGGTAGAGGGGGGTGCCTGCACCGCCGCCTGCACCCCCTCCTGATGATGACGGGGAGACTGGCACTGGAAAAAAGACATAAACATGTAACGTTTATTAAACATTTAAGTTCAAATCGGATCAATCAATCAAATAATCATCTTGTTTCTTTTAACGGGCAGAGCTTTTGTTAAAAAAATTAAATTATATACGCTACATAGCTAACTACTTACACTAAGCACATATAAGAATCATCCATAGACCTACGACTGTCAAGACAATCAAGGCATCTAGACTATTCTCTGACTTTTTAAGGTTCCGTAAAATGTAATAAAAATGGAACCCTTATAGATTCGTCACGTCTGTCTGTCTGTCCGTCCGTATGTCACAGCCACTTTATGCCGAAACTATGAAAACTACACTGTTGAAACTATTCTGTGAACCGCATTAAGATTTGTACAAAAAAAAATAAAAAAAGTAAAATTAGGGTTGCCCCTTATACTGAGAACTGAAACTCAAAATTTGTTTTATCAAACCTGCTCGTGTGGGTTGTCTATCGATAGATCTTCCAAAATGATGTTAAGGTTTCTAATTTAATTTTTGTCTACACTGAATAATTTGCGCGAGAGACACTTCCAAAGTGGTAAAATGTGTCCCCCCCCCCCCCTCTAACTTCTAAAGTAAGAGAATGAAAAAACTAAAAAAATATATGATGTACATTACCATGCAAACTACCAACGAAAATTGGTTTGAACTCGATCTGATGAGTAGTTTTTTTTAGTACGTCATAAATAAATACATTATTATTAAAACTTCGATCAAAGTTACAACGAGCTAAAAAAACTATGTGTAGGTACTATGTATATTATGTTACTTGCTGCAACGGAACCTTTCATGGGCAAGTCCAACTCGCACTTGGCCACTTTATTTGATAATGGCATCGACAAGTAAACTTATAAGTACACACATACGTTTTGCTTTTTAATCACCAGAAGTACTTGCCCTATGATAACTTGACCGCAGACAACCTTTAAAATCTAAGTTATTAGATGTCGTGTCAATGTTATTTTGACATATACTGGCGACCAGCCCCGGCTTCGCACGGGTGGCTTGCTGATACTATACTAAAATACATAGAGATGATAAATATACTAATAAAAATTGTGGACCTTTTTAAGGGGTACCTTTAACCTACACTGCATTATTTAGATCTATCTCGTAGGGTTCAGCCAGTATTTGCAATGTAAGCGCATTAAATGTGTGTATTATTTATGACATCACATTTAATCTTATCAAGGTTTCACTACTATTTTATACAGATCTTATATAATTAAACCGTCCTCTTGAATCACTCTATCTATTAAAAAAACTGCATCAAAATCTGTTTGTTAGTTTTAAAGATCTAAGCATACATATGGACAGACAGACAGCGGGAAGTGACTTTTTATACTATGTACCTAGTAACTAGAAACAAGATGTTATTCACCTGATAGTAATAATATACATTGTTATTAAAGTGGTTGCAATGCGTCATTATCCAGTATGAGCAAATCTCCACTTGTACAGTGCACTTTTACAGTAAGTATCTTTAGAAAGTTGAAAAACATAAATTATTGAAAATGATGGGTTATTTCAAACTTGTTTTTTTTAATAATATGATGATGATCTTTGTTTTATCATCAATAATAATAAAAACAATTAATTTATTACGCCATAAACAGAAACAATAAAAACTTTGGTATCCGGATTCACATTTATAACACTTAAAAATATTAACGTTAAAGTCAAAACCAATACTACTTAAATCATTTAACGATTTTCATTTAAATAACCACAAGGACCATGTAAAAAAAGATCGCGTTAAAAAGAGAATAGATGCCATTTCTCCGCTAAATTTACAAAATTCTGCTCAACAACTTATTTTCTTCAACTTCGTAGTACTCGTAGTGCGATTAATGTTAGTTATATTCTAATGACAAAGGAAGAAAAACACTTTGGACTAAATATATCCCCAAGGCAGGTCAGCCGCGCTCACTCATTATCATGATATTATAGCACGTCAAAGCATTATACTAGCTTTATTATAGACCATGAGTAACTACAAAGCTCGTGAGAATTACTCCTGAACACTGCTTCTACCTTTAGCCTGATTACAGACTTAACACAACTCATAACCACACGTCCACCTACCAATATAAGTTTGTCCATTATTTGTGACGTCCGCAAATAAAAACCTTATTCAATAACCATAAAATGAATTACTATCTAATAAGGCGTGCAGAAATACAGTTTTAAAATCAGATAGATTGGTGTAAAAATAAAATTTTATGGTCAGGCAAACTGGATCCTCGAGTGTAAAATGCAGAATGAAAATGTTTCTCAACATTAAAGTTTCGAACCCAGCACGAATACAGACATACCTTCGTATTTTTATCCACGCAATTTGTCGTTAACACCAGCCAGATATGCTAAAGGCCGATCGTAACAATGCTTTCTTATGAACACATCGTAACACATTCAATTATAAATTAAGCTATTAACTTAATATACCATAATTTGTTTATCAGGTTAAGCATCGAAATTAATGCAAGTGGCATAACTTGTCCATAACTTAACACTTTTTATTAGCGAGTCAATAAGGCGATTTCGTCAACGAAAGCAATATAAAGACCCCTGCACTTACTTCAAGTAAACCTCGCTCTTAAAATTAGTAAGTTAAAGTTTGTTTTAATTTAACAGTCGGGTTTGATCGTGCACTCAGAACTGGACTTCGACGTATAATTTCTCGTGTAATCGCTTTAATAATGGGAGAAAAAAAAGTGATATTATCTGCCCACGGTCAATAAATTAACACCGTTTAGAGCAAAAATGTAGATTCTTAGTGTCGCTACTATTATAAATAAATTGGACTCGAACTGGGAAAGGTTTTAAGGATCGTTCGTGTTGGTGAGTAGATGAGTGTGTGTGTGTTTTTATTAGGGTGCGTGAGCAGTGAAGACCTTATTAAAATATTTCGAGTGGAAACTGGCAGGACCACTTAGTGGTGCGCGGGAGTTTCACGCCTGGCCTGATACAACATTAAGTCGACAAGATAGCTTATTTGTGCTGAGCTGAGGATTAGTGGCAATAAATCATTGATTAGAATGTATTGACTGGAGTTGACTCTGGCGCATGGCTCGCTCTCTTATTTATGGGCCGTCACTTTTTAAGCATTTATGGCTTCATTTTATCTATTTGTTAATGGTTAACGATCCGAACTAGGCAGTTTGTTTATTTAATTAGTTTGACCAATAATGCAAATTACGATGTTCCTTATCTTGGTTTGATAAAGTGGTTAAACTTACATTTTAATTATTTATGCTTATTCAGTACAGACTTTAGTTGACACCCTGCATGACACTATGCACAAAGACGTAGTTAATTGTGACTATAGGTAGATGCGACTAGGTTAACGTACTTAACCCTTGGTCATAAAACGTATCTGTAATTAAAATACAAGCTTGCCATAAAAATAAGAGCCTAGAATAAAGTTAATGTTTTCCAGAATCCAAATGCTAAAGATATGTTCACATTTAAAACATTGGGATAAGCGGAGTGTAAATATTTAATTCAACTGCATAGATGATTGTATTAAAATGCGAAGTAACGCGGGATCGAGAACCGTAGCTCCGTCCTGTCCGAATGTAAAGCAGTTTTATGCAAAAAATATTGTTTTAAAGGTCGCTTCAGACTATACTTCAAATATTTTATAACTAAACAACGTTTTCGATCAGTATTGTAAGTGACTGTGGTACATATATGAAATGCTTTCAAGTACGTTTTACCTATGTGTTTAAATATAGTTAGTATGATTGGGTTAGTAGGGTTTTACGCATACTCTATCTAGCCTAAAGCTCAGTAAGCAGCAAGACGTCTGTGGAAAATTGTCCTAGCCCCTTTACAAAAAACATTGTCATCGTAAAGTGAATCGATGTCTTCAGGACAAGCATGTCTTGTGTTTTTTTGTTGTTGTTTTATGCCCAGTCAGCATAAATAAATCTGGTAGAATTTTACAAAATTTATATTTCTTAATATATAAAAACTAATATATTATATAGATATGACGAGATAAACCAGCGATTAATAGTACATTTTAATACATACCTATATAAAAGTAAAACTGGCGTAATAGATAAACATTATAACTAATCTATTATATGTGTTTGAATATACTAACTAATTTTAAATGTTTGCACTGTGTCTGGGTGTTTCTATGTATAATAAGTATGTATTTAAAACGATATAAGTATTATATCAGCTATCTGGCCGCCATCACATAAGGTTTGCTTAGTTTGGGGTCAGATGGTGTTGTGTGTGAATTGTCCACTTGACACCGCAACGAAGTGAATTCTAAAGCAAATCTTAAACTTTGCTTTATAGTGATAAGATTATTTGCTTCTCACTAGCAAAGATATGGTGGACCAGCTATTATAGGTACTGCCAAGCAGGAATGAGAAAACTGGACTGAATTCCTGTTTGAAGGGTGATATTGCCAGAGAAGTTAGAGAATTTTTTGCACTTATGGCATCTAGGTTACTAGCGAAGTGTAATCCTATTCATTGACTTGAACTCTTCGTGTTCATATCAATGCATGGTATGCTAATGTTATAGACAAGTGTGTTGCTTAGTATCAGACTATAATACTCGTAATATAGGTATATTTTGAACCCGTAAACCGGCGCGCCGTACCTATAAGGGTACGGGACACGTTATAAGTAATAACTCATCATATGAAATTATATTTAAAATGATATAAAAACTTTGTGAACGTTTACAGGAAGGAGTCGATGCAAATTTCAAATAGCTATACGTTTAGGCTTTCTAGCTTGTCCGTTAGTTTTATCTCGACATTTTTATTAAGTAGAAACTGATTTTAATGATCACTATTTTATGGCTAACAAACAGTTTTAATGATTAAAGATAGACCCATGAAGTTATACCGAGCTAAAATGAAGTTGTTATGCCATAAAATTTCAGCCATAGGTACTTAGATAAGCTTTGAAATCGCTTCAAGGTAATTAAAAAAATTATAAGATGAGGTGATGAGGCGAGGAGCGCTAAAACCTGTGTAAAATTGACTAATTAATACAAAAAAGAATAAATATTTCAATATCCTACTGATATTATAGTTGCGACAATGGTTGTTACTCTTTTATGCAAAAACTACATAAGTATTTGTATTGTATCTGGTTACAGATATGCACACGCACGCTTTTGGTACAGAGGTAAATAACACAACATCAGGTACATCTTTGTTGAAAAGTAACGGCAACTATTAGAAAATAGGGCTCGACGAGTAAGTTTATTACCCTACTAACATTTTACACGCTAAAGTTTGTATGTATGGATGGGCGTTTGTTAATCTTTCGTGAAAAAACTACAAAATGGATTTGGATGAAATTTGGTGCATAGATAGATAATGGTCTGGAATAACACACTTTTTGGGCTACTTTTTATTCCGGGAAAAAGGTACGTTAAGTATCCTATACAAAGCGAAGGTAATAGTAGTATAAAGTGTTGTACTCAATAACACAATGTGGCTATATTGTGTTATTGAGAGTCAATTGTGCCATAGTCTGGAAAGGCTTCAGCCGAGAGGCCATAGCTATTAATGTCATCACGCGCCGGAAAATTACCACCTTTCGTGTAAATTTCAATACGATATCGAAAGTGTACTCGCATGCCCCTTTATGATTGCAAGTATTAACTCCGACAAACACTTCTCGGAATTGTTTAAAAATACGCATGTTTTATGGATATGATATGCAGGATTGAATACAGTTCTTACTCGCCTTACACCTGAATTAAATCGTTATATCAGCGTTTTGTGGTAAATTGTCTGTGAAGTTTTGAAAATGGTATGGTGTAAAAGGTATTTTTGTACAGTAATTTAGATGATAGATACCTATATTTTTGAAGAACTTTGATTGGTCACGGAACAAAAAGGTTGTCACAGAGTGCATTTTAAAGGAAACAATTGGTATGTTTTTCATGGTATTAGATAGATGGCGCTATGAAAAATATATGTAAATATAAAATGCCACTATAAAAAAAAAATTGTGGAGATTAATTCTTAAAAATATTTATTTTATTTAGTAAATTTACGTTTGAAATGTGGTTTTGAATCCCGCTTGCACCTCTGAGTAACTCTTGAAGGTACAGATGTACGAAGTCGTCATTAACACTGGCGTTTAGCTTTCAGCGGTGAAGGAAAAACATCGTGAAGTAAAATATCTTTTGAGGGCATGCGTCATCCTCTAACTTGCACTTGGTCAGCTTGCTTACTTAAAGGATTACTTGCCTCGACTGGCCTTGACTCTCTCTATGTGAGAGAAAGCCTTTATAGCCGACAATGGGAACTAATGTGGGCGTAAGCCCAACGTAAGTTGAAACAGCAAATTTTGAAGTTTTTTTTCTAATTTAATTTTTTGTCCAACTCAAGAGATTCGCTGCCAATCACGTACAGATTTGAATTATACATTTTCAGCAACAATAAAGTAACCAAGTGCGAGTTGGACTCGCCCATGAAGGGTTCCGTTGCAGCAAGTAACATAATATACATAGTACACATAGTTCTTGTAGTTCGTTGTAACTTTGATCGAAGTTTTTATATTAGTATATTTATGACGTACTGAAAAAAACTACTCATCAGATCGAGTTCAAACCAATTTTCGTTGGTAGTTTGCATGGTAATGTACATCATATATTTTTTTTTAGCTTTTTCATTCTCTTACTTTAGAAGTTAGAGGGGGGGGGGGCGACACACATTTTACCACTTTCGAAGTGTCTCTCGTGCAAATTATTCAGTATAGACAAAAATTATTTTAGTAACCTCAACATCATTTTTGAAACCCTATCGATAGACACCTTAAACGAGTAGGTTTGATGAAAACAAAATTTTTGAGTTTCAGTTCTCAGTATGGGGGCCAACCCTAATTTTTTTTTTTTTTTTGTAAAAATCTTAATGCGGTTCACAGAATACATCTACTTACCAAGTTTCAACAGTGTAGTTCTCATAGTTTCGGCGAAAAGTGGCTGTGACATACGGACGGACAGACAGACAGACAGACAGACAGACATGACGAATCTATAAGGGTTCGGTTTTTACGTTTTACGGAACCCTAAAAATAAAAATAACAGTGTTCCCATACACAAGTTTAACGACATTGGCTAAGTCAATTTAATTAACGAAGACATTAAAACAGAAAACTTGATATCTGACGTTTATATTTCCGGCCAAAACTCAATGCTGTTAGCCTGGTAGCGCCACATTTTTATGACGCGTCATTATTGCTAAAGAAAAAGAGCCGTTCCCGATAACCATAGGTCGCTACGATTCGCGTCGTACCATTTAAGATCCTACCTACCTAGGTTTTTTATTATTAGGTTAGGTTAGGTTAGTAGTTTTCTCCAGTTTAAATTATTAGATCAAAATCTTTGGAAAGGTTTAAATGCAAATAGTTAAAATATGCTCTTCATTTTTATAGCCGGTTACTATTGTCTCTTAAAATAAAAGTGCTCAAGTGCGAGTCGGACTCGCCCATGAAGGCTTCCGTAGCAGCAAGTAACATAATACAGGGTTACTGGTAATCAGCCTGCATCCGTTTAAGGGCATGTTCTGTATATTTAAACAAACAACTTTTGTTCTACAACTTTCGTTAAAAGTTAATAGATAACCCAAAAAAAATGTATTTGTTGCCCTTTTTTGTACTGTTTAGCGACTTTTTAGTGTTTATTCACTTCGGTACATCATTTTTTGCGCGTTAAAGAGCGTACGCGCTCTCGTTACGAATTGTTACGAAGAGCTCGATACTTTTAGACCGCGCAAATTCACTTTTTATTTATTTTGTAAAAGAAACAAAAACTTTTTTTTTTAACTGTAGAACAAAAGTTGACGTATTGAATGTACCTAACATCCCCTTAAAAGGATGCAGGCTGATTACCAATAACCCTGTATAAAAGTTCTTCTAATTCGTTGTTACTTTAATCAGTGTATTAACAATAGATAGATGGATGGATAAACTATTTATTGCACTCAAAGTACAAGAAAAATAAATAATAGTAATGCAGAAAAAACCTTATGAATAGTGAATTTATAATGTATTAAAATAAAACTACTTCCTAGATCTCATTCAAACCAATTTTCGTTGTAAGTTTACGTGGTAATGTAGGCACATCATAAAGTTTTTTTAGTTTTGCAATTCTCTTATTTTAGAAGTTACAGGGGGGGGGGGGGGGCTCACATTTTACCACTTTGCAAAAGTCTCTCGCACAATTAAACTATTCAGCTTAGAAAAAAAAATATTTGAAACCTCAATATAATTTTTTAAAACCTATCCATAAATCGGGTTATCTATTGGGTTTTGGGTCTATGGGGGTTTTGGTTTTTACACGTATGGTTTTGATGGAAAAAAAAATGAGTTTCAGTTATGTAAGTAAGTATGGGACAACAACAAAATTGATTGTTTTTTTCTTTAAAATTTGAGTTTTAGTTCTAAGTATGGGACAACCACAAAATTTATTGTTTTTTTCTTTTTTTGTATGAAAATCTTAATGCGGTTTACAGAATACATCTACTCGCCAAGTGTCAATAGTATAGTAGTTCTTATAGTTTCGTAGATAAGTGGCTTTGACATACGGATGGACAGACAGACAGACATACCTACATGACGAATCTATAAGGGTTCCGTTGTTTGCCATTTGGCTACGGAACCCTAAGAATAGAATGTTAAATATAAAATCAAAATGATAATTATCCAAAATTAAACTAAACGAAAAGATCTACTATTTATTCTACTAATCAATAAATTAATAGCAAATAAGAAGACATAAAATTATGTCTCTAAAAATGTAAATACGCAATAATCTATTTCCCGACGCTTTAAACCCATATTCACAAAATAACGATAGTTTTTATTACAATAGGTAAAACTTAAACATTTGGTTATCTAGAAGAGGCTTCTTTCAGCAATAAAGCTTATGGTGCTAATTAATAAATGTTTCAAGTAATATTTGTATATATTTGTGTATCAATGAAGATAGTTTTATTTATCTGTCAATCAAAGAATAAATAGTCAAACAATGTATTACAATGAACTTAAAAAGCTTCATTTTTGTTTAAAACAAAGACTGCGTTAGTTTTTTGAAGGCATTTTACGATCAGTGTACACCACTATAACAGCAATTTTATCCCTAACAAAACGGATTCCAAAGTAAGTGTCATTATCTACTTTTCCATTGGCATACAAGATGTACTTATAAGTTATTTTATTTATCAAATACTGTTAAAGTAAAAACAAACATCTTGTCTATGACTAAACGTTGTATTTGATGGAGTTGCCATACCGTATAGTAGCTCTGTTAAAAATCTAGGGCTAGTTTTTGATCGTACCTTGTCTTGGGACTACCATATAAACTCGGTCAGTAGTAGATTATTTGCAACCGGTAGTTCCTTACGGCGCCTGCGTAACTTTTTACCCACTGCCACTAAAATTGTTCTTGCCCAGTCTCTCCTACTTCCTATTCTGGATTACGCGGACGCCTGCTTTCTTGATCTCAGAGAGGACCAGCTAGTGAAACTTGAGCGCCTTCAAAATTATTGTATAAGATTTATATTTGGTTTACGCAAATTTGATCACGTCTCTCAATATCGCACACAGCTCAAATGGTTGCCAATACGTCTTCGACGGGATGCTCACATTCTTTCTCTTCTCTACAATATCTTGTTTAGTCCCTCCACCCCACACTACCTTAAGGAACGTTTTACTTTTTTACAAGATTGTCACTCGCTCCCTTTGAGATCTAAAGACAACCTCACAATTATGATCCCTTCTGCCAAAACTGAAACCTTTTATGGTAGGTCGTTCACTTTCAGGGCGGTTCTATTATGGAATGATTTGCCTGTGTCTATCAGACGTTCTTCATCACTTGAAACATTTAAAAAACATGTCAAACAATTATATTTGTCTAAATTGTAGCCACAGTTTAACGTGGCTTTGGTGCTACTAATCAATTCATTGTTTTGGATTTCCTTTCATATGCCTTCACAAAATATATACATAATGGTTTATATATTTCAGATATGTATTATTGTATTCTATGATAATAATTATAAGTACTGGTGTATTTTTTTTTTTTTTTTTTTTTAGTAATAAGTAAATATGTTTTAGTAGAATGTATTTCAATTTATGTATTTACATATATATTATATTTATGTCATCTGCACACCCCGCATGTTAAGATCATACTTTTCTTTTTCCACCCTAAGGTTGCCTGGAAGAGATCGCTATTAGCGATAAGGCCGCCATCTGTCGCACTAACTTTGTGTTTAACCTGTTTTAATTTGTAAATTATTGTAAATATTTTGGTGTGTTCAATAAAGTGTATCTATCTATCTATCTATCTAAACGAAAAAAACTATGACTTCTAAAATGAATCTATTAAGCCATTTTTGAAATTATTGAATACGGTCATACTAAGCTCCTTGCGAGAGAAGGCTCCGAGTTCCATTTTAGTTCCAACGTTTAGTGGACTGTTTATGTTATGTTATAATATAAGCTTACAGAAAGACTTTAATAGATCGCGTAGAATAAACTCGAAGTAACATTACTGAGAGTTGAAAGTTGGTGTCACTGTTATGTTTTGCAATGATAAAAAAAAAAACATTGTATAAATCTGACCTGGCGGCTCATTTGCTAGTGACTCTGGCCACATAGCCACAGTCAGTCAAGTATTATATAATATATGGGCAGAACAAGTATTTATCTAATGAATACGAATAGTTGAATCTTATAATGATGTTTCCATGTGTCAGCAATATTTATTTACTTCTTTTATATTATAGCAACTGTATGGTTTCCATTATATCAGCTTTACTTAGTTTTGGGCTAGATAGGAGTGTATGAGAAAACTCCTCTAATATTTATTTATAAAAATAACTTTACTCATTCAATTTCGTCTGAAAACTGAAGTGAATTATATTTCCAACACAAAGTACCACGTAAGTAATGGCTGTAAAGTTTGACATTTAAACATTAGTGAACCAAATGAATGATCATGTGCCAAAACAGCTTCGTATAAAAAGTTGTAAAAAAATCAAGACCTATTAAACAACGCTGCTACATATTTTTACAATACAAATATTACGAAATAACTGTTACTCGTTATTGGTTTCATCATCGAAAAAGTGTAACAACTTTTTATTGATAACATTTTTTATTTAACTGGCAACATAATAAAGTAATAACCAAAACCCTGCTGAGAATTTTATCACGCGCAATCATTGTCAATAATGCTGGTGTGACAAGTTAGCTTTGCGATCTTTTTGCTTAATGTTTTTTACCTGAACGAGATTTAAAAAAAAGGTTGCTTATTATTTTTTTCCATTACGTAAAATATAGGTACCTACATACATAAATAATAAAAAATCACGGTCATATTTTCACGCGTTAGCTAAATTAATATCTCGCATACTATATAGTTCAATAATAGATGGCGCTAACAAAAAGAGTTGAAGGGTGTCAATGAGGAACTAAAATGTTGTTATATTTAGGTATATTTTTAAGAACTACCTTGTATTTTTAATTACCTTGATTTTTTAATTATACGATGTCACGGCTTACATGTTGGAGATTTTGAACTAGATACGAGTATTTACTTTCGTATTCCAGTATTCCCGATATTGTTTATTCAGTACGGATGAATCACGAAGTCTTTAAATCAAATAGTTGGTTCGTTTCTCCAGCGGGACGGAAGTAAGCTTTTATTAAATAAATTAATCGGGCGTGCCTACCGCGATGTCAGTTTTTTATTGGGACTTTAGGCAATTAGCGAACGTGAGTCCTCGGAAGCGTAATTAAGCGTAGGATCTTGTCTTGTATTGTTCTTTTTTTTTGTGAAATTGGAGACAATAATAATGAGCTGACAATGCGTATGATTTGTGGTTTGAATTGAGGCTAACGTTCAGTTGCGATTGTTAGCCAATTTTATTGTCGTTACAAAATTATGCAGTCGTGTACCATTTCTAATATAAATTAAGTCGATGACTTTTTTTTTGTTCAATTTATTTGCTCTGTGACAAATAGATTTTTAAGAATCAAGAAGAAACGTATTCTTCTTATCATTATTAAGTACAAAAGTTGCTTTTACTCATAGATATACATCTACAATGTATTTCCTAAGCCTCAACGGCGGTGACTTAAGATTAGGTAATTTTTATCTTGGGCAAATAACGGGAACGAGAACTACGCGGGTGAAACCTCGGAACGCTTTTAGACTATTTTATTACATAATATGTGATATAAAAGATTACTCTTTAGTATCAAACAGATCACTTCTTTATTATTATTACCTACAGATTGTTGAAAGTTTACACATTCATGACTTAAATCAGGCTTAAGTACTTACGTGATTATACCCTAGGTAATGTAACATACGTAATTTGTTATTTTATTGTTTTGCATTTTTGTTTTCATTTTTGACTTGTTAGTTTTGTCATTGAACTGAATTAATGTAAATTATTGGATATTTATTACGAAACTTATTATCTTTGGATCTGACTCGCAACAGCCCACTAAACGTTCCCACTGCTGGGACTCGGGGCCTTCTCTCGCATGGAAATAGTTAAAGCCATAATCCACCACGCTGGTCTAGTGCGGGTTGGTGGATTGGACTTCGAAATATTCTAGTTACATGTCGGTTTCCCCACGATGTTTTCCTTCACCGTTTTAAGTTAGCAGCATTACGCACATGACTTCGAAAACACAGTGGTGCGTGTGGGGTTTGTACTCGGGTCCCAGGATCAGATCATCCGCCATCAGAGAGTGTACCGTCTAACAATAATTATCTTTGATATTTCTCTCTTTTTTCTTTTCGCTTGAAGTGACAGAGACATCAATATCAAAGCCAAAGCAGATTTAGTTAGGCGGTAGACCTGCAGATCGCGAAAGCTTAAAATTTGAAAGACTGTTTAAATTTAAATACTGGGTACTACCAGACAGACTACATACGACACTGAGGTACAATAGATTATTAAACGTAGTTTAAATGGAATGACGTCACCGTTGCTCACTCTCCATACCTTGTGTGTTACTCTCCATACACTTTTAGTTGTGGTAGGACTCTTAGCAGAGTCCGCCTGGGGAAGTACCACACCTTTGCCAAATATTCTACCGCCAAGCAGTAATGTGCAAACATTACTGTGTTCCGGTTTGAAGGGCAATGATTCCAGAGAAATTACAGGGCTTAGAGACATAATATCTTAGATCTCTGGGTGACGAGCGCAGTGCAGTGCTAGGTAATGATTTGAACCATCATGTTCCAATAGCTGCGTGTTACTGTGCTGTTATGTGGCAGGCATGTTGCTTACCATCAGGCACATGACCTGCTCGTCTCGTCACTCTATGCTATAAAAAAAAAAAAAAAATACCGTCACTCGTCACTCTCCATTAGGAGCAGCCTCCGTTCAGCAGCGGACAACTATGGGCTGATGATAATGATAGATTTAGAAAACGTAATAAATAAATCTCATTTGGTTTTATTTGAACTCCTCTTTATAACATACCTACTAAGAAGAATACCTATCATTGGTATGTACAATAAATACCACCCATAGTCACACAAATTAAAACGTAACATGTGAAAACTCTATCAATTTGTATGTACAGCATATTCCGACTATACCGACCCCTTGCGTCACCCTGCTCCGTTTATACAAGTGCGTCCAGTATTTTACAATGCGATATGAATGTCTTACCCGACTTAACAGCTCATTAATACATTGTTACTATTGTGTACTAATTAAGGAGCATCGACGCAGTCTATAAAGCCACCTGATTATTATGCGTGATCACCATTTAAATGTTAATTAGATTTATTAAACCATCTGAGCAAACGTAGAGGTATTAACGTTGACATGAAAAATACATTCGCGGCAATTTCTATACCTTCGGAATTATGTTGTGACACATGAATTAATTCACGTTTTATGACTCATTTTATAACTTTGGCATTAATTATAGAAGCATAGCTTACTTGAAACCTGTCGGGAGATGGAAACCGGAAACCTTTCACGAGACATTTTTACTTAGTTGAGATGTTAGATTGAAATATCGCTTGTGCTAACGATACAAGATTTAGTTGTGAGGATGATGTATTACATTTAATAAACTAATTTCCTTAAAAACCTCAATGGCTAGTAGTAAGTTATTGCAATAATAATTATTATTTCAATACGTGAAACAAAAACTTTGCACCCTTTTATGAAAATTGCACGAACGGACGAGTTTGAAATTTCCCACATTTTTAGTTTTATATCAGAGAACGAGTGCAGAATGATGATATTTTTGTTTAATTAGGCCATAAAATAGATTAATTGAAGAATTTAATTAAGAAAATTTAACACTTACTTTTATTACGTTACATGCCAACTCATACAAAAACAAATAATAAAATTAAAAAACAAAAACACGAACACACACTAAATTCCAGAGAATTCAGTCAAAGAGTCCCCCGCGCACCGCTCCTTGACCGAAAGTCCCCAGAACGCTAGCCGCATTCCCCCGCTGTACAGCCAATGAGATGCGCTGCATTAAATACACTTACTTACTTAATTTGTCAAGACATGATACTGACCATGTATTGACACCTAAGCATAATTATAGGTAAATAAGCTCAGTGTTAAAAAAACTGTGTGTGTGATCAAAATGATCAAATTGAGAATAGATTGATTTTGCTTAAGGGTCGAATTTGATCACTTGGCGACCACTAACTAAGCTAAAACGATAATTTTATCAAAACCTGTAATATAAACTTAAAAAATTAATGTACGAGTACTTAATCTAAATTCGATCACATCGCCATCTATGAATTTTATGTTGAAAGTATTATTCTTCGGCGCCTGGCAACAATGACGAAAAAAACTGAAATTTTAAATGAAATAAACTTCAAGTAATATTGAACGGAAAATATTCTTTTTAGTAGCTACCTATCATATTGAAATAAAAAAAAAAGATTTTGTTTTTGCGGTGATAAAAGTCACAAATGTTTACTTACTTTATTTTATTCCAAATATTTATCGTTATGTAAAGCGTTTTTCGGTCAAAACCTACTTTTTGCTTTACTTGTATGAAAACTAAATCTAAAACTAGTTTTTTCATGAAATCTCTTAATTTTTACAGTAATACTTTTACAGTATTTATTTTATACCCCACTATAGTGGAGGCTCCTAAATCAAACTACGTCGATGATTGGCAGGTGTTTTAATTTGAAAGAAAATTAAATACCTATTAACATTTAACATATTTATTTACTTGTAAAAATGACTTCGCCATACATATTTTTATAATTTGCATATATTTATATAATCATATTTAAAACTGAATTGTGTGAAATTTCCTGGGTGGCACTTTACACTTAATTTCTTTTTAAATTGGTGAAACTTTCTTAACTTGCAACTCAAGTCCACGTTTTGTATATTCTGTTACTCTATGTTAAACATCCACAGCGTGAATGAAACTCTACTGCAATTGCATTGAATCCGGAGACGATCTTTTTCTTAATAGGAGAGTAATTTACTGTACCTACTACTGATAGTTGTGTTGGCAATCTATAAATTTAAAGTATGAAAAGGTCCGTCTATTCTACGTTAACTTTGGAATAAATAAGCAACTTTAGAGGTCACGAGTAGACATACAATAAATCTAGACCCGTTGGCTATTTGAAGTCTTTCACTCTTTGGCAGGAATTACGAGTATTATAATCCGTGATGCTAAGATGTTTATCTCCTACCCATATATTTGCCATGCTATTTTTTTAGCATATAGTGACGGGGCGAACAGGACATGTGCCTGATGGTAACCAACACTCCTGGCCATAACAACACAGTGTCACACAGCTATTGCAGCATGATGTGTCAAAATCAAAATCAAAATCAAACCTAGCACTGCACTGCGTTCATCACCCAAAGATATAAGGCTCAGTAATTTCGCTATAAACATTCCCCTTCAAACCGGAACACAGTCATGATTATACATCACTGATTGGCGGTAGAATAACTGGCAAAGGCAAGGTACTTCCCAAGGCGGGCTCTGCAAAGAGTCCTACCACTAGGTACAATGTTAATGGTGAAATCGACTCAACAGCAACCAAATAATCGAAATATTCAAAAGTGACGTCATTTGTCATCGGCAACCAGCAGCTGCGATGAGTGAGCAAAATCCAGACACACACGACATAGTTCGCATTGTACAGCCATCGAACTAATTAATCGGTAGATCGACCGATAGATTGCCGGTAGCGCTTCCGGTGAACGTTGCTCAATATGCACCCGCCGGCTTATAAGCGATCGCCGTATGAAACGTTTTGATTGTCGATAGCAAATAATTGGACAGACATAGTTGGTGACTGTAGCCCTCTAAGACCGCGACGCGATTGCATCACGGTATTTCTATCGGACTGTTTTGAAGAAAACAATAATTACAGACATTAAAGCCGCACGAAAAATATTTGTGTATATTTATATTAGGGACCCGAGGGTCTATCTACCGCCTAACTAAAACTATGTTAACTTTGATATTGCTCTCTCTTTTCTTTTCGCTTGAAATGATAGAGACAGGAATAGCAAAGCCATAGCCATAGATTTGGGCCATAGGTTTGGCTGGACTTCAGTAGTCACTACTGCCTTCGAACCTTGGAATAGCGCAGAAGACGAAGGGCAATGATACTAACCCAATAAGAAACCGCTTAATTTTATTGTATAGAGTGCCAACTGATATTTTTAACAAAACCATAGTTTTAGGATATGACGGTGTTTATTACACTACGAAAACTATAACTGTATAAAACATGGTTTTTTTATCAATAAACCTTTCATAAAGTACAGAATTTTCTAACGAAAACACTAATTCATTTAAAGTAATTAAATATCATGTATGTATGCATCTGGAAGGAGGGAAGAGAGGCCTTTGCCCAGCAGTGGAACAATTTAGGCTAATAAGTATATCTTAGGAATTTGACCATTAATCTATATTACATTATCTTGCAAAAAGCTACAGTTCTCAACATTTGCAGGATTGTGCGTAAATTTTTAAACAACTAAAACTACTTATAACATAGGAATAAGTATAAAAAGTAAGGGGGAAAAAAATCGAAAAAAATATGTAGGTATATTAAAATAAGGGATTCCTTTTTCGAGCGCACTTGTCTTCGCCCCGTGCTAAACACACCTTCTGTTGCAGGAGAGTAACGATACTCGTTTCTCCAAACTGTGCTAAATAATTATAAATAAATATATACATTTATTGTAAAAAACTTAGAGATTAGAAGAAAAATAAATAACTGATAAAAAATTAAATATCATTTCTTGTTCTCATATATCCATGAAACGACGAATGTCAAAAGTTATGTATTTATTTATCCGCTACCACCAAATGCGATATCCGCACCTAATTTTCTCAAAATCTCCCCTCAAATAACATTTCCTCAATTATGTACCTAGGTAATACTTATAGTAGTTTTAGAAATTCAGATCCAGGCTACAAGTTCAATTAATGTTTTTTATAGGACAAAATATATGAAACCGGTAATTCTATAATTTAATAGTTTATCTAGTATAAGCAATTATTATCGATAAGTTTATCTATTTCACGTTCATTCGTTTTTAGGCATACACCCTAGATATGAACAAATGCGGTAACCTTAAAGTTCCCATAGATTGAATCGTCTATCATAGTCATCTCAGGATTGATACTAGGTATGTACGTTTGTACGTAATAAGTAGGCAAATACCTGTATATATCTATCTACTATCTGTAAGATTTGGCTGCCACCGAGTTCAAAAAGATGAGTGAGTAGCGCTTATAATTTATATTATAGGTACCTATATATAAATATTTTTTGTAGTAAAATAGTAAAATAGGTAGTTTGTTTTACCCTTTTTAGTGCAAAGCAAGTTCTCATTGATGCATTTACACAATTTCGTGTTGATAGGATCGAATGTTATAACTGTTGTGAAATCTACAACGACGTCATCTAGATAATTGTACGCAAATTTTAGTATTTGCTCATATTTCAATAACCACCACTCCAATATCGATAAAATGTGCATGGGATCATTCGGGAAGCATATCTATCCGAACAATAAAATAAATTTTAGAATCGGTCCGGGCGTTCTCAAGAAATCAGGTAACATACATTACATTTTGTAGTGGTAGTACTCTTGGCAGAGTCCGCCTGGGGAAGGACTACACCTTTGCCAGTTATTCTACCGCCAAGTAGTAATGTGCAAACATTACTGTGTTCTGGTTTGAAGGGCAATGTTTCCAGAGAAATTACAGGGCTTAGAGATATAACAACTTAGACTCTCTGGGTGACGAGCGTAGTGCAGTGCTAGGTAACGATTTGGACTCTTCATGTTCCAATACCTGCGTGTCACTGTGCTGTTATGTGGCTTGCATGTTGCTTACCATCAGGCACATGTCCTGCTCCTCTCGTCGTTATTTATTTTAAAAAAAAACTTGGTGGTCGAATTCATAACCTGCTCCTTTTTGGAAGTCGGTCAAAAAGATCTGTGTTTGCTGCGCTAGTCCAAAGTTCGGATAGGTAGTAGTAGCGGCTAAATAACGTCAACTACTTTAGTAAAGTCTTCTATAATCACGCTGTACGATAGTCGCAATACTATTTGGTGGAATTACAATTCTGTTATTAAATTAAAAACGTACGGTTAATTAAGGGTTAACATTTATCCTTCGAATTGTGGCTAATTAATTTTCGTGTGATTTACATGATAACACGATTAAAAATTAAAATCAATTTTTTTTTTTTTATAATTACATAATTTAAGAAAAAAACACAGTGCTGTACAATACAGACAATGCTGTTCTAAAATAATATTAGTTGCACGTATAAGGGGTGGGAACTCTAATTACTTATCTATTTCAAATTATATGACGCATTATTTTAAACATTATGGCACTATTAATATTTTATTAATAGGTGTCAGTTAATCTATTATTTCTTTTATCACATATTCGAGGAGATATTCTAACTGTAATCAAAATTGAACCCGATCTGTTCAGCTATTCCATCGTGGTTGAGCCACAAACATCCAAACCTGCAAACATAATACATCAATAGGTAGTAAGATTTGATTACAAATAATGAATCCATCAAGCTCAAGTCGGGCTCTCGTATCGCAGGTACCGTATAACCAAGATTTACAGAAATTAATTTAGTTCGATTCAAAATGTATATAATACTTACCTACTGTGCACTATACTAATTTAGTCATACACTACCGCACCACTTACAATAAATTCATCATTTTTGAAGCTTGTTCAATTTTCATGTTACCGTTTAGAGTGTGCACAAGAACTCGCTAAATATTTTTGTTAAAAAAATATTTTAACAAGCTGTATTTTTTGTACTATTTTTGGATAGAGTACTGTCAATGTGTAATGTACACCCTTACATGGATACAGTGGCACATGGCCAAAATGGGAACTAACGCCGTCGTCAACTTAACCAGGGTTGCCGATGCCCACGCCTTCCTGACAATGTCATCCAAGTGCCATTATTTCGTGGTACGCCTATACAATATTAGATGAAAATGTCAAATACCTACCAATTACAATATGAAAGACACAACCCATAAATATGACGAGGAGAATAAGGAATAACAGACTGCAATGACTGCAAAACATCGCTTTAGTGATATAATCCCGTATATTGTGTAAAGGTTTTTTAGAGTGTGACATTAGCATTAAATGGCCTCTGTTGTATCTGTTGGCAAAAACCCACTCAGGCAGCGCATTCTACAGCCTGCATGTTCTCATTACATTACAAAAGTGGAGTCGAACCTTCTCGTTTCAGTCTCAAATATATCAAAAATTAAGTGATGTCGCATTTTCAAGCTACGAAAAGTCCGATAGAAAAAATGCAAGGTGGTATTAGATCACACATCCCAAAAAGGACTAGTACAGTCCATCTCTAATTCCACTTGTAGGTAAGTAGACACTGAAATGTGCAGTTAAGTATTTTTTAAATTTAGCAACCATGTGAATCCACATATAAAGAAATACAGACATTCAAGAAGTATTTCTTATTTATATACGGGTTACACATATCCTTCTGAATTAGTTTATTTCAAAGATTTACACATATAAATAGTTAACGTAGAAATTACTAATTACCTATAAAGTCACTTGATGATAACCCCAAGCCACGTCTAGTTGATTCATTTTTAACCATTAATACATTTTATTAATAATTCTCTATGACATTAATATTTTACTTTTCTTTTATTTATATCATACTAGCAGCGCCCCGCGGTGTTACCCGCGAAGTTCCCGTTCCCGTTGTTCCCGTTGTTTTTCCGGGATAGCCTATGTGTTCTTCCAGACTATAATCTATCTGTGTTCCAAATTTCAGCCCGTTCCGTTCATACGTTAGGACGTGATTGAGCAACAAACATCCAAACATCCATACATTCACATTTATAATATTAGTAGGATATAGTAAATGAAGATTAACACAAACACCAAAGACAACACAAAAAAACACAGATATAGTATGACTATTACCATCGAAACTCACAACGGTCATGGGTTATGTCACTGTATAGGTTCAAGTTGCCACAACTATTTGAGTGATTATTTTACTGATTTAATTGTAGATACCTCAGCAAATAATACGATATATTTTTTATTTGTAGTGGTAGGACTCTTAGCAGAGTCCGCCTGGGGAAGGACCACACCTTTGCCAATTATTCTACCGCCAAGCAGTAATGTGCAAACATTACTGTGTTCCGGTTTGAAGGGCAATGTTTCCAGAGAAATTACAGGGCTTAGAGATATAACAACTTAGATCTCTGGGTGACGAGCGCAGTGCAGTGCTAGGTAATGATTTGGAATATTTATGTTCCAATAGCTGCGTGTCACTGTGCTGTTATGTGGCAGGCATGTTGCTTACCATCAGGCACATGTTCTGCTCGTCTCGTCACTCTTAATTAAAAAAAAAAACCCTCTGCTATGCGTCCCTTTAATAAATTTCACTTGTACCCACAACAACTATACCTAAGGTAAATATAATAAATAGTCAAATGCAAAAATGAGTTTAGAATTTTTGTATTTGTATAGCTAATGGGCAGTACCCCGCGGTTTTGCCCGTGCAGTTCCCGTTTCCTTTATTTCCGTGCTAAAAATGTGTTATTTCAGATTATAATCTAATTGTGTATCAAATTTCAACCCGAACCGTTCAGACGTTTCGACATGGTTTCGACATGATTGAGTAACAAACATCTAAACTTTCGCATTTTTAATATTTATAAGATTTAGCATTATTTATGTTGTAGGTAGGTTAGTGTTTTAGGTGTTACCCATACTATGATATAGTTGACATGTAGATAATAATCACAATCGTGGAAAAAAGATGAAAGAATTTTACTTTGTAATCTGCCTATTAACTAATTTTAATCAAATTATTTAAAATAAAAAAAGAAATCACTGCCTACCTATTCATTGCCGTATTTCAAATATTAACTCAAGGCTTACGCGAGTTATAAACCAAATAAATTTTCTAACAAAGCCAAATTAATCAGCCACTTTTTGATATTTATGATATTGTGACGTTAAACAACACTCAAATAGAATAGATAAAAATACTTTCAATATAGTTTCGTGATACGACGGTCAATTTTTAATGTCTTCTCATGAAGCAAAATAGTTTGGAAAGTTACAGTTAGGCAAAGTTATTGTTAAGTTAAAAGTAAAACAGTGATTGTGAAGTTTACCATGTACACAGTTGAAGCACTAGATTATTTCATAATTTTAACGTTTAATAACATGTTTACTACTTAATTTTGATAGCACAACATTAAAATAGCTCAGTCTCGTTGCAAATTAAAAACGGCCACGAAGCCGACGGCAAAACAATTCTCCAATCGTTTAAAAACTGTTCGTTTTAGAGGTTATATAAACTGAAACACATTTAAACATTTTGAAATGTGTTAAGTATATTTGCGCCCAACTGAGTACTTTGAACGAATCCGACAAATTCGAAATTTAAACTTTTGATTTAAACGATTTTGTTTTATTTTATGTTCTTATTTTTTTTGAGTGACATAGGATTTGACAAAATAGCTTACCGTTCGGCGAAATGTTGAGTGGCTGAGCGATGGCAGGCGCAGGTTGTGCCGGCTCCATCTTCCAGGGGGCGCAGCACGACACGGGGGAGAACTCGGGCGTAGGGCCGCTGCCCGCCGATATCAACATGGTCGAGCCACCTTCACCCAAGACCCTGCATACACCACTAATGTCCGCGTATCGGTAACGGTCTCATAAAGTTCCCACTTGACAGCACCTAACTGACGGACGCCACCGGGCCCGCACGCGCTCACTCGAAGCTCAGCCAGAACACTGAAGAGCGCGCCTGCCGACCTGACGCGCCCACTCGCGCGCCTACTCCCATTTGCACGCCTCAGAAAAATCTCCTCCGCCAAACAATAACAAAAAACCACCACTGAATCGAACCTCCGTGGACCTCTCTCTCTAACGTTCTTAATTCGATTTCCGAACGCGTTAAAATTACAGCAACGCTCGATCCGGGCGCAACCTTCTGTCCCGTTCTTAGATTTTTTTCAAATGAAGCCTTTTGGCTTTTCATTTGTGTATACTCAATTCTTAGTGTCAACAAGGTTGACTTTAGCTTTACAACAAAGTTTGACGTAAGACCTTTTGGACGAAGAGTGAAATGAAACTACTCCTACTCGCACTCGTTCAGTTCGGCGTAAGCTTGAACCGTATGAAAGGGACAGGTGCTCTACCGCCGGTAAAATTACGGTAGTGAGCACAGGTGATCTTGTACCATTTCTTCGGTGCGAAGGTGTTAATGTATATACCTCTCTTGCGCTCTTGTGGGATTGTACGCGATCGATAAAGACAGAGCTAATATAGATGTGGCTTTCAATTAAAACTTGGCCTAGTTGACCACGCTTCATATCCGTTCTAACAACGTTCTAATATAATAGTTACCGTAGACTTCCACTCTAATTAAATCGAAGAGGCAAATCAAACTCTACAAGCTTTATTGTTCGCTTGGACTTCATACCCCAGTATAGTGGAGGAATTAATAATAAATCGGTTTTGTGGGAGCATACCGGTGGTGGTGAGAATGAAGGGTTTAATATTTAACTAGACACCTTTGACGGCCGAAAATAGCTTGGCTTGGCGAGAAAACTTTAAATACTAAAATTATATGTATTCGAACATCATCTATTTTTAAAAAGCTTGGATTATGGATAAGCTAACTATAATTGTGAACAGGCTAATTAAAATCACTATAATGTAACTATTTTAGTAAGTTCCAAATAAAATTCAATCAACACAAACATGTAAGAAGAATTTTTAGCAGTTAGCCGTCGGAAAAAAATATAAAAGAAATAAAAAAAAAGTTTAATGGCTAGCGCCATTAATATTAATAGGTAGTTTTGGGTTTTTTTTTCTTATATGGCTGAATGTTTGCTTAACAGTTACACTGAGATAATAACATACCTAGAGGTTTATAATCTTTTCAATTCTAAAAAAGGTAACAATCTGGAAATATTCAACTTTAGCTTTTTCAACCTTAGTTTAAATTATGTAAGTGTGTTTTAACAGTTAAAGTCATAAAAGTTTAAGTTTGTATATGTGATACTTATAAATTAATATACTAATTTAATTGTAATAATTTCAAAACATCAATTTCATCCCATATTAAATTCGATGAACGTCAGATTTTCTAATAACTTTACAACAAAGTTTAAGGTCAACGAGTAAAATTTCTGTTGCAGTATTTTATCAAGGATAATCATTATGAATTACCAACGATGTATAAATGTAGTACAAGATAATTCCCTTTTTTAATTTCAGTTATCCTTTAGGAACTCAACGAACGAATCTGTTGATCGGTTTGAGACACAGATGTAGTCTGGGATGGATAGCATCTAGACTACTTTTTTTACCGAAAATATAAAGTTACTTGGGCATACTTAGTCGTGTTCTGAAATTTACGCGGAGAAAGAAGCGGCCAAAATGCTAGTCTTACTAACATTATAAATACGAAAGTTTGAATGTTTGGCTGTTTGAATGTTTGATGCTTAATCAAGTCGGAACGTCTTTAAGTTTATCGCAAATATACCTAATAGGTATATTAGACGCAACCCGTGATTTTAGACGTAGATATAGTGTCTGTTCCGTTTCGTTATCGCGATGAAAAGTAGCCTACGTACGTATTCTAGACTGTTGTCTAACTGTGTTCCAAATTTCAAACTGATCCGTACAGACGTTTCGACGTGATTGAGCAACAAACATCCAAACTTTGATTTTTATTTATTAATGAATACGGTTATAAACAACGACTTACACTAATGATAATGTTTACAGTATTAGTAGGATTTATTTAACGACGCTAGTAGGTAAGTACCTACTATTAATTACGTACGAGATATTACGATTACCTACTATTGTCTAACTCGAACAATCTGGACAAAATACTCACTCCATCATTGCTTTTGTTATATGGTAGACAATTTGGATCCAATTTTTTTTTTTTTTAAATACCTTATAATCAAATTTCAGGCTCTGGAGAGTAGGCAGGTAGGTAATAACCGTCATCTCGATAAAAGTTCCGATATTTCATCGACGGCTTTTTATATCCATTCTTCCGTTATCTAAGGACTTCACAAAATTTGATGAAATTTATTATCACGGGATTTTTAAAACGTGACGTTACGATACAAGCTAATATTATTCAAAAATATATTTTGGAACATAACAAAAACCCACGGGACACAAAAACAACAAACACTGCTTACAAAATGGCTGTATCGGTTAATAGTACAGGCTTCCATTGACATTATTTTTCAGCTACGATCGGAACGGGGACCGTGTTTTATTTTATATCAGTTTTATCGAGTGTTGTTGGTGCCTCCAGTCGGGGGCCGACGAGGATTTAGTGGCGCGATACGGCGTGGGTGTCGCCTAATGAATATATTTATTTATGCGCCGGCGCATCCCGCGCCTTTATCTCACCGACCGACAAGGGGCTCTACCATCATTGGGGACGCTACGGCTGAATTTTTCAAGATGGCCACCAATATCTGCAATTGAACGTGTCGCAAATTCTGAACATCGATAGTATTAAAAGTCCTAAATAAAAAAATTGCAAATTTAGCTTTTAGGTCCTAGAACTGTGTGGTTTGAAAAATTAAATATGTTAATTACTACCTACTGTATGTTAGTATAAATTTATATTTTCATACTTTTAAGTATGATAATATAATAATTCAATTAATATAGCATCAACCACAAATAGCATCATCACAAAGTACCTATTGTGGTTGTTCAGTTTATATCTTACCGATATTTACCGTACTTGCAATAAGATCTTGCTAAGCGGCCAAATGGTTCCTTGTAATTACCTACCTATTTATCCGTTCTGTTTAACTTTTCCAATACGCCAGGAACGATCCTCGCTTGTGAGTTATGAGATAATTATTTTATACCATTCACACTAAGAATAGAAATGCTTGTCAGTAACAAAATAGCCAAATTTAATAATGATAAAAAAAACCACTGCCGCCATACGATATTAGCATGTCAGTGATGTGAACCAGATTTACCGCTACCCTATAAAACTTCAACAAGTTTTCACTTCAAAACCAAAGTGAATTTTGTGAAAATTCCAAGAAAGCTCTTGGAAAGCATCAATTTTTCAAATTTACTGTTTCCTGACGGACATTATCTTCTCAACATTCAACTATCATTAATCATTCTCTTCTTTTTACCCGACTGCGCGACGCAAAGGAGTGGTAATGTGTTTAACAGTCTATGTATGTATGTATGTATGTTCCTTTGAAGCTCTATACAGACCAAACGCCTGGGCCGATTTTTATGATTCACACGTCAATCGATTCCTCTTAATCTGGCGAGTGACATTAAAGACATGACATTAGTGTAAGTCCAATATGGCGGATTCAGGACGCCATATTGTCCAAATAAAAAAAATGAAAATCACCAAAATATGTCAAGAGGGGTATCGTTGAATAGGTATTTAAAAATAATGTTTAGCTTTCTCTCAATGTTTTTCGATTTGACTGACCGTTTAGGATGTATATCGATTTAAAGTTGAGTAACAACCATTCTCACATTTATAGGTTTTTAGGTAGCAGAAAACTTCGTATAACTAACTGTACGTGTGAATGTGGATGGACATTATACAACGTGGTGGATTTACCCCCAACAATATTTTAACAGTCCATTCTAACACTGATGTAGACTTCATCACCCAAGGTCTCTTTCCCCTCAGCACGGTAGATCACGAGATAATTCGAGTCAAAGTTTGACGTAAAATTCCCACCAAATCACCAGCTTCAACCCTAAAGCATGTACAGCAGACAAACGACCTTGCCGCCGACGCTGCGACATCGTACAAAAATCCGTGCGGAGATCTGGCCATTAGGGGTATGTCAAATAAAATAACAACCAAAAATTTTTTAATTTTTTTTGGAAATTTTTTTTGATCTTTCATGCCTAATTTTCACATACATGATTCAAAACTTAATGTAGATGAACTACCATAAATATTGTTGCACCTTTCTGCAACACCTTGTATACTAATGTATCTAGTAGGCATCGATATAAATCAATAGATGTGCCCTGAGCACCTTGAAATTGGTAATAAACTGCGTCTCTGTATGTATCGTAAGTGGTTTACAAACAACCAATCTACTTGACCCCTATAAATGCTAGCGGCGAGATTTGCTGTGGTTCTACTTATTTTGGTTGTTGACACCGAATAATGATAGGTAAAAACGTCCGGCGTCCACCGCGTCCTGCAACCGACTAGAACGGAAAGAGTGAGCTCACTCTTCCCAACGTTGACATGATTGCGTGCGCCGTGAAGTTTGGGATGGGGCCCATCTTGGGTTCTACGATCTATGCTAGTAGGTATATTGGACTACCTTTTTTTCGTACGTGCAGGAAATGTATTTACGCATACCCTACTGCCACGCCCGGGAGACAGCCGGGTTATGTTGCACTCTATATCATGTATGGATATGGTGCCCCTATCTACTAATAAACCTCCATGGGGTTTCAACTCTGCCGCTGATAGTGGGAACACGGAACCGCTCTCGGATTGCTCCACCTCGGTCGCCCATCTCCAACTTCAAACGATTTAGTAGGTACTCAACGTCAATCGAAAACCTATACTAACACAAAACTATAAATATGAATTACATGCAGTAGAAAATCCTACATATTATATCAGTAGAAACGAAGACATTTGGTCAACAACCAAAATATGCATATTATTATGTTGAGCATATTAACATTCACAACATTGTTCATAACCAAAAAGTATAAAATAAAAAAATATAATTTAAAAACTCAAAAACCCGACTGCGTAAAAAGTGAACCAAACTACGTACTCGCATACTAAAAAAAAACTGAAAAGACTAAAACAAGCATTTAGATTTCTGGTGGTCTAGAATTCTATAATATGTTATTGTATTAATACTATTGAAATATATACAATATTTTCTAATAAAAGAACATTACAACTGAACAGTCGGGATCCATTGAACAATTACATTGTATGTCGAATAATAATATCGAATCCATTGAACAATTAGATTGTATGTCGAATAATAATGGATCCCGACTCTTCAGTTGTAATGTTCTTTTATTAGAAAATATTGTACATATTTCAATAGTATTAATACAATAACATATTATAGAATTCTAGACCACCAGAAATCTAAATGCTTGTTTTAGTCTTTTCAGTTTTTTTTTAGTATGCGAGTACGTACAATGCGATTAAAATAAGAATAGGACGGGCTCTCGGCTAACTTCACTCATATCTATCTGTGTTTACTTTAGTTTACCTACCTATGATTCGTTTTTAGACTAATTTTTTCTCTACCTATCAGATAAAAAAGTACGTGCTATTACAATATAAAACAAGTCAATATTTTTTAACATTGCTTTTTTTGCACACTATACCAAGTTCCCGTTGTGACGTCACAAAATGGCGCTAGGCCGGTCCTATTCTTATTTTAATCGCATTGTAGTTTGGTTCACTTTTTACGCAGTCGGGTTTTTGAGTTTTTAAATTATATTTTTTTATTATACTTCTCAACGTCTGACTGAATAGGTACTCGTATCTTGTAGGTCAGCATGCATAAAATCAAATGTGATCGAAGGTCACATCTTCGCTTACCATCAAGCGAATCGATTGTGAAACGCGAACTTAAATACGCCATATAATGGTAAATGTAGAAAAACGTTTATAATCACAGTAGTATAGGTAATATACTACTGTGTATAATGTGTACCTATAGCTGGAAAGGACATTGTTCATTTATAAGGTACTTTGGGCTAAACGTGGCCATTGACTGTCACTGATATCATATATTATACTTGATGGCTTCTAGCAGTTGATATCAGAATATTATCTTTTGGTAGTAGCAGAAAAATGACTTACGCATATTTACCATAAGTAATGCGAACGTTGACGAGGTTATTTTTAAACAAAACTACAACATTTTGTGCCATCGGAGGGCCAGAGTCATTATTGGACGATGCCATCGATTTCCGAGGGTCAGCTCCCAAGAATGCATTTTCATCAACCAAAAACACATAACACAATTTCCAAATACGAAACACATGACACAATAAACATAAACAAACAGCTGATAACTACGCATTTTGCATCGACGTATTCAGTGCTGCCATTGTAAAAAATATATTAATATCGATCTAAAAAAATCGATAGTGATCGTGTGGACAAAATCGATGCAATTCTATTATGGTGGCTGCTGATTAAAATAATAACTAAAATATTCACAAGTTAGTGGTTAAAATGAGTAGATGATTATTAATACTGCTCTACGGAATTATTGTTTACTGTTTATTCAGCATTAGGCAGTTGTCTCACCGGCAACGATGAACGAGTAAAGCTAGAATTAGAAACGAGTTGGCGAGCCGCGGGGAGCGAGTGCGTAGTTCCCATAGTTGTGTACCTCGGCTCTATGCGAGTGTGCGAGTGAGGCGAGCGATTATTCCCATCACTCGCTCGCGGCGTAAAATAACGTGTACGTTTAGATCCACACTGAATAGACAGAAATGAACAGCTGGTTGCTCTTTCGGCGTGTTCTAATTCTAATCGCTGAGCGAGTGTTATCTTTCATAGCTCTTGTTGTTTAGTAAAAAATGTTTAGTATTATACCAGAAATACCGACCTGGGGCCCATTAGCAAGTCTTTCAAACATTCATAAATGCCGAATACCGATTTTAACGTTACTTCCTAATTGCAAACCAAGTTAACCACTTACCTATTGTTCCCGTCGTCGTCCAAAGTCCAGTTTGGTCGAAGGAATAAGGGAAGTGGACAAAAAAGGAATGTGGAACCCAAACCGGACGATCTCCAGGCGAACTCCGGTCCAGAATTCCCAGAACGATCCTGCGTTCTGGAAACGGCCAATCCAGTAGCCCCTTCACGAGTAAATAGTCCAGCACTAATCCCGTAGCGATATGTTCCCGTCAATACGCATTCCCGCACAATATTAACGTTTTAAACCCGAAAAAACACCAGTTAGAAAAAACAACGAGTCACTCGAACGATACCGGCGTAACGAGACGTCACTTGACAGCCGCTGTCAAACCATAGATCCGCTATGATTTTAATGTTGCCCGATTATACGGAACATAGGTATTAGAATAAACCTAAAATAAAAAGAAAATTAACCCCATAACGGTGAAACCATTATACTTTTAGATTTTAATATACATAGGTAGAGTGACAGCACGCGCAAATTTCTAGTTGTCGCTGTGGTAAGCATATAACTGTCTATACCAGCACAGTGCTTAAACAGCTATTGGATAAATGTATTTTTGGCATTAATCTTCGCTTTGTTGCGAGTGTCATTTTTGTTTTTTTTAAATGGCACTTATAGACTATTGGTAAAACCAAATATATCGTAAGTTTTGACTAATACCGTGATTCAATGTTGACAAATTTATTATACTAACCTATAGAACTTCTACTACATAACTACTATCAAGGCTTATTCAAAATTGTCATGTTTACATGGTACTGAGCCAATTTGAAGTCTGATAAAATAATCTAAACTTCTTGATTCAGAAATTTAAATTACATATTAAATATTTTTTTATTACTTGTCCATAACGTTTGCTTTTTTATGCTTATCGAGGTTTTTTTTTATCTAAAAAAAGTTTATATTTGTCTTCTAGACATGAATGTAAACTCTTGTTTCATTCGTAACATTTCATTTTATAACAAAACTATTAGTCAGCATCACACTGTAAATGGCCTTATCATAATAATATCTTAAACAGGACATATCAAGTTTGCAAAGCAGACCCTGAGCTCGACCCTTTTACACTTTTATTCCACCTCGAAAAGATAATTATTAAAAAATCGACTTTTCTCACCTATATTTTGTCGATCTGTAAAGATTCACAGATTATGAAACCATGGAAATTATTATATTTTAGTAAGTACCGAGTAGTAGTGAGTAATAGGACGTCTACTCTCTTTCTGCGAAAGACGAACCTAATTTCGAAATAGACTCCCGACTTTCCTACTCCGGCTCCGTTTCTACTTCGGTCCGTCGTTTCGTCCGTCAAACAATGTTTGATCAGACGAAACAAAGTAGAACTGAAGTAGGAAAGTCGAGAGTTTATTTCGAAATTACGTTTTCCGTAGAAAGAGAATAGACGTCCAGAGTAAGAAAGTCTAGAAACGTGAAAGATTAATCGCCTATATTCGAATTTACGGACTTTGACTACTACGGTCAAGCAGAAGGTGGACCATTTCGGTAAAAAAGAACTTCAGTGGGCATTTTAAACCAAATGAAACACCGGTACCGTATCACAATAGGCCTAAACACAAAAGCGCCCCCACTCACCCAAAGCACGGAATCTGAATTCAAGACCTCGCATGCATACTCAGGTACCAGCGACACTTGACACCTACTCTCATACCCATTATTTAAAAAACAGGAAGTTTCTTCACACCTATAGGTGTCAGGCTAATGTGGCTTGTGGACACGCAGCATTTGTCGTGGTTGGACTAACAATAGTTAGCCGGTTGCGGAGACGAACATATTACCATTATAATATGCTCAAAATATTTGTGCTATCTATTTTGGACCACCCAAGCGGTATGTGACACACGATCTGACGCTCCCAGATAGAACAATAGTGACTATTCTTATTTATAATGGTTCGTTTCTTTTTCGGGTCGACTGATTTTGGGTGAAGTAAGTAATAATTTAATGATATCAAAACTATTGAACACTGCAGATTTAAAAAATAGTGTTTTATTTAAGGGTAAATTTTTCTATGTCTATAATAATCTATGTAGTCTATGTAATAGGTAAACATTTTAATTCCAGCGCTGCTTTTGAACTGTATATCGAAATCATATAATCATACCTAAACGAAAATGTGACCGTATCAGATTTCGTAGGACTTTTTATTATTTGCTTTATAATTTCTGTTTACTGAAAACTCTAACAACTATTACGGGTAGGGCAATCGTGCGGATCAAGACGTGAATATAGTTTTACTCAATTAATGAATTTAAACAAAACTATTTATTTCGAATATTGTTTGATTGCGATTGGTTTACTCAATTAAAGAGATAATTATAACAAAATGTTTCGTTCGAATATTGTTTTGTTTGCAATACATCATCAAAATAACGAAAATTTACAAAACGTGCACATAACAAAATCACTTACTTACAGACATGAGAAGAGGTTTTTGTTTCTTTTAATGGAATGAAGCCTCTTAAAATAATGATAAATTTATATTGGTCGTTATTATGACATTTTTTTTTTTATATAGGTACGTACTCGTAGTTGGCTTTTTTCAAAACACCCCAATAAATTTGTGCACAATTTCGTCATTAACTTCCAATAACTTCTTTTGAAAACTAATTATCGTACCTACTTAAAAGTATACCGCCAAGCAGTAATGTGCAAACATTACTTCGTTATGGTATGAAGGGCAATATTTGCAGAGAAATTACAGGGCTTAGAGATATAATATCTTAGATCTCTGGGTGACGAACGCAGTGCAGTGCCAGGTAGTGATTTGGACTCTTCATGCTGCAATAGCTACGTGTCACTGTGTTATTATGTGGCAGGCATGTTCCTTACCATCAGGCACATGGCCTGTTTGTCTCGTCACTCTATACTAAAAAAAAAAATGTTATAAAAGTAAACTTCTGAGTTTGACTATACATTGCCTAATAAGATAATAATAAATTAAGAACTTGTTTAAGAAGATTAAGAAGTTGTGGATGTAAAATTTTCTACTTAACTGTATAATTTTTTCGTGAATTTCGATATTTTTTTTACAATTTTACACTAGTATTGTTTAAATTACTCCCATTGTTTAAATAAATCATCACACTAGTCTTGGTTTTTAGTCAGCGCTTTGATGGTCCCAAACTTGCTCAGCTAGGCTGTAGGTATGGCTTTCCTGACAGATATGCGTCTATATTCCAAACATTTATTTTATTCCTCGTGGTTAAAACCAGTAAAAAAACATTCTTCGTTTGTGACATCAAAATAACACATCTCATCATCATCATCAAAATAACAATCAAAAAATCACCAGAAAGTCCAAGTTCCCAATCATTTACAGCATAAAAATATATATCAGAAATATCATATTAATTTAACTGAGTTTCGCAGTCATTATCGAAGATCATAAGCATCCTATTGGTCTTCAGAATAAATTCATCTCGTTTGATGGATTTATTCCACCTTTCACTACAATTTAATTTACTTTTAAAATTAACGATTTCTGCAAACTAGAGAAATACAAGGTTAACCGCCCGTTAATTGTGCCTGTGAGTGTACTTCGATGAATCGAACCAGATGAACTTATCGCCGTGGTTCGACTATGGAGTCGAACCACGAGGTACCAAGTAAGTATTAGTAGTTCACGTGGTGCGATTCTAAAGTCGAACCAACGGGAAAAAAAAGTGCACGTGGTTCGATTGATCGAACTACGCTGTCGAACCACGTGGCCTGGAGGTAAACTTCGACGCAAACTACCGTCGTAAAAAACGCATAGCTACCCCAGCTAGTAAATTTGGGTAAGAAGGAGGATTGCGCTATTTGTTTGAGCTCAAAATTTAGTAGTAAATGGATGCCATCTGAGACCAACTAACATAGGTCCCATAAAAGCTACTACTGCATAAAATTGAACTGGTTGCAGGGTAAAAAATGTCGGTAAATTTTGTAACGAAATCTAGAGCAAAAGAGTAAGTAGCGCCTACGCAAAAATTATAATGTATTTGTTTAATACATCAACTATAAAAAATATTTTAATTACTAATCCCAGACAATATAAGGACAATAGTAAAATAATTAATGTATTATTGTTATATATTGATACAAAACCCAAAAAAAAAAGGAAAATAAAATTAACCTTCGACGTCAAAGACTGAGTTTTACCTATGTGTTTTTTGTTATTGTAATTTTCTTTGTTTCATATACAATTTGTGCGTGATTTTTCGTTACTAAAATTTGTATTCTGTGAGGAATAACCTATTTTGTCCTCATTTTGTCCCCGTATCACTCAATATACTCGTATTATTATGTAGGTACACATTAAGTATATTTTTATCGATCGATCATTTTCTATAGTCAATTTAAAAAAATAAAAACTATCCGTCTTGAACAGTTTTTGGTAAGAGAAAAATCCTACATCGACATCGATATCTTAATACAGCGCTATAGAGTGGCGCGCGGAGTGGCGGCGGAACAAGACATTTTTTTTTAAATAGAATAAAGTGACGAGACAAGCAGGTCATGTAACTAGTGTTAAGCAACATGGCTTTTTTTTTTTTATAAAGAGTAACGGGACGAGCAGGACATGTGCCTGATGGTAAGCAACATGCCTGCCACATAACAGCACAGTGACACGCAGCTATTGGAACATGAAGAGTCCAAATCATTACCTAGCACTGCACTGCGCTCGTCACCCAGAGATCTAAGTTGTTATATCTCTAAGCCCTGTAATTTCTCTGGAAACATTGCCCTTCAAACCGGAACACAGTAATGTTTGCACATTACTGCTTGGCGGTAGAATAATTGGTAAAGGTGTGGTCCTTCCCCAGGCGGACTCTGCCAAGAGTCCTACAACTACAAAATCACTAGCAGGACATGTGCCTGATGGTAAGCAACATGCCTGCCACATAACAGTACAGTGGCACACAGCTATTGAAACATTAAAAGTCCAAATCATTACCTAGCACCGCACTGCGCTCGTCACCCGGAGATATAAGGTGTTTAATCTCTTAGCCCAGTGATTTCTCCGGAAACATTGCCCTTTAAACCGGAACACAGTAACGTTTGCGCACTACTGCTCGGCGGCAGAATAACTGGTAACCGTGTGGTGCATCCCCAGGCGGGCTCTGCAGAGACGAGCCCTACCACTACTGCGAGTACGTGCGCATTGGATGCTTTTTGGATGGTTGAAATTTTGTGATTCCGCGTCACAGACAGCGATACATCATAATCAGATTAGCAGTTTCCCTGTAGCTACACAGGTGACGTTGCATTTGTGCTTATTAATACTAAAACTCGACATTATAAATATTCACTACTAGCGGCAATCCCTATGACTGCATTATTTGTAATGCATCATATTTAGGTGACGTTACCTGCAGCTGAAAATGTTGAGATGGATATTTGGTACCCCAAATATGATTGATCAAATAAACTGACCATTAAAAAACAAGAAATATGAGAAATCACCCAGCAGTAAAGACCGAAGAAAGTAGGCATGTTCCATAAATTCATATTCATTTCAATAGACCGATTCAATATCTATAATTGAAAAAAAAAAATACTTAAATGAAAGGAAAGTAGGAAAGTACCAAAGTAATATAAAAAAAAACATTGACAACAAGTTTTCGGGACTTATTGAACGTGACATGTGTTTGATGATATGCAAATGATTACTGTGTTCCGGTTTGAAGGGCAATGTTTCCAGAGAAATTACAGGGCTTAGAGATATAACATCTTAGATCTCTGGGTGACGAGCGCAGTGCGGTGCTAGGTAATGATTTGGACTCTTCATGTTCCAATAGCTGCATGTCAATGTGCTGTTATGTGGCAGGCATGTTGCTTACCATCAGGCGCATGTCCTGCTCGTCTCGTCCCTCTTTATTGAAAAAAAAAAGCTTGCCCTGTAAATTCTCCGTAAACAGTGTTTTTTAAATCGAAAAACAGCAATATCGGCACATTACTATTTGGCGGTTTTTTTTAACTATTTGGCGGTAGAATAACTACCAAAATATAAAAACATCATAAAACACCTATTTCGCTCTCAAAAAAGTTTCATTTATCACAAAAAAAACTGCGGCACTAATTTCGATAAAATTTAAATGAGACCATATGATAAGACTGACCTTTTGAATAACAAATAAAATATCAGCATCAGTTTACCGAGTCGAAGGCTAGGAGGTAACAAACATCAATAACACTGTCAAATATAGAACTTCCCTTTTTGGAAACGGTTGTTAAAATAAAAATATTAGTAAAATTTTGTACAACAGAGGAAAATAATGCGTTTCATTAATTTACTTCGAAAATGCATCGCACTTTATCAACGAAAGAAAAGAGATGTAGAATCTATCTTGCAACCTGTGCCGGTCTTTTTTATTTCTCGCATCCATAAGTTCAATACCCGCATGGTGAGTTTGTCACCAGACTGTGCCGCGATATCAAACAGGTTGCCCAATTGTGGGTACTAAAACGTTATTTTTAACCTTTTAGTATTGAATACAAGTAAGCACTATTATAGTTTATCCGTAATTCATTAGATAATTATCTTAATTATTTTGTATATGCTTCTATTTTAGTACGAGTATTACTACATGTTACCTACATTAAAATAGTGAACTTTTCCAATAAGTTGATAAGTACATAAAATAAAACATGAAACGTTTTTTTTGTCATAATCAATTTGCAATATGTTGAATACTGTCCTTTCTTGTTTTTAATAGGTATTTAAATTTACCAAAAAAAATAGAAAAGATTTTGATGACAATTCAAAATCTTGAAGAATCTCGTCCCTCTAACTCTCAAAAACATTAAAATAAAAATGGCATTGGAAAACTAAAACCATCATTTTGCTGTATTTTCAGTGCGTTTTTGAAAATGCGACAGTCCCTCCGCACCCCAGCTGCGACTACAAGGTGGTGGCGCTTTGTGTTTGCGCGTCTAGCGGCGGCAGAGAACAGGCGTCTCGCCGCGGATGCCCAATGGCTGCGCTTCGGGGCGGCGCCTGTCTGACTCCACCCAAGCGCGACGCTGTCAACCACTTGTGGAAATTTTTCTCAACACTTCGGATTTTCCATATTGATTTTGTAAGTAAAACTGTAAATAGGTATTTTGTAGAACAGTTGGTCTTGTTATAGGTATGTTTCGTAACGACAAAATAGAGGGTAACGCGGAACGGCTATGCTGAACCGAAAGGGTCGACTTACCTACATCCGTTTTGAACATCTCATCTCAATATTGAAAACATTACGTTGGACTTAATCGCGATTTAAATAATTATTAATAATAAATAGTTATTTAATTTCTAATTCATACATTTACGCCGAGGTCATTCATTTAAATATTTCCCAAACCAGACGAAAAATTGTAAAAACATACGCATAACGCGCGAAAAATTGTATAAACGCTACACGTTGTTCAATTGTCCATAGGTAGTACTTACGTACATAGGTTATAGGTAATAAAATGTAAGTGTACCTATACATATTTGTAATTGTATGTCCGTAATTCCATTAATTAACAGCTTTACACTAAATCTACCTACCTATATGAAATTATTTACGATACTTAGGTAGGTACATAAAATAAATCAGTTTTTATTTTTTTCTCTGTGTGCCTGTCTGTCTGTGTTTGTGCCGGATAATCTCTAAATGAAATTGTCCGAGTTTAACGAGACTTTCGCTGGCAGATAGCTGATATCATAAGGAGAAACGCATGCAAATTTTATTCTAGAAAACAAATGACATTCAACAGTTTCTGAAAGCTGCAGGTTGTACCGCGGGGCGCAGCTAGATACAATAAAAATATGGTGTTCTTTTTAGAGCCCAGTCTCAAATGTGAATTTTATTAATTTTCTACGATATTTTTTGCGATTTCGGCGTCTTTACATAGTACCTACCTATGGCTTATTACTCTTGCGACTACTTAATCTTGCGAAATGGTTGGTATTTCGATATCTTCCGAAGTGTTACTCAAAAAATACCTTTTACTACATTTATCTTGAAGTATTTTATTTCATTGCGTACACATATCTTAGAATGCTCAAAGTAGAGAATAAAGAATCACTACCTAGGTAAAGCATATTTTTTCGTAGTACGATTCATACTTCTTACATTTCTTGGCTTAGGTACATGAAAATATAGAACATAAAATATTAAAAGAATACTTCAAATAATATAATATAGTAGATTAAAATAAAAAGTAAAATATATTGTTGTTCCAAATTCAAAATATCTAAATAAACGAGTGAAGTTTACGAAGCACGCTACACCCGCCCGCCCACCGGCATATGGCGCGAGGGGTTCAAAGCGCTCCTGCCTAAACTGCCTACCCCGTGTTTTAACTCGCCTAATTGCTTCACATTTACATACATTAACAGAAAAAAATGGAACAACTGACGCGTCACCCCACTGTGTAAATACAAACCAACTCGTATGTACCGCCAACCCCGACATTAAGTAAGGAAAAGCGACCACACATCGAACAATTTCTACCAATTAATAACGGAAATCAATTGTGGACCATAATTATATATCTGTGAGAATGCTAGTATGAAATAGTCCAAATTAACGTTTTCGATATATTAATAGGCCTGTAAATAGTTTAATCAGCCGCCATAATGGACATACGTCATACTCGGAACGATTGGAAAGCTTCAATTATCCTTTCATTTCTATTGTAATATTAATTCTATCAATGGTTAATTACCTTTGAAAGTCTAGATAGGTAATTAAGTGACGTGAGAACCGAATTCTGACAATGGATGGAATTAACGGGTTGAGTCGTTAAATGCCGAAAGAGGTATTTAATTCCGACTGTGGTGTAGACCTGTAAGTCGGAACAGTGGTAGTAGATATGCTTCTTATATACCTACATGTCCAATATTCTACAATTTTATTTGGCGAGGTGTTAATATTTTCTTTATATACATATCATATATCTTACACCATTATATAAACTGGTTGTGGGCTTGGTCATATCGAGTATCTTTATACCTTTGTCATGGATAATTCGGATGAGTTTAGCGTAAGTTGTTAGGTATGTAGTGTAGTGTAATTCTCATTGTAATTTTAGTTTTGTTAATAGAAGCTCTGCCCTGGAAAAAATATACTAAAACTGACAAATAGCAGGTGTACAAACCCAAGTCATTGACTAGTCTCCGTGATCTTCAAATCCGTTCAGAAGTGTCTATCAGACTATTGGCATTCCAACCCTTATTACAAGAGAAATATTTCTGACCAAATAGAGACGTCATGAGCTGGGATGAAAACGACACCCAAGGTCCCATGCCCATCAGAGCTCCTTCCCAGCGTAACACTAACGAAATATTCATCTTTATTTACAACTGGATTAGGTAATCTACAATGCTAGTAAAGTAAAACAGGTAAGTAGGTTTAAATCGATGGTACGGAACGGTAGGTTTTTCCGAAACTAAAGGACAATTTTGGTGTTTTACGTCCGCATTCCTAAATATTTCAAAGAAAAATGTTGTTTATTTGAGTTTGATTGACGTCACAAACGACACATTTTCACTTCCCTCTAAAACTTTTTGTGCACGTAACCTTGACTACCTTACATACAACCTTAAATTTTTTGAAAACAGATCGGATGGAATTCGTTTTCGTCAACTATTTTTGCCTAATGGCGAAAATGACCGATTTACCATGATGTGGTCGTAGGTTCGAATCCTGACTGAACTTCGGAGTATTTTCCAAGGGCAAATGTGCAAATAATTCATCACTGATGGCTATAACGGTGAAAGAAAACATCGGGAGGAAATCGGCATGATGGACTTTTTTCGAGGCTATGTGTCGTCCGCCAACCCGCACTTGGCCAGCGTAGGTGATAATGACCTGGACTCACTTCTTAAAAAAAGAAGGCCCCGAGTCTCAAATGTGGGAATACAAATTATGCTTGTTATGCTTACAGTACTTTTGAAGGCAGAAACATCGAAGATGTTTGCCTATAATAGGTACTGATTTTACTTTACTTGAAAGAATGACAACTTTCTGTTCTGTATAATAAAGCTTGCAAAGTAAAGGTTTAGAATACGACAAAAAATATGTTACACTAATGTGTCAAGTATTTTTTAAATTATTGAAATATTTGATACTCTTCCATACAACCCTTTCTAACATCACTCTAAACAATGCTTATACTATTTCCCTGAGAATCTAAATGTATGCTCAGTATAACTTAGTGACACAATAACAAGTAAATATATAATATTTACCCAGGTGAATTTTGCAAAAGAATTATACCATTATTTATAGCATAAACAGCTAATTTCATACATTTACCGCGTGGACGTTTCCAAGGGCGAGTTGGGAGAAGTCACATGTCTCTGAAATAAATCTTGTTTGGGACAGAAAGAAAGCTTTCCTCAAAATGTGTAGTTTCCCCCAGTAAAGCCAGTGGCTACAAAACTATATACCTGCTTACTTATTAGCGTAATGAAAATATTGCAAAGATCGCGACTGGAATGATTTTTACATACATTCCAATAGATTTCGTTCTTGTTGGTTACGTTATAAAAGCCGTGGTCACGAAAACAGAAGAATATGTCATCTCATTGGCAAAAGAAAGTTCCTCCATCCAAATTAGGTTTTCATCATTTGGTCTTCGAAATTCGCAGGGTTAGTCACCGGCCATACAACACTAACCGTACCTACCAACTTTTTTTAAATTCATTGGGGTCTTTTTTTTTTTTTTTTTTCTAATATCCCTAACAGGAGTCAGGGTTGAATACAGGGCTATTCATTGGGGTCAGATGGTGCTGTGTGTGAATTGTCCACCAACATTTATTTATTTATATTTATTTATTCTAGAATTGACGCCGTTAACTGAAAACGGATGGTTTTCAGTCTCGATTGAAACTATATATGTAGGTAGATTTTTTTATAGTTTCAGAAACCATTCGTGAATAGTAATGTCTTTCGGTGGAAAGCATGGTCGTGGACCTCGAACCAATTATTATCAGCTGCATCAAGCAAATACTCAGTAATTACAGATGTCTGTGTCAGGAGATTTTCGTCAATATATTTGCACATAAAAATAATCAAAATTATAAGCGAGATTTGAACCTACAACTTTACGCTGCGATGCTCTCGCTACTGGGTGTCCAATACACCCTTATTACCACTTAGGTACATGACCATTTACATGTTCACATTTAGTGATACCGTTAAATAGCTCTTCTGTCAGTCTACCTCTACAATAGCTCCTGTTATCTCCTGCGATCAAACAAAGGGTACTTACAACTGTTCTTAATCGTCATTTCACATGCTGTTTCTACAGAGGCAAGTAGACTATGCTGAAAGTACACACGTCGAGTGAAGGGTGAGTATAATGTACGGTAAGAAGAAATGGTTTCATGAAATAATCTTTTCTTTACATATTTCAGGCTAAAAATAATATCTAAAGTTTAGCCAAAGATTTATCAAATACGAACAAAATTTCGTAGTTTTCGTTTAAATTACCTAATTCCATTTTAAGTTTTGGCTTGTCTAGTCGGGAGTACGATGACTGCCAATGCCGAAGCCTCGGGTTCAAATCCCACGAGAACCACTGTCTTTTTGCAGTCATGTGCGTAATGTTATTCACTTACAAGGGTAAAGGAAAACATCGTGAGGAAACCGACGTATACTAGAATCTTGGGCATGTGTCATCTACCAACCTGCACTGGGCCAGCGAGGTGGATTACGGCCTTGACTCTCGCCTTGCGAGAGATGGTCCCGAATCTCAGCAGTGGGAACATTTAGCGGGCTGTATATACTACATTGGCATATTTTACGTGGCACTGCGCTTCTCGAGGCCGTGATGGCTGCAAGAGCCATCGAAGAAGGTCCGAGAATGGCCGATTCACAATCGTGAGGACGTTGGTTCAAATCTCACCTGTACCTCCAACAATTTTTCTAGTACATTAACGCTAAAAGAAAACATCCTGATAAAACCGACAAAATGTACCAAGAATTATGTCTTTCAAGGACAATATATCCCAACCCGCATGCTGGCGTGGTGAATTATATGGCCTTGACTCCTTGTCCTTGTGAGAGAAATCCCCGAGTTCCACCTGTGGGAAAACGGTCGTTTGTTGCGCTTCTATTGTCATGCGTGTTTTGTGTTTTCTAAAATGAGACGTTCATCATGCTCATTTATGTAGGTATAATGTTTATACTCTAATACCTATATAAAATATTGTCTCACGGTGTTAGTATATCTGCACTCGACCAAAACGGCACGACAACTACTGTGTTCCGGATTGAAGGGCAATGTTTCCAGAAAAATTACACGGCTTAGAGATATAATATCTTAGACCTCTGGGTGACGAGCGCAGTGCATTTCTAGGTAATGATTTGGACTCTTCAAGTTCCAATAGCGTGTCACTGTGCTGTTATGTGGCAGGCACGTTGCTTACCATCAGGCACATGTCATGCTCGTCTCGTCATTCTATGCAATAAAAAAAGAAAGAGGAGTCAACTGCAGTAGAGTTCGTTTTCAGACTATCTTATGTATATGCTACCAGTACACATTTCGCAAATAAAGGAGGCGATTTTGCTCGCTTCGCGGTCTGCGCTGGGCACAATGGGTTTCGGAACGGCGATATGCATAGATATGCACTAAGCGGTGCAGGCCATGCAAATAACCGCTTCGCACACTTTTCAGGCAGAACGAATGGAAATATTTCGCACTGGCGAGGAGCTTTCCAATAACACATTGTGGTGCTTGGAAAATGTAGATGTCGGCTTATCTTGCGACAGGATCACTGAAACTCGCTTAGGAAATGCACTCTGCTTCTAATGGGTAGTTTGTATTGTGGTAGGAATCTTTGGAGAGACCGCTTTAGGAAGTACCACATGTTTGGCAGTTATTCTACCACCAAGCAGTAATTTGCAAACATCCTGTGTTCTAGTATGAAAGGCAATTATTCTAGGGAAATTACAGGGCGTAAAGATAATCCTACTAATATTATAAATGTCAATGGATGTTTGGATGTTTGGATATTTGGATATTTGGATGTTTGGATGTTTGTTGCTCAATCACGTCCTAACGTATGAATGGATCGGGCTTAAATTTGGAAAAATTTGGGGACAGATATATTATAGTCTGGAAGAACACATAGGCTACTTTTTATCCCGGAAAACAACGGGAAAGAGAACTTCGCGGGTAACACCGCGGGGCGCTGCTAGTACATTATATTACAGTGCTAGATGATTTGATTTTTTATGTTTTAATAGTTGCGTGACACTGTGCTGTTATGGGCAGTCATAGCTTACCATCAGGCATATATTCTGCCGGTCCCGTCACTACAGCGTACAGCTCTACACTATAAAAAATAAACATTTACTTGACTTACGCTAGCCATGACCTGCCAAATTTTTGAGTAAATTTCTGAGGAGATTTTTGACAATTGTAACATCATACAATTGTGAACATCAATCGAACTCATAAAGATTAAATTGAGCTTAGTGAGATTAATTGATATTGAAAATGTTCAAATTTAGATCTTTGTTGAAGAATACCTATTAATACTTATATGTAATCTCAAGAATATAAATGATCTTATCGTTTAAAACTATGTAATATCAGTAGATTTAAAGTGGTTCCTGGGTCCGTCCGTCTTGATTGTTCGATTCGAAAATGACATTCAAGATGTCGAGTTTTATCATTTTGACCTGTATAACTTGGCAATAAGATTCGTGGTCGCGATATACAACACGTTGAATGTCATTTGTCTAGCAAGAAAGCATGTAGGTACACTACTGCCACCGTATGTCTCTCACTATCAGACATTCAATTATTCTTTCATTGTTGCCTCCTTCCACTGCACAACAACCAAGCAATTACACCAGTCAAGTTCCATTTGGCAAGTCCAAACGACTTTGCAGATACCCCTACTTTCTCATTATCTACTCATAGCTAAGCAGGCAGTCTTAAAGATTTTCTTTTGTAGACAAATATTTTAATTCTGTCTTTGATACCCCATATGTGGTCTAAGTGTCACTTGAAACCCATAATATTTGACAGTTTTAAGTTGTACATTTATCACTATTTTAGGTACAAATCCTAATTTTTGAAGTGAAAACTTCTTTTGGCGCGCCTAGACAGATTTTTCGTTGGCTATGAAATGAATTCTATAGTCACGCTCAGATATGATAAGTAATCTTCGGGTAAACTCGGGGCTATAGCAATTGGCTATCTAGAAGTGCCCCATCCAATGGGAAATGCTAATAGGGTGTGGCCTGCCCATCATGGCATGGCCATCTAGAAATGCGTCAGCCAATGGGAAATGCTGGTGCATTTCTAGATGGTCATCCCATGATGACCAGGTTACACCCGTGTAGTTTTCAAAGTAAGCTATCAAATTCGGAGTTGTAATTTTTTACTTCTATCGGCAGTTCCTAAGACTGCCAATTGTTTTTATCTCTTTACATTTATGTTCATTTGACGTCTCAAACGTCAAAATATTATATTCCAGTTCGACTGTACTCAAGAATTTGATAGGTTTTTGTCCAACGTAAGTCTCGTTTGAAATACGCCGGTAATAATTTGACATCTTTCCTAACATTGATGCAACTCCACAAGATTCACGTTTATCAAAAATTTTACAAAATCTTGAAAAATCAAAGTGAAAGCCAAATAAATGTCAAAGTAATTTATTTCAGTATTATAATATCTTTCTGGCTGTCAAACAAACAACAAGTAGCTAGTTTGGGCCAAATTGTTGAATGTGAGGAAAGACTACGACCGTAAAAAAAGAGCTAAAGATACAGTTAGAGTTGCGCCAAGTTGAACAGAGACGATTTAAGTTTAGATATGAAAAGCTGATTTCATCTATGAATATCTATCTCATTTCCAATTTAATTACTTACACGTCTATCTACTGTAAACAATAGACAGGCCGTACCAAGCGACGTCAAGCTAGCATCCGCTCGACGGCAAAAGGGGCAAATCTCTTCCGGCCGCTTTCGTAAATTACAAACCATCTTAGGAATAGTTTATTTTTTAATTAGCGCTCGCTTTTTCATAGGCCAGCGTCGATCAAGATAAGAGTAGTTTCGTGTGAATAGCCTACAGTGGCATGGTTGCCTCACGCATCGGCCATTGTGCAGTTACAGTATGCGCAGTATCAAGGGTGATAACTAACAGTAAACTTTATTTTTATCGATTATTGTTTTGTATTTGACCGTTAGCTGTTTAACGTTTTTTTTTTAACTTTTAAAGGTTTACACTTGACCGCCATCTCACCTGATGTTAGGCAACGATGCGGTCTACGATGGAGCGTGGTTACCTTGAAGAAACCAATTCACTCTCGATTTGAAGACACCAAGATTGTAGCTATCAGGGAAAAGCCACTCAGGCAACTCATTCCACAGCCTAGACGTTCTTATCACAAAAGTAGAGTCGAACCTTTTCGTCCGTGTCTTTGGAGCATCAACCATGAAATGGTGCCGCTTCTTCGAGTTACGAGAAGTCCGATAGAAAAAAGAGAAAGGTGGAATTAGATCATGCGGATCAGTTCCACACTCTCCGAAGTGTATCCGATAAAAACCCGATAAGCTAGCAATTTTGCGGCGATGTTCAAGACTTTGAAGTCTTTTTCGTACTAGAGTGTCTTTGCCTCTTTGCCTATGAGCCTTTTGGCACGCCTCTCGATCGATTCCAAAGCCTCAAGCTGATACTTAGCCGATCCATCCGAAAGGTGCGAATAGTAGGTACTCCAAACAAGACCGAATCTGTGCTTTGTATAACAGATGTAATTGTTCAGATTTGGAGTACTATCGTACCTTTGAGAGGACACCTAGTATTTTGGCAGCTACTTTAGCCTTGGACTCGATATACGAGCCAAAGTTGAGCGTAGATGTCAAGGTAACGCCCAAAAGCTCAAGATGATCAGTAACCGGTACGGATACACCTCGAAAAGAATGTTGAAATGAACTCCTTTTTGCGGAAAACAGACACGCCTGCGTCTTTCCCTCGTTAAACTTGGCCAGATTGGTTTCGCCCCATTCAGAGACTTCCTCAAGGGCCAAGTTCAAACGCTCGATCATACTCTCGCTCAATACCTTAGTTTGCTGGCTCTCGCGCTAGATATGTAACTCTCTACAACAGTGCTATCATACGCGTACCCAAAGATACCCGGCTTCAACAAATCGTTGATATGTAGCAGAAAAAGCGTCGCAGAGAGTACCGACCCTTGAGGGACTCCGTCATTGATTGCCATTTGATCCGACGAGCTGCCATCAATGACAACTCGTATGGATGCGGTATACGATGAGGCGCGGTTACCAAAAAAGAAAGACTGATGAAAAATCTGAGCTAAAATCTAAAATGCTTCTCTTTATTTCTTATTTCAAACACGTGAAATACCATTATTTAATTCAAGTCATTCTGCATTTTAACAAAACAAAACAGCTTGTATTGATTGTACAAAAGAAACATGATCAGAACACGTCAAGAACAACGAAAAAATATTATACCGTTAGACACTGACTACTTACCTACAAAAATTAAGATAGCTCCAAAATAAGTGAGTTAAATATTTATTTTTGTCCGATATTTTTGAAAGTTACAGTTGATCTAGTCAGCAGAACAACAACTGCCGATCCAGAGCCCCTGGTTCGAATGGCACGTGCACCATTGTCGTACACAAGTGCGTAATGTCACTAACGTAAAAATAGTGAAGATTTTGACGATTTCTTTGACGCTGGACACTAAAAGATGTTCTAAATTCAAAGCTCAAAACCTTTGGGTGCACTTAAGTACACTAAGTCGTCATTTTCGAATACATGGAAAGAAAAAATATTTTAGTCGAGATTGGTTACTGCTGTTTTCAGTACTGATGCTGGTACACCGATTATATGTAAATGAGATGTCATAACAAGTGAATAATAACGGTCAGCCACGACTCGCCCTTACAGACGAGCCACACAAATTGGATTTACGTGAAAAGCGAGTTTTACCAGCGACCAGCGACGTTGATATACCTACCTACCTACGTTGATTGATGATATATGTAGCGTTTAGTTATACTCGTAGTTAGGTAGTAGATACCGTGTCAGTCAGGTTAACGTACCATAGGGCGTATAAAAATGGCGTGTAGGTAGTGTATTTTAGCAGTACTTATCTGAGCATTTATAGTGGTAGTTTGCCTCAGATGACCGCAACAGCCTACCAAACATTGGACTAGGACAAAAAGCGCAAGGCCTTGCTAGTCTAAACTTACTAACTTTTGCTAGTTTGCTAGTTATACTTAAACTTATATTATGTATGTATAGCATACGCAAAAGCAGACTCGAAGCAAACCTGGAAGCATTCCATATACTTACCATATTCACTTACCGTATAGACATTTGAGACTCAGTCACGTATTCGTAACAATCACTCCAGTATTCCAAAGTATGTTATAAGTGCATCTTTATTTCTTTCAGTATATTGACTAGATAGATAGATAAACTCTTTATTGCACTAAATAAACAAAAAAAAACAAAATCTTAGAAACAACAACTTAAAAAAAAAAAGAACATTTAGTAACAATTGACTAGCCACAAACGTCGAAATTATCTTAACCTATTGGACTTTACTTCTAAAATATTTCATGGTATTTAACTCGCAGAAGCCTTATGTTATCGTTTAAAATAAACAAATAAAGTTTTGATCTAGAATTTTTCACAAAAAACGATCTAATCTCGGACTGCAACTTTTACTGGGAAACCATTTCAAATTAATGAGCTACTTGTGATAAGAAAAACCTTGTTTGTGTCCCGATGATTAAAATGAGTACCTACGTAGCTTTCTACTTTTGTGGTCTAGGTATCTCAGAGGGTAATCTAATTGCGTGCCTTACAGCTCACATGTACATATTCCTTTCGTGAAAGCAGTTAACCTACTTAGTCCTAAATAATAACCTCAGCTAATATTTCTAACCTATTCATATTATAATAGTCTCATTAACATACCGTCGCAGCGTTTTCAGGAAAACCCCGATGGAAATTGCGAGCCGCGTTGGGGAGCAGAGTGACCAAGCATGCTGCGTTAAGGGGCGCTCGGGTCGTTATGCTAATACCCACTAACTTACAAAAAAACGTCACAAACTCAAAAGTAAACACATTGAAAATGGAGCTCTATGTAAACAGGATACAAGTAACTTTTGTTTGATGTGAGTGGGTGGTTAGGGTTGTTTGTTACTGGTAAAAAGTAAGGGTCTGCGTGTCCAACGTCGCGGTCGCGATAGCGGGAAAATGGACGGTTGACTACGTTTATGGCTTACCCGCTGGTGCTCGGATTTAAGGCATATACTTACACACGGTCGTAAATATACTGAACTACACGTACGTACGACGCGATAAAGCCCCTTAATAAGGCTTATTCTATACGTTGGTTACGTGTCGACGACAGTATTTAATGACCTAAGCAATTTTATACCGTATACTCCTTTCTATTCGGTATTAACATTTTACGATGTGTATATGCAATATCATGATTAGACTGCAATAGTCCGCTAAAATAACGTACAGTTTTACAGTATTTGTATATTTCATTACCTAAAAACAAACATTACAAATAAATTAGTGTTGAGGATGAGAATTTATATAATATTATTATTATATTATTAATTATATTATATTATTATAAATATTTATATAATAACTCATAGTAGCAGATCCCGCTATACAACGAACTTCACCGAACTGGTTGTTGGATGAAAAGTATTTCAAATTAAATTGTATATGTCAACAAATATATTGCAAATGGGTGTCTAAAAAATTTCTGTCCAGAATATGATTAACAATTAAATATTTTTGTCAACATTTCACTTCAATTGACTGAGTTTTTGAAAAAACTGTATTACATAAGTTATTATTTTGGCTTTACTCAATACTCATGATATCTCATTACAAAATTCAACCCTCAAGGGTATGAAATAGGGGAGGGAAGTTTGAGTTAAACTTTGTATTCCTTGAACATATTTGCATAAAATTTCGCATGAATTGAGCATGATCAAAATAATGGGTAACGCATTACAGTGTTTTTCAAAATTCAACCTCCAAAGAGGTGAAATAAGGGATGAAAGTTTGTATGAAACTTTTTATTCTTTGAACATATTTGCATGAGATTTCGTAAGCATTGAGTAAAGCCAAAATAATAAGTTATGTAATACAATTTTTTTTTAAATTCAAACAATTGAAGTGAAATTATTAAAGAAAATGTTTAATTGTTAATGTATCATATTCTGGACTGATTTTTTTAAACAACCCATTTGCAATATATTTGTTGACACATTAAATACTTTTCATCCAAAAACCAGCTCGGTAAAGGTCTGTATAGCGGTATCTTAGACCATCACTAAAAAGCAAAAAAATCCATAAAAATAATTAATAAAGTTCTGTTTGAAATACATATAACTAAAGCCGCACAAAAGTCCAACTAATTCTAAACTGCATACTTGAAGAGGATTCAATAGCAATTGCCATTCCGATAGGTAATCTTGCTTCTTCTCATCTAGGGTTCTTATCATCTTTGCACCGGAAAAACGTTATTGAATCAATATTAAAATGTTCATTGTTTTGTAATAATTTTGAAAATCGTTATACACATAATTTGTGATATATAAATAAACAAATATAAGAGCATAATTTATGTACGTATTGATAATATACTAAGAAATCTACGTTCAAGCCAAAGTTAATCTTATACTTAGTAATAATTCTCAACTCCAAAACCTTGTGTTGGTTAGTGATCTCTGCAACATTACCACTTAAGAACTAACCAATAGTATATATTGCAGTATTATTTCTTCTCTTAGCCATACGCCATAATTGTCCAAGCATTGCGAGATTAACTAACACATGTGAATATTTTTCGAAATTGCAGTCTTCATATCTGTAAAATACTCGTGAGAACATCTACAAGAATAATGGCTAATTGCATCAAGTGAATGGATCCCCTTGAAGTTAAAACGTACATGTTTTTTTGAATTGTTCAAAGAAACTTCACTGCTAATAAGTAGGTACGTACCCGTAGCTATTCGAAACAGTTCGCGTATTTATAGCAACAATGAAAAAAATCACAACAAAAATAAGGAAGTATTTGCGGTTTCGCGGTTTATGGCTTGAAATGGAGTAAAAACAGCTAATAAGTATGCGTATGAAATCGTTACAAAAGATAATGCACAGGCAAGGTCAGACGCTCAACAATATGCTGACACCAGGTTGTACCTTCGCGATGATTTGTATGCGACCCTTCAATTACTCAAAGAAAATAATACGAAATTACTCTCCTACTTGCTATTCAGAACATATTTTCTAAAATAACGCAAAAAGTAATTGAAGTTAATTAAAATTGAATAAATTGCGCTGGATACATCAAATCTGGCGAGCGGACCGCGTAGACAATGCGAGTTTCCCCATTGTTCCTTTGGTATTTAACTGATATTACGCGGAACAGAAAGCAATTTAAAAACCGCTAAACTACCTCTCGCGGTGTGAATTTACGACACAAAAGTCGAAAAGCGTTTCGAGATGAAGCCTTTGTGGTCACAGCGTTTGATCTGTAATTAGGCAGGCTAATACCATAATGGTTTGTAACGGTCTCAATCGAATTCTATTGTGTTTTTACACGCCACGAGTAGCTCAATAAATTGAAACTGGAAAAAAAAATCGATGACTGTGGTGCGTGTGTCCTCTCCTACTAATATCTTTCTAATGTTCTTTATAATTAGATTAACGCCGCAGTTGTTAACTAATTTTGCGTCATAGTCGGTTAGTTTTTTTTTTGGGTGTTTTGTGGTTTTCTTGACCTATACTTAACTAAAACGGCGACTTGTCGGTCTACTTCTCTTTTTAACCGACTTTAAAATGATTTCTTTTGGCGTCGTTGCAAAACTTAATTTCCCATATAAATGTTAATGGTTAATTTGTAGACATACGTCATAGTTTCGTCAGAATATAACATATAATATCGTATATATATATCTGTAACGGAAGTATATTTTTTCTAACTCGATTTACGTAAAATCAAATTGGTCTAGTGATGATAACGCTTGATTTCACAATCTTGAGGTCATGGATTCGAATCCCACCGTCACCTCAAGGTAGTTTTCTAAATGCAGATGTACAATTGTGTCATAGTCGCTGGTTTTAACAAGAAAGAAAAAATCGTAAGGAAACTTTTCCAAGAAATATTTTGTCGATGATTTTTGTAAATCTGTTAGCTTGCTTTAGGCCAGCAAGGTAGAGTATGGCCTTGGTTAGTCGAGGTGGCCAAACATTTTGTTTTTTTTAATATAAATAGCCTCAACGGACTCCAGTCCTAGGTCCATGCCTTTTTAATATTACATAATATGATTGTCTTATTATGTTATCTTATACTAGCTGACCCCGCAAACGTTGTTTTGCCATATAAATAAAGAAAATGAAAAAATAGCTAGTAGCCGATTCTCAGACCTACTGAATATGCATATAAATTTTGGTTAAAATCAGTAAAGCCGTTTCGGTTAAACAAACACTGTGACACGAGAATTTTATATATAAGATATTTTCTTATTACAGTGCTTTTACAATGCTCCTAGGCAAGAATAATTAGGAACTTAGATTTATTACATAATTCCCTTCTTTAGAAAACATCTCCCAGCCTAGAGGCCCCGTCACTGCCACGTTACAATTTTTTTTTGCCATCTGGAAGTTATAGTCCCTGATAGCACTAGGGTGCGAAGCCGACGCATGCACCACAAAGTGACTTATCATATCGTGCTCGATTTCATCGGTGTAATAGATGAAGGTCCCAGCAGTATGGCGAGACAGAGCGACGACCGCATGCAGATTCAACCCAGCTTTCGTCTTGATGACGATTACTGACTCGGACATCAGTCCCTGAGCGTCAGGGATAGTAAAGATGCGGGACCCTACGCCTCCCTCGTAACCCTGGCTGGTTAGGGTCTCTTTCTCTTTTTGAGTATGAACTAAAAAGAGCGTGTTCGGGAGAGTACCCAGTTTGTCGGCTCTGGTATATACCCTCTGGTCCAGGAACCTTATACGTAGTACTGAAGAACATATACCAGAATATACCTCCCTCAACGCATACGCGACTTCCATTGGGCACCGATGTGTGCATAAAAACTCCTGGCAGATGTTCGTTACCAGGCTAGGGCGGCAGTATCTCAATAGTAAAGAGATTTTCTCTGTCAATATAAAGTAACTAGGTAGCATTTTGGTGCAGGTGCGTCGGTGACGGAGGTGTGCCCCAGAGAAGGATCTGGAGATAGACAAGCCACAGCGGGTTCGAGGAAGAATGCGAGAGCGTTTCCGTGCTCCTGCCGTAAGCGGCAAAGGTGGAACCCCGTGGACGTTTTAGTCGGTAGAGACACCATGCCATGTCGGTGTCGAGTGCGACATTACCCGAAAATACATAACCATCCGTACGTATAAAAAAATACATTCATAAAAATGTTAAGCGCCATATTGATGGACATACATTACAAAATCGTCTAGCTTAACATTTAACGCCCTAACCTTTTAGGAAGTTTTTCGTTCTTTCTCGTATGTTGCCGGAAATTTTTTGAAATATATTTTCAAGGACAATAACAACCTTTATCTACTTTATTTCTTTATCATCTTCATTCTTTCTTGAAAGGGTCTGAAAAGTGTTCCGCCTATTGTAAATCTAACTCTCGTATGTTAAAACTTCACTGAACCCCAATTTTGTCTGGGTGTGTTCGTTTCACATTACAAGGTTTTACATTTTTACGTTAATTTGAATTGGTCAACAGTTTTAAAAGTGTTTTGCTCTCTTAATTATGTGATCTTTCATTTATGGGCTGAAGTTGGGGGTGAAGAGGCTGGTCTAGTCGGGAGGATAGCAGTTACCAATCCGGAGCCCCTGGTTCGAATTCCACGCGCACTACTGTGTATTCGAAAGGATGTACGTAATGCCATCTACTTAATAACGGTGAAGGAAAACATCCTGAAAAAACCAACATGGCTTCTAGAGTCTTCTAATGACATGCATCATTCAACGACCAGCACTGAGCCAGCATAGTGAATTGAGGCCTTGACTCGCTCCTTATAGAGCAAGATCAAGAGCAAAATCAGTTGCCAGAAAATAAGTGAAGTAAGCTGTGTTTTTATGTACCTTTATTACCCCATATCTCAAAATTGGCCGTCTAAGCAAGTTAGCGGGTAAGCATGTGTTCTTAGTACGTACTAACTCTACTCAATCGTCCACATTTCGTTCGTCAGAAAATACGTGACGTCTGGCGGCTCTGGAATCTTGGACTATTACGAGAGAATGCTCGAGTCGCAAGCAGTGGTAACATTTAGTGGGCTGCATGTTAAACGAATGCGTATTTTAGAGGCATATTTAAATACACACTGCAATAGTGAAGGCTACCGATTTATTTCGTCGGTCTTCACAAACATGCAAATCATGTGAATAAGTTCAATTTCGAGTTGCTCCTTCAATGCAGGGGTGTTCAGTTCTTAGGCGTTTTTGCGGAATGTCTTCGGCAGGTGCGGTCCTGGCTCGACGACGCTAATGAGCACAATGAAGACGTATTCCTACGAGTATATCCGGCGTTGATCGATTGATTTACTCGCTGCCACCGCGATCGAGCTTTTTGTCACAGAATACTTCTATAGACAGTGCCTGAGGTAGTGACAATCTGAGAACTCTAATAAAGGAAAGTCTATGACATGCTCGTATCTGCCGAAACTTGGCCCGTATGTATGATGACTCTTTGTCTTCGTAGGTATGTTAATATGTGTGAACCTCAAGAGCTATCTAAAATAGATTGACATTATCGAGGAGTCACAATGAGACCTTTATTAAGTGACATAGACGAAGTCAGTCAGGTCAGGTCAATCCATGGGCTAATATGATCATAATGTGTGAAATGTAAAGTGCGTACGTGTATGTGTGTATGTTATGTGATGTCTATGCTTTCTTTTGGTAATCATCATCATCGGCCTGTGTTCGTCCACTGCTGGACATAGGCCTCTCCTATAATACGCCACTCAGCCCGATCTTCGGTCCTACGATTCCAACCGCCACCAGCCATCTTTCGTATATCGTCACTCCTAGATGGATGTCTCAGGGCGTCCTACACTTTTGATAATGACTGCTTATATTCGCTATATTCTAAATGTTATGAGTCATGATACTATAACAATAGGTACTGGCGATGATTTTGTGGATTTCGCCCATTATCCTTTAGAGATTGAAACAAGATTGTCGCAACTTAGTTGTTATGATTTAATGATTTTATCTTACAAAATTATGCAGTTTTTGAACAAAAAGCAACTCAGTTTAAAACACAATACAGATGAAATTTATGATATTTATCTATAAAAATAGATGTTTTGATGTCTACAAGTTAAGGAAATGTGTGTTAATTAATTACCATAGCAAAATAAATTCATACTATATTTTATTCGAGTGTAATCTAGAAACAAACGAACACAAACAAACTTTAGTGTTAACTACAGTTTACAACAGTGTTCAATTGTCTGTTACAATCGCTTGAGTGTGCGTGGGTTGCATCAAGCATTTTGTTGAAACTCGGTCTCTGAATTATTCCAACCCCGATCTTTTTGTATTCGAATGTCGCTCGTCATTTGCATATCGAAACCGCGGGGCTCGAATTTTAAACAAGACGAACGATGGGAGCTCTGATGCGCTAGATACCGTATTTAGCCGAGGGGATATGACGATTTGCATATGACGCCGAACCGCTTCGGGGTTATTCATTTACATGGTTGATAGATGCGTTACGTTATAAAAAATTGCAACTTTTGACGTTGATAAAACAATTATTTGCAATGTATGATTTAACAAAGGCAAAAGTTTTTATTTGTATGAGTCTCTCTGACAAATAGTTTCCGATATACGTGCCTTGTAACAGGTAAGGTAACAATGTAACAATTAATAAACGATTGGTGTAATATAGCTGGCGTACAAACAACAGAAATTTAAGTAGGTAGTATTTAAATATAACGTTTTTTGTTGTAATGAGTGACAAGACGAGCACGACATGTGCCTGCACATATGGTTGGTGGTCATGAGATGGTTTAAGATCGTTTTAACAAGCAGAATGTGCATTTTTAGCCATTATGACAGTTTTATATACGAGCAAAGATTTTGGCTAGTTAACATACATACTAATCAAATTACATGCTAATACCTAACTACAAATTGGATGATATACTAGATATAAAAAATATTAGTAAATCTAATTTAAATAGAAATGTCCAAAGATGAAAATAGAAGGTAAATAACGAGATATTCAACAATAAGAATTAATAATGTAAAACAATAGAATTATAAGAATTACCATCATTCTCTGATTCCTTCATTTCATAAAAAAATTACTTATAAAATTGTCCAGTCCGTCGTACCATCAGCTCAATTAGTTTTCAAAACAGTTAGTATTCAAAACGACAAAAACAAGGTAATTATGTAAAACAACGTAAAACTGATATGTTAATTCGTCGTCTGGACGATTTAGCACCCCTGCGTAGCTGTAGACATTTATAACTTACCGAGGGGAGGCTATCTTTACCGTGATCTACAACAAATATCGTCACTTAGCCCTTTATCGATAAGTACTTCATGTTTTATGACCGTTTATATTACAAAAATTACGCTAATTTGTATCTGATAGTGTTTTAATATCGTGTACCCTGATGTTTACTAGGTAGTAAGATTGTCTGCGGAGCCGGAGGTCGTGCCATCGATTCCCAAACAGAATAAATAGTTGGGTGATGAATCCAAGTATTACCCTTGGTACCTACCTGTCAACTGGTCGTTAAGTTTGGTGGTGATATGAACGTATATGCACGTATGAATATTCTGGTAGGAAGAGACGGGAAAACTCGCGACCGTTATTAATCTGATTATTATTTGTCTTATCCGACCAAATTGCAGTCCTATGTCTTTCCAGAAATGCGTACATGGCGTTAAGCGCAGGTTTTCGCACGCGAGGTAAAGCCGATTGCAAAGGCTTTTCCCCCAAGCCGACGACGATTTATTCGCAACGGTGGTTTTTGTAATCTACGAGAACACGACACAAGCATCAAGTGGTGTTAATTTTAAATAGATATTATCATGATCTTTATTTTGTAGAACATTTAAAAAAGAAGCTGCACTCACTGTCAATGATACGTAATATTGGAATATCGAAAAAAGTGACCTGCTATTATAGAAACTCCACGGGAAAATCGGGGGAAAATCTTCACTACACTAGTAATATTATCCGCTCCATGATATAACCGTTCAAGTCTTTAAAACATGAGCCATGAAATTGTGTGTTTGGGGACTACTCCCCATGAAATTATTGCATAAAATCAATAAATCAAATCACAATTAAAAATAAGAAGTATTTATGTAAACTTCAGTTATCTACTCGTAGATGGTCATTGGCTACATTTTATAGACTTTAACCAAACAAATGTGATGATACTCGACCCGAACTAAGTCGGATCCTTCCATTAGTATTTCTTGCTTCCTACTAACTATCCTACTAAATGTGGAAGTCTGGGTGTTTAAATATTTCGAAGGTTGTTATCCAAATGTTGTGAGAATTGAACAGATCAGTATGAAGTTTAGAACTTAAAAAACATGTAGATCTTTTATTTTTCTTTTATAGGTTAACACTTGACCGCCATTTCATCTGATGTTAAGCGACGATGCGGTCTACGATGAATTATGTTTACCTAGAAGAAACCGATTCACTTTCGATTTGAAGACACAAAGATTATTTCTATTATCGAGAAAACCCCACTCAGGCAACTCATTCCACAACCTATACGTTTGTTTAAAATGTGCTGAATCACATGGGCCACTTTTTGATTCCGAAGAATTAAAACAGTCTTTAAAACATTCTAAGGCATGCAAAGCCGCGGGCAGCTGATGGTCTTAAAAAGATATATTCTTCGGCACATTGCACTACATTTTTAACCACAGCTGATTACTTAGCGAGAGTTCAAAGTTTTAATGCGTGCAACCCTTTGCATTAGAATAACATTAGGCCCCTCACACAGTTTTGACAAGCTGATAATCATATTCAAACACCTTGCGATACTGGAGGTAGAATACGTTAGTCCGAGGGCACATGATAATTTGAATGGTTTGGTTAAAAAGAATCTGACCAAAATGATAACTATGGACAGGTGGTTTTCTGGGCAGGTTCTTTAAACAGTGTTGCTATTCTTTATAAAAGCTGTCGAATGCAAAGATTTTCATTTAGAAGCAACTACGAAGATGTTCTCTGAGAAAATTCAATTTTAAAATATTATGACCATTATGATACAAATACAAATACAAATATCTTTATTGAATAATAACTTAGTATAAATACATTAGTAATCCCTGCCTGTAGCTTTAGCGTTAGCTGTGTTGCTGCAGGCAGTCTCTTCCTAAACTTGAGCAAATAACAATAAAGATAAAAACTAAATAACTTAAATGGGAGGCTTTACACTATATCATTTAATTTAAGATATGTACCTACTTAATTAACTTTAGTACGAGTGTATGTATGTGTGTGTGTGTGTGTGTGTGTGTGTGTGTGAGAGAGAGAGAGAGAGAGAGAGGTGTATGAATGTATTTGAGGGTGTGTATGTAAGTGTGAGAGGATACGAAACTTAATAGTGTGTGAGATACTGTATTTAAATTTGGATACAAGAATAAAAACAAATCAACCTGTACTAATTATTATTTGGTGTATTTCGAGAGCGAAAATGTGTTTTATTTTTAAATCTAGAGTGATGGCAGGAGCCTTCCCATAACAGCATGGCATAATCTAAAGGGCCATCTCTGACAAGGAGAGAGTCAAATCCATAATCATTGATGGATGACACATGACTTTGAAAGATTCTAGTTAGATGTCGGTTTCCTCAATGTGTTTTCCTTTACCATTCTAAGTTAGCGGCGTTATGTACATGACTTCGAAAAGACAGCGGTGCGCGTGGGATTCGAACCTGGGGGCACCGGATCGGCAGTCGCCGTTCTTCCGACTAGACCAGCCGTGACAATTGGTAAAGATGTAGTATTTTCCCAAACGTGGGGAGTTCCAATAATACAAAAATGGATCAATGTAAATATCGTTTTTGGCGTATTTGAAACATTTTGTCAATTACGCGAAGCGAACCAAATATATGTTAAATAAAACAAAAAAATTTTTGTCTGTAAAGTCGGTTTACTGACGATAGAACGTGACAACGTCTTAAGAAAATACTGATGGAATGGTAGCATTTTTCAAAAGAAAACTTTAATTTCATTTGTTTAATAGATTTGTATGTAAAAAGTAATCAGTAGAATTTAGTCATTTTCAATCAAAACAATGCAAAAAAAAATGGTTGTCTGTAAAGTCGATTTACTGACGATAGTTGAACGTGACAACTTCAACTACGCCTTAGAGCGAGGTAACGCCGGCGGCGAGGTAACGGCGTTAACGGCACATGACGTCATGTTTTGCGGGCGTGCAGCCGGCTTCATCGAATTATAAGACGTTGTCACGTCAAAAACAATGCAAAAAAGCTTTTAGATGCCGGGGATCGAACCCGGGGCATTTCACATGTAAAGCGAACGCTCTACCACTAAGCTACATCCCCGCTTGAACTACTGGTCGAAATAATTAATACAACTGTAACAAACATGCGGCGAGGTAACGACCGACGGTAACGACCGACGGTAACGCGGTAACGGTACATGATGTCATGTTTTGTGGGCGTGCAGCCGGCTTCATCGAATTATGAGACGTTATCACGTCAAAAGGCAAAATAACATATAGGTACAAAGGGACATGTTCGATGTTTGTGGTACTTAAAATCAATATTTAATCGTACTATTGACTTCACTTTAGTCCAGTCCAAAGCTAAATAAGCTTTTTTTAACTATTACAATAGGTTTACACTCAACCGCCAACTGGCCTGGACTTTTTCTACGATGGGGCGTAACGCATACCTAGAAAAAATCTATTAATTTTCGATTTGAAGACACCAAGATTGTAACCGTCGAGAAAAGCCCACTGAGGCAACGCATTCCACAGCCTAGACGTTTTTATCACAAAAATAGAGACATACCTCTGCGCTTGGGTATTTGGAAAGTAAACCATGAAACAATGTTGCTTTTTCGAGCTACGAGCAGTCTAGTAGGAGAAAGGGCAATACAGTATTAGATCATATAGATCAGTTGCGTACTCTCCAAAATATAACCGATAAATACCCGATAAGCAATTGTACGGCGATGATACAGACTTAGAACTCTTTGGCAAAAAACTACCAAAAAAATGGGTGTCCTTTTAAAGTTGTCTATAATGTAAGTCAAATCTGAACAATTACTCATCTTATACCAAGTCTGTGCGTCGAAAGGAAATTTTGAATTGTAAATCAATTAAATACAGGTTCACTTAAAATTCTAACAATAGAATCAAATTAGAGACCCGCAACTTCTCACACGTGTGTCAAGCAAACTCGTGAACAAAATTTACGGGTCAAATTAACCACCAGGAGACCTATGTATGTAGGATGCTAGAAATATAAAGTAATAATTACCAAATTTACTCTGTGAATCGTCGGAAAATCGTGATTTTTTCCGACAAACTAATAGTTAAAATATTAAAATTTATAATTTTTATAGTTTCAATGCCTCTTCCAATCTATTATTCCACAACGGCGTACAAAAATCATGTGACAAGTAGAAATAATCGAGGATTGTAGGTAACATATTATCATCCTACATTGGTCTCCTGGTGGTTCATGAGACCCGTAAATTTTGTTCACGTGCTGGTGTAATCTACTAGGTATACCACCCCAAAGTTTAGTATAAAAGAAATGGAGCAATACAAATGTAACAATAATTCAAATGAAATGCATCAGTCATATTCATGGGCGGAGTGTTTACCCCAAGTAATTAAAACCACATCAACCGAATCCCACCGTTTCCTGCGACCAGCGTGACCATCGCTCTTCACATCTAATACTTACTATCCTACTTCACTTCATCCACTAAAATAACGCTTAAAAATATTTTCTAACCAACCAATTCACCCAGAGCCCTGATACCCCAACTCGACCACAAAAACCCAAACAAAATGCAGGGCCGAGCCGACCCCCACCAGCGCCTGTGTGCCAAACCTTTATGGCGCCCCTTTTTAACATCTAACGTAAAAAGAGGGGTGTTATAAGTTTGACGTCAATGTATGTATGTATGTCGGTGTATTGTGTGTATGTGTGTTTGTCTGTGGCATCGTAGCTTTCAAAGGGATAAGCCCATGTCAATGCAGTTTTTTCATTTCCAAGGCCAGTTTCCTTGGTAGTTCTTAGCTATGTTTGATTAATATCGATCCATGATGGCCACCTCCACAAAATGGCGGATAAAATATTCCTTCACAACTTTCCTCAATATCAAATGAAAGGCGTTGACTAGTAGAATACTATACACCGTAATTAATTTTAATTCCAAGATAGCCGCCACCAAAAAATGGTGGAATAACCATTTTTCTCATAACTCTCTCAATATGGGTATCAAATGAAAGGACTTGAAAATGGACTTGACTAGGCTTGAAAAAAAAATCACTCGGACTCAATCATGACTCGGGACCTTCTCTCGCAACGAGAGAGTTAAGGCCATAATCCACCACGCTGGCCCAGTACGGGTTGGTAGATGATACATGACTTCGAAAGATTCTAGGTAAGTACATGTCGGTTTTCTCACGATGTTTTTCTTCACCGTTTTTTAAGTTAGCGGCATTACGCATGTGACTTCGAAAAAAGAGTGGTCCGTGTGGGGTTTGAACCCGGGGTCTCCGGACTGACAGGTGCCGTTCTCCCGACTAGACCAGCCGCAACTTTAACAAATCCAAGGTAATCGGAGGTAAAGCATTGCCCAACGGGCTCACCCGCGCAGTTCCCACATTATAACTGTGTTCTAAATTTCAACCCAATCCGTTCGGACGTTCTGACGTGATGGAGCAACAAACATCCCATTTATATTATAAACTAGCAGGTCCCCGCAATGTTAATCACGTAGTTCTTGTTCGCGTTGTTTTGCCGGACATTTAGTCTATGTGTTCTTCCAGACTATAGATTACCTGTATGCCAAATTTCAGCCCGATCTGTTCATATATTACGACGTGATTGAGAAACAAACATCAATTCATTGATATTTATGATATTAGTAGGATGTCAATGGAGGTTTGTTGCTCAAAAGCGTCGAAACGACTCAACGCATCGATTCGAAATTTGAAACACAGATAGTTTATAGTCTGGAGCCGCATATAATCTACTTAGGTACTAATCATAAAAATGCATTGTTGAAACAATTATAAAACAGCTGTTACCCGCGAATTTGTCTGCATAGAATCTAAGATGTGGTATGTGTAGAAATTGACTGTTTTATCCAAATTTCAACTTTTAATAATGAGCAACAGCTGCTCTAGACGGGAGAATGGCTATTTCCCGGACTTCCCGGGTTCAAATCCTACGCGCACCACTGTATAAGACATGTGCGTAATGCCGCTATTTTAAAAATGGTGAAGAAAAACATTTCGAGGAAACCAACATGTATACCTCTGATCATGATTTTGGAATCTTTCGAAATCATGTGTCATCCACCAACCCGCACTGACCCAAGGTTGTGTATTATGACCTTAGCTCTCTCCTTGACCCGAATCGCAGCAGTGGGAACATAATATTTTACACTATAAAACACCTGTGTTAAATATCAAATCAATTCGTACAGTTAATCCGACATGTTGTATGTGTGAATAACATAATTATTATTCTATACTAACACGTCAGATTAACATTGCTTAACTACTTTTTATCACAAAAAAGTGCAGTTTAATTAATTACTTACTTATAACATCGGAATGGGTTATTAACAGATTTGGTTGTAATTTGTAACACATATACTTTAGTCTGGAATTGAACAGTAAGTACTTTTTATCCCAAAAAAGTGCAAAATTCTTTAGAGAACAAAGATTTACCGTAACAACTAAGCGGATTTAGTAGGAATTTGAAACAGAAATATTTTACCATAGATAGCTTGCACAGTGCACACCCTTTCGAATAATAATTATTGCTCTATTATTTTGGCTCACTCGTTCATTAAAATCAGGGAACCTTTGTTGTGAAACCACTCTACTTACATCGCACACATCGTATCGTATCGTTGCGTTTATAATCTCAATTAAATGAACAAACTCACGGCGCGGCGGTTCTTTTGATTTTAAAGCCGATACCTTAATGAATGTAAACCAAAACCCAAAACGTAAAAATTATCTTGGGCGACTCTTACAATAAACTATGTATAGCAACTTAGCAATTTATGAATTGTTATTTAACTAAGCAAATGTTGCGCCTATCCTACCTACTTACTAATCGACGATACTCTACTACAAAGAACATGGTGTTGCGTAAGTGTAAAAAAAATCGGTGGTGGCGCTGGCGCCCTTATTGTCTTGGCGCCTGTGTGCGCCGCACACTTCGCACACAGGGGCGGCTCGGCCCTGACAAAATGCCCCAGTTTTTAAATACCATGTGCTAGACAATTGCAGGTTTCAAAGCTCTTTCTTGAATGGACGGATGTACAAATTAAAATTGTATATAAACGTAGTCCGACCAAAGAAAGGCTTCGATATAGCGATAAGAAAGAACGAGCAACTGTCGGTAGCCATTGTTTTAACATGTGAAAATATGTTTCATTCATTTGGAGATAATAAAAATTTTAACCGTTTATAATTTGATTTTAATTAACAAGTAGTTAGTAGATTTTTGATTGTAGGAAATTTTAGTACATTTTTTTTATTGCAACGGGTTTAAATTTGACCCTAATTAATTTGTAATTTAATCTTTATGTGTATGATTAAGGTTTAAGATATAGCATGCTTCGATATCTATTTAGTATTCGCTAAAATACCTAGATTATTAGCTGGCGGGAACACTACTGTAGGTATTTTGTTCAAAACTCCAGTTATATGGAAAATAAACCTTTCTGATATTGGATTTTCCGTGTAAGAGTGACCAAGGTGAGATTAGCCGAGCAACGCCGGTAAAATAATGACATGTAGGGATCTCATCATATAATTGTTTTTCTTTGTCTGTATATGTTTTTCTTCTGGTCTGTACAATAAAGAGTATCTATCTATCTATGTCAGTCTAGAATACAGATATTTGTTTTTTTTTATGTCAATATTTCGGTTGCCCTCAGGTGCCTCTAATATTGTTACCGGTACCGGGGCTAGTGTACAAGGAATCTATTTTGTAAATAAATTGAAGACGATATACAAAATATGCCTAGAGACAAAATTTATCGTATATATTGTGTAAATATTACTCGTAGTCCTTTTATACACGACTGAGGTTGTTGAACATATAAAATAAAAGCACTGTGATTTTAAACTCTTAAAAAATTTGTAAAGTGACAAAATTCCATAGGTAGTTGTAGATAGATAGATAGATACTCTTTATTGTACACACCAAAAGAAAACAGATATACAGACAAAGAAAAACAATAATAGCTAGTGCCACAACTGGCGGCCTTATCGCTGAAAGCTATTTCTTCCAGGCAACCATTGGGTGGAAATGGTTTTTGAAATTTTTAATAGTGGGGTGTGCCATTCTAGACTACATCAGTAAATACAAAGTATGTAGATATATATACGCTAACACTAGAATAAAATAAATAAACATACATACAACATACATAGTTGTAGACATGTTTATGTTACATCTTACCTATGTAGTTGCACAAACATTGAATGATTTGGGCAAAAAATAAATATAGGTCTCGATTAATGTTTGATGATAATGATTTGATGATGATGATAATGTTTTTTTTAATTTTTTGTTATTTACGCAACGGGTTACAAAAAATCTTAGAGTACTAAATAGTTAATCATTCCGTATGTAAATTTAAGTATGTGTATCTACAAGACAAATATAACTTCAGGTAAAATGGGAAGTTATTACATAATATACGTCTACTACACAAGGGAAACAGTACACTAAATAAGGCATTGTACTGACGGGCCAATGGCGTCGGCAATAAAGTGCTAATTGTACACAGAGGGGAATGCTCGGCCGTGCTCACCAATGAGTAAGCATTAGGGGTATTTACATAAGGCAGGCCCACTAAACGAGCTTCTAGTCAACAACTGTATATAAGAAGGTACTTTGAACTGTTTGTATTATGCGTAAATACTCAAATTAATTTGGAAGACAAATTTAATATAATACTAGCTAATCTTGCAATCATTGTTTTGCCGTATAAATTATAGACCTTGTCCGCGTATAATTTAGAAAACAACTATTCCCTAAGCAGCTCTACATTTTTAAGGATCGAATGCCTATGTGCTATTCGGACTACCTAATGTTAAATTTATCAGTTTAATTCATCATGACTGAGGAGAAAATCAGCTAAAATTCGAAATTTCACATTTAAAATATGAGTAGAATATTTAAGTTAATTTTTTTAACTTAAAGTTATTAGTTGTTAAAAATATTAATTTAAAAAGATTTGTTTGTTTTACTCAAATTTTTTTAAATATGGAGAGACGAAATTCATAAGATTTCAAAATTTTAGTCATCTATAGCTTACGCGCGTCAAAAGTTAAATCGATATCTTGTGGTATCGGTTACAAACATTATGTAACGGTTTCTGGCATCATAAAAACGAAAAGATAAAAGTAATGGATTACATATGTACTTACGTGAGAGTGGTTTTGACGTCAAAATCGTACAAATTTCTCTACCAATGTCATATGATTAAAAGCATTTGAGATTGAGACAATTTCTTATAGTTATTTACTAAAGTTAAAACGTTACACTGTTACTGATTCCGAAATTCCCAAACATTGAAATAAATAAATATTGGTGGACAACACCATCTGACTTCAAATTAAGCAAAGCTTGTACTATGGTGGCCAGATAGCTGATATAATACATATATAGTTTTAAATACATACTTATTCTACATACAAACACCTAGACACAGTACAAATATTTGAATTCGTCACACAATTATTTGTTCTGGGGTGTGAATCGAACCCACAACCCTCAGCTTCGCAGGCAGAGTCACTACCCAGTAGGTAAGCTACAAGGCCACAAGCTATTTGTGTGAAAAATCCAGATAGGTGCATGTTTTTTGTCCTGGTGTTTATATTTATTACCATAAGGCTATTTGGGGATTACATTAGTATTAGTATGAGTACTCGTATTTCAGCTAACGGGTTCTCGGAGTGCAAACTTTGCTTAACTTGGGACTACATATCGTTGTGTGTGTGTCCACCAATTATTTTTTTGACCTCACTTTTAAAATGTTCTAATCACAATACCCTTAAACTTTTACGATAGTACTAAAAAATTAGAAAAATCGTTAGCTTTCGCTTGGTCTATTATTTATGTCTATGTTATTATGTCTATTATTTCGACTTTCGTTTAGCCTCACAGCGTCACAGCTCAGCGAAAAGCTTTAAGAAACGGTTGCTAAAGTTTCATCTAGTTTATACGGTTTTCAAAAACAAAAGCATCTTGTAATGGTAGAGTGTGAGGTGCTTTTAATTTTTCTAGAAAGCAGATCCCGAATTCCAGCAGTGGGAGTGGGATATTTATGTTAACATCGTGTAAATTAGAGTGCGGCGTTACAAAGATGTGGAGCGTTTGAAAATGTATGGTAATTGTTTACCGTGGCTTATGTGCACCTTACCACAAGTATTGTGTCGCAACAACTAAGGTTGCCATAGATCTTAGAAACAATCATCTGTAGGAGGTAAAGGTGTATTTTTATAGACAAGAGATTTTGTATTTTACAACTATGTTTGTCTTATGCACCGATGCTACCTTTAAAGCCTATCTTACGATTACTAATTGGGATTTCAGATGTAAGTAAAAGCATACCTTTAAAATAGCATAGCATTCTTTTAAAAGCGTACATGTAAGTGGCCAAGTGGATGTAGATGTAAAGCTAAAGATTGGACTGAGTGGACGAGAGAGGCTTACCTATGTCCATAGTAGACTTACTAGGATATGCTGATGTTGATGATGATAAAATATAATATCGGGTCATGTCACGGTATCTTAGAAGTATCAGTAGAGCCACTATCCATTGAAAAGTGATAAATAAGCAACATAATTAATAATAATTACAAATTTTGTCACGTGTACAAAAATAAACTTGTTTAAAATAAACTTGTTACAAAGTTTATAACTTTACGTTGTTATAATTTATAAACGGATGATAACGCAATTTCCAAAATATTGCGTCCTCTTTGGTTCTGTCCAAACTGTGCTTAGACTGTATTATATCTTACTAATTATGTTTTTGATAGCTCACAAATTAATAAGATACCTATGCATATGTTTCGTGGACGGCCGCAGCAAAGAAAATGCGCCAGCTCCCATACAAACAAGGGCATTATCTTTTGCCTTAAGCCATTTTAGAATTCATTTTACTGATCAGCATATTTTTTTTTTTGTTTATTATTATAGTTTATAGACTTTTGCGATTTGAACTCATTTTGTACCTAAACATAACACAGGACTTGATCAGGTTTTTTATTCTCTATTGTAGAGAAAACTAAGGTTTTAAATTATTTCTCTTAAAGCAAAGTGAAATCCATGAGCCTACTCTGTTTTCTTTCTTAACCCTAGTTTTATGCAACACGGAAGCCTGCTACTGTGTGACTCCATTGTACTGGCATAGAAGAAAGAATACCGGTCAATAGTAAAACAGTACCTTAACTTTATATCGCCACCAAATATAAACTACAAGCATCTGACTACGAGAAACTGGTATTTCGATCTGAGGTTGTGAACTTCGACATAAAAGTCGACATACATACATTCGGTTGTCAACATACAAGCCGAATTTTAACTTCAAATTTTATTTTGTTCCAAAACATTTTTGTTATCAACCGCGAAAAGTATAATTTACCTACTCCCAGCCAGTAACCACCATCCTGACCTGAAAAATTCAACACATCCATATTATGATACAATTTTCAATAATGTCTATTTCAGCAAGCAAGATTTTTTTTGCCTTCCATCAAGTGGATTGTGTCAAAGAGAGTCAGAACAAATGCGGAAATACTGGAGAAAAAGAGTGAATGCAAGTAGCATTTAAAAAAAAAATAATGCTACTTATCTCAAATTAAAATTCTAAAACTACTAGAACTGAATCTGGATTAAGGGCTCCTACACAAAACTGTGATCTGATGCGATGCGACGCCGCATCAGAGGAATTTGGTATTTCGAATTGCTCCGATGCGGCGTGGCATTGCATCGCATCGCAGTTTTGTGTGGGAGCCCATAACCGAGGTGCGTACTGTATATACAACATACATGTTAGCTACAAAATGATTAATCGTCATTCTCATAAATATCATAAAACATATTTGCGGACAAATCTCATACAACACTGTATATCCCCAAAATATCCAAACTAAACAATGTTTGTGGGATAGGAACCAGTTAGCTGATCTAATATTTGTATGATTGCAAATATATACCAGTGATGAACTGATGAACTGCATAAACAGAAGACCACAGAGCAAAATTTTGATGCAGTATTATAGCTACTAGCCAATACTTTCTTGGTTTGACGTCTGAAAGACGACCAAAGCTAAGGCACTGTACATTTTCCGATACAACGAGAGGACGGCGTGTTCTTTCCAATTGGTTATCACACTTGTTCGTCGCGCTCGGTGCTCAAACGACGCCGCGTCATTGTCACCTGTCTACACTAAGCATTACAATAAGCTGACGATGTGCTCGATAGTCAACAAAAAACGCGCCGTCTAAAGGACTAATGAGGTGAATTTGGTGTACGCCTACTTGTATAGTCAAATGTAGTGGGTACTTTTGAAAGTAGGTTAGTCATGGTTTTACGTCTTTAAATAAAATATTGTTTTGGATTTAAGTACATGAATAAAGTTTTGAATTCGGGATGTTTTCTTCGAACCCATTAATTTTAAATTTTAAGACTACACTACTTTAAAAAAAAGATAAGTTGGCTTATAAAATAAACGGAGTAAAATAAAAGCAATAACATTTACCTACCAACTTTAGTAGCAATCAATTACATCGGACCGATAAAATACAGTAAAATGACGTATACCTAAGTAAGTAGTACTTAGTTTTTTTTTTTTTTTTTTTAACTTTTATAGGTTTACACTTGACCGCCATCTCACCTGATGTTAAGCGACGATGCGGTCTACGATGGAGCTTGTTTACCTAGAAGAAACCGATTCACTCTCGATTTGAAGACACCAAGGTTATAACTATCAGGGAAAACCCACTCTGGCAACTCATTCCACAGCCTAGACGTTCTTATCACAAAAGTAGAGTCAAACCTCTTCGTCCGTGTCTTTGGAACATCAACCATGAAACGGTGCCGCTTCTTCGAGTTACGAGAAGTCCGATAGAAAAAAGGGCAAGGTGGTATTAGATCATGCAGATCAGTCGCACACTCTCCGAAGTGTATCCGATAAAAAACTGACAAGCTTGCAATCTTGCGGCGATGTTCAAGACTTTGAAGTCTTTTTCGCACTAGAGTGTCTTTGCCTATGAGCCTTTTGGCACGCCTCTCGATCGATTCCAGAGCCTCAAGCTGATACTTAGCCGATCCATCCCAAAGATGCGAACAGTACTCCATACAAGACCGAATCTGTGCTTTGTATAAGAGAAGTAATTGTTCAGATTTGAAGTACTTTCGCACCTTTGAGAGGACACCTAGTTTTTTGCCAGCTAATTTTGCCTTAGACTCGATATACGTGCCAAAGTTGAGCGTAGAGGTCAAGGTAACGCCCAAAAGCTCAAGATGATCAGTAACCGGTACGGACACACCTCGAAAAGTAGGAGTATGTTGAAATGGACTCCTTTTTGCCGAGAACAGACACACCTGCGTCTTTCCCTCGTTAAACTTGGCCAGATTGGTTTCGCCCCATTCAGAGACTTCCTCAAGGGCCAAGTTCAAACGTTCGATCATACTCTCTCTCAAAACCTTAGTTTGCTGTCCACTGGCTCTCGCGCTCGATATGTAACTCTCTACAACAGTGCTATCATCCACGTACCCAAAGATACCGGGCTTCAACAGATCGCTTATATGTAGCAGAAAAAGCGTCGCAGAGAGTACCGACCCTTGAGGGACTCCGGCATTGATAGCCATTTGATCCGACGAGTAGCCATCAATGACAACTCGTATGGATCGATCCCTCAAGAAGTCCGATATCCATGCAATAAACCCAGAAGACAAACCATAACTAGGAAGCTTGCTAATAAGGCCATCATGCCAAACCCTGTCGAAAGCCTTCGAGATATCCAGGGAGACTGCAAGTGCTTCCCCGTGTTTCTCGATAGCTTCACTCCAGATGTGAGTGACGTACGCTAGAATATCCCCGGTGGACCGATTTCGGCGGAACCCGTATTGCCGGTCACTGAGGAGGTCGTTAGATTCTAGGTACGTCAGGAGCCTGTGGTTTAAGACACGTTCCATAGTCTTGCAGAGTATGGACGTGACCGAGATGGGCCTGTAGTTGGCAGGGTCAGCACGACTACCTTTTTTGGGCACAGGTTGCACGTTAGCAAGCTTCCATGATTTTGGTACTTGCTCAGTACGGAGAGCGAGCCTAAACAGGCGGGTCAGTACAGGAGACAACTCAGGTGCACAAACCTTCAACACTAGGGCAGGAATTCCGTCCGGACCACTGGCTTTGTTCACATCCAGATTGCGTAGCACTTTACGAACCTCCTTTTGGCGAATATGTATTTCCGGCATCAAGGTCGGACTGCCAGGAGAAGTAGGAGGTGTCGCACTACCAGCATCCAGACGTGAAGATTCCGCAAACTGAGATGCAAACAAGTTTGCTTTCTCCATTGCGGTGTGAGCCAGCGCCCCATCAGGTTTTAGCATTGGAGGGAGTGAGGAGCGGCAGAAGTTCGATTCAACCGATTTAGCTAGGGACCAAAACGCTGTGCTGCCCGCAGGGTACGAAGCTAGTTTGTTCCCTATTCGACTAATGTGGTCAAAACGAGCCCTCTGAAAAACCCTCTTGCATGCCTTGGCAGCCCTGTTAAACGCCTTTTTCTTCCGGTGTGTGTCTCTTGCCTTACGCTGTCGAGCATCAACCCAGGCTAGGTAGGCCTCATGTTTAAATGCTTCAGCACTTTTACATTGAGGACCGAACCATGGGCGAGCTTTGCCGGACAATGGAACATCAGAGTATGGAATGAAATATTCCATAGCCGTACGTATAGCAACTGTCACAGCATCCGCGCAGGCTGACGGATCACCAGAAGAGAAGCACAGTGACTGCCATGGGTAAGATGCAAAGAAAGAGCGCATCTCGTCCCAATCTGCTGACTTGTATCGCCACAGCCGCCGGCTGCCTCTGGAACTGAGATCAGGCGGATGGTAAACGGATACTGATTTCACCAGACAGTGGTCGGAGCTGCCTAACGGCGAAGATACCGCCACGGAGTATCGGTCTGGATCAGTTGTCAGCAGAAGGTCTAAGCAATAGGGAGTATGCGACTCAACGTCTGGTACCCTTGTGGCTTCTTGGACCAGCTGGGTTAGGTCTAACGACAAAGCAAGCTTTCTCATTTCCAACCCAGCGTGGTCAGTGTCCCGGTATGGGTACAGCCAATCCTTATGGTGGCCGTTGAAATCCCCCAGTAACACTAATTGGGCTGATGGGTACTTCTGCTGAGCCGCGTCCGCTGCCTCACTCAAATAATCAGTGAGCCGAGTTGTCTCCTGATCTCCACTGTGCGACCGATAGACACAGGCATAGACAATTTTGTCCGTGCCCGTGTCCAATAGCGCCCAAAGAACAGAGAATCTGGTGTCCTCAAGATTACGGAGACGCCGAAAGCAGATGTCGTCACGGGCGTACAGGCACACTCCAGCACGAGGCCTAAAGTTGTGCTCCAAAGTGTACCCTGGATACGTTAGGTACGCCTCATCCGACGGACATTTTATCTGCGTCTCCGTAAGAAACAAGAGAGACGGCTGCTCAGTCTCTAGATGGTGGTGGACTGCGGTGATATTGGAGAGCAGACCTCGGATATTCGTGAGGTGCACTTTGAGTGACGAGGAGTGCAGCCGCATTTTAACGTTGTTTCTATTATTCTTGTTCTTCATATTGTTTGGGAGTGAGTGTCGGTTGGGAAAACGGAAGTAGAACGAGGCCACACACTGCTGACCAACGGTCACAACACACAACACGAATACATCCGTGGGAAACTAGTCTGGAGACTGCGGGGACGCCCGAGCCCCCCCGGGGATGTCTATCTGGCCTTGTCATCCGGTCGCCAACCGGCAGGATAGCGCATCCTGGGATTTTTCGCAAGATGGCGGGGCAGCCTTTCATGAGTGGCTAGCTCACTACTTGAGCCCCCAACTATCTGCGGTCGGTGCGGCAAACCGTGCCTCGGATCCCGCTACCCTCCATGACTAGTGTCCCGATGTAAAGTTTTGGTGTGTGACTATCCGGTCTTGCAGTTATGCAGCAACTGTTCTGACCCGTTTTCCCTAATGGCGTTACTAGACTACATGCCGGAACACGGCTGGGCCGCTTGGCGGCACGACTCAGTCTGGCAGGTGGTCACCAGCCACGGCCGAAGCCTACCACCGGTATTTTGTCACCTGATTAGCACCACCCAGGGATCACGTGTGGGGGTTTCATTGTAGAGGTGCTTCCCCACGGACGAGGGTGACACGGTCCCCTAAAATAGTAAAGTTTTCTTGCGCATAGAAAAGTTGCATTCAGTTTTTAGATTAAGTTAAGGATATGATATCACCATAATTTATCATGCTAAATCAAATTATTAAAACAGAAAATACTTACATAAAATCTACGTACCTAATTAGAAAAATGATTTTGAACGAATAAAAATTACGGAAAAATTACTATGGACGTAGGGATCTTTTCAGTCAAGCTATTCAAAACGGTTTTCTGGCTAGGTGCGGAAAAGCCAGAAAACATTCGTTTTGGAAAACTTAACTGATATGCCAAATCAAATCTTATGTTACAAATACAATATTTTTTTACCGATTTGAGAGTAGGTACCAAAAAATGGTAAATTATTCAAATGTGGCGGTGAACATTAGTATGAAGATTGATTTAAAAAAAGCTCAAATTCCAAGTTGACGCCAATTGTACGCGTTCACAATAAATACGTCACATAAATCATAACATCAAGATAATCCAAGATCACACAATCGGATCCTCGTCAGACGCGGTCACACTCGACACGAAAAAATAATTTACGACCTTAAAAACGCTAAACAATACATAGCAATGTGTCAAAATACTTTACACAATACGATCACCGCCTAAAGGATGGTCGAAGTGCTTATAATAGCTTAAAGAAACCCACTTAGAAGCGTGCATAACAAAAGATGTCGCCGCTGCGTGAAAAAGCTATGAACTTCTGTACCAGTTAATAGGGAGTCCACACAATGGCCCCCAGCGGTGGTATGACCCTTGAATGAAGTAACTCACTAATTCATATTTTATACGGTGTGTCCGCGTGAAGGGGTTCGCTTTATTAAGTTTTTTAGCAGTCATGATTCTATGTCCGTGGAGAGAACCATTGAATAACTTGATGAGGGCAAGGCGAATTGTTGTCTTGGATAGTTAATACCTTCAAATTCTTTTTGTTTATATTTTCTTGTTTTTGATTGAAAGTTTATTTTCACATTTTAAATAGTAACCCCCATTTTTTGTGAGTATCCGACTTTGCACTAAAAATTTATTAAAATTTTATTGGCGGATATTTTATTCAGTTTTAAAAGTATGTAGTTTCCTACTATCCTATTAACTTCTTACTAATATTATAAATCAGTCATAATGGTGTCACCGCCATTTTAGTCAGCTCTGAGACAGAAGAAGAGAAAGACGCTCTTCCAATGAAGATATGCTCATTCTAAAATAATCAAATTAAATATCTTCTTCTATTATCTATTCTATAAGCTTGAATAAATAAAAGAATTAAGTACTTCCATACCCGTGAATCTGTACTAATATTAATAATAAATTCTTCAGCTTTATAAAGCTGAAGAATTTATTTGCTGAACGTGCTCAGGACCGCTTTCAAAAGCTCTTTCACCTTTGGATATTTACGTGATCTCTAAATGGTATAGGCTGTATGGTCATAGGCTGTTTGTACCATGGACGAAGTCGGGACAGAGCGCTAGTAAACAATATAGAGACGAGATAGAACGCACAAATCTATTAGAAACTGATTATACATAAATATTTAAATATTGGTGGACAATTCACACACCACACCATCTGACCCCAAACTAAGCAAAGGCGGCCAGATAGCTGATATAATACTTATATAGTTATAAATACATACTTATTGTACATAGAAACACCCAGACACAGTGCAAACATTTAAACTCATCGTACAAATATTTGCACTGGGTGGGAATCGAACCCACGACCATCGGCTTCGCAGGCAGAGCTACTACCAACTAAGCCACGAGGCCAATTTATATATGTTCACTAAGGTACGGACATCCGGATCATACTCATAAGAACTCAAGACCCAAGATGTCGCTTTTGGAAATACGACCACTCCGATAGAAAAAAAAACAAGACGGTATCATGTTGAACAAGTATTAGATCACTCTCTGAAATGTATTCGTTAAAATAAGGATATAATAATACATTTGTAACTTTGCGGCGGCGTTTAAGACTTTGAAGTAATTTTCTCCCAAATCGTCTTTGATTTATCTATTTGCCTGGTCAGTTATCTGGAAACATTGCGTTTCAAACTGAAACTGTAGGTAATGTCTATACGTTTATACGTACAACTACGAAAAAATTGTCCAAAGATTATTGTTTTTTCACTAGACGAATATACAAGCAGACGATCTTTAAAAGATTAGACATAATACAGCCGAATTCTCTTGACTAAACAAAGTCACGAGTTCAACTCCGCAGTTATCTCACAATGGTCGATCTTATTTACAATCGCTCATCGCTCATTTATCACATTCCGTGAGTCCACTCAATACTGAGCCATCAATGATAAACTGATAAAGAAATGGTGCTAATGTAAATAAATGGTCAGCGATAAATTAATGTCTGCGATCAGGTAACTATAGGTGGAGAAGGCTTATTTTCACAATAGAATAAATATTGTGTATCTTGTTTTACATTGATGAAATGCATTTATACATTATATAGTAGACTTTTCTAATCGCAGCCCGCACCCTACAGCGGCAATACCTACCATACAACATCATGGCCCGCCTTTGTTGAAATATTGTTGAAAAAATATCATTGTTCGATTGTTGCCATATTTTATTCTAACTGCACAATATGCAGTACCTAATTATACACATAACGTTCATCAGTCTTCCAATTTGTATTTATTATTTTTACTACGACAATGATCACTGTCGGCTACATTTTTCAAGGAACATCCACATCTCGTTTAGCATCATACTTCACAATAGATAACTACTATAGTGCCAACTCCATACTTACGTACCAGATAATGTTGTGGAATACAAGCGCGCGCGCAACAAGTGAGGCTAACAAGCGGCCGGCACAAAACATCTCACTGACGCTGAGCCTAAATTATAGCAGCCAGTGACTAATCACTCATCATCCCGGGGTCTATGCACAGGGTGAAACAAAAACATTGGTGTCGCATTATCTTGCAATGTTATATAGTATCAGTATTTAAGCAGTATACATTAAATCAGAATTTTCTCCATGTGTACACGTAGCAACATTTGTTTTGTTTATATTTGTAGATAAAAAGCACGGACCTGGATCCGTGCTTTTCATTGATATCGTTGTTATATCCATAATGTTGAAAAGAAGAAACACAACTAAACATTTAATTTAATTATTATTTTTGGATATCCAGACACGTTTCTAACCTTCTAAGTCATGCAAAAAGACTCTGCAGAGAACTCGCTTTTACCGTATTAGTTTAATGGGGAAGAAGCTAGCTTCATGCCCTGCGGACAGCAAAGCATTTTGGTCCCCGTGTTGGTCCCTGACTAAATCGGTCGAATCGAACATCTGCTGCCTCCCAGTGTCTCCAATGCAGAAACCTGACGGGACGCTGGCTCACACCGCAATAGAGTAAGCCAACTTGTTTGCATCTCAGTTTGCGGAATCTTTAGGTCTAAATGCTAGTAGCAGATGTCATATCTGAGTACTACGCAAATTGCATCCACAATAGACCGCATATAAGAAATACATTCGAATTGAAAACCTGTTCATTTTTTAAGTCTGGTAAGAAATCTTCATGGTTTTGTGCTGTCTTGTTCTTATAGGCAAGAGTGTTACTTACTGCGGCGTTTCTTCTCTTAACCTCCAAAGTTTATTGGTGTTATATATTATCATCCTGTATATCACATTGACTAATAACTCATCCTAACTCGATACACATGAGAGTGGGATGAACAGCCGTCATTTAGCTTAGATACGTATTTATTTAAAGAGGAGTACAGGCAATAAATAGCTATGAACATTATTAATATGCTTCGCACCTCGACCTGTTATTAGGAAATACAGAGTGCACGGGAAAGATCAAGATCGAGTGCCAATGCTTGATGCTACGATATACTTACATAGTTATATATTGTTAATGGCGAGTTAACAACGTAAAGTGTTTTTAGCGAGTTATTACAAGGCAATCATTGTACATTTAAAAGAAATTAAATTTACGAATTGTCAAATTCTAAGGTGAATTTACTATGGAACCCAAACTAGGGAAAACTTGTATTATGAACTTCCCACGCTAATTTGAGGCCCAAATTTGGTACTTGGTTTGTACACGTTTATGCTACGAAAACTACAAATAAAGGTTATTTCGCCGGGTATTTTCTATTAACTACATGTTTGCTACATTCGACTATGGCCTCGACCTACCTTGTGCCCAGTTTCCCAGCAATGGTAATATAAAGTTGGATGCATATGCTAGTGTAAGTTATAGTTAGGTAAATATGTACTGTGGTGTAGTTGTCATTGTAATTTGCATATGTGTAAAATCCTTAGATAAAGAATAAATAAGTAGATCAGGTTTTCCCGCACGGTTCTTTTGTGTTAATCGTAACCAGATAAAGCGTAGGTATGTAAGCTTTAGCAACAAAGTGATGTGCCGCGACAAAAGTATGACACTTCCACAGGACGACAAGGCAAGAGCGATCAGACCCGTGATTTTGGTATAAAGCGTTTGTTCTGACTCTAAACATAGTATATTATGTAAACTCTTTGGCAAAATCATTTCGAGTTGCCGTAGGTTACACCAACACCGATACCAAGTTTTTGTTACCATACTTAATATTTACTACAACTTCTAATCTATGAATACTCTGTAATAAACTTCATCAACAGCCCACTAAACATTCCCACTGCTGGGACTCGGGGCCTTCTCTCGCAAGGAGAGAGTTAAGGTCATAATCCACCACGCTGGCCCAGTGCGGGTTGGCGGATGACACATGACTTCGAAAGATTCTAGGTACATGTCGGTTTCCTCACGATGTTTTCCTTCACCGTTTTAAGTTAGCGGCATTACGCACATGCCTTCGAAAAGACAGTGGTGCGTGTGGGGTTTGAACCCGGGGTCTCCGGATCGGCAGGCGCCGTTCTCCCGACTAGACCAGCCGTAACTTCTCGTAATAAATTTATTAGGTATGTTTTTTTCAGTTAAATCAACAACAAAATAGGCAGCTACCTATGAAAAGACGTAATTTCTGGAATGTAACACCATAGTTGACCCGAAAGTCGCTGCCGACCGGTATAATAGGTAGCTTGCTAATCTCACCCGGCAATGGAGGTACACAGTTCGCACCACTACCTAAACCCTGGTAGAGAAATTAAACTAAATTAGAATCTGTATAGTTTTTTCTTAAAAACGTACAACATGTAATAGTGGCGCCGAGCTACAACGGTCGCAAATGTTGGGCCAGAATCTAACGACACGAGCAGGAGATTAGTCTTGACAGCAAATAGAGGTGTAATTCAGCAATGTTCGTGCTCACGAGTCGAGTATCGACAGCTTAATGATCGAGTCTCAATTGGGATCTCAGGGCCTCGATATCGAATCGGATCTCTAAAGGTAAGTTATCGGTTTAGATAGTTTAAGCTTGGTGCTTGGTGAAGCGATGATAAAACTGAAAGCATACGTAAACGCGATGAACTTGAGCAAGCTCAGAGATATGCGCCATCAGTCAGCTCAGATTTGGCTAGCTTGGTGGATTTTGACTGTCACACTTCTTGCGAGGGATGGATTTGACTCCAGTCAGTGGGGAAATAAAAGCAAAAATCCTTATAAAGCTGGCTTTTTTTTATTTTATAATTTAATGCATCAATGCTCATGCACACACACCAGGATTTCAAATCATTGTAATTCATCGCGAAGTCCAAACACGACAAACATAACGTATGTTTACAACATTACATGGTAAATTTATTTGAAGTAAATGCTATCAAGCAAGGAAGCATTCTCTTGTTACGCTGAACATCGCCGCCGTTGTAGAGTTTGTATAGGTAAAATCGTTTCAATTTAGTTTCGTTTTCTGTCTAGTTCTAACTAAGACTAGCCAAAAAAAAAAACTAGAATAACTTTAACGCTGTGTAAAAAAGAGGCCAACATTTTAATCGTGAATTGTATCGATTGTACTTGTACACCTATCTTTGTAAATTCTTTTGGCACTCGGTCACAACGATCCCAAAGTTTTGACGACATCCACGATATTTAAATCTTTATTAACAAAAATATTTTGTAATTGATCGATACCGGTGAATTATTTTGCCATCCCTAACGGTCGGCGAAGGCTCACTCATCGAGTTCAAAAGCCGAGATTGGCGATCTGTTACCGCCACATAATGCCGGGGCTGCGCAACAATTGGTACAATTTCGAGCTAGTTCCGTGAGCTCTAGCCGTTTGTTCTGTTACCAAATTTATTACAGGTACCTTTATACATTGTAAGAATACAAACCTAAAAGGGATTTTAAAACCTATCATAAATCTAAAACCTTGCATAATTATGATCCGCAATGCTTACGTAATCTACCGCAAAATTGCTAGCTTATCGGATACACTTCGCAGAGTGTGCAACTGATCTGCATGTTCTGATACTACCTTGACTTTTTTTCTATTGGACTGCTCGTAACTCGAAAAAGTGTCATCGTTTGATGGTTGGCGTTCCATAGAGGATGTTTGAACGATGAGGTTTGTCTCCACTTGCGTGATAAGAACGTGAAGTGTGACGTGAAACGTGTCAAGGGTGTGAATTGCGTTGCCTGAGTTGGTTTTTCACAACGGTTTCAATCTTGGTGTCTTCAAATCGAGATTTTATTTTGATAAGTACGCTCCATCGCAGACCGCAACGTCGCTTAACATCAGTTACAATGACGAAAAAGTTTTAAAAAAAACATTACTCCTTGAAACAGTAGGTACTTGCCATTGTAACCTGTGAAATGGAACCTGTCAATCAATGTGTAAATTGTCACTCCATAATGCTATATTTATTAACTCGAAATTTCCATTCTAGGACACGTCTATTATGAATTTGTAGATTTCACTTGTTTTTGATTAACAGTTTTTTTTACTAGTTTGCTTTCGATGTTTTTCTTTCAAAATTTTGCTATAAGCTTATTCAATTAAAATCTGTTTTACGAAAAGTCTACACAAGTAAAATTGTATAGTATCTAATGATAATAATTTATGTGGATGTTCTTCATGGTAATGTCTTGGGAGGTAAGCCGCCAAACGGCCTCTAATAACTGCCTTTAGGACAAAATAACAAACAGTTTTAGGACATTATGGGGGAACTCCTCTGTTAAACGCAGTCTTTGAAGAACTATATATCTGTAGAATTGACTTTGATTTGCAGATGTGTGATGCGGAGTTTCGTGCTTTAAATTGTTTGGAATTTATTAATTTATGTTTAATTGTTGGCTACGGGCATGAAAATAGACGCTTATCGTATATGACTATATCTTTTATTTTATAACTTCCAGGTCGTTCAAAGTACAAAAATACCTGTGTGGAGTTAATTATCAGTGTCAATAGAAAAACTATGACAGATAGAAAAGAGTTGCTTATTACGAAAATATGGCAGGAATAATATACTTTGAAATAACATTTCATGTATTTTTATAGCAATTATAGTTTAGGGTCCTAATTTTTTTTTACCGTTGCACTTCACCGTCATCTCGCCTGATGTTAGGCGACGATGCGGTCTACGATGGAGCGTGCTTACCTAGAAGAAACCAATTCACCCTCGATTTGAAAATACCAATATTGGAACCATCAGGGAAAACCCACTCATACAACGTATTCCATAGCCGTTCTTATCACAAAAGTAGAGTCAAATATCTGCGTTCAAATCTTTGGAACGTCTAAGTTCAAACAAGTTTAGCAAATTTTTTACAAACTTACCTACAACGCAAAATGTTAGTTCTCATTAAATTTTACTACAGCATACTGCTTAATATATATTTTTTCATACTGTTTTAAACACAGTACATTTTTACTGTTTTAAAATCCTAAATAATACTAATACTAAATTACTCAAACAACGTTTTGAACCAATGTCGATATTAATATGTCTACAAAAACAGAAAATAATTTATTTATTTATTTATTTATTTAATAATAGGCGAGCAGCATTAGCTGATATGCCTATATCTCAGTGTTGAAATATGTAACAAAATTACAGGTAATTGTCTGTTAAAATGATATTGTCTTTTGCTATCCATTTGTCAAGTTTGTTCTTGAAAGAGTTCAATGATTTTGCCGAAATAACATCCTCAGGCAACCTGTTCCAGTTGTAAACCACTCTGTTGCTGAGGATGTGATGTGCAGTGTTTGTCAGTGATGGTGTATGGGATAACTGGGACTTATGACGCCGACTGTCTCTCTTATGCTCCTTCAATCTGTACAGGTTCCGTATGTGGGGGAGGTTATAAAATCCATTCATTATTTTAAATGTCTCAATCAAGTCTCCCCGTAACCGTCTCTCTTCCAATGTAGTGAGACGTAGGGCTTTCAACCTGTCTGTGTAAGATTTACGTCGAAGGGCGTATGGCCATTTTGTCGCTTTTCTTTGCACACTTTCAAGTAAATCAATATCTTTTTTGAAGTAGGGGCTCCAAATTTGATAACCATATTCCAGTAGCGGCCTCACATAAGTTTTATATATTTTAAGAAACATTTCTACAGTTATAGATTGAAAGGATCCACGAATGACATAAAGAAAAGAGTTTGCTTTCTTTACAATTGCAGAAATGTGTTCTTCCCATTTTAAATTTGGTGTAATTATAACGCCGAGGTCTTTTTGCTGATTCACTGAAGATAAAGCTACACCATTGAGATAATAGGTGACTAGTGGGTTATTCTTACCCAGATGTAAGACCCCACACTTCGCAACATTCAAATTAACAACCCAGTCCATGGTCCAGTCTTGCACTAGATCTAGATCCTTCTGGAGACGCCCAGAACTGACCAGTGGGTTTGCAAAAAATTTACCATCATCAGCGAAGAAGGCAGATTGGCTTTCAATTGTTTCAATTAGATCCGTTATGTAAATTCCAAAAAGTTGTGGAGCAGTCACCGATCCTTGAGGCACACCACTGGACACGTTCCTGTGCTGTGATAGGGAATCCCCGACTCGAACTTGAAAAGTTCTTCCAATCAAATAATGCTCTATCCATTTCAGTAGCTTGCCACGTATGCCATAATGGTCTAATTTCCCCAAGAGACGCTGATGGGGGACTCTATCAAAAGCTCGCTGAAAATCTAAATAAATAATGTCCACAGGACTCCGTCCGTCCACTTCGTTACTCCAAGCATGGACACACTCTAGCAAGTTGGTGATAGTAGATCTTTTCTCAACAAAACCATGCTGCTTGGCAGACATAATACAATGCCTATTGAGGAAGACCGTCAGCTGCCTATTTACAATCTTTTCCATTATTTTAACTACAATACTAGTAAGGCTTATGGGTCTATAATTCTCTGGATGCATTTTGTCCCCCTTCTTAAATATGGGAGTGACCACAGAATGCCTCCAATCCTGAGGCAGCTGACCAGCTTCGAAAGACGCGTTCATCAGGGCTGAGAGAGCAGGGGCAAGTGTGTGAGCACAATTCCTCAGAACACACACCGGAAGCTGATCCGGACCCGGAGATGACTGGGTGTTAAAACTTTTAATTGTTTTTATCACATCCAATTCTGAGAAAGTTATGTCACACAAGCTATCATTTACACGTGGAACAGATGAAATTATCACACCAGGATCAAGGGTAGGTTCATTTAAATAAGCTTTTTCAAATTCATCAGCGAAAGCATCAGCTATCTCACAAGGTTGAGTAACAAGGTCTCCATTGTGATTCCTAATTGCCGGAGGAATGCTAACTTTTGACATAGTACATCGTCTCATGTGGGAGTAGAAAGCCTTATCACCCTTATTGAGAATTTTAGATTCATAACTGCTCCTTTGTTGTCTGCACAGTGCAACACATCTGTTGTTCACCTCTCTAAACTTTTGATAGTCATCTACATTCATAGAAGTCCTATACTTCCCCCACAATGCTTTTTTCTCAGAGATCAATTTAAGGACACTAACATCAATCCATGGTTTATTTTTTGGCTTGGTGATTACTTGCCGCAATGGAGCATGGCTATCAGTAGTGATGTTAATTGCATTTAAAATACCATTCCACAGTTGTTCAGGGCTGTTCCCTATATCTATAATTTCCAAATTGTTGCTAAGGTCAGTGTTAAAATTGTCATAATCAATGCAATTGTAATTCCTTCTCAACCTTGGCGTAGAATTCTTTTTATGCACTACGCATTGAATAGTAAACTGTAACACAGAATGATCACTTTTTCCTATGGGAGGTAAATGAGCAATATCATGTATAAGAGTGTCCTCATTCACTAAGATAAGATCTAACATTGATGGCTGTTGATTAATCTGGTGTCTTGTAGGACTGTTCACTAACTGATGCAGACTACTAGATAAATACATGTTAATGAAAAGATCTTCAGGTTTAGACATCTGGTCGCCAATGCGATATTGAGTTACAGTGATAGGCCATTTTAGGTGCCTATAATTAAAATCCCCGGCTATCACTATGGTGTTATGCTGGGACGCACATAAAAGATTCTGCATTAATTTGGCATCACGAGTCTTCCAAATCATTTCCTCTGTATCATCTGGACGATAGACCCCCACTACCAAAAAATGATTAGAGCCATATTGGATATCAATGTAAAGTGCTTCTACCTCATCACACATGTATCTACGGTTCCTTTTCGCTATGATAGGAACACCATTTAATTGATCCCTCACATACATAGCTACACCTCCGCCCCTTGTTTTACCTTCAGACTTGGTCTTTTTGTGTTTACGGTCTAATCTAAACAAAGTGTAACCTGGTATGCTATATGAGCTGTTTCGGTCATTAGAATTAAGCCAAGTCTCAGTAATTATTATTACCGATGGTTGAGAACAGTTGACACGGGCCATGAAAAGGTCAAATTTAGGGCGTAATGAGAAGAGGTTTGTGTACATTATTGTAAAGTCACTGTACGGATTTCCATTGCTACAGTTAATTAGTTTTTTGGAACAATTTTAGGTGTGCCTTTTATGTATTTTATAGTTAGATTAGTGTCCCCATTTTCAACTCTATGTCTAAGTATCTCACGTAATTTGACAAGCTCCGCCCTCTGTTCAGGTGTTTTGTCATCATAAATTCTTACCTCCCGGCTGGCCTTGCCTTTATTCTTAAGTATGTGAATAGCCTCCTGCCGACTCTTGAGCACTACCTTTATAGGCCTTTGTTTCCCCTCTTCACGGCGACCGAGACGCTGCACAGACACTATACTTTCGTTAAAAACGCTGCCATTGACATCGTGAAGTATCTTGTGGACACATTTCTCGTCAAATGATTTCCTAGCCGCGCCGTCATCAGCTGCACTTTCTTTAACGCCAACCACTATCAGGTTATTTGATCTCCTCTCACGTTCCAATAGTTCCTCGACTATTGAGTTGGTGTTAGGAATCGATGGTGACGATTGCGGTGGCGACAGCGAGGCTACCGACGAGCTATCTTGACCTCCCGACTCGGGCGCTGGTATGGGACCCTGCCTGTCGTTACGCGTTTCAGTAAGAAGCGCTTTGATTTCTTCGACCTCTGCTTTTAGTCCGTCGTAGGATTTGATCAGCTTTGGCACTTGAAAAAGGGCCTCCCTGCATGGATCGCACAGATAAAGGAGCGTCCGCTTGCCCTTTAGTCCCATGACGCGCGCTTCGCTGCTAGTCAGGTTACTACACTGCAGGCAAATGTGCCGTTTACATCCATCACACTGCACATTGTTGTCGTCATTTAAGTGGCTTTCACACTTGAAACACTGCATTTCGGTTAGGTAAGTAATTGACAGTAACTAAGAATTATTATTATATCTGCTAACTTTTAATCTATTTGATATCAATGGTAACTTAAGTTCATATTTTTACCTAAGTATGTTAAAGTTCAGGTCAAAGCTTTGCTCGTAAACGCATGTTCCTAGTTCTTATTGATGATGTTACTGTAAATTTTAGAATAGCATACATTGACGTTGCTTAACCGAGTACAGTACTGTATTGTGTGTACTGTGATGTGTCCAATGATCGATTCTGACTATTTACTGCTATAATAACTCAAAAAGCTCTCAAGATATAATGTATGCAAACTTCTAATGTATGCAAATTTACTTCGTGGCTACCTAATTAGTTACCAAAACTTACCAACAACCAAAGTTTTTGTTCGAAAATATTGTTACAATGGCAATTCAGGTCTGTAAATTCATATCTCTGTAACTATAAGGGATAGCTTCCAAACCCTAATTGTAAGCTTGCGGCTAGCATTTCAGTGTTACGTTGATTTCACACTCTTCGCATTGCTAAATCGAGCTCTCTATCTAATTTTATTTCAAAAATGAATTTTATGATGATCGCCATAAAGTTTAAAATGTCTTTAACATCGAAATAATTAATTAGTGCTAGTCATTTCACTTTGGCAATATTAAAATGTACTTTATAGGATTCGAAATACGGCTTACAATTGTGTTGGATAATACAAAGAACTAGCTCAAGTCCTGAAGGCACTGTAAATCAAGAGCATCGCGCCGTGGTTACTGATGCCTACAAATGATGCTCTTTACTGTAATGACTTGCGGTTTCTTATGTTTTGTGATGATGAATTGTCTTTTGTTTTTTGTGATGTGCTTATAAAATTAAACCTTATGTGTACAATGGCGTCACAATAATAATGCTTGTGTATGTAAATGGTTTTGTTGTATCCATACAGACCTCAAACCTCTGATTTTGACGTATTTTAAGTTCAAATATTTTAGTCTTAAAGCCGGGTCACACAGAGGCAATCCGATAGCGATAGGGATGGCGATCCGAGGCGGGATTTTTTGTAATGTTCGAATTTGTATGCAACCTGATACACAGAAAGCGGGCGCGATTCCATACTCGGATACGATCCGGATCGCTATCGGATCGCTATCGCTATCGGATCGCCTCTGTGTGACCCGGCTTTTAGTCGTGTAAAAGTCACTCAGCTAGCAATGAACAGCTATGCGGACGATGGTGAACAACAAGCCTGTCCAGAACAGTCACTGTATCACGGCTATTTGAACATGAAGAGTCCAAATTATCACCTGACATTACACAGTGCTCTTCTCGCTCATAGATGTAATATGATTTATCTCTGTTCTGTATTTTTTCTGGAAACTTAACTGTTCAAATTGGAAAACAGTTACTAGCAAATACTACTGAGAGGTGTTAGAATAACTGACAAAGGTTTTGTACTTCCCCAGAAGAATTTTGCATAGAATCACACCATTCCCAATAAATAAAACTTGATAAGTACAAATATTACCTACAAAGTTCAAAAATTTTAAATGTAAATCTTCCAGGGTATCACTCCGCATCAAATATTTTTCACGAAACTGACCTAGAAAACGATAGATGGTTGCCATAATAGTTACTAGATATAAATACTTATATATATTTTAGCATGAATAGCCAGAGAAATCACGTGGCACTGTTAGGTTATGTGGAAAATACTTACTGTTTGTTTCACAACAACCTCTTTTAAATTTGATGTACACAATATTCAAATGGAAACGGGTTATCGGTGTAATTTGAAATAATAAACCAATCTGAGTGCGTAAGTGAATCAAAGTGCTTTTTTCACGTAAAGCGAGCAAATCGCCTCTAGTTACCATGAATCAAAATTATCCGAGACTGCCGGTTAAAACTTTTTACAAGTAGGTATCAAAGGTATGGCAATTCACAGAATGAACGTTTGTTTAAATATACATATTTATGTACAATGTACATATTTACAAATGGAAAAATTTAATGTCAAGTAGAGTGAAATGTCTTCTTACTTGAGAATAACTTAGTTTGAGAATTTCATATCACGATGGTTTCTCCTCCGAAACGGCTCAATCGATTTTTATGAAATGTATTATGTATACTTGATAGATTGATACTTTATAAAAAGGTCGTAAAGTATTTATTTATCGTCCTTCTGCCTCCACTGTTCCTTTTACATCATTATTAATTTTATATGAACCTTACCCAAAAAATGTATCCGTTGTTCTTTGACATGCAATCCATTTACGCTTATTTATTAGAAGTACCTAATAAATAAGCGTAAAGGAGCGAGAGGTATACCAGCAAAATCTCTCTATAACCTGCTTAAAGACCTTGGATTGTCCAGAAGTGAAGTAAGTTCTATACTAGAACGAGTATCTAAAGCTGCACTAGTAGGATCATATCGGATTTGGCTGGGCAGGGAGAGAAATACGAGTAGTGAAGGCGAGTGTTGACGTACGTCAATATAAGGGGCCCCTTTTAAACCTACGCCCGAGTCACAAGTCTTGGGGTCTATTCGAGATTTCTCTCTCTGCCACACGATGGACCCGGCACCCGCACGGTGAATCCATGGAATGCTAAGAAGTACGTCTCTCTTTTTAAGTCTAAGTTCGAAAATATTTAATCAATCAAAGTCCAATTGTGCGCTAAGTACTGGAACAACTAAATTTCTACGAAAAGCTGTAGGTATTCAGGGACGTAGCAACTCATCAGTTGACCAGTCCGCTGATTGTGATGATATCATATTCTGGCATAGGATTAAAATAGTTTCAGTATGATAACTAACGTGACTATTACACATTTTAAATGAATATACGTGACTATATATACGTGAATATATATGACTCACGTGACATCATGTGAGTTACCCGTATAGTCAACTAAAATTAAAATAGTTGATCGAAAAATCGCTTTTACTTACAACTCGGGTCTTCCTCATCATTTATGCAGTTAAATTCTCAAACACAACCGTTTAACCAGATTTAACTTTCTGGTCCTTGGTCCGACATGGCTGCTCGCAAGTTGATTGATGGCTCCCGAAACCTGCGCCGGCGGCGATCCCGTGCAATTTAAATCCACTGCGCATCCGCTTGGCACTCGGTCTCAGGGAAACCAAGTCAGAATAAGTTAAAGCTCACTTGTGATAAACAGCAAGCATTGATGTGACAAGACCACTTCCAGGAAACCGTGCAAGGAACTGTTACAATTTAAGGCAACAGGACTCCGTAAAAGATTTACCTATAGATTTTTAACGTCGTATTTTGAATATTTGCCTACTAAAGCTAATGTAACTCAAAATCCTGCCTTTTATTTGAATTAATAGACATTACAATGTTGAACGTATGTGACGTCAAACGAAATCAAAGTATTGAACATCGCCACAAAATTACTGGCTTGTGTTTCTTTATTGGATACATTTCGGAGAGTGCGCAACGGATCAGCATTGCCAGTTAACGTAAGGCGAGATGGCGGTCAAGTGTAAACTTATAATGGTATAATATTTAAAAAATCAAACAAACAACATACCTAAGTTAGATTTTGTAATACAGCAGTTTATTAAATTGTCACGACGAGTGAAATCTGAACTTTTCATCTAAGAGTTTTTTTTTCATTGATTATTACTAGATAATAATAATTAGATTATAATAAAATTTAATAAAATAAAATTATGTAAAGAATTGCTACTACTACTTACTAGACTGATTTTGATTTTGGCTGTCATGTTTTTTTGGAATATCGGGTTATTATTGGTGATACTAAGATCAAATCAAGCAAAGTTAAATTAGGTACCCAAAAATATGTTTAGTATAACCCACTTTTAGTAATGATATAATAAACAAATTGGTATCATTTTGTATTGTAAATTTAGTTTAAAATTATTTATCAATTTACAGTAACTTGATCAACCAGGATAGAAAATTGGGTATGAAAATAAAGTTTACCTTGATTGTTTCAGAACTCTCCGTCAATAATTACAATGCGCGCTCATTTGTAATTGTCAAATTAACGATGGTAGAATTGAGTCAAAACTAAATTAATAACACCGAAAACAATGAAAAAACAAATGTACAAAAAGATAAAAATAAAACGGTAAGCAAACAAACCAGACAGAGGTAGCAAAAAATATCACTCGGCAAAAACAGCGCCATCCTTCCAATAAATCACGGACCGTAAAATCCTCACCCATGCATTAAAGCGATAATCTTAGGCTCCGCAAGTGCAATTATTACCAATGAGATTTATCGCGCTGGCCGCTATTATCTTCCAAAACTGTGATATTTGAACCCTTTTGTTTGTAACTGCCGCCAGCCAAACAATGAACAGGTGAAACTGACCGCCCGGAACCGACACAGCTTTCTTCACAGTTTTTATCAGCTTTTTTGTCAGGTTTGGAGGTAAATGGTGTCCAGATAAAGGTCGAACTAACACCAGCAGTAATTAGTAGCGATTAATAATCGCTTATCTTGATGTAAGGCTCGTCTAGCGTAGTAATTGGTGAATCGGCCGCGACTCACATTTTCTAATAATTGGTATTTGATTCTAATTCTAAATCATAGTTCCGTGACTTCTGAGCTTGGAAATTATAGTATTTATTGATTTTGATCATACTGTACAGTGTACAATATATATCGAGAGAAAATTATCACGTCGTATTATTTTTATTGGTTGGCGTCGTGATTTAGTTGATTCTAAATCTCTTTGAGGAGCTGGAATTCGTGGGTTTGATTCTCACCCATTACAAATATTTATAGAAAGAACATAAATACATATTTGTCACGTATCGGGATGTTTCGATACATTTGATATAATAGTCATATTTGAACAAGTATGATATTATACAAGTACAAAATCGTCTATCTGACTCCCATAACACAAGCTTTAATTAAATTGGGGCTAATTAAAGGAAAGTAGGTACAACATTTTTTATAATGGTTATAATCTTGGTGTCTTCAAATCGAGAGTGAATCGGTTTCTTCTAGGTAAGCACGCTCCATCTTAGACCCCATCGTCGCTTAACATCAGGTGAGATGACGGTCAAGTGTAAACCTATAAATGTTAAAAAAATACATGTAATATATATAAATGTACGTGTAAATACATTTTATAACATATTTGCTCATACAGGGTCTCTTATTGCACAAATTTCTGTATCGTAATGTATCTTATAAAGTAAGCTATTAATTTCTGAGTAATAAGTTTTCACTTCTATCGGCAGTTCCTATGACTGCCAATTTTTTTTATTTGAAAATGTCATCAGAATTTTGATTTATTTCCTCGCAAATATGTTATAAAACGTCGTCGACGCCTCTGCTAATTATAGCTCTCGCCTACGGCTTGAGCTAGCAATATCGCCTCGGCTGTAGTTATCAACATAGCGCACTTATATCATAATGTACTATTATGTCACTTACAGTAATTTTACCAATAAATGCAAAAGTTTGTCAGTACATGTAAGTTCGTTACAGCTCCACTTTCACCATTGTTTAAATTTATCTAGAGGACTATTTTAATGTACATATGAGATAGACAAATAGATTTTGATTCCACGATAGTGAGTAAATCCGTAGGGTCCGACTAGATTACTATAAGATCCCTTTGATCACGTTGTTGAAGATCGGCTTCGTTGATAGAGCCGTTCGAAATCAATTTGTTGGAAGGAAGGCATGCTTGATGTCATAAGTGAGTTTATCTTGGATCAGGATAAGTCAGAAGTCGGTCGGATTCGCGCATTGGGCTCTGGGAATGTGGCGTGCGGTGCAGTACTCTTTCTTCCTCGAATTACGGCATTTTTGACTCGTCATGTGACTGTAGGGTCCTGAACAACCGGAATACATAAGCAGATTAGATCTCGCCGACTACATTTTTACCTAAGCCAGTGCAGTATTGATGTAATTATAGTCGGCATTAAGGTAAAGATTCAAATGAAATCATGGTGGACTAACAAAGCCTTGGTGACCTAGTGATTAAACCATTCGATTCAACAATCTCGTAGGTTCTAATCTCGCCAGCATCGCTGATTATGAATTTTTTCAAGTGCAGTTGCACAAGATTTTTATCATAACTGGCTATGACGGTGAAAGAAAACCTCGTTATGAAGCCAGCATGTTCCAAGAATTTGAAGAACATACATAGATATGCTATCTGCCAACCCGCACTTGTTCAGAGTGGTGGGTTTTATGTAGGCTTGACTCTGTCCTTGAGAGAGAAGCCCTTGAGTCCTGTCAGTGGGAACATTAAATCGGTACGATGACGATGAAAAACGGTATTTAACAAACTCATCACGTCATAGTCGTTTTTCCGTCCATATTATCCAGGTTGGCAATAACACTATGTTTTCCTTTATCGTTAAAGCCAATGTTGAAGAAAAAGTACATTCCAATTGAAAATATAAACTGAGGTGCCAGCAGGAACGATAGTGACGATGTTACGATGCACGATAGTGAAATAGGCAATTCTGATCTCCATATCAATAACCTGAGTTACTGTTCCTGATTTCAAACCGTAGAAACCTCATTACCGTAAAAATATAATTGTTTTGTATTCAAATGATGAATATTCAATCGAGTGTTGTTCAACATTAAATGAATAAGTTAAACATCGACATCCTGCGAGTAAGCGGTCCCTCTTCAAGGCAGAGTGACGCGCGGTGGCGACCCCTTGTGGCGATCAATTGATGCATCGCTTACAGACCGATTCATATTTATTTTATATGAATACCTGCGTTTCTTGACATTTTAACCTCGGGTGTAAAAAGAAGGATGTCTTTCTGCATATCACGTGTAAAAATATTCTAACAAAACATGTTGAAAAGTTAAGTGTAAATTATATGTCCGAAAAATCAAACATCGATTTCCATTTACAATTTAACTCAGACACTCGACAAAATATCTTGAATTCTGTTAATCAACTACGCACACTGTTCCAATGAGATAACGAGGTTTCGGAGTAAACGGAAATAACATCGATGTCAGTACCTACTTACATACATGCAAATTTAATTTTTTTGTTGATTTTTCTAAAACCGCTAAACCAAATACTATAATGATCAATTGATCACGATATCCGTGAAAATGATAATGGGACTGGTGATGTATGACCGACCAAACAAAAAAAATCAAAATTGATTGAAAATTGGCGGATCTATCCCATTTTTTTTAAATTTCTTTTAAATCTAAATGCTCCAAGATACACATTACACACACATAGGTATCTACATTTATGTGTATGGTGATCTAGTAAAATAAAATCTTTTTTTTTAATCAACTATTCGGATTTTTTAATATTTCGGAGATTATTACGATTTTTGTAGTGATAAGGCAACTAAACAAAAATACCAACTTCGATGCTGCTTTTATTTATTGAGTAGTGTCGTGATCGAGATAGGTTTCAGCTAATTTACATATATCTCAAGTGTGTTTACAGGAACCGGGTGCCTTAACGCACATTACACACTCTGAGTTGTTGGGCTAGATCTAAATAGTGTAATAAGACTTTTTACCAATACTTCTTGTAATAGTTTCAGCAATTAATGAACTTTGTTCCAACTGAGGATCCATAGACGCCTCTCGTCTTTGTATTTAAATCTGTTTCTTTCAAATAGGAGCCTAGTTTGATCAACATGCATATTTTGAAAAATATAATATTAGACTAAAAAAATACTCTACATCATAATAGTATTTGATTATGATGTGGGGGTAAGTAGGGAAGCTACTGCTTAGTTAAACAGCGTAGAAGTTTTGAAAGTGACGAGACGACCACAACACGAGCCTAATAGTGAGCAACATGCCTACCCATAATACACGCGCTCGTCGCCCGGCGATGTAATTTCTCCTTTCAACTCGTAACACAGTAATGTTTGCCCATTACTGCTTGGTTGTAGAATTACTTGAAAATGTGTGATCCTTCTCCAGGTTGATTCTGCAATTAATCATACTAAACGCTGAGGATAAAAAAAATGCAATGTTTGAATTTTCTATCTAGGATTTTTTAAAACACAATCTCTAACACGACTCACTCACTATTTTTACAATTCTTTGGTACACCTCCACTTTTTATTTCCAGGAATATGAATCTAACCGATAAATACGCGATCAAAACATGTGACTTGTAGATCGTTATGTTGTAAAGTCCACAAGGCAAGTTAATGATATCTCATTATAGGTTAAGAGGCGACAACTTTACTACTGATATAAACTGGAAGATTGATTTAAAATCATTTTGTTACTGAACTATTTTTGATGAGGTCCTAAACTTGATCCGCTCGACATGTTTATGGGTCTAATAAAATGTTTACGAATGAAATTAAAGTAGTTAAGATTCGATGTTGGGAAACCGAAATGTTTGATGAAATGCTGGTAATGATTTCACTTTCCGGGCAATTAGGCAGCCAAACCATGTGTGTGCCAAAATATTTTGAATGGCCCGGGCCGGGCGGTAAAAGTATTTAAGTGCCACGCGACGCCATTTAAAAGGTATGCGGTTTTATTGTGGTTTCCGAAACTGCAAAAAGACTCAACCTCTTTTTAATGTCAACTTGTAAATCTATCGCAGCTTTGTGTCGTCGTCACCTGCTGCGTTTCCCTCGGAAGCGCCGTTTGTCGCATGCTTTGAAATAAAAAAAGGAAAGTTGCAATGGTTTAATAATGTATCGCATCCGTTGTATTGATTCACAACGTAACTCCTGTAATTACCTACGGTTTATTCAAGAAATTCTGACAAATACTCGGAGAGGTTTGCGTTTTTACCGTTTCTATAATTACATAGGATTTATAAAGCGATATTACGGTAGCGCAGGCGTTGTTATTAGTAGTAGGTAGCGGAATATCTAGGGTCGGTCCAGTTAGCCCCATTATGGGTCCACTTCGTGAATATTCGCTGCTGTATTTGACACGCGATCTGCGCTTCACGGAACTTCAGGTAAGCGCCATCGAAATCAATGTTGCGCGGTGTCTGGCCTTACACACCGACCGCTATGTGCCAGTGCCAATCGAATAAGCGCTTGGAGAGTTCAGTACATTATTATACAATCACAAAAACAAAACAGCACTCCCTTCTAACTTTCGGAGTTGTTATTTTCATTAGATACGGCAAGGTATCGAAAACATTATTCCATTAAGCGCGAAATGTAAAAATAAATCCTGTCCCATCCGTTACTTTAGACATGTACATTTTCACTACAGTTACAGCAATTAAAATTATACAGTTAATTTATTTTAACGTTATATTTCGATTGGGATTGTTCTTTTTCTCATCCATTTTGAAAACGGTCCTAAAGTCCAATTTGTGAACAAACAAGTGCAAGTTACAGAAATTATAATCTAGCCGCTAAATAGCTACTTTAAGTAGCTAAAATAAAATATTCGTGAAAACTACCCATATTTTCCGCTGGTTTCTCTAAACCTTTATGAACAATCTACTCTACGATATATATTTTTTTTACTTTTATAGGTTTACAAAATGGCGGTCAAGTGTTTGCACTTGACCGCCATTTTGTTCATGCCATGCATTTCATGCCATCTCGCCTGATGTTAAGCGACGATGCGGTCTACAATGAAGCGTACCTAGAAAAAACCAATTCGCTTTCGATTTGAAAATATTGTATCTATCAGGAAAAACCCACTCAGGTAACGTATTTTTTTATTTTTTTTTTATTTGAAAAATTTCACCTCCACGGACTCCTAGGTCCATGCCTTTTATTAACATTTTATACATTATTATTTTTTTATTTGTTATTTTCCTTTGTCTAATGCAGGAAGACTTAAATATTAGATCAGACTTCTAAAAAAAAACCATGCATCTACATATTTATAACCTAAACTATTTAAACATATTTTGCAATTAAAGCTTCACCCCGACCCAGAGCCTCCATCACCGCTACATTTCGATCTTTAATGGCCATCTGGAAGTTATAGTCTCTGATGGCACTAGGTGGCGCGGTCGACGTTCGCAACACAAAACGACAAATCGCATCATCCTCGACGTCGTCGGTGTAATAGACAAAGGTCCCAGTGTGCTGAGTTAAAGCCACAACTGCGTGCGGAACACTTTCATGTATTTTAAGCTTAGCCTTGGTCTTAATGGCGACTACTGACTCATATGTTAGTCCTTGAGCCTCGTGGATTGTCAGTGTGCAGGACCCCGCGCCTTCACCATAGCCCTGGCCAATGAGGATCTCCTTCTCTTCCTGGGTGTGAACCAAGTAGAGGGTGTTCGGGAGAGTGCGTGAAATGTTAGCACCCGTGTACCGTATCTGTTCCAGGGACCTGAAACATAGAACTGAGGAATATATTCCACAGGTATATATTATACAGGTAACGTATTCCACAGCCATGATGTTTGCATCATAAAAGTAGAGTCAAATCTTTTCGTTCGTATCTTTGGAACATCGACCATGAAACGATGTCACTTTTTCGAGCTGCAAGCATTCTGATAGAAACAAGGAGAAGATGGTTTTACGAGTAAATTATGCAAATCAGTTGCACAATCTCCGATAAAAAACCCATAAGCTAGCGATAGCAATAAGATTTAGCAGATTCTAGCAATTTTTCAGCGATGTTCAAGACTTTGCAGTCTTTTTCGCACAAGAGTGTCATTGCCTATAAGCCTTTTAGCACGTCTCTCGATCGATTCCAGAGCCTCCAGCTGATACTTAGCCGCTCCATCCGAAGAGTACCTACATACAGGAGCGTATCTGTGCTTGATATAACGTGAGCAACTGTTCAGACTAGAAGTAAGTACCTTCGCACCTTTTAAAGGACTCCTAGTTTTTCGGCAGCAAATTTAGCCTTGGATTCGATATACGAGCCAAAGTTGAGCGTAAATGACAAAGTAACGCCCAAAAGCTCGAGATGGTCGGAAAGAAACCAGCATGGATACAACTCGAAAAGTATGAGTCTGTTGGAATCTACTATTTAGGTACTAATCTCTTGATACATCTACTAATTACTTAATACAACTTATTGTTCTGATATCTATAAACGGCGTCTGTGCTCGGTACCCTGTTTAGATCTCGTTAAACCAAATAAATTACCACGTACGATTACACACACGTATTTGGTTCAAAGGAATTCGACTGCGTTAAGACAGAGCTATAAGTTTTTTTTCTGTGGTCCACAGCGGCGGTAGGTAAACCAGCGAACCATCGGTAGCTGACTCCGGACGAAATTTCATGCGCAAGTTAGTTCAAACAAATCGTACGGTGTCTCTGTGGATCACGTCAAACTTTTTACGTCACTGATCACAGTCGAACCCAAAATAACAACATGAATTAAATCCTGTTTAAAATCATGAGAACAGTGGCATTGTCGTGTTGAAGAAATAACGATGTTATGTATTTTATGATCATACAGCTTTCTAGATGTAGACTGAGGGTATATAATTCCTATTTCCTACTAATGTTGTGGATGTCAAATTTGGATGTTTGTTTCTCAATCTCGTTGGAACGCCTGTACGGATCGTACGAACGGATGAAATACAGTTAGATTTTAATCTGAAATACCGCAGAGGGTACTTTTCTGTGTGGGAAAATAACGCGGGTAAGACCGCCGCATGGCACTGCTATTTCTGATTCGATAGCTGATTTTGTTGATTTCATCAAATTATGCTTTAGAGAATCTAACGTTAACCTTAAATAGATTCATCACACAATTCTTAGTTAACGTGTATTACGCTATACGCTATGCTGCAGTAGATTTTAATTCTTTAACTTCTCCGGTAGCATTGCCCTTCAAACCGGAACACAGTCATTTTTGCACATTTCTGTTTGACGGTAGAATAACTGGCAAAAGTTTAGTACTTACCCAGGCGGACTCTACAAAAAGTCCTACCACTACGAATTTCTCAAATCAGACTCATGGTCAGTTCTAATAGAATACAATTATTTAAAAGGTACAACTTGTTTCGATTGGTGTCGGTAAGATAACAACCGTCAATGCAATTATTACAAAATAATTCAACAGAATAGGTATCGTGTGGCTTCCGACGATTAAAACAATTTCTTTCGGGTTTCGTTTTATTCTTTTTGTGAGAGGCCAAACACGATATCATGTTTCCATAAAATCACCGGACCGACTATTATTTTGTGGGTACGCTTAATGTTAAGTTACCAATTTTTGTGTAATGTAAATTGAATCTTAATTGATAGAGTTAGGGAACATAGTAATTTGGGGTATTTTTGTAGTTAGGTCTTATAGTGATTTGGATGTAGAGATGCCCAGTAGCCTAGGTAACTCGAGAAGGTGGATATCGCTCTGCCCCCGTTCGAGTATTCAATGCAATTAAGACGAAGCTCTGTTGTTAAATATGAAAGTACTTATTTTCAATTTTGAACGTGCACACAGCTTCTTACGTAATAATTTCAAGGGTACGTTGACCTTGAACTTGATTTCCGATGTCAATAAACGTAGATGCAATTTTTGATGAAGATACATCTTTGAAAGCAAAATTTGTCTCTTACTCAATAATAAAATTATGATTCTTTATTATAACTATAAATATATGGCTAACATTTACAAATGACATTAAAATATATTAGCATAATACTGGGTGAACTTATCGCTTAAAAGCGAATTTATCCAGGCAACCTATGTGTGTTTTTGTGGTTAATTATGGATTAGAATGAAGTGCGAGGCTTAGGAACCTTCATATGGTGCAATCTGGGTATTAGACTCTCAGATCTTTAGACCCGAGATCGGGCCGTTCGTCAGACTGAGGAAAGCTTCCTCATCCACGATGTGGAATCGGACACGGGAACGAGCCTAGCAGCGCCACTCTAGCTCGGACCCTGACCTCACCTAGTCCTAGGTCACGGTTGTTTGGGCCGTTTGGCACCCTACCTTGTCATAGGCCCTTCGACGTAGGCGTAGGAGGTGATACACTCCTAGTTTCCGGCGCGTCACTGGAGCCTAATGCCCACTTGCCTAATGTTCTGTCCCCTCGAGCTCAACACAAGAGCGCTGGCAGGGTCGTGATCGAATGCATGAACGGTCCTGCGACTCTGCTGCCAAGCCACGGCCGAAGAAACCGATTAAATTACATTCGGTAGCGATAACACTCCAAGGGGTGTCGAGCCCGCCGTACTCCACCGTATCACTACACGGTAGACATGTGATACACAAATGAATTTCCTCACGAAAAAAACACGTGAATTTGGATTAGAATCGTCGTTCACCTATTTCTTCAATTTCCTAGAGTTCTATAAGTTATATCCTTACAAAATAATTAAACGTAACAAACAAGCTTTTTTACTTGTTACAAAAAAAAGGTAATGGCCATCTTCCAGCTCCATCATCAGACCCTGCTTACCATTGAAAAACAATCTACACGTCAAGACGTTTCAAATGAACTCAAACTCGATGATGTTGTGTCATTTCATCGTGAAATTTCATTGGTCACATTCCAGTTTCATCGTCAGATCAGAATTAATTCATCGTAATACTACGATTGTCACGCGATTTACAGATTTGTGCAAAATTTCAGCTCAACCAATAACCGAGGAATGGATCAAACTTAATTTGCAAAATTTGATGACAAGCCTCAGGACAGCTGAAATAAAATAAAAGCTTGTAATAATAAAACTTTATCATAGATCGCCCACAAACAAACACCAGAAACGGGGCTGGACCCAAGCTACCGCCGATTAGGGCTGCAATGTGAGGAATCTCCTGACGGTCGCCGCTGTGTCGAAGAAAATTCCTTCTACATTTGACCTTAGATATTTGTCCTTTCTTATTATGTTTTACCTTCTCCTCTAACCCTCAAAGCGAAGGTGATGCGTGGCCGCTACCTGCAAATGTTTACCTTTCTGGTGCTTTACCAGTTTACCGCCGAATTCCTAATTTCCGTTGGAGCATGTATCATACGTGTCAACCATAATTATTATGGATGTGTTGAAACAAAAAGTAGACCATCTGGCAATTTGTAACGGTTTGCCAGAAAAAAGGCGAACCTTTTTCGTTGAATCCAGTAGCCATAACGCTTGAGTGCGCGAGGCTATACGGCTACGTGTTTATTAGGGGAGAGATATTTATTGCTGGTTAGTAATGAATAGAGTTAAAACCAGGTGGAAGACTTTAGTGCAGAAGAAAGATTTGAAAGAGTGGGAACGGAGTTCCCATTTGTAGTCAAAAAGTTGTGCCATTTTACCGGACAGGCAACAAGCCACAAAATAAAGCTTAATTAATCTGGTTTCGTGGCTCAGTTGGTAATGAGTCTGTGCACTGAACCGTAGGTCCCAGGTTCGATTCCCACCCACGATAAATATTTTTGTGAAGAATACGGGTATTTGTTTTGAGTTCAATTTGTTGTGTAACCGTTTATATGTATGATATGTACGTATTTAAAATGATACAGGTATTTTAGATATGTGACTACCATAACGCAATAGGTATACCGCCATATCCCAAACATTTACTTGAGGCCTACCTACGTGATCCATAAACCTGTCAAATACCTATTTGAGCTAAATTAAATTGGTATAAAAATCTTCGACATTTGTTACTTGCTCAAGATAATTTATCTTATGTTTTCAAAGTCAATATTGTTTGAGCACAAACAAAGTCTAGGTGAGTTTCGAAAACTTACTAAATTTCGCAGCCATAGTGGCCTAGTACCTCGAACGTTAACTATCAGAATTGTGAGGTCGTATCCTGTCTGCAGCTCTGAGTATTTTTCTAAGTGCAATAAATCATGGTGAGGAAACCGGCTAATTCTTTGATTCGAAGACATGCATCATCCGCCAACCCGTCCTGGAACAGCGCGGTAGAGCCTTTAATCTCCTAGTGCGAGAATGCCACACGAGTCCCATCATTGCGAACATGTAGAGTACTGCTTATGATTATGCCTATATTTATTTAAAACGAAATCAATCTGAAACAATAGCATCGAACTGATCCTCAACAATCACGCATCTTCAAATCTCCGATCTTCACAAAAAGTGGATCAAGTAGAAATAGTTTCGGTCCCACCTACCGTGTTCCCAGTCCGTCACTCACGTAACCAAATACTCACAGGACGATAATATTGTCGGACGCCCTATCTGACCGTTTATTTTAATTCGATCTGTCAGAAAGCGGACAAAAAAGTTTTGATACGGAGCCGCAGCTACTAGGGAAGGCGCCTCCAAGCGCGATCGCTCCACTGCAAACCAAGCCGTAGGAGTCCGCCTGACGTTCTTTTGTTGTTACTGTTTCTTTTTGGTGGTAGATCTTAATATACGAATCAGATATGTTATTAGCAATTGGTATTATTTATTGAATTATCTAAATAAACCATAGGTAGTGGTACAGCGGCCAGTACGTTGGGTTTTACAATCGAGGATGCAAAGTTGTAAGTTATCCCGCTTGCACCGATGAGTAATTTTAAAGTGCAAAGTGGAAACAAATTTGGAATCATCGCTATGATGTAATAATAATAATAATAATAGTCGTGTCGGCAAACGGCCTTATAGCGAAAAGTCTCGACCAACACCTTAAGAGACTTTCGCTAGACGGTTGGATTAAGGGTCAGATGCAGAAGGCGGTCATCCTCGACACAGCGCGCATCGTCAGGAGGTTCCTCACTCTGCAGCCCTAACCACCGGTAGCTTGGGCCCTGCCCCGCTGCTGGCGGCTATCTAGATTTAAGTTTTTATAATGTTTTTATGTTATTTTATATAAATATTGTAAAAACTTAGATTTAAGAAAAGAAATAAATACGTGAATAATAATAATAATTCATTTATTCACACAGTAAGAAGTTTGTTACAGAGTAGCCTTAGGATTTTAGAAGCTGAGAGTTACAAATTGTCTGAAGTCGCTACATGAAAATTTTGAGCGTCGAATATCCGAACTAAGCCTAAGCTTGTGCTTCAGAATATTCGTGCTCTCGCTGGTTTGTTGATTTACAAACATATGTTAATATTTGTCAATTCGAAAAAATAATACAAATCAAATAAAATGAAACCATACAATTAAAAATTAAAATTAATTAGTTAGCATTACCGCTGCGTCTAGATATGTATGTGTGTGTGTGTGTGTGTGTGTGTGTGTGTGTGTGTGTGTGTGTGTGTGTGTGTGTGTCTGAATGTATGCGTGTGTACCTATACGTGCATGTGCATTTTTGCTATTTATTCGGATCTTTGTAAATATTTTAGCTTAATGCAATTTTAAAACTGTGAAAAAAGTCTCTGTTTCTTGATATGACATCTCACGAAACATTTCAGAAACTGTTTTTTTAAGAGTATACGGGTTTAATTTAGCTAAATCTTGTTTTCCGGATACCTTATTGTATATATAACTACCCAGGAAACAAAAATATCGTTGTTTGAAAAAAGTTTTACATCTAGGTATCGGAAAAATGTTGTCTTTACGGCGTTTACTCGTGGTACCTGTCTTCTCTTCTAATGATTGCGGAAGCAACCTGTGCTGTTTTAATATAATTCGTAATAAAAATGTGGATGTGGGTGGGGGTTGCTTATCCTAAGCTATCCATTTAAAACTAGAGGCCCCGCGCGACTTCGTCCGTTCGATCCGATAGGTAGTACTCAGCTAGAGTGATTATTTTCGGTATGTATGTATGAGTCAGATAGTTCTCTCCTAGCTAGCTCGATTTTATTTTACAGGTATCAGATCTTATATTAGTATGCTTTTCAGCGTAAGTACTTATGTTAGGGTGTCAGGTTAGGTTATTTTGAGTCCTGCGCTCCTGCGCTAACTCAATAGTCAGATTGGTAGTAGGAGCTAACAAGCCAGCTATCATAAGTCAGGTTCTAGAAAAAAAAAGCGACTTTGTCCGGTTTTTTTTTCATACTATAGAGTGACGGTATGAGTAGGACATGTGCCTGATGGTAACCAACACGCTTGCAAATAACAAAACAGTGTCACGCAGCTATTGCAACGTAAAGAGTCCAAACTATTATCCAGTACCTAGCACCGTAGTGCGCTCGTCACCCAGGGATACAATATGATTTATCTCTAAATATTTCTGGAAACATGGCCCTTTAAACCAGAACACAGGTGAACATCACGTCAAAAGTACTATTCCAGACTATAAAAGCCGGGTCACACAGAGGCGATCCGGTAGCGATAGCGATAGCGATAGCGATAGCGATCCGAGACGGGATTTTTTGTAATGTTGGAATTTGTATGCAACCTGACACACAGCAAGCGGGCGCGATCCCATACTCGCATACGATCCGGATCGCTATCGCTATCGGATCGCGTCTGTGTGACCCGGCTTTAATTCAGGCGCGGTCCCTGCGTGGAATTTTGGAGGGGGTCACCAGTACGGAGCCTCAGATTTTCTGGGGGGTCACGAGTAGAAATACAATAAACTGAGTAAATAAGACTACTAGTAGCGCCCCGTGTCCCCTGAGACCCCCCCCCCCCCCCCCCTTAGGACCGCGCATGCTATAATATAACTGGGTTCCAAATTTCAAACCGATCCGTTCAGACGTTCAAATATGTATACCAAATGTTCAAATTTACGCATGTATAATACTAGCAGAGCCGCATGGTTTCAGCCGCGTAGTTTCCGATCCCGTTATTTTTCCGGGATAATAAGTAGCACATTAATTGATCCAGGCCATTATCTATCAATGTACTAAATTTCATCAAAATCCTTTCTGTTGTAGTTTTTCCATCAAAGAGGAACAAACATACCAACATCCATACAAGACATTCTAGACATTCTTACACTTTCGCGTTTATAATATTAAGTGGGATAGTAGGATATTAATAACAACGTCATTTCGTCATGTTTGTTGTTATTTTAAGTCTCTAAGTACCTACTGTATAATTCGCGGTGCTTGTAGGTACGGGATTGTAGCGGAAAATTGCGCGGCTGAACCGCCTTGGTAAAGCGAAACCTGATGCGAATGAATCACACAATAACAAACGCACCGTTTTAAAACTGTTTCAAGCATTTCTCAACAAAGGCAAGGAATTAAATGTCTAGTCACAAACAAATAGGTACATTTCTATAATAAGATAGATTTATCAAATAAAGACAAGCTTTCCCCATTTCGTTTTTAGCACCACCTCACTTGTTGTAGTGCCAGTGTAGTTCTCGTTCTAGTATTTTTCGCGATGAAAAGTAGTAGCCTATATGCTATTCTAAACTATAAACTATATATGTTTCAAATTTCAACCCGAGTCGTTCAGCCGTTCCGACGTGATTGAGCAACAAACGTCCAAACTTTCGCATTCATAATAAAATAAGTAAATACTTACAAGTAGCGCGCTGGTCCGATTTTCCAGTTAATAAGTATTTTTTTTTTTCGTAATAATTACAGGACATATATACATATCATCTGAGTGACTAGCGTAGTGCAGTGCTAGGTACTAATTCGGACTCTTCATGTTCTTCAACCTGCATGGCACTGTAGGTAGGTACTGTCGCGGGCAGGCATGTTGCTTACCATCAAGGATCTGTCCTGCTCGTCTCGTCACTCTATACTATCAAAAATATTCAGACTGTGATCTATGTTCCCAATTTAAATCCGATCTTGATGAATCTCTATCTATTCTTATATGTAGAAAAACACGCTCTGCCAGACAGAAAAACCTTGCCCGCAGCTACATATCAATACAACAATACGACGTATAATTTATAAAATTGTCAAAAATTATATTCCGGTAGTCGATAGCCAGTTCCATTTTTTACGTTACACCCTCGAAACGTAAACCAAAAAAAAGACGACAGTAACACGCGACACGCGATCCTTGGCGTCTCTACCGACTTTACAAAAAAAAGCTTAAAAAATATTAACATCGATAATCAAATCCCTGCGAGTTCGGTAGATATTAAACGGCTATAAATTATACTAATAGCTATAAGCTAATAACTTGTGAGCGTGCGTGAAGATACCCATGCATTAAATCTTTGTCCAGTTCATTTTTTGTCGGTCAATCTATGTAAAGGTAGCTAAATGCAAAATTATAGGATAAGGATTTTTGACCGCCAAGGATGAGTCAAATTGTTTGTTAGCTGTTTGTAAATATAATTTTACCGGTCTGTAATTATCTCAAATTACATGCCTATAAAAAATGCTTACAGCCATCAGAATTTGTAGCTAATAAGTAAATACTTATTATTACTTACCTATTGTTAGTAAATGAATTGTAGTATAAAACAAAAAAATTAAAAAAACAAGGAGTTCACAACACTGATCACTGAATAAAATATACACGTCGACTTGAGAACCTCCTCCGTTTCGTCGGTTAAAAAACTCCAACAAATTTGTTGACAGTTAGCGCCATCTGTGTAAAGTTAACAAAACTAACATCACTTGCAAACTTGCAAGTATCTGCTTTGAGAAAACACAGGTTACCTTTTTCTTCTTAAAAGCTTCTGGTAACTGCCACCTGTTGAGAAACATATGAACTACTTTTACCATAAACACACTGTTCGGTTAAAGATTTCATGACGCGTGGTTCTGTAATTAACCAGGTATGTAGCTTTTTTGACAGATGGCGCTTTAAATGATGATAGCAACTTTTCACTACAACATTTTGGTAGGTAGGTAATAGGTATTGTAATTCAATTTGTTTTTTGTGAACCTGTGATGTTGAAAAGTTAAAATAAAACTTAAATGACTGGCCTCGTGGCTTAGTTGGTAGTAGCTCTGCCTTCGAAGCCGAGGGTCGTGGGTTCGATCCCCACCCAGTGCATATACAGTATACAGTGCATAGTATGTATTTGTGTGATGAATTCAAATGTTTGCACTGTGCCTGGGTGTTTATATTTATGTATAATAAGTATGTATTTAAAAACTATATAAGTATTAAGTATATCAGTTATCTGGCCGCCATCATACAAGCTTTGCTTAGTTTGGGGTCAGGTGGTGTTGTGTGTGAATTGTCCACCAATATTTATTTATTTATATTTATTATTTAATAAAATGAAAAGAAATCAAACACTGCGTTCATACCTATAATACATTTAAGAACTAAACATATTTTTCATAAACTGAGACTAATTTTGAAAATTTTAGGTAGATCTATCTCTCTAATAACACTGAGGTACTTACTCTGAGGTCTGCAAATAAACGAGACCACGAGACAATTTTTAGATTTTCGTTTGGATTTTTTGGATGGTTTGGATCAAAAACCGCTTCAATTATTTAATTTTTTTGTGATACCTACCACTTGGGAAGACCCTTTGAAACAATATAAGAGTTGTTTCGAAAAAAATTTACAGTTTCAAACGTCGTCGAACGTAAATGAAAAAGCTTCCGACGACTTTAGAAAAAAAAGTCCTCCTAAAGTCAGTCTGCTTCACACGTCACAAAAACCATCGATATAAACCATTTGATGTGCCATTGAGCACCTTGAAATTGAAAATAAACTAAGTTTGTGTGTGTAGCGTAAGTGGTTTAACACCACCAATCTACTTGACCCCTAAAATCGCTAGTAGTCCAGTGCAATTACGGAAATAAATATACATAAAATTATGTAGTTTGGGGATTATGAAGGATCGATATGGAAGGATATTTAATCCATCCATCTGTGCATATTTAATCCAATTTGAGGAATTCTGGCGAGGTCAGCTCAAGGTAATTTCGATGAAAACGCGTTTAATTCGATATCTCGAGAACGGTTAGTGTTAGGCAAAAAAAATGTGGAGACCTTTTCTCTTCTAAATTAAAATTACTAAATGTTTTAACAATTTTTTTTTATTTTCATCAATATTTTTCAATCATTCATCGAAATGACCTTGACCAGAATCCCTCAAATTGAAATATTGTATGCTCAGAATACACCCCCCTATCGATCCTTTATAATCCCCAAACTACATAATTGTACGGTTTAAAAAAAATATATATATATTCCGTAATTGCACTGGACTATAGCGGCGAGGAACGCTGTGGTTCTACTTATTTTGGTTACCTATGACAACGAATAGTGATAGGTAAAAACGTCCGGCATTCACCGCTTCCTGCAACCGACTAGAACGGAAAGAGTGACCTCACTCTTTACAAACATGACATAATTCTGTGTGCCTGAAGTTTGGGAGGGCACATCCAATGGTATATATATCTATGACAAAAACACAATGACATGAAACGGGGCTGTTCTAGGAGTACCTACATTTATTATTCGTAGACACAATTATTATTGCATAAAATAGAAAACGGAATATGTGGTACATATATATGTAGTCATGTACCTACAAGTATAACATCAAAATTAGTGTAGATACCTACTGAATATTTGAACTGTCACGTTCCATACCTACTTACCGTGTAGCGCAGTACCGTCATTGAACGGTGTAAAATACTAGGTACCTATACTCTCGACTATTTGGTCGACCTACATACATAAATAATTAATAAGTTACGGTGGTCTAGTCGGGAGAACGGCGGCTGCCGATCCGGAGACCCCGCGTTCAAACCCCACACGCACCACTGTCTTTTCGAAGTCATGTGCGTAATGCCGCTAACTTAAAACGGTGAAGGAAAACATCGTGAGGAAACCGACATGTACCTAGAATCTTTCGAAGTCATGTGTCATCCGCCAACCCGCACTGGGCCAGCGTGGTGGATTATGGCCTTAACTCTCTTCTTGCGAGAGAAGGCCCCGAGTCCCAGCAGTGGGAACGTTTAGTGGGCTGTTGATGATGTTGATGTTGATGACATACATAAATAAGCAAATGAGGTGAAGTACAGCTTCAAAGTTTTGTCGATTTGTTGAAGAAAAAAAGGTGTGTGCTTAAGACCACACGGCAGAAGTGAAAACTTCATTAGCTGATTTTTGTATTAGGTAGGTATGTCGTATTATAATAAAATATTACGGATCGTATTAGTTGAATAAACGAGTAAAACAAGCCAGAAATTAATGTAAATATTTATTGAAATTTTAGTTATATACAAAGTAGCTGTTACCCGCGACTTAGTCCGCGCGAAATAAATACTAAGGTTACTCAGGCAGTACTTATTTGTATACCCAGATTGTATACACATTTATGGTTAGTAAAAAAAGTGTCCATGTTCAAAAAGTTGTTGGCCGGGGCCGGCTTTTTAAAAGTTACTCCAACTTTGTATGCATTCACACGGTGCACCCCTATGATGCCCCTAACATTGTCCGCAAAAAGGTTGGTGAGTGTAATAGGATTTTTGTTACCGACTTTCTCCTGTTCCGTCGATTCCACATACACTACACAGTCTCCACTACGATTTTCTGGGAATAGTATCTTTCTCTTATAAAGGGGTTTTCTAAATAGTTTGTAAGAAACATTTTCACTTGGATTTGGCTTCAATAGTTTTCTTTTTCTGGTCTGTTCGACGGGGTCACCCCCGTCGCTAGCGACGCTCATATTTATTTATACTATTGACTATTTGTACACAAAACTAAATATTTACACGAAAGAAACGAAATATTTACACAGCAAAACTAATTAATTTGATTGTGAAAATTATAAAGCACCCGTCGTGTTTTCCCGCCCAAAGAAAAGTCTTTTGGAGTTGGTAGCCGTCAGTGTTGCCACTATGATTTTGAGCTTGTCGCCAAATAGTTATGAAACAAAGTCGCCGGTTTTTATTGAATTATTAAGGGAATAACAGTCTGGAATAATACATAAGCTTTTTCCTTCTCCAACCTTCTACACTACACTAGTATATTCCCCTTTGTCGGTAACACGTCGTCTAAATCCGCTAAAAGGTTTTAAAAATTCACCAGTTTCAGCGACAAAGTCGCTAAAGTGTCAACACTGGTAACCGGTAGCGAGCAGCGAGAGAGAGAGAGAGAGAGAGTATCTATTGTCCCATGTCCTCCTCTAACAATTATCTTTCTCGGTCACGTTTGTTGACCATATTATCTTTCTCGCTCTAGCATCCCGAGCTTACCCGAAATTTCTTATCATATCCGAGCGTGATGATCACGTGATCATCAATCCATTTCACAGCCCACGAAAATTCTGTCCATAGCGCGCCTAAAGAAGTTTTCACTTCAAAAATGGAATTGTTACCTACCCAGTTAAAAAACAGAAACATTATTTAATTATAAGGTAAAGGCACCTTATTCCGTGGGGTTCTGGAATTGGCATCATATTCCGAGGTATTTAAAAATACGGCATTTACAAGAGATTTAATAACTGAAAACTAATGAAGGATCTTTCGTAACAAAAAAAACATATCTTTGCGTAGTTATATCGTCAAATAAGTAGTGTCATGTGTATACGTATTGAAATTATCGGTTAGTTTCGCATCAGAAGCTGGCCCGAACGCACACTCCATACGTTTTGGACCCTGTGCACGCGAGTACCATATTTTTTCAAATAGTGTTATTGTCGGTTTTTTTTGTACTGTGTGTCTACTCCTTTCAGGTAAATTATTGTAAAAATATCTTTTAAGGCAAAAACACATAGCTTTTGTGTATTTTTCTGAGTTAATTAAGTAAAAAATGCATTTCAAATATACCGCGGAATTAGGTTCTAAATATTTTAGTCAGTTTCTTATTCCGATGTACACCGCGGAATAGCGATTTCATAGAGTTGATTTATGTTTTTAATTTTAAAGCTTTTTTGTATAATTAGGCATAAATCTCTTTGGATTTGACAAATTAAATATTGAATGAATATTAAAATCTATTCCCGAGGTACATTTTTGCGTCACGTTCACTAATTATAACATGTAATAGGTGACTTATCTAACTGTTTTATTAATTCGTTGTATAGAAAAGATAAGAAAAAGAAATAAGGTTCATACACAATCCAATATAAGTGTAAGCAAGTGTTATATATAAATGCGACGATATTGCAAATAAAAAAAAATCTGTTCTAAAATTATACGAAAATCGTTTACTTTTTAGTACTCGGAATTAGGAAACATTATTTTATTATATGAAACGCTATTCCGATGTACAGTAGGTCGGGATAAGGTTCTATAAGCACGTTATTCCGCGTCATAGACACAACTAAAATACAGAGTGTTCATAGTTTTATATAGGTTACAATGCAGCAGTTTTAGTTTCAGTAATGTCAACACTATAATTAAAAATAATAAAATTACTAATTAGCTGTCATAACAGTTACAAAATATCACAAACTAAGGTAAGGTATTGTATAAACGTTTATTGATACGTTTTTTTTGAACTGGAATTTATTTTACTAACTAAACAAATGTAGGTTACTTTTTTTTTTATTTCTCTAATATATTCATTTTAATACATATATTCTTTGTTATAGACTAATGAAGCCTAGAATTAAATATACAGAAGACGATCTCCAAAATGCTATTACAAAGATCAAAAATGGCTGTAGCGTTTATTAAACTTCTCGAGACTTTAAGATTCCAGAGACAACACTGCGAGATAAACGCGACAAAAATACTGTACCAGTGTACCACGTAAAAGAACGGTGCTCACACAGTCGGAAGAAGTAAAAATTGTTGATTGGATCCATTACTTAGGAAAACAGGGGTTTCCAGTTTCTAAAGAAGAACTGAAGCAAGGAGTGGCAAAGCTAGTCGAAACACATTCAAATATAGAATTCCTGGTAAACACTGGCTAGCCAATTTTTATCAGGACACCCAACTGTTGCAAAAATCTGGATGTAAAATTGATACGAAAACAACACATAATTAAAAATACGTATGGCAAAGATTTTATGTATATGAATAAATAAATAGTAAATTTTGAGCACCATGTATCATTCCTACCTCTTCTTCTATTTTTTATTTTGGACACTCGGAATTAAGGGTCAAATACATCGGAATAAGGATTTTTCCATCGGAATAAGGTACTTTGGACTTTTTTCAGATTTAATTTAATTTTGAATAAAAAATTTAATCTTATAATCAAATATATAGTTTATTTAAAAAGTAAAAACAATAAAGCTTCTATTAAAAATAGCCAAACTGGCAGAGAAGTTCAGTAAATATCTAATTTTCAATGTCCTTTCGAGTTTTGGTGAAAATACCTCGGAATATGGTGCCTTTACCTTATTATATTATACAGTCTCAGATATAAAGTTCTAAGGCTCGTTATCTTTTCCAAGAACTCATTTTTTTTCTTGTGTATAATATTCGACATTTAGATAAATTCTGTCATGCCTTCCACCAGTATGTACTTACCTACTTCAAAATTGCTAGTAGGTATATCCTAGCTGTGTAGTGTTATCTACTCTATGAACTTTTCAATAAATTATCACTGTTAATTATTTAATTCTTCAAACTAGTAAATTATTTCCATAACAAACATGTTATTAAACACGGTAACTAAAGTTATAGCGTTCTTGTAAAATATATCTACGATTTTTTTAATTGCTTCTTATACGGGTAAAAACTACATGATCCTACTCTCAATCAACCTACCCTTTTTGTCCAGTAGAATAAAACCAACAAAAGAAGAAGCAGAATAAATAAATTTCCTTAATGTTCAAACTTGCCACTCACCACTAAGGAATGAATATTTCTAATTCATCACTCGCTGTTCAGTTCTGATGTTCCGCGGTAATAGCTTTCGTGACCTTTCAGCCTTCTCGGAAGCCGCACCGGGTGTAAAGTAAATATATGATGAGGTGCACCAACGTTATCAAACTCTAGACTGATGATGTAACGGAAAATAATCATGCAATATGAAACTAATAGCCAAAATACAGGTTTGTTTTACACCTAGATTGGGAATTTGGTTAATATATCCAAGTCAACATATTCAAGTCAGGTTTTACTAGGCATATTTATGTTCAGAATACTGCAGTAAGGAATGAAGGTGTTTTTTTGTAACTTTTAAAATAAACTAATGATGAATTCAAAGTACAAAGTTAATTAATTATAGATCACACCATAAGTTTTGCTTAACTTAAAAAAAAAGCAGCATGTTATAACCAATAGTTATTTGTTGTACAAGAGTGCAAAGTGGCTTTTTAACCGCGTGCTCAATTTTGATGACCGAGCAAGCGAAGGATTCTAAAGTTGATCAAAAATTAGAATCCTGAGCGTAGCAAGGGAATCAAAAGGGCACAAGGTGAAAAATCTTTGCACTCGAGTGTAACACGTAATTTTTCATCCCCCCCTAGCGAGGAAATTACTAAACGCTTTGCGCATTTTCAGTTTCAGTCGATTCTGTTGGCGTTAAATAAACTTATTGGTCGCTAGAATCACTTATTATTATGGTATTTCGGTTTTTCACTTGTATTAAATTTTATAAGTTTTAAACTTAAGTTTATAAAGTTTATTTAGCCATGGTTTTAACAATAACAACATGACGTGAAAATATGGAGAGTTGACCGATTGAGGTAAGGAGTTTCATGTGTAAATGAAAAAGTATCCGCCCAAATGCATTAAATTATAGTAGCGCTAAATTTGCATCAGGGTACATTTTAAAGGAAATTAATAAACGTACTATTCAGAATTCATGAAAGAAAAATATTGGCAGTCATAGGCACTGCCGATAGAAGTGGTAACTTATAACTCAGAATTTGATTTTTACTTTGGAAACTACGCGTGTGAAACCGGAGGTCGTGGCTATGAGCATGGCCATCTAGAAATGATGAAACATTTTTAAATGGCCAATGGGAAAGGCTGAGGCATTTCTAGATGGCCATTGGCTATGGTCCCGAATTTACCCGAAGATTTCTTATCATTCCCGAGCGTGACGCTAGAATTAAATTGACAGCCCACGAAAAATCTGTCTTTGGCGCGCCAAAAGAAGTTTTGACTTCAAAATACTTCAAAATATATTGTACCTACATGTTTTCTCAAAATAGTAATTATTTATTTGATGTTATATTTACTACATTATTTTGTACTGCACAAGTAGTTGAAATTATCTATTAGTTACTATTTTAGTAGTCAATAATATTTAATTATTTAACTCTGCAACTCGGCATACTTCAATTCGATTACAATTGATTCATTCACAGCATTTCAAAATGTTTTGCCATTTGAAATAACATTCTTTACCTCTATCCTCCATACGTGAAAAGAAAATTGCGCGCAAAGCATTTAAAAAAAAGTACACCAAAGAGGTTCCGAGTATGAGTTTTTAACAAATTAAAAATAAATGTATGATGAATTTGGCACCAAGGAGGTAGAAATAAATAGGTTAAATTACGTTTTGAATTCAAAACCTCAGTACACACGATGTTCTAAATTCAAATTTACTTTAACCTCTAGAAGGTAAAAACGACTTTTGCGCCCTGATATCGAAGAGCAAAAGTACTCTTTCCGAGCTGGTGGGATGAAAAATATTATGTTTTTTACTATTCAAAATACCTACTCTCCTTTACATTTTAGGCATTTTTTTTCATGCGATTTTTAAAAACAGAGGGACCACAGGCCTGATGGCATGTTTTCTACGTGCTGATTGAACGCTATCACTGCCCCTTCGGAGTTGGTAAAAGTGAAACCTCTCATCAAATCTTTGATTTTGGGGAAAATACAAAAATCACAGGGTCCTAAGTCGGGGTTATACGCAGGATGGGTGACGAGTTGTACTTTTTCGGAAGCTAAAAATGACTTTGTTTTGTAGGCCGTATGCTTAATGTTTAGATTTCTGTGGCCGTGTTTGTAGAAGCGTTGTCATGATGTAGAACGCTGCATTTTGGTCGTCCTTTGCGAACTTTTTCTAACAACCTGGGTAAACAAAAGGTAGAATACCACTCGGCATTAACACTCTTTTGATCTTCAAGTGGAATTGTACAGATGAGTCCAGTAGCTGAGAAAATAAACGCGATCTAATCATTTTTTACCCACGTTTCTCGCCTGCCTCGCTTTTGTTGGCCTGTTCTTATTTTTAAACACCCATTCACAAGATTGCTGTTTTTTTTCGGGGCCAAAACATAAAATCCACGTTTCGTCTCCTGTGACCATGTCATAAACAGCATCAGAATCTCCGTGGTCAGACTTCAGTAGCATCTGTGAGCACCATTCCACGCGAGCCCGCTTCAGCTCCGCTGTCAGTTCATGCGGGATTCAACGACCACAAAGTTTCCGAACTTTCAATTCTTCGTGTAAAATTTTCTGATCTTTTTTTTTTAAATAAAGAGTAACGAGACGAGCAGGACACGTGCCTGATGGTAAGCAACACGCCTGCCATATAACACCACAATGACACGCAGCTAATGGAACATGAAGACTCCAAATCATTACCTAGCACTGCACTGCGCTCGTCACACAGAGATCTAAGTTGTTATATCTCTAAGCCCTGTAATTTCTCTGGAAACATTGCCCTTCAAACCGGAACACATAACGTTTGGCTCATACCAATCCCCAATAGTCCTCGAATTGTCTCATAGGTAATTCGCAGGTTTTCTTCAATTAGCCGCTTAACAGTAGCCACATAATTTTCGTTGGCGGCAGTTGAAGGCCGCCCTTCACGAAATTCGTCATGTAAAGAAACTCGACCTCTCTCAAATTCAGCAAACCATAGCTTCACGGTGCTCAAACAAGGTACTTCTCTCCCAAAAACATTTTGAAAACGAGCGGCACAGTCATGCCAGAGAGAACATTAAAAAAAAATAAAAAAAATGGTTGTCTGTAAAGTCGGTTTACTGACGATAGTTGAACGTGACAACATCTTAAGAAAATACTGATTGTGTTAAGCGCCATCTAGGTAAAACATTCTGAAGCTTTTTGAAAAGCTGTTCAAAGCGCCATCTCTGGGTACATCATTGTACTAGCACAAGTTCTTAACTTCATATCGTCGCTTTTCTAAAACATGGACAGACTCCTTGCACGTAATACACATTTCACTTACTAGATGGTGCGAAAAGTAATAAGGCGAGGTAACGGTGGTAAATATTATCTATTCTATGGCGGTAACGTTACATGACGTCATGTTTTGCGGGCGTGCAGCCGGTTTCATCGAATTATAAGACGTTATCACGTCAAAAACATCGCTCTAAAATCTTTTCCACTTAATTCCATTTTCGTTGCGTTCGTAGAATTTTGATGTGTGATAAAAAAAACAATAGACAGACACATGAGTTCCCGCCAATTATTTTTTTTGAAGTGAACACAACTTTTGGTGCGCCTTGACAGATTTTAGTGGGGTGTGAATTAAATTCTAGCGTCATGCTCGGGTATGATAAGAAATCTTCGGGTAAACTCGGGACCATAGCCATTGGCCATCTAGAAATGCGTCAGCCAATGGGAAATGCCAAAAGAGCGTGGCCTGCCCATCATGGCATGGCCATCTAGAAATGCGTCAGCCAATGGGAAATGGTGACGCATTTCTAGATGGTCATGCCATATGCCATGATGACCAGGCCACACCCTCCGGTTACACCCGTGTAGTTTCCAAAGTAAGCTATCAAATTCTGAGTTATAAGTTTTCACTTCTATCGGCAGTTCCTATAACTGCCAATGTTTTTATTACTACGAAGGTTGCATCGTTCCAATAAATATTATATCATTCGAAATTCAAACAGGTCCGATTACGTATCTAGAAGTGCAAAACTTTTAGTGTGACCCATGTATTATTAATGTGACACTTTAAATGACATTGTTATTATTTTTGGGATTTATTTTTAGTATTAAGTTTTGTTAGTAGTACCTATTACATTAATTATTTTGATAAATATGAATAACTACTTTCTACTATTATGTAAATTATAATACGGGGATGTGATTTCAATTTAATATTGGCACTTCCTGAAACTGCTACATACCGGGTACCAAAATTATCTGGGAAATAGCTCGGTTCATGAAACGAATCTGTTCTAATTTCTATTTTTTAAATTATCTTCTAGATTGAGACATCCTAAAGGGAAAAAATAAGCATTTTTCGACCATGACTTTGCAGACCATTACGACGTAAATATAATACATGTATAATATAATGCCTCAGAAGGGCTTCCCAACTCCAACCTCAACTAAGGAGAGCAAAATAAATTTACATGCTCGAACCATTTGCAGATATAAAAATGTTTTATATTCTGGCGTCAGGTGTAATAAATATCCATTGGATAGGCAGTTACCTTTCCGAATGGCGGGATTGACGAGCTCGCCCTAACTCGTTTGACCTTTCCCGAGGCACTGAAGATTGGTTGTACATATTACAGGGAACTTTCATTAATACCTATCGATATTCCCTCAAGTAACTTGGGGTATGCGGCTTCGGGTTAACCACGTCCAAGGTAAAATGTGGGAAGTTATATTAAATCGCTTCAACATCGTTATCAACCCACATTTTCCAAACATTTTTTTATTAGACCTCTGTTTTCACTCTGAGAAAACTTACAGTCACTAAGATTTAGTCTGAACTAATATGCCTCTCCTGTAAAATTAACTCAGTTCTCTCAGAGTGACCAACATTATGTACAAACGATCGAATACCTATATTTATTTTTTAAATTTCCTATCCTTAATATTTTGCACAATTTTACGACACAAAAAATCCAAAATACCAAAATATCGAAATGGTAGGTTGAGAGACCTGCTGAGTGAAAGATGTAAAACACTCCTAGATTGTTGCTGAATTGCAGTGCCCTATCGGAGCCCGTTGTTACCGCTCACCTTATCATCGAATCAGTGATATTCTCTGTCTACAACCATCGATACATTGGTAAGTAATTAGCTGCGTCTCTATGTGTATCGAAAGTAGTTTACACAATACACACAACCAAACTACTTGACCCCTAGAATCGCTAGCGGCGCGATATGCTGTGGTTCTACTTATTTTGGGTGTTGATAACGAACAACGAATAGGTAAAAACGTCCGACGTTCACCGCTTCCTGCAACCGACAAGAACGGAAAGAGTGAGCTCACTCTTCCCAACGATGACATGATACCGTGCGCCCTGAAGTTTGGGAGGGCACATCTGTGTATTGAGATCGTTGTCTGCAACATAATGAAGCAAATAAATGATTGAGTATTGAGTTTGTCGATCTACTAGGTACTCTTCAAGTAGATACTTATTTTAGTACTTATTTAGGTACATATATTATATTATATCCTAGCAGCGTCCCGCAGTTTTTCCCGCGTAGTTCCCATTCCCGAAATTTTAAAAAGTAGTCTATGTGCTATTCTGGATTATAATCTGTATTATATTTTTCAACCGGCCCTTCTACCGCCTAACTAAATCGGCTATGATAATGAAATGAGATTGCAATATCAAAGCTATGACAATTTTAGTTAGGCGGTAGACCCTCCGAATCCTCCGATCCGTTTAGCTGTTCTGTTGCGATGGAGCAATAAACATTCAAGCTATTTACATTCATAATTTTTATATACATTTATAATATTAGTAAGATTATTCGTATAATCATATAGATTAATTAGTTAATTTATTGATACAATTAATTAAATATATTTTAATTGCATATGTATTCTTCTTTCTGGATTTTCTACTTCTTGTTTCGGTAACCTGTTTTCTGACCTGTCCACGCGTTATTTTCCAATCTAAGGCTGCTGGTGGTGGTTAGTTAAGGCTGCCAACGGTCACACTATATAGTAAGGTATAAAGGTTAATTATTATTATTATTATTATTATTTTTTTATAAATATTGGTGGACAATTCACACACAACACCGTCTGACCCCAAACTAAGCAAAGCTTGTGTGATGGCGGCCAGATAGCTGATATAATACTTATATTGTATTCAATTAAATTTATTTATTCATACCATAGGATACAATTATCACTTGGTAGCGTCCAATAATAGTATACAATATCTTTTTTCTTTTCGTGATTACAATTTAACCGGCCTGCAAAAAGGGCTTAGTCAGGCAATGTCTTAAATCATGTTAGATTAAGTACTCAATATAACAATTATTTAAAATGTTTTCAATCCATTATTTAGATTTAAGTTACCAACATCTCGTTTCCATTGTCTTTCGTCACGAATGAAGTCTTCCGAACAGTAATAAGCTTTACTTAACAAACGACTCCTTATAGCATTTTTAAACTTTTTCCCTTTGAGACTTGCCTACTGTTTCGGAGTTACGTTGTAAAATCGTAGGTATACAATTTCCAATAAAGAAAGCATTGGTTTTTTGTAACTTACATCTAGGAAAAGTCAATATGTGTGTATGACGAGTGTTTGGGTTCAGGTCGGACAACTTCTCATAGATGTTTAAATTTTTTGGCAAACATGATACATTCGTAAATGTATAAGCAAGGCACCGTTAATATATTTATATTTTCAAAGATCTCTCTTAATGATTATTTAGTGGATAGATTGTAAATTGAACGTACTGCTTTTTTTTGTAAAATAAAAACAGAGCTCATATCAGCGCCTGACCCCACAACAAGATACCATACGACATAATACTGTAGAAGTATCTGCAATGCACCAATCTAGCGGTTCCAACATCTGCTATTTTCCTAATTTGACAAACTGCGTGTGCCGCTGAACTAAGTTTGTCAGTTAGGTTATTATTATGTATACCCCATTGCAGTTTAGAATCTATTGTCATCCCTAACAAGTAGCTGTTTCAATGGGTTCTTTAATTTTTCCTTTCATTTCTATTTTTAGGTCCGCTATTTATACGTTAGGGAGAGAAATTTTTATTTGTTTTGCGTTTATTGGTTGTAAGACTAAATTGTGCGTATCAAACTATTGACATATTGTATTTAAAATTTTGTTAATTGTCGTAAAGTTTGCGGCATAGCTCTGTGGGTCAAAGTCGCGGGGTCACTCTTCGCACTCCCTCTACGAAGTCGGACTCGCCCTTGGTTCCGGGTTCTGTAGCAGCAAGTAACATAATAGATAAGATCTTGTAGTTCGTTGTAACTTTGATCGATAAAAATGATCGTGGCTCTGTTCGGCTCTCTTGTCTTTCCTTATATATTGTGTCTTCAACTTACTGTGTCCTCTGTTGCTCTGTATAATTCTTGTTCCCGAGCGAACGATTGATTAAGCCAAGATAAGTATTCTAACTGTTGTCTAAGATTTACTTGTGTACAGATTGTGTATGTGAAGGCGCAGAGTTTTCTTGACCACGATTCTTTCTCTGTAGTCTATAGGTGCACCGAAAGTGGCATAAAATAATAAACAACATTTAAATACCATTATTGGGTTTTCTATTCATCCTACCATCTTTTAAGTAGTTGACAGCACATTCACATCTAAGCTCACAGAATCAAGGCTATCCTGATGTAAATTAGGTTATAACAGCGCAGAATCTCTGCGCCTTCACATACACAATCTGTACACAAGTAAATCTTAGACAACAGTTAGAATACTTATAACAGCGCAGAAAACTCTGCGCCTTCACATACACAATCTGTACACAAGTAAATCTTAGACAACAGTTAGAATACTTATCTTGGCTTAATCAATCGTTCGCTCGGGAACAAGAATTATACAGAGCAACAGAGGACACAGTAAGTTGAAGACACAATATATAAGGAAAGACAAGAGAAATACTAATATTAATTAGTATATTTTTTTGTTATTTAATAATTATTCACCAACCAACTTGGTGACTAGTATATTTATTACAATCTAGCCTAATTTGGAAAGTCTAGGATAATGAGTAATTTTTTTATGACATGGTTTGCTAAATAATAAGATTTAAGTGTGAGATGAATTTTAATAAAGAATTTGAAGTGTAAGATTGTGCCCATACGCACTTTTATTATTGTCTGTATTAGGGCGAAGTCACTTCGTTCATGAGTACTTTGTATATAATATTTATAAAGCTAAATTGCACTAACACTGCACTTTGAACACAGGTATTAATTTAATTTGCACTAAATCAACTCAAATGGTTTGTCCGTTTGAGCCTCCGCACTAACTCAGTGTTGTCAAGAAGCGGGATTGCCTCGACATTAACATGGTAATGAAGCCTTCGTTCATGAGCTTCTGAAATGTATTTATAACGTACTAAAAAAACTGCTCATCAAACTCAGATCGAGTTCAAACCAAGTTTCAGTAGAAGTTTGCATGATATTATACATCATAATTTTTTTTAGTTTTATCATTATCTTAGTTTAGAAGTTACAGTTACATTTTACCACACTGGAAATGTCTCTCGTGCAAATTATTCAGTAGGTATAGAAAAAAAATAATTAAAGAAACCTTAGATTTTTTTAGGACCTATCCATAGACAGACCACGCGTATGGGCTTAATGAAAAAAAAGTGTGTTTCAGTTCTAAGTATGGGATACCCCCAAAATTTATTGTTTTTTTATATTTTTGTGTAAAAATCATAAGCCGTTTACAGCATACATCAACTAACCAAGTTTCAACAGTATAGTTCTTAGTTTTGAAAAAATACTCCAATAATAACATCAACCTGCACATATGTACCTATGTACATAATTTATCCCAAAAGAAAATGGCATCCTTATATATTAATTTCTTGAAAATTTGATCGAATACTCAGTATTGCAGCTTTTTCGAAATCTAACACACATACTTACCTACACCATACAACTAAATGAATATTATTCTAACTGAAATATTTGCTACAGGAAAATTAGCCTTTTGAAAAATGTCATTATAAAAAGCAGACCAAACGTATAGTTGGCAAATGTTAGGTTCGGAAATGAAACAAAGTGAAAAGATTGGCAATAGGGTACAATCCTGAAAAAAACTAAGTAGCCCGTTAGTTAGATTGCCAAAAAATATTGTACACGTATTTTTTCTTTTGTTTCACAAACAAAAAATGACGAAGATACAGCGCTTCAAAGTTGCGTGTGACGTCACTTGTGAGTTGATTTTTACTCACGAGTGACGTCTCGACCCCCCCACTCTCGAAGTTTGATGGTCTATATCTTTGACGATTTTTAAAATTATGAAAAAACAAAAAATATGTGTCATGATCTAGCTGACGGACTAATTAGGATGGTGTATTTTTAACCCAGTCCGGTACCCTAGTGATTTAATTTGTTCGGAGAAATAAAATTCTGCGAAACGTTAGTTGGCAAGTGATAATCTTTTTAAATTAAATATAAATTGATAATCGCCCAAACAGTTTTCTGCGAAAAAGCAGATACTTAACCACTTATTAGACACTATTATATACCTACTATTAAAGAAGTGTTCTAACTTTCTGATATTTCAGTTATTCTACCGCCAAGCAGTAAATTGCAAACATTACTGTGCTCCGGTTTGAGGAGAAATGTTTCCAGAGAAATTACAAGACTTAGAGATATAATATCTTTGATCTCTTGACTTTTCATGTTCCAATTGTTGCATGTCACTGTCCTGTTATGTGGTAGGTATGTTGCTTACCATCAAACACATGTTCTGTTCGTCTCGTCATTCTATACTATAAAAAAACAAATATACCTTTATATACCTACAGAATTTTAATTGAGTTGTAAACAAATCAGACAGTAATTGTAAAGTAAGCTGACTTTATAAATTAAATAAAGTAGCCAAGTGCGAGTTGGACTCGCCCATGAAGGGTTCCGTTGCAGCAAGTAACATAATATACATAGTACACATAGTTCTTGTAGTTCGTTGTAACTTTGATCGAAGTTTTAATAATAGTGTATTTATGACGTACTAAAAAAAACTACTCATCAGATCGAGTTCAAACTAATTTTCGTTGGTAGTTTTCATGGTAATGTACATCATATATTTTTTTTAGTTTTTTCATTCTCTTACTTTAGAAGTTAGAGGGGGGGGGACACACATTTTACCACTTTGGAAGCGTCTCTCAAGCAAATTATTCAGTGTAGACAAAAAATAAATTAGAAACCTCAACATCATTTTTGAAGACCTATCGATAGACATCCCACACGTGTAGGTATGATGAAAAAAAATTTTTTGAGTTTCAGTTCTCAGTATGGGGGGCACCCCTAATTTTAGTTTTTTTTTTAAACTTTTGTAAAAATCTTAATGCGGTTCACAGAATACATCTACTTACCAAGTTTCAATAGTGTAGTTCTCATAGTTTCGGCAAAAAGTGGCTGTGACATACGGACGGACGGACAGACAGACAGACAGACAGACAGACAGACAGACAGACAGACATGACGAATCTATAAGGGTTCCGTTTTTACGTTTTACGGAACCCTAAAAACAACAATCAGTGTCAATGAACACTCTTTTATTGGTCTAGTTTTGGAAATTCCCGAAGAGCAATAATTGTCAAAACTGAGGCATATTTCGTCTAAATATCGTAATGTTTAAGAAAGTCGATATTATTGTAGACTCGGTCATAACTTACGCACCTGATGAAAATTTCGTGAATAAATTGGTACTTAATTATGACTTAATGTTCTAACTTTGGTTATTAGTAACTAGGCACTGAGGCCCGGTTCACACGACGCGGCTGCTAACGCCGCGCCGCGCCGCGCGACGGTTTTGTTTCAATACTCACGAGACCGCAGGTTTTCGCGGTTTCTGCTCCGGAAAGCTACTGCGCAAGAACCGCGCGCAGCCACGCGGGCGCCGCGCGGCTGCCGCAGCCGCCGCGGCCGTAAACCGTGTCATGTGTATTGAATTCAATTTTATATGGAAATCTGCCGCGCCCGCGCGCGGGCGCGGTTGCCAGCCGCGCCGTGTGAACCCTCTCTGTTGAATTCAATTTTATATGGAAATCTGCCGCACCCGCGCGCGGTCGCGGTTGGCAGCCGCGCCGTGTGAATCGTCTCTGAGAGTCATAAAACGAAGTTTTTCATATTTAGTTATCCATACATTCGTTAAGATGGCAAAAGGTTTATTTAGGTGTTCTAAAGGTGTAGTTTAGTGTAGTTTCCAAAGTGAACTATCAAACTCTGAGTTGTATGTTTTCACTTCTATCGGCAGTTCCTATGACTGCCAATTTTTTTAAATCGTATGAACGGTGTAACAATAAAAAAGTTTCATTAATTTGTTCGTCCATTGAAATGATAAATAAAATTAGATGATTTGTCGTTATTCTAGTTAACAATTTTTTTTCTTTATAAGTAAATAATCGTTTTAATTATGTAGGTAAAATTTAGAATTGTGACATCAAACTTATATACCTATTGGATAGTATCCTATAAGTAATGGACCTCATCAAATCAATAGCCGTGTGACGAAAATTTTCAGCGTGCATGGAAATTTTATTCTAGGAACTTAATTATGAGGCCAGATGAAAACTACATATACTAGGTAGGTAAGTATAAAACAAAATTAATTAGAACTATGGAATAAAATGATGGGATAGGATTACAATAAAACAAATAAGTCTTAATATCACAATTTAATGGACAAATACTAAAGTAAAAGTTTTACGTAAGTTATGTATTTCGTAGATATTGAAAATATGTACTATATTTTAAATTGATTTTCAAGATAATTACATAATACATTGAGTTCCTTATTCTAATAAAATTATGAGAAGAGAGAAAACATCCTTAGCAGTCAATAAATATATGAGTATTCTATCAATAAAACATTACCACATTAATTCATATTTCGTTATTAGCATTTAAACAAAACAATAGTTTCCATAATCTATTTAACTTCATGTTTAGACTAGTGGATAATAATCTAGCTAGAAAATATGATAAAATGACTCTACATAGATCTAAAAAACGAAATTCTTCGAGCTCTACTATACAATATAATTGGTATCTATCTAAGTGGACTTATTAATTCTTGAATATTTCGTGACTTCTGCAAATAATATACACCTACTTACTACGTTTTACACAAAATTGACGATCCACCCTTGCGTGTTTTATCCAGGAAAATTTGATATATAATTATTTTAAGGAGTGTATCTTTAGAGTAAAATTATTATTTTCTGCTTATATTCGGTGGTAAGTGTAGTAAATTGAAAATTATGATTGGAACATACCTAGACGCCCATTCTCTGGATTGAAAAGTAGGTACTAAAACTCCATTCGTCTCTTCGGTGAAAAATAACCATCAAAACCCACAAGAAGTGGAATTCAAAAATAACCCCATATCAAATGGTTTCTGGTTAGTTTACTCATTATCAAATATACCCCTAGATCACCACATTGGATTAGAGGTAAGTAGTTTTGTGAGAAAATAACCTCAATAAACACCTGCAGAAGTCATGGCAATTTTTAACAATTGTTATAGTCCATAATGTAGTGAATCGATTCTGAGATATATTGGAATGCTTCTTAATTGAATCAAAGAGATATGTTTGCAAAATCTTTCTAAACACGATTAGAAAAACTAGAGAACTAGAAAAACGCCTTTAAAAATATGCTTAAAATTTCAAAAACCCAATTGGCAAAACATAACTTATTTAAATATACATAATATACTATTAAAATAGCAACTACTCGTATTAAAATATCAAGGAACTGCACCCTTTTATCTATACAATACATTAATTTTATTTAAATATTATTTTCATGAACGAGAAAATTTATATTAAGTTAAAGAGATGCGATTAAAAAGTTACATAAGAGATAAAACTAGCAGATCAAGTATTTATTAATAGAACGCATGTTAATTTAAAATGGTGTACAAATTTTGTTAAAAAAATATCGTAGAATTGGTATCATTGTTCCCCTTTCGTTAATTGAACTCTATTAGTAAAAAATCGTTTCAATTAAAGATACAGCCTCATTTTTTCAATTTCAATAATGGCCGCTCAGTTCTGTTATATTTTTAATTGGCACCAATCAATAAAATATTTCAAATATCTAAATATAAGCTACTAGTAAAAAGTAAAGTTTTGTAATTTATTATTCGCTAATGTATCTAATTTCGTAAATAGAATATTAATTTATTATATTATATAGATACATTTAAAAACGCAGAAAACTTTTGACACAGTCAAGGTAAACAATGTTCTTGGTGAAGCGCTATTACAAGTTCCTATATGTGTTTAGGCTTCTATAAAAGATAATGCTCGTACCTAGTTTAAAACTTGAGTAACTATCAGCACAAACAATTTTTCGTCACCGACTTCTTTATAATTCAGGATTCCGGAACGTAATAAGGGCTATGTGAATTTTTTTAACGGTCAAATATAAATATGTACATGTAGTCTTCAAATGTTCATTGCCATACAACAGTCAAACATGATTTTATGGTTAATGTCTTCATGACTATGTTTGCAAGCCTATAAATAAAGGACTATGTCATTTGTCTCACTTCTAGAGAGAACGTATGATAATAAAAATATCAAAGGATAATTCGAAAATTTTAGCTCTTAAACCATAAATCAGTAAGCTTGAGCTAGTCAACAAAGCTACACCACGTAACATGATTAATCGTTGGAACTAAGTAATCCAGAAATAGCTGAAGCAGTAGTTCTGTAGAACTAAATCAATTGACGGAAATATATGCCTCATTTACAAGTTTGTTTCCAAGCCTGAATTATAAACAAAATTCGGTCTGAAATATAAGCTAATCAGCGGGAAAGTTTAAAATAACGATCAAATTCCGGCAGAGAAGTTTAAATGTCACTTTCTAAAAGGCCGGGCCGTTTGGGGGTCTCGCAATCAATTAGCTGAATGTCATCGGAAGCAGAGGGTCCACCACTGGCGGCGGCGGGTTCAGGGTCGTCGAGACGCAGAATTTCTACGCAGACACCAGTCTCTTCAGAATCGACCGCCGTCCGGCTCGGCCGGCGGTCGAGCTCCTGTCAGGTACCTATCATGTCCGACCCTTCATTGTCTTCCAAACTCTTCTCTGCCAACCGGAAACTCTCAAGAAACTCGTTCAAATCTACCAGCCCATCCTTATTTATGTCCATCAAGCGACAAATGTCCACCAGCTGCTCCTGAGTCATCGGATTTGGCATATACTTACCTATCAAATTGCACGCTTCAGAAAACTCCTCCAAAGTTATGAACCCTGAAAGACGAATCATTTAAATTTTCCGGCAAATGTTTCAAAGTATTATTAAAAGCTTTGATTTGGCAATACCTGAGTTGTCCTTGTCGAGAATCTTGAATATCGCCTCGAGACTTCTCTTGTTTTTGTACAGAGTTTCGACGACCGTTTGGGTGTCAGATCGGCGCCCAGTTTTCTGAAATCGGAGTTGTAAAGTGTCATTTGTCACGTCTATCTCACGCATGCTTTTCAAAATTACTCCAATTGGGGCAGTGGAATTTTTACGACGGCAATAGAAATCGTCGTTAGATAAATGGCTCGTGACTAATTGGAATTCTTCTTTTTAGAAATGAGGAAACATTTCTTTCTCATGTTTCAAAGCAGATATATCAATGTTTGTATTAAGACAACGTTATCGATAAAATATCGGAGCCTCATTAATGAAAGTCCATAAGTCTGAAATATAATTTATTTAGTAAATAAATTCTAATGTCTTAGACTACTGGTAGTTGACTTGTATGACAAAAGTAAGAAAGACATATTCATACGCAAACTTTTCAAAGGACATCGAAATCACTAAACACGGTAGAAAAATATGAAGTATTTGAATAAATTTTAATGCAGCAAACAACTCGAAGGTATCTCCGTATTCCATTCGCCGCGTCCACCTAAATTTGTTATCTGCCTTTAGGCTAGGCCAAGGTACGTGGCCTATTGTATTAATTACATAGTCTGCCCTCCATTAATTTAGAGTCTAATAACAAGCAAAAATAGTCTAGAAGTCTTTAAGTGAAAAGAACACAAGCTATCGTTACTATTTTTTAACATTATTCTGAATTATTTTTGTGTATAATTTTTATTTGAATTGTCAATAAAATGTAGCTAGATCTACCTCGAAAAAGTTCTTCACATATATCTTCATCAGCACTCTGCAAGGAAATTCTACCACCGGGACCATAACTGGTACAACTTTAGTAACATATAATATTTCAAGAAACTAGCAGCGCCCCTCGGTGTCAACTGCATAGTTCCAGTCCCGGTTGTTTTCACGCGACGAAAGGTATGTGTTACTCTAAACTATGATTTATTTATCTGTGTTCCAAATTTTTACCCGATCCATTGTGTCGTTCCGTCGTGATAGAGCAACAAGCATACAAACAACCAAACATCTGCATTTATTTATTTATTTATGGTAAACAAAACAGGACATTTACAAAATAATACAAAGAAAGAAAACATAATTGTTCTGAGCAGGTAAATATCCCTAAGCATGTGAACACAGAAAGATTTAACAGTTGATTATTAATAATTAGAAAAGAAAATGAATAATCGAAATACAAATATAAATATAGTTAAGCATTTTTATAAGCTATCTAATACACAAAATACACGAGTGAAAATATTTTAGTTAGTTTTATTTATAATGTTATAAGGATCTCACATTAGCAGTCAAGTCGAAGGTGTCCATGTATCGCACCCGGCGCGTGTCAGGGTCTGTTCGCACTAGCTTGTCCTTCAGCATCCTCCAGGGAAGGCCCAAATGCGTGATTTCTTCCATCGCTTGGCACCAGTCACTGATTGTTATGTACCCTGCAATGACAGATGTTTTACCGTCAAACTAATGTATGTTTATTAAATGCAAGTATAACGCAGTAAACCTATGGCATAGAATAGATAATATAGATAGAACGGACACTCCCCACCCCCCGCCAATTTCAAGGTTCCTCCCCCTCAAGTACGCGAGAAGCACTCAACGAAGGGTTGTATCGGATGACAATTTTCTATGAAAATACGACCATGATGCTGTGTTATTTAGGTACCAAATTTTTCATCTGTCTATGGTTCAAGGTTAGACAAAAAAAAATATTTTCAATTAAAATATCTACAAGTAGGTACTACTATATTGAGGTACGAGAATAATTTATTTTTACCCGTATTAAATAGAATGACAAAGCCAGCAAATAACCCACATTTGATGAATGCTTAGGGAAATAAAGCGATACTTTTAATAAAGTTAAAAGAAATCAACTCTGTGAAGAAGTTTCGACGGAAAAACAAATGTAGGTACTGTTATTAAGTATGTCAATATTTTAAAGTCAAATGGAAAAGTACATGAGTACACGTTAAGAGTCTAAATGTGAATAATAAATAAAATTAAAAAACTGGAAACACTATTAAGAGTCTTTGATGTTCAAAATGTCGTCTGTGAAATTGGATCATAGTTGATCTAATTTCCACGCGCCGTGTTCTCGACTTAAAATTATTAGTTCAGGTAACTGTAAGATTGCTCAAAATGTTAGTTTTCAAGGATAACATAAGTGAAAGAAAGTGAATAGAGCAGCTTTCGAGGCACATCTAAAATTACTTTATCAATAATTTAAATGTTGGTTTGATTTTTATTATAATTTCATGGGTGTTTTGTGTCTAAAGGCTATGTAATTTTTTTTTTTTGTTATTATTTATGATTTTGACTTTGTAAATCATCTATAATATGGATTGAAATATATGAAATTAAATGAAATGCTATTGACATAATCTCCAATGCCATGGTTATTCGCAGTGCGTTCTTTTCCAAGAGCGACTTGAAACATCTTTGTATGGAGCAACCTAAATCGAATTTCGAAGAAACAGTCCCAGGATGAGCAAAATAATGTTTTTTTTTCGACATTAAATTATAAACACTACATATTAATTTACTGGATGACTTTCAAAGTAAAAAATGCAATAATTTGCAGCGATTAACGTAGCACTGGATTTTTAGGGGTATGTCTGTTTTTTAACAACAGGCGTCGAAACTATTACTAGCGTTAGTTGGACCACTAGTCTTATTGTTATCTAAATTGTATGTATCCTTTATGGTGTGAACAATAAAGAATTTTCATTCATTCATTCTACTATAAATCCATATACATATGTGCATAATGCATATGTTATGCTTTCCTTGTAGCATACGCTTCACATAATTATGTAGATACACGAAATCTTAATGAAAATAGATACCTAATAATCATTATTAGTTACTACCTTTCTACTGCGTCGACCCTTTAGACCCTCAGAGATATAAGAATACGTATTTTATTTAAGCTGACTGATTTGCATGATCTGATACCGCCTGATCCTTTTTTCTATCTGAATGCTCGTAGCTCGAAAAAGTGACATCGTTTAATGGTCGATGTTCCAAAGACACGAACAAAGAGCTTTGACTCTACTTTTGTGATAAGAACGTCTAGGCTGTGAAATACGTTGCCTGATTGGTTATTCCCCGATGTTACAATCTTTGTGTCTTCAAATCGACAGTGAATCGGTTTTTTTTCTAGGTAAACACGCTCCATCGTAGACCGCATCGTCGCTTAACATTAGGTGAGATGGCGGTCAAGTGTTAACCTATAAAAGTAAAAAAAAGCTATGTTTTTATTAGGCATAAACATTTTGTGTTGCCGTACCTTATATTTTTATCCAGAACTACTGAGCACATTAGTAATTACAGGTTAATAATATTTTTTATCGAGATTTAAATATTTTGCGTACATATTTTTGTCAGAATAATATCCACAGACTAAGTATGGACATGTAACATCTAAATTTATCCAAAAAATATAACCGTCTTTACACGACCTGGTTCAAAATCGTGACTTTTGAAATTTTTACCTAATTGGCTTTCGATTTATGCTTACAACCATTTTCTTTCAAAATTTACAGATACAGTTTCCCACTGCTTAGCCTGTGTTTAAAGAAACAGAAGCATATTGCATACGAATTTACATGTTTATTACAAGAGTTCACATTTTTACTTAATTGCAGTAGGTACCATTTTGACTACTTGAAACGTAAGTTTTAATATCTCTGTTATGAACAGTTCAACTCCCGCAAGGTGAACTCGTTCACGAGTATGACGGGTGAAATTCAAACCTACGACCTTGCAATTGTGAAGTCGGAGGAATTCTTCCCACTAGGTCACCATAGCCACAAACAACCACATGCCAGCTAGTAAAAAAATAAAATTTAATGTTAACCCAAAACTGTACAGAACTCTGCGGAACTAATTACTTTATTCACTAAAATGGAAACAATTAGTTGTTCGAGTTTCAAAGCAAGGTTCTGGGTACATCCGGAAAAGGCCTTGTTTCGGGTATTTCACAAGTTTTCGAAAACAAGCTTTTCTAATAAAACATTCAGTCTCTCCTACTTTTACTTCAGTAAACTTGTGCTAGCGCCGGGCTATATACTCGTATGTACCTGGTGAGGAAAGCACCAGTATGGGATCCCCCTTAAATATTTATTTTACTTTTAGTGTTTGTTGTTATAGCGGCAATAAAAATACATCATCTGTGAAAATTTCAACTGTCTAGCTATCACCGTTCTTGAGGTATCTCAATCCTGGTGACCGACGGTCGAACAGACGGACAGCGAAGTCTCTATAATAGTCTCGTTTTTACACATTGGGTGCGGAACCCTAAAAACCCTAATTTCTGTTCTATTTTTTGTAGCGAATTAAAGTATGTGCTGTTTTTACTAACCCTTCTCTGATAATAATTCTGGTACCTGGATGACCGAGCTTTGCTCGGTTTGAATACTATATATACTTAGATACCTACAGATAAATGACTCAAAGAAATAGATTTTCTTAATAAAAAAAATTGGCAGTCATAGGAACTGTTGATAGAAGTGCAAACTTATAATTTAGAATTTGATAACTCACTTTGGAAACTACACGGGTGTAACCGGAGGGTGTGGCCTAGTCATCATGGCATAGCCATCTAGAAATGCGTCAGCATTTCCCATTGGCTGACGCTTTTCTAGATGGTCCCGAGTTTACCCGAAGATTTCTTATCATACCCGAGCGTGACACTAGAATTCAATTCACAGCCCACGAAAAATCTGTCTAGGCGCGCCAAAAGAAGTTTTCACTTCAAAAAAACATAAAAAAATAGAGAAGCCGTCTGGATTTGAACCCGGAGCTACTAGTTCGTGACCGCTATGACCACCGACTTCCCATCTGAGCTATTACCTACGCTTTCGCGTCTCGCGGCGAAATTTACCTTCGCATTCATTAGAATGCGAAGGTAAATTTCGCAGTAAATTTAGACATTAGTCTAATGTGACAGGTTTTCATTGTTTACGCATAATATGCTTTTTTTTTTAAATGAAACCTAACTAGGTTTCATTTTATCTCGATTTAGCGCCCCCGAAACCCTCTGCATACATAATTTCATCAAAATCGTTCAAGCCGTTTCCGAGATTCAGATTCTATATATATATACAAAAATTGCTCGTTTAAAGGTATAAGATATAGGTACATAATATATTATAATCTTATCTTATATATAAAATTCTCGTGTCACAGTGTTTGTTTCCGTACTCCTCCGAAACGGCTTTACTGATTTTAACCAAACTTTATATGCATATTCAGTAGGCCTGAGAATCGGCTACTAGCTATTTTTCATGCCCCTAAGTGTTAGGGGTTGTTCGCACCAAAAAAAATTTTTTTAGTTTTCTGTCAAAAATTTTTGTTTTTATTTTTTTATATTGTGGCGTTAAAAAATGTATACAACCCTAAATTTTTACCTTTTTATCACCAACCCCTATTTTTTAAAAGCCATTTTAGTAATTTAATCATTTTTCATCCTGCTCGATAACTGATCAATTATTATAGTCTTTTTAGGGTTCCGGAAAACGTAGAAACAGAACCCTTATAGATTCGTCATGTCTGTCTGTTTGTATGTCTGTCCGTCCGTATGTCACAGCCACTTTTTGCCGAAACTATGAGAACTACACTGTTAAAACTTGGTAAGTAGATGTATTCTGTGAACCGGATTAAGATTTTTACAAAAATAAAAATAAAAATAGGGGTGCCCCCATACTTAGAACTAAAACTAAAAAAATTTTTTTTCGTCAAACCTGCACGTGTGGGGTGTCTATCGATAGGTCTTCAAAAATGATGTTGAGGTTTCTATGATCAGTTTTGTCTACACTGAATGATTTGCGCGACAGACCCTTCCAAAACTTCTAAAATAAGAGAATGATGAAACTAAACAAAATATATGATGAACGTGCAAACTACCAAAGTAAATTGGTTTGAACTCGATCGGATGAGTAGTTTTTTTCTGTACGTCATAAATACTTGGCTGCTTTTATTTGTAAATGTTTTTCACTCTATTTCGATTAAAATTTCCCGGAGCTTATGGCAAATCTAAAATCTTCTTTCTATAATATAAAAATGAATCGCAAAATGTGTTGGTAAGCGCATCACTCAACAACGCCTGGACCAATTTGGACAATTCTTTATTTTAAATGGTTTTCTAACTAAAATGTTAAGTCAATTTGAGATTTATTGCGATTGAATAAAGTTCATATTAAATGAAGTGCTTTCCCATTCAAACGTTTTCTAACTAAAATGTTAAGGCAATTTGAGCTTTATTGCGATGAAATAAAGTTCATATTAAATAACAGGCATTCGCTTATGCATAAGCATGATATGTGTGTTCCTAACGTCAAGGAGTCAATTGGCACTTTATTTATTCCCGCTGCACAAAGTTTAAATTCCATCATGTCTATCAAAACAGTTGGAGGATAGGAGGATCTAATGTCATGTTTCGAAACCCATTTAGAAGAAACTCAACAAAAGCGATGATATCGCGAACCAAATTAAATTGAATAATCACAAAACGTAACACTCATTAGTACTGATTTTCAATTTGGTCGGCTTCACGATATTATTTACTTTGATTTAGTTTCTGCACGCGATACAAAATGCGTCAGTTTTCACGTCATTATATCAATCAAGTGTCAGTCAAACACAAACCGCGTAACCAAAAGTGTTTATTGACTAATCCACATAGAGCCATTAATTAAAAAAAGTGTGTTATTATTTTGAATTATTGATTGAATATTCCTATCCGTTCAAAATGATTTGAATACACAAGTTTGTGCTGTGGAGTGCAATATATTTGGTGTAAAACTAACGGACAGAATACGAAATACCATACTGCGTTCCAAAACCGGAATAGCCGATGTAACTCAAAAAGCAGCCAATTTGAAAGAGGGATCGGGCTGGATATGTTTGCTGCATGTCGGATGATTATTGGGCCAAAATTACCACGCTGAGGAAGCCAGATTTCAAACGACGACGCGGCAGACCAAAGAAACGATGGCAATACAACCTCTACAAATATCGGAAAGACTGGACTGTATTAGCCATAGAAAGGGAAAGTGGAAGGAGGGTTTGGAAGCCGTTGCCCAATATTGGGACAAGACAACCACATGATAAATAGATATTAATACCTATTATGTAAATGAGATAGATGCAAATGAATTAAATTTCAAAATTTAAGAACAAATTACAGGCAAACGCAAACTGAGGATTTATAAATCAGTTGATTCGATTCAAGATGATGTCGTCAACAACTACCTATCCACCGGAGTTTTTGAACTCGCTGGATTTTCCAGGATTGCCACCTCATACCTAATCTTCAAGTTGGATCGGTAGTTAAAATGTTGTGAAATATGAACGAACCGCGTCTTTGCAACGGCACACGGTTAACTATAAAAAATACTGAATAACGTGATAGAAGCACCTATACTGAAAGGAAATTATAAAGGAGAAGACGTTTTGATACCACGCATCCCAATTATTCCGACTGCTGCACCATTTGAGTTTAAGCGACTACAGTTTCCTGTGCGGCTTGCTTTTGCTATGATCATAAACAAGTCCCAGGGGCAACCTTAAAGTGTTTGTGGTATTAATCTAGAAACCCCATGATTCTCACATGGTCAATTGTATGTTGCAAATTGTCCATGTGCCAGGTAATCAAACAAAAAACATCGTATATCACAAAGCACTATAATGAAAATAAAACTGATTTTTGGTAATAACTATAAGGGGACTCTAGGGTACTAACAATAAAGGGACTCATCATCATTATCAGCCTATTTAATATTCGTCCTCTATTGGACGTAGGCCTCTCCTAATGAACGCCACAAGGTGCGGTCTTAAAAAAAATGGTTGTGACATACGGATGGACAGACAGTCACACATGACAAAGCCATAAAGGTCCAGTTAGTACGTTTTACGAAACCGTAAAAATGGATCTTCGAAATGTATGTACCTACGCTCATAGCTTTTGAATGACTGCACCGAATAGGATGATTCTTTGTTTATTATTGTCGGGACAAGTTTTGTAAAGCAGAAAGTCTAGAAAATGTAGACAAAAAATACATGGTGGTACGAAGTTCACCGGGTCAGCTAGTATATTATGTAAATCTCCTGTCACGATGTTTGTCCGCGATGGATTCCTAAACTACTTTAAAATTAAATTGGCACACCGTGAGCAGTCTGATCCAACTTGAGAGATAGGATAGTTTTTTTTTCGATTAATAGTCCTTATATGACGAAATTCGAGCAAAGCCGGAACGGGCCGCTAGTAAGTATATATTTATAACTATATATACGTATTATATCAGCTATCTGACTCCCATAGTACAAGCTTTGCTTAATTTGGTATTAGATGGTGTTGTGTAAGAAATGTCCAGCAATATATGTACATATATTGGTGCAAAAACTTGAAACCGCGAAAGGAAATTCATCGCAAACATACATTGAGACAGATACCAACAAAACTATTTTTATCCGCTTGATACACCGGTGTGTAATATAGTACCCAAAAACTTGGTTAATGTCGAAAACATAAAACTTCAAATTGATGATACAATTAAATAAATAAATGAATAATGGTGGACAATTCACACACAACACCATCTGACCCCAAACTAAGCAAAGCTAGTAATATGGCGGCCAAATAGCTGATATAATACTTATATAGTTGTAAATATATACGTAGTATACATAGAAACACACAGACACAGTGCAAACATTTGAATTCATCACACAAATATTTGCACTGGGTGGGAATCGAACCCACGACCCTCGGCTTCGCAGGCAGAGCTACTACCCACTAAGCCACGAGGCCAGTCGAATTCATTCATCATAGCACAAACTCGTATAAATTCTGAATAAACTTGTACCTATTATAAGTATACCCTATTCGTGGCATATTCTATAATCCGGTTGTTATAGAGATCGAGAAAATTCTCACAGTAAAAAGTCCTTTTATCTTTTTCATAACACAAAGGTATCGTCTTCCGGCCTTATCAAATATGTAGCCATTTGTTTAGTTATTTGCGATAGACGTGGATCTATAGTCCAATAAACACAATATAATATTTTCTTGCCATTGTTATAGTCGCCCACACTGTCCTGTAGGCGTCCTGCACGACAATTCATGTCCTTGTCATAAAACTAGAATTACATGGCCTTATACGAATGCTTTAGAGAATCGATGGTGGTGCCATGCGTTTATTGACCTGTAAATTGGTACGAGTTCGTATGTACATGCCGCTATCTATCGTTAGATCCTCGTTTTCCGGTCATTTGTTGTCTTTTCTTATCAGGAAAAATCAATCAATCAACCTATCTATGTTTTAGTCAATATGGCGCGTCTACTAATGATAACCTAGGATTTAATTACTTTGCCGTCGAATTCGTGCCCTGATATTTTTGGATATTAATCTGATGATAAAATTGTTTTGGTAATTTACACAAATAACATACCCTTCATTTTAAGTATTTTTCTAGGAGAAATATTTTTATTTAAACATTAAGGACATAAGGCATAGGCTATATTAACATATCACATGGCAATGAGGTGGCTTACGAAAAGAATGATTTAGAAGAACTTAAAAAATTCATTCTACACTGGAAGGTCCCAAAAATCGCACTGTACATTCTTCGGTGTCCCCTCTCGCCTCTTCATCATGACGTCGCCCGCACGTGCTCCTGACCTCAGCGTTTGTGACTTTTCCTTTGGGGCTACCTCTAATAAAAAATGTATACATAAAGTCCCATGCTACATGTTTTGAAAATGAAACGACGTTTTTTTTATTGCATAGAGTGACGGGTCGAGCTGGACATGTGCCTGATGGTAAGCAACATGCCTGCCACATAACATCACAGCTATTGGCACATGAAAGTCCAAATCATTACCTAGCACTGCACTGCGATCGTCACCCAGATGTAATAATATCTGGGTGACGATATATATCTAATAAGATATTATATCTCTAAGCCCTGTAATTTTATTGTAGAATTACAAAATTGTAGAATAAATTAAAATAGCTCTGTGATAAAAACAAATATTATTATACTCGTAAATGTCAGAATCGATCACCGAAAAGAAATATTATATCTTTATGTAAGTGGCTAAGTAGGCTGGTACTAGTGAGATTAGTGTCATGTCTGGCAACACCAAACCAATTTCCTGTACAGTGGCCTGGAAAAGTCGAGCTTCCCAATATTCTCTACGTTGGGTAAATTTATGATTAAGTTACAGCTAAACTAATACTAGCTTAAACCTAATATTAGCTTATTTAGATTGTTAGATAATCATACTGTAATTTGTTTTAATAGATAGGTAGACGCCTTTTTCTATACTTAATACTAAATAAATCTTGTGTTGGTTTATAATTATTTGTGACAAACCGATTTATTGATTGATACAGACTAATTGATTTTGTAATAAACTAGCGGCCCGCTCCGGCTTCGCTCGAATAACAACCTAGACATCAACTGCAGCGCCATCTGCCGGGCTGATTTGTGAATCTAAACCTGCCAGGGCCCTACCCAAACGTATACAAAAAAAATCATTCAAATCGGTCCAGCCGTTTAGGAGGAGTTCAATAACAACGAAAAGTGGCATTGATTTTTATATATATAGATTAACGTGATAATAAATAATGTCCACACATATTTATTTATAAAAGGTATCCATACCTACTATACCCCAATACGGTTTTAGGCATATACGTAAAAGCGGATAAAACATCAATTACGCCTAAACATTAATTTCCAGCGTTGGAACGAGAAACATTAATTATTTCAATTGAGTGTACAAATAGAAGTTTTTGTGTACCCAAAATTAATTATCGCCGTGTTCCAGCGTATTCATAAATATATTTCGTGTCCTAAGTAAAAGCGCTATTCGTTCATAACAAGGTCGGGATACAATGTCAACCCTCTTCACACCTTCACCTCCAGCGAATGCGCAAATTGTAAATAGGTAAATGACGCGGTTAACTGGGTTTCCATTCAGCTCAGCTTTCGTCTATTTACGAACGTTGACTTGGGAGTATTTATTTACACAAACACGCGAACTAGCATGTGTCGACGACGTCTGTTGTACCCGACGTAGAATCAACAAAGCGTCACAATATTTACGAAACATCAAGCAAGTGCGAGGAAAATGTTTTTTCCGGTCGTTAGAGAATGCTTACCGCTTTGATCCATGTCCATGCTTCGAAAAGTAGCTTCAAGTGGTCTTCTCGCCATCACGATTTGATTGTGGAGCTCTCTCATGGCAGAGGACTCCACGAGGCCAACTCTTTGTCGGAAGGTGAGGCGACGCGTTCGGGAAACTGCAGCCGTATATTGCACGAACTGTCGCTCCAGAGAATTCCCGCAGAGCTTCAAGTAAGCCCCCTTGTTAGACCCCAGCTCGTAATAGTTGGACGCCGAGAAGATAGTAATCACCTGTCGCATAGAAAATATTGTCACAGTAGCGTTAATGGTGACCTGTTCTATTACACGGTTACATAAGTAATGTTCGAATTAGTATCGATAGTATCCGTAAATGATGGTCAGCTTCAAGGAAAGTAAGTGAATGGAAATAAATCAGATTTCATTTGTTTGGCAAAAATTATGTAATACCTACTTATTCTTTATTGGCTTTTACTTCTATTATTATTTTATTCCCAGTACCTTCATCTGTTTCAATCAATCTTAAATCGTAGTTGGGTAACGTTAAATAAAGCTTTTCATATTCAAATAAAGCTGTGAACAATAGATCTTCATTTTAATACGGACCGAGAGGAAAATATTTGAAATCATAGTACATAATTTGCTTAGCTGCAGAAAACCAGCAGAAAAACGAGAAAGTTTAAAAATCTGATAAGCATTTTTATGAGCACGTCATGAAAGTTCTACTCGACGCGTGTTCCAGGCGTTTGCACTTAAATGCGGCCATAACCCGTCTATGGTAATATCTGTACTTAGTAGCAGGTATCACGTTTGCGTCGGTGCGAGACGACTGCGCCATATATTTCTCTATTTTCATTACTAGATTCTTATCCGATGTTAATGAAATTTTTCTTATTATTTCTAAATGAATGTAATGTGGAAACATGGCTTTAGCATTGTGTGCTGTTTATGAAATGTAATGATTTTTGAAGCTCTTTTTCTAGCTTTGATCACGCTCTATATTAAATTAGAAAGTCAAACGGTTTTCTGCACGCTCTGTTTTTAGATCAGTTGAAGTTACAAAAGTAGTGAGCACGTTGCGATGCTAAATTTTATGTATGTTTTATGTCAAGCATAGTTTATGGTCTTATCGGTTATTAGGTATATATTTTCACCTACATTTACAACAAAAAAACAAGGACAAAGTAAATTATAATGTATTTACTTATGTATGATGTTTGAAAGACGTCTACGTTGTTTATCCACCTCAAGATGCCTTTTATCGTCGCATACATAACCATGACATTGTCAAAGGTATGATAAGCCATCCCAACTCAGACCGTAGTTCATATTGTGAAGTCAAAGTCAAAGTCAAAGTACTTTATTCATAAATGTACAATTTACACGTCAATAAATAAAAAATAAAAACAAAAGAAAGAGCATACAAATTGTATACATTTTCAAAGTTTGAAATGACTACTTTACTGTATTATAATAATTATTGTACAGAAAACTGTCAAGCATTATATGAGTATAATATGTTTTTATAACAATTGTACTGACCCATGTAAAATTTTTGTATACATTTTTATAGGACTTTGCCATCACTCTCTAAAAATTCGGTGTAACTATAAAAAATTTGATCGATAAGCCAGCACTTTAATTTGTTTTTGAAGCTGCCGAAACTTGGGGCAGATATAACTATTTTGGGAAGAGTGTTATAAACTTCAGGTCCCATAATGTGAGTTAGCTTCCGTGACCTTGTGAGAGAGTGTGATATGACATCCAGCTTGTCCGCGTTACGTATGTTTCGAGAATGTCTCTCTCCTCGCGTATTGTATGATTCTAGATTATTTCTGACATACACAGCCACCTGGTATATCAATATAGCAGGTAACGTAAGTATGCCAAGCTCTTTGAAATATGGTCGGACGGATGTGCATTGCGATACGCCAACGATGGCACGTACGGCACGTTTTTGGGCGCGGAACGCACGCTCCCAGTCGGCAGCGCGCGCGTATAGCTCGGCGCCGTATTGTAACCGAGAATGCACTGTGGCGAAGTAACACGCACGTGACACTTCCGCAGACACCACTCGGGATACTCGTCTTAGCGCAAAGCAAGCACTGCTGACTTTAGCACACATCTTGTCGATGTGGTGTTCCCACGTCATGCTGCGATCAATCTCGAATCCCAAAAATGTGGTGGTCTGTACTTGCTCAATCCTTACACCGTTTAGCGAAACTTTAAGCGATTTTGTATGATGGCCCGACAGACAAAAGTGAACGAAATGAGTCTTTTTTGAATTTAACATTTAATTTTATTGAAATTGAATTTAACATTGTAAAACAATAAGGAACTTACATTTCCACTGTGTAAGATCTCGTATCCCCCGGGCTTGCATTCGTGGCTTCTGACCAGGAAACTCAGTTTATTCTTCTGGAGAAAGGTGGCGGTGACGTCAGGGCCGAAGTATGTGCCAGCGCCGCGCAATGCATTTGCCACGCAACCCCCGGTGCATTGCGGATCAGACCAGAGGATGTCGAACACCTAGGAAAAACATAGTTCTTTTAAATCCGTCATATCGAAACAGTGGTAACATAACCTGCTTTTAATTACCAGTACATAATCACGCAGAACGCCTCTACTTTAAGCCGAAAGGGGCGTGCTTTTTTATTTATTTGTATTTTGTGCTTATTATCGTAAAAAATGTGTTGTGAGTTAAACAACACATTGGTTTTGTTGCTACAAAACCCACAACACTAAAATCTCGAAAACAAAAGCTGTTGTTTACCAAAATACCGTTTCGACTAGGCATTAATATGTAGCGCTACTACTTTTTAGGGTTCCGTAAAACGTAAAAACGGAACCCTTATAGATTCGTCATATCTGTCTGTCTGTCTGTCCGTCCGTATGTCACAGCCACTTTTTGCCGAAACTATGAGAACTACACTGTTGAAACTTGGTAAGTAGATGTATTCTGTAAACCGCATTAAGATTGGAATAAAAAAAATTTTAAAAAAGAAAAATTAGGATTGCCCCCATACTGAGAACTGAAACTAAAATATTTTTTTTCATCAAACCTACACGTGTGAGGTGTCTATCGATAGGTCTTCAAAAATTATGTTGAGGTTTCTAAAATTATTTTCGTCTACACTAAATAATTTGCGCGAGAGACTCTTCCAAAGTGGTAAAATCCCTCTAACTTCTAAAGTAAGAAAATGAAAAATCTAAAAAATATATATGATGTACATTACCATGTAAACTACCAACGAAAATTGGTTTGAACTCGATCTGATGAGTCGTTTTTTTTAGTACGTCATAAATACACTATTATTGAAACTTCGATCAAAGTTACAACGAACTACATGAACTATGTGTACTATGTATATTATGTTACTTGCTGCAATGGATTGAATGGAATGGATTCATGGGTGAGTCCAACTCGCACTTGGCCACTTTATTTTCATTCTGATTTAGATTAACTTTCCAATCGAATGTTGCAGAACTTTCCTAGAGAGTGAGCGCATACGATAGCACGTAAAAGTTAGCGTAAATGGAAACGTCGGTCGATACTTGTTCATACAAATGTTTGTACGGGAAACCTACTGTATTGAAAACTCCGCTCTTTTTTAATCCCCAACGCAAAAACGACGTTGAAAGCTTTTTTGTAGGGTCAATGGCAATAAGCATATGGACGGAAGGTTGGTGATCGGCCCTTCTGCCGCCTAACTAAATCGGCTTTAGCTTTGCAATTGCTGTCTCTATCTACTCAAGCGAAAAGAAAAGAGAGGGTAACATCAAAGCTAAGACAGTTTTTGTTGGGCGGTAGACCCCCTGTTATAGTCGCTTTTAGACATTTTCAACATTTGAGATGCTGTCGACGTTTTGGCAGCCCGTACATGTAACATCGTGTATCGCATCTCGTTCTCTCTCTCTCTATCTCTTTTTATATATGTGTGTGTGTTTGTGACATCGTAGCTCCTGAAAGGATAAACCGATTTTAAGTATGTTTTTTTTTTTTTTCAAATGAATCAGTTTCAGTTTTTTGTTTGAATGTTGAACTATTCGGAATTGTACTTAACTATGTTTCATCGAAATCGATTCAGACGTTTCATAGTTATCAGGTCATTTATTAACTGCTGGAGGAATCTTAGATGCAGAATGGGATTTTTCTTTAGTAGCTAGATAGGTACGTATGACCTAAATTTTTTAACGTTTAATTGTTTTTTGTTTTAATTTAATGTAAAAAATTTGAAACTAGTTTTCTTAAGTACATATTATAATATTTTATACATAGATAGAAACATTTTATTGTGACACAAACAAATTAAAGTACTACAGAGAAATTCTTATGAACTAGCGCCACAAATGGCGGCCTTATTGCTGAGAGAAATCTCTTCCAGGCAACCAGCAGGCAATATTAAGTAAATTATAGTAGATAGGTATATTAAAAGCTCGTAACTAAAACACTAATAGGTAATAATCTGTTTTACTTATCACATTTTTTTTTACATAAAATGAAATATCGAAATACAAAGGGAAAACGGTTAAATTCTTTGTGTAAACAACATTACATCGAGTTAACTCAAGGAGCCAAATAACATGATCAAACTTGTGTAGGAACGTTACGCGTTATAGCACATTGTGGGAAAACATTTTTGGGAAAAAATAAGGAAACTCGTAATGTAGGAAGCTTAGGGGTGCGCAGTACGATGACGTTTACTTGGCTGTATTTTTACCAATAAAAATGCAAATAACACAACTAGTGTTACTACAACAAAAACACTCATAATAAACTTAAAGATTAGTTCGATACCAAAGTAAAAAGAGCGTGTTAAAATAGCGCGTCACAGTTTAAAAATATTTATATTTCAAAAATGCAATTGTTTGCAATAAGCAAATTTTCTTATTTATAAAATAAAACAACTAAAGTGGCCAAGTGCGAGTTGAACTCGCCCATGAAGGGTTCCGTTGCAGCAAGTAACATAATATACATAGTACACATAGTTCTTGTAGTTCGTTGTAACTTTCATCGAAGTTTCAATAATAGTGTATTTATGACGTACTAAAAAAAACTACTCATCAGATCGAGTTCTAACTAATTTTCGTTGGTAGTTTACATGGTAATGTACATCATACATTTTTTTTAGATTTTACATTCTCTTACTTTAGAAGTTAGAGGGGCGGGGACACACATTTTACCACTTTGGAAGTGTGTCTCGCGCAAACTATTCAGTGTATACGAAAATGATTTTAGAAACCTCAACATCATTTTTAAAGACCTATCGATAGACACCCCACACGTGTAGGTATGATGAAAAAAAAATTTTTGAGTTTCAGTTCTCAGTATGGGGGGCAACCCTAATTTTTTTTTTTAAATTTTTTTGTTCAAATCTTAATGCGGTTCACAGAATACATCTACTTACCAAATTTCAACAGTGTAGTTCTCATAGTTTCGGCAAAAAGTGGCTGTGACATACGGACGGACAGACAGACAGACATGACGAATCTATAAGGGTTTCGTTTTTACGTTTTACGGAACCCTAAAAATGACTCAGAATACTTCTTTTAAACTGTTCGGAGTTAGATTCCTTTAAGATAGACCAGCAGTAATCAGCTGACATATTTTTATCGCGAAACCCTTGGTAACTCTGTTCGAATGACCTTAAATCTTCAGTTGCGTGATTTACCGCTTTTGTAATATTTCTCTTCTTTTTTGTTACGATAAATTACCCGCAATAATAACAAAAACTATTCGGGCTTTATTTACACTGTCTCGAAGATATATTTAATAGGCAATCGTTTTCTACTTTAATCTTATCAATAGCAATAAACTAGACATAGCGTATAAATTCGCACAAAACGGCTTTTGGGTAAATTAAAAAAAAGTGACATGTTAAAAATATATGGCTTAAGTTATAATTATGTCAGGATCGACAAAAATCTAATTTACTATAAATTGTCTATAGCTATTGAAAATAAAAAACAAATCGTAAACTAGTGTAATTAGTGTTAAAAACAATACTGAGTTCTTAGGCATAAATTTATAACAAATATTACCCAACGTTGGTTATTTTACCACTATGAATGATAATTAAAATTATTAAAAAAAAAAAACCTCAGAATCGACGAAGGAAAATAGAACTTATTGAAAAAAATCTAGTCATGGTTTTGGCATATTTAGCGTTGACCGCAAAACTTATCGGGAGATTAGATTCGGAACGAATACATCTTTCACATACCACATTAAATTTACGAAAACTTTTTCGTACTTTTTTTTTACCACTAATTTCTTACAAATTGTTAAGTATGAAGAGTAGTTATTTTTTTTAGTTTTTAATTAATACTAAAATATTACTTCCAATAATAGCAATAATACGTTGTACGACTCTAAAATAATGAAAATAATTATTATATAGATATTAGTCAGGTACCTACTTAACTAATAGATTCTACCAGCATTAAAGTACAGCTACGTACGTTGCAAAAGTATCACGCACAGAAAGTACTGCTCAGTCAGATTATCTAATATTATACTTTAAATAATAATCTATTTAAACTTAAGACTGCTGCAAGCTTAACTGAAATAAGACTCCACAAAACTTCATTACATAAACAAAAATAAAAACCATCTCAGAGCGTAAGCCCCGGTTTTTACATCTACATAATTCAACACGCCGATTGTTCGCGGGCGGACGAGTAAAATTACAGGATCGCCCTTAGAAAGATCCTGGCGTTTTGTGAGACAAAGTTTTCAGACGAGAGATTAGAGTAATAAATCAGTTTGCCGGGTTCGTCCACAAAAAAAGTTAACCTTTGGGACGTACCTAATTGTGGGAAAATTAGAAAACTGCTAATTTTAACAAAAGAAGTAAATCTATGCTAAGCTTAGGTATGAAAACGATCTTGAAGGGAACTCTGTTTTATTAGTGTGGAACTGAGTCATTTGAAAAAAAAGTAGCAGTAACTCAGCAGCTTGATATAGAATATGGGGATTATGTTTGTATCTACTATTACTGTATTTAATCCTATCGTATTCTAGCCTCGTACATTAGGGTTCTTTCATGACTTGCTACTTTTCTTAATCTTTGGGTTTTCGTCTCCGACCTTCTTTATTATATTTTAAAATTTCATACATAATATTTTTAGTAGGTAATTTTATCGAATCTCAAGCCACTGGTAAGCTAAGTCCGCAGGCAGACGCTGCAGGGCTGTCACCGCTACTAAAGGTTGGTTGTTTCAAGACGTAATTTGAAATTCGGACGAATTTTTGCTTGTGTTTGTAGTCACTCACTTTGCGAAAAACATTTATGTATTGTGGATAACTCCATAATAATAGAATAATAATCACTTATCTTGTGAAATTCTTCACATATCATAATACGCCCGACAATCCTGCCAGACTGATAGAATGACGACATAACAATGACGAAGTAAGCTTATTAGCCTCTATTATTAAGCTTCAGCTATCAATTACAGAGTTCAACCCCTCCATTTGAGCAAAGGTTATGAGGATAGATTCTGAAAGCGAAAACTTCATCAATGACAGTTACTAAGCCAACATCAAAAATACAATGTAAGTAATGGTTTTGAACATCAGCGGTCGCCGAAAAATGTTGGTCCCTTATAAAATGAAATTACGACAAGAGATTCGCGTTCACAGCTCCCTTTTACTTTTGTGACTTGCTCGGTGATAGATTGGGCCTGATTTTTCTTTGTGCCAAATTGTCCTCCAACGATTTGGCATGAGTACGTGACTTCGAAGTTATGCTGAATAAAATGCTGTGTCTTCTTCGGAGACCGATTCAACAGAAAACGATATTATTTTATTATATTTACAAGTTCCAACATAATGGGAAGATTTTAAAGCAAGCATGTTATATATGTCTTCTACACGTAATTAACACTGCTTATCAAAAGAACGTAAAACAAAACACTGATCACCCAGATCATTCAGCACACAAAATAAGATGGTATTTATGAAAAAATGTCCTCAAAAATAGTTTTGTTATTGAAAGTATTTAAGTCACGAGTTTTGTAAGCGTTATTTCCTAAGATAAAATATTCGATAAAATTCTATATTTGACTATGATTGATTACACAATACAAGACTTCTAATTAGCGAAATTAAACAAGTGAATCTAAACACAACATTTTAAGTAGGTAGTACCTAGCAAACATGTCACAGAGCTGTTTTGTTTCCATTATATGTACATTGTTTTACACTAAACACTATTATCACAATATCACATTATAAAGAAATAAGTACTACTATTGTAAAGACTCATAAAAACACTTAATAGGTACTATTATAATCTAAATTGACGATATTTGAAACGAAGCAAAACTTTTCATATATATTGCTACATAAGTACGTATTGAGACCGTTAATAGAAGGATACCCAAATATATTTTGTTTAATTTCAGGTCTGCCCTGTAAGGTCGACCGAACTCACATAATAAAGGTCTACAATTTTCATAATACGGAGTCTACACTTAAGTCAAGTGTGTCCCTTTTTAACAACTGTCCTCATAACGCTTAATAAAAAATACAATACAAAAAGAAAGGTCAAAAGTTGTTTGGGGAGATTACAAATGTGCACCGCTATTAAATATTTAAGAATTTAAGAGCAAGGCCTTGGAAAAATATGAACAGAGATATTTTTGGTGTACTGATTCCGAGCTCTGCGTTTATTTTGAATAAAAGCATACGAGATCAAACAACAATTTACATATCAATTGTTATTATTATTTGGGGGATTGTGTTGCAAAATATGTATGTATGTATGTATCTAAATCGGCTGACTGATTGTTATTGGTAAGGGAGAGAGTTTGAGAGACTGGTACTAGTTTAGACTGACCTTAGTATAGCCGAAAAGGTAGTAGATCTGTTGATAGATCCTGAGAGAGATCGTCTACTTCGCCGGCGAGGTTGATAGGGTTGCTGTTGGCACGTTGTGCCTACGTATATCAATAACAGCGTATTTAGAATTACCAAGAGCTGGGGGCTTAGCTGACATCAGCCAGGCGATGTAGCGGCTGCGATAGGGTTGTCCGGCTCATTCAGTAAGTCTCGTGGTTATCGTCGACGGACGAATTTGTGTTTTTGGTGCTTGCTACATTTGTAGATGTTTTTGAGTGATTTTATTTTGGTCCATATAATTGTAATAATTGTATGCTTTACAATATTCCTGTTTCTTTATTAAATCACAACAATTAAACACTCTTGTTTCATGAAAAGACTTGTGTTGTGAAACGAGTCCTCAGGTTTGTTTAATACAACATTGTAATAAAATTATGTTGAATATTATAATTTTTCAAATGATGTATAAAACTATACCAAAATTATGGAGGGAATAATATGATAAAAATTGCTGGCTTTGTGGTATTCCTTTCCTAAAACTTACCAAATTATTGTGTTGGCAAAATTATTATTTTTTATTGAAATTTTTGCAAGAAAGGCGGCTTATCTCATTCTTAGTAAGCATCCTAAAACTTTATACGATCTTGTTTTATACATCAGGTATATTTTTCAAACTCCTTTAAGCAGTAATTGAATAAAACTTTACAAAAACCAGAAAGAATACGCAATCATTAATCACTTGCCTGGTATAATTGAATTCGTGTCGAACTTGCCCCAGGGGAGTGCTTATGAATGAAAGGTATTTCAAGTCACAAAGAGGAGGTGCAAACCTATTTAGAAACATTACTAAATTAATTACACTAATTCAATTGCTGTTAGGTAATTTCAGTTTACGTAAGTTACCACCTCAAAACGATCCTTAAATCGAGCAAGGGAATGTTGCGGTTGGATCCTAATGCCTTATGTTAATTTCAATATAACGAGTCTATACTTCATTCAATAATTCAAAATACGGCATCCAACAATCAACCACATTTACAAGGTTCGATGCTAAAGTTGTTAGGACTTAAGCATCATACGCTTATTTTTCAAGCGAGACGATATTTTTTGTAATGTTCGAATTTGTATGCAACCTGATACACAGCAAGCGGGCGCGATCCCATACTCGGTATCAGATCGCTATCGCTATCGGATCGCTATCGCTACCGGATCGCCTCTGTGTGACCCGGTCTTAACAGTGGTTTTATGACAGTAAGCGGTGAGAATGGTTTCACTGCAGATAAAATATAAGAACACTACATATGGTATATGTCATCGTAAAATTGTAAATACTGTCTATTTGCAATCTAACGGCGTAAGATTATAAACGAATTTAAACTACATCAGGTTTATAACTTTATAATCTCACGCGTTTTATGTTAAACGGACGATGTTTACAATTTCACGGATTTATATCAATAAATACATATGTGTCCCTGTAAAATTGCAAAAACCGTCAGATTGTAATCCAAACGTCACATTACAAACTTACCTAACCTAACCGTTTATAAGATTATAATCCCGCGTTAGATAGTAATCTGACGTTGTTGATAATTTTGCGGTGACATTTACATCATTATTTTTCAATCAAATTAACTCAATGATTGATCAAGACAAAAGTAAAATGGGACAGTAATAATTTTATCGTTTATCTTTTATTCGGTTTGCGATTTCCATTCAAGTTGAAGTCGTTCAAGTGAGCAAACTGTCTGAGTGAAGGATAAATTGCTGGAAGAACCGTCCCGTCGGGATAGAGTTCATAAAGCGGTCGGTCGCCATTGATGTAAACCATTCGATGTGCCCTGACCACCTTGAAATTGGTAATAAACTACGTCTGTGTATGTAGCTTAAGTGGTTTACAAACCACCAATCTACTTGACCCCTAGAATCGCTAGCGGCGAGGAATGCTGTGGTACTTCTGGTACTTTGGTTGTTGACAATGAATGGTGATACGTAAAAACGTATCACCATTCATTGTCAACTAGACTAGAACGGAAAGAGTGAGCTCACTCTTCCCAACGATGTCATAATTCCGTGGGCCTGAAGTTTAGGAGGGCAAATCCAATGGTTTATATCGATGTCGGTCGCCACCGCCGCGGGTATCCGCGCCTCTGTTTATCTAGCGACGCTCCACGGGGGTCCTACCCGACAAAATTGTATTACGCCAAAGGATGCCTTGTTTCTGAAATTGCTTGAACCGAAAGAAATAAAATAATACCATTGATATATCTTATGTCTTACTCACGTTCGACATTTTATTTCATACTAGCTGACCCGGTGAACTTCGTACCACCATATATTTTTCGTCTTCATTTTCTAAATTTTCTATTGTACAAATCTTGTCCCGACAATAACAAATACATAAAACAAAGAAAGAATCATCCTATTTGGTTTGGTCATTGAAAAGTTATGAGCGTACATACATTTCGAAGATCCATTTTTAGGGTTCCGTAAAACGTAGGTACTAACTGAACGCTTATGGGTTCGTCATGTATGTCTATCTGTCCATCCGTATGTCACAGCCACTTTTTTTGAAACTATAAGAACTATACTGTTAAAACTTGGTAAGAGATGTATAATGTGAACCGCATTAAGTATTTTATTAATAACATATTTACTTCAACGTTTAGTACGCATTTAAAAGTAAGTAATCCTTTTATTGTCAATCAAGCTATTACCAAAAATCTTTTCAATCTTATCAAAAATTTTATTTTCATTGTAGTGCTGTGTGATATACGATGTTTTTTGTTTGATTACCTGGCACATAGACAAACGAATCTGATGGTTTTCGATCACGGGAGGGCCATATGCAACATTCAATTGAACATGTGAGAAACATGAGTTTTCTAGATTAATACCACTAACACTATAACACGCTCAGCGCCATGTGTATCGTTTAGGATACACACTGTCATAAGAAGTGTGTATAGTTTATGATACACACTCCCCATTTCAGTTAAAGCAGTGTGTATCCGAAATGCTCACGCTTTCTATACAATTTCCCAGTGGTTATGGGTTGGGAATCGGACAATCGGTTAAGGAGATATTAAGAGATAAATAAAAATCATCTTTAAATACTTTTATTCAAAAAAGAAAGATATTTAGAAACTAAATAATCTATTTTTTAAGTTAAAAAAAAATCAATGAATATTATTGAAACAGTTTTGACACGGAAAACTTTCACATACATAGCATTTAGTAGTTGTTTAAGCTGCTCTGAAAGTCTTGCCAACAATAATTTTCCTGTCATAATTTTATAGCACCTCTGCACATCTTCAGCGTACAATTTTCTCTCCAACTTTGTTCTTTATGAGATAATGTTTTCTATTAGACGGTCTTTTTGTCATAATAGGGGCTGGTGGCACTTCATCTCCGGCTGACTGAGCAGATCGTTTTAATAAAACTTTAATTATTTGTTCCCTAAATTAAGTGATAGTAAGTTTCTTGAGATAATATTTGGTTGAATAATAAATGTGCATTCAAGAGAGAAACAAAGATAAATAATATTACGGAATGTGTATATTTATTGATACACACGGCCTGGGAAATAGTTTATCTAAATAAACTATTTCCCAGGCCACGTATATAAAAAATATACACACCGGTAAAAAAAGAAAGGGATGTCGGGGGTCACAACTCACAACACAAAAAAAAACAAAAATAAAAGTTGTGAAAATTTGGTGGTATTTGCATACAGTGCTTGGCGCTGAGCATGTTAAGGTTGTCCTTGGGACTTGTTTATGGTCATAGCAAAAGCAGGAAGCACTGGAAACTGTAGTCGTTTAAACTCAATTGGTACATCAGTTGAAATCATTTGGATGCGTGGAATCTAAACGTCTTCTCCTTTATACTTTCCTTTCAGTATAATTGCTTCTATCATTTTGTTCAGTATTTTTATAGCCAACCATGTGCCGTTGCAAAGACACGGTTCAGTGATATCCAGCGAGTTCAAAAATTCCGGTGGATAGTTGTTGACGACATCATCTTGATTAGTCACCGACCTCACGATGTTTTCCTTCACCGTTTTAAGTTAGCGGCATTACGCACATGACTTCGAAAAGACAGTGGTGCGTGTAGGGTTTGAACCCGGGGTCTCCGGATCGGCTTCCTCCGCGTGGTAACTATGGCCCAAGAATCATCCAACATGCAGCAAACACATCCAGCCCGATCCCACTTCAAATTGGTTGCTTTTTGAGCCACAAACTCTGGTTTTGGAACGCAGTATGGTGTTTCGTATTCTGTTCGTTAGTTTTACTCCAGAAATACTACTGCGCTCTACAGCCCGTTGGCCCGTTGGCAAACGTGTGGTATTTAAATAATTTTCCACAGATATGGATATTAAATTAACAATTTAAAATAATACAACACTTTTGGTAACGCGGTTTGTTTTTGACTGACACTTGATATGATGACGTGAAAACTGACGCATTTTACGTCGCGTGCCGAAACTAAATCAAAATAAATAATATCGTGAAGCCGACCAAATTGAAAATCAGTACTAATGATCTGTGAGTCTTACGTTTTGTGACTATTCAGTTTGATCTGGTTCTCGATGTTATCACTTTTGTTGAGTTTCTTCTGAGGGATTTTCGGAACGCGACAATCCTCCTATCCTTCAACGCACACACGCACACTGTTTAGATAGATTATATGATGGAATTTGAACTTTGTGCAGCGGGACCAAAGTGCAAATTGACTCCTTGACGTTAGGAACACACATATATTGCTTAGACTTATGTGAGTGCTTGTTATTTAATATGAACTTTATGCTATAGCGATAGAGCTCAAATTGCCTTAACATTTTAGTTAGAAAACGTTTGTATGAGAAAGCACTTTAAAATATGAATTTTATTTCGTAGGAATAAAGCTCAAATTGCCTTAACATTTTAGTTAGAAAACGTTTGTATGGGAAAAAGAAAAGGGCTATTTTTAGGGTTTTCCTGGCAATTATTCGATTTATTCTTGCCGTAAAAACCATCCTTGAACTTATACAAACATTTTAAAAAAAGAATTGTCAAAATCGGTCCAGGCGTTGTTGAGTGATGCGCTTACCAACACATTTTGCGATTCATTTTTATATTATAGATAGATAACCAACTTTTGCTCGAGACAAAGGATAATAAAATCTCGAAAGGGTGCAAATAATGGGTGGAAAGGCAAGCGATGATAGAGATTTTCTCAATCTGAGTTTGTGAAAGTGTCGAAAAAACTTCGTCTTATTTTAGATTTGAGTGCGAATCAAATGTGTATTTTCATTACTCATTTGTCCAAATGGGAATGCCCTTCGAAATAATCTAGAGCCAGATTGCTCAATCGTTTCCAATATCTTATCTTGACTAGGGATGTTAATAGCTAATTTATATTGTAATCGATTTTGTGATTTGACCATTCGCGTCTCAGACTAAATCTGTATTAGCTGGTCCTTCTCTGGCCGATAACTAAAGAAGAATTACACAAATTATATAAACAGCGTGGTTTTTGTTCCACTACAAATCAGGTCTTCTCTAACAATAACAGTATCAAGACCATATCTCAAAACTCACCACCAACGCAGGTTAAACTGATCTTGTGTACGGTCTCTAAATTTTTGTTTTTCGGGATATACCTACTCTCATACTGTTTACCTGTGCCGTTTAAAACTTAAACTTGTAGTAATATTCCAAGAGCTAGCACCAATTTTTGGGTAGGAATTTGTGGCAAGCTGAAAAATTTTCCCAGAGCTCTCCCCATCGCTATTTTACCCCAACACGGCAAAATGAATCCCTAAATACATTATCATTCTAAATAAATCTTATTCCGGTTTGAAAGGCAATGTTTCTGGAGAAAATATCTCAATGGCCTATAGGCTAAGATCAATTATCTTATGTCTTATTTGGGTAACGAGCGCAGTGCAGCGCTAGGATATGATTTAGGCTTTTCTTGTTCTATGCAGCGCACTGTGCCATTTCCTGTTACTCTACGAGTATATAGATAGGTAATAAAATAAAAGAAAATATTACTTTAGGACAATTAATAATAGAACGATTTAAATATATACACATTGTAATCGTTTTTGATTTTTAAAGTGAAAACTTCTTTAGGCGCGCCTAGACAGATTTTTCGTGGGCTGTGAATTAAATTCATTCGTCACGCTCGGGTATGATAAGAAAGCTTCGGGTAAACTCGGGACCATGGCTATTGGCCATCTAAAAATACGTCAGCCAATGGGAAATGCTGAAAAGGCGTGGACAGGTCATCATGGCATAGCCATCTAGAAACGCATCAGCCAATGGGAAATCCTGACACATTTCTAGATGGCCATGCCAAGATGGTGAGGCCACGCCCTTCGGTTACACCCGTGTAGTTTCCAAGGTAAGCTATCAAATTCTGAGTTACTTATAAGTTTTCACTTGCAGTTCCTATGACTGCCATTTTTTTTTTCTTAAGTGACTGTATCGCTCTGGGGGCCCGAGATACAATGTATGTTACTGATTGGCCATTAAGCAGCAAAATTAGCAAAGATCTCAGTCCAGAAATCAATTTATACATTGAGACAGACCGGCCAAATCTGGAAAGTGTCAATCATGTCCGGTACGGTCTTCGATATTAGTTTCAGCGTATATTCGTAAAGTAATTTAGCACACGTCGAGGCCCAATCAATGGCTAGTACGGATTTATTTACGATCTAATCAAGTTGAACAACGTAGCTATAGGGTCACAGCACTGAAGCCGAAGAAAATTGTTTTAACGTAATATATTTTGCTCCAGCTACATTTTGCGGCAAAGCGCAAATGCCGAGCAGTTCTATAATTCAATAAGCAAGACTAATGTGTTTGCACTCTCCAAGCTAGTTCTACCAAAACGCTTAAAATGACGTCAATTTATTTTTGTAGTTCTTGGACTCTCGCCGAGTCTGGCGGGGGAAGTGTGACACCTTTAGTTAGTTATTGTACCGCCAAGCAGTAATGTGCAAGCTTTACTTTGTTCTGGTTTGAAGGGCAATATTTCCAGTGAAATTACAGGGTATAGAGATAAAAGATCATATATCTCTGGGTGACGAGCGCGGTGCAGTGCTAGGTTTTATTTTTTGTTGTTTAGGGCATTTCGACTCGTTCATGTTCCAATAGCTGCGTGTCACTGTACTGTTATGGGCAGGCATTTTCCTTACCGTCAGGTGAATTTCTTGCTCGTTCTGTTACTATATTATTTATAAATAAAATTCTTAATTTACACAACGACAGTATCTGTATTTGCCGTTCTACTAAAAAACTCTCTCGATTTCGATTGAGCGGTAAACAAAAAATAATATTAAGTTAAAGTAGGTATACAGAAAATTATTGTTAGTCTTGATTGTCTATAACATGTTCGATCCTCTCTAAAAGACTATAAGTAATGGAGTGTTTAAAAAAACAGTTGAGGTCATTAACTTAACCTAAATATATAATACCTTTGTGACGTTATACTAATTAGGTACCAGATAAATGAGATTTTACTCAGCTACGATCTTTTTACTTTTATAATTTTGTAAGCATTAACGAGGGAAATCGCAATGTAATTAATATTAATACTTTTAATTAGCTCCACAGTTTGGTCGAGTACAACGGGTTTGAGCACGAGAACGCTTTTCGTGACCACCTTAAATGTTTACTATATGAGAGCTTATCACGAAGGTTCATAATTTAGTTTTGAAAGATTTTCTTACTTGTACTCTCCAAGCGAGACCGAAAATTTTAAGCAAGGTCCGTGACCACATTTTCGTATTAACAAGAAATAGAAGTATCTCTTACTCCTTACCATTTTGCTCTCAAAACGTTTAAAAATACATTTATCGATATCGTAAATTATATAAACTATTTGGCGTACCGTTGACGAGGCAATGGTTTCGTTCAGAAGAATGAAAGTGACGAAACGTGGATCGAGCAAGTGCCAAGATTACAATGTAAATTAAGAAAGGAGAATCTAATCTCACGCAGTTCGCGTTATTTAGTTTACTTGTCATTATGTATACCTGAGGCCTATGTCCAGCTGTGAATACAGGCTAATGATGATGATGATAACGCAAAAAGTTAGTCATAGTATTTACAACAGAAAAAAAACATCATCTTTATTTAACCGACTTCAAAAAGGAACAGGTTTCTCAATTCAACCTACATTTGTTTTTTTCATTACACATATATGTTTGTCACAAATATCGTATAAAGTAACAAGTTTATAGCAATATGGATGTCTGCGACGAAACCCTGTTTTTCAAACCAGCGGTATGTACGGATTATTACAACGCACAACATTTAACGTTCCATATAAAAAGAAATAATATCGCTCGTGAAAAAGTACGAAACAAAAATGTTTATCCACAACTTCACGGTTACTTCCGTAATAAAAGTTTTTCATGTAACGTTTTATTCTGCATACACGACCGACGTAAACACATGTCTGTTACACTCTGTAATGCTTAAAAATAATACAGATAGGAAATAGAACGATGGGAGTAGTTAGTATGCGCCTAATGGTAACCAACACACTTTTTTTAATATAGAGTAACGTGACGAGCAGGGCATGTGCCTGATAGTAAGCAACACGCCAGCCCATAACAGCACAGTGATATGCAGCTATTGGATTATGAAAAGTCCAAATCTACCCAGCGCTGCAATGCGCTTGTTACACAGAGATATAAGATGTTCTAAAATCTACGCTCCATAATTTAATTGAAAACAACCTTCAAACCGGAACACAGGTTATGTTTTCACATAACTGTTTGGCGGTAAAATATCTGGAAAAGGTGTGATATGTAATTCCCCAGGCGGATTCTGCAAAAAGTTCTACCACTACAAAAGCCCATAAGACCTAACTCATAACATCTCAACACCACAAAATATTTTTTAATCTCTGTGGTGCGATCGCCGTCAGAACATAATTTCAGATAATTTATCCATTAGTCCATTCATTTCACTTTTCAAACTGGCAAATTTAAATTTGCATTTCACTAGCTGCACTGTAACATGGGGTCCTACTAAAATTAAAACAGTATTTCCGGTAGTGTTCTACTAATTACAAAGAGCGGTGACAGTGGTGTCCAAGCACAGACCGCATACCATGACGAGACTCGAAAACGACCGGACCAGAGCCCATATTTAGGCTAAAGTACATAGGTATAGGAATAGATTACAGTATTTAAAAAGTAGAGTTGCACATGCAAACCGCACCCATTTAGATACATTATTGGTACAGTATACTGTGTGTCAGTTTTGTCGAATGCAAAACGCGTTCTACCGTGAGCGCGCAGACATGAGATTTGTATGAAGAACTCCTCTAGTGCCAACGCCACTAGAAACGCTGTAAATTTCTTCACACAAATTTCATATTTATTATTTTCGACAAAACTCGCATTCAGCATAGAGTTGAGGTACTGCAAGGTGCACTGCGGGCCCGACAATGAAATCAATCGATAGAGAGGGTCGCGTCGCGTCGCGTGGCGTCGTAAATGATTGATGACTAACCTGCTTCCACTCCACCTTGTCTATCGCCTCGGCCGCGGTGGACTCCGTCACTGGCGGCCGCAACAGTGACACGTACTGAAACACAACCGCTGATTAATTGATGCTTAGTAGCTTGGACCCTAACATTAAGGAATTATTCACTCGCGCGCTCAAATAATCATTATCACTCATAATAGGCTTAATTGTTTATCTGTGACAGTTACAATTCCTTTTTAGTAAATACGTGTTTTATTTAGTTGAAAAAAGGTACCTACTTATGTAAGCCTTTAAGTAATGTTCAAAATTCAATAACAGTTAAAAAGTACCTTATTCGTTAAGAAAGGGTGTTTGTCGATAATGAGTGTCTAACAATGGCAAACTTTGGTGACTCAAAATGAGATGGTATCTTTTCCGCAAATAAAAAGCAGAGATTAGCGTACTCTATAATAGTATTTCCTCATATTTAAACTTTTTATACCTACAACAATCAACACAGAGCTTGTTTAGTAAAAGTTCTTGTGGAATCGTATTAATTTGTCTCCATAACATAAAACTGCACTCAATATTACCTTCATTTTTATTTTACACACACAGCAATATTGCGCAAGTGGTGCTGAGACATCTGTATTTTCCACAAAATCCCGAGCTTAGGGTAGGAAAGCTAAAATCGCAAGAATTTTCGCTATGATGAAAACTTTTAGTCGTCTCAACCGCCAAGTTCTCGAAACATACCCATTATCGCGTATGAGGCGAGATAACAATTTTCAGTTAAGTTTTCGGGGATTTTATAACGTAGTCAACCCACAAATTATGTAATGTGTTTTAGACGGCAGGTGCGCTAGACATAATATCTTTATCGAGGCGTATAATATTTTTAATACTTCAAAAAGTTTTGGAAATAAGGCAAATAAAACATGATTTATTGTTTAAAATATTACTAGACAAGAGAGAAAAATATTATTTGGTATTGTTTATCGGGCCGATATTAATATGATAGCTTTGCAAATGATAAACCATTGCTACCAAGTCTTAAATAATCAAATGATGTCTACCGCGAAACAATTAGTGTCTCGACACATCCAAACACAATCTTTTTGTCACACAATTATGATCGTTTCATGCGGTTGTTGCGATGCTGTAATCAATACCCATGTCAAGTTTATTTACATCTTTTTTTTTATTTATTTACATTCATAATGACTTATGATAAACATGATAGATAAGATAATGATTATAATGACTGTGATAGTAGTAATGGTTCTAATGACGTTAAGAATAATTGTAACTAATACGATAAATACCTTATCCCGATCGAGGCTCCGTATCATATCAAGGTCGGTGGTGTCGGAGATACCTCCGTGGACCACGAACACTCTGTTATTGATGATTGTGCCCAGAGGCAGCCAACGGTACACGCCTTCTATCAGCTTCAGGAGTCGCTCCGCGTTGTGCTGTAAATGGAAAGAAAACTCATTTAGCACTTACTATCAGTGCCTTACGGTTGCACCCGCTTAGTTCCCGTTTCCATTATTTATCCGAGATGAAAAGTAGCCTATGTCAATTCCAGAATATATCTATCTGTGTTCTAAAGTTCAACTACACCCGCTTGGGCGTTCCGATGTAATTGAGTAATAAACATAAAAAAATTCGCATTTAAAACGTTAGTAGGAAGTATAATTTAGAAGTTTTCATAGTTTAAATCTATAAAACTATTCAATAAGAAATGCATTAAATGTTATTTTCATAAAATTATTGGAATAACTCAATTTGTGGGAGCTCTGTTAAATAGTGTCTTAGTCTAGTTGAGTTATAATAATCCCGGGACCGGCGAAAATAGGTAATTGAATTACTAGCCGGTCCATAAATCGCTCCAAAGTCTGGAAAGAAGTTTTAAAAATATCAGTCTCATTCTAGGAATATTAAAATACTGTGCTCTACAGTTACAGTGTACCATTTATGGCGACGATAAAAATAGGTAAACTATGAAAGATCTATGATGTAGCGATCTATGTATCATTTTCGCTATTTGCAAAAACAAGATATTTTTCTTTAGAGACGCGTAAACACATCGAACACATCATCATCAACAAATAACATCTAGCCAGATCGCAAATATTTTATAATAATGTTAACGTTTGGTAATGCTATTTCTTAATTGCTGCATTTATTTCTTATAAATTTATTTAATTATATACGATATTTTTTTAATGAGACCTCTGAACCAAAAACTCCGATCTACCAAAAAAAAATCATCGAAATTCATTCACAGTTGGCCGAGTCATAAGAAAAACATACAACCGAACTGAGAACCTCCTTCTTGGAGTCGGTTAAAAATATGCTTCTATCTGCAGTAATTGGGTATCATTATTTATATAAATTATATGTTACACGAACCATGAACCACAGCGGTAAATAAATTCTCTGTTCCGAATATATCAAAATCTACTTGATGTCAAAATCCTGTTCAGCCACGATCCACTTTGTAGATTCTTCAATGAACTGAACATAAAATACTCTAAATTTTGCTAGTCGGATATCTTCTCGACTCTCAAGACTCTAGGGTCACATAATCGTAATTCGTCGTAGTCAAACAGACGTCCCTAGTCCCAAGGTAATGTACCGTACTAAATAGGATAAAATCCTCGTGAAATAACACTATCCTCCGATAGAGTATCTTCGATTGAGATATTTTGTGTTCAACTTAATGAACAACATGAATTAATAATGTTCCTCTTCATAGGAAACCTTTCATTTCCTGCCGTATAACATTTAATTAAGTTTTAAAGTGCACTGATGCATTCAGTATCAATATAGCCCTCGGCGTGGCCAGGCATCACGCTATCGCCGCCGCTTCCAGTTAATTACTATAGAATTCAGAAAATCAATGCCGTTTCAGTTTCCTTATAAATTCCTACTGACGTCATAAATGTTGGATACGAAAGTTTAGATGTTCACTGTTCAATCACCTCAAAACGTCTGAACGGATTTGGTTTAAATTTCTAACACAGAATTTAGTCTGGAATAGCACATAGTCTACTTTTAAAAATAACAGGAACGGGAACTATGCGGGTAAAACAGCGGGGCACTGCTAGTAAAGTAATAAAACCCAAGTAGCAACATAGAATCAAATCGAGATAAAACCGCCAGTAATCTCGGAACAAACACTTGATAAAGCTATGAAAACGTCTTTGTGTGAATAAAACGGAAAGGGAGCGAGATTTCCAGGAAAAGCCGCAGTGAATCCAAAAGTACAGAAACGATAAAATTTTAGAGGCACAAGGGCACGGGCTCAGGGAGAGTCGGGGTTTTCCCTCGCGCCTCGGGCCTTTGCGTATTATTTCTGTAATTTAGTCATTGAAGCGTCCCAAATTTTGGTCACGTTTACAATTTGCTGACTGGCGAGAAATATCTGGAGTTCTTACATAAGCTCCGAGCTTTCAAAATTATTCGTATTACTAACTACCAGTACTAGCTTAATTTAAAAAAAATCGGCAGTCATAGGGACTACCGATATTAGCAGTGAAAACTAATAACTCAGAATTTAAATAAATACACGGGTAACTCACATTTGGTATAGTCAGTCAAGTCCAACTCAAGTTTCGATCGCGTCCTGCGGTCTTTTTCAAGGAGAGTGCGCGCGCGTGTTCGCATCTTGTTTAGCACTGACTTGAAAAAGATCGCCGGAAGCTATCGAAACTTGAGTCGGACTGGACTGACTATGTCAAACATGAGTTACCCGTGTATTTATTTAAAATGTGTAATAACCACGTTAGTTTTCATACTAAAACTCAGAATTTGATAGCTCACTTTGGAAACTACGCGGGTGAAACCGGAGGGCGTCGCCATGACCATCTAGATTATCCGAGTTTACCCGAAGATTTCTTTTATTTACGAACGTGACGGTTGAGTTCAATTCACAGACCACGGAAAATCTGTATCGTATGTACAAAAACTGAGTTTTCATAGTTAAATTATATTAATGTTTACTTCTTCTCTTCTATTTTGAATACACTAAAAAAATATTGTACATAGTTATAACGATTTGTATTTTGAGTAAATGGAAAGAACAGTAATTTATACGCCTCAAAGTAATCCTTCTAATTTACTTATGTAAATAATATTTGGCTTTCTGTGGAAACATGGTATTTTCAAATGATGGTAATTTTAATTTCTTTGAAAGATTTGTATATGTATTTAAAGGACTTACCCGGTATTTTTGCTGGACTTCTTTTATAAATCCATACCTGTGAAATAATAATATACCTATTACTTTCGAGAACAGAACAGTTGAGAATTTTCTGTTAAAGTAATTTACAGTTATCTAGGGATAAGTCACCGTAAAATTTAAATATAGTCAGTTTATAATTAACCTATTAGTTAGTTTATAATCTAACGTAAACTGATGGTATTTGCAGTTTCATGGTGACATATATCTATATACAAAATTACCTGGCTCTAAAAAATAAAAATCGCATAACTACGACTAAAAATGTTAGAAAAAATATGTTATTCGGCCAATTACACTCAATTTCTTATTGAACTATTAATTATAATTTTAAAATCTATTATATTAGATTTTTTTTAAATACGTACTTTATAACTTCTCAATTTTATTCTCCCAAGGTTTACTTCTAATCATTAGAAAGCATTTATCTCCACGTGTTCTACCGAGCGTTATTCTAATCGTGTTATTTAAGAGGGTGCCTAGTGCCAGAAAACGAAAAAAGGACATTTTCGACGCCGCTCACTGAAGTTAAGAAACTAAAAACTAAGACAAAAAAAATATTGACGTGTGGGTACAATCAAGAAGAAGCACGATAACCGAATAGAATTAAAAAAAAATATCAGAGTTTTTTACAATAAAAAAATAAAAATGACACCGAAAAAACCCGTTTTAATTCGAGTACTCGAAATTATCAGCGATGACCCCACATAATTTTTTGGTAATAAAATTCCTAATTGTACGTTCTAGTAAAGTAACCGAAAACTTTTTTAAATTTATGTTTAATTATTGAGTAACTAAATAAAACTTGGTCAAAAATGGACTCCTGATTTAATGTTGATTTTTCCTCCAAACTGTGTCATGCTATTCTCGACCGACGCGTTTCTTAAATGTGATGTACATAAAGTCGAGAATAGCATGACACAGTTTGGAGGAAAAATCAACATTAAATCAGGAGTCCATTTTTGCCCAAGTTTTATTTAATTATTCAATAACTAAACATAAATTTAAAAAAGTGTTCGGATACTTTACTAGAACGTACAAATAGGAATTTTATTACCAAAAAATAATGTGGGGTCATCGCTGATAATTTCGAGTACTCGAATTAAAACGGTGGTTTTCGGTGTCATTTTTATTTTTTTATTGTAAAAAACTCTGATCTATTTTTAAAATTCTATTCGATTATTGTGCTTCTTCTTGATTGTACCCACACGTCAATATTTTTTTTGTCATATTTTCTAGTTTCTTAACTTCAGTGAGCGGCGTCGAAAATGTCCTTTTTTCGTTTTCTGGCTTTAGGCGCCCCCTTAATAGTACATTACGATATAAGTGCGCTAAGTTGATAATTACAGCTGAGGCAGTGCACCCTCACTCGCTCAAGGTCGCGTGGTTTTAGCCGACCGCTAGACCATTCCTTCCAGGAAACAAGTGACAGTCGGTTGTAGGACGCGCGGCTGAGTGCTCGCGCAAAACGTTTTCCGCGCATATTGTTATTAGATATGTCTTAAACCCTCCGCGCTAGACAGGGACAGAGTTACGCGTAAAGGTACAAGTTCGCGCGGAGACCGCGACACGAGACCGCGACAGGAGACCGAGACCGGAGACCGCGACAGGCACTTGACACTATGGAATTGTATGGACGCCAGTTCGCGCTGAGACCGCGACAGGAGACCGAGACAGGTCGCGGTCGCGGTCGCGGCGCGAACTGGCGCCCATACAATTCCATAGTGTCAAGTGCCTGTCTTGGTCTCCGGTCGCGGTCTCCGGTCGCGGTCTCGCGTCGCGGTCGCGGCGGGAACTTGTACCTTTCGAAAGCGCGCAAATGTTTATTTGAAAATCGCGACAGGTATTGCGAGCTAAGTTGAATTTTGTTGTGTCCCAACAAAAGTCGTTATTTTAATTAATGGTTTTATTGTAAGTGTGGCTTCTGTACTAATATTTATTCTGTGGCTGAGGCGATATTGCTGTAGGCAGTAATTGTCAAAAAGCGCATAATATGTCATACGACGTTTTACAACATATTTGCGAGGAAATAAATTCATTGCTGTGTTCCGGTTTTAAGGGCAATGTTTATGATGGTATGTCCTATTATGGGTAAGAGCAGGACACTGAGTGAGACATTTATTAGGAAATATTGACTTAAAATTGAGTTTAGGGGATGATTGGCCCCTTCGATTGGTATGTCTTATTGGAAAAAGCTTTAAAATAGTTGTCTGACGAACATATTTACAAATGGAGCATGATTATTTTGGAGTTAAGCAAAACGGCCGACGGAAAGTGTCTGGGAGTATTGGAACCTTATTTTTAAGGACGTTGCCTACAACATACGGGAAAATCACTTATTAGTACACGTGAAGTAATCATTATCATTCATTACCCCATTAATATCGAACAAGATTCTAATTTTAATTTATTTCGTCGCAGTGTTTCGGTGTCAAGTTTGCAATCAAAGCGCCGAAAAATTGAGAGTTAAGGTCGTTTCTGGGTAGAAATTACTATTCAGCAATCGTTGACACAATTTGGTTCATATTTGTATACGCAGTTTTAAAGGCACTCACCTAGAATTCATAATGAGGTCTTCATGATTCCCGCGGTTCAAGTACACACCACCCGGGAAGGCCACCATACATGAGAGCAGCAAAAGGAACACTTCTAGTCCCTTCTTACCGCGATCCACGAAATCACCATTGAATATGTATGGGTTTTCCGGCGATGGCAGCCCATTCTGCATACAAGATTTAATATTATAATGAGCCACAGTGCGGAGTGATGCTTACATATTACGCGAAATTTTTGAAGTTAGCAGAAGTTGCAGACACTTCATTAAAATTTTATCTCTCCTTTTGATCCGTAGACACCTATGAGTGCTCTTTCGTTATTCGCGGTCGTAGGTGTATGAATTCGTTAGCAGACTAAGACACGAATATATGCGAATATAATTAGAGCTGAGGAATAATTTGCTGTCGAATAATATTCTCGACTTAGTAACGCGGAAGAAATTAGACTTTATCTGTAAGGGCATAGAGTTCAATACCGACGTAGTGTAGTTCGATGTTTCAGTAAGTTTGTTCAAAATACTTGTAGTTATTCAATATAGTAAACAATGGTTGAGTGGTTGGAGCAATCAAAGGGCATTTTGCGAATCCTTACACATGCAACGGCAGGGAGCGGTGAAGGTCGCTTACGCAATGTGTTGTCAGTTAATCAATACTTACACACACTGCCTTATACAATCGTTATCCTTTATCGTCTTTGGATTCATTTGTAGTAGGGTGTATTTTCTTGCTTGTATTCAATTCGCGCGCCTCAATGATAGGTTTAGTTACCGATCAATGTAGGTGCTAATTGTTCTTCAATCTATCAAGTTAATCACAAAGAGTGACCTATAACTATATTACTATACTATACTAATAACCTAAGGGGGCAGATGGGTCAAATTCGGTTTGTTGGTATATGAAGCAACACTTTTGGTAAAGCTAATTTTATCAAATAAAATTATAGTTACTACGAACAAAGTTTACTGTGAAAACAACTTTTTAATTAAATAGGTACCAAATAAATGAACGGTGTCATATAAAGCTATCGAAATCACGAAATATCCAAATTTTAATCGTGATGGCACTTATACATTCTCAAATACGTGGAATTTGATAACACCCAATCGGTGTTTTATAAACAAAAATATGCGTCTGAATTGTACTTCAACTAACAAAAGCAGTGATTCAGTGAGTGTATTTTATCCTGAGCTTAAGTTCGAGTGCAACTGACAGTAGTAATTGTGGTAAATGAGTTTAAAAGAGACTAGTTCGTTGTCTTTCCTCGATTATAAACTTTGAGTGAACTCCCTGCATTCGTCAGTTTACCCGTGAACAGTGTGCATGAAACGGCACTGAAGTAAGTCGCTCGAATTCAAAACCGTGCCATTAATCTTATAATCAATAACACTAGTGTGATAGCATGTAACAATTCGAAGTCATGCATTTTATTCGATGTCGTCATTGTGTTTTTAAACTTGGTCCCATAAAGCGGCCCTTGTGGTGTACCTAATTCCAACTCTTTAAAGATAATCTAACATTTTCACTAGATATTGAAAAAAAACGTATTGTTAAATGTTGTTGGCAGTTGACTTTTAAATTTATTGACTGAGCAAACCATATCACACTACTTATTAATCAGTGAAAGGTTTCTGCTTGACCACGCCTGACCTAAAATTTGTGTGGTATTACTGTGTGATCAAACATTTTTGTAGTTTTTTATTTTAGATTTTAATTTTACATACATATGTACATACATCATTTTTCAGTTTGTTGTATTTGGTAGATCATAGCTCAGAGGTAGTTCCATATAATTATATGTTATCGAACTCATTTTGGTGGTTTTTGATATACATATTTAACAAAGACTTCCTTTCATTTATCTAGATGACTTAGATAGTTTAATACGAAATTCGGTCGAATGTCTGAATGTCATTTTAAATTGAAGTCGGTTTTTGTTTTCTTAGGAGAAAATAAAGTGTATTCACGTGTAGTCGTTTACGTGTAGTGACACACTGTGACCTTTCATTCGGCTGATCATTTATTTAGCAGACTAACGTTTGCCAAGTCAGCTAGTATATTATTATTAATTCGTCCGGTTGAACTCCAATCGATCACAATACAATAAAACCTCAAAACAATGAAACAAAACATGCAGTGACAAATGACGATCGGACCGCCATTGTTACGAGCGTCAGAAAATTTCAATCGGTCAAATATAGAAACATCGAACATGTGCGAATTAACGAGGTCGTCCGGTAGCGCGTAACAGGCGGTCTATCAATCAAACTGTACGGTACCAATTAGATGACGCTTGCGCCGCTCCCCGCGACGTAACTTGGGCGTTTATTCTATAAGAAAACGCGACGCTGATAGCAACAACGGTTTCTCATTTTAAATTACATAGTTCACGGGGCACGGCCAAACGAGGAGCATTAGTTTTATATTTTAGTAGGTATAGCATGACAAGACGTGCAGGACATGTGTCTAATGCTAAGCAACATGCCTGCCGATAACATCACAGTGACACGCAGCTATTGGAACATAAAGAGTCCAAATCATTATTTAGCATCACACTGCGCTCGTCATCCGGAGGTATAAGGTGCTTCATCTCTTAGCTCAATAATTTTTTTTTTTTTAATTTATCATAATATCATGCAGTTCTATAGGCTGGGAAGTGAAAGCCTATTAAAGGCGAAACTCGAGGAGGCCGAAGCAGCCATTTACAACAATGTTACTTCCCGGGTCATCAAGGGAACCATGACAGGACAGTATATGGCAGCCTACAGTGCAGAAAATGGCTTCGTGACACTGAACGAGAAAGAGACAGAGCGCGCGGGAATGCCTGTATATGCGACACCACCAAACGACCCTATTGTAGTTACCGCCCGATGCACCAAAATTATGTTGGACGACAAGATCCTAGAGATGGCCAAAATTATCGAAGGGAACTCAAGTGTCACAGTGGCTTGGGAAAATTGGGAGGTACCAAGAATACAATGGGTCAATGGTGTTCCGGGATGTGGGAAGACAACATGGGTTATTAGACACTTCGACGTGGACAAGGACGCTATCATCACCACAACAACTGAGGCAGCAAAAGATCTAAGAGAAAAGCTATCGCACCGCATTGGAAACCTGGTCAAAACCAGGGTGCGAACTATGGCTTCTGCTCTCGTAAATGGATTCGGAAAAGAGAGTTTCAGTCGCCTCATGGTGGATGAAGCCCTCATGAATCATTTCGGAGCCATTGTAATGGTCTCACGCCTGTCTGGTGCTGGCGAAATTGTCCTCATCGGAGATGTCAATCAACTGCCTTATATCGATAGGGAAAATCTCTTCGAAATGAGGTATCACCGCCCGAACCTGGTAACAAAGATCAGCCAGGAGTTGCTCTGCACACATCGAAACCCAATGGACGTCGCGTATGCGCTGAGGGAAATATACTCGGGTATGTATTCCTCGGCGCCTCGCATAAAGTCCCTAGAGCAGAGAAGGTATAAGGGAGCGCAAATACCCAACACCCAACCAAACACCCTCTTTTTAGTTCACACTCAAGAGGAGAAGGAGACCCTGACAAACCAGGGTTATGGTTCAGGCACCGGGTCACGCATCCTTACCATCCATGAAGCTCAGGGACTAACATACGAGTCGGTAATCGCAATAAAAACTAAGGCAAACACGAAGCTGCACGAGAGCGTGCCCCATGCGGTCGTCGCAATCTCACGGCACACGGGGACCTTCACATATTACGCTGACGACACCGACGACGCCATCGGTCGGTTCGTGCGGCGAGCGTTGTCTGCAACACCGAAGACCATCCGAGAGTTCAATTTGCAGATGGCCATCAAGGATAGAAATGCAGTCGTGGTGGAGGCGCTGAGCCGGGAGGAGGCGACTTAGAAAATAAAATAGTCCTAGAATTAGCAAGAAAATGTTCCCTACTCTCCCCTATTTCCTTTTCTTCTCCAATCCAAGACTCATGTAACAAAAAGAAAACGATTGACAAAGGTCACGGACCCCGGAGTCTGTGGAGCTGTAAAATTTAAAAAAAAAAAAAAAAAAAAAAAAAAAGCTCAATAATTTCTCTGGAAATATTGCCCTTCAAACTGGAACACAGTAATGTTTGCGCACATGGCAGAATAGCTGGCAAAGGTGTGGTACTTCCCCAGGCAGACTCTGCAGAGAGCACTACCGCTACATGCGCGTGCACTGAACGGATGTAGCTAAAACTTAAGTCGGACTGGGCTGACCACGGACTGACCATAGTACACGTGAGCTACCCGTGAATGTATTTAAAATATGAAACAACCACGTTAGTTTTCATACTAAATCAACGGTTTCGTTTACAAAAATGAAAACTAAAGGTACAAGTTCGCGCGGAGACCGCGACACGAGACCGCGACAGGAGACCGAGACCGGAGACCGCGACAGGCACTTGACACTATGGAATTGTATAGACACCAGTTCGCGCCGCGACCGCGACAGGAGACCGAGACCGGTCGCGGTCGCGTACCGCTACCTTAACGCGGTATTTACACATATTTTGATTTATTGATCAGATAGTCACGTGTGAAATGGTTGTTCCAGCCAGAGTACATTTTCAGTCGCATTGAGCGACTTTTTTGAAAGCGTAAGTCAAATGGACCGAAGTACTGTCCGCACATTCTGGAAAAAAGCCGCCGAATGCGGCTGAAACTTATATATCCTGACCATATCACACGTGATTAATCTGTTGTTTAATTAAAAAGACTCAATTAATTATGTAATTTATCGTTCAAAGTTCGATTTTCAATATGTTTTTACAAGAAATGCTTTAAACGCGAGTACTAATGACATGAGCTCAAAACATACACCGAACACGTCTGATAAAACCTGATGCCATGACTCATTATGAGTCTTCGTGATCTGAGGTCAATTTATTTTAACAGATAAAACCAAGGTTGCCTAAAGACGTAACAAGAAAGTTAAACTATATGGCGTTTTACAATACCTAGTTTGAGCTAAATTTCGTGTATTAGAGATTGTCTCATAATAATAAATATTAGGTAGGTATAGGTTGATATCGTGAACGTGGAAAATTTATATACTGATTTAGCAAACTATTGCTCAAAATTTTGACAGGTTCTTGGTTCGTGTATTCCTTGTACAAATGGGATACCTACAATTGAATTTATGAATACGTCGCTTATTGTTTATCGTAGTGTATGATGCACGAAAAACACGTTTTCTTTCACATGTGAATATCCTAGTACTATTCTAATTGCTCATACAAGTGTGTCATATAATAAAGGTGTGTTCGTCATTCCCAGTTCAGTTTGATTTGACAGAATAAGCACGCCGTCGCCAGTCGCCGGCGCCCCTTGACGTCAACCCTCTAATGAGCATCGCGGAAAAACAACATCAAGGAAACACCGCCACTACCCGCTACGCAAACACTCGTGACCGGCTTTTCTTCACTATTTACCTGTCCATAGAACTCCTATACCTTTCTACTTTGTGAGTCGTGTAAATGTCGCGTGATTAACGTTGCTTTCGGTTTCTTACTAAAATTATATGTATGACTCACGACGATATAATAACACTTAAAACAACAAATGGAAACTAATCAGATTACATTCAAAGTTTGAAGTCTGGCTCCATAGTACCTTTGCGTAGTTTGAGACTAGATAATGGTGTGTGAAAATGTATAATGTAAATATGTTCAAATATTGTTGGACAATTCACACACAACACCATCTGACCATGTATACCGTGATTTATTATTTAGTTCGGAATCTATACTTCTATACTAATATTATAAAGCTGAAGAGTTTGTTTGTTTGAACACAAGGATCTCGGGAACTACTGGTACGAATTGAAAGATTATTTTTCTGTTGGATAGTCCATTTATCGAGAAAGGCTATAGGCTTTATAACATTACGCTACTATCAACAGGAGCGGAGTATGAATGAAAAATGTAACAAAAATGGGAATAAATATTGCTTTTTGGGAGCTTTCGTTGCGTGACAGCATGTGTCTATCTTTTAAAAGGTTACGTCATTAGAGTATAAGGTAACCAAATTTGTTCTAGATTTTAATTGGTACGACCAATTTTCGATACATGGTGTAGCAACGCGCGCACGATTCAGCTAGTCATTGAATAAAACAATAACACGTTCGAAGACACGTTTTCACGCAACACCACCTAGCCCTAAACTGAACAAAGCTTGTGCTATGGAAGCCAAATAGCTGATATAATTTTATAAACATACTCATAATTTATAAAAACACACAGGTATTTGTAATGAATACGATCTATGATTCACGACAAATAGATATTTGTACCTACATGTGATAATAGTAAATAAATTATTATTCAACCAAATTACGACATTATAAAGTTAGGTTCGATTGAAATAAAATGGAAATTCACTTTTTTAACAATCGTAACAATACTTTATTGGTCCATTCCATAGCACAAGTTCAGAGTAGAAACACAAACATATTTACAGAAAATTCGTGTTTAAAAAGCATGAATGCAAGAATTTTCCATATGCATAATTATATCAAAACGTCGTACGTGAATGTATCAAATCAGTAAAGCTTGGAACGACATATTGATGGCACATTTCAACGTACGATTCGATTTGCTAGAATTAGATTCGTGCAGGAACAGAATGGGAACCAAATAAAAAATAACAAGTACAAGCTACACACACGTGGAAGAAGTTCCGTACTATTAACCATTTAAATGTAAAAGTTTAAATGATTGAATATTTAGATGTTTGGATGTTTGTTGCTCAACGTTGCAACATCTGAACGGATCGGGTTGAAATTTGGAACACAGTTAGATTATATAGTCTGGAATAATACACACTTTTTATCTCGTAAAAATAACGGGAACAGGAACTGCACGGATAAGTCCCGCGGGGCGCTGCTAGTATAGTATGCTTACAGTAATACCTCTTTCTCTCTCTTTCTCCTCTTACGCGATAGGTGGGACCAAGCGATAGTAGTGTAAGTCGAATTCACGTAAGTCGAGATTCAATTTTTTTTTTGTTTTTTTTTTTTGGACGACTTAGTTAAAGAGACTTCGACGTGCACTGCATACGTAAAACAATTCCACGAGGAATACACCCGATCTTGTCCTAAACCAAATACTGACAGTGCGGAGTAGGCGAATGAAAAACCGTGTATCTCCGAAATTGCGTAAAACGGGATAGTGTAAGTCGGGGTATTACTGTAGCAGTAAATGGCCGAAAAAAGAGCACATATGCTACTTTTTATCACAGAAAATTAGGGGAACTATAATAACTAAGCGGGGGAAAACGCTACTTGTACTACCATATATAATTGTAAATAGTTACAATAAATAGAAACATCCAGACACACAACAAGTACTTATTTGTATTTATCACACAAATATTTGTCCTGGATGAAACGCGAACCTCCATGGGCGCCCATACTACTAACTAAGCAACGAGGCCAGTCAATATAATGTTATATCTTAGAGAAACCTGTGAGCGGTTGGACATTAATGATTACACATACATACCTACACAAAAATAATCTATTTTCATTTTTTAAATTGACGAGATACCAAACTGAAATTATATTTACCATAAATACCAATAAATCTGACACGTAGCATAAAAGTAATTTATTTTAATTTACAAAAACAGTTGAGAACAACAATAAGCTGTATTACTCATAGCACATGTTTGTAATCCTATAATTTGTCCACAAAACTTTCTCCATCAAAATTCATTTAACATTACCCATGTGAGGATCATCGAAATTCATGAAATGTTCACCAAATTACTTTATCGGACCAGTAGGTTCAGATCGAATTGGCTGTCAAGCACGGGCAGACAAACATTGAATGATTCGGGTTTTCCTTTTGCAGTGTAGAATCCTAAAAGCTAAAAGGAATACCCTATAGGTTTTATCGAACAAGAAGATAAGGATATCTAGATAAGTGTGTTGCAATCAATACGTGTAAGGCTCGCGTTTCGCCTTGTTTTAGCTCCGACCGTAAGCCGTAATGAGTTTCAGTGGGCTTCAATTAACTTGACATAAAAGGTTTCGTATTCTTATTTCGGTGGCGCTTGTACGAATGCTCGTTCTATGTATATATATACATATGTGTACCAATTAGACAGCTCGATACTGGTGTTTATTGGGACTATTCTTTCTTCCCTCGAAGAAACCGATTCACTCTCAATTTGAAGAAATATTTTATGAATACAGTACTCTACAGAAATAATAATTAATTTTTTTCCAAAAAAATTGGCTAAATTTCATATTTATTATGAAATCAACTAGGAATACACTGTTCCAATGAGACAGCGTAGTTTCGGAGTAAACGAATATTAAGTCATTGAAGTAAGCAAATTTTATATCTTTGTTGATAGTTTAAAAACAGATATACCGATTTTGATTAAATTTATATTGGACTACCTCTGAAGTAAAATCTGCCAAACCAGAAAATAATCATCAAAATGTATTCACAGTAATCGGAGGAGTCGCATAACATATCTCTAGTGTGATTATAAAGCATGTAAGTTTTGTTAACGTTTGTTACGTTCAGTTTTATAAGTGTGAATGTTTGTTTTCACGTAATGGACTAAGAGCCCGTGAACCCTAGACCCTCGTTATTTTACCAAAGCTAAAAGTTTGTCAGCGCATGCTCCCAACACAGGTAAGAACGATGGGCCATTATGAAGTTTGGGTCATCCTGGCTCTGTCAGATAAACGGTACTAAAGGTGTGCCTATGAAATACCGATCTAAATTTGTCAAATTATAAAGTCTGATATTTTGATACATTAGCTTCAGAATAGTATTAAAAATCATATCATATATTGCCAGACACTCAACATCGTGGTCGCCAAACATCCTTAATGTTCATGCAATTATTATTCTACTTACGTTGTATATGAGCTGATTTTTAAACTTAAAACCTATTGGGGTAATCATTAGCAGCTTAATTATCATAAGCAACCCACTAAAAGGTCCCACTGCTAGGACTCGGGGCCTTCTCTTCTAATAAAAAAAAACAAATTTACAATCACAAAAATACAGCAGTTACAAAAAGGACAATGTCCATTTTTGACCCGCTAAAATAGTGGTCGTGTAGATATATGAGTTATATATTAAAAAATTGGTGATTTTTTGTTGTACTCGTGTGCAAAGTTATATAACTTTCTAACATTCCAAAATAAAATAATTTGCATTTGTTTAAATTAAACCTACCATTTACCAACAAAGCTGACTTGTAAAATATTGCAATAACGAAAGGGTACCTGCGTTTCGTTTTAGTGATCCGCGTTAGATTGAAATTGAAAATGGATATTATGTACATCAATTTCTTTCACAATGTCGTTTATTTACTACTTTTACATATTTAAATCTTATATATAAAATTCTCGTGTCACAGTGTTTGTTTCCTTACTCCTCTGAAACAGCTTTACTGATTTTAACCAAATTTTATATGCATATTCAGTAGGTCTGAGAATCGGCTACTAGCTATTTTTCATACTCCTAAGTGACAAGGGTTGGTCACCCCATATTTTTTTTTTTTAATTTTTGGACAAAATTTTTTGTTTTTATTTTTTTATAGTGTGGCGTTAAAAATACATACAACCCTAAAATTTTTACCCTTTTATCACCAACCCCTATTTTTTAATAGCCATTTAAGTAATTTAATAATTTTTCATCATTGATAACTGATCAATTATTATCGTTTATCACTAGAAATCACTAGAAATTACCTAGAAATGATTTATATGGCATAACAACGTTTGCCGAGTCAGCTAGTAACGATATATATAAATACGGCGACAAAGAAACTATCAAAGCTTTTTTTGGTAATGTAAACGAGAAAAAAGGTGGCATGCAATTTTCACCAAATCCAAATTGGTCAAAGATCAATGTCAAATCAAAAAAAAGTAAACAAGCAAAATGTATGGTTTTCTTCTTGTTTAAATTGGTTTTAACAAAACTGGGAATTATGTGATTAAGTGCTCCTTATTACTTACATAATTGTGGTAATAATTACATAAAACCATATATTGTTGTGATGGCTTGCTTGTGTTTTCTGATGGAAACCCTCGATTGTTATGAACCTTCTAAGACCACTGTCTCGAATACCTACCAAAATAATGAAATATTTATATCACAATTAAGATATTCCTTTCTGTGACAATATTTCTATGCAAATGAAGTGTTCATACTCTACAGGAAATACGGGGATAGCGCTAAGTTGCTACAAAACCTATGCAATTACCAATTTTAAAGCCCTGAGTTGCTTTTAGAAGACAGACACAAGCTGAAGCAAATAAAATAGATATAATATGTATATTTTAGTTGAAAATTATAGGGACAACCAGCAGAGGCCATCTTTCAGTACTGCTGTACTTACATTGCAGAGTTCTTCGTGAGATTTCTAGGATGGCCAGACACCAGGACCACATAAATCCACGAGCAGAGTATTTTGGCTATGTAGTAGTTTTGGGCTATTAAATATATAAAGTTATTATTATATGTAAATATAACTATATGATACCAAACAATATATTTTATTTATCCTCTCTTGCATTGGTTTGAATATAGATTCAGTAGAAAGATATCGGTGAACAGTATTATCTACACTGATTTAAGTATTTTTTCAGGAAACAATGATAGGATGAGCGAAACTTTCAGCTTTGTTAGAATAACGAAGGTCTGGGGTTCACGGGCTCTCACTCTATAAGAGCTGAAGAGATTTATTAATGCGTTTTAAATACATTACCTAAACTAATACATACTATTTATCCCGTTAAAGTTAGTTGTTGTTTATAGGGGCTTACCCAAGCCAGCTACTGTTAGTCAGTTTCTAAAAAAAGACGTGGGCTTAGATAAAAAGCAAAATTTTACAAAATACAACAGGATTTATCCAATAACTCACCTTATGGAAAATAACCAACAAATCGTCGAGCTTCCCGTGCAAGTCGCCGCAGACAGTAATTTGGCTTGAAATGGAAGTTGTGGCGACGTTGATATTGGGCAATCTCTTGAGCATTTGCGTTGCGTCCTTCAGGATCTGAGCCACGTGTTTTGGATGGAGACGATGCTAAATAAAAATGAAACGAAAATAGCATTAAGTAAGTCCCGATGACACGTCTACACATTTGCAAAATTTAATTCGGCCTATACTTGGAATGATTACCGATTATGTAGTGTTTCTAATGCTACGAAGTTTAAAAAATAAATTGAATTATCCATAAATCTAAGGAAGAGAGTTTGTCACTCTTTGTACTAAAATTAACGTTACAAAAATTGGGTTAGCGTCATCAAATGGATATTTGGCCGTAACGCCACATTTCATAGCGACAGAAATAACGTATTTTCGCAAACGTTCAGCTTGGATTAAGTGTAATTGTAAAACGTGATTTTCACGTTCAACGTTGATCACTAACAAATAAAATACTATTATTAGCTCACTTCCAATGTCGATTATATTTCTAGACATCGGATTTTTTTTAATAGTAAAGAGTGACGAGACAAGCAGGTCATGTGCATTTTAAGCCCTGTATTTTATCTGGAAATATTGCCCTTTAAACCGTTCAGATAACCCTATTTGAATGATGGGATGAGCAAGTCCCTGATGGAAAGCAACACGCTTGCTTATTAGAACATAATGCCACGCATGTACTAAACTACGAAGAGTCTAAATCACTATCTAGTACTGCACTGCCATCGTTACCCAGAGATATAAGATGACTTATAAATTTTCCTCATAATTTCTCAGGAGAAGCATCTTAGAAATCCATCCATCCATCTTAGAAATATTCAAAGCGAAACACAGAAAAGTCTACACATAACTGCTAGAAGGTGCTAAAAGGAATTCTATCTCTACATCGAACAGTCAAAGCCTTCCAAACTGAGATGTCTGCTTCAGTTGCCAAATCTAACGCACATATTGCTTAATTTGTAATTAACATGAAAAGTGCGTTCATGCCGTGACTCGACTAGATTTGCTTATGATATCTACAATGTTCTACGTCATAGGCGATGTACAGCGAAATAATTAAACTTATATTATTCAATTGACTTTTTGCGAGATAACACGTAAGATTGGACTGCCCTTTTTATTTATTATATCTACAACTGAGCAGCCTAACAATCTATTATAGTTTTACAAAATAATTTGCTTCTCTCCAATAGATATTACCTCTATATTCACTTACTTTGCAACAACGTACTAAAAATCACAAAGCGTAACCTTGTATTTGCAAAATACGACACCAGAATTCCATAACATTATTTACAACATTACAAACAGTCTACCAAAATAAATTATTTATCACTCATGTGCCTTTTGATCCAAACGTAACACATGCAAATATTTCACACGACCCTCCATTCGACTAACCTCTACTTCTTCAGCGCATAACCCAATATTCGAGTGCCCGGAAATTGAATGAGGTCGTATATCGTATACAAACCTTCTTTTTCCTAAATGCCTCAATCAGCAGGTCGATATCCTTCCTCTGCAGCGGGAACTCAATGTCGGGGCCGCGGGAAGGCTTCGGGGGTGCCGTCTCGTCTGCGCCCCCGCCCTCGTCCGACTCCTCGGAAAATACTTGTTCCACTGGAACAACAATTACCATGTTAGTTTTCATCTGTCCATTATAATAAAACTTTGTCTACATCTTATTAAAATTACTCATAAATACAAAAGGTTGGAAGTTTGGATGTTTGTTGATCAATAACGTTGGAACGCCTGAATCCCGCCCGGATCCGCTTGAAACTGGGAACACAAACACACTTAGAACATAGCATAAGAATAACACTTAGGCTACTAATGAATAACGAGAACAGCAACGTGGCTAAAACCGCGTGTTTCTGCTCTTTGAAGATTTTTTTTGAGGGCACTATACCGAGGATGAGTATAATTATATTGAGGATACTGAAGCCAAAACTTTTTTTCTTTCATGTCGGTAAATCTATCATGTTTCACACCATATTAACTAATCCGATTCAAACACAGTTTAACATAATTTCAGAATCTCAAACCTACCCTAAAAAATCGGGTAGTTTTGACAAAAGAAATCATAAGTGAACATTTATCAACTACAAATTTCGCGGCAACAGAAAAAAAACTATCAACTAGTGTAATGAATGCATAGAATTCGTCTTAAAAAACCGTTGATAACAGAAGTTAATAGTCTGAAATACGCCACCGAATTCAGTGGTTTCTTTAGATTGTTAAAAGTAAAATATGTTTTTGATTTTGGCGCAAATTTCAATTAATTTTATTTTTCTTCAGTTTTCGTTAGAAAGAGCATACTTTGATCATCGGCCTGTTAATATTTCAAGATCAATAATTTTGCTGTTCAGATATGGCTCACGCAGCTGTTCAGTAAATACTAATACAGTGAATTCTGTGATGTGCGGCCGACATGATTTGAATGGAATATTGAACGGATAAACATGCATTTTAAATTTACTGTGTTATTTATTTATTTTTACTGTGTTGTTTATTTAGTTTTTTGATGGAATTACAGTATCACTTAGTGATATTTTAACCTTTTTTTACGGAAGGAAATATTTTCCGTATTTGTAACTGGCTGTTTTGGGGTACCAGTACCTACCTACTAGTTGTTGACACTTGAATCTCTGTTGGAATGCACCTGAATATCAATCTATCCCAGTACATCAATGTAAAATTTTGAACAACGACGTGTTTGTTTTCATCTTCACTCAATCATCAACAGCCCACTAAACGTTCCCACTGCTGGGACTCGGGGCCTTCTCTCGCAAGGAGAGAGTTAAGGCCATAATCCACCACGCTGGCCCAGTGCGGGTTGGCGGATGACAAATGACTTCGAAAGACTCTAGGTACATGTCGGTTTCCTCACGATGTTTTCCTTCACCGTTTTAAGTTAGCGGCATTACGCTCATGACTTCGAAAAGACAGTGGTGCGTGTGGGGTTTGAACCCGGGGTCTCCGGATCGGCAGCCGCCGTTCTCCCGACTAGACCACCGTAACTTAATTATCTTTACTAGGTGAACAAAAATATTACAACAAAATTGGGGTTTTAACACGCGACAGGATTTTTCAACATTTTACATTGTTGGTATTTTACGATCGTACGTGAGTCGTAAAGTACAATTCGATACGGCTGTCCTAAAAAATTGGGACGTTGTCTTCCGGGGCTGCCAATCTATTAGACCGGTATTTTCAAACTTTTCAAAGGGGCTATAAGAAAAATTCAGTAAACGTTTCGTTAGGTGACGATAAAATATTAATAGTACCTAAAACGGGAAACAAATAGGTAAGTATTTTGTTAAAGTTTTTTGATTCACTCTCGTAACTTGGTAGTATTATTGTACATCAATAAATAAATTGTTATTTACGTTTTTTGTTTGTAAAAACAAACATCTCGGGGCTTTTCTAAGCATTAGAGAGCGGCATTTATATCTTCTTCTTCTATATAAAATTCTCGTGTCACAGTGTTAGTTACCTTACTCCTCCGAAACGGCTAGATACTGATTTTTACCAAATTTAAAATTATGCATATTCAGTAGGTCTCAAAATCGGCTACTATCTATTTTTCATACCCCTAAGTGATAAGGGTTGTTCACAGCAATTTTTTTTTATTTTTTTGTAAAATTTTTTTTAATTTTTTTTTTATAATGTGGCATTAAAAATACATACAACCCTAAATTTTTACCCTTTTATCGCCAACCCATATCTTTTAATAGCCATTTATGTAATGTAATCATTTTTCATCCCGCTCGATAAATGATCAATTATCGTATTTTTTGTAAATGTTTTTCACTCTATTTCGATTAAAATTTCCCGGAGCTTATGGCAAATCTAAAATTGTTTTATAAAAATAAACTTTTATTAAGTTTAGGGTTGTCATGGATGGTTTAGTTGCACAAACCAGCCCGGCAGATGTCGCTGCAGTTGGTATCTAGGTTATTTTCCGAGCGAAGCCGGAACGGGCCGCTAGTCAGACTATAAATCCTTCATTTATGTAAAAAACTGTTTCAACTGATACCTACATACTTACTACGTATCAAATCAATGTTAAAATATATGTAAAAAATTCAACGGAATCAAACCTGAACCTTTCCATAGATAAAACAGAGAGACACATTCTAGACTTGAACATTATATCCATTAGGGACTATCAACTCGGGGTGCAAGACTCGAGGAGAACCCTGGGCTCGTGGTACGCCCTGGGCATCAGACAACAAGTACCTCAGAAGTATTTAATATCCTAACATAGTTTTCGACTACCACTTTTCAGTTTTAAGCAGATCTTTTTGTAAATGATAGTTATTTGTTGTACAAGAGTGCAAAGTGGCTTTTTAACCGCGTGCTCAAAATTTTGATGACCGAGCAAGCGAAGGATTCTAAAATTGAATCACGAGCGTAGCGAGGGATTCTAAAATTAGAATCCTGAGCGTAGCAAGGGAATCAAAAAAGCACAAGGTGAAAAATCTTTGCACTCGAGTGCAACACGTAATTTTTCATCCCTTACCTTAGCGAGGAAATTACTAAACGTTTTGCGCATTTTCAGTTTCAGTCAATTCTGTTGGCGTCAAATAAACTCTAATTCAAAGAATCACTTATTATTATGTATTTAGGTTTTTCACTTGTATTAAATTTTACTGTTGTTAACCTTTAGTTTTAAACTTTAACTTTATTTAGCCATGGTTTAAACAATAACAATACGACGTGAAAATACGGAGAGTTGACCGATTGAGGTAAGGAGTTTCATATGTGTACATGAAAAAGTGTCCGCCCAAATGCATTAAATTATAGTAGCGCTAAATTTGCATCATGGTACATTTTAAAGGAAATAAATAAACGTAGGTACTATTCAGAATTCACGCCAAAAGAGGTTTTGACTTCAAAATAAATTGTACCTACATGTTTTCTCAAAATAGTAATTATTTATTTGATGTTATATTTACTACATTATTTTGTACTGCACAAGTAGTTGAAATTATCTATTAGTTACAATTTTAGTACTCAATAATATTTAATTATTTAACTCGGCAACTCGGCATACTTAAATTCGATTACAATTGCTTCATTCATAGCATTTTAAAATGTTCTGCCATTTGAAATAACATTCTTTACCTCTATCCTCCATACGTGAAAAGAAAATTGCGCGTAAAGCATTAAAAAAAAATGTTTGTCTGTAAAGTCGGTTTACTGACGATAGAACGTGACAACGTCTTAAGAAAATACTGATGGAATGGTAGCATTTTTCAAAAGAAAATTTTAATTTCATTTGCTTAATAGATTTGTATGTAAAAAGTAATCAGTAGAATTTAGTCATTTTCAATCAAAACAATGCAAAAAAGCTTTTAGATGCCGGGGATCGAACCCGGGGCATTTCACATGCAAAGCGAACGCTCTACCACTAAGCTACATCCCCGCTTGAACTACTGGTCGAAATAATTAATACAACTGTAACAAACATGCGGCGAGGTAACGACCGACGGTAACGGTACATGACGTCATGTTTTGTGGGCGTGCAGCCGGCTTAATCGAATTATAAGACGTTATCACGTCAAAAAGTATACAAGGAGGTTCCGAGTATGAGTTTTTAACAAATTAAAAATAAATGTATGATGAATTCGGCACCAAGGAGATAGAAATAAATAGGTGAAATTATGTTTTGAATTCAAAACCTCAGTACACACGATGTTCTAAATTCAAATTTACTTTACCCTCTAGAGGGTAAAAACGACTTTTGCGCCCTGATATCGAGGAGCAAAAGTACTCTTTCCGAGCTGGTGGGATGAAAAATATTTTATCTTCCATTGTTAAACTTAACTTAAATTTTATTTCAGATTACAGTTTTACAATAACGCGACTTAAAGCTATGTATATCTGTACCGTCAGTATGCAATCTAACCAGCATTAAATTAGTGAATAAAACTCAACAATATTTGAAGTATTTCAGTTTCCAAGAACTAATTTTCTGCCTTTAACATGAAATCCACCAAGAATATTGAATATTTTAGAAGTTAAACCGAAAAACCTGACTAGATCCATAAAATAATCAAGAGTTCTAAATGAGCTATTACGAAAGTTAGATGACTGTTCAAAAAGCTCTAGAAGGGCCCACATGAACGCAATTAACCCTGAATCTACCACACAAGTCTTAGTAAAGTCTTTGTCAACAAAAGATTTAACTCTGAGCCAACGGCTAGACTTTGATTGACTGTCTAGCATTAGTGTAGTTTGGAAATAAAAATGCTTTTCCATTTGAAATGTCTATCAACATTTAAGATAGTGACTAGTAAATCTTTCTCAATATATTTAAATGTATGTATGTATGTATGTGTATGTAGATACTAAGAGTTTAGCACATTTAGGTACTTATTGTAATTTGTTATTTAATTAGGAAGTCGTGGTGGCGTAATGGTGACAACGTCCAATTCCACAATTGTGAGGTCCCTTAGTTTGAATTCCGTCTATACCTCATAGAATTTTTAAGACGTAAGTAGGTACACAACCACTGGCTTCGACAATGAAGAAACTGGCCTTATTCCAAGAAAGACATTTTTCGAAGGTATGTGTTGTCCACAAACCCGAACTTAGGTCTTAAATCCATAGGCTGGATAATACAATTTACTGAAAAAGAGTACCTAAATTACTCCAAATGAACTTGAAAAATAAGATTTACGCCTACCTTAGACTAATGTTAGTCCATTACATAAAAAACAGAACTAAAGCTTCCAAATACATCACTAACCCTCATTAATGCGACTCGCACTTACGCTATCATTACATAGAATTGGCTCGACTTTGTGTCTAGCTGAAAGCTTACAAAGTAGGTACCATTCCAGAATCCAATTTCGTAGGTTCATTGACATACAATGCACGCTGTATTGCAGAGAATGGGTGTATCGCCCACAATATATCACGTTCTTGAAACTGAATAAACTAACAAGTCTGTAAACTGCTACGAGCAGAGAACACGACTTTACGGGCGGGCGCCTTATTTCTTAAACGTGATATTTTATTTACCAATCTCCCTTTAGTTAGACTATTTACTTCGTTCGCGTGTATTTTGATGCAAATTTAGCATTTCTGTAAAGTACTTGGATCAAGATAGTACATAGCTTTTGAAAGTTACTGAAATGAATTATGTGGAATAAACTTACGAGTTGAAACCTTGTTTGTGAGTAATTTGTTTTTATTGTTTTTTGTTTGAATTTAAACCCTATTTTTTAAGGGTTGTACTTTTTACATTACATCATTTAATCAAAAATAAATGTATCACAATTATTATTATAATTAATTTTATTATAAATTACGGCTGGCTTAGTCGGTAGAACGGCGACTGCCGATCCCGACCCCGGGCCGAGGGAGACCCCGGGCTCAAAACCACACGCACCACTGTCTTTTCGAAGTTATGTGCGTAATGCCGCTAACTTATAACGGTGAAGGAAAACATCGTAGGGAAATCGACATGTACCTAAAATCTTCCGAAGTCATGTGTCATCCAGCAAGCCGCACTGGGCCAGTGGTGGATAATGGCCTCGACTCTCTCCTTGAGAGAGAAGGCCCCGAGTCTCAGCAGTGGGAACATTTAGTGGGCTGTTTATGCTTATGCAAATGTATAATAGATGGTTTTATAATGAAGATAAAGATGAAGAGGTAAAATAAAATGTAATTAGGCATGTAAAAAAACAATTATTAGATAGCGCTTAAGGGTTAAGTGAACCATTTTTTTTTTTAGTATAAATAGTCGGATATTGCTTATAACCTTCAATTACTAGATCTAAATGATGGAAAATCATTTCTTTATGGCATATTCTTCGATTACCCACGGATGGATTGAATTTAAAACGTAGATGGTATTATTTGTAAACATGATATTCTATACAGAATACGTTCTCACAAATTCACGAACTTATTACATGACATGCACTATTTGTCATGGAATAGTTCGTGAATAACAGAACGGTGGATTTCATCCGGCTAATGTCATTTCGATCCACGAATAGCCGAGACCTAGTTTTATTTACATTAGCAATGGCGAAAGGTCGCTGCAGTTGAAATAAACTTCACTTATCTTTTATCTGGATAGACTGCCAGTACGTATATCGCGTGTGTGTATACGAGCATAATCACCCCACTGTTTTTACACCCAACACTTTTATTTAGCAGAAACCCTGTAATATTTTTAGTAAAACTGCCTTCACACCGAATTTTAGTAAGATTAACGAGTGTACCAAATGTTTAGCGCATAAACGTTGTTAGGCTTATAAGCGTGGCTCCCATAAAATAATCCGTCCAGATTAAGTTATAAAACAACCTTAGTGAGCATCAAAGCGTCACAGATATACCACCTGTACATACCATTGTGGTTCTTCGCAAAATGTGTGCCAAATGTAAAAAGTGGACCTAAACTTAGTTTATTTTATACGACTCCGCTTCCACCCGATAAATAAAATACACTCAAATATGGGCTTTATACCATGGCGCTTAAGATATAGATTACAATGACAACATAAATTAGCAGACGGCTGCCAGCGAGCAGTCTGCTGATTTGAGTTGCCAATGTATTCTGTATCTTAATGTGCATGGCATAAAGCCCATATTTGAGTGTATTCTATTTGTCAGGTGGTAGCCGAGTTGTATGCGCAGATCTAGAATTGAATATGATTCGGACTTTGTTCCCTGGGAGATTTGAGACAAATAATTTTCAAAATCAGAGTATTTCGATATTTTCTGGGTCAGTGTGCATCATCTTTGACCACACCGCCAGGCGATTTAGTGGTCAAAAGTAAACCTATTCGCGATAAAAAAAGACAGTTAGTCTATATTCGAGTAATCGAAGTGATATTTTCAACAGACCGCTACCGTGAGGCGAATTAAATGTTAAATTGTCAATTCCGTTGTTTCGAACAACACGCGTAGTCATGCGAGATACCTCTGGGCAGTCAATATGACTTTGATAATAGAGTTAGTCCCTCGACTATTCGAACCCTCGACTATTCGAACTTGTTTAGTTTGACATGAGGTGACAAGTAAGGTATCTGGGGTAGGAGGAATAACTCTGTTAAACTAATAATTAGGAAAAACTTTTAACTGTGTGAATTTTCCACCAATTTTTTTTCTCTATTTTTTGTTATAAATGAGCTCTAAACTATACATACATAAAAATAAGTATTATAAGACATTTTTCACACAATACTATAAGTATACAATTCTAGCGTGAGTTTTAGTAGGTACCTAAAGCTATAGGACTACGGCAGTCAGATAGCTGATACGCATAAGGGGGTCCGTGGCTCGGGAACCTCTGCATAGTCACAGCCTGAGGATCTGTCAGTAGTCTTTCATGGGTAGGTTGTTTGTACCTGATTGCTACTCCCAGCCGTGATCTAAAATTCTATGCACGCTCGTCTCTCTTCGATCTGTGTGTGGTTCAAGGTCCTGGGTAAAGTTGGGACTGGAAAGACTTGGGAACGTTAATAGGCTAATAGTTACATCTGGTCATACAACAGTCCTAAATCTTTTCGGAATTAAGTTCTGGTGGGAGCATTGATTTTGTCGCTTGGAGATCAACCTACCTTAGGTTGGGCCGCTCCCCGGGACGTAAACGAGCTGGTATGATGTTGGATGTTGGGGATATCGCGACCGTAGAATATGAATTTGAGTTCTGATATTATGGTTTTCTATTCTCCCCGCCCGCCAGCCTTGAGAGGTCACCAGTCGGTGTCTATGGCCATTATGTTCCATACAGGGCCATGTTCGGACCCTGAGATGGCCTTGGTGAAGGACAGGCCACGGCGAGTTCTTAGAAGAATACGAAAGTGTCCTTCCTATTGTCTAGTGCTATAGTGTAAAGGCGGAACTTCATGTATATTTTAAATTCAGGGGCACCACTCGCAGCGTCAAGTCCAGTATAACCCGCCCATATGAATAAATATAACTTCCTACGTGTAAAAAAACAGCTCGTGTTATATACGTACATATATAATTGTGAATACATATTTATAAGGCATGGAAACATTCGTACACAGGGCAAATATAACTGTTTTCGTATTTCGTACTAATAATAAGTACATTACTAAATCTAAATGCAAATCTACTGTTTAAATCAAAAAGAAAAGTCTTCGCTGTCAAAAACTAGCCTTTACTGTGAAAAAAAAATTAGGTACTTCATATGAAAAAAAAATCCATGAGATAATTCTGAAAAACCGAGTATTTCTTATAGGATCTACAATTTTATAAAAGCTATGATTTACTCAGAAGACACCTAGGATAGCTAATTTATAGTAACACATCCATCTCTTTGGAGTACTATATAGTCGCGGGCCTGGTGTTGTCATCTACTAAGAAATAATATGTACTGTATGCCCTATTTACAGTTAGCGGAATGAAATGAGACACCACGTGTCGAAAGACACTGCAAGGTTGCGTGTTTACAACGCTACTGCAGTAAAACGGGACGATTGCGCTAAAATGGGACAGTTACCTGAAGCCAAACCATTTATCAAACGAAACTTTGCTGAAACATTACTAGGTAGTAGTTAAACTGGTTTATCTTTTTGTTTTTAAGTATTCTAAGTCTAAGTGACAGCATTGAATAATAGCAGCTAAGTAGGTATAATAAGTATGTATTTAAAACTATATAAGTATTATATCAGCTATCTGGCCGCCATCACACAAGCTTTGCTTAGTTTGGGGTCAGATGGTGTTGTGTGTGAATGGTCCACCAATATTTATTTATTTATTGAAACAACAAAAAAATGTCCAAATAGATTTTTATAGAAGTTTTTTCGTAAAAAAACCTAATACCATTTGGTTTACAATACCAATGCAGACTGCAGTAAATCGGAACGGATGCGCTAAAATGGGACAGACAGTTACCTGGTTTTAAATAACTTGTAGAACTAGACCATACACTTTTGGGATCAAACCGCATGTGGCATACAAACACTGATAAACAAACACAATAAATTTCATTGTTTTAGCTGGTAAACAAACAAGTGAGACCCTAGCTGTAAAACTATTCGAAAGTATTTCTCATTTGTTATACGAGTTTATATTGGCAAAGAGTTCTATTTTCAAATTATAGAATTATTTTTTTATTATATTGTTTATAAGTGGCCAGTTCTAAGAACTTTCAGTTTGACCCTCGTATACCCGTCCTTTTCATTTTATTGAAATTATCAAAACCGAATTAGTCCGAACTCCTAAGTTGACACGACTCGATACGGTGTTCTACGACAAAAATATTGACGTAACTAAATATTTTGTTGATAAATTATAGAGAAACTGACACAACAGTGCAGAGTAAAAGCAGATTAAATTAATCAACCTTGGTAGGTACGTTCTCACATCCTACGCAGATTATAACGAAATTGAGTGTAAATTTTCATTTATTAATAAAATTGTAATAGAAAGAAATAACACGGTAGCCCAAAATAACCATACGAGTAAATCCAAGTTGTAACCAGGATTCTGTAATTTATTTTCAAGTTTGATTAATTATATTATTCATCCCTAATGTAAAACTACAAATAAGTTTATCAAAAAAGCTGCAAAGCCAGCATCATAAGCGGATAAGATAATTCCATTCCCAAATGTGTTTAATGTACGTGGACCTGAAAAAACGTATTTAATCAGACGTTTTACAAATTATTTCGGTATTGGGTCGAAAAAAAACGCTAACTCAGTAACGTTACGATGATCAAACTCGTTTAGTTGAAGGGGTACAAAAACACCACGTCACTAAGCAATTCGTTTTGTGCTGACTTGCTCTGAAGAAACAAGAAACTGTTGGAAAAAGTTAAGTAACTACTAGACAGTCCACTACTGAAGAATTCAGAACAAAATGAACTGTGACAGTTCCTTTGCTAGTTCACGTCAAGTGGAATCGTAACGTAATTTTGCTTTGATAACAAAACACGGGGAAAATGAATATTTTTTCACAAGTCTGTTAGTTTACATTGATTTGTTTTATAGCGGTATTATAATTTTTTGTAAAACGTGTGTGTTCTTATATTTATCATGCAAGGACTAAAATCTGAAAGGTGTACATTGTTCGCTCTCGTAAGTACTTAGTGCACTAAAGACTATGCGCCGCCGATTTGACGATCGAAATAAGGTTTCCCATACAATATGTAGAAGATAAGTTTTTCGTAAATACTTGGATAAATAACATTACTTCTTTAGTGATTTCAGAGTTAATGTTGATTTGGAACATTTAAGTCTAGTAATTAGGTTTAGTAACCTAAGATAGTAATCCAATTTAATTGTCAATTGAACATTATTATTAATAAAGTAAAAACATTATTTTTAATGATAAAAGATTTTCATTTGACCGCCATCTCCCTAATGTTAAGTGACGATGCCGTCTACGATTGATCCTGCTTACATTTTGGTTCGATGTCACAGAAACCGATCACTCTCGACTTGAAGACACCAAGATAGTATTTATCGGAAAAAACACACTCAGGCATCGTACGAGTATTTCACAGCTTAGACATTCTTATTACGATAGTGGATAGTGGGGCTTTCCATGAACGTGATATCTCGCGTTTTTACATTTAGAAGGCTCACAATGTCACAATACGTTTAATTTGTTTATTTATTTAGAAAATGCTTACTGCTTACAGCGCCAAAGCTAATTACAGTAATTCAGTTACAATTATGTACCACTAGCAGCGCCCCGCGGTGTTACCCGCGAAGTTCCCGTTCTCGTTGTTTTCCGGGATAAAAAGTAGCCTATGTGTTCTTCCAGACTATAATCTATGTGTGTTCCAAATTACAGCCCGATCCCTTCATACTTTAGGACGTGATTGAGCAACAAACATCCAAATATCCAAACATCCATACATTGACATTTATAATATTAGTAGGATAGTAGGATAGGATAGGATAGGATTTTCCATTACAAAATGAGTGTTTATAAAATATATACTTACTTTATCAAATATAGGTTCATGTCTACATTAATTAATCTACTCCATTAATCGAAAAAACTACATATTACTTTATGTTTAATAGACTACAGGCCCGTGAACAAAATTTTCGGGTCAAATGAACCACCAGGAGACCTATGTAGGATGATAGACGGGTGTAAAGTAATAAGATTCAGCACTATGCCGTCACTTGTAAGCTGTCCAACTGGGTGTGATTGAAGAGGGGGGGTTGCAACCTTCTACCATTTCTCCTTGTCGCATGATTTTTGTACGGCATTGCGAAATAATGGATTAGAAGAGGTATTGAAACTGCATGGAACCAATGCCGTACTTAATCAAATGACCAAATTTGCTCTGTGAATTACTCGTACTCTGTAAATTTTTCCAGCAGACTAATAATTAAAAAGTTAAAATTTTTAATTTTTATAGTTTCAATACCTCTTTTAATCTATTATTCCGCAACGCCGTACAAAAATAATGCGACAAGGAGAAATTATCGAGGATTGCAACCCCCCCTCTTCAATTGCACTCAGTTGGACAGCTTACAAGTGACGGCATAGTGCTGAATCTTATTACTTTACACCCTTCTATCATCCTACATAGGTCTCCTGGTGGTTCATTTGACCCGAAAATTTTGTTCACGGGCCTGTAGTCTATAATGTTTAAATTGCGTTTATTAGACTTAAATTATTTTGAATACTAAGTCACTAAATTTAGGTAGGTACATATTTTCATTTCACACAAGTGTTTCAGCAAGCTCTACATATTCAGAACTTCTTTTATTATGCAGTCGTGTTAGAATAATTTAATCCGGCCCGCTCTCAGCTTGAGGTATTATGTTAATTTAGATATTTTTTTTAATTCTAAACCAAGCTGCTAGCTTGGTTTTAGCATTTATATTTTTAATTGGAAACTGGACCACTTGCGTAGCCTTTTATATTTAGCGAAGTTTCTTGCTATTTGCGCATATATTTAAACGACATTTTTTGCAGAATAGGTTAAGGTCTTTTCATGAATATGTTATTACAGTTCCGCATTCATTTGTACACTTTTTAAAGGGGTACAATACTACAGTACATTATTTTGATCTATCTCGTAGGGTTTACCCAGCGTTTGCAAAGTAAGCCCAAAAAAGGTGTATTTTTATGTAATCACATTAGAGGTTTTGCTACTATTTTATGCATTTATTATACATATAAATTGCATCAAAATCTGTAGAACAAATTCACTTGCCACTGTCTGTCTGCCCCGAAATATGTGTTAGATCTTTGAAACTACCAACAGATTTTGCAGTCCTCATATTTTGCACACTCAACTCCATCCAGCGCCTGCACTATAACTTTAAAAATATGAATTCATTTTTAGTTCGTGATTGAGTCCTTTTTCTTAGAATTTGACTAAGGTTATGTATGCTTTTGTGTTGCCGTTGTTGTTTTTATCTGACTGACATTTTAAGCATTTCTCAACAATAATTACGTACAGGTAGAGTTTATATCAAACAAACTTATTATAAATGTACTAGCGGCCCGTTCCGGCTTCGCTCGGACCATAACCTAGACACTATCTGCAGCGCCATCTGCCGGGCTTATTTGTGAATCTAAGACAAACTTGTAACAAAAAAAAAATTTTAATCGGTCCCGTCGCCCGCCGCTTAGGAGTTCACATGATTAAATTAGGTCAAATTATTAAATTACTAAAATGGCTATTAAAAAATAGGGGTTGGTGGTAAAAGGGTAAAAATGTTGGGTTGTATGTATTTTTAATGCCACAATATAAAAAAAATTAAACAAAAAAAATGTCAAAAAAAAAAAAAATTAGGGAACCCTTATCACTTAGGAGTATGAAAAATAGATGGTAGCCGATTCTCAGACCTACTGAATATGCATACAAAATTTGGTAAAAATCAGTAAAGCCGTTTCGGAGGAGTAAGGTAACTAACACTGTGACACGAGAATTGTATATATGAGATACCCACATTCCGTGTGTATACCTAATTATTTGTAAACTTGCATCCAAGGCCCACAAACGAAAATATAAATTAAATGTATGAGAAGGAAATATGACTAATTATTCCACTTTTTAGGCAACTTCAGCCACTGCCAGCGTCATAATTGCATTTCCTACACAAACTCTAAAAATGTTTAGTATTATCAAATACAATTCGTCCACATCCCGTACTAAGTACACCTTAAGTCATAAGGACTAAGTATAAAACTTTAAAAGACTGCGATCATGCTCTAGTATCCCATAAGCTCTAAACACATTAAAGCGTTAGAAATGAGATCGTCCTCTTACATCTATCAAGGAAAGGTGAAGGTGAAAGCAGAGCAAAATTACTCACAAACGGAAGCAGTCCTTGAGGTCCGCTCAGAGGAGGGACGCCCACTCGTGTCCCTCATGTGGCTTAGGAGGGCGTTGAAAAAGTTGTATAGCTGAAACAAAAATAATTATGAATTAAACGCTATTTTATCCTCAAAGGGTTTTTAGTTAAGTATAAAATATAGTAGGAGGTCCTGCTACTCGTATACAACGACCATCACCGAGCTGGTTATTGGATGAAAAGTATTTATCTAATATGTCAACAAATATAATTATTGCAAATGGGTACCCTACAAAGTTTAAATCCAGAATATGATTCATTAACAATTAAATTTACTTTTTTTAAACATTTCACTTATAATGATTGTATTTTTGAGAAAACTGTATTACATAACTTACTATTTTGGCGTCACTCAATGCTTACGAGATCTCATTACGAAATTCAACCCTTAATTAAGGGTATGAAAGGGGATGGAAGTTTGTATGAAACTTTTTATTTCTTAAACATATTTCCATAAAATTTCGCATGAAGTGAGCATGATCAAAATAATGAGTATTAACGTAATACAGTGTTTTTCAAAATTCAACTTTCAAAGGGGTGAAATGAGGGATGAAAGTTTTTATGAAACTTCTTATTCTGTGAACATATTGAGCATGAGATATCGTAAGCACAGAGTAAAGCCAAAATAATAAGTTGTGTGATACATTTTTTTCAAAAACTCAATATCAAATTTGCTATTAACACTCTACACTTATCCACGATCTCGCTTGATGTTTAGCGAAGATGCGATCTACGATATAACGTACTTCGAGAGCGAAATAACTAATTCGCTCTCAATTTGAAGACATCAATGTTGTAACCATCGGGAAAAATCCACTCAGGCAATGCATTCCATAGCCTAGTCGTTGTTATCACAATAGTAGTATTTTTCAGAACATATAAATGAAACTACTTATCTTAAAAATTAAGTAACTGTATTCAGATATTTCGTATATTACGTGTCATTTAGTTAGTTTATTCTCGCTTAGACAAATACATATTCATTCATACGTACATATAAATACTTAAGCGGCTCTTACAGGTCGTTAAAATATGTGAATAGCCTTTTTTAACTTTCTTAAAGGATTGGGCTACTAAATGAAAATCTTTCAAAGAACGCAAAGAATTTTTAATTTAATCTGGTAGTGCCAATGACAGAGCGCAAAAAAATCTGTGGTTAGTCACGTTCACTGTCTTTCGTAAATTGCGCTCGTTTTACGCTAGCAATGTACTTTACCATTTGTCAAAATACTCGTACCATTTAAGTGGAATTTCAAAATGCTATTAATTTCAAGCGATTGGAAGATTATCGTTAAACAAAGATCATTTTATACAAAATTTTTATTCAATGTCTGGAATTAGTTTCGATCTTTTCTGCAGTGATAATAGCACTAATAAGTACGAATGTATAACATTACGAGATTCAACATTAATAATAAACATTTGAAGCGTAGCCTCAACGAAATTTGATATTAATCTTAAATCTCCGTTAGACATTTAACATCATTAAGCGTCACTTTTAATCTATTTGACAATATTTTAATAGAATCAAAATCAACGTGTATTTTCCATAAACTTTATACTTTTGCGGCGGCGGTGCAGCGACAAAATATCGTGAAAATCAGAAAAATAAATGGATTCCATTTCCTCACTGCATTTCCCAAGTGTTTTAAAATAAAACCGAGAATATTAAACATGAAAAAATTACATCGCTCGCATTTTCATAAGCAAACAGTGAAAACAGGACCAGTTTATTTTTACAGCATATCTTACTGAATGTGAAAGTTTGTTTGTATGTATGGATGTTTGCTGCCCTTTCAAGGAAAAACTACTGAAGTGATCTGGATGAAATTTGGTACATCTATAAATAATAATCTGGAACAACATGTAAGCTACTTTTGTTCCGGGATAACAACAGGATCGAGAACTACGCGGGTGACACCGCAGGAGGCTACTAGTAGATTTATAAATATGATACAAGAGGAAGCTTCCATCATTTAATAATTAGTATTCCATTTTAAGTATGTAGTAAGGTACCAAATTACTCTTTATTTGATTACTCCCGTCTTTTTTATATTTTAACTTCTTTTCCATCCCACGGTTGCCTGGAAGAGATCGCTTTTAGCGATAAGGTCGCCATATGCTACTATATTTTAAGTTTGTTTTTTTAAGTTGTTTGTTTTGTTAAGTGCAATAAAGAGTGTATCTATCTATTTTAGTTCGATGCTTAAATCACTACAACGCGTATTGATTATTATGAAAGTTTTTCATGCGCATAGTAATTGTGCACGCACATGACTGGCCAATCATTATTGAATAACGGGTTAGCCATATTATAATCAGGTTTGGTAGGCACGATGCATTTAATACATTTTGGCGAAACATCTTGTTGAAAATCTTTATTTTATTCAGTACTATTACTAAAACTATGCAGCACCTCGCGGTTTTACCCGTGCAATTACCGTTCCCGTTATGTTCCAGTCATAAAAAGTAATCTATATGGTATTTCAGACTATGATTTAACTGTATTCCAAATTTCAACCCGATCCGTACAAAAATTCCGATGTGATTGAGCAACATCGAAATTTTAACATTTATAATATTAGTGTGATTGGTAGGATTAAATTGAAAGAATAAACAGCTGTTAACCCAGTGAAACCGTGGAAGCACTGTGAAGAGGTCTGACTTCCAAATGTGAAGTCAACTGATTTAGTAAGTTTGAAACTTGCCGGCAATTTTGAGTATTTTTTCAAGTAAAGACGTCAATCTCTGATTAACACAGACTTCTTCTTCACTGTTAAGGTCAACAAAAACAGCTTGACGAAACGATATGTTTTGCTAGAAAGTCTGATATTTAGCAACCCGTCTAGTAATAAATAAATAAATAAATAAATATTGGTGGACAATTCACACACAACACCATCTGACCCCAAACTAAGCAAAGCTTGTGTGATGGCGGCCAGATAGCTGATATATTACTTATATAGTTTTAAATACATACTTATTATACATAGAAACACCCAGACACAGTGCAAACATTTGAATTCATGTAATGGTAGGACTCTTGGCAGAGTCCGCCTGGGGAAGTACCACACCTTTACTAGATATGCTACCGCTAACCAGTAATGTGCAAACATTACTGTGTTCAGATTTGAAGAGGAATGTTTCCAGTGAAATTACAGGGTATAGACATAAAACAACTTGTATCTAGAATACATGGGTGACGAGCGCACTGCAGTGCTAAGCAATGATTCGGACTATTCTTGTTCCAATAACTGCGGGTCACTATTATTGGCTGGTATGTTGCTTACCATCAGGCAAATAACCTGTGCTCGCCCCGTCACTCAATACTATAAAAATAAAGACATTTACTGCGTCTCTATCGGCGCTAGATTTCTTCCTACAAATGTCATGTTTCCGCGGTCACGCTGGAACGCGTATATTTCTCGACAAAACTGGCACTCAGCATACATTTGTATGAATTTTTCGTCACGTCTGCCTTTAACGGTGCAGGAAAATATCATGAGGAAATGTTTCTAGATCATCCGTCATCCCCACATAAATCTAAATAGTACTTTATTATTTAGATTTCTGTGGCCATCCCACACTGGGCCAGCGTTGGGATTATGACCTTCAATTATTTTCTCGTGAAAGTAGGATCGAATCCCAGCAATGGGAACTTATGGTGGTTATCTTCTTACGCCGAAAGAAAAGCATTCTTTAGAAAAAATGTGTTGGCCTCGACGGAATTAATTACATTACGAGTATTTTTCAATGTTGATTCTTCACTAAAAGTTGATCCGGCTGATGGACACAGAAATATGCTAAATGCATATTTTTTGTCTGTCGTATCATGCCTTACGTATATTTCATATCCTTTTACTTTACTAGGGTTAAAACTGAGCGGATTTGTTGAGGTTACGTTTTCAAATTTGATCACAAATTTAAATACTTTAGCATAAAAAATGCAGAGTAACCTTCCAAGCGACGGCTCTGTATTTGTTAAGATTTAAATTACCACAAAAGCCCGATTTTAATAAAATTTCTACGCAGCCGAGTGTCCAAGGACTGTGAAACCGCAAAATCATCGCAGAAAAGAAATGAAGGCCGACACTTCGACACTAATACAGTAAGTAACAGTACCTATAAACAAAAGTAAGTTAACTTATGTGTAACCGACTTCCAAAACAGAGGAGGTTATTAATTCGGTTGTATATTTTTTTGTATGTATGTGACGCGATTAAGCCGCCAATTGTTAATCGATTTTGATGGTTTTTTTGTCATAGTTCAGAGATGGTTCCATATAAACTTTATCGAAATTGGTGTAGCCGTTTTAGAAATAATGAACGAAAAACTAAAATTGGTTTTCATGTATTTGGACGATATAATGATATTTTCTTATGAAATTTGGTCGAGTTTCTGACTTTGATTTTTAATTGAAATCCGTGTTTGTCCTTTTGAAGATACTTAATAGATTATTTCATTCCAGAATCAGTAGCACATAAGAAGTCACGGCACGTTACCCTTAACTCTCTGAACATGGTCGCTTAACGTCAGATGAAAAGGCGTTAAGCATAAGCATACCAATGTTTAAAAAAAATTGATATCTGGTCTGCACAATTACGTATTTATTTCTTGTAGGTGTCTATCAAAAAACCCGTATGCGTGATTTCTTGCCGATGATAAAACACATCAAAAAGAAAAGAACAGTGGGAAGATGTATTAATATCTTTTACTGCCTGCGCTAGGCAGGTCATAAAATTACTACATGACCCAGACTTTCATTCAATTAGGCTGTTATACCAATAAAAGGGTGTATTTATAGCTATAACAACACAGTGACCTATCCGCGCGAATTTGTCATTAAAACCACTATCTATTAGTTGCATAGTAATAACCATTAAGCCTTTAAGCGTGTGCTACATATTACGGATATTCATACCGAAGTTACCGGTTCTGAGCGCAAATTACGGCTCTCCTATAGCTCTACAAACTTGCCGCTACGAATAATGGTCAGAGGGATAATTTGGACGCCTGCCACGGATCCGAGATACCAATGTTAATTTAATTGTTCGTCTCGCAATTACACACGTAACCTTAGTACATTTTTACGACTACATTTACCGGCTTCTTTTCGGGAATCACGAAACGATTATTACAATTTGAATGTGAGTTTCGAGTTACATTAAAATAGGGAGGGAAAACAAAACACAAATTGAGTATTTCGGTAATACTGCGCAATTAATATTTTTGAAGTGAAACCTTCTTTTGGACCACATTTAGATTTTCCATGGGCTGTGAATTGAATGAATGAATACAAGTGACACGTTCGTAAATGAAAGAAATCTTCGGGTTATTTCGGATGATCTAGATAGCCATGGCCACGCCCTCCGGTTTCACCCGGGCAGTTTCCAAAGTGAGCTATCAAATTCTGAATATTAGTTTTTACTTCTATCGGTAGTTCTTATGACCGTCAATTTTTTTAAAATATATATTTAGTATGTAGTGTTGGGACGAGCAGCATAGTAAGCAGCACATCTCACGTACACGTGATTTATATTAATATGAAATGTTTTTCTCTATTCCTAGTAATATCCACATTAAGTCCCACTAGAAACAAATCTTTTCAAACCGAAACACAACATGTTTTACACATTACGGTTTAGTAAGTAGAATATTGCCAAAAGAGTCTAGCTCTACAAATATGAAGTAACATCACATTAAACGTTTTCGGTAACGTAAGCTTGAAGAGTGCAAACGCATTAGTCTTGTTTACTGAACTACAGAACTGCTCTGCATTTGCACTTTGCAACAAAACGTGTTCGTATCTAAGCACATTACGTTATGACAGTTGTATGCATGGCTTCAGTGCTATGAATCTGTGGCTGAGTCGCTCAACTTGATTAGATCATATATAAATTTCTACTAGCCATTGATTATTTATGCAACCACCTACCACTACAAGTGAATAAGGTGATGTACGCTTAATTACCATGTTTCACGTTAAATTATACTACTATAGGTTTGTTTTAATATCTGTTGACTTGTGATCAACACATTTTTTCTCTATAAAACCGACACAAAAAAAACAGCTTGGTCTCGCAGACTTCGTCAAAATTGGTTCGGTAATAATTTGTAAACTGAAACCCGAAGTTTCTGTTTTTGTGATAATGTTTTTTTAAGAGAAATGAATTGTTTCATATTTAATTGGATGTTTTCAAATATTAATTTTAGGTCTAAAGATGTTGAAATACTAAACAATAATAATAGTTAATGCACTAAATCAGCAATAGTATGACTAACAGCGGTGATACACACCTATTTCAATCTAAAGGTTCTAATTTTCATTTTCAAAAGCATCTTTAAAAGTAAGAGTTATGTTTTACCGATAGCTTGTTTTACTTACATTACTAGATTTTTTTTCACAAACATGTTAACGATATTTTACCTCGGTATATACCTAATACTATCATGGCTTTGGGGTGGTTACCGTTCCCATTATTTTCCCGCAATAAAAATCAACCGTTCTGACGTGGGCTCAGACACGTCTACACAAAAAACATCTAAACTTTAACATTTATAATATTTATTGCACATTAGTAAATATAATGTACTAGCTGAACGCGCGTGCGTTGCTACGCCATCTATCGAAAATTGGTCGTACCAATTCAAATTTTGAACACATTACTTTAGGTTCTAATGACGCAACCTTTAACATAATATGACATAATGACATAATATGCTGTCACGCAACGAAAGCCCTCAAAAAGCAATATTTTTCCCGTTTTTGTTACATTTTCCAGTCATGCTCCGCTCCTGTTGATAGTAGCGTAATGTTAAATAGCCTATAGCCTTCCTCGATAAATGGACTATCCTACAAAGAAAGAATCTTTCAATTCGGACCAGTAGTTCCAGAGATCCTTGCGTTCAAACAAACAAACAAACAAACTCTTCAGCTTTATAATATTAAAGTGTAGATGTACAATCGGAAAGCTCAACGCTAGGACGCATTTTCTGCCAGCTACTCGCCGAGTGGAACATAAATATGTACCTATTAGGATAATTTGCCAACAACTTAGATATCATTGTACCACAACGCATAACGATATCTAAGTATTTTCAAGTACCTACATAACATACGGCGCTATCAAACGACGCCAATAAAAAACACAAGTACCTAATCTTCCTTCCAAGTTCCGAGGAATATTCAAGAAAATCTAACGTCACGTTTCAGTAGAGGGTGCGTGGCTTTGTTCAATGAAATCGAATGATCGGATTGAAATGTTCAGTGAGCAAAGTGAGTCAATAGAAGCGACAGCGACACCCCGTGCTCCCGGCTAGATTGCTTCACCTCTTCAACTCAATTTACTTGATATGACGTTATTGCAAGAAAAATAAAGCATAAACAGCGCACTTTGCCTCACCACTGCTAGGACATGTTTCCAATCATAAGGAGAGAATCAAGGCCATAATCTATTAGACTAGCCAAGTGCGGGTTTGCGCGTGCAATATTTACTACAAAACCATTTTTCTTGGGATGTATTGATTTAGTTGTCACAATCATTAATTCACTGGCTAGCGAAATTACTAGCCTCGAGACTTCGTCGGTAATGAGTCAGCTCTCTGAGCCTCAAATCATTGATTTGATTCCCATGCAATACCAACATTTATTTTGTGTGAAGAATACGGATATTTTTGTTCTGTGACTGAGTCTTTCTAAACATTTAGCAGTGGTAGGACTCTTGGCAGAGTCCGCCTGGGGAAGTACCACGCCTTTGCCAGTTATTCTACCGCCAAGCAGTAATGTGCAAATATTACTGTGTTCCGGTTTGAAGGGTAATGTTTCCAGAGAAATTACAGAGCTTAGAGATATAACATCTTAGATCTCTGGGTGACGAGCGCAGTGCAGTGCTAGGCAATGATTTGGACTCTTCATGTTCCAATAGCTGTGTGTCACTGTGCTGTTATGTGGCAGGCATGTTGCTTACAATCAGGCACATGCCCTGCTCGTCTCGTCACTCTTCATTTAAAAAAAAACATTATTAATGTATGCATTAATAATAAAATATAAACTAGCACCGCTTAGCAAGTTTATCTGCGCAGTTAGCGTTCCCGTTATTTTCCCGAGATAAAAAGAAGCTCATGTTACTCATGTATGTCTCTCTAATAATCTAACTGTGTTCTAAATTTCACAGACCTTATTTTATTGACTACAAAATTTTAACTTTGACATCACTTTATTTATTAGAAAATTGCAAATTCGTTAAGAAATATCCAATTTTTTTTTTACAAAGTAGCAGACAACCGACGCTACCCTATTAGGGCATTCTATAAAAATAACTTGAACGTACCGACATCAAAACTAACGTTACATAGTACCGGTTCGCATGCGATGGCCATAAAAATATATATAATAAGCTTCCCACCAAATTAAAGGAAATAGAAGATGAGCGTAGGTTTATTAGGACTTTGAGAAATCTGCTGCTGTCTAAAGCCTACTATAGCATATTATCCGAGTTTTTAACCGACGACCTAAGAAATTTTGGGGATGAAAGTTTGGTAATTGACTGTGAAACATAACGCTTCGCCCCAAAACGATTTTTAATTGCAATGCCCGATTGGGTACGTTGTGTTGCGACTTAATTTTGTACGAAATCTACCTATCTGTATTATCTTTCATTATATCTGTAACATAACAAAGCAATAAACGATTGAGTATTGAGTAAATTTCAACCCGATCCGTTTAGACGTCCGACTTGTATGAGCAACAATCATCCAAACAACCAAACTTTCGCATGTAAGTGGGATTACAAGCTTTACTTTCAATTTCATAGTATTTCTTCAATAGTCTAGCTTCGTTTAATTTGGGGCTTGGTTGGTGGTACTCTGTCAAAAATGATATTTTACACTAATATTTACTTATCTTTATTTACTAATATTTATTTGGAAATAAACTTGTTTGTCTTCACTTGGATAAATGCCAACAGGTGCAGGCGGAGTTTGATCCCGAGAAATCGGAAGTTCTCATCATTAGGCCAAAGCGGCTTTGATGCGGCCGGCGTTACGAAAACCGAAATCATAATTACGGAACGCAGTCGACTTATCCCAAGAATAATTTGCATTAATAATTCATAGAAAATATACGGCGCAAAGCCGCCCACTTTCCGGTCCTCCATTTACTAGGCTATTTTACTTTTCGACCGAATTCTGGCACACACACAGGACAATGAAGCAGACTATGTTTCATTTACTACGAAATTCAAATGCCATAATTTTTGTGAATAAAAGGGTATCGATGTACCTATTCATTCTTTTGTGAAGCTCGATTACTATTTATATTATATGCATAAGACTTACTTAGTAGACTTAGTAACCTTAAAACTGTATGAAAGTGTACAATAACTTCGACAATATGCACAGATTCAAAACCTAAGTGTTGAACAGAAACAAACAGATCAAAGAAATCTTTTTTAAGCCCCTGAACTCTGCAGGATAATTAGTTAATCTCTAGGTTTCTGAAATATCATGTACTTTAACAATCAATTAAGTGGTGAGAACCTCCAACTTCAGAATCATGAGATCGTAGATTCGAACCTCGGCTACATCTCTGAGTATTTCGCAAGTCCCGATATGTCCCGACCTTAGCATCGCCACTGGCTTTTAATGAAGGTCAAGGAAAATCGTGAGAAAATCGGTGTGTTCCGGTTTGAAGGGCAATATTTCCAGAGAAATTAGAGGGCTTAGAGATATAATACATTAGATATTTAGGTGACGAGCGCAGTGCAGTGCTAGGTAATAAGGAAATAGATTTGGACGGAAGATTTGTGTTGTTATGTGGCAGGCATGTTGCTTACCATCAGGCACTTGTCCTGCTCGTCGTCACTCTATACTATAAAAAAAAGTTTGAATCGGTATATTGCTATGACATACGACATTCGCCAACCCGCACTTGGCTAGCGTAGCAGATTATGGTTTTGACTTTGTAAATTAAACTTTCTAAGTTCCAGCAGTGGAAACATAATTTAGTCTGCTTATGATTTTATGCCCACATTTAATTAATAGCAAAAAGTCCTAGAAAGTTTAAATTGGATTCACGTACAACCTCTAAATACACCAGTCGAATGAATCACGTCCTTATTTAAAGATCTCTCAAGATTGTCCATAACGAGGGTTATCGTATAAAATTTAGATAAAGCGGTTACTAACTCCGCAATTGAATATAAATCTTATCCAACAAGACAAAGCATTACCTCGATTTACATTTAACAATTTCAGCGGACGTACAGCAAACCTCAACTATAAATTAAATTTAGAAGCACCGTTAATGTGACAAATATAATTTATTCCCTTTAGCCTTTACTTCGCCGTTGTTATCGTGACTGGAACAGCTTTTAATATCACCTGTTACGTAATTACAAAATCCATTTTACGCTGAAATAAATTACTTTAATGGTTTCGTCAACTTTTGAATATTGTGTAATTTTAACAAATTGTTTATACAGCTGTGTTTTGAAATGTAAAAAAAAATAACGGAGTACTTATAGACCAAAATATAAGACAAAAATGTGTGTTTTAACAAAGTCTTAAGTCTTAATCTAACGTTTTTCAAGTAATTAAAGTGTTAATTTTAATAAATAGCTAATTTTTTTTTAAATAATGAAAAAAAAAATCGAATTCGAGTTTTTTTCGATTTTTTGCATTTTCTGAGAAGATTTACTATGGTATTATATTTTTATTTTTCACCATCGGAAAGTAGAGATTTCAACAAACAGAAAACATACCAAATTTTTGAAAAAAGCTGATGTTTTGACGGGTGACTTTTCGATTGAAAGTTAGGGTGTTTTTTTCGATATTTATTCAAAATAATGTGAAAACATTAAAAATTTTGATCAAATAAATTACAGCGTATTTGGGACATAAAAAGATAAGTTTTTAACAAATTTTGTTAAAAAAAAAATTTTGTAAAAGAAAACTAAAAAACCAAAAACTTGGTTTTTAGAATTTTTCACATAAATTTTGAGGCTATGTGAAAAAAGTGTGTATACAAAAGTTTTAGATCTTTTTATTACCTACAACTTTGCCTTTTAACTTTTTTCAATAGGACTTTTAGTTTTGCCGAAAATCGAGAATAACCGTTTTTTACCCTTAAAAACTCACCCGCATCCCCTTCCTGACCTCAGATCGCCCGTAATTTATTTTTCCTTTCATTTTTATAATACTCCCCTCCTATTCCAATGGGTTTCATCCTACTACTATTTTTTTCACTTTTTATTATTTTTAAAGACTTCTTCTACCCTGGTCTATTAGCACAATGTCAATGTTGTCTCGTCACAATGTAGAATGAAAAAAAACTCAGACAACAAAAAAAACTGTATAAAAATAAAAGCGTGCTAAAACAAGCATATTACAAAACACACACATGCTCATTATAAAACCCAATGTTATAAACAAATCAGAACGTGTGACTGATTGGGTGCATGATAAAATATTTACGATTTCCCTTTTTGAGGAAGTTCTATTAACCCGCCCGTCCAAATTCCCCATACGCATGAACCTCGTGACGGACTAGCCTCGATAAGTCACGGCCAGTTAATTCCCTTTGCAGTCCCGCCGGTAGACCCGTACCCTCGGTACAATCTGTAATCGTATTAGAGGAAGGATAAAGTACGCTTACTAAAGTCTACTCCATCGCCTCAGCCATTCGGCGAAAACCTTGAACTACTCTTTTTTTTTTTAAATAAAGAATGACGAGACGATCAGGTCATATGCCTGATGGTAAGCAACATGCCTGTCACATAACTGCACTGCGCTCGTCACCCAGAGATCTAAGATGTTATAGCTCTAAGCCCTGTAATTTCTCTGGAAACATTTCTCTTCAAACCGGAACACAGTAATGTTTGCACATTACTGCTTGGCGGTACAATAACTGGCAAAGGTGTGGTACTTCCTCAGGCGGACTTTGCTAAGAGTCCTACCACTACAACTCATTTCTTACTCATTCCTTAACAAGAAACATCTAGTAGTAGACAGTTATAAGACAGTAGCGCCACGTGGATATGGATCAGAGTGATGGCGAGAACTCACGGAGTAAACAAATGTGAAGCTTTCCCACAAAAGTTACCCTGCCACGCCAAATGGGAAACAATTATTTTCAGGTCGAAAAGAAGACGATGCTTAGACGTACACTTTATTGGCTGAGAAAAAGTGAACCTTACTTCAACTTGATGTTAGTAATGGCGCCAGTATGCTGGGCAGATTTCCAACTGGAAGTGGGCAACACATTTAGATTATCTCTTATATCTTCAGCGACCCATGGGTTGTTTAGATGTGCTTAATGTAGGTCGGTTGGCTATTACGGAAGAATTCGAAAACGTCCGTAGTCTCGGCGTAAGCGGACAAAGTAGGAAATTGTGGTCTATAGGGGCACCAATTGTGGTGCCAATCCGACATTACCCTTCAAAGGGCGCCCGGAATGCTTAGCAAAGTTATAACTATAGGTAGTCTTTGTTGTATTTTAAATTTATTAATACTCGGAATTAGTATTGATGACGACAACATATAGCAATGTAAACAGTAAATCGAAGAATCCACCCTAGTTTCATTCAAAGGATCCCTTTATAGTAAGTAATGAAAATAGCAGTGACTATTGATACAAGTCCGTTAAATAAACTCTAAGCTATGTAAATAAAATATGTTATGTTTCGAAGCATAAATATTCGTAGAAGAATACAATTTTAGAATTGGTTTTGCTAACGATGTAAATGAGGCAAAGGAAGAATTTACAAAATGATACAGTAAATTTCAATTAAGTAAGTAGGTACTATATAATTTCATCTGAACTTTACTTCTTGTCCGCGAACTAAATATAACGAACAAGTTACTTTGTTTACCTTTTACCTTCTACGCTAGTCTAAATATCAATACATCAGAATACAGTAGATGTCACCTGGTGCCAACTACCGTAGGGTATAGATATTTCATACATTTTTTTGCCTTCTGAAAAAAACGTCAAACTCAACTCGATACACCCAGGTAAAATAAAAGAAAAACCGAATACCAATGGTGTATATATACTATGTAAGTAACATTTGTCAGAAACTGCGTTTTATTCGTGTTACTTAGTAACATGCAAATTTCCGGTTTTATAAGATAGCAGGATACAAAAGAGATAACTTTTATTTTTATCGAGATAGCAGTTAGTACCCGTGTAGTAAAAAGGTACAGGTTTTATTTGTAGAAAATAGTTCTTAGTATCGTCAGAGTAGGTATGTGTATATCTTTAGCGGACTCCTACATGCTTTTTTATTGGTAATTGACTGGCCTTGTGGCTTAGTGGGTAGTAGCTCTGCCTGCGAAGCCGAGGGTCGTGGGTTCGATCCCCACCCAGTGCAAATATTTGTGTGATGAATTCAAATGTTTGCACTGTGTCTGGGTGTTTCTATGTATAATAAGTATGTATTTAAAAACTATATAAGTATTATATCAGCTATCTGGCCGCCATCACACAAGCTTTGCTTAGTTTGGGGTCAGATGGTGTTGTGTGTGAATTGTCCACCAATATTTATTATTTATTTATTATTATTTATCCCAGACCTGAGCCTATACTCGTGTTATAAACATAATATACTAATAGCTCAATTTTCAACGTTTTTTTAATGTGAAAAATTGTCAAGGCACGATTCCAACTAAATTTAGGAACGTGTAGCTTAGTTCCCATAACTCACAACAAATAAGATTAGATATTTAGATCCACACTTTTCCTCCAGGCCACGTGGTTCGACAGCGTAGTTCGATCAATCGAACCACGGACACTTTTTTTTCCCGTTGGTTCGATCAATCGGACCACGTGAACTTTCTTTTCCTGTTGGTTCGATCGATCGAACCACGTGAACTTTTTTATCCCGTTGGTTCGATCATCGAACCATGTGTTTTTGAGACTACTGATAGTTGATTTATCTGAATATTTAGACTTTTTTCAATAGGTTCGGTTAGTCGAACCTTGCAAATCTGCCAAACTTAGATTAAAACAAAAACACGACAAGCATATATATTAAGCTGTATTTAATGATGTTAAATTTTTTCACTTAATTTGTAACATTTCCAAGGACATTATAGCTTTATTTACAGTAACATTAATAAACTCAAAACATTTTATACAAATAATTAAACAGACTTCAAAACAACATATAGGCACTGAAAAGCGAAAAATAAGTTAATGTAGCGCTAAGCGCTACTCACTCATCTATTTGAAGACGGTGCCAGTCAAGTTGACTTCAAAACAAAAAAAAAGGCGATTGAATTGATAATCTCCTTTTTGGAAGTCTGTGAAAAACAAAGTTAGGAGACATTGTATTACAATTATTAAAATCTCTCTACAATTAATATAATTTTGAAATCTTACTTCCTACTATAATCCTACTAATATTATAAATGTCAATTTTTAATGTTTGTTACTCAATCATGTCGTAACGTCTGAACAGATCGGGCTGAAATCTACGCGGTAGAAACCGCGGGGCGCTGCAAGTAGTCATATAATATGCGATGAAACGCGAATCATTGCGCTATGTTCCGAAGAAGTGATACAATTTATATCCACAGTCAGTTTTCTTTAGAGACTGCACATTTCACAGCTAGGGATCCATCCATAAATATAGGATCATCATCATCATCAACCGCAAGACGTCCACTGCTGAACATTGGCCTCCCCCCTAGATTTCCACAACGAATGGTTCTGTGGACCCTGCAACCAGTGGGTTCCAGCGACCTTTGTGGAGTAATCTGTCTATCTAGTGGGCGGCCGTCCAACACTGCAAATTCAATTACAAATTCTGTCGCCCAAAGAGACTCCGACCATAGCTCTCTCCATAGCTTGCTGTGTGACTTTGAGCTTTGGTATGAGGCCCACAGTTAAGGACCACGTCTCAGTTCCATAAGCCACCACTGGCAACACGCACTGGTTAAAGAGTTTCGTCTTTAGGCATTGGGGTGTTTTGGACTCCAAGATGTGCCGTAGTTTCCCGAACGCTGCCCGTCTAAGTTGGATCCTTCGCTGGACCTCTTTGTCGAAGTTGGATCTGCCTAATTGGATCTTTTGACCCAGGTAGACGTATTCGTCAACAATAACCGGTATAGGTGCGACAAGAATATTTCACACATGATTATGCCTGTAGGTACGAGGTAAGTGTACTTCGATGAAACGAACCTCCAGGCGAACCAGATGAACTTGTCACCGTGATTCGACTATGGAGTCGAACCACGAGGTCCCTAGTATTAGTAGTTCACGTGGTTCGACTTTGGAGTCGAACCACGCGGTCCCAAGTATCAGTAGTTCACGTGGTGCGATTCTAAAGTCGAACCAACGGGAAAAAAAAGTGTCCGTGGTTCGATTGATCGAACTAAATTGTCGAACCACGTGGCCTGGAGGACACTTTTGGAGGAGTTTAGTTTTTAATTACATAAAACATGCGTAATTTTGAAACATTTTTTGCAGAATAATCATAAGAATCGTCTTATTTTTGTCAGTGATACATACTTGATATAAGATACTTGATATCTTTTTCCGTAATACAATGTTCACTTGAACGCAGAACAGCGTCCTATTCTATAATACGAAATGATATTAATATTGGTAGTTTTAATCACAGCCTAAGTGAGTCTGTAACTACTAAAACTAGGATAAGTTTAACTTATGTAAGTTATAATTTCTAACTCATAATTTATAACTTTCTACCCGTGTTTGATAGCGCACCCCAAAAACCCTAAGCTTTTATACAAAGACAAAGAGAGATCTGCGGTTCACGTGCTCTAAGGTCTTAATAAAAATATCCCAACGATTCGATAGGGATGAAAATGAATAGACATGTGTCGCTACGATATTTTTCAGTCTTTTCAAGAAGCGTAAGAGCTTTAGAGTGATGCACTCTCGTAGGAGTATTACTTTTAGTTCGCGCCTGAGGAAGGAATTGAATTGCAACGCGATTTGAAGAAGTTAGAATTGTGGACACTGGGAATTGTATCTAGGTACGACTTTGTCTTGTTCAAAGGCAGACCAGTAAAAATCATTAACCTCGAGTCGTATCGTCGCTGATCTTAAATGGGTATTATAACTTTTAATGGTAACTATGTATTCAAATACGTCGCACTTATAGAAAAGTATAACGACTATCAACAAATCTGATTTATACCGAATCCAAAAGATTGTTTGATTACGCTTATTTCTAGTCTACTAGGTATAAGTAAAGACATTTAAATTGGCAATATTTTTTTATTGTATTTTTATTTTTTTACAAATATATTAAAACATTTACCAATAATTAGCAAAGTTTTCTCCGGACGGACGATATGCTTGATAATGCTCGGGAGTGGGAGCGGGGCGTAAGACACTGCCTTTTGTATTTATCTAGTTTTTTTTATTTGGAAGCGAAAATTGCTTTACTCGTATTGAGTACTTTTTCGTTGGGTAAAATCTTATAGGATCCCGTCATGGACATTCTAATGTGCGGCGTAGCGGATGGCTGAAATATTGTGAGTTCAATGCACCGACATGCGTAATACCAGTATTTCAGTAGCAACACATGTGACGTGTTGCGCAACATTGGTACTACTTAGTAATACAATTCTAAGGTATAAGTTTTCACTTATATCGGCAGTCCCTATGAATGGCAATTTTTTTACTACTAAACCCACATTTGTAATGAAATGAGTGAAATTTTTAGTGAAGTGGTCTTCTCATGACCACGGAAATTGTAACGCTGGCGAAACGTCGAAGTAATTAAATAATAATTCTGATCATGATGAAGTCCTGTATATATCTATATCCTGTAAATTTATGTTTACATTATGCGTTCAAATCGCGAAAGTTTAAAAACAATAATTGTAGTGAAATATCAGATTTTCTTACGAAATTTTGAGATACTGAATACCCTCATAAACCATCAGCGATGTGCCCTGAGCACCTTGAAATTGTTAACAAATTGCATCTCTGTGGGTAGCGTGAATGGTTTACAACTTCCAATCTACTACCTACCTAGAATTGCTAGCCGCGAGGTATATTGCGGTTTTACTTATTCTATTTGTTGACAACGAATAGCGATAGGTATAAACGTCCGGCATTCACCGTTTCTTACAAACGACTAAAACGGAAAGAGTGAGCTCACTCTTCCGAACTATAACATTTTTTTTTAATTTAGCGTGACGAGACGAGCAGGACATGTGCCAGATGGTAAGCAACATGCCTGCCACATGACAGCATAGTGACACGCAGCTATAGGAACATGAAGAATCCAAATCATCACCTAGCACTGTACTACTGCGCTCGTCATCCAGCCATTCCATTCCATGCGCCTGAAGTTTGGGAGGGCACCTCCATTGATTTATATCGATGCCTTAAACACACTACCCCTATTTAACTTTATCGATCCATATAAATATGGATCACCTCAATATGACTCACCTTCACTTGATCTTGTTCCCCGGCATACTCGATGTTCTGGAAGATGGTCCAGGTGTAGCGCCGACGCACCTCCATACGAGCCAGGTAGCGTCTGTACCACTGCTGGATCAAGATGGCCGCCTTCATCGCTGTAACAAATAATAACATTAGTTTAATGTATCTACTTTATTTAAACGTTAATAATAGAATTGATTTTTGTTACAATTAATTACCCACTTTATTTATGTGTAGACACTACGTTCAAGGCTCGTATTGTAGCCGATACAAGATTACAGATAGTGCAATCCACGAAGACGCGCCCCACTATTCCTCCTAGCCGTTTATAGTATATGTGTGCAAGCTTCCGTCGATGTTTGAGTGTTATCGGTACACACTAATTACCTATGAATGCACACGCACACTACAATGACTGGTGAATGGTTCGCGACTGACGCTCGGAGCAAACGCGATTGGCGGAAAACAAAATTGGTGGGGCGCGTCTTCGTGGATTGCACTATCTATAACTAACGATCGATACAATTATTTCGAGGGTCATGTACCTACCTACAATCGTGTGAATCGTCTCTCACAAGGATTGAAATCACGATGCGCGGGATTAAAAGTTTCAGAATTACCTACATTCATAATTCAAGGATATATCAATCCAACTAAGTATTAAAATTATTTAATTGAGTAAACGGGTAACTCACGTGTAGGTAATATGGTCGGTCAATCCGACTCGAGTTTCAGCCGCGTCCGGCAGCCTTTGTCAAGGAAAGTGTACGCACGTGATGGCTGCCCGTTTGCCACAGAAACAGTACCAGTGTGAATCAGTGCCAATCGGGCAGCCATCACGCTCGTGCACTCTCCTTGAAAAAGGCCGTCGGACGCGGCTGAAACTCTAGTCGGATTGACCGACCATATTGCATGTGACTTACCCGTTTACCCAATTAAATATGTGTAAAACCACGTTAATTTAAATACCAAAATATTAAACTCTCTGTCTCTGCATCAGTCTCTGCCTAATAACCAACCCGCCTGCCTATAACAGCACAGTGCCACGCAGGTGTAAATTAATTAATCTTTAGCCACATTTAACTGTGGCCACGCAGTGATTCGAATTTGAAGTTGAAGTATTTTTTGTTTTCTGGTAGAAAAAGACTTTTAGTGCAACTTAGTAGTTAGCTATATTTTACGTTTTTATTTGGCGACAGCAGAAAATGTTTTCGAGATGTTAGTGGTTGGGAAGAGTCCTTGCAGAATTCGCCTGGATAAGTGTCACACTTTTGTCAGTTATTCTACTGCCGTAGCAGTATGCAAACATTACAGTGTTCCGGTTTGAAGGATAAATCACAGGCAAAATAGATAGAAATATCATCTCATACCTCTCGGTGAGATGGATGAATGCAGTACAGTGCTACACTGCGAACTGCGGCTGTATGGGTCGTCAGATGGCGTAATGTTAATTTGGGCGAATTACAATATCTACTAAACTACTGAATATTTAATTTTGAAATTAATGTATAACAAAGTTCAAGATATACTCAACAGTAATTTATAATTGAAAACACGTTTTCATAAAATTTCCTCGATAGAAAAAAATCGCAAAGCTACCTCTATGTATTTAAATAAACATTGATTACTCAATAAATACAGAAGCTAGATTCTTGAAATAAAGTATGATAATTTGAACAAGTATAAGGATTTAATCTTATCATTATTTTTTTCAAATAGCCAATTTTATATTTTAAGGAGAAAAAACCAACAATTCCAGCAACGAGCAACGAGTAACAATTTGTTATTACCGCCGCGGCTTTCGAAGGGGATACCCGCGTCGTTTGCGCTCTCACTGATCGGTACTCGTACCGTGTTTATTTAAATATTTTTTCTTTGAAAATGGTGAAACCTCGCGCTGCTCCGTTTGACTTTAGACCTTATCCTTAGAGCTTTATAGACTACTTTAGTATATACTTCAACTGATAAGTCACAAACGCTCGGAGCATGGTGCGATTGGGGATCAGCCCGTGTAGGCCGTCCGTCGCCAGGTCGCCACTAACAACGTCCCGCGGTGTTACCCGCGTAGTTGCAGTTCCCTTTATTTTTCCGGGATAAAAAGTAGTGTTCCAAATTTCTGCCCGATCCGTTCATTGTTCTTCATTGAGCAACAAACATCCAAACATCGAGATTTCAAATCCAAGATGGCGGCCACCACAAAATGGCGAATTAATTTTTTTTCACTACTACTCATTAAGGGTCTGAAATGAAAAGCCTTGACTACTAGAGTACTATGTACTACTACAAATTTCAAATCCAAGATGGCCGCCACCACAAAATGGCGAATCAATTATTTTTATCATTACTACCTCAATATGGATATCAATTGTTCAATATGTTTAGTTGTGTAGTTTTTATTGTATTATTGTTTTTTTATTTTTGTTGTCCATTGTATACTGTGTGTAGGCATCAAATAAATTTTAGCAAAATCCAAGCAGATAATTAGGTAAGTATGTAAGATGTCGGGCACCTTGTAACAAATTTTATTCAGTCAATCATTTCATTTATTAGGATTGATATCTTTACTGGTGTTGATAATCATTAGTGAATCTTTCTGGTCTACTCGTCTGGCATTGAACGTTGTAGGTAATTTCGCGTAAGTGAAAGAGCGCGCGCGCACCGACTATAAGTACTATGTATTCAGCTGTGACCCATAGCCGCGCGCGATCTCCGCGGAGCGGGTGACGGCTGCGACGAAGTGGGGGCGAAATCTGAATTCGAGCTGAGTTTGGGTGGGCCCCTAATAACCCAAAAAAATTTGATGATCTATATGAGGCAAATACTAACTATGCGTATACTGGAAGTCTTATTCTACCAGAAAACAAAAAAATACAGTAAATATTATAACAATATTTTTTCCGTTTAAGAATATAATTTCCTTACGATTAGTTTTCCTACCTTCATATTGATAACATTGCCTACGCACAATATATCACAGAATATTCAGCTGTTTGTATGTACTGATCGGCCGCACCCCTGATTATAGTTTAATATAGGTAGTTAGTGTCAAAAAAAATATTTCTGTACCACAGAACCATATCACGAGTACACATATAAAAGGGACAATCATTCAAATAAAATCGTTTCATCATCAACAGCCCACTAAATGTTCCCACTGCTGGGACTCGGTGCCTTCTCTCGCAAGGAGAGAGTTAAGGCCATAATCCACCACGCTGGCCCAGTGCGGGTTGGTGGATGATACATGACTTTGAAAGATTCTAGGTACACGTCGGTTTCCTCACGATGTTTTCCTTCACCGCTTTAAGTTAGCTGCATTACCCACATGACTTCGAAAAGCGTGTGGGGTTTGTACCCGGGTCTCCGGATCGGCAGGCGCCGTTCTCCCGTCTAGCCCAGCCGTAACTTAAGTAAAATAAAATCGTTTGAAGGATATCAAATGAGTTGCAATCTTGCAATCGAGGAGGTAGATTTAAGTTGGAATAACTTAAATCCCCTTTGCGAAGGGAACCGCATCGAATTTGCTAAAAAGTTTTGTAATCCGATTGGTAGTTCCTGAGATTAGCGCGATATAAACTTTTCAGGACGAGATACGGGGGAATGAACTATGTTTGACGATAAATTTCTGGTCATGTTTAGAAATATTGATAGGTATAGATAATATGAAATCTTAGAGAGTATTAGTAGAGTAATTTATTTTGATAAAAATGCTAGTAAAATGACCTGCTGCAAGCTATACTAGTGATTACATTACTCTATGTATTTCAAAATTACGGCAATATTTTACAGAATCCATCTGGGGAAGCAACACTTTTTTGCATGCCATGTGTGTGCAAAATTTAAAATGTGTTCCAGTTTAAAGTGCAATAACAAAGACATCGTCTTAGACCTCCGGGTGACGAGGGTGCTTTAGTGCTAAGAGTGATTTGAACTATTCTTGTTGAATTAACAGCGTGACGGTGTGATTTTATGAGCAACAAGTTAATTATCATCAGAAGATTCTTGTGCTTGTCCCGTGCTATATTAAAAAAATCGTGGTTATGGAGCTATAACTACGAGTAGAGGAAATTGTTATGTAAAACCGTTATTGAACTGATCTGCGTGTATGTGCAAATATGTGCAAATACTCGTATTTTTGTTGGACATTTCACACACAACACCATCTAGCCACAAACTAAGCAACGCTTATATCTACTATGAGAGCCAGATAGCTGATATAAAACTTTTACTTTTTTAAATACATACTTATTGTACATAGAAAAAACCAGGGTGCATTTGTACTTTATTGTAAGGTTTTTTTCTTTGTTATGTAATTGCAATAAAGAGTTTATCTATCTATCTAGCTACTGTGCCTGTGTGTGTAATGTGTAATGGCTTTAGCTATATTTTTTACATAATGGCAATATACCTAAGCGTGCCTATCCTTAGTAAATAATCTCTTTTAGCGACAAGGTCAGAAATTGCTATCTAATTTTTCTGTACTTTTGTCTTTTTTACCCGACTGCGCAACGCAAAGGAGTGGTAATGTGTTTATCAGTCTATGTGTGTATGTTCCTTTGAAGCACTATACAGACCAAACGCCTGGGCTGATATTTATGATTTACACGTCAATCAATTCCTCTTAGTCCGGCGAGTGGCACTAAATATATGACATTAGTGTAAATTTAATATGACGGCTACCGACCGCCATATTGTGCAAATTAAAAATGAAAGTCAACAAACTATGTATATCAGTAGGTATTAAAAAAAAAGTTTTCTCTCAACGTTTTTCGATTTGGCTGAACGTTTAGGATGTGTATCGATTTAAAGTTTCGTAACAACCGTTCTCACATTTATAGGTTTTTAGGGAGCAGAAAACTTCGTATAACTAACTCTATGAGTGAATGTGGATGGACATATTATTTGCTAAAGTATTTATTAGGTATATTGGACTACCTTTTTTTTCGTACATGGAGGGCATTCATTTACGCATACCCTACCGCCCGGAGGACACGCCCGGGTTTTATTGCATTCTATACCATGTATGGATATGGTGCCCCTATCTTCTAAAACCTCCATGGGGTTTCAACTCTGTCGCTGATGGTTACTCTGCCTCGGACACGGAACCGCTCGCGGATTACTCTGCCTCGGTCGCAAAAATTGGAGATGGCTCCAATTTCAAACGATTTAGTATGTACTCAACTTTAGTCGAAAATCTATAATTATATAAGTAGGTACTTACCTACACAAAACTATACAAATTACATGCAGTAGAAAAACCTACATATCATATCAGTAGAAACGAAGACATTTGGTCAAAAACCAAAAGATACATATTAGGTATGTTGAGCATAATAACATTCATAACATTGTTCATAACTAAAAAGTAAAAATAAAAAAATTATAATTTAAAAACTCAAACAATCCGACTGCGTAAAATGGAACCAAACTACAGACATTCAGTCGCTTTTTTTGAGTTTTTAAATTATATTTTTTTATTTGTAATTGAAGTGCAGTAGTTTATCCATTGATTTATTTAATAATAATATATTAACTTATCTAATTATCAACATATATTCATATTTTTACTATAAATGAACGGTCTCGTTTAAACCTATCTGGAATCAAAATAGAATAGCATGATGAATTCCCACAGCCAACCCAGGAACATTTTATGATGGATGATTGTTTTAATATTTTCTCCTTTTACTTATTTTGACTGGCATTGAAGGTTATCGCTAATGTAATTCGTTTTTAGACACCTTATTACGATATCGGATACTGCCTGTTTGCGCTCAAGATGGGAAAGCCTACATTAAGAAATTAACTAAATATTTACGTTGCCGATAGAGAGTAGACTCATTCTCGTCTACTTAAGTATTTTACGAGTAAGTTGGTTACGAGTACATAAGTAATTATGGAAAGGCATTTTTTATTTATTTAATAAATTACTAGTGTTACGGAAAAAATATAATTAATGCATTTTTTTTAACTTTTATAAGTTTACACTTGACCGCCATCTCGCCCGATATTAAGCGATGATGCGGTCTACGATGGAACGTGTTTATCTAGAAGAAACCGATATAACAATAAGCAAATAATAATATTAAAGGTATTACTTGTCAATAGAAATAAAAAACAAATACAATAATTCTCATTAAGTCAAAGAGACCATAGCGCACTGACCCCTGCCCGAAAGTGCCCAAAACACTCGCTGCGTTACCCCTCTGTACCGACGGCAAATCGCCTGGGTCAACAAAAACAAAACCAAAAATTTTGATTTGATCCCCGCCTAACTTGGATTTGATATTTGTACAGTATTCTACTAATCCAGTCCATTCATTTTGCGGAGGCCGCCATTTTGAATCAATATTAACCAAACAATGATAAGAACCACCGCAACAGAACTAGCCTTCAAATAAAAGAATTCGCATTGAAATCGGTCGATCTGTTTGAGCTCTACGATGCCACAGACAGACACACACAGAGAGAGACATATATCGACGTCAAACTTTTAACACCGCTCTTTTTGGTAGGGAGTTAAAAACCAACCAGCTTTACACATTTTTTTTGTAAGTCTTTCAGATGAGTTTCCTGGATCCAGCCATAGAGTCCTCACTACTGCCGCACGGGTCTCCCCTTAACAAAGTAGGGAAGGTTTTATGCCAAAACTTTCCACTACTCATGCACCACGACCAAGTTGCGGGTTAGCAAATTTAATTTCAATAGTCATTGAAGAGTCAAATCTCCGACGAGGTTTCTTCCCAATGTATTTCCTTCACTGTTTGTGGTGCGCGTGTGATTCGAATTAGGGGTTCCGGGATTATCAGTTGCCGTTCTCCCGACTAGACCAGCTATGACGTCACCAAGGGCAGTTACCGTTCTCCCGACCAGGATAGATGAGTAGCAACAATATTTACAGCTTTCATTATTCTAGCTGAACCTGGTTGACTGACAGCTAAATTCTAAAGGGATCGTCTCAGAATTGGAGCGCAGGCTATATACGGGTGACTCCCGCTCTGGCGCGTTCCTGGAGCAAAGGTTGGCCATTGCCATTCAGCGTGGGAACGCGGCGAGCATCATGGGCACTTTTGCGCCCGGAGCAGTTAGGGGTGGGTAGTTCGGAGATTCGTTTTTTAATTAATAAAATATTTGTAGGGTTAATTTATTTCTGTCATTCAAAATTCATTTACACAAAAAAAAATTGTTAACCTTTAAATTATGTTGTGTAAAATATAGCATTATCTACCTTTCCAGCATTATGGTAAAAACAAATGTGACTCAGACTCAATATTAATTCTCAACCAAATGAAATGTCGAAGTAAAGTGACACTTCATGGAACGATTTCAAGACAGTGAATGACAGCTAAGTTATTTATTTATTGTTTATTCACACAAAATAATAAAATTGTAATTAAATAAAGTAGCCAAGTGCGAGTTGGACTCGCCCATGAAGGGTTCCGTTCCAGCAAGTAACATAATATACATAGTACACATAGTTCTTGTAGTTCGTTGTAACTTTGATCGAAGTTTTAATAGTAGTGTATTAATGACGTACTAAAAAAAACCACTCATCAGATCGAGTTCAAACTAATTTTCGTTGGTAGTTTTTATGGTAATGTACATCATATAATATATTTTTTAGTTTTTTCATTCTATTACTTTAGAAGTTAGAGGGGGGGGGGGACACATTTTACCACTTTGGAAGCGTCTCTCGCGCAAGTTATTCAGTGTAGACAAAAATTATATTAGAAACCTCAACATCATTTTTTAAGACCTATCGATAGACACCCCACACGTGTAGGTTTGATGAAAAAAAAATTTTTGAGCTTCAGTTCTCAGTATGGGGGGCACCCCTAATTTTTTTTTTTTTTTAACTTTTGTAAAAATCTTAATGCGGTTCACAGAATACATCTATTTACTAAGTTTCAACAGTGTAGTTCTCATAGTTTCGGCAAAAAGTGGCTGTGACATACGGACGGATAGACAGACAGACAGACATGACGAATCTATAAGGGTTCCGTTTTTACGTTTTACGGAACCCTAAAAATGAACAATGAAGTAAGGGAATGAGGGTGAAAATTGCTTTACAACCTGTCAATTTCGTAGGAACCAAAAACATTTAAAAGTTAAATTAAATTAATTTGTTAGAGGACAATAATAAAACTTTATTTTATTTTACTTATATTAAACTGTTTATCCATACTGGAAAAAAGAATTGTTTTAGCTTATCACGATTACAATGTAATCATTTAGTTATTATCATCAATTCCGAGTTATTTTCTACGGTTTTATAGTACTGAAGTACCGTTAAACAGGATTAAACCGTGGGAGGCTGTTGGTAGTTACTGACATAAAATATGAATATAGTGGTAAACCATATTAGAACAGTGCTATGTGTGGAATATTGTTTGAATGTCTGTAGTATCTAACTAGGTACCTATATTGTATTGGTAGGACTCTTGGCAGAACCCAGTTGAGAATCCTATATTCCACCTTTACCATTTATTCCACCGCCAAGTAGTATCGTTCAAACAATTTTGTGCTCCGGTTTGAAGGGCAATATTTATTTAGAGATATAGGACAAAATCACAAATCATCTTAAACGAGTATCTAATGACTTATGATAATAAGTGACTAGCATAGTGCAGTGTTTGACAGTAATTGAACATATAGTGTTCAATTAGCGGCTTAGCATTGTGCTGTTATAAGCAGGTATATTGCTTATAACCATGTGCAGGTCTTGCTCGTCTCATCACTTTATTAAAAATCCATGAAAAAAAGATTTTATAAGAGTATGATAAGTAATAAAAACATTTATCCGTGTGCAAATAAGAATACTATGTAAATTTACATTTTTTGTATCAAATTCGTATCATTTCTAAAAACTTTCGTTTTGTTTGGGACACGGGATTGTTTGTTTGTTCATATATGAGGGATCATGTAATTTACTACAAAACTACTCGAATTCCCAATTAAACAAAAGTTTGAGGTAGGTATGTGGCAGCGAGCTTAGCTTCGTTACCTTTTATTTGGGATCAACATAACTCTACCAAACTTAATCAGCAGTTCGCGAACAAAATAATTGCATTACGAAACGTACAACACAACCTGACCGGCTAACACGACAAAACATACTGGAGCAGGGCATATCCCGCATGTGAATCAGGATTGTTATGAGTACTGCGAGGAAACATTTATACCTACCTTGAAAGATGTCGCTACTATAGGATTACCAGATATTTTTGAAGTGAAAACTGCTGTTGGCGCGCTACAGACAGATTTTTCGTGGGCTGTGAATTTAATTCTAGCGTCACGCTCGGGAATGATAAGAAATCTTCGGGTAAACTCGGGACCATAACCCTTGGCCATCTAGAAATGTGTCAACATCACATTCCCAGACGGCCATTTCATGGCCACGCCCTCCGGATTCACCCGCGTAGTTTCCAAAGTAAGCTATCAAATTCTGAGTTATAAGGTTTCTTCTAGGTAAGCACGTTCCATCGCAGATCGCATCGTCGCTTAACATCAGGCGAGATGGTGGCCAAGTGCGAACCTATTATTGTTAAAAAAAAAAGTGTTCACTTCTATTCGCAGTTCCTATGACTGCCATTTTTTTTTTTTAATAGACATTGCTAGTTCTACTTTTGACTACCGAGCCAGATAAGTTTGTGGTAGTGGATCTACAAATGTTTTAATTGTACCATGTCACGCAAAAGCATCAATCAGGACACACGATCAGTATTGTTGCGGGATTAATGCTACGAGATAATTAGACAAGCTTAACTACCAATATCACGTCAGTGTAATTAATGGAAAGAGTGTTTTAGTATGAAGGTGTGTTTTATTCGGTTCATAACATTGTTTTAATAGTTTGAGCTGTTTGATGATGGATCAACATTGGGAATTAGATAACCATCCAGCATCTTCTGGAAGTATAAGTGACAAGTATGTGAATACCAACCAAATGTTTAATTGGTAAAGTACGAGTAGGTACTCGTACATTGTAGTTACATCATACGTGTCAAATATTTTGAATTCCAGAAAATGTAACATTATGCGTTTACAAACAAACACAAGCTTGACGTCATTGATTCAGTCTCCGCCATCTTCAAAGTCCCGCTCGAAAGTGACCAGGGAAATATTTGGCCAGATAGAAAACCAATAAGGGTTTAATCATATTTAGTGCATGTACAGTGTTTGTGTGCCAAACAAGTAGTGCTCATGAATAAATCAACGTCATCGGTATGCATTATCACTCTCAGTTGATATTCGGCCCGAGCGACACAATCAGCAGGTCTACTACGAAGTCCGATATCCGTTATATCGGCCGAACTTATGGAAGTTTCCTACCTCGATAGACAATCGGTCGGTTGATCGAATCGGCCGTTTCGTTCGATCCGACCCTCATCCGACCTAAGTCAATAACTTCCGAACGAGATGTATCGATCCGAATGTTTTTCGTGGTAGGCTGCAGATCCGATTGAGCTGTCGGTCGGATCCGATCATTCGGAGTTTGTTTTCGTAGTAGACCTGCTGATCAAATAGATGTTGTTTCGTGTCACTCAATACAAATAGAATTGAAGCCCAATTCGTGTAATTACAGAGGAAATGCATGTGACTGTTTACTCAGAAAAGTGTATTTATTTTGTCAGTATTTATTTTTCAATCATATTGTAAAACAGCCGTGCGCTTTACGTCAGAAGGTAAATAAAACATCAATCTAAGTTTTAATATTTATATGTCTGACAAAATATTACGTTAAAGTGAATGTTTTTAGGCTCGTCTTGCTAGAATATATTACAAAATATTATACTGGTCTGTCGATAGCCAGTAATACTTTATACTTATCATCGAATATTTTGTTAAAGCGACGCTATTTTTGTGTATCAATTTGTTATTGACGTAGCGACGCGACGTCGCACAAGGCTTGTACATATATAGGTACCTAAGTGCTTGTCACATTATAATTATGTGACCATAGCCGGTATTTTTTTTTACTCCGTTCGTTGTAAGCCCGATAGAACGTCTCAATTTATATGAATTTATTCTCAGTTGCAATTATGGGAACATACATTTATTCGTATATTGTACCTATACGTTAATCGTTCCAACCAATATACGTTCGTAATACTATATGTTCAGAAAACGTCACTGATAAATTGATTTGCTTCCGAGTTGAACAAGTCAATAAAATTATTTATTTCTGTATTGTATTCTAGATTAATTATCAAGGTATCTCTACTATTTTATCAATATATTGTAATTTTGCTAACTGATTATTTAAAAAAATATCTCTTATGTGATTCATAAAAGTTGGCTAAGGCTGGGAAAATATAGCTCTTAGCGATGCGGTTGAGTAATATGCTGTATTATATATAAATTGCTGTATTATATAATTATATATTTTTTATATATCTAGCAATTGTAAATGGTAGATATGAACAACAAATCAATCGACTCATTACTATAAACTTTTGTAGTTATTTTTAAAAAGGTAATCGTTATTCACTTATTAGACTAAAAATAAAGTACCTAAGTATTCAACCAGGTCCTTAGAAAATGAAAAAAAAATCAATCAATTAGCATAATATCAATTTTTTAGCATTCTTCAAATTTGGTATAGGTAACTACCAAGATAATATAAATGAATTATCGAGAACAGGAAATTCGGATGGTTTCTAATCCAATAAAATTTTAGTAATCACTTAGGGTCTTAGGGGATAAAACAGGATATTCATTTTTATCGAATTTCTGAAAAAAGTATATCAATTGCATTACAATTAGTCAATCAGTGCCATAAATAATAAAATATACCTAAACTAAATTGCACAGACTTTATAGTAGAGTACGTTATCACCACTAATTACATTAGTTTGCGTTCTAGTTCCACTTTATGAGACGACAAAGACATTAAGCGCGTCGACAGGACACATATAATAGGTACCTGTTAAGTAAAATCCAGGTCACAGTCAGCAGGTGGGTATAACGTTTTATAATCATTAGTGTTCGCTAACCACACCATTTAGTCAGGCTTAATTATGAATGTCGACGAAATAGTATAAACTTTTATGTGAAATACTCGTATTTATATTCTAATCTATAAATAAAGTAGGTAGTTTAGTCTAGGTAGGTATATCTTTGCAAATATTTTAAAAAGAGAAAGTTTAAATTTCTGTTTTCAATAATGAATAAACCCAAAATATCTTACTTTGCGTGCGCTGCCAAATGATCGATGATAGAATAAAATAATGTTGTGCAGCTTTTGAGAAAACACATTTTATAAATAAAAATCACTTGTTACGAAGTTTGTACTCGTATCGAAAAAGTGCAGCTGATTTTTTAGACATTTTTAATGTTGGTAGTATGAGAAAAGGTCGTAAAATATTGTCCACCTTCCTATCCAATACTGCTAGTTACGATAAATATCTGGACATCATTTAAATATGTGTTACAATGATACAGTTTTTGGTCACTTTTTACTGTAGGTACACCGCACACTTTGTTTTTCTTTTTCAAACATTTGATGTTAGGTTAAGTAGAAGTGAAACAACTACCTTAAGGTGCGTCCCCCAGCAAAACGAGTATTTTGTCCAGTTTTCAGAGTTATCTACTCATTAGCCAAAACAAATATCAACTGGTAAAAAATACATTAAATTTTTAAAACTTCTTGGCTTCAAAATGGTAGTTTTATTTTTTTGTTAATGAACTTATTGTTTAAATAATCGCCTCACAACGAAACCATGTAAAAATTAAATAATTGTAGTTATCATACATCTCCTCGAAAAACCTCCATTCTTTTGATTTTGTACTTATACCAACGGATAGACAATTCCATTACAAACATTTTGGTAAAAATATTTTTTTCAAAAGACCAAAATCTAATTTTATAAAGAGTTTATTCTAAAATTTGAGCGTAAAACAGCGACAAATCCTACTGTTTCTCTCTTGCTCTTTCTTGCGGTGTTATATATAAGAAATACTCAAGATCATTTGCTCGGGGTACGCCCTTAAAGTTCTTATTAGGGTTCCGTAAAACGTAAAAACGGAACCCTTATAGATTCGTCATGTCTGTCTGTCTGTCTGTCTGTCTGTCTGTCTGTCTGTCTGTCTGTCCGTCCGTATGTCACAGCCACTTTTTGCCGAAACTATGAGAACTACATTGTTGAAACTTGGTGAGTAGATGTATTCTGTGAACCGCATTAGGATTTGAACAAAAAAATTAAAAAAAAAGAAAAATTAGGTTTGCCCCCCATACTGAGAACTGAAACTCAAAATTTTTTTTTTCATCATACCTACACGTGTGGTGTGTCTATCGATAGGTCTTCAAAAATGATGTTGAGGTTTCTACAATTATTTTCGTCTACACTGAATAGTTTGCACGAGACACACTTCCAAAGTGGCAAAATGTGTGTCCCCCCCCCCTCTAACTTCTAAAGTCTAAGAATGAAAAATCTAAAAAAAATATATGATGTACATTACCATGTAAACTACCAACGAAAATTAGTTTGAACTCGATCTGATGAGTAGTTTTTTTTTTGTACGTCATAAATACACTATTATTGAAACTTCGATCAAAGTTACAAGGAACTACAAGAACTATGTGTACTATGTATATTATGTTACTTGCTGCAACGGAACCCTTCATGGGCGAGTCCAACTCGCACTTGACCACTTTTTTTTATTTTCCACTAGTAGAACCTTCGCTGTCTTTAATGACGTTATAATGTAACTCGTTTTCTAAATTTCAACCCGATCCGTTCAGACGTTGTGACGACGTTCTTGAGCAACTGACATCCAAACATCCAAACTTTGACATTTATGACATTAGTAAGATAACATAGAGAGACGGAACAAGCAAGACATACGTAAACAACATGCCTGCCCATAACAGCATAATTATTGTTAATTACACACTAAAATTTTTAATTTTAAAACTTGAGTTAATGTGGTGATATTACTTGTTTTTTTTTAATAGAGTGAAGGAACGAATAATACACATGCATGACGGTAACAGCTCAGTGTCAAGCAGCTACTTGAACACGAAGAGTCCAAATTACTGCAAACACACAGTACAGTGTTCGTGCTCGTCACAAATAGAAATATTTTTTTCATCGCACCAGCTCGGAAAGAGTACTTTTGCTCCTCGATATCAGGGCGCAAAAGTCGTTTTTACCCTCTAGAGGTTAAAGTAAATTTGAATTTAGAACATCGCGTGTAATGAGGTTTTGAATTCAAAACATAATTTAACCTATTTATTTCTATCTCCTTGGTGCCGAATTCATCATACATTTATTTTTAATTTGTTAAAAACTCATACTCGGAACCTCTTTGGTGTACTTTTTTTTTAATGCTTTGCGCGCAATTTTCTTTTCACGTATGGAGGATAGAGGTGAAGAATGTTATTTCAAATGGCAAAACATTTTGAAATGCTATGAATGAATCAATTGTAATCGAGTTAAAGTATGCCGAGTTGCCGAGTTAAAAAATTAAATATTATTTACTACTAAAATAGTAACTCATAGATAATTTCAACTACTTGTGCAGTACAACATAATGTAGTAAATATAACATCAAATAAATAATTACTATTTTCAGAAAACATGTAGGAACTATATATTTTGAAGTCAAAACTTCTTTTGGCGCGCCAAAGACAGATTTTTCGTGGGCTGTCAATTTAATTCTAGCGTCACGCTCGGGAATGATAAGAAATCTTCGGGTAAACTCGGGACCATGGCTAATGGCCATCTAGAAATGCCTCAGCCATTCCCATTGGCCATTTAAAAATGTGTCAGCATTTCTAGATGGCCATGCTCATAGCCACGCCCTCCAGTTTCACACGCGTAGTTTCCAAAGTAAAAATCAAATTCTGAGTTATAAGTTACCACTTCTATCGGCAGTGCCTATGACTGCCAATATTTTTCTTTCATGAATTCTGAATTATTTATTAATTTCATTTAAAATGTACCCTGATGCAAATTTAGCGCTATACTGTAATTTAATGCATTTGGGCGGACACTTTTTCATGTACACATGAAACTCCTTACCTCAATCGGTCAACTCTCCATATTTTCACGTCATATTGTTATTGTTAAAATCATGGCTAAATAAACTTAAGTTTAAAACTTATAAAATTGAATACAAGTGAAAACCTGAAATACCATAATAATAAGTGATTCTAGCGACCAAGAAGTTTATTTAACGCCAACAGAATCGACTGAAACTGAAAATGCGCAAAGCGTTTAGTAATTTCCTGAATGATGAAAAATGAAAATTTACGTGTTACACTCGAGTGCAAAGATTTTTCACCTTGTGCCCTTTTGATTCCCTTGCTACGCTCAGGATTCTAATTTAGAATCCTTTAGAATCCTTCGCTTGCTCGGTCATCAAAATTGAGCACGCGGTTAAAAAGCCACTTTGCACTCTTGTATAACAAATAACTATTTCTATAACCTGTAATTTAATTGGACGTTGTTTGATGATATATTATTACGTATCATTTTGTTGTATTGCTAAAATGTTTTTGCTTATCGTTAATGATCAATTAAACGTCAGCGTTATAGCCGAGTCTAATCGATCTCCAATTTCAGTAACTAATCTAGATTTGACGAAACTGGTTGGTCCCAAATGACCTTGTACGAGCCGTTTCCAACGAGGAAAAGCTAATTTATCCTGGAATTGGCTTAGACTTTGGCAAATTTTAGGGATTACATATTCAGGGTTATTTTGGGAAAGTTTGGCTAATATGACAGAAAAGAGATACATCTAGGACCAAATGTATCTTGTTGATCCTCTAAAAGTGTATTTTTTTCTCTTATTCTGTATTTTCCTCCTCAAACACCTAAATTCACAGCAAAATCAGAACAGAATCAAAAAGTAAACGTAGACGTAAACGTATTGTAGAATTGAACTTAGTTTTATTTATCTGTAGACCTTAATTGGTATATGCATAATTCAGGTGTGCTTAGTGTAAGTAGTTAGTTGGGTATGTAGCGTAGTGTAGTTCTCATTGTATTTTAGTTTTGTTAATAAGGCTCTGCCTGTTTTATTACAGTCAGGTTTATACGTAGGTACGATGGAAACCCGTATCAGGCGGTAAAAGTATACCAGTTTCGAGTTAGATTTCCCTGTATCTCAGATCCAAGAACCCAACAGATATACAAATAAACAGAATTATGCTAGTACTGAATAATATTACCTTCCTCATATTCAAAAGCGTTTAGAAAACTAATTTTACGACGCGTAATAAAGTTTAGTTCTTTACATCTACCTATGTAAATAAAAGATAAAAGTTATTGACTGATATCAATTAGCAAATTGAATACTGCATACAGATACACAAACATACAAGCTAAAATTATAACAGGCCTCTATATGTATGTCATGAGGTAACAACATATACTTAAACCATAAAATTACATCAAATGGTTTCACCTTTACTGGAAGTAAAAGTTAAATTATATTATATCAGCTTATACTAAGATCCCCAGCGAGAAAGAGCTGCAAGAACAGTAATATTCGAACATCCACTCACGTTACCCCTGAAACCTTAAATTTTCTACTAAACCGATTCTATTATTATTATTAGTAGACAACGAGCGCTGTTTACGATCCAATTTAGAAGGGTAAGTAATATGTGAACGAGTATTGGGACCACAAATAATATTTGGTTCAGTTCTGAATATTAAAATTATAGATAGGTACATATATTTAATAAAAGCGGTGTAGGCCAAACAGCATTTATTAACAAAACTAAAATACAATGAGAACTACACTACGCTACATACCTAACTTCTTACACTAAGCCCATCTGAATTAGTCATAGACCAAAGAAGGTCTACAGATAATCAAGATGTTCAAGCCCCCTACCAGTCGGAAGCGTGCCCAGCATGCTGGCGGCATTACCACGTTGAATGGCAATAGTTGTACGATGGGCCAAATAAACGCCATCAGTTTGGTCACGTGTCGCGTCGCCCAAGGGTTCGAAAAGGCTTTAAAAAGTTTCGATACAAAGAAGATCGTGTTTAATAGAACAAATGCTAATTAATGTAGCTATTGTTTGCTATACCTCATTCCAAATGTCTGTGAATAAAAGGTAAACAAACCAATGTCACTCTCAATATGACAGACCAGCATTTCTCAACCTTTGTTTTACAAGATAGTTTGTAGTACCTTTCATTGCTTGCCCTTTTAAATTTTCATCGCAAAACAAGGCTAAATATATATGTATGGATATCATAAACACCCAAATATATGTTCCCACTGCTGGGACTTGGAACAATCAACACATTGCCGCTGTAAAAAATCGTCAGACACAAGAATCTGCAATTGCTGAACATCTGATTGATGCTAAAATTGGTCATTGGATCGAGATCCACGACCCGAAGGTTCTATCTACCGAATGTCATTACTACGCAAGAATGGTTCGGGAAGCATTGGAAAATAAAAAACATAGGTATATATTTCAACTACGACGCGATGACCACGATGCCAATAACCGAAAACTACCCGGTTTACGGTTATCGGCGTCGCGGAAGCCTCTAATAAATAAATGTGTGCATAGCGCACTGAGTTTGGAGAAACCTGATATGGTTAGTGTTGTTTGTAGTGTTGGTCACCCTGCGATTTTTGAAGCCCAAATGAGGGTAGATGGAGATCTCCTCTCATTTCATAATGAGAGTATGGCGGGCATACGTACATTTATTTCTCCCACGTAAAAAAGGAAAGGCAAAGCATTTGAGTTCGGAGAAGAATGTAACACTAGAACCAGTGACTTAGAAAAGTAATTTAGATGTTTCCTTATATGAAAACGTTCATTTTATTTTTAACAATAATTAAATCTCGTTCAAATTGTCCTCGTATTACCCAAAACTGATCATAACACTATGCTGTAATATTCTGGAAACACATACAAAAGTTTCGATCAAAATAACACAAAATGTATGGCATAGAAAGCAAAAAAAAAGAAATCTTAGTTTTTAGTCTGTGGCTTAGTTGCGCGCGCATAATATGTACACTTGTAGCATAATCTACTATTAAGAAAAGCTACTTTCTAGACGGTCAAATCGTGTTACAAATTGGCCTCTACTGTAATAATGAAAACCCAAATGGATAAAATCAGTTCCAAAATTGTTGTTATATCACGCAAATATTTTTAACCACAAATTTTCAGCGTAATCAGATATCCAAAAGCTCTACAAGTTACCCAATCACGTATATCCTTTTTATCATGTAGGTACCTACATGTTATGACATATTCAGTGCAGTGAAACCGCTGAGTCTTTCACTCCGGTGAGCACAAATTAAAGAAACGTCTATGAAACCCTACGTTTTAAATCCTCCATGCCTGTAGAGCGTGAAACGGAATTGGATCTCAAACAAACTTCGCAGACCTTTTGCAATTTTAATACAACCTAGTACTATTTTACGTTACTAGGCCTTATTACGACAGCCCTAAAACAAATTTTTACTTTTAGGATTGCATGTTGGTATAATAAGGTCTGACCCACCATATTGGAGAACTTGAACTTTTTTGTTGTTTCTTGGTGTTTGTTCGGCGTCACAAAATCCCAATATTCCTTTATCTGGCTTTGCTAGAAAAATACTGGTTTTTCTAGCAAAGCCAGTAAGTAAGTTCTAGCCAAAAGCAATATGAGAAAATCAGCACGGTGTTAGAAAAACATCTTCCAGGGATATTATGTCGTCCGCACTTCCGCACTAGGCCACCGTGGTGGATTGTGACCTTGAACCTTATCAATTTCAATGTTGGTGGACATTTCTTGCTCAATGTCCCCAAACTGTGCAATGGTTTTACTATAGAAGCCAGATAGCTGACAATATTTGTAAAACCGTAAATGCATTATGATAGATAGAAAAACGCAGACACTGAAAAACAAATTATATTGATCACACAAATATTTGTACTGGATGGAAATCGAACCCACGACTTACGGCTTCGCGGGCGGACTAAGCCACTAACTAGACAAGTCTATATTATAACAATTTATATGAGAGAAGATTCCGAGTCTCAACGGTGGTAATATATATAATGAGCTGCTCATTCTTATTCTTATGCTTATTCAATCCAGTTAGAAAATTGATCCAATATCACACATAAGTTTTCCAACACCAAAGACGTATAAGTATGTACGTGTTTTGTTTTTTCCTTGTAGAACAAACGAGCAACATAATACGACTGATACAACTACATATATATTATGTTGTACACTTGTATTGGCACACCTACTCTCAGACAATAAACATGTTACCGCTTTAGTGCCTCGTAGAAGTAGTAAAATTTGATGTGTGTTTGAGTAGCGAAGGAAGTGGGAAAATGTTAATAATACGACATGGTTCCGATCTGAACCGTTCGCAATTCATTAAAACTTTGTAATGAGTACGCGAGTTACTAACCGGACGCTGGTGAAACTATTTCAATTTATAACAATAATCATAGGGAAATGATGGAAATACGTAGAACGTACCTACATGGAGTAGAAACACAAAAACTTGAATCGGCTTCTTCTCTTTTTCGTTTTACATGAATTATTGTAGAATTTTGCTGAATTTATACCTACTCATCATTTGGCATGTTGGGGGAAAAATGATTAGAGTAAGTTTTTACGATGCGCGCGCGCACACGCCTTCACGAAAAACCGACACCAGCTTACTAACTTGTTAATAAATACTTTGAAGTTCTTATGTTGAAGATATTATCTATAGTTAAAGTTAGACTTGTTAGTACGAGGAATAAATAGAAGTACTCACTTCTGGCGTACGTGCGTACGTACACACACACACACTTTTATTTTAACTTGTTTTACCAAGCTGCCTCAGCAATTTACACTGCCATGTAAATAGGGTACAATCCTCAAAGAAACTAAGTAGCCCGTTAGTTAGATTACCAAAAAATATTGTAGGGGAGAGGGGGACCTTTGAACACTTTTTAAATAAAGTATTATATTTGTCGTATTGTACTACATAGCAAGGTATATTCTTTTTTAATGGATAGATATGCTATTTGTGCTACAAAATAAACATTAAATCTACTTGTTTTGCACTTATTAAAATAACAATATTATTATTTTTTTAAACCCCATTTTTGTTCAAATTTGCCACTGGCAAGGGGCACATTTGATAACCCCAGGGGCAGTTTTGAAATATCATGATAACAAGAACACAATGTTACTAAGAATATAATCAACACTTTATTTAAGACATACAGATCTTATATTATAGTCGTGTATTGTCACTAACTTCGTCCACTCACTTTTGCTTAAATAAACTTCATAAAACTATTAAACAGACTGGGGCAGTCTTAAATAAGTGTAAGTAACTTATCAATCTTAGTTTTTATATTTATTATCTTTATAATCTTAACATTATCTTAAAAACATACCATTTTAATGGTATCAGGAAGGCATTTAAAAAATAATCAAATAATTAAACTATGTAAGTTTGGAATAACAAACATAAAATAAACAATCCCAATCGCCTTATTGGCCAACATAATACTGCATAGGATTGGTCTTCTTTTTCAGGGAACAAAAATGTAAAACCGATTTTTTTTTATAAAGAAACTAGAAACAAACTTCGGTCTTTGTTTAATAAAAGCTACAAAATACATACACATATATTCATAGCCTATACATATATTCATAACTACCCCACAGATTTTTTTCAAATCTGCCCCAATAATATACTTCAGAAACAAAATTATCTAGACGACCAAAAAACTTGTATTTAATTTACTTATATTGGTAATAATACATTTGCTATAATATACACAACACTATGAAATAGTCAAAACTCGGAAATAATACTTACGTTTTCAGTAATATGCTTACAATAAAATAAAAAAATGTTTGGTTTCGTCTCTGTAAAGTAACCGACACATTTTATTTTGTTTGACAATGAAATTGACGTATATAGGCAACTGACAGACGTGTAGTTCGATGCTACCAGTATTAAAAAGGTATTGGAGGCTAGAAAAGACAAATGATGTGTTCATAAATCCAATAATTCAAAACTGCCTCTGTTTGAAACTCTCCTCTCCCCTACACGTATTTTTTCTTTTGTTTCACAAACAAAAAATTACGAAGATACAGCGCTTCGAAGTTTCGTGTGATGTCACTTGTGAGTACGATTTTTGCTCACGAGTGACGTCGCGACCCCTCTCGAAGTTTGATGGTCTATTTATATCTTTGACGATTTTTAATATCATGAAAAAACAAAAAATACGTGTCCAATATTTTTCCATGATCTAGCTTACGGACTAATTAGGATGGTGTATTTTTGACCCAGTCCGGTACCCTATTACCTGCCGCATGGATCGACGCCACCTCGTGTAAATGACTCAAAATCAATGAATTACTATAAATAATTGGTTATTGTACAGGCAAAAAACTAAAATCACAATAAAAAAAATGAGAGTAAGTAGGAAGTGAAAAACACGACTGACGACGTGACGACGACTCAGACCAACCAAATGCACAAAACAACATTCATTAAAATCGGTCAAGTGATTTCGGAGGATATTTGTACACAGTGGATTTTAAATGCGTTGCCTGAGTGAGTTTTCCCAATCCCGATTTACAATCTTGGTGTTTTCAAATTGAAAGTAAAACGGCTTCTTCTAGGTAAGCATGCTCCTTGCTGTCAGATACGGGCACATTATAACTAAAAAGTTTTTATGCACAATATAACGTAGTAACACCTCTTTCTCAACACTACTACTACTAACGTAACTATGGTGGTGATGATGATGGCGGACAAATAGAAAATTATTATCGTTAAACTATGTCCAGAATCACTCCCTGATTATTATTACTGCACAATAGCTGTCAATACGAGCTCGTATCTTGCATTCCCATAAATCTAAAAACGCTAACACATATTCGGGTTCGAGTTTGGGAGCCGATGGCCTATGTAAACCAAATTATATTGTGTTGAAATAAGTTACATTTTATACTATGTATAATTTCGCTAAACCTCTATGCTATGACGATTCTGTGGGTACATAAAAAATTGGCAGTCATAGGAACTTTGGGATGACTCGGCTAAGTATCAGCTGGAAGCTCTGGAATCGACCGAGAGACGTGCCAAAAGGCTCATAGGCAACGACACTCTTGTGCGAAAAAGACTCCAAAGTCTTGAACATCGCCGAAAAATTGCTAGCCTATCGGTTTTTTATCGGATACACTTCGGAGAGTGTGCGACTGATCTGCATGATCTGATACCACCTTGTCCTTTTTTCTATCGGAATGCTCGTAGCTCGAAAAAGCGACATCGTTTCATGGTTGATGTTCCAAAGACACGAACAAAGACATTCGACTCAACTTTTGTGATAAGAACGTCTAGGCTGTGGAATACGTTGCCTCAGTGGGTTTGCCCCGATAGTTACAATCTTTGTGTTTTCAAATCGAGAGTGATTTGGTTTTTTTCTAGGTAAACACGCTCCATCGTAGACCGCATCGTCGCTTAACATCAGGCGAGATGGCAGTTAAGTATGAACCTATAAAAGTAAAAAAAAAAAGAACTACCGATAGAAGTGAAAACTTATAACTCAGAATTTGATAGCTTACTTTAGAAACTACACGAGTGTAACCGGAGGGTGTGGCCTGGTCATCATGGCATGGCCATCTAGAAATGCGTCAGCATTTCCCATTGGCTGACGCATTTCTAGATGGTCATGCCATTATGGACAGGTCATTCCCTTTCAGCATTTCCCATTGGCTGACGCATTTCTAGATGGCCAATGACTATGGTCCCGAGTTAACCCGAAGATTTCTTATCTTACCCGAGCGTGACGCTAGAATTCAATTCACAGCCCACGAAAAATCGGTCTAGGCGCGCCTAAAGAAGTTTTCACTTCAAAAATCAGCTAGTGACATAGAACCCCGGTTAGTAATACTGTTATAAATAAATAAATATTGGTGAACACTTCACATACAATACCATCTGACTCCAGACTAAATAAAGTTTGTACTAGAGCCAGATAGCTGATATAATACTAATATAGTTGTTAATACATACTTATACATACAGAAAAACACTGGGTGTTTTATGTATGTATATAAAATATAGATAAAAAATTGGCAGTCATAGGAACTGCTGATAGAAGTGAAAACTTGTAACTCAGAATTTGATAGCTTACTTTGGAAACTACACGTGTGTAACCGGAGGGCGTGGCCTGGGCATCATGGCATGGCCATCTCGAAATGCGTCAGCATTTCCTATTGGCTGATGCATTTCTAGATGGCCATGGCATGATGCCCAGGCCACGCCCTTTCAGCATTTCCCATTGGCTGACGCATTTCTAAATGGCCAATAGCCATGGTCCCGAGTTTACACGAAGATTTCTTATCATATCCGAGCGTGACGCTAGAATCCAATTCACAGCCTACGAAATATCTGTCTAGGCGCGCCTAAAGAAGTTTTCACTTCGAAAATTGGCAGTCATAAGAACTGCCGATAGAAGTGAAAACTTATAACTCAGAATTTGATAGCTTACCTTGGAAACTACACGGGTGTAACCGGAGGGCGTGGCCTCGCCATCTTGGCATGGCCATCTAGAAATGCGTCAGCATTTGTCATTGGCTGATGCGTTTCTAGATGGCCATGACATGATGGCCTGTCCACGCCCTTTGAGCATCTCCCATTGGCTGACGTATTTATAGATGGCCAATAGCAATGGTCCCGAGTTTACCCGAAGCTTTCTTATCATACCTGAGTGTGACGAATGAATTCAATTCACAGCCCACGAAAAATATGTCTAGGCGCGCCTAAAGAAGTTTTCACTTCAAAAATTCCAGCCACCAGAATGATTCGGAACTTTCAGAGGTTACTTTTAATTATTTTTAAACAAGTACACGCACTTACAGCTTGCTGTTAATTTATGTACCTTTACTGTTATTTTTGGTGTAATTTGACCGGACTATAGAACAAATATTTGAATTTTTCACACAAATATATGCACTGGGTAATCGAACCCACGACCATCGGCTTCGCAGGCAGACTTACTACCATCTAAGACACGAGGCCAAGCAAATATACAAACACTACTTACTGCGTTCTGCCTTGGTCATGCTGACGTCATCTCTCCGCCAGAACTTAAGCAATGGCGCCAAAGACTTCATAGTGCACTTGCTGCTGAGGAGTCTTTTGCCCAGGGTCTTCGGCACCTCCTGTTCTATCTCCGAGCTGCGGCATGACGAGGAATCGTCTCCCTGGGACCGCGCCCGTCGTCCCCCGCGGAAGCTCACGCAACCGCATCCCTCTGATAGTGAGAACATCGTGGGACTCTTGTCCTTTCTGTACTTTTTCTTATCTCTTCGTTTCCTCGTACATCTTGGCGCGCTTTGACGGGACTTGGGAATGGTCACTACTTCTCAGTATTGTGTCAAAGAGATGCGCGTACATTCATAATCGAAACTGGCGTCTGTGAACAAAACAAATGAGGATCAACCACCATGTAAACCAATTACGGAACTAAATACTAAACGGACAAGTGTTAATGAGGGAGTTTCCGACGAGACAAAAATAGTTCCAACGGACGCACTAGATGGCGATTGTTCGAGATGCAGATAGATCTGTCTCTACCATATACTCTCAACAGTGTAATCCCTTTAGAGACCCTACCCGTTTTCAGGGAAAAAGTATAGTGTAAAAAGTGTATTTTTTAATTTTAAAATATTGGGAATAAAAATAGCTAATTAGGTTGATAATGTAATAAAAAACCGTTACTGATCACAATCCCTTTTCAGTAAAAATCTTTAGAACTCCCGAGGCTATAGACACCAACTAAGCCAAAGTAGAAGGAAAATTCAAAGATATAAATAGCAACACTGATACGACAATATTTTATCCACAGGCTAAGTAGAGAGATACTCTCTCGACTGAAGGATTAGTATCCATAGCCAAGAATAAATTTAAAAAATATATATTTTGTCTTTCATCAGGTTTACGAATTTGTTTTGAAAGTTTGATGTTTTGATATAGTTTTCATTCGAATAAAATGCGTACATGGATAAAGTAGTTTATTATTTATTACTAGAAGTCGTGCTTTCGCAACTTGAATGAATTGAGTCCCATTATGCCTACCGCTTTTGACAACAAACCAAAAGACCTACAAGCGCCTCCTATTATCGTTTTATTAAACCATGTCTTTTTGTCTCGTCGGAAAACGGCTCATTACTTTTTGACTAGTGTTAAGCAATATTAATCTTTTTGAGTTATTTGACCATAGACTAACAATTTTATACAAAAGAGTATTAATGCGAGTGTGTCAAATACATGGTAAAGTGCTCGCAATATAACTCTGCGCGTAGCAAAATATGGAACTAATTGACAGGCCGTCAACTTCTTATTTACGTCAGTTGACAAAAGTTTGTTTACGTTTGGTGTATTTATTAATTTCCAAAATAATTAAAAGCTTTTATTATGCCGAAAGTGATTAAAAGTGCTGGCCGTGGCTGGTTCTTGAAAATCAATCGTGGTAGTGAAGAAGAACGATACAATAACGGGCCAAAAGTGCAGTTTTCCAAACGCAGAGCTATTTGACAACTAACATGTAGGGATACCATAGCAATCAAATCTCCACCTATTATCGGGATATTTTAAAGCTGAGGCTTTAGGTTGAGGTGCGGCTTTGGGTTTGATTGTTTTACCGCCAATTTACCCGTGGGAAAAAATGTGTGTGCTTAAGCCCGAATGTGAGAAACTAGTTATAAATGTTTTTTTTTCATAATATACAAATCAAAATAGAAAACACAATGACACAGCAGTGAAGATCAGCTGATTGTATCTTTCTCGCTCGGGTACACTCGGCGGTTCCATGTTCACCCGATCGACCCTTTCACCTAACAGAGGTATGCCAAAAGAAATTTTACTTAATTTTTTTTCAACGTTAGCTTGGATGCTCTTTGATCCTTAACTCTGTATTCATTACTGTATTTTTATTGTAGGCGTTTCAGAACGTACTGCCACGTGGTAATGGACAACGCATTATACCACTGCACTCAGATAAATAAAGCGGCTACAATGGGCAATGTAAAAGAAGAAAGCCAAAAGTGGCTTAAGAAAAATGAAATAGATTTCGACGATTGTAGGACAAATCCGCAGTTACTCGAATAAAGAGGCACAAAGAAAACCCACAATACCAAGCAGAATAACTATTAAAGGAACATGGACAGGAACTTTTGCGGTTACCGCCGTGATTCATCGTGATTTTAACCCTATTGAAAAAAGAAGATGATTCTATCTCCAATCTCCTCGCCAATGACTCATTAAAAGAACGTTTATGCGCCAAATTTTCAAATAGTGTTATTTATGGTCTCAATAAAAGGTTTACCAGTTTAAATTAAATTCTTGTTATTTCGATGTTGGTGTAGGTTGAAAATGACAGATTTTTTATTATGTAATAAACTATAATAAAGTTTTCCTGGTGGTAAGAGACTCAGACAGCCTGTACCAATTACCAATGATACTTGGCCATACTGAACCAAACCAGCACTGCAAATGCGTTCATTACTTCGAGACATTCGTTCCTGAGTCTCAGTTGTCGTGTAGTTACTTAAATTGCTTCCCTGAAAAATCCCTTCCCGTACCTGTTTTATGAAGTTGTACGTTCCCAATGAACGGGAAGGGAACCTATTAGCTTGACCTGGCAACATTAAGTACGCCACCAGTCGCGCGCAGACTTATACTGCGAGCACTATAGTGTGTAATTTTTTTTGTTTGCTTAAGTAAAATATTTTTCAACACACTTGCTCATAAAGTGACACTAATTTCACCGCAATCAGGCATATAATAATAATGACACCCATAACCAAATTGTGACTTTTTCATCTACTCACAAATCCTACAATAGAGTTTTTTGAATTGGTTGAGTTGCTTTGTTCTTAAATAAATTTCGTTACAAAAAAGATCGTATTTAATAGAATAATGAATTAATGTGGCTATTGCTTGCTCACTTCATGCAACTTCGTCCTTAAATAAATAATTTGAACTTGTATGTGTCATAAAATCAAATTTTCACATTTTTTTATATAACTGTTGGTTTTTTGTAGGTACCTAATTAAGAAAAAAATTCTACATTTTGTAAGAGGCTAAAAAACGCAGAGAAAATAAAAAAATAAAAACTCTTTTTTTTGTCCGTGGCTTAGTTGCGCGCGCATAATATGACAACTGAGCCCGCCAAACGGAAAAAAAATCATAGCAGTTTTTCACTGTTGAAATGATTTTTTATTGTTACCTATTATATTCTCTTCTATGAGATTCTCAGGGGTGTAAGGGGGAAGCACTAAACATCTAGCTTCCCCAAATGTCAACCTCTCCTGCGCGTGGTACACCCTGCTGCCAACTAACGAGGCTCTGACGACCGAACCAATGGCGGTATAACCATTTAAAAGCCAGTCCTAAATTGACCAGACCGGTGACGTGCAGCGGCGTCATCGGTGCAAAGGGCTGGCTCCGCGGTCACCAACCCGCCTGCCAAGCGTGGTGACTATGGCAAATACCCCCCCTATGAAGAACACAATAAAGAAACGGCCCCTAGTCCCCGGCGGCTCTGCTATTCCAGGCGCTGGTGGCAGCCTTGGTTCAGGTGGAGCATGGGGTGCGAAGAATCCCCGGCAGACGCCCCGCCACCAAACCCAACGACTCGACCTGGCAACGTTTAACGCACGGACTTTGAGGGCTGACGAAAAGATTGTAGAGCTGGAAGAAGAAGTGGACAAGTTGCGCTGGGATAACATAGGGTTATCCGAAGTCCGTAGACAGGGCGAGGACAGGATAACCCTCGAATCCGGCAACTTGTTCTACTACCGGGAGGGGGGAGATCAACAATCCCAAGGGGGTGTCGGGTTTTTAGTCCGCAAGTCTCTCGTCAACAACGTGATAATGATCGAGAGTGTGTCGAGCAGGGTCGTGTACCTTGTACTTAAAATTACCGACCGGTATTCATTGAAGGTCATACAGGTGTACGCACCGACCTCGACACATCCCGACGAAGAGGTTGAGACCATGTATGAGGACATCTCCAAAGCCATACATGTCTCGCCAACACATTTCACGGTTGTGATGGGAGACTTCAACGCGAAACTGGGCAAACGTAGCGGTGATGAGTTGAGAGTGGGACAATTCGGATATGGGCAGAGGAACCCAAGAGGGCAACGTCTAGCTGATTTCTTGGAAAGGGAGAGCCTCCATATGATGAACTCCTTTTTCAAGAAACAGCCACAACGAAAATGGACATGGATTAGCCCAGATGGTTCCACAAAAAATGAGATCGACTTCATTATGACGACTAAACGGCAAATATTCAGCGATGTCTCTGTGATCAGTAGGGTCAAGACCGGCAGCGATCACCGTATTGTAAGAGGCACGCTGAATCTAAACATTAAGTTCGAAAGATCACGTCTAATGAAGTCCACGCTCCGACCAAATTATGCTCAAATCGAAGATCCCGATAACTTTCAACTCGAACTTCAAAATCGCTTCGAAGCCTTAGATGAATGCGTAACGGCGGACGAAATAAACGACAGGCTGGTGGAAACTGTTCAAGCAGTTGGCAGGAAATTTTATAAGAGCCGACGCCAAAATAGAACCCAAAAGCTCTCCGATCATACTCTAAATCTCATGGCAGTTAGGCGAGATATGCGGTTGCAGTCTTCGGTCGACATAACGGTATACAGACGGCTCAATAGACGGATCTCTACTTGTGTGCGACGCGACATACGTTGCTTCAATACTTCGTGTATTGAAGAAGCGATCAAGCGGAACCAAGGCTCGAAAGTGTTCGCAAGAAATCTGTCTCTTGGGCAAAGTCAGCTGGCCAAACTGAAGACCGATAGCGGTAACGTAGTCTCGTCGAAGCCCGAGATTTTGGAGGAGATTGAGAAGTTCTATGAACAGTTATACACCTCTACACAAGCACAACCTGTCGTTAGCATGGCAAAAGACCCCAGAGCCAAGCTGACCCGGCACTTTACCGAAGATATCCCGGAAGTCAGCCTGTATGAGATTAGGATGGCCCTCAAACAACTTAAAAACAACAAAGCACCTGGCGATGACGGAATTACGACTGAGCTTCTGAGAGCGGGTGGAAAACCGGTACTTAAAGTCCTCCAGAAGCTGTTCGACTCCGTCATACTTGACGGTAATACGCCAGAAGCGTGGAGCAGAAGTGTGGTGGTGCTCTTCTTCAAAAAAGGTGACAACACCTTGTTGAAGAATTACAGACCCATCTCACTTCTGAGCCACGTTTAGAAGTTGTTTTCGAGGGTAATCACGAATCGTCTCGCACGCAGGTTTGACGACTTTCAGCCACCCGAACAAGCCGGTTTCCGAAAAGGCTATAGTACCATAGACCACATACATACGCTCCGGCAGATTATACAGAAAACTGAGGAGTATAATCGGCCACTATGTATAGCGTATGTGGACTATGAGAAAGCCTTCGATTCCATCGAGACCTGGGCAGTGCTTCAGTCTCTCCAGCGATGCCGCATCGACTATCGCTATATCGAAGTGTTGAAGTGTATCTACAGCAAAGCCACAATGTCTGTCCGATTACAGGACCAGTGCACAAAACATATCCAGCTACAGAAAGGCGTGAGACAGGGAGATGTTATATCTCCGAAACTGTTCACTGCTGCGCTGGAAGACGTTTTCAAGCTACTGGACTGGAACGGACATGGCATCAATATCAACGGCGAATGCATCACTCACCTTCGGTTTGCCGACGACATAGTCATTGTGGCGGAGTCGCTGGAGGACCTCGGTGCTATGCTCAGGGACCTCAGTAGAGTATCCCAACAGGTTGGTTTGAGGATGAACATGGACAAGACGAAGGTCATGTCAAATGTCCATGTCTCACCTGTACCGGTTATTGTTGGGAATACCACACTCGAAGTTGTTGACGAATACGTCTACCTGGGTCAAAAGATCCAATTAGGTAGATCCAACTTCGACAAAGAGGTCCAGCGAAGGATCCAACTCAGATGGGCAGCGTTCGGGAAACTTCGACACATCTTTGAGTCCAAAATACCCCAATGCCTAAAGACAAAAGTCTTTAACCAGTGCGTGTTGCCAGTGATGGCTTATGGAACTGAGACGTGGTCCTTAACTGTGGGCCTCATAACAAAGCTCAAAGTCACACAGCGAGCTATGGAGAGAGCTATGCTCGGAGTCTCTTTGCGCGACAGAATCCGTAATGAAGATATTCGCAAAAGAACTAAAGTGGCCGACATAGCTCAACGAGTAAGCAAGCTGAAGTGGCAATGGGCAGGCCACATCGCTCGAAGAACTGACAACCGATGGGGAAGAAAGGTTCTCGAGTGGCGACCACGAACCGGAAGACGCAGTGTTGGACGGCCTCCCACTAGATGGACAGATGACCTCACAAAGGTCGCTGGAAACCGCTGGTTGCAGGTTGCGCGGGACCGTTCGTTGTGGAAATCTAGGGGGGAGGCCTTTGTTCAGCAGTGGACGTCTTGCGACTGATGATGATGATGATGATTATATTATCAAGCGTGTCGAAAAACGTCGTATGATACACGTGTGTATTGATGATTACCGTCTTCGGCTCAGACTTTTGGCGCCTCAGCGGTAATCACCAACTTTACACACTTACAATAGCAGAATGTACTACTATATATGCATAGGTACCTACCTACTTTTTAAAAAAATTGGCAGTCAGAGGGACTGCCGATAGAAGTGAAAACTCAGAATTTGATCAGCTCACTTCGGAAACTATGCGGGGGAAACCGGATGGCGTGGCCATGAGCATGGTCATCTAGAAACTGCTGACGCATTTCTAGATAGCCAATGGGAAATGCTACGGCGTTTCTAAATGGCCAATTGCCAAGGTCCTGAGTTTATCCGAAAATGTCTTACCATTTCTGAGTGTGAGGCTAGAATCAATTCACAGCCCACGAAAAATCTGTCCGTGGGGCGCCAAAAGAAGTTTTCACTTAAAAAATGTTAGTTTGCTGCACACTTTCTGCAGTGTGTAAATTATAAATGTGCACCATTTCATACTCCTCTGACCGCACAATTTCATAAAAAAGAGTTTTTACTTCATGTATTAATATATTTAGAAAAACAAAACATACGTAGTTTTAAACGAATTAAAATATAATCTGAAAACGACAATATTTGATTCAGCTTATGATTGTTTTTTCAGCGTTTAACTGTCCATTAACCTACATCGGTGGGGTCATTAATCGAAAATATGCAATTAATTTTGGGCGGGCGATAAACATCGTTTCTTTCGAGAAACGCTAATCAAATAATGGGTGCTTTATGGCTGCTACGTAAGTCATAAAGCTGCAAATATAGGGCAATCACAAAAAGGCTCCACTAGCCTACCCGGTCACTCATTTTATCTGAAATTGCCGGTTTGAATGTCGCTCGTGAAAGCGATTCCCGTTATTTCCCAAGAGCCTTATCGGATGTGTTCCTTTCTTACAAACTATTGCTTAGAATAACGGTATCTTTTATAATATTTGTCTCAAGTTATCGTATTATTTTTTCATGCTTAGAATTTTAATAGTTCTAGGAGGGTAGGACTCTTTGCAGAGTCCGCCTGGGGAAATACCACACCTTTGCCAGTTATTCTACCGTCAAGCAGTAATGAGAAGACATGACTGTGTTCCGGTTTAAGGTGCGCCCCCCAGCAAAACGAGTTTTTTGTCCAGTTTCCAGAGCTATTTACTCATTAGCCATAACAAATATCAACTGCTAAAAAATACATTCAATTTCTACAAATTCTTGGCTTCAAAATGGTAGTTTTATTTTTTTGTTACTAACAAAAAAAGAAACCATAAAAAATAGAAATAATTGTAATTATCATGCATCTACTCAAAAGACCGCCATTATTTGGATTTTTTACTTACACCAACGGATAGGGAATTTCATCATTTTAAAGAGCTTATTCTAAAATTTGAGCGTAAAACAGCGACAAATCCTACTGTTTCTCTCTTGCTCTTTCTTGCGGTGTGTGATGAGGTAAGAAATACTCAAGGTCATTTGCTCGGGGTACGGCCTTAAGGGCAAGGTTTCCAGTGAAATTCAGGGCATAGAGATAAAAGATCTTATAAAATATCTTATTATGATTATGGGCATAGAGATAAAAGATCTTATATCGGGTTACGAGCGCGGTGCAGTTCTAGGTAAATATTTGGACTCATCATGTTCCAACAGCTGCGTGTCACTATGCTGTTACGGGCAGGCATGTTGCTTACCATCAAGCACGTGACTTGCTCACCTCGTCACTCTACACCATAAAAAAAAGAAACGTGGCCAGCACAAATAACGCTAATTCAAAACATTGCCTCATTATCGCATCATGAAATATTTTAATAGCACCGAAAATAAAAGCAGAACATTCAATAACAATATTGAATTTCTTGAGTATAGATTGAAGTACAGATGTCTATACACGCAGCAAATTACGTTTCGCCCCTTGAGATATGGGGCACTTCGTATGTAAATGAATACCCCCGATGATATGCAGAAGATCTCGTTTTGAAAAGTTAAGTAGGTAATTTTTGAAATTACAAAATTGTCCTTTAGTCCTTTCACGTTTTCTAATATGTTGATAATCTTGTTAAAGCGGATCACGTACCTAAAACCAAATAGAACCACTGCTTGTTAAGAATATAAAACGTAGCAAAGGTTCCTACGTGATCCGCAGCAAAATATGTTTTATTTTCTGAATGGAAGACAGTATCCACTTACGTTAGCAGAACGAACCTTCATCTTGTAGTGCTTCCAATTTAAACTAAGTAGTAAGTACCTCCTTTGCTGTTTACAAATTATTCAATTTGATTTTATAACACACACAGGCAAATAATGCATGATGTTTTTTCTGCCCAGAATATTAAAAAAAAAATTGCGTTACATTAGGGTGACACGAAATTTTCTCTCGGGATTTAAATTCGGAATAGTTGAATAAAGCTGCCAACTACAAACATTTTTTTCATCCCACCAGCTCGGAAAGAGTACTTTTGCTCCTCGATATCAGGGCGCAAAAGTCGTTTTTACCCTCTAGAGGTTAAAGTAAATTTGAATTTAGAACATCGTGTGTACTGAGGTTTTGAATTCAAAACATAATTTAACCTATTTATTTCTACCTCCTTGGTACCGAATTCATCATACATTTATTTTTAATTTGTTAAAAACTCATACTCGGAACCTCTTTGGTGTACTTTTTTTAAATGCTTTGCGCGCAATTTTCTTTTCACGTATGGAGGATAGAGGTAAAGAATGTTATTTCAAATGGCAAAACATTTTGAAATGCTATGAATGAATCAATTGTAATCGAATAATTGAAGTATGCCGAGTTACCGAGTTAAATAATTAAATATTATTGACTACTAAACTAATAGATAATTTCAACTACTTGTGCAGTACAAAATAATGTAGTAAATTAGTATAACATCAAATAAATAATTACTATTTTGAGAAAACATGTAGGTACAATATATTTTGAAGTCAAAACTTCTTTTGGCGCGCAAAAACAGATTTTTCGTGGGCTGTCAATTTAATTCTAGCGTCACGCTCGGAAATGATAAGAAATCTTCGGGTAAACTTGGGACCATAGCCAATGGCCATCTAGAAATGCCTCAGCGTTTCCCATTGGCCATTTAAAAATGTGTCTGCATTTCTAGATGGCCATGCTCATATTCACGCCCTCCGGTTTCACACGCGTAGTTTCCAAAGTAAAAATCAAATTCTGAGTTATAAGTTACCACTTCTATCGGCAGTGCCTATGACTGCCAATATTTTTCTTTCATGAATTCTGAATAGTACGTTTATTAATTTCCTTTAAAATGTTTCCCTACTATAATTTAATGCATTTGGGCGGACACTTTTTCATGTACACATGAAACTCCTTACCTCAATCGGTCAACTCTCCATATTTTCACGTCATATTGTTATTCTTAAAACCATGGCTAAATAAACTTAAGTTTAAAACTTATAAAATTGAATAGGTACAAGTGAAAAACCGAAATACCATATAATAATAAGTGATTCTAGCGACCAAGAAGTTTATTTAACGCCAACAGAATCGACTGAAACTGAAAATGAGCAAAGCGTTTACCTAGTAATTTCCTCGCTAGGGGGGGATGAAAAATTACGTGTTACACTCGAGTGCAAAGATTTTTCACCTTGTGCTCTTTTGATTCCCTTGCTACGCTCAGGATTCTAATTTTTGAATCCCTCGCTACGCTCGTGATTCAACTTTAGAATCCTTCGCTTGCTCGGTCATCAAAATTGAGCACGCGGTTAAAAAGCCACTTTGCACTCTTGTATAACAAATAACTATTATTTATTTGCAATCAAATACTAGTAAGTTATATCAGACGACGATGAGTGTGAAATTGACAATTTATGAGTATATGTTTGCTACCTACAGAATAGTTCGTAAAATGTAATAAAATATTGCATTTCAAAAATATATTCCAAATAAAATAAAATAACTGATACAATCGAACATGTCATTTTATTTACAGTGTTGCAAATTACGCTGCAAAGCGGAGTGGCAGTAAGCGCGGATGGTTTAATTCATGTCGATAATAAATCATACGAAAATTATACATGTCAAAGTTTGGATGTTTGTTGCTCAGGGTAGCGATTCTGAAACCATTCGGTTGCATCCGACACGGAATCTCATCTCTCGGTCTTTGTCATGCTAAACAGATAAGACAAAGATCGAGAGATGAGATTCCGTGTCGGATGCAACCGAATGGTTTAGAAATCGCTACCCTGAACGGATCGGGTTGCAATTCGGAGGACAGATAAATTATAGCTTACATACGCATAGGCATCATAAAGCGGGAGGTTCTCAACTCGGTTGTATGTTTTTGAAGTGAAAACTCCTTTTGGCGCACCACAGACTAATTTTTCGTGGGCTGTGAATTGAATTCATTCTAGCGTCCGCTCGGGAATGATAAGAAATTTTCGGGTGCTCGGGACCATAGCCATTGGCCATCTATGAATGCGTCAGCCTTAAATATGTCCCTTAAATAGCGTCCCTTAAATATGTCTAATATATTTTTTAAAGTATAGAACGATGGAACAAGCAGGACATGTGCCTAATGGAAAGCAACAGGTAAGCCCATAACAGCACAGTGGCACTCAGGTTTTGAAACATGAAGAGTCCAAATCATTACCTAGCACTGCCTGGCGCTCGTCAACCATAGATATGAGGTGATTTATCTTAATGACCTATATTTTATCTGGAGACATTGACTTTCAAACCAGAACACAGTGATGTTTGAATTTTACTGCTTTTTGGTAGAATAACAATGTCGCTAAATGATATAAAGTAACAATGTTGTTTGTGTAGTTTTCATATATTTGCATTCAAATAAGCACTATAAATTAACTGGCCTCGTGGCTTAGTTGGTAGTAATAGTTAATAATAGGTATAATAATTGGTAGTAGCTCTGCCTGCGAAGCCAAGGGTCGTGGATTCGATTCCCACCCAGTGCAAATATTTGTGTGATGAATTCAAATATTTGCACTGCGTCTGGGTGTTTCTATGTATAATAGGTATGTATTTAAAAAACTATATAAGTATTATATTAGCTCTCTGGCCGCCTTCATACAAGCTTTACTTAGTTTGGGGTCAGATGGTGTTGTGTCTGAATTGTCCACCAATATTTTTTTATTTTTTTATAAATAGTTATTGGAATAGAAAAGCTCACTAAATGGTAAAAGAATAAATAAAATATATATATGTTGGACATTTCTCACGTTAAATTATCTAGCCCCAAAGTAAGCAAAGCTTGTACCAGATAGCAGATAATACCTAATACATACATCATTTACTAAACACAAAAACATAAGCAGTAGTATATACATATATAGCATAGAATAGATAATATATAGTCTGTTTTCTTAGAACAGAAAAGTTGTTCTTGGCATTGCGTAAACAAATGATCCTACTCATAAACCAAATGATGCGTGAACCATGTTTGTATGGAAATGCGAGGAAAGTTTCAGCTGCTAACAGATTGCGTATGAACACAGTTGAGACGTGAAGGTCGCGGCTAGAGTACCTATTGTATGTGTTCTGACAGGCGATCTTTCTAGGCACGCTACACTGCGTTTTTTTTTGTATATTTTTCGCAAAGTAATCTTGAGATAATTGAGAAGAATAGGTTAGGTAGAATAGGTTGATAATATAGAGGATGTCGTTCACATTCACTTAATTGTATAACTTGTCATTGTATTTAGCTAAATATAATATGTAGATTCAGATTCAGAAAGCTCTTCACAACTTTTAAAGTATTTTTACTGAAGTAGAAGTTAAAATCACATTTTAGTTTCATGCTTTGGTTTAGGTACCTCCGTCTCGCTTTTAGTTTCCTGCTCTAATAAGTAGGTACGGAAATAGCTTTTATTCTAATAGGTATACTGATCTAGTTTGTACAGCAAGACGGAACTTGTTGGAAATAATAATGTTATTAGAAAAAGCGACCGTGTACTAATTGAACGCGAAAATTAAATACATAAATTCGGAGAACCACCAACTTAATTCGTGAAAAGGTACTTGATATTGTAATATCGCTTCGGCCGCAATAACAATTTCATAAAGAGGCTATTGAGGCATCAGTAGCACCGCACCGCCAGAGGAAATGAACAGTAAATATCGCGAACGACTGCACTTACTCCTCTATTTTCAGATAAGTCTTGAATGTAAACACATAAAAGTGCGCTCGTTAAAACCAACGCTGGGATGAAATAACGGAGTGCCAATTACTCAAATCGTAATTCTCGAATGCCTCACGAAACTTATCGTGCCTCTAAATTACGACAGTAGTCGTTGAAATCGCCATTTGGATGGCAGACAAAACACAGTCTGTGCAAATATTTTCAGAAAACAATTGAAAGTTATTCGGTCATTTTGCCAGTGAGAATCTTTTGTTTTTTACGTTTATAAAAACATAGCCCATAGCCAGTATCGCCTTGACTTGCCAACTTCGTTAAAATGATATCAAAAGGTTGGCATGTCTTTGACAACATGTTTTTGTAATATGTATACATTTTACTTTTTTACCTCTATATAGGTATGTATATTATATCAGTGCATACATTTTGTAAATTGTATTGTAATAGCTATTTGGCCAACATTGATAAAAGACATCCGTGTACCCAGCAGTGGAACAAATAACACTGCGGATGATGATTAAGATATGGCCTAAAATATTTCCATGGTCACACAGCGTGGGAATTCCGCCAGTCTGATTAGTCCTTTCAATCGGGCTTTGTGTTAATACACTTATTATTGGGCATTTTCTATACTATGTACCTTGTACCTAGTAGGTATATTTGATTTGTATATTTAGGAATGAAATATTTTTATTAAATTAATTTGTGGGGTTAATTCATTATAAACTTTCGAGATAAATTGAGAAAGACATCAATAAAAATACATGTTGAAATAATATGCAGTTAGCACTTCGAAAGATTTGTTTGTAAATGTGTCAGAAATATCTTTCTTTCCAGCCATTCTTTCTTTCGTATTTCCAATATTCCAGGTGCGTAGTGAAACATTTTCTTTTACGTAAACATTGAGGGAATCATGTGCAAGACGAGGGCAACGTGTGACATTTACTGATGTGATCCCTATCTCCTTAGATTTGCTGACATCGAGAATGTACGAAGGTGAGTTTAGATAAGCAAGCACTGCTCAGTGCTCACATAACTGTGTACCATAAAATGGAACTGTAGGTCGTAAAGCGTGAGAGATACGTATCCTCACAGAGTGACAGCTATGCATACCTACTAATCCTACTATACATAGCTTTAAACCGGGCGGGGTAATTTTTTTTTTTTTTTTTTTTTTACATTTATAGGTTTACACTTGACCACCATCTCGCCTGATGTTAAGCGACGATGCGGTCTAAGATGGAGCGTGCTTACCTAGAAGAAACCGATTCACTCTCGATTTGAAGACACCAAGATTATAACCTTCGGGAAAAACCCACTCAGGCAACTCATTCCACAGTCGAGACGTTCTTATCACAAAAGTAGAGTCAAACCTCTTTGTTCGTGTCTTTGGAACATCAACCATGAAACGATGCCGCTTCTTCGAGTTACGAGAAGTCCGATAGAAAAAAGGGCTAGGTGGTATTAGATCATGCAGATCAGATGCACACTCTCCGAAGTGTATCCGATAAAAAACCGATAAGCTAGCAATTTTTCGGCGATGTTCAAGAGTTTGCAGTCTTTTTCGCACAAGAGAATTATTGCCTATGAGCCTTTTAGCACGCCTCTCGATCGATTCCAGAGCCTCAAGCTGATACTTAGCCGATCCATCCCAAAGGTGCGAACAGTACTCCATACAAGAGCGAATCTGTGCTTTATATAATAAAAGCAATTGTTCAGACTTGAAGTACTTTCGCACCTTTGAGAGGACACCTAGTTTTTTGGCAGCTAATTTAGCCTTGGACTCGATATATGAGCCAAAGTTGAGTGTAGATGTCAGGGTAACACCCAAAAGCTCAAGATGATCAGTAACCGGCACGGATACACCTCGAAAAGTAGGAGTCTGTAGAAATTGACTCCTTTTTGCGGAGAACAGACACGCCTGCGTCTTTCCTTCATTAAACTTGGCCAGATTGGTTTCGCCCCATTCAGAGACTGCCTCAAGGGCCAAGTTTAAACGCTCGACCATACTCTCTCTCAATACCTTAGTTTGTTGACCGCTGGCTCTCGCGCTAGATATGTAACTCTCTACAACAGTGCTATCATCTGCGTACCCAAAGATACCGGGCTTCAGCAGATCGTTGATATGTAGCAGAAAAAGCGTCGCAGAGAGTACCGACCCTTGAGGGACTCCGGCATTGATACCCATTTGGTCCGACGAGCAGCCATCAATGACAACTCGTATGGACCGATCTCTCAAGAAGTCCGATATCCACGCAATAAAACCTGGAGACAAACCATAACTAGAAAGCTTGCTAATAAGGCCATCATGCCAAACCCAGTCAAAAGCCTTCGAGATATCCAGGGAGACTGCAAGTGCTTCCCCGTGTTTCTCGATAGCTTCACTCCAGATGTGAGTGACATACGCCAGAATATCCCCAGTCGACCGGTTTCGGCGAAACCCGTATTGCCGGTCACTGAGGAGGTCGTTAGATTCTAGGTATGCCAGGAGCCTGCGGTTTAAGACACGTTCCATAGTCTTGCAGAGTATGGACGTGACCGAGATGGGCCTGTAGTTGGCAGGGTCAGCACGACTACCTTTTTTGGGCACAGGTTGCACGTTAGCAAGCTTCCACGATTTCGGTACTTGCCCAGTTTGGAGAGAGAGTCTATACAGGCGCGTTAGTACAGGAGACAACTCAGGTGCACAAGCCTTCAACACTAGGGCAGGAATTCCGTCCGGGCCACTGGCTTTATTCACGTCCAGATTACGTAGCACTTTACGAACCTCCATTTGGCGAATATGCATTTCCGGCATCAAAGTCGGACTGCCAGGTGGAGTAGGAGGTATCGCACTACCAGCATCTAGACGCGAAGATTCCGCAAACTGAGATGCAAACAAGTTTGCCTTCTCCATTGCGGTGTGAGCCAGCGCCCCATCAGGTTTCAGCATTGGAGGCAGTGAAGAGCGGCAGAAGTTCGATTCGACCGATTTAGCTAGGGACCAAAACGCCTTGCTACCCGCAGGATACGAAGCTAGTTTGTTCCCTATTCGACTAATGTGGTCAAATCGAGCCCTCTGAAGAACCCTTTTGCATGCCTTAGCAGCCCTGTTAAACGCTTTCTTTTTGCGGTGTGTATCCCTTGCCTTACGCTGTCGAGCATCAACCCAGGCTAGGTAGGCCTCATGTTTAGATGCTTCAGCACTTTTACATTGAGAACCGAACCATGGGCGAGCTTTGCTGGATAATGAAACGTCAGAGTATGGAATGAAATATTCCATAGCCGTACGTATTACATCAGTCACAGCATCCGCGCAGGCTGACGGGTCACCAGAAGAGAAGCACAGTGGCTGCCATTGGTAAGATGCAAAGAAAGAACGCATTTCGTCCCAATCTGCTGACTTGTATTTCCATAGCCGCCGGTTGCCTCTGGGGCTGAGATCGGGCGGATGGTAAACGGATACTGATTTCACCAGACAGTGGTCGGAGCTGCCTAACGGCGAATATACCGCCACGGAGTATCGGTCTGGATCGGTTGTCAGCAGAAGGTCTAAGCAATAGGGAGTATGCGACTCAACGTCTGGTACCCGTGTCGCCTCTTGGACCAGCTGGGTTAGGTCTAACGACACAGCAAGCTTTCTCGTTTCCAGCCCAGCATGGTCAGTGTCCCGGTATGGGTACAGCCAATCCTTATGGTGGCCGTTGAAATCCCCCAGTAACACTAATTGGGCTGATGGGTACTTCTGCTGAGCCGCGTCCGCTGCCTCACTCAAATAATCGGTGAGCCGAGTTGTCTCCTGATCTCCACTGTGCGACCGATAGACACAGGCATAGACAATTTTGTCGATGCCTGTGTCTATCAGCGCCCATAAAACAGAGAACCTGGTGTCCTCAAGATTACGGAGACGCCGACAGCAGATATCGTCACGGGCGTACAGGCACACTCCAGCACGCGGCTTGAAGTTGTGCTCCAAGGTATACCCTGGATAGGTTAGGTACGCCACGTCCGACGGACATCCTATCCGCGTCTCCGTAAGAAACAAGAGTGACGGCTGCTCAGTCTCGAGGTGATGGTGGACTGGGGTGATATTAGAGTGCAGACCTCGAATATTAGTGAGGTGCACTTTGAGAGACAAGGAGTGCAGCCGCTGTTTCACTATGTTTCTGTTTTTACTTGTCATATTATTTTTTGAGAGTGATTGTCGGTGGGAAAACGGAAGTAGAACGAGGCTGCACACTGCCAACCAACGGTCACAGCACACAACACAAATACACCAATGGGAAACTAGTCAGTAATATAAAACTTAGTATAAAAATTAGTAGGGGTAATAGTAAAACCGGCCGTTTAAATTCAATTATCGTTTGTGAAGTCTTCGTTGTTTTCATTTTAAAAAAGTAGAAAGGACTAAAATAAAGAAAAATAGGGATAAAAAATAACGTATTATTAAATTATAACAATGGTATGATCGTACCGAAATCTGAATTCGATAGTTTGACGACACCGTACACCGTACCTACGAGTACCTATCATTTAAAAAAGGTATTTTGAGAATATCATAATTGAACTTATTTTAGACGTATTGTATCGTACCTTATTACGTAACTTATTTAAGTATCGCACCACTGTCTTTTCGAAGTCATGTGCGTAATGCCGCTAACTTAAAACGGTGAAGGAAAACATCGTGAGGAAACCGACATGTACCTAGAATCTTTCGAAGTCATGTGTCATCCACCAACCCGCACTGGGCCAGCGTGGTGGATTATGGCCTTATCTCTCTCTTTGCGAGAGAAGGCCCCGAGTCCCAGCAGTGGGAAAGTTTAGTGGGCTGTTGATGTTGATATATTGTATGTATTGTTCTATTGTTACAAACCACAAATTGCAAAAATATTTGAGATGTTCTAACAGCATTTAAAATAGATTAGTGGTGATAATATTCATATGATTTTTTTTTCTGAATAAGATTAATGACGATAGATTATTTTGTTTATTAAAAAATAGTAGATAATAATGACAATTAATAAAAATAGAAACTGTCTTCGTGTCCAAAGTCGGCTAGAAAGACATAATTTTATCATCTACTGTTATACCTAATATTACGGACAAAAGCCATTTTTTTAATCTTATAGATGCCCTTATCATTTATCAATCTGCAGAAATGCGTACCTATTGAGAAATAGTTAATATAAGCGGTGCTATTCAGTATCTAGCACAGACGGCGCCGGGCACGAAGCCAAGTAACACTAATTAATTCCCACTGTTTCACTATTTCTCTATAAAATAACGTAAAATGTGATTATTATGCAGCACCAACGGAAAATCTTTCAGCAGAATAGTATTGAACCGTGTCAAGAAGACCTTCGCTAACGAAGTCAGCTCTCACAAAAAGTTGAGAATATTCAAAGTTCGTACGGATCGTAGGTCAGACATGATCTAAAAGATAACTTTGCCACTGAGAGTTTTTGATGGAGATAACATTATTATGTAGCTTTTATTAAAAGTCACGACTCGTACCCGCATGTTTCTATCTGCAAATTGTCATTTTACAAATGCGTACGTTTGTAGAATGGTACAGAGTTTATTTTGTAAAAAAGCTTTTGGCAGAGTCGTCCCTTTATTAAACAAACGAGTGAGTATCAAAGGTCCCCCGTATATTATTTGATAAATCCTGGTCAAACATAATGGCGCAATTTGTCAAACGCTAATCCTGAGAGATAACCTTTACGTAATGAATGTCGAAGCTTTATTTACGAGTCCGTAAACACTGTCTGGAATAATTTTAAAGTTAACATATTAAAATAAGGAACGCTTCACAATCCGCTCCACATAAATCTGCATTTCTTTTGTAATAGAGGATTATTTATTTTTGATTTTCTTTGTGGCTGTAACACCATAAACAAATTTCAATAAATACACAATGAACGCCTGTAACATCAGTTGATTTTTTTATTGTAATAGTAAATTTGTATGTATAAGTATACTTAAAATTAAATGCTTTTTTATCAGCTATCTGACATCCATACTACAAATTGCGCTTATATAGTCTGGAGCTGGATGGTTTTACAAGAAAAATAAAATTCATTATTTCCGTGCAGTAAAACAAAACATACTTTTAGAACTACCACAGTAAAGTAGTGTCCAACAGCTTGCTAAATATAGTTCAAACATTTCAACGTTTGAATAAACTGTCGATACTAATTATTGCATTAATGTTTTACTAGGTATGTATATTGTATTATTTTTGGATATGGGGAATACTAACATTATAATTACCTTATCTCTCACCTATCTAAGACACTTTTTAACCGACTTCAAAGAAGGAGGAGGTTCTCGATTCGGTCTTTTTTTTTTTTAATATTTGTTACGCGTTAGCTTTGCCAATAATCATGAATCGATTTTGATGATCCTTTGTTTGGTATGTTGGTATGTCATAGGTGCTAGACATTCAGAGGTTATCATATTATATTCGTTTTATCGAAATCCGTACGGTGTTTTTTTGAAATATGAAGACAAAACTAAATTTAACTTTAATCTTTATGAACGACGTAGTAATTGATAGCTTCTTGTGAAATTTGGTCGAGCGTCTGAATGAATTTTTAATTAATTTTGAAATTGAAATCAGTTTCTGTTTCTACGGAGAAAATATCTTACATCCTTTTTTTTTCAAAAAAGTGTCTCTCTATTATTTGTTATGTTTTGGACATTATCAGACCCAATCAATGACATATTAATGGTTTTTCCGAAAACAGATGTGCGAGTTTGTTATCATAACTAACTGGCTTTGACGGGAAAGGAAAACATTATCAGGAAACCGAATTGTTTCAATAATATTTCGAGGTCATGCGTCGAGGCTAGCGTGTTGGATATATGGCCTTGACTCTTTTCTGGACTTTTCCCAGAGCCCTGAGTCCCAGCTGTGGGAACATGTGGAAGACTGCACGCGATAGGTATAACACCAAACAAAATACAAAAAAGTTTGTTGGTCAGACAGAAACAAAGAAGTAACAAACACATTTATACTTGATCATAGAACATCAATTCAAGAGCATAGGGAGCAGGGAGCAGGTGATTTTTAAGACTGAGGAACTGGAAAAGGTTAATATTGTACGGAACAGTGCTTTCTCTCAGCCCTTATCTAATGTGAACTTGTATTAAATGACAAGTGATGGCAATATTGATATTCACTTACGCGTTTATACGTCCACAGATTTAAGGACGAGAGTAACATTGCCGATATCAGAAATATCGACGAATAGATGATTATTTATTAGTCACTTCCACCTTCATAGCCATTTTTGGACAAGAGCCAAGAATATAATTTAGTATGACGTTGAATTATAAATCACTTAACGTTAAATACAGTTTAAAATAAAACAATGCAATGCCGACGTCCTGAATCACTGATCGTTTCAGTTTTTCACGCGTTTTCCTCTTATGTGCTAAAAATAACTATTGTGACTTGTGACACACATATAAGGTGAATTTCTTGGTACTCACAAAAATCTTTTGCATCTGCCCTAGGCATAACTTAAGAGAACGATGCTTATAGAATCATACTGTAATAAATGCGAAAGTATGGATGTTAGTTGCTCAATCATGTCGAAAGGGCTGAACGGATCGGGTTGATATTTGAAACAGTTAGAGTATAGCCTGGAACAGCATATTACAGACTGGTTCTTAGTACTGGAAAGTAACGGGAATGGGAACTTCGCGGGTGAATCCGCAGAGCATTGCTAGTGTTCAATCAATATAAAAAAAATATAAAAAATAAGGACTATCTTTTTAAAATCTTTTTTTTAAATCATTACGTTCCTTAATGATCTTCGTTTTTTTAGGTTCGTAGCATATCAGACCACATTAAAGATATTTCATACGTTTGGTTTTTTGCAAGAAAGCGTTTCAGTTGCTAACTAGTCATAGGGATATACATTCCTACACAGAAAAAGATTTTTGTGCATAATTGTTCACATTGTGTTTTGGTCTTTCTATTACCTAACTCAATTTGTGTTATTAAAAATAAAATCTTTATGTTCCTAATTTTTACCCGATCCGTTCTGATGTGATTGATCAGCAACCATGCAAACATTTTCATTTATTATAAATATCTTATACAACTGTAAATATTGACGTGTTTTCTGTTTATTCACATATTAGAAAATCTGTATGTCGCTTTGTCCGTCCGATAATAGTTTCGACCACATCCGGCGTCGTTTTTCAAGGAGAATGCGGCCGCGTAACCGCTTCGCGTTTTTTAACGTATAAATAAAACAAATGTAGAATGTTATTTTCGCCAACAACCTAATCAACTTACGTATAATATAACATCATTAAGAATATTTATGACAACTTTTTGAAGAATGTATTGGATTTCACACTAATATTATAAATGCGAAAGTTTGAATATTTGGCTGTTTATTGCTCAATTACGTCGGATATTAAACGGATCGGGTTGAAATTTGCTACTCAGATTATAGTCTGGTTAAACACATAATTATGCAAATTTTATGTTAAAAAAAAAGGAAATAGGAACTGCGTGGATAAAACCGCGAAAAGGTGCTAGGTACTTTATCAAAGAGGTTAATGCAACTAAACTATAATAATGGTTATCAAGTGAAAATCAATTTTTAACATCTACCTACATTCGGAAGTAATTTACCAAAGATGGAAATTGTTTTTACAAGGAGTACTTTTAACATAATATATTTATTTATTCTCAACGGAAAATAAATATATGAAAATCAAAAATAGTGCATAACTAAAGCTCACTTTTTGTTCCCAGTCCTGTAACTCCAGGCCTTCTCTCACAAAAACAGTGTCAATACCATAATCCTACACGTTGGTCAACTGCAGCTTGATAGATGACACATGTCCACCAAATATTTATTTTTTGGGAAATGCTGGTTTTCTCACGACGTTGTCCTTCATTTTTTTTATAGTATGGAGTGACGAATCGAGCAGGACATGTGCCTGATGGTAAAGCAACATGCCTGCCACATGACAGAACAGTGACATGCAGCTATTGGAACATGAAGAGTCCAAATCATTACTAGCACTGCACTGCGCTCGTCACCCAACTCAGAACGTCAGATCTAAGATATTATACCTCTAAGCCCTGTAATTTCTCTGGAAACATTGTCCTTCAAACCGGAACACATTACACACACACATTGTGATACACAAATTAATCAAGAAATTTGAGTTTGAGTTGAGTTTGACTGCTTGGCGGTAGAATAACTGGCAAAGGTGTGGTACTTCCCCAGACGGACTCTGCCACGAGTCCTACCACTACCAAATCATCCATCACACTTAACACTTGTCAAGTCAGACGTTACTAGACTAGGCAACCACTCGTTATTAATAAATCACCAGTAAAATTAAACAAGTTACTGTTTCATTATTTTTTCTGATTACTGTTTTTTTTATTTTCATGTGGTTGGCAACAGTATCGACGTTGGAATGCGCTTGCCTAGAAAAAACAGATGTTATTGTCGCGAGAGATCATTGACCAGCAATATCCCTGAAGTGATACCACAAAACCCATGAAGCTATCTATAGATACGACTATATTATGCTTAGGTATATTATATTTTTGAACCGCAGTGACCGTAACAACCTCGGCCCACGCAGTAACTATACAGGCTTTGTCTATTAAGGTATATTGATCCAATTTGCATACGTAACTAGCCTCTACATCGGCCGCCGGCTCGTTAATCTACCACTACACTACTACATCAACAACAGGGTCACATATAACGCTTGCACCGAGCCAAAGAGGTTACCTTCTACCCAACATTTTGAAGATTTCTTTTAGAAACGACACACCTTGAAATAAAAATGAAAAAAAAATTGGTCCATTTCAGAAATAAGGAGGAACAAATAGACCGACAGATTTTTAAATTGATTTCATTGAGTGATACGCTGTTAATTTGGAATTACAAACAGACACTTACATTTTATTTAAATGTATGGATACATAGATAAACCGTTATCGCTTACTACTCGTTATAATATAGCACCCCTTTCAGATCAGTAAAGTAGTTTGCGCAACCCTAAATATGCGAGAGTGTTGTGCTCTCTCATGTAAATGGAAGTTGACAGCGACAGGTGTATCCGCAATCAATCTTCCGAGAGAGATTTCGGTGGAAACTACAGACAAACAAGCCGGTATGCGGGACAAAATGTTTGGAATGACAATGACAATTGTCGTAGGTATACATATCTAACCCTTTATCGCTTGTAATGTAACTTGTGCCTAAGTAAACAAAGATTCGCGTCACTATTACTACGTCAGCGGCAGGTAAGTAAACTGTTTATCTTATTTTACAGTGTTAATTCCAACTATGTGTTATACTACGGTGTATATAGTGTAGTTAAGTTTAGAAAGGTAAGCTGAGCTTAATTTTTAGATTTACGTCTGATACAAATGATGTGTTGAGACTTTGGCGCCGTGGAGACCGGCGGTTATACCGCCTGACTGAAGTAGTCAGTTAGGTTTGTTGCATAGTTCTCACTATATGGTAAAAATACATTTGAGTAGAAAAATTTTTTTTTTGATGACCTGATGGTAAGCAACATGCTTGCATAACTGAACAAAAATGCCATGCAACGATTTAAATATATAAAAAAAAAAAATTTGCTTTCACGCGCTCGTTCTTTTTCTAGGACATCTCTGGTTTCTGGGCGCGGGATGCCCTAGACAATTGCTTAAAAAAAAGCTTATAAGCTAATCCAGGATTGCTTTTGACTCTGTTTTAAGGAATTCTGAAAGGGTTTTTATTTGGAGTTTCACTACCACACAGCCCGACACCGCCAAAAAACTCATGCCCATTTTCTGCCAAACTGGAAATGTCAAATTATCCGGTTCTTCTGATAATTTCTAACGCGGACTTGCAAGCTATGGGTCCGTTTAAGGATTTTCCGACGAACTTTAACAAGGAAAAGTTTATAAAAGGGTACAATTATTAAACACCTCATAAACAACCGTTATCATTTAGCTTCGGGCGTGGGGTTATTTTCGAACGTCCTATAAAATTTATGTTTTTCAGTTTTGTCAAAAAAAATATGTTTGTACGGTAGAAAGTAAAAACGGGAATGCAACTAAATATAATCTAATACCTACTTAATAACACACACATATCATAACCCACCGCAGAAAACTTTATAATGTATTGATCAATAACCAATTGGAAGTTAAGAGGTAAAATTCCACGAACCTAAAAAGTTCCGACTCATTGCGTCTCCTTTTAGACGAAATAGGGCTTGTTAATTCAGCCAATTTAGCTTTATATATTGCCAAAACTCAATTACAAAATGGTTAACCTAGCTAGACCCTTCCTTTGTGCATGGAAGGGGTCACAAAATAAGTGAATGTTACATAGATGGACATTAAATATACACCCTGAGTTTATATGTAGGTAAGTAGATATTAGAATTGTCCGTTGTAAGGTTAGTATTTCATGAGAACTAGTTCTCAAGGTTTTTATTTTTATTTTTGTATATACATATTTATTTTATACGATCTAGCCTAATTTGGAAAGTCTAGGTTAATGAGTAATTTTCTTATGACTTAGTTTGCTAAATAATATTAAGTACATATAAGAGTGTGTCCTTAAGCACTTTTCTTATTGTCTCTATTAAGGGGAAGTCACTTCGTTTATGTGTACTTTGTATTTAAAATGTATAAATCTAAATTGCACTAACACTGCACTTTGTATTTACGTATTGATTTAATTTGCACTAAGTCAACTCAAATGGTTTTGTACGTTTAGGCCTCCGCAAGTGTTGTCAAGGATCTGGATTGGCTCGACATTAACATGTATTACTCGTAATGAAATTTTCGGTCATAAGTTTCTGCATATTTTCTTATCACTTCGCTAATAGAGTCCTTTAGGTGTGCGTGTATTTTTTTAAATTTAAATAGATTGCTTTTTTTTCAGATTAAAGTATGTAATTAAATTCCGACGATTGCATGAAATAATATAATTAGTTACAAAGAACGCATACAGCTGTTAACCTCCACAGTTTTTGTTAAGTAATTATCTATTTGTTTAGTAGAATAACGAAACCCTAGGGAGAATAAGAGTTCGCGTGTCTCGCGCGCGTTCGTGAAGCTTCCGAGGGTCTACTGCCTAACTAAAGCTTTGATGGTGCTCTCTCTTTTCTTTTCGCTTCAAATGATAGAGACAGCCATAGCAAAGCCATAGCCAATTTAGTTAGCGGTACCAGGGCCGAACCCCAGGGAGGTAATCTTTAATTTCCGTTTTCAGAGATCGAAATCATAAGTATTTACAACCAACCTTCCTGTTATCTATTTCGTCTACTGACATTAAAGAGTATACTGAATTATACTGGACTGGAATAGGTCCACTATTACGTTAATTAAAGTTACGTTGATGTTATTTAAATGTTGATTTATTTTTCACTAATTTAGTTATAAGTCTAGTCAACAAGTTTAAAAACGTGATAAATAAAAATAGGTAAAACTCCTAGAAACATTTGCGATAATACCTCGTTCGATTCAGAATGGCGTCTAGAAAAAAGTTTTTAATCGTTTATTAGCACATAAAAAATTGCGATAGCTATTATAATTATATTTTATGTACTTATACTTACTATTGTAAATTGATGTAACTTTATGAAAAAACGATTTTTTTTTTCTTTTACCCAGGCTTTTTTCGTTTCAGTGTTTAAATTACACCATATTTTTAATTATGTATGCAGGGAATATCGGTGACGATAAATCGATCTAACTAGGTTTCATTAAAAAAAACGCATATTATTCGCGTTTTTAGGCAATGAAAAACTGACACATTAGACATTAGAATGCGAAGGTAAATTTGGCCACGTGACGCGACAGCATTATTAGCTCAGACGGGAAGTCGGGCGGTCATAGCGGTCACGAATTAGTAGCTCCGGGTTCGAATCCAGACGGGGCTTCTCTTATTTTTCAATTCTTTTTTTAAGAAAATCTTTTTTTGGACTCTTTTATCTGTAGGTATCCAAGTATACTTAGTATTTAAATCGAGCAAAGCTCGGTCACCCAGGTACTTATATTTAACTCAGCATACTTCAATTCGTTTGCAATCTATTAATTCATAGCATTTTTGCATAATGTTCTGCCATTTGAGATAACATTTCTTACCTCTATCCTCCATACGTTACAAGATTGCGCGCAAATGATTAAAAAAAAGTACACCAAGGAGGTTCCGAGCACAGACAGTTCCGAGCACAGAAGTAGAGAGGTTCCGTGTTTTTGTTTTTAAACAAATAAAAAAAAAATACGATGTGTTGCACTCCTACGAGTGGCTAATCGGAACTATTTAAGTTTCGAATGTTATAGTTTTTAAAACGTTGCAACCTTCTTAGTAATAAAAAAACAGTTGGCGGGAAATCGTTTGTTGTTCTTTTTCACACATCAAAGTTCCACGTACGCAACGAAAATTTAATTAAGTCGAAAAGATTTTAATGAGAACTATACTGTTGAAACTTGGTAAGTAGATTTCTGTGATTCTGTGAACCGCTTTTACACAAAAATATTAAAAAAACAATAAAGGAGAGACGGCTCATTTCTGCCCCAAGTCGTTTCAAGCTTATGTACTCAATTAACCCCGGAGACCTGTGATTAAAATGTACTTTAACGACTGTACTCAAAGTCAGCCATGTTTTTTCTCTTTTTTTCTTCTGTTGCAGTTTACGTAAAGTGAATGTGCTTGTGTCATTTTGGCTGGATTGCTAAGTGGAGTTTTGGCGCCAACGCAACGTGAAAAAAAACATGTCGCCTCATTGTATTATTTTCTTTAACTTGTGTATTTTCGAGTTGCAATATGTAATATAAATGGTGGAATTATAAATTATTTGATGTTCGTGTAGGTGCTACTTTGCCGATTTTTAGTGAAACTTGAAAATATGGGAAAACACACAAGACGTGCGACGCCAAAATCCTCTCAGGAAGACAGCTTAAAAAAAGTGAATAAAATTGACACAACATCCGATTCGTTCGAAACTCGATTCGTTCGAAACTCACACAACAAAAGGAATTTCGTTATTTTTCCAAAGGTTTTGTAATTTTCTTTTGTTGTTTTTCCGAATCTCCAGTCCTTCTGCGTTGAGTCGACATTAATTTGAGCACAGTAAGTCGCCAAGTAATGAATGAATTTATTACCTTCTTTTAGTAGTACGTAAATAATCACGTGCTATGGAGTCCCGCTATGCAGAATAAAAATATTAGCGGCTCCTCAATATATATTAAAAATCCTATCCAATGATCTAACTTTGGTCAAGTCTCCTGCACGTTTCCTGTGGGGCAAATGCCCATGGAAAATGGGCCGTCTCCTTTGGGGGTGCCCCATACTTATATACTCGTGTATGTACATTTTATGACTGTGTGACTGTTGGTTGCAGATCATAATTCAATTGTGTATTTAAATTAATGAGATTTGATTTCGATCTCAATAAAGAGTTAAGTGTAGCTTTTCAAGTGAGTGTAAGCTTTCGAAAAAACGAGATAAATAGTATTCTAGAATTGATATTTATACCAAACATTAATATTATTGAAGTGAAACTTCTTTAGAATCGTTGTGATTTCAAACCGGATGCAACGGAAAAAACGACAGGTAAGAGACACAAATACAAAAATATGTAGGATGAAGCCAGGAAAGAATGAGACAGAAATATACATACTATTTTGTCCCATACTGCAAGTAAGCGTCATTTTCGACGCATCTCTCAAACGGCGTTTGGCGCAATTGTTACGGTCTCGGCTTAACGATCTTTTAAAATTAATCAAAATACTTTCATTTTTAAACAATTAAACTTTGTAATTATCCTACCCTTGGTAAATATATATTAATCTCATTATTTTGTCGATTTACTGAAGTTTCACTTCTATCGTGTGTGAATCGCACACACACCTTTTTTTTATATTAATACAAAATCGCACTACTTTGTAAACAGTCTTAGGCAAGCTTAGAGTCTTGTTGGATTGTAAGTTTTTTGTGGTTCAATTGCTTTCGGAACATGTTTTTATTGATCGAAACAACGTTTTTCTGTTTAAAGAATGATCATTCGTCAGCGTTTACACTGAGTTACACTCACAACTGTATTTATTTATTTCAAATTAAACATTTTATACCTAAACCCCAGTGAAGTCATAAGTCGAAAGGCTGCAATCAGATTGAATGACTTTTCCTTTGAGAATCCATCTATGAAAACCTAACCTACGGTGAGATTATAATCTCACGCGTTAGATTATAATCTGACGCTGTTGACAATTTTACGGTGACTTGCGGATTTTAATCTTGCCTCTCTCCTAGTGGGAGCATTGAGTACTTTTATGTCCAGTTTAGTAACATCTGGTCTGAATCCTACAAACTTCTGACGGCTTTAACTAGCATTTATAATACACAACTAATTACAACTATCTCCATATTAACAAAGCTAAACTTCCTTAGTAATTTGCAATCTAAATTCAGGCGAATACCAAATTGGTAATGCAAATCCCTACAGTCTTGCCCCAATCGGATTAAAAAGTTTGACTGACATTAAAATGCACTAAACATTTTCAATCTATTGTTTTCACTCTTTCTTTAGTTTTGATATTTAAAGTTACTAGAACGCATGTTTATTTACATTGGATACCCAAAACAAGCAAAAATACTGACAGGCAAAATTATGGATAATAAAACAATATTTCTTTTATTTAATAGAGAGGGACGAGACGAGCAATATTAGCACCTGATGGTAAGCACCTCAAAGTGCTCTGAATTACTTTTACAGAAATTTGAAATGTTATGGATAAATAAGATTACGATTTAGATGTTATAGGGTATATCAACCCAGACATACGTGTACAAGAGTATATCTTTGCCCAGTATTTCTTTAGAAGCATTGTTTTTCAAACTGGAACCCAGTATTGTTTTAAAGTTACTGACCAGTGGTAGAATAACTAGTAAAGGTACTGTAGAGGCAGACTGCAAAAAGTCCTACGACTACATGAGATTTACTTCTATTTAAAATGGAAGCCCCTTGAAACGCTTACGATTTTATATATTTAAACTACATTTTAGACAATTTTGACAAACCCGTCTACAAATTAAACCTAGACATGTTTATGTCTAAATATTACACATAAACTAAACGCTTGTAAAAATGTGCTATTTCTGCCGGCGTGAAATCTAGAGTTGTGGCCACGTGTCAATCTGATGACGTTAACTCAAATATTATCTCACGGCTTCTATGTGATTGTCTGTCTTGCAAACATGTCATGTCTGTGAATACAAATAGAAGAGCTATCTGATCATCGGTCTATATTTATTCATGACTTACTTTTTTATGATCTTTGGGCTGAGCTGCGACTGGAGTGCTAGCATTAAAATATTAATTGTTTACAGCCAAAGTCTGGATTCCATTAACAACGGCCGTTTTTTCACTGATTTTGCTTTATTGTGGTTTTCTCACGAGAGATACTCGAATATTTTTAAACATTTAAAATTATATACCAGATCCACGCTGTACGCAATTTTTATTATACGTAAATACTTTTATTTTCACTTTTCTTATACGTATGTAAAATTATCATAATTATTTTCATCGTCACTAGTAGATACAACACTAAAAATGTTGACAAACGCAAACCTGATAAATGCATGACTGTATATACATCAAAATACTGACAACGAACAGAAATAAATTATGCAGACCCTCCATATTTTACTTTACTGACGTTACCTAAGTTTTTTTACTTGATTTTTTAAATATTCTCATTCACCGCAACTTATAATTAATGAAGTCGTGCCTAATTGTCTGGAGATGATTCAGCAGAATCTATGCACTGAATAATGAATAACAAGGAGGTCTACTAATTAATTTTGATATTAGAAAAGGGAAACTTATTACCTAAAAAATGTGAAAATTATTACCTAATAAAAATGAATTTTACCATATACGATGGCGGACGCGGTTAGGCTGCTGGGTAAGAGGAGTAGTGGTAAATTGGTGCACAGCTCTCCCTGACTTATGTAGTCTAATGGTGATAGGTGATGGGGCCGAAAATCTGGTCCATCGCGGAGTACCAAAAGGACTTCGGTATCAAACTTACTGATTGGTCCCTCACGGCATGGGTTCTTGTGCACCGGTGATGAGGCGTTGTCTCTGAGGTGAGCCCGGAATCACGCAGGCGGCGGGTTCGCGGAAGAATCCAAAAGCGTTCCCGTGCCTAGCAGCAAAGGTAGGTGTGCCCTGTTCAGATTTTTCCCTAGACTTGTAACATACTCGTAAGACGTTATCATTTGCAAAATTCCTTTGTTTTAAGTCAACATCATCCTACAAATTCTGATCCCCTTGAGAGTGTCGAAATATCCGTAGCATGCGGTATTCATTAGTAAATGTTCCCTCTGTTGGGACTAGAGTCCTTGTCTCACAAGGAGAGAATCAATATCTTTACACCACGCTAGCCCAGTACTGGTTGGTGGATGGCACAGGACCTTGAAAGTTCTAGGAATTTGCTGCTAAAAATAAACTTTAATATTTTTTTGCATTATTTTATGGAGTATCGAAGAGCTCTACGAAGCAAAAAAATTATAGACCAATCATTTTTAAAAATGTATGCCATAATTTATAAAAGCAGATACCGGAAAGAGATTGGTAACATTGGTATAACTTTATGAAAAAACGACATATTTTATTTCTTTTACCGAGGTTTTGTACGTGTAAGTAGGTATCTAGATCAGGATCTTCTATCAAAATTTCTTAAGTATCATTAGTTAAGGAACAACTAAATAGGTACCTTCTTTTTGTTGATAACTTTCGCAATTTTTGTATACCAATAAACCCTTAAAAACATTTTTCTAAACGTCATTCCAAATCGAATGAGGTATCGCACATGTTTCTAGGAGCTTTATTTCTATTTAGCACGTTTTTGAACTTGTTGACTAGACTAAAACAGACTGAAGACAGACAACAAATTGGTACTATAAAAAATCTATTTTTAATACATGCCTCTAAACGAACAATTCTTAATATGTTTGTTAATATATTATCTAAATCTCGGAAACAATCCGAGGGCTCCGGGCTTGCGGGGGCGATTAATCGATCTAACTAGGTTTCTTTATCAGAAGACGTTGTTTTACCTGTGTTTACAGGCAATAACAAACACTTTTTTTTTATTAAAAACTGACTTAATTTAAAATTAAACTCAGATAACACTCGACGAAATTTCATATTTTTTGTGAAATCAAATAAACACACCCTGTATCGATAAAATAGCAAGGTGATACGAGTCCATCGTCCTGGTAAAGGTAAGCTAATTTTAGTTGTTGTTATTATTTTAAAAACCGCTACACCGATTTCTATAAAGTGTTATCTTCGAAACAAAAAAAAAGTCAAAATCATAATTCATAATTAGCTATCACTTGGCTCAACAACATACATACAAAAAACATACAATCGAATTAAGAATCTAGTCCTGTTTTGAATTCGGTCAATTATTAAAGAGATCCTCCTCCTTTTTGGCAGCCGTATATTAAGCTATCTACATAACCACAAGTAGGTACTTGTAATCTCGTACGATGGAACATCTAGTTAAATGAAATTACTGCTATCTTGCGTAGGCTTTTACTATCCATCCATCTACTCAGACTTTATTACGAGGAGATATGTTTTACAGAGCCATTCTCGGTGATGTACTTTTTTTTTTTAAATAAAGAGTGACGAGACGAGCTGGTCATGTGCCTGATGGTAAGCAAGATGCCTGCCACATAACAGCACAGTGACACGCAGCTATTGGAACATGAAGAGTCCAAATCTTACCTAGCACTCCACTGCGCTCGTCACCCAGAGATCTAAGATGTTATATCTCTAAGCCCTGTAATTTCTCTGGAAACATTCCCCTTCAAACCGGAACACAGTAATGTTTGCACATTACTGCTCGGCGGTAGAATAATTGGCAAAGGTGTGGTACTTCCCCAGGCGGACTATGCTAAGAGTCCTACCACTACAAAATATGGCTGTACCCTTCTTCTGAGGGCTGTACTGTACTACTGGCTGTATGTAACCGCTCTAACGTTTAGACGTCAAATCAACGTTCATTCCAGTTACCACGTATTTAAACATAATATGCTAATCTTCAAAAAATAAAAGCCCTTTTTAGGGTTCCGTAAAACATAAAAACGTAACCCTTACAGATTTGTCATGTCCGTCCGTATGTCACAGCCACTTTTTGCCGAAGTAATGAGAACTATACTGTTGAAACTTGGTTAGTAGATTTCTGTGATTCTGTGAACCGCATTTAGGTTTTTACACAAAAATATTTAAAAAAAACAATAAAGGAGAGACGGCTCATTTCTGCCCCAAGCCGTTTCAAGCTTATGTACTCAATTAGCCCCGGAGACCTGTGATTAAAATGTACTTTAACGACTGTACTCAAAGTCAGCCATGTTTTTTCTCTTTTTGAAGTGAAAACTTCTTTAGGCGCGCTATAGACAGAATTTTCGTGGGCTGTGAAATGGATTCATCAATCGTCACGCTTGGATATGATAATGGCCGATCCATTATCATCGGATATGAAATCTTCGGGTAAACTCGGTAAAAACGGCCAGGTAGGTACCAGGGCAACAGAAACAGTAAAGAGTTTCGATTACCTACCTCCAACAGCCCAGCGTTTATCTCCAGATACCAGGACAACAGAAATATAAAAGAGTTGCGTTTGCCCCTAGGTACCAGTACCAGGGCAACAGCAAGTTTTCACTTCTATCGGCAGTTCCTATGACTGCCAATTTTTTTTCTTCTGTTGCAGTTTACGTAAAGTGAATGTGCTTGTGTCATTTTGGCTGGATTGCAAAATGGAGTTTTGGCGCCAACGTGAAAAAAAACATGTCGCCTCATTGTATTATAATTTTCTTTAACTTGTGTATTTTCGATTGGCAATATGTAATATAAATGGTGGAATTATACATTATTTGATGTTCGTGTACGTGCTTCTTTGCCGATTTTTAGTGAAACTTGAAAATATGGGAAAACACAAAAGACGTGCGACGCCAAAATCCTCTCAGGAAGACAGCTTAAAAAAAAGTGAATAAAATTGACACAACATCCGATTCGTTCGAAACTCGATTCGTTCGGGACTCGATTCGTACGAAACTCACACAACACAAGGAATTTCGTTATTTTTCCAAAGGTTTTGTAATTTTCTTGTGGTTTTTCCGAATCTCCGGTCCTTCTGCGTTGAGTCGACATTAATTTGAGCACAGTAAGTCGCCAAGTAATGAATGAATTTACTACCTTCTTTTAGTAGTACGTAAATAATCACGTGCTATGGAGTCCCGCTATGCAGAATAAAAATATTAGCGGCTCCTCAATATTATATTAAAAATCCTATCCAATGATCTAACTTTGGTCAAGTCTCCTGCACGTTTGCTGTGGGGCAAATGCCCATGGAAAATGGGCCGTCTCCTTTGGGGGTGTGTGGTACGTGTGGAGTGTCTGGATAGTTGTTCAAAAATGATGTTGAGGTTTTTAGTATTTAAGATATATAATTTATGCGCGAGAGACACTTCCAAAGTGGTGAAATGTGTCCACATTGTCTCGTCCGCCCCCCCCCCCCCCCCCTTGTAACTGTAACTTCTAAAATAAGAGAATGATGAAACTAAAACGAGATCTAGTAAGCATTTTTTTATATGTCATAAATACACTATTATAAAAACGTCGTTCAAAGTTACAACGAACTACAAGAACTTTTATATTATATGCTGCTACGGAACCATTCATGGGCGAATCCGACTCGCACTTGGACGATTTTACTTCAATTCGGTGCCACAACACCGTAAGGAACTTTGTCCCAAAAATGTCTTTTTACAAACAATCTATGTAGGTAATTAATTGTTTGATTGTTTGTTTCATTTTCATTAAATGTTTATATTAAATCGGTCTCAAATGTTAAAGTGGGCCATTTATTTTTTGGTAACTAGATACATATAGCGCCTAAAGATAACAATATCGTAGCTTTAATTTCATTATTTTGAGGAAAACTATATTACTCTGTTTTATAAACAAATATATAAATAGTTATTACGTTCTCTATTTCGATGTATCATAAAGATATACTTATTTACATTAAATGAATATTGTGCTAGCTGTCTGGTTTTCATAAAACGAGCTTTACTTAATTTGGAGCTACAAAGGATTACGTGATTAATATCCACCAATATTTTTACAGAACAAAGACAACCTGGTTAAGGAAAACAAATTTCTTCATAAATTAGGTAAACTTGGCTTTCATTCGGTAAAGTACTTAAGTACTACTATATACTGCTGATTAGATACACTTGCTATTCGAAAACTGAGTCGAAAAGTCAACACTTACCTACCCACTTAATCAGTGGAGGCATGGCGTTACTCCCGTAATTTCTCTTTGATTGGCATCCTTTCGAAAAATAAATCAATCGTCTTTGATCCCGCGATTGATCAAGACTATCCAATTTGAAATCACTTCAAAACATTTAATTAAATTGTTTGACTTCTTGGGAAATTCAGTTATTTACAGGTGGCTTGTGAAAGATTTAGCAGTCGTCGGAGGAAATTCTCGTAAATCCAGGGGAGACCCTTCATTTCCATATTCATCTCGACGGTAGAATAAGAAAATGAAAACAAAACTGAGAACTTAATTCGCTTTGTACGGACAATCCTTTGTGGCGTTCAAAATATAATAAAGTATGGTTTATACCAATAATAAAATATGTTAGTTATCTAACATATTTTTTATATACGTTGCAGTTTATCTTAGGTGGTTTCTATCGACTATCAAACTTCAGGTTATCGCAGAAGGCGCAGGTCCTTTACTAACCAAAACGTTCTAACTGAGAAAGTTTACGCACAAATGTATTAGACTGTACCCAGTTGGACAGCTTACAAGTGACGGCATAGTGCTTAATCTTATTTCTTTATACCCTTCTATCATCCTACATAGGTCTCCTGGTGGTTCATTTACTACGTAAATTTTGTTCACGGGTCTGTAGTCTATATGTAAATTCAAAGTTCTTTATTCATAAATGTACAATATCATCATCATCATCAGCCGAAAGACGACCACTGTTGAACATAGGTCTCCCCCCTAGATTTCCACAACGAACGGTCCTGCGCAACCTGCAACCAGCGGTTTCCAGGTTTCAGATTATGATTTATCTGATTTCTGAATATCAGATCCGTTCAGTTCTTACTTGATTGAGCGACAAACATCTACGAAAGTTTTAAAAACCAAGTAACGATAGTGGCCGGCAAACAAGTTGAAGTTGAGTTGTTTTTGTTATATAAAGCACAGATTCGCTCTTGTATGGAGTACTGTTCGCACCTTTGGGATGGATCGGCTAAGTATCAGCTTGAGGCTCTGGAATCGATCGTGAGGCGTGCTAAAAGGCTCATAGGCAATAACACTCTTGTGCGAAAAAGACTGCAAAGTCTTGAACATCGCCGAAAAATTGCTAGCTTATCGGTTTATTATCGGATACACTTCGGAGAGTGTGCATCTGATCTGCATGATCTAATACCACCTAGCCCTTTTTTCTATCGGACTTCTAGTAGCTCGAAGAAGCGGCATCGTTTCATGGTTGATGTTCCAAAGACGCGAACGAAGAGGTTTGACTCTACTTTTGTGATAAGAACGTCTAGACTGTGGAATGAGTTGCCTGAGTGGGTTTTTCCCGATGGTTATAATCTTGGTGTCTTCAAATCGAGAGTGAATCGGTTTCTTCTAGGTAAGCACGCTCCATCTTAGACCGCATCGTCGCTTGCGTGCCGGTTACTGATCATCTTGAGCTTTTGGGTGTTACCCTGACATCTACACTCAACTTTGGCTCATATATCGAGTCCAAGGCTAAATTAGCTGCCAAAAAACTAGGTGTCCTCTCAAAGGTGCGAAAGTACTTCAAGTCTGAACAATTGCTTTTATTATATAAAGCACAGATTCGCTCTTGTATGGAGTACTGTTCGCACCTTTGGGATGGATCGGCTAAGTATCAGCTTGAGGCTCTGGAATCGATCGAGAGGCGTGCTAAAAGGCTCATAGGCAATAATTCTCTTGTGCGAAAAAGACTGCAAACTCTTGAACATCGCCGAAAAATTGCTAGCTTATCGGTTTTTTATCGGATACACTTCGGAGAGTGTGCATCTGATCTGCATGATCTAATACCACCTAGCCCTTTTTTCTATCGGACTTCTCGTAACTCGAAGAAGCGGCATCGTTTCATGGTTGATGTTCCAAAGACACGAACAAAGAGGTTTGACTCTACTTTTGTGATAAGAACGTCTCGACTGTGGAATGAGTTGCCTGAGTGGGTTTTTCCCGAAGGTTATAATCTTGGTGTCTTCAAATCGAGAGTGAATCGGTTTCTTCTAGGTAAGCACGCTCCATCTTAGACCGCATCGTCGCTTAACATCAGGCGAGATGGTGGTCAAGTGTAAACCTATGTAAAAATGCTAAAAAAAAAAAATTACGTCGAAGATTTGCGCATATACACTTCCACCAAAGAGACCTTAAAAACGTTTCTGCGCAGCCATGCGCAGTTAACTTCATTGGGTCAACTTGTTTGCACCTATACGTAACGTAAAATATGGATGGTCTGCATAAATAATTTCTGTTCGTTATCAGTATTTTGATGTACAGTGTGGGTAAGTACAGTGATATATTTTTATTTTTTGGAATGGGTTTTGGTTTGTTAGGGTTCCGTAAAACGTAAAAACGGAACCCTTATAGATTCGTCATGTCTGTCTGTCTGTCTGTCCGTCCGTATGTCACAGCCACTTTTTGCCGAAACTATGAGAACTACACTGTTGAAACTTGGTAAGTAGGTGTACTCTGTGAACCGCATTAAGATTTTTACAAAAGTTTAAAAAAAAAAAAAAATTAGGGGTGCCCCCCATACTGAGAACTGAAACTCAAAAATGTTTTTTTCATCAAACCTACACGTGTGTAGTGTCTATCGATAGGTCTTCAAAAATGATGTTGAGCTTTCTAATATAATTTTTGTCTACACTGAATAATTTGCGCGAGAGACGCTTCCAAAGTGGTAAAATGTGTGTCCCCCCCCCTCTAACTTCTAAAGTAAGAGAATGAAAAAACTAAAAAAAATATATGATGTACATTACCATAAAAACTACCAACGAAAATTAGTTTGAACTCGATCTGATGAGTAATTTTTTTTTAATACGTCATAAATACACTATTATTAAAACTTCGATCAAAGTTACGAACTACAAGAACTATGTGTATCTACTATGTATATTATGTTACTTGCTGCAACGGAACCCTTCATGAGCGAGTCCAACTCGCACTTGGCTACTTTATTTTTATTTTCTATTAGGCACTTCGTCTTGTTACAATCTTTTTGTGTGTCAAATTCTATAGTACGATCGATTTTATAATAAGGCATGTAGTTTTTTGGGCGTCAGCTAGTTTGTAAGGTTTTAGCGTCTAATGTTTTATTTTAAGAGCCTCTATAAAGATAAATATTTTGAAGGTTTATGCTTGACTGCCATATCGCCTTGAGGACGATAATTTCATTTTAATTTTCACAAAAAGTAGACTGATACACTATTTTAATATTATTATTCAGTAAATTCCTATTTGTTATTATTATCTTACCGCTTACCATTAGAACATCAAGATATCGAATAATTGTAAAACACATCCGGAGATTATCTGGGAACTTGGCTCTTAAACCTTGAAGCAGAGTACTAGCTAGCGCACAGACTCTAGTAACGATATTGGATCGTTCCTTTGATTATAAAATGTAAAATAAGTTCTAGAACGTAAGATGGATTTTCAACCCAATTTACATTACAAGGTGAAAAATGTTAATAATCTTGAATCTCCGAGTGACAAGCGCAGTGTAGTGTTTTGCAATAATTTGATCTCTTCGGATTCTTCATGGAACTGTGATGTTTTAGGAAGGTATGGTGTTCATCATCAGGCTTGTTCTCGTCACTCTATTGTTTTAAAAATTGAGATAAGTGTAAAGTGATCCTATAAAGGCCGATTCAAACTGAACGAGCATAGAGCTAGAGCTGGAACAAGAGCATTATTTCTCGATTTTTAGTGTAAACGAAAGATCGTTATTAGCGTTTTCCATATTTACATCAGACGAGCGAATGCTCATTCTTTCCCCATTGTATCAAATTCATTTGGTGTAAACAAACGTAGAACATTCTTTCGTTGTTTTGTTTGCGTTCGCAAAGATTCTATGGAATATTTAATATGGAAAACGCTAAGAACGATCTTTCGTTTACACTATAAGATCGAGAAAGAATGCTCTTGTTCCAGCTCTAGCTCGTATGTCCGTTCAGTTTAAATCGGCCTTTAGATATTCCATAGAATCTTTGCGAACGCAAACAAAACAACGAAAGAATGCTCTACGTTTGTTTACAGCAAATGAATTTAATACAGTGGGGATAGAATGAGCATTCGCTCGTCTGATGTAAATCGGCCTTATTAAGGGTTCCATTTTTTTTCTTTTGAGACCCCTAACCTTTTCTTAACTTAACTTTTCGTAACCCTTAAAAATAAGCTACCAATTAATTGCTCACTCTAGTATACCCAAGTTTTATCTAATGCAACTACATAACGCAAGGTTCCTGAAAGTATGTAGAACAACCCGCCTCCTGTAACTTGAGTAGCGAACTTGAACTCAAGGTAATTTAGTTCCGACATTCCCCAAAGAATTTAAGCATGCAAGAAACTTCGCCGCCGCTTTACAAGTTTACACCATTTATTATTCCGCAAAATGTGTCATTCATCTTCTTGAATAGCACGAGCATATGTACTTAACAAACTTATGTTCACTTTGTTAGGACGGTTTCAAAATGTAAACAGTGCGTGCGGAATATTTCTGCTGTCTTTCCTCGTGTTGTTTTCAGTTTAGTAATACGATCACGTCTGTGGGTCGTATTTCGTTAAATTAACGTGTCAACTTACTCTACACGAAACCAAGTTTATAACCAACTTCTAAAAGCTAAGGTTTTCTTTCTCGTTTCGGAGAATGGTCCAAGAATGTTTGATATTGTAATTTGTTTAGACAGACCTAATCGCTTAGTCGGCAGCGGGTCTGCTTACTAGGGTCGTAGGTCGTAGGATTGATTCTCCACGACACACATTTGTGAGATGAATATAGTTTACTGTTCCTGTTTGTTTTGTGTCTGGGTGTTGTTATGAATCATAAGTACGTATGAATAAGTAAAATGAAATTAATGTTTTATCAGTTTTCTATCTTCTATAACTCAAGCTATGCTTAGTTTGGCGCTAGGTGGTGTTGTGTGAATAAAGTGTCGACAAATATGTTCTGTGTATTCTGGAGTTTTTTGAAATTTAGTTTTTGTATTGTAATGTTTTTCGTAGGATTTAAATTAAAATTGTACCAGATGGTATAGTATAAATACCTACATATGCTTCAAGTCTTAATGTCTTAAGAATAGCATATCCCACCAAAAACATTCTGTAAAAAACTAGCCAAGTCTCGATGAAGCTGCATATTTATCTCTAAAAAGTAATGAAATCTAGACAAAGCCGTGCCAAGTCTAAGGTTCCTTACTGCGATTTCTTTATTATTATAGTTAATGTTGTGTGAATTGGCCGTTGAAGGGTACACAAGGGTACAAAACCAGGTGCTCCATGACACCATTGCACCAATCTGTCGCCAGAACCGCTACCATTGACGCTGGAAAATGGCCACTTGGAAAACGTTGATTCAATAACCAGTCAATTGTTTTTGTTTTACTATTTACCTAAATTGTGTGCATCCTATACGGTGTGAACAATAAAGAATTTCAATAATACTTATGTGTAGGCGAGCCGGAAACAAACAGTTTAAAAAAATATTTCCAGTCCAGATGGACTTCTATTCATTGATAGAAGTCCGTCTGTACAGCAGACGACCGTCTGTACCGTCTGCAGAAGTCAGCATTCGATGCTGAATGCAGGTGCTTGCTGTTGATTAACAACAGCCTATTAAGAGACACTAGCGTCCAATTACCAATACCAGTATAGGGTATTATCTCGCTTAACAAACATAAGTAGTTACAACAGATACAACATAACGTGTAAACAAAATTGACTTGTATCCACTAACGGGCTAACGTATAAAGAATGTTCAACGGCCAAGTCACACAACATTAACTATAATAATAAAGAAATCGCAGTAAGGAACCTTAGACTTGGCACGGCTTTGTCTAGATTTCATTACTTTTTAGAGATAAATATGCAGCTTCATCGAGACTTGGCTAGTTTTTTACAGAATGTTTTTGGTGGGATTTCACTTCTTTTTGTAGAAACGTGGACTTATTGATTTATTATATTAGATGTATTATTTGACACATATTCTTTTTTTGCGGTTCTGATTCTTGTACAGTAGCAATTACAGTAGCAACAGTTTTTCGTATTGCCCATTCGCGTTCATTATTTATGTAAGTGGACTCTCCAGAGTAGGCAAAGAACTTTAGAAGATTGGAAGAAGACTGCAAATAAATAAAAGCCAGTCTAGCTTTATCCAGAGTTTTCTTTTAATTTTATTTATATACATATATGCGTATTAAAATTTTGACTCTGACCATACATTATATTGTTATCCTAACTTTACAAATCTTTCATTTCTTTTTTTCCGGTTCTGATTCTTGTACAGCAGCAACAGTTTTTCGTATTGCCCATTCGCGTTCATTATTTAAGTAGACTCTCCGTAATAGGCAAAGAACTTTATAAGATTGGAAGAAGCTTGCAAATAAATAAAGGCCAGTCTAGCCTTATCCAGAGTTTTACTTTAATTTTATTTATATGCGTATTAAAAGCAGAAAGGGAGGCATTCGCCCAGTAGTGGGAAGCAATAGGCTAGATTAAATTAGCAGATGTGTCCCACTGCGCTGGATTTTTGCAATGACAGTCGATTTTTTATGTATATAGTAGAATGGGCCATTACTATATCTCTTATATCTCTTATACAGCTGAGACAAGCTGAGGGTTCTTCATCAGATACTTCAGACCTTCGATTTTTGACATCAAATGAAGAGACAAACAAAGTTGAATATTTTTTGTAAAGGCGTGTTTTCAAATAACCAGGTATACCACCAGGTACTCCAGATTTTCGATATTCCTAGTTTTTATAGTTTTCCCTTTATGTGGCCATTAAACCCTAAGTCTGTACCAAATTTCAGCTCTCTGAGTTTATGGGAAGTACTAGTTCTAATTTGATGATCATGAGTGAGTGAATGAGTGTCGTAAATGCGAAACTTTGCGTTCGCTTAACTTCGGAACTAAATGACGTACAGACTTGAAATTTTGGATTTTAAGTACGTGATTATAGCTTACTAGATGACGAAAATTTCAGCGTTCTGGTTTTATCCAGAGGTTCTCAAATAGGGGCCTGAAAATGCGACGAAATGGTTCCAGTAAAGGATAGTACGGCAGTGTTTGCTTCGCGCTCGACTTGGCGGGGGCACTGCCGTGCCCCCAGATGAATAAGTAAATAGAATGTTTGAAATGGTTTCCAGCAAAAACTATTTCCAAATTATGATCGCACAAACAAAAAAAAAATTCTTTATATTCATTAGCGTTACATCGTCATAATCTTTTATTCGTACTTTGTCGACTCAATGTAGATGCTCACGCATTTTATGTATATTACAGGATATCATATTAATATACTCCAGATTAATATGTTATTCTGTAATTTATGCAAGATACTAGGATAAAGTGACTTGTGGCACGAGTCTTCGGCAAGATTTAGGTATCATGTCTCTTAGGATTTACGTTATCTAACTTATACTTGAGTAACCTCTAGACTATCGTAAGCAGACTCATAACTTGCTCGAAAAATTTCGGAATAGTTATGCGAACAATATTTGTCTGCATTTTACAAAAAGTTTGACTGAGTACAATAGCAAAAAAAATTTAAATCTGTGGGGTACAATGCAAAGATATCATAGGTAAATCATATTTTCGTGCAGTGGTTGGCAAAGATTTGAACTCTTCATGTTCTTGTTATTGGCAGGTGTGCTACTTGTCGTCAGGCACACAGTTTGCACGTCTCATCAGTCTCTCTTATTTGTGAAATTTTAGTGCGCAGTGTTTTTTATAGTCAAACTCGTTTGAAAGGGCTTGATCGGTTTTTATGTTTTTTTTTTTGTACATATTCAGTTTGTCGGTTGTTTATTCGGGTAGCTGGCACCAAAATTCATTAAACTCCTAAGTGATAGAGTGAAACACCCCAAATGAAATTTTCAGGACATTTTTTTATAAATTGACATTAAAATACCTATAACCCTTCTATCATCAACCACCATTTTTAATTGAAATAGGTACACATTACTACTGTAACGTAACCTTTATTAATTATATGACAAAACAAAGTTTACTGGGCCAGCTAGTCTTCTATAAAAAGTTAACGATGCAATAAAACATTTTGCAAAAATACTAGCTCTGTAATTTTATACCTAAATGCATTATGATCTGGCAGCCCACCAAAACGTATGAGTTCTCTGGTACTTCCATCACCGCATTACATTAAATAATTATACCGTAGTTACTAAGCCCGACTGTAGATGGATATTACCTTAGACCTTAGCCTTACCCTTCAATGTAAATTAGTCGAGATGACGATCAAGAGCAGGCCTATTATGGATTAGCCGTCCGCCCGGCTTCACCCGTAATACATATACATCTATAATATGTATATGATGAGTGTCCTATGACAGGGACCATGTTCATATCTAACAATGAAAGAATTTTTTAAATCGGTGCAGTAGTTCCCGAGATTAGCGCCCCATACGCACAAAATTTCCATACTCCTACTGATACTCATTTATTAGATACTATCCGAACATGTCAGCAAATTAATAGTAATTCTATACGGAAAACATAATAATTAATATTCACATTACACACTCAATAATTCAGTTTAAAAAAATACAAGATGTCAAACTTTAAATTAAAATTACACACTCAATGTATTAAATGATTAAACATTACAAAATGTCAAACATCAGATCTGATTTATAAAAGTAAATATTAAATAAAATTTGTCAGAATTGTATAATATATAATAACTAGCTGCCCGTTCGCTGCGGGGGGGGGGGGCAGTTTCTACAGTGTAGTTCTCATAGTTTCGGCAAAAAGTGGTTGTGACATACGGACGGACAGACATGACGAATCTATAAGGGTTCCGTTCTTACGTTTTACGGAACCTTAAAAATAGGGGTTCGTGATAAAAAGGTAAAAATTTAGGGTTGTATGTATTTTTTAACGCTATACCTATTGTAAAAAAATAAAAACAAAAAATTGTCAGGAAAATTAGGGTTAAAAACCCTTATCACTTAGGGGTATGAAAAATAGCTAGTAGCCGATTCTCAGACCTATTGAATATGCATATATAATTTGGTAAAAATCAGTAAAGCCGTTTTCGAGGAGTAAGGTAACTAACACTGTGACACGAGAATTTTAGATTTAAGATAAATAGCTAAGTGCTATCACGTAATTTCTTTTAGCGTCATGAACTCGTTATCAATGTCATAAAAAGCTTGTTTGATAAGCCAGCATGCCAGACCCTGTGAAAAGCTGCAGGAAGAATGCAAATTCTTCTCAATAACTTCACGAATGATGATCCCCCACGTAAGATGTGAGGGATCTACCTACGGTAAAATATCCCTGCTAGGTACACCGGGATATCAAATTCCGATTTTCTCCAAAACTGTTCACTGGCTAGGAGGTAGTTAGATTCTAAGTACGTCAGAGTGCTTGTGGTTTAAAACACAATCCATAGTCTTGCAGAGTATTATAGAAATGAGCCTGTAGTTAGCAAAGTCAACACGACTGCCTTTTTGCGCCTGCATTGCGACAAAAAAGTTGTGCTGCCCGCGGGTTGTGAATCTAGATTGTTGCCTATTCGACGAACATGATCAAAACAAGCCCTCAGAAGAAACTTTTTGCAGAATTTGCCACCGTTGTACAACGCTTCTTCTTCTAACCTTACCATTTTCTGTATGACATCAACGCAAGATATAGATCTGATATTTAAATCTATGAGCAATGAGAACGAAACCTTCGTTATTCCGTAAAAAGCTTTGATAAACCTAAGTGTTTTAAGAGTTCAATGGTAAAAAGTAATTAACTGGATGTTTATTTCTCAAATAATCTTCTGTATTCGTAATATTGGTAGTGACTATTAATTTAAAAAAACAATACTGAAAAAAGTACAGATTATTAATTTTCAACTGTCAGAATAGGTTAATCCTGTTTTAAAACAGCAACTTTAATGTTACTACACTTGGACTTTTTTCAATTTTCAGTATCAAGTTTCAGTTGCTGCCTTTTAGTCGATCTCATTACGTATTATTCAACTCTAAAACCTATTTTCATAGGCTTTTCCAAACTGGCTAGCAATAGTAAATATTTACTGGCACTGTGCAGTCTCTCTCGAAATGAAGTGGTTGACAGTTCATTGGAGTGCGCCATCATTTGAATATCGGAATATATGGGTACTCGAGTTAATACACAGATACACGCCAAATGTTTGCGATCTACCATCAAAAACTAAACATTGTTTACGTTCTTATGAGTAAAAGTTTCAATATTTAGAAAAAATCTTGACCAAACGAAGAAGACAGAGAGTGTAAAAGTAATAGAACAGTTGAATATTTTTATAATATAATTGAATTTGTAGATATTCACAGGGCTACGTATAGCACCAGTAGGTAATAAGCGGAAAGCGGGGCGTTATGGTCGCAATTGGTGTGAGGTGCAGTTTTTAGTAAGATTGCGCGCGCCGTAAGTCATTGTTTCGAATCTTATTTAGGAGAATTGTATGTTTGATGAATACGTATTTATGTTACGCTCTTCAGTACTTTTGTGTATCATATTTATGTATTTACTGCCAACCACAAAATCGTGAATGAGCCTGCTGTTACATAAATTGCGTCGGGCCTAAAATGTATTTGTATGAAGAATAAATGCTTAAAAAGCCATACGTACCTGATAAAAGAAAAAAAACTATCAAAATTCAACTATTTACCCTCCTTCACTGAATTAAAAAAAAACTAAAATCCGCCACCAAAACTTATGTTCTGAAATGTTATTTTAAGTATCTTTGTCTATATGATTTTTAATTGAACTCTAACGAAACTGGAGTGGTAATTTGGATCCACATGATGTTGCAATTTACTTCGGAATTGAACGTTCAGTGATTTATTTGTTTTCTCAAGTTCACAACGACACATGATTTGGCGATAAAACTTCAAAGTTTACATATGCTCCATTGATTTATGTTTAAGTATATAACAAAGCGTTACAATAAATTATATATAAACATATAGGTGATAGGATATGTTTCAATATAGGTCGTCCTTTTAACCGATATTATATAAAAATATCGTCCACGCTGTTGGATCCGTAAATGGTGAACCTTGCCAGTTCATATACTCCTGGGCGCTTAAATGCTTCGCAAAACCAAACTTTGTTTTAATGCGACAACTAACATTGTAACTGAACATTACCTACCTCACACAAAAAATGGAACACTTTATTTTCTTTCCATTTCCAATTTCAGTTGCGATGCTCCTTTTGTAAGCTCGAGCGAGCTTTTAAGCGTTTCCTTCCATTTAACTACGGCTGTTGCACGAATTTTCACTAGTTTATAGCATTACCGCTTAATGTTGCCATTGAGAACTGAGCAGAATATTGTCGCATTCGCTGGATCGTTTATTTTGGGTGTTAGAGCGACGAGAGCGTTGACTCAGTGAGATTACGATTTAAATATAGGCGGGGGGAGTTGCCAAATCATTGGGGAAATGTTCGGAACAGCACCGTCGTCAGAAGAATTCAGGCGGGTCGCGATTGTTTCGGTGATCCGCGAGGAATAGCTCCATTGTTTTACTAACTTTGATTAATACGCACCGAGGCTACCTAATCCGTATAATCCGACAGATAATCCGCCCCTCGCGCCTGGTTTTAAAACAGGAAGATTCAGGCGGTTCATGTGGCGCTATTTATTTTAAGACTTTTTTGGTTTATTTTGATAAACTTGATAAGAATATAGAATAGCTTCAAGTTCGATTTCAGATGGTGTACCTACTCGTAAAATATGTGAAATCAATAATTAAGGAGTTTTTTTATGAAAAGTCAACAGGAATTTAACATCGAAGTTAAAAACAAAAGTTTATCTTGAGCTTGTTTAACTTTAACCTAAGTAAACCGGCTGAATTAAATATTAGACACTAGGATCTGCCCGCGACGCGGAAAAAATATGTCTTTTACTATAGTCGTACCTACCTATAGATATATCTACTATCTTAGATATTTTGCTACCAAAACACGCTAGAACTATACCATAAGATAATAAAAACCAAAATATTAACCGCTATCACTCATACTATCAACAATGCTAAAGTTCCTATGGGAACCGTGCTATCTCGGCGGATGTGTTTGGTTAGGACCGCAGTACAACATACTAACTCCCGTACGTGTGTATTCTTAATGAACACTTTTGCTTTCGTATTTAATTATAAACGTTGGCACGCCATCTTTACATTCGAGGTAATTACGTCTCGAGATAAATTTCGCTTCTGCGATGTCGCTAAGCCATGCTTTAAGTATCCGAAAGGCAGTTTCAAAACACCCAACGAAATTGCTAATCGATTTACTTTTCCCTCTGCGGTAATTAAAGGACATATCGGATTAAATCGAATCGAGTTTTTCTGATTTGTATACTTAACAGTACGTGTGGTTCAAGCTGCGGAAATTACTTTTCGTTTTTCCTTTTTACCGTCTGCGTAATGGTTTCAATTTAAATATTATGTTACCAATTGGCATTGGACGTGATTTCGATGACCAATAACAAAACGCAAACAAACTCCAGTAAAACTTGAACTATGATTGCGTAGTATTAGTCTTAGGGTGGAGTAGCTTTCGATACATGATAGATAGATAGATAGATAGATAAACTCTTTATTGCACTAAATTAAAAACAAAACTTAAACAGAAACAGAAAACATAACCTAAAAATTTAGAAACAATACATGCTGCTTTTTAGGTAAATAGTTATAGAAATACAGGCTCTAATCCAGCTACTATAACGGTTTAAATATAGAACAAATATCAGATAGATTTTAAAATATTCAGAAATCATGAAACAATGAAACTGAAAAAAAAACAAGTTTCTCTGAAAGGTTATCTAATAATAAACATTTAACTTTTAAACAGTGACCTAAGCGACAAAGTAGCTTGACCGGAAACCATACAAATGTCCTTAACTTCGATCTTTTAACTAAAAAAGGAAATAAGTAAGTTAAAAGAAAAAAACTGATCCCAAAAGTTTTTCGCATTCTTAATATAAAATAAAGTGTAAGTGCTTTCTTCGAGACAGGAAATACTGCTGTTTCGTGAGTTGCGTCTTTCTACACTTTATTTCTGAAACCCGAACAGAGTTGCGCCTAAGAAGACATTTAATTTGCGTCTGAATTACACCCTGATTAAACTCGGCTCACTAATAAAGTTATTTTGCTTAATAAATGCAAATTGGACTGTAATAGAAGATCATAAATTGTAAATGATCCCTTAAAACCTTGGAGCGACCGATATAAGGGTTCGTTTACATAAAGTACTTTACTTACATCTACCCTTATTAAGGAAAAAATTTAACCTCAACAAGTGCTTAGTCAGATTATGTCACATGAAAAATCCAGCCGCGCGGTGCCTGCGTGGCTGCGCGCGGTTCTTGCGCAGTAGCTTTCCGCAGTAGAAACAGCGAAAACCTGCGGTCTCGTGAGTATTGAAACAAAACCGTCGCCAGCCGCGGTGCCGCGCCCGCGCGCGGTTGAAATCCGCTCCGTGAAAATTGGGCCTTAAGTATGATTTTCAATTACAAATGTAACACTGTTTTACGTTTTTGTATTGACCTTCATTATTTCTTAAGCATGATGATAACCTATCAATTAAGCAAAAACATCTGAGACGTTCAACACACAAAATAATAGAAAAATGTATTTTTTTTTATTTTTTTTTAACTTTTATAGGTTTACACTTGACCGCCATCTCGCCTGATGTTAAGCGACGATGCGGTCTACGATGGAGCGTGTTTACCTAGAAGAAACCGATTCACTCTCGATTTGAAGACACAAAGATTGTAACTATCGGGAAATACCCACTCAGGCAGCGTATTCCACAGTCTTGATGTTCTTATCACAAAAGCAGAGTCAAATCTCTTTGTTCGTGTCTTTGGAACATCAACCATGAAACGATGTCGCTTTTTCGAGCTGCGAGCATTCCGATAGAAAAAAGGGCAAGGTGGTATTAGATCGTGCAATTCAGCCGCACACTCTCCGAAGTGAATCCGATAGAAAACCGATAAGCTAGCAATTTTACGGCGATGTTCAAGACTTTGTAGTCTTTTACGCACGAGGGTGTTATTGCCTATGAGCCTTTTGGCACGTCTCTCAATCGATTCCAGAGCTTCCAGCTGATACTTAGCCGACCCATCCCAATATACATACATCGCGCACTCACTGAAAAGTTTTCTTAAAGGGAAAGGCATTTTTATGCCTAAGTATTTTATTGTAAAATTATGTACTTACTAAGAAACCTTGAAAAGCTACTAACAAAAAAAGGTATTACCATTTTAAAATAAATACACGGGTAACTCACGTATAATAGGTATAGTCAGAACAGTCCACCACACGAACCACGCAACTAAGAATGGTTTTACCACTTTATTAAGCACTTTCTCATATTGCTGATAAAATTATTTGTGACGCGTTTTTTCAATTCTGTAGATGTTTATTGTTGATCTTGCATAATTCCTGCATAGCTAAAACTAGCAATAAATAGACAAGTTTATCTTTTAATGTTAAAGTCAATGTTAAGTTTATATTTTGATACTCATAACAAACTTCGATTATAAGTGTGTACAATAAACGGAAACCAGCGCCACCAAACCAGAAATTGGAATAAAACTAGCAAATCATTAGAAGTACAAATCAACTTCGGCAACGATAAAATATATGTATGAACTAGATTTTCTTACAATTTTAGATATATGTACCTATATCCTTTATATAGTGAGTTGCTAATAGCGATTATAATGCTACGTAGAAAAGATATAGGCCAAAAGGGCCTATATGTTTCCTGCGTAGCCTTATAAAGTTTTAATCCCTCTATCCAATTAGCATATTTAAGCATCGGATCAATGTATTATAGGTACCGGGCTTACGTAGGATCTTGTGGGTGATTAATTGTCGCCGTATTTTTAGACGCAAATTATTAATTTTAATTATCTAATTAAATTGGGGTATTCTACAAGCAGCGATCTAAATCATCAACAAGTATGTCAAAAAATGATTTTTATATTCTGATATGAAAACGTTTTTGCGGTGGTTATTTTATTTATTTAATTTTAGTCCAGTAATTGTTTCTACCTACTTTGAGGAATACTTGTGAACCGAGTAAACTTTTCATATATTACGTGATTAAGAAAATCTTAACTTCAGTATAGTCGATCGCTGTTCTATGATCCTATGTGTATGTTCCGCCTTCTTGAAAAAAGGGGAAATTCAGTGTTTTCACAATAGGTACCTCAGTTCTCCGTTAAAGTATGAATATTTTCAAGTAATAATTTATTTCAATACTAAGAAATAAACTACATTTTCACAAATCCAAAATTGTTATTTGTTCTAATAGACGCAAACGGACGTCGCCGGGCACGAACAAAAATGTAAATATTAAAGACTTATTATTATTAGAAAGTACGTAATACCCACTAACTATTAGGCACCTATAACGCGTCAAATTATATAGATAACATTCCCAAAAGCTTATAACATTAGGCTTTGCCTTTCGTTATAAAAAAAAGAACAAATCATCCTAAAAAGTTTGTACTAACGATTGTTAAGTTTTAATACGCAAACCGCTTAACCCGTATAATCTAGCACCCTCTTATCCTATCCCTGCCTTAAACGCTTCAAGAGCCTAATGGGGTAGCTGCAGATATAAAGCCAGAGGAAAGCTATTAGAAGGTAAATTGGGCCTCAGAGCTGTGAGAGGTTACTTAAGAAACGATCCGATGCTCTTTATATATTTATTCTTTCTAACGCTTCTCAGGGAAACAACAACCAAAATAAATTGTAGTAATAGCTACGCACTTGTTTTGAAATTTATGAATTTGCATAAGCATCAGCAGCCAGCAGCCCACAAAATTTTACCACTGCTAAGACTCGGGGCCTTGTCTCGCAAAGAGAGAGTCAAGGTTAATCCACCACACTGGCCCAGTCCAGAGGGTCTACCGCCTAACTAAAATTGGCTTAGCTTTTATATGCCTCTCTCTTTTCTTTTCACTAGATATTGTAGAGACAGCAATAGCAAAGCCAAAGCCGATTTAGTTAGGCGGTAGAAGTGCAGGTTGGCAGATGACGCATGACTCCTAAATATTCTTTGGGGCATGCTGGTTGCTCACGGTGTTTGCATTCGCCGTTAACTCGTTAATTAACATAAAATAATTAAACTTGCAAAAAGACATAAAAATATAGACTCAATCTATTAATATTTCGGTTTAAAATCAACTGGGCGGCCCGCCGGTGGCCCCGCACCGCAAACGGGTTATTAAAGTCAGTTGTGATGACAAACTTGTAAATATACACTTAGAGAAATACTCAGAAGTGCAGGCGGACTTCGAACCTTCACAATTTCGTTCCAATCATGACGATTGAGAATCACTCGTTCGAGATCGTTTTTGCCACTAGGAATCAAAATTGAATTATGGGTAATACATACATTTTATCATATTACTGAGATAACAAGTCAAAATGAGTAAGTATTAATACAATTTGGTTATGCTGTTGATCACACCAAGCAGTATTTCAGTTTAATGGAAATGTACTGGGCTCATTTAGATGGGATGCCACTGTCGCTTGTTGTTGGCTTTCCATATTAACGCGGTCAGTACAACTTCGTCACCGTTATCTCAACGCGCACAGATGTCTCTAGATCCATACGAACGCTTCTAATAATAGTCTTAATTGCACGTAATTAATAATAATTTACGTCGAGGCCTATCCAGACATATGGGCACTTATTATTCAGACCTTAAAGCAAACAAGAATAATTTTAATCAAGATGTTTGTCGCTAATATTGACTAGCGTCGTAATTTTCACGCTAATCGCTAACCATTTTTACTTTCCCAATAAATAAGTAGGTAAGTGTAAGAATTTCATGTTTATAAAATCGTAGTGGCTTAGTGGCTAGAACGTCCGATTTCACAATAGTGTGGTTATAGGTGCAAACCTCGCTTGCACTTCTTTGTATTTTTCCACGAGCAAATGTCATCATCACTGGTTTTAATGATGAAGGAAAATACTGTGAGGCAACCAGCGTGTTCTAAGATAAGATACATATTTCGAAGAAATATGTTGCTTGCCAAACTGGATTTAGCCAGCAGCAGCGTGGTGAATAACAAGGGTCCCAGCAGTGGGAACAAAAAAGTGGGATACACATGGTTATGGCATTTAATAACGTACAATGTCATTTTGAGTATTCATTTGGCCCTTACAAATTGACAGTAAAGTAGTTTCCTTGATTGGTAAGCAGAAATCACCTGTGTTTCACTCTTGCTTATCCACATATTTGCGCTTAAACGCGAATCAGTCTCGAATTAAAAACCTGTAAAAATAGAACCTGAAGTCATAGTCCTTGGGTTGTAATTTCTATGTAAGCAAGCATTGCGTGATGAAACGATGAACGGCTGGAAAAACGGCGAGCAAACAACTGGTTCAGGTATTTTTTATGTCCAAGTCGCAAGTAAACTAATCTCCTAGGGAACCGTGTTTACTGCTTTCGTAATAGGTAACGAACATTTGTAGGTATATCAAACTCTCAGAATACAGGTTTTTCGAGACAACCTTCTAGATGTTTTACTTAGTTATAAAAGTTTTATTCCGTTTTCACGGGTGTTACTATTTATCATTTGTCGATAAAATTGTATGAACAAACAAAAATCTGGCTTGATATCTGGCCAGGATATCTACAAATAATTTCCCTTCTATATGGATACACTGATTAGCTTATGTAGATAACATCAGAGAAGACGGCAGTTTAGCGCAAACCTATGATTGTTGAAAATTAAAAATAAACATACATACGATCACATATTTTTTTCTTCTTTTTGTTACAAAACAGTTTCTGTCGGCATATGAAACCATTAACTGTCACACAACATCACAACCATTATTAACTTTTTCATCTTGTTAGAGATTTCAAATAAAGTCAAATACAGAATGTACACTTTCAGTACTCTCTATACAAATCAATACAAGACTTGCAACAACTAGTAAGTCTTGTATTGGTTTGTATATTAAACATATATTAGTCACATACTAAGCATTGGCATTGGAAAGAAAAAATAAACTATAAAATGTATTTATATCCATGAAATAAGCTGAATCAAATACTAAGATACAATTTCTCTGATAGGTAAGAAGCTATTGTACTTCTTTTAATTCGTATACTTCTTGAAATTGACTGGAATCGAAATTTATTGAAAAGATCTACCGTTTTCAGACGTAACAGCCCCGACCGGTCACATCTGCATTATTTAGCGTTATTTATTGCTATAAGCATAAATATTCAATCCCATTAAGTCAATGGTATAATTAACTGCCAAATCCAAATATTTACGCCTTGGCACTAAGTGGGCGTCTCGTTTCCTGAAATACTGCATTGCAAAATTTATAATAAATATTTTCAGCGCAGCGCAAGATTGAAGACAAAACAGTAATATTCAGGCACATAAATGTTTATAAACCTATATCTATAACAATGTATAAACTAATTCTAGCGTTTATAAATACAATAGCATTTTTTTTTAAACTGAAATAAAAAATATGTACCCATTTTTTCCCATTTATAAATTTCATATTTATTAATTAAAAACTTGATTAATTACATACAAACTTGATAACTAATATAAATACAAAAAACTTTTTACTATACTCTAAAACAAATAATACGAAAAGTAGTCGTCAATAATCTAAAATAACCCACCCCGAACAGCACCCGGTGCAAAAGTGCCCATTATACTGGCCATATTATTATTATTATTATTATTCACGTATTTATTTCGTTTCTTAAATTTAAGTTTTTACAATATTTATATAAAAGAACATAAAAACATTATAAAAACTTAAACCTAGATAGCCGCCAGCAGCGGGGCAGGGCCCAAGCTACCGGTGGTTAGGGCTGCAGAGAGAGGAACCTCCTGACGATGCGCGCTGTGTCGAGGATGACCGCCTTCTGCATCTGACCCTTGATCCAACCGTCTAGCGAAAGTCTCTTAAGGTGTTGGTCGAGACTTTTCGCTACAAGGCCGTTTGCCGACACGACTATTGGGACTATGATCGTCGAATCAACATCCCACATGGCGGTAACCTCATGAGCCAAGTCAAGGTACTTGCTTAGCTTGTCCTTCTCGGCTTTCACGAGGTTCTCGTCATGTGGTACGGTGACATCGACGATCACAGCCCGGCGCTGAGACCGGTCTACCAGCACGATATCAGGCTTATTGGCGACAATAGTCCTGTCCGTGATGATAGAGCGGTCCCAGTAGAGCAACGCACGACCGTTCTCGAGAACTGGCAGAGGTGCGTACTTATAGTACGGCACCTCGGACTCGACAAGGCAGTATTTAAGAGCAAGTTGCTGGTGGATGATCCTGGCTACTAGGTTATGTCTGTGCAAGTACTCGCCGTTAGCAAGATGCGAACAACCGGAAATAACATGACGAAGAGATTCGCCTGGACGGCGGCATGCCCGACAAATGTCGACCGTACCGTCCTTCATAATGTATTTCCGGTAATTGTTCGTCTTGATAACTTCGTCCGCAATTGCACAGGCAAAACCCTCGGTTTCTCCGAAGAGGTCCCCGAAGCGCAGCCAGTTCACCGAAGCGAGCAGATTCACATCGGGTCCCGTCAGGGCCCGATAGAATCGCCCGTGCTCCTTGCTCTTCCATACTTCCTTGCGATCATCAGTGCTGAGCACCGATGGTTTGCGCCAGTTCTCGTTTGCCAATGAAAGAGGCGTGAAGCTCCTGTCAACTGCCACAACATCGCGATGCATCCCGGACTCGCTGTTGCGGAAATAATCCCTGAGACTGCATATCTCGCGGTTGTGAAGGTTCTTGGCATTTAGTAAGCCTCGACCCCCCCATTTCCGCGGGATATACAGTCTCATAACAGACGAGCGCGGGTGTAGCATGCGGTGTGTTGTGAGCAGTTGACGGACCTTTCTATCCAGGGCGTCGAGCTCAGTCTGAGTCCATCTCAGTATGCCAAAGGAGTATATCAGCAGAGGCATTACCCAACCGTTGAAGGCTCGCGCCTTGTTACCGCCTGACAAAAGACTTTTAAGTACTTTTGTCAGCCGGCAAAAGAAACGCTCCTTCACCGATTTCTTAATGTCATCTGCTGATATACCCAACGACTGTGACATACCGAGATATTTGTAGGTCTCGTCTTCGGAGAGGGATCTGAGAGTTATAGTCTCGGAAAGTTGTAAATTCTCTGAATTTACTACTTTCCCTCGCTGTACATGCATGACCGCACACTTGTCGACACCGAACTCCATCTTGATGGCGTTACTAAAAACCTCTGTGGTTTTTAATAGCTCCAACAAGTCTTGGCGTTTCGGTGCAAAAAGTTTGAGGTCGTCCATGTACAGCAAATGAGATATAACCTCACTTCCTCTACGAAGACGATAGCCTAATTCTGAATCTCTCAGCAGGGTGCTGAGAGGATTCAGACTTAGACAGAACCATAGGGAACTCAGACTGTCTCCCTGAAATATTCCCCTTTCAATCTTTATCAAGTCCTCCGAAACAAACGAGCTGTCTACGCTACCTGGTTGACGAAGAACTGTGACCCACTGTCCCATGCATTTGCTTAGAAAAAGTTTTAGAGTTGGATTTATTTTGTACAACTCTAAAACTCTTTCTAGCCACGAATGGGGCACCGCGTCATAGGCCTTCTTATAGTCAATCCAAGCAGCGGATTATTTTTATTATTATTATTATTATTATATTTATTAATTGAAACGTTCATATCTCTGAGGAATAGAGTTGGTCTGAGCGATCATAATATTATAGATCAAACTACATTGCACCAATTTGGAACTTTTAAGCCGGCCTTCTTAGAACCCGTACTAAACTTCTTCTAAACTAACTGTTCTCCGGACATGTAATATTAAAAAATAAGATCCAACTTTGCGCGTCACATATTTATTCACCCTACCTTCTATTATTTCTTAATTGTATCAGACACAGTATAGGAATTTTTCGGTGTTATCAAGAATACCGGGAAAACGGTGATTCTTCGTGACCCCATTGACACAAGACATAGGTACATGCGGATAGGGACATTTTCTTTGAATAACAAAGTGAATTACTTTGTCTTGTGTTACTTCTCGTGATAGACGTGTACCAATAACAATATGACACAGCTATTGTTGCTAATATATTATGAGTGATGTCATGTCATACCCATGTGTAATATGGCGTAAGTTAATTAATAGTGTAATGTAATATTAGTTAATTGTGAACATGTTTTAATAAATGTATGTTTATTTTATGGTTCACTAATGTTTCACAAACATTTTTTTAACAAAACATCACTTTAAAACCAACGAATCGCATAATATTCATTGCAAAAACTTCACAACACAAAAATGTTTCATTTTACAAACAACATTTCGCATGACATTTATTTCAAAAATACCTTACATCTACAAATGTTTTATTTTACAAACCATCATTTTATAACCAATTGCATGGCAAACGTTTCACTTAAACAATGTATCGAATGACATTTTGTTTTTTGTTCATTTTTCATTTCATAAATTATTCTTTTTACAAATTTATCATTTACCAAAATATAATTTATAACAAATATTTCAAAAGTAACCGAATCAATTCTGATTTGGTTCTGTCATTTACTTTAGACTACCGCACCGATTAGGGTCTATCACTGAGATTTAACTCCGGGTGGGCTCCCGCCAGAAGCTCTGCGGTCAGTCCTGAGTGTCCCTTCTCCATACTCGGCCTGCGCCCCACTACGGAGGTCGCCGGCTCGCTTCGCTCGCCACCTCCCCCCTTCGCTGCGCTTGGCCTCGCATGGCTCGCTATTTTATGCCATATTATGGATGTCCCTACAGGATTCTACATAAGACCTATTCCGAACCGAAAGGGGCGCGTAGCGAAGACCCTCAGTAACTGTAGCATTGGATATAACAACAAATTCACAAAAAAAAAAATTGTAGATATTGGAACAGCTAGCATATGACGCTCTTAAGCTCTATGGAGGGACGATATACGTCAGGCAGAAGGCTGGATAATAAAAACCGAGGAAAGTGCTGAATGGTGTATCATGGGAGATAACTATGTCCAGCTATAGAATAAGGTAGGCTGATGATGATGATGGAACGGCTAATGTTTTTTGCGATTGCTATTTCAGCTATTAGAGTATAACGTGGTATATACCTTCAATCTAGTAGAAGTGGAAGATATACGCCATATTCAGTAATTTTAGCAATTAACTAATGGACAATTATCCAATTTGATGTGAGCAAACATTTTTATTACTTTTCAGAATATTATTTACAGTAGTAGACGACAGCGAAAACAGTAATTTAAAAATGTAGCTACAACTACCTTACATGGAGAAGTAGGTACTTCAGGCTAAGTAGAAAATGCATACTAAGCCGAGTGGACCACTGCGTACTCTACCATTTTGAACCATTTTGTAGTGGTAGGACTCTTAGCAGTGTCCGCCTGAGGAAGTACCACACCTTTGCCAGTTATTCTACCGCCAAGCAGTAATGAGCAAACATTACTGTGTTTCACAATAAAGTCGTCACCATGAACATTTAGGGCCCCACACAAAACTGCGATGCGATGCGATGCGATGCAATGTGATGCGATGCGACGTCGCATCGGAGCAATTCGCCATAGCAAATTCCTCCGATGCGGCGTCGCATAGCATCGCATCGCAGTTTTGTGTGGGAGCCCATACCGAGAACAAGAGCGGCACGTAAACAACACATAGATTCATTAGGGAACCAGAACAAGAAAGTTTCCGAGCGAAACCAGAACGGGGCGCAAGTTAAATATGTAAACGAAGCGAAACAAAAAGAACTGATTCAATAACTAGAGAATGATTCAAATTAAAGACACACTTTGTTTTACGTAATGCAGCGCCGGACGCTGATATTATTACTAAGTTATTAAACTTCACTTGTTGCTATAAATAGTCGAGTTTTCGTTGTCTAAATTAAAAGTCTATTGTCTCCCACTGGCACGTACACGAATAATTTCGCAACTTCGCAACATTTCATTTACGTAACAGAAGATAATAATTATTTAACCACGCGCAGGGAGTAAAAATATAGTCATTGTATTTCTCCGACTCAATAAAAAAATAGTTCTTCACAAAATACTACGAGTAACTATCGAAGCCGATATAATCTTCTTCTTATACATATATATATAAAATTCTCGTGTCACAGTGTTAGTTGCCTTACTCCTCCGAAACGGCTTTACTGATTTTTACCAAATTTTATTTGCAAATTCAGTAGGTCTGAGAATCGGCTACTATCTATTTTTTCATACCCCTAAGTGATAAGGGTTGTTCACCCCTAATTTTATTTAAATTTTTGGACAAAATGTTTGTTTTTAATTTTTTTATAATGTGGTATTAAAAATACATACAACCCTACATTTTTACCCTTTTATCACCAACCCCTATTTTTTAAATAGTCATTTTAGTGATTTAATCATTTGACATTGAACTCCTCTTAAGCGCCGGGACCGATTTGAATGCTTTTTATGAGTGTATAAGTGGATCGAGGATGGTTTAGATTCACAAATAAGCCCGGCAGATGGCGCTGCAGACAGTGTCTAGGTTATGATCCGAGCGAAGCCGGAACGGGACGCTAGTACTTATGTAAAACTAGCCAACTATTAATTGTAAATACATTCCTATGATACACATAAATATCTACTGACACTGAACAAATATTTATATTCATCACACAAATATTTGTTCTGGATGCGAATCGAACCTACGACCCCGAGCTCAGCAGGCAAATTTACTTCCAACTACGCTACGAGGCCAGTTAAAGAAAAAAGTAATTATTATAACTAGACTAACGAGTTTCTGCAAACCGATGCCAACAAAGGCAAACAAACATTGGATACATTAGAAAATTAAAAGTCGCTGAATTTTCAATTAGCGTTATTTCCCTGAGCGGTAATATGCCAACTCATTTCGCTATATTAAATTCTTCATGAGATTGTGGAAAGCTCTAAAACCGATGATATCTCCGGAAGAAAGGCAAACCCGAATAGCTCTCGTTCTTCAATTCTTGTTCGAGATCCCTTTTCGAAATTCCAAATAGCCAAATGCCAACCTTGGCGTGGCATCCGAATACATTACAGGATCACTCAACCACACTTAAGACTTAGGCAAAATACAAGAAGCAATTTTTGTTCTGAAACCTTACTTTTTGGCAACTGAAGCACGATAATCTTGTAAACTACTTAGCTGGATTGAAATTCAGCGCAATGATTTGGTAGGCGAAGGTTGTGGACCGTTTTACATTATTGTGAAAAAATATAAACCAAAATTGGCGCTTAAACCTCATGTAAAACGTGTACCGAGAATACATCAAGATATTCTAGTTTCAATAACTAATGAGTCATTAGGGCCTAAGTGAAGTAAGTATTTATTTATATATCAACTAACTGTTGTTCCACAGCACCCAAGTGCTCTCGTATTTTTTACCAGATAGTGATCAGGCTGCGAATTAAGAAGAAAAATGCGATACATAATGCTACTTGAAACGTTCTTCGTCTTTATCATAAATTTGATGTAGGGTTGTTCTTTACTACAGGACGTTTAGATAAAAATAATATGTAGGTAGGTATACATATTTTAGATACATATTATTACTGTTTAGAATAATTTTTAAGGGCCATATTTGGTATGCCATTTCCTGTCCTTGCACGGTTGCCTGGTAGAGATCGCTCTAAGCGATAAGGCCGCCAATTAAATTGCTGTAGTATTATTCTTTGTTTTGTAATTTTATGTTCTGTTTTGCTTTGTTTGTGGCTTTTTAATAAAGAATTATTGTATTGTATTGTATTGTATACATTATTTTAGAGGAAAGTGACGTTTTTAGAATAACAGATAGGAATGACATAAATGGGTCAAAATATATTATGGATGTTAAATTAGTGACATTGACATGGGCTTATTAAATTTACTTTTTAGGGTTCCGTAAAACGTAACAACGGAACCTTTATAGATTTGCCATGTCTGTCTGTCTGTCCGTCCGTATGTCACAGCCACTTTTTGCCGAAACTATGAGAACTACACTCTTGAAACTTGGTAAGTAGATGTATTCTGTAAAACGCATTTAGATTTTTCTAGGCGTAGGGGAGGTTAGCTCAAAGCGGACACCTTAACTTTGATTTAAATAATAGATGACAAAACAAACGATATTCTCATAGAGTTTTTGATGAATGGATAAAGAGTTAATTATATTTTCATAACATGTAAGCCGAATCCTCAAAGGTGCGTTTTAAAAAAATCTATTAATTTTTTTTTTAAAGTTGTCGAAAATCCGCTTTGCCCAAGTGGTCGCCTAAAGCGGCCACAAGATTCGGAATAAGCTTTTGCTTCGCCTGGGAACGGAAACGAGCCCGTTTGTCGCCTGGATTGTCTTGCCTGCTTAATGGGAGTACCGCAAAAGTCACTATGAAGCGGAAAACCTACGACGCTATGCCGGTGTGCGAGGTAGACGGCCACCGATTTCGGTTGGTACGATCGAAAAACAAAACGATTGCACTAATAGAATACTCGGAAGGTCGGACGCCTTTCACACAGGCAAGTGCGCTGCTCGCACATCTGAGCAGAAATGCAGGTGAAGCACCCCGGGTGATAAGCGTGGATGCGATGGCAATCGAATACTCAAGAGCGAGAGTCGCAGACCGGCTGGGTTGCATTGAGGCCTCTAAGCATCATGAGGTTGTCGTATACGAAGACAGGGGAGAAAATCTGAGTTTCCTCAGAGCCCCTTCGCACGACCAAACAAATGCAACTGACAGCTGGGGACATCCTGTTCCTAGTTCGACCATCCAAACCAGCTCCGAAAGAGCACAGCAGAGGGCAGCCGCGGAAAAAGCTTCAGCCAATCAAAATGGCAGCCGAGGCACCAAGACGGCCTTCATGACTGCCTTCAACGCAGCAGCAAGGAGCGTACTCCGAATTTCATCCCATTCATCACCCCCCTCGACGTCAAAGACCCCCAAAGCAGCTTCACAACAACAGATGAGCCGAACGAGAGCCGACATGGGACAGGTTGAACCGCCCCGCTATGTCACGGCTTCGGAGCCACGGAGCCATGCACGAAACGCCTTCATCGAATTCATAGCCACACTGAGCGCGACACGACTAGTCAACCTCAAGACCTGTGAAAACATCATGCAGTTCTATAGGCTAGGAAGTGAAAGCCTCTTAAAGGCGAAACTCGAGGAGGCCGAAGCAGCCATTTACAATAATGTCACTTCCCGGGTCATCAAGGGAACCATGACAGGACAGTATATGGCAGCTTACAGTGCTGAAAATGGCTTCGTGACACTGAACGAGAAAGAGACAGAGCGCGCGGGAAGGCCTGTTTATGCGACAACACCAAACGACCCAATTGTAGTTACCGCCCGATGCACCAAGATTATGCTGGACGATAAGATCCTAGAGATGGCCAAGACCATCGAAGGGAACTCGAACGTCAAAGCGAATTGGGAAAATTGGGAGATACCGAGAATACAGTGGGTTAACGGAGTTCCGGGATGTGGAAAGACAACATGGGTGATTAGACACTTCGACGTGGACAAGGACGCCATCATCACCACAACAACTGAGGCAGCAAAAGATCTCAGAGAAAAGCTATCGCACCGAATCGGAAATCTGGTCAAAACCAGAGTGCGAACCATGGCTTCTGCTCTGGTTAATGGTTTCGGAAGAGAAAGTTTCAGTCGCCTCATGGTGGACGAAGCTCTCATGAACCATTTTGGAGCCATTGTGATGGCTTCAAGGCTGTCTGGTGTTGGTGAAATTGTCCTCATCGGAGACGTCAATCAGTTGCCTTACATCGACAGGGAAAATCTCTTCGAAATGAGGTATCACCGCCCAAACCTGGTAACAAAGATCAGCCAGGAGTTGCTCTGCACACATCGCAACCCGATGGATGTCGCATATGCGCTGAGGGAAATATACTCCGGTATGTACTCCTCAGCGTCCCGTATAAAGTCCCTAGAGCAGAGAAGGTACAAGGGAGCGCAAATACCCAACACCCTACCAAACACCCTCTTTTTAGTTCACACTCAAGAAGAGAAGGAGACCCTGACAAACCAGGGTTATGGGTCAGGCACCGGGTCACGTATCCTTACCATCCATGAAGCTCAGGGACTAACATACGAGTCGGTAATCGCAATCAAAACCAAGGCAAACATGAAGCTGCACGAGAGCGTGCCCCATGCGGTTGTTGCAATCTCGCGGCACACGGGGACCTTCACATACTACGCTGACGACACCGACGACGCCATCGGCCGGTTCGTGCGGCGAGCGTCGGCTGCATCACCGAAGACCATCCGAGACTTCAACCTGCAGATGGCCATCAGGGACAGAAATGCGGCCGTTGTGGAGGCTCTGGGCCGGGAGAAGGCGGCTTGGGCAAATGACAGTTAGGCAAAGAATCGATGTTGAGTCGATTACTAGCGGAATCCCAACCGGTAGTGATCGGCTCAACAGACGAGCACTAGAATTAGGTGTAAAATGTTCCCAACTCCCCCCTATTTTCCTCTTCTTCTCCAAATCCAAGACACATGTAAAAAAAAAAATGAATTGTAATGACAAAGATCACGGACCCCGGCGTCTGTGGAGTGGTTAATTTAAATTAAAAAAAAAAAAAAAAAAAAAAAAAAAAAAAAGCGGCCACAGGGAACGGGAAAAGCGGCCAGCACTATTTTGTCTTAATTAACAGGCCATTCTTTGACATTTACGAGTACCTACTTCTTCAGATTAACCGAGATCAGCTGACGAAGGTCTGGTGTCGATTTTAATAAAAATTTGTTAGTTTTTTGTATTTTTTTATTGTGTATCTAATCAATAGTGCTGATTGTCCATAATCCACAGTTTGGGGTTTCAGTTTATGATTACGTAATCTCCTCACCTATAATATAAACTGATCGAATCAAATGCTCAGATATTGGAATTATGGCAAAGCGGACAGTGGCCACTTTGCCCGGACCGCTTTGCCTTTTCAGGCATTTTGTTTTCAACGTAAATTGCATTCACTCTTTCTCTACTTTGAAAAGAATGCAAGGCTACACGACCGTTCGCAATGATTCAATCAATTATACAATTAAATCACAAACACTAAAATATAATAAGATTGGGCCAAATCAGCAAATATTTATCGTGCATTTTTTTAGTAGCACGAATAAAAATCATTCGCGTCACACCACGGTTCTACGCATCTTGCGAATACGGTAAAGCGGTGACCCGGTATGGGCAAGGAGATTGCCTATGCGTCCCAAGTGGCAAAGTCACGATAGTATTGAATATAACTAAGTTATAGACCATGGCCTCTTTGCCTCCTATGGCCGCTTTGAGCTGACTTCCCCTATTAATCTATATTGAATAAAAAATAAAATCTAAATCATTCTGTATGTATGTGTACATACTTACATTCAACAGGAAAACATTGCGAAAAGCTATTGGGGTAGTATCGGATATTTTGAGCCTTATTTGATAAGACTGAATTCGAGTGGGACTGGGAATAAGTTCTGATAAAAATGTTGATGTCATAAACTTATACAAAAAGGGTGAAGATAAAAAAATCAATTCTCCATAACCATAGAATAGAATAGAATAGAATAGAATAGAATATATATATGCCAACAGCCTTTTCTCACGTTACTGTCGGGAAAAGTAACTAAAGTGTTTTTGCTATAGTATCTAAGTAGATCTAAGTCTAGTAACTGTATAATTTTGCTTATAGTTTCTCCCACAAAGAACGTTCATTACGAAAACTGAATGACATGATATTTAAGTATAGGTATTCCTAAATATTTAACGGTTGATAGAAGGACATTGAAAACCTCTGGTTTTACCAATAACAATTATACCGTTTTCATTACGTACATTGTCTATGATTCAAACTTATATTAAAAGTGGCCATTCCAGCATTCCAGAGACAGGCAAATTCATTAAATAATATATCTCTACAGAAATAAACTCGAGAAGAATATTCTGTTAATTACTTGAAACACCAATCATCTGTCGTTGATTTATTTGTAGAAGCCCCTTCAATTTACTCTGCCGCTTTTGGTTTGTCAATGAGTGTTTTGGCTCTTATAACATGCAAATTCAGATGTTGCTCGGATGAACACGTACACAATGTTGGTAGGTCGTCTAATTTTGGATTGAGTTGTTTTTGTTGTGCGACTGTTTCAACAGAAGGGCGTTTCTAGAATTTTTACTGCCGATGCGATGGTTCTTTTACGAGCGGACTACAACTAAAGCGTGGTGGAGTGGATGGCACGTCGCTCCCAAAACTCCTACAAGCACCTACTTTTCGCTTCTCTTAACTCGATAAATCGAATAGTTTTCCCCGTTACATTTATATGAACAAATATCTAATTAGTGTCAAACAAACAGCTATAATATATTAATTGGCAATATCAAGACACTGGGCAGAAAACAGAACTTAAGAGTTATTGTCACAAATAATGTTAATTAATCGTAAGATAACTTATGCTCTCTGTTACTACCCTATGGAACTCCACATTTATTTAGAAGACCAATTACTTTAGGCCATCGAAATTTAGGCGGGTGCAGAAGGTTTAGGCCCTAAGTTACCCTAACCTTATTTTATAAACTACAGACTACTACTACTTTTCAACTACATACTAACACAGTACCTACTACATCGACATCTATGTATCTATACATATTTTGCCAACCAGTCTAACCTACCAAACTACTTCCATACAACTGTCTGACGAAATTGTTGCACCCAGCAGGTTAAGTATAAATAATAGTAGCATCGTGTAGGTATGCACTAGCACATTTATTTTACGTAAAATACAATAATTTAGTTTAGCTTGTTTTAATGTTGCATACTTTCGTTAGCGTTTATGCAACGAAGATGCAAGTACCTACGTATTAGTACTTCACCAACAAGGGACTGCTCTGGTTGTTTTGGTCAAAGTAGGAATGTACCTTCAAATAATTACCCATACTAATTAGTGTGTCCATGAAAACACCGGACATAAAACATTATATATTAGTTCAGTAGGTACTTCGCTACGTCACAACTCGCCAATTTAATTGAGCTCAGTAAAAGGATTTTTATAGGATTGTCGGGGACATAATGTGTTCTGCGCGCTCCTGTTTTATTAATGTTGTTTCAGAATCGTTGTTGTTTTATATCGCAATTTCAGGAACAAATTTCAAGCTGAAATATGACTGAAGGTCGTGTTTCCAATTGAAATATGATAACAATTTTATCTTTGTAGTAACAATTGAATATCACTGTGCTTGATTGCATCCGTGAAATTGCATTTTTTGTATTTAGTTTATTCTAAGAGTTAGATTTTATTTAATACATGAGACGACGAGAGACTTTAACTTGAGTACTTATTGTGGTATCTAGTTTATTAGTTCAAATTTTTAGAGTTCATAGTATTTACATATGGTTGTCAATTTTGACGTTCCGTGGACTGATGCAATCACGGATATCGGGATGCAATCCATCTTCTATTTGTCGTCTTTGACCAGACCCACGATTAACTAATTGATTGATGTACTATGAATACTAGTGGAAAAAAATTAGACTTAGCATGAAATGATTAGGCAAGACTCGATATTACTCGAGGTATTTTCCTAATCTTTCCTAGATTAGGAAAATATTGGAACAGAAAAAACATTGATGGAAGTATCTTTAAATTTCCACCTACACTGTTCCTATCACTTTCGCTTATTTTTCATTATCAAGCTTAAATGGCAGTGGGCGGATCATGTGAGCAAAATTCATCCTGATCGGTGCGCCGGGTTGTCTATAGAGTGGGCGCCATCAGTTAGTCGGTCCCAGAGTTGTCGTCCAACCAAATGGAAACACGAGCAAGGAGCGTTTAAAAATATTGGACGATATGCTCAGATTCGGAATAAGTAGGTACATGACACTGGAAGAGGTAGATAAAAGTGCCAGACAGTGACACAAACTGAGTACCTACCTACATATACACTTAAAAAACTTTTCTCGATGTGCATAAAAATATTTTGTATCCCCGACCAAAAATGATTCCCAGCCTCATTAGGTAACCGAAAATCCTATGGCAAAGGTTTTGAACCATTCCACCGTATATTGAGATTTAACCTGTTTTAGATAAAAATTAAATGTCGGTGGATTATTCAAAACTTCGTTACGTCGAGTGACCTATTGATTGACCTATGCAAACTAATATTTGGAATCTTATTTTTATTTTGATAAGTATCCCAGTATATACTACTCACACTATCATAAATGCGAAAGTTTGGATGTCTGTGGTTCAATCGTGCGTCGTCTAACGTCGCGTCGGCTAAACCGATCAAACCCTAAAAATATTCTAAAAAGAAGTGATATTCCTGATAATAACAGCAAACGGCCCATCTAATTATACTTTATGTAATGGTAGGACTCTTAGCAGAGTCCGCCTGGGGAAGTACCACACCTTTGCCAGTTATTCTACCGCCAAGCAGTAATGTGCAAACATTACTGTGTTCCGGTTTGAAGGGTAATGTTTCCAGAGACATTACAGGGCTTAGAGATATAACAACTTAGATCTCTGGGCGACGAGCGCAGTGCGGTGCTAGGTAATGACTTGGTCTCTTCATGTTCCAATAGCTGCGTGTCACTGTGCTGTTATGTGGCAGGCATGTTGCTTACCATCAGGCAGATGTCATGCTTGTCTCGTCACTCTTTATTTAAAAAAAAAACTTTATACCTGTAATTATACAATAATAACGTAGGTAATGCTAATGCATAATGGTAAACTTTTCCTAATATGGAAGTAGTTTGATTTAATGTAACTTTTAGGTATAAATGACTATACATTTTATTAATTACGTATAGGGATATATCAACTAAGTACGTAGCTATAAAATATAGGTAGTTACTCGGTTACAACAAAAAACTCTATCATAAACACATTTATTTAAAATAGGTAGCTATGATGATTACTGTTATTTTTCTCTATTCAAAGTAGATGCTTCTACATAATAAAAGAAACTAAGAATTTTATGAAAATATGAATAGGTACATGACTTAGAAAAGTCACAGATATGTGATTGAGAAGAACGGCACAATTTCAATTTATACGGGCATCAATTTCATTAGATACAGCATTTTAATTTCTAATTGTAATATATACAGCTGTAATATGTACAGAATTTGATAGCTCGCTTTGGAAACAACGCGGGTGAAACCAGAGGGCGTGGCCATGACCATGACCATCTAGATCATTCGAGTTTAACCGAAGATTTATTTAATTTGCGAACGTGACGCTTGAGCTCAATTCACAGCCCACGGAAAATCTGTATGTGCGCTAAAAGAAGTTTTCACTTCAAAAGACATCATTCAAATTCATACGAACGAGAGAATAAGAACGGTAAGATTAAGTACCTATAACTAAACGACTACTCATGCTAAGTATTCTGAAATTCATTCCTACAAAATAATGAAATTCATTAATATTCATAAATCATGAAATTCATACAAAAAAATCCTAAGCGCTCTATATTACAAGAGATAACCAAAAAAACAAACGTATGGAGATAGAGTTTCTCTTTCTTTTATAAATCATTAATTTGGAAAGTGTACTTAATACCTTCATGAATTAAATATGCCTTGCCATTGTAAAACTAGTAATCTTTATTACCTACACTTGTGCATGCTTAATTACCATGAAAGTCGATTACTTTATCTTAGAAAAAATATGTATAAAACCTTTCTCGTTTATTGAATACCATAATCTATCCCTAAGACAAATTGTACAGTTGAGCGTTGTTGCGTGCTCCATTTTCGGCAAAGTAGGTTTCCTACACTCCTACAGAATCGCTAACGATAGGAAAAGTTATCGGTTCAACATAACCCTTTCAGTAAGCATACGTTTTATTATAAAATAGTACTTACTTCAGGATTATCTTAATGTAATATAGTGTACGAATAACAAATTCAGAAAAATCATTAAATTAAAAAAAAACACTAGAAAACATTTAAACTTTGCAAATATATAACGCAACTAAATTAAAATATTGATTTAAATAAAGTGTTTAATTATATTTGTATTTAGGCAAAAGGCCAGAAAGGCAGGGAATTAGGTACTCATTTGTAGCAGGACAAGCACTCATTTGTTTAAATTTTCTAAATATAATAAGTGAAAATAAATTACTAAATACTTACATTCAGTGAAGTTGTAGTCTTATGCAAACGTTAACAAAAAATAAAACTACAAAAACTAAAAATTAGACAAGGAGATTTATCACATATTACACGTAAAAGTTCGAGAGAGCTTCAGTGATCGTCGAACGTAAAGTTACTACGACCGGCGCGCGACTGAAATGCTGAAACGAGACACGTCCGCAACTGGCGAGCGAGTATACCCGACTGCTTCTGAACGAACGTTGCCGGCCGGGTATTATGAAAAGTAATCTCCATTATGTAAAAAGTATCCTTTCAACTTGAAAAGTAAGTAACGTTGCTCTAAGTGGCTCGGCGATCTATAATGCTCGTAGTTCTAGTCAGTATGTAATATCTGTAATTAAAATTTTAAAAAATCAAAAATATTTGGCAGATTCTACGTAATCGGAAAATAAATAACCTCATCTATTAAAAAGTTCCCAAAGTAATCCGTGGAGATAACTAAAAAAATCTTTAAAAAGGTTTTAAAAGTAACTTTCTGCCAACTGCGGGGTAATGCTGCCATCAGCCGTTTTGTAGGTACGGCGTGGTATGGCTACGTCATTCAAAAATATTTGAGATTAAGCTGTAGGTAGATATGGCCAACATACTCCATTGTAGACCGCAATCGACGCATCGTCGCTTAACATCTGGATGTCTACTCTCTTTCTACGAAAAACGTGATTTCGAAATGAACTCGCGACTTTCCTACTCAGCAGGTCTACTACGAAGTCCGATAAACGATATATCGGCCGAACTTATAGAAGTTTCCAACCACGAAAGACAATCGGTCGGTTGATCAGATCGGCCGTTTCGTTCGATCCGACCCTCATCCGACTTAAGTCTATAACTTCCGACCCGAAATGTATCGATCCGAATGTTTTTCGTGGTAGGCTACAATCCAATAGGGTATCGGACAACTTTTCAAAAAGTGCTTAAAATTAATCTTAATGGCTAAATATAGCCCTACATTTTTTTATTTTAAACAAATATAACTTTTTAAGTACTTAAAACAGTGTGTAAAAAATAATTGTTTTAAATTGCCGCGTAAACGGTATGTCACGTGATCTCAGAGCGTGTGACGTCATACGTGTTTCAATCTGTGTAAATAAACACAGTTATTCAGTGGAAAGTGTTGTTTTTGTTTTCTTTCTTTAATGTTATAATGGATCACATAAGATATCGTTGTTGTGCAGTTCCTCAGTGTAGTAATAACAGTAAAACCACACCAGCTAAATTATTCATTGATGTGCCACGAAAAGCAGATATACGAAAAAAATGGTTAAAACTAGCAAGACGACATTTCGATGGAATGTCTGTAACTTCACCGATTTACTTCTGCGAGGATCACTTTGATGTAAGTACACAAATTTACATTACGGTAAATAGGTACCTAACACTGCGAACACTTCATATTAAAGGCGGTGGAATATTAGATGCTATTAATTATGTAAGTACTTACTTAATTTGGATTTTTTGTTTTAGCTACCGAATGACATGGAAAATTACATGAGATACCGAATTATGGGTTATGTAAATAAAATTATGATGAAACCAGGATGTCTTCCATCAATATTTCAATGTCAAACTAATAGAAAAAGAAGTTTCCCATCAACTAGTATGCCTCGACCCGCTGCTATGAAAAGGCAAAGATTGGCCCTAATACAAGAAGCCCTAAAAGATAGTAAATTGAGCAGTAGTAACGAAAATGAAAACACCACTTTGCCTATTAGTAAGTATTAATTCAATATTGAACTTGGGTAGGTCGGTATACCTATTTTTACTGATGAAAAATAATGAACTGTCCATTTCTTTCAGATTTACAAACGGAAGTTGTTTTAACATTTCTAAATTCAGCAGCACAGAAGTCAGAATTTGTGGCAAAGAAATTTCCAACCATGAACATATCCACTCTTGGGAGATTTCGGCAGTCAGCTTTCAAATAACCTGCTTCCATAGTTAAAACGTGTTGTTTTAATTACTATTCCTCAATTCTAATAGTTTTAAATACTTTAAAAACGGCAAAGAATCGTAAAATTCGCAAATACACTATACAAAATACTGTTATTTAGACACAGTTGACGTCACGCGCTGTGATTGGTGTTTCGTTTACGGCGGCCAACAGATGAAAAATGTTAGAAATATTAAACTTTATTAATTGAATTAAAATTATAAATCAGTATTCCTTCGTGTAAATTTTCATTAAATGGTTATTTCACTTCATAAATGTACTCTCTAACTTAATTTCAGATTTTTTTGTGACTACTGTCCGGTACCCTATTCAGCTGTCGGTCCGATCCGATTTGTTCGGAGTTTGTTTTCGTAGTAGACCTGCTGGTTCTACTTCGATCCGTCGGCGTCGTTTCGCCCGTTTTAAATGTCCTAAGCCTACTTTAATAATTATTAGAGTAGGCTGAGAACATTTAAACGTCAAACAATGTTCGATCGGACAAACGAAATTGTAGAACCGGAGTAGGAAAGACGCGAGTTTATTTCTAGCTGCGTTTTTCGTGAAAAGAGAGTAGACGTCCTGGTGAGATGGTGGTCAAGAGTAAACCTTAAAAATAAAAGTAAAAAAAATACAGAGCGATGGTGAGAGATGATGAATTTAGGAAGATCACAATAAGGACAAGTAGGTACGTGTACCTATTTTTATTTTTGACTAGATGGCCGCCCCGGCTTTGCCCGTGGTACTAGGTATAGGTATATCGCCTATAGCATTCAGGGATCCCATACATATCCAACACTGAAGGATTTTTTTAAATCGTTTCAGTATTTCCTGAGAATATCACGTTAAAAATAAACCTCTTCATCTACCTGCGACGCCACCAGACCTGTCGAAAAGTGGTCGTACCAACTCAGATTAAAAAAAAAAGATTAGCAGCAAAGGTTTGTATATAATGACGCAATCTTAGACACACGCTGTCACGTGAACGCACGGTACGAAAGCTCTCAAAGGATTATTCGTCTCGAGGAGTCATGCTGACTCTAAAGTTCTTCTTCTCTTTCCTCAATGTCAATTACGGAGAGTGATTGCTGAAACATGCCTCATACCTACTCGTGAACGGGTGCTGCTTGCAATAGTTGGATCCATGACTTTTAATGGCGCTCATATTAAAAGTGATAATTCTGATAAAAAGCAAGAGCTAGGTTTAGTGTCTATCGTATACCTAGTTGTATATATAGGTACCTATAGTTGTACGCAAAAAAATCTTTTTTGTAATATTGTTCCCAACGTACCGAATAATTGGCGTAGTCGTCAGCATTAGTGACTTACCTACCTCGATCCAACTCTTGCACATACGTGTCGAAAAAAATACAACAATTTATTAAGTACATATTTATTTATTATGCTTCCATTAGTGGAATAGTTATTTGTTAAACAAGAGTGCAAAGTTGCTTTTAACCGAGTGCTCAATTTTGATGACCGAGCGAGCGAAGGGTTCTAAAATTGAATTATGAACACAGCGAGTGAAACAACAACACAAAACAACAAGGTGAAAAATCTTTGCACTCGAGTGCAACACGTAACTTTTCATCCCATCTCAGCGAGGAAATTACTAAATGCTTTGCGCATTATTAAGAGTTTCAGTCAATTCAGTTCCCGCCAAATAATCTTTTCGTCGGTAGAATCACTCATTTTAGGTTTTTCACATGTTTTCAAGTTTCCTGTTTTTAACCTAATGTTTCAACAATGTAGCGTGAAAATATCGTAATAAAAAATTGCGCGCAAAGCAAATCAAAAATAAGGACAAGTGCGAGTTGGACTCGCCCATGAAGGGTTCCATAGCACCAAGTAACGTCGTAATACATAAGTTCTTGTAGTTCGTTGTAACTTTGGTCGATGTTTTAATAATGGTGTATTTATGACCTATCTACCTATTAATAAAACTACTTACTAGATCGAACTCAAACCAATTTTCGGTGTAAGTTTGCATGGTAATGTAAATCACATTTTTTTTCAGTTTTATCATTCTCTTAGAATTATCATATAGAAGTTACAGGGACACACACACACACACACAATTTAACACTTTAAAAATGTCTCTCGCACAAATGATATTGCAGTATAGGATAAAAATTATTTTTGAAACCTCAACATTTTTAAAACCTATCCATAGATAAAAGACGTATGTATGGGGTTGACGAAAAATTTTTTTTTGAGTTTTACTTCTAAGTATGGGGCACCCCCAAAACTTTTATTTTTTTTTAATTTTTGTGTAAAAATCTTAAAACGGTGCACAGAATACATCTACCTACTTACCAAGTTTCAACAGTATAGTTCTTATAGTTTCCGAAAAAAGTGGCTGGGACATACGGACGGACAGACAGACATTACGAATCCATAAGGGTTTGTACGTTTTACGGAACCCAAAAAAGTACACCCTTTGGTGTACTTACAGGTTCCGGGACTGAGATTTAAAACAAAAATATTTTTTATGATAAATTTGGCACCAAGGATGTTGATGTGAATAGGTTTAGTTAGGTTTTGAATTCACAGACTTATTGCACACGACGTTCTAAATTCAAATGTACTTTGCTCTCTACATCTAGAGGATAAAAACGACTTTTGCACTCAGATTTCGAAAAGCAAAAATACTCTCTCCGAGGTGGTGGGATGAAATATATATTTATATCCACCGTCCGTTTTGCTCTCACTTACCCAAGTTCTACTGTACCGAAATATATGTTTGTATAACGCTGAAGATCAAGATTTGTTTTGATTGAACGCGCTCATTTTCAATTTGCATGCTTTTCTGAGTTCAAAACCGTACACCGAATGCGGTCCTCACATTTTGTACACTCGACTCCACCCAGCGCCCAATCCATAAATGCTCTTTTTGTTATTTATTTTTTTAAACTTGACGTGTAAATATTTATGAATTAAAAGCAAAATATTTATTGAACTTGGCTCTTACTTCGCATACATTTATGTTTTTGATGGGATATAATAAATTTTTGTACAGATTTTTTTTTAAACGAATTATCTGTTATCTACTGAATCCTCACGAAAAATATGGACACAAATGTTTACTATGTAGCATGTACCTGTTTCCAAAGTACTCGTCAACACGAATCAAACGAGCCCAAACTCGACGGAGCTATGTCGTTTAATTAGGTACTGATTTCCTATGACCACCTTTCAGTTCTATCATTAGACCCTAGTTATCATCTAGCACCAAAGTACTCGTCAAGATAAATTAAACGAGCCCTAACTCGACGGGGCTATGCCGCTTAATTGTTGAGTTCCTTTGACTACCTTCTGGTTCCATCATCAGCCTCTGGTGACTATATCTAGCGCCAAAGTGCTCGTCAAGACAAATCAAACGAACCCAAACTCGACGGGGCAATGTCGTTTAATTACTGACTTCCTTTGAGCACCTTCCAGTCCTATTATTATCAGACCCTGGTTACCATCTAACACCAACCTACTTGTCAAGACAAATCAAACGAGCCCAACCTCGATGGGGCTATGTCGTTTAATTATTACTCATTTCTTATGACCACTTTCCAGCTCCATCATCAGAGCCTAGTCACAATCTAGCACCAAAATACTCGTAAAGATAGATTGAACTATGTAGTCCAATTTTGATTATGTATAATAAAAAATAATTCAAATAAGCGCTACACTAACTACTACGTAGTTATTTCGTAATACTTAACCGTAGTCTAACGCTATATTCAAGCGGTAAGTGTCGCTACGCCAACGATTGATTTTTTACCCCTCAGTTATAAAATGTTTTACATCAAAAAATTAAAGGTCGTGCGTAGTTCGTATTCCACTCGTTGGTTCGGTAGATTCACATTGAGTATCTTAAAACCTACGCAAATAAAATAAAAACCTAGTGTCATCAATTTCTAATTGCTGTTTTCTTTTTACAGGCACTTAAAGTCCGAATTCAAATATTTGATATTATATCTATTTTTCAATTAAAAAATAGTAATTTCTGGTAATCAATCAAATGCCAATTACTAGTTGCTCCTTTGTATTCACCCAATTACTGTATACCTAACCTAAGCCCAATTACGTATCTGGATGTCAAATTTGAACTTTCTTGGTCATCTGGAACTGGGTCTTATCTTTGTGGTCTACAGATCAGTCAGTTTTAATAATGACGATTTCAGGACCTTAATATCTAAATAACCGTTTGAATTTAGAGCACGTCATGGCACAGTATAAAGAAATACTTAGACTGTTGTATTGGTATCCTGCAAATCTTAATGTAGGTATGAGCTATTCGACATGTTAATGTGAAATAGTTTTTGAGTTATGGGGAGCATAAAAATAGCTCGCAAGGAGAGAGCCACAATCCACCACGCTGGCCCATTGTGGATTAGTGGATGATTCATGATTTCGAAAAGTGTTGGTTTCCTCGTGATGTTTCCTTCGCCTTTATCAAGTTAGCGTCATTACGCACATGATTCCGAAAGAAAAGACTCATACGAATAACGATTTAAGGTGACATGGACTGGTGACCAACGGCTTCCTGCCGCTTTTGCAAGACCAACAGTCAACCTTGTGAGAGGGCTCTGAGAGGCCTACCCTGTGGCACTCCTCCAACTACTATTATGCTATAAGGAGTCGTCTGTTAAGTAAAGCCGAGAGCTCTCCAAAGGGAAAAATGTATAGACCAACTTTTTAAACTTTTATGCCATAATTTATGAAAACAGATACCGGAAAAAGATTAGTTAATTTACATTGGTATAACTTTATGAAAAATCGATAAATGTTATTTCTTTTACCGAGGTTTTGTACGTTTAAGTATCTAGATTACACTATATTTTTTTCAAATTTTTAAATTGATAATTTTGAAAACTGTAAAATCAATATTTTAGATGATATGCCGGTTTTTTAGACGCCGCGTCTATGGCGTAGCGACCTCGCGGAGCTCTACTTTCTGCGTTAAAAAAGTGTATAGATAATAAAGATAGAGTTCCAGGAGTTAGAACTTTATATTAAAAATTTCTTTTACTTTCAGGATCTTGTTTCAAAATTTTCTAAGTATCGTTAGTTAAGAAATTATTAAGGATTAAGTAAATACCTTCCTTCTGTAATTTTATTTTGTAAATAACTCGCATATTTTATGTGCTAAAAAACCCTTAAAACATTTTTCTAGACGTCATTCCGAATCGTCACACATGTGTCTAGGTGCTTTATTTCTATTTAGCACGTTTTTGAACTTGTTGACTATAGACTATTATAGGAAGAGTGCCGGACGGATCTAAACGTCCGACGCCCCAGGCTCTCCAGGGGAGACGGGATGCAAGCCAGAGTGGCAACTCACCAGCCTCACCCCCGCATCTGCGTCCGCCTCAGTGGAGTGAGAGGTTTCCACAGCTCTCGCTCTCTGCTAATCAGAATGCTCATGCAGGACCCTTATCTGGACGACTTAAGAAACTTTACTTGTCCGATATATCAGCCGAGTAAACTTCCCAAGTCTTCCAGTCCCTCTCCCCAACCTCTACACGTACCTACTGCTTAAGGGGGAGCGGAGCGCGTCTAGAAGTTCCCAGCCCCGGTCAGGATTCGCCATGACACAACAAGACCATCACATAAGAACACCCCATGGTTATTCCTATGTACTTTATTTAAATTTTCTTGTTGTTATATTTAATTGTAGTTAAACTTACAATTAACAATTCATACATTGTTTATTTACTTATCAATGGGAAAAGTGCAACACAAGCACTAGACAACATTCAGACCAATATATCGTAAGTTATATTTACATTAAAAATAAAAAGAAGGGACTTATAGAGTAAACACGCCGTCGAGATCACTGCCGCGCGGCAGAGTTCTCAGAACGCTGGCAGCGTTGCCCCTTTGGATCGCGATGCTTATTTTTTGCTGAGATTCCCTGAGGCCAGGACCAACCGCTTGGACAGTTGTTTTGCAAACCTTTTCATGTCGGATGATCGAGGACCCAGTCTCCATAGCAAACGCAAAAAAAATTGCGCTGAACTGGGAGTATTTTCTTTAAGGAGCTGTGCCTGTTCTGTCGCAGCTTAGACAGCTTGAGCAGGACTACCGACATGAGACGGTGCCAGGGTGTCGACACATGTGGGATCCCAAAATAATGTCCTGCCGAGGCACCATGGTATCTACTAGTGTGTCACCATCAGGCCGCTATCCGTCTGTCGACATTCCAGTTGGTTCCAGTATAGCAGGCATTGACGCTCGTTTTACTAAGTCATTTATTGCCCTGTGTCTGAAAGATCGACCGGCACTCTTCAGTCTTCACGCACGAGAGCCCGTGACGACCAAATTGATCTACTGCTCGGCCGCACTGGCAGTGATGAGGTTCGCACAACTTAACGCCCAGGCGAAGACCTGATGCTATGCGTTTACAATTTGGGTCTAGGATAGTTAACAATTTTTTTAATGGCAATGCGTGAAACCAGTAGCCTGACTCAAGTTCAGTAACTTCGAGGAGATTTAATTAAATTGTTTAGTACCTATATTTTCAGATCGCAATTAACAATTAATTAATTGTAAAATTACAAATAATCAATCGTTATTTTTAATGAGGGAGTTTCCCACAAAGTAAGTAATCACTACGTTATTATCTCTCGGTCAAATAAGACAAAGACCGAGAGATGAGATTCCGTGTCGGATGCAACCGAATGGTTTCAGAATCGCTACCCTGGTTATTGTTCTCTATTGATATTTCGAAATTTCTCATAATAATATAATTTTAGATGTGTAAATTTCTAATTTTTTTTTTAATTTTTACGAAATTGTACGTCGTCCAAAAGGTGATTCAATAAAACATACATTTGCTAAGTAACAATAAGACTAAAGAAGTATTTTTATGTAGGTAAATAGGTATATTTTAGAGGTGTATCCGTGCCGGTTTCTGAGCGTCTTGAGCGTCAAATAAGACAAAGACCGAGAGATGAGATTCCGTGTCGGATGCAACCGAATGGTTTCAGAATCGCTACCCTGGACGTCTACTCTAATTCAACGAAAACGTAATTTCGAAATAAACTTGTGATTTTCCTACTCCGATTCTACTTCGATCCATCGTTTCGTCCGTTGAAATGTTCTAAGCTTACTCTAATTAGAGTATGCTGAAAACATTTAAACGTCTAACAATGTTCGATCAGACGAAACGAAGTAGAACCGGAGTACGAAAGTCGCGAGTTTATTTCGAAATTATGTTTTTCGTTGAATTAGACTAGACGTCCAGTTGTTTGTTGACATGATCTAGTGACATCATACAGCGTTTTAGACATTCGAATAAAATACTATAATAAACAAGAATAATTTAAAAAATTATAAAACCCGACTAAAAAACAACACGTAAGAAAAACACTGTTGATTGAATTAAAATGCTTGAAATTATTCCAAATGGCATTTAACTACACAACATATTTACCTATTTGTAATGCTCTTTAAATTCTCTGTATTTTGATACCCTACTCGATATGCTAGATAACATTTTTTTTTCAACTATGACAATTTTGCCTCAAAAATCGGCTATATTGATTTTTTTTATTTAATACCTATCTAAGGACACTTGGGTAATTGAGACAAATGTAACGATATCTGAATCGTCAAAATCCGTCCAGCCGTTTGGAAGATACGTGGGAATAAAGAAATTTACAAACATACAAGATACGCGCGAAAAACATAACCCTTCTTTCAGTCGGGTAAATACACATAATAAAATACTTGGATTATAAATTTTTTTAGATTTATTTTATTTTTCTCGTATCGCACTAATTTCTGTATCGTAATTTCGTAATGTATCTCATTACGTACCTACTTGTACGGCAATGTAATATAAAAGTATAAAACGCACGGTTTATCAAAACGCTCCGTCTAAAACGAACGGTACCTTTTTAAATCTTAGTAAAGAGTTTTTATGTCAGAAAACTGCTCAACATTTTAGTAATCAAATTAACTTTGAGAGATAAAATACATAATAAAGAATTATTTAATTTGTTAATTTTATTCATTTAACCATAAATTACAACAATTTGTCTGTAACAAAGCACAAAAATATTAATTTACTACTTTATTACTAATCTCATACTGGCTGGTACCTACTGCGCATTTGCATAAAAAAATGCGCTGATGCACGTGCATCGCTAATCTGTGAACAAATAGAAATTATTCCGCTCGCTTTTTTTTCGCTGTACCTATGGTGTTGATTTCAAAATGTCGTCAGAGTTTTATTTATTTCTTCGCAAATATTTTATAAAAGGTCATATGACATACGTGCGCTTTGATAAATAAAGCCTCTGCTGTATAATTATAGCTCTGGCCTACGGCTCGAGCTACCAATATCGCCTCAGTTGTTATTATCAACTTACAGTAGGTACTTATATTATCATAATGTACTATTATATTTTTATGAATGGAAATTAACATTACTCACTTGCTTTTTCGTTAACTGACAAATATATTTATAATAAGTTATTTTAGATTTTTATGAGTATAGTGCATAATACCCTATTGTAGAAACTTATCGTCAGCGTCTGTAAGCTACTTAATGAGAACGAAGACGCAGAGTATCTCTCTACCTAGTCTGTGGTAGATGCTTGACTGCATGTCAAAATGTCATTGCGTTGTCCTGTCAGTTGTCATTAATTATTCTGCTGTCTTGTCATCTTGTCAGTCGTTTGTCGTTTTACGACAAACAACAATAATCAATTGACTTACGTAGCGTTGCTTGCTTTTCGTATAATTTTCTTGTATTATTCCTTTATTTTTTTACTTATTCGGAAAATTCTGGTAACATGCAACATATTATACAGATTTTCAGCACTTAACAGGTCTTTACTGTTTTTTTAAACCTTGTATTACGTACAGTTGTAACAAAGTAGTGATTATCAAAGAAAACAAGTTTTCTTTCTTCAACAGCTCTGGATTATAACTTTCTGAGACGCGAAAGGATTAACCGTAAACCACGGCGTCGAAAAAAATTGACGATTCTTCCCATCTGGAGGCAGATAACCGATACAAGGTAACCCCACTTTCTAGAAACAAAACTGCTTACGATCACTGTTTTGAGCATTCTATGTAGACCACGTCCTTGAACTGTGATTGTTTAAATTCATTTGTAGCATGATTTTCCAAATATTAAAACTGCATTGATAACTCAGCATAAAATTTGACCAGTTGCTACTTTTAACAAACTCATATTGAGGGTAAATCTGAATCATTTCACCTTAGATCTTTGCGGGTCAGTAATTTTACGAAAAGGGATCATATCTACATGCTCATTTATGGCTAAAAACAATATTATTGTATAAAATTTGAGATAATCTTAAAACAAATTTGTGCACTTTAAATATTTTTCATTGAAAAATATGACTTCCGCTGAATTGAAGCACTTAAAATTGGTGAATTATTTGTAATTAATTTGTCTCTGTCCTTACTATTTTGATGTTGATGGAAATTAAGTAAATAAGAACTTGAAATGGGTTATTTAGGATGGAATTACAAATGATTGTACAGCACCATGGGGGATTAACTTCAGTATGTAACCATTGTAAACATTATATAACTAATTACACCAGTGGTGTTCAATATGTTCTCCAGTACAGTACTATTACAATTTGCTAAAATGTAACTTTGTTCTGTCAATTTTTTGTCCAACAGATGCCAACGGCAAGCTTTGGATCAATATCTCAACTGACTGGAGATTGTGGCATAAAAGATGTTTGGAACCACAACCTTCATGAAGAATTTCAAGTGATAAGACAGGTTTGTGATAAAAATGCAATTTGTTGAGACAGAAATAAACCAGTAAGCTGTGATTCAGACTCAAACATTTAGAATTGATAGAACTTGACTTCATTAGCATAGCATTCACCTGAAGTAATAATGATGCTACCAAGTATAACTCTGTGATGTAAATTTTTTTTCTATAAGACTAATAGAAGATACTTACAAAATACAAATTTGTTTTGTATTTAAGTTCATTGGGGAATATTATATTAATCAATATCTTATATATAAAATTCTCGTGTCACAGTGTTTGTTTCCTTACTCCTCCGAAACGACTTTACTGATTTTAACCAAATTTGATATGCATATTCTGTAGGTATGAGAATCGGCTACTAGCTATTTTTCATACCCCTAAGTGATAAGGGTTGTTCACTAAGGCAAAACAACGTTTGCGGGGTCAGCTAGTTGTATATAATCCATTTGGACTACCAAAAACATAGTGCAGTAGTAGACACTCATTCAAACTTCATTATTTAGGTGTAGCATTGATATTGACAATATATTATTAGAATTTATGAGTAGAAAAAAGCTTCAGAAACTATACCTACCAGCAAAACATTTCCCACATAAAATCAAGTGCCATTAATGTAGATGAACATCTAAACAAAAAGGTTGGTATTGCTCTCCTTAGAGAAATAAACATAATATATTTGAAAGTGTAAAACCTCTAGTTTCTTTAATATATTATTTCTTTATCAGAACTAAATCTATAGTACTCATTTAATTAAATGTTGTTTACATCATTGAGGTAATCTCCGCAACCACTGCACCCTATTTTAGGAAAAGTAAATAGATGAAGTGACGATATAAGAAAGACAGCTGGTGGTGGTTGGAAGCATAAAACCGATGATCGGGCTGAGTGGCTTATTATAGGAGAGGCCTATGTCCAACAGTGGATGAACACGGGTTGATAATAAATAAATATTGGTGGACAATTCACACACAACACCATCATCTGACACCAAACTAAGCAAAGCTTGTAATATGGTGGCCAAAATAGCTGATAAAATACTTATATAGTTGTAAATACATACTTATTAAACATACAAAACACACAGTGCAAACATGATGATGATAATGATGATGAAATTCATAAAGGTTTACGTTTTAAAGTGCGAAAAGTAAATAAATTGATACACTTTAATTTCTCTTCAGATTGTCCAGAAGTACCATTGGGTGGCGATGGACACAGAATTCCCAGGAGTAGTGGCTCGTCCAATCGGAGAGTTCAGGTCTACAGCTGATTATCAGTACCAACTTCTGAGGTATGTTTGAGGCATAATTCTCTACTATGTTATATAACATAGATAACTATGTCAAGACAAAAGTGGCTGGTAAAAGGTAACAAGGTCAGAGTGAATAAGTATTTTCTAGATCATTATGCATCACCTTCAAACTTCACATTGCTTACGATTAGGTGAGTAGGTAGTCAAATACAAACATATGATATAAAAACACGTTTGCAACAATTGCATTCCTAGAAACCTAACTGTAGTATTACACATTGCTCTATGTATTGTGTCACAGATCACCATTTACACAATTGGTTAGGTGTAAACATAAGACAATTGTATGCTGGTATTAAATAGAGCATTAACATGAACAAAAAAAATGGCAGCCATATGGAACTGCCGATAAAAGTGAAAACTATAACTCAGAATTTGATAGCTTTCTTTGGAAACTACACGGGTGTAACCGGAAGGTGTGACCTGGTCATGCCATGATGACCAGGCCTCACCCTCCGGGTACGGTTACATGGGCAGGCCACGCCCTTTTAGCATTTCCCATTGGCTGACGCACTTCTAGATGGCTAATGGCTATGGTCCCGAGTTTACCCGAAGATTTCTTATCATACCCGAGCGTGATGCTAGAATTCAATTCACAGCCCACGAAAAATCTGTCTAGGCGCGCCAAAAGAAGTTTTCACTTGAAAAATAAAAATCACAAAACTGTGAATGTACAAAATCTCATGATTTTTAAAAGAAACTATTTCACCATCAACTGAATGCCTATGCTTTAAAAAAAAAAAAATATCCCACCAAACAGCATAATAATTATTTTGTGCTAGCTGTGTCCCGCGTTGTTCCCGTTCCCGCATTTTGTCCGGGATAAAAGTAGTCTTTGTGCTCTTCCAGACTATGATCTAAATGTGTTCCAAATTTCAACCCAATCCGTTCATGTGTTACAACATGATTGAGCAACAAACATCCAAATATTGACATGGCAATATTAGTAGGATGTTTGGTATTTTCAGCCAGTTTTAATCTACAAATTTACCTCATAATTGTATTTCACAGGTGTAATGTGGATCTACTAAGGATCATACAGCTTGGCTTAACATTCATGGACGAAAATGGAAAAACACCGCCCGGTTACACAACTTGGCAGTTTAACTTCAAATTCAATTTACAGTAAGTCCAAACAATGCATTGTTAAGGGTACAAAGGTACCTGTGCAGTTTGTTACGTAACTGCGGCACTGCTATTATTGATAGTTTGGCTCAAATTAAACCAGTGTTGCAAAATGAAATGTTATACAATGTTAAACATCCTACAAGAATACAAAAATCATTGTAGTTTTAACATTTGATTTTGATCACTTATATGTTGTAACTAAAGTTGCTTCTATTATAGTCAACTTATTTTGATCATTTAGATCTAAATATATTGATTTAGATTATGATTGAATCCTGCTTAATGTTTCAATATGACCATATTTTGTGTTTAACAGTTTGATAGATATTTTATGTTGTTGTCTAGTGAAGTTGAAACTAAAAGCCGGGTCACACAGAGGCGATCCGATAGCGATAGCGATCCGGTGCGAAGCGATAGCGGTCCTTAGCACGTCACACAGGGCGACCGCCCGCAGCCCGCGGCGGGAAGGTAGCGATAAGATAGCCGGTGTGACACCAAAATAGGTTTACGATTTTTATGTTACGGCATCACTTTTGTTTCGGTTTTCTACACATCTCCGTGAAAAGCACTATCCCGTCTCGGATCGCTATCGCTTTCTCGCGGCGGGAGCCTCTATGTGACCCGGCTTTAAGAAATGTAACATTTTTAGTTTAGTAATTTTATTTATTACTGTTCATTGAAACATCACTTTTTAGTAGGGGAAAAGGTTGTGGGCTGGCTTCACCGACATGCGTAATAACAGTATATCTATAGGTATACAGGTGACAAATTATACAACTCTAGTTTTGTTTAGTACAAAAAATTCAAAGTTATAAATTTTCACTTCTATCAACAGTAAATATGATTACGACCAAAATTGTTTTTTGTTTGGCACGGTGAATTCATGGAATGCTAAGAAGTTAATCTCTCTTTGTGACACCTACAACAAACATTAATTTTGTTAATATCCAACATCTTAAGAGCGTATTTTTAAAAGCACTGCAAGATCGATTGGTCTGAGACGAACTTCTTAGCATTCTATGGATTCACCGTGCGAGTGCTGGGTCCATCGCGTGGCAGAGAGAGAAATCCCTAGTAGATCCCGAGACTTGTAAAATGGGTGTAGGTTTAAGGGGCCCCTTTTCGACGTACATCAACACTCACCTTCACTACTCGTGTTTCTTCATGCCCACCCAAATCTGATATGAACCTACTAGTGGAGCTTTAAATACTCGTTCTAGTATAGAACTTACTGCACTTCTGGACAAGCCAAGCTTATATCTCAAAATTCCTCCGTATGTCATCGCCACTTGGCAAATTGAATAGGTATTATTTATTTATTTGGCAATGAATGTGTTTATATGTACCTACATAATTCTATTTTTTAGGGAAGATATGTATGCACAAGATTCAATTGATTTGTTACAAAACTCTGGATTACAATTCAGAAAACATGAAGAAGATGGCATTGAGCCACTGGAGTTTGCTGAACTTCTCATGTCATCAGGTAAATATTATCATGTTTTTTATAGCAATGTCTTATCTTTTCAATGTCCAGTTTATCAGGTGAAGTACCACGTCATTTCTGATTTCTGATATTCTGCCGTCAAAAGTAATATGCAAATTACAGTGTTCCAGGAAGGGCAAAGTTTCCAGTGAAAGGAAAAGCAAAGGCAAGCAAACAAGGCAATGAAATAAGCCAATTTTATATATTTGGGTGTTGGACTTATTTGATTAATGTGCTGATCAAGTGCAGTCAGAGTTGCAGTGGTTTATAGTCTTCAAATTCAAAATACCATGATATACCAATGGTATCATGCTAAAGACGTTTTACTCATAAACAGGCGTATGACCTGCCTGTCAGCCTGTCTTGTCACTCTGTCCTATAAAAAAGTCTTATTAAAGACTGCATAAATAATAAATAAATATTGGTGGACATTTCACACACAACACCATCTGATCCCAAACTAAGCAAAGCTTGTATGATGGCGGCCAGATAGCTGATATAATACTTGTATAGTTTTAAATACATACTTATTATACATAGAAACACCCAGACACAGTGCAAACATTTGAATTCATCACACAAATATTTGTGCTGGGTGGGAATCGAACCCACGACCCTCGGCTTCGCAGGCAGAGATACTACCAACTAAGCCACGAGGCCAGTCAAATAGTCTTTCTATTTTAAATAATAAACTGACGGCATTGTTAGTGTCTGTGTTTATGATATGGTCGTCGACAAGAGGAGTCAGCGTACGCGACCGCATTTTATTAAGTATTGGCGAAACTGTGTACCAAACTCATATTTTGTACCAATTTGATGTTAATTTCTTTTTAAAAATGTCCAGTGTTTGTCAATTGAAGACAGCTGCCAAACTCTGAAACGGTCTTTAAATGACCCTTAGTACGACTGAAATAAATATCACAATAGAATCATATTATTATCTATTCTATGATAGAATGTAAGGCGAAGTAAGCGGCATTAGTCGCCCAGCAAAAAGACGGGTCGGCGATACCGTGGGTCGAAGGGTCAAACCTAGACACGAATTGAAGCAGATTAAAAGAGTGTGGATGTTGATAATTAAAAGTATATTAAAACTAGGCCCGGCGGTTTTACCCGCCTAGTTCCCGATACCGTTATTTTCCCGAGATAAAAAATAGCCTGTCTTATTCCAGGCTAATATCTATCTATGTACCAAATTTCATTCAAATCCCTTAAGTAGTTTTTGCGTGTAAGAGTAACAAACATACATTCTTACAAACTTTCTCGTTTATAATATTAGTAGGATATTCCGGAAATTATCTATCATAGCTAAATAACAAACACTGCAAGTTCTATGAAATTTCTACATTCCTTTTCATAACCACTGAATTATACCACTTAATAACAGATTGACAATTCTTTGATTTTATAAATTCCTTTTACTTTTCAGGTCTTGTACTCATGGACAATATCAAGTGGCTCAGTTTTCACTCAGGATATGATTTTGGATACCTACTCAAACTCCTCACAGATCAAAATTTACCTCAAGATGAAAATGACTTCTTTGAGAGTCTGAGACTATACTTTCCGACAGTGTATGATGTAAAGGTAAGTACCTTATTCATAAGTCTTGTGGGAGTGGAGTTTGTAAAAAAGTAGTAGTAGTAAATCCAGGGCGCCACCCAAACGCATAAAAAACAAGAACAAAATGTATATTTACACCCGACTACCTTGGATTTTAAATTTGCATAGTATTCTACTAGTCCAGCCTTTTCACTTGATACCCATATTCAGGAAGTAGTGAAAAAAAATGCAATTCGCGGGAAATTGTGTCGGCGGCCATCTTGGATTTGAGATGTGTCTTAGTGTTAATATTCTACTAGTCGAGCCCAAGTTGTGAAAATATATTTTATCCGCCATTTTGGGGAGGCATCCGGCATCTCCCATATTCAGGGAGTAGTGAAAAAAATGTAATTCGCCAATCTGTGATAGCGGCCATCTTGGATTTGAAATTTGTCTTAGTGTTTAATATTCTAGTAGTCAAGTCCAAGTTGTGAAAATATATTTTATCCGCCATTTTGGGGAGGCATCTTGAATCAATAATATGAACCAAACATAGAACATAGCTAAGAATAACCGCAAGGAAACTAGCTTTTGGTCGCTCCGTTTGAGCTCTACAGTGCAACAGACATACAGATACATTGAGTCTGAGTTTAATTGGTTTTTGTTTTCGAAAACTGCACTGGTGTCGTGAAAACGCTTCATTACCTCAACTTTCGTTCCAGTACCTGATGAAGCTGTGCAAGAACCTGAAGGGAGGGTTGCAGGAGGTGGCGGACCAGCTGGAGCTCCGGCGCGTGGGGCCGCAGCACCAGGCCGGCTCCGACTCGCACCTCACCGGGATGGCCTTCTTCAAAATCAAAGAGGTAATAGACGTTGTTGTTATAAAACTCTTTCCTGAGCCTTGAGAATAAGCCTAATTGTCTTAACGTTAAGGTTCAAAATGTCATCGTCATCCTGTATTCGTACACTGCTGGACATAGCAGCAGCAGCGTAAAGAGCCCAATAAATGTTCCCAATGCTGGGACTCGGGGCCTTCTCTCGTAAGGAGACAGTCAAGTCCATAATCCACAACACTGGCCCAGTGCAGGTTGGTGGATGACACATGACTTCGAAAGAGACTGGGTACATGGAAGGAAACCGTCACGATGTTTTCCTTCACCGTCTTAAGTTAGCGGCACAGGCCATATAATACGCCACTCAGACCGATCCTCGGCCTTACGTTTCCAACCGCCACCAGCCGGTTTGTTTATCATCACTCGTCTCAGGATGTCCTACACTACGTTCACCGATTCGTGGTCTCCACTCCAGAACCCGTCTATCCCAACTACCACTTGGTTTGCTATTGCGCTGAGCTAAGTCAGTGACTTTGTTATCTGACGAATTACTTCATTGCAATCCATCAGAGGAACCCCAAGCATAGACCTTTTCATAGCTTGCTAAGTGACTTTGAGTCAGTTTAGTTCTTTCTTGGTTTATGGCTTCTAGGACTTTCGTTATTCTGCCAGTGTCCGTTTCATGACAGTTTCGTAACCACACCACGTCGACACAAGCACATTCACTTTACGTAAACTGCAACAGAAGAAAAAAAATTGGCAGTCATAGGAACTGCCGATAGAAGTGAAAACTTGCTGTTGCCCTGGTACTGGTACCTAGGGGCAAACGCAACTCTTTTATATTTCTGTTGTCCTGGTATCTGGAGATAAACGCTGGGCTGTTGGAGGTAGGTAATCGAAACTCTTTACTGTTTCTGTTGCCCTGGTACCTACCTGGCCGTTTTTACCGAGTTTACCCGAAGATATCATATCCGATGATAATGGATCGGCCATTATCATATCCAAGCATGACGATTGATGAATCCATTTCACTGCCCACGAAAATTCTGTCTATAGCGCGCCTAAAGAAGTTTTCACTTCAAAAAGAGAAAAAACATGGCTGACTTTGAGTACAGTCGTTAAAGTACATTTTAATCACAGGTCTCCGGGGCTAATTGAGTACATAAGCTTGAAACGGCTTGGGGCAGAAATGAGCCGTCTCTCCTTTATTGTTTTTTTTAAATATTTTTGTGTAAAAACCTAAATGCGGTTCACAGAATCACAGAAATCTACTTACCAAGTTTCAACAGTATAGTTCTCATTACTTCGGCAAAAAGTGGCTGTGACATACGGACGGACAGACAGACAGACATGTCAAATCTGTAAGGGTTACGTTTTTATGTTTTACGGAACCCTAAAAAGGGCTTTTATTTTTTGAAGATTAGCATATTATGTTTAAATACGTGGTAACTGGAATGAACGTTGATTTGACGTCTAAACGTTAGAGCGGTTACATACAGCCAGTACAGTACAGCCATTTTTTGTAGTGGTAGGACTCTTAGCAGAGTCCGCCTGGGGAAGTACCACACCTTTGCCAAATATTCTACCACCAAGCAGTAATGTGCAAACATTACTGTGTTCCGGTTTGAAGGGCAATGATTCCAGAGAAATTACAGGGCTTAGAGACATAATATCTTAGATCTCTGGGTGACGAGCGCAGTGCAGTGCTAGGTAATGATTTGGACTATCATGTCTCAATAGCTGCGTGTTACTGTGCTGTTATGTGGCAGGCATGTTGCTTACCATCAGGCACATGACCTGCTCGTCTCGTCACTCTATGCTATAAAAAAAAGTTTCGTAACCGGTAATAATGTATAATAAGATGTGGTTTTCCTTAATCTGGATAAGTTGGTTTATCTGTTAACCTTTCGGTTGTTTGCCAATACTGCTAGACTATGTACCTAAAGTACTAGGTGCGTAATTCAATACTTAATTATATTTTTATTCTTGGTTAAGGTCGGAGGCTGGTTCTTGGGCAAAGCTAGGATAATGTCAATGTGACAGAGTCAGTAACTCAAACTCGAGAATTGACATGGAACGGTAGATTTTCATAACCTATCAGGGAGGCTGTCGGAAGTCTCTGCACCTGAGAATTAAGATAGTATATGGAAGATATAGCTTTATGTTTATTATGTTACAGATATTCTTCGATGATAACATCGAGAGCTCAAGTGGCCACCTGTACGGTCTCGGAGCGCCATTCTCTGTCAACGCCAACAACTTCAATGAGAGCGGTGAAAACGGAAACTCCTCTTGATGTCCGGACAAAGCGTGTATCAGCCTCACGCCAAAACCTCACCTATTCCATCAGAAAGAATAATAAGTAGACATTTTTCTGCTGTGTGTGAGTGAAATAAAGTATCAGAATTTCTGGATAATAGTATCATGTGTAGTGATGATTACAGACAAAAAGTGACACAAATATTTCAAATAATAATTACTTTGGACTAATTTAACACTAATCACTGTTGTATGTACCTAAATTAGTAAAGAACAAAGCTGTGTTGTGTTTTGCATGTGTACAAATAATTAATACATTACAAACTTATGTACGATTTATTATATAGAATAGAATAATAGAACAAGTAAACGCTAGTAGGCCTGAATTTTTTAATATCTTCTGAGTACACAATGGTAGATTGTAGTTATCTGGCATATAATTTACACACTTGTAGTTTTAAGTATTATTTTAAGGTTTTATCAATTTATTTTGTATTGAATCAATTATTATTAAGAATTTGATATGTTGCTTTTTATTATTCACAATTGCGAGATAAAGATTTATGTCTTACACAAGCGTTTGATTTCCCCATATCTAATACTGAATCGCAGTTGATTTGTTATTTAACTAAATGTGGTACAAAGTGGTAACAATGATTCTGAGTGTACTTTTCAACCATGTTAACAAAATATATGTATGAGAGTAGTTGCCTCAGTTTCCTTCAAATGTTTTGAGGCGTTTTCAAATGAAACTAAATAAAGGGCTAGTTCGCGACCCCTAACTTGTTTTTTTTTAAGTTAGACAAGTTTGAAAAACGCGCCTAGACAAATTTTTCGTGGGGTGTAAATTGAATTCTACCGTCACGCTCGGGTATGATAAGAGATCTTCGGGTAAACTCGGGACTTTGGCGATTGGGCATCTAGAAATGCGTCAGCCAATGGGAAATGCTGAAAGGGGGCGTGGCCTCGCCATCATGGCATGGCCATCTAGAAATGCGTGAGCCAATGGGAAATGCTGACGCATTTCTAGATGGCCATGCCATGCCATGATGGCGAGGCCACGCCCTCCGGTTACACCCGTGTAGTTTCCAAGGTAAGCTATTAAATTCTGAGTTATAAGTTTTCACTTCTATCGGCAGTTCCTATGACTGCCAATTTTTTTTGTTTTTGTCCTTGTAATCATGCAATCAGTCATGGTGACTATAAGCAGATGAGGTGACTGTTTCAAGGCGTTGAGCCCTTTCTTTTACATGATTGTTGTATCAACAACATGATTGTTTTATCAACAATCATGTATGTCCCGTCGCTGTTTGAGACGATGTATGGTTTCAGGGATAGTGAGTCGACCAGCAAATTCATTCAGGTGCTTTTGCAGTCGCAGGTGATAGCACTATGGGGATCTATTTCATGTTTTACCATAGGCACGTTTAAAGTTTCATGGACCTCTGTTGTTCTGAGAAATCAATCTGCGTTTGTGATTTGTCTTAAGATGTTGTTTTGTGACCGTTGGACTTTCAATATGTTTGAGGCTCTAGAACTTCCCCACAGCTGAATTCCATATGTCCAAATCGTAATATAGTTTTTGTAATATTGGTGGACAATTCACACACACAACACCATCTGACCCCAAACTAAGCAAAGCTTGTATGATGGCGGCCAGATAGCTGATATAATACTTATATAGTTTTACATACATAGAAACACCCAAACACAGTGCAAACATTTGAATTCATCACACAAATATTTGCAACTAAGCCACGAGGCCAGTAATAAGAAATTGTAAAATTGGTTTTATGTATCTTGCTTTCGAGCGACAGTTTGGAGTGTTTCCCCAGGAGCCAATTAAGACTTGTATCAGATTTACTTCGTCTCTTTTTGTTTCTATGTGATTTTTTCAGGTAAGACAACGGTCCAGGTGCATGCTTCAATATGCATCCAAATACTTCACTACGTTTTGATGACCATGATGCCAGATGCCAGAGCTAGGGCTACTGGAGACTCCTTCCGGAGGGTGAATGTTGCGTGCACTGATTTGGTTACGGTAGCGGTAATTGTCCATTTTCACCAACCATTCTTAGATTTATTTCAGGATCTTTTGCAATATCAGAGAGGCTTACACTGGACATTTGTCTGAGGCGAGGATGGCCGTGTCGTCTGCGAAGGTAACAACTGTAGCTTGTGAGGTAGGTCATATGCGAAGAGTATGTACAGGATGGGTCCAAGTACAGAGCCTTGTGGTACTCTTTCGGATATTTCATAAATCGCTGAAGTGACCTTCTCTCTCCTGGAATACTTTGTCGAAGATATATGACTTTAAAACACTACTTATAGAATGTTCCACATGTCTCCTTTCACATATTTTTCGCCGTATGGCTTCCAATCCAAATACGTTTTACTCTGTAGGTGACGGTTGTATTATCAACTGAGTAAAAGTAAACCAATTAAATAAATGTAAGAATGTATATTGACAACTGTTCGATCCTTCTCATGTAAAATTTCAAATAGGAATGCTCCTCAACGGCTTAGCTCCATCTACTTATAGCGCCAACCCCTCTAAAACTCTTTTGAGATGGCGGGTAGAAGTGAATGGTATCTCACGGCGCCCTCTACACTAAATGACACATATTTAGACTCAAATCCCAGTATTAAAAATAATACCATAGTGAAATACACGGCAAACAAAATACAGGTGATAACACGGCCCTCCTGCGCACGCTGCCAACCTTGGCAGTGTCACAGTCTGGTGTAGTTGCTGTGAACAAAATGCACAAGTTTCATTTTATTAATTTTACTCTTCCAGTAATATCCACTTAAGATGAGTGACTTTCCCAAGCAGTTGCGCTGTCACATTGTCGCAACTCAAGGTACGTCATTACATTACCACATTCTCAATAAATCCACTTAAGATGAGTAATGAATAGCTTTCCCAAGCAGTTGCGCTCTCACATTGTCGCAACTCGAGGTACGTCACTACATTACCCACATTCTCCATAAATCTCAAACATACACCTTTCCCTAGCTGCCGCCTGGTAACTCTAGATACGCGGCATTAAAGTCATAGTCATAGTCAAAGTCAAAGTTCATTATGTTCACTCTTAATGCTTTCTCTAGCAGTTACACTCTTAGGCCGACACAAGGTACGTCAGTTTATGTCCAAGGTATAAGGTTTCACACTAACGCTTACTTTGTCAATGGATCGAAGCCATTGCACTTCACTACGTTATTCAAACGTTAACTCATCAGCAATCAATCATAATACCTGACAACATCCTAGAGCCATTGCACTGCTCGATTGGGTTTGACTTTCAATTACATATATCTCCAAGTCTACTAATCGTACCTATTCAAGGTTTCATATTTTTCTCACATATTTATGGTCTTCTATGTAGTTTTTTTTTTAAACGCTCCCAAGTAATATTTATAGCGAATTAAAGGGTCTCATTTTTTTAAACAATACCAAAACAATTCATTGGTAACGTACATAGCTCGGCATCATCTGACTAAAATCTTTCTAATTTCAACCATAAGGGTATCTTATAACTGCACTGAATATAACCACTTTGTAACCCAACTATGGTAACCAAATTCAAATCAAAGATGTAACACTTTCTATTACTGTATTATGTTTTAAAATGCATGACCTTTTTCAAACAGTTTCCCTGAAAGATATTTAAACCAATATCCAACTGATTTACACTTTTTATCTATGGTTGCTGTGCCTCGCAACAACTCTTCCACAAAATAAGCTATTCTCATAAAGTTTCGTAAAACAGTATCAACAAACTTAAAAAAAAACGAAGATGTTTCATTCTACGAAATGTTGTAATTGCAGTTCCCGGAATTGAAGATTATTTTACTCTCACACGATAGTACCCCCTTATGAGATAATAATAAACAGTTCTTACTTGTGAGTGATTCGGAAAAAAAATATTTGAAATGCAATGTTAAAAATAATTTCAATCAAAGTAAATCGTAATATTAAACTGTAGCTTACTCACGTGTACATTACGCACTACTTAACCACTGATAAAAGAATAACATTTCTGTAACTGCGGGCGACGCTTGCTTTTCCGTTTTTTTTCTCATCACCGTTGTGATTTCCGGGCATGGTGTTCATAGCACTTCTGATATTATCAACTGAGTAAAAGTAAACCAATTAAATAAATGTAAGAATGTATATTGACAACTGTTCGATCCTTCTCATGTAAAATTTCAAATAGGAATGCTCCTCAACGGCTTAGCTCCATCTACTTATAGCGCCAACCCCTCTAAAACTCTTTTGAGATGGCGGGTAGAAGTGAATGGTATCTCACGGCGCCCTCTACACTAAATGACACATATTTAGACTCAAATCCCAGTATTAAAAATAATACCATAGTGAAATACACGGCAAACAAAATACAGGTGATAACAGTTGGTGGCTTAAGAATTAGTCATCCAACAGCTTTCTTGGATTACTGACGTTAAGTGCCGCATAGCATCATCGATGTCTACCTCAGTTTTCAGACCAATTTTTAAGTCAATTTTATCCTGCACGAGTTCCCGATATTTTATGGATTCCAGTCAGTGTGTTTATTACACAGTTTGGAATTGCTATCCATTTTCAGAACAGTAGCACCGATACTTACCTTATTACTGGAACATGATTAGCGTCCGAATCCAAACATGTGGGTACGTCCGTCGTAAGAAAATCTCGAAAGTCCCTTTATTATTTAAGAAGTCGATGACATCATGAAATCGCTTGGGTTCCGTAGGCCAGTTGGTCGGCGCCTCTACCGCCTCACTAAATCGGCTATCGCTTTGCTAATGCTATCTCTATCATTTCAAGCTAAAAGAAAAGAGAGAGAAACATCAAAGCGATGACATTTTTCGTTCGGCGGTAGACCCCCGGGGGTCCGTCGTTGATAAGTGATGACCTAACATGATTTATGTACCTACGTGCATATAAAATATTATGTAGTATCTGGGGTGGCTAGCATTGTTTTTGATTCTCCATTTACTTTTACGCATCATTACCTACACAGAACAGATATCAAGAAGAAGTAGCAAGTAGGCGGGGCAATCGTAGTACTAAGTAAGCGCAATCTCCGCATACTTCGAGAGTACGCCCACTTCCGAATACTTAGTCGTGCTCTGCCACTACTGCAGTACTCTTGAATCCGCGATTTTGAATAAAAAGTAAGCAGTCATGCCGTATTGAGTGTAAAAACGATAGCCGTGCCAAAACTTTATCCAAAGGAGGCATATCGTACCATCGGTAAGTTTTACAGAGGCTATAGTCGGTAATCGATGTGTTTTTGTCGTTTACATAAGTATGATATCATCAAACAGCCCACTAAGTGTTCCCACTTCCCACTGCTGGGACTCGGGGCCTTCTCTCGCAAGGAGAGAGATAAAGCTATAATCCACCACGCTGGCCCAGTGCGGGTTGATGAATGGTACATGACTTCGAAAGATTCTAGGTACATGTCGTTTTCCTTCACCGTTTTAAGTTAGCGGCATTACGCACATGACTTCGAAAATACAGTGGCGCGTGTGGGGTTTGAACCCGGGGTCTCCGGATCGGCAGGCGCCGTTCTCCCGACTAACCAGCCGTGTACATATGAATAATCTGACGTTGTACGCTTTGAGAACACATTGTTTGTCTGAGGTTGTACGTTATGTGGAAGTTTGAAATTATAAATTACTTAATACATTTAAGAATCCTGCTCGGCAAATAGTAGATGTAAAAAATCTTTGAGCATTTAGTCATAATAATTTGTCTGAGTAAGAAATATGCAAATAATGGCTGTAATTTCGTTCCATAAAACTCTATGTACCTACTACCTTCTAGCTCTTAATTTTTTTTATAATGTCCCAATAAAATGCTCACAGGCTCACACATGCAGTGCGATGTTGAAAAATATGCGAAAAAGATTTTAAAAAATATTGAAAGCTGTCATTTTCTGTATTGTTTTCAATGTCATATTGTCATATCACTTCGTTGCACGAAAATTGGAAAATGCGAATTGCAATGCAGTAAAAAATATAATGTAACGTGAATTAGTTGAAAACATTGAAATACAATTTTAATTTTTGCTCACGGTGATCATTGCTACCTACCTATAACGTTTGTGTTAATTCTCCAAGTTTAAATACGCTTATATTGCAAAGCCGACATTCATCGCCTGAAAACTGAAAAAACGTCGAGGAAAGGTAATTATAAAATAAAACGAACTATTACTTACCTATTTCAGATAAGAATGTATTGCTTTGCTTTGCTTTTGTATTGCTTATTAATTCACTAGGCTTAGATATGTACCTACACTTTAAGAGTTATTTACGAATTATTCTGCGTAGGTATTGTAAGAGACTTCCTTTTTAACTTTAGGTTAGCACAGAAGGCGCAGGCCTTTACTAATCTTAACGTTCTCACTATACTTACACACATGCGTAGAGCATACCCAAAAACATACTTATTGCATATTCAAAGCATATCTGAGTACATACAGTATAGGTACTTGCTGTTCTCAAAGAGTACTACATCTTGTCTGATGACTAGCTTTCGCTATTAGGAATTAATCTACACCTTGCATGTATTTTCAGATGCCTGCGGCAAGTTTTGGATCAATATTAACTAGCACAGCTAAAGATGAGTGCACAATAAAAAATGTGTGGAACCACAACTTACATGATGAATTCAAAGTCATTAGACAGGTAACATTTCGCTGAAGAAGTGTAGTTCAAAATTTTATAGAATGCATGTGTACAGTTTTCATAAAAAGAAATGGTGAAAATTGATTTGTTCTTCAAAATCATTTTGTGATTTTAGAGTATCTTAGGTAAAGTAATTTATTTTTAGGTCAATATAGCACAGCACACCTTGTTCAAATTAGTTTTTCAAGCCCTGCAAAAAGAAGGAAACTGTTTACACTCATACTTAAGTTGATGATTAGATCTCTCCATGCCAATAATGGATCATAATGTCCAAGTAATAAAATGATATATAAGTTATGAAGTAAATTTAAAGAAATATTAATCAATTAAAAATCTTTTTAGGTTGTCCAAAGCTACCATTGGGTTGCCATGGACACTGAATTCCCTGGAGTGGTGGCAAGACCGATAGGCGAGTTCAGATCCACAGCTGACTATCAATACCAAATGTTGAGGTGTTTATTTTAATAATCCTACTTCCTACTATAATTATAATTGTTAAAAGTTTGTATGTAAACTAATATATGATTGCTGAAAGTTTTTGCTTGAACAAATAACCAACACTCATGTGTTTGTTACTCTTACAATCTACTGAGGGGATCTGGATGTACCTAACAGGGTAAATAAATAGATAGTCTGGAATAACACACCTTAGGGTACTTTTTACTGTTTATCCCTGCAAAAGCCAACAACTGTCAAATCAAACAAGATCTAGAATTATGCAAATGAAATTGTGGGATGCTATTGTATTTATGTGTTACTGACTTACCAAAGAAAAAATTACTTGAATAAAGTGTAAATACCGTTTATTCAAATGTGATACCTAGATTTACATATGCATATAAATGCGCAATAACAAATATTTGATAATAAATTTCAGCCAACATTACCTAGGCCAAAACTAAGCTAAGCTTCTATTATGGAATCTAAGAAGCTGCCCAGCAGTGGGACAACTGAGGTTAAACTAAAAAACCAGAACCTGATGTAATAGTATCCCATCATAACATGAATAAAATGTCTTAGTAAGGGGTTTCCTCACACTCAGTAAATAGTACTTACGGTGACAAGTCAAGAGTAATAATGGTAATGGTAGGATTTCTTCTTTAGCAGTCTTTTTTTTCTTTTTGTTGTTCTTCTTTAGTTTATCGAGGACCCATATTCACCATAACTTATAAGCAACATACAAAAACATAATTGAAAAAAAAACTAAATCTTGAGGTCAATCATGCCAATAAATGTACATGGCCACCTTATTGGTCATCTTGGATCAGGCCACTGAGGCTTCGTATTTTTCTACTTATTCTCCTTGTGGAACTTATTTATTTTTCTAAAATAAACGTAGGGCTAATAAAATCTCCTAATTTTCCAGATGCAATGTAGATCTACTGAGGATCATACAATTAGGTCTAACATTTATGGATGAAAATGGCAAAACTCCTCCTGGGTGCACCACATGGCAGTTTAATTTTAAATTCAATTTGCAGTAAGTTATCTTTTTTGTAATGGTACTTGTATCCCGTGACTTTGATTGTGTGTTATTCTCCCAAAAATTATAAATGTGAAAGTGGGGATGTCTAGATGTTTATTTATTATCATTAGTTAACAGCGAGCAACATGGAAGGGAGTAGCCTTAGTAGTTGTTCAAATCTTTCTGTCATTTCTTGCGGGAGGGGAAGTTGCACACTAGCGCAAAGCCGCACTATTACATACAAAACATACCTGTACCAATCCATTGCCGATCATACTCACACAACCAAATCACTAACACATAAAAAATAAAGCACCATTCACAAATCTAGCCCTGCCCTCACACCACAGTATATTATCAAACTCCATGGTCCACGCGGACTTGTACTTTGACAGAGGGGAAACACTGTGTATGCCACTCCCTTCCGTGTTGCTCGCTGTTAGTTAATTTTGCAACATAGTTAAAATTAAACTAGGACTAAAGCTACTTTTCATTGTCTAAACATCGTGAAATAGGAACAAACACAAAAACAGATCATTTATTCATAATAACGAGTTTCAAGCCCAGAGGCAAATATAATTATGTCATTAATACACTGTGTCTATCTGCAGTGTCACTCTGGACACTTCATTTTTAGGGTTCCGTACCCAAAGGGTAAAAACGGAACCCTATTACTGAGACTTGGCTGTCCGTCCGTCCGTCCATCTCTCACCAGGTTGTATTTCAAGAACGATGATAGCTAGACAGTTGAAATTTTCTCAGACGATGTATTTCTGCTATTGCCGCTATAACAACAAATACTACAAATAAAATAAAATGAATATTTATGGGGTCTCCCTTACAACAAACTTGATTTTTTACTCGATTTCCGTTTCTTGCTCGATTAGTCCGTCCCAAGCAAACTAGATGGGGCCGCTAGAAGACTAAAACGCGGTATCGAATTCGTCGTTAGAAGCATAAGATAAAATCAAAATTTTAGTAAAACCTTTTGGATGAAAGCCTGTCTGCGGAAACTGCGATAGTCTATGTATACGGAATTCGGAATAAAGCCAAAGAGGTTTTCGCCTTTAATTTGCTAATGGTACGGAACCCTTCGTGCGGGAGTCTCACTCGCACTTTTTATTTAATTATTGAACATAATTTTCTTTTTTTTAGCTTGTAAGTATCTAATAAAATATTTGGTGTTCCAGGGAGGATATGTATGCCCAAGATTCAATCGACTTGCTACAGAACTCCGGTCTGAAATTTAGGGAACATGAAGAACATGGCATTGAGCCACTGGAATTTGCAGAGCTTTTGATGACTTCAGGTACATCTATCAGCTATTATGCAATCTGAAAAATTTTGTACTGAATATCAGTAATAATTTTTATTTTCTTTGAATTAATGATGATATGCTTGATTTCATGAAAAGTTAAATATTGTGCAGATTCTCCAAATAAACACGTAAATCATTGTTTAATTTCAGGAATCGTACTTATGGATAACATCAACTGGTTAAGTTTTCACTCTGGATATGACTTTGGATATTTGCTGAAACTATTGACTGATAAAAATCTACCTCAAGAAGAAAATGACTTCTTTGAGAGTCTAAGGCTTTATTTTCCGACAGTATATGATGTAAAAGTAAGTAAATCTGTTTCTTTTATTTACTGACTTCAAAAAAGGTGGAGGTTGTGGTTCTCAATTCAGTTTTATGTTGTTTTTTGTATGTACATATGTATGTTACATAATAGCACCGCCTATTGTGAATTAAAATGGTGCTTTCTTTGTATATTTCATATTATTTTATCAAAGTTTGTGACAGTTTTTGAAATGTCAACAAAAACTAAAATTTGTTTTAATTCGTTGCTTTAATTTATCTGGATGACGATGTAGTGATAGCTTCTTATGAAATTTGTTTGAGCGTCTGAATTTAATTTTCACTTTAAGCCAGTTCTCGTTTTTTTTTTTGAGAAAATAAACTATTCTTTTAAATTGACGTATATCCATTTAGATTTCATTTCAATTTAGCAATAAAACTGCAATCATCAGCACTTTTCAATAAATCTATAACAAAAAAGGGGTAACACAAGGCGACTTACTAGCTCTGGAGCTGTTTACCTTAAACCAAATATTACAGAGAATTCTAAATTGGTAAGAAGTAAAGTTATATTTGTGGAAGGAAAAGAATGACAAATTTTCTTGGTTTTGTATATGATTTTGTTAATTTTTTATAATAATGTTCGGTCTTTAGAGTCTAGTCTAATGCTAACACGACAAAGAAAAGGTCAGTGTTGATGGGATATACTTGACCCCTGCCTTAAAAACTCCCAGGGAAGAATAAGTTTAGATTTAGGGTATAAGCGCCTTTACTTTACCCTAAACTCCAACCAAGATGTGAAGCTTTTTTTTAACAAAACGTTTATAGGTTTTCACGTGACGGCCATATCGCCTGATGTTAAGCGACGATGCTGTCTACGAAGGAGCGTGTTTGCCTAGAAGAAACCGATTCACTCTCGATTTGAAAACACCAAGATTGTAACAAACGGGGAAAACGCACTCAGGAAGCGAATTCCACAGCCTAGACGTTCTTATCACAAAAATTGAGTCAAACCTCTTCGTTCGTGTCTTTGGAACATAAATGTAACGATGTCGCTTTTTCGAGCTACGAGTAGTCCTATAGAAAAATGGGCAAGGTGGTATTAGATTGTGCAGATCAGTTGCACATAGTCATAGTATTTTAATGATAACTAGCTGAACGCGCGGGCGTTGCTACGCCATCTATCGAAAATTGGTCATACCAATTCAAATTTTGAACAAATTCGGTTACTTTAGGTTCTAATGACGCAACCTTTAACATATGACACATGCTGTCACGCAACGAAAGTTCTCAAAAACAAATATTTTTCCCGTTTTTGTTACATTTTTCATTCATGCTCGGATCCTGTTAATAGTAGCGTAATGTTAAATAGCCTATAGCCTTCCTCAATAAATGGACTATCCTACAAAGAAAGAATCTTTCAATTCGGACCAGTAGTTCCAGAGATCCTTGAACAAACAAACAAACTCTTCAGCTTTATAATATTAGTATAGACAATATAAGTTACAAGTAAATTTTTACAAATAATAATAACGTTATAATCACTCTCCGAAGTGCACCTGCATCTGCTGTGTGGTAGAGCAGAGATTCCACGACTATTGTGATAAGTTCTGCTTACTTTTGTTAAGAAAAACAATCGAAAACAGACGAGCAGTAGATTGTATAAAAACGACATTATTTTCTGCAGTACCTGATGAAGCTGTGCAAGAACCTGAAGGGAGGGTTGCAGGAGGTGGCGGACCAGCTGGAGCTCCGGCGCGTGGGGCCGCAGCACCAGGCCGGCTCCGACTCGCACCTCACCGGGATGGCCTTCTTCAAAATCAAAGAGGTACAACATTATACTTGTTGACATTACTTTTCGCTATGCATTTCTGTGTATATATTTCACAGCTTTACCAACAGTCTATTAAATCATACAGTTGTTCGACGAAGCCGTATAGACGGGGCTTCTATAAATATATAAGTTACGGCTGGTCTAGTCGAGAGAACGGCGCCTGCCGATCCGGAGTCCCCGGGTTCAAACCCCACACGCACCACTGTCTTTTCGAAGTCATGTGCGTAATGCCGCTAACTTAAAATGGCGAAGGAAAACATCGTGAGGAAACCGACATGTACCTAGAATCTTTCGAAGTCTTGTGTCATCCACCAACCCGCACTGGGCTAGCGTCTAGCGTGGTGGATTATGGCCTTAACTCTCTCCTTGCGAGAAAAGGCCCCGAGTCCCAGCAGCGGGAACATTTAGTGGGCTGTTGATGATGATGATGTATAGACGGGGCAATCGTCCGGGGTAAGACGCGGGAAGCGCGCTCCTGCATTGCCTACATTACATTGTTAGTATTGCAGGAGCGCGGCTCAGGGCTGACGTCTTCCGTATGTTTTAATTTTATTTTGGTGGTTGTATTTGGTGTTTGTGACAACCCTACCTGTTACACATAATCGGCGTTTCTCCCAAGATCGAAGGCGATGAACTACTGGTAGTAAGCTATCCTAGAAAGGAGACTATATCGGTGTAAAACATTTATCACCTGAATCAGACTTGGATAGATAGTATCCAAGGGGTTTTAATGACTTGAAAGGAAGTTCTCTATTGAGTTGTATGTGTGTAACGCGATAGCTTCGCCAATTGTGAATCTATTTTGATGATTATTTTTTCTTTGGTACGTACCTACTTTAGAGGTGGACTTGTATAAGTTTTATCTAAATCGGTTGAGCTGTTATTGAAAAATCAACTGAAATAAAAAAATTGCTTACATTGATGATAATATTGTTTACTCGCAAATCCTTCATTGGAACAGTGTGTAGTTGGTTTCATAAAATGTATGATATTTAATCGAGTATCAGAGCTTAATTTGATATTAAAGTTGTTTGTTGTTTTTTCGTCTTCGAAAAAACAAAATTCTTTTAACTTTCAATTAACTTTCTGAAGTTAATCGTGTTCAGTGTTAGTTGACAATAAAATGGATTCCATGCATCTCTCATTCACTCAAAAGTTCACAGAATGTGTGGTGCAGATGTGAGATGTGCGACACGGAATTGTAGTGCTAGAATTGTGGAATGCAGATCACAGCACAGCCGTCTTGCACATCTTAATGCATAAAGATCCTTTGTCATGATATTTGTTCTCAGTAAACTGTTCACTAAATCTACACGAAAGTTGGCAATAATGTGTAATTTGGTCCAACTTGAGAGATAGGATAGCTTTTATTACGGTTAATGGTCTCATCTCAGGCCTCGAAGTCGCTTAGCGTGCTTTGGAAAGAGCTATGCTTGCGGTTTCTCTGAGGGATTGCATCCGCAATTAAGTAATTCGTCAGATAACTAGTCACCGACATAGCTCAGCGTATTAGCAAACTGAAGTGGCAATGGGCCGGTCACATCCGTCGCGGACCTGATGACGGTTGGGGTTGACGGGTTCTGGAGTGTAGACCGCGAATCGGTAAACATAGTGTAGGACGCCCTGAGACTGGATGGAGTGACGATTTACGAAAGACGGTTGGAAACGTAAGACCGAGGATCGGGCTGAGTGGCGTATTATAGGAGAGCCCTATGTCCAGCAGTGGACGAACACAGGCTGATGGAATGGTCTGTTGCTATCGTAATGCTGATCGTAAGTTTCATTAATCTCAAATAGATGCGCCCCAACTGCCTCTATAGATTAGTTGTTCAAGCCAAACAAAGCTGGGATGGGCCGCTAGTACGAGTATTAATATATAAACTTAGCGAAAACACATTTAACATTTTCTTGTTTTTTTTTTAGGGTAGAGTGACGTGACTAACATGACGTGTGCCTGATGGTAAGCAACATGCCTGCCCATAACAGTACAGTGTCACGCAGCTATCGGAAAGAGTCCAAATCATTACCTAGCAGCGCTCTGCGCTCGTCACCCAGAGGCATAAGATGTTTTATCTCTAAGCTCTGTAATTTCTCTGGAACAAAACCTTCAAACCGGAATACTTACAGTGATGTTTTTTTGCATTACTGCTTGGTGGAAGAATAAAATATAAATAAATAAATAAATATTGGCGGACAATTCACACCCAACACCATCTGACCCCAAACTAAGCAAAGCTTGTATGATGGCGGCCAGATAGCTGATATAATACTTTAGTTTTAAATACATACTTATTATACATAGAAACACCCAGACACAGTGCAAACATTTGAATTCATCACACAAATAACTGGCAAAGGTGTGGTACTTCCCCAGGCGCACTCCGCAAAGAGCCCTACCACTACAATTTATTTGGTGACAACTTCTAGCATCATAGATGCTTTGACCGCCATCTCGTCCAATGTTAAACGACGATACAGTCATTGATTGAGAAAAATGTGGTTTGTACTTTTCTCACATAGAACAAATTAGTGAAATATGTCTCTAATATGAAATCATGATGATTTCGATTTGAAGAAACCCAAATGGAACCCATCTAACATTATTTTTATACTCAACCTTTCAACTTCCAAACCAAACAACTCTAGGATTTAAGTTGTTTCAGATTTTCTTCGATGGAAACATAGAGAGCACTAGTGGACATCTCTACGGCCTGGGCGCTCCTTTCCCGACAAGCGCTAACAACTTCCAGGATGCTATCGAAAATGGGAACTCCTCCTGAACACGTTATCAAGGGTTTAACTGGTTAGTAAAAGCACAAATAAATAATTCAGGATCCTATGTGGGATCATGGATTTGATAGTTTACCAGTAACACTAAATGATTAGCCATTTCACTTGTATATTGGCTTTATTTTTCTTATTTGCTTTATCTCGAACAGGAGATCTAAAAATCGCTTAATGAAAAACATTTATTGTTAAAAGCAGTGGAGCTGTAGTTGACTATCAAAAAAGTGGTCATGCATTAATCCAGTTCTGTTCTAAACCAGCTTCTTAGATCTCCTGTACATATTAATATTCGACTAGTCCATTTATAAATAAGTGCTGTCTTGTTATGTTGTTTAATTCGTAATTCCATTAATATAAATTGTATTCTGAAACATTGTAAAGTCATTAATATTACGATTCCTTTCAGTGAAATGTTCACGATCATTATTATGTTACCGTAAAATTGTAAAAACTGTCAGACTGTAATCTAACGACGTTATATTTTAACCTACCCTTATGGTAGGTTAAAATATAAAATATAACGTCCCATAAAATATAACCTACCATAAGGGTAGGTTAAAATATAACGTCGTTATATTTTAATATTTAATAATTATAATCTCACATGTTATATTGTAAACTGACTGTGATTGCAATTTGCCGGTGACATACACGAGATCAGGACGTCTACTCTCTTTCTACGAAAACGTAATTTCGAAATAAACTCGCGACTTTCCAACTCCGATTCTACTTCGATCCGTCGTTTTGTCCGTTACTCTACTATGCTCTAGTATGCTTAGAACATTGAAACGTCAAACAATGTTGTATCGGACGAAACGAAGTAGAGTAGTAGAGTTTTTTTTCGAAATTACGTTTATGTAGAAATAGAGTAGACGTAGTAACGATACATGAACCGTTCGCGATTACGTTCACTTTCACGCTATATCGCGATCAGTTCACCATTTAGAGCTTAGAAGAAACAACTACTAGTTACTTAATTATAATTATATATCAGTAGTGTTTGGTAATTAGGTATGTGATAATAGGTTCAAAACCCGGATTTCACAAAATGAGTTTTGGTGAAAAAACTGCTAGAAATATCCAAAGCACAGTTATTTAGTTTCAATATCTGGTATAAAATTGAAACATTTGTATATTAGAGGCCAAAATTTTAGATTATTGCAATTATAATGGAATAATTGCACATTGCAATTATAATGGAATAATTGCACATTGCAATTATTCCAACCTCGACAAGCTCATTTATATTTTACGCCAGGTATTAAGGAGACTTGATATATATTGTGTAACCTTTCTCAAGGAATACTTAGAGTAATAAAGTGAACTCGATAGTGCCTAGACTTTATCTAAAGTGGAGGTTTCTGAATTAGATTTATCAAGTTGAATACGATCATTTTAAGTTAAATTTTGTGACTACTTTCATTATTCTACATATATGTTTCAATTAAAAAGGAATGTGCAAGAACTCATTCCATTGCTTATCTTCCAATAAATATTCACATTTTAATATTACGATAATTAATAGCGTGATTGTATGAAGCCAAGCCACAGCAAAGCAGAAATAAATGGCGTTATGTGAAGAAGTGAAGTTGCCATTAATTGGTGGATTGTAGTCGCAGATCGCTTTCTAGTTGCAGATGGCTTTCGAAGCTATATGTATCCACCATAATAAATAAATTTAATAACCTGAAAAAAAAATGAGAAAATTGAGCTTGTTCAATAAAATTGGTTGTTTGTAAAGTTGGTTGGTTTACGGACGATAGTTTAACGTGACAACGTCATAACAAAGCATTGATAGATGTGGCGCAAGCGTATAATTAACGTAACGGGACACTTTTTCCTGCATGCAACCGGCGTTCATCGATATATTAGACATTGTCACGTCAAAAGTTATAAACTCCTAAGAAGGATGGAAGAGCAGACATTCTGTTCATTATATTGCGGAAAAAAATTGTGGCAACCATGTATAGTCAAATAAGATACTAGTCGGTAATTGAAATATGTACATGTTACTTTTGTTACTGTATTTGGGTAGAGCCTAAGGGCCCTACCATAAGTTATATCGTACCAATATTATAAGGTTCTTAATATCACTTTAAATATTATTAAAGAAGAGAGGAAAAGGTCAAGGAGAATTAGAAAAGAATGAGGTAATAGAAGAGAGAGTGAAATGATCTCGAGATCAAGATAGTAGGCATTACTTTGTGACATATTTTTAGGGAGTTCGAAAACTATTCCCTACAATTATGTCATCTCATTCTTTGGTGGCTATGGCTTGATGGAAAGGACTGTGATATATATTATATACATATATATTTGTATGTGAGTGTTAACTACCTCAAATGGCAACTATGCAGTGGTATAACTTCCTAGATGGCTCATGTAGTCAAATGATAGGTTATCTCTGTGAGGATTGCGTAAGTTTAAATTAGTCTTGAGTAATAGTCGGTTGCAATTAGGAGCGCTCCATTTGGTTCGAAGTTCTATGGTGAAGAAGTTCGCTCTTCGGTTTTATTTTAACTTTTACTTAAACTATTAACTTATATTTTTGACGTGACAATTGTGTACCCAGCAATATTGGATTTTCCTGTAATTATATATTCATAGACTATAAATAATATGATTTAATAAGACATTAGGGTACCTACTTAATAGCAAAATAAATCAATCACTCAATCATGGACCATTCCCCAATAGAACGGGCATCAGAAAAATAATAAATACAGAATAATTTCAAAGCGAGATGATCGCCGAACTAGTTCACGTAAAAGGAGCGCTCATTCGACCTACCCAAGACTAGTCTAAATACTAATACATAGTTAGTGGGGCGCGTGTAATTGAGACGGTGCGGTGGTGAAAAGCAACTCGAATAAAAGGAAACATCGGAATTTAAAATTTAAAAACTTTTCTCGAAAAGTGATGTAAATCTTTTTCTTCATTTCGGAGGCGTATATTTTCTTCTTACATTGTATATTAGCGCAAAGAGATTCTCAAGCGTAAAAATATTTTCTGTAAAACTTAATTAAGTAATTTGTTTCGTCGAGAGATTCGCGTAAATAGGTATGTCAGTGTTCTAAGACTCACTAAATATTTCATAATAATTTTGCTGTACTGGTAAATATAATATATTACCTCTATAATATCTGAATTATAATATTATGTAAAATATTTAACATATAATGTATGTAGGTACTCGAGTGTTCATTGCCAGAGATGAAAAACACTTATAAAGTGTTGAAAGGGGTGAACTTTGAGGATTACCAATTATCTCGATACCTCCATATCCAAATATCCTCTTTTAATTAAATGTTGAAATTAACACCGTGTGGATAGTACAAAAAAGTTCCTATTTCAATCTGTAATTGGTTATCTTTTATCTTTCGGTTTCTAAAAAATAAACAGTAGCAGATATTGCATTAACTCTTACTGTTAAGCTATGTTTTACCTGTAAGTTCTTTATGTTTAACTTAGTTTAATTTTAATTTTATTAATTACTATAGTGCGTTCATGTCTGGCGAATGTGAAAATTTACGAAATATGGAAATAAAACTATGTATTACAATGAAACACATATGAACTAGCACTACAAGACTCGAAGCTGGACGGAAACTAATTATTTTAACTCAAAAGAATTACTAAGTTTGGATACTAATTCTTTGTATTACCATAGAATAGATAGTATTACGGAGGCTCTACAGCGTAGAGTTTGCAAGACTGCTGGCTACAATACCCATGAATCTCGAGTGTCTCTAAACCATCAAAAGCGATGGTGGTCTTTGTTTCGCTTATTGTTGATTTTAATCCAACTGCCGTATTCCGAACACTTGCTCAATGTTTACGTGATCTAAAAAACTGTAATCTTTTTAAGCAAAGCCATATTTACTGGGTAGGTACAAGATACTGAAACGTATGATGTCATAAACATCAAAGGAATTGAAAAGGGTAGAATTGTGTTAAGTTTTGTAATACATTAGTAAATTATTGTTATGACAGTTTAAAAAGTGTTTGTAATCATAGGTACCTAATATACCTATACAAAATATGTTCATGAAATAAGTGAGAAGAGTAAGACTTTCACATGAAATAAGTACCTATGCGCGCTTTTTCCTTCATTCTCCCTATTCATGAGAATCAATACATTTGCCAAATGTGAACACATTTGTGAAATGTGTGTTTTTATGGTTAAGGCCATATTCTCATTGTTAACACAATATATTTGAAGTAAGTTATAGAGGTATATAGAAAGGATATTTACGTCGATTTAACTACTTACCACGGTACATATTTTATCGAACTTTGATATTAGTTGATTTATATAAAAATGTTTATTTGAATTTCTTATTGGGGGGCGTCCATAAATTACGTGAGGTCTTTTTTAAATTTTCTGTCCCTCCTCTGGTGAGATGTCGTGAGATTTTATTCAACCCCCTCCCCCATCCCCCAAACTCACGTGAGATTTTTCAAGATGTAGGTTTCTTACGTAAGACACGTTAGATTGTTTTATTCTTTGTGTTCTATTTGAGTATTCATTTATTTTTTTGTTTCTCGACCCACAAAATGGTTTTCAAAGTCTGAACATATATGAAACAAATAAAAATACTCAATAATTAGTTTATTTTGATGCCTGAGATATAGAAGATATACCAATTAATACATTGTCGTTTACTGACACATAAAATATGGTTTCGTTGTTGAGTAGGTAATGATTTTTTTTGTGAGACGTCGCGACGCTTACGGCCTCGATTCAGCCCAAGGGGCATTCGTATTACGATTATGTTTAAGATTAAATCTTAAGCATGTACAATCTGGATTAAATGGACCAAAATAGTATTTTTTTTTTTGTTTCAAGTAAATAAATTGCGTGATGTTTGACTCGACCCCCTCCCCCCCTTAAACACCTCACGTAATTTATGGACGCCCCCTTGTGAAACAGAATTTTGCACAACGTTAATGGTGAATTATTAAGTTTTTCGGATATAAGTAGACTAGAACTTTTGAAGAATGGTATATAGGTAATTCATGTTTAGTATTTTTAGTCTATGATATTATTGATGCAAGACTAAGCTGCAAACCACATCGCTATCTTGTATTCTAGTAATGGAACGTTTTCAGAGTGACAGATGAAAATATATGTCATATTATTAACATCGACATCAAACTTTTCAAATGTCTATAACAAAATAAAACAACAAAGCCATTTTGCAACTGTGAACTATTTTTGACATGTTGTTTGTTGGTATTCTGAAAACGGCTTATTGAACAGATACAAATGTATAATTTATTGTTTTGCCTCGTGGGATTGTACAAATTATTAGTATGTGCCAGTTTCGAAATATGTTGAAAAGAAATGGCCGCTCGGTGTAGGTACTGTCTTACCTTTAAGAGAAAAAAAGTTTTAGTATTTTGTTTAAAAAAAGATCTATTTTATTGTGAGAGAATTTATTCAATGAAAACGACATAGAAAAAGTTTTATTAACGTGACATCTAATTTTTTCTTATAGTTTCTGCGTTGTTCCAGACCTTTATCGAGTGATGTTTGATATTTCGAATCTAAGATAACCTAAAGACATTTTGCTATAAGTTCCCTGTTAGCACATTAACAAAACCAACAGCTTTTGAATAAATAACAGAAATAATGTTTGATTATTCACCTATTCTTTGCATATATTTTTCTGTATAATTGTTATTTCTGTTTAGATGTCAACACAATTCCATTGGGTCAAAATATAAATTTTGTATTACGTAGTCAAAATACCCTTCCTTGGTAGTTGGGTAAAAATCTCTTCATACACAGAATCCTAATTAAAAGTCGCCGAACATAACCCTGACTGAAGGGGCCTTTAGTCTCTACTTACTTACTTTACTTACGTGTTATTGTTGAAGTCAAATTTATGTGCTAGAGGCACCGACCTACATTGTAGAATATAGTGATAATTGTGTATCAATGTCTATATTACAGAAACAGCGGGGGTGCAAGTAAAACATATAATATGAATTGATTGAAGGGTTCCTTACGTGTGATAATATTAGTTTTTATGCAATACACATGTAAGGTAAACTTCACAATTTGGCTACTGAATTGTGAAACTATGCTATATACATATAGTCGATCCAGTCAGACTGACAAAAATGAGATGCGGTTTCGCGCGCTTTCATTTTAAAGACCGCCAAATGCGGCTGAAACTTAGTCAGGCTGAACCGACCGTATCACAAATGAATAATTAATTAATAAAAGTGTAACAACCATATTACTTTTCATAGAAAATTGTATGAATTTCGTTATCTGTTACTGTGTAAAAGTGTGAAAAACTTCTGTTCACTTTAGCGCCACAAAACTTGGTTTCATAGTTTTGGACTCAGTATAAATGTACCTTTCTAACTATATTCCAATTAATCTATAGAAATAAATCTTTATGTTATAATTTTTTAGTTTTTATTACTAGCACATATAGACTACAGCCCCGTGTATAAAATTAATGGGTCATTTGAACCACCAGGAGACTTATGTAGAAAGATAGAAGAGTATAAAATAATAAGATTTAGCACTATGCCGTCGTTTGTAAACTGTTCGACTGAGTGCAGGTGAAGATAGGGGGTTCCGACCCTCGATCTTTTCTCCTTGTCGCATGATTTTTGTACGGCGTTGCGGAATAATGGATTAGAAGAGGTATTGAAACTTAATTTAATGTTATTAATTATTAAATACTTTGGTATAATTCTATAAAAGTGGTACATAAATCGTTACTCAACTCCATCGTATCGTAATTTATTTTCTCCGAAAAAAAACAAAAACCAACTTCAATCCTATTATCCTACTAATATTATTTTAAATGTCAAAGTTTTGATGTTTAAGTGTTTGTTGCTCAATCATGTCTGAACGGACCAGGTTGATATTAGGAGTTCAGCTAAATTATAGTCTGGAAGAACACAATCTATTTCTATCCCCAAAAAATAACAGGAATGATAACTACGCGGGTAAAACCGCGGCGCGACGCTAGTTAAAAATGAAATCCAGACACGCGACTACATTTCATAACAAGCTATGAATAGGTAAGTCGTCCATATAAATGTACCTAAGTAAATGTTAGTTTTTTTAAGTATTTTCTACCAACAAAAAAATCATGAAGTCTATGTGACCTATCGCGTAACATAGCACGTAGGTACATTTCGTAGTGGTAGGACTCTTTTCAGTCCGCCAGTGGAAGCACCACACCGTTGCCAGTTATTACCGCAAAGCAGTAATGTAAAAACATCACTACGTTCTGGACGTCTACTCTATTTCTACGAAAAGGTAATTTCGAAAAAAAATACTCGTGACTTTTATAACTCTCGATTATACTTTGTTTCGTCTGATACATCATTGTTTGACGTTTAAATGTTCTAAGCATACTCTAATTAGAGTATGCTCTAAGCCTACTCTAATTAGAGTATGCTTAGAACATTTAAACGGACAAAACGACGGATCGAAATAAAATCGAAGTCGCGAGTTTATTTCGAAATTACTTTTTCGTAAAAAGAGAGTAGACGTCCAGAACGTCTACTCTGTTTCTACGAAAACGAAATTTCGAAAAAAAACTCGCGACTTTCCTACTCTCGTTCTACTTCGTTTCGTCCGATACAACATTGTTTGACGTTTAAATGTTCTAAGCATACTCTAATTAGAGTAGACTTAAAACATTTAAACGGACAAAACGACGGATCGAAGTAGATTCGGAGTTTGAAAATCGCGAGTTTATTTCGAATTTACGTTTTCGTTGAATTAGAGTAGACGTCCAGGTTTGAAGGGGAATGTTTCCAGTGAAATTACTCTGGGTGACTAGTGCAGTGCAATGCTAGATAATGATTTGGTCTGATTTGTACTCTCCATGTTCCAGTAGCTGCGTGTCACTGTGCCATTATGGGCAGGCATATTTCTTACCATCAGGCACATGACAGGGTCGACTTTTCACTATAGATACTATAAAAAAACTGAATTGAGAACTTCCTTTTTTGAAATCTGTTAAAAGCACATAGGTCCTTACTTTGCAGCGGATAAAAACAAGTGAGCAAACGCGAGAGTGTGGTTGACTCCCATTCCCACGTCACACCCTCGTCACTGGCTAAACGGCGCGAGCTTAGTACCTACTCGTTCGGGTCCTCCCGGGTGTTCTAAAATCACAAGGCCGCCGGCCGTTTGCCCGAGTTGACGTGCGAACGAACGCCGAGCGCGCGCATAAATAATGTCGTGGAATGTAATTGTATTGTTGATGGCTGCAATAGCAAGAAACTAAAATGTAGTAGTAATTTATCTTATTTCAAATTGCCGAAATAGGAAGCAAGGGAAGTGTTTTTATTGTTAATATTTATTTTTGAGCTAAATTTTGGTAGGTTTCAATCGCACAGAATATAGAAACAGTAGTGTGTAATATGTATATTGCTATATTGTATAATATTTATTTTGAATAGATACAGTAGAGGTTATGCATACACATTATTTTGTCTGAAATAGCTTTTACCCCATCTTTATTATGTCTCATTAAGTTTAATAAAAATGTTGACGAGATACTTTTTTTAATATTCATGTACATAATGAATGATACTAATTTGTTTATTTATTCGACGGTATATGAAAACAACTTACAACTACCTACATTGTATAACCAAAATAAACTTCAGTATCAATTGACTATAAAATGTACCTATGTACTTAAAAAAAAGCTATATAATTTTTAACCGAATTCAAAGAAGGAGGCGGTTCTGGGCTTAATTTTTATTGGATGTAGGTATGTTTCACGATAGCTCGGCTAATTGTGAACCATTTTTTAACCCCCGACCGTGTTATAAGTTTGACGTCGATTTTTTTAACAGGTTTATTTTTTTGCGGTGGTTCTTAGCAATGTTTGGTTAATATCGATTCAAAATGCCCCCCTCCACAAAATCGCGGACAAAATATTTCTTCACAACCTACCTCAATATGGGTATCAAATGAATGGGCTTTTTTTTTTTTTTAATTTAAAATTGCTACTCCACAGACTCCGGGGTCCGTGACTTTTGTCATTTAAAATCTTATTTATTTTTACATGTTTCTTGGATAATCAGAAGAAGAGGAAAATAAGGGGGGAGTTGGGAACATTTTAAACCTAATACTAGTTAGTGCTCATCTGTTGAGCCGATCACTACCGGTTGGGATTCCGCTAGTAATCGACTCGACATCGATTCTTTGCCTTATTGCCATTTGCCTAAGCCGCCTCCTCCCGGCCGAGAGCCTCCACTACGGCTGCATTTCTGTCCCTGATGGCCATCTGTAGGTTGAACTCTCGGATGGTCTTCGGTGATGCAGCCAACGCTCGCCGCACGAACCGACCGATGGCGTCGTCGGTGTCGTCAGCGTAGTACGTGAAGGTCCCCGTGTGCCGTGAGATTGCAACAACCGCATGGGGCACGCTCTCGTGCAGCTTCATGTTTGCCTTTGTTTTTATTGCGATTACCGACTCATATGTCAGTCCCTGAGCTTCATGGATGGTGAGGATACGTGACCCTGTGCCTGACCCATAACCCTGGTTTGTCAGGGTCTCTTTCTCCTCTTGAGTGTGAACTAAGAAGAGGGTGTTTGGTAGGGTGTTGGGTATTTGCGCTCCCTTGTACCTTTTCTGCTCTAGGGACTTTATACGGGATGCTGAGGAGTACATACCTGAGTATATTTCCCTCATTTAAATGAATGGGCTTGTCTAATGGAGTACTGTAGTGGTAGGACTATTAGCAGAGTCCGCGTGAGGAAGTACCACACCTTTGTCAGTTCTTCTACCGCCAAGAAGTAATGTGCAAACATTACTGTGTTCCGGTTTGAAGGGCAATATTTCCAGTGAAATTACAGGGCTTAGAGATATAACATCTTAGATCTCTGGGTGACGAGCGCAGTGCAGTGCTAGGTAATGATTTGGACTCTTCATGTTCCAATAGGTGCGTGTCAATGTGCTGTTATGTGACAGGCATGTTTCTTACCATCAGGCACATGTCCTGCTCGTCTCGTCACTCTTTATTTAAAAAAACAAAGTAAGGTTTGCACATTACTGCTTCGCGGTAGAAAAACTGGCAAAGGTGTGGTCCTTCCCCAGGCGGACTCTGCCAAGAGTCCTTCCTACCACTACTACCACCTACCTTCATTTCGTACAACCCTAGCACGTTTGGTCAATGACGTAAGCAGACGACAAGTCACACGGTGCGCACGGCATTTACAACTCTGCGTGGGTGTGTTAAGGTGTATTTTTGCTTACAAGTAACAGTAGGTAAGTAATATACGACAGTTTAGGTTCTTATCGTGTAGGTATTTGCACTTTTGTATGGAAGTGAAGCATCTGTTACGAAGTAACTATTTTCTGATCTGTGCCCACGTGTCCTTTGATTTGCGTTCAAAAAACCGACCCAATGCTGAGCTGACGCGAGCCGAGACGAACGTACCGTCCACACTCAGCCTCGCATTCCTTCGTGTCGCCTCGTGCAGAGTGTGGATGGGGCATTAGAATAGAGCGCCGGATAAAAAGGGGGCACAACGCCGTAGCTTAAGTGCCCCTTTATGTCCAGTCTGTAACTCAGTCCCTCATTGCGCGCTCAAGTCGAAGAATAAAAAAAATCTCGCCCAAGCTTCTAATGTTTCACAATCAAAAAATGATTAAAATAGTGCTTAGAAGTTTCCAGGCACGTAACAATATGGTACTATTTTTACTATACTCTGACAGCACAACCCCGTACTCCGGAGATGATCTATGTAAATTTTTGATACTTTGATAAAACAAAAAATATGTATCCCATATTTTTCCATGATAACGGACTAATTAAAATTGTATATTTTTGACCCTGTCGTCATCCCAATTGTGGAATCAAACGTTCTCAGCACAAGGCCACCTTGTACAAACACCATTCTGGGTTCGCTTGACGAATACATCCTATCCATATCCATACACAATACTGTTAACTATATTTAAGTAAAACAATTGAATCAAATTTAAATGTTTTATTTGAATCTCGCAAAATGGCAAGATTATTCACAATAATATTATTATGCTACATGAGGACATTACAACTAAATTATTTTGTAATAAATCTAGCGTACACCACAGATCAGCATTCAGTATTTAATTTAACATTCATAATCAATAAGAATGACATCACACACATATTGAAACAATAGGCGAGAAGACAAAAAATAAAACTAATTAGTCAGACAGTTAGAATGCTAAAATATATGGAACACATTTTTTTGCATATTTGTTTTACAAACTTACAGAAGTTTCGCCACAGGTGACGTCACAACCCCCCCCCCCCCTTTGGAAATTTGATGATCTACATCTTTGTCGATTGTTAATAATTCGATAAAACAAAAAAATACGTGTCCCATAAAATATTTTTCCATGATCTAGCTGACGGACTAATTAGAATGGTTTATATTTGACCCAGTCTTCATCCCTATTCACAAAAATAATTACTTATGTTTATGAAATCACATTGTCAAAAACAATCATTATTGCTTGGGGAAATCACTTTTAAAATGCTTTTTTGTTTGTTGTAAGCCTTTATTATTTGATAAGCCCATCCATATTCAAATCTGTACCAACAATTAGCTTTGTATAAAGGTCGCCGGAAATCGTTGGATGCGGGCAGCGCAGGACAGATCTTTGTGGAAATCTTTGGGGGAGGGCTTTGTCCTGCAGTGGACGTCTTTCGGCTGATATGATGATGATGAAATATCCCTAAGTTTTCAGGCCAATTAGAGAAATCCTTTGTATCATCCACAACATTTTCTACGGAGGCTTATGGAATACTTGTGTTGCCTCACGGTCTCACCCGTACCCGTTGTAGCCCATACTAAAAGCCATTCCGTGAATTGGAGTACATGATGTTTTTTTTTTTTTCAAATCGACTGTATCAAACATATATTTACGATCCTCAATAATACAATAACTGTCAATCGTCACAAGTCATCTCGCTATATGAGTATTGCACGCACATTTACGGGCACGAAAAAAGCGAGTCTTCTCCTCGCCTATGTCGAAAGGCAGAACAATGCCAATAAGATATGACTATATCACGCGATAGTACACTATCACAATTATTAGATTAAATATTGCTTAAGAACTTAATAACTTAGGGACACCAGGTATTGTAATTGAACCAATATGTTTGCCGAAATAATCATTTCAACTCCATTCCAGTCAACCTGTACTTAGCTAGTGTGTGGATTTTCGTTGTGAGAGGCCTCGAGCCCTGGCAGTGGAAATACAAAGTGGGCTATGCATTTGTGAATTATACAAATCTTTAGGAATACATATACAGATAGTTTTGTTTTATGGGTTCTTTGTCTGGAATAAACATTATTTTAATAATGTCATTAGCACAAACGAGTATAACATCTTTCAATGCATTGGACAATTATTGTATTTTAAATTAATGCTGGCCCAAGTTTATTTTGTTTAAGTTTATTGTGATCATTGTGTAAAGAAGCAAGCTAGTGTTAGATTCCGTCATCTGTACTGTTGTTTCTTGTAGACAATGGGTACAATAGCTTCATTTGTTTCTCAAGTTGGGTTTACGGAGGTCTATTTTCTAGTACGAGTGTGTGTAAAAAAGGGAATTTGGGCAGGAGTGGAGGGTAACAATCATTTCTTTTTCTTCTTCTGTTTCTGTGCGGTGTCGGGGGTGTTTTCTGCCTTGCGCTTGCCTGCGTTAGCGCCCTTACCGGCCACGTTGCCGCCGGGTGTGTTTTGATTCACATTGCCGCTCTTCTTTTTCTTCTCTGCGCGCTCTTTTTCTTCCAATTCTTGATTTTCGCGCTCGATTAACGTGATTAGAGTGTTGCACCTAGACAACAAAAGTCAAAGTTTATATCTTTCATTACAAAGTCAATAGATTAACCTGCGAATCGTGTTCAAACTATTGATTACTTCTAATACTAAAATTCTTGATTGATTCAATTCAATTTATATATTCGAACCATTAATTCAAGAGAACACTTGGTAACGTCACTTACAATAAAATTATACATAAATAATCTGTGTACATGATAAAATAATACCAAAGAATAATGTCAAATAAAAAATAATCAGCTGTAAAGGGGCCTTGTCATTTAGGTGCAGCTGTAAAAAATGCTTTGAAGAGTGCTTACTAGAAGAATCACTCTCTAAGTAGAGAGATGACAACAAGGTTATATCCGTCTGGAAAAAACCAAGGTTACTATCCAATCAGGCCAGACATTTCACAGCATAAACATTCTCATTACGATAGTTAACTGAAATACCTTAGTTCGAGAGTTCGAGCTTTTGGAACGCTAAAAATAATACGATGTCGCTTTTTCGAGCTATGAGCAGACTGATCCAAAAAATCGGATCATAAATCTGAATAGTAATCGATGTACATACATAAAAACAAAATACTGGTAAAATTGATAATCTCATCCTATTTAAAAAATCTTAAACATACATATGGCAGTCTCGGGCTCTACTGAACTTGTACTAGTGTAGAAAACGCAAGGCCCTAATCTTACCATACACGACGAATATTCAAACATGTACGACTAGCGCCAGAGCACCTCACGACCGAGGCTTGGGCTGCCTGGGGAAGGACCCCACCTTTGCCAGTTATTCTACCGCCAAGCAGTAATGTGCAAACATTACTGTGTTCCAGATTGAAGGGCAATGTTTCCAGAGAAATTACAGGGCTTAGAGATATATCAACTTAGATCTTTGGGTGAAAAGTGCAGTGCTAGGGAATGATTTGGACTCTTCATGTTCCAATAGCTGCGTGTCACTGTGCTGCTATGTGGCAGTCATGTTGCTTACCATCAGGCACATGTCCTGCTCGTCTCGTCAGTCTTTATATATAATATATAAAAAAGAAAAAAGTTTACCTCCGCTGAAGTTCGACGGCGGTGCGCGACTTGAGGAACCAGTCGAAACGGAACTGTGGCGCGGCGTGCACGCACGCTCGAAGCTCCTCGTACACGTTCTCTTTGTCAAAGCCTAGTTTGTGTAGCATGCACACTAGGAACCTGGACAGTAAAAAAACAGCTTTATTTCCACTACCTATCTTATGACTTAATTTTACTCTAACATTTTTTTTACACCTAAGTAAGTTGCCCATTTATACGACTCCGCACCCACCCGACGACCATAATATCGCTCAAATGTGGGCTTTATGCCATGCCCGTTAAGATATAGATTATTAATTAGCAGACGGCAGTAAGCTCTCTTACTCACACAAACACATGGACTTGTGCAGCATGCATACTAGGAAACTACACAGCTAGGAGCTTTATTTCCTCTTTATTAAGACTCGATTTTGTCATTTTTATACCTAATTTCAGAGCGCAGTTCAGCCCTAGGCAGTGATTTGGAATCTTCATGTAATAGCTACGTGGCACTTTGGCGCTCCACAGACAGATTTTCCGTGGGCTGTGAATTGAGCTCAAGCGTCACGTTCGAAAATGAAAGAAATCTTCGGGTAAACTCGGGACCATGACCATTGGCCATGTAGAAATGCTGACGCATGTCTTACATGGTCATGGCCACGCCTTCCTGTTTCACCAGCGTAGTTTCCAAAGTGAGCTATAAAATTCTTAGTTATAAGTTTTCACTTCTATCGGCGGACGCTATTACTGCCAATTTTTTTGTCAGTAAAACTCAAAATTTCAAATTTTACCAATTAATTGAATATAACCTTTAGTTTATAATATAAAAAACATTTCCTACTCAAAGTTGCTTGGAAGAGATTGCTTTTTGCGATAAGGCCGCTTATTTCCGCTGCTGTTCAAACACAACAGTGTCTTTAGTAATGGTAGGACTCTTAGCAGAGTCTGCCTGGGGAAGTACCACACCTTTGCCAAATATTCTACCGCCAAGCAGTAATGTGCAAACATTACTGTGTTCCGGTTTGAAGGGCAATGATTCCAGTGAAATTACAGGGCTTAGAGACATAATATCTTAGACCTCTGGGTGACGAGCGCAGTGCAGTGCTAGGTAATGATTTGGACTATCGTGTTCCAATAGCTGCGTGTTACTGTGCTGTTATGTGGCAGGCATGTTGCTTACCATCAGGCACATGACCTGCTCGTCTCGTCACTCTATGCTATAAAAAAAAGTTGTTTTAAGTTTTCTTCTACTGTATAGTTTTTATTTTGATGTGTAGAATAAAGAGAATCGATCTATCTGTCAAGTAACTCGCCTATCTTCTTCTTCGGTATAATTCTTCCCCTTGTTCGTCCCGTACGAGATCCTGAGCTGGTGGAATGGCGCCCGGTAGCGCGCCATCTTAGCGTCGAGCGCCTTCTTGATAGAAGCGCGCCGCTGTATCTTCGCCTCGCCACGCTCGATCTGGCCCATGATGCGGTCGATGTCTTGCAGCTCGTGGCATCTCTCCCAGAACACCGCCGAGTATTCCATCACCTGAACCATTCATTTAATACGCATTAGAAAACATTAAAATAGAGTATAGGAACTGGATCAAAAATAAACCGTACTAATTAGTCCGTCAGCCAGATCACGGAAAAATATTGGACACGTGTTTTTGTTGTTTTATCAAATTGTTAATAACTGACAAAGATCATCAACAAACTTCCAGAGTAGGTCGTGACGTCACTTGTATGTAAAAACCACCTATACCTATGTATGTACCTACAAGTGACGTCATACGAAACTTCTTAGCACTGTATCTTCATGATTTTTGAAGTGAAAACTTCTTTTGGCGCGCCTAGACAGATTTTTCGTGAATATGATAAGAAATCTTCGGGTAAACTCGGGACCATAGCAATTGGCTATCTAAATGCGTCATCCAATGGGAAATGCTAAAAGGGCGTGGCCTGCCCATCATGGCATGGCCATCTAGAAATGCGTCAGCCAATGGGAAATGCTAGTGCATTTCTAGATGGTCATGCCATGATGATCAGGCCACACCCTCCGGTTACACCCGTGTAGTTTCCAAAGTAAGACATCAAATTCTGAGTTATAAGTTTTCACTTCTATCGGCAGTTCCATTGACTGCCAATTTTTTTGTTTGTGAAACAAAAGAAAAAATACGTATACAATTTTTGTTTTAGCAAGCTGACGGACTAATTCGTTTTTTTTAGGATTGTAGCCTTTTTTTGTGGGGGAAATGCATTGAAGCACCGAGCGATCCAACGCCGGCACCCTTGCGGGCCCGCCTCGCGAGGGGACGAAGCCCCCGCATTTGGCTCCAGTGACGCACCAGAAACCAGTGGCGCGTCACCGCTTCGAGGATTCTAGCCTATTTCCTACTATTTGTAACTGCAACTTCAACCGCGTGAACTAAAATTTCTGCAATGTATGGCTACATTAATGAAGTAATTAAATGCTGTCAAGTTCAATTAAAATCAATGACACTCTGGATTGTACATATCATGTCATCATTATCCTATCTTCACCACTGGAGATAGGCCTCTCCCATGGCTCGCCACTGAGCCCAATTCTTAGCTTTATTGGGACTTGAGATACTAGCCATTTTGGGGTTTTGTCCAGTCGCCAGGTCCCCATGGTACGCGGGTTGGCGACTGTAGGCGCGTAGTTTCTTGTACCAATGACGCTGCTGCCAATGAATCTGCATGAATTTAAACTACGCCATCACTCAGATGGTTATACTACTATCAGTTGGTGGACCCCGTTAATAGGCTCTTACCGCGGCAGCAGTTAAGCCAATGTCGAAGGATATCTACACTTGGTCCGCCCACTGACTCACATTGCATGCTAAACACACTTAGAAAACATTTTTAATACCTATGGCATTTGGCTTTAGCTCTGAAGACCTCTTCTGCCTACCGATCTTTGGGCTAGTGCAGAAGACACAGCTTTAAGACACCAAATTATATCAAACCTTACATCTCTGCCACATGTACGTAATACCGAGAATGCGGAAAAAGCAGCGACAAATCAACAAAAAAAATTGGCAGTCATAGGAACTGCCGATAGAAGTGAAAACTTATAACTCAGAATTTGATAGCTTACCTTGGAAACTACACGGCTGTAACCGGTGGGCGTGGCCTCGCCATTATAGCATGGCCGTCTAGAAATGCATCAGCATTTCCCATTGGCTCACGTATTTCTAGATGGCCATGCCATGATGGCTAGGCCACGCCCTTTCAGTATTTCCCATTGGCTGACGCATTTCTAGATGCCCAATCGCCAAGGTCCCGAGTTTACCCGAAGATTTCTTATCATACCCGAGCGTGACGGTAGAATTCAGTTTACACCCCACGAAAAATGTGTCTAGGCGCGCCTAAAGAAGTTTTCACTTCAAAAATAGCAGAGGCATTGTAACTTAAAAAGTAGCAAAGACAGAAAACGTGGGATGCCTTGGAGGAGGCTTTTATTACCCGAAGGGTACATACAACTATGGTTTAATGTTTTTGAATAATAATTTAATACTATTTTTGTCACGAAATAATTAAAAACCTAATATTATAATATTGAGTGGAATTAATTAAGCTTTTTTTTCTAAGATTTACATTAACATTTTTATATAAACTTTATAATTACCTCTTCTGGAGTTTTTCCTTCCACATCCTTAGCAATATTTTCGATATCATCTCTGCCGTACTTCTCATTGGCTTTGATAAACTGATTGAAATCTCGCTTGGTCCAATTCGTAAAACCTGAAACATAAAATCGTATAATTAGATACATTTTCAAAAAAATCATTCATTTCTTATAAATAAATAATTTCAATGTTGTATCGTTTTGATACATTTTAATATTAAAAAATTACATACATATATAAATAAAATTATATCTAACGGTTTTTTGTACATTTTGAATTTTCATTAAAAATATCATTTTTTGAATAAAATATCTGAAAAACTGCTTGAAGCATAGCATTTTAAAACGGAACACAGTAATGTGTAAACAATGAGCAGTACAATAACTGGCAAAGGTTGGTACTTTCCCAAAGTACTCTTTAAGTGGTGGGGTTTATAAAGTGATATAAAAGATTAATCATTCAAAATACATTTAGTATAAATTAAATATGTTAACTCGATGTTGTGTACCTTGTGTAAGCAGTTGTTCCTTCTCTGTGACCTCTTCCTCACTGAGAGGCTCAGCGTCATCGATCTTGCGCTGTTCTTCGCGCTGAATCTTCGCTGCGTCCGGGCCCAGCTCGGGGTTCCGAGGAACTTTGTACCTAAACAAACATTCCACAAGGTACATTTTTATATGTACAAAATATTGTCCATAAAAAAATCAATTGTTTATTTAAATACGAGACTATGTTTTAAATACATTGTACACATTTTTTAAAACAGCACAAAACTGAATCTATAAAAATTCCAATTTATATGAGGAAATAGCAGCACCCCGCGGTTTTACTCGCGTAGTTCCAGTTATTTTCCCGCAATAAAAAGTAGCCTGTTATTCCAGACAATAATCTAACTGTGTTCCAAATTTTAACCTGATCCGTTTAGCCGTTTCGACGTAATTGAGCAAAAAAAACATTGAAACTTTCGCATCCTACTAATTTTATATGATGTGAAATTTTGGATGTTTGTTGCTCAATGACGTCCGAACGTCTGAAAGGATCGGGTTGAAATATGGAACACAGTTAGATTATTGTCTGGAATAGCAGGCTACTTTTTATTGCAGGAAAATAACGGGAACTACGCGAGTAAACCTCCGGGGTGCTGCTTCATTATGATATTACTAGAATGTTAAATGTAAACTTATTATTACCCAAGTGTCTTGCGAAAATGGTAGATTTCCTGATCCAAAAGTTCGAAGAGACGCGGCGGGAAGAACTGGAAGTCTTGGACGATGGGCTGTTTCGGGGGCCGCGGTGCCTGCGCATTGAAACGGACATGTTAATGCACCGCACAATGGAAATGAAGACTGAGCATCCACACAACATGTATGTACAAGTCTTAGCTCGTGAGTCTGTTTCTGGTAACTTTGTATGCTAACTAGCGTAAACATTATAGTTTTATTTGGCAACTTCAAAAATATATTAAAATGGCTTATCGATCAAAATTGTTTTAGTTATAGTGTGTTTTTAGAGAGTGACGGTAAAGTAAAATATACAAGTACAATACGTAACACTTAGTACAGTCAATATTATCGTACAGTGAAATGTTCATTTTAAACTTTGAAAATGTATTATATGTGTTTGGTTTTTCTTTTGTTTTTTTTTTTCATTATTTGATATGTGAATTGTACATGTATGAATAAAGAACTTTGACTTATAAGTCAGTTTCGGGTTTCTCGGGTCCTGCTCCATCTACGCTAACCCAAAGTCCACTAGCTAGTAGATACCAGCTACTATAAATAAGTCGCTCTCAATAGAAAAAAATCACGTACAAGGCCTTTGTATATTGCGCGACATAAAGGACATATACTGGATAATAAAGGTTTCCTATTGGCCCATGGCTTGTTTCTCTCTCATATATTCTGTGTGATTGCTCAGTCTAGGTCATACTATTAAAGAAAAGTTTTAAAATATTGTGCCTTCTCATTCACACTCTGACAAGTGAGACGGAACGATCATTAAAACTTTCTTTTAACAGGCAGTATGACCAAATTACTAATTCTACAATAGAAGCAAGCTACTTTATCAAGCATGTCTAAACTAATAAACTGAGTGACTGTTCACCCTGTTTCTAAGAGAAATGTAAAATAGCAAAGAATCAACATAAAATAGTGCTTCTTGAATAAATAATGGCAAGAATAAATTATAATTGGCATACAATGTACAGGCCGAAAAATTGACAATATATGTATACATGAGTAGCAGATCCAGAGGCAGGCTAAGTGATAATCCCTCCTAAAAGTAGGCAAATACATTCATGACAGTTTTTTGTTGAAAAACACTTTGTTTTTATTTTCTCAATTAAGTTCAGTCTTCTGAGGTTTTCATTTCCAGATTACAGGGGCAGTGCAGTGCAAGGCAGTGAATTGCACTCTTTGTGTTCGAATACCTGACTACCGCCATTATGCTAAAACAGTTCATCGATTTTTTATTCAAATTTAAAAAGTTTTACAATTTTGAGAAGTTTTAATACAGAAAAATTAACACAAAAAAAAGTTATTTTTTTTTAAACAAATTGTGTTTTAACCTCAGGAAATTAAGCTACACTACACTACTAAATTGTATTCCTATCAAATTAAAGCTTTGTCAGGCGCCTAGTGGCCTAGTGTCAGCTCTTATGAAGTTTGTCTGCCAACCCGTCAGTTGTGGGTTCATTTCTCACCCAACGCAAATATTTATGTAATTAATACAAATATTTGTGCTGTGTCTGGATGTATGTATGATAAGGATGTATTTCCAACTATGCATATAAGCATTATATCAGTCAGGTATCACTCTCATAACACAAGCTTTGCTTAGTTCGGAGCTTGAGCTGTGTGAGAAAAATCCACCCATATTTATTTAAAACCCTGGATCCACCAAACGAACAAAAGATGTAGATAAATACAGCAGTATAAAGAGCTAATCAATACATAGACAGAAGCCGAGCTAACCACCACCGAGTAAAAGAACGTCGAGCTCCGATGTTAGCTCTCTACACTTATTTACCTGTACCTTGGGTGCCTTTGGTTCGGACACCCTGAGGGCCTCGCGGAAGTACGCGTCCACGGCGTAGTTGGCCTTACGTTCTCGCTTCGGCGGCTCGATCCAGCTGCCGAGCGTCACTTTCTGCTTCTCGCGATAATCCTCGCCTACGTAACGTATTTAAACAAATTTAAAACTATAATATGATAACTCTTTAATAAAACACACAAAATACAGCATATCTTTTACAAAATAGTATTATCTAAGAGCTTTAATTGACTGCTTTACCGCTTTGCGTCAAGCTCAAGGTTTGTTAGGCAGTAAAGGCAGGCAGGGCACTTTAGACGAACCAAAATAGGCCTTTTTATAAAAAAATAGGTATAAACCTTCAAACTGGTAGACTGAATCTGTAGTAGCACCAGGAGTGTCCATTGTGAATTCTCGCAGCGAAGACTCGCCGAGACTCTCCAGTTTCTGCTTCAATTCTTCAGTCTACAACAAAAAAATAGATATTGTTGGAGCCTTGGGCCTTGTTATCGTGACTTTTAAGAAAACTGTAAATACAACTTTTCCAACTGGTATTGATAAACATTTGTTTTGTTGGTTTCCATATCTAAAGGGACAAGTACAAAATTAAAAAAATTGATTAATTTTTTTGCGGATTCTACCTCGGATTTTTTATTTGTTAAACATTACAAGCCCTTTCATTTGATACCCATATGGAGGGAGAAAAAAAATGAAATATAATTCGCCATTTGTGAAATTTAATTCGGCAGGTGGCAGCCATCTTGGTTTTGTAATTTAACATAATGTTTTGTATTCTAGCTAAGCCTTTTCATTTGATACCCATATTGAGGGATTTTAAAACAAATACACGGGTAACTCACGTATAAAATAGTCAGAACAGTCCGACTCGAGTTTCCATCGCGTCCGGCGATTTGTTTTAAAATGTGTAATAACCACGTTAGTTTTCATACGTATTGAGGGATACTGTGAAGAAATATTTTGACCGCCATTTTGTGGAGGCGGCCATCTTGAATCGATATTAACCAAACATAGCTAAGAACCATCGCACGGATTTAATTAACGGATTAACGGTTCATTCGTTTGAGCTCTACGGTGACACAGACAGACAGACATCGACGTCAAACTTAAAACATCCCTTTTTTAGGTGGGGGGTTAAAAGCAATACTAAGACTTTTTCTTACCTTCGTTTCTCCTTTAGCCAGTATAGAGTCGATATCGTCTTCGGTGATCTCCGAGTCTTTAGATGAGAACACGTGGTTGGCTCCGTGTCGGATCATGTTGAGCATTTCGTCCTTATTCAACTGGTTCTTCTGGTCGACCAGCCGTCCGGATTGTATCACCAACTTATCCAAGCGGAGCTTCACTTCGGCGCGTTCTACTATCTTCTCTTCCACAGTGTTGTCAGTTATCAAACGGAATACTCGCACCTGGAATTATTTCAATTACATAACAAATTTTCTGACTAACTGAATATCCGAACCGATTGCCTGCCTGGGGAAGCAGTTATCCTATCGCTAAGCAGTTACGTGCAAACATCAGTGCTCCGGTTTTAAGGGCAATGTTTCCAGAGAAATCACAAGGCATAGAGATAAACCATCTTATATTTCTGGCGCAATTTTTATCTATTACTAGCGGCCCGTTCCGGCATCGCTCAGTTATTGTCGTATAAAGACTGTTAATCAACATCTAAAATCGAAATAAAAACTATGCGTATCTTTTAAGTAGGATCAAACTGCACACGAGTGGCGTCGTTTTTTGTTAGCGGCCAAAGATCCGTTATCACTTTCTTGTAACAATAAAATACCCTGATGCTATATATGCAATCAGATTAGCTGTAACTGCTGTAAGTAATATCGGAGCTGAGTTATGGCTTTTCAAAGTTTTTTTTTTTGGGTATTTTTATACGGACTAGTGGCGCCAGTTTTCAAAGTGGCCAAAGATCCGTTATCACTTTTATGAAACAGTACCCTATCTTCAGGGGATTTGTGCAATCAGATTAGCTGTAAGTTATATTGGACCTGAGTTATGGCCTTTCAAAGTTCTTTGGAAATGGTGCAACTGGTCCCTATAAGAAAAATAAAAAATAAACTTTGAAAGGCCATATTTCAGCTCCGATATGACTTACAGCAAATCTAATTGCACAAGTACCTTAATCAAGGGTGAAGGGTCAGGTATAGTACTGTTTCATAAAAACGGATGTTTGGCCGCTATAGGAAATGGCGCCACTAGTCCGTATAGTACGAGATCCGGCTGCAGAATCTCTACGTTCATCGCGTATTTAATCCAATTCACATTTGAACAAACATTTATGATTAGGAGAATATATTGATAATAGGTTGCCAGTCAATAAGTGGCCGCAAATAATTTGAACTAAACTGATGTTAATTAATTTTCGAAAAAAAAATGCGCTCACTTGTTTTTTAAATAAAATATCATCCACATCATAGCAATGTATGTAAAAAATTCGAAAATCGATGGGTGCCGGTGCACAGTCGGCCGCAACTACTTCGCAGCCAGGTGTAAACAGGTAATATTTTGGTGTATTTATACGTTCATAACGTACATTTATGATTTATATATCAAATGAAAGCAATTTTTTTTCTGTTTATTATGATATACGGTTGCTTAATTAAATCTGGCCGCAAATAAGGGTTGCTGGCTGTTAAAAATGACAAATCTTAAAGATAGGGTGAAAGAGAGCTAGCGTGTAACATCACTAGTCAGGCGAGGATAGCGATTGCCAGCTCTTCCCTTTTCTTTTTTTTATGTGTTGGTTCCAGGTTAGACGACGGTCGAGATGCAGGCCCAGATACTTCACGCTGTCCCTGTGAGGAAGCATGTACAGCTGGCAATCGCTATCCTCGTCTGACTAGTGATGATACGCGCTAGCTCTCTTTCACTCTAACTTTAAGATTTGTAATTTTAACAGCCGGCAACCCTACAACTACTACCTACAACAACTTATTTGCGGACAGATTTAACTAAGCAACCGTATATCATAATAAACAGAAAAAAAATAGCTTTCATTTGATATACAAATCATAAATGTACGTTATGAACGTATAAATACACCAAAATATTACCTGTTTACACCTGGCTGCGAAGTAGTTGCGGCCGACTGTGCACCGGCACCCATCGATTTTCGAATTCTTTACATACATTGCTCTGATGTGGATGATATTTTATTTAAAAAACAAGTGAGCGCAATTTTTTTTCGAAAATTAATTAACATTAGTTTAGTTAAAATTACTTGCGGCCACTTAGTGACTGGCAACCTATTATCAATATATTCTCCTAATCCTAAATGTTTGTTCAAATGTGAATTGGATTAAATACGCGATGAATGTAGAGATTCTGCAGCCGGATCTTAGACCAGTATAAGAACATTCCAAAAAAAACTTGGAAAGGCAATTACTCAGCTCCGATATGACTAACAGCAAATCTTATTGCACAAGTACCCTTGGAATAAAGATATGCTTTAAAAAAGTGACATCAAATCTTTGGCCGCAAAAGAAAATGGCTCCACTAGTCCATAAAAAAAAAACAAAAAAAAAACTTTGAAAGGCCATAACTCAGCTCCGATATAGTTTGCAGCAAATCTAATTGCACGGGTACCTTTAGGTAAAAATAATGTTTAATAAAAGTGATAACGGATGTTTGTCCGCTATAGGAAATGGCGCCACTAGTCCATATAAGAACAATCCCAAAAAAACTTGGAAAGGCCATAACTGAGCTCAGATATGACTTAAAGCAAATCTAATTACACAAGCACCCTTGGAATAAAGTAATTCCTCAAAAACGTGACATTAGATCTTTGGCCGCAAAAGAAAATGGCGCCACTAGTCCATTTAAGAAAAACCCAAACACAAACTTTGAAAGGCCATAACTCAGCTCCGATATGACTTACAGCTAATTTGATTGCACGAATACCATTGTTGTAAGCTAGTGTTTCAAAAAAGTGACAACAGATCTTTGGCCGCTTACAGAAATGGCGCCACTAGGCCTTGTAAAAATACCCAAAAAAAAACTTTGAAAAGCCATAACTCAGCTCCGATATTACTTAGAACAAATCTGATTGCGCAAAAACAGCTGGAATAAGGTATTGTTTCAAAAAAAAAAATTGGCAGTCATAGGAACTGCCGATAGAGGTGAAAACTTAATACTCAGAATTTGATAGCTTACTTTGGAAACTACACGTGTGTAACCGGAGGGCGTGGCCTGGGCATCATGGCATGGCCATCTAGATTTGCGTCAGCATTTCCTATTGGCTGCATTTCTAGATGGCCATGGCATGATGCCGAGGCCACGCTCTTTCAGCATTTGCCATTGGCTGACGCATTTCTAAATGGCCAATAGCCATGGTCCCGCCGCATGGCCGCTGAAGAAAATGGCGCCACTAGTCTATTTAAGAAAAACCCAAAAACAAACTTTGAAAGGCCATAACTCAGCTCCGATATGACTTACAGCTAATTTGATTGCACGAATACCATTGTGGTAAGCTAGTGTTTAAAAAAAGTGACAACAGATCTTTGGCCGCTAACGGAAATGGCGCCACAAGTCCTTATAAAAATACCCAAAAAAACTTTGAAAGGCCATAACTCAGCTCCGATATTACTTACTGCAAATATGATTGCACATATATCATTAGGGTATTTTATTGTTACAAGAAAGTGATAACGGATCTTTGGCCGCTAAAAAAAAACGACGCCACTTGTCCATACAAAAAATCCAAAACATAAATAACTTTGACAGGCCATAACTCAGGTCCGATATGACTTAGAGCAAATCTGATTGCACAGCTAGCATCAGGGTATTTTATTGTTACAAGAAAGTGATAACGGATCTTTGGCCGCTAAAAAAAAAACGACACCAACTTTACCCAAGCCCCTTTGATTCAAATCGGTGGAGTAGTTTAGGAGTCCATCGCGGTCAAACAACGCAACGCGTAATTTATACATTTTAAGAAGACTAGCTGATCCGGCGAACTTCGTACCACCATACTTTTTTTTCATACACATTGTCTAAATTTTCTGCTATACAAACATTGTCCCAACAATAACAAATACATAAAAAAAACTATCATCAATATGGTGCAGTCATTCAAAAGCTATGAGCGTACATACATTTCGAAGATCCATTTGAATATAAGATTGTTTATAATGTTACCTGTTTCATCTGTCCAATCCGATGCGCGCGGTCCATAGCCTGCAAGTCCATCTGCGGATTCCAGTCGGAGTCGTATATGATGACGACGTCAGCTGACGTCAGGTTGATGCCCAAGCCGCCGGCGCGAGTCGACAGCATGAAGACGAACTTCTCGCTACCTTCAGCGTTGTATTCCTCGATCTGTCTGTTTCGGTCCTCGTGGGGAGTTTGCCCGTCTAGACGGCAGTACTGGAAATTATATGATGAATTTTAGAATAGGCATGGTGGCTAAAAAAATAATTGGACTAATTAGGTCCATCAAATTATTAAAAAATATTGTTCAAGTATTTTTTCTTTCGTTTAATAAATAAAATTTTACGAAGACCCTTAGTTCTTAGAAGTTTCGACTGACGTCACGTCTATATACGGTTTTTATGTAGACTTGACGTCACAACCCTCCACTCCGGAGGTGTCATGGTCTATATCTTTGTTGATTTTTAATGATTTAATTTAAAAAAAAATATGCGTCCCATAATTTTTTTCAAAATCTACCTGTTCAAATAATTACATAGAATGGTATATTATTGACCCAGTTATCATAACTATTCTCAGCTATGAGTTTTTCGCAATAACCAATCAGAAACATATAATAAACAAGCCACTAAATGTTCCCACTGCTGGGACTAGAGACCTTCTTGCCCAAGGAGAGTCAAAGCCATAATCAACCATACTAGTTGGGGGGTTGGTTAATGACGCATGAGCTCTTTTCTAGGAACATGTAGGTTTCCTCACGATGTTCTCCTTCACCGTTTTTAAGATAGCTGCATTCCGCACGCGACTTCGATAAGACTGGCAATACCATCCGTAACTTAGGAAACCAATTAATACGAAATCATAATCACACCCACCTTGTACTGTCTCCATAGGCAATAATCCTCCAAAATATCCAACATCCTGGTCATCTGTGAGAATATAAGCACCCTGGATTCTTGCTCTTGGAGCTTAGGCAGCAGTTTGTCCAGGATCACCAATTTACCACAGTTATACACCAGATGCTCATCCGTAGTGTAGGGAGGGCCCGGTTCTGCTCCGTCAAACAGATACGGGTGGTTGCAGCATTTACGGAGCTGCATCAGAATGTTCTGCAGTCGCATCTTCTCTACCTTACCAGCACCATTCACTGTAAATTAATAAAACACACTTTAAACTAAAATTAAATAGAGCACACAATCAAAAACTCTTTAAATGGAGTTAGTCTGTTTTAGTTTAGTCTGTAATGTTAAAAATATTTCTATCAAGATTTATTTCTGGACAGTAAAATTAGGTACATGTGAATGCTTTTTTTTCTGACAGGGCAACCAAGAGCCACAAGCAGCTATGCAAGAAGCACAATGGCAAGCAGCTACTGGAACAAGAAAAATCCAAATTACTTACTCAATAAAACCAGTTTAAAAAAATTGGAACTAAGAATAAAAAATTACACATTTGTAGACTGAAAACTCAAACTGATTAATAGGTTGGTTTAAAGTTATGAGGCAGATGGAGCTAAAATCTCTTAAAATAATATAGCACAGAACATTTTAAGATATATTTGACTCATTATTCACTTACCAATATCAATATCTTTCATTAGCACTTTAGTGTACCATTCTCTCTGCATTTTACTTAAGCCCACATAAACTTTTACTTCTTTCTTAGGTTTCAGCTTCTTTTCTACTTCTGATTTGAGACGTCTCAACAAGAACGGCCTCAACACAGCATGTAATCGAGATACCAGCTGGTTATCACCGAGGGCTGCATTGGTGTTGAACCAAGAATCAAAGTCCTGAGAAAAAATAATAGTTTTATTTATAATAACACTCAATAATCATATACATAGACAATACATAAATAAATGTTGGGTACAGTTCTCAAATAACACCATCTAGCCCCAAACAAAGCAAAGCTTGTACTATGATAGCCAGGTTGGTGGTACAATCTGACTAATTAAAAATATCAAAATTTGGACATTTGTTGATCAATCATGTTGAATGTCTGACGGATCTGGTTAAACACAGTTAGATATTAGTCTGGAATAGCGCATAGGCTACTTTTATCATGGGAAAACAATGGGAACGGGAATTGCATGGGTAAAACCGCAGGGTGCTGCTAGTACTTTTATAATAGTAAGTATATATTTATTATTGCACTGAAACTTGGAGTATGTCCGCAAAAGATAACTTTCATTGAACTTGTCTATTTCCTCACAATATTTTGTTTCATCATCAATCTTGTACAAAGCCCTCAAAACAATCCTCAGTGGTGCAAGCAGGAATCAAATCTATAGCCTCATACTTGAAAAATTTAACATTCCCAATAATGAGTGGCCACAGAGAAATTTATGTATAGAATCAATTCTACTTTGCTAGGATAGGATTACACTTACGTCAGAACTGTTGAAAACATCAGGCAGTAGAAAATTCAACAATGCCCACAGCTCGTGAAGGTTATTCTGCAGAGGTGTTCCTGTCAAGAGAAGCCTGTTCATGCTCTTGAACTCTCTCAGTAGCTCTGAAAGCTTCGACTTCTCGTTCTTGATGCGGTGAGCCTCATCAATCACCATGTATCGCCACGTGAATTTCTTGAACACTGATTTTTCTCGGATGATCATTTCATATGATGTAATACACACATCCCAGTTGCCAGGCATCAGCGTTTCACGAATGAATGCATTCTGAGGAAGTGAATGGAAATTTATAGTTAAATTTTCTCAGTATTCATTAAAACATAGTAGGTTATATATTTTTACGCTAGCATATTTATTATTATCATTTCATGTTGATGAGTAAATTTATGTAGTTTATTTATTATTGAAATAATTGTTACATTATTTATTATTTAAACAATAAATTTGTGTTTTTTTAATCAGTATTAGTACTAATTATTTTGCGAATCGTCACAAACTGGCACTGTCTTGGAACAGACATCAAAGTCTTACCTTCCAAAGGTTTCCCACATGTGATGGGAATATTTTAAAAATCTTCAGACTAAGACAATATAACAGGTTGTCAAGCAGCAGGTACAAATTACTTTCATTTCTATTTTTTATCTAGTTAGGTTTTTAGTTGTAATTTTTAATTTAATCAGTAAGGTGCTTAGCCTTAACAGCCATCTTGCCTGATGTTAAGTAACAATGCTTTCTATGGTGGAGCATCCAATTTACCAAGACAAAATCAATTAACTTTTGACTTTTAAATACACCCCATTGTATCAATTATAGTGTAGTTTTAAGATGTACTATACATACCCTTGTTTCTTGATCACCTATCAAACATACAGCTCTGATAGAAGGACACCATTTTTTGAACTCATTCATCCAATTTGTTAGAGTAGACTTCGGTACAATGACAATATGAGGTCCAGGTACATTCCTAGAAACACAAAAACAAATCATTTTGTTGATGTCTATCTGTGGCATTGTTGTTCATAATCAAATAGAGCCATATTCAAACATTGTGATTTTATTAAGAATAGATGTAATTAAAGTTGTGTGACAGCATTTGTGCCCGGGTTTACTTAATTTTAATTTTGTCTTTAATTTATTTCTGTAAGTTTTATCTGGACTAAAGGATAATTTTTGGGGTGAATGTATAATTTATCAATCAAAATAAATCATCAGGAACAAATACTCACTTAAAGTTCTTCATATAACCCAGAAGAGATATAGTTTGCAGAGTTTTTCCCAAACCCATCTCATCAGCAAGAATACCATTAATACCATTTTCATAGAGTGAGATCATCCAGTTAAGACCTCGGACCTGGTAGTCTCTCATTTCTCCATTTTTAACATAATGTGGAGATGACTCAAATCGGAATATAGCTTTTGTTTTTGTATTTGTCTCAGCAAGAAGTTCTTCATCTTCTTCTTGCTCTGTTTTTCGATGACGATGACTGAAAACAAATAAAACTAAAATATATAAAATGATACCAACATTGTAATACTTTCAAATAATGCATGGTAAAGTTTAACAACCAGTAACTAATGTATAACATTCTACTTACTCAGCTGCAGATTCTGGTTCAATATTTTCTTTGATCTTTTTTGGTCTACCCGCCTTCTGTTTAGGTGGGCTGCTGCCGGACTTAGGGGTGTTAGTCATAAAGTGAGAGAATATCTCCGTTTGCTTCAGTAAGAAGTCGAATCTTTTAGACCGATCTGTCTCAATTTTACTCTCAAAATCACCCTCTTTACCCCGGGACGAGGTAGTATCGCTTGACGATTCATTCTGTACAATACAATAAACTTATAATAATTGAGTACATAATTACGAGATACAAATGAACATTCATTCAAACAAGTAATTACGGAATTCTCCCCAACGTCTGCAACATCCATAGCTTCCTCAGCTTGCGCCATTGTGCTTAAAATCAATTAACTACTAGCGTGCCGAGTAGAAATCAGATCATAACTTTTAATTATGTTGTTAAAATGGAAAAGTTTGATAAACAATCGATTTTACTCTTTTACCCGGCGTGCAATTAGTGAGAAAACAATGAAATTGAACTCAGACTCCGTTCGCAACGCACGAAGCCAGTGTGACCATCTCTAAATCACGGATCCTGCCATACTGCGGGTGAAATCCTGCCAAATCCTGCCAACGCTTGAGCCAAAAAATGCCAAAATACTGCCAACCGCAATTATCGCTGTATTTATCAAAGAAAAACCATAATTACACAAGATTATGGCGTAATACAGCGCCCCGGGGTTTTATCCGCACAGTTCCCGTTCTTGTTATTTTCCCGGGATAAAAAGTAGCCCATATTTTCTTCGAGACTGTAATATAACCGTGTTACAAATTTCAACAAGATCCGTTTGTACTTTACGACGTGATTGAGCAACAAACATCCAAACATTGACATCATCATAGTAATATCATAAACTAGCAGTCCCCGCAGTTTTACTCAATTATTTCGCGATTCCGTTATTTTTTCGGGATAAAACGTAGCCTATGTGTTTTTCCAGACTAACAAACAAATAGATATTTGTGTTCCAAATATCAACCCGATGCGTTCAGACGTACAAACGTCATTCTGACATTAAAATCTCCAAACATTTCCATGTATAATATCAGTGGGATGTTAAGCATTGCAATTTTCATTGTATACCTCCATTTTTACATGTTTATACATTGATTTATTCATTATATTTAACTTTTCTTTGGTTGGTTAAAATGAAATACAACCGTCATAGAGCTGAATGTTACGACTTACGAAAGTTACAGTACATACCTACAAAACAACGAAGAAGTATAGTTGAATTTATCAGAGAATTCCCCACTAGTGACGATAATCTACTGAGTTTACTTGGGATGTGTGAGAACTAATCAACTAAATTGAAAGCGTTAGTCAATTTTGTCTATCGTTATGCTCTTATTTTCACCCCCGGGTGGTCATTATCGGGAATATGAGTTATGGTAACAAACATTTTTTCCGATCCACCAATACTGCCAAAAACTGCCAGTTTTCATAAAACGTCAACCTATCATGCCAAAGGCTAAAATAACGCCCAAATCCTGCCAAAATGGCAGGAACCTGCCACATATGGTCACACTGCACGAAGCAAAAGCGCGCACTGAATGACATTGACATTTAATTGGACATGATTGTCCAATTCGTAGGTTAAAAAAATAAACAAATAAAGGAGCCTACACGCATTGTAACTTTCGCCGTCATTTATGCCGACGCTGACTTCACTGGAACAAAAACATTGGCAGCCATGGAACTGCCGAAGTGAAAACTTATGACTCAAAATTTGCACGCTTACTTTATTCTATAATGGTAATACGATTGCATTTTGAATCAGGGGGCTCAAATCTCATTTCCAAACTGTTTTTTGACTTAATAAGCTTCCCAAAAGAGGAAACACATCGTAAACGATATTGATAAAATGTAGTGATATAAATGTAAATTATATTTGAAAGGTAACTAATCAAGGATTCTGATCCGAGTACCTAATCATCAATTCCAAAATCGATCAATGACATAATTATTAGGAAAAAAAAATGTCAGTCATAGGAACTGCCGATAGCAGTGAAAACTTATAACTCAGAATTTCATAGCTTACTTTGGAAACTACACGGGTGTAACCGGATGGTGTGCCCATCATGGCATGACCATCTGGAAATGCATCAGCATTTCCCATTGGCTGACACATTTCTAGATGGCCATGCAATGATGGCCAGGCCACACCCTTTTAGCATTTCCCATTGGCTGACGCATTTCTAGATGACCAATGGCTATGGTCCCGAGTTTACCCGAAGATTTCTTATCATACCCGATCGTGACGCTAGAATGCAATTCACATCCCACGAAAAATCTGTCTAGGTGCGCCTAAAAAGATAGATCTCTAATAAGTAACAAAATCATACAATTTTTGACTAAATTTGCCGCCCCCTAAAATCTGCCGCCCTAGGGTTCAGCCTATTTTGACTATTCATCTTTGCAGTCCCAATCCATCCCATCACTAGATACAATTTTTTGTGTTACGGTGTACGCATAAAATTTCGTTTATTTTCATTTCAATTTTATTTTATTTGTGGGCTAGAACTAGAACATTCTAGTTGGGTCTTATTTAATTTGCTGCTAATAGCTATTAATGGTTCAAAATATTACAAATGTGGAGCAGATGTAATACTAAGTAATAATATTGTAAATCACGGCAGCTTTTATGAAACCTTTCGTGTTACGAAACTAGTCGTAACTGTTATACGGATCATGCTACAGCGCTCAGAGTATAGTTATTATTCGTTTCGTAGATGTGTGCATGTTTTATTTAGGTGTGTATAGTGGCCGGCAAACAAGTTGACCCAAAATTGACGTGGAAAGGGAAAGTTCGCGCATGTACTCTTCCACCAAAGAGACCTTAAAAACATTTCTGCGCAGCTAACTTCATTGGGTCAACTTGTTTGCCGGCACTTATATATCATTTGCTTAGTTTGTGCCCAAACAGAGATTTGCTGCTCTTGTGTGAGTTTACAAATGTGTGAAATAGGTACTGAAACATACGACGGTTGGTCAATAAGTCCGTGACTTTTGGTAGAAAAACATATACAAGGTGTTGCAGAAAGGTGCAACAATATTTATGGTAGTTCATCTACATTAAGTTTTAAATCATGTATGTGAAAATTAGGCATGAAAGCTCAAACAGTTTTTTTCATTAAAAAATATTTTTTTCGTTTGTTATTTCATTTGACATACCCCTAATGGCCAGATCTCCGCACGGATTTTTGTACGATGTCACGGCGTTGGCAGCAAGGTCGTTTGTCTGCTGTACATGCTTTAGGGTTGAAGGTGGTGATTTGGTGGGAATTTTACGGCAAAATTTGACTCGAATTATCTCCTGATCTACCGTGCTGAGGGGAAAGCGACCTTGGGTGATGAAGTGTACATCAGTGTTAGAATGGACTGTTAAAATATTGTTGGGGGTAAATCCACCACGTTGTATATTAACCAAAAAACAGTTTTATTTTTCGACGTAATCTCCTTTGAGTGCTATGCACTTTGCCCAACGTTTCTCGAGTTTTTAAATCCGTTCCAAGAAATAAGATTTCAAAGTAGGCATTTGTTCCAGCGATAGTTCCTCATTCGAATCAATTTTTTTTCCACCGAGCCATTTCTTAACTTTCTCTTTGTATCTCTTTACCTAGTCTGTGCTTAAGGTTTGTGAACAGAAAGTAGTTGCTGGGAGCCAAGGATAGTTTTACCTGGGAGCTAATGCTCTGGGTTCCTAGGATTACGGTGCCGTCACATAGCGGACGTAATATAACGGTTAAAACCTTTGAGTAAGGAATACAATATAGAGTTACAAATTTCCTGACTACTATAGTGGTTCTCGTTCTCTCAATTACAATTCAATTTCAATTCAATTTTCAATTCAATACTCAAAAAGTATTGCCATAAAGAAAATATTCCACTAGGTAAGGGTAGTGCTGCGATAGTTTGATGAATTCAGCCTGTGTTCTATGCATTCTAAAATTACATTTTAAAAAGGGGTTTAATATAATATAACTAAAATAGGAGGTACTTAAATAAATACCTAATCAAAAACAGGGCAATAAAACATTTATTTCAAATTGTACTTTACATTCAACGTTATAAAAATATAGTTTGCCTGTCATATTTATATCATAGTAGCAGCTCGCCCAGGCTTAGCACGGGGCAACTCGGAACTTAGGTATAGAACATTTCAATGTTAGTAGACCTTGTTGTAGTAGACAGGCTACTATTATTTAGATGTTGTGGTAATTCAGAATGATTGATTTATTTGATAATCTGTACTTCATGAAAAATATTGCTTTATTATTCACACAATATTTTATCCTCTTCTTCGGAACGGCACATCTGCGAAATAATAATTAATTTGAATAAATAAAACAACCCAAATTATTACCAGAAATCTAGTGATACATTTAAGTTGCATAATTATTTCTGTAAAAGTTCAAACAAAAGGGTTAAATCAGAGGTGAAAATGTGTATGAATAATCTTTTATTTTGAAAGCTTAGAGCTTCATATCTACTCACACAATAGATAGGCCTCTTGTGTGAGTGGGTATGAAGTAGGTGTAGTGAGTAGGGTTTATACTAAAAGCATGATGTTATCTTGTTAGCGAGATGAGATAGTGTAAGTTAATGGGAGTTTGATGCAATTCCTACTCCAGAAAACAAGAGTTGGAATGGCAGTGGTAGAGTAGAAACAGAAGCGTCATGACCATCTAGACTAGATATGTATAATGGTAACCATGGTAACACGCCATGACCATCTAAAAATGGTTACGCATTTGTGGCCATAGCTTCGAGTTCACCCGAAGATTTATTTCATTCCCAAGCGTGATGTTTGAGTTCAATTCACGGCTCACGAGAAATCTGTATGTAGTGCGCCAACGAAACTTTTCACTTAAAAAACTAACAAATGTGAATCCGCAGGCAAAATCTAGTACGTATTATTAGTAAACGGTCAGTAAATAAACTGTCAATTATGTACCGACTTGTATATTTCATGGGTAATTTTGTAAGAAATAACTGGTCACACTTTTTTGTTTGTTTTGTTATTTAGGTTATGTTTACATTTTACATATTTTGCAAATTTTGGATTAGATACTGCCGTTATTGTATAAATTTAATTCACGTAAATATCTAGAAGGCATTAATATGAATTTCTATCAAGTCGTCATAACAAATATTGTCTACTTACGTGTAAAATGAGATTCCACTGATTTTTCTTTCACAGAGGCTATTGCAGCTTATAACACTACACAACGCACATTGTTTGGCATAAATATCACCAATCTCTTAACAGTCTTTCACAAACAAGCTTTAAATCTTCTTTAAATACACACAATATTTAATAAAACATAAAAAATCCGAGTCTGAGCTTTGAACAGACTTTTGTATGGCAACGCCATGTCAGATTTGTAATTTAGCCAGAGAAAAAGCCGGCCACGGTGATAAGGACGGAAAATCAGTATCTCTTTCTCTTTTTTTCACAAGTGATAGATAATTAGACTATCTCATTTCCGCAAGTCGTGACGTCACTTATTGTGCCCCCCTGGTTAAAACTATCTTTGATAACGGTGAATGACGTCACGAGAACGTTGTCTATGTTAACACTATGCACAGACTAAGTAGAGAGATACACTATGGCACGGTTTGTTAACAACGTAACGTAAAGAAGCGGTGACGCTATTTGAAAGACGGCCGTCTTGACGGTGTTGAATAGTTCGTGAACGTTTTTTTCGAACGTAAGATTATAGCGGTGAAGCCATATCGATATATTTTGAGTTTTTTTGACTGGAACGACCGACGTCCGTACGACGTACAGAATGGGTTTTAATTCCAACTGGAGCTGCGACGCTAATGCGCCTTCTATACGGTTTGAATAAATTATCTTCTACCCTACGATTATTTTCCTCTTATAATAGTTCATCCTCCAAGTAACTGATTAAAGCTATATTATACCATACTTGATTAAATCAAGGTCCTTCTTTTTCTCCCCTGCTTGTTGAGGTTGCTGGCTGACGACGTAATATAGCGGCAGTGGAACTTTCCACATGTCGTCACCGTAAAGACGGCCGTTTTTTTACGTCCGTAATATTACGTTCGCTATGTGACGGCACCGCAATCCTAGGAACCCAGAGCATAAGTCCGGAGAAAACGGTGGATGTGGGACGTGTTAGCAATATTACTAATTTTAATTTATCTAAGCTCGTATTGAAAGAATAGTAAGAATACCGAAATGCACTCTATGGCAACCCTAAAATTCCGGGTTTGATTTGTGTTTAGTCTGTGGCTTGATAATTTTGGCGGGAAACAATCAAGCTCTTGTTTTTGCTTTTGCTCGTAAAACATGCAAGATGTAAGGAAAATCATATACGGCAGCATATGGCAAGTCTAAGCGAAAGGTTTAAATTAAATATCGATACCGGAAATTTCAATTGTCGTAAAGGACAAAACACGACTTTTCAGGAAAGCCAAAAAACGAAAAAAAAAAAAGTTTTTGGCTTATAACTTTTTTAAACAAAGTAGTTTATTAATGGTGTCAAAGGGTACCCTAACTATTTTTTCGTGTTCTATTCATTTAAATAAACAAAATAAAACTAACTTTATAAATAACGAAAATGAGTGTCCTTTACGACCCAAAAAATAGACCTGAATGTCCTTTACTACCACGAAAAATTGGTTGTGATAAAATCAGATGTGTATTAAAGGACTAATCTTCATCATCAATGGGTAGTACGTATCAATTAAATTTAAGATTATGGGGGTAAAAGGAACAAATAAACTAAATATCTAGTTAAGAAATATGCACCTACCTACAATAGGGGTTTCTTGAGGTAGCAAAATCGAATGAAATACTACATGTTTAACAATTTTCTATTTATTAATCAAGTTTTTTCAATACAAAAGAACTATAATGTCATACAATTGACATTCTTATCACTATCACTATTAATTATTGTATTGTCTATCACTATTAATTATTGTTTTCTAACCTTAAAAGGCTTAATCAATTATGTCTTTTAAAGATACTCCTTCTGAAACTTATGTGGATGACTTTTTAAGTCTTAATCAATGTCGGTATCGTCTTCTTCGTCTTCTTCGTCAGTTTCAGGAAGACTGTCTTTAACAGTTCCTAAAGCCGGTAGATCTAAATACTCTTTATGGAAACGCTTTGGTATAGTACCATTCATACACAAACGTTTTAAATCATTGTATTTAGCGACTGGTATACAGTTAGGTTTGTCATAAAGTGATGGTAAACCAGAAATATCTTGTACTGTGTCGGCACATGTTAGATCTTGGTTTTGCCTTTTTGGTTTTTTTCCTTTGCCTTTTCCTTTTGATCCTCTTCCTTTAAATTCATCATACAATATCACTACTTGAGCATCTTCGTTTTCGTTCATTGAATATTTTACTTCCATACTTTTAACGTTTTTTTTCTTAAACGTAACAATGCGCATTGCTTTCAGCTGTATTTGCTTTTGAGAAATATTCGTAAATTTTTCAGCCACCAAACTGCCCCAATCGATAAAATCAGAATACTCCAAAACATTGATTTTGTATGGTTCAGGACGTTTTCTTGCAGATTCCATGTAAGTTGGCCATTGACTCGGACTCCAAACGATAATTCGCCTAACCTCGCGTTCAATGACCGCATGCATTGAATCGACGGGCATATAAGTATGCCCAGGTAGCAAGTAATTTATTTGTACCACTTCTATGTTTTTGGCGTTCTGTAAAAAGTGGTGTACAGCTGTTAGAACTATTTTGTTTTTGTTCTGCCCTGGGCAAGAGTCACAATAAAGTAGAACATTTTTAACAGGACGCTTATCAATTTCTAGTAGGAATTTATAAATACAGGTTGCTATTTCATTGCCACCCCTTTTTCCATCGCTCTCTCCCCATACATAACAATGTCCTATTTTGGTTTGGCTTTCATAGAATGTACAGTTATAAACGGCGTATTTCCTTGAGTAATATAACAACATACTCTCTCCGTGAGGAGTATTAAGCACTTTTTGCAGGTCGAAGCTAACAGCGAGCGTATCGTTGGAAGTTAATTTCTGATGAACTTTAAATCTCTTGTAGCTAGCCTTTTTTTCTTCAAGATGAACAGACATGTCCTTGATTTCTTTTTCTGATAATAATTCTGCTGTATTTTCAGCTTTTGTACAGATAACACATTTGTCTTTTTTCGGCGTATGGAATCGGATATTGTAATCCTCATTAAATATTTTTATAAAAACTTTTTCACTCAGGTATAATTTAGAAAGGTCTTGGCAGTGTTTGAGATAAATTCTATACAGATTTGTAGAATTTTTAAATTCTTGAGGTAAATATAGACATGTACTCTTTTTACGACAATAGTGGGAGGGAACAGCTGGAAGCTTTTCTATAAAAGCTTTTGCGTAGGCTTTATCTTCATCACTATACTTCTCTGCATGACATGTTCTCTTTTCTACGCTTGCCATACTTTCGTGTGCATTGTTCACTGTGTATAAAATGAACTTTTGGGTGATATCTAATGTGTTAATCAAAAACTTTTGACAAACTGGTCTAGATCCTTCACCTTCGTTTATAAGGTATTCAAGCGTTCGGCTTCTTCTGCTTTTTACACATTTAGTTTTTTTTCTTTTGATTGGGATTGGTTGTGCACTTCTTACGATCCAATCTTTTCGACGTTGCACATCCAGAGTCCAGAAATATTTAAATAAGCTCGTTCTTCTATCCTCTGACACTTCATAACATTTTCTAGCACATACGCCAGGTAAGCATGGGTTTTTTTTCATTGATTTCTTTTCTTTTATTTCGTTTGATCTAGTTTCATACGACTCACCAGCATTTTTTCGTTTTTTCCTAAGCTTACTTTTATTTTCTTTTTTGGTTTTTTGTTTAATTAACATTTCGGTGGTATTAGCGCTCTTTTCGTTATTATCTTTAATTATTTGTTTCGGTTTGGAGCACTTTTTCTTTTTTTTCTCACTATTTATTGAACTCTCGGACTCATTCATGCTCCAAAGATCGGAACTACCCGCTGAAAAGTCTTCATTATCAGAGAGAAAATCAACGTAGGATTTTGAAATCATTTTACGAAACGTCTTACTCTGTTTAGGGTGTTCAGAATTCATATCATGATCACTGGTGTCAGTTGTTGGATCAACATAAGATGTATCAAAAGTGTGAATAAGGGAAGGAGAACCCTTATCCTCTTCTATATCCTTAGTTTCGTGCTCAAATACCACTGTTTTCAGAGAAGTATACACCTGATGTTGTTGAAGTAAGGTAGATTGGTCAACATTGTCTGTTACTATTTCAGTACAAAAAATGTTACGAGAATGATGCGCCCGTGGTTCATGTGTAACTTTGGTAGGAATAGCCTGAGTAATCTTTTTTATTTCAGGTGCAAACACCACATCATTCGATGAAATGTCCTGAATAACTTCAGCGTAAAATAACTCGTCATCAGGAGTAGTCTGAGTCCTTTTTATTTCAGGTTCTGGCGTAAAGACAACATCACCCGGAGGAATGCTTTGAATAACGTCAGCGATAAGGGCTTCATCAATAGGAGTAATCTGAGTAATCTTTATTATAGGTTCAGGCGTAATGGCAACATCACCCGAAGGAATGTCCTGCAAAACATCATCGATAGGTGGCTTGTCAATATGAGTAATTTTTATTTCAGATTCAGACGTATAGACAACATCATTCTTAGTTATGCCTTGGATAACGTCAGTGGTAAGTACCTCATCAGTAGGAGTAGTCTTAGTTATCTTTTTTACTTCAGGTTTGGGAGTAAAGACAACCTCAGGTAGAGGCATGTCTTGGATAACGTCAGCAGTAAGTATATCTTTAGTAGGAGTAGCTTGAGTATTACAGTGTTCCAATTTTTGGTTTTGACACACAAACGGTGGTGCTAATAATATACTATTATTAGAGGAAACTACCGAATTTTCACCAAACTTAGCGGATCGTAAATATCTTTTTAACTCCCCTTTGGAAACTTTTTTATTTAGTTTAATATTTACTTTGCTTTGTTGTCGACTTATATTAGATAATGTTGAGGTCGCATTTTCACAACAATTTTCTTCATCTGTATCATCTATTACTTCACTACTATTAGTAGAAGATTGAAAAGAGTTCTCACTGGACCGCTGCATGTCCCTGAAAAACACAACGTAAATTTAGTAAGACTGCACTAAAAGTATCCAAATCCTGTCAAAGATATCGCGACAAACTATTAAAATTATTGCATTGACAATATACCATGATAGGTACGAAAAGTTTCTAATGAATCCGACGTTTCTAATTAGGTCAAAATAATGGTCAAAGATTTCATGACATAGCCATATACCTTCATGTACTTTCTACCTACAATCGAAACTAATTAAAGCGTGTTAAAAAAAGTAGTCTGTGTCAAACCAGGTGTCCAGTCAGATGTAGAATTTGATAATACCAAGTACCATCAAAATTAACATTAGCACAATTGACATTCAAATACGTAAGTAAGTGTGATTTTGCACACACTTTTGCTTTATATTAGTGTGATATTAATTTGAAAAATGAGACTTACGTTACATTATTATTATCGTTTTCATATTTATCTTGCACCAATATTTCTTCAAGAATTGGACGCTTTTTGGACGGATTTTCATAACTTGAACTGCTTTGGTCAGGATCACAATATTGCTTAGCATCGACTCTAAAATAGTAAGAAAACAATAGGCGGTAAATTTATAACGAACCAAACGAAGTGAAGATGTCTATAAGTCTATTGAGACAGTTTATCCAATTTGCGTGAAATTTTGTAGGTTTGTTGATTGGTTTATAAAATTAGCAAGTTTGGAGATGAGCTAAATTGGTTTAGGGATTCTGAACATAATGGGAATCCCAAGTAGCAAGTTGCGCGCGAAACACTACCCGTAAATTAGTAGATAGTGGTTCGCGATGATGTCCTTTACGACGTAAGTCTTAGTACACAATGTGTAGCAGATTGATGTCGTAAAGGACATCATTGTAAACAAAATTTGCAAAAATAAACTCTAACTACCTTAAAATAGGCATAAACTGTAAAAAAACATGTCTTTATATCAAGACGTCGGAATTTTAGGTGCACGCTAGATGTCTTTATTATAAAGACGGAGAATGCCGAAGGAGTAATTCGCGTTACGGAGAGAATATCAGGATAAAAATTAACGTATGGTATCTAGATTATAAACTAGGTACCTGTGGACGAAATTTTATCCAATTGACATAGACAGAAAATAACGTTACAAAATCTAGTAAATTCCATACTGAATCTAGGTACCTATATCACGGTTCAGGAGAAACATACCGTAACAGACAGACGGGCAGTGAAGTCTTAGAAAGGGTTTTTATTTTGATTTGCTTTTTTAGGGTTCTAAGAGGACTGGCAACCCTGACAAAACAGGTAGGTGTCATAATTCAGACCTAACTATCCTAGAATTTACACATAAGTAGGTACCTATTTATTTTCATTAATTTTGTAAGAATACTAGATTACAGACGAAAACATAGTATAAATCATCGTAATACTACATAATACCTACCACCCTAATTTTTTCCTTGGGTCACTTTAGTTTAAATTACATAACTGACATTACCTAAAATATTGTAAATAAATCACTTACCGTAACATCTTGCTTTGGTGCCGTGATATTGAATCAACTTTTCTTTTTCTTGATTCTAATGAATTCAAATGTTTTTGTGTTTTTCTTTCTGCCATCGTTAATAGTCATCACACAACACGTCAATAACCTATGGCGGTATGGCTCACAGTGGCGTCGCGAAGTGGATCGTATGAGTCGCGGTCCTCCCTCACCCGCTACTTACACCCCCGTTGCCCTAGTTTCGTAACTCCGATCATCTTGTAGTAACATGTCGGTACCTGTCCACTCAAAATGCGTTGTTGGGTTTATGAGCGAGACAAAAACTATAAATAACTTTTTCTAGGGTTGTAAAGGACAGTACAAAAACAAATGACCTTTACGCCCTAATTATGTTAGATAAAGAAAATCATGGATTAGGTCGTAAAGGTTTCGATTTTCAAATACCATGTTTACGCCCTTTTTATTTGTAATAGTTAGTCAAAGTTTTAATGTCGTATAAATCGTTCTATGAAAAATGGTAATTACGACCTCATACATAATAAAAACATGACTTTACGTCTCTTATTAGGAAAATAATTTTACGATACATCCCAAATCATAAAAAAATACATTCTATGGCTGTTGAAAATCAGGGTCGTAAAAGACTTTTTTTTGAAGATAGAATTTTTTGAAGTACACCATTTGATAGAGCTCGCGACGCTGATTCCGAATATATATATAACTCATTTTCGTCAAAATGTCCTTTACGACAATTGAAATTTCCGGTATCGATATAATATTTATTAATAGAAATAATAAGTACATTGACATTTAAAATATAAAACAATTGACAATTTAGAAAAACTTAAGATTAAACACAAACACCAAGTAATAATAATAATAAATAACAATGACAATTAAATTTTATGTTAAAAGTTATCACATAGGTAACCCACCCTGCACTGTCCCTGGTGCAAAGGAGCCCAAAATGCTGGCAGCATTGCCCCGTTGAATTGCAATAGAAATCCTTTGCACCAGAAACGAGCCAGACCGGGCGTCACCGCCTAAAGTTTTAAATTAAACGTAGGTACTAGTAAACTGATAAATATTTAAGTAAAGGTGATAATTGTACATCTGTTACTGAATAGGTAGGTACTGTAAAGCGTTTTTATGTAATGTTATACCTACAATAAATGTACTAGGTACTTCAGCTGCACAAGGCAGAGCTATGAATAAGTTGGTACGATGAAGGATTGATTCCAAAATATAAAGCTGTAGATTGATCATAGCTGTTTTATTTATGGACTAATTGTGTTCTTAATTTAGAATAAATTACGTACTTAACCCTATTCTTGACATGGTGTACAATTTGATATGTAGAACTTTCGAAAAATATTGAAAAGTCCCAGAACATACCTTAGTTTTTTTAATGATATAGAATAATCAGAAATATTGTACCTATTACACCAAAAATATTTTTATGTTATTGATAACACTAAAATAATAATTTGATGCAAAATAGCAGACCGATTGAAAACGTCTGCGCAACGCAAGATAAGATTTATTTTTTTATCGTATTTTGATTTAATTTACTACATTTACAGTTTGTTTTACATAGAATACAATAGGTACTAATTAGTCGTAGAATCTTTTTTCGCATTCAAAAAAGTGTAGTAAATAAATGTTATACGATGTTTTTTTCGAATGTATCAAATGTGACACGTTGCCAGATTGCTGACGTTCTTGCTAGTCTATTGGATTTTTATCGGATACACTTCGGAGAGTGTGTGACTGATTTACATGATCTAATACCACCTTGTCTTTTTTGTGTCGGAATGTTCGTAGCTCGAAAAAGCGACATCGTTTCATGGTTGATGTTCCAAAGACACGAACGTGATAAGAACGTCTAGGCTGTGGAATACGTTGCCTGAGTGGGTTTTCCCCGATGGTTACAATCTTTGTGTCTTCAAATCGAGAGTGAATCGGTTTTTTCTAGGTAAACACGCTTCATCGTAGACCGCATCGTCGCTTAACATCAGGTGAGATGTCGGTCAAGTGTAAGCCTATAAAAGTAAAAAAAAAAGATACTTTAAGCATAGCATTCCATTAAATGTTCCCACAGCTGGGACTCAGGGCCTTCTCTTGCAAGCAGAGAGTCAAGGCCATCATAATGTACCACACTGGCCCCGTGCGGGTTTGCGGATGACGCACGATCTAAAAAAATCTTGAAACTTGCCTCGCGATGTTTTCCTTCACAGTTTTTTCCCACAGTTGGGGTTCGGGGCCCTTCTGCCTCAAGGAGGATCCAGGTCTTAATCCAGCACGAGGGCCCTGTGAGGATTGATGGTTAACACATGACCTCGAAAGATTCTATGCATGTGTCGGTTTTCTCACGATGTTTTCTTTCACCGTTTTTGAAGTCAAAACTTCTTTAGGCGCGCTATAGACAGAATTTTCGTGGGCTGTGAAATGGATTCATTAATCGTTACGCTTGGATATGATAATGGATCAGATCGGATATGAAATCTTCGGGTAAACTCGGTAAAAACGGCCAGGTAGGTACCAGGGCAACAGAAACAGTAAAGAGTTTCGATTACCTACCTCCAACAGCCCAGCGTTTATCTCAAGATACCAGGACAACAGAAATATAAAAGAGTTGCGTTTGCCCCTAGGTACCAGTACCAGGCCAACAGAAACAGTAAAGAGTTGCAATATTTTGTACAACTTCGTTCCATCAGAATGTCCCTTGACACCTCCCAAGTATTTCGAAGTGAAAACTTCTTTTGGCGCGCAAGCGCGCTTTTTGACAGATTTTTCGTGTGGTGTGAATTGAATTCTAGCGTCACTGGCGTCACACTCGGGTATGATAAGAAATCTTCGGATAAACTCGGGGCCACGCCCATTGGCCATCTAGAAATGCGTCAGTCAATGGAAAATGCTAACGCATTTCTAGATGACCATGCCATGATGGTCAGACCACGCCATCCGGTAAACCCGTGTAGTTTCCAAAGTAGGCTTCAAATTCTGAGTTATAAGTTTTCACTTCTATCGGCAGTTCCTATGACTGCCATTTTTTTTATTTATTTAGCGGTATTACACACATGGCTTCGAAAATACAGTGGCGCGTGTGGCGTGTACGACTAGACTCTGTTCTTGATCTTGTGCATCTACCTTGATCATTTGGCAATCACATTTATAAGGTAAGGTTTTTGAAGTGAAAACTTCTTTAGGCGCGCTATAGACAGAATTTTCGTGGGCTGTGAAATGGATTCATCAATCGTCACGCTTGGATATGATAATGGATCGGATCGGATATGAAATCTTCGGGTAAACTCGGTAAAAACGGCCAGGTAGGTACCAGGGCAACAGAAACAGTAAAGAGTTTCGATTACCTACCTCCAACAGCCCAGCGTTTATCTCCAGATACCAAGACAACAGAAATGTAAAAGAGTTGCGTTTGCCCCTAGGTACCAGTACCAGGGCAACAGCAAGTTTTCACTTCTATCGGCAGTTCCTATGACTGCCAATTTTTTGAAGTGAAAACTTCTTTAGGCGCGCTATGGACAGAATTTTCGTGGGCTGTGAAATGGATTCGTGATCACGTGATCATCACGCTCGGATATGATAAGAAATTTCGGGTAAACTCGGGATGCTAGAGCGAGAAAGATAATGTGGTCAACAAACGTGCCAGACCGAGAAAGATAATTGTTAGAGGAGGACATGGGACAATAGATACTCTCTCTCTCTCTCTCTCGCTGCTCGCTACCGGCAACCAGTGTTGACACCTTAGCGACTTTGTCGCTGAAACTAACGAATTTTTAAAACCTTTTAGCGGATTTAGACGACGTGTTACCGACAAAGGGGAATATACTAGTGTAGTGTAGAAGGTTGGAGAAGGAAAAACACAAGGTCATTGGGAGTCAGATCATATTTATAAGGAAATTAACTCATTCTCTCAAACATTAACAACATGGAAGTCTACCTTCCAATTTCTATACATACTGATAAATATACGCACATTATAGCAGGAACTTTCCCAATTATATTATTAACATTTTATTCAATCATTTGTATTTTCGTTTGAATCTTACATGATAATAATGTTAATTATTGCCTTAAGTTATTCCTTTTCCCTTAACATTGTAGGTACTTAGACCAGTGCCATTTTATATTCTTACTAGCAGCTATATTTCCGGGATAAAAATAGCTTATGTATTCTTCCAGAATGTTATTCCCTTAATAATTAAATCATAAAATAATTTTAACAAAAAAAAGAACCGACTTCAAACAGTAAACTAAAAAGTAAAAAATAAATCTCTTTACCACAAAGTAGAACGTACTTTGATTAATTTGAACAGACATGATTAAATAAGTATTTAACAATTCTGAAGTCGGTGCCAAGTAAAACAACTACAGCTGAAGCTAATATTAGTAGAGTAGTAAATCGAACTGACATTTGGAACATAGACAAGTTGTTGGGGACATAATGTATGATAGACAGGAAGGTTGTTGCAACATTTACTTGGCACCGACTTCAGAATTGTTAAATACTTATTTAATCATGTCTGTTCAAATTAATCAAAGTACGTTCTACTTTGTGGTAAAGAGATTTATTTTTTACTTTTTAGTTTACTGTTTGAAGTCGGTTCTTTTTTTTGTTAAAATTATTTTATTTTACGATTTTAAGTGATGGTTAGATGAATAATTCTTGAATTAGGTGAAAAGATAAAGAAAAACCTTGACTAGTAGAATAATATTCACTATGATAAAGTGTTCAAATCCAGGATGGTCGATGTACTCAGACCTGTAAAATGGTCCTCAGTACCCATGTGGGTGCCAAGTTCTCATCAATATTTAAGAGTACATGAATCAAGCACAAACACTAGCTACTGTAAACCGTTAAACAGTTCACATAACTGTTCTTTGTCTTCATCGTCAGACCCCTAATAACAGTCACATCCCACCTAGGTATGTGTAAAGTGCTCATCGATACAGCTTTATCAAGCCTATACACAAGGTAACTGCTGTAGATCGTTGAGGAGTAGCCTCGACTGTCTTTCGGTTCCTTCATCGGATCGACTCCAGACCTTCATTCAATTGTAGTGCTTTAAAATACTTAATTGAAACATTTTCAAACGCACTAGTCCACCCTTGCAGTTTTTAAAGGTCTAACGATTAATTAATTAGTTACAACGCGATTGAGCAACAAACATCCAAACATGGACATTTATAATGATGATGAAAGACAGTCCCAAGACATCTAGACGTAAAGTGCTCATCAATACAAATTAATCAAGCCCAAACACAAGATAACTGCTGTAAATCTTTGAGGAGTTCCCTCGACAGTATTTTGGCTCCATCATCGGATCGCTTCCAAATCTTCGTAGTGCCAAACCAAAATAAATTGTAGTGCTTGTAAATACTTAATGGAAAAATTAACAATCGCGCTTGTCGCCCCTACAATTTTTGCAAGTTATCTTCAATTTCTGCAGGATTCCATCATCAGATCCTGGTTTCCTTATCATGGTACCACCCTTGGAATGTCTCCTATCCAACAAAAAAAGAATCATCCAAATCGGTTCATAAACAACGAAGTTATCCGCGAACAAACATAAAAAAAAAAAAAAAAATATACGGTCGAATTGAGAAACCTACTTTTTTTTTAAAGTCGGTTAAAAAAAAAAAATATACGGTCGAATTGAGAAACCTACTTTTTTTTTAAAGTCGGTTAAAAACCGGCGACTTTGTTTCATAACTATTTGGCGACAAGCTCAAAATCATAGTGGCAACACTGACGGCTACCAACTCCAAAAGACTTTTCTTTGGGCGGGAAAACACGACGGGTGCTTTAAAATTTTCACAATGAAATTAATTAGTTTTGCTGTGTTAATATTTCGTTTCTTTCGTGTAAATATTTAGTTTTGTATATAGTCAATAGTATAAATAAATATGAGCGTCGCTAGCGACGGGGTGACCCCGTCGAACAGACCAGAAAAAGAAAACTATTGAAGCCAAATCCAAGTGAAAATGTTTCTTACAAACTATTTAGAAAACCTCTTTATAAGAGAAAGAGACTATTCCCAGAAAATCGTAGTGGAGACTGTGTAGTGTATGTGGAATCGACGGAACAGGAGAAAGTCGGTAACAAAAATCCTATTACACTCACCAACCTTTTTGCGGACATTGTTAGGGGCATCATAGGGGTGCACCGTGTGAATGATACAAAGTTGGAGTAACTTTTAAAGCCGGCCCCGGCCAACAACTTTTTGAACATGGACACTTTTTTTACTAACCATAAATGTGTATACAATCTGGGTATACAAATAAGTACTGCCTGAGTAACCATAGTATTTATTTCGCGCGGACTAAGTCGCGGGTAACAGCTACTTTGTATATAAATAAAATTTCAATAAATATTTACTTTAATTTCTGGCTTGTTTTACTCGTTTATTCAACTAATACGATCCATAATATTTTATTATAATACGACATACCTATCTAATACAAAAATCAGCTAATGAAGTTTTCACTTCTGCCGTGTGGTCTTAAGCACACACCATTTTTTTTTTCAAAAGCAGTCTGTTACCTTTAAAAAAATTGGCAGTCATAGGAACTGCCGATAGAAGTGAAAACTTACAACTCAGAATTTTATAGCTTACCTTAGAAACTACACGGGTGTACGAGGGCGTGGCAAACAAATAAGCAAAAATCAAACATACATAGACATAATAATAATATACATATTTATATATTATTTCCATCGGTACATCTAATTGGTATTCGTAGGAGTACTTACCGTATCTACTGATTTTTCCGACCACTATCTCGTATTTTTTCTGTTTTAACGACGTACCTATAAGAATAGTTTTCGGAGGTCGTCGCCGTTGTGTTGGTACACTTAGGTACGATGCAGTACTTATAACGTATTGTAGGTATATTTTACATGATAATACTTGCTGATGTGTTGAGCTAACGAGTACTAACTACGAGCTGCGGCAAACAACTTTACTGCCTGGGCGCTGCGTCGTTCGCGAGGCGATCGACACTTGTGACGTCATCGAGGTGTTTGGGGGCCGCGCGTCATATATTTTAAAATGGGAAGGAAAAGCTTTATAACTTCGTCATTTGTAGAGATATTTAAAGTAAAAACACTGGGTTTTATTGTAGCTTTAGCGTGTTTTTTTTAATTAAAAGTAAAACAAATGGTAACTTCCTTATCAAAATTCAGTGAACCACTTTTTTATCATTGACATCGACTGTGCAGAGTCTCCATAGTATTTTCTAACTTTTCTTTGGTTTGCGTAATGGTTTTTTTTCGAAAACGTTCTGTTGAAAAAGCGCGCGCTTTTCTTTTTCCAAGGGCTGCCATAGACAAACCAAATTATAGAACGAGTTCAAACTTTGACAGCTAAGCGTTGTTGACCAATCACCATACAATAATAATTTTATAAAAAAGGCGGAAAATGCAAAAAGTCACGGGTCACGGTCACGGTCACGCGACTTATCCGATAATCCGATATCCGACTTATTGACCTGATGACCTGCCCTCGTACGTTCTCCCCGTGCCCCGCAAAAAAATAGGAAAAGTTAGTTAGCAAGCGAAATGTCTTTGCTATGGTAAATCCTCAAATATTTACACGAATAAATATTATTAATTAAGTAAAACGAATTTTCGCTTAATTTCCATTTATTGCTTCCTTAATACGACTGTCCAAATATTCATTTTTCTTCTCAAATGTGTCTAAAGCAGAAAATACGTTCCACAAAATCTGAAACCAAAAAGAAGTGAGTGAAGACTTTCTGATAGAATGTTTATTAATCTAATGAAAATAATGTGCACAATACACCCCTAGCGGGACGTCAGTTCAGGTCGATCACCCCCACCCTGAATTAGAATGAAAATAACACTTATCTAGTACTTAATAAATTACTAGCAGCGTTCCGCGTTTTCACTCGCAATGTTCCCGTTATTTTCCCGGGATGAAAAGTAGAGAATGTGTTATTCGTTATTCCAGACTATTTCTATTAGTGTTCCGAATTTCAATCTGATCCGTTCAGGTGTTTCGTCGTGATTGAGTAACAAACATCTAAACTTTCACAATGCCACTGATATTATTTATGTATATGGAGCTATAGGATGCTTTAAAGGTTAAAAAGTAGGTACCTAGTAACTGTACTAATGAAATTCATCACTGAGTCTAGCAAATTTCATCAGAAAAATCCTACTAAAATTATAAACGTGAAAGTTTGTAAGGATGTGTGTTTATTACTCTTTCACGCAAAAATTACTGAAGGTATTTGGATGAGATTGGGCACATAGATAGATAATGATATGGAATAACAGGCTATTTTTATCCAGTGAAAATAATGGGATCAGGATCTACGCGGGTGAAACCGCGGGTCGCTCCTAGTTTATAATGTTAGTAGGATAGGATTGAGCAAAACAATTTTTATATTATATAGGCTGTGGGATGTGATAACTGAGTGGGGTTTTCGTGACGCTACAATCTTAGGGACTTCAAGTTGAGAGTGAATCGGTTTCATCTAGGGAAGAACACTCCATCATAGACCGCATCGTCACTTAACAACAGGCGAGATGGCGGTTAAGTGCAAACTTATTAAAAAACCAGGACGTCTACTCTCTTTCTACGAAAAACGTAATTTCGAAATAAACTCGCGACTTTCCTACTCTGGTTCTACTTCGGTCCGTCGTTTCGTCCGTTTAAAGTTTAAATGTTCTAAGTCTCTAATTCGAACATTTAAACGTCCAACAATGTTCGATCAGACGAAACGAAGTAGAACCGCAGAGGAGTAGGAAAGTCGCGAGTTTATTTCGAAATTACGTTTTTCGTAGAAATAGAGTAAACGTCCAGATCTCAAATCCTTCTCTCTAGAGCCTTCTCTCCCTTTAGGAAGTCCTACATAGACACCATACAAGTGCTACCTACCACTTGTTGAGTATGGTAAGTGAGAATGGTTTGTACATAGATATAAAATCATGGATACATACTACCATAATTAGATATTTCCATTATTTTAAGAAGTTATTCAGAATCATAAAATCCATTAATTCAAAATAAATAAATTACCCCTTTGGCGAGACACAGGAGACATAGGATGACATTCCAAGACAAAGCTTTTTCCTGTCTTACAGCTATTGAATTAGGTATGTGTGTGCAAATATAAATAAATTTACCAAACTAGCATGGTAACCCAGTTGTCTCAGCTCCTCAATCTTCACATAGAAAGCTCCAGTAGGTGTGTTAACTTTATGTATAATGCCATTCCTTCCCGCAACCACCAAAACAATCCACACATTGTCATCAGGCGGCTTTCGAATTGACCCAAAAGAGTTGGAAGTTATTTTATTAACAACAGGCACTGGAGTTCCATCATGGGAGTTGCATAAAATAATATCTGGAATAAATCAATTAAACTATTAGTATCATAGTTTGGCAATATTTTTTCAAAAGAATATTGAATTAGTCGTCAGAAATAATTGGTAGTCTGGTTGAAGAGAAAGAAGAATCCGACAATTTTTTTTTTACATGGAAGAAACGCATTTACTCTTACGTAACCATCCGCCTGGGGGACACGGTCGGGTTATGTCGGACTCGACACCAGGATTGGTGCCCCTACCGACTAACGCTACGTATCCGGGCCCGCTTCTAGGGCACACCCCCGTCACCAACGCACCTCCTAAACCCAAGAGATGCCGTGACCACCTTGGAGACAAACGAGAAACTGGATGCCAAACGCCGCCGCGCCCCCCAATTTCGCGGCCTAACTTTGCGCCGGTGTCCATACACCGCGAAACCTACATATTGGCGTGGGGCGTCGCAAAGCCTAGACGAGCGGCCCTATCTTGGGTTTCTCTTAGCTTCACCGTGGGTGACCAGCCCTCCCCCTGCTCCGATAATGCAATTTAATCCTTCGGCGGATCCTCGATTTTAGTAGTCTTTGCAGAGCATCCTCGATTGTAGAACTCTGCCAGAGTTCACTTAGGGAAGTACCACATCTTTGCCAGTTCTTCTACTGCCAAGCAGTAATGTGCAAACATCACTATGTTCCAGTTTGAAAGGCAATGTTTCCAGTGAAATTATTGGGCATGTAGATAAAACATCTTATATCCCTGGGTGACAAGCGCAGTGCAGTCATAGGTATTGATTTGGACTCTTCATGTCCATATCCCAATAACTGCTTGTCACTGTGCTGTTATGGGCAAGCATGTTGCTTACCATCAGGGACATGACCTAATTGTCTCGTCACTCCATACTTTAAAAAAAATCTCACACAAGCATGGCATAATCATAAACAGTCAAATTTAATTTTATAATACTGCTGGGACTTGGGACCTTATGTTATAAAGAGAGATTCAAGGGTATTCACCTCATTGGCCAACTGCAAAGTAAATAGGTATAACAATAAATAAATATTGGTGGACAATTCACACACAACACCATCTGACCCCAAACTAAGCAAAGCTTGTGTGATGGCGGTCAAATAGCTGATATATGTATTACTTATATAGTTTTTAAGTACATACTTATTATACATAGAAACACACAGACACAGTGCAAACATTTTCATTCATCACACAAATATTTGCACTGGGTGGGAATCGAAGCCACAACCCTCGGCTTCGCAGGCAAAGCTACTACCGTACTACCAACTAAGCCACAAGGCCATCAAATGATGAACAAAAAAGTTATAATCAATGTGCAAAATGATTTCTTAGCTAACCAATGACTTATTTACCTACTAGCAGTGTCCCGAAATTCACCCGCATAGTTTTTGATCCTGCAGGTCTACTACGAAAACAAACTCCGAATGGTTGCATCTGACCGACACACAGAGGAGTATTCGTTAGATAAAGTCGATCAAAAGTCGATTTTAAAAATGTTGTCCGTGCCTACTATTTTATGTGTATAGTTAAAGCTTAGTAACGGTCACATCACTAGGCAGCTATTTTGATGACGTCACTATCCCCCACCAATCGTGACAGCAGTCGAAGCCCAGCCATCGTGTGAATCGCTTGTCTGTGTTTTTGTGCTTCGATAAAAACTGCATATTTCAAACCGTTTTTTGAGTTCTCGTGCTGTGAAATCATACTAAAGTCGTAATGGATGTTGATGAAGAAGGTATGTACATAAATATAAAATACTTTTTTCTTGTCTTGTTACTGAAAAAGTGTCACTTTTCATTATTTACTTTCAAAACAAAAAAAAAATACGGATTTTTTCTTAAATCTTATGTTCAAAAGTCTTTTTGTGTATGAGTTAAGCTTAGTTAAGGTATAGTTTAATATGTAACAAATAATACACTTATTTTTACTTGTGTTTTTAAACTAAAAACTCCCGCATGTACACGCCTTTTTATAAAAATGAATTTATTAGGTAACTAGGCAAAGGAGACGGCTCATTTCTGCCCCAAGTCGTTTCAAGTTTAGGTACTTAATTAGCCCCGGAGACCTAAACAAGTAATTTAATTAAAATAACATATAATTAAATAATTCAAACTGTACATTCAATACTAACCTGCCAAGCGGGGATTGCAAATTGGTGATTAAAAAGTACCTTAATGACTATGTATAAGTAATTTTGTATTAAGGTACTGTAGTTCCATAAAACGAAACTAGATGGCGTTGTACGGCGTTAAAACACGCTAGCGAAGTTTATGTGAATTTAAATAAACCTGTTAAGGTTTAGTTCGTGGTTTGTCTTCGGGTCAGTACCCGATAAATAAATACTACGGTGAACACTCCTTTCATTTGTACCTATGTCCTATGTGTACAGAGTATAGTCAAAGTCAGCCATGTTTTTCTCATCTAAGTTCAGTTGAAGTTTGATCTATTCTATGGTACAGTAAAAATTTGTTCGAAACTCACACAACAAATGGAATTTCTTTATTTTTCCAAAGGTTTTGTAATTTTTTTGTGGTTTGGCCGAATCTCCGATCCTTCTCTTTGTTGAGTCGACATTATTCTGAGCACAGTACGTCGCTAAGTAATGAATTTACTACCTTCTTTTAGTAGTAAGTACATAATCACGTTCTTGACTACCTACTTGCGGCGTTATTTTTTTTTCAATGTTTTAGTTGATATCTTTTAAACCCCGCTATGCAGGATAAAAACATAAACGGTTCCTAAATATATATTCAAAATCCTATACAATGATCCCATTTTGGTCAAGTCTCTTGCACTTTTTCTGTGGGGCAAATGCCCATGGAAAATGGGCCGTCTCCTTTAGTATTTTTTGTAGATAGTAATTAAATTTTTCTTTTTTTTTCAGATTTTTAAATAAGCGAAGTAGAAATGACTAGAAAATCACTTTATGATATCATGAAAGAGTGCTCTAAGAGTCCATTCGCCGACGAAATAAATACGGAATGAAGTCGAAAATGCCTTCAGTGAAGACGAATCAGGGCGTCTACTCTCTTTCTATTGAAAACGTAATTTCGACACAAGTTTCGCGACTTTGCTACTCTGTTTCTATTTCGTTCCGTTGTTCATTGCGATCGAACTTTTTTCAACGTAAAAGTGTGCTAAGGCTACTCTAATTCACGAAAGTTGAAACGAAAATTTGAATTTGACAGCTCATTTTTCTTAGTTTTAACCTCAAAATCGACGACATCAAAAGTGTTACCTTTTGTTTTGCGGATGATTGATTTTTTGGCAAATTGTAACTTAATATGGTTGCAAAAACTATGTTAATTGAAGCTGCTGTACGTAAAGACCGTTTGGAGCGTAAAAAGAGCCGGTGTCGCCTGCGCAGTGATCAATTTCATTTTTCACAATTCCAATTTTTCCGACTTAGAATTTGGAGGAAATTATAAGCTTAGCCTGGAATTGTTTGACGAGTTTATAGTGCCTAGAAAGTTACGGCTGGTGTAGACGGGAGAACTGCGACTGTCAATCCGGAGACCTCGGGTTCAAAACCAAGCGCACCACAGTCTTCCCGATGTTATGAATTTAATGCCGGTTGATGTCCTAAGAGAAACAAATTCCTTCTTACCCGAAACGGAAAAAGCATTGAAAATTTTGATCGCTTTACCATGCACGACCAGCTGGACAGTAGAACGATACATTAGCAGCCTCAGAAGACTAAAAACATACCTGAATAATTTTAGTGATAAACTGGTTGAAAGTTTTGCAAAAATCCCTGCAGGTTATGTTTTAATTAAATAATATTTTTGTTAAAATAAATAATTATTACTGTGTTTAAAAGTTTGATTTAGTTATTATGCTGTCGAGGATTTGTGAAGTTTTATACATTGATAATTACAATTGTCATTGAGGCAAAGATTCCTAAGTGTAATATTTCATGCAGTCGACTCCATAATATTTATTGCATCTCATTAGTTATAAGCTGGCAGCGCCCTTGAATGCCGCTAACAAAATGGTGAAGGTAAACAATGTGAAGAAACCGACATGTACCTAAAATCATTTGAAGTTATATGTCATCCACCAACCCGCACTAGGCCAGCATGGTGGATTATGGTCTTCTCTCGCAAGTGGCTTGAAGAAGGCCTCGAGTCCCAGCTGTGGAAACGTTTAGTTGGCTGTTTGTCCCTGATATGAAAAATGCTAGCATCACTGGATTGAGCCCGCTTCTAACTTAAATGTATAATAAACCTACCAGAAAAAAAGTGGGATGTTGTGAAATAATGTATGTGCCAAGCTCTCTTTAGTATAGCTATCAACGTAAGCCAATTGTTATGTACCTCATTGGTGTGCAATTATGTATATTATAATGATTTGGTTTAATGTTTATTGTTGCTTTTCTAGAGACTATTTTACTAAAATCGTTCAGCTATTTGAAAATAAACTTTTGTTGATGGGATTAAAGATATCTTCAAATCAATAGTGAAGCTGTTTCTTCTGGGTTAGCATGCTCCACCATAGACTTCTTTGTCGTTTAACATCAGGCAAATGGTGGTCAACTGTAAACCTATAATAGTATACAAAAATGTAATTTTAGAGTTATTACATCCAAACATCATAAAAATTCACCCAGCCATTTGGAAATTATAAATTATGTATTGGGGGTTTTTGTTTATGTAATAAAATAGCATTTTATCTTGGTATTGTATTAAAATTTATTAAGTATATCTTCATATTCTCTGAAATCCCCACACATGTCCTGCCAGGAAATTCATAATCATCTCTTTATTGCGATATGTAGGTGCTTAATATAATAGATGACAATAGTTAGGTAGCAAAAGTATATCATATCAAGTCTTTCTGCATGTAACAAAAACATAGGTCAATAACAATAAACATTATTCTCATTGTATTCATATTTAAGTAATTATTATAAAATTCAGTACACATTACTTACAACTACATACTCAACAAATATAATCAGAATTATACTAACTAAGAACATGTCAAGTACAATGAATAGATAATGTCAAATAACAAATCGTAATTCAGTTTTTCTAGCATAAAAGCCCTTGTGCGAGGCGTAATAACGCCTTGCTTTAGAGGTGGGTCCCGGGGCGGTTGGCCCGGCTGTGTGGCCAGGACCGCCGGGGGCCCGTAGCTCGGGCTCTTCATGTTCTGGCTCTCTGCGCACCGCGGCGGCGATCCATGTGCCGCCGCAGGAGAGAGCCCTCTTCGCTGAGCGTCCAACGCTGTTTCTCCCGTGCGCCTGCGACCTCCCTGGCCTGAGTTAGCCCGGGGCGCAGGCGCAGGGGAGGTTTGTTGCTCAGTCCGGGTTGAAGGGCCGACCGCGTGCCAAGCGCTATCGCGCGGCGCGGTGACGGCCCTCGTGCGCGGCGTCTTGTCTTGTTGGGCTTGTGGGGCTAGGGATGATCCCGTAGGCCCGTGTTTCGGGCTCTTCTTGTTCACAGCCGCCCGTGCCTGAGTCTCGTTCGGGATTGGAGGGCGCGAGCCAGGAATGGGAATTTTCCTGCGGCGCGCCTCGTTTCGAATGACTCGGCACTGGCGGCTGTTAGCTGCGTGATGCCCCCGGCAGTTCGCACAGCACAAGGGGGCATCCTTAGGGCGGGGGCAGTCCGCCCCGGCGTGTGGTCCGCCGCACTTAACACACCGCGGCGTGCGGTGACAGTGGGCGGACGAGTGACCGAAGTGCTGGCACCGGTGGCACTGCGGCACCGAGGTCCGGCCCCTCCACGCCTCGATGGTAATTCGAGGCATGTAGAGGAGCTCAGTGACGCAGTACAGGGCGTCCAGCTTCTCGTGTGGCATCTTCTGCAATTGTATGAAAAATATCTTCCGTCGGGCGTTCGGCCGGTGCGGAAGAGGTCGGCAATATGTGGCCGGGAACCCTAGGTCCTTCAGGGCTTGTACCACTAGGTCCGGCTCGGTGTTGTGAGGTAGCCCCCAGAGGGCTATCTTAACGGGCTTGTCTTGGTCGAGAGCGTAGCAATGGAACTCGCACCGTGGGTTCCTCGCCCGCTCCTCGACCAAGTATCGTTGAATTCCCCGAAATTCGTCGTCCGATTTGGGGAAAAATCTTAGGCCTTGTAAGTAAGGCCTCACGTTCGGTGTGAAACCTAGGCGATCCTTAATCGCGCCGACGTGGACCTCCCAGTTGTCCAGGTGGTCCACGATTATCGGCGGGTGGTTGCCGCCGGCCTTCGTCCCGGCGGGTTGCGCGGGGGGCTGCAGCGGGGTGTGCGGGGGGGATGGCGAGTCCCTCCGCGAGGCGGGGGAGGCTGCCATCTGGCTGTAGGATGGCGCCGACGACGGAGTGGGCGACGGCGGTGGTAGCATGTCGTCGTCGCTGTCCAGCTCCGCTCCGGTGGTCGCGTCATCCTCTTCCATAGTGGGCCATGTTGGTTCAATGGTGTTAAATGTCAGCTCGGCGGGGTTCGCCGATGTCGGGCCAGACGCCATCGTAGGAGCGGGCGTCGGCTCGGCGGCGGTCGCCGGCTCGGGTATGGGCCATGCTGGCCCAGCTGTTTGGGATTCCGGCATAGTGTCGAGCGGCTCCGTGGCCACGGGCGCTAGCTCGTGGGCAGGGGCCGGCCCGGTAGCGCTTACCGGCCTTGTAGTGGTCCATGCTGGGCCAGTTGATGATGTTGACTGCACGGCGACGATAGCCGGCTCTGTAGCCGGCCCGGCGTTGCGTGTCAACTCGGCGGGCGTCGTCGGCCTGTCATTGTATGACGGCATTGCGGGAACCATCGGTCGGGCGGCACACGCCGTCTCGATGGGGGTCACCGGCCCGGCGGTACACGCCGGCTCGGTGGTGGTCATAACCTCCTCGTGAGTCGTAACGTTCGCGGAGGTCGTCGGTCCGGTAGGGGTCGCTTGTGCGGCGGACATCTTAATGGTTTGTTTCTTTTTTTTGTAAGGCTTCTACTCTAGCTTTCATATCGCTGAGTTCTTGCGGCGTGGGCGTGAATTCGTCGTCAGCTTCCTCAAACTCAAGATCGTCGTCCGATGGGGAGTCGAGGACGTACTCACGGTTTCCATCCGGCGCCGTATTAGAGATGTGTGCATTTAAGTCGTATGACCACCTGTTCACGTAGGACGTGAATTGGTCTTGTGAAATCATTTTCCAATGCTTATTCAGCCAACCGACCCATTGAAGGTTGAACGGAATGGTGGCATTTGACATTTCTCTGTATGTCGTGTTATTCGGGCATGTCTCGGGCCATGTAAAGGCATTTGCCCATTCGCCAAACAACGGAACGTTGTAAGGGTTAATGGGGGACTTCTTTTTCTTCGATTTGTTCATCGTGGCTTGGTTAGCTGCGACGTGTGCGGCAAATAGTTGTCCACTGGCGCAGTACGTGAGTCGCTGTTGGGTTGTATGGGCCAATCACAGCTCCGCACGCTGCCTCGCTCTGATTGGTCGACGCGGCTCGGGCGTCCGAGTGTATATGTTCCGCGGCGATGCAGACCCAGCCAGGTGGAACCCGTACGGGAAGCCCAGCTAAGCCGATCGGCACAACGGAACACACTCGGGACGCGGGAACGGAGCCGCGGACCAAGCGACGAGGGGGGGGTGCGGGGTGCTGTGGAGGGGTGATTCGGGCGGGCCGCTGGCTGTCCGCCGCTTCTCACGAAGCGGGTTCAGCAGAGCGGAAGCGCCCGATGTGCGTGGCACGATGCGTAGGGTCCGCCCGGAGCTTCTACGCGCGCGGCGGAGCTCGACGGGACGGACTATGCGCAGGAATGTGTCTCCTGAGGCGGCGCGCTCTGCGGCGGGGAGTCAACTTCCCACGGGGGAAGGACTCGACCACGGCCGACAGAGGTACTCGGGGCAGGGGACTGTAGTCCTCGTATGTGGTTGGTGCGACGGGGCGCGGAACACACACACGGAGGACCAAAAAACAAAGAAACTAGACTGTGCAAATACGCTGTGTACCTGTAAAGTGGGAACTACACAGTTCATAACACAAACTACAAAAAAATAAGTCGTTCAACTTTTTTAGTTGTTTTTTTTAAATGCAATTTGTGGTTATTTATTTAATTCGTAAGAGTCCTTTCAAAAGATCGTATATTTTGCGTACGATTTCGACTACCAAAAATACCTTATAAGTACAACTTAAATCGGACGAATGGCAAGTATTGTATGGTATGTGCACGTATTAAGCGGATATTTTTGACTGTCACAAGTTGTAGCCCAAACGAATGCATGCTGCAGTACTCCTATATTTAGCCGCATAAAAAGGTTTTTTTGCATGCATCGATCATAATTACGGAAATAATATGATTTGCACTTGTTTCATTGAACCAATTGCTTTAATATTAAAACAAATATAAAAGATAACGTATCTAACACTTAAATTTAAAAAATACGGCATAACGCATCATAAATATGGTGTTAAAGAAAAACCGTAAATTACCGCAATGGCAATGAAAAGAACCTAATAAGTTAGTGATCTGTGACATTCGTTTTATCTTGGTTTTATCTGTGATTTCATCGTTCACGATGAGTTTGGATGGCCTTGAAAGTTCGTATGCCGAACCGCAAGAGAAATAGAGTAAGGTTGCAGCCATCGTTTCGTTTAAATGTTCGATCGTTAACGAAGTCGCAAGTCATAGAAAGAGAGTAGACGCCCAGATGATTTTTTTTTTAAATTTCCGTGTGTTTGGATTTTTCAAATAAATTTCCATAACAGCTAAAAACTGCGTTTTATTACATTTTCTACAATAAAAAAATATAAAATACTTTTGATCAACTTTTAAGGTGCAATACTCCTCTGTGCGACAGCTGAATCGGATTGTAGCCTACCATGAAAAACATTCGGATCAATACATTTCGGGTCGAAAGTTATAGACTTAGGTCGGATAAGGGTCGATCGAACGAAACGGGCGATCTGATCAACCGACCGATTGTCTTTCGTGGTCGGAAACTTCATAAGTTCGGCCGATATATCGTTTATCGGACTTCGTAGTAGACCTGCTGTTTCAATTTCCCGGGATAAAAATATCTTATGTATTATTCCAGATCATTGTCTATCAATGTACCAAATTTCATCCCAAATCCCTTTGGTAGTTTTTGCGTGAAAGAGTAACACAACAAACATACATACATCCTTACAAAGTTTCAGGTTTACAATATTAGTAGGATTTTTCTGAAATTGGCTCGATACTTAGTGATGAATTGCTTAAGTAAAGATAAATTTCATTAGTACAGTACTTTCTTAACCACCAAAGCATCCTATTCCATAATTATATCATATCAGTGGTAGTATTATAAATTATGCTTACCTCCTCTTTGGTGATGTGTTAAAATATGATCTGCCAACACAAATTCAGGGCCTCCACGAGTTTCAATTAAAACTTTCTTTACATCCAAAAACATTTTCTCAGTCAAATTGTATTCTTTTTTAAAATCATCACTTGGTACATAATCAGTGTATTTACTTGCTAGTATTTTGGCTTCTTTATCACTTAAAAAGTTATTTATATCTTCTTTGTTACAAAATATGTTAGCAACATTATGGAGGCAAAGTATTTCTCTGCCATAGTTAAAGCAATGTTTGCCATAAGCTTCCATTAAAAACTCCGGAGCTAACACTTTGTTAATTAAATCTACTGGATATATGCTCATAAGTCCTAAATATTGCACGCAGCATGCATAAGATCGCCTGTGGGCTTTAATCTCGTCTTCTCTTTCAGGTTTCCTTAGTTCTCTCATTATTTCATCAAATAAATTTTTGTCTGTATTTGGGGTATACCTAAATGTGCCATATGAAAGAACCAGTCGTTCCAAATCTTTTAGCCTTGTCTGAGATAAGTTGTTGATGACAGTATCAGCAATGGTGTCCAGGCAACCATCATGTTTGATAAGTTTTGTTGTTCCCAGTAATGCAATATGAACATTACACATGGCAGACAGTCTATGTATTTGATTTTCTAAGCTATCAAGTAACGTATATATCATTTGTATTCCATCTTCAAACGGTATTTTTAAGGAATAACGGATTACTTTCAAAAGTGCTGCTAATGACACTTCATGAATTGTTTTTGAGTTGACTATCACTGTTTCTATTAATTTAAGGACCATATTGTTACTCCTGATCGGAGTTTTGCTTTTGAAGAATCCCATAGACATAATAGCTAAATCATCCACAGAAAATTTGGAGAAGTTATTTTCTAGATGCACTTCTAAATTATGCATGCTGTGTGGGGCTTTCCTTTGTATGCCAATAAAGAAACAGGTCTGCACAAGTTGTTCTGGTGTAAGTTTCTTTGCTTTGCCCGATAACTTTTCTAGCATTTTTCGCGATGAATCTGAGACTTTTGTTACATTCAACATGTAAAATAGTGAAATGAATGTTAGCATCTCATCAGGCGACCAGTTAATCAACCTACTGAGGCATGCATCATCTAGAGCTACCCAAACTTCTATGAAATTCCTTGTCCGTATTGATGGAGTTTCAGGCCATACATTGAAACCATAAAATAAAGACACTAATTCTTCATTGGTTGCTTTACTAAGACTATCTGTAAGGTTGTCTATAAAATTGTCAAATATTGTATTAGAAATGCATATTTTATTCTCTTTACAATATAGACCAAGCTTTGGAAATACTTCGTAAATCAGAGCAGGTGACTTCTTTGACCAGTCTTGTGCTATAAGTTCTTCAAAGGTATGTTTGTCTAGAGGTTGGCATTCTGTAATAGTTTCTATGTCAACCGCAAAGCCCCTGTTCTTCATAATATCGTAAGCATACCTATTTTCATGTTCCATAAACATCTTGACATACAATCTTGGACAAGTGCTGAAATCTCTTGATGATCTTTGAGTTACTGAATGTACGCAACTGGTAACAGCAATGTAGTTCAGATGTCTAAAGCGAGAGATATTTCGTACCAATTTCGTTAAAGACGTCATATTAAGCGGTTTTTAACTTTCAATCGCACGTCTGAAACAGTCTGATTAGTTAGTATTTCTAGAATAAAATAATTGATATTGATAATAAATAAATAAATATCTTGTTTTAGTTTTAATTCTCATTAACTTTTAGGTTATGTTTACCGATTTTAACATTTCGTTGATTTTCTGACACATTTTGTCGTTGACATTGACATAATTTGACAATGAGGCGTTTTCAAGATGCAAATAGATCTGCCAAATGCCATTCGCAATTTCACCATAGGTGGCGCCAATATTTTATTTTGTTAGATAAATTCCACAGAAACAAACATTTTTAACTATTTAAAAAACATTAAAAAACTATTTTTAACCAGTCAATTTGCATCTGGAAATTAATTTTTGGTTTTAAAACCTAACAATCTGGGGGCATTCATCACACAAATATTTGCACTGGGTGGGCATTGAACCAACGACCCTGGACCACACCCCGGACACTCGGCCTAAACTCCAAACAAACGGTGAAGTCGACATACCTACACTCACACAACTACGCATATGTCGTTCGAACACATTTACGCATGTGTGCGTGTCATCTAGGGTTACTAAATTATTTTATGGAATAGCTGTGACCCGTGAGTTCACCTGCCTGTGTTAATAAGTGGCTTACAATCTTACCTAGTTAGTGTTCGATCTTTAATGTAGGTAAATATAACTTTCATCAACAATCAGAAGGGAGAAGATTTAAAACAAAATAGGAGATAATAAAGGTACCATGTACGAATTGATTTTTAGTTAAGTACACTTACCCAAAGAGAACTTTATTCTGACAATATATTAAATTAATCACTCCACATATCGCGTATTTCATTATAGGTAGGCTAGTCACAGAACATTAGATTAGGTACAACAACGTTCATAAGTTGCATTTTAAAAGGCGTTATCACAGTTCACTAGGTATGTCAGAGTGTTGGCCCGTACTTCTAACCAGAATAGCTTAACACAGTTTATAAAAATGATTCAATCTTTGTAGAAATTCTTATGAAATTAAAAATCTCTTATTCTTGTTTCGTATAATAGACGAAAAATTTGGTACCATTTTGTTAAATAATACAGTATCATGGTCGTATTCTCATAGACAATTATCGTACGATATATTATAATAACCCTTCGTTGAGTCCGCCTCGCGTCCGCGAGGGGGAGGAAGCTTGAAATTGGCGGGGGGTGGGGAGTGTCCGTTCTATCTATATTATCTATTCTATGCCTGGACTTCGCAGGCAGAGTTACAACCCAATAAGCCACGAGGCCAGTTTAGTAAGTTCTGTTATCACCTGTATTTTGTTTGCCGTGTATTTCACTATAGTATTATTCTTCAATTCAATTCTTAATTAATGGCGCGTGCTGTGGCTTAATTTTGCCACATTTCTGCCAATGTCCGTTTCGTGGCAGCTTCATAGACGGCAACGTTAAAGTTTGTCGAGAATTTGACCGGTTTAAATATAATGCTCCTGTTGATTATCCTAAAACCTAAAACAAATAGACAACACAAAGCTTAGACATACACAAACATTTGGTTAGTAACTGAGGAACAAAATTATACCGTTAATACAGGTATCATGCATATGTGATTTATATATACATATTATAATCTGATATTGTTCTTATTTATATATTTACATAGTATATAATTAATTAATGGAGTTGAGGAAAGGGAGAGGATACATTTCATGGATGTAGGACGGGGGATACTGGGTGGGAGGTACTCGTAGAGTGAGCAACTATGTAAATTAGGGCAGTTGAAAAAGATATGATCCACGTTTCCTTCTTCCAAACCGCACTCACAGATAGAATGATCCCTAATCCTGAGTTTTGCTAAATGCACAGGGGTACAAACGTGTCCAAGGCGTAACCGGCATATTGTAGAGGTGGTGACTTTATTTGCACGACGCATCTTGAAGAACCATGGTATTCTAGGTATATCGGGTTGGATATCAGCATAGTACCTTCCCTTGATTTTCTGGGATGTTTTCCAGTGTCTGGACCAAGTTGTCTCAAGGTGCATCCTAGGCAGCAGTATGAGGTCATGGGAGTAAACTTTGAAGTTTTCTACAGATCCAATTTCGGCAGCAGATTTGGCACAAGAATCCGCACACTCATTCCCCGGTATACCGGTGTGACCCGGAATCCAGGCCAGGAGAATACGAATTCCTGCACAATGGCATTCATATAATTCCTTCCTTATTTGGAGAATAAGAGGGAAACGGGATGAGGAACGGAAAGGGCTAGATGTTATGGATTGAAGGCAGCTTTTTGAGTCTGAGAAGATAATTGACTTGTTTAAATTATGGGATTTGATAAACCGGACAGCTTCCAGGAGGGCGAGGGCCTCTCCTGTGAAGATAGAGGTAAGGGAGGGACATTTAAAACTTAAACATATTTTGGTGGCTGGGATCCAAACAGCAGCACCCACAATGCTATTTTGAGAGAACTTGGAGGCATCTGTAAAGATTGGATACCACCCATGATATTTGGTGTTGATGATGTCTGTGAAAAGTGTGCTTGCATTAACGTCATTTTTATTGATACCAAAGTGGGTTAGGATATTCGGTTTAAAGATCAAGGCTTCATAAGGAATTAGGTACAAAGGGTTGGAAGGGTATCTGGCAATCGGATCAGGAAACCGTGTAAGTTTAAGGTAACTATATACCAGGCATGGGATATCATCGGAGGTCTGCGATCCATATAGGCGGGAAAGACGTATTAATTTCGGAAGGAGCGGATGAGACGAATTTTGAAACAATTTAAAGAGGAATCTATCAGATAGGTATTGATTGCGAAAAATAAGAGGAGCTTCACCACATTCTATTCTTATATTCTTATATTCTTGCATGGCATTTATGGGTGATGATTTCATAGCTCCCAAAATAATGCGCATACACTTAGATTGGATTTTTGCAATTTTGTTATGTCCAGCCTTGTTATTAACATTGAGGAGGAATGACCCATAATCCATATGGCTTCGTACAATGGAATTATAGAGGAGCTTTTGAGAATAGGGGTGTGAGCCCCACCAAACTCCAGAAAGTGATCTCAAAGCATTTATGTTTTTCTCGCATTTTTGTGCTACATAATCAAAATGCTGGTTGCCGGATAGTCTGGAGTCAAAATATATTTACCCAGAAATTTTGTCTGATTGGTTTGAGGAATTTCCTCCAAACCAATATGTAGTCTAATCGTTGGAATCATTCTTTTTTTGGTAAATACCATTGCCGAGCTTTTAGAGGCCGATACATTCATACCCTGGTCAAACAGATAGTTGTTCAGGTAGTCAAGCGCTGTTTCCATCCTGACTGTAATTTCCTCCAAAGATCCACCACGTTGGTACAAAGCAAGATCATCAGCATACTGAAGCACATTGCCAAATGGTCTGACACTAGCCTCTAGATCATAGGTGTACAAGCTATATAGAATCGGGCTCCAGACTGCCCCTTGGGGCAGGCCTTTCCAAACGGTTCTTGGTGGAAAGAGTTGACCGCCAGCTTTTACTACAACAGAGCGTTCCATGAGCATGCTGCAAATGAACCGAACAAGCTTCACAGGGATATTCAGCTGAATGAGTTTATTCCTGAGCACCGGAAGCTGGACGTTATCGTATGCAGAGGCAATATCTAAGAAGACTCCTATAAGGTATTGCTTTTTCTTGAATGCTGTCTGTATATCTGTTGTGAGTATGCTGAGGTTATCTAGAGTACTCATACCTTTTCTAAAGCCAAATTGTGATTTTGCTATTACTCCATTACTCTCAGCAAACCATTCCAGTCTATTTTTGATTAAGTGTTCCATAATTTTGGCCAAAACAGAAGATAGTGCGATAGGTCTGTAACTACGTGCATCTAAAGCCTCTTTACCGGGTTTCAGTATTGGTATTATAATTTGTGTTTTCCACTGACTCGGTACTGTACCTAATTCAAAAAAGTTGTTTATTAGACTGAGGAATGTTTCTTTACATTTAGTAGAGGCTTTCACAATAAAAGAGTAAGGAATTCCATCTACACCTGGAGAAGAGTCTGTCAGTCCGTCTAGTACTAAAGCCAGTTCATTAAATATGAAAGGGCTATCAAGATTATTCTGAGATTGAAGCAAGGTTGTAATAGAGGGGAGTGATTCTACATGGGGGACAAAAGGGGGGGCTATGTTATTAGAAAAGTTTTCAATCCATGTTGAGGGGTCATTACTTGAAATATTATTACTATCAGATTTCATAGAGCACCTGAATCTTTTAATTTGTTTCCAAACAATGGATGCTGGAGTTTTAGGAGAGAGACTTTCACAGAAATTGAACCATCCCCGTCTTTTCTTTTTGATGGTAATTTTCCTAAATTCTGCTGCAGCTCTTTTGTAGTCAATAAAATTTTCCATAGTCATGTTCCGGTTGTAATTTTTCTCTGCTTCCTTACGTTTCTTAACTGCTACTGTACAGTCAGAGTCCCACCAGGGAGTAGAAATTTTGAATCCTTTATTGGGTTTTTTAATAGGGATATGTTTGTCTGCCGATATTATGATAGAGTCTATGAAGGCACTGTATGAAGTTAAAGGATCAGGCTCAATTGGGTAAATATGAGAGGATTCCAATTCAACATCAAGAGAGGAGGAATAGGAGGCCCAGTCTGCGGATGATGTTCTATACTTTATAGAAGGGGAAGGGTTGCAAAATGGGATAGGCTTGTTGGAAAATGTGATAATAATGGGGTAGTGGTCACTACCATATGAGTTAGGGAGGACTTTCCATGTCAAGGAGTAGGCTAAGGATGGAGAGGCTAAAGTGAGGTCAAGGGCACTTCGAGGATCTTGTGAGGGCTGCACCCTACGGGTGGGGGAGCCGTCATTTATCACACATAGATCAATCTCATTAAAAATGTCCAAGAGTGAGCGTCCAAAGCTATCCGAATGGCTTGAACCCCACATGACATGGTGGGAGTTAAAGTCACCCATGATTACCATGGGGGGAGGGATGGATGAGAGTAGGAGTCGTAAGTCTGGGATTAATAAGTGGGTTGGATGGGGAATGTAGATGGATACAAATGAGGTGTTTAAGGATTTAATACCAACAATGTTGATATCAGGGGAATGGGGAGGAAGGGGGATTAGGGAGTAGGTAAGGGAGCGTCTTACAAGTAAGGCAGTCCCTGCATATCCGTCTGCTCTGTCATCCCGCAAACAGGAGAATCCAGGCATCTGAAAACAGGTGCCCGGGCCCCACCATGTTTCCGAGATGGCAACAACTGACGGTTTGGATTCAGTGATTAGGCTGACCAGTTCATGCTTCTTGCGACGCATGCTCTGGCAGTTCCATTGGAGAGCTACTAGGTTCTTGTCCATGTTGGTTGGAGTGGGAGATTAGTTGGGTAAGTTTAGAGGCAACGTGGGACGGTAAGGGAAATGGGTTTATGGAGATGAAATTCACTAATAAGGAGATGAGGGTTTCAAGCATATCCTCTTTTTGAAGAGAATATTGCTGGGATGTGTGATTTAGTGCGCTACCATTCGGCATCATAGACGATGGTTGGGAGATAATATTTTGATGGGCAGTCTTATTATATGACTTCCCTAGTGGGGAATTTGACCGAGAGAATGTACGAGCAGTAGAGGATCTTATTGATGAACGACGAAGTTGGGGTGTAGGAGTTGATGGAATTTCTCTGTGTGTATGTGAGTGAGTAGTGAATGGGAGCGATTGAGTTACCTCTGCATATGATTTTGTCACCTTGGGGAATCTACAGGCAGCCTGCTCATAAGAAACGCTCTCCTGTGCCATGATCTTTTTTATTGACTTCTGTCTGTTGAGTTCAGGGCAGATTTTGCTATTAGCAAAGTGATTGCCCGAGCAGTGAAGGCAGTTAGCATTTTGCTCTGATGTAATGCAGCTATCACCAAGATGTTCATTAGAGCAGCGAAAGCATCTAGGTTTTGAACGGCACTGGGCCTTGGTATGACCGAATCTGCAACATGCTAGACATTGTATGGTGGGGTACTCATAGAGGTACATTCCACTTTCCACAGGTAATGATGTATAAAATGAATATACCTTGGATGGAAGCACTTGTCCCTGAAAAGTAACAACTATCGTCTGAGTTGGTATCCAAGTTGTATTACCGTCAATTATGTTTTTCCTACTAAATCGGCGGGCCTTCAGAACTCTTCCACAAGCTGGGGGTAGTTTAAGTGATTCAACAAATTCCGTCATTGATAAATCTGTTGGTACTCTTCTGATAATTCCCATCCTAGTGATGTTGTAGGTGGGGATTGAGGCAGTATAGTTGTTAGAGGACAGGATTGGAAGGACAAGGAATGAGTTGGCATCTTCAGCAGTTGTAAATTCGACGGACACCTTGTTGCGTCCATCACGTTTAATACCGTCTGTACAAATATGCTTAACCTGATACTTTGTTAGGAATTGTCCGAACTTGATGGGTTTAAGTGTAGTTCCTAGAGCTGGTTCTGGATCAGATCGGGAAACGTGGATGATAAAAGGCCCTTTATCGGATCCTGAATAGCATAACACGCCGATGGCAAGCGATGGGTCCACATATACTGCTTCAATTGATGCACCTGGAGACGTAATCGTTTTGATTTTTCTGGGATCATTAGTATCATCATCTAAGCGTCTCTTATTAGATGTTGTGCTACCTGTAGGAGCTGGATTTATATTTGGGGGAGGATCAGGGTCGGGTGGCAATTTGTTTTCCATTTCTGGGGCTTTTACTGGGTATAACAGACAAGAAACAACACAAACAAAAGCGTAGCTTACCACCACCGATGCACTAAAGACACTACACTTGGTTTAGGATAATCAACTCCACAATATTTCGTATATTTAGGAAAATAATTCTGGCGCCAATCTACTAACTCTCACTAGCGAACGCAGAATCTAGTATTATTCTTAATACTGGGATTTGAGTCTAAATATGTGTCATTTAGTGTAGAGGGCGCCGGTGGGATACCATTCGCTTCTACCCGCCATCTCAAAAGAGTTTTAGAGGCGCTATAAGTAGAGGGAGCTAAGCCGTTGAAGGGCATTCATTTGTGAAATTTTATATGGGAAAGATCGAACAGTTGTCAATATAAATTCTTACATTTATTCAATTGGTTTACTTTTACTCAAGTGATAACAGTTCTTAAATGAAGCAAGGAAAAACTAAAATATTTTTCAATTTCGGTCAGTTTTCCTCAGTCAGATACATTAACTGCATAGAAAACTTTGTAATCCCATATAAATATATAATTTTACAAAGTTATTATTACATTTGCTGTTAGTTAATCATTGTACCTGTATTTTTTTTATGTGTAATATAATAGAATAATAGGTGAGTAATCAAGATGAGTAGGACTATCTACAAAAAGGAATGAGATGCCATAAAAACAATAATCCTTGTCAAAAAACTAAGTCTCGCCAGTTGTTATACCGTATAAAATTGACATCCATGTACTTAATACCAAGTCGGTTAAGGGACCTTCTGTCTTAATTTATTACGTAATTATATATCCTAATAAAGTCTGATAGTATCCATATCAATATTAACAATCTTTAACGTTTTGAATAAAACAATCAATGTATTAACTTGGCATTTTTTTTTGTTTCTTATGGGATATAATGCTACGGAACAGACTCGAGAGCGAAGATTGTTGTTTGCGTTATCACTATAAAAGTTCGTGTTTGATCCACGATGAAGGATTAGCCATAACATTAAAAACATCACCATGTCGCGACAATTCATTAATAATATAATCATATTAATTTATTTTTCGCTTTTGAGTGCATATTTTTGGTTTTGAAGTGGGTTTAATTTTGAAGTGAAACCTTTGGCGCGCCACAGACAGATTTTTCGTGAGCTGTGAATTGAATCCTAGCGTCACGCTCGGGAATGATAAGAAATCTTCGGGTAAACTCGGGCCCATGGCCACAGATCAGAAAATAGTTACTTCGTATGCCATTATATCGTCGTGCCATGGCTATGGTCATGCCCTCGCCCTCCAGTTTCACCCGCGTAGTTTCCAAAATAAGCTATCAAATTCTGAGTAGAAGTTTTCACTTCTACCGGCAGTTCCCATGACTCCCAATTTTTTTTTAAAGTGAAAACTTATTTTGGCCCGCTATAGACAGATTTTTCGTGGGCTGTGAATTGAATTGAATATGGTTTCACATAGTCGTGGTAAAGCCACAAAACCGTGCGATAAGTACATGTATGCCTTTTTAGAGTTCCGTACCCAAAGGGTACAAACAAAACCCTATTACTGGGACTTGGCTGTCCGTCCGTCCGTCTGTCACCAGGCTGTATCTCGAGAACGGTGATAGCTGGACAGTTGAAATTTTCACAGATGATGTATTTCTATTGCCGCTATAACAACAAATACTAAAAATAAAATAAAAATTATATTTAAGAGAGGCTCCCATACAAAGAACTTGATTTTTACCGTTTCTTGCTCGATTAGTCCGTCTTAAGCAAACTAGATGGTGCCACTAGTAAAAATAAAACGCGATATTGAATTCATCGTCAGAATCATGAAGTAAAAATCTAAATAAAAATAAAAAATTGCCTGTCTGCGTAAATTGCGATGTATAAAAAATTCCGGATAAGGCCAAAGAGGTTTTCGCCGTTTATTTGCTAATGGTACGGAACCCTTCGTGCGGGTGTCCCACTCGCACTTGGCCGGTTTTATTTATTAGTGGCCCACCTAAGTACTGGACCCAGCCCAGACCCAGACCATGAGGTCATGACGCCCATTACCCCATGTACCTACCCTATATTTTGAAAGATCTCAAATACAAAATCAATGAATAACCTCTGGATTTCCAATTCCTTGAATGGGTATGGGTCTCTTGGTATCTTCTTCCTGTCTCTTGGTACCCATATAAAGGTACTTGTCGTGCCAGCTATACTTTTGAGGTTCCCACTGAAAGTTCATAAAAAATGAGTTTTCAGAATTCAAAGCCTAGCAAGGATAGTTCACGATTCCACCAATGACAGCGCTAAGAAATACCTATCTAACAAAATTAAACATTGGCGCCACCTTTGGCGACATTAATAACTATCTTTGACAGATATAAATATGCGTTTTACAGAAGGTTGAGCGTTGAGCCTCCATACTGCATCCTTAAAACGCCGCACTGTACAGTCCGCGAGGCGTAGGCTGAGCTTTGCATTTGTGTGGGTGTTCATAAATAGTGTAGGTGTGATTACCGTCCTGAGACGCGGTGCATCCTTTGCTTGGTTAAAACAGTTTAAACTGTTTTTTGGTAACCGGCCTGAGGCGCGGTGCGTCCATCGCGTGATTGGTGACGTGATTGGTCATCACTCACACAAATGCAAAGACCAGCTAAGGCCTCGCGGACTGTACTTAATTATCAAAATAAAAAGGTTTTGCACCAATTTGGACACAAAAAAAATACCTTGACACTGAATACGTTTTTGTCATAACTTGTGGCTTTATGCAGCGATTTCATTGATGATTTTCTTTTAAAGTCTGGTTTGATCAGAAGAATATTCTTGCACCAATTTCTCCATATTTCCTACATGAAAACGACGTAAAGTAATTTAAACAAAAAAAAAAAAAAAATGCTCTTGCAGGGCAGGTGTTAGTTCATGTTATCAGGCTGAAAGGCTTATTAGACTTGGCTATATATAGTGACTGAATGGAAAGGTTAGTCGACTGAACTCGGAAGTCAGAAGCAATTTAAGAGCGCGCCATCGTCGCTTCTGAATATACTATGCCAGCTTACTGAATGTCGTTACACTTAACTGAATTCAGTAGCGACTAAATTGAGTTTATTAAATTAGCCATGTATAATAAGCCTTTTAAAGGCTTTGTACATTAGAGTATGTATTTATTTAGACATTGGTAGCTATAGTACATCAGAGACATGGGTGGATAGATTTAGTATGTGAAACTTCAAGTCATTATATTTACAAGGCTTATTTTAAATTGTGTAAAAATCTAAAATACGTAAGTTTCTCTGGAAGAACAGATTATTCTACGACTTACCTTGTGATGACAAACAATAGAGGGGGTAAGCCCATTTTTTAAAGAAAATACTCGAATACTCATAGTCAATCGGGAAATAAGATTACTTACGTCTGACCCTCTTGCTTTATCCAGCTCGAAATATCGGTCATACTTGTTGTAAAAGCAAAGTTTAAGAGTATGCCGTTTGCTCTTCTTGAAAATCGTGATCTTCAAGGAATCAAGAGGATGAAGGGAACGAATCTCTAGAATGTTCTGGTGATCTCGATGTTTCATAGAGCCAAATGAATGGGAAGAGGCAATAAGAAGCAGGTTTTTGGTGAGAGCTAAAATATAATCCAATTATTGTTAAATGGATTCGTGAATGTATGAAACTATTAAAGATATTTCAGGACTGATCATTGAACTTGGCACCCATTTACATCTCACTTCTTTTGTTGTTGAAATCAACAATCAAGCCATTTGGCATAGTTATTGAACTTGTTTATTTCATTTTTTTTGTTTTATTTATTTCATTCAGTTATTTCACATTGATGTAGGTAGTTAATGGGGTATCATTACTTTTTGTACGGGAACAATTAGTTATTATACTAAAATGAAAGTTTGGATGTTTGGGTTTCCATTACTCAATTATGTTGGACCGGCTCTATGATGAAGTTTCGGTTAGATTAGAGTCAGAAATAACACATAAATTAGCAGCTCACTAAATGTTCCCATGCTCGGGCTCGAGGCCTCTTCTCACGAGTATAGAATCAAGGCCATACTGCAGCAGATGTCACTAGACCTTGAAAGATTATGGGTACGTGCCGGTTTTCTCAGGATGTTTTACTTCATCTTAATTTAAGTTAGCAGCATTACGCATGTGACTTAAAAAAACAGTGGTGTGCGTGTGGGATTTGAACTAGGAGCTCCGGATAGGCAGTCGCTATTCGCTATATTGTAATATAGCACTGCACTTAACGTGCTTATACTTACACCTACATTGAGCCATTAATGTATTATTTTGAGTTACCTTGAGTTGTCGCTGTTGTTTACCGTAAATTATTGAAGTTGCATTTTGTTTTTATTTATAAGTTTCTAATTCCAGCTGTATTTGTTTTTACTTCTCCTTATTCGAGCTAAAGTTTATAATGTTTAATTATAGCTATTTGAGTATTAGCGGGGAACCTGGATCCCACAATACTGGTACCCCTAGTGTAATGCACGCTGGCAAAACATTGCCCACTGGTCCTTGCCGTGTCTCGGTACCTATTTAAGCAGTGCTTGGGAGCCTGGACCCGGGAATAGCTAGTACCAACTTGGGTTGAGTATCCGGGAATTGACCCTTGGTACTTACCGGATACAAATCCGAAATCTCTGGGCAATCCGGAGCATCTGCTAATCACCGGATTCTACTACAATGCTACGAAATTTATCAGTCAACATTTGTGAACGCAATATTTGTCTGAATAAACCTTTTTTGTCATTTTTTCATTGTCCCTACTAGACCAGCCGTACCTTTGGCTTAGCTTTAGAATAACACTGAGGCTCCTTTTTATTCCGGGTTCAGAAACTACGCAGATAAAACCAGGGAGCGCTGTAGAAATTCATATAATCTTACACTTTCGATTTCACGGCTAATATGAACAGTTACGGCTGGTCTAGTCAGTTTCGACTGGTCTAGTCAGTTACGGCAGCTGTAACCAAGGGAAAAGCGACTGCCCTGCGACTGACTGCGAATTCGGCGCCCCGGGTTCAGAAACCACGCGCACCACTGTCGTTTCAAAGTCATGTGCGTAATGCTGCTAACTTAAAACGGTGAAGAAAAACATCGTGAGGAAACCCACATGTACCTATAACCTTTTGAAGTCAAGTGTCATCCACCGACCCGCACTAGGCCAGCGTGGAGGATCATGATCTTGACTCTCGAGAGAAGACCCTACGAGAGAAGAGCCCGACTCCCAAATGTAGGAGCTCGAACCTTCAGTGGGTCCCTTTTCTATGCTTACTTAAAACTATTGCTGTGCAATAAATATTGATATTTTGAAACTAAATCATATGTTCGGAATAAAAAAATAAAGAGTAAAGAAGTGACTCGTCATATACTACCTCTAGATGTCTAGATAGAGATTTACACGAGTACATAATATATCTTATTATCTACTATATACCACTTGTGGTGGTAGATCATAAGTTTTTCTCTGTAATGTTATTATATTTTGTGCCACAATAAAGAGTTTTCTATCTATCTATATATACCGGCAGTTATCAATTATGATTGCTATTTTCTTTTTAAAGGCACTATAAGTCCACATCCAAATGGAAATACTACATTTTTATAAAGTTATTAAAACTTTCTTTCAAGTTTCTGATACATTCCTTTGTATTCACCCAATTACATATCTGGATGCCTGAACTTTTTTTAATCATCTGGAACTGGATTAAATCTTTTATGTATATGCCTAAGTCAGTGATAATAATGACGACTACGTTAAAACGTATATATTATAACCGTTTCAGGCATATTTATGAAATTTGGTGGACATCTTTATATATATTGCAAGTCTCAATGTGTGAGCAATTTGACATGTTAATGTGAAATAGTTTTTACGTTATGAGGAGGACTAGAGTAGCTCCAAATGGTTCATGTAATATAACAGCTATCCTGCGGCTCGCCAGTTTACTTGAATGAACTTGGCTGGCCACACTGCCATGTGTCTAGATTGCGCCGGTTTTGCTCGTGTAATGTCACATAGTATACTAATAATTTACACTAAAAAGATGGGACTATTAATTGAGGTATATTATACTACAAATATCGCCCTTATTACACTTGGCTAAATATTGAAGTATAATAGCATTCAGTAAGCTAAGCATAATAAATTCATAGCGAGGATTGCTTGTTTCTAACTTGCTTCTAAACCTACTTCTGAATTCAGTCGACTAACCTTGATTCTAAGTGGAAGTATTATGGGCTGTTATCTTTCAAGTTGGATCAAATCACACGTAAATGCAAACTTTCTAGTGTAATGGTTGACTTGATAAAGAGTTTACTGGGAACAAACATCATGAGACTGGATTTTTATAAATTATAAATATAGTATTATTTAATCCATATAAATATTATTAATCGAAGTAAAAACTATCATATCTTTCAATTTGGATCAAACTTCACACGGTGTGTAAATTTGACTAAAATCAGTTTAGTTAGGAGTCCAAAGAAGAAAGAAGATGTAAAGAAGAAATAAACCTAACAGCGGAGTCGGTGCCCCTGCATACGTACATACTACGTGCATACGTAGGTGGGTACTCGTAGTTACGTTTAGTGTCATATATCGTAGAACAAGTATTAATATTACCCATTAGAACTATACGTAACGTAAGATTTCCATTTCTAGTAGTTTCCTTAAAAAGGCTTTCAATTAATACTTTGTTTCCAGTTTTATTTCTCCTTGTGTTGCCTTGCATATTATTAGTGACTTTGATTTTCTTCGTTCATGTCTTTGTAAAGATAGATTATTGAGTAGCTACGTCTTCTAAAACCGAAATCTAAATTAAAAGAAAATAATTGTAAAAATATTTAAATCAAGACAAAAAGTTATAAAAATACACAACAATAACAATATAATTATGATTTTGACAGTCTATACTATAACAAAGAGAATGTAAATACTACGTACTATAACAAACAGGTTTTAATCAATGTGGTCGAATACAAAAATAATGTAAATTATAGGTACGTCGAATATATGAAGTGATACTCAGTCAAAATAAATACTTATTTATGTAAATAATTCCTGTAAGTATCTATATATATATCACATTTATAAAAGCGAAAGGTCACTCATCAAGGAATCTCAGAAACTACAAATGCTAGGAATATGAAATTTTGCATGGAGGTTCCTTTTAGCACGTAGGCGCTTGCTAAGACGGGGTTTTGCGAAATTCAACCCCTAAGAGAGGTGAAACAAGGGATGAACGGTTGGATGAAAATTCGTGATTTCAAAGGTTATCAAATTTTGTATTTAGACACTTGATACGAAGCAATTTCAATAGCAATTTCGAAGCAGTTTGTTCTATCAATTTTGTAATTTCGAACTGTACGGGGGTGAAATTGTTGTTGAAATGGGGGATGAATGTCAATATGGAAGTTGGACAATTCACACATAACACTACACACATAGTAAATTACATTTTTGGAATTATTATTACAAGTATATTTGGACAAGATGGTAGTGTGACTGTGAAGAATTAAATTCTCGTGTGTCACACTGGTGTGACAAAATGGTGTGACAGGGAAGCATACGCTGAAGTTTCCAACCGTTGAAGATAAAACCATGAAACTCTGTATATAGACACTTGACACGAAGCAATTAAATGTTTGTTCTATCAATTTTGTAATTTTGAACGGTACACGGGCGCTGCAAGCCTAAAGGGCGGTAAGAGACCCAGAAAAAAAAATGCGGGCATCGTGTAGAGCAGGGGTCGGCAACGTTTCGGGACCCATAAGCCACAAAATGAATAAAGTAGATAAAAGCGGGCCGCACTTTTGAAATGTTATAATTCTACACCTACGAAAGCGTTTGTGATAACATAAGTAGCGAATTAATACATTTATTTAGATGTATAGGCAGCTGTTTAAAAAAAAATGGCAGTCATAGGAACTGCCGATAGAAGTGAAAACTTATAACTCAGAATTTGATAGCTTACCTTGGAAACTACACGGGTGTAACCGGAGGGCGTGGCCTCGCCATCATGGCATGGCCATCTAGTAATGCGTCAGCATTTCCCATTGGCTTACGCATTTCCAGATGGCCATGCCATGATGGCGAGGCCACGCCCTTTCAGCATTTCCCATAGGCTGACGCATTTCTAGATGCCCAATCGCCAAGGTCCCGAGTTTACCCGAAGATTTCTTATCATACCCGAGCGTGATGCCAGAATTCCATTTACACCCCACGAAAGGTTTGTCTAGGCGCGCCTAAAGAAGTTTTCACTTCAATAAATATTTGTAATTTGTAAAATGTATAGGATATTCATGTGAGTCGGGAGTAAATTATTTAAAAAATGTTTGTCTGTAAAGTCGGTTTACTGACGATAGAACGTGACAACGTCTTAAGAAAATACTGATGGAATGGTAGCATTTTTCAAAAGAAAATTTTAATTTCATTTGTTTAATAGATTTGTATGTAAAAAGTAATCAGTAGAATTTAGTCATTTTCAATCAAAACAATGCAAAAAAGCTTTTAAATGCCGGGATCGAACCCGGGGCATTACACATGCAAAGCGAACGCTCTACCACTGAGCTATATCCCCGCTTAAACTACTGGTTGAAATAATTAATACAACTGTAACAAACATCCGGCGAGGTAACGACCGACGGTAACGACCGAGCGGTAACGGTACATGACGTCATGTTTTGTGGGCGTGCAGCCGGCTTCATCGAATTATAAGACGTTATCACGTCAAAAAATATATATTATTATTTAATACCCTCGCGGGCCGCACGCAGGCAGGTCGCGAGCCGCATGCGGCCCGCGGGCGGCACGTTGCCGACTCCTGGCTGTAGAGGCTTTGAGTCCGTTGTGTACCTATATGAGCGCAAATTGTTATGTATATCCAATAGTGTTATTATTTCATTACACTGTAATGAAAATATCAAAAACTCGTTATATTGATGTTCAAATGGGTAACCTTGTAGCTTGTACTTTAGAGGTCTCTGCTCTCCCTAGATAAGCTTTGATAGCGGTTTTATTCCTAGAGAATGTGCTAAATCTATTTGACTATTTACATTAATTTACGATATGCAAATATAACAATAAAAGAAAAAAAAATGAAAATAATATAATAAACGAGGTGTGTATGTGTGTAAGTGAGGGTGTGTATGTGTAAGGGTGGGTGTGCGTGTGAAAGTGTATGTGTAAGTGAATTTGTTGAGAGGGTGTATGCGTGTTTTAATTATCATAATACAAACAGCTATTACTCATTTATTCAACTGTTTTCAACTACATTACAAACCGACGTTACAATAGAGAATCCCGAATCTCCCTTCTTTTTCTCGTACCATAGACAAATGCCGTGTTGCCAGTCGTATTCGACCCAAAGTTACCACAGATATTGCCAGAAGTACGAATACTTATTCCATATAGAATCTAGTACTGTTCTACAAAATAGAACAGTACGACCCCTCGTTAGGGATTCTTAACAGTCGGCCATCCTGAACCAGTGTCTGTCCCAGACACAGATATAGTTGGCAATGTATGAGATAACAGGTAACTCAAGTAGCAGACTCTGATTCGGGTTGAATTAGATAATAATACTATACAATTATTAACAATTATGTTCCTTCATCAAAAACAAAATTATGATATCAAATTATTAGCCTAATGGGTAAGTTAACACTTGTAGTAAATTTACATCTTGTCAAACAGTAATAAAAAATATCACAATGCTGCGACCATCCTGATCACTAGAATGTCCCCATTCTAAAAACGACTGATAACATTGTGCAGAATATTGCTGAACAGATTTAAGTTGCTAAATTTTGAACATAATTCTGATGCCAACTACATATTTCATTGTACATTGTACTACGCCCTCCACATAGAAGGGAACTCGGTGCATCTAACAATATGCTCCGGCCTCGGTGCTGTACATAGCTTATGAGGTCGGGGTACTATTTGCACGGCCAAGGAGCTTTCGGTCTCCTGTGAAAGGTAAATGAACAGAGCATTTGTAACTTGCACACGCAAGCTTCTTCGATCTGGTTTTAAAAACAAGTAACTGGGGTATCTGGGTACAGCTTGCACACACAAGGTGCTTCGATCTCGTTTTAAACGTAATTAAGTAGAGTATCTGGATACAGCTTGCACACACAAGGTGCTTCAATCTCGTTTTACAGTTAATTTACTAAAGTATATGGGTGCCACTTGCACGCATAAGGTACTTCAATCTCGTTTTAAAGGTAAGTTACTAAAGTATCTGGGTACTACTTGCACGCACAAGGTGCTTCAATCTCGTTTTAAAGGTAAGTTACTAAAGTATCTGGGTACTACTTGCACGCACAAGGTGCTTCAATCTCGTTTTAAAGGTAAGTTACTAAAGTATCTGGGCACCGCTTGCACCCATAAAATGCTTCGGTCTCTTCCAGCCAATGATTAACTCTTCTGGGTACCGCTTGCACACGCAAGGTGCTTCGGCCTTCTCCTGTAAGTAAATAACATAAATAATCTGGATACCGCTTGCACCCATAAAGTGCTTCGGCCTCCTCCAGTTAGTGATGAAATCGCCTGGGTACCGCTTGCACACGCAAGGTGCTTCGGCCTCCTCCAGGAAGTAAATAACATAAATATTCTGGATACCGCTTGCACCCATAAGGTGCTTCGGCCTCCTCCAGTTAATGACTAAATCGCCTGGGTACCGCTTGCACACGCAAGGTGCTTCGGCCTCCTCCAGGAAGTAAATAACATAAATATTCTGGATACCGCTTGCACCCATAAGGTGCTTCGGCCTCCTCCAGTTAATGACTAAATCGCCTGGGTACCGCTTGCACACGCAAGGTGCTTCGGCCTCCTCCAGGAAGTAAATAACATAAATATTCTGGATACCGCTTGCACCCATAAGGTGCTTCGGCCTCCTCCAGTTAGTGATGAAATCGCCTGGGTACCGCTTGCACACGCAAGGTGCTTCGGCCTCCTCCAGGAAGTAAATAACATAAATATTCTGGATACCGCTTGCACCCATAAGGTGCTTCGGCCTCCTCCAGTTAATGATTAAATCGCCTGGGTACCGCTTGCACACGCAAGGTGCTTCGGCCTCCTCCAGGAAACAAATAACATAAATATTGTAGATACCGCTTGCACCCATAAGGTGCTTCGGCCTTCTCCAGTAGACAAGTTTATCAGGACATCTTCGGGAAGAACTTGATTCAGCCTCGTTCTGGTGTTGCAGCACTATGCAGCACTAGCGCTCACAAGGCGCCACATTGCCGACTCCATCGTCACTCCAAGACGTGCTCAGCTGTCTCTTTGCGCGGTTCATTTAGGAATTGGTTGAAGGAAGGGTAGCTTAAGCGTATCAGAACCAAGGGCAAATTTAAAACATCTCAGCGGTTTTAGAAAGAAAACAAGAATATAATCAAGGTTGTTAATGGACCAGTGCAGAGTAACGTTGACTAACATACTTTGTATAAAATACATTTTCATCAATCAAGAACACAGTTTGTAAGCTTACGCAAACTGAATCATAATACATTTCATAGTAATTTTAGTGCTTTATATATTTTTGTTTTAATTTCCATCACTACTTTCCTTCCGAGCCGTCAGATCTCATCGAAGGTTACATTTTATCCATTTGAAAAATGTTTACGTTTATCTTTCTCGCGCTATTCTTGTGCTATCTATACTTTAGAACCTATAAATTGTTCAATGCTACTTCAATACTTCAATGATACTTTTATTCGTCTGTGAAACTAGGATTAACAAAATTGTGTTGTGTCAGAGACCAGAAAAACGTTCGCTAGTTTCCATCAATGTTTGGTATACAGACATATAAATGGATTATAAATCTTCAGCGAAATTTAAATTTGCTTCAGCGAATTTTGTTCAATGCGAAAACATCTCGAATTGCAGCTCTAGAAGTTTTAGTCTTCTTGTCCGCTTTCGTTCTCTTTGATATTTTAAACTTAACAGTCTTTGATATTATACATTTAATTTAACTATCGATAAGGCCTATAGGATAATGCCTTAGGGTATCTATTGTCTCCAACTTTACTTTTATCGAAAGGTTCAAATAGATTTGCGTACAAATCGTACTAACTTAGCAAACCAGTAGTTCAGTAGTAGACTACGTTTCTTCATAAGGGGAACGACTGACATTGTCTTGGCATTGTTCGATTTTTTTTTCTTTTAGGCACTCGCCTATTCGAACTCTTAACTGTATGTCTATTTTTTTTGTAATTAAAATTATAATAGTGGAGCGACTCCCCGATATTTCGATGCAGTATTTTACGCCATGTTCATGGATAACAAATTAGAAATTTTGTGTCAATTATGCAAAAGTTTCTGACCGCAGGCAGACTTATCAAACTACCCTATTTCTCAGACTTTTTAGGAAAATTACTAGTCTTATTAGTCAAGCTTAAATTTTGACAAAACGTAGTCACTGTTTCACTATTCTTTTTTTTTTAATTTATTTGGAGCACAATGTAGAGATTTATTATTATTTTAAACATCTTACAGCTTTTGGAAAAGAAGTTAATAATTTTATCTGCCATTCCGCGCCAGCATATTTGACTCTTATTGGTCGATCAACCAACTAGCTAGCTTTTACTTTTAAAAATGGCCAGAGTATCGTTTGACTTTTCAACCAACTCAAAACACGTGCTGTCGGCTCAAAAGCTTTGCATAGCCAATCCTTGATTGTTTGTAAATAAAAATCTTGAGGATTGGAACCCTCTATACCAGGTACCTAATGCTCTTGCTCCGTTCTCTCGCCAATTTATGTTTCGTCGTTGCCGCATCTTACCATGTGCTTTAAAATATAGAACATCTGAGTTAGATGCGACAGAATACCAGTTTGATATCCGTGACAGTCAACAAACAGAAGCCAGATTTCAAATCGTTGCGACCAACATACACATCATGTGTGATGACGGCGCCACTACCACGGTTTTAATGTGAACAAATATTTATGACATAGGAACTGTTTAGTACCCTGTTTCTAGGTATCTTTTATCAATACATATATTTGTCGTACTCTGTTTGAAAATTATATTTTGTGACCACTGCGCTTCAATATTATGAAGCGCTTTATACAAAATTATCAACTTACTAACTGTAGTACGTATTATTACAATCATATTCGCCAGATTTAGCAGTCCGTTCTTTTTTTTTTTTTTATAAATGTAAAAAGAGATATATTAATCAATTTCTAATGTGGACCCAAAAAAAATATACCACGTACAGTAAATAACTTTGTGTTCGGCACGACCTGTATTACGTCACGCATTGCATCACAGCTTTTAAATCTTGAAATGCTTTTCATGCATTAATTCAATCATAATATTTATTTCTTTATTCTTAATATTAACTAACACGGGCGTACATACTAATTACTTTAGTTAACCATACATCTAAGAGTGTAAATAATAATGTATCTCATTTACAGTAATTCAACTAAGAGGTATAAACTACACTTGCACTAGGTATGCATTTAAATTAAACTTCCATTACTTAATTTCGGGCACTGAATGTTCTTAGAGCCATTACTTCCTTTTTTTTTTTAGTTTACCTTCTGCTTATTTAGGCTAGGCTAACAGCCATCAGAGAGTGAAGAAAGTACGCTTCGTTATCAAGTAGATAATTTTAAACTTTAGTAATTGTCTTGCTAATGTCCATTTCAGTAGTCTACATTTTTTTTTTTTTTTTAATATGTCTGCCTTGCACATTATACTCAATGTCAACATTTCATTTACATTTCATACTGATTGCAGATCTAAATAGTAATTTCTGAATTTTAGAAAGGAAAACAAAATGTTCAATCTGGGACTTTTGTGTTTGATGATTTTCTTGATAGCGGGTAGTACAGTGAGAGTACTCGCTTCCAGGTATAAACAGATTTCATTGCAATTTAACATTAATGACGCACATTCCTTATGCATCCCGTGGGACGATAAGAGCGTTAAGGATTGAAACTATTAAACATCGGAATGTTTGAAATTGTATGTCACGACTAATGCTGTTATTCATGTTATTTTATTTTTCTATTACAATAATAGCTTGCTTGCGCTTACGCACATGTAGCCAAACATAGTAAACAGCATAACAAAGTACCTATTTACAACGAAAGCAATGTATCCAAATATGTTTTTTTTTTGTTATAAATGTTTTTGTCACTCATTTTTTTTTTAATATTTCTAGAGCTTGAACTATAATCATCAAGTAATCCAATTCTTTATCTTACCTAATGTATTTTTGTGACGATTTATCGTTACCTTCAACTTATTAAATATGTAGGTACTGTTTATTCGACTAACGACTTGTCGAAGTTTCACCAATAGTTCTTTATTTTACAAACAAATAAATATAGTAATTTGAATGATGTTAATTTAAAAGCCTTGGTTATAACCCAAATATTCTAAGAATGTTTAATAGTAAGTACAAATATTAGCATTTTATTTTTGTAACTATTCCAGAGTTTTAAACTACGTAGTACCATGAAAATCTCCGTGATAAGATCCGCTATATAACTTCAGTTATTCAACAAATCGGAATACTAACGAAATTTCACCGTAGGCAACAAATGTTTGTATTCATCACACAAATATTTATATTGGATGTGAATCGAATTTATGACCTTTGGCTTCGCAGGTAGACTCACTACCAACTAAACCACGAGTGCAGTCAAAGTTATCTTTACATTTTCATTAGACATACTAGCTAAACGCGCGCGCGTTGCTACGCCTTCTATAGAAAATTGGTCGTACCTACCAATTCAAATTTTGAACAAATTCGGTTAGTTTAGGTTCTAATGACGCAATCTTTAAAATATGACATATGCTGTCACGCAACGAAAGCTCTTAAAAAGCAATATTTGTTCCCGTTTTTGTCACATTCTTCATTCATGCTCGGCTCCTGTTGATAGTAGCGTAATGTTAAATAGCCTATAGCCTTCCTCGATAAATGGACTATCCTACAAAGAAATAATCTTGCAATTCGGACCAGTAGTCCCAGATATCCTTGCGTTCAAACAAACAAACATACAAACAAACAAACTCTTTAGCTTTATAATATTAGTATAGATTAGTACATGATTGGAAGAATACCTACCTCGTATACGGAGACAATAACAACAAGTGTTCTCCTGTGTTCAAACTACATACATATTTGAAGTTTAATCAAAACCTTAATTTCATGTTTCAAAAATTTTAATCCAACATATTTATTTTTACAATAAGTGTATGAGAAATTAGAACTTGTACTTAATTAACATGTAACAAATTAAATATTTGCTTCTTAGCAGTCCTACAATCTTCGGGCTCAAATTAAATTTGTTTTTATTTATTTATGATTTGAATTTAAGCAACATACCATGAGCTATTACGCTGCAAACCAAAACTTCAATTTCAGTTGAAGAAAAATGTTGCTAATATTCTCAAAGTAAAACACGATCCCTTCCGAGCATTTATTTACCTACTCGTGACACACCCCGGCTTCGCACGGTTTAATTGGATAAGTATTAATGCCATTTTACTCAAAATTACTTCGTTCACAAGCCATTATTTCTACTAATAAGTAAAGGATACATTTATCTTGGGTTATTTCTAAGAGATAAGACATACCGTCGCGGGCTTTATATAGACATTTTTAAGGCGTGCAATACTGCAATATATTATTTTGATCTATCTCGTAGGGTTCAATCAGCGTTTGTAACGTAAGCGCACAAATGTATTTATTTACAACATCACCTCTAATATTACCAGTGTTCATCTGTCAAATTTTAAAAGTTTTACAATTATTAAATTTTTTTTTATACGTTTCCTTTCATAAAATCCTTCTCCCAACAATAACAAACACAACTACGAAAGAATTAGCGAAATCGGTCCAGCTGTTCACCCATGATGCGATGATAAATTTAATGGATTCATTTATAATATAAACATTGGTGTGGTTTGCGTAACAAATCACTTTAATTCACAGTAGTGAAATGTCGATTAGTAACATTATTTTGAATTCCTTCCTAGCACATTTTTTTTTTTTTTATTATCAACCAGACCTTATATATGAAAATTTAAAATAAAGAAATTGCTTGATGATACTGGAAATAATCTAATTTCAAAACAGTAATTTTTAGTAAATGCCACCAAATCTAATTCATTAACCTTGTCTACACTTATTTTTCTAAATCCGTGTTAGCTGCATTTTTAGCCGTGTTAGCGTTTTTTTAGCATAGCGGCGATCATCCACGAATATCGGACTATCATCACATCTTTCGCGTGATGACGACATCGTACTAGGTATCAGTTGAACTAAGATAGACAAGTGAGTGACCGCGACTCCCACTGCACCTCGTCAGTGATTCATTTACATCTCCCAATCACTAACATTGCGACGATGGATTTACCGATAGCTAGATCGTATTCAACATCCAAACTAATAACCCACGGGCAACACGAAAACAAACCTTTTGTTCTGATACGCTAAAGGTAATAGTTCAAGTAGGTACCAAAAGGGATCGGAAAAATATGGATTGAACTGATTGCTGTAACATTCCCACATAGTAAATAAGTACACAGTAAGCAGATCATGCAAAGAGTACCTACAATAAAAATACATGAAAAGGAGAAAACATAAAATAAGGTAATTGGCTGTTTAATAATCAACCTTCTTTGTAGGGTCAGTCTCGAAATATATAGGTACTAAAAACACGTTAAAAATATCAAATCAAATAACACACTGGAAAATGCCCGATGAATTTTATGCGCCAGTTGTCGGTAGATAGACATAATTAGCTAAGCAGATAGATAGATGGATGTAGTTACTTAGTCGTTATTATAAATCTTCGTCATAGAACTCAGTTGCTACCCGCGTAATAGAGAGGTACCTAGTACAAAAGACACGAAGCTACCGATCTTCATCGTAGTACCTTCTCTTCAAACAGTAAGCTAGAACCATATTTTATATCTGAACACTGAACACGTAACTAACAAACACATTAGAAGGTTCAATAAACATGTTGAAAGCGTTAAAATAGCAAATGTAAAATCAATTCATTGTCAAAATCAATATTTTGTCTTAGTGTCCAGTCCCTAGAGGCTCATTATATTCAAATAGGTACTAACACAAATAGGTAGGTACACAGTACCAATTAAACCTCATCGAAAATAACTTTCAGCTTTTTTTTTTAACTCTTATTCTTGGTTATCGAAAAGTTGTGCAACTCACCCAAAATATCACCATTTTTACCTTACGGCCGATAGCGCAAATGGGCTATCTCGATATCCCGTCTTCTGAACTTTTAATTATCATAATACAAACAACTATTACTCATTTATTCAACTGTTTTCAACTACATTACAAACCGACGTTACAATAGAGAATCCCGAATCTCCCTTCTTTTTCTCGTACCATAGACAAATGCCGTGTTGCCAGTCGTATTCGACCCAAAGTTACCACAGATATTGCCAGAAGTACGAATACTTATTCCATATAGAATCTAGTACTGTTCTACAAAATAGAACAGTACGACCCCTCGTTAGGGATTCTTAACACGTGTGAGTTAATTATGTGTTTGGATGATGTTTTACTCTAACTTAGTTTTATGACTGTTATCACCTCTATTTTGTTTACCGTGTATTTCACTATAGTATTATATTTAATACTGGGATTTGAGTCTAAATATGTGTCATTTAGTGTAGAGGGCGCCGGTGGGATACCATTCACTTCTACCCGCCATCTCAAAAGAGTTTTAGAGGGGTTGGCGCTATAAGTAGATGGAGCTAAGCCGTTGAAGGGCATTCCTTTGTGAAATTTTATGTGGGAAAGATCGAACAGTTGTCAATATAAATTCTTACATTTATTCAATTGGTTTACTTTTACTCAATTGATAACATCAGAAGTGCTATGAACACCACGCCTGGAAATCACAACGGTGATGAGAAATAATCGGAAAAGCAAGCGTCGCCCGCAGTTAGTTATAAATGTTATTCTTGGATCAGTGGTTTCAGTAGTGCGTAATGTACACGTGAGTAAGCAACAGTTTAATATTACGATTTACTTTGAAGAAACGATGTATAAAATTGATTTAACCTTGTTATCTAACATTGCATTTCAAATGAAACTTTTGCGAATCATCGACAAGTTAAATCTATTAATTATTATCTTGTAAAGGGGGTACTGTAAAATAACCTTCAATTCCGGGAACTGCAATCAGAACATTTCGTAGAATGAAACATCTTCGTTTTTTTTTTTAAAGTTTGTGGATACTGTTTTACGAAACTTTATGAGAGGGTAGCTTATTTTGTGGACGAGTTGTTGCGAGGCACAGCCAGGGGTGGTCGACTCTCTTAGGGCCGTGTTAGACAAAAGTACATACACGTGGGGGCACCAAACGAGTAGTGGCAATATATACGCGCGTCTCTTTCTAACGTTTTATTTTAGAGATAAGTAACCAGTGAAAAATTACGATTTTATTTTACGATATACAATTTGTTGTTTATTTACAAAAATATCGAATTTGAACCAATAAATAATTCTCATAAAATTAGTACCATTTGTCGATAAAAACTAGATGTTGAAACCATTAATTGTATGTCCGTCGTCCTACGATTTCATAGGACTGCAACATTAACTGCGACTTGTACCAAAAATTACATCTACCGACGGAACGCCTCTCTTTTCTCAATTTCTCTTGATAATTCGATTAGTAAAATAACAATAAAAATAAGTATCGAGTCAAACATTTTCGTGATGTCATTACTTAGGTATCTCTAAAATTCTAAAACGACTAAACGACCACAAGAAAATGGCGTCGTGTTTTGTTTACGTGCTTTTTCTTGTTTTTTTTGCTAAAATCCAGTTTGTTTACATTTTATCCATATATTTCCGCTGTATTTCGTCATGAAAGAGAGCCAACGAAAATGTGCTAAGTGTGGCAGATCGCCTGCTGGTGATTCTACCATCACGCTACATCGTTTTCCTAAACCTGGAAAAAGGATTTTTTTACGGTAAATACTTACGTTGTTCGCCAAATCGCGAATATTGTTATGATATTATCATAAATTTGACGACCTATGGGCGCCCGGCGGAAACTAAAACATATATGTAAATTATGCTTTCAGTTGCTGGTTGTGGGCTAAGTATTGATATCCTAATTAAGAATGGGCTTCAAACCAAGAACAGCTATACAGGAAGGATCCATCATACCCATCACTTCAAGCCATCTTCTTTAAGTTCTGGTGGAAAACACATTGGAAAACAGCTTATAACATTTGCTACACCCGATGAAAGCTATGATGAGGTAAATATATTTTAATTGTTTTCTAAAAGATAAAAAAAAATAATTTAGTGTATGTTGTGCTTGGTAAAATAGTATAAATTATTTAATTTTAGATGCTGAACATAACTGAACTGAAGCAGGTTCATCTACAAAGCAGCTCCTACTAGAAAACATCAATATTTTGAATACTGACATACATGCAGTGGTTATACGACTACTGAACATGAAGCAGGTTCATCAACAAAGGCTGACATAAAGCCAGTGACTACTACCTATATGAGAAAATTATGAGGTTGGTATATGTTGGTATATGGTTATCGAAGTTATCTAAAAATAAAGCTGAAATCAGAAAAAATAACATTGTAGTTGTGTTAGAATTTGGTGTCGGCATCATTATGTCTACATTTTACTAATTCAACACTACTGTGTCTTATTACAAGCTTCTACCCATGACTTTTATTTGTAGTTTAGAAGGATGAGCAGGACATGAGTCTGATGGTGAGCAACACCACACTTTAGTTACATAGTTACACACTCAGTTACACAGCTACATAAAGAGTCTAAATCACTACCTAGTACTGCTCTGCTCTCGTTACTTAGAGATTTAAGATGTTTTATCTCTATGCCCTGTAATTTCTTTGGAAATGATGCTCTTCAAACACTAACAAATCAATTTACTAGTTTCGAATATGATGAAATATATAATCATGAGGAAAATAAAACTTTCAGATGCTGAGATGAACTGAACTGAAGATGGGAAACAATCACTCAAGTATGTACTCCTCAAAAATGTTTACAAAATGTGTGGAAAATGTGCTTCTACGAGTATTATAAAAATATTGTTATAATATTTAATTTATTAATGGGTAGTGGTGTACATGTTCTGATTACATTTTGAAGTCTCAAGATTGTATTTTCCAAATACCTAATTGAAATAAATGTATTAAACCTCAACACACATATTTTTTTCTACACCACATCAAGCCATGAATTTATATTAAGACAAGAAAAAGAAAAGGTAGGTTATAAACCACATAGAACTACAGCCTAACTAATATAAACAAAACTTACTTGCAAGTAGTAAGCAAGTACGTTTTTTTTATATTAGTTGGGCTGTAGTTCCATGTGGTTTATAATCTACCTTTTTACCTATAACATTTTAAATTTTCCCGCCTACGCAAATGGTAGATTTTAAAATTTCCCGCCTTGCGCACTGAAAGAAGTTTGAAGGGGGCTACAAATAGATGGAGCCACTTTTCTACGAAGTATGGAGTTGACATTCTTCTTGAGTAATATTGTTCTGTGGGCACAGCAACCATAGATAAAAAGTGTAAATCTAAGTGTTAAAGTGTTAGATATTGGTTTAAATATCTTTCAGGGAAACTGTTTGAAAAAGGTCATGCATTTCAAAACATAATACAGTAATAGAAAGTGTTACATCTTTGATTTGAATTTGGTTACCATAGTTGGGTTACAAAGTGGTTGTATTCAGTACAGTTATAAGATACCGTTATGGTTGAAATTAGAAAGATTTTAGTCAGATGATGCCGAGCTATGTACGTTACCAATGAATTGTTTTGGTATTGTTTAAAAAAATGAGACCCTTTAATTCGCTATAAATATCACTTGGGAGCGTTAAAAAAAACTACATAGAAGGCCATAAATATGTGAGAAAAATATGAAACCTTGAATAGGTACGATTAGTAGACTTGGAGATATATGTAATTGAAAGTCAAACCCAATCGAGCAGTGCAATGGCTTTAGGATGTTGTCAGGTATTATGATTGATTGCTGATGAGTTAACGTTTGAATAACGTAGTGAAGTGCAATGGCTTCGATCCATTGACAAAGTAAGCGTTAGTGTGAAACCGTAATACCTTGGACATAAAGTGACGTACCTAGTGTCTGCCTAAGAGTGTAACTGCTAGAGAAAGCATTAAGAGTGAACATAATGAACTTTGACTAATTAATATAAATATTTTCCATTGTAATTATCAATGTTCTGATTAATATTTGATTTGTTTACGCATAAATACAATTTATTGTTATATCGGGAAATAAAACTATCTAATTTACTGCGAGTTAGTGTTCTGATGGAGTCTGAACATGGAAACCCTGGACGTCTACTCTCTTTCTACGAAAACGTAATTTCGAAATAAACTCGCGACTTTCCAACTCCGATTCTACTTCGATCCGTTGTTTTGTCCGTTTAAATGTTCTAAGGCTACTCTAATTAGAGTTTGCTTGAAACATTTAAACATCAAACAACGTTGTATCGGACGAAACGAAGTAGAACAAGAGCAGGAAAGTTGCGAGTTTTTTTTCGAAATTACGTTATCTTAGAAATAGAGTGGACGTCCAGGGTAGCGATTCTGAAACCATTCGGTTGCATCCGACACGGAATCTCATCTCTCGGTCTTTGTCTTATCTGTTTAGCATGACAAAGACCGAGAGATGAGATTCCGTGTCGGATGCAACCGAATGGTTTCAGAATCGCTACCCTGGCCGATCTCCGACATGTACAACATAAAATATCTACGCTATACTGGGCTCACATTAACTCTTGCGGGTTATTGTAAAAGTCTCGTTTAGAATGAATTTTAAATCTCCGCTAATATAACTGACAATAATTACTTATTTGTGGTTTTAAGTATAAGTGAAAAATGGGGGCGCTAAAAAAATATATATTCTCAAAGTGGGCAGCAGACAAAATAAGTTTGGGAATACCGGAGGGTCTACCGCCTAACTAAAACTGTCTTAGCTTTGATCTTGCTTTCTCTTTTCTTATCGCTTGAAATGACAGAGACAGCAATAGCAAAGCCATAGCCGATTTCGTTAGGCGGTAGAAGCCCTGGCCTAGACCCTAGAAGATTACATAATGGGATAAGAAATAGTTCTTATCCCAGGAAAATAACGGGAACGAGAACTACGCGGGTAAAACCGCCAGGCCCTGTGCTACTTTAAAATATAATTCAGACACTACTAAATTTCTTAACAAGCTATGACTTAGTCGTGTATATAAATATTAGTTGCAAATTTTAGTTTCTTTTTGTAGTTTACAGTATTTAAAACTTTTTTCTACCAACAAAAAAAAACATTAAAACCTAGTAGTGGAGCTATCACGTTACTTACACTTCGTAGTAGTAGGTCTTTTTGTAGTCCGCCTGGGGAAACACCATACCTATGCCATTTATTCTACCGTTAACCAGTAGTGTAAAAAGCATCACTGTTTTCCGGTTTGAAGGGCAATGTTTCCATTGAAATTACAGGGCACAGATATAAAACAACATCTCTGGGTGACGAGTGCAGTGCTAGGTATTTATTAGCAGCGTGTCACTGTGCTTATATGGACCGGCATGTTGCTTACCGTCAGGCACATGACTGGCTCGTCTCGTCGCTCTATACTATACTTCTATAAAAAACAACCAGAATTGAGAAGCTCCTCCTTTTTTTAAGTCGGTTAAAAACACACACGTCGTTATCCTGCAGCGAACAAAAACAAGTGAGCGAACGCGAGAGTTTAGATGAATCCCTCGCTGCGCTCCCTCGTGTCTTTTGACTCGCGTCCGAAAAACCGACACAAAACGGAAAGGACGCGAGGCGAGGCGAGGGAGCACGAGGCGAGGGGGCGAGGCGAGCGTACCGTCCTCACTCTTGCCTCGCGTTCCCGCGTGTCGCCTCGTGGAGAGTGTGGATCGTGCACGATCTATACAGAACGCAAAACGGCGAATACAAAACGGAACGGACGCGAGGCGAGCAAGGGGCCAAGGGCACCTCCACACTCTCGGACTGGCCCGCGCGTCGCATCGCCTCGTGGAAAGTGTGGTATGTGGTGTGGTGGTGATAAGTGTCAAAAGTATAAACTGTCAACGTTGTGATTATTTATACTTACTCTGTGCTGTCAAGTGTCAACGATTAACGAAACCGTTGGGACGTTGGGAGGTTGAGTTTTCAATTTTTCAAAACACTTTGTAAATAAATTAAGTAAAGTAAACTCCTAAACTCCAAATTCTGATTTCCTTTGTTTGGCCATAAATTTACGTAGTTATAGTGAATTCCAAGAAATTAAAAGACACTCATATCGTTAAGTCACCAAACAAATATTAACTTGTGTGCTCACTTGTGTTTATGATACAATACACGACGAAAGTATGTTATCAATTTCAATACTGTTGACTACTTTTATCTATTGGCACTGTAAATGTTTTGTTATATTTTAGAATGTCACAAGACCGAAACACGGAGACCGTCAATGGTCTCAAATCCGAAATTAAAGCTCTACAAGAAAGTTGTGTGAACGCTTGTCACATCATTGAAAATGCTCCGCCCGAGTTTCCATCTGGCGAAATGATTAATGAAGACGTGGTTAATGATAAAATTAATTTATACGTCAAAGGATTACAAGCAGCTGTTCATAATTCAAACTCTCATATAACCACAGACAGTAACCTTTTGACCGCTGAGTTTCTTGGAAATATGAAACAAAAGATTGTCCAAGTAGATGAGTTAACAGCGTACACCGCGGGATGTATACGTGATGTCGATACCGAAATAAGCAGGTGAGTGTGATTAAAATACACAAATACATATGGACAGTCTAGGTGCTTCTAATCTCTCAATGGTAAAAGAGGGGTGTTAAACTTATTGTTGACGAGAGAGGCTATGTATGTGTCTGTGGCATGTTAGCTCCCAATCAAATGGACTAATTTGTCTGTGATGAATGTTGATGTGTTGCATCCAGAATAAAATTAACAGCAGGTTCATTTAATAAGCTGAGTGCTAATGCTACAAGGATAAGTGTTTAAAACAGCAACCAATCCTATACAAGTTGTTCAGAATAATCTGTACAAGAGACCATAAAATACATGCCTACGAAATATGAAAATATTAATACTAAGATAGATATTCTGTATGAAGGTATATTTTTCGACACACTATTTAACTATAACAAAAGGTACAAAATAAAAGTGGATCTTTGCTGGCTTTACTCTCACCACTGTCTTTTCGAACTCACGTGCGTAATGCGGCCGACTTAAAATGGTGAAGGAAAACATTGTGAGGAAACCGACATGTACCTAGAATGTTTCGAAGTTACGTCCAACCACCCCTCACTGGGGCATGTTTGATTATGGCCTTAAGACTTAAATTTGTATGATTTTACAGGCTCAAGAACCTTATTTCAGTGGCTGAAGAAGCTCAATCCAAGCCCCGGATATCCAAGAATGAAGTCCTACCAGAACACCTCACAAAGGCAAAAGATCGGTTTAGGATAATGAAGAATGAAGTGCAAGGTCTTATTCAGTCATTGCTTCCACATGACAGTGAAAATGTTAAAGATGTTCTAGGGGTAAGTTTGTATAGTAAAACTAGCCGACTTAACATGTTAATGTCATGAAAATTATCCAATGGTAATTGTTTATGTATTTCGGGATGGAGTGCTAATACTCTTTTTTGTCAATAAAAAAATACAACAATTGACATTAGGGTCAAAAAGACCACTGTGCACAATCCTTGGCCGAATGTGCATAAATCTTGGTGTCTTCAAATCGAGAGTGAATTGGTTTCTTCTAGGTAAGCAAGCTTCACCGTAGCCCGCATTGTCGCTTAACATCAGGCAAGATGGGGTCATGTGTAAACCTATTCAAGTTAAAAAAGCACCTGCCTTTGTTTTGATGTTGTATGATACATAATTATAAGATAATAAAATAGAATCGTACGTCATCATCAGAGGCACATCAGGTTATGTTAATCACCCTAATCTAAAGGCCACTCCATATTATTTTCACTCAATGCTACTGTTGAGTATAGACGTCTTTTTGTGTTTTCCACTTATGAAAAACTTTATTTGATATATTTATGCAGATGTTGACATCTGCTTATTTATGCGAATGACACTGCTGGTAGTTTGTACAGATTTTGGTAGCTGACTTTTACTACAAGCTTTTACAAATATCTTTTTAAAACCAACTTCAAAAAAGATGGAGGTCCTCAATTTTTTTGTGTCTTTTTTAACACGCTTTTATTAGCTTCACTTGTAACTATGTATGTAAGAAAATCTCGGAATCTTAATTTGACCCACTTCCCGGTCTTCTATTAGGATGAAATTTTGCACACGCTCTGAGTTCTGATGACAATACATGACTAGCTAAGAAACGTCATTACAAATCCAATATGGCGGCCTCCCCAAGATGGCGGACTGGCTGTTTGAAATTCACCCCTGTGATATGGGTATCAAATGAAAGAGTTTGCTGTCAGGAATACGAAAAAAATAGTCACGTGACTTAAATCCGATATGGCGGACGTACAAGATGGCGGACAGGCTATTTGAAATGCATCCCCATGATATGGGTATTAAATAAAAGTCTTTGCTGTCAGGAATACGAAAAAAATAGTCACGTGACTTAAGTCCAACATGGCGGACATCCAAGATGGCGGATTGGCTATTTGAAATGCACTCCCATGAATGGGTATTAAACTATTAAATGAAAGGGTTTGCTGAATGGGATGCGAAAAGAATAATATTTTGTCAATTTTAGTGCGTGCTAAAAGCGTGTTTTTAGGGTTCCGTAAAACGTAAAAACGGAACCCTTATAGATTCGTCATGTCTGTCTGTCTGTCTGTCTGTCTGTCTGTCTGTCTGTCCGTCCGTATGTCACAGCCACTTTTTGCCGAAACTATGAGAACTACACTGTTGAAACTTGGTAAGTAGATGTATTCTGTAAACCGCATTAAGATTTCAACAGAAAAATTTAAAAAAAAGAAAAATTAGGGTTGCCCCCCATACTGAGAACTGAAACTCAAAATTTTTTTTTTCATCAAACCTACACGTGTGGGGTGTCTATCGATAGGTCTTCAAAAATGATGTTGAGGTTTCGAAAATCATTTTCGTATACACTGAATAGTTTGCGCGAGACACACTTCCAAAGTGGGAAAATGTGTGTCCCCCCCCCTCTAACTTCTAAAGTAAGAGAATGAAAAATCTAAAAAAAATATATGATGTACATTACCATATAAACTACCAACGAAAATTAGTTTGAACTCGATCTGATGAGTAGTTTTTTTTTAGTACGTCATAAATACACTATTATTGAAACTTCGATCAAAGTTACAACGAACTACAAGAACTACGTGTACTATGTATATAATGTCACTTGCTGCAACGGAACCCTTCATGGGCGAGTCCAACTCGCACTTGGCGACTTTATTATTTAGTTTTTTTAACTATTAAATTATTTGTAAGTAACGCGATAGCTCCGCCAATTGTGTGTATAAATTTTCATGGTTCTTTTTTATTTGGTAGATCATAGTTCAGAGGTGGCCCCATATAAATTTTATCATGTATGAAATATGAACCAAAAATACAATTTACTTATATATTTAGGCGGATTTTACTGACACGCACCGCTACATGTTGCATGTCGACCCGCGTACTGGAGTGCAAATCTGCATCATCTTGCGTGTTTTTCACGCACTCATGCGCGTTGTTGCGTTTTGTGAATTCACGGTGACTCTGACTTATTTCATTCAAACACGCCAAGCCCTTCCAAATTCACGCACGGCACTGCGGGGCTCGGTGTCTCATACCTTGCGTCTCGCCCGCATCTACGCGCGAGAGTGCGTGTTTCTTCACATGTAGATGCGTGATATGCATGAAGGCAGTGGTAAAGGAAGTTTAGTAGTGGTAGGACTCTTAGCAGAGTCCGCCTGGGGAAGTATCACATCTTTGCCAGTTATTCTACCGCCAAATTGTGTATTCTATTGCCGTTGTGTTCCGGTTTGAAGGGTAATGTTTCCAGAGAAATTACAGGGCTTAGAGATATAACATCTTAGATCTCTGGGTGACGAGCGCAGTGCAGTGCTAGGTAATGATTTGGACTCTTCATGTTCCAATAGCTGCGTGTCACTGTGCTGTCATGTGGCAGACATGTTGCTTACCATCAGGGCCGTGCCCTGCTCGTCTCGTCACTCTTTACTGTTAGACTGTGCGTGTTTGAATTACAAACGGAGATACAACGATGAAACACGCATTCACGCACTACGCTGCGTGGTGCGTGCCGGTGTGAAGATCGCCTTGTTCAATGTATCTATATTCTATGTAATATGTCTATTACTTTTAATCTCTGCCTTGCCTCTTATATTGACTGGCCTCGTGGCTTAGTGGGTAGTAACTCTGTCTGCGAAGCCGAGGGTCGTGGGTTCGATTCCCACCCAGTGCAAATATTTGTGTGATGAATTCAAAAGTTTCCACTGTGTCTGGGGATTTCTATGTATAATAAGTATGTATTTACAACTATACAATAAGTATTATATCAGCTATCTGGCCACCATATTACAAGCTTTGCTTAGTTTGTGGTCAGATGGTGTTGTGTGTGAATTGTCCACCAATATTTATTTATTTATTTATCTTACCTTTCTTTGTTACAGGACTTAATGTCTGCCAAGCTGACGAATACATCGGTTGAGTATATACCAATTGATCCAAAGAACTTCAATGTAATACAGATACTTAAAGACATGAACATAGTAACTGTAAATCCTTACAATCAGTTTGAAGTGAAGTTTAATTATTCACTTTGAACCTTTTTGCCATGGTTATATGGTGGAGATTATTAAACCTATGGTGGCTTAGTGGGTAGAATGGCCGATTCACAATAGTTGTGAAGTCGTAAGTTCGAATCCTGCTGTGTATTTTTTGAAGTGTAGTTGAAAAAGTTTGTCAGCTCTGCTGGCTTTAACGGTGTAGAAAAACATTGTGATATTTTCCAAGAATGTTCCAAGAATCCGTCGAGGTCATATGCTAACCAACAATAGGCCAGCATGGTGGATTAGATAACTCTCGAAAAGGTTTTGAATCCCTGCAGTGGGCTGCTTATGCTATGCTATTATGTGGTGAAGCAAGTCACAATATTTCGATGTAGTTGCATGCAATTTTTTTTTTTAATTAAAGAGTGACGAGCTGGACATGTGCCTGATGGTAAGCAACATGCCTGGCACATAACAGCACAGTGACACGCAGCTATTGGAACATGAAGAGTCCAAATCATTATCAGCAATCTAAGATATTATATCTCTAAGCCTTGTAATTTCTCTGGAAACATTGCCCGATGAGTAAACTAATGCAGGGAGTGGAACTAAAACGTTAGGTATCAGGGTTAACTATAATTAAAAAAAAAATAGAATTCGCCTATCTTGCAATCTGAGGTCTAACATAAATGGAATATTTTTTGTCCAAAATATTATGTTTGAAATAATATGGCATTGACTATGTAGTAATATATTGTATATAATATGTTGCATACAAACCCTCTAATGTCATCTGGTACTTGTTAGTCTAGTAAATACTTGAAACTGTTGTATTGATGATTTCAATGTTTGATGATGTCAAATAGCTGTGATAACAACATACCTGCTATCGTACACCCTTATTTAATAGCAGTAATAAAACATGATACAATGTACTTAAATGATCTTTTTCTATCATTTCACCATCACTGTCCCCAAGATAGGGTTTATGCATGGATTTGTAGCGGGTCTATTATATGTGGTAGCATAACAATTTTTGTACTAATTTAGGTAGGCATAAATGCGTTTATTAGGTAGGCGTTTTTAGGACTAATCACAATTTACCATAACAACTAAACGCATAACTGTTTTCGCATAACCATATATAGCATAACGATAACTTAGCATAATGTTTAAACGCATAACCATATATAGCATAAAGAAAACTTAGCATAATGTTTCGACGCATAACCATAAATAGCATAATGTTTAAAGGCACACATTGAGAAAAGCATAACAATACTTAAACATAATGACCAACGGCATAAACTTTAAACGCCCAACTAAAAAGCAAGAACAAAGAGCGGACTGTAGCAGCATTTTATAAATAAAATACGTGGGAGTGTAAAATGCGGGTGGGTACTTTGACTGCGGGTGGGAACAGTATTTATTATTCGTAATGTAGGTAGTAATGTAGGCATAACGTTTTTAGGACTTAAACACCTACGTACACCTAAGACATATGGTGCACTTTTTGACTCCGGGTGGGCTTCCGCCAGAGCTCAAGGGAGGTCCTGAGTGGAGCGAGCCATACGAGGCCAAGCGTAGTGGAGCGCAGGTTTCATTTAGTACCCATTCATGGGAGTGCATTTCAAATAGCCAATCCGCCATCTTGGATGTCCGCCATGTTGGATTAAAGTCACGTGACAATTTTTTTCGTATTCCTGATAGCAAACCCTTTCATTTGATACCCATATCACGGGGGTGCATGTCAAATTGCCTGTCCGCCATCTTGGACGTCCACCATATTAGATTTAAGTCAAGTGACATTTTTTTGCGTATTCCTGACAGCAAACCCTTTCATTTCATACCCATATCATGGGGGTGGGTGGATTTCAAACAGCCAGTTCGCCATCTTGGGGAGGCCGCCATATTGGATTTGTAATGACGTTTCTTAGCAAGTCATGTATTGTCATCAGAACTCAGAGCGTGTGCAAAATTTCATCCTAATCGAAGACCGGGAAGTGGGTCAAATTAAGATTCCAATATTTTATCACATACATAGTTACAAGTGAAGCTAATAAAAGCGTTTTAAAAATAATTAAAATGTATGGATTCACTTTGCCAAGCCACTCATCATCCAGGTTTGCGACTCCTGTCTGTTGGGGTATAATAGGAAAGTTATGTGACAAGTTTTCAGCTTGCCTCAAATACCTACCCAAAATATAGAGCTCTAGCTCTCGGAGTGATGTCTACTAAAGTTTATCTTCAAACAAAAATATTTTTTAAATACCACTTTTCGTCGAAAATCCTGAAAATCACAGAGGAATGGTAAAAAGATGACGCCGATATTTCAATATTTTACGAGCATATTCATTCAGTATGGAGATGCACCTCCCTGTATATAATTCTGGCATGAAGAGATCGAAAGGTGCCCCTGGGCGGGAGTGCGTTCGCGTCCCTGCCGCATAACAGTCTCTCGTCGTCGGGGTTGTACCAGCCTTACTCCAATGAGGAATATGGTTCGGAGGGTCTATCGCCTAACTAAAACTGCCTTAGCTTTGATATTACTCTTTTATTTTTCCCTTGCAATTATAGAAACAGCAAAACAAAGCTGATTTAGTTAGGCGGTATAATGGGTTTATTCGGTTTAAGTCAGATTCTGTTTAGGACAAATTCTGTTAAGGACAGATTCTGTTTAAGACAGATTTTGTGCGTTAGCTAACAAAGTATTGGGCAGTGCTAATTACAATGTATGTAGGTATAGTGGCCGGCAAACGAGTTGACCCAAAATTGACGTGGAAGGGGAAAGTTCGCGCATGTACATTTCTACCAAAGAGATCTTAAAAACTTTTCTGCGCAGCCATGTGCAGGTAACTTCATTGGGTCAACTTGTTTGCGGCACCTATAACGGAGCATGTTTCGAACATAATATACATACATAGGGTTCATGCTTGGCATAATGTTTGGGCCAATATTTTGAAGAAAAACTTATCCAATAAAAATTTCTTCCTTATTAAAAACATGAACATATTAGATAATGTTTTGAGTGGTACTCGTACCCAGTCCACCCAGTGGCGGACTAATGGAGGGGCGGAAGGGGAAGCCCGATCTTGAATCTAACCGCGTTTCCTTGATCAAATCCTAAACCAGAATTTAAAAACATCTAGCAATAGAGACATTTTCGCGTAAAATGTCTCTATTGCTAGATGTTTTTAAATTCTGGTTTAGGATTACTAATATTTTTTTCACTTTGCTACACGCGTCCAATACGGGGTGAATTCTCGTCTTTGTAGCGGGTACTTCTCCAGGAGTCCCTAAATGAATGAAATGCAAATAATTCACGCTTGTAGGTATGTCTACTTTTACGTTAAATTTGCATTGAAAAATATATTAATGAACATGGGCCTAATCTATACTTATAATAAAACTGTAGCGGATCGAATTCTGTAAGTACACTGAAGATATTTTGAAAAAAAATTTTGGGGGCACTCTGTAGTCGATTCTGATGGCGAAACTGCATTTTTTTCTTTCATGTCTGTCTGTCTGTCTTTCTGTATAGGGAACTCTCATCACGCCGAAACTACTGATTCAATTCAAATGAAACTTGACGTGATTTAAGATCATATTAAGGAAATGGTAGCTGTCTACTTTTAATCCCCAAATTCTGCACGGTTTTCTTGCAGAAAGGGGTTACAGTCAGAATGTGTATTTGGTTGTAACTCATGTTTGCGTCGTTCAATTTGGTTAATTCTTATTTTGTTAGAAAGAACACATTTTTAATATAGTCCTGTCAAAATTTTAACATTATTGGTCGGGTGGTTCGGAAATGACATAGAAACTAGAAATTAAATAATAACGGTTATAATAAGTTCGGTACATACTAACTTAAAGTATTCTGTGGCACTGTAAACACAAGGGATGGAAGGAGGATGGAGGTCATTTTATCGGATTCGAAGGCGGAGTCCGAGTTTTAAAATTTGATTTATCGGAGTCGGAACCGAAGTCGGAGGCATAGGCAGGATTAGAAGTGGTGGCAGGAGAGACATTTTTATCTATATATAAATAAGCGAAAGGTCACTCATCAAGGAATCTCAGAAACTACAAATGCTAGGAATCTGAAATTTTTCATGGAGGTCCCTTTTATCACGTAGGCGCTCCCTAAGACGGGGTTTTGCGAAATTCAACCCCTAAGAGGGTGAAACAAGGGATGAACGGTTGTATGAAAATTCGTGATTTTCAAAGTTATCAAATTGTGTATCTACACTTGACACGAAGCAATTAATTGTTTGTTCTATCAATTTTGTAATTTCGAACTGTACGGGGTTGAAATGGGGGATGAATGTCAATATGAAAGTTCCCAACCGTTAAAGATAAGACCATAAAACTCATTAGGTATATAGACACTAAACTTGACGTGAAGCAAACGAATGTTTGTTCTAGCAATTTTTTAATTTCGAACTGTACGGGAATGAAATTGGGGTTGAAATGGGAGATGAATGTCACAATATGAAAGTTCCCAACCGTTGAAGATAGAACCATGAAACTCTGAATATAGACACTTTACACGAAGCAAACGAATATATTTGTCCTAGCAATTTTGTAATTTCGAACTGTATAGGGATGAATGAGCACAGTGACACGCAGCTATTGGAACATAAAGAGTCCAAATCATTACATAGCAGCATAGCACTGCACTGCGCTGGTCACGCAGAGATCTAAGATGTTATATCTCTAAGCCCTGTAATTTCTCTGGAAACATTGCCCTTCAAACCGGAGCACAGTACCTAATGTTTGCACATTACTGCTTGGCGGTAGAATAACTGGCAAAGGTGTGGTACTTCCCCAGGCGGACTCTACCAAAAGTCCTACCACTACAAAACATTGTATGCTCCTACGAGTACATTGCTTCAGCTCTTACATTGAACCGCGACGCATTACGTCGCGACAGAATTTATCGCGACGCATAGCACCGCGACGCATAGCACCGCAACGCGTAGTATCGCGACTCATAGCACCGCGACGCATAGTATCGCGACGCATAGCACCGCGACGCGTAGCATCGCGACGCGTAGCATGGCGATGCATAGCATCGCGGCGCATAGCACCGCGACGCGTAGCATCGCGACGCATAGCACCGCAACGCGTAGCATCGCGACGCATAGCATCGCGACGCTTAGCAACGCCACGCCTAGCATCGTGACGCGTAGCACCGCGACGCAAGTTTGGTAAGTCAATTAGGTATGTGGGCTCGCCGTTCGCCATAACATTGCCAAAGAAAATTGTAGAGCCCAGGAATTTTATCCCTGACTTGGGCCAACAAAACTCCTCGAACACGTTTTTTGACGTTAACCTTTAACAGTGCCTTCTCTAAGTCTGGACAGAATGAACGGCAGCCTCAAATCCACCCCGCGAACCAAAACTGAGTTGTATTTGTTGGAAAAGAGAGCTCAAAAGATCAACCATTTTACTACAGCCACCTTGGCAGCAAGGCGACGATATGTAGTAGGTAGTCGGGATAACGGCGAGTGCCTATCTGGAGCCCCGGGTCCAAATTCCACGCACATTTCAAATTTGCATTTCATTTTGCTATTTGTAAGGCATCTGCGTAATGCCGGTAACTTGCGGAATAAAAACATCATGAGGAAATCGACACGTACCTACTTAGAATGCGTGGTGTGGATTATGGCCTTGACTCTTCTTGCTAGGGAAGGCCCCTAATCCCAGCAATGGGAACATTTAGTTGGCTTAAATAGCCCAGTAAATGTTCCCACTGCTATATAAAACATAAACACTTATTCATTAATACAAATCTGAAGTGAATAGCTTGTAAAACTTCATTTTTAAGGGGGCGCCTAAAGCCAGAAAACGAAAAAAGGACATTTTCGACGCCGCTTGACTATGAACTATGACAAAAAAATATTGACGTGTGGGTACAATCAAGAAGAAGCACAATAACCGAATAGAATTTTAAAAATAGATCAGAGTTTTTTACAATAAAAAAACAATAAAGTGGCCAAGTGCGAGTTGGACTCGCCCAACTCGACTGGGTTCCGTTGCAGCAAGTAACATAATATAGGTACATAGTACACATAGTTCTTGTAGTTCGTAGTAACTTTGATCGAAGTTTTAATAATAGTGTATTTATGAAGTAGGTACTAAAAAAAACTACTCATCAGATCGAGTTCAAACTAATTTTCGTTGGTAGTATACATGGTAATGTACATCGTATATTTTTTTTAGATTTTTCATTCTCTTACTTTAGAAGTTAGAGGGGGGACACACATTTTACCACTTTGGAAGTGTCTCGCGCGCAAATTATTCAGTGTAGACAAAAATTATATTAGAAACCTTAACATCATTTTTAAAGAGCTATCGATAGACACCCACACGTGTAGGTTTGATGAAAAAAAAATTTTAGAGTTTCAGTTCTTAGTACCTATGAGGGTAACGGTATAGGGGCAACCCTAATTTTTCTTTTTTTTTGTAAAAATCTTAATGCGGTTCACAGAATACATCTACATACCAAGTTTCAACAGTGTAGTCCTCATAGTTTCGGCAAAAAGTGGCTGTGACATGCGGACGGACAGACAGACAGACATGACGAAGCTATAAGGGTTCCGTTTTTACGTTTTACGGAACCCTAAAAATGACACCGAAAAATCCCGTTTTAATTCGAGTACTCGAAATTATCAGCGATGACCCCGCATTTTTTTTGGTAATAAAATTCCTATTTGTACGTTCTAGTAAAGTAACCGAACACTTTTTTAAATTTATGTTTAGTTATTGAGTAATTAAATAAAACTTGGTCAAAAATGGACCCCTGATTAAATATAGATTTTTCCTTCAAACTGTGTCATGCTATTCTCGACTTTATGTACATCGTATTAAGAAACGCGTCGCGCGGGTGAAATCTGATTTTTCCTGGCTTTGGGCGCACTCTTAAAGCTGACGGGGCCACATAAAGCTTTACCGCCCCGGGCCCCTAATGGGCTTAGTCCGCGACTGCTCGTACCTACCTATATACAACGTATCCCTTTTAGTGACTTACTTAAGTTAAAGTTGTAGGCCAGAGGGCACCTATTTAATTATCATCAGCCGCAAGACGTCCACTGCAGGCCTCTCCACTGGATTTCCGCAACGAACGGTCCTGCGCAACCTACGAGAACCAGCGGTTTTCAGCGACCTTTGTGAGATCATCTGTTCATCTAGTGGGATCCCTCCCACTGCGTCTTCCGGTTCGTGGTCGTCACTCGAGAATCTTTCTTCCCCGTCGGTTGTCAGTTCTGCGAGCGATGTGTCCTGCCCATTGCTACTTCAGCTTCCTCACTCTTTGACCTATGTCGGCTAACTACTTTCGTTCTTTTGCGAATATCCTCATTACGGATTCTGTCGCGCAAAAAGACTCCGAGCATAGCTCTCTCCATAGCTCGCTCTGTGGCTTTAGAGCGGTGAATTTGGAGACTTATGAGGCCCACAGTCCACAGTTAAGGACCTATCTTATTAGATAACTAGAACCAATAAGACAGTGGTCTCGCGCGTTACCAATTGCGATGACCATTATCTTGGAAATCCGGAGAAACACTCAATATAACAAATGGACCTACCTATAAAATTTAAATTATTTAGAAAGTTATTTTTTTGCTTTATTTACAACTAACAGCGCCTCGCGGTTTTACCCGCAGTTCCCATTCCAGTAATTTTCCCATGATAAAAAGTGCTTAGGTAAATGCTATTTCAGACTACAAGCTATGTTCCAAATTTAAATCCGATCCATTCAGGCGTTCCGACGTGATTGATCTACGAACATCAAAACTTTCGCATTTATAATATTAGTAGGATACATTACTTACTTCGTGCTTTTCTACAGATTCCTCCTGTAGATTATTGCAGCCGAGTTTAAAAAATATTCCTAGTTCAAGATATTAAATAGAAAAAAAACGCACACATAAATTGGACATATTTTATTAAGATGACTTAGGATTTTTATAAATAAATTATACTACTACATAATTAAATTGTTTTTAAGAAATTATTAAGTACATACTATAATTAATACAATCGATCTTACATAAAAATATATTTGTATAACCGCTAGTTTTCTATGCATTAAATATTCATTTTTTTTCTATTATTCGACATACTCGCATTTATGTGGCATTACTTATTGTAGATACATACCTATTCTAACTTTCTAAATAAATCTAGTTACGCCATTTAATCAACGATACCTATAAGTTTAAGTAAGGATCTTTAAATCCAAAAGTAATAACTGATCAGTAAATATGTACGTTTTGTCGAGTAAAAAAAACGAAATGAAAATGAAATTACATTTTACTCTAGAGTAAATATTTTTAAAATGATTTGAATATTAAGTATTTCCGTGGAACTACTGAACAAAAATGTTTCGGTAGTTAGGTACCTAATTATTTCGACATAGGGATATTTATTTACTTGTTTGTTTTTGAATTTTGAATTAATTTGCTTGTTTGATTTTTTAACTAAATCCAACTCCGCGCGTGTAGTATTGTCCGAAATTCATGAAGGAGGAATATACAACTTTTAAGGTGACTAAATTGATCGAGACAGCAGAACCACGACTATCCATACCGAAATGACATAAAACGTAAACAAAATTGGCGTCGAACTATAATTAATAATCCGTAATGTTGACTCCTTAACGTAGATATGTTACCTACTAAAAACATAACATGAGTCGGATTGGTGTTGCCAATTCGCCATTGTTTATATTTTTAGTTAGTTTACACTATAGAGTATAGATTATTATTTATTGGTACACATCATTTTGTTGGTACCTATGATTAATTAATTGTCTACTTAATCTAATACAAATTTACTCTTTAAAATCTATAATTACACAATCACAAATCTATAAATAATTCCACTATCTAACTTTGGTTTTGAAACATTCTATACAAATATTATTGGTCCATAATGTAGATGCGGAATACCTTATAATGTTTCGTACGGTGACTAACCTATCTAGGAAATTAAATTAACTATCCTAGGAATTTTCCAACTCTCTCTCTTTCTAACTGCCTAACACGACGTTGTGGCCTTTCCTTTCGCTTTTTACATTAATTATGCGCTGCAGCTGACCCTTAAGACGCCAAATAATTATTTATGATATTACCAAATAAAACGTGTTTTTTTTTCAATGACTTTCACAGCAACAAAAACTTGCTATAATTTTTGTTGTTACTGAAAATGGTTTGTTGAATATTTGCATATACCTATACATATTTATAAATTGAAACGCGTATGATTATTAAAAAAATATTGGATAAGTGTTGTGGTTCGGTAGCATTTTGCTCTATGAGACGAAAGGAACCAGAGATATCTTGTATTTACTTCTTATCTTAGGTACCTATAGGTATATATATATTTTAATCCGGCTCAGAATTAAGACAAATGGAGTAAGTACCTAATCAGATCGAAACCGCAAGGTTCAAAGGAAATTTGAAAAGTGTAATATTATATTAGATTAAATATATTGACCGTACAAGGGAAACGGATAGAATTATCTTGCTCGAAAATAAAAATGTATTAAAGACGTTATGATTATGACTAAGGAATCGTTCGCAGTCTACAGCATTATTGCCACGCATACGAGGGTAACAGCTACGTCGAGTACCTACATTGTTTTTTTTTTGCACATACAATGTATTTTTCCAGTAATGAGGAGTCTCCTTGAAAATGATGAATGACGCAGAGTTTTCTTCAGTTTTTCTATCGACTAGCGTCAGCCTGCAAAAGACGATTATGAAGATTAGTATGTAATAATATAACGATGAGCTATGAGAATCCACCGAAATAAGGTAAGCGTATCTCTTACCACCTATTGTTGCTCGAATTATCTAGTTACGTGGTTAAAACCTACAAATTAAAATATTAGATATTCGGAATATCCCGAGAAGACATACACTATTATCATTTACAATTACCTCATTACAGGATATTACCGTGGTCATGTGGCGGAACGAGACCCAATACTTCAATGATATTAGTGTAGGTAGTGAACAAACTTATTGTTTAAATCCCGATCAGACTCTCACAAACGATGTTTAGTAGATATATATTAAAATATATTTAACGTCTAACGGTTAATGAATAAGTAGTGCATAAAATTTGTAGTTAGTTCTTCCACCCAAGAATTCATTAGTCTCATAAATTAAATTGCTTCTATAGAGCATATCGTCTGTGCCATTCATGCAAATAATCGTATCGTGATCTGTGTTATTAGTTGTAAATAATAATTTTGTTGGATGCATACGAGTAGGTAGGTAGGTAGTAGGTAGGAGATATGAGCCAGCATTGCCATAGTAATTCTGTTGAAAACATTAACCGGTAACAGTGGTTTTCAAATTTTTGGAAACTTTTGGTATGGATATTGAAGGTGGCAGTGGAAGCAGATTATTGCCGTATCTAGCATGGAAATTCTTATCAATAGAACAATCACTGTCTTCATAAGATTGATTTACTGATTTACTACTTTTATCGAACACTCTGCGATCCTGAAAAAGATTTCAAGTTTATTGTAATTTAGATACTGTCGCTATCACATTTTATTTCCTTAGAATCAATTCTTTATCTTTGCTTTGAAATCATTGAAATTCTTTACTCATTCCTAAAGTACAACGATACAACTACAAGAATAGACAGATTAAGTATATAGGCCTATTGGTACATTTTACATGGCATTCTTTTTTGCCTTTGGCAGATCAAGATTCATTTAGGTACCTACAATTTATTTTTCAAAGGTAGTCAAAATGTGACTACTAAGTTTTTAAGATATTTTTTTTGTTTCTTGATGTGACTTGAGACACCTAATTTATATTTTTGTTTAACTTACCATGGCTTCAGTCTTCTTTCGCAAGTTTGATCGGGATAATGTCATAACCAGTTCATTCTGTAGCCTATTAGAAATATCTTCGTCTTCTAGTTTAGGATTAGGTCCATCAGTTCTGTCTCCATTTAAAAACTCAAGCTTCGTTGGTTCTCTACGACCTGTTCCGCCATAAGCATATTCCCCGATGGTAACCGACACTGGACGCGTGAGTTTTTTCATTGTAGTCGTACCATTTGGAGCTTTTACGAAGTAATTCGAAGGAGGTTTCGGAGCGGCATTGGAAGGGTTTTTTAGCTTATATGATTCAAGCGAGTCCAGCTCGACTTTGTCCTCTTTACCTTTTATTGAACCGTTTTTATTGTTGTAATCAGGAGTCGGAGTTCTCGTCAGCGTTCCATTTTTTCGAAAATTAGGTGCTTTGAGATCTGTAGCTGATGGTTTAATGTGCTCTATTGGCTTATGGTTTCCGTTTTGATGGCCATTTGAAGTAGGCATCTGAAATTATGAAACATTCATATTAACCTCATTGAATAACTTCTGTACCAGGTAGGTACGTTATCGCTGTAACTACGATCTAAACAATAATTCTGTATGCTTGATTAGCTCACACACGCAAGCGCTTAATGCTTTAGGTACGGTATAGCTAATACATACTCAAGGTTTTTGAAACGTAGGTACTGGGACTTTGCTTTTCATATTTCAGGAATAGAAATAGTACTCGTGACTAATATTGTTGTCCGAGAAACTTTTGTTCATTGGGCCCACCACAATACAATTTAGAACAATGACATTTCTGACGCTCTTTTCGCGTTCTGGTGAAAAGTAAAATGAATTTTAAAAAAGCATTACGTAACGATGTCGTGGGAATTTGTGCTATTGACGTTACATTTTATGTACTTACAGGTGGAGGAGGTGGTGGGTTGTCTGTAGCTTCCCGTTTTGGTTGTAGATAGTCGTTCTTAAGAACGCCATTTCCATTAGTTTCTGATGGCCTTCTGAGAGGTTCTGCTTGAAAATCAGGTCTTTTTAGATGATTTATACCATTATGAGTTTGATGATGTATCCCATTTCCATTAATTGCGTCTGGTTTTTTCGGTTGTAGTGTTAACTGGTTTTCTGGCTTTTTCAGTGGCTGAGTTGTCTGATTGTCGGGTTTTCTCAAGGGTAGTGTAGGTTGGCGATCCTGGAACAATCACAGTTTTGATTTATTATATTATTTATTGAATCAATAAATAATAAATTGCGTACAAAATAAAGTTACAGTAGGTAAAGGTACCTAACTAAGATGAAATTTGGTAAAATGTAAGTATTAATGTAGTAATGTATTAAAAACGGTTTTTTACAGACGTTTTGTTCACATGTAGTGAAGCACCTAAATTGTTTTACAACGTTCAGCTGATTTATGAGGTTAATTCAATAACAATATAGGTGCAATACGTTAAACTCATCCATTAATTTAATCTCATGTAGGTGTGGCTTTTATTTTTAATTTTATCTAGATATGGGACGATAAAGGTTTTGCAACTTGTGTATATTTGAAGATTATTTATTTAATTTAATATTTCGAACACAATTTAACGTCGAGAACTTGGAGCTGCATGAGCTGAGCTGCATCTGTTCCTGTGAAAGATGAAGAGGCTAACCCAAAACAAGATTGCAAAGCTGTAAAAAGCTGTAGGTAAGTATTGCAAAGGACCATACCCCTGCTTTGGGGAGATAGCGATAACATCCAAACATTGACATTTATAATATTAGTAGGATTAATAATGTTTAAACAATCTCTGAAGATAATTCCTCAAATAGACAATACTGTCAACTGCCGACCCATCTTTCAGAAACACAACATGTCTAATGCCCGGTTACATTATTCCAGTCCAGCGATCGAATCCAGCGCTGGATTGCTTACTGGAAAAATGTTACGGAACTGGAATTTTCCAGTAAGCAATCCAGCGCTGGATTTGATCGCTGGATTGGAATAATGTAAACCGGGCATTAGTCTAACTTTACCTTCATTCTATATCTAGAAATTACGCATTTCCGTTTATAAAAACATCATCGCCTTCCTTAAAACTAAAGACAAATTACCCACCCACCCAATACGCTTCATTAAGAAAACGTGTAAAAATGAAGCTCCCATTACATGGCAATTTTAATAAATTGTAAATTACCCATTAACATAAATAACGAAACACAATTTTATTCAAATAAAACTAATCTAAAAACATAAGAACAAAAAATAGCTTTAATTCTCAAAAATAATATTTTATAGACATTAAGTAACATAAATACCTACATATGAAGGTCTCATCGACACGTCTTGTATTATTATTTTTTATTATAGATAAATTAATTCGTTATTATACTTTTGTTATTTGATGATGTTTAATATCAAACCTTTGTTGATGGTTGTGATTCTAATGTATGAAGAATTTTTATGACCATAATTTTCTTTTAGTTATTAAGAGGGCGCCTAGTGCCAGAAAACGAAAAAAGGACATTTTCGACGCCGCTCACTGAAGTTAAGAAACTAAAAACTATGACAAAAAACATATTGACGTATGGGTACAATTAAGAAGAAGCACAAGAACCGAAAAGAATTTTAAAAATAGATCAGAGTTTTTTACAATAAAAAAATAAAAATGACACCGAAAAAACCCGTTTTAATTCGAGTAGGTACTCAAAATTATCAGCGATGACCCCACATTATTTTTTGGTAATAAAATTCCTATTTGTACGTTCTAGTAAAGTAACCGAACACTTTTTTAAATTTATGTTTAGTTATTGAGTAATTAAATAAAACTTGGTTAAAAATGGACTCCTGATTAAATATTGATTTTTCCTCCAAACTGTGTCATGCTATTCTCGACTTTATGTACATCACATTAAGAAACGCGTCGCGCGGGTGAAATCTCATTTTTTCCTGGCTTTAGGCGCACTCTTAAGTAGTGCCTTTGTAACATTTGCAATGCCCGTTAAGAGCAACAAGTTATGAGTTAATATACCTACTATAATTTTCATACAATATGATATCTAGCGATGAAGTGAAGAAAGAGATCTAGAATATATACGAAATAAAGAAAATCTCCTAAAAATAATTTGTTCGTGGTTTCCATTCAATTCTTAATTGAAATCAATTGACAAACACACGCTCTTAGGTATGGCAAATATTCACTCTGAACACATGATAGTATAATGGTTTTTCATCATTGAAATCAATTGACGAACACGCAGTTTACTGATGTTTATCGCTTATGATAATACAGATGACGTAAATAAACAGGTTTGTGCGTAATATTGGTAATAGTTTAACAGGACTTTAGTTGTAGGTAAGTAGGTATAATTAGCCAAATTGCACAAAGTTCTTAAAAACTCATTTAGTTTTTGGCATGGACGTACAAAAAAGTCAGACGGAGTCTCGCTAAAACAAAAACTGTGTCATTAGAGTCGGCCACATTTGCACGTGTGCGTTGTCAGGTTGTCACTGATAGGCTGACACGCACACATATACACAAGTAGCGCGTGTAATGACTCTCTGATGTGTGCGTGTCAGCCTGTATGTGACAGCGCACACGTGCATATTATGTGGCCGACTCGATGGACACAGTTTTTATTTTACCGAGACTACGTCCGACTTTTTTATACGTCCATGGTTTTTGGTCATACAAACATAATGATGATGTTATTGGTACTATTCAGTACAACATTAGCTATAAATAAATAAAATAAATCGTTATGACTATCTCATTTTTTTTATTTATTTAGCGATCTATGGCATTTGGATACAGATCGCCTCTAGTCCCAACCGAATTTTGAGCTAGCGCACATGGTACAATAGTACACTGTTGTATCGATCGATGTTTAGTACCTATCTTATAGCCTTGATTTGAGCTACTTGATACGGAAAAATTGATAGTTTAGAATAGAAACATAGAATAAGGAGCTCGGTTTATGTTTCCACTGCGGGAACTCAGAGGCTTTCTCTCACAAAGAGAGTCCATTTCCACCACACTGAACGACTGAACCGAACTGACCAAGTGCGGGTTGGCGGATGACGCAGGTTCTCAAAAGATGTAAACAAATGTACACGGTTGCAAAGATTTATTCCTTATTTTATTTTTGCAGTATACTTACGAAATTAGAACACTTTTTATATCTTACGAGTAATTGAAATAATAATTTGAATCACTAAGCGTGACTTATACCTCTATAGATATGCGTCATCGAACCTCCATTTCAAGTCTATAAAAACTGCATAGTATTTAAGTTTTGTTTTTGCAAAACCTCACGTCAAATCCATTAAATAACTAGCATCGTGAGTTTCCTCAGTCGATAAACAGGTAGGTACCAACAGATAAAACGAGTCAAGGAAAACCCCTACAAATCAGTATAATTCACAGATGGTTCATACATTGCGATACTAAGAATTACCTACCTCATTCATTCCTTCCGTTTCATTCCTCGACTGACAAGCCAGGTAAGGAATGAAGCATAGCATTTATTTTGCAACAGCGCAGTCGCAAATTTGCGACGATAATGGTTTATCATATGAGTATGTCGGGTGTTTAGTTAGAAATTTGCACAGGTATTTAAGTCTTTTACATTTTTTTGTCTTTTGCTTCAGTTTAAATAATTTTGTCATAATAAGGCAAAATATGATATATGTCTGTCTGTATAGAAAACTAGCGGCCCGCTCCGGCTTCGCTCGAATAATAACCTAGATATCAACTGCAGCGCCATCTGCCGTAGCCTATGTTACTCGGGAATAATGTAGCTTTCCAAAGGTGAAAGAATTTTTGAAATCGGTCCAGTAGTTTCGGAGCCTATTCATTACAAACAAACAAACAAATATTTCCTCTTTATAATATTAGTATAGATAATAAACTGTATGTCATTCGGCATATTCAGACTGGCCTCGTGGCTCGTTGGTAGTGAATTTGTACACCGAGCCGTATGTCGTGGGTGCTATTCCCACTCTGGACGAACATTTGTGCGATCAATAGCGATGTTTGTTCTGAGTCTGTGTGTGATTATTTTTTTATTCTGTATAGTAGGTGCGTAAGTATTTAAAGTTATAAAAGTACCAGCTATCTGGTTTCCATAAGACAAGCTTTGCTTGGATTGGGCCTAGATAGTGTTATTTAGGCAAAAGTGTCGACCAATTTTTACGCAAATAAGTAGGTACATATACAATTTCGGGCCCAAAGTCAAAGTTTAAATAATAAATGAAGATGTGGTGTTTTCTGTAATTTTTTGAGGAACAAAAATTAAAGTAACTACCGTGGCAGGTACTACCGCGTTATAAGTGTTATAGACTACAGGCCCGTGAACAAAGTTTACGTAGTAAATGAACCACCAGGAGACCTATGTAAGATGATAGAAGGGTATAAAGCTATAAAGTAATAAGATTCAGCACTATGCCGTCACTTGTAAGCTGTCCAACTGAGTACAGTCGAAGAGGGGGGTTGCAACCCTACCTCATTTCTCCTTGTCGCATGATTTTTGTACGGCATCGCGAAATAATGGATTAGGAGAGGTATTGAAACTGTATGGAACCAATGCCGTACATAATCAAATGCCCAAATTTAATCTGTAAATCGTCGGAAAATCACGAATTTTTCTGACAAACTAATAATTAAAAACTTAAAATTTATAATTTTTATTGTTTCAATACCTCTTCTAATCTATTATTCTGCAACGCCGTACAAAAATCATGCGACAAGGAGAAATGATCGAGGGTTACAACCCCCCCTCTTCGACTGTACTCTGTTGGACAGCTTACAAGTGACGGCATAGTGCTGAATCTTATTACTTTAATACCCTTCTATCATCCTACATAGGTCTCCTGGTGGTTCATTTACTACGTAAATTTTGTTCGCGGGCCTGTAGTCTATTACTCATATTTTTATTTTGGCAAGTGACTATCTATGTGCCGGAAAACATTCATTGATAGACTAATTCTCTTGTCATCTCAATCATTTGATCTGGAACCTTGCGAGTCTTTAAATGTTATTGTGTCTGTACCACAATTTCAAGAAGCCAATTGATTTAATAGACTCTATCTTGTGTAAAATAATTAATTAAATGTGGTAAAAATAATAAATCTTTATTAAAAGATTGCTCAAACAAAATAAAAATAAATTAGAAACTGTAGAATGCGGTATTTGATTGGCTTATTACTCAAACCAAACAAACCTTTCTCTTCCAGGCGACGTTGGAGGATACATTTTGGAAAGATTGTCCCTTAACGTAATTTAAATAAATTGCCTAGCAAATTACACATGCTTAACAACTAAATAACTATGTAATACTAATCTAAAATTACATATAATAAGGATACAATGTGCGTCTCTAATACAAATTTGTATAAATACTACAAAACAATACATAGGTACATACAAATGCATGATAAGTATTAACAAAGATTTTGCACGTTTAGAAGTGAAGTGACCTGACTAAAAAAACATCCTGAAAATGCCCTGACTTTTTGTTTTTGTTTTAAAATACACTTGATCAAGCACTTGACGTAACAATCTTTGTTTGTTTCGTATTATCTGCACTAAAAAGAGTCCGTTCTAGGTACCTACATTAAAAAACGCATGTTTTAAGCGTGTATTTTAAAACAAAAACAAAAAAGGCCAATTGTTTTTAGAACTGTTTTTTGCATTGACAGTCTAAATGCAGCTTCTTTAAACAATTTCTTTTCATATTTTATTGTCGTGGTATTCAGGGCAGAAATTGTATAAGTATGTTTCTGAGGAAATTGCTCGGTACAAATCACCTTGGTATAAACACTCTGTGCGTAAATATGTATAATGCAGATAAACTTTTATCGTAATACTTTATCTTAGTTTATATGCTCTGTGCTTTTGCATATTTGCAAGGATAATAACCTATACACTTAAGAGGATACATCGGCATCAAATGTGTGCAAGATGACATCATGCCCGTTAGTTAGGTGCAGTAGCATCTTAAATCTTTGATATCGTAAACATGTAGGTACCTACAAGTACCTACTTAGGAACCTGTGTTTACGTAGTACTTTCAGGTTTGCTCCGAGTATGTGCATAAGTAAATTTAATTAATAAATAAGAAGAATCTTAATCTTAGCGTATTCAACGAGTATTACTTACATCGTAATATCACACATTATGGATCCTATTGCTGGGGATTTGACAGATTGTTCTGCACTGGTCCACTACCAAAAATATATTGAAAGCTAGGTAATTCGTTGCGGTCATGTTCACACATTCCTTCATCATTAAATAGTATGACCAATGTTTTTTATGCCTTATGTTTGTACTATTACGTGTCATATCCGTTTATCTTCTGACTATTGTGTCGAGTTCAAAGGTCACTTTGTAAGGAAAAAGCTGTTTTTTGTGATTTCATGGTTGATGTAATAATAAGTTGCAAGTGTCTTTGTAAATAGATAGATTAACTCTTTATTTCACCTAATTAAAAATAAAACAAGTTACTATAAACAAAATAAAGTAGAAATTGGCGACCTTATTACTAAAAGCGATCTCTTCCAGGCAACCGTAATTATGAATGTTTGTAATTATGACCATAACTCGTCTCTTGCAGATAAGTGCATTTCTTCTGCCGTAACTCTGTATGTGTACAGGATAAGTAGCTCACTTTATATTCCCACATTGGGCTGAGATTCAGGACCTTCCAAAGAGACAGTCAAGGCCATAATCCATCATGATGGTCAAGTGCGGCTTGTCGGATGAAACATGTCCTCTAAAGATGTCTCTCTTGGAACACGCCGGTTTTCTAACGATGTTTTCCTTCACTATTTTTTTTGTTTTATAGTGTGAAGTAGAATAACTGGCAAAGGTGTAGTACTTCCCCAGACTACTACGGGCTCTGCAATGAGTCCTACCAAAGATCTACCTGTAGTTAAGACAAACTCACAATCAAAGTCTGTGTAGGTACTGAATTTTAGTTAATAATTAAAAAATCGTTGTGTTTTACTTCATAATCTAATCAAATGGCAGATTTAGTTTAAATAGGTTTCTAATTTTGTTGCAACTCTTTTGAAATGAGGTCTTATCATTAACTAGAATATCTGCCGCAGTTTCGCTCGCGTATAAAGTCGATTAAAACAGACTACGTTACTCAGGCATAATGTAGCATTCTAAAGAGGTTTTTTTTTTAAGGTTACTTAGAAGTTTATTCGTTACAAACATAGAAAATCGTTCTTATTATCGGAGATAACAAAACTACTCAGTCAATTCATTCCACAATCTAGCCAAGTAAGTACTGGGTAACTGGGTTACAAAAATACCATTCAGCGTGGTAATGCCTGTGAGCATTCTGGCCACGCTTTGATAAATAAATAAATAATAATAATAAATAAATATTGGTGGACAATTCACACACAACACCATCTGACCCCAAACTAAGCAAAGCTTGTGTGATGGCGGCCAGATAGCTGATATAATACTTATATAGTTTTAAATACATACTTATTATACATAAAAACACCCAGACACAGTGCAAACATTTGAATTCATCACACAAATATTTGCACTGGGTGGGGATCGAACCCACGACCCTCGGCTTCGCAGGCAGAGCTACTAACCACTTAGCCACAAGGCCAGTCATGTTGAATCTTGATCACCTGTAGAAAATTCATTGGTCTATGGATAACTCAGATGGGCTAAGTGTAAGTGAACCTGGACTGAGCACTGGCACAGGACTGAGGAAGATGGCATGGGAAAAGAGAGGTCGATCCAGCAGTGGGATAGAGAAGGCTGTGGATGATGATGATGAAGTGTAAGTTGTTAGGTATGTACTATAGTGTAGTTCTCACTGTAATTAAATTTTGCTAATGAAGGCTCTGCCTCGTAAAAAAAGTAAATAAATAAATACTCCAAAACAGGTAGGTCTGCGTTCAATGCTCCGCTAATCTAACAAAAGTGTTATCGAAAACACACAACGGTCAATCAGAGATAAAACCAAAAGTATGTACGCTGAAATAACACTCGAGTGCGATGACTAACCTTATACTATGTAGATACCTGTTATATTACGTTTATATTGCAATAAATAGGCGGACATAGTGATTTGAAGGTAGTTTTAACTGGAAATGCAAAATGTCTGCATTTTAATACAACATTTATTCACCTAATCGTATGTGTTTATGTTCGCGTACGTAGGTAATGCAGAGGGTATTCTTAACATTAGTAGTTTTGTCTTATTAAGGATATTTAAAGGCAATAAATAAAGTAAAGAAATAGACTGTTCACTAAAAATATAGTGGTAATTGACACTTTTACTCTCAGAACTTGGCAATGGAAAATGCGTTACTATAATACAGAAAACTTTTAAATTAGCAAATTATAATGTAAATAAACAGGTAAGTATAAGTCAAAACAGGGTATATTTATAACGCTAAAGGGGACAGACTTAATATATAAGTTTATGGACAGACTAAATCTATCTATCTGTCTATCATAATCCTCCGCGCTGGCCAAGTGCAGGTTGGCGGATGAGATAAATCCTAGTAGGATGTGTTTCTCGGAACACGCAGGTTTCCTCATGATGTTTTCCTTGTAAAGTCAGTGGTGATGACGAACTCATTCATTAGAAAATATTCAGAGGTGCAGGTGTGATTAGAATCTACGACCTATTGTATGCGATATGTATGCCATCACCACCAAATTATTATAGCAGTAGACAGTATATTACAGTGGTACCTATAGCAGCAGAACAAATTCATACAGCCTATTGTTACGCTCCAATAATAAATGTACAAGTTCGCTGCGGCAAGTAATACCTATAGTTTTAACTTACTTCATAGCACTGTATAATCACAAGCGGCTTTCCATTGGTTTTCTTCATTTTATACCACAAACTTTTTATTCACAAGTGGAACAGAATAAAACAGCACATCTGCACATTAAATTAGATCACTAATTTTTCAAATTATTTATAAATTCAAAAGTCAAACGAAGGTAAATAACGTTTGTTTGAGAAGAGTCTGAAGCGACTGAAACAAAGACGCGTCAAGGTCAGACAGCGTTTTTCCGAGGAAAATCGTTGCGGTTATTGGGCGCGCGCGACCGGTCCGTACTATGCGACCAGACTGAGCCGCGATACTCTGATAGGCGCGACGGCCCTCAGCCACAGAATACTTGACAGTCCAACCTCAACTTACGCAGTAACTGTTTAGCAATCTATGGTCAATTGCTATTGCTAGTCATTGCCGTTATCAGTGCAAGGCAGAGCGAAATCACCGCCGGTCCACTAACCGCACACACCGGAAACTCTCGAATTATAAATTACCTAAAGTACCTTTTCATATAATTACTCTCATTTTATGACCCGAGTTTCTTTTGTAGCTGTGGAACATTCTAGAATTACGACCTAAAATTTTATTTGGATTTGTGTTTTGTTTTGGTGAGACTCCTGGCAGAGCCTACCTGGGGAAGTGGCCCATATTTTCCAGATATTCTATCGCCAAGCAGAAATTTGCTAACATAATTGAGCTCTAATTTGAAGGGCAATGATTCCAGAGAAGTTACAAGATAAAAAGATAAACCATTTTTGTTTTCCATCAGTGCAGTGTCAGGCGTTGTAATGCGTTAATTGATTACCGCGTCACGTGTATATTTTGCTCGTCGGTCTACTTTATAAAAAGAAAAAAACAAATGCTTGAGGAAAATAAAAGCATATCGCATCAACACTGTAAACACAAAAAAACCTTCATCTCGTGATGTTTGGTGTGTTTTACGTAGCAATTATGTTTTTTGGTTTCCTCCGAAATTAATCAAACGATCATGAGTAATCTCGATAAAAATGGCAATTTATTTTTCTACGTAATTAGCAGAGCACGAATTTTTTCAACATCGCGGATTCTTCCATCCGTTACAAAGACCATTGTAATCTTTATCAAGATTCTAAAGTTAATTGTAACTAGAACACGCTCAGTATATAATAAAGCTACTAGAGTAAGTACGTTCATATATTAATTGCTAGCAGAGCCTCGCGGTTTTAGCCGCGTAGTTCTCTATATGTATATTCTTGTGATAAAAAGCTATTCCAGACCATAATCTAACTGTGTTCCCGATTTCAACGTTATCCGTTCAGACGTACCGACGTGATTAAGCAACAAACATCTAAAAATACTAACTTTGGCATTTATAAAATTAGTAGGATTCTAAAAACTAGTAAACAAATTATCAATATTATCTAGTATAATTTTATTTGTATTGTAATTTCTATGCATATCGTACCTATTTACGATTCCTTATACTAATGTAATCCTATCTATATTCTACTAATAGTTAAAATATGGAAGCTTACATATTAATATGTTGGGGTATTTCTTGCTCAATCAGGCTCATTCGTCGAACTGAACGGATTAGATTGTCATTTGAAACATAGGTAGAGTATAATATTAAGAATTAAATAGGTTATTTTTAACCCGAAAAGGCTGAGTTTCTAAGGTTTCTTAGGTTTTTTATGCAGAAGAAGTTGTCTGGTACTAGTTATTAGTTTTAGAAGTATATGAGCGTTTATGTAAGTTGTGTCGTTTACGTATAAATTAGAATTCCTACAATTTGTGGTCGAGCGTAAATCCTATACGTGAAAAAAGCTACGTGTGTACGTGCTACGGGATTTACCATCAACAACAAATCGTCAAACATTATTATCCTATTCCTAAACGCATCGAGTGACGTTTTAGGAAAACCCGAGAACAATTAATTATTTGGTCAATGTTTGTGTTCTGAGATCCATTTGGTGATAAATTTGCAGTGCAATTGGGGCCTAATATATCTTTAAAATTAGGTATTACATCTTTCGAGTACCCTACATTTGATATTCGCCAACCGCCTTTTTGTACGCGTACTGGGTTATAGGTGATCAAATGACTTTCTTAGTGAAATTGGATCATTTTAATTTATTTTCATTAAAAAATACATATATTTAACAGGTAAGTAGTAATTTTTATCCTACAAGGCATTTTTTAAGCAGTCAAATGATTTTAAAATCAATTCACTTGCCTTTAAACTACCACTCTATGCTGCCATGTGGGATAAAAGAGTCTGGGTCTGCCTGGTAAATATAATGTACACATAAATCTTCGAATGAAATGACGAAATATTAATAGCCTTGACTCTATTTGTATGAAGGCCTTTAAGTTTCTGTAGTAGTCACATGAAGTAAGCTGTAGGTATGTAATATATTATGTAGGCCTACTATTAATTAAGCATTTATTAGACAACTGTTATAATATTATCATTATAAAAATGACGACAAAGACCAGAATTCATCGGTCCAGAGATAGTTCCTACGTGAAACTTTCCATCTGAAACCACTCATACAAACGAAGGCAGATTAGATCGTCTGACATTATTTTTAAAACCCATCAGTTTGCATATTTTGTTTAATTTTTTTATGAAAAAAAATCAAATGAGCAACGAATCAACTGTTGGTAAGTGGTCACCACAATCTGCAATATCTAAGATATACGCAAGTGAGTTGTTTCTCAAGATAAAACCTATTCTAATCACCCTTCGTTTTTAATAACAGATATGGTATTTCGGATCGAAAGTTTCAAGTGATCTAATTTTTAATCCGTAGACAATCATTATAAAAAAATTCGCTTCTCGATGTATTTTTCACAAAATGTATCTGTGGATCAAAATCAAAAGGATATTTTAGGGGCATGGATTTCGCACCACTTCACAATAAGCGGTTTCGCTCTAATAAGCTATTTCGTTGTGTAATCATGCAGTAACTATTCGTGTCATACTTCAGCTTGTTAATTTCATAAGGAATTCTCTCACATAAATATTATGTAACTATTGCATTGAAAATTAATTCCAACCAAGTGTTGTACTGTGTATTTTTTAGGGTAATGGCTTCCGTCGGAAACTGTACTTGAGTGTTAAAGTTACGGAAATGCATTCAATATTTTATTACTGACCCTATCGATAACAACTATTGTAAAGTTTCAACTAGTTTCAAATAAATTAAAAACGAGTATGATTAAGAGTGCGCCTAAAGCCAGGAAAAAAACAGATTTCACCCGCGCGACGCGTTTCTTAATGTGATGTACATAAAGTCGAGAATAGCATGACACAGTTTAGAGGAAAAATCAATATTTAATCAGGAGTCCATTTTTGGCCAAGTTTTATTTAATTACTCAATAACTAAACATAAATTTAAAAAAGTGTTCGGTTACTTTACTAGAACGTACAAATAGGAATTTTATTACCAAAAAATAATGTGGGGTCATCGCTGATAATTTCGAGTACTCGAATTAAAACGGGTTTTTTCGGTGTCATTTTTATTTTTTTATTGTAAAAAACTCTGATCTATTTTTTACATTCTATTCGGTTATTGTGCTTCTTCTTGATTGTACCCACACGTCAATAATTTTTTTGTCATAGTTTTTAGTTTCTTAACTTCAGTGAGCGGCGTCGAAAATGTCCTTTTTTCGTTTTCTGGCTTTAGGCGCCCCCTTAAAACATCCTTATTTAAAATTTCATTTCAGTGATAAAACTGTTTTTTGTTGTGGTGAATACATTGGCTGAAATTGACAAAAAAAATTGACAAGTGTCTAACAAGCTATGTTTAGCAAAGGACTGTAAAAGATGATGATGATGTTATACTCAAATATGTAGTTATTGTGGTAATTCCATATGTCCTTGTAAGACCATGACTTTAATTAAAATGGATCATTCAATTTTGTAAATAAAATATCTTGTATTTTGTAGTATCAACACGTATAGTAACTTATGATCTTTAGATAGTAAATAAAATTGTTGTTTTTTCAAAATCTTTTTTGTCGTTTGGCTGAAGAAAATGGCTGTAAAAATCTACAATTTTAAGCCTGTAGATTTTTACAGCCATTTTCTAATCTGGATTTAAGTTTTATATTATATGTTTGCTTTTACGATCTTCCGAGGATTGTCCACAAACATCATAGGTAAAAGGCAAGCTAAGAATATAGTTGTTTATAAAATGTATCGTAATTTCTACAAACTATAAAATTAATGGTTCCAAGGAGAACCAGTTTGAAAACGAACCACGAAACTCTTTGAAATTGTTACATAAATATCTATTATCTATTCCCATTGTAAAGTGCTTATTTCTCTAGAAAAAAGGTTTATTTTCATCTGGCGGAGTTTTTTGTAAAATGGTTTATAATTTTATACAAACAAACTTTCAGACAAAAAAATTGACATTATTTCAATAATTATCTTCAAGTGTTTTTGTCAATGAATACAAGTAAAAACCAAGTAATTTCCGAGATAGTTACATTTCACGTATCTCTGAAATAACTTTCTTTGATTTGAATGAAACTTTACATCCAGTTTCGATATTTCCTTTCCTGCCCCTGCCTTTTATTTATTTTCATGAAAAAACATATTTTTACGTCGAATTAATAACGGTTACCTACTTAAATACATACATTAATAGATGACTAGATTGAAATAATTCTTGTAAACATAGCGTAAGTACATACGTATAGATACTATTTGTTTTCGAGAGATAATATTTTTCAACGTATTAATAAATATGTGTGTATTGTAATTAATCATAACAAAGCGTAAAACAAAATAAAGTAAAACCGTAAAACGAAATAAAGTGAAATAAATTATAGGTACGTGTGTGATGCATTTGCTTGTGCAGAAGAGTTCAACGCACTCGCCAGAGCTTAATTAGACCTCAAATGTAAATTTAACGTAAAAACGTAAAATGGCTATTTAAGCGATTGTATTCCAATAAAAAGTAAGCAAATCATATTATCTCAATAGTTTAAAAACATATCTAAATAGTTTTGGAAAAAGACTTCAATGCGTATACCTACTTTTACTTTGATCGGTCTCCAACCTATGGGTTAGTTTTTTATTTTCTTTTGTGCTAATATCTGGAGCTACCATTTGAATATTTAATTCTTTAGCACTAAAAAGACAGCTTCTCGCAAAAAAAGGATCACGTTTTACTAGTTGTTTTGACAATAAATTCAATTTTAACGATAGTTCCTAGGAAACACTTAAAACTAAACCTTTAAAAACTCTTAATGGGCTTAAATTGTTATGTGTATGTAACAAATATTCTCATAGCATTTTATCAAAGTCGATCCACGATTACGAAATTTTATTTGGTTCGAAAGAAAAATAAAACCTTTCCAATAAAACAGGTGTTCGACGTACATGTGGTGGCATGAATCTATTATATTCGTTTAAAAAAATGCTTAAAAATTGGTTGGGCGCAGTTTGTTTACATAGTAAAAAATGTCAAGGTACTCACCACTGGGACCGCATCATTGGCACTGCTGCTATTCGTCTCATTGGCTTTGCTTTCGCTGTCTTGACAAGAAAACATCTTCCTGTGCACTTTCTTAAACTCGTCCATCAGAGCATCGTGTTGTTTTTTCTTGTCGTCATCTGGCAGTTTTGACACACTTGGCTTCTTCGGCGGTGTGGGGACCGTACTTGAGTCTGGGGTCGAGTTAGTTTTTTTCTGTCAAAAGATATCAAACATTATTTAAATTAAAAACGAATACCATCTATCTGCCGTATTCCAAGTATGTATGCTTAAGGTAGCGGTCTCCTGTTGCGGTCTCGTGTCGCGGTCTCAGCGCGAAGGTAGCCTAAAATTGACAAATCAGAATAATTGTTAAATCAGTATTGAAATTAGTATAATATCAGTTTTTTGTTCTTTCTAAACAAACGCGCTCCATTTTACACTACTTTGTAGCTTAATTTCAGACGGGATAGCGAGGCAAAATTAAGGTTAAGCCACGATTTGTACGGCTGTGACTGTCATAGGACATTGATTAGATTTCATTAAAGTCAATTGCCGTCTTTGATGTAGCTTACTCTGTTGATTAGATTTAAAAACCTTTATCTACTTAATTAATTTAAAACTTGGTAGACGTATTTTATTACTTTTAAAGAAATGTTTTGATAAATAAATTTAAAAAAAATTATTATACATTTTTGAGATTTAGCAAATCCACGTGTACACCTTCAAGTGGGATCGTTCCCAAGAAGAGAAAACCGAAGCCAAAATCCACCAAGCTGGCCAAGTGCGACTGACAGATGACATATGACCTCCAAAGATGTATTTCTTGGAACACACTGATTTTCTCACTATATTTTCCTTCACCGGTAAAGTCAGTGGTAACGACAGACTTGTACACACACGAAAACTACTCAACGGTGAGATTCGAACCTGCTACCTTGCGCTGGTGGAATAGGACATTTTCACCACTACGCCTGGCTTTTCTTCGTAGACCAAAAAATTACAATATTTAGCAATTCTAACCACATTAAATACAATATATTGAACGTATATTATACGGATAAAATATGAACCTTCTTTACGAAGGCAGTCAAATATTGAAATTAGATTAGATTTTTTTTGTCACGGTTTAGCAAGCGATGGTCGATGGTGTCGGTTACGGTCGCCACTCGATGGTGGCTTGAGAAATCACCAATGAAAAGTGATTGGACCGTTTCGTTTAGTAATCCTGTGTTGTGGTGAACAGTTTAATTAAAGTACCTACATGAAATACATAACTATAATATTTTACATTTCGTAGGTAGTACGTTTACGTAAAAGACATAATTTAAGAGTGCGCCTAAACCCAGGAAAAAATCAGATGTCACCCGCGCGACGCGTTTCTTAATGTGATGTACATAAAGTCGAGAATAGCATGACACAGTTTGGAGGAAAAATCAATATTTAATCAGGCGTCCATTTTTGACCAAGTATTATTTAATTACACAATAACTAAACATAAATTTAAAAAAGTGTTCGGTTACTTTACTAGAACGTACAAATAGGAATTTTATTACCAAAAAATAATGTGGGGTCATCGCTGATAATTTCGAGTACTCGAATTAAAACGGGTTTTTTCGGTGTCATTTTTATTTTTTTATTGTAAAAAACTCAGATCTATTTTTTAAATTCTATTCGAAGGCGTCGAAAATGTCCTTTTTTCGTTTTCTGGCTTTAGGCGCCCCCTTAATATGTTTCGAGTTTGTCTCTTTAGCCATTCCGAATGATATAGGACACTGTGATCACTTGGTTTTAAACGAAAACCAAAAACAATAATAAAAATAAACACATTTGAAAATTATAATTTACTACTTAGTCCACGCACTATTTTCGATCTTAAGGTGGCCTGGAAGAGATTTCTTTTCGTTTTTATTTTTATGTTTGTATTTTTTTGGTGTAGGTATCAATAAAGTGTACCTATCTATCTGTCTACCAAACCCACAGCTTGACATCCACGAGATAAAAAGTAGCCGGTGTGTTCATCCGGATAATGTTCTTAACGAACTTTTACAAAAATACTTGGGAACAAACATACACACGTACACCCTTACAATTCCACTAACGTTTGTATTTAATATTAGTGTGATTAGTTTTCTAGGGGTTTTTTATTTAGGGAAAATCAAGGAACGTATTAGGTACTTACACTTTGCGCTAGGTGTGATTATATAGAAATATTAAACTTACGAGCAGTCTGCGCTGAAATTCTTCAGCAATGGCACTAGACAGCGTAGCGGAGCTCCCAACGCTGGAGACATCTGATGATGAACTGATGTCAGTCTTCGGTGGCGGCGGAAAGTTGCAGCTTGTCTTCCCACACGCCGCTGTGCTCGTATGATGCACTTCCACTACTATGGTCTTCTTATCACTGTTCCTATTCGTTGCTGTGAAGTTCGTATTTTTCCTTGACGTCTGGTTATTATCGTAGCTGCACTGAATTGTCGCACCGTCTTCAGTCAAATTAATTATTGTCCTATTCGACGGGCTCGTTATATACTCTTTCTTGTTTTTATTATTCTTCTTGTCGTGATTTTTACTTTCGAAAGTGTGCGGGTTGTTGGGAATACTGGGGCTATCGTAATCCGGCTCGATGTCTGACGGCGCGTCGAAGTTGTGAATATCACTGTTCTTCCATTCGAAGTCCAAGCTATCCCATGTTCGCCTTTTTAGTCGATTCATTGTCAATCTGGAATAAAATCTATCATGGTTATTTGGTTATACAATAATGGCGAGAATTCATTCAGCGGGTAACCCGAAAGACGAATGACGAGAAAAATACATTACATTACATAACATAAACGTTCCCACTACTGGGACTCGAGTCCTTCTTTCGCAGTGAGAGAATAAAGACCATAATTCACCTCGCTGGTCTATTGCATGACGCATGACCTAGAAAGGTTCTTGGAACATGTCAGTTTCCGCACAATGTTTTCCTTTACCATTAAAGTCAGTGGTGATGATAAACTAGTACATCTCCAATCTGCACTTAGAGAAATACTCAAGGGTGCCATTGGGATTCAATCTTTTGTGTTCACGATTGTGAACCCCACGTTCTTGCTACTAGGGTACCACCACGGAGAACAATACAATGAGATAGAATTTAAAAACAATTTATTGTCCCCAGAAAAATTGATTTTACAATCGATTGGGCATGCAATCAATGCTTTATTTGCCATATTATATTGGACACGGATCTACAAACGCAGTAAAAACAAGAGTCATACCTAAAATAAAATGTTGTCGAAATGTAAGGGTAAACACCTTCATGAGTTGCATTTTAGGATGGTTGCCAATGTTTGTGATTTGCAGTGTGAGTCATTTATAACTATGTATGTAATCTATTTTCATTTATGATGACTGTTTTCCTTATCTGATTGCCATGATGGTAAATGATACATATTTCTAATTTTAATCTTTACCACGGGCAGATATAGGCTATGTAACGTCATCGTATCGATCGTTCCGTTGTGTTTCCTGCGTTATGAAAATCACAATAGTAGCCCACTTAAGGTTCCCACTAACTGATATCCGTGTTCCCACAGCTGGGACTCGGGGTCTTCTCTCATAAAGAGAGAGTCAAGGCCAAAATCCATCACGCTGGGCAGATGGTATTTCTTGGAAGACGCCGGTTTCCTTCACCGTCACAGTGAGGATGATAAACCCGTATGTTTACACTTCGGAAAATACTCAGAGGTAAGGGTAAGATTCGAGCCTACGACCTGACAATTGTGAATTAGGACAATCTATCCTTTAAGCTGTCACGTTTAATACGTATCAAATTGATTCAAAAATAAAAATCCTATCAAACTTCTTCTCCCAACCGAATTTTATACTTGGAAATACACCGTGTAATAAGACGAAATTAATACTCCGTTCATACTCAAGCCAGATGAAAAATAAACAGCATGACCAGCAAGTATCGTGATTGGCCGACAGCAACACCAACTACTGCTATTTTTTAAAATTATTTTTATAAATAAAGATTGCCGAGACGTCCAGGACATGTGTCTGATGGTAAGCAACATGCCTGGCACATAACAGCACAGTGACACGCAGCTATTGGAACATGAAGAGTCCAAATCATTATGTAGCACTGCACTGCGCTCGTCACCCAGATATCTAAGATGTTATATCTCCAAGCCCTATAATTTCTGTGGAAACATTGCCTTTCAAATCGGAACACAGTAATGCTTGCGCACTTCTGCTTGGCGGTAGAATAACTGGCAAAGGTAAGGTACTTCCCCAGGCGGACTCTGCCAAAAGTTCTACCACTACAAACAATTGCTTGTATTGACCCTTTATTATAAACTACCAGCGCCCTGCGGTCCCACCCGCGCAGTTCCCATTTCCGTTATATTCTCGGGAGAGAAAGTAGCCTATGACTACTCCAGTATTAGGAATATTCCAGACTATACAATATGAGTAAATTTCATATTTCAACCGGATCCGTTCAGACGTTTCGACATGGTTGAGCAACAAACACCCAAACTTACGCATTTATAATATTAGCAGGATAAATAACATGCCCGTATCAAATTGAAAAATGTATAAACATAAATGTTGCACGATGATTTATCACATCGGTATTTTTTAATTTTTAGATTTTAGAAATTCCGTGTAATAAATACGATAAAGGTATGGTAATGCCAAAGATATGCCAGTACCAGGTAATGTAGGTATGTATTAGATATTCGTTATCTGTAGGTGCTTTGTTTACATGCACTAATACGTTTGCTGTATTCATTGATCGATGATAATAATACCTAAAGCCGTGTTGGCCTACTGGCTAGAACGTCCGATTCACAACCAGTGAGGTGAGGTTTGAATTAGGGATGTTATGTATATGATATTTCTGATCTGAATACGGATATAGAAATAAATTATATCGGTATCGAATACGGTTACGCTTATGGATATAACATTGAATATAATTATAATAGTCAAAACTCAGTAGAGGAAGATTAAATTTAACAAAAAGCAATTTTGTAGCCTTATCATCTGAAAATCGATTCTGTCCGAAACTATCCGAAACATCAACATTGGTTTTAACGTTGAATGAAAGCATCGTGAGGAAACCATTCTCCAAAAACCGTTCGAGGTCATTCGTCATCCGCTGACCTGGACTGGGCCAGTGCGGGGGAGTAGGATTATGGCCTAGACTCTCTCCTTGCGAGAGAAGGCTCCGATTTCCATTTAGTGGCCTGCTTATGATAATAACATTTGTAAAATATATATCTACAGGAGATGAAAGATTCTGTGGTACAAATTCTGTCATGTGTGTCAAGTGACTGTCACGGTCTCGTGTCGTGGTCTCCGCGGGAACTTGTACCTTAAAGGAACAACAAGTTCGCGCGGAGACCGCGACAGGCACTTGACACCATGCAATTGTATGGGCGCCAGTTCGCGCCGAGACCGCGACCGCGACCTGTCTCGGTCTCCTGTCGCGGTCTTCTGTCTCGGTCTCAGCGCGAACTTGTACCTGTTTGGAAGATACGTAATTGACAAACATACAACATACGCGCGAAAAACGTAACCCCATATTTCAGTCGGGTAAAAAGCGAGATCTTTTGGTTTAGTCAGGCGGTTTGTATAACTCTGGATATAGACTACATCCACATCTACTCTAGCGGAGGGCCTATTATATTTATTAGTGATGAAAAAAAATCCATCATTGTTACAAAACGCGCCAATATGAAGCGTGGTGGTACGCAAATTGAAGAGGTAAAGTAAAAGTCCATAGCAATTGTAATTTATGATTTGCACTAGTTTGTGTGAGTCAAATATTTAAATAGACAAAAGAGAGTGTCGATATGTAAATAGAGAAAGTACTGTCAGTGTTTAAAGTTTCCAGTAGCAAGGTCTTGGTCGAATTTTATTACCTTATTAGAAACTCATAGCAATTCAATATTCCGTAGGGAGCATGTTTGGTACATGATTTGAATTCAGAATAACATTTACCAGTCAGATATGCGTAATTCGAGGAAAACTCCGTTAAGACAGTGCTTTTTAAACGGTTTTATTAAACGGTTTTATTTAGCTCACCCCGTTTGTTTTATTTATTATTTATTCTTGGGTCAAATTTAGTAATTCAAATTTCACCCTCTTCCTGTCAACCTATTAATCTGAAATTTTGTATACACTTTGGATTTTGGTGACAATACAATTATGTTTATTCATTATCATTATAAATTCAAGATGGCCGCCGCTATAAAATGGCGGATAATTTATGTTTTATTAATCCCATCAATATGGGTATCAAATGAAAGGGCTAAACAAGCAGAATACAATATACTATAAAAAATTGAAATCCAAGATGGCGGCCGCTACAAAATGGCGGATAACGTAGGTTTTATCAATCCCATCAACATGGGTATCAAATGAAAGGGCTCAACAAGCAGAATACAATATACTATAAAAAATTGAAATCCAAGATGGCGGGTGCTACAAAATGGCGGAACGTAGGTTTTATCAATCCCATCAATATGGATATCAAATAAAAGTGCTCAACCAGAAGAATACAATGTACTACACAAAATTAAAATCCAAGATGGCGGCCTCTACAAAATGGCGGATAACTTAGGTTTTATCAATCCCATCAACATGGGTATCAAATAAAAGGGCTTGAATAGAAACCTTGCAATAATGAAGCACTAAATGAATTAAACAGAATGCGAAATAGAAACTAAAAACTAGAAAATAAAAATAGGTAAAAAAACTTTTTAAGTTAAACGGTTTTATGTTAAACATACATTGCAATGTTTAAGATAAATGTACTAAAAACCAAAAAATAATAAAATATATACAGTCGTGGGAATTATAAACATATGCATAAACTAGACTAAAATAAAACCGTGGGGCACGTCAATTGTCTACAAATTATCGACTTAATGTGCGATAGAAGAATCGTTTAATTCGTCGTTAGGCAGTTGGCCCGCAGACGGTGAGGAAATTACTTACTATTTTCTTGCTCATAGAAATTCCAATAGTTATACACTCCATGTAAATAAAAGAGATGTTTCAACTAGTTTATCGTCGGACATTCACACTGCTGGCTGGCGAGGAATCGTTTCACTGCTCGTAGTTTGTCTTTAATCGACAAAACATATGATAAAAGTACTACTCGCTCACCACTATGAAACCCTAAAACTCGGTTATAATCGAGCTTGCTAGCTTGTTTCCACATTCTAGCCCTACTTATCACGCGTCCATCGTTGTCGGTTGAACAACTGCCTAATTATAGTGTAACATAACAAAACAAACATTTTAATCAACGATTGTAGACAATTGACGTGCCCCACGGTTTTATTTTAGTCTAGTTTATGCATATGTTTATAATTCCCACGACTGTATATATTTTATTATTTTTTGGTTTTTAGTACATTTATCTTAAACATTGCAATGTATGTTTAACATAAAACCGTTTAACTTAAAAAGTTTTTTTACCTATTTTTATAAATATGTGACGATAGATTTTTTGTTTAGGAAAGTTTGTTAGTTTACTCGGCTGTATTGTTGTGATTTGGTTTAAAAAGGTTTTAAAGTATATTAAACAAAACGTATCTTGATATATGTACAGAAAATCAAACAGCATATCACAATAGCATAATATGCTTATTTTATTTTTTTGTCTAAAATATATGATATTCGTACGTGATCGCATTAAAAGTATCGTCAAAGATGCTGGACGTCTACTCTATTTCTACGAAAACGTAATTTCGAAAAAAAACTCGCGACTTTCCTACTCTCGTTCTACTTCGTTTCGTCCGATACAACATTGTTTGACGAGCATACTCTAATTAGAACTTAGAACATTTAAACGGACAAAACGACGAACCGAAGTAGAATCAGAGCTGGAAAGTCGCGAGTTTATTTCGAAATAACGTTTTCGTAGAAAGAGAGTAGACCTGGTGAGGCTAGAGACGCCAGTAGATCTGCAGTAGTGCCTGATTTAATGAATAGATGCCGTGATAATAATATCACAGTATCTAACGGTAAAAATAACCTCTACAAATACTCTACGATACGATACGACAATCGCAAATGACGGGAGACGTCCAAAGTACTTGGATATAAATATCCTCGAAAAGTACACTTTTCAAGTGATAGGTGATTTTTTATCAGGCGAGAAGTTCTCACGCAGTTGCATTGATAACAGTAAAGTATCATCCCGCTTTTCCGAAAATTCCAGGCGAAAAACTTCGTTACCTCAGCGTGTGTCGTAAAGTCGTACCGACCGACCGCATGTTGTATCCACAGTTCTCAAAAGACACGAGCAGAGCGATTATTACAACAACTGCAGAGTTCCAGATGTAAGTGACAGGTACCTGTCCGCGCGGTCAGCCGCTTCCTCGGCGACGCTGGCGAGGCGCTTCCTGAGCGCAGCTGGTGGTGCGAGCGGGGCCAGCGGCGCGGCCGGCGCGGGGCTTCGTTCACCGGCCGCTGATGATGCCGAGCTGTTATACCCGGAGCTCTCGGGGGAGACGAGCTCGGTGCCCGCGCCCTCGCGGATCACCAGCTCAAGCCGCCCCGTTGCTTTCATCGCCGACACAGCCTGCACAATCATGTGATGATTAACACAGTTTTGTCTAAGAATTAAACAGCAGGTCTACTACGAAAACAACCTCCGAATAATCGGATCCGACCGACAGCTGTCTGAATAATCGGTAAGGTAATTAAATGCTTTCGGAGTGAGGTTTATACGACACAAAAACTATCAAATCTATGTCGGTCGGAATTCGGAATGAACGAAACGCCCGATTCGATCAACCGACTGATTGTGTTTCGTGGTAAGAAACGTCCATAAGTTTGGTCGATATATCGTTTTTCGGACTTCGTAGTAGACCTGCAGTACCAGAGTGGGAGTATTAAGTAGATAGGTTATCAAATAAATTGCGTTACTGTTGCTACCAACACTACTTCTACGTCTTATACTACTACTAGTATAAGACGAAGATACAAACCACTGTTGTCTTCGTGTCGTTGTCTATTATGAAGTAGGTCACTCAGGACTTACATAGACATGCTGGGCAAACTAATCGCTTTCAGAAATAAAGCCGCCGGTTGTTTCAGTAGTCTTACTGTTTTTCCAATAATTGTATTTATCTTAGAAATGGTGTGAACAGTAAAGAATTTTCATACATTCTGTCATATTGAAAAAAAGTACGTTCTTGTCTTTTGTATTCCCTAAATTGGATTTATTTATCTTTGTGTCTTCAAATCGAGAGTGAATCGGTTTTTTTCTAGGTAAATACGCTCCATCGTAGACCGCATCGTCGCTTAACATCAAGCGAGACGGTGGTCAAATGTCAACCTATAAAAGTAAAAAAAAAATTAAAAAAATATGATGCCTTGAAAAAAACAGTAGATTACGTGTTCATACATCATTCAAACATACTTACTAGGCAGGCAGGCTTACAATTAGTATAGGTACTTACCAATGGTCTGAATAGATAGACGTAATGTTAATGTAACTTTAAAGTTAACTGCCTTAAACTGCCTTGCTTTGGCACCTAAAAATCTGGGTCCAATGAGAGTTATATTTTTTAATCCGATAAATTCTCCAAAGACGTGTGTTCAACTTGCTATGCCGGTTACGCAACACACATTTCTCTTAAGCGTGTTTTTTGAGGAAGTAAAAAATATAAAAACCATAATGTCTTATTTATGATACAGCATATATAAACAGCAAACTGACAAGAAGTTGTTCTAGTTACCTCATTGAATGTCACGTTGGTGAAGTCTAAACCATTGCAGGCTACAATTTGATCTCCTGGCCTCAACCCTGATTCTCGCGCGATGCCGCCTTCTCTGACGAACTGCACGAAAATGCCGGGTTTCCATTCTGGTCCCTTGCATATACTGTAACAAAATAAACATAAATTAGAATCCTAATCTGTGAAATTCAGTAGGTACCAGAAAGCGATTGAAATTTTAAAGGTCGCACAGCAAAAAACACCAAGGTCGGAGATATTAAAAAAGTGAAAGCGTGCACACGACGTAATATTAGGTACCCAAAGTAGAATTATTCTTTATGGATAAACGTATGCATTGCTCTTTACTATATGATATATCATTCCATTGTACCTACTTTAGAAAATATTAAGTCCTGTGCATACATAATACCATACTTATACGTTTTCCGAATTTAGTGAAAAGAAGAACGTTTTGAGTAATTTTTTCCATAATTCCTTCATAGTTTGAAGAAAAATGCTAGAGAAAGTCGGCATCATAAGTTCTTTCTGTGGTTGTACACTGACATAACAATACACATCAAATTCTCAGCAAAAGTGTGGTTATACAACTAGAACAGGTTACATTTCATCAAAGTCGTACCTATACTTTTTTAAAAACAAACTGGACACATGGATGATAAACTAACTTCTAGCCAAGAGTGTTCAGGTTTAATATTGTCAACTCTATACTCAAAGGACTATTAATTATTATTATTATTTATAATTTTCATCATCATCAAAAAACAAATTAAATTCGATTTTCGTTAAAACTATACACCTAAACAAACGCTAAACAAATGCTTTGTATTAATTGACTTGTAATATACATACATATGTCATGCATAATTCGAGTTTAACGTAATTCGAATTCGAACGAACGTAATTCATGCTTTCGTTACAAGAATATTGTTTATTTGATCAGAGATATAACTTTAATAGAAACTATCCTTCTGATCTATTACAAATCGATAGCTTTCTTCAGAAGTCGATTTGATCGACAAAGGGTTTTTGGACTATATCGTTGTTAGCGATAAGATCGCCTTTTTGTCCATATGTGTTGTTTTTGTCAACTTTGTTTTGTGATTCAAATAAAGTGTTCAGTTAAGTGTTTATGTATTGTATTTTTGTACTGTACGTTTATCTAATGGTCATCAAAACAATTCCGTCATCTATACTATAATATTATAAAGAGGAAAGATTTGTTTGTTTGTTTGTAATGAATAGGCTCCGAAACTACTGGACCGATTTCAAAAATTCTTTCACCTTTGGAAAGCTACATTATTCCCGAGTAACATAGGCTACGGCAGATGGCGCTGCAGTTGATATCTAGGTTATTATTCGAGCGAAGCCGGAGCGGGCCGCTAGTTTGCAATAAATCTGTATTATATTACATCATTAATATAATTATTATGAAATACCTAGTTATTATATTCAGAAACAAGGGATAAAGGAATTAAAGTTGACTTCCGAAGAAGTTAAAATAAATTTAGCTCCGTTTTTACACGCATGAGATCTCTCAATAGACAAAAGTCGAATTTAGACTAATATTAGCTAAAAAGTATCGAACTCAAATAAGCTTATATTAGACTTTCAAAGATCTAGTTTATAACAAAATACAGCATACGTAGGCCACTAAATGATTCCACTGATCTGACTCGGGAACGTAGGTAGAGTACCTACGTCCTCACCACGTACCTCTCTGTCGCAAGCAGAGAGACAATAGCGCGTCAATAGTCCACCACTCTAGCCCAGTGCGAGTTGGCGGATGTTACCTATATGACCTCGAAAGATTCTAAGCTGTTCCGGTTTCCTTACGATGTTTTAGTTCATCGTTAAAGCCAGTGGTGATGACTAACTTGTACTGTTGTACTATCTATCTACACTTGGTAAAATATTCAGTCGCGCATACGGGATTCGAACCTTACGATTGTCAATCGCAGTCTTTGCAGAGTCCGTCTGGGGAAGTACTACCTTTGTCAGGTATTCTATCGACCGACCGGTAACTTTTTTTTTTAATAAAGAGAGACGAGGCGAGCAGAACATGTGCCTGATGGTAAGCAACATGCCTGCCACATAACAGCACAGTGATACGCAGCTATTGGAACATGAAGAGTCCAAATCATTACCTAGCACTTGCCCTTCAAACCGGAACACAGTAATGTTTGCACATTACTGCTTAACGGTAGAATAACTGGTAAAGGTGTGGTACTACCCCAGGCGGACTCTGCTAAGAGTCCTACCACTACTACGTGCATACATTATTGGGTTCTGGTTTGAAGGGCAATGTTTTCAGTGAAATTACAGGGCATAGAGACATATATCTCTGGGTGACGAGCGCAGTGCAGTGCTAGGTAATGATTTGGACTCTTCATGTTCCAATAGCTACGTGTTAGTGTGATGTTATGTGGCAGGCATGTTGCTTGCCATCAGGCACATGTACTGCTCGTCTTGTAACTCTATATTATTTAAAAAAAATCTGCCCACTAGATCACCACGGCTTAATGTAACAATATGTAGATGTGTTAATTTTTTTTATTGAATACAAGATATAGTAACATTCGATCGGTTTAATCCAATTAAAGATAATGTAAGTAATGATACACATTACCGAAACATAATCTTTAACAAGGTGATAAAAACGGACTGTAATTAATCACTGACAAAAATGAACGGTCATCGTTGCTTTTAACTTTATACGGAACGGAATTAATCAATAAAAAAATAAAATAAAGTCGGAATTACGTTGCCGTGTTATAAATGTGAAATTTGACTCTATTACCCAGTATAATGATTGTTTATTACGTAAGGTAGTGGCATGCTTTTAATCCATTAGTAATTAACCGATCCGCTTGCATTCATAAATTAACCATAAATCTATTTTGACTCGATAAAATTAGTGTAAAAACTATTTTGGGTGTATTACCGACTGACCAAAGAACAATATCGTGGGCGAAACTGCAAGAATAGCAGTAGGATAGTATTCGTAAGAATTATTCAAAGGCAGCCCATCAGGTGGGCCGGTCTGAATTATCGATATTTCATATGATTTATTATTAAGTATTTGAATGGTAGATTCTTGTTCTATTGCTAACTCGTTGCTTGGTATGAAGACCATGATTATGACCTACTAAAATACGATACGTAATTTCTAGTAATAACTTCAAGAGGGCTACGCTAAAAAATACTGTGTTCCGGTTTAAAGGGCAATGCTTCTAGAGAAATTACAGCACGACGACGAGTAAACGGTGACGAGCATAGTGCTAGGCAGTGGTTTGGGCTCTTCATGTGCAAAGAGCTGCGTAGCTCTGTACTATTATGCCCAAACGTGCGCATGTCTTGCTCGTCTCGTCACAACTCATCGAACCATAAATTCAGAAGAACACTTTGTAAATTAATTTATAAAAAGGCAAATAATAATCTGTAATAACGACGCGACGGCACTGTAAGTATATTTATAGTTTTAAAAATTTCCCGTAATGATTCTCTACTTGATAGATTATACAGATTCAGATTATAAGTATATGAGTTTTGTCTTACCCGCATCCGAGTTTGGCTCTCGGCGGCACTAGTATGGAGAGCCTCAGATCAGTGAGGCTCCTGTCTTCATGGCACAGTGTCGGCGAAGACGAGACGTCAGACCCGATAGATGCTCGCTCCGATACAAATGTCCAGGATAGCGGCTCGTGCTGTTTCCTGAACGAGAAATTAGTTCTTACTGCTTATTTAATTAATCTTACTAATGTTATAAATATCAAAATATCAATGTTTGTTGGTCAACTCGTAAGTAAAATTTGAAGTAAGGATTTCAATAATTGTTAAAAGTAGGTACTATTATATATAGATAAGTATTGAAATACTTTTTTTTTCAAAGAGGTAAAAAAAAATACGTTAATCGCAGTTGCAAACGTTAACCAATGAAATTAACCATCGTAACGCGTACTTGTTAATAGGTAGATATCACACAATGTAACGTTTTAACTTTTCAACATATGTACCTAAGTATATCGTCGTTTAACACCGAGCTGTTGCTGCAAATTGCAGCCTTACATTGCGATTGTATAAGAAGCGCAAAGTACTGTTTTGTTCGGTAAATAAAGACAAAATTTTAAAATATACTTACTCCTTCATAGGCAGCATCCCCACGTCTGAAAGAGGAAAATTTCACACTAAGTTAAATTAAGAGAAGCATAAAATCGTTCGATATAGCAATAATGCAATTAAATGGAATTTCAATGCAACATATTTCTTGGGCCCTTGCCCCAAACTAGTTGGTGATTAAACAATAGGTGGCGAAAATCAACCTTCGCAACAGCAATTGCCGACCGTCCAAACACGGTCCAAAGCTTGCCATTACATTTGTCACAATTCAATTTGCGCAATACCAGCAATAGATAATACCGAACCAGATACCCCACGCGCTTTCACAATAAGCTAGCAAAATCATTGCCAGCTCAATAGCCCCATCCTCTCATTGCGTGGCGTAATTCCTCAACTTTTGATTAATTAGCATAACATTCTTCGACATCAACGCAATGCCGAGACTCAAACAATAAATAAACTCTGGTTGCGATTGTAAGATCATTTACCTTTGCAACTTTCAAACGAAAGGTAAGAACAAGTATTATTCATTACGCGGTAATGGTGCGGTTTTAATAGCATGATTGATGGATACGTTGGATTGAATAAAGAGAACTCACGTCGGACTTTGAGTTTGAGGCGCGATTGGCAAGCTAGGTAATGCACCAGTTCTGAATGGACGGCATCGTCGACTCTGTAACCGTTCACGCTGATTAGCTGGTCCCCAACCTGAAAACAAGAAAGATAAAACAGTATAGTACTTATCTTTGACTATCCTCAACCTCATCCTTCTGCTATACTAAGATAAGTACCAGCGTACCACCGCTTCAACTACGATTAACTAGTAATATTATTATATTTGTTTATAGTAAATAATAATTTAGTTTATGTAGGTTTAAGTATTATTCATAGTGGTTGTTGTGTATGTATATACCTACATAAATATATTATATTATATTTGTTAATGTGTACATGTGTCCCAACATATTTTGTTTTTATGATTTAAGTATATACTAACTTGTTTTTTTTAAGAAACTGTGTTCTTGAACCAAATAAATTTCATTTCATTTCATTTCAATGTGTCAATGTTATTATATATTTGTAAGGGCCATCTTTGGTATGCCATTTCCTGTCCTTGCACATTTGGACGATCTCTACCAGACAACCGCCTGGTAGAGATCGCTCTAAGCGATAAGGCCGCCAATTAAATTGCTGTAGTATTATTCTTTGTTTTGTATTTTTTTATGTTTTGTTTTGCTTTGGCTTGCTTTGGCTTGTGGCTTTTTAACAAAGAATTATTGTATTGTACGATATAGGTGCTACACATCGCTGACCATAGCATGCGCCACCTGTTTCAATCACCTAAAAAGCATCTGTACCTACGGTAAATAAACGTTTTGAAACCCTAGATGTGGTCACAACAGAACCCGTTGAGATATCATTTAATATATATACTTAAATACTAAAACCCGTGGTGACCTATCTTACTAACAAGAACGTCTGATTTCATAATCGTTAGGACGCAGGCTCGGATCCCACGTGCGGTGCGCCTCAAAATATTTTAATTTTTAAGTCCATGTTACAATGTCTATGTACAAGTTAGAATTCACTATTGGCTTTAACAGTGAAGGCAACTGTGAGGAAACCGTCAAGCAGTTCAGTGAAATACATCTTTAGAGAACATGCGACGTCCTCCAACGCACATTTGGTTAATATGGTGGATTATGGCCCTGGCTCTCTTTTGTAATAAAAGGTTCCGAGTCCCAGCTGTGGGAACATAAAGTGGGTTGCTCATAATTGTAGTATAATTTAGTCATTAGTCGACGTCATTTTTCACTAAAATGATAAATTTAACAAATATTGATGTCATGTTAATTTAAAAGTTTCATCAGAATAAATTAGCTCCAATCGGTGGGTGCATCATAAATAGATAGAAATCAGTTACATAATATTATCCAATCAATCTACTTCTTAATTTTATTTTAGTAGAACACACTCGTAATTAAAATTGGCTAATAACTCCCTTAATTCTAGTAGGCATATGCTAATAGGATAAGTGTAAAGCTTTGCTTACACACGCAGGCTTTTTTACTGATCTACTTTAGTCGTGAACGTGTTATGTAAATAATTTTGTTGAAAATTATATTCTAAACGGGGACAGCCACAATGGCCTACTTTTCCTTTGTCAATTATCGGCTGTTTGTGGTTTCTCTAGGATTTCATTCACGAAAAACTACAAAGAAGTAAAATCAACATAAAGAAAAAATGAGGTGCGGCTACGGAATTGATAAGAAACATACTTAGCGGAGCATAGGATAGGATTTAGTATCGAACACAACTTAGTGGTTGTAGTGTAGTTACTTACTTATAAGTTGAGATGAGGATACATGGAATACAGTCAATCTTAGGCAACTCATCGTTTTTTTTGCAACATGGTGACAGCGGTGGGATCCGAACCCATGCCCTTTCGGACTGATGTAAAAACCAACAGAAAAAAAGTTTAATACCCAAACATCAAGTAACAATTATTATTATCCGCTGAGGCTGCTTGAAAATACAAATTTAAAATCGTACAGAATCTATCCGTGGTATTACTAAACTTTAATTCAAACTCAAACTGGTTTCAAAAAAAGAAGGAAGAGGTTCTCAATTCAATTATAATTTAGGTTTTTTTTCTAGTAGGTATTACCGATTTTGATTAGGATTTTTGTATTTGATAAGTACCTCGTGGGTCCCATATAGGTAGTCTCTTTTAAATTTGACTAAGATCTGACTCTGTGATTTCAGTAATGTGCGTATTTATTTGATTGACTTTGAAATTTAGGTACCTACTTACTCATTATATTTATCATATCTCCATCATTTATAAACCGATATGGAAAAATATTTCTTTCTTAGAAATGATATACTTCCGAATATAGATAGTACTTCCGAATTGAACTTAAAAGTTTTACTGAAATCAGGAGGTAGTTTGATTTTATACAACGTGGTGGATTTACCCCCAACAATATTTTAACAGTCCATTCTAACAGTCCATTCTAACACTGATGTACACTTCATCACCCAAGGTCGCTTTCCCCTCAGCACGGTAGATCACGAGATAATTCGAGTCAAAGTTTGACGTAAAATTCCCACCAAATCACCAGCTTCAACCCTAAAGCATGTACCTACAGCAGACAAACGACCTTGCCGCCGACGCCGTGACATCGTAGGTACAAAAATCCGTGCGGAGATCTGGCCATTAGGGGTATGTCAAATGAAATAACAACCGAAAAAAATATTTTTTTTAAGGAAAAATAATTTTGAGCTTTCATGCCTAATTTTCACATACATGATTCAAAACTGAATGTAGATGAACTACCATAAATATTGTTGCACCTTTCTGCAACACCGTGTATAATATTGTTTGGTTTTCCGAACAAAATGTCTGTGGGAGTTTCTATTAACGTCACAAATTACGAAATACCTAATAATACCTATGAATTGGAACAAAAAAGTCGCATAGAGATAGGTACTTACAATAAAATGTTATAAGTTATTCGAATTCTTTTTTTTTTAAAGAAACATTGACGAGACGAACAGGACATTTGCCTGATGGTAAGCAACATGCCTGCCACATAACAGCACAGTGACACGCAGCTATTGGAACATGAAGAGTCCAAATCATTACCTAGAACCGCACTGCGCTCGTCACCCAGAGATCTAAGATGTTATATCTCTAAGCCCTGTAATTTCACTGGAAACATTGCCCTTCAAACTGGAACACAGTAATGTTTGCACATTACTGCTTGGCGGTAGAATAACGGGCAAAGGTGTGGTACTTCCCCAGGCGGACTCTGCTAAGAGTCTTACCACTACAAAATTCGAAGCTAGGTAAGTAGTAAACTTAACAAAATACTAAGCAATTTGGTTTTCTATGCGTGACCTTTTCTTAACTGAATCTTGCATCCACTGACTAAACACCTGAAAGTCTACTAAAATCATCGTCAAAGACCCCTATCGCTCATCGTCAACTAAGTATTTGAGAAAGTAATCAACAAATATATTGATCAAAGTAGGTAGAATCAATTAGTTACGTGACGATCTTGGCAGCGTGTTTTTGTTCTATAAATATGTATGTACTTACTAATAAAAGTTTCGTATATTTCGTATATGTTAAATGTTTGTAGGTAAATACTGTAAGCTAATCTGTAATATTTATTGCTCCTATTGAGACATTATGAGAATATAAATCTACCTGTCAAAGACAGTTCTCAATATCGCCAATAGTGGCGCGAATGTGACATTTTGTTAAATTTCTTTGACAAAATTAATCACAAATATGGGAATCAAGACTTTATTTAATCATCACTAAAAGTGCCTACTGTATAGTTAACAACAAGAGTTAAGAGAGTATCATAAGTTTAACCATTTCGAAATTATCATAACAAGCAATCATCGTTGTTAGAGAAGTACAAATCATCGTCATAAATAGAGTGCGTAGGTACTGCATTCAGCGCAATTATGTTACCGGCACAACGAAGCCGTTACTCATGCATTATTAATATTATCTAACAATGTTTTGGGAGCATTACTGCGAGCGGTCGTCATCAGTATTTGAATGACGTCTGGGCGTACTGGGCATACTTTCATCACGTCTTGGGCGCAGTGGTCGAGTCGACTGGCCCACATATCTGGCAACTTTCGATCACACTTTCGTTACAACTTACGATTCGTCTTTTTCACCATGACGCAAAATAACGCCAGACTACCAGACGCCGAGCCCTCTCAATGAATTCACTTTCTTCAAGAGGCTGTGTGATCGATGTCTGCATAAGGTTGCGGTGAAACACAAAAGATCGGTGTTGCAACCGTGCGGTTGTCGCAATTATATCTGCAGGTTTACATACCTGATCAAGTTAATGACTGAACTTGCGGAATACAAGACGCGGTATTATTTGTTGAGAAATGCAGGAAAAATTGATACGTAGAGTCTGTCGCTGTGAGACCACAGGAAGCATTAGATTATCATCGGGACTCCTTGAAGAAATTCCAAATGAAATATGCAGAGAAACAACAACTGACGAAATGGGAGTGAAACTAGTATGCCAGCGACCCAAGGCCGTGCTCCGCTATTTTAAGGAGCTCGGCTGGTTTGAGTAGGCTGGCGGGGGGGAAGTGCACAGTACACCCCTAGCGGGACGTCAGTGCAGGTCAATCACCCCCATTCTGGAATTTGAATTAGATACGTAGTGTTAAAAACATAAGGTATAGCCAAAATATAAGTGGCGTTTAATTTTGAGGTTCGAATGTTGACAGAAGAATTTTAAAAGTTGATATAGAAGGAAACATAAGCACTCACGACCAAGCCAAAGAATAAGCAGATAGTTGGTAGGTACCCTTACGAGTACCTCAACGAGGTATTTGTTCAGGGTTCATTATTAAATCATTCAATATAACATATAATTCTAAATAACGCATCTCGTTGTTTGGTGAGGATTATTTCACATTGATCAATATTAATCCATATTTCCTTAATTCCCATTATCTAACTCAATTAAAATACGCGTATTAGTAAAGCTTGCTTATCGGTGAATGGCTCATGCAAAAAAGAACATGTTAATGTTTCTAGGTGTTATCGCCGTAATGAAACCTCGCTATTGAACACCTGTGCCAATGTCAGGTCATAATGTGGATATTATGATGTAGATGAACGCATCGGCGTAACTCTGACTCATTCTGCTTCTGTATTTGTTGTTTGCAATGTTTGACTTTTCGAACACCTTTGTTTGGCGAAAGTATTTTAGGAATTGTTGCTGAGCTAGGATATTTACAAAGAAAAATTTTTGTAGACGTAACAAAATTCCCTTCGCTAATTTGTGTAACATTTCAAATGTACTCGTACCTACTTCAGAAGTCGACTGTTAACTGTATCTAATTCACTCACTTAGAAATATATTCCAGTAACAACACCTTTTTTTATTTATTTTTTATTGCAGTTGGCTTCAAGTGGCTTCTACAGCGCAATGAGCTTCGAGCTAGTGCAGAAGACGTAGGGTCTTATTACCCTAATTTTGTCGCACTCAACGAGAATAAATCTCGTACGACGCCTAGCGCAAGGGCATCTCTGACGGTACGACCTCGGCTTGGGTTTGAGTTCAAGTCACACACTTTACTATCAGTTACACTAATGATGTTAAATTGTCTGTTAAATCAAAATCGATATAGGTCAACATAATTAAACATTCTAAAAGTACACGTTTTGTTTTCTATTTTCTTGAAAATGTCGACCCACTTCAGTTAAAATAAAACAGCATGGTAATATGGTAGAGTCACTTCTAGGTCAATGACTGTAACCATCTACATACTAAACTAAAGCAGCAACAGAAACAAAACCACTGACGTACCTATTAATATCAGCCTACACTTGCTTAAGAAAATTTGCATACACAAACATGCCTTCAGGGCAGCGTTCACATTCTGCTATTGCACACAAGATTAGACATGCAATCTTATAAGATAAGAACAATGAACACGTAATCGAGAATCGTATACCTGAAGGATCGTATTTAACTATTTTCTATTTTAGCGAATGTTACACAAGAAGTGTTTGGAAGAGGTGCGCGCACGAGAGCGGAGAGCGGGTGGTAGAAAGTCATTCAGTGTTGAATGACTCGCGCAATGACCGGACATACATAGCTTAAAACATGGACTCTTTCAAAATTGTCGCGTAATTGCAGATACCACTACCTTCCTGCCGTTAGAGCACTAAGCGGCAGAGTATAGGTTGCAAACGATCTGTAATTTTTAGTATTTCACTTCCCGTCACAGGTCTTTAGCTTAATTGCAGCATTTAAGTTTCATACTTGATTATTGGAACGAGTATCCGATTTTCTAGTAACTTGTTTAGTTAAATCCCTACGTTTTATTTGCACCATTTTTGTAATGGCAGTTATTTATATTTGCTGAGTCCATCTGGAGAAGTACCGCATATTTGCCAGTTATTCTACCGCCAAGCTAGTAATGTGAAAACAAAACCGTGATCCAGACAAAAATATTTTCAGAAAATTTACATGTCAAAAAGAAAGTGATATCTCGAGATAACGAGCGCAGTTCTACGAAGTGATCTATTCTTTTCATGGTCAAATAGCGGAGTAGACCTATGCTATTATGCGCAATCGTGTTGCTTACCATGTCAGGAAGCCCTTTCATGGCGACTTGAACAGCGCGATTTAATTTTTTAAATCATTTATGAAACGCCAAGATTCAAACCAAATCTTATAATTTCTTAATTTTCAACACTAGGTACTTTGAACTTTGAAGGTTGTTTTTTTTGGCATTGTTGTTTTCACGCATGAATATTATTTTAAAATTCAAGTGTTTAATTCAGTCGATCGACGAATGTCATTCACTTCTCAGGATTATCCGTAATTTCCTAAAACACCACATTGTGCTGGGTTGAATGGCAGCGGATGCACTCGAGAATTTTCGTAACATCATTCATTGTTAAAGAAGTAATGGTGCGAAAAAAATTGAACGTGTGCTTATTTTAATAATGTTATTATTTCGAAAAAATTAAATTCGGTGTAATTTGTTGCACGACCCTTAAAAGAGAGCAGAACATCTATTTAATTAATTATTATTTATTATTGGAAACTTCTAATATGGCAGATTATAGAATACTTAATGGATTTAATACTCATCAACAAAGGACTGACTCGCCCCGTGATTTTACCTACTTTTTGTTCCTGAATCCGTTATTTTCCCGGGACAAAAATTAGCCCATGTGTTATTCTAGATCTAGACTATTATCTATCTATGAACCAAATTACATCCAGATCTCTTCAATAGTATTTGTCTGAACAGTATTTGTCTGAACGATTAACAAACTGAGAGAGTATATACAAACTTTTGGTAAGTATGATTAGTAGGTACTTACCTATAATTGTTGTCTTGTTTGGCTCGTATTTGCTCTATTTGGGTTCCTCTTAGTTCTATAGAAATTAATTCTATCATTGCTTAGCTTTATATGTTCAGTCTTTGCTAGATATTTAATGCCATTAAATTTTGACTGGCCTCGTGGCTTAATGGGTAGTAACTTTGCCTGCGAAGCCGAGGGTCGTGGGTTCGATTGTGGGAATCGAACCCACGACCCTCGGCTTCGCAGGATACTGATCAGGTCGTGGGTTCGATTCCCATCCAGTGCAAATATTTGTGTGATGAATTCAAATATTTGCCCTGTGTCTGGGTGTTTCTATGTATAATAAGTATGTATTTACAACTATAAAAGTATTATATCAGCTATTTGGCCGCCATATTACAAGCTTTGCTTAGTTTGGGGTTAGATGGTGTTGTGTGTGAATTGTCCACCAATATTTATTTTTTATTATTTATTTATGTAACCTAAATGATCTTTGTGATAATTGCACAATTCTCCGGCTCATGTTGACGGATAAATGATTTCGACATACCGTCTTCTATTGTATATACCTGCTACCGTGCTACCTACTGTACAAAGAGGCGAGAGTTTGAATGAATTTGTAGATATAAGACTATTAGGACTCGGGGCCTTCTCTGACAGGGAGAGAGTCAAGGCCATAATCCACCGCCCTGATCAATTTGGATACGAATCTTATACCTCACGATTGCGAAATCTGGCGTTCTTCTCACTAGAATACCAAGACTTTTTTGAAGAATTTGTATGCAATGACCTTAAATTACAACCCGTAACTACAAAATCAAAAATTCAAAACTATGATAACCGATACTGTTGGCACCAAAAATTAATATATGTATATGGGTATAATGCCTTCCTCTGCGGGAAACGATTGTGATTTACATATTGGCATTTCTTATGTAACCTCATTAAAATACATAAGTCAATAAATGTCATGCTAAGATAGATCATTAATTGACTATTATTAGAGTCTAACATAAAACACGCAACTCTCATTTCCGGTCATGAGATATTTCCCACAAAAAATAACTTGGGATGAATCTTTAAATCTTTTTCTATATATGACTATATGTACCTAGAATAATAACAATCAGTAGGTAAGCATTAGTCAAGTGATTCACATTAACATTGTGAAGGCGACGAAAGTATTTAAATTCTTTGTGTTTGTCCCAATTTATCTCTGTAATGGGTGAACGAAATTGAATGAAATTTAATTCGTAGTATGTACCTTTTCTTCATTTAGGCTACTTTTTACTCCGTTAAAGTTACTGATTCCAATACGAAATATAATAAAATACATAATGTGTTTAGCGAAAATAAATTATCGAGAAAAACTGTTAAACCGGATTATACCGCGGAACGCATCAAATTTAAGCTGATGCGTTTAAATCGTGTATCTTGAATTAAAAGATGAACCGTAAAACAATGGCCCACATTCACAACCTAGATTCTTGTGTTACCATAGTTATCATTGGATCAACTACATAAATATCTCTTAAGAAGTCAAACCGGCCAGAGGTAGTTACGTGAGCCAACAGAATAGAATGCTTCTTGCGACAACGCTCAGCCTCGGACTAGGAGCGTAATTGTACAGAAGCCAGTACAAGCAAGTTAATTACTGACTGAATTATTCGCACGAGCTCACCATTGGGGTACCTGCCGTGAGAACTTCACGCAACGAATAACGAATGAGATAAAAAGTGTCGCCGGCAAAGATTACCTCCCTATGGTCATGTAAGAACGCCACAAACACGTAAACCAAACAATGAGATAATGCATTGCTCAACGGCCAGCAAAAACAACGAGTACAATGGTAGGTACATTCTTGCTGTTTCTTTTTCAGATGGATTTTGAGTGTTGCATAGAATTGAGGATTTGCTTTTAGCTATAAGTATAGCTGTGGTAAGGTACAGTCAGTCACGTTTTCGTGGAAATATCGAACTTTTAATGATTTTTTTATCGATGATATTGGCGTTGTTGTTGGACATTCCACATGCAGCACTAACTAGACCCAAACTTGATGCAGTTTGTGGTAATCAAATAATAATCGATGCGACGCGTGACCAAAATGCTGGCGTTTATTTGGCCCAACGCATAAGCATTGCCATTCAGCGTGGTAATGCCGCCAGCATGCTGGGTACGCTTCCGATTGGTAGTGGGCTTGAACATCTTGATTATCTGTAGACCTTCATTGGTCTATGGATAATTCAGGTGTGCTTAGTGTAAGTAGTTGTTAGGTATGTAGCGTAGTGTAGTTCTCATTGTATTTTAGTTTTGTTAATAAAGGCTCTACCCTACCGTAGTAAAAAAAAAAAAAAAATCAAATAGGATATATTTATAATACTTATATGAATGTAACATAGGTACAGTAGGTTAGTAGTTAGGTATAATATATAGAACATCAGACACAGGATAAATATTCGTACTCAGCATACAAAATTCGTCTTTGGTAGGAATCGAACCCACGATCATCAGCTCCGTGGCTACCAGCTAAGTCACAAGGCCAGTTTTGTACTTGACCGATATCTCGCCTGATGCGCGACGATGCGCTCTATAATAGAGCGTTATTACTAAAAAAGAAATCGATTCACTCGACTTAAAGACGACACCCACATTGTTTTAATCAAGCAGACTGTAAATAGGTCGAATTCTTTGGTATCAAGCAATTGTAAATAAGACGAATTCTTTACCATCAAGGAATACCCACTATGCAACGTATGTCACATTAAAATGTGAGTCACATTTTAGATGTTCTTATTACGTATGTGGAAAGTCGAAAGTGGATCTTTGTCAGAGTTTTTGGAATGTCAACCATGAAATGATATTGCTTTTCGAGAGAGCTACTAACAGTCTGATAAACATGGCAAATTCCTCGCAAAAAATCAAACGCAAAAAGCAAACGTACATTTTTCTTTCATGTTTGATGGAAAACAGCTGATCTCATTTTTGGAGCATTTGGCATTTTTTTTTATTTAGGGACGCGGCGCTGGCATTTGGCATTTTTGAGAAATCAACGTAAAATACGGTATGCTAGCGTTTACGTGACCATCAAGATTGTAACCATCAGCAAACCGGCTCCGGCAACGCAACCCACAGCCTAGACCGCTAGACCCTAGACGTTCTTATCACAAAAGTAGAGCGAAACCTCTTCGTTCGAGTTTATGGAGTTTTGTCATTAAAATTATTGGGATTTGGATGATGCCTGGGTCAAAAAATGGTTTAAGATATTTATTTTCTCAAAAAATACAATATTCACTTATGAGAAAATATACCATTCTAATTAGTTCATCATTATATTTTAGCATATTTAAGATTTATTCCATTTACGAACGTGACGCTTGAACTCAACTTGGAAGAATGGACTCAACAGACCATGGAAAATCTCTATGTGGTCAAAAAAAGTTTTCACTTCAAAAATACGTGTGCAATTTTTAGTTAGCATGTGATTTACCTTGAGTCCCTGGAGGTGCGCTTCCGAGTTGAACTCGACCTTGGAGATGAAGAAGCCGGCGGCGTGCTCGCGGCCGCCGCGCAGCGAGAACCCGAAGGCGGGCGCGGCGCGGCGCGGGCGCAGCAGCCGCACCGCGCGCACGCGCCGCTCCCGCTCCGCGCCCGCGCACCGCCCCGACCCCGACGTCGTCGACGCCGTCGATGTCGCGTACATACCGCACCTAGAGATATACAATTACACTCAGCACAACACTCAACTCTAGCAAAACAAAAAAATGAGGTCGCATTATCTACTCTATCTACTAAAGTTTGGATGTATATGTTATTTGGATGTATTAATACAGAATATGTATGAAAGTTTGGATGTTTGAATGTTTGGGTGATTTGATGTTTGGATGTTAGTTCGGACGTTTGAAAGTTTAGCTGTTTGAATGTTTGGAGTTTTGCAAATTTTGATGTTTGTTGTCTCTGCTGTCTGTCAAATCAAAAGAACTGAAGGGATTAAGCTAAAATTTGGCATTGTAGGTAATAGATTAGTAGTCTACCTTTGACCCCAAAAATACAGATTTGGAGAAGGTTTTAAATTTTTCCGTGAAAATGCGTTGTTTTACCTTCACAGAGAGTTAAAAACATGCAAATAAAGAAAAGAGATCAATTTTCCGATTTTGGTGCTATAATTTTGGAGTAGTATCAATTTATACTTACGACGTATTATGGCGGTAACATAAATCTTATAAGTACTTAATTCAACTTCGTCACTGTAGAAACTAAACATTATCGTACGCATAAAGAAAACCAGTTGTTGTTTTAGTGGGTATGTAGTAATAAATGGATATTACTCTGAAACGAAATGAAACCTTTTAAATTCATTCATCTAAATTTTAAAATAATCTACGTTTAGGTTCAATCTTGTAATAACTACTACTTAATGTTATCCTGCAGAAGCTCATCCGTACCGTTGAGGTTGGTCTGAGACTCGTACACAGTGTTGTTGTCAGGAATTATACATTTTGTGGCATATTTTTTTAAATGTCAAACATAGCACATACATTGGTATTAAAAAAAGTATTAGGCTCGGTATTAAAAAAAACTATTCAAAAACATTACCTTTCTAATGAAAGATAAACTATCCATTTCTTTTTCTTTCATTCTCCAACATAGGTAATATACATAGTTATTATGAGAAAGTAATTATAAGTAAACTGTGATTTTACTTACTATTCTGCAATAAGTAAGTCCTCATGGCAAACTATAATGGCCTAATTTCCATAGAAATACAGCTTGGAAATGACGCTAGTCTGAAGGGCACATTTGGGTGGAGCTTATACTATAGCGGAGCTTAAGTTCATGACTCCAAACTTGCTCTTGTTTGTACACTTACTTTTAGACGTTTAAAAAAATGTATCTTCCTAATATTATAAAATAACAGTGTCCCGCGATTTCACGGTAGTTCTCGTTCCCGTAGTTTTTCCAGATGAAAAGTAGCATTTGTGCAATTCCAGGCTATTTTCTAACTATATTCTAAATTTCCATTAAACTGTTTGGACGTGATTGAGCAACAAACATTGAAACTTTTGCATTTATAACATTAGTAAGAAGTAGAATGCGAAAATTTGGATGTTTGTTCTTCAATCCACGTTGGAATAATTGAACGGATCAGTCTGAAATTAGAAACTTTTAATTTGGTAAATGTAGAGTTGAAATAGCATTTTTTTTATTCTACGTTGGTACGTGGATAAAGTACGAAATACAAAAGATGCTAATGTAGTATATTTGGTATGTTTTTTTCTTAAATAAATACACGCCTACCAACTTAAATATTGTTATTAGCCGTGTAATTTTTGTATAAAATAGCAGTTTTTGTACGCGATTTGATCCTTAGAATTAATTGTACGAATATCATAAGCGCAAATCCTGCAAATATCATAAATGTGAAAGTTTGTAAGTATGTATGGATGGATCGATGGATGTTTGTCACTTTTTGAAACAAAATCTTCTGAAGGGATCTGGATGAAGTTTGGTACAAAGATAAATAAATAGTCCAGGCCTGAAGGCCTGATTAAAAAAAAGGACTAATTATACGAGTAAGTGTATGCTATACTGGTTAAAAAAGGAAGTGGCTGTATGTCCCCTTTTGTGTTATTACATAATATGTTCCGTAAAACTTTGTATATAATTGTAGATAGATATAGATAGATATCCAGGAGAAGAAAAACAATAAAAACTAGTGTTGCAATCGCTAAAAGCGATATCTTCCAGGCAACCTTAGGACGGAAATGGTTTACAAGAATATTATAAGAGTAATTACAAGGAGGTCATAAAACATAACCTTGGTAGTGGGGTATAATATATTGATAGGTATAATATATGTATATTTATAATTGTAAATATTTATATTGTTATAATTTGTTTATTGATATTTAATCAAGTGTGTACTGGCTGCTGTGAACACGCCATGAGCTCCGCTTCCCTTGACATTATCCCAAAGCAATTGAAACGGCGAAGAGTTTTGAATACCGAGGTATAAACAAAGGTCATCTCAAATTATTTCACATCAATGGTTTGCTACAATATTATTTTGATTTGAGATACTCGCGAGTACGATTTTAGTAATAATATATTTTGTACTAGTAGCAACCTGCGGTTGCACTCGCGTAGTTCCTAATCCCGTTATTTACGTTTTCGTGGGATGAAAAATAGCCCATTTATTATTCCAGACTACTTATTTAAATATGTACCCCATGTTACATTCATATACTTTTGTTTTTGCGTGAAATAGTAAGTAATAAACTTCCATACCTACATACTCACAAACTTTCGCGTTTACAAATTAAATATTGTAAGTATGTGACTGAATTGAACTGACGATAGATACCTAATAGACATCACGTTGTGACTTATAACGTAACAAATGTAACATAGGAACAATAAAATATCTGAATTTTATTTGTCAATATAACCTACGCCATTACAGACGAAAGAACCTTGTGTTACCTTCATACGATCTTATCTTCACTATCTACGAGTAATAAGTAACCAAGATAGCGCCTATCCCAGTGGCATGGATAGTGCGGTGATTGTTATTATTAGCGAAGATGCAAGGATGCGGGTCGTGAGTCAGGGGTGAGGGGTGAGGGGGGTAGAGTGCAGGCTCTGCGGGCAACGACCTCGCCCTGCGCCCGCGCCGCCTTCCGAGGGACGAAGCGACTCGCGAATGTTCGCAGCAGAACACTTAGGTACCTATCGGGAACAATGGTTTGACTAGAACGGAATCTAATGTTATTTTAACCCATCAAGTTTGTTCACTACACTATTACCTAGGAGCACAAGCTACACAAAAAAATACTAAGTGTTGGAAAAAATACGTCTAACGTTTTGTAATGAGATAGCGATTGAGTTCTAGTCGGTTGTATAATATTATATTTATGCTATAGTCGAACAGCGAGCTATGAAGAGAGCTATGATCGGAGTCTCTTTGCGCGACAGAATCCGTAATGAGGATATTCGCAAAAGAACGAAAATAGCCGACATAGCTCAAAGAGTAAGCAAGCTGAAGTGGCAATGGGCAGATCATCACACATCGCTTGGAGAATTGACAACCGATGGGGAAGAAAGGTTCTCGAGTGGCGACTACGAACCAGAAGACGCGGTGTTGGACGGTCTCCCACTAGAATCACTAGATGGACAGATGACCTCACAACGGTCGCTGGAAACCACTGTGGTTACAGGTTGCGCAGGACCGTTCGTTGTGGAAATTTAGGCGGAAACCGCCAAAATTTCAGCAGCAGTTCAGCTGCAGCAGTTCAGCAGTGAACGCCTTGCGGCTGATGATGATGATATTATATACTGAAGCGGTGTTGCCCTATTAATGGATAGAACGTCCGATTTCATAAACGTGGTTTTGTAGTGATAGGACTCCTTGCAGAGTAGTAATGTTAAACCATCATTGTGTCCCCGTTTGAAGGGCAATGTTTCCAGTGAAATTGCAGGGCATAGAGATGAAACATCTTATATATCTGATGATAATGATGGGTGATGAGCACAGTGCAGTGCTACGTAATGATTTGAACTCGACATGTTCCAACAGCTGCGTGTCACTGTGCTGTTATAGGCAGTCATGTTGCTTACCATCAGGCGCATGACCTGCTCATCTCATGACTCTATACCATAAAAAAAACGTCTCATTTCACAAACGTGAGGTCGAAGGTTCTAATCTCGCACTTCTGTGTATTATGATGTGTGATGTGTGTTGTGATTTCATGATGTGTTATCTACCAACTTGCACTTGACCAGCATGATCTATTATGGTCTTCATATTAGTCAAGTAAGAATGCCAATGGTAGGACCACAAGTGGGCTGCTTATGCTGATAATTCAGTCAGTTTCACTCTTATTCAATTAAATTCACGAAAGTTTAAACGTTAATATATTTTAAAGTATTCGGTACATGATGTCCGCCATGATTCTCGGTAATACATCGACAGTAACCGCCGAGATTAGCCTTAATTAGCTTGCGCCACTGCCACCAAGCAAGTGATTTGCTAATGTAGGCGACATGTCGTTGCCGTGATTTGCCCGCCTTTTTCATCAAATTCCGATGTAGAAATTATGTGTTACTTATAAACCTCGATCGAATATATCATTCTATGATTAATATCAAGTTTCACGTCAATTTTAATTAGGTTCGTGTTTAGAAATTAAACAGATATATCAACGTAGACGGCTTCGTTTGTATCATTTTTAAAAACACTCATTTAATCGCAGAGAGATGAATGAATCACAATGTGACTGAACCGCGGAAGTGAAAGTTCGATAGAATTGCATAAAATAAAAGTAGGTAGGTAGGTAGATACACCTGCCACAAAATGCCCAATCTACGTAATCGTTTATCATAATTGAGTGAGATGAGTGATGTTAGTTTTCTATGATTACCTGTCTTCACTCTTAAGATACTTTATATACGTACGATTATGTATAGGTATATTAAGGAAGACTACGCTGGATAAGCTAAAAGTTAGACTTAAGTAACACTCATCAGTGTGACAAACAAAAAAAATATTAAATAATAAATTTCATCGCTTTTTTGCGTACCTATTTTGCGAATTGTTTTTTTACCCGCGTTGAGCAATTTTTAATAGGAGAAAATCCTATGGCCTTGCGATACCAATATACGCAGCAATAATGTTGAGAATCGGTGGAGTAGTAGTGCAGGACATGCGAGTTGACGCATTTTGGATAGACGAAATCTTGTGAGTTCGCGCCCCAACATGCGTAATAGTAGATTCTATAGCTGTAGCTATACAGGTGACTATTGTGCAACATCAGTGCTGTTTAATACTTACCTACTAAAATTCTAAGTTAGTAGTTTTCACTGCCTTTTTTACTACTATAGGTTTGGTACTGACAGAGGTACCTACTGATGTTCTCGGTTGACGCATTTTGGATGTGTGAAATCTTGTGAGTTCGTCACTAACATGCGTAATAGTACTATAACTGTAGCTATACAGGTGACATATTGTGCAACATTAGTGCTGTTTAATACTAAAATTCTAAGTTATAAGTTTTCACTGCCAATTTTTTTAACTATTGTAGGCTTGCCTGACCGCCATATTGCCTGATGTCAAGTGACGATGCGGCTCACGCGCTTACCTACCTAGAATAACTGATCCACTCTCGATTTGAAGATACTAATATGATACCTATAATACTAAGAGAAAATAATATTAACAGATTATAAACATCGGGATTAACCCACTCAGGTAACGCATGGCACAGCTTAGATGTTCATATCACAACAGTGGAATATATAAACCTCCTTTTTCAAGTCTTTGGAATGTCAACCATCACAGAAAATACATACTTTTCAAAAAAGTTAGCTAAACATTGCCAAATAAAGAATGCCGGCCGGAAAGGGGTGGAATGGGTACGATCTTCGCTCAAGCCTTCTAATCGCAAGACAATGAACAATAAGAACTTATTTATTCAACTGAAACTGATTCGCAGTAATCATTCAGTGTAATTGTCGGTCAATTTTACGTGTATCGCGACCGCGAATATTATGACCGAGATATACGAATCCGTCCTACGACGAGTACCATTAGAATATGACTGGCCTCGTGGCTTACTTGTTGCCTGCTTAACTGCCTGCTGCCTGCTGCGTAACTCTGCCTGCGAAGCCGAGGGTCGTGGGTTCGATTCCCAGCCAGTGCAAATATTTGTGTGATAAATTCAAATATTTGTACTGTGTCTGGGTGTTTCTATGTATAATAAGTATGTATTTAAAACTATAAAAGTATTATATCAGCTACCTGGCCGCCATAGCACAAGCTTTGCTTAGTTTGGGGTCAGATGGTGTGTGTTAATTGTCCACCAATATCCATCAATAATACATAAATTATCTACTGCTTCGGAACTGCCCTTTCTACACAATATCGTTATAAGTATAAGGTTACCTGGAAGAGATCGCTTTTAGCGATTACTAAAAACTAGTGTTATACCTATAATACTAGATTTTGTTGTTAATTCATAACTGTATAATAAGTATTTTTGTTTTTGGTGTAAGTAGATATCTGTCATCGCAAAATTGTTAACACCGTTAAAATACAATCTCACTAGTGATTATAATCTCACCGTAGGTTAGGTTAGTTTGTTTCGTCGTTAGATTATAATCTGGCGGTTTTTTACAATTGTATGGTGATATAATGAAATGAACAGTAGGTACCTGTCTATCTACTATTTTTTTTTTTTTATATTTGACTGCCTTCGTGGCTTAGTTGGTAGTAGCTCTGCTTGCGAAGCCGAGGGTCGTGGGTTCGATCCCCACCCAGTGCAAATATTTGTGTGATGAATTCAAATGTTTGCACTGTGTCTGGGTGTTTCTATGTATGATAAGTTTGTATTTAAAACTATATAAGTATTATATCAGCTATCTGGCCGCCATCATACAAGCTGTGCTTAGTTTGGGGTCAGATGGTGTTGTGTGTGAATTGTCCACCAATATTTATTTATTTATTTATTTATCCTTAAGTCAGCACGTACTAACGTAACGTAAATTATTTAGAAGTCGGTAGATACTAACTACAAAAAATATACCTACTTACCAATATCGTTACGTTACACTGTATCTAATCCCGCTGCGTTATCATGACTGGGAAGCCTTTACAGTCAGTCCACCGTTGTTTTCCTCAATGATTCGCAATTCCATTGTCGAATTTTATTTGTAAAAATCGAATGAACATTATTCTATGGCACATTTTAGGGAAAAAAATATTTAAAAAATAATCTTGGTAGATTATTAATTAATTACTAAATTATTAATTAATAAGAGTTAAAGCAGCCGATTTTACACAACAAAATTAATTCTGTATTCTGTTGTTTCCAAATACTTTTGTGTCGATTAATTTAGGGTGTGTGCGTTCATCTTCTTTAATTTGGCCCAAAATGAGTACAGTCCGCGAGGTATAAGCTGAGCTTTGCATTAGTGTGAGTGATCACCAAAAGTACAGTCAGACGCAGGACGCTGTGACCATGTTCTCTTAATAAGGTGTTTCTTCAAACCAGAAGTGCTGCCATCTGAATATGATTTTGATGAAGTGTGAGTGGTGTCAATATATGTTTCATCGGTATAAACGATAGACCTGCTCTGAATACGGTATTCGGAAATTTTAAGTAAATAAGTTATACGTAGGTGACGGATCTCATGCTTTTCCATAAAAAAAATTCTGTTATTCTCTGTCCTTGACCATTTGAATCCTAAAAGAGATACTTCTTTTCGCAATGACCATATTGATCCTGGATAGTTAATGTCAGCTTGTTGTTTAAGAGTTTGTTGTCTGACTGTACTTTTGGTAATAGATGCGTATGCATGTGATCACTCACACTAATGCAAAGCTCAGCTTATACCTCGCGGACTGTACCTACATTTAACTTAAGACGACGGTAGTTTAGCTAACTTTGTTTTTCATATTTTATGTATCTATTTAACGGGTAACTTTTAAAATGACTGCCACCTTTTTTGTTAAAACAAGGATTACAATGACTTATCACGTGATGTAGGTACCTAAAAAGCGCGTCACAATTGTGTTTGTTCTTTGAAACGATGGATTTTAATGTTTTTTTAAGAGTTGATTTTTATCATAAAGTATTTTTGAACTTAAACAATATTCTTGATTTTAATGATCATCATATTATTTAATGCATAAACAATACTTATTTATACAAATAATTTAAACGTCGGCGTCGCCGTCGTTCATGTAGGTGCCTACGTGAAGTCATATTACATGAAGTGTCTCCTATCTTTGGCTTATCATTCGGTTGATAATTTATATGGGAGACATCATTCAAATGATCAGCTAGGAACCTATAATCATAGCCTTCTCCGTAATCTGTAATTATCCGTAGTATTACTGTGTTCCGGTATGAAGGGCAATGTTTCCAGGGAAATTACAGGGCTTCGAGATATAATATCTTAGATCTCTGGGTGGCGAGCGCAGTGCAGTGCTAGGTAATGATTTGGAGATGAATTTCATGTTCCAATAGCTGCGTGTCAGTGTGCTGTTATGTGGCAGGCATGTTGCTTACCATCAGGCACATGTGTACTGCTCGTCTCGTCACTTTATGTTGTATAAAAAAAATCTGGATAATCTGTTGCCACAATAATTTATACCTACTTAAAATCTCATTTTTGTAGTTTCAGAGATTAGTGTCTTCGATCAGCCAAACCTTCTCGCTTTATTTAATAGTATAATTAGAATACCATAAACAATTTTTTTTTAATTAACCTCTTTTGTCCCACTGCTGGGCAAAGGTCTCCCCCAATTCTCTCCATTTAGTCCGGTCCAGAGCTTCCATCGCCCAATCTTTATTAAATGCTCCGAGCTCAATAAACAATATGAATTATTTTTAGTCGAGTAAAAATTGGTGCTATATTAGTAGCTAGGTGTAGCAGTCAGCGCCGGCGCAGGTGGTTTGCGTTCGCTCGACCGTGAATCCCGCGCCACCGCCATCGCTCCACCGACAACCGTTCCTCGTTTTTTTCTCGCACAGATGAGAGCAATGGCCTTAACTCGCTCACAAAACGCTTCCAAATCTAACATCCGTTCTAATTCAACCCCGAAGCCTTCCATCAAACCAGATCCTTTTTCCACGAATTTAAAAAACCAAAACGTTTTTTGACGAGCACGAGCGATAAGCTCGAGATAATCTTTCGTCGCGGCTGTTATTACGTCTTCCACGTGAAGTTATAACTCTGAGAACTCGTAACTCGTTCGCTACGGTGCGGTGCAAACAATATCTAATCGATATTGCTAGGATACACTTTTAGGGAGACGGTGCATGACCGTGGGGATTCAATTTCCGGCTAAAACTGGGGAAGCCCGTCAAACGCACGCATGAGGATAACGTTACGTTGGTCAAAATGAAAGCTGATAGAGTATTTGAAAAGCTTTTCACATTCCTTAAGAGGACGTGCCACTTAGTAGAATTAGCTGTTGGCGTTAGAGCAGTGCGCAGCCGAGCTGAGGCTAGGAATGCCGTAAAACAACGCGCGGACAAACCGGCCGTGGCGACTCTTCGCCAATTAACCGCCGCCGACCTCTGGGCCGCATGCCTGACCGATTATTCCGTTCGATACTCCTCATAGATACGGCTGCGGATATGCAACCGGAGCGGATTGACCATACTGGTTTCTAACAAAGAGCTACTAGCTTCTAGTCACTATAAGCTCTTTGTTACCTTCAAATATAGATTAGAATCAGGTTGGCCACGTTTCTAATGGGGGACTGGTAGCTGTTACCTGTTTTAATATTAACCCCTTATAAAAACAAGGGATAGGTACACATACAACTCCTACCAAATTGATTTCAGTGGAATTGTTGGATTATTTTTAAAACCACTGTTAGGTGTAGGTTGTATTCTTGAAGATAAAGTAGATTTGTTATTTTATACCCGCTAACACCGCACTTCCTTTCCGAAATCTAACAAAGTTTTGTGTAAAAAAACATTATTACCTTCTGTCTGTTTCAAAAGATATCTATCGTAATTCGTTTCTATATGTAAAGGCAGCAAACTTCTTTATGGTAGATATTGGTAAAATTAGTTATTAAACTAATTTGAAAGTTGCTGGACTTGCAAAACGACGAAAAAAGTAAATGGAGATCTCACAAAAATAAATTGATTTTCTATTATAGTTGGATTAACACATATCTAAAGATTACGTATTTTCGTAAAAGGGACTTACATTAAAGTAGAACGATAACCATCTAAAGTTCAGAGCGCGGAGTCTTGAGCGCCCAGCGCAGGTCGCGTTGCACAATACGACCCATCTCGAGAGTGGATCTCGTACCCTATTGCACTACCTTTGTGCTCGCCACCTGCATAACGTTGCGCTCCATGCAATTTGTACATTAACCATAATCATTCTCACATATAGAACTCGCGAGACGAATGTGTTGAAATATCAAATTACACACGCTGAGTGCAAGCCGTTACCGGAGGAAACAAACAGGCATTACCGATTTCTAAATAATTATGCAGCTGAACAAACTCGAAACCAATCCTCGATTAGACTTTACTTGTGCAATAAAGGAATCGATAAAACTCTGTTTAATTAAAAGCCCGATTAAGCAATATCGTAATATTGATAATTGTTTTACCAATGGTACGAAGATGTAACCAGCTGTAATAACTACTCTCTAGTAAACTAGACAACCCATATTCGGGTGACACGATCCAAATATAGAATCGATCGAGATATCGCACGAAAGTAGCGAGTCGATAGAAAACAAAGAAAGCTGGAAATGAAGGTAGAAAGAAATCGGTGGAAAAAACTTGGAGCCACCATGAATGGATGGAAAGTGAGCCGCTAGTTCAGACTGAGCCTCGGTTTCTGTTCACACGCTTCCATACACCAGGCGGCGTTTTATTTTCTAAATGAATATTTATAATTGCTCGCACGGTATCATAAACTGCAATCAATATTTTGATTACGAGCGGCGTTGTTTAATTTTTTTAATTGATACATTCGTCGGTCAGATCAACAATTACATAGTACTGTGATGTACATCACATCAGTTAGGCGCAATTTATTGTTTCCGTATCGATAACAATCGGTAATGATAGACAGGCGGTATATCTATATGACAGGTTTATCAAAACTGTGAGAAAGCTTTACCATGTTTTCATATTACGGTGATTAAAGCAAAGTACCTACCTACTTATCAATCTAGGTATGTAAACACATTAGCAACATTTTCTTATAATTTGTCATACAACATAATTTTAATGTGAGATCCAATAAGACAACCCCTTCCATTACCTATATTTGTTTATAAATTATATAAAAACATCTCACAGTCCCACACTTTGTTACTAGGACCAAAAGGTGTGGAGGTTAGCACCAGAAGAACTTGTTACGGTATCAAGTAACTATTAAAGAATTAGATCTCCCGCACACTTAAATACAACACATACACAATAGACAAGACCAGACAAGATCTATTTGCTGTTACATCATGAGATCCTGATCAGATTCCTCTCAATTTATGACTAAACTCTTACGAAATGGTGTGAAAAAAAGTGAAGATACAGATACCGGATACCGAAACTACAGGGTAACGCAGTACCTACTACTAAGTCAAAAATGTCGCGTTCTACTTACTCATCACGAAAAAAAAGCAGTTTAGGATGTTTGATATGATTTCAAAGTCTTTGTTAAGCCCCGCGGTTTTCCCCGCGTAGTTCCCGTTCCTGTAATGTACAAATATTACTGTGTTCCGGTTTGAAGGGCAATGTTTCCAGTGAAATAACAGGGCATAAAGATAAAACATCTTATATGTCTGGGTGACGAGCGCAGTGCAATGCTAGGCTATGATTTGGACTCTATAGCTGGGTGTCACTGTGCTGTTATGTGGCAAGGATGTTGCTTACCATCATGTCCTGCTCGTCTCGTCACTCTCGATAAAAGTAGCCTTTTATAGTAATAGGACTCTTTGCAGAGTTAGTCTGGGGAAGTATCACACCTTTGCCAATTATTCTACCGCCAAGCAGTAATGTTAAAACATCGCTGTTTTCCGGTTTGAAGGACAATGTTTCCAGTGAAATCACAGGGCATAAAGATAGAATATCTTATATCTCTGGGTGACGAGCGCAGTGCAGAGCTAGGTAATGATTTGGATTCTTCATGTTTCAATAGCTGTTTGTCACTGTGCTGTTATGGGTAGACATGTTATTTACCATCAGCTCATGACCTGCTCGTCTCGTCACTCTATGCTAAAGCCTATGTGTTATTTCAGACAAATTCTGTCTTACGAATTTCAACCCGATCCGTTTAGTATTTTCAAAGTGATTTAGCAGGAAACATCCAAACATAATAATACCTACGAGTATATTAGTAGGATTAACATACATATGTAGTACTCGTACTAGCATTAATTTTTATTCATATTATGTTTATGCTAGCATTTATATTTATTTATGTTTTTGGAATTATTTCAAGTTGTCAGATTTGTTTTCTGTGTTGAAGTTTTTTTTCTCTGTGATTTCGTGACACATAACGTATGTTATTAATAAATAAAATTATAGTGATCGTTAGTAATTTACATTATCTTCGTTGATCGTAAAGAAAAAAGAGTTCAACGCGTTAAGTGACCCTTTCAAAATTTAAATTTAGGAATTTAGTGGTTGAATATAATATCTATGGTTTTTATTATTAATTATAATTATAGACGTAAGATTATAGACCACCATATACCTACTGTGAATGTTCAATTCATAGGTGAATTTTAGGTCTATACTCACTCGACACTGGAAACCCTAATTGATAGATATTTACTAAGGTTAAATGATGGAGCAAGTTTCCGATATTTCGATGTAGGTTCTTGCACCATGTTCAGAATGTTCACGTTTCGGGGATCGTTCTACCATAATATATGGTCACGGTAAATAACCAGTAATTAATAATATTAGTGTTGTGTACAGTCATAATAGTCAAAAACAAAGTCTAAACCCTAAACCTACGTACTCGGTAAGCGATTCTGAACCCAGCCGGATTGATCTCGACACGGAATCAAACGTCTCGGTCTTTGTCTTATCCATTTAGAATGACAGAGACAAAAAACATCCCACCGAATTTGAATCGTTCGGATAGTTTATTCCCCACCGCACTACCAAGCTGCACTACTGGTAGTGTCATGGGGATTTTTTTTCCCAGTAGTGCAGCTTGGTAGTGCGGTGGAGAATAAACCGTTCGGATGACGTTTAGAATTAGGATGTCTACTCTCCTTCTACGTAAAACGTAATTTCGAAATAAACTCGCGACTTTCCTACTCCGATCCGTCGTTTCGTCCGTTAAGTTCTAAGCCTACTCTAATGAACATTTAAACGTCAAACAATCGTCACTTAAACGTCAAAAAGTCGTTCGTTTGGACGAAACGAAGTAGAACCGGAGGAGGAAAATCACGAGTTTATATCGAACGTTACGTTTTTCGTAGAAAGAGAGTAGACATCCAGAACCCTTCAGGACATTTATTAACAAACTTTACACTGGGTCTGCCATAAGCTGTAGTAAAAAATGCTATTAGAGCTCTAAATGTTATATAAATTATTTATTTAGAACAGCTGGCTACTACCAGTTTACTATACTTATTTGGAAGAAATTGTTTTGCATGGGTATTCTCAACGTACCTATCGACTTGGAACATCGCTTCTGTGTAACCTAATGTTATCATAGAAGCTGTAGCAAGCAAATTTGTTTATTTACTGGCAGACCCCTTCGGTTTTATTCTTGAAGCTCTTGCTCTCGTGATTTTCCCACGATAAAAAGTAGCCTGTGTGCGTATTCCAGACTAGATACTTACACTCTGTTCTAAATTTTAATCTGATCCGTACAGTCATTCCGACGCGATGGAGGAACAAATATCCAAACTTTGTATCGCATTTATAATATTAATCACCATCATCATCAACAGCCCACTAAACGTTCCCACTGCTGGGACTCGGGGCCTTTTCTCGCAAGGAGAGAGTTAAGGCCATAATCCACCACGCTGGCCCAGTGCGGGTTGGTGGATGACACATTACTTCGAAAGATTCTAGGTACATGTCGGTTTCCTCACGATGTTTTCCTTCACCGTTTTAAGTTAGCAGCATTACGTAGTAGCAATATTAATAGGACTTATTTATTTAGTAGCCTAGTGAAGCAAACCTCAATTGTGAGGTCGTAGGTTCCCCCTCCAGCCTGTGCCTCGTCAATAATTTTCCAAGTGTAGATGAGTGCTGGCTTTGTCGGTGAAAGAAAATATTGTGAGGAAACCGGCGTGTTTAGCGAAAAACTTTATTTTTATAATGAAGAGTGACGAGACGAGCAGGACATGTGCCTGATAGTAACCAACATGCCTGCCTATAACAGCACAGTGACACGCAGCTATTGGAACATGAATAAGTCCTATTCATTACCCAGCACTGCAACGCGCTTGTCACCCAGAGATAAAGATCTTTTATCTCTATACCCTGTAATTTTACTCGAAACATTGCCATTCAAACCGCATAGCAGTAGCTGCTATCCGGCTATATCTGCTTGGCGGTTGAATAACTGGCAAAGGTATGGTACCAATACCGAAGGCATCTTTAGATGTTTCGAAGGCACGTATCATCAGCCAACCCACACTTGGCCAGCGTAGTGGACTAGTGGATCATGACCTTGATTTACTCCTTGTGAGAGAAGATCCAGGTCTACTACGAAGTCCGATAAACGATATATCGGCCGAACTTATGAAGTTTCCGACCACGAAAGAGAATCGGTCGGTTGATCAGATCGGCCGTTTCGTTCGATCCGACCTTCATCCGACCTAAGTCTATAACTTCCGACCCGAAATGTATCGATCCGAATGTTTTTCGTGGTAGGCTACAATCCGATTCAGCTGTCGGTCGGATGCGATCATTCGGAGTTTGTTTTCGTAGTAGACCTGCAGAGCAGTGGGACCATACAATGGATACTCTTGTTATTTAAAAAAAAATGCAAGTATTTTCACCCTGAAGGAAATATATTCATCAATCATCAATGTATCAATCAGTTTAGTTTTTTTTTTTTTTTTTTTTTTTTAAATTTATTTAAAGGGCTTTGTCGTTGAACGACCATATCGCCCTGTAAGCCAACAAATACAGGTAAACTTAAATTATTATCAATTGTTTCTCAGACCTAAATTGATGAGTTTATTTATACAACATAATTGCGTGTTATCAAACTATTGGTAGTAGGTACTTATTACAGATGTAGGTAATATTTTCCATAGAAAAACAGATAAGACTTCATACAGATATGTAAGTACAGTATTATTACATACAGTTCTGAATCCGAATGATTCGATTTTGACAATATTGGAATGCGAACGCTATCGAACATAATTATTTTTCTCCAAAAACTCAAAAAGTCTGATTCAATTTAGAAAGTCTAGTCAGATGATTAATTTTGAAACAATTTATGAAGCCTAATACGGGTCAGCCTACTAAAAGCAAAGCTTCGGAGAAAACTACAATAATTGTGTCATCTAGGAGTATGTACATATTTTAGATAATGGTTGTTGAATTATTGTTGAATAATTGTTTCGAAAACCGCTCAACCGATTTCGATAAAATTTATTTATTTATTCGGGTTTCATATCTTTAATATAATTTATCAAACAAAAAATAAATCATCAAAATGGATTCATAATTGGCGAACCGATGCTATGGCATGACATTCATACAACAAATAAAAGCGGCCAAGTGCGAGTTGGACTCGCCCATGAAGGGTTCCGTAGCAAATTTTACCACTTTGGAAGTGTCTCACGCGCAAACTATTAAGTGTAGACAAAAATGAGATTTGAAACCTCAACATCATTTTTGAAAACCTATCGATAGATAACCAAAAGAATTTTTTAGTTTCAGTTCTAAGTATGGGGGGGCATTCCTATTTTTTTTTATTTTTTTTTTCTAACAAACTTAATGCGGTTCACAGAGTACATCTACTTACCAAGTTTCAACAGTGTCGTTCTCATAGTTTCGGCAAAAAGTGTTTGTGACATACGGACGGACAGAGAGATAGACAGACAGACAGACATGACGAATCTATAAAGGTTCCATTTTTAGGTTTTACGGAACCCTAAAAACATACAGCTCAATTGAGAATAAGGGAGGCTATTTTTTTTAATCGGTTAGCAAGTAGGTACCTAAGCATCTAATTAGCTTCACAGCCGGTTGACATGTCATCAAACATATTTGAACAATAACAAATAAAGTGGCTAAGTGCGAGTTGGACTCGCCCATGAAGGGTTCGGTTGCAGCAAGTAACATAATATACATAGTACACATAGTTTTTTAGTTCGTTGTAACTTTGATCGAAGTTTTAATAATAATGTATTTATGACGTACTTAAAAAAAACTACTCATCAGATCGAGTTCAAACCAATTTTCGTTGGTAGTTTGCATGGTAATGTACATCATACATTTTTTTTTTCATTCTCTTATTTTAGAAGTTAGGGGGGGGACACACATTTCACCACTTTGGAAGTGTCTCTCGCGCAAATTATTCAGTGTAGACAAAAACTATATTAGAAACTTCAACATCATTTTTGAAGACATCCCACACGTACAGGTTTGATGAAAAAAACATTTTTGAGTTTCAGTTCTAAGTATGGGGGGCAACCCTTATTTTTCTTTTTTTAATTTTTTTTGTAAAAATCTTAATGCGGTTCACAGAATACAACTACTTACCAAGTTTCAATAGTGTAGTTCTCATAGTTTCGGCAAAAAGTGGCTGTGACATACGGACGGACAGACAGACAGACATACAGACATGACGAATCTATAAGGGTTCCGTTTTTACGTTTTACGGAACCCTAAGAATCAACAATACATTAAAAACTACAAAAACAACAATCAAATTGTTGAACCTCCATCATTTTTCAAGTCGGTTAAATATGAAAATACCCGGAACACATTACACAAAGTCGTAAATAATAATATAGTTTATGTGAAAAGATAAAAACTCGAGTAATGTGTTATAACAGTAACTGTCAATATGTGACAGTATCATGCAAAGTTGATAAAGCACCCACACTAAGTATAAACACAGGCTGAAATATGAAAGTTATCTCAAAATAATCTGTTTATCTGAAACGTTAGACAAATCAATAGACCTTGTAGGAGCGAAGATAAATGTATCTTTATAAATACAGTGGACATAATACCTATATACCTACACTTAACATTGAAATGAGAGCTTGAATAATAATTGATTACAATGTTCACTATTTTTTCAAATCAAGCTTTACGAAATAGGGCCAATAGTGGCCAAACCAGAATTTTGTTTTTATAAAGTAAATACGTATAGAAGAAAGGTTTAGTTAAATTCTCTAATTTCATAAGTTCACTAAAATCTGTCCGAGTAGAATTTAGAAAAAGGAAATTTCTCTTATTCCTAAGGCGAATCCTCTGCAGTTTTTTGGGATAAAAAATGGCAAATTTACTCCAGAGAGTTTAGTTATTATAACGTGATTGAGCAACAAGCATTCAAACATTTAAACAACCAGACTGCGGATCTATAATATTAGTAGGAAATACAAACACATTTAAATCTAGCTTTATCATACTTAAACATACAAAACTTAAAACACTAACGCATAAAAAACATAAGAAAATTAAAACTCACCCAAAAATTCGCCGAAGAAAGTTAAATCACCGTACTTCACTTCCAGCAAAATTAAAACAAAACATAATCGCCTGTATCAACGTCTCGTTCGAGTGGAATGTCCGAATCCGGCAGTTTTCATTTCACTAACACCACACTACAAATATTGTACATGAAATGAGCGAAACGCAATTACGGTGTTTTAAACGTATAATTCACGGTTGGTTTATGCGGCGATACTGGTAACGCAGTACAGGGTCGGGAGGGGCAACCGCGCGCAGGTGACGTGCGCTCGCGACAAAGAACCGACGCGAATGCTGGTAAAAATAAAAGCGGTGGAAGAAAGTTCGACGTCACCGTCACCACGATAAAAGCCTTCGCGTGGCTACCTGTTTAATTCCGAGTTGAATAATAACTATTGCTCTGGGCCCGCCTGTAACTGTTCGACCCCGATCGACTGCACTCATATCAAACACCCAATCTAGAACAGTTTATGGCTACTTTTGACACGTAATAGAATTGATACAACGTTACATCTGAGTTAACTTTGGTTAAGCAACCTATCCACTTACCTGAATTATTACCTAGTTGACGTAAGTTAAGGTTGCGTTAAGATAGAAGAAATAAACAGTGTATAACCACATTTGAACATATTTTATTAATAGCACAACAACACTAAAACTAAACCTCTCATTTTTCACTTATCACATCTTCACCATTTCTATGTCATGCCCGCATTCTCAAATCCATGATTACAATAATATTATCAAAGATATGATGCCTTCCTTCTAATATATCACCCAAAAAATACAGCCTTCTATAACACTCTAGAACATTTCACACATTATTTCGACTTCGTTAAAGCTAATTATTTACAATAAACATCTATATAACATCGATTTGATCAATAATTTTCTAAAATACATCGAGTTAACAACAATATCTATAGACCGTTAGGCTTAAATCGTCACTTACATACGTATTGAATGGTGGAGTTAAATTTAATTGTAACACACACACCAGATCCAACATGCCCTGTAGTGGGGTCGCCCCTGGGGGCTCCCCATCATACCCTCACGGATACAAGCTGGTGCTCGCGCTGCCAGCTTGCCAGCAACCAACCCTGCCTAGGCTCGACCCTACCATCCACACTAATCACTACGTACACCGTTACTTATTGTTTATTGCAATCTTTGGATTGTTCGACAACACCTCTACAAAAAGATCACCTCCGCGTAAGATTGGTAAGACGCTTGACTGTGCTCCCAATCAACATGACAATTATCAACTTTTCAAAAGGCTTCTTTGTAGTTGTCTTGTCGCACAAACCAGTACACCCAACACCGTTAGCATCAGTAACATCATCGACATTCATGTTAAGTAACATTTGCAGGTTATCATTTAAAAATAAATAACAGGATACAATTTAAAGTATACACGTACAAATGGTAAGTCATTCAAAATCAGCAACTACGGGATAAAACTCGACATTTATCAAAATAAATACATCTAAAAAATGATAACTTAACATCGATTATTACAGTTTTCTTAAACTATCGATCTATCAAGTAAATCTAAACGACAAGTCTAATTTTCTAAGTAACTTCACTCGACCCTACTTTAATTTAATGGTACCTACGTACGTATATGTAACGCTCGAATTGATTAATTGAATTTAGTTTTTAATTCACATAAGTGCAATATAATCCTATTAGGTACTTTTAAAGCTTCTACGAATCATATCCGACGTATCTAACGAGTACATGATATTGATTCGATACGGATCTTTCGTTCCATTCAAAGTTTTCGGGTATGTGGATTCTTCTTACAGCAATATATTTTGATTTGTTTACTTAAAATCATGTATTTTGCTTTCTAAGTTCCTAAATGAAATTATGAATAAAATTTAATTGATAAATAATGGTTATTACATTTGTGACACCTTTTCATAAGTTATTCAACACTTCAACAGTACTCGTTCGTATATTTAAACATCAAACTATAAAGTTAGGTAGGTAGTAGGTAGGTACCTATTTTTTCCTATTAATATTTTAGTTCCAGCAGTTCGACTAGCATTTAAACAATATAACTACATTCACGATCAGTTATATCTACTCTATATTTTTTTAACACGGAAGATATTCGCATCTTCTCTTTTGAATTATTGTTTTTAGAAAAAAAGTTTTCGACAAACGTTTACGGCAACTTGAGATTTCGTTTTGGCGCCTAATATGTTTATTATAAATTAATTGTTTCGCAGAAAAATAAATTTTCTTATAAGCCGACTGCAGTGGAATTGAAAATAATTAAATAAACAACTAACAACTAAATAAAAAGTACCAGCTAGAACTATCGCATGTTCACGGAATCGTGGACGATTCCAGAGTTTAGCAAGAATTGTACAACAGTGTAAGGTGTCTATCGAACAATGCTCTCACTGTGTTCTCAGAAATCTCACCTCAATGCTCAGGCCACGTTATGTAAGCACAAAATGTATCTAAGCAACAGATTAAACCGGCCTTTAGCATAATAAACTACTACATTCAGAAGCTTCACTAGAGAGACTTTAAAGGTAAATGTAGTGTTACTGGGCCTGAGTAGAGCAACATTATATCGAGATTTCTGAAACTAAGTTACAAATCCTACTTTATGAAAGTAAGTAATTCTAATATTACTACGCTTTTGCATACCTTTTTTCATTTCAAAGTTTCGATATCCATTAAACGCGTCATATTAAAATGAAACTACATCATAACTTATGAAATTGTCTAGTACCTATTTAGTACTATTTTCAATTTCCAAATTTACAGGTGTAGATGCATTTTTTTAAATACATAGAGTGATAAAACGAGTAAAACGTGCGCCTAATGGGAAGCAACATAGTTGCCAATGACAACATAGTGGCACGCAGTTAAAGTTAATAATTGAGTGGCACTGTACACTGCCCTCCTTCACAAGAGATATAAGCTGAATTATACTTAGTATGAAATTAGTTAAATTAAGTAATCGTTTATCAAATTTTCACCTATTATCATCACAGGCAATATACATAAGCTGAGAGGTACATTTATGGTTTAAGTCGTATTAAGTGCATTGTAAGGCCTGTAATATGAAAGCGTTATTTGGTAAGAAAGTTTTGAGCGGAACGTAGAGCTATAATAATACCTTCTATTTGTGCAACAACAGACGGATTGCTTGTTGGTAAATTGGACGTACTAATTGTCAATACATTTTATTTGCATGGCATCGTAATGCAGAGAACTGCCTATATAATTATAATTCTTGTTCATACAGTGGTAGGTTATCGAAACTTACGCGTAAGCCTACACAGTAGAACATATGGCACGACATTTATACTTTTTTACATGAGTTCAATATAACATTTTATATGATAAGCAATTAAGCATGCAATAAAATTTGATCGTTTCATCTTAGTTCATCCTTTAATGAGTTTTATAGTAGGGCGTAGTATCTATAGTAAGTGAAAAATGGTAAGAAGTTTAAAGAAGTCGCCACCAATGCCGTTTCGTTACACACGAATGAAAAATGTATAGCCCCCAGTTATGCCAGAACACCACTACCTAGCTTGCTAGCTGACTAGTTTGATGTTAGCTTTTGTTGATGTATACTTTTGGGTATGCTCTATGTGTACTTAGTATTTTTAGGCAAGTACAGATAGACTTGCGTCTTGTAACCCAAAGTTCGGTAGGAAAGAGAGATCAGGTGAGGCCCCTTTTTTAAATAAGGTTAGTGATTGCGCTAGCCAGGCCATATTACAGACAATTGTAAACCCAGGCAATGGTGTAATGGTAGGCTATAGTGTTGACATGTGGTACATTGAGGAAATCGATATATCCTATTACTACCACTACAGCAGTATCCTATGAGTAACATCTATCAACGTAAAATTTGTTTTTATTTACCAATCAAGAACATACAGTCCCGTGGCTTTAACAAAATGTGTATTAGTTATGCTTTGATTTGTCTCTACTTTATGATTCAGATGTTTATCTTTATTCATCAACGTCTAACAAAATCATTTTATCAAAAACACTCTTTGTAAACTTTCGTATGGCAATAATCGTGTCGCGTAAATACGGTCCAACTGTTTAAAATTAAAATTACCCCAGTAGACGTTTATGGATTACATTTATTAGTTATTGATAACACAGAATAATAATAATATATCTACACACAATCTATCCTAAAGTGAAAATTGAATAACTATAAGTTATTTGTACCATAAATAATATTGATGCATATTTTATTATTAAAGTAGATCCAGTAGTACAAAATAGAAAGTAAATTGGGGATTAACAATTTCAGTTTTCGCTATTTATACATCAAAAGTGATAATAAACATTTTGGGATTCATAATCTTTTTAGATCTTGTGTTCTGTACATCCTTTTCAAGGCATTATTACATCGTATCATTTTCAAGGACCGATGTGGCTCATCAGATGAGTGAAATTATTGTAAAGTTTTATAAAGTTATGTACCCTTTAGTTAAGGTATTAAAACTACAATTGATTCATATTATCAGATGCTACCCTGCGTTTTTCTCAACGTTCTCTCGTCAGGTACTGTTTAATTAGTAAGTTCAAAGCGATGTTGTAATAAGGGTCAGAGCTTGTTCAAGTTAAAGCTTCCCCAGTCAAACAGTATTGGATCAATTTTAAATTACATGTTATTTTTTCCATATTTCGTTTCCGTCTAGAGACCCTTCCTGGTAGAGCAAAAATATAACTTGAACAGACTTTAACAGTATCCGCTACGCGATAGGCACTACGTGCACTCTGCTTCAACCAAATCTTACTAATCGAACCAGTTACATTGATTGAACTTGTATAAATCGTCTGCAATTGTTCACCAATTCCACGCAGAGTAGGACAGAGTTTATACTATAGATTTTTCGTCCCGGAGCGCGCAAAAACGTATTTAAGTGACACCATGTTATCTACTGGGATATAGCAAAATGGTAAACAGTAAATTTGTTACTGTAGGTCTTGATGATGGCGATTATTCGTCTACCATCTCTGCCCTACTCTGTGGACTTAACAACATAGTTTATGACATCAACGTACCGTCCGAAGATTAAAAAAGCAACGAGCTCAATTGACGTCAGGAGATGCAGAATCAAATCATCTCTAAATTACATCGAAAATATATAACTTAATAAGGAAATATTGTCTATGAAAAATATAAATTGTATGTAAATATCTTTAGCACCACTAGTCTATCTACCCAAATAATTATTGATCCTAAAATTTGCAATTTAAGCTGTGCAGCCATTTATATACCGCCGTATAACAGAAACTGACTGAAGCTCAATTTTGTCTAGTTGAGTTAGTTTGACGCGTCGGGTTGCATAAACGTTAAATTTCGAATACGGCGGTTAGATTCCTTCATAGCGTTCTTTTGATTAGTTATGTTATGTTATACGGCAGATTTATACATATATCATACAAATACATTATTACTCAGCAACAATTTCAATTAGCTATGAAAAGTTTTCAATCAAATTTAACAGATACAAATTAGCACAACTTTCAGCAAACATATACGATGTCACAAAAAGAGTAATGAAAATAACAAACGTAAAACACCAATTCAGGTGCAAATTATTGTTTTCTTGTAAATACTAAGTCTCGTTTAATTGTTTTTCAATTCCTTCATGTTAAAGTGAGCAAATTGTTAATATGTTTAGGTAGGTAATGACATTTTTATCTAAATATCAACTTTTTTTCAATATACATATTTTTGTGTATTTCTATGCAAATAATCGTGATGACAATGTAGCCCCTAAAAATACCGGGAATAAAAATAAGACTTTCTTTTGTATAATATGAAGCTAGTAAATGATTGGATAAATGGAACACATACAATTATTAATCATTAATTCAATGTTAGAAATTATGTCTGTGTTTCGGGAGTCGGTATACAATTTATAACACGAGGAAATAAAATACTTACCTATCACCTTGGATTGAGCTTGGGGTTAGTCTCCTATGTTAAATTTCTAACGTTATACTAATGTTAAGCTTTTGAAACTTTGCTATCTTTATTGTTTTCGTTCGATTTCGATCCACCCTTCTTTTGTGACTCAGTTTGTCTCAGGACAGGTGTAGATGAAGGCACGGAAGACCCCGCTACGCCTACAGACTTATTTACATTTGCTTGCGTGGTACTAGTCGTTGGCTTTACTGATTTTGTAGTTGCGCTTGAAGAAGTTACATCTGGAGTCTTTGTCGACGCAGACACTGCAGGAGATTTCGCCGATGTGGTAATCGAACCAGTTTTAGTTAATACAGGCCCGCTAGTCTTTTTAGGAGCTGAAGCAATCACTGGAGACACTTCAGAAGATGGTGCTTTTGATGGCATACTTGTAGTCGATTTATTTCCAGTGCTAACATGAGGACTCTTTGTGCTGATGGATTGTGTTTTAGTAACAGCAGGTTTTTTGATTGATGCAACAGAATCTTTTTTACGTGGTGTTTCAACTGAAGTGCTTTGTGGAGATTTAGCTGAAGGTAATGTATTAACCTTGCTAGAACTCTCTGGTGAAATTTTAGGAACCGATCCAGTGCCAGGCTTAGAAACCGAAATCATTGATGGTTTTGTAGTTCCGAACATTTGCGTTGAATTGTTGTTTGGAGATTTAATGCCTGCGGATGCACTAGTGTTTATTGTCGTCGATTGTGTGGACGTTTTGGGAGTAGTATTAAAAGAAGCTGTTGGTTGCTTTATTGTGTTTTCATGTGATGAATTATTTTGGTAAGTCATGGATGTAGGAGTAACACTACTCAAGGATGTCTTGGAAATTGACGTCGTAGCGGCAGGTAATTTCGCTGAAACTGAATGCGATGCTTTAGAATCTGTTGCTTGAGAAGATTTCGTTGTGGCACTGGTCACAGAACTCGCCATATTTGTCTTGGTCGAAGTTATGACGGAAGGTGTTTTAATATTTGTAGCTTTACTCGTAGAACTCGTTAGAGGCTGACTGTAGTTTGACGCATTTGTCGTCGCTGATGGAAACTGTGCTATTGTACTCGTACCTGCCTTTTCATGTAAAATTTTACTATTGGATATTTGTGAATTTGCTTCTTTACTTCTGTCTGCCACAATTGATGTAGAAGGTGCTACGACTTTTTCTGTGGGAGATTTAGTAATAGTAGGACTTACTATAAAACCAGTACTGCTTTTGTTTGAATTTGGTGATTGCACTTTTATTGCAGATGTAGTTGGTGATATAATTTTTTCAGTACTTGATGTAGTTGGTGCAGTAGAAGGTTTACTAGAGTGTGTGGAATTTGATGGAACTGTGTATGTTGCTAGAATTGGTGACTTTGTTGCCACTGTAGCAGTAGTCATATTGATAAAGTTGGCAGCGTTATTTACAGATGACTTAGTACTTATACATTGCATGCTATTGGCACTTATCGGTGGTTTGGCATCTTTGTTAGAGATACTGCCAACTACTTTGGCTTGAGACGATGTTAATATTTTGGCACTTGAATTGTCAGAACTTTCTACATTTGGCTCTATGTTTGGTTGTTGTGGTTCTTCTGTTGCTGTTTTTTGTCGCTGTAACTGTTTATTTGAACTTAATACATTTTTCATTGGATTATGAAGTATATTCTGTGATTGTGTTTTACTACTGCCTTTGATTGTTGTATCTAGATTTTGGGTTTCGGTAGTACTTTGATTCGTTTTAGGTACTGTTGTAATATCAGTCGATTTTCCATTCAAAGGTATTAATGTCTTAACGTTATTTTTTGTAGTAGTTTCAAAATTTAACCCTTTTGATTGAACTTGAGAATTCTGTGTCTGTTCTTTTTTGATGTCTTTACTATCTTCTTTATCTTTGCTATTGCTTTTTGTTAAGAAAGAATTAGAAGTCGTCGGCGTCATTGACGGTAAAGTGATTTTTATGGAACTGCTAGCTAATGTTGTGTTGTTTGCTATTTTCGTAGTGTGTATATCTGTCACAATTTTACCAAATGCATCTTTGTTTGATGTCGGTGAAACGCTTTTACTAAAACTAGTGATAGTGATTTTATCTTCATTCCCTTTACTAATTGGCATTGGAGTATAAACAGGATTAATAACAGATGAACCATTGCTAATTTTTTTCTCATTAGTAGTGATTCCTCCTTTGGAGATGCTGACTTCAGTGGTAGATAAAATAGGAACCGGTGTGACTTGTACGGGTTCCATCTGCTTCGTTTTTGCGTCAGTGTGAATTTTTGCAGTTGTGAAAATTAAGGGACTCGGACTATAACTACTTTGTTTACTTGAATCGATTTCAACAAGTATGTGGCTTTTAGTCGTAACATTATGTTTTGTGACATCGTGTGATTGAAATATATTTGTGTTCATATAGTTGTGCAGAGGTGCAATTCCACTAATTGTTTTAGATGTTTCTGAATCTTTGAATGATAGTAAACTTTCTGTAGTACCACAAAAACCTGTATTAGCTGTTGTTTTGGCTTTATTATCGCTTTCTTTATTCTGTAAAGAATCAGTCTTTCCTTTTCCAAGATATTTGGCACTTTGAGGTTCTGCTTTGTCTTTGTCTTTTTGCAGTAGAGGTTCGATGACTGTATCATCAGATTCCTGACTGAAGTTAGGTGCTTTTCTTTTTAAAGAGCTCTTTTTGGGTTTCATGGCAGATTTTTTGATTTCGTTTTCTACTCCACTCGTTATAGAAGTCGAATCTCCGCCATCGTGAGACGTCTGAAACAAAATTTCTCATATGAGTGTACCTATGTTTTCTTTGTACACTAATTTATTTCAATATTAAATTTATCGGACTGTATGGACATACATATATATCTCCTATTTATTTAAATGCAAACTGCGAAAAAAACTTTCTGTCTTGTTTTTGTTTTTACTGAGTTTCTATGACTAAAGTGAGTATTGGAAACGTTATTTTCACACTATAGATATCATCAAATCCCAGTTAACCGTAGGTCGACCGAGATTATTTTTAGTAAAATGGTTTTATTTGAAATACATTGGTTTAAGTTATTTTATAATATTTAGTATTTCATTGTGAATAAATAAATCAAAGGGTTGCAAAGTTTGGTTTCAATTTTGAAGTTTTAAAATGTAAATTAAATTAATATTGGTGGACAATTCACACACAACACCATCTGACCCCAAACTAAGCAAAGCTTGTACGATGGTGGCCAGATAGTTGATATAATACTTATATAGTTTTAAATATATACTTAATATACATAGAAACACCCAGACACAGTGCAAACATTTGAATTCATCACACAAATATTTGCACTGGGTGGGAATCGAACCCACGACCCTCGGCTTCGCAGGCAGAGCTACTAACCACTAAGCCACAAGGCCAGTCAAATGGGAAATGGGAAATGGGAGTTGACTTTTCTATTTACAAATCACAACTGCATGTATCTAAGCAAGTATAACGTAGGGTTGTTCACTTTTCGTGTTATGAAAAGGAATCTTTATTTTAGTTATTTTAAAAGGTTTTTTTAAATTTTATATACAACTAGCAGAGTCCCGCGGTTATACCCGCGTAGTTTCCAGTCCCGTTATTTTCTCGATATCGATAAAAAGTAAATAGCATAAATGTTATTCCAGACTATATTCTGTGTTCTACATTTAAACTCGATACGTTCAGTCGTTACGACGTAGTAATGCAGCAACAAACAACCAAACTTTGACATTTATAATATTAGCAAGATAATTATTTACTAAAACCGGTTTGTTTACTGAAATCCCCGTGTTTAATGATATCCCCAAGATAACAAAATCTCCCTGTATTTTATTCGCTGATAACATCTCATTACTGTTCAAATGCACACTCGACTCTGCTTCTCTCCAATACATAGAAAATACCTTTAAAGGCTTTAAATCAAATTATCTTTCTGTAACTTAGAAATTAACGAAGATAAAACTAAACTCATTCAATTTATACCACCCCAGAAAAAAACATTATGTCTAGATAACCTTGAAAAACCCCTGAATATGAAAGAAATTAACGAATGCACAGTTTTAGGCCTTAACCTAGACATCCACCTTACGTGGAAATGCCATATCGAAAAAGTGAAATCGAAACTGGCACAATTTGTTTATGCTCTAGCAATATTAAAAATAAACACCAACTCACAGATAGCTCTGACCGCATACTATGCCTATGCATACTCCTGGCTCCGTTATGGAGTAATTTTATGGGGGAAATAGCGTCGATGCCCGTAAGCTCCTTAGCTTAGCTATAATTATAAGGATAATGCAAAAAAGTGCGTTCGCATTATCGTAAACATCCCTCAACGTACAAGCTGTAAACCATCCTACATAAAGGAAAAAATGCTGACATTACCATGTATTTACATCTACGAAACCGCGAAATTCGTTAGACAAAATCCTCATCTGTATACTCCTGAAACAAATCCACGCAGACAATACAATCTAAAATTACCAGTACCACGTCTTGAAATGTATAAAAATGGTCCGTTATACACGTCAATTAAAATATACAATAATACTCCAGTAGCTATTAGGAAAGAAACAAATAACACTAGCTTCCAAAGTAAACTTCGCCATCTTTTAATACAAAAATGTTATTATGATCTAAATGTTTTTTTTTTCAAACGATGAGAAGTACGCCTAACTTTGCTCATATGTGTTATTAAGACTGACTAATGTACTTGAATTGATATTGTTTAATATTAAGTGTGTTGTTTAAGAGTCTAATATTTAAGTTAAATTACTATAATAACTGATAAATACATACAATGTACCTACCTAACCTAATACTAACTAAATATTAAAACTAAATTGATACGTTTTCTAGATATATAAAATTGAGATTAGAATTAAGAAAAGAACACTGTTTGCTACACCCTTAATGCAGGGTATATATGTACAAGTATTTCAAATATGTGTTGTATATGTGCAATTAAATAAAAAAATAAATAAATAAATGGCGCGTATTTCGAAGCATGTTTGAAAATAATTTAGGTAATATTCTCCGAAAAAAAAAAACAATATCCCATATCAATTTAAAATTAAACTCAGAAAAATTCACCGAAGTTCATAATTTTTGTGAAATCTACGTCGTCGAAATATAGTTTTTTCAACAAAAAAACAATCGTTTTTTCTTGATATATCAAAAACCGTCACACCGATTTCGAACCAAAATCGATTCACAATTACCATCAAAACCGATTTACAATTAGCGAAGCTACCACGTAACATATAGACTACAGGCCCGTGAACAAAATTTACGTAGTAAATGAACCACCAGGAGACCTATGTAAGATGATAGAAGGGTATAAAGTACCTATAATAAGATTCAGCACTATGCCGTCACTTGTAAGCTGTCCAACTGACTACAGTCGAAGGGCCCTCGACCCTCGATCATTCGAAAATAATCGATAGAAAATGGCTTCGTGACACTGAACGAGAAAGAGACAGAGCGCGCGGGAATGCCAGTTTATGCGACACAACCAAACGACCCAATCATAGTTACCGCCCGATGCACCAAGATTATGCTGGACGATAGGATCCTTGAGATGGCCAAAACCATCGAAGGGAACTCAAACGTCAAAGCGGGTTGGGAAAACTGGGAGGTACCGCGAATACAGTGGGTCAACGGAGTTCCAGGATGTGGAAAGACAACATGGGTGATTAGACACTTTGATGTGGACAAGGACGCCATTATCACTACAACAACTGAGGCAGCAAAAGATCTAAGAGAAAAGCTATCGCACCGTATCGGAAACCTGGTCAAAACCAGAGTGCGAACCATGGCTTCTGCTCTGGTTTCGGAAGAGAAAATTTCAGTCGCCTCATGGTGAACGAAGCTCTCATGAACCATTTTGGAGCCATTGTGATGGCTTCAAGGCTGTCTGATGTTGGTGAAATTGTCCTCATCGGAGACGTCAATCAGTTGCCTTATATCGACAGGGAAAATCTCTTCGAAATGAGGTATCACCGCCCGAACCTGGTAACAAAGATCAGCCAGAAGTTGGGGATGTCAGTCATGTCAGTCATATGCGCTGAGGGAAATATACTCAGGTATGTACTCCTCAGCACCCCGTATAAAGTCCCTAGAGCAGAAAAGGTACAAGGGAGCGCAAATACCCAACACCCTACCAAACACCCTCTTCTTAGTTCACACTCAAGAGGAGAAGGAGACCCTGACAAACCAGGGTTATGGGTCAGGCACAGGGTCACGTATCCTCACCATCCATGAAGCTCAGGGACTGGCATATGAGTCGGTAATCGCAATAAAAACCAAGGCAAACATGATGCTGCACGAGAGCGTGCCCCATGCGGTTGTTGCAATCTCACGGCACACGGGGACCTTCACGTACTACGCTGACGACACCGACGACGCCATCGGTCGGTTCGTGCGGCGAGCGTTGGCTGCATCACCGAAGACCATCCGAGAGTTCAACCTACAGATGGCCACCAGATGGTAGTGGAGGCTCTCGGCCGGGAGGAGGCGGCTTAGGCAAAGAATCGATGTCGAGTCGATTACTAGCGGAATCCCAACCGGTAGTGATCGGCTCAACAGACGAGCACTGACTAGTATTAGGTTTAAAATGTTCCCAACTCTTCCCTTATTTTCCTCTTCTTCTGATTATCCAAGAAATATGTAAAAATAAATAAGATTTGAAATGACAAAAGTCACGGACCCCGGGGTCTGTGGAGTGGCAATTTTGAATTAAAAAAAAACCCTCGATCATTTCTCCTTGTCGCATGATTTCTGTACGGCATTGCGAAATAATGGATTAGGAGAGGTATTGAAACTGTATGGAACCAATGCCGTACATAATCAAATGCCCGAATTTAATCTGTAAATCGTCGGAAAATCACGAATTTTCCGACAAACTAATAATTAAAAACTTAAAATTTATAATTTTTATAGTGTCAATACTTCTTCTAATCTATTATTCTGCAACGCCGTACAAAAATCATGCGACAAGGAGAAATAATCGAGGGTTGCAACCTCCCCTCTTTGACTGTACTCAGTTGGACAGGTTAAAAGTGACGGCATAGTGCTGAATCTTATTACTTTAAACCCTTCTATCATCCTACATAGGTCTCCTGGTGGTTCATTTACTACGTAAATTTTGTTCACGGGCCTGTTGTCTAATACAAATAAAATGGCAATCATAGGGATTGCCGATAGAAGGGAACACTTCTAACTCAGAATTTGACAGCTCACTTTCTGCTACGCGCGATCACTACATTGAAAGTGCCGCACGTGTTGGCATGTCTGTTTTAAGTGCGACAGGTAATTGACGATAAATAAACAAATTAATTCAATTATTTTTTTATTACAAAAAAACTAAAGTTTGCTGAATTATTGTTTTGTTTATGACACGGACAAGTTAAAATTATTTATTGTTGTACAACAAGTACAACAAGTACAACAAGTAAAACAAGTAAAAGCTACATTAAATCATTTGTTCTATTGAACACGAACTTTTTTGTATCGAAACTTTTTCGAGAACAAAGCAACCAAATAAAAAACTCTGTAACTCACTTGAGAGTAACTGTAATGAAAAAGTCACAGTTTGATTGTGGGAGTCATTATATGCCTGATTGCGGTGAAATTAGAGCGACTTTATGAGCAAGTGTGTTGAAAAGTGGTTTACCTTCCGCATGGCGACGAGCGGATGCGCGTACGGGGGTCAAGCGCCGCGCTCGCGCAGCACGGGCCGGCCGTGCAGGAGCAGCACCGGCGGCGACAGCTCCGGCTCGGGCCGCAGGCAGCTGGCGGCGCCGGCCGCGGGCGGGCCCCACTCGTCTGTCGGCCGGGCCAGCACGCGCGCTTTCTGGAACCGACCAATATCACCTCAAACTGAGCAAAATACCACATTAGGCTGGTTTTATTCTCACGGTGACTGCACGCGCACGGCGATGATGCCCGATATTTATGAACTTCGAGGAATCGTTTTTGAATGACGCGCAAATATCAGCGCGCGCGGTGGTCGGAGAACGGTCGGAGCGCGTAGTTACGCGCTGAGCTATCAGCGAAAACGGAACGCGTGCGGTCGGCGTGAGACTAAAATCAGCCTTACAGTTTGCTTCTTTTCAGTAGACTGGAGTGCCAGAGTAACTCAAAAACGACCTCGCAATGATCAATCGCCCTTTTTTAAGTGGAGTAAATGCATTTGTGCTTCGCCCACCATCGTCGGTAAACGGCAGGGTTTGTCGACCACTACAGTATTGAGTTGTTGTCTACCACCAAGCCACGGGTACAGAAACCCGTGGCTTGGTGGTAGAGTCGTGGGACCGCTACTACCGCCCCCTTACGGACTCGCCTTGCAGGAGACGAACCCTCGCTTTTATCTCCAGTGACACGCCGAGAACCAAATGGCGGTCTCCTCCTCGGCATGGCCTAACCGTAGGTCCCTCCTACGGTTAGCCGGACGGAAATCATCAATCGCCCAAAATTTATTCTGATTAGGTAGATTAAGATGCGCTACTTTCACCTGTACTAAGTATCTATCTATGACAACGACAACTCATAAAAAGGGCAATGGTCAAATAAAACCTCCACGTCCAAATAGTCAGTGAAATTGAGTTCTAAGTTCTAAAGTGTCAAAATTTTGATGAAAGTCCATTAGAAAAGTCGAAATTTAATTTATGTATATAGAGGTGAATATTAACTTTCATTGACGTTAGTGCACCGGGCGCAAACAATTATATTACTTACATAAAAGCATGAAACCTAAACCGCATTCTTACCTCCATAATGGTAAGGTCATCAGGTCCGCTGCATATTTGGTCAATTGCCATGAGAACCACGACCACAACCGGCAGAACTCCCACCGTCCAGCCGACCGCATCCGCCCACATCGGATACACGTAGTGCCCGTACGAAGCAGGCTTGTATTCGATCCAGTTGAACACCAGGATGAACTGGAATCATTACTTTAAGTTTAAAAAACCTGGACGGAACCAAATATCGAACCTACGTACCGGAGGGTCTCTACCGCATAACTAGAATTATCTAGCTTTGATATTGCTCTCTCTTTTTTTCCGCTTGAAATGATAGAGACCGCTATCGCAAAGTAAAAAGCGATTTAGTTAGGCGTAAGAAGGAAGGATAACCATATAAAAATACTTTTTCATCCCACCAGCTCGGAAAGAGTACTTTTGCTCCTCGATATCAGGGCGCAAAAGTCGTTTTTACCCTCTAGAGGTTAAACTAAATTTGAATTTAGAACATAGTGTGTACTGAGGTTTTGAATTCAAAACATAATTTAACCTATTTATTTCTACCTCCTTGGTGCCGAATTCATCATACATTTATTTTTAATTTGTTAAAAACTCATACTCGGAACCTCTTTGGTGTACTTTTTCTTAAATGCTTTGCGCGCAATTTTCTTTTCACGTATGGAGGATAGAGGTAAAGAATGTTATTTCAAATGGCAAAACATTTTGAAATGCTATGAATGAATCAATTGTAATCGAATTGAAGTATGCCGAGTTGCAGAGTTAAATAATTAAACATTATTGACTACTAAAATAGTAACTAATAGATAATTTCAACTACTTGTGCAGTACAAAATAATGTAGTAAATATAACATCAAATAAATAATTACTATTTTGAGAAAACATGTAGGTACAATAAATTTTGAAGTCAAAACTTCTTTTGGCGCACCAAAGACAGATTTTTCGTGGGCTGTCAATTTAATTCTAGCGTCACGCTCGGGAATGATAAGAAATCTTCGGGTAAACTCGGGACCATAGCCAATGGCCATCTAGAAATGCCTCAGCCTTTCCCATTGGCCATTTAGAAATGTGTCAGCATTTCTAGATGGCCATGCTCATAGCCACGCCCTCCGGTTTCACACGCGTAGTTTCCAAAGTAAAAATCAAATTCTGAGTTATAAGTTACCACTTCTATCGGCAGTGCCTATGACTGCCAATATTTTTCTTTCATGAATTCTGAATAGTACGTTTATTAATTTCCTTTAAAATGTACCCTGATGCAAATTTAGCGCTACTATAATTTAATGCATTTGGGCGGACACTTTTTCATGTACACATGAAACTCCTTACCTCAAACGGTCAACTCTCCATATTATCACGTCATATTGTTATTGTTAAAACCATGGGTAAATAAACTTAAGTTTAAAACTTATAAAATTGAATACAAGTGAAAAACCGAAATACCATAATAATAAGTGATTCTAGCGACCAAGAAGTTTATTTAACGCCAACAGAATCGACTGAAACTGAAAATGCGCAAAGCGTTTTTAAAGTAATTTCCTCGCTAGGGGGGGATGAAAAATTACGTGTTACACTCGAGTGCAAAGATTTTTCACCTTGTGCCCTTTTGATTCCCTTGCTACGCTCAGGATTCTAATTTTTGAATCCCTCGCTACGCTCGTGATTCAACTTTAGAATCCTTCGCTTGCTCGGTCATCAAAATTGAGCACGCGGTTAAAAAGCCACTTTGCACTCTTGTACAACAAATAACTATTTCATCCCACCAGCTCGGAAAGAGTACTTTTGCTCCTCGATATCAGGGCGCAAAAGTCGTTTTTACCCTCTAGAGGTTAAACTAAATTTGAATTTAGAACATAGTGTGTACTGAGGTTTTGAATTCAAAACATAATTTAACCTATTTATTTCTACCTCCTTGGTGCCGAATTCATCATACATTTATTTTTAATTTGTTAAAAACTCATACTCGGAACCTCTTTGGTGTACTTTTTCTTAAATGCTTTGCGCGCAATTTTCTTTTCACGTATGGAGGATAGAGGTAAAGAATGTTATTTCAAATGGCAAAACATTTTGAAATGCTATGAATGAATCAATTGTAATCGAATTGAAGTATGCCGAGTTGCAGAGTTAAATAATTAAACATTATTGACTACTAAAATAGTAACTAATAGATAATTTCAACTACTTGTGCAGTACAAAATAATGTAGTAAATATAACATCAAATAAATAATTACTATTTTGAGAAAACATGTAGGTACAATAAATTTTGAAGTCAAAACTTCTTTTGGCGCACCAAAGACAGATTTTTCGTGGGCTGTCAATTTAATTCTAGCGTCACGCTCGGGAATGATAAGAAATCTTCGGGTAAACTCGGGACCATAGCCAATGGCCATCTAGAAATGCCTCAGCCTTTCCCATTGGCCATTTAGAAATGTGTCAGCATTTCTAGATGGCCATGCTCATAGCCACGCCCTCCGGTTTCACACGCGTAGTTTCCAAAGTAAAAATCAAATTCTGAGTTATAAGTTACCACTTCTATCGGCAGTGCCTATGACTGCCAATATTTTTCTTTCATGAATTCTGAATAGTACGTTTATTAATTTCCTTTAAAATGTACCCTGATGCAAATTTAGCGCTACTATAATTTAATGCATTTGGGCGGACACTTTTTCATGTACACATGAAACTCCTTACCTCAAACGGTCAACTCTCCATATTATCACGTCATATTGTTATTGTTAAAACCATGGGTAAATAAACTTAAGTTTAAAACTTATAAAATTGAATACAAGTGAAAAACCGAAATACCATAATAATAAGTGATTCTAGCGACCAAGAAGTTTATTTAACGCCAACAGAATCGACTGAAACTGAAAATGCGCAAAGCGTTTTTAAAGTAATTTCCTCGCTAGGGGGGGATGAAAAATTACGTGTTACACTCGAGTGCAAAGATTTTTCACCTTGTGCCCTTTTGATTCCCTTGCTACGCTCAGGATTCTAATTTTTGAATCCCTCGCTACGCTCGTGATTCAACTTTAGAATCCTTCGCTTGCTCGGTCATCAAAATTGAGCACGCGGTTAAAAAGCCACTTTGCACTCTTGTACAACAAATAACTATTATGCTATCGGGACAAATTAATACGGAGTAAACATTTTTAGCACGCAAACTAACGTAGTTGTTACACTTGTTTAATTAATTCACGTTGTCTAATCGCACTCAAGTGCGATGTGGTCGGTCCAATTAGACTTAAGTTTGACTTAAGGCGCGTCCGGGGGCCTTTTTCAGGGTGAGTGAGTGACAGTGAGCAGCGGCCACACGCCCGCAGCTCATTTGGCATTTAAGCGAGCCAAACGAGCCTCGGTCACACGATTGCATTCTTCTTAATAGGCCCGCCGCCGCCAATTGAAACTTAAGTTTGACTGGACCGACCATATCCCGCGTAAGTCACCCGTGAATCAATTAAAAACGAGTAAACATTTATTTTAGGTGATCGTTCTTCATTCTACACCGCCTCATTGCTAAATATCGGGGAACATTGCCAGTCATTCTATCGCTAACCAGGAATGAGCAAACATTACTATGTTCCGGTTTGAAGGGTAATGCTTCCAGAAAAATGATAAGACAAGGAGATAATTAATTTTATATTTCTGGGTGATGTGTTCAGTGCAGTACCTGCAGAGTATCTCTCTACTTAGTCCTTAGTCTGTGGTACCTGCTAAGCAGTGATTTGAAAGCTAGGTGTTCAGATAACTGCGTGGCACTGTGTTGTTATGGGCACACGTGAGGCTTACAATCAGTCGTACGTCTCGCTCGTTTTGTCACTATCTAATAACTTATCATCAATTAAAAAAAAACAAAATGCACACATGGTAAACAAGAAACGGACTACAAACATTATAGACTACAGGCCCGTGAACAAAATTTACGTAGTAAATGAACTACCAGGAGACCTATGTAGGATGATAGAAGGGTATACAATAATAAGATTCAGCACTATGCCGTCACTTGTAAGCTGTCCAACTGAGTACAGTCGAAGAGGGGGGGTTGCAACTTGCAACCCTCGATCATTGCTCCATGCCGCATGATTTTTGTACGGCATTGCGAAATAATGGATTAGGAGAGTTATTAAAACTGTATGGAACCAATGCCGTACATAATCCAATGCCCAAATTTTATCTAAATCCCAAATTTTTCCGACAAACTAATAATTAAATACTTACAATTTATATTTTTATAGTTTCAATACCTCTTCTAATCTATTATTCTGCAACGCCGTACAAAACTCATGCAACAAGGAGAAATTATCGAGGGTTGCAATGCAATCACCAAATTCGGTTGTACTCAATTGGACAGCTTACAAGTGACGGCATAGTGCTGAATCTTATTACTGTATACCCTTCTATCATCCTACAGAGGTCTCCTGGTGGTTCATTTACTACGTAAATTTTGTTCACGGGCCTGTAGTATATTAAAGAAACAACATATAGACTATTATCTCTTTGACGCGAAAGCCACAAATGAACGGAGTCCCTTGAATTAAAATCGAGAGTGAATCGGTTCCTTCTAGGTAAGCACGCTCCAACATAGACCGCATCGTCGTTTAACATCAGGCGAGATGGTGGTCCAGTGTAAAGCTAATAGTTAAAAAAAAAAAAAAAATATTGACAGTCATAGGGACTGACCATAGAAGTGAAAACTAGTACCTAACTCAGAATTTGATAGCTCACTTTGGAGAATACGCGGGTGTAACCGGAGGGCGTGGCCATGACCATGGCCATCTAGATCATCCGAGTTATCTCCGAAGATTTTATTCATTTACGAACGTGACGCTTACGTTCACAGCCCACGGAAAATCAGTATATGGTGCAACAAAAGAAGCTTTCATTTCAAAAAGTAATTAACGTAGTTGAAAAAATGTCTTTACCACAAGAGCGGCAGGTGTGATGACTCGCCACATAGCGCTCCAGAAGAACACCCATAGCTTGGACTGTTTACCAATCATGCACTGTATGTCACGGCAGAACTTCTCCGCGCCATAGATCCAGGCAATCAGAATACACTCGCCGATGGCGATGATCAGAACGGACCAATTGGCCGCATATTTATCCATCAGTTGAAGCCAATACATGCCACTCTAAAAACAACAGTTTAGTTATTAAACACTGTAGTAATACCTACTACTAATTTTACAAATGTCAAGATCGGGATGTTTGGATGTTGCTCCATCACGTCAGACGTTGAACGGCTAATGGGATCGGGTTGAAATCTGAGACACAGGTTTTTTTTTACTTAATTTATCTCCACGGACTCCTGGCCTATTTTTTTAATGAACAATGGTCTTCACTTTTAATTTCAAATTCAGGAAGAAACACACAAGTTGGGTTTGGTTAAAGATTTTCACTCACGAACAAATCTTTAAACTTTTTGTTATTACATTAAGGATGAAATTGTGCCAGAAGAAAAATTCACACAGACTAACAAAAAAGGTATTGTCCGAAAAATACCGAGAGCACTGGTAAAATACTAATCCCGTTAGGTTTTAGATTGATTTCTTTAATTTAGTTTGATTACTTACATTTGTGCAAAAAATCAGTCCACCCAGATAGCCAAACACAGCCACAGTAAGAACCACCCAAACTTTCTTTTGGCGGAAATTAGGAAACCGATCCAAAATGGCTGTCGTTACTGTTTCCATCAAGGCAAACTGAAAAACAACACAAACATTACAAACATGGACAACTGGCTACAACAATACGTAAACAGTAGGGCTACCATCCGTTTGTATTTCCCCAGATTAATTGTAAATTGTGAGGGGTATGTACGAGAACTTCTGGTGAGTTTTTAAATAGTTTAAACATTCGGTAGAAATATCAAACTTTAGCACAATTTCCGGGCTTTTAAAAATATTTAACCAGTATCGGCAGTTGAAATGATGGCAGCCCTATAATAGAGTCGAATGCTTACCTGCGAGTCGAGTCCGAGTGTTAATAGCATAACAAAAAATAGAATAGACCAAAGCGGCGACACAGGCAACCTGGTTACCACTTCCGGGTAAACAATAAAGGCAAGTCCCGCTCCTTGATCGACCACGCGGTCTACGCTAACGTCTAGTTCATGCGCCAAAAACCCAATCACAGAGAATATTACCAGGCCAGCAAAAAACGACGTAGCTATATTTGATACAGCAACGATTAACGAATCTCTGCAAAGAAATAAACGACATTCAGGTGGACATAAATTCGTGTACACAGACGGTTGAGGTTGTTGCATACTTACATGTAGCAGTTGTTTGTGAACTTGTTGTACGATGAGAGGGTTATTAGTCCACCCCATGCTGGGCTCAATGCGAAGAATATTTGCACAGCAGCGTCACCCCACACCTGTTTATTAATTTATGCATTAATAAATACAAAACCTACCTAACAACTGTATCAAGAAATTGAATCGTATTATTTTGATACTGAAAATAACAATTACAAACCAATGTAGTGCAGTAACTTTAAACATTACCGTAGGCGTTAAATCCGGTAGATCTGATTTTTTGCAGACTTGTTTATGATGTTGGCCTAATGATTGTCCCAAGTTTGTGACCTCGAGCGACGAACGCAACTTTGTCAAAAATCGAAAAAACCGCGAAAAAATCGTAAATTTTTCAAATTTTGGCGATTATATCCCTAAACGACTAGTTTTTGTAAAAACATTCTTATGGCATTTATAAAGTAGACTAAATTTGCTACAATATGATACTAGAATTGTCTCTGTACACCCAATAGTTTCTGAGAATAAGTCTTTCAAAGTTTATAATTTTTTTCGTACTTCGCAATTTTTAGCAATATTTTAACTCCTACTTGACCACTTTATGGCACAGTTACTGCGGTTTTTAACCCCCGACCAAAGAAAGAGGTGTTATAAGTTTGACGTCGAAGTCTGTCTGTCACAGACACACACACATACAGGTCTGGCTCTCAATGTATCTGTCTCTGTGTGTATCTGTCTATGGTCCTGTAGAGCTCAAACGGATGGGCCGATTTCGATGCGGTTTTTTTATTTGAAGATACATTTTTGTGTTGATGTTTTGAGCTATTTTTGGTTAACATCGATTCAAGATGGCCGCTTCCACCAAATGGCGGACCAAATATTTCACCACAATCTACCTCAATATAGGTATCAAATGAAAGGGCTTGACTAGTAGAGTACTATACAGTATAATAAATTTCAAATCACAAAATGGCGAACTCCATAATTTTTTTTTTCACTAATGCCTCAATATGGGTGTCAAATGAAAGAGCTTGACTAGTAGACTACTATACACTATGAAAAATTTATATTTATACCATTTAGAGGTAGTTGTGAAAAAAGAAACTTATTTCGTAATTTTGTGATTGCGGCCATTATGGATTTGAAATTTGTCATAGTGCATAGTAGTCTACTAGTCAAGCTCTTTCATTTGATACCCATATTAAGTTATTAGTGAAAAAAAAATTATGTAATTCGCCATTTTGTGATTTGAAATTTGTTATACTGTATAGTATTCTACTAGTCAAGCCCTTTCATTTGATACCCATATTGAGGTAGATTGTGGTGAAATATTTGGTCCGCCATTTGGTGGAAGCGGCCATCTTGAATCGATGTTAACCACAAATAGCTCAAAACATCAACACAAAAATGTATCTTCAAATAAAAAAAACCGCATCGAAATCGGCCCATCCGTTTGAGCTTTACAGGGCCATAGACAGATACACACAGAGACAGATACATTGAGAGCCAGACCTGTATGTGTGTGTGTCTGATAGACAGACAGACTTCGACGTCAAACTTATAACACCTCTTTTTTTGGTCGGGGGTTAAAAACCGCAGTAACTGTGCCATAAAGTGGTCAAGTAGGAGTTAAAATATAGCTAAAAATTGCAAAGTACGAAAAAAATTATAAACTTTGAAAGACTTATTCTCAGAAACTATTGGGTGTACAGAGACAATTCTAGTATCATATTGTAGCAAATTTAGTCTACTTTATAAATGCCATAAGAAAGTTTTTACAAAAACTAGTCGTTTAGGGTTATAATCGCCAAAATTTGAAAAATTTACGATATTTTCGCGGTTTTTTCGATTTTTGACAAAGTTGCGTTCGTCGCTCGAGGTCACAAACTTGGGACAATCATTAGGCCAACATCATAAACAAGTCTGCAAAAAATCAGATCTACCGGATTTAACGCATACTACTCCATACATTCAGGCGACAAAGTTCCTGTACTAATGGTAGATTATTAGAAAAGTCTTGGTATTCATCAGAAACAGACGTTGTTATATTTATATAGTACCTATATGTAAGAATGTAACTTTGTTCTCTGAGAAGTATGAGTTGTAGAACACGTTTGTATTTACAACTACTATCATACACAGAAGCTGGTCAAAGCTTAGTTAAGGAGTAAACGTAGTGAATCAGAACATGGAGATAGAACTAACATCATCATTTTTAAACTATTATTGCACACTTCTGTGCATAGGTCTCTCTTCGCGTATGCCACTTATCACCACTACGTGCAAGACTTCACTTCCCTCAAATCTTCAAGTAGAAATGAGCTGGACTTATTGCCAGGCATGTGTACTAAAGTGTTAACAGATTGCCTATCTATCATCTAAGTATTGGTTGCGAACAGATGGCAAGAAAGGCGTCGGGCGCCCGTCACCTAGATGGGTCGATGACATTCGAAAAGTCTCAGATCCTACATAAATAACAGTTAGAATACCTAGAATGAACTCAGTACCTACAATGAAAATTTCAATAAAGCCTACATAGAGTAGCTACCTACTGAAACTCCTACTTACCACCTACCTACTGAACATTTATTAAAATCGTGTTCGCGATGAATAATACACAACGGTAATACGAATGTTAAATTTAGTTAAGATTTTACAACGTCAAAATTTAAGTGCTGATTATTTTTTACCTGGGCGTTCAGCAGTTGTCCAAAATCCGGGGTAAGGTAAAACATAATTCCGGTAGAAGCTCCCGGAAGAGTCACGCCACGGAAAAACAAAATCACAAGAACCACATATGGGAACAGAGCTGTGAAATAAACCACCTGCGAAAAGACACAAATACGTAAACACTCAGACAGACAGACGTAGACTCAATTACAGTATTTAAATTTAATAAATACTTTTTATGACTTACCTTTCCTGAAGATTGGACTCCCTTACAAAGACACAGAAAAACAATTAACCAAGCAGCCAGCAAGCATAAAGCCATGCCTAGTCGCACCTGCCCCGTTTCTTCAATCCCTGATGATAGGCCAAGCACTTGGTTTCTGCAAGAAGAAGCATAATATCACATTTCTCAATCATTTTACAGCATGATGTTTATTTGATTCAAATATAAGGAATAAAGGTCGCCTCTTACAAAACAAGAGTCGAAAAATCGACAAATTCGCTTCACATAATTAATCAACGTTTATCTCTACATGGTGTCCAAAATTAAAAGTGAAAAACTAATAGCTGCTCAGGGTATCATCATTATAAAATGCTAAATAGGCGTATAAACGCCTATTTAGCATCACGTATAATTAAAGAAAATTATTCGGTGAAAGTAGAATTTGCTTACGTGAAATATTCTTCCGCTGGTGGTTTTCTCAAAGCAGATTCCGCGAGGGTTGCGATGTTGTGTAGTAAAGCGAAACTCTGATTGTAGCATTGTCTCAGATAGTATGTTCCATTTTGTGCGTCACATGCGTCTGCCTCCTCGTAGGAATAACAGTCTAGAAAGACAGACGGCTAACTTAGAGGTTTTATAATATCTTAGAATAATAAGAACTCGTACATAAGGGATTTCCACAATGTTTTCCTTAAACGGAAGATTATCTATGGGAATCACAAGCATAAGCAGCTCACTAAATGTTCCCATGAAATGTTCTGAGGTTCGGGTCCTTCTCTCGCAAGGAGATTCAGAGCCATAATCCACCAAGATTGCCCAGTGGGAAAAAAGGAATGTTTATGCGGGTTAGGAAAGGATACGTCAGTTCGAAAGATTCTTGGTACATGCCGCTTTTCTCGCGATGTTTTCCTTCATTCTCATTCATTTCTCAGCAATAGATACTGAGAGTCCAAATACAAATCAAATCATCGTCTAACATTAGATCTAGACGTTTTCATAAGGTCTTATAGAAAGCCGGCTTTTTTACTTCGTTTTATGTTAGAACTACTGTAGTTTGCTTTCAAACGAGAGTTTATTGCCTAATTATCATGGTCTTGACTCTGTCTTTTTTCGCTTGAAATTAGTGCAAAACTATGATTGTTTTACTTATGTGGTGGGAAAGCAAGTTACAGGTTGATCTGTATGCATGCTTCTGGACTCAGACTTCTCTTTAATTACAAATATAATACATAATATAATAAGACGGTCGGTTATAAAGTGCGAGAAAGTCAAGAAAATTACTTACGTATCGTACTCCATTCAGCGTCACAGTTTTGCCAGGGTAGCTGGTAAAAGATGCTCGCAAACGAAACGGCCATATAATAAATAGTCCAGGCTATAATGAGGTTGTAATACAACATCACGATACTAGACACAATGACCATGCCATAGCCCAGGCCTTGGAACAGTGGACAGAACTTGTTGTATACTGCTACGGGCCCTAAAGCCGCGTACTGGCCGAATGACAGTTCCATGAACATTAGCGGTAAGCCCGCTATTATGAGCATTACCGTGAATGGAATTAGAAAAGCGCCTGAAAGAAAAACTATTGTTAATACAACAGGTATAGTCGCCTCCTTGTCTTCGAAACTAGATTTAAAAAAGTAGTGTTCCAAATTGTCGGAGGTGTGTTTGTTCGATGTTGAAAAATCTAAATCAGGGCTAAGTATGTATTATTGCAAGAAGTAAGAACGTATTTGTTTTCAGTAAAATATTTTACATTTTTGCTAGGCACATAGCGGGGATAAGATTACACTTTTATAAATAACTACCACTACGAGTTCGAGTAGGTAGGTACTAGAATGATAATATAATCAATAGTTCTTCTAGATAAACAGGCTCCATCTTAGACCGCATCGTCGCTCTGTCTAGTGTAAACCTAAAAAAGTAAAAAAAAAAGTTATAGACCACTTACGGGTAATAATAATTTCCAAAACATCACAAAATTGTGGGCAAGTACCTAAAGCTTATAAAGATAAATATATGTTGCTCAAACTTTTCCCTAACACCCTTTTGCTGTCGGCTTCGATACACCTGCTAAAAGGAAAGTTCTAAAAAACTTCGATACTTAATCCTCCAAATAAGGCCAGCACCTGGTCTTAAATTCGGGCTACTTTACTAAAACGCAGGGACAAAATTATCTCAGAAATAAGAGAAGCCAGATTTGTACTATCACATTAAAACTACCATTTAATGAATAGTAATACTGATTTATTGTTTAATGAATAGTATCTATTAATCAATAAATCGGTACCATCAATAATTATCCTTGGAAAGAAATTGATCTGTCTGTCGATATAGCACATTTTATGCAGCCCACCAAATGTTTCCACTGGTGGGGCTCAGGGCCTTCTCTCGCAAGGAGAGAGTCAAGCCCATAATCCACCACACTGGTCCAGTGTAGGTTTGTGGATGAGCCATGACGAAAAAATCTAGGAACATATCTATCATTTTCTTTCACCGTTGTTAAGTTAGCAACATTGCTTCGAAAATACAGTAGTGCGCGTGGGGTTCGAACCAAGACCTCCGGATCAGTTGCCGTTCTCTCGACTAGATCATCCGTAACTTCTAGACCAGTAACCAGTCTGTTACTAATGTTCTGTCGATATAATGAATATCATTTCGTGGGAAAAGGGAAAGCAAACGTAACAGGCCAAAGAGCTGATAAATTATGTAAAACCTAAGGGCTATTCAGCAGCACGTAACGCAAAATAAATATTCATTTTATTTTCGGCAAGGTAAGTTAATATTATTATGCAGCGAGTTTCCCGACATCATTATAATATTTATAGCGTCTAACGTAACAATCGGCAAGTAGATATACCTACCTATTACCTACAGTATAAGATACACCTAGAAGATACAGTAGGTATTGATAAATATAAGATATGGAGGTTTATAAGAACGATTTTGAACCTAGAAGATTAGCCACTTGAATTGAGAATTAAAGAACAAGGTTATAAATAAATAGCAACTTAAACTTAAACGTAGGTGTATCTGTAGGTTCAAGCTTTCTGTTCGGCACAAATTCTCTTTAAAGTCTAATTTGTCTGTCTGCAAATTCTTCCCACTTTCATTACTAGCAAGTAGGTGTATTTAAGCCGATATTAAATAAGTACCTCTCACCAGGCGAGTAGGTGGCCAAGCGTGGTATGTTCACTTATTAAAAATGATAAATATTATTTATTATTAAAAAATAGGCAGTCGTACGAAATGCCGATAGAAGTTAGTATTAAGCAGCACTGATGTAGCACAAATCACAATACATCACTTTTATAGCAACAGATATACTGTTAATAAGGATGTCAGTGACACGAACTCACAAGATTTCACCCATACAAAAAGGTTTTGTAGTGGTAGGACTCTTAGCAGAATCCGCCTGGGGAAGTACCACACCTTTGCCAGTTATTCTACAGCCAAGCAGTAATGTGCAAACATTACTGTGTTCCGGTTTGAAGGGCAATGTTTCCAGTGAAATTACAGGGCTTAGAGATATAATAACATCTTAGACCTCTGTGTGACGAGCGCAGTTCAGTGCTAGGTAATGATTTGGACTCTTCATGTTCCAATAGCTGCGTGTCACTGTTCTGTTATGTGGCAGGCATGTTGCTTACCATCAGGCAAATGTCCTGCTCGTCTCGTCACTCTTTATTTAAAAAAAAATCTTCTAACCAAAGACAATAACCCATTTGACTGATCGTACGACTTCGCCGTTTAGTAGCACGATTGCTCAGTTCAGAACTATGGGAACCCATTGATGTCTTTCTTTGCATCCTGCTCTGTCCTTTGAAGTTTGTGTAACTCTATCTCGTTTTGTCCGATCATTCGTAGAAAGTAGTGCATGTTACACGGATATTCGGCTAATCACAAGCGCGGACAAACGCGGTATTACCTCGTCCTGCGCCCCCGCTAGTGAATTGTGAATGTAGGCGAGATTCGTATCATCGCCGATCACCAGGCTATCTACTCTGTGCTTCTAAGGTGCACGTCCCGCTCCACCACTGCTCCGACGCTACGTCACTACATTAACATGTCATTGACGCGAACCCATAAGATATCCCCCTACCGAAAATGGCTCAAAGCAGCTAAATGAGTTTTCACTTCGAAACACATTGGTGCATCAAACAGATCAGTATGAGGATACACTTACCCCCTCCATTGTTATAACACAGGTAGGGAAACCGCCACACGTTGCCCAGGCCCACGCTATATCCCAGCAGCGAGAGAAGAAAATCAAACCGTCCTGTCCAGTTGCCCCGCGCCGGTTCTGCGTCTTCCGGTTGTGAATCTCGCGTCTCGTCCGTGCTCTGAACAATCAATGGTTAATTAGACACAATAGCGCTTCTAGAAGCTTCTTCATCATCAGAAAAGTAATCTAGAAATTGTCTTAAATTTGGAGATTGCAATACATTATAACTTCGACTTAAACCAGGTAACGCCGCGATATCTTAATCCACATGATCGCATAATACCAAGAGGAATAACTATCAAACGTACCTAAACCTTACAATTAGTAAATTAAAAAAAACATCATTGTCGTCAGCCTGAACGTACTCGTCCACTTCTAGACTTTGGCCTCTCCCATTGTATTCTACGCGGTCGGAATCTCGGTCTTAGCTTTCCAACCGCTACCTTTCCTTACCTTTTTTCCTAACCTTTCCTATATCGTCTCATATCGTCCTATATCCTATATTTCCTGGCTACTACGTTTACTGATTCGTGATCTCTACTCCAGAACCCATTTTCTTCAACGGTTATTATGGTTGCGACAATAGCAATAGCGTTTCGGAAATATGTGTGGTTTGTCAAATGCCGCCTTTATCAATTGTGGAGGAAAGTGTCAGTAAATCTTGTTGAATTCTGCGTGTATTGTAGGTAAACGTGAAGGCAACACGCACAGGGTTAAAGGTTAAATAGGTACCTAAGTGCACTGTGACCCCTAACCTTTCTTTTAAATACTTAAAATCTATTAACTACATTAATTTTATACCTTCTTCACTTTTTTACCGATACTCTACGGTTGGGAGTGTTGATACTTAATAAAGGAAATATTATATTTTTAAGAATTTATTGTATAAAAAATTTACAGCTATTTTACTGTTTTCATGTTTGATTTTCTTACGAAACCAAATTTCAAAACTTTTAGATAGGTACGTATAAGGAATCAATACTACTAAATGTTGATGTGTCTAAGCCTAGGTACCTATTAGAGCTTGTCGTAACATAATAAGATATTTTCAGTACTTAGATCGAACAAAATTTTGGCTATTATATTATTAAAATACCTTACAAAACGTTTACAAACTTTAACATGTAGAGTTTGTAAACATCTCAACAGTCGGTAGGTTGGTCTTATAGTTCTCAAAAAATAAAAGCCCGTTTCGACATTTGAGAAAAACCCTAGAACTTAACTAAACAATAGGTAATTCCATATCGTATTTTTTTATTTCATACTGTTTTTACGTGTTAAATAATACAAAAGGTATCTAATATTCTATTAGTTAGGTATTGGGAGTACCTATATCTCAGAAGTAAAAACGGGTGGGTATTTTTGACGACTTTCTTTAGTCGTCTAAAAATTCTTGTATGTAAGCATATACCTATACGTACCCTAAATCTCGGAAATGACTCCAATGATTTTTATGAAATTCAGTAAGCAGGGGGGTTCGGGGGCGATAAATCGATTTAGCTAGATTTCTTCTTTAGAAGACTTGTTTTATCCGAGTTTAAATCGAGCAAAGGCCGACCTTTCATCCAGGTAGTAATAAATAATAATAATTAAATATCATCATAACGAATGTGTGGTTGATAGATTAAATCAACGTTTGTGTGCTAATCCACTTAATTTCATTTAACGCTCCACGTAAGTGCTATACTTATAACGTAAAGTTTATTATTTCCGTTCTACCAGATACTATAACAACTATATACCTATTAGCCTACTTTAAAACAGGTTAGTACAATAAAGTCGTATTAGAAATTACCACACATTCATCCAACATTATTATCAATTTATTTCTGTACTGACTGAACAGTTTTTCAAAAATTTTTTTTCCCCAAATACGATTCACGCAAATAAATGATATCATTAAATATCCCGCGGCAACCATTCTCTTTAACGGGATAAAAAAAAATATGTTTGCCAATGTTTTAATTCAGGTAATGTAATTCGTAATTAATGTCATTGAAATCTGTTCAGCCGTTATAGGTATATATCTATACGTGGGCCTTTTTAATATTAGCGTGATTAGAGAACATTTCTTCGTTATTAAATAGACTAACTATTTTATGTACCTTAGACTAAAGTGGCATGTGGAAATTAGAACAAAAAAATACTCGTAATCAATCCAAATTCCAACGCAATTCGACTTAATTTTTGTTTTAATTAGGTAGACGCAATATTTATCGTATAATGAACGCAACCCCTATGGAGTTACGGAGACACGAACAGCTGAAAATCATATGGAACTGTATACCCATGCCTACATCTAACACTCTAACGTGACCTATTTTGCTACCTCCGACCGAGTTTCCTGTCAAAAGAGTCCCTAACATGTCCAAGTTTTAAATAAATTAATTACATAACTCAGCCATTTTTGCAAATGGACCACGAGATTTGGTAAAATCCTATCCTCAGACGGAATCAGATATTAGAATAAGTAGGTCGAATAGTACTTACGTCTGTGAATTTAACGTCCATTGTCGGTATGTTCTTGGCGACCGCTGAAATGTGGCCTTTGCTTGAGTTTTCCATTTTATTTCGTACGAAATGGAAGCCTATTTAAACAGGGATCGCTGCTCGGGAAAGGCAGCGGCGGACACGGCATCGACGGATCTCCGACCATTCATTTCACTGTACATCACAATCTAAAACTTTACCATATCTAAGAGACAGCGTCACGACTCGAACGCGATACACAAACCGCCTAACTAATACTAAAAATGGATCATGAGAAATAAATCAAGCAGCAGACGAGACGAGTGTACATGAAATCGAAAAATACAAAACGCAGGAACGCGCAGATGTCAAGTTTCGCATCGACCGAACTCTGAATGAACATCTAGGTCAATATCAAGCCTCCGCCTCCGCCCGCGCACCCTCCCGCACCCTTTCCCCGTCGGGAAATTTTCTTCACTTTCCCATTATCATAATATGAAAATCCCTCTGACCCTTATCCCGATAGTTATTCTATAGGCGTATCCTCGTGTTAAGGGTAGCTTAACTTTTCTATCTCATATAATAATAAAATAACAGAGGAGAGACGGCGCTGAATCTTTTCTCGACGATCAATTACGTAACAGCCTTCTACATAATAAGGGTAATCGTTCCCTCATTCGTCATAAGAACTGATCTTTATGATAGAGGAAAATGAACATATTCCGAAGGATGTTAAGTGTTTAGGACATTGTATTCGTTCAAGTCGAACACAGCTAGGTAGTTTACCGCCATAACCGTTAGGGGTGGTCAGGAACAGACGCTATTGTCGCAAGTAGTTCATATACGGTTGCGCGATCTCTTGTTATAAGCTACGAATATCACACACTTACGTGGAATTGTGTAATGAACAACCGAGTTGCTATTTGACACATAACATTAGACATGTTTCACGGTTATGTTAGCCATTGTATTAAATCTTGTATTGGTTTTGCACTGAACTGCTTCGCGAAGTTTAACATATGAAGCCAGCTTTATATATACTTACCACTAGCTACTCCCCACGACTTATAGTTTTTCATGATATTTTATTTTTGCCAAATACGTTCAATGAAATAAAATGTAGCCTATGTGTTAATCTAAGTAATGTACTTCTACATTATTTAATTTCATTCGCATATATTCTGCCGTTACAGATATACGAGGACACAAACAAACTTACTTACAAACTTTCGGTTTTATTTGAGTGTGTTTTGCTGGGGCTTAGTACCGTATTTCACAAGAGTCAAGGCCAAAAAACCAACATCCTGGGCAAATACGGGTGAGTGAATGTCGAATGTTCTCGATAGACTTTTGCCTCGGAAATATATAATGTGGTTTTCTACGATGTTTTCAGTCCCCACAGCGCGTGAGCTTCAAGCCTCTCAGCTCTCAGATCACTCATCATAAGAGTCGTGTGAAACAAACTACGAACATGAGATACCTACAATTTGGCATTTCCTTAGATAATCCTAGCTCTCTTGTGCGATTTGTGACAATCGGCGGAACTTCTAAAAATAAATTACCTATAAATGTATTAGCAGCGCATCGCGGTTTTATCTGCGTAGTTCCAGTTCCCGTTATTTCCCCGCGGTGAAAAGTAGCCTACGTGCTATTCCAGATTTTAAGTATAAATGTGTTTGAAATTTCAAGCTTTTCGACGTGATTGAGCAACAAACATCCAAATTTCCAAACTTTTGCAATCTACTAATATTATACCTAAATGTCAAGTTTGGATTTTTGTTGCTCAATCACCTCGGATCGGTTAACAGTTACACCGCTAAGTAAATGTAGGTAGGTACCTACGTTTACTTGTAACGTTACGGTGTAACGATTTAGATAAAACGCGGAGTTTCTACCGAAGACCGGTCTGCAGGTTTTTCAGGTTATCCTTGAATGACTCGACGATTGCAGACTGTAGAATACTGACCTCAAATTCGACATGAATGAGTCACTTAAAAGTTTAGTTTTATACTTTATACCACAGTATTATACTTGAAACACTATTTTAGGAAGATTATCTGGAAGAGATCGTTTTTAGCGATAATATCGCCTTTACGTGTAGTGTAGTGTTTTATTTTTTTGATTACTCGTTTTTATTGTTATTTTTGTGGTGCAAATAACGTATTTTTGAATTTTGTTGTTTTTGTGAATTAGTCGGAAGTGTTCGTGGCTATATTTGATGAAAATCGGTGCAATGGCTCAAGATGACCGGTAAAAATGCCAGATTACCAACGTAGTTTTTCACAAATTTTCTTAATATGGGTATCATATGAAAGAGCTTGGCTAGAAAATGCTATAAACAATGACAAATTTGAAATCCAAGATGGTGGGGATCACAAAACGTCGGGTTTTTTTACAAAATTATAAGTAAATTATTATTAATTATTTTATAACCTGTGAAATATGGTGCCCGAGTGTGTATTCCCTGATGGATTTAATCTGGTTGTCTTCCAGTAGATAGAGAATCGGTTTCTTATATGTTTTTTTTTTTTAAATGAATAGTGACGAGACGAGCAGTACATGTGCCTAATGGTAAGCAACATGCCTGCCACATAACAGCACAGTGACACGCAGCTATTGGAACACGAAGAGTCCAAATCATTACCTATACTCATTCAGTTTCGCATCCAGCTCAAGTGGCTCCCCATTCGCCTTCGTCGGAATGCTCATACTTTGTCTCTGCTCTATAATATATTATTTAACCCCTCATCACCGCGTTATTTGAAAGATGTTTTTAATTTCTGGAGCGATGCGCACTCTTTGCCTCTCCGATCTAAGAACAATGTGGTACTCCAAATGCCTTCGGCACGCAGCGAAAATTTCTACGGCAAGTCTTTTGCTTTTCGGGCTGCTGAACTGTGGAACGCTTTGCCTGTATCCACCAGAGAAGCTCCATCCATTGCCGTTTTTAAAAAAATGGTGAATCAGATCTATTTGTCTATATGATCACTTAGTTGAAGTCGTCACTTATATTTAAATCGTACATAAATCTCCATGAGTAAAACATGATATTGTTAATGTATTAGTATATATTATATTCATATTTATGTAATAGCATGTACAATTATTATTTTGTAGGTTTATGTAGTATATTTTAAAAGTATTGTAGGTTATAGAGGTATTATATTTTATATATTATTAGTATTGGAGTTAACTTTCAAAATTATAGAATCAGAAATATCTTCCACTCATTATTGGTACTTCCCCATCTTCCTATTATTCAATTCTCCTTTTCCATCCTGCGGTTGCCTGGAAGAGATCGCTCTTAGCGATAAGGCCGCCAATTGCTACTTTGTTTTTTATGTTTTGTATATTTTTGTTTTTTGTGTTCTTATTAAGTGCAATAAAGAGTTTATCTATCTATCTACCTAGCACTGCACGGCGCTCGTCACCCAGAGATCTAAGATGATCTCTCTCTAAGCCCAGTAATTTCTCTGGAAACATTGCCCTTCAAACCGGAACACAATAATGTTTGCACATTACTGCTTGGCGGTAGAATAATTGGCAAAGGTGTGGTACTTCCCCAGGCGGACTCTGCCAAGAGTCCTACCACTACATCATCATATGTAAGCGGGCTCCATCGTATCGTCTGTTAAAAAATCTTCATCTATAAACGATAGTTTTTCAACTAACTTCAAAAAAGGAGGAGGTTCAATGTTCGACTTAATATTATTTTTTTCTTCCATGTTCTCAATATCAGGTGAGATGGCTGTCAGGAGCTAACCATTTTCGATGAGATGAAATAACATGCAAGAAAAAAAAAAAAAGTCGAACATACAACCTCCTCCTTTTCCTTCCGATCGTTGAGATGAAGATTTTTTTTATTCTAATATAATTTTATGACGCCGATCGCTGTGATAGTTATTACATAATCAGGGTGCGGCAGCGACACTCCGTATGCAAATGTAATGTTATGTTTACTATTTAGAACCCTATAACGAGTCCATCACCACAGCAAAAGAAATCTGTATATATATACGACTTTATGAATAACGTAATAAGCAAGTTTTAGTTATGACGGTACGTAAAGCGTAATAAAAAACCAAGTATTTTTTACTTTTTTGCATCAATCCATAAAAGTGGAGTGGCTATTGCCACGTACCTAACACCTGTTTATTGTACATATTTAACTATAACAATGTTTTCAATTATTGTTTTATTTGTACTTAACCGTGAAACACATGATTATAAAATTAATCACTATACAGGGTTACTGGTAATCAACTATTTAACGGCATGTTCTGTATATTTAAACAAGCTACTTTTGTTCTACAATTTTTTTGCGCCTGTTCAGTGTTTATTCACTTCGGCACATCATTTGTCGAGTGTTACAGAGCGCGCGCGCTCTTGGTACGAAGAGGTTAATGCTTTTAGACCTGGCAAATAGACTTTTTTTCTATAGATTTTTTTCCTACGAATTTTTATCAACTGTAGAACAAAAGTTGTCGTATTTGATGTACTTCACATCCCCTTAAAAGGGTGCAGGGTGATTTCCAATAACTGTATATTTAAGTAAAATGTTGTTTTCATAAATTTGACTAAGGACATTATTTTACAGTGCTTTTATAAATTGTACTTATTACTTTTAGTATAAGACCAATAATTACATCGCAAAAAACACACTGATGTCGGTAATGTTTGTATCCAATCTATATATATAATAAAAAAATATAATTTAAAAACTCAAAAACCCGACTGCGTAAAAAGTGAACCAAACTACGTACTCGCATACTAAAAAAAACTGAAAAGAATAAAACAAGCATTTAGATTTCTGGTGGTCTAGAATTCTATAATATGTTATTGTATTAATACTATTGAAATATATGTATACAATACTTTCTAATAAAAGAACATTACAACTGAACAGTCGGGATCCATTGAACAATTACATTGTATGTCGAATAATAATGGATCCCGACTGTTCAGTTGTAATGTTCTTTTATTAGAAAATATTGTATATATTTCAATAGTATTAATACAATAACATATTATAGAATTCTAGACCACCAGAAATCTAAATGCTTGTTTTATTCTTTTCAGTTTTTTTTAGTATGCGAGTACGTAGTTTGGTTCACTTTTTACGCAGTCGGGTTTTTGAGTTTTTAAATTATATATTTTTATTTTATACTTTTTAGTTATGAACAATGTTGTGAATGTTAATATGCTCAACATAATATTCTGCATCTTTTGGTTGTTGACCAAATGTCTTCGTTTCTACTGATATAATATGTAGGATTTTCTACTGCATGTAATTCATATTTATAGTTTTGTGTTAGTATAGGTTTTCGATTGACGTTGAGTACCTACTAAATCGTTTGAAGTTGGAGATGGGCGACCGAGGCGGAGCAATCCGAGAGCGGTTCCGTGTTCCCACTATCACGTACCTGCACGTACGAAAAAAAGGTAGTCCAATATACCTACTAGCATAGATCGTAGAACCCAAGATGGGCCCCATCCCAAACTTCACGGCGCACGCAATCACGTCAACGTTGGGAAGAGTGAGCTCACTCTTTCCGTTCTAGTCGGTTGCAGGACGCGGTGGACGCCGGACGTTTTTACCTATCATTATTCGGTGTCAACAACCAAAATAAGTAGAACCACAGCAAATCTCGCCGCTAGCGATTATAGGGGTCAAGTAGATTGGTTGTTTGTAAACCACTTACGATACATACAGAGACGCAGTTTATTACCAATTTCAAGATTCTCAGGGCACATCTATTGATTTATATCGATGCCTACTAGATACATTAGTATATAATGTCCATCCACATTCACACGTACAGTTAGTTATACGAAGTTTTCTGCTACCTATAAACCTATAAATGTGAGAATGGTTGTTACTCAACTTTAAATCGATATACATCCTAAACGGTCAGTCAAATCGAAAAACATTGAGAGAAAGCTAAACATTATTTTCAAATACCTATTCAACGATACCCCTCTTGACATATTTTGGTGATTTTCATTTTTTTAATTTGGACAATATGGCGTCCTGAATCCGCCATATTGGATTTACACTAATGTCATGTCTTTAGTGTCACTCGCCAGATTAAGAGGAATCGATTGACGTGTGAATCATAAAAATCGGCCCAGGCGTTTGGTCTGTATAGTGCCTCAAAGGAACATACAAACATACATACATACATACATACATAGACTGTTAAACACATTACGAGGGTCAAACTGAAAGTTCTTAGAACTGGCCACTTATAAACAATATAATAAAAAAATAATTCTATAATTTGAAAATAGAACTCTTTGCCAATATTACTGAGTATATACTTCATTCATTTGTCATTTGTTTTACGATTTGGCGGCAAATTGAAAATTGTCTGTGTCACGTCAACATGAATTTAACACGAGAAAATTTTCGTGCAATGATTTTTTATGACTTTCGATGTCATTTAACCCAACAAGAAAGTTATGATAGACTACGATTGGCCTTTCACGATGAAGCCCCATCTCGTGCGACTGTTTACAACTGGTTTAATGAGTTTAAACGTGGTCGCACTAATCTCACTGATGATTTACGTGAGGGACGGCCTTCTACGGCGACGACTGAAGATAACATCTGTGTTGTGCGGCGTATGATAGAGACTGACAAAAGAGTGACCTATCAGCAGATTCGGACAAGCTTAGGCATCGGTATGAGTCAAGTGCACAAAATCCTACACGAACATTTAGCGGTCAGGAAGCTTTGCGCCCGGTGGATACCTCATAATTTGACTGAGGCTCAAAAACTCCATCGTGTGGATTGGTGCCGTAAAATGATTGAAAGATTTATCGGAGGTGACTCAAATGCTGTGTTCGACATACTAACAGGTGACGAAAGCTGGATTTACTGTTATGATCCTGAAACCAAAAGACAATCTGCTCAGTGGGTGTTTCCTTTCGAGGAGTTGCCAACTAAAGTGAAGAGAGATCGAAGTGCGGGGAAAAAAATGGTGGCCTCGTTCTTTGGAATGATAGGTCATTTCGCAACAATTGTGTTAGAGGATCAAAAAACAGTTTCTGCAGAATGGTACACTACCAACTGTTTGCCACTTGTCTTGGAAAAAGTTCGAGAGAAACGACCTCGCAGTAGGATCCTCCTTCACCACGACAACGCCTCATCGCACACCGCCAAGCGAACGATCGACTATTTGGCGACATCAAACGTTGAATTACTGGGTCACCCGCCGTATAGCCCCGACCTCGCGCCTTGTGATTTTTATTTATTTTCAAAAATTAAAGAAAAACTTAAAGGAAAGCAGTTTATGAATGCTGAAGAAGCGGTGGCTGCGTATCGCGATGCCATTGAAGAGACCCCTAAGGACGAGTGGGCAAAGTGCTTTTCCCAGTGGTTCCATCGCATGCAACGGTGTATTGACGTGAATGGACAATATTTTGAAAAGATATAATAAAACTAATAACTGGCTAATGTAATCAGTTTTTGATTTTCTAAGAACTTTCAGTTTGACCCTCGTACCACTCCTTTGCGTCGCGCAGTCGGGTAAAAAATCAATGCCACTTTTCGTTGTCATTGAACTCCTCCTAAACGGCTAAACCGATTTGAATGATTTTTTCTGTATGCGTTTGGGTAGGGCCCTCGATGGTTTAGATTCACAAATCAGCCCGACAGATGGCGCTGCCGTTGATATCTAGGTTATTAAGCCGGTAAGGTCTTAAGCCGGAACGGGCCGCTAGTATACAATAAATATAATACACTGTCCCATGTACCTACACGAGCGGCTAGCTGTCAACGTCAACCGACTCGACCGTTAATTTGCTAAGTATGGTCATAACGTAGTGTATAACGTATATAACGTAGTGATTACTTACTCTGTGACTGTGAGTATGGTGTTAGACACGGCGCGGGGTGGAGGTGCGCTCGCGCTATGGACTGCGTCTAGTGAGGACCCAGTGAGCACCAATGGAGCCATTACCAGTATTATTGACATTTAATAAACGAAATAGTGTTCGCCAGCACTACTATAATTTATAATTCATTTTTGTATTTTTTTTTTATTTCAATATTACCTACTTATACTCTTTGTTAATTTTTTTTAGAATAGTGGTACAACCGCACAACCTCCTCATTCATTTAATATGTTTGTGCCTAACCCTGGATTTTATCCAACATATTTAAATAGTAGCTATGCCTTGCAGTATAAATCGTGGCTGAACAGACGCTAACTTTAACGTGATAAAAAGTCGATGTGTTAATCGTTACACGTGTATAATTTTGTACGTGTACTTGATACGTACCTATTTACATTTCATTTAATCCATTCTCAGCCGTTACAGTAAGGCGCTTTGCAAAAGGCGAGGCAGGCCGGGCCGGTCAATTTCACTGCGACCGATAGCGCAAAGGGAATTCTTTGGCGCTTCTGGACTTCAGCAACGCCTTTTGTTCCGTAGATTTTGATGTTCTTCTTGCAATACTTCGCTCTTCCAACATATCTCCTGCAGTAGTTGACTGGTTTCAAAGTTACCTGTATGGGCGTCGCCAGAGTCCGCCTTGAAGACAAATTATCTTCTTGGTGTACTACTTCGGCTGGTGTACCGCAGGGTGGCGTCTTATCTCCCTTGCTTTTCGCTCTATTTATTAATGCAATCTCTCGTAATCTTTCGTCATCCTACCACCTTTACGCAGATGACCTGAAATTGTACTGCCAAGCTCCGTTGGGCTGGCTGTCAGAAGCTATCGAGACTCTAAACGATGACTTGCGTCGCATTCTACAATGGAGTGTTTCGTTCGGCTTGAAGGTGAATCCTACAAAAACCCAAGTCATCGTCATGGGAAGCTCACGTAATATCAATCGAATTGACTGGAGTTCGCTTCCACGTGTTGTTTTTGATGGGGTCATAATCCCCATAAGTAAAACTGTTCGCAATCTAGGAGTTATCTTTGACCAGAATCTGTCATGGGGGCCTCAAATTGCTGAAACAAGCCGCAGATTATTTGCGTCCGGAGGATATTTACGTAGATTGCGTAATTTTCTGCCAAATACTACTTAGATTGCGCTTGCACAATCACTATCACTTCCTATTTTAGATTATGCTGATGTCTGCTACCTTGATCTCACAGAAGAGCAGCTATCTAAACTTGAGCGCCTTCAAAATTACTGCATCAGATTCATATTTGGCTTGCGTAAATATTATCATATTTCTAACTATCGCACTAAGCTCAAGTGGCTGCCAATTCGTCGTCGCCGGGATGCTTACATACTCTCCCTTCTATACAATGTCCTTTTCCTTCCCTTGTCTCCTCATTATCTGCAAGAACGTTTTCAATTTCGCCACTCTCTTCTCCCTAGATTGCTGAGAACTGCGGATAGCCTTACGCTTGATATCCTTCAACATAGTACATCTTTTTACTCATCCTCTTTTACTGTGAGGGCTATCAAGTTGTGGAATGAGCTACCGTTAGAAATAAAACGTGCCCAGTCGCTGGATGTTTTCAAGCTTCGGGTTAAAGAGTTATATTTAAAAATCTTAGTTACTACTATGAGTAGGTATCTATCCTTTAGTTGTGAAGTGTGTACAAGTTCTGGTACTTATTTGTTATCTTAAATATAAGTAGGTTTGTGTAATATTTCAACGGTGTGTTATGTATTTACTTTTATTCTATTTAAATTGATGTGTATATATTTTGTATGTATTCTTAGTGTAGGTAAAATATTTTAAGCATAGTTTCTATAATTTGTTGTCTATTTATTATATTAATTTACCTAAAATATTAAGGACCGCGTTATTGTATATAATCCTATCCGTGCACAGTTGCCTGGAAGAGATTGCTCTGAGCAATAAGACCGCCATTTAAAATGTCAAGCTTGTGTTCTTTGTTTCTTACCCGACTGCGCGACGCAAAGGAGTGGTAATGTGTTTATCAGTCTATGTATGTATGTTCCTTTGAAGCACTATACAGACCAAACGCCTGGGCCGATTTTTATGATTCACACGTCAATCGATTCCTCTTAGCCCGGCACCAAAAATAAAAATTTAACCAAAGTACGTACTTACATAAAAAAAACTGAAAAGAATGAAACAAGCACTTAGATTTCTGGTGGTCTAGAATTCTATAAAAATAAAATATATTGAACAATTTGATTGTATGTCGAATAATAATGGATCCCGACTGTTCAGTTGTTATGTTCTTTTATTAGAATATATTTTATTTTTATAGAATTTTAGACCACCAGAAATCTAAGTGCTTGTTTCATTCTTTTCAGTTTTTTTAGTATGTAGTGGCGGTAGTGGCGCCTATTGCTTCGCGATCAAAAAGACTGCCTCGCCTGTTTGCAAAGCACCTACCTCTAATCCACACAACCGTTCGCCTTTATAATAATAGTGTAATCAACGTTAGTTTGAGGCTAGAAAATGTTGTGTGAGAAATGACCACCAATTAACTATTAATTGTCTTTACCACACTGCATCTAACTTAGGGGAATCTCTTACGTTAATAAATAAAACATAAAATACGTGAAAACATGATTTATTACACCTAATACCTACCCATCAATAAAAACAGATAAAAAGCTATAGGAGACAAATAACATCACTAACACCGTGGTCCCACGAATTTACAACATTCTGTATACTTATAAACAATAAGTACTCAATGTACTTTTGAAAACATTTAGAACTGTAGATAAGTTTTTTAGATTTATTGTAAAAGTTATTACATAATTCGTAAAAACGTTTACAGGACAAAATTTAACGCAATCAAAAATGCAATTAACTTTTGTATACTTCATTCACCTTAACCTGACATAATAGAAACAATCAAGGAATCATATCACAACTCACAATCATTTTCAATTTGATATCTTGATCTAGTAGGTTTTAACATCAACATGCGGCTCATTCACTGTTGTTTATTTTATATGCCAGCTACCAGGGAATAGACTTTACACATACATTAGATTACATACCTGTTAACTTTTTCTCTTAACAATATTTCAAAATTACGCTTACATCCAACATTTTGTTTTATAAATACATTAAAATTGGAAGACGTTTTTAATAATGTGGAATGTCACAAATCAGTTCAATAAATTTCGATAATTTATGTTATAGGGCTGTTTATCTATTAAATAGCATGTTGTAGGTCCATACAAATCTTGTAATCTAAGCAGTTACTGTGACTGAGTTCACTATTTACAGCCAAGAGCCAACCTTATTCCTGTACGATATGATTCACAATCGCTATGACCGAAACGTTGAATATATTGGACCGTAACACAATAAGGGGGCGTCCATAAATTACGTGAGATGATTTAGGGGGGGAGGGGGTCGAGTCAAATCTCATGTAATCTCACGTTAGGGGGAGGGAGGGTCTCGACAAATATCACGTAATTTTTGTCCTGATTGAAACAAAAAAAGATTATACTGTTTTGTTCCATTCAATCCAAATTGTATGTACATGCTCAAGATTAATCTTGAGCGTCATCGTATTAATACGATTAAGATTATTCACTATTTCGAAGGAGCAGATGATTTTACAGAAAATCATATGGACATGTTGGTGCCAATAGTCTCTCTTGAGACCGCTCATAATTCTCCAGTACCTGGGTAACCCAGCTTTGCTCGGTTTAAATAGTAAATGTACTTAGATACGTACAGATAAAAGAAACCAAGAAATAGATTTTCTTAAAAAAAAGAAAACATGAAAAAAATGAGAAGCCGTCTGGATTCGAACCCGGAGCTATTAATTCGTGACCGCTATGACCGCCCGACTTCCCATCTGAGCTATTCCGCTGTCGCGTCACGCGGCGAAATTTACCTTCGCAATCTAATGTCTAATGTGACAGTTTTTTATTGTCTAAAAACGCGCATAATATGCGTTTATAAAAAATGAAACCTAGTTAGATTGATTTATCGTCCCCGAAACCCCCTGCATACATGATTTCATCAAAATCGTTCGAGCCGTTTCCGAGATTCAGATTCTATAAATATATACATATTTATATAGATACAAGAATTGCTCGTTTAAAGGTATAAGATGGACTGAATTAGAGTAGGTATTCTTTTCTTTTTATCATAGTAGATTGTCAAATTACTAGTCTAAACTAGTCGTAAATAAAAGCACGAAGCAAATTGTTTTTTTTTCTTTCTACAATAACAACCCAACAACGCGTTTACGTAAGAAACCCACATTCTGAAAAATCTCACGTGAGATTGGGGGATGGGGGAGGGGGTTGAACAAAATCTCACGACATCTCACCAACGGGGGAGGGGGGGCCAGAAAATTTAAAAAAACACCTCACGTAATTAATGGACGCCCCCTAAGAACAATTCAACACAGACCCTGATTTTAAAAAATGTCTTACTTTTTCTCACTTTACTACTCATCATCGAAAAGTAGATAGCACTAGTTTCACAATATCGTGAATGTGTGTATCATTTGTACTATACGCAAAAAAAAATACTAACCATGAACATTTGTGGCACGACTTGATTATTTATTTTACACTGAGTCTTGATTATTATCTTCAGTTGGCGCGTATCTGAGTTTATCGAATTTGTTGTAAGTATTTAAAAAAAATGTAATGTACGCAAAAAAGGAAATAGCTACTATTGGTCGGAAAATTATAAATGTAGAGTATGATTGTTTTCAGATACACTTTTAAAGCGGAATCAACTTCACAGAGCTTATTTGAAAACGGCCGAACTATACGATTTAATAAATTGTACTGTACTCAAAAAAGGAAGGAAAACTAACCATGAAAGCGTGTGGCATTTTACTTAGCGAGGAGAGTCTTGATGAGGGTTTCAAGTTTACGCGTGTCGGCGGCGAACTTGCGGATGCCGTCGGATAGCTTGTCGGTCGCCATCTGGTCTTCGTTGAAGTGCCAGCGGAACTGGGCCTCGCTGAGAGAGATCTTCTCGATTTCGGCCTGCTCTGCCACCTCGGGGTCGAGGACCTGACGATTCAAAATATAATTGTTATTTTTTAAGTGAAAAAGTAAAATCTTGCAGTTGGCATATTTACAGTCAAAGGTAAAAAAACAGTTTACTTGAAATACCTAAATATCTCTTTTTTTTCTGTACCTCATATCCACTAATATTATTTGTGAAAACGCCGAATTTGTACGTTAAAACTATGCAAACAACATGAAATAAAAAACAATTTTTATCACCTGCAAAGCACCACAAAGACAAAGATTTTGACATCTATAAACTTCAGTCTTCACTGCGGTGTGTAAGTACATTTAAAAATGTTTTTTTAACCGACTTCAAACCATTTTTTTAACCATTATCAATTCGGTGGTGTGTTTTTTTTGGGTCTATATGTGGTAGCATAACAATTTTTGTACTAATTTAAGTAGGCATAACGTTTTTAGGATTAATCATAATTTACCGTAACAACTAAACGCATAACTGTTTTCGCATAAGCTTAACTAGCATAACCATATTTAGCATAACGATAACTTAGCATAATGTTGAAACGCATAACCATAATATGTATATGTATATACATATAGCATAAAGAAAACTAAGCATAATGTTTCGACGCATAACCATAAATAGCATAATGTTTAAAGGCACACATTGAGAAAAGCATAACAATACTTAAACATAATGACCAACGGCATAAACTTTAAGCGCCTAACTAAAAAGCAAGAGCAAAGAGCGGACTGTAGCAGCATTATTTAAATAAAATACGTAGGAGTGTAAAATGCGGGTGGGTACTTTGACAACAGTATTTATTATTCGTAATGTAGGTAGTAATGTAGGCATAACGTTTTTAGGACTTAAACACCTACGACCTACGTACACCTAAGACATATGGTGCACTTTTTGACTCCGGGTGGGCTCCCGCCAGAAGCTCAAGGGAGGTCATGAGTGACTCGACCTGCGCTCCACTACGCTTGGCCTCGCATGGCTCGCTCCACTCAGGAGCTCCCTTGAGCTTCTGGCTCCCGCATTTTTTTAATACACTTTAGGGATCTGGTTCCATAGTAACCTGGGTATTTATTACGTAGCACAACAAATAATTAAAAAATGCCTAAATGAGTCTGAGCGACAGTCGAATCGAATGTAGTAAGTACAATAGATTTTTATGATTAAAACACATTACGCCAAAAAACGATTATGCAAAAGTTACATTATGACACTATATACATATTATACCCGGTTTACATTATTCCAGTCCAGCGCTGGATTCGGTCGCTGAACTGGAATAATGTAAACGGGGTATTATGCTACATTCATTGTGACAAAGCAAATTAGGGATACAAAATTATGCGAATTAAACGGCACCTTAAAAAAATTTTGAACAAATAAAAAAAATGCCTAAAAACTATTATGCGTCTCATCAATAGTCGAATTAAATGTAGTACAATAGATTGTTATGCTTACACACATTACGCCAAAAAATGATTATGCGAAAGTTGCATTATGACAAAGTAAATTGGGAACAAAAAAATATGCAATTTAATAGGCACCCGTTTTTTATGTACCTATGTTTCGCGATAGCACCGCCAATTGTGAATCGATTTTTATGGATCTTTTTTTATTTGGTAGATCATAGTTCAGATGTGGTCATGATGGTCAAATACATTTTATCGAAATCGGTGAAGCGGTTTTGGAAATATGAACAAAAAAGTAAAATTTGATTTCACATATTTAGACGATATAGTGATAGATTCTTATGAAATTTGGTAGTGTCTGAATTTAACTTTAAATTGGAGTCGGTTTTTGTTTTTTTTTTTTTGAAGAAAATAGATTAGTCGATTTACCTTTCATAAAGATCGGGCTCTCTTATAAGCCGAGCGTGACCTCTGGTTGTTTAAAACGTTCTCAAGACTAGTATACACTATAATAGTAGTTCTCACCCTGTTGAGCGGTTCGTCAGAGTCGGCCAACTCTTGGAGCAGCTTGGGGCTGATGGTCAGCAGATCGCTGCCGGCCAGCTCGCGGATCTCACCCGTGTTGCGGAACGACGCTCCCATCACCTGCGCACATTATTACATACATCATAATTAGTCATTCATCTATAATAAGTATGTATTTACAACTATATAACTTATCAGCTATCTGGCGACCATAGTAAAAGCTTTGCTTAGTTTGGGATCAGATGGTGTTGTGTGTGAATTGTCCACCAATTCACCAATAATTACCCAAAATAGTAAAACCAAATAATACCCCCAAAATAAAATACATATTCAAATTGAAAATCTTCTAAAAATTCATAATAAAAAAGGTTTTTTTACATAACGGTGCTTTTATATTCCATTTGTACTCGTACTTTTTACATCAGATAATTCCAATCTCATGAGACAGTGGGTAATACGAAAATTTGCATGTTTGTTGCTCAATCACGTCGGAATAGTTGAACTGATCTGACTGAAATTTGGAACACAGAATATAGGCTAGAAATAGCGGCTTATTCCACAAAAGGGGATTTGTGGACAAATAATCCACAAATCCTTTGGCAGGAGAAAATCTAAGGGGATTTGTAGAATAAGCTGCGATTTCTAGTATATATTCCGTGTTCAAAATTTGAACCAGATCCGTTCAGCTATTCCGTCGTGATTGAGCAACAAACATTCAAACTTTCGCATTTATAATATTAGTAGGATTAAATGATATATCAGAGTTGTGCTGTTATCTTACCTGAGTTTTGTATCCAAACTTCTTGTAATAGTTGTAGATGCGGGTGACTGAGAGCACGCCGGGGTCTTCCTTAGCCTCGTACGTCTTCTTCGTGTGCTCCACGTACCTGCGACATGAGAATCAAAGTTATAATCTTACTAATATTATCAATGTGAAACTTGAATGTTCGTTGCTCAATCACGGCGGAACACCTGAACGGATTGAAATTTGGAAATTATTTTAACGTGATAAAAATAGACTATCTGTTATTCCAGAATGTAATCTAACTCGATTTCAAATTTCAACCCGTTCCGTTCAGACGCGATTGAAGAACAAAAAACCAAACTTTCGCATTTATAATAAATAAATATTGGTGGACAATGCACACACAACACCAGCTGACCCCAAACTAAGCAAAGCTTGTAATATGGCGGCCAAATAGCTGATTTAATACTTTTATAATATTAGTACATAGTAGTAATATACAACGATATATACGATATTTACTCGTATATTATACAATAGTAATGCCACGTGAAAATGGCTAAGTGTAACGATGAGCTTCTAGAAAAAATAAAAATATTCTCAAAACAGTAACAAGACTAGCACTTCGGCGAGTTTCGTATGACTACACATGATATTGACCATTGTACATTTGAAACTCAATTTGTACATCAATGCAAGCAAAAGCAATCGCTATCTCATCATAGCTAGCAAATTATGACTTTGCAAATTATTTGCCAACATGCCAAGTAATCCTTTTCAGAAAATGGTGTGACTCTATTTGCTGTCAATCAAGGTCATTCAACATAGTGATACATATAAAAAGGCAATGCCGCACGTTTACACAGTACTCAACGTTTCGAATGATTGCTATCATAATAATCTACAGCGTACCTGATATCATTACTGAATGTAGGTAGGTCTTTGGCCTTACTTTTGATCGACTTAGGGGCCTAACACACGGTGTACTGTAAACGCGAAGAGACGCGCGTTTAAGGAACGCGAAGAGACTCACGTTTAAGGAACGCGCGTATTCTGCGCCGTAGATGCTGATAATAGGGCGTAGTAGGGACAGAGGAGGGGAAGATACTGAGGATGTCTATCCTCAGTATTACTAGAATATAATCTATACTAATATTATAAAGCTGAAGAGTTTGTTTGTTTGTATGTTTGTTTGTTTGTTTGTTTGAACGCAAGGATCTCTGGAACTACTGGTACGAATTGAAAGATTATTTCTTTGTAGGATAGTCCATTTATCGAGGAAGGCTATTGGCTATTTAACGTTACGCTACTATCAACAGGAGCCGAGCATGAATGAAAAATGTAACAAAAACGGGGAAAAATATTGCTTTTTGAGAGCTTTCGTTGCGTGACAGCATATATCAAATTTTAAAGGTTGCGTCATTAGAACCTAAAGTAACCGAATTTGTTCAAAATTTGAATTGGTACGACCAATTTTCGATAGATGGCGTAGCAACGCGCGCGCGTTCAGCTAGTATACTATAGAATACTGAGGATAGACATCCACAGTATTCTAAGTGTAGCTAAGAAATCCTCTAAAACATCCACTGATGGTAAAAGTTTGCCTAGTCAGGTATTGGTAGACAATTTCCTCGCAAACGACGGTTACCTTGCAAAATCTGAGTGGACACAGCCTTACGCAATTAAATCGCTTACATCACAATTACACTATGCAAACTACGTCACTATGTACTATCGGCTTTATTCGTATTAGAATGTAAACATGTTACTCACCAGTCCAGTATTCTTCCAACGAACGGTGAGATCAGCGTGACATTCGCTTCGGCGCACGCGATCGCTTGGTAGAGCGAGAACAGCAGCGTCAGGTTGCAATGGATGCCATGTTTCTTCTCGAGCTCCCTAGAATTGTAAAAAAAATAAAAAATTATAGGAATCTATATTCAAACACTAGCAATATTCAAGCGTTGGACACTGGCGAAATTGCGGTGATATTGCAGTTGGAAGACATGAGAGAATGAAGAGGAAGACTAATAGAATTTTGAAAATGAATAAATAATATCACCGTTTTTTTTTTCTTACAAAATGTAGCACTATTGTTTCATTTAGTGTTTTTAAATGTGTGGTATGCTCAGGAACTTTATCTAGCTTCAAACTAGCTAAATCGTTGATAGTCAATGGTGGAGTTGTGTGCCCTTACCTACTACAAATTTTACACCTTACTGATTACTTATTCATTTATAATTGATACTCATCACTAAATATTATTTCTTAGATGGCCGTATTGGCAGTATAGATTTTTTTAACTCTTCAATTCCCATGTCCAAAATAATTAAGTTTTTATAATTTTTAGTTAAGTCATCAACTAAATATGCGTTTAACGAATAGAAAAAAAAGAAAAAAATACTAAAAAGCACCCCCCTCCCTTTTTATAGGGGGGTCACCTGTAGGTGACACTGGGCATTGTACTATACGATTTATGAGGTATGAAGCATCATTTTGACAGGAATAAAACACCGGTTTTGTTTACAAATACCAAATTTATTTATGAAAGTATGGTAACAAAAAACAACAGAGTACTGTACTGTTCTGTTACTAGTAATATACATACATGTTCCACAGTAAATAAACCTAGATCTAGGTTTTGTTGACTGTGGAACATAAGTATACCAACACTGGAGGTGCAAACGAATGTTGCATTTAGCGCACATTTTTCTAGTATGTTGGTGACAGTTCCCACATAGCCGCTGAGAACAGTCAACTTCTGCGTGATCATCCTCTGTTCCTGCACTCTTCACCTCTTTAGACACTGTAGGCTCCAGAGGAACGCCACCGTCAGAATTGCGATTTGGAGGTTTCCCGAATTTTTTAGATAAGTGGTGGCAATATTTCGAGGGAATTACTACGCCTAATACTATGATGTCACTATAAAGCAATTCAAAGTATTGAACGGGAACTAGAACCTTCTGACAGTCCTGGGTGACAATTCCTTCATCACAATCACCTTTGCCCCAAGTAGTAAATGAAGATACATTATTGAACCATCTCTTTACTGTGTGATACTTTTTCTTTATTGAGAGAGGTTGAGGTACTTCCTGCAAATGGTCTTGTTCTCTAGAATCTGATGGTTGACCAAATAATTCGACTTGAGAACGATAAACGAAAGAAAAAATATTCGTGTCGTATTCTTCTCCACTGTCTTCATCAGTAATTTCACCATATTCAGGAGGGAACATAATGATATCACCTAGGTTTCCACCGGTCTGTAACACCTCAGCAACTTTATCTAACATCCAACATGTAAAAAAAACACTTCAGTAACACTATTTTCATAAACAATATAACAGTCAGTAAATAAAAAATAAATTGGAACTCATAGTATAATGCCCAGTGTCACCTGTGGGTGACACTGGGCATTGCAGGACATTGCAGGCGCTACAGTTATAAAACTATCAGTTATTTTTAGAAGTAAATATGTGTCAAGTATAGGTACCATATATAACTATAACATTTAATAACAAAAATACCAATACTTACGGTCTAGATATTTTTATAGCACTTTTTATCACAGTAGATAGCACAAACTAAGTTTCTTACCAATTGTCGCTAAATAACCAAGTGATATTGATAACTGATAAGTGATGTGTGCTACCACATAGAAAAAATATAAAGTTGAATTCCATGCCATTACTAATTATAAGATAAAATCGAAAAAATAATATTTTAAATAGTATAAAATCATAACTAAACATACGTCACCTACAGGTGACACTGGGAATTGAAGAGTTAATAAGTAGTCTCTTGAGCCAATTGTACTTTTCCATTTGCTTATATGATACAGACAAACAGAGTTACTTTTGCATTTAAAACACACAGACACAAACAAATTAACACCAATATGTAATTGATAGGTAATAAGTATTATGATTTTTAAGTGACAAAGAAATTAAATGGAAATTAGTATGCATATCTATTTGGGCCCCATATAGCCACAAACTGATACATACATTAAATTAATTAACCTTTTTTTTTCTAACCATTGATTGATTGGTTTGCCCTTGATCTTTCCTGATTTTAACAGACCATGCGATTTAACTTTTTATATCAACACCAACAACATATTTATGCCCTTGTAACACTTTTGCTGTCCCAACTTCAGTGGAAATTAGGTTGAGACAGTAAAATCAATATTTTTCCGCCTTATTCTATTTCTTGTTATTTGCTAATTTTGTAGAAATCTAGAAATTTCCTTAAACAAGTGTGTTTCACATACTTTGCAGCCTGAATGCCTTCCCAGGTCGAAGCAAGCTTGATCAAGATTCGGTCTTTCTTGATCCCATGTTCAGCAAACAATCCAATGAGTTTAATAGCTTTGGATATGCTTGCATCTTTGTTAAACGATAATCTGAAAATAAAACAAATACATATGAAATGAAAGATAAGTCATGTTTGCAACTAACCCACAGCCAGTGGATCAACCTTTTACTTTTGATATACCTATTTAGTAATATTATGCATTCATTTAGCTGGCATACATATTGATTGATTGTAAATTCCTTCACACCATTAAATGATACTAATGTAGGTACATAAATATACAATATAGGAATACAACAAGCACAGCAACTAGTGACATATCAGCATATCACTGAAAGCTATTTCTTTAATACAACCTTGGGATGGACAAGTATATTGCATCTAGATATCTTTACCCCTTAAATCAATTGCCCGTCAATGTTTATCGTGTTTGTCAATTTTTTTGTATTTATCCCCAATAAAATGTCTCTCCTGACATCACTTCTGATATGCCTATGCCTCCGACTTCGGTTCGGACTCTGGTTCCGGATCCGATAAATCAAATTTAAAAACTCCGACTCTGACTTCGGTTCTGATAAAATGACCTCCGTTACATCACTGCTACAGATACATCATTTCATAGTGTCATGGTGCATAGGCAAAGATCATCCAAAAAATATCACCACACTGGCACTGCCAGTTAATTCAAGAATCATTGTCATAGTTTGAAATAAAAATCACTGAAACTACTAACAATGTATCCAGGTCATCAAACATTAGACAAACATAGTTACCCACAACTATTCAACTGAAAATATTTCTCTTATGGATTTGTCAATGCAAATAACATTATTTTAGATTTAAACTCTGGAACTACTCAACTTATTTGTATAAAAACTCATCAAGATGAAATCTACATTATTCCAGGTTGTCATATGCATGTTACATATATTAATGTACTAGATGTTTGGCCAAAAAAGCTCTATAGTTCATTGGAAAAATAATAATCAGGCTCTGACATTTCATCATTAGTATTTGAGACAGCTTCATTAATTAATATATGTATTATGTTCATCAACTGCATTTTCATTAATTCAATGAAGCTATATGATATTAATTGTATTATTTAAGTACAAATATTATGCCCACCTTGCATCCACTTCAACTGAGACTCGTCCAGGGATAATTTTTAGTATTTCACAACCAAACAGAACACTTAGCATATCCAATGTTTCAGCAACTTGTTCTTCAGTTGTGCTGGAAAAATAACACTATATATCAATAACTGATCAAGAATTCTATGTAAAAACATATTAAATGATTTATTATACAATGATAAAATATTAACGAAAATTGTTTATTTAACAAACTTGAATATTTTAATAAATTACATAGCAAAAAATACATAGCAGTGTTGTATACCCTCTCAAATTTTGAAATTATACAGATTGTTTTGAAATATAAATAAACATTGTTATGGTGGTATGGTATTCGTGATGTAACAAAAAATATTTTCTAACATACCAAATTGTAGTTCTAATTGCCTTTGACTGTTTAAGAGTTTAGAACATTAAGACAGCGCTGGCTGAATCACCGAAGACCATCCGAGACTTCAAACTGCAGATGGCCATCAGGGACAGAAATGCGGCCGTTGTGGAGACTCTGGGCCGGGAGGAGGCGGCTTGGCAAATGACAATTAGGCAAAGAATCGATGTCGAGTCGATTACTCCCGGAATAGTCAACCGGTAGTGATCGGCTCAACAGATGAGCTATTATTAGAACTAGAATTAGGTTTAAGATGTTCCCAACTCCCCGCTATTTCCCTCATCTTCTCCTAATCCAAGACACATGTAAAAAAAAAAGAATTGAAATGACAAAGATCACGGACCCCGGTGTCTGTGGAGTGGCTAATTTAAATAAAAAAAATAAAAAAAGACAGCGCTGATAATTTCAGTGATGGCAAAAAGAAAGAAAGTAATTATAATTACATGCTTGTAGACAAGGCATGCCAAAATTTAAAATTACCTTTCCACTAAGGCCCCAAAAACTTAAAACAATTTTGACAAAAGTCTTTTCGCCTATTACCTGCCATTGTCTTTTCCATATTTAATTGCCTTGTCCAGAATATGTTGGTACTGCTCCATGGCCGCGGCAGATAGGATGAGACTGGGGTTGGTGGTGGCATCTGTTGGCTTGTACTCTTTCATAGCTGTAATACAATATTAGCCATGAACTAACTTCTATTATAATCCTATGGCAGATACTACGCAGGACTTGGGTTCAATAAAATGAAACTTGAAATTTGAAAACAAAATGAAGCTGGTTTTGTTTTGAAAATTCAAGTTCCACAGTTATAGACAATTATCAATAAGGACAACTAATCACTTTTGAATAAGTACTGGTGTTTCGTATAATAATTGTTTTCAATTCTTATGCAAAACAATTTCAATTATTACTAATGAAAAATATAACAAGTTTTATATAGTTACATTTTGTGTCGTTGCTGTTAATTTCCTATAAAATGTCCTAAGGTAGCAAGGACTCTTGGCAGAGTCCGCCTGGGGAAGCACCACACCTTTGCCAGTTATTTTACCGCCAAGCTAACTTGCTAACATTACTGTGTTCCAGTTTTAAGGGCAATGTTTCCAGAGAAATTACAGGGCTTAGAGATATAATATCTTAGATCTCTGGGTGATGCACGCAGTGCAGTGCTAGGTAATGATTTGGACTCTTCATGATCCAAGAACTGCGTGTCATTGTGCTGTAATGTGGCAGGCATGTTGTAATGTCGCAGGCAGGCATGGTAAACAACATACCATCATACCATAAGGACATGCATGACATGCTCGTCTCGTCACTCTATGTTATAAAAAAATTAAAGGTCTCTACTTGTCTACCAAACTTTAGCTTAGCATAAATTCTTCAAGATCACTAATGTTTTAGTGTATTTACAATTATTATATCAGCTATTTCATATTAATTTCAAATAAATAAATAATAAGGCTTTTTAGGTCATGGTTCAACAACTGTTGTGAGAAAAAGACTCATTAATATTGATTTAAACTCTCCGAAAAATAACATGTAATATAACAAATAATATCATATGCTTATGTGATGGAATTCATCTAATATTGTGATCCTTTGAATAACTACTTTTTAACTGTATGAATTAATTAAATTTTCTTGGATAACAATTCAGTAAGTAGTCAAAATTATACAATTATCACTCTCATTCTTTCTCAAGAAATATTATTTGCTAGTTGTTAATGAATAACTCTCATATTTATCAAGGTCAAGGTGAGAACTGAGTTGTCAAGCATTTAAATTGCTTATCTATCAAGAAAATTACATAAAAATCATTACTGTATAAAATTATTATGAATGCCTAGCTCTGATTAGAATGTTGATATCAAAATAAGTACCTAGCCAATCTCCACAAGTATTTTAACTACTTGTTAACTAATGTCTACTAGATAAATTAATTTACATACTCATGAAGAGGTCAACCGTCCGACATTGCACTAAAGCAAAATAGAATGTCTTAGCTTTTTAATCACAATTCTATGAGACTAAAACATTTGTTAGTTTTAAACACTTACCCTGGAAATCTCCAGTATCAGCCACCACAGTGGAGTATTTCTTTAGTTGATCCAGAGCACTCATTTTGGACTTCTTCGTTTGGGGTTCACCACTCATACTGAACGGTTAAGTAATCTGCAATAAGTAGTTAAATCACTGCACGCTATCTACCAGAGCGTGAACATTCACCGCTAAAACATTACAACGTCATGCAAGCCGACTGAAGGTGACCTTAAACACAACTTCGTGTTTTGCTTACTGACTGGGTGGTACAGAGATAACCTCTCACATTGATCATTTGGTTAGAATTGATCAATATATACCTTTCATCATACACTTACTGTATGAAAATGATAATCTCGGTAACATATTAGTGCATATTTAAAATACCTTTAAAACCTGGATAATATGATAACAAGTTGAGAAATAGGTAATTAAATAAAAGCGGCAGCGGCAGTGCTGAGTGCTGAACACAGAACAAATACTCACGGAGAAGAATGTCAACTCCATACTTCGTAGAAAAGTGGCTCCATCTATTTTCAGCCCCCTTCAAACTTCTGTCAGTGCGCAAGGCGGGAAATTTTAAAATCTACCATTTGCGTAGGCGGGAAAATTCAAAATGTTATAGGTAAAAAGGTAGATTATAAACCACATGGAACTACAGCCCAACTAATATAAACAAAACGTACTTGCTTACTACTTACTACTTGCAAGTAAGTTTTGTTTATATTAGTTAGGCTATAGTTCCATGTGGTTTATAACCTACCTTTTCTTTTTCTTGTCTTATATAAATTCATGGCTTGATGTGGTGTAGAAAAAAACATGTGTGTTGAGATTCAATGCATTTATTTCAATTAGGTATTTGGAAAATACAATCTTGAGACTTCAAAATGTAATCAGAACATGTACACCACTACCCATTAGTAAATTAAATATTATAACAATATTTTTATAATACTCGTAGAAGCACATTCTTCAACACATTTTGTAATTTTTTTAAGTACTTGAGTTGAGTTTGTTTCCCATCTTCAGTTCAGTTCATCCCAGCATCTGAAAGTTTTATTTTCCCCATGATTATATTATTTCATCATTAAACATTCGAAACTAGTAAATTTATTTGTTAGTGTTGCAAATCAAGGGTTTGAAGAGCAACATTTCCAAAGAAATTACAGGGCATTGAGATAAAACATCTTAAATCTCTAAGTCACGAGAGCAGAGCACGAGGTAGTGATTTAGACTATTTATGTAGCTGTGTAACTGTGTAGCTGTGTAACTAAGGCGTGTTGCTCACCATCAGACTCATGTCCTGCTCATCCTTCTAAACTACAAATAAAAGTCATGGGTAGAAGCTTGTTATAAGACACAGTAGTATTGAATTAGTAAATTGTAGACATTATGATGCCGACACCAAATTCTAACACAGATGTTATTTTTTCTGATTTCAGCTTTATTTTTAGATAACTTCGATATACCAACCTCATAATTTTCTCGTATAGTAGTCACTGGCTTTATGTAAGCCTTCATTGATGGACCTGCTTCATGTTCAGTAGTAGTGACCACTGCAGTATGTCAGTATTCAACATATTGATGTTTTCTAGTAGGGGCTGCTTTGTAGATGAACCTGCTACAGTTCAGTAATGTTCAGCATCTGAAATTAAATAATTTATGCTATTTTACCAAGCACAACATACACTAAATTATTATTTTTATCTTTTAGAAAACAATTAAAATATATTTACCTCATCATAGCTTTCATCCGGTGTAGCAGATGTTATAAGCTATTTTCCACCAGAAATTAAAGAAGATGGCTTGAAGTGATGGTTACACAGCATAAAATCCTTCTTGTACAGCTGTTCTTGAAATTGGTTTGAAGCTTTGAGGCCCATTCTTCATTAGGATAGCATATACTTAGCCCACAACCCGGAACTGAAAGCATAATTTACAAATGTGTTTTAGTTTCCGCCGGGTGTCCATAGGTCGTCAAATTTATGATAATTTCATAACAATATTCGCGATCTGGCGAACAACGTAAGTTGTATTTACCGTAAAAGATTCCTTTTTCCAGGTTTAGGAAAACGATGTAGCGTGATGGTAGAATCACCAGCAGGCGATCTGCCACACTTAGCACATTTTCGTTGGTTCTCTTTCATGACGAAATACAGCGGAAATATATGGATAAAGTTTAAATAAACTGGATTTTAGCAAAAAAAAACAAGAATAAAGCACGTAAACAAAACACGACGCCATTTTCTTGTGGTCGTTTTAGACTTTTAGAGATACCTACGTAATGAAACCACGGAAATGTTTGACTCGATACTTATTTTTATTGTTATTTTACTAATCGAGTTATCAAGAGAAATTTTATAGGTAATTTGTATGTATATGTAATTTTATTATAATTACAATGAAATCACTCAATAGCCATGATGTTAATATCTTCTTTGCCATAAAATGCGACAAGTACGGTAAGTCTTCAATTTGATCAAAGCTCTGGTAAAGATATGGCCATAAGGGGCCGTTGAAGTTTTACGGCAGCAGATTTATTGCAATTATTGACCCCCCCTCTCTCTCCCCCTTGTCATCAATAAGCCGCCCGCCCTCGCATGCTTACGTAAAATTTGTACCCATTCCCGCGATAATTCGTTCCGTTTTCGGGTCTAGATAAAGTGTGGGTTGTCAACTGTGTTAAAAAAATTGGCAGTCATAGGAACTGCCGATAGAAGTGAAAACTTATAACTCAGAATTTGATAGCTTACCTTGGAAACTACACGGGTGTAACCATGAAATGCGTGAAAATGAAATGAGAAATGAATCATTGTCCCATTGGCTGATGCAGTTTCTAGATGCCCATGCCATGATGGCCTGTCCACGCCCTTTCAGCATTTCCCATAAGCTGACGTATTTCTAGAAGGCCAATAGCCATGGTCCCGAGTTTACCCGAAGATACAATCCCTCAAAATTTAGATATAAATGCGTTAAACCAACATTTTTCTATGTCTTCTAATATGAATGCAGCTTCTAAAGCTAGCACGTTAAATTATCTTTCCAATGTTGCCACTCCGGACTTACCTCATTTTGATTTTCGTCAATTTACTGCTTGTGATGTTAGGAAGAGCATACTGTCAATAACCTCAAATGCTGTTGGGGTTGATGTAATAAGTCGCAATATGATAACGCCCATCCTAGATCACTTGCTTCCCATCCTATGCCACATTTTCAATTTTTCTATTACCTGTGGTGTGTTTCCTTCCATTTGGAAAGAAGCACAAATAATACCCCTTCCTAAAAAAACCAGTCCCTCATCTTTTTCCGACTATCGTCCCATTTCCATCTTACCCTTCTTATCAAAAGTCCTGGAACGCTTAATTCACAACCAGCTTAATCATTACTTGACCCGCAATGACTTTCTTAACCCTCTTCAATCTGGCTTTCGTCCGGGGCACAGTACGGTTACTGCACTCGTTAAAATCAGTGATGACATCCGTCAGGGTATGGATAATGGTCACTTAACCGTACTGGCGCTTTTGGACTTTAGCAATGCTTTTAACTCAGTAGATTTTGAAATACTTCTTGCTATACTTCGCTCTGCTAACATATCTCCGACAGTAATTGACTGGTTTCATAGTTACCTGTATGGGCGCCGACAGAGAGTGCGCGTGGATGAGAATTACTCATCTTGGTGCGTCACATCTGCTGGTGTACCGCAGGGGGGCGTCTTATCTCCGTTACTTTTCGCCATTTTTATTAATGCTATCTCACATAATCTTTCTTCTTCCTACCACCTTTACGCCGATGATATGCAACTATATTGTCAGGCTCCACTAGCATGGCTTCCGGAGGCTGTGAGAGCCATGAATGAGGACTTGCGGCGTATACTGGGTTGGAGTAACTCGTACGGCCTTAAAGTCAATCCATTGAAGACACAGGTCATTGTTTTAGGTAGTTCTCGCCTCATTGGACAAATCGACTGGAACTCACTCCCACATGTCGTTTTCGATGGAGTGCCGATTCCATACAGTAAAACTGTAAAAAACTTAGGCATTTTCTTTGACCGCAATCTTTCTTGGGCTCCTCAAATTACGGAGGTAAGCCGTAAAATTTTTGCGTCTGGGGGATCTCTTCGTAGGCTACGAAATTTTCTGCCAACAACCACTAAAACTGCGCTTGCACGATCACTTTTGCTTCCCATTTTGGATTACGCTGACGTCTGCTATTTAGACCTCACAGAAGAGTTGCTGGATAAACTTGAGCGCCTTCAAAATTTTTGTATAAGGTTCATTTTTGGTTTGCGCAAATATGACCACGTGTCTGAGTTTCGCGCTAAGCTCAAGTGGCTGCCCATTCGACGTCGCCGGGATGTCCACATACTTTCCCTTCTTTATAACGTTCTATTTAATCCTTCTTCCCCTCGCTATTTACAAGAGCGTTTTAATTTTCGAAGTTCCCTCCTGACTAGACCCCTAAGATCATCGGATTCCCTTATTTTGGATATTCCTCAGCACAGCACTTCTTTTTATTCTTGCTCCTTTACAGTCAAGGCTGTGAAGTTATGGAATGACTTGCCCCTCGAAATCAAACGTGCACCCTCTGTTGACGTATTCAAGCTTCGCGTGAAGGCATACTATCTTGAATTATAGCTACTATTCCATCTTTGTTTATATTTATTGTGTATGTATGTATATATGTAGTTGTATGTATGTATATCTGTAGTTGTATATGTATATATGTATGTGTAAATTATATTTATGTATGTATAATTTAAGTAACAAGTAAATTGTATGTAGGTATATGAGTGTTGCATATTATGTACATAATTTTGTGTTTCTGTTTATTCAGTGTTTGCTATAGATTGTTAAGTATGTGTACCTAAGTTGTGTTTTTTCTGACCATCTCTAAATAAGTTAAGGGCCATTTTTGTACAAATTATATCCTTTTTCCGTACAAGGTTGCCTGGAAGAGATTGCTTTAAGCAATAAGGCCGCCAATTAAGAGTCTCACCCATTAGTTACTAAGTTTATTTTTTTGTTTTGTTTGTGTTTTACTCTGTGTGGTCTTTTAATAAAGAGTTTATTATTATTATTATTATTATTATTATTACCCGAAGCTTTCTTATCATACCCGAGCGTGACAAATGAATTAAATTCACAGCCCACAAAAAAATTGTCTAGGCGCGCCTAAAGAAGTTTTCACTTCAAAATTCAAAAATAAATAACTATTGCTGACGTAATCTCCATATAGAACCGCCACCCCCCATTTCAACAAAAATAAGCAAAATAAGGAAAATTCAGATGTGCTACATCTGCCCCGCACGATTGCCCCGTCTAGCGTCTAGACGGCTTCGTCGAACGACAAAATCGTTAGACAAATCGAACGAATAGACGAAAAAATCGTAATTTTTCACAGGTTACTTATCTCTAAAATGAAACGTTAGAAAGAGACGCGCGTATATATTGCCACTACTCGTTTGGAGCCCCCTCGTGTATGTACTTTTATCCCACCTGGCCCTAAGAGAGTCGACCACCCCTGGTGCTGAACAACAATTTTTTTTTTTCAAGGATTTTCTGTCTGTATGTCAGTGTTATTTCATAAAATTGAAGTTGACAGGATCTCAAAATTAAATGAAGAATGACAGTTATTATGTTGAAAAGTAAAAAAAAATGTCGTAGACAAAAAATAGTCTACAGTTTTCACACCATAGAGAACGAGATAATCAAATGATGCCATAATCACAATCATCTCCCATAATTCTTGAAAACTAAGGCTAGGAAACATAGTATACTTCCGAAAATTCAAAAGTTTTGATGTCGAGCTAAATCTATCAGAAAAATCAGAATACATCGTAAAAACATATGTCAAAACTTTAGATCGTGACTTTATTAACCTGCAAGACTACTAACTACTAATCGTCGGCTGACAATAATAGATAGATAGAAAACTCTTTATTGTGATACAACAAATCAAAAAAATTACATTGACAAACTTAAGAACTAGCATCACAAGTGGCGGAATAATGTTTTGTAATACCATAAACAAGTACTAAATTAAAACTAACGAAATCAAGTAGCAAATTATAAAGCATAATAATTGTACGTTACGTTTGACAAACACACATTGAATAATATTCTTCACGTTACCTGTCTGTATTATCTATTCTATGACGTTACTCCCGATTTATGGGAACTTTAGGCCGTTTAATATGGCAACATATTGACAATTCTAGAAAATTCGGCATCAAACGGGAGGCGCTATGCGGCGAATTTACTAGTACTAACGATTGATGAGAGATTGCGGAAACATTTGTGTGATTGTCAATTCGGGGCAACGTGTTTCATTGAATTTTGTGATTTAAAAAAGTATTTGTGAAGTTCTTATTCTAGAGCAATTTTGTCGAAGATTTCAGTTCACAATGGCTGCTATGTCCGTCATTGGTATTGATTTCGGTAATGAATCATGTTATATCGCTGTTGCAAAAGCAGGTGGCATCGAAACTATAGCGAATGACTACAGTCTCCGTGGTACTCCGTAAGTAATTGTTGTTAAAAATTAGAGAAACTTCGTATGTTTCTGTAATAGTACCTGATCATATTTCAACATGCTGAATTTCTGATTTACACTTCACCTGATTAATTGCTTGTCATGTTCGGCACCGTATTTGGAATTTCGTATGTTCGTATCGTAACTTTGCCATTGGTTACATCAACGGCGTTTTTTTACCATGTTTGTACATTGATAAAATTGTACCTACACATGTTACATTTTTTTATGTGAAGTCTTAGCACATACTTTTCGTACAAGTATATTCAAACACATATCAAACTGGGACTTATATTTCAGTTAAAGAATTTGGTAAACCAAATCTATTTTATTTTAATATATTAGCTTGCTTCATCAGGTACAGAACAATTCAGAGGTCATGGTTCAATAACCCCAAATAGCATTCAGTTGCTATGGATTTTTCTAGTAAATGTATTGATTCCTTGTTGTATGTCAACTAAAAGGCCTGAACCAATAAAATTGTCATTGTGTATGCTGCGATAGCTCTATGTTAACTCATTAAATGGATTGTTCAAGTTCTTTTACAGTACCATTACAATTGTCCATAACCTAATTTTTTTACTTGTTACTTTTAGGTTACACAAATCAAGATTTCATTGAAGCTTGTCTTGAATATTTTAATGTAACATTCTAACCATATATTATAATTGAACTCCAATTTTGTACATTAAAATATTACAGTAAACATACAAAATGGGTTGTAACTCAATTTGTAACAAAAGTTAAGAATTTGATGTCAGTCTTAGCTTATTGACTATTTATTTATTTTAATTTAGTTGGATTCTGTGCTTACCCTTCAAACTAAAACACGCTGAAAGCTGGAATAAAAATTGAAATGGAACTAAATACTATAAATTGCACATTAAGTTGTTATAATACTCATCACTAACTGCAAAGGCACTTTCAGCTTATTGTTATCATACATCAAATTGTTTGTTCCCATTTGTTGCTATAACAACTATGTAGACACATTTAGTTTATGGATATTCTAATGAAAATAACAAAACACCAAAGTATCAGCAAAAAAAGAGAACATAAAACAGAGACCTATATCATGTCTATGTTGTCGGAACGTTCCGGCTCCCTAATGACAAATAACATCTACAACATTAGGAATAGGCAATTACTAATCCAAATTATAATATCCTTAACTGTGGCAAATATTTCCCAGTAAATGATAGACCTGTCATGTTACATCTGCCTGGCACAATGTGTTTGATTAAAATTATGTTATCTCTAATTTTTTTTGGGAATAACTGTGTATAAAATTGATGTCCTTGGGCGCATTATGAAATAAACTAATTTAAAAAGTGTGCCATCATAAGTGTATTTGTAATAAATAAAAATGTATGGACTTGTCATACAAGAACATTGAACTCCCAAGAGAGTGAATGTATAGTACATGAATGCATGATTTTTTCATTGTGGTCCTGAAGTGGGTTTACATATGAAAGGATTTCTGAATTGAAGTAGCTCAGAAAGAATTTGGTGCTTATTACTGAGAATTAACTGTTATGATAACCATTTACAGTGAAAACATAAAATGTATTGTTCTCCAAGGACTACATACATAAGCAACTACTTTATATTCTTACTACTGGGACTTAACTCAGAAGGAGGGGTCTAGGCCATAACCCATAATGCTGGCCAAGTGTGGGTCGGTAGATGATACATAATGTCTTCTGAAGAAATCTTTCCTGGAACATGCTGATTTACTCACAATGGTGTCCTTGACTGTCAAACCAAGTAGTAGTTCAAAGGCTATCATATGAAAATGTATGTAACCTTAGCTTCATTACACTTTTGTCTATCTTTTTCAGATCCTGTGTGGCCTTCTCGCATAAGAATCGAATACTAGGTGTAGCAGCTAAAAACCAGATAGTGACAAATTTGAAAAACACTGTTTTTGGTTTCAAGAGACTACTAGGAAGAAAGTTCTCAGATCCTTTTGTTCAGAAAGAGTTGAAACATTTAGCATTCAAAGTAGAGCCCAGACAAGATGGTGGCATTGGGATTAGAGTTAACTATCTTGGAGAAGACAATGTTTATAGTCCTGAACAGGTAAATTGTGTTAAAATATCATGAACCATATATTTATATATTCTGATTGTTCTTAAAATTTTCAAGTTTATTTACAAGTTTCAATCAAAATTATCTGTCTCAAACTGTTCCCAAATATTTAGTTCAAGTAAAGGTATATAGATTTAACTGTTTTGCTCTAATCATGAAAGTAAGCTAAAATTGATTTTTTTCTCTCACAATATGACACTTAACTCTAAAGCTACTGTAGTTAGAAATACCTTAGTTGTTATCCAATTTCTGTTTGTAACAAAGGCTGATACCATATAGATTCAACTTATAACCAACTTGCTGACAGTTCCTAAACCACAAACATCCTGCAACACATGGAACCATACAACAAGTTTTTAACTGATTTGAATTATTTTACAGATTACTGCCATGCTGTTTACAAAACTCAAGGACAGTGCCGCCATAGCTTTGCAGACACCTATCAATGACTGTGTCATCTCAGTGCCAAGTTATTTCACTAATGCTGAAAGAAATGCTCTACTTGATTCCGCCGCTATCGCTGGTAAGTTTATTTTGATTAATGTAAATGATAATATTACATCTATTCTGCTTCTGATCAATAATGTTCTACTAATATTATAAATATATGAAAGTTAGGGTGTTTGTTGCTCAATCTCAACACAACGGCTGAACTGATTAGGTTGAAATTTAGAACACAGATAGTTTATAGTCTGGAATAACACATGGCTAGTTTCGTCACAGGATAATTATGGAAACTATGCAGGTAAACCCATGGGATACTGCTAATCTTGCATTATTAATTGCTTAGGTGAAATCAATTTTGGTCAAATGCCCATCATGTACAATTGCCATATTACCAGTTAAATTGATTTGTGTTACTAGATTATCCATACAATAAGAAAAGAGCAAAATAGGCTGTGCCTAGTTATGGAATAGTTTTAGACCAATTTAGAGTTAATTAGCACACCTAATTTATTTCATGAACTAACATTGAACTGAGAACTTCATAGTTGGTCTGTTGTATATTATTCTTGTTGTTAATTTGTTTTGTGTCAATCTTATACCTTTAAACGAGCAATTCTTGTACCTATATAAATATGTATATATATATAGAATCTGAATCTCGGAAACGGCTCGACGGATTTTCATGAAATTATGTATGCAGGGGATTTCGGGGACGATACATCGATCTAACTAGGTCTTATTTAAAAAAAACGCATATTATGCGCGTTTTTAGACAATAAAAAACTGTCACATTAGACATTAGAAAGTGAAGGTAAATTTCGCCGCGTGACGTGACAGCATAATTAGCTCAGACGGGAAGTCGGGCGCTCATAGCGGTCACGAATTAGTAGCTCCGGGTTCGAATCCTGACGGGTTCTCTTTTTTTTTCATTTTGTTTTTTTAAGAAAATCTATGTCTTGGAGTCTTTTATCTGTAGGTATCTAAGTATATTTAGTATTTAAACCGAGCAAAGCTCGGTCACCCAGGTACTGGGTTTTTATACGGTTTATCTGATGGATACAAATTATTATTATTTTCTACTATAAAATAAAACTAGTCCACCCCTAATCCAATACTATTAAGTGGACTGTAAATGAATACAACAGTAATGAGTATCCAACCAGTATCCAGTAACCATATATTGCCATAGTTATATCAATTTGTAGTCCATAAAGTACAAGTTAAAAGAGTATTAACCCTGACCTACTCTTTTCCAGGTCTGAATGTGCTTCGTCTGTTCAATGAGACAACAGCAACTGCTCTCGCATACGGCATTTACAAACAAGACCTGCCTGCTCCTGAAGAAAAGCCTAGAAATGTTGTGTTTGTTGACTTTGGACACAGCTCCCTTCAGGTAAATAACTTCACTAAATTGAATGCTTTTTGAACTATGTAGTTTCAATGTGTATATCTTTGATAGTTTATAACAGCAATAGTGGTTTACTACCTAACAAATTTCCAAGCTCCAATATTTATCTTTCTTTGATTTTGAGTGTAATTTCAAATACAGTGTAAACTCCATGTAACATCACTTGGTTTAACGACAAAATAAAACGAAAGTGTCATAATTACTAGGTTTTGGTTGGTTTAGCTTGTATTGCAAACAATGATTCACTCTATATAGCGTTACACTCAATAACGACGAAAATGTCGAAAATAAAACAACAAAAAATACTTTTTAAGTTGCCAAAAATAATAAAAACTATGCTGTTGTGCACTTTCTTTTGTAACTTTATTATCCTAGGCAATAAAGTTAACTGTTGGCTTCATACAAAATTAAACATTATTAACCATGCTTTGAAATTGAGACTGATATGTAATTAATGTTCTTTTTAGGTGGCAGCCTGTGCATTCAACAAGGGTAAACTGAGAGTGTTGGCTACAGCCAGTGATGCTCAATGTGGTGGTCGGGACATCGACATGGCTCTGGCTGACTACTTCTGTCAAGACTTCATCTCCAGGATGAAATTAGATGCCAGGAAAAACCAGAGGTAAGCTGTCATATTTACACTGCCTGGCCTTGTGGCTTAGTGGGTAGTAGCTCTGCCTGCGAAGCCGAGGGTCGTGGGTTTGATCCCCACCCAGTGCAAATATTTGTGTGATGAATTCAAATGTTTGCACTGTGTCTGGGTGTTTCTATGTATAATAAGTATGTATTTAAAACTATATAAGTATTATATCAGCTATCTGGCCTCCATCACACTAGCTTTGCTTAGTTTGGGGTCAGATGGTGTTGTGTGTGAATTGTCCACCAATATCTATATCTATTTATGCTTCAACTGAGGTTGTTACTTATACAAGAGATATCTTGTACAGTCCAGATAAGCTCTTTTTATATTCCACATTAGTCTGCTTCTATGGCAAGCGGCAGTTGTATCTGTCGAGGAACATTAAATCAGACATCTAGTTCTACTCCCTAGACTGGAAATTTGAAGTAAATGCAAGCCATGTAGTCATTTTGGGATGAATATCAATGTATGTATAGGTGGTAGTGTAACAACTTATGACTTGTCTTGTTGTTGTTGTGATGAAATGTAAAACTTAAGGTATATCACTCAATTCTCATGACTCCTTAGGTGCACAATTTGCATTTTTTTTTATAATTTGTGTAATAAGTGTGTTAACTATACCCATTACATGTGTATTCTGAGGAGGAAAAAGTTCAAATAACATGTGATATTATAACATAATTACAACAAGATGTTATCTTATCTTTGAAACTAAACAGGAAATATTGAAATGTATTTCAAGAAAATAACATTTCTGGCGTGGCTCACATAGACCAGTCTCAATAGCTTTTGAAAACAAAAAAGCTCCTAATTTGCAGGTTATACATTCAATAAATATGCCGCGAATACAGAAACGTTAAAATGGAGTGGTAATTTATTTGGGATTATAGGGGTTACGTTTCTAGATGACAAAAAAACAACAAAAATACAAAAAATCGATAGAATTTGAAGATTTTGACCATATTTATTTACAAGGTAATTTATGAATGGAAAGATTTATGTGTGTTTAAAATAAAAATTTAATAAAATCTGTTTTTATTGTGTATATGCAAATAAAGTTATTAGCATACTCCGAGTTTAATTTGTATGATATCATAAATTTTTTCAGTGCTTTCTTTTAAATGATGTTGTTTATTTTTCAGGGCTTTCCTTCGTTTGTTACAAGAGGTAGAAAAGCTGAAGAAGCAGATGTCAGCTAACAGCACTCGGCTGCCTCTGAACATCGAATGCTTCATGGAAGAGAGAGACGTGACCAGTGAAATGCAGAGGTCACAAATGGAGCAAATATGTGGTGAAACATTTAACCGCATCGAAAGAACCTTGAGAGCTATAATGCACAATGCAAGTATGTATCACTTCATTATAAACCATAAAACCACAGAAACAGTTACATTGCATTGTTTTGAACAACTTTTACTAATATAACCCTGGTTATGAGAAAAATAAATTCTTTAATTTGCACTGAATGTATGGAAGAAAATACTTTTCACAACTTACAGTTGGCCACATAGTCAGAATTAACAATACTGCCGTCATACGGTATAAAGACGTATCTACATGAATACCGAAACAGAGAAAAAAAGTATTTTGTATATTTTTGATTTAATCGTTTGCTGTCCAAAACACAATAAATAAGCAACTCATTTTTAAATGCAACTGTGTGCATTGGAGTTTAAGCTATCAGTATGTATATTTAAAAAATATATTAATTGATTAGTTTATTAATTAAATAACTTTTTCTTTTTCTTCTTAGTAAAAAAAATCAAAAGAAATACTTTATAGTACAATGAAAAGACGTTTCTGGCTAGATACGTCCTTTCAACTTAGTATTTTTAGAAACGTCTTTTCATCTTAGTTACATCATTTTAAAGTCCATTAAAACTACATTTTTACAAAAAAAATTGGACGTAACTAGCCATTAGTGCCTTTTGTACTTAGTAAACAACCTGCTAATTAGCTATAAAAAGCACGCAGATAAGCCCGTAAGTTATTAATATCTTTATAGCAGAAAGTTGGAACCTAAGAGAGAAGAGACGAACTTTTTAGCATTCCATGGATTCAAAGTGCGGGTGCCGGGTCCATCCGGGACAGCGAGAGAAATCTCGAGTAGACCCCAAGACTTGTGACTCGGGCGTAGGTTTAAAAGGGGCCCCTTTTTAACGTACGTCAACACTCATCTTCACTACTCGTATTTCTCTCCCTACCCAGCCAAATCCGATAAGATCCTACTAGTGCAGCTTTAGATACTTGTTCTAGTATAGAACTTACTGCACTTCTGGACAAGCCAAGGTCTTTCAGCAGGTTATAGAGAGATTTTGCTGGTATACCTCTCGCTCCTACTTCTACAGCGTATAAATTAACTACATAGCAATTTTTTTGTTAATTCGTTTTGAAAGTCGTAATACTTATTTTGTTTCATCACGTGGTCTTTAGGTATATTAGTTTCCCACGGTACTGTAAGTTCTACAAGGACTATGCGTTTTGTAGCTCTAGAAAAAAGGAAAATGTCCAGTCTGGATGACGAAACACCCACAGCCTCTGGGATTTTATAGTGATTTTCCGTCAGAAAAGGAATTCTCGTACTCGAATTGCCTCTGAGGAATGTGACTTCACACATATTATTTAAACATACAAGAGGCGAAGAATTTTGCAGTTTGTAAGTTGAAGAACAGTCCTCAAACTGACAAAAATCATCCACGTTCATTACTTTAACGGTACTTTTTTTAATGAGGCCAAAAATAGCTTCATTCCATTTTGCAGCAAAGATTTGACAATTAGTGTTGTATTTCTTGTCACAGCAGCAAAATATCTAGTATCTGAATTGTGGTTTGCATTATTTTGTTCATTAATATCTTTTTGAGATGCTAGCCTAGCTGAAGTATCTTATTTATCACATTACTTTTCGTAATTTTGGCTTATTTGACAGTTTCTGTGTCTTTTCCCCTTGTACTGCAAATTGTGGAAAAATGTTTTGCACATGTCAGATTTCCCATGACCGAGTATTATTGTAAAACTTATGTTTAATTTCTTCAAAATAAAACTTTTCTGTAGAGGTCATAGGAAATCTGGTCACCAGCAGGAAGGTTAATTAGTTAGTTGGACGAGGCCTTTTCCGCACTCAGCCTCTCAATTGGGCTATTGTGCGTGGCTCATACTTTCCTTCTACTCCAGCCATCCCAGGCTATCCCAAAAGTCAAGCAGCCTATTCAGGTTGTTGAAGGCCTCCGGGGCTCCTGCATTCCACAATCACATGCTGTAGTGTTTCTTTCTCCTCCATGCATCTCCTGCATAGAGGGCTATCTGTCGCACATATAGTAAATAGGTGCTCATTTAGAGGACAGTGGCCTGTTACGTACCTATCACTTTATGAATATAGTCTCTTCTTAAGTTTTTTTAGTGCTACCGAAACAGCATTTTTGGTTTGCCTGCATCTTTTAATGTTTCTCCATTCTTTTAAATGATTTTACTCAGTATTTTCCTGCAGCCATGTTTTTATTTCGGCCTGAGGTATGGACATTAGAAGTTCCGGTCCATATACTACTGTCTTCGCTCCTCTTTTGGCCAGTTCATCTGCTGCGTCGTTACCTAGAGAGGTCGTTAGATCCTTTAATTCAAGGGAGGGTCACTTTTTGGAGTGCATTAAAGCAATATAAGGACAGAGGTTATAAGTGTTTATTTTTTGGGGCTTGAAGCACTGAGGTACTGTAGGAGATCATATTGATATTCAGGTCCCCAACACATCTGGCTCCGACTGCCTGTGCCATCCTGGTGATACCAACACATTCGGCTTGAAAGATTGTGTTTAAATCAGCAAGAAGGTTGTTAATATTTTGTTTCTGGTAAAAATCTTCATACATTGCAGTAAGGTTCAATGGCAGAAATTTTCTATTTGGGGCGTGTTCTCTTCTAAAGTGAGTAGGACGGAATGAATTTATATGTTTTATTATTTTATATCATCATTTTTCTTTAAATTAGAATTAGTTCCACGCTTATCCATTGAAACAGCAGGATTGGGCGCAACTGACTGGGAGTCTCACAACCCTGTACCCTACTTCACCTCTCACATCTAACAATACTAAGTAAGAAAGGCGGTACTGCCACTTGCGTCTCACTAATTTAGTTACTTGTGACAATGAAAAGGCGTTTCTACGCAGAACCGTCTTTTCTTATGAGTAATCAAAAACGCCTTTTCAATCTATGACCAAAAACATTTTATAAATAAATGAGACGCTTCTACTCAGATGTGTTTTTTCTACTTAGTATACATCAGAAGTGTCTTTTCTATTAAGTAACATACAAGCCAAACCGCAAATGCGTCTTTTTTAATTGTGAAAAACTAGGCTCTGATTGGTTTTTAAGCTATTTAAAAAATACTAGCCGATGCGTCTTTTTTTGCTGATTCCGAATATATATGTAACTCTATTTTGACAAAAATGTTAGATACGTCTTTTCTCCGTATGACGGCAGAATAATGGACACCCTTATGTGCATTCTTTTTAAATAAATTGATAGAACCTTTCAAAATATCACTCACTATATCACATCTTGTAATTAACTGTTCTAACAATTTTTCTTGTCTTCATACCAAATTCTTTCTAACATTTTCAGAACTAAGATCTGAGGACATTCACTCTGTTGAAATTGTTGGAGGGTCCACTAGAATTCCGGCCGTCAAAGCTTTGATTGAACAAGTGTTTGGCAAGCAAGCTTCTACCACCCTCAATCAGGTAACACTTCAAATGCTTTTCACACTTTGTATCATAACAAAACTTACCTTATGATTAACAGTAAACAAACACTATAGCTTTTTCATATATATCTTGTGTTCAATTTCATGTAATGTGTGTAAAATAGATAATTTATGACACTACCCGTTTTGGCTGTCTCAATGGAAATACATTTTCTTTTGACTGGTAACTGATCAAACAACATTTACCATGGAATCAGCGGAGGATCAGTTTTTAAGCAACTGCTATAAGACATTACAGTATTTGCTATCGAAAGTATTGTTTCACATTCATTTAATATAACTAGTGCTACAATTTTCACACAAACTGAATTTTTCATCCAACAAAATTCAATAATGGAGAATAGGAAAAAATGGCTCAGATATGTGCAAAGCCATTAATTTTATTGATTTTTTAATGAGATCTGGCATACAAATTTCCTATACTGGAGCATAGGTAACTACTAATCCTACAACCCTCATATGCTCTATACCAATATCTTTTAGTTACTAGTAGCACAGATCAGAAAATAGTTACTTCGTAACAGATGCATCACTTCCATACAAAAGTGCAAATACCTACACGATAATAACCTAAACTGTCGTATACTACTTACCTACTGTTACTTGTAAGCAAAAATACACCTTAACACACCCACGAAGAGTTGTAAATGCCGTGCGCACCGTGTGACTTATCGTCTGCTTACGTCATTGACCAAACGTGCTAGGGTTGTACGAAATGGTGGTAGGTGGTAGTAGTGGTAGGACTCTTGGCAGAGTCCGCCTGGGGAAGGACCGCACCTTTGCCAGTTATTCTACCGCGAAGCAGTATTGTGCAAACGATGCTGTGTTTTTTTTAAAATAAAGAGTGACGAGACGAGCAGGACATGTGCCTGATGGTAAGAAACATGCCTGTCACATAACAGCACAGTGACACGCAGCTATTGGAACATTAAGAGTCCAAATCATTACCTGGCACTACACTGCGCTCGTCACCCAGAGATCTAAGATGTTATATCTCTAAGCCCTGTAATTTCACTGGAAACATTGCCCTTCAAACCGGAACACAGTAATGTTTGCACATTACTGCTTGGCGATAGAAGAACTGACAAAGGTGTGGTACTTTAGGTTGTGAAGAAATATTTTGTCCGCGATTTTGTGGAGGGGGGCATTTTGAATCGATATTAACCAAACATAGCTAAGAACCACCGCACAAAAATAAACCTTTTAAAAAAATCGACGTCAAACTTAGAAAATGGTTCACAATTAGCTGAGCTATCGCGAAACATACTTACATCCAATAAAAATTAAGCCCAGAACCGCCTCCTTCTTTGAATTCGGTTAAAAATTCTATAGCTTTTTTTTTAAGTAGGTACGTTTTATAGTCAATTGATACTGAAGTTTATTTTGGTTATACAATGTAGGTTTCAATGTAGGTTTAAGTTGTTTTCATACCGTCGAATAAATGAACAAATTAGTATCATTAATTATGTACATGAATATTAAAAAAAGTATCTCGTCAAAATGTTTAATAAACTTAATGAGACATAATAAAGATGGGGTAAAAGGTATTTCAGACAAAATAATGTGTATGCATAACCTCTACTGTATCTATTCAAAATAAATATTATACATACACACTACTGTTTCTATATTCTGTTCGATTGAAATTTGAAACCTACCAAAATTTAGCTCAAAAATAAATATTAACAATAAAAACACTACCCTTGCTTCCTGTTTCGGCAATTTAAAATAAGATAAATTACTTCTACATTTTAGTTTCTTGCTATTGCAGATTGCAGCCATTCACAATACAATAACGCCGCGACATTATTTATGCGCGCACTCAGCGTTCGTTCGCACGTCAACTCGGGCAAACGGCCGGCGGCCTTGTGATTTTAGTACACCCGGGCGGACCCGAACGAGTAGGTACTTAGCTCGCGCCGTTTAGCCAGTGACGAGGGTGTGCTAGTAGTTACACAACTTCAATAAATTTTAAACTTAACAACAATAAGATATGCAACATCCAACAGACTGTTCAAAATATTTCTCATTGACAATGTTTAAAAATATATAAATACTGTTTCAAAAGATCAAGAAAAAGATTTTGACTGGCCTCGTGGCTTAGTTCGTAGTAGCTCTGAAGCCGAGGGGTGTGAGTTTGATTCCCACCTAGTGCAAATATTTGTGTGATGAACACAAATGTTTGCACTGTGTCTGTATGTTTCTATGTATAATAAGTGTATATTTAAAACTATTTAAGTATTATATCAGCTATCTGGCCGCCATCATACAAGCTTTGCTTAGTTTGGGGTCAGATGGTGTTGTGTGTGAATTGTCCACCAATATTTATATTTATTATTTTATTTTATTTATCTTGCTGTAATCTCATAGTATTCAGCCCTACAGTGTTTGGAATTCCAATTACCCAAGCAACTATAGAATATTAAATGGAATGTCAAGCTGAGTCCTTGCCGAGTCAGGGTCGCGCCGTGACGCCGATCAATACACGGTTTCTTTTCAATTGGTATCCAATAAAACTTCTACTAGTTTGCTTAATGATTATTGTGTTTCTAATCAAGTGAATTGATAGTGAAACGTAATATTAATGTTGACTTAACTTTTTATTTTACAACATGGAACTTCTGTTCAGTAAATTTGTAGAAATTACTGGGTTACACAGGGACATCTGTACTAAGCCGAACTTGTTCTATATCCTATCCTATGTAATATTATAAATGTGAAAGTAAGTTTGTTACACTTTCACACAACAACTACTTAACCAATCATCATGAAGCTTTGTACGCATTTTCTTGGAGGTATTAGAAGTAACGGGCAATTTTTTATCGATCGCGGGTAAAACCGCGGGTAACCGCGCGACACGGAATAGTATGTCATCATCATGTCGCATCTATTTGACCAAAATTGCTGCTAACTATGAAAACATAAAAACAAACCAGAGAAGCTATAGGAAAAACAGTAAAGAGTGTAACGTGAATTCTATTGTTGGTATATTTATGTTATAAAAGTACTGCTTCAAGAGAGAACTAAAATGTAGCCCCCATCACCTTGGTGATAATTCTAAGGTGAACGCCCATATATTTGCATAAGAGTCGCCCTATTCTATTCTATAAAGAATATGATGTCTCCATAAGTAAAGCCAACTATTAGATGCTAGTAATACCTTACAGTTTATCTTTCATTGTCCCACTGGAATGACAACATGTCTAGATGCCCAATGCCTTTGGTCAAAATTCCATGGCCAGAACATACAAATTCCTTAACAATAGTAGTAGGCGTAACAAAAACAAAGTTTTGAGTTACAACTGGATTCCGCCTTCTACCTCTTTTTACTTTCGGACAACCATACAAGATTGAGCGGGAGTGCGCTATGGTATTTTTGAGCCAGTTTCGTGCACTATGTAACAAAGTGTGGTGACCTGAGGCGAGAATGTCCGATTTCACAATAGCGAACGATTTTTGGTACACATATCAGATGAACATAATTGTACCACAAATTGTTTAAAATGCTTCAACACAAATTAAAATTTGTGGTTCAAATAATTCTACTAACTTAAATTATAATTTTACCATAATAAATCAATGTTATCTGTGTGCACCAACTAACTAAAAAAATTGGCAGTCATAGGAATTGAAAACTTATAACTCAGAATTTGATAGCTTACTTTGGAAACTACACGGGTGTAACCGGAAGGCGTGGCCTGGCCATCATGGCATGGCCATCTAGAAATGCGTCAGCATTTCCCATTGGCTTACGCATTTCTAGATGCCCAATGGCCAAGGTCCCGAGCTCCCGAGTTTACCCGAAGATTTCTTATCATACCCGAGCGTGACGCTAGAGTTTAATTCACAGCCCACGAAAAATCAGTCTAGGCGCGCCAAAAGGAGTTTTCACTTCAAAAAATGAGATGTTTCTAGGACGAGGCGGTATCGCGCGGATGTGCTCTCCAATGCGCCATGCTGAGCCCGGCCGTGCGCGTGCGCGAATTCGCCGTGACCGACGCGCAGCCCTACGCCGTGCGGCTGGCCTGGGACGCCGCCAGGGAGGAGGACGGCGATATGGAGGTACTAATCGCACAATTAAAGCCCGAAGAGGACAAATTTGGCCAAAACGGGCATTGGACTTTAACCTCATTTTTACATGATATATACATACTCGATGATTCGTTTATTTTGATGCCTAAGAGATAGGAGATTATATTAATTAGTACATTGTCGTTTACAGACACAAAATATGGTTTCGTTTTTGAGTAATCATTTTTTTTTTGTGTGACGTCGCGTCGCTCGTACTGCACGGGTTAAAAAATTACATGTACATGTTACTGTGCTTGCTCACTCAATATACCTTATATTACTTTGGTATAGTTGTCATTGTTGCTGTGGTTAGTAACAAAAATGTAATTTTAGCTGAATTTCTTTCTGGTTTTATGATTTTTTCTATAAATATAATTTAATTTTAAAGAAAGAGAAACGCCATTGGTAATTTTGTTTAAAGATCTATCATAATATAATTACTACACTTTCCTAACATTATGAATATGTTTTGTCAAATATTTATTTAAAGCTGTACCTTGAGCAGATGTCAGGAGATCAGTGTATATTTATTCTGATCACTGAATTGCAGACAGGATTTGCATACTTTTGCAAAACTGATTGTTACCATAATAAAATTATGGTTATTTCATTTCCACCATATTAAACAGGTGTTCCCGGCCTTCCATGCTGCGCCATTCTCCAAGATGCTCACGTTCTACAGAAAAGAACCATTCGCAGTCAGAGCCTACTACGCTGATCAAGTGCCCTATCCTGACACATTTATCGGTACGTAACATTGAGCTAACAGTTGAGTAATGCTTATTTTTACATTTTTACAATCACCCGTCTTGATTCTAATCATTCACGATTACAACAGGTCAGTGGCACATTCGGGATGTCCAACCGACCCCAGAGGGAGAGTCACAGAAAGTGAAACTGAAAGTCAGAGTCAATATCCACGGCATTATTACCGTTGCATCGGCGTCCCTCGTCGAAAAGAAAGCCGATTCTCAGAACGAAAACATTGAGATGGAGAACTCGAATGAGAACAACCAAGGGCAAGACACGCCGATGGAAACTAACGGCGCCTCGCAAGACCAACAGAACGGTCCCGAGAACCAAGAGGTGAGAGACGACGATATGAAGGGGGAGCCGCAACAAAAACAATCGTGGACACAGAGAGTAGGCCAGTGGTTCGCCGGGGTACGTGTCGGTAGCGCGTGTGTCCAGTGATTCAGTGCTGTCTGTTGCCACCCCACTAAAAAACACCTTATGCATTTTGGAACACCTTCTAAATTTCACTCGCAACTTCTCAGGCAACAGACAACACAATTATGCATCTCTTCCCCCACCCTCTTTGACGAGGTCCCATTTGCACAGCTTGTCACAAGGCTTGTATTACTGCCTCGTTTGAACATTGGTTTCTACATTGTGTTTGTGTTCCTGTCTCTGTGTCCACGCATGTTTTTTTTGTCGATTCCGGAGTAACTTACATGTTTATTTCTCGCTAATTTTATGTTTGCAGAAGCAGATAATGTGGTTAGTTTGTGAATTTTTTATGTAATGTTGTGTAGGTGCAAATGGGTCGCCGCCCCGATTGGACGTGTTAGTTTCAGTAGACGATAGTTTTTTAAGTCCAAAAGTGGGCGGCGGTGGGGATGTAGTCTAATTAAAAGATGTGAACGGTTCTCCCTAATTTCAGGAAAATGCCGACGACAAAAAGGACAAATCCAAGGATAAGAAGAAAGTAGTCGTCAAAACTATTGAACTGCCGATAGATGCGCAGACGCACGGGTTCACGCAGCAGGAACTGAACAGTTTCGTAGAAGCCGAGGTAAGCATCACCAACCATCGACTCGGTTCTACTTTTGACTTTTATTAATCCCGACGCACACACGACGGAGTATTATAAATCAATCTAAAATGGCCGCCGCTACAGAATGGCGGATTACATATTTTTTCACAACTTTCTCAAATAAAAGGTCTTGTCCAGTAGAATACGATACACAATGAAAAATATCAAATCCAAGATGGCGATGACCTCGAAATGTCGAGTGTATTTAAAATTTTTGATTACCTTATATAAATAATTGTTGTGTAAATACCTAAATACCATAGTAGTAAAAACTATAGTCTTCTATATAAATTCATTTCATTTCATTTCAAGATCAGATTCAAAAACATTATTTTACATGTGTAACATTAATACATTACACCTTCGCGAATGAATGCGGAGTCACGAGTAGAAACACGATAAATGTAGTAAAAAAACTTTGCTATTAGCGCCCCACGATTTTACCCGCGTAGATGACGTTCCAGTTGTTTTCCCGCGTTAAAAAATAGTCAATATACTATTAGATATATTGAATTTTTGTAGGTTTTTAATTTAACTTATACGATTTTTTTATGTCCCCCCCTACGGACCGCGCATGCTGGACAAAGCATCACAGCGCAGTCAGTATTGCAGCCTTTGTTGAATAAGAAAGAATTTTAAAGGAGGATAATCACCCTTCATTTTAAATTCTTGCCTTGCCTTTAAACGGATAGCAAGTGATGACCAAGCCTGCGCAAATGCGTAACTAAGCAAGCTTGAGTTATCATAGTGTCACAGCAGGCAACTCATTAACAGTACCAATCCGGGCTTATACAGTGATTTTCTCAAATGTGAACAATATAAACCAAACGAGGATATCATTTTGCATTGTCGCTTAATAACATCTAGCGAGATGGCGGTCAAGTGTTAGCTTGTAATCGTTATTCAGTATCTTTTCGCACAATTCAAAGCTTTAATATTAATTATTCAAACGGCGTCGATTTTCCTATAATGTATAAGAAACACATAAGGCAAAAACAAATTGCTTATTTTATTGTTTGTAGTGCGATCCCATTCCCATTGGCTCACGCATTTCTAGACGCCTTGCCATGATGCCCAGGCAACGCCTTTTCAGCATTTCCCATTGGCTGACGCATTTCTAGATGGCCAATGGCCATAGTCCCGAGTTTACCCGAAGATTTCTTATTATATCCGAGCGTGACGGTAGAATTCAATTCACAGCCCACGAAAAATCTGTCTAGGCGCGCCAAAAGAAGTTTTCACTTCAAAAAAACCTTTAAATATATCCTTTGTACAGGGCAAGATGCAAGCGGCGGACCGTCAGGAAAAGGAGCGCGCGGACGCCCGGAACGCGCTCGAGGAGTACGTGTACGAGCTGCGCGGGAAGCTGTCGGAGGGAGAGTCGCTGCACGAGTTCGTGGCGGACGAGCCGCGCGCGCGCCTCGTGCGGGCGCTGGACGCGCTGGAGACCTGGCTCTACGACGAGGGCGAGGATCAGAACAGACAGGTTAATGTTACTTTGTTAGCGGAAACATTAACATGCAACATGTGAAGATTAGAACAGACAGGTTACCACCACATTGTTAGCGTAAGTATAAAGATGCAACATGCAGTCGGCGGGCAGTCAGAAGGAACGGCGCGGACGCCCGGAATGCGCAGGAGACCTGGCTCTACGACGAGGGCGAGGATCAGAACAGACAGGTTACTGTTACTTTGTTAGCGGAAACATTAACATGCCACATGTGAAGATCAGAACAGACAGGTTACCATCACATTTGTTAGCGTAAGTATAAAGATGCAACATGCAGTCGGCGGGCCGTCAGAAGGAACGGCGCGGACGCCCGGAATGCGCAGGAGACCTGGCTCTACGACGAGGGCGAGGATCAGAACAGACAGGTTACTGTTACTTTGTTAGCGGAAACATTAACATGCAACATGTGAAGATCAGAACAGACAGGTTACCATCACATTTGTTAGCGTAAGTATAAAGATGCAACATGCAGTCGGCGGGCCGTCAGAAGGAACGGCGCGGACGCCCGGAATGCGCAGGAGACCTAGCTCTACGACGAGGGCGAGGATCAGTGGGTCTACTACGAAGTCCGATAAACGATATTATCGGCCGAACATTTGACGTTTCCTACCACGAAAGACAACCGGTCGGTTGATCGGATCGGTCGTTTCGTTCTTTCCGACCGACGCTGATTTGACAGCTTTCGTGTCATAAATGTTACTCCGAAAACACTTTGTCCGACCGAATATTTGAGTTTGACAAGAGTTACGTCGTTAAAATCCACGATAACAAATTTTTAGTCGTGCGACTATCGTGTAAAGCTTGTATCTTTAAAAATTGACTAATTTTGCATGAGCAACCCTCTAAATGTTCCTAAAAACTGCTTAAAACTGTCGGGACTCGGGGTCTTCTCTCGCAGGGAGATAATCAAGGTCATAATCTACCACGCTGGCCCAGTGCGGGTTGGTGGATGACAAATAACTTAAAAAGATTCTAGGTACATGTCCGTCTCCTCACGATGTTTTCCATCACCGTTTCAAGTTAATGGCATTACGCACATGACTTCGAAAACACAGTGGTGCGGATCCGGATACCCCGCGTTTTGAACCCTGGGTCTCCGGAGCGGCAATCGCCGTTTTCCTGATTAGATCTTTTTGACTTTTTGATTAACTTGACTAAAATGAATCCATGTAAAATGGTGATGACGTAAGTAATGTTACAACAAAGTATTATTACTCAAATATATTATGTACCTACTGTAAATGTTATTATCAGTTTTTACCATTCATGGTAAAAATGCTCGAAATATATTTAAGATAATATACCATTACATATCCATACATCCAGAGAAATTACAGGACTTAGATATATGATATCTTAGATCTCTGGGTGACAAGCGCAGTGCAGTGCTAGGTAATGATTTGGACTTTTCAAGTTCCAATAGCTGCGTGTCACTGTGCTGTTACATGGCAGGTATGTTGCTTACCATCAGGCACATGTCCTGCTCGTCTCGTCACTCTATGCTACAATAAAAAAACATAAATATACTTTTCATATTAATGTTATGATTGTCAATAGAGTTTTTTTAATTTAAATTTTCTGCCATAAATAAATATTGGTGGACATTGTGGCGTGACTGGCCTCGTGGCTTAATGGGTAGTAGTAGCTCTGCCTGCGAAGCCGAGGGTTGTGGGTTCGATTCCCACCCAATGCAAATATTTGTGTGATGAATTCAAATGTTTGCACTGCGTCTGGTTGTTTCTATGTATAATAAGTATGTATTTAAAAACTATACAAGTATTTTATCAGCTATGTGGCCGCTATCGTACAAGCTTTGCTTAGTTTGGGGTCAGATGGAGTTGTGTGTGAATTGTCCACCACCAATAGATAGATAACTCTTTATTGTAACACAAAAACAGAAACATTACAGTAAAACACTTACAAACTAGCACCATAAATGGCGGCCTTATAGCTTAGAGCAATATTTAATATTTAAAAATTATATTGTCCACACAACACCATCTAGCCTCAAACTAAGTAAAACTTGTATTATATGAGCTAGATACCTGATATAATACTAACATAGTTGTAAATATTGTACATAACGGCTCCCAGACACCTAACAAATATTTGTATTCATCACACAAATAACGCTCTGGGTGGGAATCGAACCCATGACCTACGGCTTTACAGGCAGTCTTACTGCAAACTAAACCACTAGGCCCGTCAAATATAAATAAATTAATTAAAATAAACAAATTTATTACAGAATAAAACTAATAAAACTTTAATTTCGATTTTATTATTTGGAATGATAATTATAAGTACCTATATAAAGTTAAACAAACAATTTAATCTTAGCCTAATACAATTTTACACAGAACAAGAAATGGCTAATATTTTTCTGGTTTATAATTTTTAAAGATTGCCGAAAAAGCCTGCACCATTCATGAAAATCGGTTTTGATGCTCGCCAGCTCCTCAATTCTTTGCCGGTGCATTTCTGACAAGCTTGTTCTGAGACCAGATGGAGTGACTATATATGATGGCTGGTGGCTGGTGGAGGTTGAAAACGTAAGGCCGAGGATCGGGCTGAGTGGCCTATGATAGGAGAGGCCTATGTCCAGCAGTGGACGAACACAGGCTGATGATGATGAATAGAACAGCCTTTCCGGTACTGAGCCATCAGATAGGCGTGATGGCTGCCGTCGATGTTCTTTGGACTGGCGGGACCTATAACAAGACAAAACTATAATTAAATTAGTAGTGCTTTTACCCTACTGCAAGGGTTATGTTTTTCGCGCGTTCCAGTATTTTCCAGTCTGGATAGATTTTGATAATAAATGTAATAATCTCTGGGTGACGAGCGCAGTGCAGTGCTGCAGGTAATGATTTGGACTTTTTATGTTCCAATAGCTGCGTGTCATTGTGCTGTTATGTGGCAGGCATGTTGCTTACCATCAGGCACATATCCTGCTCGTCTCGTCGCTCTATACATGCTCTCTGGACTGGCGGGACCTATGACAAAACAAATCTATGATGAAATTTGTAAGGAATGTTTAGATAACCTATAGAGCAATCATTGTAGTTGATCAATTATTACTTTTAATTTTAATATAAGTCTAAAAGTCTATGCTGCTCAGCATAGAGAGACCCCCTTTTTGTAGCCACAGTTGGGGTTCGGCCTTCTCTCTCTGTTGCATGTATAAGAAACTAGTAACATTTTATAAAACTTGAAAGCTTAACGGTTTAAGTGTTATTTTTAGGATTGTTCCTATACAATACGTTTACGATTTTAGACATTAGTTTTGCAATAGATATTTTAAATGACAAGGATGGCAACCAACTATTCAACACTGACAAGTAAACATAAAAAGAGATAGGTACCCCCTTTTATACATTATCAAACATCCGGGCTTAGGATTTATAAAAATGGAAAAAAACCTCAGGAAATACCAACACTCTTGCTGATGTCTGCGGTTCGCCAAATCAATCTCCCATTATAAATATCATTGTTTATTCCCTGCTTGTTGTTGTGAGTTGCTGTTTTATGAGTGATATTATATCCTTTCATCTGTGCATACCTAGAATAATAAAACAAATTGAGATATGCAAAATGTAGATAAATTACATAAGTATTTATGTATTAGTACATAGACACCACTAGGTGTAAGAAGTATATATTTTTAATAATTGCAATAGTGTGGCTCACTTGTATCTTTTTTTATTCACTTCCACATTTTATTTATAATTCAATAACTGTTAGGTATAATTAAAGGTTCAACTTTAAGTAGTCAAGCGCCAAGAGGATGAATTATTATACTTACTTTTTATCATAATTTTGTGGATTTGGAACACTGTCCCAAGTTATTGAGTGTGGTACACAGTGTGGAGAGGTTCTCATAGGTGATAGAAACGCACATATGCCCTTCCACGTCTCAGTATTCCTTGAGGCAATACGATATACATCCAGAAAGTCCAAGAGAGTTTCAAGTTGCGCTGGTCCGCTGGTGCCGGTGTAAATGTCATTTTAGAAGTCATCTCTCAAAACCCGAATGTGTCAACACTATAACCTAATTATGTTCTCGTGAACCCAAAAGGGACTTAAGCGCTGTTATAATCGTAATATTGAACCCAACGTACAATTTGTACTACTGATGCATTTCACTTTTGTTGATATTATTTATCGTGTACATAGGTTATTTACAACAACTTGAAAATACATCACAATTATCACAGCAAAAAAGTAAAAGTGTGCTTGTATATTTCTAACACTTCAAATTTGTTATTTCTTTTACGTTGATTTGAGAAAGTAACATAAAAACTAAAAACAAACTGATTTTAAGCAAGATTTAGTATTGTTTATTTTGGATGACCATAACCTAGACACGTCTTTTTTTTCCTTATTGGCACTTAGTGTTTTTTGTATTTGTCACGATACAGTTGAAATATCGAAATCATGCTTGTTAAGTGACTTTTCAGAAATAATATACAAAAACTAAAGTAAACATACGTTTTTCTTTATTTATATTGTGTTTATAATTGATAATTCGATAGATATATTACAATTAAAAGAAAAAATCAAAAACCGATAAAACCGTTTTGGTTAGGACATCACTAAGGTTTCAAATCATTCGATCCGACCCTCAGCCGACCTAAGTCTATGACTTCCGACCGAGATGTATCGATCCGATTGTTTTTCGTGGTAGGCTACAATTCGATTAATCGGACCGCTGTCGGTCGGACCCGATCAATCGGAGTTTGTTTTCGTAGTTGACCTGCTCAACAGACGGTTACTGTTACATTGTTAGCGGAAACATTAACATGCAACATGTGAAGATCATAACAGACAGGTTACCAGTACGAAATAATTAGGTGTTACACAGTAATGTTGTTCTTGTAAAAATTGCTTCAGTTAGTGCGTCAGCTAGATCATGGAAAAATACGGGACACGTATCTTTTGTTTTCAACTTCATGCCATCAAACTTCCAGAGTGGGGGGGTCGTGACGTCACTCGTGGGTATACATCGTACCCACAAGTGACGTCACGCGAAAATTCTAAGCACTGGGATCATCGTAATTTTTTGTTCGTGAAACAAATTAAAAAATACGTGAACAATATTTTTTAGCAATCTAGCTGACAGACTAATCAATTTTTTTAGGATTGTAAGTAGGCTATTTGACTACCATATACATATATTTTAATTTTGTTGTTGTTTTGTGTTGTCAGGTGTACAGCGACAAGCTGACGGAGCTGCGGACGGAGGGCGAGCCCATCAAGCAGCGCCGGCTCGAGTTCGAGTTGCGCCCCGGCGCGATAGAGGACTACGCGTCCTCCGTGCAGCTCACCAACAAGGCGGTCGACCAGTACAAGTGAGTACTGTTCAGTACTAATACGGCAGCGGCCCGTTGTGGCTTCGCTCGGATATATTTTGTGAAAACTTCTTTTGGCGCGCCACGGACAGATGTTTCGTGGGCTGTAAATTGAATTCTAGCGTCACGGTCGGACTGATAAGAAATATTCGGGTAAACTCGGGAACATGGCCATTGGCCATCTAGATGGAAACTGCTCTCGGCCACGCCCTCCGGTTTCACCCGCGTAGTTTCCAAAGTAAACTATCAAATTCTGAGTTATACGTTTTTACTTCTATCGACAGTGTCTATGACTGCCAATTTTTTCTATAGTATGGGCTATAAAATGTAATAAAGACTGGTAAAGACAATCTGGAAGAGATTGCTCTCAGCAATAATGCCGTAATTTGTGGCGCTAGTTCATAATTTTTGTTCAGATTTTTCATGGGCTGCGAATCACGTTCGTAAAAAGTGAATGATTCGTACGGGTTACCTCGGGACCGCCGAAGAAGCATGTGATAGCATATATACGCCTTAGCACTCGGGGATCAAGTACATATCCAACCGTGAAAGAATTTTTGAAATCAGTGCAGTAGTTCTTGAGATTAGAGCGTTCAAACAAAACACTTCTTCGGCTCCATAATATTGGTTTAGGTTTTTATTGAAGTGAAAACTTCTCTTGGTGCACCACAGACTACACATGTTTTTTTAATTTATTCTTGGCCATGTACCTATACTCTTTCAGCCGCATCTGACCCTGTCGTGTCGCGGTGTTAACTATATAGTCTAGTCAACAAGTTCAAAAACGTGCAAAATAGACATAAAGCTCCTAGAAACAAGTATGATACCTCATTCGATTCGGAATGACGTCTAGAAAAAATGTTTTAAGGGTTTTTTATTTTAGCACAAATAATTGCGATAGTTATTAACAAAATAAGATTACAAAATGAAGGTTTTTAGGTATATCTTAATAATTTCGTAACTAATGATACTTCAGATATTTTGAAAAAATATCCTGAAAGAAGAGGAAATTTCCAACATAAAGGTTTAACTCCTAGAACTCTATCTTTATTATTAATACACTTTTTTAACACTGCAAGTAGAGCTCCGCGAGGCCGCTACAGCATAGACGCGGGGTCTAAAAAACCGGCATATCATCTAAAATATTGATTTTACAGTATTAAATTTCAATGTAAGGAATAACTAAATACCTTCATTTTGTAATCTTATTTTGTTAATAACTATCGCAATTTTTTATGTGCTAAAAAACCCTTAAAACATTTTTTCTAGACGTCATTTCGAATCAAATGAGGTATCACACATGTTTCTAGGAGTTTTATGTATATTTTGCACGTTTTTGAACTTGTTGACTAGACTAATAGTTAATTTATAAGATCTAATCAACTATATTTTTAGTTATTAAAATTACATATTCATTGGTTTTTAATATTTTAGTTTTCACTTCTGCCGTGTGGTCTTAAGCACACGCACACATTTTTTTTAGACGTCTCGCTATTGTGATTACACAATTGTGATTTTGTAATCCTTGTCTCACCGAAGGTAACGATGTATGTTAACGCGTGTGGATGTGGTATTCCAGGGCGGGCGACGCTAAGTACGCGCACCTCGCCGAGAACGACATCCAGAAGGTGGCGGAGGCGGCGCGCAACGCGCTCAGCTGGCTGGAGGCGGCGCGGCAGGCGTGCGCGCACACGCCGCGCCACCTGCCGCCGCCGCACACCACGCACCAGATCCGGCAGGAGCGACAGGTGAGTGTCGCCGGACGCCGAGAACCCACCGGACTGTGGACGTGGGAACACCACGTCCTGACTACAAAGTTTTGAACATCGCCGCAAAATTTCTAGTTTATCTGGTTTTTTATCGCAACTGATCTGCGTGATCTGGTCCCACCTTGCCCTTTCTTCTATCGGACTTCTCGTAACTCAAAAAAGCGACATCGTTTCATCGGTTGATGTTTCAAAAACACGAACGAAGATATTTAATTCCAAGTTTGTGATAAGAACCTCTAGGTTATAGAATGCGTTGCCTGAGTGGGTTTTCCCCGATAGTTACAATCTTGGCGTCGTCGAATCGAGGGTGAATCGGTCTAGGTAAGCACGCTCCATCGTAGATCGCATCGTCGCTTAACATCAGGCGAGATGGTGGTCAAGTGCGAACCTATAATAGTTAAAAAAAAAAACACATCGACAGACTGTGTGCCCAAAGTAAGCAGTGCGAGCTTTGCACTGAAACTGGTATCCCGAGTGGTGTCTGCAAATGTGTCTCGTGAGTAGTGGTACTTTGCCACAGTGCAGTCTCGACTACAGTACGTCGCCCAGCACGCAGCAGAGAAAGATATTCTTGTAACATACGAAAAACTGACAAGCTGGATAGTATATTACACTCCCTCACGAAATCGGAGAAGCTGATTCACATTATGGAACCGGAAGCTTATGCTAAAGTGAAGTTTCGGCAGCTTCAAAAACAGATTAAAATGCTGGAAAGAATCTATCTATCTATTTACGGAGCAATTAGATTTTTGTAGTCACCACGCCTATTATTATAGACAAAATCAAAAGTAAGCAAAGCAAACCCCCATTTGTAATGGTGAAATTGACGTTACAGAACTTCGAGAGCACAGTGAACCCAATCCTGAACAAGCCGAAGCCTAAAGAGAAGACGCCGCCGCCTCCGCCCACGGCCGGCGACGGGCAGACGGACAAGCCGGCGCCCAATGCGGAGCAGATGGACGTCGAGTGAGACGCACCGAGCGCGGTGCCACCCCCTCGCAACACCGAACCAAACACGACACCAACTCATTCGGACCGGCCTACAAACTAACGTAAACATAAATGCGATAGTGGCGACACCTTACAGCCGGCCAGATAAGTTTGATGATACACATCTCACGCGTACTTATCTACCAACTATTTGTAATGAGACCCTTAAAGCGCCTGGATAACGAAGAATGCTGCAAGATTTTAATTTCCGACACCTCCCATTCTATCAACGCAAAATATGCCTTATGGCAATGATTTATAAGTCTGAATTTAAAGGAAAACATTCCTCAGCATGCTCCGTTATCGATGAGTGAGGTGTACTTGTAATAATTGCAAGTGTTTCATTGTAGATATAGAGTTGCACTATACGCCGTTGTTCGGTCTTGCGATGTAACTGCCGCCTCGCACTAGGATATACACATATAGAAAACTCTCGTTTAAATTATAGTGATATTTATTTTTATTTACGTTATGGTATGACAAGCGAGTCATCTCCGTATCGCATATTTCTATGAACCATCTAATGTGATGAATATTTCAAATTTCAGTGTAACCCGAAGAGTATTAATTTGATTTATAGCATTTTGCCTACATTTGATTTACTGCATTTTTTATACTTCTTGCAATTATATAATTTAATTAATTCAATGTGATAGCTGTCGAAGGATAACTACTAGCAAATTAATACTTGTGAGTGCATTATACAAAACATAGGATTAAATGATTTGGAGGATGTTTCGAACAATACACTTGCATTAACTGTTCATTCATTTTTTTATAAAGATGAAATACTTATTGCATAATTCAATTGCTTACATGTCCTTTTGATTCCAAAGTAAGATAATAAAATTAATTAAAAATTTTGCTGTTCTTGTCAAATAAACTGTAGCAAAAAAGACAGTACAATTTTAATTTCCTTTCTAGTTTCTAAATTTACCTTTAGTATATTCTACTACAAATATATAATATAACAGCTAATTTTGTTTTAAAATATTACAATATAGCTGTATTTACTTCACATATATAAAAACTGGTTTCGTTTGATTTTTTTTTTCATTTATTTGCCGGACAAAATTATGACTTAAGATGTAAGTAGATAGGTACAAAATATAAAAAGGGGTAGCAACTTTTACATTACACTTTTGACAGTGTGCTTTTTATTAAGGTGTAAAGACCCTCAAGACGTGAATGGCGATTGTAAATTGTATTGTTAATAAGTTTTAGATACTACTGAACTTAAGACTTTCACATATATCTGAGCTGCACTTAAGCCAAGCAATCCACAGAGTAATCTATGGATTACTCTGCCATTAAAGCAATAATATTTTAAAAAAATCACAACTGTGTTAAGTGCGAAAAATCACCATTCTGTTCTTACTGCATTTTAGAATGCAGACTAGACTGTCACTGCCATTTTATTAAAATAAATATTTCATTACAATGATTACTATAATGCTTGTAAAACTGTAACAGCCTACTTAAATAAATAAGGCTCTAATTTAAAAACGCGTTTTACAAAATTAGTGCTTGTGTGTCCTTCAGTAAGGAAAATCCTAATCCTAATACAAAAATCCTATAACACAAATTTCAGGATGTAAGTGAACTCTTGTGAATTCTTGAATCAAAATAGTATGATTTGCATCCCTCAAATAAAATTACAAGACAGTGTTCAAATGAATTTTCATGATAGTTTAGAACTACATAAAAGCAATGCTTCTGACTGTATTATTGTGTAGATTTCCGGCACTATAATGTACCATAATATCTTGTATGAAATGATGAACAGCAGGAGAGGAAATGTCCTATGTTGTACATTTTAAATGAAATGGTTTGACCATTATAACAATGTTTATTTGTGCATTTTTGATGTTAAAGCTTAGTAAACAAATTACTAAACCACTTAAATTTTGTTTTCTTTATCTCAAAATACTTTGCACCTTTTGTTGTATTGATAGACATTACCCAAAACTATCTATATTCAAAACAGTGAAAAAAAATGTTTTAACGTAGCTGGTTACGAAAGGGGCTGAAGGGATAGAATGTAACTACTGAAGCTGTTTTGTTGGCTAGAACATCCATCATTTTCACAAGTGTGAAAATATCATCTTTTTTAAAGATACTTTTCTTAACAGGAATTACAAAGGGTGGGTTCCCAACGAGTCACACTGTTACTCGTTGCAACTTTCTCTACTAGTTTACATTCCCATCGAGTGACACTGTTATGCTAGTGTGACTCGTTGGGAAAAAAAATCCCAACGAGTCACACTGTGACTTGTTGGGTAAAAAGAACCCAAATATGATGCACTCATTGCACATTTCGAATCAAGACGCTTCATTATATTCTTTTAAAAATGACATAAAACAGGCAAATGCAATAAAAAGTAAAAAAGCCAACAAAACTATGTTAAAGGACGAACTTATCCAAGACGCCCAGCTGGAATTAATTCAAGGTGAAGTAACAGTGGGACATGTTTTAGAAATTTTGCTAAATTAAGTAAAAGGCTATTATGATATTTATTGAATTTTATAAATTATGTACCTAAGTTTGATTGTGATGCAAAGTGAGTCAAGTTAACCATAGGTGAATTTTGTATCCCATTAGCTCTGAAGTGGCGCACCGTGTAAGACTGGTCTCCTGCCTTTGCTATACTTGTGGTGAGGCGATATGTACAGCAAGGCACATATTAAATTTGTGGGATGCAAGGTGCTCCTTAATAAGGGTCATTACTCACAGCGCCATGACAGAGTACTTGAAATCATACGTGAAGCCGTAAGCACAGAATAAAAAAAATATTAGTACAGAACCCACACTTACCAAAAACAATTATATAAATAGCGACTCTTGCTGAGACACAACAAAGTTCAATTCAGCTCGCAATACCTGTCGCGATTTTCAAATAAACATTTGCGCTCTTTCTAACGCGTAACTCTGTCCCTGTCTAGCGCGGAGGGTTTACGACATATCTAATAACAAAATGCGCGGGAATCGTTTTGCGCGAGCGCTCAGCCGTGCGTCCGACAACCGACTGTCACTTGTTTCCAGCGCTTCTACCGCCTAACAAATAACGCTTTGACGCTTTGGCATTGCCGTCTCTTTCATTTCAAGCGAGAAGAAAAGACACAGCAATATCAAAGCGTTTTTCGTTAGGCGGTAGATCCCCTGGAAGGAACGGTCTAGCGGTAGGCTAAAAACGCGCGAACTATTTTTTTTTTTTTTTAATAAAGAGTGACGAGACGAGCATGTCATGTGCCTGATGGTAAGCAACATGCCTGCCACATAACAGCACAGTGATACGCAGCTGTTGGAACATGAAGAGTCCAAATTATTACCTAGCACTGCACTGCGCTCGTCACCCAGAGATCTAAGTTGTTATATCTCTAAGCCCTGTAATTTCTCTGGAAACATTGCCCTTCAAACCGGAACACAGTAATGTTTGCACATTACTGCTTGGCGGTAGAATAATTGGCAAAGGTGTGGTACTTCCCCAGGCGGACTCTGCTAAGAGTCCTACCACTACATAACTACTTACTACATACTTACATACTTGAGCGAGTGAGGGTGCACTGCCGTAAGCCTTTCGGTAGCTAGAGCCCAAAAGGGATTTGATGACAAACAAAAGACAAATTAACTTTGTAAAAGAAGGCTCAACTTCAAACTCCAAAAGAACAAGCCTTACTCAATACTGGGTTCAGCACCTGATTGGACTATTTTAATGGACACGTATGAAAAACACTACAAAATCCCAGAGGATGTGGGTGTTTCGTCATCCAGACCGGACATTTTCCTTTTTTCTAGGGCTACGAAACGCATAGTCCTTGTAGAACTTACCGTACCGTGGGAAACTAATATACCTAAAGACCACGCGATGAAACGAAATAAGTATTACGAACTACAAAACGAATTAACAAAAAATGGCTATGTAGTTCATTTATACGCTGCCGCTGCAGAAGTAGGAGCGAGAGGTATACCAGCAAAATCTCTCTATAACCCGCTTAAAGACCTTGGCTTGTCCAGAAGTGCAGTAAGTTCTATACTAGAACGAGTATCTAAAGCTGCACTAGTAGGATCATGTCGGATTTGGCTGGGCAGGGAGAGAAGTACCTACTAGTAGTGAAGGTGAGTGTTGACGTACGTCACCAAAAGAGGCCCCTTTTAAACCTACGCCCGAATCACAAGTCTTGGGGTATATTCGAGATTTCTCTCTCTGCCACACGATGGACCCGGCACCCGCACGGTGAATCCATGGAATGCTAAGAAGTTCGTCTCTCTATGTTTCAAAAACAGTAACTCAGTTGATTGTGATCATTATTAGGCCTCAGAAGTTAAGTTTTTACCTTTGTTGATTGTGATAATTATGTAGTCTCTAAAATGTAGTACCTACCAAAGTTGTAGGGGAAGTACGTCCAAAATGACACAGTGTTTTTTTAATAATCAATAACTTTTTTATTATTTGTATTAGGAACATATTTTTTTTATAAAACTCTGCTTATATTAATTGGTTACTCGTACCTTAAAGGATTTGTCACAAAAATCAACACTTACAGAAATATTTAGTCTTAAATGGAGATCAAGAAAAATCCGTTTTGTCCATACTGTATGGACAAAACGACACAAACCGTATGGACTAAATGACATACACAGCCATCAACATGAGTACAATAGTAAATAACAAAAATTAATTGCACAAATCGCAAACAAATATTTTGGTACGCTTTGGCAAATCAGCACAGGCCGCGTGAACCCAGCGACTGCACTTCATGCACCTCAACCACCCCTCACCAGGCTTTGAACATGAGTAAAGATCGCTGCAATATATACAGGCACAATCGTCTTCTTCGACTTCTTGATCAAGACCATCTTCATCTGAGTCTTCATTAACATAAAGAGATTTAGTAATTGCCTGGATCCTTTTACGAGTTGGTTTTTTAGCTTCAGTCTCAGCTCCTTTGAGTTTTAATTCTACCATATTTGGTGATGATGTCAAAAGGAATGTTGTAGTTCGTTTCTTTGGCTTTCGTTTACCCTGACCACTTACAAATTTACCTCTGGGAACTGGAGAAATGACATTAACTGGTACTGCTAAAGGACTTGTCATAGGAAAGGAACTTGTAGATGGTTGGGAAATGTCTGAGTGGCCAGTCAATATGTTAGGAATATCATTAGTGACTACTATTGCGACTGAAGAATCCGATGGTTTAGATGGATTAGAAGAACTAGTGGACGGCTCTAATGAAGGTTCAGGGGCCATATTCCGTATCTGTGTCATAATCTCACCAGCCTCCAGGTCAATTGGCAAGGATGGAAGAAGGTCATCATCCTGGATTTGGTCTGGATTATCATCTGTGGAAACCATTGGTACTATTCACCATCTCTACGGACAAAACGACACACTATGTTGTTTTGTCCGTATTGGTTGTATGTCATTTTGTACATAACCTCAAAAAAATAACGATCCGAAAAATAATTTTATTGCAGCGACAATAATGTTGTATAATCTACACGATCACCTCAAGCACAAGATGCATGAATATAAAAAACTATTACACAGTAAAATAACAAAAGAAAACTTACCGAAAAACAAAAAACTGACGACCACTAACATACTTTTCTCCAAGCGCGAAACACAAATGTCAACATGGCGTCCGTTACGTGTTTTAAATGACTCTGAGAAATCCAATGGTATATTTCCGGTGGGGGCGCTTCCTAATTACCTTATTTATGACTGTCTATACCGCGCAAATTTTTAAATATCGCCAATGTGTCGTTTTGTCCATATGTGTCATTTTGGACGTACTTCCCCTAAGTGATAATTATTAAGTCGAGTTTTGAGAAAAGAAGTGTGTGTGTACTATATACGCACGTAAAAAGTTAATACTTGTTCTTTTTATTCCCTCGTGTGAAAAATTCTAACTTCAATTATAGAAATATATTATCTTCAATGCAAAGAAGTATTAACTTGAAGTTTGGTCCAATGTTTACTAGCCAACTACGGGGAATCAGTTTTTTCTGTTCGTGACAGTGTTTGCGCGTATCGTAAAAAATATTCTCATCATTTTACACTTACGCACCAAAGTACAACAAAGAAGTACAATTCAAAAAATATTAGATTTGTGTACACACAAATGGAAGGGAGTAACGTGATGAATAAAATTGAAAAATTGAAGGCAAAAACGATCTAAAAGTTTTAAATTGTTAATCGTAAAAGCAGAAAAACTATTATAAGTTCATCGAGAAAGACTTTGTGAATTTTTATTGTTAAAAAAATTGTTTGGTTTTGTTATTTTAAAAGAATACATAACTCATAACTCATTTTTCATTTATTTTACCAATTTCAATACGATCACTTCTTCCGCATGATAAAGTCCCAACCAGTCACACTGTGACTCGATGGGACTTTTTTCCCAACCAGTCACACTGTGACTCGTTGCAACTTTCTTTACTAGTTTATATTCCCAACGAGTCACACGGTTACGCACGTGTGACTAGTTGGGAAAAAAAATCCCAACGAGTCACAGTGTGACTCGTTTGGTGTTACTCGTTGGGAACCCACCTTACAAACAAAGCCAGAACTAATAGACTACAGGCCTGTGAACAAAATTTATGAGTCCATGTACAACCAGTAGACCTATGTAGGATGATAGAAGGTATGAAATAATAACATTTAGCACCATTGAAGTCTACTTAGTACTTAGTTGCATCAAAGTTTAGCACTATGGCATGCCTGTGTGTCACTTGAATCGGAACATGGTTCAAATTCAAATGCCCATCATGACTATGGAGCGTAGAAGTTAAGGAATTTCATCTCACAATGTAGAAAAATCCAAAAAGTGACTACTTAGTTGTATGAAATCAATAACAGTTCAAAAATCTTCCACAATGGAAGACTTCGCTGGTGTAGATAAAGACGAATGGTATAGTGCGCGCGACTGGTGGGGCTGGTGGCGTACTTAATGTTGCCTGGTTAAGCTAATAGGTTTGCCGTTCATTGAGAAATTTCAACTTCAGAAACACGGAGCGAGCTCGTCTTCTAGCTGTAGCCGAAGCTGAGTCAGGACATTGGCTCTATATTTTAACGTCTAAAAATTTAGGATCTATCCTAGACCCTAACAGTCTGCGCGTAGTGACGGGGTTTCGCGTGGGAACTAAGTTGTGCGAGCCTCATCGCTGCCTGTGCGGCCGAGCCGTGGATCAATTCTGGCTGGCCTGGGACGCCGCCAGGGAGGAGGACGGCGATATGGAGGTACTAATCGCACAATTAAAGCCCGAAGAGGACAAATTTGGCCAAAACGGGCATTGGACTTTAACCTCATTTTTACATGATATATACATACTCGATGATTCGTTTATTTTGATGCCTAAGAGATAGGAGATTATATTAATTAGTACATTGTCGTTTACAGACACAAAATATGGTTTCGTTTTTGAGTAATCATTTTTTTTTTTGTGTGACGTCGCGTCGCTCGTACTGCACGGGGTTGAAAAAATTACATGTACATGTTACTGTGGGCTTGCTCACTCAATATACCTTATATTACTTTGGTATAGTTGTCATTGGTTGCTGTGGTTAGTAACAAAAATGTAATTTTAGCTGAATTTCTTTCTGGTTTTATATATTTTTCTATAAATATAATTTAATTTTAAAGAAACGCCATTGGTAATTTTGTTTAAAGATCTATCATAATATAATTACTACACTTTCCTAACATTATGAATATGTTTTGTCAAATATTTATTTAAAGCTGTACCTTGAGCAGATGTCAGGAGATCAGTGTATATTTATTCTGATCACTGAATTGCAGACAGGATTTGCATACTTTTGCAAAACTGATTGTTACCATAATAAAATTATGGTTATTTCATTTCCACCATATTAAACAGGTGTTCCCGGCCTTCCATGCTGCGCCATTCTCCAAGATGCTCACGTTCTACAGAAAAGAACCATTCGCAGTCAGAGCCTACTACGCTGATCAAGTGCCCTATCCTGACACATTTATCGGTACGTAACATTGAGCTAACAGTTGAGTAATGCTTATTTTTACATTTTTACAATCACCCGTCTTGATTCTAATCATTCACGATTACAACAGGTCAGTGGCACATTCGGGATGTCCAACCGACCCCAGAGGGAGAGTCACAGAAAGTGAAACTGAAAGTCAGAGTCAATATCCACGGCATTATTACCGTTGCATCGGCGTCCCTCGTCGAAAAGAAAGCCGATTCTCAGAACGAAAACATTGAGATGGAGAACTCGAATGAGAACAACCAAGGGCAAGACACGCCGATGGAAACTAACGGCGCCTCGCAAGACCAACAGAACGGTCCCGAGAACCAAGAGGTGAGAGACGACGATATGAAGGGGGAGCCGCAACAAAAACAATCGTGGACACAGAGAGTAGGCCAGTGGTTCGCCGGGGTACGTGTCGGTAGCGCGTGTGTCCAGTGATTCAGTGCTGTCTGTTGCCACCCCACTAAAAAACACCTTATGCATTTTGGAACACCTTCTAAATTTCACTCGCAACTTCTCAGGCAACAGACAACACAATTATGCATCTCTTCCCCCACCCTCTTTGACGAGGTCCCATTTGCACAGCTTGTCACAAGGCTTGTATTACTGCCTCGTTTGAACATTGGTTTCTACATTGTGTTTGTGTTCCTGTCTCTGTGTCCACGCATGTTTTTTTTGTCGATTCCGGAGTAACTTACATGTTTATTTCTCGCTAATTTTATGTTTGCAGAAGCAGATAATGTGGTTAGTTTGTGAATTTTTTATGTAATGTTGTGTAGGTGCAAATGGGTCGCCGCCCCGATTGGACGTGTTAGTTTCAGTAGACGATAGTTTTTTAAGTCCAAAAGTGGGCGGCGGTGGGGATGTAGTCTAATTAAAAGATGTGAACGGTTCTCCCTAATTTCAGGAAAATGCCGACGACAAAAAGGACAAATCCAAGGATAAGAAGAAAGTAGTCGTCAAAACTATTGAACTGCCGATAGATGCGCAGACGCACGGGTTCACGCAGCAGGAACTGAACAGTTTCGTAGAAGCCGAGGTAAGCATCACCAACCATCGACTCGGTTCTACTTTTGACTTTTATTAATCCCGACGCACACACGACGGAGTATTATAAATCAATCTAAAATGGCCGCCGCTACAGAATGGCGGATTACATATTTTTTCACAACTTTCTCAAATAAAAGGTCTTGTCCAGTAGAATACGATACACAATGAAAAATATCAAATCCAAGATGGCGATGACCTCGAAATGTCGAGTGTATTTAAAATTTTTGATTACCTTATATAAATAATTGTTGTGTAAATACCTAAATACCATAGTAGTAAAAACTATAGTCTTCTATATAAATTCATTTCATTTCATTTCAAGATCAGATTCAAAAACATTATTTTACATGTGTAACATTAATACATTACACCTTCGCGAATGAATGCGGAGTCACGAGTAGAAACACGATAAATGTAGTAAAAAAACTTTGCTATTAGCGCCCCACGATTTTACCCGCGTAGATGACGTTCCAGTTGTTTTCCCGCGTTAAAAAATAGTCAATATACTATTAGATATATTGAATTTTTGTAGGTTTTTAATTTAACTTATACGATTTTTTTATGTCCCCCCCTACGGACCGCGCATGCTGGACAAAGCATCACAGCGCAGTCAGTATTGCAGCCTTTGTTGAATAAGAAAGAATTTTAAAGGAGGATAATCACCCTTCATTTTAAATTCTTGCCTTGCCTTTAAACGGATAACAAGTGATGACCAAGCCTGCGCAAATGCGTAACTAAGCAAGCTTGAGTTATCATAGTGTCACAGCAGGCAACTCATTAACAGTACCAATCCGGGCTTATACAGTGATTTTCTCAAATGTGAACAATATAAACCAAACGAGGATATCATTTTGCATTGTCGCTTAATAACATCTAGCGAGATGGCGGTCAAGTGTTAGCTTGTAATCGTTATTCAGTATCTTTTCGCACAATTCAAAGCTTTAATATTAATTATTCAAACGGCGTCGATTTTCCTATAATGTATAAGAAACACATAAGGCAAAAACAAATTGCTTATTTTATTGTTTGTAGTGCGATCCCATTCCCATTGGCTCACGCATTTCTAGACGCCTTGCCATGATGCCCAGGCAACGCCTTTTCAGCATTTCCCATTGGCTGACGCATTTCTAGATGGCCAATGGCCATAGTCCCGAGTTTACCCGAAGATTTCTTATTATATCCGAGCGTGACGGTAGAATTCAATTCACAGCCCACGAAAAATCTGTCTAGGCGCGCCAAAAGAAGTTTTCACTTCAAAAAAACCTTTAAATATATCCTTTGTACAGGGCAAGATGCAAGCGGCGGACCGTCAGGAAAAGGAGCGCGCGGACGCCCGGAACGCGCTCGAGGAGTACGTGTACGAGCTGCGCGGGAAGCTGTCGGAGGGAGAGTCGCTGCACGAGTTCGTGGCGGACGAGCCGCGCGCGCGCCTCGTGCGGGCGCTGGACGCGCTGGAGACCTGGCTCTACGACGAGGGCGAGGATCAGAACAGACAGGTTAATGTTACTTTGTTAGCGGAAACATTAACATGCAACATGTGAAGATTAGAACAGACAGGTTACCACCACATTGTTAGCGTAAGTATAAAGATGCAACATGCAGTCGGCGGGCAGTCAGAAGGAACGGCGCGGACGCCCGGAATGCGCAGGAGACCTGGCTCTACGACGAGGGCGAGGATCAGAACAGACAGGTTACTGTTACTTTGTTAGCGGAAACATTAACATGCCACATGTGAAGATCAGAACAGACAGGTTACCATCACATTTGTTAGCGTAAGTATAAAGATGCAACATGCAGTCGGCGGGCCGTCAGAAGGAACGGCGCGGACGCCCGGAATGCGCAGGAGACCTGGCTCTACGACGAGGGCGAGGATCAGAACAGACAGGTTACTGTTACTTTGTTAGCGGAAACATTAACATGCAACATGTGAAGATCAGAACAGACAGGTTACCATCACATTTGTTAGCGTAAGTATAAAGATGCAACATGCAGTCGGCGGGCCGTCAGAAGGAACGGCGCGGACGCCCGGAATGCGCAGGAGACCTAGCTCTACGACGAGGGCGAGGATCAGTGGGTCTACTACGAAGTCCGATAAACGATATTATCGGCCGAACATTTGACGTTTCCTACCACGAAAGACAACCGGTCGGTTGATCGGATCGGTCGTTTCGTTCTTTCCGACCGACGCTGATTTGACAGCTTTCGTGTCATAAATGTTACTCCGAAAACACTTTGTCCGACCGAATATTTGAGTTTGACAAGAGTTACGTCGTTAAAATCCACGATAACAAATTTTTAGTCGTGCGACTATCGTGTAAAGCTTGTATCTTTAAAAATTGACTAATTTTGCATGAGCAACCCTCTAAATGTTCCTAAAAACTGCTTAAAACTGTCGGGACTCGGGGTCTTCTCTCGCAGGGAGATAATCAAGGTCATAATCTACCACGCTGGCCCAGTGCGGGTTGGTGGATGACAAATAACTTAAAAAGATTCTAGGTACATGTCCGTCTCCTCACGATGTTTTCCATCACCGTTTCAAGTTAATGGCATTACGCACATGACTTCGAAAACACAGTGGTGCGGATCCGGATACCCCGCGTTTTGAACCCTGGGTCTCCGGAGCGGCAATCGCCGTTTTCCTGATTAGATCTTTTTGACTTTTTGATTAACTTGACTAAAATGAATCCATGTAAAATGGTGATGACGTAAGTAATGTTACAACAAAGTATTATTACTCAAATATATTATGTACCTACTGTAAATGTTATTATCAGTTTTTACCATTCATGGTAAAAATGCTCGAAATATATTTAAGATAATATACCATTACATATCCATACATCCAGAGAAATTACAGGACTTAGATATATGATATCTTAGATCTCTGGGTGACAAGCGCAGTGCAGTGCTAGGTAATGATTTGGACTTTTCAAGTTCCAATAGCTGCGTGTCACTGTGCTGTTACATGGCAGGTATGTTGCTTACCATCAGGCACATGTCCTGCTCGTCTCGTCACTCTATGCTACAATAAAAAAACATAAATATACTTTTCATATTAATGTTATGATTGTCAATAGAGTTTTTTTAATTTAAATTTTCTGCCATAAATAAATATTGGTGGACATTGTGGCGTGACTGGCCTCGTGGCTTAATGGGTAGTAGTAGCTCTGCCTGCGAAGCCGAGGGTTGTGGGTTCGATTCCCACCCAATGCAAATATTTGTGTGATGAATTCAAATGTTTGCACTGCGTCTGGTTGTTTCTATGTATAATAAGTATGTATTTAAAAACTATACAAGTATTTTATCAGCTATGTGGCCGCTATCGTACAAGCTTTGCTTAGTTTGGGGTCAGATGGAGTTGTGTGTGAATTGTCCACCACCAATAGATAGATAACTCTTTATTGTAACACAAAAACAGAAACATTACAGTAAAACACTTACAAACTAGCACCATAAATGGCGGCCTTATAGCTTAGAGCAATATTTAATATTTAAAAATTATATTGTCCACACAACACCATCTAGCCTCAAACTAAGTAAAACTTGTATTATATGAGCTAGATACCTGATATAATACTAACATAGTTGTAAATATTGTACATAACGGCTCCCAGACACCTAACAAATATTTGTATTCATCACACAAATAACGCTCTGGGTGGGAATCGAACCCATGACCTACGGCTTTACAGGCAGTCTTACTGCAAACTAAACCACTAGGCCCGTCAAATATAAATAAATTAATTAAAATAAACAAATTTATTACAGAATAAAACTAATAAAACTTTAATTTCGATTTTATTATTTGGAATGATAATTATAAGTACCTATATAAAGTTAAACAAACAATTTAATCTTAGCCTAATACAATTTTACACAGAACAAGAAATGGCTAATATTTTTCTGGTTTATAATTTTTAAAGATTGCCGAAAAAGCCTGCACCATTCATGAAAATCGGTTTTGATGCTCGCCAGCTCCTCAATTCTTTGCCGGTGCATTTCTGACAAGCTTGTTCTGAGACCAGATGGAGTGACTATATATGATGGCTGGTGGCTGGTGGAGGTTGAAAACGTAAGGCCGAGGATCGGGCTGAGTGGCCTATGATAGGAGAGGCCTATGTCCAGCAGTGGACGAACACAGGCTGATGATGATGAATAGAACAGCCTTTCCGGTACTGAGCCATCAGATAGGCGTGATGGCTGCCGTCGATGTTCTTTGGACTGGCGGGACCTATAACAAGACAAAACTATAATTAAATTAGTAGTGCTTTTACCCTACTGCAAGGGTTATGTTTTTCGCGCGTTCCAGTATTTTCCAGTCTGGATAGATTTTGATAATAAATGTAATAATCTCTGGGTGACGAGCGCAGTGCAGTGCTGCAGGTAATGATTTGGACTTTTTATGTTCCAATAGCTGCGTGTCATTGTGCTGTTATGTGGCAGGCATGTTGCTTACCATCAGGCACATATCCTGCTCGTCTCGTCGCTCTATACATGCTCTCTGGACTGGCGGGACCTATGACAAAACAAATCTATGATGAAATTTGTAAGGAATGTTTAGATAACCTATAGAGCAATCATTGTAGTTGATCAATTATTACTTTTAATTTTAATATAAGTCTAAAAGTCTATGCTGCTCAGCATAGAGAGACCCCCTTTTTGTAGCCACAGTTGGGGTTCGGCCTTCTCTCTCTGTTGCATGTATAAGAAACTAGTAACATTTTATAAAACTTGAAAGCTTAACGGTTTAAGTGTTATTTTTAGGATTGTTCCTATACAATACGTTTACGATTTTAGACATTAGTTTTGCAATAGATATTTTAAATGACAAGGATGGCAACCAACTATTCAACACTGACAAGTAAACATAAAAAGAGATAGGTACCCCCTTTTATACATTATCAAACATCCGGGCTTAGGATTTATAAAAATGGAAAAAAACCTCAGGAAATACCAACACTCTTGCTGATGTCTGCGGTTCGCCAAATCAATCTCCCATTATAAATATCATTGTTTATTCCCTGCTTGTTGTTGTGAGTTGCTGTTTTATGAGTGATATTATATCCTTTCATCTGTGCATACCTAGAATAATAAAACAAATTGAGATATGCAAAATGTAGATAAATTACATAAGTATTTATGTATTAGTACATAGACACCACTAGGTGTAAGAAGTATATATTTTTAATAATTGCAATAGTGTGGCTCACTTGTATCTTTTTTTATTCACTTCCACATTTTATTTATAATTCAATAACTGTTAGGTATAATTAAAGGTTCAACTTTAAGTAGTCAAGCGCCAAGAGGATGAATTATTATACTTACTTTTTATCATAATTTTGTGGATTTGGAACACTGTCCCAAGTTATTGAGTGTGGTACACAGTGTGGAGAGGTTCTCATAGGTGATAGAAACGCACATATGCCCTTCCACGTCTCAGTATTCCTTGAGGCAATACGATATACATCCAGAAAGTCCAAGAGAGTTTCAAGTTGCGCTGGTCCGCTGGTGCCGGTGTAAATGTCATTTTAGAAGTCATCTCTCAAAACCCGAATGTGTCAACACTATAACCTAATTATGTTCTCGTGAACCCAAAAGGGACTTAAGCGCTGTTATAATCGTAATATTGAACCCAACGTACAATTTGTACTACTGATGCATTTCACTTTTGTTGATATTATTTATCGTGTACATAGGTTATTTACAACAACTTGAAAATACATCACAATTATCACAGCAAAAAAGTAAAAGTGTGCTTGTATATTTCTAACACTTCAAATTTGTTATTTCTTTTACGTTGATTTGAGAAAGTAACATAAAAACTAAAAACAAACTGATTTTAAGCAAGATTTAGTATTGTTTATTTTGGATGACCATAACCTAGACACGTCTTTTTTTTCCTTATTGGCACTTAGTGTTTTTTGTATTTGTCACGATACAGTTGAAATATCGAAATCATGCTTGTTAAGTGACTTTTCAGAAATAATATACAAAAACTAAAGTAAACATACGTTTTTCTTTATTTATATTGTGTTTATAATTGATAATTCGATAGATATATTACAATTAAAAGAAAAAATCAAAAACCGATAAAACCGTTTTGGTTAGGACATCACTAAGGTTTCAAATCATTCGATCCGACCCTCAGCCGACCTAAGTCTATGACTTCCGACCGAGATGTATCGATCCGATTGTTTTTCGTGGTAGGCTACAATTCGATTAATCGGACCGCTGTCGGTCGGACCCGATCAATCGGAGTTTGTTTTCGTAGTTGACCTGCTCAACAGACGGTTACTGTTACATTGTTAGCGGAAACATTAACATGCAACATGTGAAGATCATAACAGACAGGTTACCAGTACGAAATAATTAGGTGTTACACAGTAATGTTGTTCTTGTAAAAATTGCTTCAGTTAGTGCGTCAGCTAGATCATGGAAAAATACGGGACACGTATCTTTTGTTTTCAACTTCATGCCATCAAACTTCCAGAGTGGGGGGGTCGTGACGTCACTCGTGGGTATACATCGTACCCACAAGTGACGTCACGCGAAAATTCTAAGCACTGGGATCATCGTAATTTTTTGTTCGTGAAACAAATTAAAAAATACGTGAACAATATTTTTTAGCAATCTAGCTGACAGACTAATCAATTTTTTTAGGATTGTAAGTAGGCTATTTGACTACCATATACATATATTTTAATTTTGTTGTTGTTTTGTGTTGTCAGGTGTACAGCGACAAGCTGACGGAGCTGCGGACGGAGGGCGAGCCCATCAAGCAGCGCCGGCTCGAGTTCGAGTTGCGCCCCGGCGCGATAGAGGACTACGCGTCCTCCGTGCAGCTCACCAACAAGGCGGTCGACCAGTACAAGTGAGTACTGTTCAGTACTAATACGGCAGCGGCCCGTTGTGGCTTCGCTCGGATATATTTTGTGAAAACTTCTTTTGGCGCGCCACGGACAGATGTTTCGTGGGCTGTAAATTGAATTCTAGCGTCACGGTCGGACTGATAAGAAATATTCGGGTAAACTCGGGAACATGGCCATTGGCCATCTAGATGGAAACTGCTCTCGGCCACGCCCTCCGGTTTCACCCGCGTAGTTTCCAAAGTAAACTATCAAATTCTGAGTTATACGTTTTTACTTCTATCGACAGTGTCTATGACTGCCAATTTTTTCTATAGTATGGGCTATAAAATGTAATAAAGACTGGTAAAGACAATCTGGAAGAGATTGCTCTCAGCAATAATGCCGTAATTTGTGGCGCTAGTTCATAATTTTTGTTCAGATTTTTCATGGGCTGCGAATCACGTTCGTAAAAAGTGAATGATTCGTACGGGTTACCTCGGGACCGCCGAAGAAGCATGTGATAGCATATATACGCCTTAGCACTCGGGGATCAAGTACATATCCAACCGTGAAAGAATTTTTGAAATCAGTGCAGTAGTTCTTGAGATTAGAGCGTTCAAACAAAACACTTCTTCGGCTCCATAATATTGGTTTAGGTTTTTATTGAAGTGAAAACTTCTCTTGGTGCACCACAGACTACACATGTTTTTTTAATTTATTCTTGGCCATGTACCTATACTCTTTCAGCCGCATCTGACCCTGTCGTGTCGCGGTGTTAACTATATAGTCTAGTCAACAAGTTCAAAAACGTGCAAAATAGACATAAAGCTCCTAGAAACAAGTATGATACCTCATTCGATTCGGAATGACGTCTAGAAAAAATGTTTTAAGGGTTTTTTATTTTAGCACAAATAATTGCGATAGTTATTAACAAAATAAGATTACAAAATGAAGGTTTTTAGGTATATCTTAATAATTTCGTAACTAATGATACTTCAGATATTTTGAAAAAATATCCTGAAAGAAGAGGAAATTTCCAACATAAAGGTTTAACTCCTAGAACTCTATCTTTATTATTAATACACTTTTTTAACACTGCAAGTAGAGCTCCGCGAGGCCGCTACAGCATAGACGCGGGGTCTAAAAAACCGGCATATCATCTAAAATATTGATTTTACAGTATTAAATTTCAATGTAAGGAATAACTAAATACCTTCATTTTGTAATCTTATTTTGTTAATAACTATCGCAATTTTTTATGTGCTAAAAAACCCTTAAAACATTTTTTCTAGACGTCATTTCGAATCAAATGAGGTATCACACATGTTTCTAGGAGTTTTATGTATATTTTGCACGTTTTTGAACTTGTTGACTAGACTAATAGTTAATTTATAAGATCTAATCAACTATATTTTTAGTTATTAAAATTACATATTCATTGGTTTTTAATATTTTAGTTTTCACTTCTGCCGTGTGGTCTTAAGCACACGCACACATTTTTTTTAGACGTCTCGCTATTGTGATTACACAATTGTGATTTTGTAATCCTTGTCTCACCGAAGGTAACGATGTATGTTAACGCGTGTGGATGTGGTATTCCAGGGCGGGCGACGCTAAGTACGCGCACCTCGCCGAGAACGACATCCAGAAGGTGGCGGAGGCGGCGCGCAACGCGCTCAGCTGGCTGGAGGCGGCGCGGCAGGCGTGCGCGCACACGCCGCGCCACCTGCCGCCGCCGCACACCACGCACCAGATCCGGCAGGAGCGACAGGTGAGTGTCGCCGGACGCCGAGAACCCACCGGACTGTGGACGTGGGAACACCACGTCCTGACTACAAAGTTTTGAACATCGCCGCAAAATTTCTAGTTTATCTGGTTTTTTATCGCAACTGATCTGCGTGATCTGGTCCCACCTTGCCCTTTCTTCTATCGGACTTCTCGTAACTCAAAAAAGCGACATCGTTTCATCGGTTGATGTTTCAAAAACACGAACGAAGATATTTAATTCCAAGTTTGTGATAAGAACCTCTAGGTTATAGAATGCGTTGCCTGAGTGGGTTTTCCCCGATAGTTACAATCTTGGCGTCGTCGAATCGAGGGTGAATCGGTCTAGGTAAGCACGCTCCATCGTAGATCGCATCGTCGCTTAACATCAGGCGAGATGGTGGTCAAGTGCGAACCTATAATAGTTAAAAAAAAAAACACATCGACAGACTGTGTGCCCAAAGTAAGCAGTGCGAGCTTTGCACTGAAACTGGTATCCCGAGTGGTGTCTGCAAATGTGTCTCGTGAGTAGTGGTACTTTGCCACAGTGCAGTCTCGACTACAGTACGTCGCCCAGCACGCAGCAGAGAAAGATATTCTTGTAACATACGAAAAACTGACAAGCTGGATAGTATATTACACTCCCTCACGAAATCGGAGAAGCTGATTCACATTATGGAACCGGAAGCTTATGCTAAAGTGAAGTTTCGGCAGCTTCAAAAACAGATTAAAATGCTGGAAAGAATCTATCTATCTATTTACGGAGCAATTAGATTTTTGTAGTCACCACGCCTATTATTATAGACAAAATCAAAAGTAAGCAAAGCAAACCCCCATTTGTAATGGTGAAATTGACGTTACAGAACTTCGAGAGCACAGTGAACCCAATCCTGAACAAGCCGAAGCCTAAAGAGAAGACGCCGCCGCCTCCGCCCACGGCCGGCGACGGGCAGACGGACAAGCCGGCGCCCAATGCGGAGCAGATGGACGTCGAGTGAGACGCACCGAGCGCGGTGCCACCCCCTCGCAACACCGAACCAAACACGACACCAACTCATTCGGACCGGCCTACAAACTAACGTAAACATAAATGCGATAGTGGCGACACCTTACAGCCGGCCAGATAAGTTTGATGATACACATCTCACGCGTACTTATCTACCAACTATTTGTAATGAGACCCTTAAAGCGCCTGGATAACGAAGAATGCTGCAAGATTTTAATTTCCGACACCTCCCATTCTATCAACGCAAAATATGCCTTATGGCAATGATTTATAAGTCTGAATTTAAAGGAAAACATTCCTCAGCATGCTCCGTTATCGATGAGTGAGGTGTACTTGTAATAATTGCAAGTGTTTCATTGTAGATATAGAGTTGCACTATACGCCGTTGTTCGGTCTTGCGATGTAACTGCCGCCTCGCACTAGGATATACACATATAGAAAACTCTCGTTTAAATTATAGTGATATTTATTTTTATTTACGTTATGGTATGACAAGCGAGTCATCTCCGTATCGCATATTTCTATGAACCATCTAATGTGATGAATATTTCAAATTTCAGTGTAACCCGAAGAGTATTAATTTGATTTATAGCATTTTGCCTACATTTGATTTACTGCATTTTTTATACTTCTTGCAATTATATAATTTAATTAATTCAATGTGATAGCTGTCGAAGGATAACTACTAGCAAATTAATACTTGTGAGTGCATTATACAAAACATAGGATTAAATGATTTGGAGGATGTTTCGAACAATACACTTGCATTAACTGTTCATTCATTTTTTTATAAAGATGAAATACTTATTGCATAATTCAATTGCTTACATGTCCTTTTGATTCCAAAGTAAGATAATAAAATTAATTAAAAATTTTGCTGTTCTTGTCAAATAAACTGTAGCAAAAAAGACAGTACAATTTTAATTTCCTTTCTAGTTTCTAAATTTACCTTTAGTATATTCTACTACAAATATATAATATAACAGCTAATTTTGTTTTAAAATATTACAATATAGCTGTATTTACTTCACATATATAAAAACTGGTTTCGTTTGATTTTTTTTTTCATTTATTTGCCGGACAAAATTATGACTTAAGATGTAAGTAGATAGGTACAAAATATAAAAAGGGGTAGCAACTTTTACATTACACTTTTGACAGTGTGCTTTTTATTAAGGTGTAAAGACCCTCAAGACGTGAATGGCGATTGTAAATTGTATTGTTAATAAGTTTTAGATACTACTGAACTTAAGACTTTCACATATATCTGAGCTGCACTTAAGCCAAGCAATCCACAGAGTAATCTATGGATTACTCTGCCATTAAAGCAATAATATTTTAAAAAAATCACAACTGTGTTAAGTGCGAAAAATCACCATTCTGTTCTTACTGCATTTTAGAATGCAGACTAGACTGTCACTGCCATTTTATTAAAATAAATATTTCATTACAATGATTACTATAATGCTTGTAAAACTGTAACAGCCTACTTAAATAAATAAGGCTCTAATTTAAAAACGCGTTTTACAAAATTAGTGCTTGTGTGTCCTTCAGTAAGGAAAATCCTAATCCTAATACAAAAATCCTATAACACAAATTTCAGGATGTAAGTGAACTCTTGTGAATTCTTGAATCAAAATAGTATGATTTGCATCCCTCAAATAAAATTACAAGACAGTGTTCAAATGAATTTTCATGATAGTTTAGAACTACATAAAAGCAATGCTTCTGACTGTATTATTGTGTAGATTTCCGGCACTATAATGTACCATAATATCTTGTATGAAATGATGAACAGCAGGAGAGGAAATGTCCTATGTTGTACATTTTAAATGAAATGGTTTGACCATTATAACAATGTTTATTTGTGCATTTTTGATGTTAAAGCTTAGTAAACAAATTACTAAACCACTTAAATTTTGTTTTCTTTATCTCAAAATACTTTGCACCTTTTGTTGTATTGATAGACATTACCCAAAACTATCTATATTCAAAACAGTGAAAAAAAATGTTTTAACGTAGCTGGTTACGAAAGGGGCTGAAGGGATAGAATGTAACTACTGAAGCTGTTTTGTTGGCTAGAACATCCATCATTTTCACAAGTGTGAAAATATCATCTTTTTTAAAGATACTTTTCTTAACAGGAATTACAAAGGGTGGGTTCCCAACGAGTCACACTGTTACTCGTTGCAACTTTCTCTACTAGTTTACATTCCCATCGAGTGACACTGTTATGCTAGTGTGACTCGTTGGGAAAAAAAATCCCAACGAGTCACACTGTGACTTGTTGGGTAAAAAGAACCCAAATATGATGCACTCATTGCACATTTCGAATCAAGACGCTTCATTATATTCTTTTAAAAATGACATAAAACAGGCAAATGCAATAAAAAGTAAAAAAGCCAACAAAACTATGTTAAAGGACGAACTTATCCAAGACGCCCAGCTGGAATTAATTCAAGGTGAAGTAACAGTGGGACATGTTTTAGAAATTTTGCTAAATTAAGTAAAAGGCTATTATGATATTTATTGAATTTTATAAATTATGTACCTAAGTTTGATTGTGATGCAAAGTGAGTCAAGTTAACCATAGGTGAATTTTGTATCCCATTAGCTCTGAAGTGGCGCACCGTGTAAGACTGGTCTCCTGCCTTTGCTATACTTGTGGTGAGGCGATATGTACAGCAAGGCACATATTAAATTTGTGGGATGCAAGGTGCTCCTTAATAAGGGTCATTACTCACAGCGCCATGACAGAGTACTTGAAATCATACGTGAAGCCGTAAGCACAGAATAAAAAAAATATTAGTACAGAACCCACACTTACCAAAAACAATTATATAAATAGCGACTCTTGCTGAGACACAACAAAGTTCAATTCAGCTCGCAATACCTGTCGCGATTTTCAAATAAACATTTGCGCTCTTTCTAACGCGTAACTCTGTCCCTGTCTAGCGCGGAGGGTTTACGACATATCTAATAACAAAATGCGCGGGAATCGTTTTGCGCGAGCGCTCAGCCGTGCGTCCGACAACCGACTGTCACTTGTTTCCAGCGCTTCTACCGCCTAACAAATAACGCTTTGACGCTTTGGCATTGCCGTCTCTTTCATTTCAAGCGAGAAGAAAAGACACAGCAATATCAAAGCGTTTTTCGTTAGGCGGTAGATCCCCTGGAAGGAACGGTCTAGCGGTAGGCTAAAAACGCGCGAACTATTTTTTTTTTTTTTTAATAAAGAGTGACGAGACGAGCATGTCATGTGCCTGATGGTAAGCAACATGCCTGCCACATAACAGCACAGTGATACGCAGCTGTTGGAACATGAAGAGTCCAAATTATTACCTAGCACTGCACTGCGCTCGTCACCCAGAGATCTAAGTTGTTATATCTCTAAGCCCTGTAATTTCTCTGGAAACATTGCCCTTCAAACCGGAACACAGTAATGTTTGCACATTACTGCTTGGCGGTAGAATAATTGGCAAAGGTGTGGTACTTCCCCAGGCGGACTCTGCTAAGAGTCCTACCACTACATAACTACTTACTACATACTTACATACTTGAGCGAGTGAGGGTGCACTGCCGTAAGCCTTTCGGTAGCTAGAGCCCAAAAGGGATTTGATGACAAACAAAAGACAAATTAACTTTGTAAAAGAAGGCTCAACTTCAAACTCCAAAAGAACAAGCCTTACTCAATACTGGGTTCAGCACCTGATTGGACTATTTTAATGGACACGTATGAAAAACACTACAAAATCCCAGAGGATGTGGGTGTTTCGTCATCCAGACCGGACATTTTCCTTTTTTCTAGGGCTACGAAACGCATAGTCCTTGTAGAACTTACCGTACCGTGGGAAACTAATATACCTAAAGACCACGCGATGAAACGAAATAAGTATTACGAACTACAAAACGAATTAACAAAAAATGGCTATGTAGTTCATTTATACGCTGCCGCTGCAGAAGTAGGAGCGAGAGGTATACCAGCAAAATCTCTCTATAACCCGCTTAAAGACCTTGGCTTGTCCAGAAGTGCAGTAAGTTCTATACTAGAACGAGTATCTAAAGCTGCACTAGTAGGATCATGTCGGATTTGGCTGGGCAGGGAGAGAAGTACCTACTAGTAGTGAAGGTGAGTGTTGACGTACGTCACCAAAAGAGGCCCCTTTTAAACCTACGCCCGAATCACAAGTCTTGGGGTATATTCGAGATTTCTCTCTCTGCCACACGATGGACCCGGCACCCGCACGGTGAATCCATGGAATGCTAAGAAGTTCGTCTCTCTATGTTTCAAAAACAGTAACTCAGTTGATTGTGATCATTATTAGGCCTCAGAAGTTAAGTTTCTACCTTTGTTGATTGTGATAATTATGTAGTCTCTAAAATGTAGTACCTACCAAAGTTGTAAGTGATAATTATTAAGTCGAGTTTTGAGAAAAGAAGTGTGTGTGTACTTATATACGCACGTAAAAAGTTAATACTTGTTCTTTTTATTCCTCGTGTGAAAAATTCTAACTTCAATTATAGAAATATATTATCTTCAATGCAAAGAAGTATTAACTTGAAGTTTGGTCCAATGTTTACTAGCCAACTACGGGGAATCAGTTTTTCTGTTCGTGACAGTGTTTGCGCGTATCGTAAAAAATATTCTCATCATTTTACACTTACGCACCAAAGTACAACAAAGAAGTACAATTTCAAAAAATATTAGATTTGTGTACACACAAATGGAAGGGAGTAACGTGATGAATAAAATTGAAAAATTGAAGGCAAAAACGATCTAAAAGTTTTAAATTGTTAATCGTAAAAGCAGAAAAACTATTATAAGTTCATCGAGAAAGACTTTGTGAATTTTTATTGTTAAAAAAATTGTTTGGTTTTGTTATTTTAAAAGAATACATAACTCATAACTCATTTTTCATTTATTTTACCAATTTCAATACGATCACTTCTTCCGCATGATAAAGTCCCAACCAGTCACACTGTGACTCGATGGGACTTTTTTCCCAACCAGTCACACTGTGACTCGTTGCAACTTTCTTTACTAGTTTATATTCCCAACGAGTCACACGGTTACGCACGTGTGACTAGTTGGGAAAAAAAATCCCAACGAGTCACAGTGTGACTCGTTTGGTGTTACTCGTTGGGAACCCACCTTACAAACAAAGCCAGAACTAATAGACTACAGGCCTGTGAACAAAATTTATGAGTCCATGTACAACCAGTAGACCTATGTAGGATGATAGAAGGGTATGAAATAATAACATTTAGCACCATTGAAGTCTACTTAGTACTTAGTTGCATCAAAGTTTAGCACTATGGCATGCCTGTGTGTCACTTGAATCGGAACATGGTTCAAATTCAAATGCCCATCATGACTATGGAGCGTAGAAGTTAAGGAATTTCATCTCACAATGTAGAAAAATCCAAAAAGTGACTACTTAGTTGTATGAAATCAATAACAGTTCAAAAATCTTCCACAATGGAAGACTTCGCTGGTGTAGATAAAGACGAATGGTATAGTGCGCGCGACTGGTGGGGCTGGTGGCGTACTTAATGTTGCCTGGTTAAGCTAATAGGTTTGCCGTTCATTGAGAAATTTCAACTTCAGAAACACGGAGCGAGCTCGTCTTCTAGCTGTAGCCGAAGCTGAGTCAGGACATTGGCTCCATATTTTAACGTCTAAAAATTTAGGATCTATCCTAGACCCTAACAGTCTGCGCGTAGTGACGGGGTTTCGCGTGGGAACTAAGTTGTGCGAGCCTCATCGCTGCCTGTGCGGCCGAGCCGTGGATCAATTCGGACGTCATGGGCTTTCGTGTGTAAAGAGTGCCGGTCGGCAATTTCGTCATTGGTCAAAAAATGACTTAGTCAGACGGGCACTCTCTAGAGCACTAATACCTTTGATATTGGAACCGAGCGGAATGTTGACGGATGGTAAGCGACCTGACGGGGCAACCCTAGTACCTTGGTCTCTAGGCAAGGTGTTGGTATGGGACGCTCCTTGCGTAGACACCTTGGCACCGTCTCATGACAGTAATTCCGCTCGTAATGTCTGAGTTACAGCCGAACAGGCATAATTAATTAAATCTAACAAATACTCCCAGCTCAGCGCACACTACTTATTTTTTGCGCTGGCTGTGGAGACCATGGGCCTGTGGTCGTCCGATATCGATAATCGTTAAAGATATTTTGAAGCGTTTGGTCCTCGCCACAGAATAAATATTTCCTCGCCTCAGGGGATCCCAAGGCTGGCACTTACTTTGCTCAAAAGCTGAGTTTAGCTGTCCAAAGAGGCAACGCTGCCAGCATTCTGGGTTGAGCATCACTCTCTGAATCAGAAGAAAACATTATGTACGTTTAAACACTGCGAGGTTCTGTTCAAAAATGCAAGAAATAACGACACATAAGTGTGCACACTCACCGTCACGACAGTAGGCACCACGACACGTAAATGTATGTTTCCGCCTTTAGCTAAAGCTTACTGACCTCAGATACTTACGGAAGGCGATGGTTCTGAATTTGTTGTGTCAGAAGGCGACGATGTATCGATAGACATTGAGTTTTGAGTATCACGCAGGGCCGAGCCGCCCCTGTGTGCGAAGTGTGCGGCGCACACAGGCGCCAAGACAATAGGGGCGCCAGCGCAGCCAGCGAATTTATTTTTTACACTTACGCAACACTATGTTTTTTATGATAGAGTATCGTCGATTACTAAGTAGGTAGGATAGGCGCAACATCTGCCTAGTTAAGTAACAATAAAAAAATTGCTAAGTTGCTATAGTTTATTGTAAGATGTTTAGGTTTGTGGTTTCATTTTACGGTTTGGATTTTGTTTTACATTCATTACGGTCTCAGCTTTAAAGTTAAAAGAACCGCCGCGCCCTGAGTTTGTTTATTTAATTGGGATTATAAACGCAACTCGATATGACGTGTATCGCACAAGTAGAGTGGTGTCACAGGGGTTCCCTGATTTTAATGAACAAGTGACCCAAAACAATGGAACAATCATTTTTCAAAAGTGTGTGTGCAAGGTACAAGTTCGTTTTAAAAATATTTGTGTTTCAAATTCCTACTGAAACCGCTTAGTAGTTTCGATGTTACGGTAAATATTTGTTCCCTAAAGAATTTTGCACTTTTTTGGGTTAAAAAGTAGTTTATGATCAATTACAGTGGAATGAACTGCCCGTGGAAATAAGACGTGCCCAGTCGCTTGAAGTCTTCAAGCTTAGGGTAAAAGATTATTACCTGCACTTAGGGTAATTAAAGCTGCCTCTGAATATTTTTGTATATTTTATTGCAATTGTTATTCAAATGTACGTATGGTATTTATTTGTACAAACTCGTAGTTTATATAGTTTATTATTATATTTGTTTATGGTAAATAATAATTTAGTTTTTGTAGGTTTTTAAATATTATCCAAAGTGTTTTTTTTTTTTTTGTTTATGTAAGTGTATATATATACATTATATTATATTTGTTAATGTGTCAATGTATTTGTTATTATCATATTTATGTATTATTATTTTTCCTAGTTCCTATAAATGTGTTTTACTTATTACTGTTTAGATTAATTTTTAAGGGCCATATTTGGTATGCCATTTCCTGTCCTTGCACGGTTGCCTGGTAGAAATCGCTCTGAGCGATAAGGCCGCCAATTAAATGGCTGTAGTATTATTCTTTGTTTTGTGTAATTTTATGTTCTGTTTTGCTTTGTTTGTGGCTTTTTAATAAAGAATTATTGTATTGTATTGTACAGACTAAAAAAATATCTGTATGTAAAATTTCAGCCAAATCTGTTAATAACCCATTCCTATTTTATAGTTAATATTTGTTCTTTAAGGAACTATGTCCTTTTTTGGGATAAAAAGAAGTTAATGTGTTATTCTATGTGTGTTACACTACCACGTCAGAACAACAAAACGAATTAGTTTGATATTTGAAACACATTTGTTTTATAATGTGACATATCAGCATATCACATAGAATAGGTACTTATTATCCCGGAAAAATTATAGTTTCATAAGAAAGTCATAATTTTTATCAAGTCGGAACAGTTTCACGTATTTAGTGCAAATTTAGCAGGATAAGCAGCCCGCTAAATGTTCCCACTTCAGGGACTCGAGGCCTTCTCTTACAAGGAGAGAGTCAAGGCCATAATCCACCACGCCAGCCCAGTGCGGGTTGGGTTAGGTTAGGTTGGGGTACAGGGTGTTTTCCTTCGCCGTTGTTAATTTAGCGGCATTATGCACGTGGCTTCAAAAATACTGTGGTGCCCGTAGGATTTTAACCATGGGGTCCGGAAGTCGCCGTTCTCCCGACTAGACCGGCCGTTACTTATTAAAAGTTGAATTTTGATAAAACAGTCAATTTCTACACATACCAAATCTATGCGGATAAAGTCGCGGGTATATAATATTTGTTTCCTAAGGAATTTTTCGGAATTATTTGTAGCTTATGTGCTACTGCAGACTGTAAACTATCTGTGTTTCAAATTTCAAATCAATCCGTTTAATCGTTCAGAGCTCCTACCATTGACAATTATAATTAGTGGGATATTTGGATGTTCGTTGCTCGATCACGTCGGAACATACGAACGGGTCGGGTTTAAATTTTAGCACAGAATATAGCCTGGAATAGTATATTTACTACCACGGGAAAATATCAGGAATGGGACCTGCGTGGGTAAAGGGTAATACGGTGTGACGTGTACTATTTTGTGGCGGCGGCGATCTTGGGTTTAAAATGTATTACAGTTTAAAGTATTCTACTAGTCAAGCTCTATAATTTAATACCCATATGGAAAGAAGTTATGAAGAGTTATTTTATCCGCAATTTTGTGGAAGCGGCCATTTTGTATCTCTCCAATAGATCTGCCTCGGATTGAGGCAGCCGCTCGACCCGAGGCTGCCTCGAATGGATACCCAGCTGATTACCTACCTCCAGTATCCCAACGTTTATCTCCAGATACCAGGACAGCAGAAATATGAAAGAGTTGCATTTGCCTCTAGGTATAAGTACCAGAGCAACAGAAAGCAGAAGGAGCATTAGAAATGAATAAAAACACCGAACACAAACACACCCTTGTCACATTAGTTCTAGTTCCGAATTTTGCCGCGCGCAGAGTTCAATGCCGCGCACTCAATGAATGCCTGCCAATTCTAGGACTATTTTATTTTCTAAATCGCCTCCTCCCGGCTCAGCGCATCCACCATGACTGCATTTCTGTCCTTGATGGCCATTTGCATATTGAACTCTTGGATGGTCTTCGGTGATGCAACCAACGCTCGCCGCACGAACCGACCAATGGCGTCGTCGGTGTCGTCAGCGTAGTATCAGATATCAGATAATCATTTATTTCCTTACAATTCACTTATAACTAAATTTTTTTTTGGAAACCAGGTTTTTTTGTTACATTGCTTCGCTTCGAGATATCGATGGACCCCAAACTAGGCAAAGCCTGTATCTTGGGCGCCCACTGTTCGTGATGTACAAATTCCTTTTTAAACGCGACTAGCTGAAGATGTCATGAACAAACTGTAGAAATACTGTAAAGTAATAAAGTATATGAAGTTCCCCGTGTGCCGTGAGATTGCAACAACCGCATGGGGCACGCTCTCGTGCAGATTTATGTTTGCCTTGGTTTTGGTTGCGATTACCGACTCGTATGCTAGTCCCTGAGCTTCATGGATGGTAAGGATGCGTGACCCGGTGCCTGACCCTGGTTTGTCAGGGTCTCTTTCTCCTCTTTAGTGTGAGCTAAAAAGAGGGTGTTGGGTATTTGCGCTCTTTTATACCTTCTGTGCTTAGGGACTTTATACGGGGCGCTGCGGAGTACATACCGGAGTATATTTCCCTCAGCGCATATTATGCGACGTCCATTGGGTTTCGATGTGTGCAGAGCAACTCCTGGTTGATCTTTGTTACCAGGTTCGGGCGGTGATACCTCATTTTGATGAGATTTTCCCTATCGATGTAAGGCAACTGATTGACGTCTCCGATGAGGACAATCTCACCAACACCAGACAGCCTTGAAGCCATCACAATGGCTCCAAAATTGTTCATGAGAGCTTCGTCCACCATGAGGCGACTGAAACTTTCTCTTCCGAAACCATTTACCAGATCAGAAGCTATGGTTCGCACTCTGGTTTTAACCAGGTTTCGACATGGTGCGATAGCTTTTCTCTTAGATCTTTTGCTGCCTCTGTTGTTGTGGTGATGATGGCGTCCTTATCCACAACAAAGTGTCTTATCACCTATGTTGTCTTTCCACATCCTGGAACTCTGTTGACCCACTGTATTCTCAGTACCTCCCAGTTTTCCCAACCAGCTTTGACGTTTGAGTTCCTTTTGATGGTCTTGGCCATCCCTAGGATCTTATCGTCCAGCATAATCTTGGTGCATCGGGCAGTAACTACAATTGGGTCGTTTTGTGGTGTCGCATAAACAGGCACGCGCGGTCTGTCTCTATATCATTCAGTGTCACGAAGCCATTTTCTGTACTGTAAGCTGCCATATACTGTCCTGTCATGGTTCCCTCGATGACCCGGGAAGTGACATTATTGTAAATAGCTGCTTCGATCTCCTCGAGTTCCGCCTTTAAGAGGCTTTCACTTCCTGGCCTATAAAACTGCATGATGTTTTCGCAGGTCTTGAGGTTGACTTCTCTTGTCGCTCTCAGTGTGGCTATGAATTCGATAAAGGCGTTACGTGCATGACTCCGTGGCTCCGAGACCGTGACATAGCGGGGTGGTTCAACCAGTCCCATGTCGGCTCTGGTGCGGCTAATTAGTTGCTGTGAAGCTGCTTTGGGGGTCTTTGACGTCAAGGAGATGAGATTCGGAGTACGCTCCTTGCTGCTGCGTTGAAGGCCGTCACGAAAGCCGTGATGGTACCTCGACTGCCGCTTTAATTGGCTGCGAATTTTTCCGCAGCTGCCCTCTGCTGTGCTCGCAGGTGAAGAGTATGTTTATTGATTTCATTTAAAATTTACCTCGATGTTAAAGTGGCATCACCCTAAAACCCTAATTTTAATGCATTTGGTCGGCCACTTTTTCGTGTGTGTAGATGATACTCCTTAGCCTCTACACTCCATAATCATGACGGCCTTCGATCGGTGTTGTATTGAATGTAACACTTCCCTTGTCAAAGTCAAACAGCTGATCCATCACCCATCTGTCGGTGGACACCGCGACTGTCACTGAGTGATGCCATATCAAATTTATTTAACACATATTAGGTAAATTTCATGATAAGTTTTTCAAAGATTCAAATACTTTTTCTCAATTTCACCGAGTGTGAAATGGCCTTCATTTTATGATTTTTTTTTAACAAAATGAAACATTGACATTGACTATGACGAAATGTGAAACTATCTTTGAGACCGGTCTATTTGCATCAATCTTGAAAACAGTAATTAGCATTAGTCATTCAAAATTATATAACATTGACAGACCTCGGATATAAGATTGACAGTTATCGGCTGTGAGTTTGCTCACTGAACTGCAGGTCGTGGGTTCGATTCCCAACCTTTGCAAGCATTTGCATTGCAGCTGCATTTAATTGGTGAGGCCTTTTTACAGCTTCTTTGTTCAGATTTGACATTATTTTATTATAGTGGAACAATGTTCCTTTTCGTGAGTTGCGAAAGGGGGCTAGACGGAAAAAAATAACACAAAAAGTTCTAACGACACTTTTTGCTATGTAACGACACCTTTTGCTATATAACAACTAAAAATTTGCTATACAAATTTTCTGTTCTATCGGCAGTTCTATGACTGTCGATTTTTGTTATACATTTATGCATCCCCGCCATGTAGCGACGTATGTCGGGCTCGACACCCTGGTGCCAGACATGGTGTCCCTACCGACTAAAACCCCCAAAGATTTCTCATGCATGGCTATTGGTCAGGGTCGCAGGGTCACTTTTGACAACCCTGTCAACGATCCTGACCCACTTGCCACCGTCTTGTGGGGAGGCGTAAATGCCAGGCATTTGGCTCTCATGACTTGCCGGAAATGAGCGGGGCGTCACCTCCACGAAAATCTCTCCCTAGATGGGGTGCCGGACGGCCCTAAATGTCCAGGCCCTCCTGGGGAGATGGGATACGAGCCCAGAGTCGTGAATCTTGAGGCTCGCCCCCTCCGCTCCCGCTTCAGTGGAGGAGCGCTACTGTTCGTTCCTCGTTAACTCACACAACCTCTGACTGTCGAGCATCACGACCCTCATCTGGAAGACTTAGGAATTTTACTTATCAGCCGAGTAACCTTCCCAAGTCTTCCGGTACCCCTTCCCAACCTCCACTCGCACTGCTGGGGTGAGGAGCGTGTGTAGAAGTTCCCAGCCCCGGCCGGGATTCGCCAACACACAACAAGATGGCACCTAGGCAAATTGTTGTGCAATGCCCAGGATGCACCACGTGAAGGTTCCCGAGCTACGCATCCCAATATACAAAAACCTAAGCCAACCAATATCTGCTTAAGATGTTTATTGATTTTATTTTGGTAATTAGATCTACTGTTAAGTAGGTATATATATTTTACGTCACAACGTCTAATAAATCGATGAACGTCGGCTGCATGTACGAAAAAGTGCCACGTAACGCTCATTGTCCCGTAACGCTCCTTGTCCCATAACGCTCATTGTAAGCTTACGCTGCATCTAGTTTTATCCCCCGACCAAAAAAAGAGTTGTTATAAGTTTGACGTCGATGTCTGTTTCTCTGTCTATCTGTATGTCTGTCTCTGTGTTTGTCTCGTATCGTAGAGCTCAAAATGGGCCGATTTCGGTGCCTTTTTTTTATTGAAGTGAAAACTTCTTTTGGCGCGCCTAGGCAGATTTTTCGTGGGGTGTGAATTGAGTTCTAGCGTCATGCTCGGGTATGATAGGAAACCTTTGGGTAAACTTGGGACCATGGCCATTCGCCATCTAGAAATGCGTCAGCCAATGGGAAATGCTGAAAGGGCGTGGCCTGGCCTTCATGGCATGGCCATCTAGAAATATGAATATGAAAGTATGCCAATGGGAAATACTGACGCATTTATAGATGGTCATGCCATGATGGCCAGACTACGCCCTCCGGTTACACCCGTGTAATTTCCAAAGTGAGCTATCAATTTCTGAGTTATAAGTTTTCCCCTCTATCGGTAGTTCCTATGACTGCCAATTTTTTTTAAGGTTAATTTTTGTGCGGTGGTTCTTAACTATGTTTGGTTCATATCGATTAAAGATGGCCGCTTCCACAAAATGGCGAATAACATTACTTTTGAGGTGAAAACTTCTTTAGGCGCGCCTAGACAAACTTTTTTCACTACTACCTCAATATGGGTATCAAATAAAAGGGCTTGACTAGTAGAATACTATGCATTATGCACTATGACAAATTTCAAATTGTCACGTAAACTATCGCCCGTAAAACAAATTTACAGACTACAAATTTTTATGAGTAACATCTCTCCTCTCGGTACCTAGGTAAATATTTAATAGATTACATCTTTCTTCTCGGTTTATGGATAGGTTTTTTATCAGTAATTTTTTGAAAAGGGATAGAAATCTGTTACGGAAAACCATTAAAATGTTTGCTATTTGATTTGACCAATGAGCACTTGTGGTTACGTTTATGAAATGGTGTCAACCCATTTTGCTTGAGGTTGAAATCTTCTTTTGGCCCGCCACAGACAGATTTTTAGTGGGGTGTTAATTTTTATTTTTAGTTCTTATCATTCAATAGTTTCTGTTACATAGTTACTTCTTGTTTTAGTTTTCACTTCTGCCTTAAGCACGCACATGTTTTTATGGGTGCCATTTAAAACGCGTAATTTTTTTATCTCTATTTACTTTGTCATAATGAATGTAGCATAATATGTAGTGTCATAATGCAACTTTTGCATAATAGTATTTTGGCATAATGTGTTTTAAGCAAAATAATCTATTGTACTACATTCAATTCTACTATTGATGAGACGCATAACAGTCTTTAGGCTTTTTTTTTTAAGCATAGAGACGAGAAGGACTTTGCCTGATGGTAAGCAACATGCCTGCCACATAATAGCACAGGGACACGCAGCTATTGAAACATGAAAGTCCAAATCATTACATAGCACTGCACCCACTCGCCACCCAGAGATCTAAGTTGTTATATCTCTAAGCTGTAATTTCTCTGGAAACATTGCCCTTCAAACCGGAACACACATTACTGCTTGGCGGTAGAATAACTGGCAAAAGTGTGGTTCTTCCCCAGGCGGACTCTGCCAAGAGTCCTACCACTACTATTAATCTGGTGTGCTACTATATATAGATCCAGGTTACATAGGACCCAGATCCGACTCGGAGCACCCTTACTCCACCTAGTCTTGTCGCTACTACCCCTAGAATGTATATAAAAATGCGGGAGCCAGAAGTTTAAGGGAGCCGGAGCCAGGAGCCGGCGACCTGCGTAGTGGAGAGCAGGCCGAGTATGGAGAAGTGACACTCGGGGCTGACTGCGTAGCTTCTGGCGGGAGCCCACCCGGAGTCAAACAGTGCACCATATTGCTTAGGTTGGTGTACCGCTTGCTTTTCGCAATGTGTGCCTTTAATCATTATGCTTATTTATCTTATATATGGTTATGTGTTCAAACATTATGGTAAGTTATCATTATGCTTTATATGGTTGTGTTAGTTAAAATTAAGCGAAAACAGTTATGCGTTTAGTTTTTATGGTAAATTATCATTAGTTCTTTAATCTTTATGCCTACTTAAAATAGTACAAAAATTGTTTTGCTACCACATACCGGATCCGGATCCGGCCTGTTCATACCGGAGCGGTATACGCTACCGCTGTGGGTAGAGGTAAATACCGCGCCGGTTTCGCGAGGTATTTTGTACGTACCGCCTGGGTACGCGGTATTTTTTGGTGTGAACAGAAATATTACCGCGTGGCCCATTCGGGTTTCGCTGCCGCAGGTGGCAGCGAATACTGCTCCGGTGTGAACAGGCCCGTTTTTATTTACTTAAGCTAATTCGTTTAGAAATCAATTCGCTAATTTTACCTCAATAGGGCCAATACAGTATTTTACTCCTTGTCTCTATGATTCTGTATGAAAGTCTTAAGCCACCTATACACACTGGCCCAGTGGAGGCCAACGCCAGTGTGTGGAGGGTCGTTTTGTGATCAGTCGCGTCGCTCGCCTAGCTGGCTGAGTGACGGCAAGTGGCCAGTGTGTATAGGACTGTTTTGCCTCGACTCGTCTCTCGTGACCGGTGTCGGTTTTTGTGCACTAAACAAAGGCACTCGGCGAGTAGCGTCCTATTCTCCTATTGGCCTACCTCGCTTTTGCCTGCGCTCGACCAGTGTGTGGATGGTACGTTTTGTCTCGTGCCGTTCTGTCGGCGCTCGCGTTGGCCTGCGCTGGGCCCTTGTGTGGATGCTATCTTTCGTCTCGTGCCGTTTTGTCGACACTCGCGTTGGCCTCCACTGGGCCAGTGTGTATAGGGGGCTTTACAGTATCGAATGTTGTTTGTTGTTTCGGATCCGTCGCTTGTGTTGTGAACTGGGGAGAAAAAAGTGTTGTCTAATTAAGAATCGGGAGTTTTTATATTTTATTTGACAACACTTTTTTTAGCAGTAAAGCAGTATAGACCGTAGTGCAGGGGTGGTCGACTCTCTTAGGGCCGTGTTAGACAAAAGTACATACACGTGGGGGCACCAAACGAGTAGTGGCAATATATACGCGCGTCTCTTTCTAACGTTTCATTTTAGAGATAAGTAACCAGTGAAAAATTACGATTTTAATTTACGATATACGATTTGTTGTTATTGTTAATTTACAAAAATATCGATTTTGAACCAATAAATAATTCTCATAAAATTAGTACCATTTGTCGATAAAAACTAGATGTTGAAACCATTAATTGTATGTCCGTCGTCCTACGATTTCATAGGACTGCAACATTAACTGCGACTTGTACCAAAAATTACATCTACCGACGGAACGCCTCTCTTTTCTCAATTTCTCTTGATAACTCGATTAGTAAAATAACAATAAGTATCGAGTCAAACATTTTCGTGGTGTCATTACGTAGGTATCTCTAAAAGTCTAAAACGACCACAAGAAAATGGCGTCGTGTTTTGTTTACGTGCTTTTTTATTCTTGTTTTTTTTTGCTAAAATCCAGTTTATTTACATTGTATCCATATATTTCCGCTGTATTTCGTCATGAAAGAGAGGCAACGAAAATGTGCTAAGTGTGGCAGATCGCCTGCTGGTGATTCTACCATCACGCTACATCTTTTTCCTAAACCTGGAAAAAGGATTTTTTACGGTAAATACTTACGTTGTTCGCCAAATCGCGAATATTGTTATCACAATTGTTATGATATTATCATAAATTTGACGACCTATGGGCGCTCGGCGGAAACTAAAACATATTTGTAAATTATGCTTTCAGTTGCTGGTTGTGGGCTAAGTATTGCTATCCTAATTAAGAATGGGCTTCAAAACAAGAACAGCTGTACAAGAAGGATCCGTCATACCCATCACTTCAAGCCATCTTCTTTAATTTCTGGTGGAAAACAGCTTATAAAATTTGCTACACCCTATGAAAGCTATGATGAGGTAAATATATTTTAATTGTTTTCTAAAAGATAAAAAATAATAATTTAGTGTATGTTGTGCTTGGTAAAATAGTATAAATTATTTAATTTTATATGCTGAACATAACTGAACTGAAGCAGGTTCATCTACAAAGCAGCTCCTACTAGAAAACATCAATATTTTGAATACTGACATACATGCAGTGGTTATACGACTACTGAACATGAAGCAGGTTCATCAACAAAGGCTGACATAAAGCCAGTGACTACCTGACTACTACCTATATGAGAAAATTATGAGGTTGGTATATCGAAGTTATCTAAAAATAAAGCTGAAATCAGAAAAAATAACATTGTAGTTGTGTTAGAATTTGGTGTCGGCATCATTATGTCTACATTTTACTAATTCAATACTACTGTGTCTTATTTCAAGCTTCTACCCATGACTTTTATTTGTAGTTTAGAAGGATGAGCAGGACATGAGTCTGATGGTGAGCAACACGCTTTAGTTACACAGCTACACACTCAGTTACACAGCTACATAAAGAGTCTAAATCACTACCTAGTACTGCTCTGCTCTCGTTACTTAGAGATTTAAGATGTTTTATCTCTATGCCCTGTAATTTCTTTGGAAATGATGCTCTTCAAACACTAACAAATCAATTTACTAGTTTCGAATATGATGAAATATAGAATCATGAGGAAAATAAAACTTTCAGATGCTGAGATGAACTGAACTGAAGATGGGAAACAATCACTCAAGTATGTACTCCTCAAAAATGTTTACAAAATGTGTGGAAAAATGTGCTACTACGAGTATTATAAAAATATTGTTATAATATTTAATTTATTAATGGGTAGTGGTGTACATGTTCTGATTACATTTTGAAGTCTCAAGATTGTATTTTCCAAATACCTAATTGAAATAAATGTATTAAACCTCAACACACATGTTTTTTTCTACACCACATCAAGCCATGAATTTATATTAAGACAAGAAAAAGAAAAGGTAGGTTATAAACCACATGGAACTACAGCCTAACTAATATAAACAAAACTTACTTGCAAGTAGTAAGCAAGTACGTTTTGTTTATATTAGTTGGGCTGTAGTTCCATGTGGTTTATAATCTACCTTTTTACCTATAACATTTTAAATTTTCCCGCCTACGCAAATGGTAGATTTTAAAATTTCCCGCCTTGCGCACTGAAAGAAGTTTGAAGGGGGCTACAAATAGATGGAGCCACTTTTCTACGAAGTATGGAGTTGACATTCTTCTTGAGTAATATTAGCTATGGGTCGTTACGCGTTCTGGCAATCACGAAACTATTGACTGCTATTGCTGGTAATAGCGGTTTCTGAGACTATTTATTCTAATAAATAGTTTTTAGCTCGGTTTTTAGTTATTCTCTATAAACGTTTTCGAAAGATCACACGTTATTTTGAGCAATACAGAAACCAGTATTGCTATTATCTCCACGTGGTTTTTATTTCCAGTTAATTTTAAAATATTAATTGAAATATAAGATTTATTTACATTAAAATACTTGCGTTTAAGCGAGACATTTTGAACAATTGATAAAAAGACAATATACCTAAAATAATGCAAAATATAAATTTACCCTTAAATACAGAACTAAAAACAGTTTCTAGTTAGGATTATAGTTTATTTTTAGTTTCAACTAAAATTCGAATTAAAGAAAGATTTTTTTTTACTTAAAGAGTAACGAGACGAGCAGGACATGTGTCCGATGGTAAGCAACATGCCTGCCACATAACAGCACAGTGACACGCAGCTATTGAAACATGAAGAGTCCAATTCATTACCTAGCACTGCACTGCGCTCGTCACCCAGATATCTAAGATGTTATATCTCTAAGACCTGTGATTTCTCTGGAAACATTGCCCTTCAAACCGGAACACAGTAATGTTTGCACATTACTGCTTGGCGGTAGAATAACTGGCAAAGGTGTGGTACTTCCCCAGGCGGACTTAGTCAAGAGTCCTACCACAACAATTTAACTCTATCCAGTATCCACGAGTGCCCTTGAACTTTGGTGCTCACCCAAAAATATTTTCAAAAACTGTTTCTATTTTAGCACCTATACTCAAGTGGCAATATTTCGATACCTATTCCAACAAATTACTTTGAAAAGATCATCCCATCCCGCTCTTGCTTAGTGTAAATTACGATCATGCTATCCTACTCACACCTCGTACGTTTCTCGTAGCAAAAACCGCTGCGATCCCTTGGCGTCCACTTAATAGCTGTATCAGTGATTCAGGTACAAATATCGTCGAGTCGCACAATTTCGTTGCTTTAGCTGAAGTAATAGTTACTAGTCATAGCTACGATAACTGCTTGTATGCAGCATCACGTTACTACGATGCGAGATCGAGTTACTCGTCTGTAGCTGGTTTGTAAGAATCACTGGTTTTTGCGCGCTCCGATAGCGGTTTTTGGCTGTAGTAGAAAAATGCTGCTATTGTAACTATTGACATCGCGTAACGACCACGACTAAGTAATATTGTTCTGTGCCGTAGTGTAGAGCTGTAGAGGTGTAAAATAAAAAATAAAATCAGTATCAGTAAGACAGAGTAAATCCTAGAAGCAGAAAGTAACTCAGTTTGATGTGATCTCGTCTTCTTGTTCTCGTCAGTCTCGTCTTCAACAAAAAATACTAGAGAACCGTCGTCATTGTTCATCGAGTTTGCTCGCTTGATTTTACTCTGATAATTCTGAAAACAGAAATAGGTATCTGTCGCACATCGCTATTGTTTTAAACATATTTACAAACGTGCAAACATGTCTACAATTTGTCTTCCTGCTGGAGATATATTTGTACCAGTAAAAATTGAGGAAAATGATATTTATTCTGGTATTACAAAATTGCTAGCAGTAATAAGACCTTCTTGGCCTTCAGATAATATTAAATTCAAGGTATGTACAGTGCGGTTTTGTTTTTTGAATTACATCCTTCTCCACTCAATATTATTGTGTCATTAAGGATTTCTCTGCCAAGCAAAAATTTAGAGCTGTTTTTATAATTTTCTATATGCCTTTTGTTCCAGCAAACTAAATCTTTACTTACTGATCATCTGTTACAAGGCAAAGACTTTTGTGCATTTCTTCTGAAAGTCTTCTGACTTTGTCTTAAATATAAAATCTGATAAAAACTATGTAGTCCAAAATAGTAAGGTTTTTTTTGTCAATAAAGTTACAGTTCTAAGAAATTTGCTGTGGTGCAAATCAAAGTCATACCTGCATTATCAACAGCACAGCTGTGTGGCTAATCGCTTTGAAAATTAGAATAGATGGTTAGGTTTATTATCAATGGGCAATATAAATCCCTGATGTTCATGAGATCTTTATGATTAGGATCTGAAAGGAAATTCTCTTGGAGATCAGTTTTTCACATTATATACCTTCAGCAATTTCAAAACATTTTTGTTTAAATATTTTCCGTGTTCTCATTTAGTTGAGTCTTTATTAATTCTACTATAGCTCTGGCCCTTTCTAAAATGTATTAAATGTTTAAAATATTTTGTGACATGTTACTCTGTAACATGTCACAATACAAAATGTCTGTCTAATACAAAATGTTGCATTATTAGGTTGTATAAATCCTTAATAAATAGTATTGTTTTATGTGTTGTTATTACTGCTGTTATTATATGTACATTAATGTAAGTACATATACTACAGTTGATTCTTATATTAGATTGTTTTAACAGTTGTTTACAGATGGTATTACAAATAAGCTTGTTGCCTGTCAACTGTGCGACTCAACCAATGATGACGATATTGTATTGGTCCGAATATATGGAAATAAAACTGATTTGCTGATTGACAGGAACGCTGAGATAAGGTAAGATTATTTATACACTTTTCGAATCTAAACTCAATATTTTGGCACAGAAGCTATTAACTCTGTATTTGTGTGCATCATAGTATTAGAGGATATCTATGGCATACGTTTCAAGTAATAAACAATCGTTAAAGTTAATTTCTTTCCCTATTTTTGAAGTAAAAACTTTTTTAGCATCATTGATTACTTTTTGGTAGTCTGAAATCTTATGGGTTTGCATCACCGACATGCTAATATTATCTATAGCACATACTCCTCTGATACCAGACTGGCGCTTGCGCAGTGGGCTGTGTAGAAGAATATGTATTTAAATACATATACACATATATAAGTAAGACATTGTATATACTTAATCTCGGGACTTTGTTTTATTTCTCTTTAATTCCATTGGAAACAGTGACCTTCAAACAGAACATAGTATTTTGTAGAATAATCTGCTTGGTAGCAGAATGGCTGGCAAAAGTGTGTTTCCCTAGGCAGGTTCTAGAAAAAATTACACTCTACCCTAACTGCCCACAATCTGTGCCGTAACCGCGTCAACGTGTATACGCGCTTCAAACGAGATTCGAACGCAATCTTGTAACCTAAGCACATGGATTGACCATGACCCACTCGTCTACTGCGCGTATACGCGCAGACACAGCGATACAGACGCGCTGTAGTCGCACGTAGCTTCCACGTTTTGATCTAAAAAATACTCCTCGTCCCTCGTCAGTTGTACAATAACACCCCTCCTCCCTCCTCTGCCCCTGCTCCGCCCCTTTGTACGCGATTCAAACGAGTTTCGAACGCACTTCACGCTCGCGTTTGTATCGCCTTTTACTCGCTTTTGAATTTATACAAACGCAAAAATCACATCAATCGCATCTACGGTGCAGAAACGCGCAGACGACGCGCGATCCTGAAACGTGCGTCGTCTGCTCGTTTAAAATACGTCGTGTGTTAGGGCCCTTAGATATGTCGGACTCGACACCCGGACAGGTGTCTCTACCGCATAAAACCCCCACACCACCTTTCAAACCCAAAGCCTTGGCCTGTGGGTCCACCTCGGATCCGTGAGTCCGTGACCCGCGCCCAACGAGCGCCCTCCAGGAACAACTTCGGACTGTTACTCGGCCACATAGAACTATCAGCCGAGTAACGACCCAAGTCATTCCAGTCCCTCCCCAACGAAGTTATACGCGTACCTACTCCAAGATTCGATTCCGAGAGGCGAGATTCACGAGCAAAAGTTCGTCCTTCCCCGGCCAACACACTCACAAGTTCCACTGAGGCAAGTTATTGTGTGATGCTCAAGGTGCATCAAGTAGAGGTTTTCAAGTTTCGTATCCCAGATTATAAAGTAGCCTACAGTAACTGAAGGTATTTACAATTTATACGGTGTATTAATACAATACCTATTCGTCTAAAGATTCCTACCGCAGCTAACCAAAAAACTGATAACTTTGAAACGGCTTAACCGATTTTGATGAAATAGAGCTACGATGCGACAGACAAAAAACAAATTATTGTGTTGGGTTTAAAAACTACTAGGTTCGTAGTGGTAGGACTCCATGCAAAGGCTACCTGGAAAAGTATCACACCTATGCCAGTTCTGCCGCCAAGTAGTAATGGGAAAAAATAACTGTGTTGCGGTTTGAAGGGTAATGTTTCCAGTGAAATTACGGGGCATAGACATAAAATATCTTGTATCTGTGGGTTATAAGCGCAGTGGAGTGGCAGTGGCGCGTCTTCATGTTTCAATAGCTGGGTGTCACTTTTGTTATGGTCAGGCATGTGGCCACGTGCCTGCAACGCCTTCTTCCGGTGTGTGTCTCTTGCCTTACGCTGTCGAGGATCAACCCAGGGTAGGTAGGCCTCATGTTTAAATGCTTCAGTACTTGCTTCACGAAAAAGGTAGTCGTTCTGACCCTACCAACTCACCCATCTCGGTCACGTCCATACTCTACAAGACTATGGAACGTGTCTTAAACCACAGGCTCCTGACGTACCTAGAATTTAACGACTTCCTCAGTGACCGGCAATACGGGTTTCGCCGAAACCGGTCCGCTGGGGATATTCTACTCTAGCGTATGTCACCCACCTCTGGAGTAAAACTATCAAGAAACACGGGGAAGCACTTGCAGTCTCCCTGGATATCTCGAAGGCTTTTGACAGGATTTGGCATGATGGCCTTATTAGCAAGCTTTCTAGTTATGGTTTGTCTTCAGGGTTTATTGCGTGGATATCGGACTTCTTGAGGAATCGGTCCATACGAGTTGTCATTGATGGCTGCTCGTCGGATCAAATGGCTATCAATGCCGGAGTCCCTCAAGGGTCGGTACTGTCTGCAACGCTTTTTCTGCTACATATCAACGATCTGTTGAAGCCCAGTATATTTGGGTACGCGGATGATAGCACCGTTGTAGAGAGTTACATATTTAGCGCGAGAGCCAGTGGACAGCAAACTAAGGTATTGAGAGAGAGTATGATCGAGCGTTTGAACTTAGCCCTTGAGGAAGTCTCTGAAAGGAGCGAAACCAACCTGGCCAAGTTTAATGAGGGAAAGACGCAGGCGTGTCTGTTCTCCGCAAAAAGGAGTCCATTTCAACATACTCTTACTTTTCGAGATGTATCCGTGCCGGTTACCTACTGATCTTCTTGATCTTTTGGCCGTCAAGGTAACGCCCAAAAGCTCTACGCTTAACTTTGGCTCGTATATCGAGTCCAAAAGTAAATTAGCTGCCAAAAAACTAGGTGTCCTTTCAAAGGTGCGAAAGTACTTCAAATCTGAACAATTACTTATGGTTATACAAAGCACAGATTCGCACTTGTATGGAGCACTGTTCGCGCCTTTGGTATGGATCGGCTAAGTATCAGCTTGAGGCTCTGGAATCGATCGAGAGGCGTGCCAAAAGGCTCATAGGCAAAGACACTCTAGTACGAAAAAGACTTCAAAATCGTGAACATCGCCGCAAAATTGCTAGCCTATCGGTTTTTATCGGTTACACTTCGGAGAGTGTTCAACTGATCTGCATGATCTAATACCACCTTGCCTTTTTTTCTATTGGGCTTCTCGTATCTCGAAGAAGCGGCACCGTGTCATGGTTGATATTCCAAAGACACTGACGCTTTTCGTCAGAATTTTTTGTTTGTTTGACAGTTTGACTCTAATTTTGTAACAGAGAGAGAACGTCTAGGCTGTGGAATGAGTTGCCGGAGTGAATTTTTCCTGATAGTTATAATCTTAGTGTCTTCAAATCGAGAGTGAATCGGTTTCTTCTAGGTAAACACGCTGCATCGTAGACCGCATCGTCGCTTAACATCAGGCGAGATGGCGGTCTAGTGTAAACCTATAAAAGTTGGCAGATGTCCTGCTCGTCTCGCCAATCTATTCTTTAAAAAAAAAACTGAACAACGCAAATTTTGAATTATTCCTCCCATGTTTGTTTCACTTTCTACACGAAAAATACATATTGTTAACTAAATTAATAAAATGAATAAATATCTTTACAGAAACATTAAAATTTTAAACGCTCTAGGACTTGCACCAAAGGTATATGGTAAATTTGAAAATGGGCTGGCATATCAATTTTACCCAGGTGTCACACTCCACATGGACTCTGTCATAGATGACAAAATATGGCCTCTAGTTGCTCAACAATTGGCTAAAATGCATAAAGTTGAATTAGGGAAAGAGGTAAGTAAATTAAATGCATATTTTACTGTGGTCAGTCTAAATTGAATGGTCAGCGGCAAAATATTTTTTATTTCGACATTTTTGCAAGCAATTCTATCGTAATATTGGTCAGCAAAGGTATAGGTAATAGGTATTACATAAAAAAGTATAGTTTACCATCCAAATATTTTTTCTGGCATCTATACAAGGATTATTATTATTCCAAATTACTTTTAACGAAAAATTAGACATGTTACACTTTTTTTTTTTCGCATAATACCCCGTTTACATTATTCCAGTCCAGCGATCGAATCCAGCGCTGGATTGCTTACTGGAATAATGCAAACCGGCACTGGAAAGCATCAATCCAGTGCCAATGTATTCCAGTGACGGTTTGCATTATTCCAGTAAGCAATCCAGCGCTGGATTCGATCGCTGGACTGGAATAATGTAAACCAGGTATAATGTCGATTTACTCACAGACCAAAGAAAATAAAGTTTTGATTTGTATTAATATTACGTAGTGTATGTTTTAATAACATCAAGATGAAATACCTAAGTATTATGTTTATAAAGCTATCTTATCGGGCAACGCTAGGATTTGCCGACAGTATCTGAATTACATAAATGTAATGAACGACTTATAAGCTGCTATGGTAACAGTTTTAAAAAAGATAACAGGATAGATTACAGTTCCTTATTTAAAAAATTTCACGTGGTTGATGTGATTTCTTGTAAGGTATGTTCGAAGAGATATAAATACCATCGATCATACGAAATTTAAACTCGAATAAGTGGTATTACGGATTAATTATAGTGGTAGTATAAAGCCTAAACGAAGAATATTTCAAGACCCATCTTATACCATCATATTTACATGGGGACTAATATTTCGTCATGTATTGTTGATCAAACTACAAGTTTTAAAATTCGAAATTACCTACGTCACAACAGACGAAGATATTGAAGAGGTTATATCAGACCATCGAAATCCGGGTTATTACTTATTGTCACAACATTATTTGTGGCGCCAATACAGTGTTTTTTAGTATATTGTTATTCTGGATTTTAAAATTTATTGGAGTAGGTGCTTGAATAAAAATGTCATTATCCTTACCAATAGTAAAAATTAAAAAAAATATAAAATATGAGCAAGTGTTCGTACAGAACGTACCTAATATGTTATCTGTTATGCACGGGTCATTACTTTAGATAGATAAACTTACCCACTTATACAACAAAGTGTAGCCGAAATGGCCGAAGGTTAGAATTATTACATAGATAGGCTTGGTCACTCAACCGCTGGTCATTTCAATGTCGATTTTTGTATTTTTCCAGGTTGCAAAAGAGCCATTTATTTGGGATAAAATCGAGCAATTTTTAACTCTCCTTCCGGAACCATTCAATACGGAAACTAAACAAAATAGGTCTGTTATCTTACTGAAATAATTATACTGAATCAAAAATACTAATTGTCATGTTTCCAAATAAACAGTTACATACCTCATGTGTTTAATTTAATTACATGTCTATGTAATTAAATGGTTGCTGATTGTAACCTTCATTATGGCTTCATCATTATAATATTTTCACATCTGAATTCATTTCTACCGATTACTTAACAGTTTGAATATTTGTTAACAGATATACTTTTGTACGTCTCTTTTGTAGATTTGTGAATAGCTTTGGGTCGATAACAAAACTAAGGATAGAGTTTGAGCGCCTAAAATCCCATCTAACAAAAACTGAGAGCCCCATAGTGTTTGCTCACAATGATCTGCTTCTAGGGAATGTAATCTACAACAAAGATGAAGGGACAATATCTTTCATCGATTACGAATATGCCATGTATAACTACCAGGCTTTCGATATAGCAAACCACTTTAATGAATTCGTTGGTGAGTACCTACTATACTAATATCCATTTGTCCCCGCACAATCCTACTTAAAGCATTATGTAATCTATAAAATGTATTTAGTTGTTCACTGAGTTGATAGAGTAAGTGTGAGATAAGAATGCTTCGAGAAATTGTGAGGGGATACATATTTTAATTTAATGTACAGTACATACGTACTTAATTATTTATTTAATTGCCATTAGATGACTGCAAACAACAATATTTATTAAGATTAAAAAGTCCGCACTAAAATATTTAAAATAAAAGTAATAGTAGCATAGAGTTTAGTAAATTTGCCCTTTACTTTTTTATTTTTTAACGATTTCTTCATTTTTGGTGATTTATAAGATGCGAGAATCCAAATAGTTATAGTCTAGAATACCTAGGTATTCAACCCAATCCGTTTCGTTCCGATATGATATAGCATATAGCAACAAACATTTACATTTAATATAAATAGTCTTAAAATTCTGTACCATGAAAAAAATGTGTCTACGAAATTAAACATTGTTAACGTGTTTAAAGATTGACACAGTTTTTGTAGTCTGCAAACTGTTTTTATACGACGTCAGCACGGAGGTTACTCCTACATTATTTCACTTTATTACGACTGTTGTCTAAACTTGAATATATAAATATGTAATTACGGAATATTGACCGTGGTTAAATAGTGAAGCGAGTCCAATTTCGATACAATACTACTAGTATGTTTACCATTATCAATAAACAGCAATGTATCAAAATTGTAAAATGTCTAGGTACTCGTGTAACGAGTATCGGAATCTCGCTGCACCATGAATAAAAATATGGTCATGGTGCATGGTACCTATATACATACATATATCTATATCCCGTAACTAATTTAGTAATTTATAGATTTACGTGTATTCAAGTTTCTGCCACAGACTCACACTGTAACGTAAAATTTTGATTACGATTTAAAAAGTTTGTGTTTTTATAATTATTTCAAGCCTATTTAATAATTTCAAACACTTGTTTTCGCGATAAGGCATGTTGAGAGAGATTAATTGATAACATAAATATATAGCGTATCAACAGAAATTAATTATATCTTGCTTTACAATTTCAATTGAGATGGCAGTAATTTGCGACGATAATGATCTAAATGAACCTTGAACATGCAAGATAAAGGTTAAAAGCACGAACGCTAGACCTAGAGCGGCCACACACCATTGCATTTTACATTTTATTGAAATGCAAAAGATTCCTAGTCGTTTAAGCGCTGTTGGAGGCTGCCGTAATCGGTTAGTTGACACAAGGTTGGCGCTAATACGTCTACAAAAGTATTTTTTCTATTTATAATCATGAGAAGTACTCTAAAAACGTGCATGATAGCCATGATACTGTATTTTAGATTTTACGCTTACCGTGTTATAGCGAGAAATGTCCGCACAACTGCGTTTTCAACAGCTCAAACTCATATTTTTTAAAATAATCCCAATAACTTTTTTTGATCTTTACCACTACTGCAATTCATCCAGCTAATCTTGATAATGTAAGCTAATCTTAATAACTACTAAGTAAATTCCAACTGAAATTGTTAACTTTGATTTGTTTTGTTATTATTAGCGATCACATGATCTCACGGTCGATCTTTGCGCTGATACTAAATTATATAGATAGATATGTGGTAAAATACCTGCATTTAAACATCTTTAACGAAACTGTACTTAAATGCAACCAAGGGATACATATTCTGAAACCTAACAAAATTTCAGATTCTTCTTAGGTAGATTATAAAAATTGTTTACTTTTGTCACAACTGTACCCAGAAAAAATGTCACAACCGTACCCATTGCATTCGTTCGCAAAAAAACTATTCCCATGACTATACCGGATAACGTATGTTCAAAGTAATTACTGCTATTTAATCACAAATCTTTAAGTTTTAACGAGAAAAAATACTTGTCACTCTATCTGTGTACATCAAACAACAATCACACAAAGAAGTCAAACAAAAAAACTTACTTTTCATCGAAAAATAGTAATGGGGTACTCTGCAAACTGCTACGTCGTGCGGGTGGTGACGCAATACTGTGAAACACGTTCGGACAGGCACGCCGCTGCTCTCTTCCCTTGCACCCGCCCCCGTATTCCTTATAGTTTCGCCAATACGACGGCTGTCACTACCGTACCCTGGCACAATTGTACCCAGTCTACCCTACTAGGTAGATTGATCGTGTAGTGTAGTAGGTAGTTGTAGTACTAACTACAAATCTTTATTTTCCGTTCCAGGTATATCAATTGACGATATCGATTACAATAAATACCCAAGTAAGGATTTCCAAAAAACATGGATCAAAGAATACCTCAAAGAATTCTTGAATTCTGATCCACCAGCGGAACACGTAGAGAAAGTCTATGCAGAAGTACAACTACATTCACTGGTTTCCCATTTCATGTGGGGTGTTTGGTCTTTAGTACAGTTTGAACATTCTGATATTGACTTTGATTTCGGAAGGTTTGTACTTACCCTTTTTTACTGTGAAGTAATCTCCAAAATCAGTCATATTCAATTATATCAGTATTATTATATCAGTTATCTGGCTCCCATTATACAATATTTAGTTAATATGTGTGTGTGTGGAATGTCCAAACAATAATTTATTTATATAAGACCCAAGTGGGTTAAACGATGATATGCCATAATATACAAATATTAGGTATATGGTATGAGGCAAATTATGATACAAGATGTATTTTTTGCAGGTATGCTGAAATTAGGTTAAATCGATATAATGAACTGAAGAACAAGGTGCTGAAGGAATTCAGTTGATCAGATGCAACAATCGTGATACAGTAAAAGGAATATTTATTTAAACTATCAAATATTTGTTAAAACATTAATGATCAGACTTGAATCCTAATTGGTATTATACAGCTGTCGGCATGGTAGTTACGTAGAGGTGTAGAGTTGGAGATGGAAATCTGTGCCTGGGGTGAGCCTTGTGTTAAATAAATTGATGTGAAAATGAAGTTCTCGACTGCATAGTAGCAATATAATCGGGCACTGACACAGCTGTATATTTTTTAGTATTAACAGTTCCTATTGATAAATAAGGACAGTCGTGAATCCCCACAGGAAATGAGTTTTAAGAACGGGAAATCGCCAATTCGTAACTGTGATCACGAGGTCGCTAGGATGTTACCAACCGTGAGAATATTACTCTCATGTAGATAGGCTTACTCTAGATAGTGCTGATTAATATTGTACAGGGGAAATACACCGTATTAGACGACAATAAAAGTGATATTTTAATTTATTCCTTTAATTATTTTTAAATGTCTGTAAGTTACCTTATCTCATAATATGGGTAAAATTAAAAAATAAACCTAAACATTTCCTAAAAAAACAGGTATCATTAACCTAATTCTAGTGTTTACTAATACCAAAACAATTGTTATGATTTGAATGAATTGCGTAATTAAATGTACTAAGTATAAAACTACATACCAAATGCATGTTTTTTTTTTATTAAGACCTGTATACTTCTTAATTTGCTGTTATTAAGTATATTTAGACAGTTTTAAGACGTTGCAAAGTTAATTAAGGCTGTATGTTCTAATTACGACTAATTATTACATGTAATTTAATAAGTTATGATTTGAAAAATCTGCTATTTATCTATTTTTAATAAGTTCTAAAACCAATTTAGACCAAGCCATCAAAACGTCATCGGATTTATTGTTTTGGGGCAGCTATAAATTTATTGTTGTGATTTAAAGATCCGGCTTCTTGATCTATTTGTAATGTTTTTTGTTGTAAAACGATAGTTAATATTTTATTGTAATCGTCGTGCCATACTCTTCTCAATTTACAGAAATCGGATCCGAAATGAATCAGGAATCAAAATTGAAAATGAATGCTGACCAACTTAATACGTGTTTAACCTTATAGATGACTGAATCTGCTGATCAAATTATATTTAAAACAAAATTCAATTGATTATGATTATTGTACATTTATGTAAACTTTGTTAACCTGTTATTATGGTGACTAATATATTATGTTATGAAGTTACCTTGCTTTTTTTTGCTGTTGTACTTAGTACGAATACTAGCATAACCAATACCGTTACGTTAACTCTAGCTACCTAGTTTAAAAATATGGTTGCTTCTACGTTCTCTTGGTGGGGCGTTCCAATTTTGAACCCCCGACCAAAAATGTTGGGTGTCATTAGTTCGACCGTTGTCTATGTGTTTTTTTATTTGAAAGCTAGTTTTCGTGCGGTAGTTCTTACTTCTTAGCTATGTTTGCTTATTATTCAAGATGGCCTCCACAAAATGGCGGAAAAATATTTCTTCACAACCTCCATCAAATGAAAGGGATTGGACTAGTACAATACTAAACATGACAAATTATCCAAGATGGACGCCACCACAAAATGGCGAATTCATTTTTTTTCCACTACTCCCTGAATATATTATACTACTTCCTACCTAAATTGCTTTATGATAGCTATCTCCCCAAGAGGCCAAATTTGGGCAAAACCGGTTTTGAGACTTTAAAACCTTATTTTTTCATGATAAACATACTTGATTATTAGTTTATTTTGATGCCTAAGAGATAGGTGATAATATTTATCAGTACAGTGTCGTTTACAGACACACAAAATTTGGTTTCATTTTTTAGTTATGATTTTTTGTGTGACGTCACGACGCCGGCCGCGTCGCGAGTCGGGCTTAATAGGTTAAAAGGCCTCTAACAAAACGACAGAGCTCAAGTTTAGGTAAAATACTGCAACATTGTTGCGTGCGCCTATTCGAGTCGGCTCGAGCATTTAGGCGGACAGAACGATCTTGAGCCACAATGGCAGTGTGCCAAAAATGTTGATGAAGAGATTTTTTTAAATATTTTTTTTGTTTGTCTAATAAAGAACAAAGCTAAGTAAATCAAAAGTATGTGGGGGTATTGTAAAATTTTATGGTTTTAGTACAAGTAGAAATAAAAAATGGAAAGTAATTTATTCGTAATATATCAATGTGCCCTGAGCACCTAGAAATTGGTAATGAACTGCGTTTCTGTGTATTTCGTAAGTGGTTTACATCCAAACAATCTAAGTAACCCCTAGAATCGCTAGCGGCGAGATAGGTATGTGGTAACTGTGGTTCTATTTATTTTGGTTGTTGACAACGAATAGTGATAGATAAAAACGTCCGGCGTCCACCACTTCCTGCAACCGACTAGAACAGAAAGAGTGAGCTCACTCTTCCCAACGATGACATGATTCCGTGCGTCCTGAAGTTTGGGAGGGCACATCTTTGTATTGAGATCGTTGCTATTTATGATCTCCCCAAACATTGGCACAAAAAATAAACTGACAATAACTAATTAATTCCAGGTAAAAGTCTAACCCGACTGGGCTATGAAAATTATGTAGGACTATAAGTATTATGTAGTGCTAGGACTCTTTGACAGAATCCGCCTGGGGAAGTACTATTGCCAGTTATTCTGCCGCCAAGCAGTAATATGCAAACATCACGGTGTTCCGGTATGAAGGGCAATATTTCCAGAGAAATTGTAGGGCTTAGAGATATAACTTCTTAGATCCCTGGGTGACGAACGCAGTGCAGTGCTAGGTAATGATTTGGACTTCATGTTCCAATAGCTGCCTGTCACAGTGCTCTTATGTGGCAGGCATGTTGCTTACCATCAGGCACATGTCCTGCTCGTCTCGTCACTGTTTATTCAAAAAAATACAAAATAATTTGATATTTTCTTCTTCTTCAAGAAGTAAATATACAAGATTAAATATAACGGTCCGATAATCATATTGCAGAAAAAAATGCCATTGTGGTGGCGGCCATCTTGGATTTTAAATTTGTTGTAGCATATAGTACTTTACTAGTCAAGTCCTCTCATTTGATACCCATATTGAGGTAGTAGTAAATAAAAAATGATTCGCCATTTTGTGGTAGCGGCTATCTTCGATTTAAAATTTGTCGTTGTACCTATAGAGATTGTATAGTACTCTGATAGTCAAGCCCTTTCATTTGATATCCATACTGAAGTAGTACCGAAAAAACATCGCTATTGTATGGTGGCGGCCATCTTAGTTTTAAAATTTGTTATAGTATTTAGTACTGTACTAGTCAAACCCTTTCATTTTATAACCATACTAGCTAAACGCGCGCGCGTTGCTACGCCATCTATCGAAAATACGTCGTGCCAATTCAAATTTTTAAAAAAATCGGGTACTTTAGTTTCTAATGACGCAACCATATGACAAATGCTGTCACGCCACGAAAGCTCTCTAAAAGCAATATTTTTTTCCCGTTTTTGTTACATTTTTCATTCATGCTCGGCTCCTGTTGATAGTAGCGTAATGTTAAATACCCTCCTCGATAAATGGACTATCCTACAAAGAAAGAATCTTTCAATTCGGACCAGTAGTTCCAGAGATCCTTGCGTTCAAACAAACATACAAACAAACTCTTCAGCTTTATAATATTAGTATAGATTGAGGTAGCAGTGAAAAAAAAATCACCATGTCGTGGTGGCGGCCATCTTGGATTTGAAATGTGTCATAGTATAGAGGTATAGTACTCTACTAGTCAAGCCTTTCATTTGATACCTATATTAAGGCAGTAGTGAAAAAAATAATGAATTCGCTATTTTGTGGTGGCGGCCATCTTGGATTTGAAATTTGTTGTAGTATAGAAGTATAGCACTCTACTAGTCAAGCTCTTTCATTTAATATCTATAGATAGATAGAAACTCTTTATTGTGACACGAAAAAAAACTTAAAATATTACAGAGACACACTTATAAACTAGCGCCACAAATGGCGGCCTTATTGCTGAGAGCAATCTCTTCCAGGCAACTAGCCTATATTATATAGGCTATATTGAGGTAATGCTGAAAAATAGAATTAGTTCGCTATTTTGTAGCGGCGGCCATCTTGGATTTGAAATTTGTTGTAGTATGTAGTAGGTACCTACTCTACTAGTAAAGACCTTTTATTTCATACCAATATTGAAGTAGTAGTGACAAAAAAATTGCCATTTTGTGGTGACGACCATCTTGGATTTGAAATTTGTCGTAGTATAGAGGTATAGTATCTACTAGTCAAGCCCTTTCATTTGATATTCATTTTGAAGCTATAGGGCTTTAAATATATAAATATTTAGTAGTGGTAGGACTCCTGGCAGAGTCCGCCTGGGGAAATACCACATCTTTGCCAATTATTCTACCGCCAAGCAGTAATATGCAGACATTACTGTGTTCCGGTTTGAAGGGCAATGTTTCCAGAGAAATTACAGGGCTTAGAGATATAACATCTTAGATATCTGGAGGAGGAGCGCAGTGCAGTGCTAGGTAACGATTTGGACTCTTCATGTTCCAATAGCTGCGTGTCACTGTGCTGTTATGTGGCAGGCATGTTGCTTATTCATATTCATATTCCTTTATTCATACAACAAGTACACGTCATATATTATACATAAGAACAAATACAATAATAATTCATAATTAATCAAATGTCGGCTACAATAAAATAAATAAAATTACTTAGCAATGTCAATTGTAGGTACTTAAAATAACAATATAAAAAAAATATGTATGAAATAATGTCAATTGTAATTATAAAAATAATGTTCAATAATAATAATCAAAATACAAAAATTAATTTCATTAATCAGATTTTAAAACTGTAGGTAATTGCCCATTAGGACTAATACAGATTAGGCTAACCTACAGGCACCTCATTGTACCTACATTGTTTCTTTTCTAGACATGTATTCCGTATGTATGTCATAAAAAGATTGGGTTATAAGCCAACGCTTGAGCCTAGTTTTGAAAATGGGCAGTGTAGGGGACTCCAGCACAATCTCAGGCAATCGGTTATATATCATAGTGCCTATGACATGAGTCAACCTCGCGGACTTCTCGAGAGTTCGTGGTTTTTAACCGCTTTTAACCTAAATTTATACCGGGTGACTCGTTGTTTCGAGTCGTGCAGGGTTTTACCTACCACCTCGTATGATCCGGTGTTCGCGCGCACGTATGTTGCGACCTGCATAACTATTATACCTGGTAGCGTAAGGATCCCAAGTGACACGAAGAACGGCTTGGCGGATTGGTCTTCAGGTATGCGCGCAATAGCTCGAACACCGAACAGCTCTCTTTTGGCACACGAAAGCACGTTTCCATTCGGCGCCCCTGCCCCACAGTTCAGCCCCGTACTGAACCAAGGAATGAATCGTGGCAAAATAGCAGGACCGAACCACGTCGGTCGGTCGGCTTACCACCAGGCACATGTCATACTCGTTTCGTAACTCTTGACTTGAAAAAAAAACGATAGATTCTTCTTCTTCTTCAAGAAGTAAATAAGATTTAATGTAACGGTCCGATCCGAAAGATCAAATTGAAACGTTTCGATCCTTTAAGATTCACAAAACGCCAGACTTAATGTGGTCGCACTTAGCACAGTCGGGGCAGACATTGAAATAGAAAAAATTCCGGGGAGCGATTTTTTTTTATGAAACGTCGGGGAGGGTTGTTGGAAGTATAAATCTCGATTTTCTAACTAATCCCGGTAGAGGGTTCGCCGCCATCTTGTTTTAAAGTTTTTGTGAAACAACTCGTTAGTTTTCAACTATAGAGCAAAAATGATGGTGGCCAAAGTTGTTGGAAATTTATTTTCTCACAAGTTTGCTTCATATAGTTTTTACGCTAGGATCAATATTTGCAGAGTTATACTATCAAGTTTATCAAAAAAATCGTAATGGGTGGAATTTTATTTTCTTCAACTTCGGTTCTCGCACTTTTTAGGGTTCCGTACCCAAAGGGTAAAAACGGAACCCTATTACTGAGACTTGGCTGTCCATCCGTCCGTCCGTCCGTCCGTCCGTCAGCAGACTGTATCTCAAGAACGGTGATAGCTAGACAGTTAAAATTTTCACAGATGATGTATTTCTATTGCTGCTGTAACAACAAGTACTAAAAATAAAATAAGTAAACAAAGTGCGAGAACCAAAGTTGAAGAAAATAAAATTCCACCCATTACGATTTTTTTGATAAACTTGATAGTATAACTCTGCAAATATTGATCCTAGCGTAAAAACTATATGAAACAAACTTGTGAGAAAATAAATTTCCAACAACTTTGGTGACCATCATTTCTGCTCTAAAGTTAAAAATTAACGAGTTATTTCACAAAAACTTTAAAACAAGATGGCGGCGAACCCTCTAGCGGGATTAGTTAGAAAATCGAGATTTATACTTCCAACAACCCTCCCCGACGTTTCATAAAAAAAAATCGCTCCCCGGAATTTTTTCTATTTCAGGCTAGTTTTATGTCTACCTCGACTGTAGTATATAATGATTCTAATTTATGTCATAAACGCTCGAAATATTACCATAGAATAGATAATATAGATATTACGTAACCTTTTCCCGCCCAAACCATCGCAGGTCCGTTCTCCAAAGCCGCTCCGTTCTCCAAAGCCGCTCCCGGCATACTGACTTTGCGTAGCGTAATTTATTCTAATTTCGACTGCTGGTAATTTATATTTTTGGAAAAATTGAGAACTATGATTTGAAAAGTAACTAAAGAATTAGATTCTACAAATACCAAAGTATTATCGTGTCTAATTTTTATTTTGGAATTATTGTGTATTTTACACAGAGACAACGCTAAAACTGCAATATAAAACTTAAAATTGGCTCAAGATTTTGTTTTTTTACTGATAAATGGAAGCAAAATTGAGATATTTGTATGATTAATCAATTAATAAAATATATGTATGATTCTCTCCATATTTTTTTAAGTATGAATTTTGAGTACCTATCACATGTAGATTTAGGAGTCTGAAACTTGTCAGTTTTGTCGGCGGCGACTTTACGGCGAAATGGCCATGGAAGATCGATCCCTAAGATCAATGGAATTATTATTAGTAAAATTAAAACAAGGAAACGTCAACAAGAAAGATTAGCCTATTTTTTAAATGTAATTATCTTTTTCTAGCTAATACTAAAGATGGTAAATTCGGAGCATAAAATTTTTTGAATTTCGTGCTAATCCGTAAACCGGCTCTTAATTTACTTATTCAATAATAGACACGGGTCACAAGATTGCCAACAGTTCCAACGTAACAGAAATTTCGAAGTGCACAACCATCGCTTCGGGGGCTAATCTTGCTTCGCCCTGCCTCGTCATGGAACTGTTGCCTAATCCACATTCGCGAGATGATCGTCCACTTCGTGTAACATACACGATACACGTAAACATGCCACATTAGACATTACATGGTTGGTTCACGATTTCACTGCTGTGATCGGATCATTGTGCTTGAGATAAAATGAGTGAAGTAACACTTGCGCGCTAGCCACGAGGATAGCGCACAGGTGTGGACGGACTAAAGCCCAATCTACTTAGGTACACTCAGGACTCAGGTGTAAGTGAAGCCGTAGGTAGAACCTATCTTTCAAAGAAATGTACCCGTATTTCCTAAGTGCAGACTTCAGAAAACAAATAACTCTTTCAAATGTAATGGTATTCGCTTCTATAATGCAATCCCTGCACAAGTCGAAGGTCTTAATGAAACAAAGTTTAAAAATGAAATAAAAAGCTACCTATTGAGCAAGGCATATTATAATATAGATGACTTTGTTAAAGATAGTAACGTATGGAAGAGAACTGTGTTGAAACTAGAATCTTGTAATAAGGTAAAGTAATAGATTTATAAAACTTTTGATGGAACATTGTACTCATGTAGTATCTGTATACTGTATGTATTAATTATTTGTTATTTTGTCTTTGACAAAGCCTTTTTACAGCTGCATTTGATTGACGAGGCTCCTTTACAGCTTTATTCATTTTGACATTGTTATTTTATCTTATTATGTACACGGATTCTTATGCCTTTTTGTTAATGACGTTACCAAGTGTTCTTATGAATTTATGGTTCGAATAAATGAATTGAATTGAATTGACCCACAGACATACATGGGGATGTACCTATGTCTAAAATGATTGAATGAGAACCTTTTTAAAATTATAATTTAACATTTTCGATAGTGATGTGATTCTATGGGGATTTAACAAACCCTAATACCTAGTATAAAAAAAACACGAGAACATCAATAACCTGTTTGACTTATATCCTCTGAAATCGAGTGAGCGTCCTCTGAAATCTGCCGCCCCTAAACCGCAGCTTATACCTACGGCCTATTGACAAATCTAGGACTGCGTTCCTACTACATAAGAGAGTTCATCTCAAAGTGGCCGAATATTTGTATTGAAGAGATGAAATCAACAAATGAGATATCAGGCATAAGTTGGTAAAGGTGTAAAGGTCAATCGTCACTTTAGATACAAACTTTTGCAATGCTATACGATAGCGTTAAATATTACTACACTACTACTTTGTTTTCGTAGATACCACGTAGGTAGGTAGGTACCTAACCTACAGCGTGAAAATGTACATTTTTAACCGACTTTATAAAAAAAGAGGAGATTTTGCAATTCAACCGTAGGTAGGTATATTTTTTCCATTCCATGGACATCCTTTTACAACAGTCAAATTCAGCTCTTAGACTGGTAAATGTTCTAAATGGCTTTTATGTAGGTATCACTTGTGATATCCAGTAAACTTTTTATTCCTGTTGAAGGAAAAGAATATAAATATTTTGCCACCTTTGTCACTATTAGCCGATAAAAGTCTGCACCACTGAAAAATAAACTGTAGTACGTTTTTTGTAACATTATATTATTCAGAGGCGGCGCAGGGCGTAGGGGAATTGGGGCTTTGGGGCACCACCTCTGGACTTGAGGCCCACAAGTCACGTGGCTTGGCCCATAAGCTAAAGCATTTTGAACTTCTTCTTTCTACTAACTTAATCGGATTTGGCTTTCCTATTGCTGTCTCTATAATTTCAAACGAAAAGAAGAGAGAGCAAAGTCAAAGCTATGACCATTTTCGTTAACCAGTAAGTAGACCTGTGAACAATGAAAAACGAAAGCTTAAGTTTTCACAGTCTTTGTGCTCACTGCTCACGCCTTGTATTTTCAAATAAATTTCTACGTGATTCGCGTTTGTAGACTTTTTTTAAAAGTATCGTGTGCACTCCACTTGTGCTATGCGTAGCAAATGATAGAACATGACGTCTACTCTCTGCGAAAAACGTAATTTGGAAATAAACTCGCGACTTTCTTACTCCGTTTCTACTTCGATCGAAATTAAAACGGACGAAACGACGGATTGAAGTAGAATCGGAGTAGGAATTTATTATATGCCTAAAAACAAACTGCCTATGCCAGATTCCACGTAAGTAGCAGAGCTTGAAGAATTCGTAAGTTTTTTTCCAAGTGACACACTATGCTTTTAGCGAAATAAGATTATGTGTGGTTTTTGGAGGTTACCTTTATGGTATCTAGTTAGATAGTCGCCTAGGTTACCTACCTAGTGCGGTCATAACCCCCGTATGGGAGAGCCCCGCAAAATGAACTTTGCCCACGCACAATCTGCCTTGCCACTGAATTGATACTCTTGATAAAGAAGCAGCGTGCACCTTATCTTCATAAAGATTCATGGATAAAATCTGAACAAAACAGTAAAGAGGCCACAGTCTTGCATTGCTGCCGCATTCATTAGGATACTACTAAAATATGTCTGCAGTTTCCGATCCTATTTTTGTGCCAGTAACCATACTAGAAGACAATGTTTACCCTGGTATTAAAGAATTACTGCAAGTTTTACGACCCTCTTGGCCTTCAGAAAATATCAAGTTCAAGGTGAGCACAGCTTTATATACCTACAGAAGTGGTTCAGAATTCAGAAGCAAAGGTGGATTCAGCTTACAACAAGACAGTATCAGCATGCGTAATTAGTGGTCCACCTAGGCACAGGACCCAGCCCAGGGACTCCGCAAGACTACCCCTGGATTCGCCATTTTGGTACAATTGGCCATTTTGGTCCGAAAGTTTTGAAGGTAAAACTACTTTAGATGCGGTCAGCACTTTTTGGTAGGAGAAAATATTATGGGTGCACGTCACAGTCATTTTAATGTAGCAGCGTAGCGTCGAAGCGGCAGCGAATTAGTGCAGGACGTGCGTGTTAGATGCTTTTCGTATGTTTGGCATCTTGTGAGCTCGCGTTACTGAGAATATCGACACGAAGAAGGAGTTACTTACTGACAAGCGTACTTAATAGCAGTAAGTATAAAATATATATGTAGCTATACAGGTGACAGGTATTGTGCAACATTATTGCTCTTTAATACTAAGTTCTAATTTAAGTATACCTAAGTTTCACTTCTATCCGTGTTACTGACAACTTTTTTCGTCATTACTTAATAAAATACTTTTCTTGTTAACAGTTGTTTAAAGATGGCATTACCAACAAACTGGTCGCGTGCCAACCAAAAGATTCACTCAAAGATGAAGAAATTATACTAGTCCGCATAATTATATGGGAATAAAACAGACTTGCTCATCGATAGGGACGTTGAAATCAGGTAAAACATAACATCTATCTTATGCTGTGCAGAGGACAATATAACTACATATTACAAAAGTAAATTTTTACATACCTACATCTTATCCCTTAAACAAGCAATTCTTGTATACACTACAATAACACGGCTTTGTTGAGCTATTTGAATAAAATATTGCTACCGTTACCATCTTAGATATAGGTTGTGGAAACGTCTCATAAGTTCTAGTTTTATTTATTCGACAGTGTTAGACATTCGTTATAATAATGTGAATGAATATGCTTACTAAGGTTCCACTCAGCTTGTTCCTTGTGGCTAATCCCTGACTTTAGGATGCTTGTAATAGGTAAAAATCGTCCTTCGAGCCTCGAGGTCCAGCAGAAGCGACCCGATGTTGCAAGTTTGTCTTTTGAAATAAAAATATGTTTATTAATGGTTAAACTAATCTTGATGAAATGTAGGCGAAAATATAATTTTGTACCATCTAAAATACAGAGTTTCAGTAAAATACATGAAATTAATTATTATGTCTGAAAATCTGGATTAATATATAATACTATTCATTATATAAGTAACTTCTATATTATTTTTTACATTAGTTTGAGTCCTACTGAACACACGATACATACAGTTTAACTATTTGCCTGTGATGTGAGACTTCTGAGTGTTTTGCTGTTTTCTGTGTGTAAAAAATTTCATTTCATGTCACGCAATCATTTTAAAATTTAGAAACATAAGAATGCTTAACGGACTGGGGCTTGCACCTAAAGTATATGGAAGATTTGAAAACGGACTGGCCTATGAATTCTATCCAGGGGCTACACTAAACATGGACACTGTTGTGGATGACAAAATATATCCTCTCGTTGCAAAACAAATGGCCAAAATGCACGGAGTTACTCTTGCAAACGAAGTAAGTGGCTTTGTTTTTTTGTGGAGTTTTTCTATTCTTAGATAAATAATTATAAAAAAAATGGTTGTCTGTAAAGTCGGTTTACTGACGATAGAACGTGACAACGTCTTAAGAAATCAGTGCGCTGATAGCGCGAGTAGTGATACCGCTCGACTTGGCGGATGGCGCCCTCAGCGCTCAGCTTCGTCCGCATGGCACGGAAGACGAACTAACGGTAACGGCGGAACGTTACAGTTTTGCGGGCGTGCAGCCGGCTTCATCGAATTATAAGACGTTATTACGTCAAAAAATGGTTAGGTTTTTTAGTCTAGGTATATTTTTCACACAACACCATCTAGCTCCTAACTACAAACTAAGCAAAGGTTGTAGGTACTTTGGAAGTCAGAAAAACGTTATAATAGTAACGTAAATAATTCTAAACATGTAGGAACTTCCAGTACATTAAAGTTATTTGGTAGTTTCATGCTTTCATGTAGACACTTGGACATTTTTACGGGAGTGTAGAAAATTGGTATTTTTATAGATTTCGCAAAGTGTAAGTACCTAACTTAGGCGCATCTAGGTAGGTACGCTGAATATGCAACTCATCCTATTTTTAACCTACCAAGCTTTTGTCAATAGATTAATCCCTATATTCCGAAAGTAAACTAGAGGAGCCTTATTAGTAGATATTACCTAGTTGGTATTTTTTAAAGTTGTATTTTAGCTGTGGTGTCGGTATAACCACCTTCAATTTTAGACACCAAGTCAATGGAGGGGGTGCGTTTTATAGATGCAAAAAGACCTGTCAAAGACAGTTCCCGATTTCACCATAAGTACTAAGTAGCACCAATGTTTTATTTTGTTAGAGAAATTTCACAAAAACAAACAGTGGTGCCACACTTGGCAAAATTTAGAACAATTTTTGACAAGTCTATTTGCATCTGGAAAACACCTCATAGAGAACACAGATTGGTAGGTAGGTACTAGTCGGAATTCAGCTCGAGATAAGAGTAAATTGTATTCCATCGCAGTCTCAGCCTCGCTTGCATATCGACTTATTTTTTTAAATTTCTTGACTCCGTGGCGGCTGATATTTTTATTCAGAAGTTGTGAAACTGTCTCCGGTTGCGACCAAATCATGAATACGTCGAAACGCTGAACTCCTTAACGCTGACGGGAACTGAACTGAAATTACGAACTCTAATAAGTTCTGAAACACTATTTTTCATAGATAATAATTTACGTAGACTGTGCCTACGTCTGTACGCGACATCACGATTGCATAAGCGCGTCTGTTTTTGTTTTGCTGAAAACCTGCTATTATCTCAACAGCAACAAAAACAGTGTATTTTAATTAATAAATTGGATAAGCGTAGATATCGAAAATGTAGATACATTTACGATTAACTAACTACTTGAGGAGTTAGGACATCGCTTCCGCTATACATATACAATGATGCGGCAATCAACTTCTCATTAAAATATAAATTTCGACAAACTGCATGAACCACAATAAATGTTACCTACTTAGTCCTCCAATTTATCCTTGTTATCCTTTCGTTTAACACTTGACTTACCAAAAATCTATTTTAGTAATTTTCCTTCAATTTATTTATTTCACTACAGATAGTGCAATCCACGAAGACGCGCCCCACTATTCCTCCTAACCGTTTATAATAATATGCGTCAATGTTTGAGTGTTATCGGTACACACTAATTACCTATGAATGCACACGCACACTACAATGACTGGTGAATGGTTCGCGACTGACGCTCGGAGCAAACGCGATTGGTGGAGAAAAAAATTGGTGGGGCGCGTCTTCGTGGATTGCACTATCTATAGGCATCTTTAATCCCCCCGCAATTTTTTTGTAGCACCTAGGTCCGTGTTTGACCACCAACTCGCCTGATGGTAAGCGACGGTGTGGTCAAAGATGACGCACGCTAACCTAGAAAGTATACCTACTCAATCTACCGTAGAAAGGTTCCACGTTGTGTCTAAATAAAACATTTTCCTTCATGAGACGCCATAGCTAATGCAAATGGCAACTCAAAGGCAAACTCAAACGACACTGTAAGGGTGCTTTTCCACCAGAGATGTGCTATGCTACGATGCTATGGATGCGTTTGATATCCACCAATCATATTAATTGGTGCACATAGCATAGCACTGGTGGAAACGGATTCAACTAAGATATGTTTTTTGTATGGAAGGATGCGTGCTATGGATGTGGGCTATGGGCCATCGCGAGTGGTGTAGCTATGTGCAGGGCAGAGTACCTACAGTATGCCCGCGTTTTTCGCTGAAAGTAGACATGCCATCGTGGAAGCAAAAAGTTATTTTATGTCTCGCAATGTGCGAAGAAGAACTCATCGCATTTTCGTAGCGCATCTTCCTCGCACAGCTACCTAGCGTAGTATTGGTGGAAACGGTCACATATTTTCGTAGCGTAGATTTCACACCTTCGCAGCATAGCTGCATAGCACATCTCTGGTGGAAAAGCACCCTAAAACATTACACGTACGCCGTACGCTAATGACTCTACATAAAAATAATAGGTATTCTATTGAGTTCGGCTGGCAGATGTTTCTTAGAAGGTAAATATAGTAGTCCATTCTAGTGACCTTGTATATTTTTGTAAACATGTATTATTATAGTTGAATAATATTGTGCTACGCTTACTAAACCTTGAAGTACCTTGTGTGGTTGTATGGAAACGAGTTATTCAGCGAAAACGCGTCTTAAGTTATAGTCCGAGATCCCAGAGCTCCCAGACGTCACCTATTTTCTGATGAATGAAATGTAGACGATTGAATAGAGTTAGTAAGTCCTAAGAACACATGCTTACTCGCTAACTTGCTTAGGCGGCCAATTTTGAGATATGGGGTAATTAAGGTACATACAAACATAAAAACATTACTTACTTCACGTATTTTCTAATAAGTGATTTTCACGTATGTTGTAGGCAATATCCTTAAAAACAAGGTCCCAATACTCCCAGACACTTTCCGTCAGCCGTTTTGCTTAACAACTCCAAAATAATAATTTAACTTCACTTAAATTCTCATGCTCCATTTGTAAATATGTTCGTCAGACACCTATTTTGTTGCTTTTTCCAATAAGATAGATCAATCTAAGGGGGCAATCATCCCCTAAACTCAACTATGTCCTATGGGTAAGAGCGGGAGACTGAGTGAGACATTTATTAGGAAATATTGACATAAAATTGAGTTTAGGGGAAGATCGGCCTCTTGACTCTTCAAGAGGCCAATCTTCCCCTAAACTATTCAATAAATGAATAATTATCGTCCGCGACGACAAATTAGGTAGGTATTCAGAATTTTTTGCATGTGTTGGGTAATCTCATTTTTGTCGAATTAAAATTATTGTCTCTGATTCTTAAATTCACAAAAGTAAAAATTCCAAACTGTTGTAAGATATACATTAGGTACATTTAGTTGTCTGCCAACCTATCATAGTATCATATCGCCTAGCTTATTTCACTGTTAGCTTAAAAATATAGATTGCTGATTGATTGATACTTACTCGTTATTAGCGAAATTTATTTATATGTTATTAATTTGCAGATAGCGAAGGAGCCATTCGTTTGGAAGAACATTGATAGATTCCTAAATCTATTACCTCAAAAGTTCAATTCAGAATCAAAACAACATAGGTAAGTGCGGCAGTAGGTAGATACCTAACTACCTATAGCTGCATACTTTCGAGACTCCAAATCCTTATAGATTATAAGTATACTAGCCGTTACCCGCGGCTTCGTCCGCGCAAAATAAATACTAAGGTAAGTCAGGCAGTACCTATTTGTATACCCAGACACATTTACGGTTACTAAACAGCTTATAATAAAACAATTTTATACAATTTCATCAAAATCGGTTCAGTTGTTTAGGTGTGCAAGCGTTAGAGACATTCGTCCCCCATTTCAACTTCAATTACATCCCCATACAGTTCGAAATTACAAAATTGCTAGGACAAACATTTGTTTGCTTCGTGTCCAGTGTCTATAAACAAAGTTTCGTGGTTTTATCTTCAATGGTTGGGTACTTCATTTTGACCTTCATCCCCATTTCACCCCCGTACAGTTCGAAATTACGAAACTGATAGAACAAACATTCGTTTGCTTCGTGTCAAGTGCCTATATACAGAGTTTCATGCTTTTATCTTCAACGGTTGGGTACTTTCATATTGACATTCATCCCCCATTTCAATCCCAATTTCACCCCTTGTACCCGTGGTCAGGACCACGGCGACTTTTTATCATGGAGTCTTTCTGAGTCTATTTGTGTAATGAATTGCATCAAAATCGGTTCAGTGTTTTTTTTACGTTATTAAAGTGCAGCAGACAGACAGAGTTACTTTCATTTTTTTAATTTCAGTATGGGTATCAAGTGTCTAGTTGCAAAATTTCATGGTTTTATCTCTAACAATGAACAATGACGAACTTCCAAATACATTTCCATCCCCCATTTCAAGTCCTATTTCATCTCCGTACAGTTTGAAATTACAAAATTGCTAGAACAAACATTTATTTGCTTCGTGTCAAGTGTCTCTAGCTACGAAATTTCATGGTTTTATCTTCATCAATGACGAACTTCCACACAAAACTTTTTATTAAAATCGGTACCGTGAATTTCATGCCATTAACTTTGAAAATTACGGAATCTTCAAACAACCGTTCATTTTCATCTTCTTTGGAGATGAATTTCGCTAAACCCCGTCTTAGTGAGCGCCTACGTGCTAAAATACATCTCCTTGCAAAATTTCAGACTTCTAGCATTTGTAGTTTCTGAGATTTCGTGATGAGTGACCTTTCGCTTTTATATAATACTAGCATTTGTAGTTTCTGAGATTCCTTGATGAGTGACCTTTCGCTTTTATATATATAGATAGATAGAGAACTCAGATATTTTATTGCCGGTGGCCGGTGAGAATCATTCGGTCATTATTAATAATACACGCCAGATAGGTACTAGATTAACTTTTAAAGAGAAATATATGTACCTAATGTAAAATATTTTGAAGAAAACATCTTATCTCATGAGTGTGGAGAGGAAAGAGAGCTTAGGTCGCAACTTGAAATTAACGAATGAGAGTCCTGTAATGACAAACTCATGAAAATGTACTACTAAATCAGTGGTGTAACATGCCCTGTGATGTATGTGTGTAGGTAAATGAAGGGTAAAAAAATAATTATGAATACTTAACATATAAGTACTAATTAGCCATAATAATAAAATAACTTAATTTTGGCTTTTGGGAGTTGGGGGCCCCGTATCATTGATAGCTACGGCCTACGGTTCCACCGCAGACCATCTCTGTTAGGTACTAATAGGTATCTATTCACATCCTACTTCTACTAATATTACAAATGTGATCTCATTTCCTATGAGTTTTTTGCTATTTGTATATAGTTTAAATTATACAAATAGCTTTTTTTTTAAGTTTTTTATACGTTTTTTTTTCAGGTCAACCGGTGCCTCCGGTCAAAAACGCGCCATATAAATCAATGATTTAATTGTTTTTTTTTCATCATGTAAGAAGTTAATTAATAGGTATAATATTAATATTAATTAGGTTAAAATTCAAATACATATACCTAATTCCTAAATTTTCAGGGTAGCAAAGTGTTGTTAAATAAATTAATAATGAACAGGGTAGCGATTCTGAAACCATTCGGTTGCATCCGACACGGAATCTCATCTCTCGGTCTCTGTCATGCTAAACAGATAAGACAAAGACCGAGAGATGAGATTCCGTGTCGGATGCAACCGAATGGTTTCAGAATCGCTACCCAGAAAGTGGATAGGTTAGGAAAAAAATGATGAAATATCTATATATATAAAAGCGAAAGGTCACTCATCAAGGAATCTCAGAAACTACAAATGCTAGGAATCTGAAATTTTGCATGGAAGTCCCTTTTAGCACGTAGGCGCTCGCTAAGATGGGGTTTTGCGAAATTCAACCCCTAAGAGGGTGAAACAAGGGATGAACGGTTGTATGAAAATTCGTCATTTTTAAAGTTATCAAAGGAGACGGCCCATTTTCCATGGGCATTTGCCCCACAGAAAAAGTGCAAGAGACTTGACCAAAATTGGATCATTGTATAGGATTTTTAATATATATTGAGGAACCGTTTATGTTTTTATCCTGCATAGCGGGGTTTGAAAGATATCAACTAAAACATTGAAAAAAAAATAACGCCGCAAGTAGGTAATCAAGAACGTGATTATGTACTTACTACTAAAAGAAGGTAGTAAATTCATTACTTTGCGACTTAGGTACTGTGCTCAAAATAATGTCGACTCAACACAGAGAAGGACCGGAGATTCGGCCAAACCACAAAAAAAATACGAAACCTTTGGAAAATTAAAGAAATTCCATGTGTTGTGTGAGTTTTCGAGCGAATCGATTTTCGAACGAATTCTTACTGTACGTAAACTTCATCTAAACAATAAAAGAGAAAAACATGGCTGACTTTGACTAAAATCTGTACACAAGTACACATAGGTACAAATAGTAAGAATAAGAATGTTCAAATTGGGTACTGACCCGGAGACAAATTACGAACTAAACCTTAACAGGCTTATTTAAATTCACAAAAACTTCGCAAGCGTGTTTTAGCGCCGTACAACGCCATCTAGTTTGGTTTTATGGAACTACAGTATCTTAATACAAAATGACTTATACATAGTCATTCAGGTACTTTTAAATCACCAATTTGCAATCCCCGCTTGGCAGGTTAGTATTGAATGTACAGTTTGAATTATTTAATTATATGTTATTTTAATTAAATAACTTGGTTAGGTCTCCGGGGCTAATTAAGTACCTAAACTTGAAACGACATGGGGCAGAAATGAGCCGTCTCCTTTGTATCTAGATACTTGACACGAAGCAAACGAATGTTTATTCTATCAATTTCGTAATTTCGAACTGTACGGGGGTGAAATTGGGGTTGAAATGGGGGATGAATGTAAATATGGCAGTTCCCAACCGTTAAAAATAAAACCATGAAACTCTGTACAAGGCACTTGACACGAAGCAAACGAATGTTTATTCTAACAATTTCGTAATTTCGAACTATACGGGGGTGAAATTGGGGTTGAAATTGGGGTCGAAATGGGGGATGAATGTCAATATGAAAGTGCCCAACCGTTGAAGATAAAACCACAAAACTCTGTATATAGGCACTTGACACGAAGCAAACGAATGTTTGTTCTAGCTATTTTGTAATTTCAAGCTGTACAGGGGTGAAATTTTGGTTGAAATGGGGGATGAATGTCAATATGGAAGTTCTCAACCGTTGAAAATAAAACCATTAAACTCTGTATATAGGCACTTGGCACGAAGCAAACGAATGTTTGTTCTAGCTATTTTGTAATTTCAAGCTGTACAGGGGTGAAATTTTGGTTGAAATGGGGATGAATGTCAATATGGAAGTTTCTAACCGTTGAAAATAAAACCATTAAACTCTGTAGGTATATAGGCACTTGACACGAAGCAAACGAATGTTTGTTCTAGCAATTTTGTAATTTCAAACTGTACGGGGTGAAATTTGGGTTGAAATGGGGGATGAATGTCAATATGAAAGTTCCTAACCATTGAAGATAAAACCATGCAACTCTGTATATAGGCACTTCACATGAAGCAAACGAATGTTTGTTCTAGCAATTTTGTAATTTCAAACTGTACGGGGTTGAAATTTTGGTTGAAATGGGGGATGAATGTCAATATGGAAGTTCCCAAACGTTGAAAATAAAACCATGAAAATCCTACGCTTTCAGATCTAAAGAACTGAACCGATTTTGATGAAATTGTATACAATTATTTTATTATAAGCTGTTTTTAGTAACCGTAAATGTGTTTGGCGATATACAAATGGGTACTGCCTGAGTTACCTTAGTATTTATTTCGCACGGGCGAGGTCGCGGGTAACAGCTAGTAATCTATATATATGTATATATACTAACTAGCGGCCCATTCCGGCTTCGCTCGGACATAACCTAGACACTGTATGCAGCGCCATCTGCCGGGCTTATTTGTGAATTTAAACCATCTTCGAATACACACACAAAAAAAAACATTCAAATCGGTCCCGTCGTTTAGGAGTTCACTGTCAAATGATTAAATTACTAAAATGGCTATAAAAAAACAGGGGTTGGTGATAAAAGAGTAAAAATTTAGGGTTGTATGTATTTTTAACGCCACATTATAAAAAAATAAAAACAAAAAAAATTGACCAAAAATTAAAAAAAAAATGTTTGGGGTGAACAACCCCTAATACTTAGGGGTATGAAAAATAGCTAGTAGCCGATTCTCAGACCTACTGAATATGCATATAAAATTTGGTAAAAATCAGTAAAGCCGTTTCGGAGGAGTAAGGAAACAAACACTGTGACACGAGAATTTTATATATAAGATAAGATATTATAAAGCTGAAGAGTGTGTTTGTTTGTTTGAACGCAAGGATCTCTGGAACTACTGGTCCGAATTGAACGATTCTTTCTTTGTAGGATAGTCCTTTTATCGAGGAAGGCTATAGGCTATTTAACATTACGCTACTATCAACAGGAGCCGAGCAGGAATTAAAAATGTAACAAAAACGGGAAAAAATATTGCTTTTTGAGAGCTTTCGTTGCGTGACAGTATATGTCATATTTTAAAGGTTGCGTCATTAGAACCTAAAGTAACCGAATTGGTTCAAAATTTGAATTGGTACGAAAGATTTTCGATAGATGGCGTAGCAACGCGCGCGCGTTCAGCTAGTATATGTATATAAAATCAATGCCATTTTTCGTTGTTAGCAAACTCCTCCTAAACGGCTGAACCGATTTGAATGATTTTTTCTGTATGCGTTTGGGTAGGGCCCTGAATGGTTTAGATTTACAAATCAGCCCGGCAGATGGCGCTGCAGTTGGTATCTAGGTTATTATCCGAGCAAAGCCGGAACGGGCCGCTAGTAGTCAATAAAAATTGACAAATATTTATATGACCTGAAGTGATGCTGTGACCGCGCGCTCTCCGCCCTCTATCTCGAAAACGGTTCACCGTATAAAAAAAATTGAATAGAATTTTGTATTCTACAATATTGATAATAAATACAAAAAAACACATATGAAATGAGATACTTACAAAATAAGCGCAAAAAAACGTTTTTTGTGACCTTTGACGTTGAAATTTAATAGTTGCGTACACCCTACCATATATAGGTTTTGAGACAACTTTTAGGGTATCAATATACCTACAAGTATTTATAGACTTACAGCTGGGTATCTCGAATTCCGAGATTCTCACCTAATTGGACTAGTAGGTAGTAATACGCGAGTAAGGCGATCCATACACTACCATGCTGCATGTTGCATGTCAATGCCTAGACCTAGAGTGCCTAGTCAATATCTACGCGCGTAGGTACTTGCAGTAGTGCAGATCTGCATCATCGTGCGGGTTTTTCACGCACTCACGCACGTTGTTGCGTTTTGTGGATTCACGGCGGCTCTGACTCACTTCAGTCAAACATACGCCAAGCCCGTCCGAAATAACGCACGGCACTGCGGGGCTCGGTGTGCCATACCTTGCGTCTCGCCCGCATTCACGCGCGTGGGTGCATGTTTCTACGCTTATAGATGGGTGATCTGCAGGAACGCGCATGGATGCATTTTTGGTGTGTTGGCCTGTGCGTATTTTCTATACAAACGGATATACTTACATACAATGATGGAACACGCATCCACGCACTAACTTACTCTGCGTGGTGCGCATAGTAGCAGTGTGAAGATCGCCTAAAACCGCGGGCCGCAGCTTTCTGCAAATCAGTGATAATACCCATCACTAATTTAGTAGGCAAGAATGTTGCATGCTTGCATGTTACCTATGTTGTTTACGTAACTTATTAAAATTAGCATAAGTACCTATAACAGGTAGGTAGGACTACCGGAGGAATAGGACGAAACTTATATACAAGTTAAAAATTTCTTTTAACGAGATGACTCATCTAAGTTCACTTAGAACTTCGTTTAAAATAATTTATTTTTGTAGATTCGAGACAACCCTTGGGGTCTATGACGAAATTGAAAAAAAAATATGAGTGCCTAAAATCACAAGTCATAAACACGGAAAGCCCTTTAGTATTTGCCCATAACGACCTGCTTTTGGGAAACATTATTTACAACAAAGACAATGATACGATATCTTTCATCGATTACGAATATGCAATGTATAACTACCAGGCGTACGACATCGCGAACCATTTTAATGAATTTGTTGGTAAGTGTACAAATGTTTTTTGTTTTATAAAGGGGCCCATGGTTTATTCCCATTCGTCCCCACATCGTCGTCCCCAAGGCTGGTGGTCTCAAGTGGCCTACCGAACGTTGGGCTAGTGCAGAAGGCACAGGGCCCTACTAACCAAATCTTCTAGATTCTAGAGTTCTAGACCGTACTCAACGAGTGCCTATGCTACCGCCCAAACCCGATTTCAGGACAAACTAGTTTTGCCTAGGCTAAACTAGTTCTTCCTATACGCGATAGGGTTAACCATACGACCATACGACCTCGGCTAAGGCCAAGGCCGCTGTCGATAGGGCAGATCAAGGAAAGACTTGCTTCACGACCCTAACGGTAACGGTAACGGAGAATGTAATAAAGTTATTATTAATAAAGTATTTATGTAATAATTAATATTTATGTAATAAGTTTATGTAATAAAGTAGTTATTAAAGTTAATACTGAGTATACACTTTTAGGACTTATAGGTACTGAAAGCACATTTAAACCTGGATACCTATTTATAATTTCAAACAGCGCTGACTATTGATGTAAGTAAGTATTAGGTGTATCTACCTACTTAAGACGTAGGTAATGTTAGCCATAAGTTGTAGGTCAGTCATTTCCCACTAAAGTACGGATGTTTTTTCAGACACTGACTGAAGAAACATCAGTATTCAATATACCTAGATACCTTGTACCCAACATTTAGGATTTAGGTAAGTACCTATAGGTATCTAGGTATATTGAATATGGATGTTTCTTCAATCAGTGTCTGGATATCTCTATTTAACATAATACCTATGTTTTAAAAATTACATGCTAAGTACCTATGTAAATATTTCAGCGGCTATGATGAAATTATATAGGAGTTATCTGGCTTCCATGGTATAAGCTTTGCTTAGTTTGGAACTAGATAATGTTGCGTCAAAGAATAATGACTGACCATTACGTAGGTACCTATAATTTATTTATCTATTTGAATTGATTTATAAGCTCCTAAATATCTACCTATATTGGAATTTCGAGATAAAATGCACTGTCGTGCCTCTACACATTATACAGACACTCCTTAGATACTAGGTATACTGCCGTTATTTCTACAAGGTGTACCTATTAGTAGTCAGGGCCGAGCCGCCCCTATGTGCAAAGTGTGCGGCGCATACAGGCGCCAAGCCAATAGGGGCGCCACGCCAGCGCCGCTACCGAATATTTTTTTAACTTACGCAACACCATGTTCTTTGTAGTGGAATATCATCGATTAGCAAGTAGGTAGGAACAATTTATAAATTGCTAAGTTGCTATAGTTTATTGTAAGAGTCTCCCAAGACAATGTTTACGTTTGTGGTTAAATTTTACGGTTTGGGTTTAGTTTTATATTCATTGCGGTCTCAGTTTTAAAATCAAAAGAACCGCCACGTCTTGATTTTGTTTATTTTTGAGATTATAAACGCAACTCGACACGATGTGTGCGATGCAAGTAGAGTGGTGTCACAGGGGTTACCTGATTTTAATGAACGAGTGAGTCAAAATGATGGAACAATTATTCAAAAGTGTGTGTGTGTGTGTAATTCGAAAGTAAGTTTAAAAAATATTTTATTAGACATCGACGTCAAACTTAAGCACCCTTATTTCTGCGTCAGGGGTTAACAAAGAACAAAATTAAAAATATTAATTGAACCCCTCTACCTACCTCGGATTTGTAATTTGTACAACATTCTAATAATCAAGCCCTTTCATTTGGTACCCATATTGAGGGAGTAGTGAAAATAGATATGTATTTCGTCATATTGTGGTGGTCCCCATCTTAAATTTGAAATTTGTCATAGCCTATAATATTCTACTAGTCAAGTCCTTTTATTTGATACCCGTATGGGGTAGGTTGTGAAAAAATATTTTGCCCGCCATTTTGTGGAGGCAGCCATCTTGAATCGATATTAACCAAACATAACTAAAAACCACTGCACGGATATTAACCTTAAAGAAAACCACGTCGAAATCGGTTCATCCGTTTGAGCTTTACGGCGCCACAGACAGACACACATAAACAAAGACATCAACGTCAAACTTATAACACTCCATTTTTTTTGGTCGGGGGTTAAAAAGGGGCGCCATAAAGGTTTTGCACACAGGCGCTGGTGGAGGTCGGCTCGGCCCTGTTAGTAGTTCTTGTATTACCTTCGCAACATATGTGTAACCAAACCCATTCCTTTTGCAGGCCTTTCAATTGACGATATAGACTACAACAGATACCCGAAAATAGAATTTCAGAAGAGTTGGATCAGAGAATACCTGAAAGAGTTCCTTAGTTCAGAGCCGACATCAGAACACGTAGATAAAGTTTACGCAGAAGTGCAACTACACTCACTGATCTCTCATTTCCACTGGGGTGTTTGGTCTTTGGTACAATTTGAACACTCAGACATTGAGTTTGATTTTCTCAGGTAAACAGTTTCAAGTAACATAAGTGCGGGCAGCATCGTGATGTATAGATATCGTGTTTTCTAGAAGTTTTGAAATTTTGTATTTTTCGAATTCTGCAGTCGCAAAGACAAATCTGTTTAAAATAGTTTACCTACCTACATTGAAGTCTTAAAACACTTAGTTTTATCAAAGCCTACCTAATATACTTATACCTTGGTTTTTGGTTTATTACCTATACTATTTTAAACAAGTTTTGCCAGAGTACCTAAATAAATATCGTGATGCCCATTGGCCGTATTTAATAACTATGTTTCTTGTTACATTACAATATTAATTCCTTTCCGAACCAGAAGCGGCCCCAATTTTTAATTTACTGGTCACCAATAATAAGTACAGTCCGCGAGGTATAAGCTGAGCTTTGCATTAGTGTGAGTGATCACCAAAAGTACAGTCAGACGCAGGACGCTGTGACCATGTTCTCTTAATAAGGTGTTTCTTCAAACCAGAAGTGCTGCCATCTGAATATGATTTTGATTAAGTGTGAGTGGTGTCAATATATGTTTCATCGGTATAAACGATAGGCCTGCCCTGAATACGGTATTCGGAAATTTTAAGTAAATAAGTTATACGTAGGTGACGGATCTCATGCTTTTCCATTAAAATTTTTCTGTTATTCTCTGTCCTTGACCATTTGAATCCTAAAAGAGATACTTCTTTTCGCAATTACCATATTGATCCTGGATAGTTAATGTCAGCTTGTTGTTTAAGAGTTTGTTGTCTGACTGTACTTTTGGTAATAGATGCGTATGCATGTGATCACTCACACTAATGCAAAGCTCAGCTTATACGTATTATCTATTCTATGCTTATACCACGCGGACTGTACCTACCTACTTAATACAATATGTAGAGTAAAAAATACTTTACTAGTAGCGCCCCACGAATTTGTCCGCGTAGTTGCCGTTCCAGCTGTTTTCTTGCGGTAAAAAATAGCCTATGTTCTATTCGATATTCTGAAAATGTTCAGTGTACATACCTAACGTGTACAATTTTGTGGGGTTAATGTCCCAACAACAACAAAAAAAGTTTGTAAGTTGTTAATTGATAACTTATTCACGTTTTGTTTGGATTTTGTAAGTATGAAAGCAACTAATATTATAAATGCGAATGTATGGATGGTTTTTGTTCAATTACCTCTCGAACCCGGAACGTCTGAACGGATCGGGTTGTTTGGAACACAGATAGATATAAATATAGGTAATGTATTCTGGAATAACACATAGGTACCTTGGCTTTTCCTCGTGGGAAAACAACAGAAACGGGAACTAATACTCGAGTAAATCCACAGGGCGCTGCTAGTACCTACCTACCTATTTAACAAACCAGGAAAATAATCAACTTCTTTTGTTTTCTTTCAGCTATGCCGAGATACGTGTGAATAAATACAAGGAGTTGAAAGACAAACTTCTGAAGAAGTATGGTCAAAACCTCACAAAAATTAGATAGTCAAAAACTGCAAGATTGCTCATTACATTTATTATTAAGGGCCTACAAATATTATACCTGATTCTTTACAGCAGTTGTGCTATTTTATTTAAAAAAAAAGCTGATTCTGAATGTCCCGAAGATTGATTACGAAGGAGATGATAAGAGATAGGAAGATGGAAAACTCTTATTTTTCATACATGTGTTAGTGTTGTTGCGACACTACAGAGACGATTCGTATGTCATTTAAAAGCAAGTGTTTGAGTTAACCTATCTGTTACGCAACTACCTTGACTCCACTTGAAACTAACATACCTGTCAGTGACAACCTAGATAGGATAGGCAAACGAAATAAAAAGCAATGTAAATAGATAAGGTTTATTACAATTCCACTAGTGTCTAATATTAACTAAGAATAAAACGATACTTAATATAAACAGAATTATAAAAGTCTTAGGTACTTGAACAAATTAGGTAGGTAATTTTCATTTCAGTAGGTGCCTATAAATAATTCACATTTTAATTATAATGGAGGCGTATCCGTCTCCATTTGGAACAGTATATATTCATTAGTAGATCCCTATATACAATTACCGTTTTATACAGATTTTCTATACTTCTGCTGAAATAGAGGAATCGTAATCAATAAACGTAACTTTTACTACGGTAACAATCCAAAAATAGCAAAAACACAACCAGCATATAAATGTCAGTCAGATTAGACGGTACTGTATATATATATAGTATATTTTTTTCTGATGATGAAGTACATTACGTATATTTAATTAAGGATTGCTATAACACTATCATGAACCAGCGAGACAACCCTGACAAAGCAAAATCGACGTTTTTGTAACATGCGACTGATGGGAAGCAACACACCCTTAGGCATGAGAGCACAGTACCACATAGTTACTTGAATCTGAAGCGCCCAAATCGCTACACTGCGCTCGTCCCTGGAGACATAAGATGATTTATCTCTTTGCCCTATAATTTCCCAGGAAAATGTTTCCTCTCCCTTCAAACCGGATCACAGTACCTAATGAGTGCACATTTCTGCTTGGGGGTAGAATAACTGGCAAAGATGTGGTTCTTCCCCAAGCGTATTCTGCAAAAGAATCCTACCATTACAAAAACTTATTATTTATGCAATTTATTCTACTATTCTTATTTATACATTTTAGTGCGAAGAGGTGTGATCGACGTAGAGTTTACATTTTGTAACTTTTTCTACCAAACAACAACCTTGTAGTTGTAGCATAGAATAGATAATGTTGTAGTGAAACTAAAAAGGGGCCAATGAAACTAGATAGTTTTACAGTAGGTACCTAATTAATTACTTTTTATTATCTACTGTTGAGATATTTACTGTACCTATGTAAATTAATTGAAATGTCTTAGATACCTAACTAATGATCAATTTTATAACGGTTTACTACTAACAAATATTAATTGTAATGTATTAACTAATGATTGATTTTGTAACATACCTACCAACAAAATTGATGTTATCTGATTTTCACTAGATTTTGTACGGTTATATACCCCCGGGTCTAGACAAAGATTTCCTAGCCATTTAGCAAAACGTGTTAAAAAGGGCGAATGAAGTCGCTGCCGAAGTTCCGATTTTTTTTGTAGGACATCCAATATTTGAAGAGTAACATTGGTGATATTGGGCATCAAATCACGCCTAATATGAATGAGATATCATTTCCTCAGGTTCTCAGGTCAATTTGAGCATAATTTAGCAATTTTGTACAGAAACTGGCCAACGTAGATCTATATATATATAAAAGCGAAAGGTCACTTATCACGGAATCTCAGAAACTACAAATGCTAGGAATCTGAAATTTTGCATGAAGGTTCCTTTTAGCACGTAGGCGCTCGCTAAGACGAGGTTTTGCGAAATTCAACCCCTAAGAGGGTGAAACACGGGATGGACGGTTGAAAGATAATTCCGTAATTTTCAAAGTTATAAGCATGAAATCGACATAAATAACCGATTTGAATTAAATTTGGTACACAGATAGACTAAATCCCAAAAAAGGACATACGCTACTTTTTATTACGGAAAAAGAGGTGAAGGGGTTAAAATGAGGGATGAAAGTTTATTTGGAAATTCGTTATAGTTGAAGAATCATGAAACTTCGTATCTAGAAACTTGACACGAAGCAAATAAATGTTTGTTCTAGCAATTTTGTAATTTCGAACTGTATGGGGATGAAATTGGAGTTGAAATGGGGGACGAATGTCTCTTACGCTTGCACACTTAAACAACTGAACCGATTTTGATGAAATTTTATAAAATTGTTTTATTATAAGCTGTTTTTAGTAACCGTAAATGTGTCTGGATATACACATAGGTACTGCCTGAGTTACCTTAGTATTTATTTCGCGCGGACGAAGTCGCGGGTAACGGCTAGTATATTATATAGAGATACATACGCTGAATGAAATAAAAAACTCGCGTTTAAAATAAATACAGCTTCAGGTACTTTTGCAAGATTACCCACAGAGAAGTTATGTTATAAAACAATAAAATAAATGACAAAAAAATGTTCTCAAGAATTTCAAAATGTGACCTATGTAACAAAAAGTTACGAAACAGTATTTCGCCGCGTGATGCAAAATAACAAAACGCTAGCTTTGCTTTCATATTTATACTACGAGAGTTAAAAATACATTTATTTTTTTCGCAGCTTTATGTAACAATTACTTACAATGAAACGAAATATATTTGATTGCGTAGACATTTATGGGTTTACAGAAGATGGTTAGTGGTTTTAAAGTACGCCAAATACCTACTACCTTTCGGCACGCAAAAAATACATAAAGCTACATGCTTATCCGTCCTTGAGTCATTATTTTCATGGGATTAGGTATTATTTATTCCTTGAACAAGGTATATAGGTAAGTAATTGGCCTGAGCGTGTGATTAGCAAGTTCGTATTGGTAACTTAGGCTTAGGACACTCGTAAACTAATCGACCACGTACCTATTGGTTGGTAACGTCAGAACTGAGAATATCCATGTATACGCTTTTAACTTAGAACTATGTGATGTAATTGCGACTATGAGGAGTGTAGATCACTGATAATTATAAGCCAGAAATAAGTTACCAAAAACAACCTAGATTATATGAACGGTTCTCGATGTTCAGTATTTATTACCTACCTCAAGCTGTCTAGGTACTTGATCTACTCGAGAATAATCTAACAGCTTGTCTTAAAATAAAATCAAGCGACGGGTAATCTGATGCATGAAAAGTTGGTCAGAACTAAAACATTCATGCTGGGATATGGACATCGAAATATCAGGACGTCTACTCTCTTTCAACGAAAACGTAATTTCGAAATAAACTCGCAACTTTCCAACTCCGATTCTTCTTCGATCCGTCGTTTTGTCCGTTTAATCGTTCTAAGCCTACTCTAATTAGAGTTTATTAAAACATTGAAACGTCAAACAATGTTCTATCGGACGAAACGAAGTAGAACGAGAGTAGGAAAGTTGAGATTTTTTTCGAAATTACGTTTTCGTCGAAACAGAGTAGACGTCCAGGACTATGCCTTAATTTCGATCAGGCATGGGTGGGTAGGCGTGCTACGGAATAGCACGATAGAACGATTGAGAATCAAGTTAGAAATTCATAAAAGGGTGACCTATACAGGAACCGTTAATTGTTATGAATTAGTACGTGACAGAACTTTAGGAGAACTTTTCCATGAAACAAGTTCCTGATTATTGCAACGAAAATTATGCGCCATTTACAGGCTATAGAACGCAACCTGACGAACAATTTTGACTCGTAGACGTAGGAGCTCTATATTCTTGATACTTTAATAATTTCAAATACGGTTCTATCTAAGGATTTTCATAAAAACGCGGTAAATATTTTAAATAGTGAGTATAAAATCCCACAAAAATGAGGAAGACGTAGGGGCAATATTTATTCTGTGGTAGGGGCAACAATAACGCGAGATAGGTAGGTACTATTAGCACAAAAATACAGCAATGACTCTCCATGTTAGGGTTATTTATTATGAAATGGGTATAGGTAGTTACCTATTATACCCATTATATTTTATATACCTAATTAGGTACCTACATATATAAAATTACCACCAATTTCCTTTAAATCCCTATATGACATGCTTGTGGGATCGTAGCTCCGCTACAAAAGCCTGCGATAGGGCCGATTTCGATGCATTTTGCTTCTAAAGCAGACATGATATTAGTTAAATTTTGGATTGATTATGATAAGGTTTTGGTTAAAATTTGTATTCAGTATGAACCGGTTTTAGTTAAAATTTAGACTGATTATGATACAGCTTTAGCTAAAATTTAGATTGATGATTCGCGATACTGTAGGTAGAACGTAAAGCCATAGATACTTTGTGGCCACGCTTCTCGTATCTACGTGTTTGATTGCACGGTCATGTCGAAATTTACTTAAAAGTTCAAATAAAGGTTTCGTAAATATTTCGCGTAGATAAAAATTGCTACCTGTTTCCAATTTCAGGAGTTGGCTGTTCTTAATCTCTTTCACTTTTTTAATTATTTGCGGCTATAAGAGGAACTAATTAACTAAACCAGTCCAAAGTCAAGGTACAAGATAATGGCTTATTGCAAAAAGCAAGGGCGTTTTTTTAAGAAATAAAATTTAACGTAAGTACCATACATTTTGATGATGAGCTTGCTAGTCTAGTGGTATGTTTGGCATGGCATAATATTGATGGCAGCGTAAAGGTTGCACTATCCACATTTACTTTGATGTGTCATTGAAACAATCATCATAAAATATATTAAACAGATGTACCATACATTTTTTTTACATTTAGTATAGTATAGAAATATTTGCCAAATTATTTTTTTCTAGTTTAGAGATACCATTGTGTAGGTAGCTTGTAATAATAATACATACCAATATTCATCCAATTAAAATAATTTCTTACCTTTTAAAAAGGTTCCAATTAGTACTCACATATCTGTAAATGACTAAGGAGGTATTTCCATTATTCCAATTTTCCTGAAAAGCGATTATTCTATTTCTATTTACATAGACATGTACCACTTAGATACAGGGACAATATATTGAATTAATATAGAAGAATTAATCATTTGAAAATACTTAAATCATTTTGTCATATGTAGAATTAATCATTAGAACAGTCAACAAAAAAATTAAATGTGTATTAAAATCTCAAATTTGTAGGTATGTCAATATTGATTATAAAAATATTTTTTTAAATTGATTAGTGTTGTTGTAAATAGATTTTCGCAATTGATGTTGTGTTTAATTTATTGTCAAGTATGGGTTCTCTGAGGGATTGCATTCACAATCATATAATTAATCAGATAACTAAGTCTCGGATATAGTTGAGAGCATCTGCACACTGAAATGCCAGTGGGCCTGTTATATCAGTCTCAGACTTACTAACCATTGAAGTACATGGGTAATGGGGGTGGAAATTGAGGCTTTGTAAACATACACAAGTTTGGGACCGAGGATCAGGCTGAGTGGTGTAATATTAACAACAGCTTTATCCAACAGTGGACAAGTCTAGGATAATGATGATCTACAGACAATATTTGTACATTGCCAAAATAAAGTTCCCAGTTAAATGATATGAGCAAGTATTACTTCTCATATCTGAGACAATAAACAATACTAGTTACATAAAAGGATATTATTACAATCATATCAAAAACACATTAAAAGAATTTGTTACAGTGTAACAAACAAACTCAAACAAAATAATATTATCATAAACATTACTATGAAGTATACAAATTCATTAAAATGACTGGTAAAAGTCCAATTTTATGTCATGAGAGCATGTTAGCTTCTAATCCCACAAATGCTTAAGATGTCGAATGTAACTTAGGGTTATAATAATATCAATAAAACATAATACAGTTCAAGATAGCTCTTTGACATTTTGTTTCAAATTCATGTAACAATTCATCAATATCATTATCCAAATCATCAGTTTGTGCCATTTTATTCACCATGTCACTGATCAAAAATGCTCCGATAGTGGCCTCTTCGTGGTTATCCTGAATGTCTATATTAACTACATGCACGGGTTGGTTAAATATAGATCTCCTTGAACCAAACCATTCTATAACTTGGTCATATACTCTTTCCTCACATGTTATTACAACATCAAATCTTTCCGGTGATGCCTGGAACTTCTCTGGGCTGGGTTTTATCCTCCGATTTCTATCCAGCATATGTAATAAGCCATTCTGTGTATAAAAGGTTTTATCTTTCTCCAACAAGTCATTGTATATATCGTCATAAGGTACACCGAATTCGTAACAGTTCGGCCTATCTGCCGATGACCCAGGTAATTTAACCTTTTCGCCGGTTCCGAAAGATTTTACTTTATATCCTTTTTTGACGAGAAAAGCATGGGCTTCCATACTCCGATTCATATTCGACGAGCACACTACTGCTATGTATAAGTCTCCCATTTCTGTTTCACAAGTCACTTTCTTCACACTTGGTAATCGTATGGGGAACTCGTGCTCACTGTGTCATAGTAAATTATCTACTAATAATCGTATATAGGACTGCAACTAAACGTGTTTTATATTCATTTCTGGTTAAAATAAGTTAAATCTTCGAATTCAATCACGTAATTTACAAAAATACAACGATGCAAACAATGACAATTGACAATGAAAAAAAATTGCAGTCGAGAGTCGAGAATGTCGCGATGTTTTTAAAATGATTAAATCATGTACTGACAGTGACATATATGATAAGATGGCAATTAATTCAGAAGCTTACAAACACTGTCGACTAGTTGCAGTAATCAGGGTAGCGATTCTGAAACCATTCGGTTGCATCCAACACGGAATCTCATCTCTCGGTCTTTGTCCTTTGTCATGCTAAACAGATAAGACAAAGACCGAGAGATGAGATTCCGTGTTGGATGCAACCGAACGGTTTCAGAATCGCTACCCTGCTGTCGTTATCGTAATTCACATCATTCGATTTGCCTACGCACGCATACAGAGCAATCCATCATACCATATCATAGCCATAACATTGGCGTGTTATGCGAAATTAAGAGAGGTCCATGTCCAGTAGTGGACAAATACAGGCTGACGATGAGTATCGTGAATACGATACTTCGAAGTTACATACTGTTACTGAATCGTCTGTAGTGAACTGTGGTCGACTGGTCGTGAATAGCAACCTTTATTCTATAGTTTTATACACTACTTTACTCGAAGTTGCTGTCACTGTTACTGGCACTGACACTGACAAATAATAATAATGCCACCAGCCAGCATTATTATTATTTGTCAGTGTCAAACTGTCAAAATTATACATCAAGATTTGATTTCCAAATTCCAGAGGTTATGTTTTCTATTGCAAAAATCAAGTTTATGTTTACATAAATAATTGAAAAAAACTAATACGATATCACATTGGAAAACTTCTAATTACGATGAATTCACTTGTGAAATTTTTACTTCCTAGTGGGATACAGGGCCAACGTGCTCTTCATACATGCTCTTTCAACTTAGCCTGGGCAAAACCTACGACGCCGAGATCGTTTTTAGAACACAACAAAAAAGTGTTTCCTCCGCAAGAAATTGGTGAAGAACCTAGACCAGCCGTAAGCATAAAATGACTTACTCATGACTTTACGTTTAGGTTATTGTACAAGTCCTTATTTTGTATCATAATTTAAATAATCTTGTATATTTTCTTGAAAATATTTTTTGATCTACCTACTTATAATTTGAGCCTCATTTAACTGTTATTATAATTGTGAATAATTAATAAATAAATAAATGTATTGCTGATTGTAAAAAATCTCTAACAATTTAGTCCAAATCAAGGGCATAACATAGATTTATCAAACTAAAACCGTATCTCGTGATAATACCAAATTTCCCTTCATTATTGTATATTTCTAACTACTTTTTCGTTCCAGTTTGTGTGCCATCAAAAGACAAACTTCAAATATAGTCCCAAGAAACTGTGGTACGTAGCATCCTTTATACGAGGAATGACTGTTGATGAAGCAGTGAAACAGTTAAGTTTCGTGAACAAGAAAGGAGCAGTGTTTGTAAAAGAAGCAATCTTAGAGGCTCAAGAGTTAGCGGTGAAAGAACACAATGTTGAATTTAGGAGTAATCTTTGGATAGGTAAATATTTCTACAATTATTAAGCCCCATACTAAAATGAGTATGAAAAATCAGTTCTAGTTCTATCATATTTACTGTGAATTTATATTGGTAGGTAGATACTTTTTTCTTATACAAAATCTTTATTTTCAGAAATTTACAGTTTTCCTTAAATCCCTTTTTGAAATCACAAGGAACCCAAAGAAGAAGCTGCTATTTGATATAATCATTACTGGCACAGAAAAGTAGTAAAACTTGCCAAAACATTATTTCTATTTTTGTATTCTGGGCATCTTATAAAAACTTAACCTCAAGCCTCAATCCTTCACACTTACATTACTCTTCAAAGATTTATTCTGATAAATAATTAATGTTGTTTCAGCTGAATCATTTGCTGGTAAAGGGATGTGCATCAAAGGTGTGAGAAGACATGCTCGTGGTCGCATGGGCGAAGTGAGGTACCAATACTGCCACTACTTTGTAAGGCTAGAAGAGGGTAAACCTCCAGCAGATTATTACAAACGAGACCCGCTCACACCAGAACAACAACTTGATAAATGGCTTGACCAGATGAGGAAAAGAAAAATCACAAACTCTTATTAATTGTAGCTTAATATTTATGCTTGTAGATAATAAATGTTATTATTAGTTATACTGTTTTTTTAATAGTCAGTACTTTCATACATTATGGTGATAATTTGGGTTTGTTCACCATTTTAATGTTTTTGTAATACATGATAAGTGTTGGGATAAGAAGAGATGTGCATAAACAAAACACCTGTGGCACACTATTTCAACATGAAGAGTGCAAAGCACTGTAATGCACTACCTTTCTACCTGGCGATTTAAGATTATTGATTTCTTGTTATATTACCTAATTCTTACAGTCATGACATTATACTCTACCAAGCAATTGTGATGTAATTTTATGCACGTTTAAGCATGTTAAAACCCTCTTTTTCAAACATGTTATTATAGCTAACAACTACATTATTTTCCGTAATGAAAAGTAGCAGTGTTATTCCAGACTATAATATAATCTATGTACCTTTGTTCCAAATTTTAACCTGATCCATTCTGATGTGATTGAGCAATAACCAATCAAACTTTCACATTTGTATAAATAAATTTTATTACAAAAAAATTGACACGTAAAACATTAATTCCATATCGAACAAGGTTTTGCGGCAATGGCTCTCTTTAAAATACTAAAAGCAGCACCAAATAGAGATAAATCAGGGTCTAAATTGTTAATTCAACACTACACACCTACACGGTGAAATATAAGCGTGCCTGGTGATATTATCTATTCTATGCCTGCGCCCAGTAGTGAAATGTAAAGCTGCATCTACTCTAGGAGAGCCGAGCACGAGCGTAGCACGAGCTGAACACAATTCTTCTAGTGTGGACCGACTTGCAAGCCTCGAACGAGCACGCTGCGAGGATTTCGTTCGTGCTCGACTGCGTTCTGCCTGTTGTCGGTGTTTTGACGAACACAAAGGGATTTGCTTTGTGCTCGCAATGCGCTCGTGGACCTGCTTAGTGACAGACGTCGGTCGCTTGAGCCGAACATCATGGAAACGTGGACCAAAGATGCTTCCATGCAATTAATTGAATAATTAATATAATAATAATAAATATTGGTGGACAATTATATAGCAAAACTAGCTGACCCCGCAAACGTTGTTTTGCCATATAAATAAAGGTATGAAAAATAGCTAGTAGCCGATTCTCAGACCTACTGAATATGCATATAAATTTTGGTTAAAATCAGTAAAGCCGTTTCGGAGGAGTAAGGAAACAAACACTGTGACACGAGAATTTTATATATAAGATAATCCATTGATATGGGACCACTGATGATTTTGTTGATTGGATCTCATTTTATATAGATTTATAGATCATCTTGGCTTCTTTCTATTTTTGTTGACCACTGCTATAATAATCGCTGCAACAGCAGTAGCTGCTGCAATATCATTAATATTGTCCATCTGTGTAGTGGTAGAACTCTTGGCAGAGTCCACCTGGGGAAGGACCACACCTTTGCCAGTTATTCTACCGTCAAGCAGTAATGTGCAAACATTACTGTGTTCCGGATTGAGAGGGTAATGTTTCCAGATCTCTGGGTGGCGAGCGCAGTGCAGTGCAGTGCTAGGTAATGATTTGGATTTCTTGATGTTACAATAGCTGCGTGTCACTGTGCTGTTGTGTGGCAGGCATGTTGCTTACCATCAGGCACATGTCGTCATTCGTTACACACACACGTTAAAAAAAATATTTATACATATTCGCCAAGAGCCGCGAGCTCACTGCGGAAAACATTCGAGGACAGTGATCGTTGTAGGTTCGTTATACGTCCACACTTGACGCCGCGAACGACGAAGCCGAGAACGGCTCCGCTCGTGCTCGGCTCTCCTAGCGTAGACGCAACTTTAGGCCTAAGTATGTGTTTCAGAAAATGGGAAAAACTCTCACCAAGAACTAAATTCACTGTCCATGACAAATTTCAAACCCTTATTGCTTGATGGTTTGTCTACCTATGTGACATTGGCGGAGTTTTGAGGCTAAACTATAATAATAGCCATTAAACAAAGAGTTGAAGTTGAAGGCGTAAGTAGTAAAAAAATAAAAAAATCTCATTTAACATTTATTTAATTGTCTATAAAATTTTAGTAAAAATATGTTTTATAATTATGCAATATCAAGATTCCCAGTAGTCATTTAACTTAAAAATTAAAACTAACATTAGATACAGAATAAATACTGGTTTAATGTTTACTTATAACTTAGTAAGTACTTTCGAATCCTGATAGACATTTAAAGACGTCAATTTTTTTAGCTCTCTCTGGTATATCCACAGAAAAAGGGGATTAAACAATGAGACTGTTCAGTGAGTCATCACTGAACAGTCTCACTGTTTAAGGGGTCACCCTTTAATGCTATTCTATGATAATTTGTATTGAGAGGGCAAAGCAACTTATACATAAGTATCAGATAATTATCTCATCTTTACACTAGTATCGGTCTCTGCAGTTATCAAAAGTATAGAAGCGTAATTCTCAATCATAATGCTATTTATATCATTCTATGAAATATGGAGCAAATCCAAAGCAAATTCTTCACACTAGAAATTATTTCAATCTATTGTTCATGTAGGTACTTAAAACAATATAAATGCATTCACAGATTTTAGAATAACACAATGCTTTGATTACAAAAATATTTTACACTAACTATCTTATCCAACTATTATGTACTCATGCTATAGGAAGGAAAATTAAAATGTAGCATAGGTAGATACCGAATCCTATGTAGATATTCCGAAAGACCTAGTGAGCCCCGCTCCTCTACCGCTCAACTAAATCTGTGTTGGCTTTGCTATTGCCATCTCTTTCTTTTCAAGCGAGAAGAAAAGAGAAAGTAATATCAAAGCTAAGACAGTTTTCGTTAGGCGGTAGACTCCCCGGTACCTTTGGATTCAATTTAAATACCAATCACAAAATAAATGACTGGTGGTGAACTGTACAGACTAATGTTTACTGGAATAGGTGTTATGTTTTTTCGGCGAAGTCATTAACCTTTTTTAATAACAAACTGAACAGATAGTTAATAAGAGAGATAAAATTAACGTAAATTATAATTATATATATTTTTTACACTTTTGAAATAGACACATCGGTTTGTACTGCTTGCCTGTAAGTAATTTAATAAATTAATGTTTTAAAGGAAATGGTGCTGTTGGGTAGGTAAATTTATTTAGATACCTATCTAATGTAAATTGGAAGTCAATTTAAGCTGCAGCAGTATGTCAGTTTGGGATGCAAGGCTCGGGAACCTCCAGGTGGTGCACCCGTGGCGACCAGTCGACAATTTTGCTAATCCCTAGTGAGTTCTTGTCGTCTGCTCGCTAAGCCCAGGGGTCTAACGGCTAACTAAAATTACCATAGCTTTGATATTGGTATCTCTTTTGTTTTCGCTTGGAATTATAGAGACGGCAATAGCAAATCCGGACTCGATTTAGTCAGGCGGTAGAATTAAAAGCCGGCCATGGCGTGATCTACACGCGCTCCAAAAATGTGAACTTGTGAACTTAATAAATCTATCTTTATCTTTATCCTCACTCTACGAGCAGTGCTTGTAGAGGTTTTTGGGAAGGGTGGGACCTGGAAAGACTTGGGAACGTTGCTTGGTTGATATTCTTGTCTGGCCAAGTAACAGTCCTTGCTCTATATCAGGGATTCCCAAACTTATATTGTCTGCTGCCCACTTTGAGAATAAATATTTTTTTAGCGCCCCCATTTTTTCCCATACTTTAACCATTATAACTTCAAATTAAATGAATGAACTATTGTGAACTATAACTAGCGGAGATTAAACATTCATTCTAAACGAGACTGACTATAACCCGCAAAAGTTAACTTGCGACTGAGCCCAGTAGGTAGTACACAACGCCCCCATTTTTTCTGGGTCTTACCGCCCCATTTAGGCCTCCAGCGCCCACAAGAGGGCGTTATCGCCCATTTTGGGAAAAGCTGCTCTATATAGAAGACCACTCGTAGAGTCCATGAGTCCTCGGAAGACTGACTGACTATGATTCTCGGAACTGCAATGCGTGCGAGTACTATTTTGTACGAGTACTATTTTTAAATTCGCAGCTCTAAAATTACCTACTTCCGTAAACGACAATTTTCCAGCACATTTATTTCATATTATACTGTACAGTAATGTGAAAGAAATGCGCGGGTATCACACACGGCATAAGATAAAGTTATTATCAAACAAAATACTGTAAGTTATCTTTATATAAATTATTTTTTTATTATATCTCGTTATAAATACGAGCGTGCGATATCAAAACATATATTAGTAATTACCTACGTACTTATCACTGGGATAGTCGTGATTTCGGAACCAACATCTTATCTGACGATTTATATTTGATACTTTCAATTAATTACTTTTTACTACTTATCTGACGATTTATATTTGATACTTTCAATTAATTACTTTTTACTACATTAAGTATTTTTACACGTTTTTCGAATGATTCACTGATACAATGTGATACTTTTCCGCGTCAGAGATTATGTCTACTTATACATATAACGCAGTCTTTCAATCGTTACTTGGACTCCTTTAGGGCACCAAGAGGTGCCAAACACTCTGTCCCCCGGCACTAACCCGAGCCGTCTGAGGCGCCCTCGAGTAACGCGTTCCAGGTAGGTATCATCCCATGCTATTGCACTAGCATATCAATAGGTTTTACTTAGGTTAGGTTCATTTGGGTCCTGCGCCTCTGGCGCTAACCCGAATAGTCAGGTCGTTAGTAAAGGCAACCTACTGCCAGCTGTCATAGGTTGATTAAATAAAAATCCGTTACTTGGTATGAAAGGTACCTAAACGACAATAACAGAATGGAGACTAATTAAGACATTTTATCGCACTTACATAAACTGTGATTTAAACTTTGTGAATTGTAATTCGATAGTGAGTTTACATTGAGCTACTGGCAAATAATAATTATTCTGTTGGCAAGGAAACAGAATCCGACTGCAATCAGGTAGACGGGGGTCACTCACCGGTCGGCGCCGATAACCGAATCGTTTATATAAACACCATTATGCAATATTATGACAATGGATGCGAGTGTTTCTGTGATATAATCAAACATTGCTGACACACTGTCGTGTGAGACTAGATAACTTTCACTTTATCTTCCTATTTAACTTTAATGTTGTGCGTTTTTCGTAGAAGTCAATTCACATCAACATGGCAGTGCTAATTCAACCTAAAATGTATGACATTTTAGTTTCAAATGATTTGTTTACAAAATCTTAACATTGTCACATGGGCGTGAATTGGCATTGACCCTAAAACTTTTGTAAGCATTTTCAATTCATTACCTACATACAAGTTTATAAACTTACAATCCTATTCAATACTGAAAATATCAGGGGATCTAAACAACACTTTAAAGTCAATGAATCATGTTTCAAAATCGACTAAACAAGTTTCACCTTTATAGCAATAGCCATAAAAGTGTAACTTTATTGTTTCTCTTTGACATAATCATGATCAACAGTGGCCTTTTAGATCCCGGTTCTCAATGTATTATGATATGTGACATAGACAGACTAACATTTAGATTATCAACGATTTCTATGCCTGGCAATTTATTGTATTTTACACATGTTTCGGTCACTCTTCTTTCCAAACTATCTTTATATAGTGTGAATTAAGTACATATATACAGAAATGGTTTAAGGTGCCTAACTTAACTCCTTGTAGACTTAAACCTTCATCTGCTGATGTAATAGTAACGCTTGGCACAAGACACGCTTCGATTTTAAGAAATCGTAAATTTTATTGGTGTCTTTTGTCTGGTCATCATGAATACAGATGCAAGTTAAAAATGATCTAAGGAAGATACAGACTTATCGTATCACTCTTTTGACTCCATTTTACCTTAATCCGTTTCTATATAACACACCTATAACCGGAAGATGCAGATATCGTCAACTGTCTGTTATGATACAAGCAAAATCAGACACTTAACGACGTCCGCGCCTCGGGCTTTTTAGGAACGTACCCATACAAAAATATTGAGGCTATCACTAGCATTGTACCTAAAGCGAAACGTAACGTAATAACAAAGTCAAATATGTAAATGGAGGCCACACACGATATGATTATAGCGACGGAAGTAGCGAACCCTTTGAGTATGTTATCAGCGTATTTGACGACCACGGCGACGATAAGTCCGCCGGCGGCCTGTAGTATCACCAAGTACCAGACGAATCCGTCGAATCCCTTGAGGAGGTTGCTGCTGGTTCCTTCCTTTATGAGGTAAGTGCCGGCTCCGAACGGCAAGGACAGTAAACTCAGTTGGACGTTCCTCATCCACACCTGGAAATCGAATATTATGTAATCGTTAGGTATAATTTCTGTATAAGTAAATGTCGAAATCTGCAAAGTGTTTATGTAAGTAATAGAGTCAAAATCCTGATTCCTCTGGGTAAGCATACTCCATTATAGATCCCAGCGTTGCTTAACATCCACGCGCAGTTCCACGAGGAGGTGGAGGGTCACATGGGACATGATCCCCCATAGGCTACTTTTTATCACCCCCCCCCTTTTTCTGCGTTAAAAAGTGACTCATGTGCTATTCCAGACAGTATAATATAACTATTTTTCAAATTTCAACGACGTAATTAAGCAACAAATATAATACCAGCTTTCGCATTTATAATATTATCATGTTATAGGCGGCCGCAGAAAATAGAAGTAGGTATATCGAAGATTTTTCTGTACTTACCATTCTAATCGTTTGTTTATCATATTGTGCAAAATCTTACAAAGGCATAACATTATTGAAATCGGTCGTAGTTTTAGTGTTGTTGTTTATGAATGACTCATTGTGTTTAGGGACTACAGAGATATGACGCCATTGGGAGGGGATTTCTCCGGTAGCGATAAAAATATGTGGTGTCATGGGTCATGGGCAATCGGTAGGCAAAGTTCCTTCGGATAAATACACGTATAGAAGACAGACAGAAACACTTTATTTATGCACACCAGAAAAACATATACAATAAAAAACAATAGCAAATAAAATAACTTATAACTAGTGCCATAAATGGCGGCCTTATCGCTTATAACGATTTCTTCCAGGCAACCATTAATAGCCAAGATAAGAGAAAGTGAAAAACAAACTGAGGATATGGTGTGAAAGTAACAGCACGACAGAGACGGAGTGGCACAATTTGCAAAAAAATGCCTATTAATTTTATTATTTATGCCTGGAGCGATTGCCACAGGGCCGAGGAAGATGGCATGATAAAAGAGAGGCCTATACCCAGCAGTGGGATAAAGAAGGCTGTCGATGATGATGATGATTATTTATGGTGGGTACTTTCATAAAATTGGCAACACTGGTCATGGGCAGTTTTTATGGGTCACTTCCGTTACATATTTTTCTTGCAGTTTTAGTCTCATATTTTTTTTAGTTCAATCGCGTAACAAAATCCTCCTATACACTATCTCCTAACCTAACTTCGTTCCCACAGAACAGAAATCAAGAAGAAGTAGCAAGTAGGCGGGGCAATCGTTGTACTAAGTAAGCGCAATCTCCGCATACTTCGAGAGTACGCCCACTTCCGAATACTTAGTCGTGCTCTGCCACTACTGCAGTACTCTTGAATCCGCGATTTTGAATAAAAAGTAAGCAGTCATGCCGTATTGTGCAGTTATTGAGTGTAAAAACGATAGCCGTGCCAAAACTTTATCCAAAGGAGGCATATCGTACCATCGGTAAGTCCTATTTTATTTATTTTTGATTTTATTGTGAAAATAAATTAATATTAGCTTAAAGCGAGAAATGATTTAAAGGAAGTCAACTTTAAAGTCATTCTAATAAGGTCCATTTTCATTCAAACTATATGTGATATTCTAGATCATTCTATGCATGCGAGTAGCGCTACTCAGTAGAGCTACTCAGTAAAGGATGGGACACAAGCTGTTGAAATTGCTAATATCGATATTTCTAACTTGTACAATTGTGTGAAACAAATATATTATCTTTTATTATTTGGTATTTGAATAATTTAACGTTTTATTTGAAAAAAAGTACATTTTATCATTTCAGTTTTCCTAAAAGTCCCGTTACTAAGGAGAAATGGATAGAAGCTACAGGAAGGCAAAATTGGTTTCCTTCCAAAACAAGCACGATTTGCTCTGAGCACTTTTTAGACAGCGATTTTATAATTAATAAAAATGAAATAGGAAAAGTTGAGTGCGTCTACAACTCGCACTTGGCTGGTATTTATTTTTTAAAACTATAGCGTAATTGAGAGGAATTCAGCAGTGAAATTGAAATTTGTATAATTTTTAAACGGTTATGTTGCCCTGTTTTTGTTGTTGATTTTTATGTATAAACTTTTATCAGTTCGAGTATTGTTTTTACTGAAACCCTGTTCCTTTTCTATATCCCTTTTGTTTATTTTAGTCTCCTCAAGTTTCTATTCATGGTTATAAAAACATCTTGAATTTTTACTGACAACAACTTAAATGACAAGGTCGTCCCTCAAAGAAAATAACTATTTCCTTACATTGCGGGTTCGATTTCCACCCAGTGCAAATATTTGTGTGATGGATTCAAATATTTTGACTGTATCTGAGTGTTTCTATGTATAATAAGTAAGTATTTATAACAGCTATCTGGCCGCCATATTACAAGCTTAGCTTAGTTTAGCGTCAGATGGTGTTGTTGTGTGTAAATGTTTCACCTATATTTATTTATCTTTATCTCACTCAAGAAAAATATAATTCGACTAAAATACAAATTTTAGTGCTACTTGCCAAAACCAATTTCATCATTACTTTTTTTACTTAAGATATTTATTTAGTTTCTCCGAGTATTTTTGTAATTTCGTCCTAGTAATTACGTTCTTTTACAAAACTCTGTTACGCTACACTCTATAGTTAATAAAATTAAGATGGTACATGAACAAATTTAATCATAATATTATGATTAAATTATACGATAGGTACGTAAACTGAATAACGTAATATCGATAATTTAATGAAAATGTTTCAGCATTGTCTAACATCACTATTAGCACGACCGGCTTATATTTACGAATCCCTTATTTTAAAGAAGGTAGCGTTCATAGTTGCATAAATTACATAAAGTGCCATCTTGTATGAAGTAGCAGAACTAGTGAGCACTAGATGTCACTAATCTTAAAATTAGTGACATCTAGTGCTCACTAGCGAAAACAACTTACATTTTTGAAAGATGATAATAGTTACCACCTTATTCTATTCTACTAAGGTTGAGTTTAGAAAGTTCGTAGCACTGATGTATTCGATACGCCCTAAAAGTCCTGATAATGGTACAAAATAAACAACTTAGTCACATTCAAGATACGGTACTTTTTCCTGTAATTAGACAAAATTGAGTTATCCAAGAAAGTCGTAAAAACATTTTGAATAGTTGACAATAACAGATTTATTGTGCTTAGCAATAGGGTTCATTTTTGAGTACGTAACTAAATGCAATACATCATTTTAGGTTCGTCACTATGGGACAAATCACTTGCATTGTTTCAATGTGTTTAAAATATATCAAAACCACGTTTGTGTGCAAACGTGATACGGTGGTTTTCCTAGTGAGATTCAGCTACGAGCCTTCTACTTGATTTCTGTTCTGTGTTCGTTCCAACAAAATTAAACAAAAGTTTGTAGGTATCGTTTTGCATTGATAGGTAAACTAGCATCGCCCCGCGGTTTAACCAGCAGTTCCTGTTTCCGTTATTTTTCCGTGATAAAAATTATAATCTGACTATAATCTGTGTACCAGAGAACCTGCTGATCAGTTCAGACGTTCCGAAGTAGGTAATTGAGAAATTGAGCAACATAATATTAGTATTATCGCATTTATAATATTAGTAGGAGAGTTGATAGTTGAATAGGTAACGCCATCACTAGCGAGAGGCTTTATTATCTTATACCTTTAAACGAGCAATTTTTGTTGATATACCAGATATACCTATATAGAATCTGAATCTCGGAAACGGCTCAAACGATTTTCATGAATTTATGTATGCAGGGGGTTTCGGGGACGATAAATCGATCTAACTAGGTTTCATTAAAAAAACGCATTTTATGCGCGTTTTTAGACAATGAAAAACTGTCACATTAGACATAGAATTCGAAAGTAAATTTCGCCGCATGACGCGACAGCATAATAGGCTCAGACGGGAAGTCGGGCGTTCGTGGCGGTCACGAATTAATAGCTGGGGGTTCGAATCCAGACGGCTTCTCTTTTTTTTTTCAAGTATTCTTTTTTTTAAGAAAATCTAAGAGTATCTAAGTATTTTTAGTATTTTAACCTAGCAAAGCTCGGTGACCCAGGTACTGAATGTTACTTTCTATTTGGCCACGATCGTTTTTCTTGTCTTCAGCTTTGACATATACCGAGAGGTCCTGCGAATCATAAAATTAGTGGTGCTATATACACGAGGCATACATGTGCTGATCACAATCGTTTTTTCTACATAGTGTTGTATAGACACGAATATGACACGAAATGAAAGTCTTTGCAGTTCGTACTTCGTAGATCGTAGCTCCATCACAAATAGCGATTCAACTCCTATTCTACTATCCTACTAACGTAATAAACTAGTAGCGCCCCGCGGTTTTACCCGCATAGTTCCCTTTCCCGTTATTTTCCCAGTATAAAAAGTAACCTATGTGTTCTTACTGTTCTGTTCCCGTCTTCCCGTTATTCCCCGGAATAAAAAGTAGCCTAGGTGTTCCTTACAGACTATACAACTATAATGTAACAAATTTCAGTCCGATCCGTTCAGACGTTACAACGTGATTTAGCAACAAATTTCCAAACATTGACATTTTTATAATATTAGTAAGATTAGTTCTGGGTAGAGATTCTAAATGCAATCCGAATGGTTCAAAATGGGAATGACAATCCCTGTCATTGTCATGCTAAACAGATAAGACAAAGACCGTTTGAAAATGAGATGTGATTCCGTGTCGGATGCAACCGAATGGATTTAGAATCGCTACCCTGATATTATAAATGTCAATGTTTGGATGTTTGTTGCTCAATCACGTCGGAACGACTGAGAATCGGTTTGACATTTGGAACAGAGTTAGATTTTGGTCTGGAAGAACACATAGGCTTGTAATCCCGGGAAAATAACGTGAAGGGGAAACACGCCGGTAAAACCGCGAGGGGCTGTTAGTAAAATTATAATTATAGTTTAGACGCCCTTATTGGACCTTAGCCTGCTAATGAATAGAAAATTAGCACAATGCAATCTCAGAGTGAAACGAATTACTTACTTCACGATGCACATTATGACGGTTGCCGTTAGAGAATAATTATAATATTGCCGCAGACAAAAGCACATCGTGATGATAGAGATAGGTTTTCATTAGGTAGGTACTCTGACTATAACTTTATGTAGCACACAAACACGCCTAATCCAAGATCCCAGAGCCACCAGACGTCACGTATTTTCTGACGAACGAAATGTGAAATTGAGTAGTGTTTACTAACACATTTCGTACTACGTACGCATGCCTACAATAACATATTTTATCTGAATATACAGCATCAGAATTTACGTAAAGATAATAATTATTTTGGGGAGTTTTAAAGCGTGTTCAAAGTAAAACAGCACACAAGATGTGTTTGGGAGTATTGCCGACTTATTTTTAATTGATAACATTGGCTATAATAATATAATTGAAAATCAGTTAGAATTCTCGAGAAGTAAGTAATTTTTTTATGTACCTGCTTTTATTATGTGATATCTCAAAATTGGCCGTCTAAGCAAAGTAGCGGGTATGTGTTCTTAGTACATATTATGAACACTACTCAATCGTCCACATTTCGTTCATCAGAAAATACGTGACGTCCGTTGGCCCTGGGATCTTACTCTACCCGTTGTAATATCGCAAATTTACACATGTTCTTCTTTCAGCAATCACTCACTGATCATCACTGAATCAATCACTGATGGCGATTACTTCATCCGCGCATTTATATCTACATAGTTAGATCCGATACACAAATGGTGTTTTATATAATACTAGCAGCGCCCATGGTGTTACCCGCATCCCGTATAGTTCCCTTTCCCGTTATTTTCCCAGTATAAAAAGTAACCTATGTGTTCTTCCAGACTATAAGTAATCTGTGTTCCAATTTCAGCCCGATCCGTTCATACGTTACGACGTGATTGAGCAACAAACCACCAAGCATTGACATTTATAATATTAGTAGAATACTAGCTTCGCCCAGGGCTTACCTATATTATTGAATGTCACAAATAAAGATCGTTTGTTTTAGTTAAGTATTTTACCATTGTAAACATGATTCTTAGTAAACTGTTAATCTAATCTAATGCCTAAACACGATAAATAAGGTTTGTAGTTTCTATACTTACAGATATATCAGATTCCTTCAGCACTTTCTCAAAGTAGATACCAGCGAAGCCAGATATGAAGCAAGCTGCCAAGGCAGCGCTGAAGCCGAGGATCCTTGACTGGTCCTGTTCCTGCTTCTTGGACTCGGAAGCTGAAGACAGCTGCACTAGGGCTACGCCAGCCGCCAGAAGTCCCAACGCACCCCATTGCCACTTCTTAAGTTGCCTCTTTAACACGAGGACAGCGAAAAACGCTGTCGTTAACAGTTTCAGCTGATATGTGACCTGGAAACGAGGTTAAGTTAATTAATTAATTAGTTTGGGTGGCAAATTTTTAAATGATATTTTTCGTCCATGAACACGATATCAGTAGCGCGATAAAAATAAAGTATATCTGGGTTACCTATTTATTTAAGCAGAGCTATATTTATACGAGCCGAACTACATATTTATATTATACATTAGGTACTAGCAGCGCCTCGGAGTTTTCGTAGTTTCCGCTCCCGTTATTTTCAATAAAGTGGCCAAGTGCGAGTTGGACACGCCCATGAAGGGTTCCGTTGCAGCAAGTAACATAATATACATAGTACACATAGTTCTTGTAGTTCGTTGTAACTTTGATCGAAGTTTCAATAATAGTGTATTTATGACGTACTAAAAAAAACTACTCATCAGATCGAGTTCAAACTAATTTTCGTTGGTAGTTTACATGGTAGTGTACATCATATATTTTTTTTTGATTTTTCATTCTTTTACTTTAGAAGTTAGAGGGGAGGGGACACACATTTTACCACTTTGGAAGTGTCTCTCGCGCAAATTATTCAGTGTAGACGAAAATGATTTTAGAAACCTCAACATCATTTTTAAAGACCTATCGATAGACACCCTACACGTGTAGGTTTGATGAAAAAAACATTTTTGAGTTTCAGTTCTCAGTATGGGGGGCAACCCTAATTTTACTTTTTTTTTAATTTTTTGTTCAAACCTTAAAGCGGTTCACAGAATACATATACTTACCAAGTTTCAACAGTGTAGTTCTCATAGTTTCGGCAAAAAGTGGCTGTGACATACGGACGGACAGACAGACAGACAGACAGACATGACGAATCTATAAGGGTTCCGTTTTTACATTTTACGGAACCCTAAAAAGTAGGCTATGTGCTATTCCAAACAATACATTTTACTGTGTTCCAAATTTTTGCATGATTCGTTGAAGCGCGATTACCTACTTCAGATGTTCCGACGTGATTAATGAGCAATAAACATCTAAACTTTCGCATTCATTAGGGAGCACGCTTTGTGTAGATAAATGTAAAGTTATGCAACTATATTTGTCGTGGCCTGATCGTTGGATTGGTCAAATAATTTGTAGTAGTTACATAAAGATTTATTCATGTTAATGAGACAAGTCTTCGAAACCTTTTTTTTTAGGACATGCCGGTTTCCACACGACGTTTTCCTTCACCGTTAAGGCCAGTGGTGATGTACTAACTTATATGGTTGTTCACAACGAATAGTGATAGGTAAAAACGTCCGGCGTCCACCACTTCCTGCAACCGACTAGAACGGAAAGAGTGAGCTCACTCTATCTAACGATAACATGATTCCGTGCGCCCTGAAGTTTGGGAGGGCACATCTTTGTATTGAGATCGTTGCATATGTGCACCTAGGAATATGCTCAAGAGATGCAGGCAGCTTGAACCTACTACCTCACGATTCTGAAATCGAACATTGTCGGCATTTTCACAGAAAATTGTCGTTCGATAACAACCCTTCGTCAGGTGTTTCTTGTTGCTGGGTAGTTAGTAGTCGAAACGGCCGGAGGAAAGAGGAATCCTATAATTGCCGTTCGGTGGGGTGTTTAAGTGTCCATTTTATCTATAATATTAATATTATTTATTCGATGACAAGGGTGAAAATAATGGTTAGCAACAAAACATTTCTCATTTAACTAAAACCGTGTTAACTTTTGTGTAATCCTATAAAAATATTTTTTTAGTTTTAATTACCTGATAAGTCGCGGCGTCCAAATTAGAAGCAGACACGTAGAGTAAATTATTTTGCACAATATACAGAAACGACGGAACACAGACACGTAACGTGTCCCTGACATTTAGGATCACTATTGCGTACATCGATCGCGCGCCTTTGGACACGCCGCCCGACTCTTGGATTACCAAACCAACACATATGATCAGCTTGAAGATTTCAGTCATTAGGACAGCTGGAAAAAACATAATTCTATACTCCTATGACAGTGGCATGGTTTATTTATGCTTCTAATGGTAGGAATTGCTTTTAATCTGGCTAAGGAAACATCTGAATTACTGATAGTTACTGATAGAGAAGTACTTTTAGGATTATTATTTTTTGAGATCTCAATCTGAATTATTCTGTAAGTATTTGTTGGTTATCAGTCGCCCCATATGTTTAACTCGTCATTTTAATCTAATATAAAAATTAGTAGGCGATTCAGGTAGTCATGACTGATAAAAGGTAGTGTGAGTTTTTTGTAAATTGAAAAATAAAACATTCAGTCATCACGCCTCACGGTTGGTATTTGTGGTAGATAACCTACACAATAATTCCACCCTTCCCCTATAGTATACAATGGAAAAAAGTATTTACAAACAACAAGTACTTGTATATTTAACAATTCTCCTTTTATCTGATAGAAAAGAGCTGTCTATTTATGTTATTATATAAGCTGCGCCGGCGCATTCACGCGCGTTTTAAAGGTATTTTTTTTGTATATTTCGCATTTGCCGGACCCTGTTTATTTTCCTCAAGTAAGTAGCCTAAATTATGTATAAGACCATCAGGTATCTAGTAAAGTCCTGTCATAATCAGTCCAACATTTTCAGATTAGAAAAACCAAGAGATGGACAGAGAGAAAAACATTTAAAAAAATTGGTATATGTATATGTATGTATATGTTGGTATATGTACCATCTATACTTCTATACATTCATATGCATGTAGTAAAAACCAGTTATTTTAATATTACAAACAGACACTACAATTTTATTTGTGTGTTTTAGTTCGAAAGTTGCAATTTGTTTTATTTTTCTGTAATCTTAATCTGATTGTCTTTCAAAATTACAGACATTTTGCCTACGTTGGTATGACTGTGTAAGTTAGATAGTATGTGTCAGTGAGATAGAAACTTCATAAATATAAGTGGCTAACTTGGGCTAACTAAACCATTTCTATGATTGAATTACTTCTAAGATAACAGTACTAACAAATTGATCACTAAACAAAATTAAAAACTTTAAAATGATACATTACCAGCAGATGATGAAAACATTTCCACATTTCTTGTCCTAGCATATCGCATACTGAGCCCAAGTGCAGCATTCTGTACAGTGAGTATAACTAAGCTCACATATTTAATGTAACCTGTAACAAAAACATAAACTAATTGATAACTTTGAAGCAACAATATAATAATCATGATAATAACAATTCTAATAAATTTCAACATTATGACATTTTTAAAACCATCTGTATCAACAAGCATGTAAGTAAACCTACTTGAAGCCTGTTGTTACTTTTATAAAAAGGAGAATGAGGTCAAACATCAAATGAATTATAACTGGCTGGTAAATAATAAAGTTGTTTATTGTTTTCCAGCCTGTCAATATTTATGGTTTGAAGTTTTGTAAACATTAATGGTTCCATATAAATACTATTTACATAAGATTTACATAGTATTTATCTGTTATATTGTTTAAAATGTCAAATATAGAGAATTTAGAATAGGACTATTCCCAAAATATGACAGATGGTATGGATTTTATCAGGATAGAAAGTAGTCCAGGTGCTATTCCAGTCTATAACTCTGTACCAAAGAGTAGCTCCATCCATTCAGTCATTCTACGTGATTGAGCAACAAACACCCAAACTTTCTAATTTATAATGTAAGTTGATTAACAAACACACACAATAAGCATCAACATCTCTCCACTTTCACTTAAAAAGCATCCACATCCCTTCATCCTCACATAAAATTAGTATGAACAGTGGGATATTCTGTATATGGCATACCATATTTAACAATTCGTCTATTCTGCCCATATTGCGCCTTCTTGGAGTCAGTGTCCATATTGTCTTCAACGTTCAGCTGGGTCGCTGCCGTGGGCTGTTCTGCTTCTACTGCTGGCTCTGGCTCCTGACTGACTTGAAGTTCAGTCTTTGTCTCAGAGTCACCAATCTCAGACTTCATAGGAAACTAAATTAAAAACCTGATAAGGAAATTGATTACATTCAATTAAACTACATCATGATAAAGTTCAAGATAAGGTACTTATCAATAAACGTAAAAATGGTCAGATTAGATGCTATGATTACTTTTTCAGTTAATTATTTAACAGACTTCGAAGATATAAAGTTTATTTCTTTGTAATTTGTAGCTTGGAAAATTTAAATTTTTCATGCAGTTTCATATTCTTTATATAATACCTCATTTTTTGAAGAATTAATTTTATAAACCAATGTTAGTCAAAAGATTGGAGCTTTCTCCACCAATTCAATTCAAAAAAATTAGTAGAGCTCTTATTATCAACTGTAAAAACACCATTTTCGTTATATTGTATGATATTTTGAATAAATAAAATATCTTGGTATGTATGTGTAAACTTTTTTTTGTATTTATATTTATATACACATATTTTTGAACTTACATTTAGTACAGATTACAGTGTGCAATGCTTATAAGAATTTCAGACAAAGTATGACTGAAAGTTTATAGAGAAAAAAAATGGGCATTAAATAATAAAGAATATTACCCATCCATTTGCCAGTTCCTGTAAATCGTAGTTCATGTTTTATTATACGTAGGTAATAGTACATTAATGTACCAAAATCATCACTAGATGTTCCAAATAAATAAATAGCATAAACACAACTTAGTTTCTTACCTAGCAAGTGCGACGAGTATATTCTTCAGTGAAACCGATCACCATGAAATAAAATATATCATTAAATATTGTATGTTTATCACACACTGCGTCTATTTATGTAACATTGTTTCATTTAGAAATATATTTATTCAAATTCAAGAATTTTTGTTGACGTCGGCACGGCAAGACAAGTCAGCAAACTTGTGCGATTTCGTGACATAGTCACTGTCATCAAATCAGTGATCTTTGAAATCTGATTTTTAAAGTTTGGCTTAGTAAAAATTAATTTGCATATACACAGATAAGACAAAGACCGAGAGATGAGATTCCGTGTCGGATGCAACCGAATGGTTTCAGAATCGCTACCCTCATCTCTCGATCTTTGTCTTATCTGTTTAGCATGACAAAGACCGAGAGATAAGATTCCGTGTCGGATGCAACCGAATGGTTTCAGAATCGCTACCCAGGCAGGGCCTGATTAACCCTTAGGCTAATTAGGCTGCAGCCTAGGGCGCGAGGATCTGGAGGGGCGCGCTGAAATAATCTGGGTTTGTCGAAGGGACAGTTCAGGTTTCAGAAAGACCTCTCCACGACCGACGCCGTTCGTCCGAAGGTCCGAAGGAAGATGTGCTCCAGTGGCGGCGTATTGTTTACGGTGTCTTCTAACATAGTAAACGCGTTCTACATCCTAATCCACCACACCACAACAGAAGTGCTGGAGTAGCCCAATATCTATGGCGCATCGTAAGAGACTACCTCTTTCACAGAGAGGTGATGTCCCCAACATTAGAAAGGGAGGGAGCTTATCCTCATGTCACGTGGGGTTCGACAGGAGTTTGTTCTTACGCTACCCCTGTGGCACTTCGGTTGTTCGGTTACAAATAAGCAGCACTAACTTTTTTTTTCCTATCGCGTGTAGGTCCGCTTTTGACCACCAACTCACCTGATGGTAAGCGACGGTGTGGTCGAAGATGACGCACGTTGACCTAGAAAGTACCTATTCACTCTGACCTTGAAAAGTTCTAGATTGTATCTCTCAGGGAACAAGGAGGCCGGCAACTTATACCACTCTAAAGCTGTACGTACGAGAAAAGTGGATTCAAACCGTTTTGTACGGATTTTGGGAATATCCACAGTGTATGGGTGGTAGTGGGCCGACTTACGATTTGCAAACTGCGTTGCATCGGTGTCGCTTATTATGGCAACGGCACGTTGGTTATTGTGAGGGGCGGAGGTTTCACGAGGTGTCGGTGCTGGCGACAGTGGTAGCCAGGATTAGGAGCATCGGCCTAGAGGTGGTCTTTCACAAGTTGGAGGCCATCTGTTTCCGTGATTTCTGACGGAGACCTTCACCTGCACCTGCAAGCTCAAGTCTCTAATATTGTAGTGTGTGGCGTGTCTGTCGCTGGCAAACTGACACTGTAATATTTCGGTATTTGACAGCAGATCAGCTGATCAGATGAAAGTTTGGGGCGTATTTGCGTCAACTTGAAGAGCGAACTGTCTCAGGGCCAACGCTGAGTGGGTTCAGTGAGAGCGACATAGGTACTATAGGGCACGGGTGCATCAGACGGTACCTTATTTCTTTTAGCTTGAAATTATAGAGACAGCAATAGCAAAACCAAAGTCGATGTAGTTAGGCGGTAGAAAGGCTGGTGTGTCACCAGTGCAATTGCGCAGATCACACCGATCAACACGCATTGAAGATGTACCCGGGAAAAGTGGCGGACCTCTTACTGCCTACTACCTTAGCCAAGATGTTTAGCAGTGAGAGGTCATGGGAGGCGGTGGTCTCCTTTTGAGAAATCATTATCTCGCAGAAGTCGCAGATGAAGATAACTGAGGAGCAAGAAGGAGGTGGACTCTCGCTTGTCCGCGAAGGAGGAAGTGGTGATGAGAGCGAGCCACTCTAGCTCGTACCTACACCATCTTCACTTAGAGAGCCTGAGGTGTCGGACGTTCAATGGCACCCAGCACCCTATTTCAGAAGGTGAGGTGGTGGCCCTCCCGAAAAGGTGACGCTAAAGTACTGCTGGTTTCCGTTGCATGGTTGGTGTGCAAGGGTTCTGTCCCCCGCGACAGGGTCAGTGACAGCTCTACGATAGAGTCAGCGATAAGGTCGCTGTCGAGTGTGAGAGCGCTCTCGCGAATCAGTCACCAAATCACTGCCGGAGAAACCCGGGGTATACTTTCGAATCCTTTGAGGGTACTGTAGGCTCTTGCGTGCCTCCTCAAAAAAGCCCTGGTATAAATCAGGTTTAAATTTGTACACTAGGAAACAAAGTCAAAACTAACATACTAGGTACTTTTTAGGCCGACCGTAAGATACCTGCCCCTCTACTGCTAAACTAAATCGGTTTTGGCCATTGCTATCTCTATAATATCAAACGAAAAGAAAAGAGATAGCAATACCAAAGCTAAGATTTCTAAGCTAACCACTTTCCGTTTGGCGGTAGACCCTCTGGTGGGGGCGCGTCCTCATAATTAGCCTAGGGCGGTCAGAACTCTTAATCAGGCACTGTACCCAGGTACCTACATAATATTTTATTATCTTTATTTGCCACTAGTATTGTAATAATAGTTTTCTCTGTATACGTGGCGAATTGAGGAAATTGAAACCAGGATAGCGATTCTGAAACCATTCGGTTGCATCCGACACGGAATCTCATCTCTCGGTCTTTGTCATGCTAAACAGATAAGACAAAGACCGAGAGATGAGATTCCGTGTCGGATGCAACCGAATGGTTTCAGAATCGCTACCCAGCTGGTCTACTATGAAAACAACCTCCGAATAATCGGATATCGGATCCGACCGACAGCTGTCCCAAAAATCGGTAAGGTAATGCTTTTGGAGTAAGGTTTACGACACAAAAACAGTCCAATCTATGTCGGTCGGAATTCGAAATGAACGAAACGCCCGATCCGATTAACCGACTGATTTTGTTTCGTGGTAAGAAACGTCCATAAGTTAGGCCGATATATCGTTTATCGGACTTCGTAGTAGACCTGCAGATTATTTACAGTGCTACAAGGATCTATTGGTACTTGGGTGACATTGTCAGGAGGGCGCGGGTGAGCGATGATGGTAACTAGAGTGGAGCGAAAAAACTTTTTTCGTTTAACTGTAATGTAATAGTAAGAATTTGGTGCTATTTGGGCTCAAATTAAGTGTCACAAAATATAAATCAATTCGGTTTAGAGTAACTGCCTCCGCATCGGCACTGATTTTATAAAAATAGTTGGGTTGAGACCTCACATAGACGCCATTTGTCATTACTATGTATTCATAAAAATATATTTTTTTAAATGTAAATCGTTCTCTGGGATCCTATATTTTCGATGTAGAATACACAAAGAAATCAAATTATGTGTTTATAATTTTAATATGGGGAATGTGGGAGCACAGGTGGGGAGACGCTAGCGGCCTTTGTCACGACACTTGTCGTTTACAGTGCTCTGTTCTTTTCAGTTCCTATTTTTAACACTATGTTAAGGACTCTAAGCGTATTTACACGTCCTTATTTGGGGGATGTTAGTGAAAAAAAAGAGAAAGTGTTAACTACTTACAAAGATGTAATGAAGTATTACAAATTGACATGAACGAGACATCAACTAAAATTACAACTAGAAAGAGCAAAAGAGCCAATTTTATCAGAGATAGTAGACATCGTTACATCTAGGTTTGGAAATATACGACAAACTGTAGGTATTTATTCCGATAGTAACACGAATGAGGATCATTCAAATGTTAAAAGCATTTCATTTGAAATTCAAAAAACTCTCTATTGGAAGATGGAAATAATGTTGGTACTAGCCTGTTCGGAATTTCAATTACGTGAAATTTACCTCTAACACAATAAAAATAAACCTTCATTTTACCTAAAAAAATAAAAAATACGGATGCCACCGCGCCATTTCTGTGTCGCGATCGTCCGACCCCATTTTTCCCCATGACAAAAATCGTTTTTTTTTGTAAACCAGAAAATATGAAGACGGTTTGTATTTTATTGTAATCTAATAAAAAAACTATGATGACTTTAGCACATGTAAATATTATTTGTAGCACATGTAAATATAGCTAAAGTTAATATTATTTGTGTGTTGTGTTCTATTATTACTGAAAAAGCGTAACAAGATTGAAATGTTGTGAAATAATATAAATAAATAAATATTGGTGGACAATTCACACACAGCACCATCTGACCCCAAACTAAGCAAATAAGCTTGTGTGATGGCGGCCAGATAGCTGATATAATACTTATATAGTTTTTAAATACATACTTATTATACATAGAAACACCAAGACACAGACATAGACAAATCCAAAACATTTTTACAACACGCATGAAAAGTAAACTTTGCATTTCGTGACAGGATTCATTAATGTGGTAAGTACCTAGAAGTTAATACAATAGTAAACGACATTTCAAGGGCTTTCTGGTTCTGTTGATATTTAAATGTAGGTATATTATTGTTAATATATAATATAAATATGTAATAATGATCTAGCCAGCGCGTGCGCAGCGTTCCGCGAGTTCGCGTCAAACGCGTGAGGGGAAATAGACTACATCACCACAAAAATATTTGGATATACATTAATTGCAGAGAAAAATATGTTTCACGGGCTTATAAAGTTTACTTTTTAAGATGAAAACTTCTTTTGGCGCACCACACATAGATTTTTCTTGAGCTGTGAATGACGCTCATCGTCACGCTCACTAATGAAATAAATGTTCGGGTGAACTCGTTACCGCTGAGTGTGCAAGAACGACAAAGAAACAGTCAGCTGCTGGGTGCTGCTATCACTGACTTAATGAAAAAAATGACAGCAGTGATTAATAATTAATTGAGTATTTAACATCGTGTGTATTTAATATTTTTTTACTTTAGCCACATTATTTTGTGTTTCAAAATTATTGTAGTTTGTACTTACTGTTTTAATTTGCCTAAATAAGATTTACTTCCTACTCAGGTGGTAGCTGGTAGAACAGGCGCCCTAGCATTAAGGTTTACATTATTTTTGTTATTGTGAAATAAACATTCAATTAATAATATCTTCTTAAAATTTAGACATTTTGGGGAATTTCAAAATCAGGCAACGCCAGTCCTAGGGGTTGATAGGCGGCAGCGCTAGTTCCCATTCTGGCCACGTGCCATTTAAGTCCTTGTAACACTGTAGACATTGTTTTATTCATCTGTCGTTCTGAAAATGCAAACACCACAAACAAATCTCATAGAAAACCATCCATCAAAGTCTACAGGGTTACGCTTGTACTGAGGTGAATAGATTATAGTATGCAGGGGTTTCAGTGCGATGAATCGATTTAGCTATACAGGTAGTTTTATTTAACCTACAATTTTTACATGTCAAAACACTAAGTATAACGTATTATAATACGTGAGCCTTAAGCATGACCCGCGAGACAGTTGTAAACATATGACGTGAAATTGTCAGTACTTACCACGTATAGGGGTACAAAAATCTAATGGCACGTGGCCTAAATGGGAACTAACGCCATTGTCAAGACAAACAGGATTATCAATGCCCGATTTACCCTAATTTCCCAAAATGGGAAGTAAAAATCCCAAAATTTGGAGAGAACTTAATCCCACCTGCAGCGTGTCGTTACCGCAACATGTAAGTGATACCATATCTAGTAAGTGTAGCCAACATTACCAAATTGTTGTAAACTTTGTAAGACTATGAAACATTTTTGTCCCGCAATAGGTTTAGGTTATCACAGTCTATCTAAAAGTATTTTAATTTAATATTTAGTTGATATAATGCCATAAATAAAATTGGTGGTCTGGAAATTTGGTTTACGGACGGACGGATAGTTCAACGTGACAACATCATTTTGGTGATAATTTGTGGTGGCGGCCAACTTGGATTTGAAATTTGTCATAGTGCAAAGCTGCAAAGTATTCTACTAGTCAAGACCATTCGTTTGATATCCATATTGAGGGAGTAGTGAAAACATAAATGTATGTATGTATGTAACATGTCGCCATTTTGTGGAGGCGGCTATCTTAAATCGATATTAACCAAACAGCTAAGAACCACCGCACAAAAATTAACCTTCAAATAAAAAAAACGCATCGAAATCGGCCCATACGTTTGAGCTCTACGATGTCACAGACAGACAGACAGATACAGACATCGACGTCAAACTTATAACATCCCTTTTTTTGGTCGGGGGTTAAAAATAGATGCAGCGTAAGTTTACAATGAGCGTTATGGGACACTTTTTAGGGTTCCGTAAAACGTAAAAACGGAACCCTTATAGATTCGTCATGTCTGTCCGTCCGTATGTCACAGCCACTTTTTGCCGAAACTATGAGGACTACACTATTGAAACTTGGTATGTAGATGTATTCTGTGAACCGCATTAAGATTTTTACAAAAAAAATTAAACAAAAGAAAAATTAGGGTTGCCCCTCATACTAAGAACTGAAACTCAACATTTTTTTTTTCATCAAACCTACACGTGTGGGGTGTCTATCGATAGCTCTTTAAAAATGATATTAAGGTGTCTAATATAGTTTTTGTCTACACTGAACAATTTGCGCGAGAGACACTTCCAAAGTGGTAAAATGTGTGTCCCCCCCTCTAACTTCTAAAGTAAGAGAATGAAAAATCTAAAAAAAATATATGATGTACATTACCATGTAAACTACTAACGAAAATTAGTTTGAACTCGATCTGATGAGTAGTTTTTTTTTAGTACGTCATAAATACACTATTATTAAAACTTCGATCAAAGTTACAATGAACTACAAGAACTATGTGTATTATGTTACTTGCTGCAATGGAACCTTTCATGGGCGAGTCCAACTCGCACTTGACCACTTTATTCGTACATGCAGCCGGCGTTTATCTATTTATTAACGTTGTCACGTCTAAAATTAACAAACACTTTTTCAAACCAAATGAATTGTAAAATATAAAATAAAATATAAATATAATTGTAATAATTGTAAATTTCTTGGGAAAATACTATCGAATGCACCGCCATATTTGTGACGTCACTAGTGGTTTAGCCAGATAGCCGAAATAATATTTGTACAGGTTATCACTCAGCCTCAGCCTGTGCCCTTGAACCTTTAAGGGAATGTTCAACACATTAAATGTTATATAAACATTTGTTTTATGGTTTTTAAAAATACATTATTTTTCAATTCAAATGAAAAAAGTGTATTTTCCCGGTCTCAAAACATGGAACTCTTCGTAACATGCGCACTCTTAACGCTCGATAAACGTAGTGCCTGCCGGCGCGAATAGAGCTAGAGGCGACAACAAAAACTAAAAATAATAATTGGGATATGTACCTACTGAGTTTTAAAAAGTTTTAGAGGAAGAGTTCTTTGTTTAAATATACAGAATATATTTATATTTATTATAAACTAGCGGCCCGTTCCGGCTTCGCTCGGATATCTGCCGGGCTTATTTGTGAATCTAAATCATCCTCGAATTCACTTGTACACACACATAAAAAATCATTCAAATCGGTCCCGCCGTTTAGGAGGAGTTCACTGTCAAATGATTAAATTACTAAAATGGCAATAAAAAAATAGGGGTTGGTGATAAAAGGGTAAAAATTTAGGGTTGTATGTATTTTTAATGCCACATTATAAAAAAATAAAAACAAAAAGAATTGTCCAAAAATTAAAAAAATATATTTAGGGGTGAACAACCCTTATCACTTAGGGGTATGAAAAATAGCTAGTAGCCGATTCTCAGACCTACTGAATATGCGTATAAAATTTGGTAAAAACCAGTAAAGCCGTTTCGGAGGAGTAAGGTAACTAACACTGTGACACGAGAATTTTATATGTAAGAAACAGACACAGAGTAATTAGCAGTAACCCTGTACATACATAATACGTGGTACTTATTATATGTACTTATAAAATAGCCCTACTTACAAGGAAAGCTTAATTAGTGATGTGTTATAACATCTAAAATAAGATAATTTAAGGGCACAACTTATTTATTCTGCTACATTAACATAAGAAATATATAAATAACATTATTCCAAGACATATTTTTATTGATCATTCTCGAAGTCAGCAGGGTTTTTGCGGGACAGCCTGTGGTGTTCCCTCTCAACTCCTTCATAGATGAGGTATCCAATAATAAAGGCTGTAACAAAGATATTTTGATTTAGCACAAAACATGAAAAGCAGTTTATGGATGCTGCTGTCGTTGTGTTGACAATATTATATGCTATAATCATGGATGTATAAAAAAGTCAGACATAGTCTCGCTAAAATAAAAACTAAATCTATAGAGCCGGCCAGTGTGCTATAACATACAGGCTGACATGCACACATACACACAAATTTGCATGTGTAATGACCGTCTGATGTGAAGTGGTTTACAACTAGAAGAGGTTGCCAGAGGATATTATTTTGACAAAATCATTGAATTCTTTTAAGAACAAACTGGACACATAGATGGCAAGAGACAATATCACTTTTACCTATAATTTGTTATTTCAACACTGAGGTATATATAGGCATCAGTTATCAGCTGCTCGCCTATTATTCAATAAACAAGTAAAATAAATTTACTCCAGTTTTAATGGCACAAATTCCAGAGATTTAGTAGGCCTGGATAAACACCTTCTTATACATATCTCCAGGTGAAGAATACAGTGCTAGGATTGAAACTTTTCTGGTTCAAATTACTGCATCATATTATGAAATACCACTAAATATTACAAATGTGAAAATTAGGATGTTGGTTGCTTTATCACATTAGAAAAGCTGAACAGAACTGTTACACACTACTGGTACTGGTAAAATAAAGTTTTGAACAATACATTATTTTCAAGGCAAATTGTGCCTCATGAGACAAATGATCAGTTTCACACATTTTTTTATTCACATTTGTAGAAATATGTGTTAGTAGTGTGTGTGTAGGTTTCTGTGCACAGTTTGTCCTGGTTAATTTTTGTTTCCTACAGGAACATATAAATAATTGTCTTGACTGGCCTTGTGGCTTAGTGGTTAGTAGCTCTGCCTGCGAAGCCGAGGGTTGTGGGTTCGATTCCCACCCAATGCAAATATTTGTGTGATAAATTCAAATGTTTGCACTGTGTCTGGGTGTTTCTATGTATAATAAGTATGTATTTATAACTATATAAGTATTATATCAGCTATCTGGCCACCATCGTACAAGCTTTGCTTAGTTTGGGGTCAGATGGTGTTGTGTGAGTTGTCCGCCAATATTTAAATTTAAATATTGTTACTTAGTAGATAATACCCTGACTTTTATTGTTCCTAGGGGAACTAGAATCTGTAAAATTATAATCAACATTAGAACATATTGGATGTTTTACACAACCAGCAAGCTCAATGAAAACTGAACTTCAGGAATATCTGTTGAGATAGCTGGGAATAATAGTACAATACATGAAATAACACCCAATGTTACAACATATTGAGATGTTTATACATCAGACGATTTATCAATTAATTAAACACTGATTTTTTTTGGTTTTGAAAGCACTAGTACACAGGACTTAGAACTATGACTATGTTCTTAGTGTAGACTGAGTATTATCTTGGCAAGTCCTCATGTAAGCTATTTTAACTGATTAAGTTACCATTTTGAATACATATTTTTCCATTAAAAAACAAATACTTACGCGGGACTACCCTGAATACGCTTTCACGGAATCTGCGGAAGATGTTGGGGATTCCATTGGCAATTGCTCCAGCGTACGCACGCTGTTCGTGAGGAGATAGTTTGTAAGTGATCAGACCACGGATTTTGGCGAGTTCTCCAAAATGCTTGCCCATTGTAGCACTGATTTAATTTCTTGCGTTAGAAATTATATAATCAGAATCAGATGGAAAATTGGTTAGAATTTTGTTCAGCAGCCAGTTGTCAGTTTATCTGGTTAACAATTGACAATGACAACATAAATGCCCATGACATTGGCAACGATACTAACAACTGTCTTAGATTTTGCGACCTACAATGTAGTATTTCTTTATCTGTGCTAAGGCTTGCTGCCGCTGCGCCGGCGCTGTTTTTTGCTATAAACTAAAGGTGGGCCCGCACTGGGCGACGCGACGCGACGCGACGCGCCGCGGCCAAATCGTCACAGATCACAATATAGACTCCGCGCCACCACTCGTGACCGTTGGCGAAAGGAGCCACTGTCGTATTCCACAATGACAGATGACACCTATGATATTATAGTGGTTTAGTTCAATAATATCACTTACGTACTTCAGTGATGGCACGGAGTCTACTACTAGCACAGATAAGTAAATCTTGAAGCTGCCGTCATTTTCGAGATATTATTAAATGTCAGTGTCAGTGAATCAGTGACAAATATTACTGTTACGAACTGTGTTGCCAAACGATACGAGTTAATACGATTTAAATCGTATTTATAAGATCTTTTTGGCTCATGTACGATGTACGATTGCAAAGTTGAAATCGTACGCAAAATAAATGGAATCTTACGAAATTAACAATCACCATAATTTTTTTTTTGAAGTGAAAACTTCTTCAGACGCGCCTCGACAAGTTTTTCGTGGGGGGGGGGGGGGGGGGGTAAATTGATTTCTAACGTTACGCTCGGGTATGATAAGAAATCTTCGGGTAAACTCGGGACCTTGGCGATTGGGCATCTAGAAATGCGTCAATGCCAAGATGGCGAGGCAACGCCCTCCAGTTACATCCGTGTAGTTTCCAAGGTAAGCTATCAAATTCTCAGTTATAAGTTTTCACTTCTATCGGCAGTTCCTGTGACTGCCATTTTTTTAGTGTGAAAAGTAAAACAAGATGGTCGAACAACAAAAGAGTTAATCGAACTGAACTTCTTAAATGTAGATTGCTTTATGAATGCGTACCGGAATATCTCTACGTAGTTCCTTTATAAATATATACCGGCACCCGGCACCCGCACGGTGAATCCATGGAATGCTAAGAAGTACGTCTCTCTCAGTTTTAATGTTAACACAGTCGATATATAGTTAAATTGTGGTATTATCTTGTCAATTTGGCTATGCAACCAGTTGAAGTTGTTTTTGATCATGTTTCGGAATAAACTTAACAGTTTTCTAATCTGAAAAAGTTTGATATAACTATATCTTAATGCCATAATGTTTCATCCTATATAAAGTGAGGCATATGTATAATGCGACAGGATGAGCAGAACATGGATGGTAAGCCATAACAACCTAGCGTCACGCAGCGTTTGAACATGATTTGGACTCTTTAAGTCTAAATCATTACCTAATACTGCAAAGCGCTCAACACCCATAGATAGTTTAGTAGTGGTAGGACTCTTTGCAGAGTCCCTCTGGGGAACTACCATCTTTGCTAGTTATTCTACGGCCAAGCAGTAATTTGCAACAATCACTGTGTTCCGTTTCGAAGGTCACAAAATGTCAAAGCCCACTTGGCCAGTTTTGTTAAATTTTTTATATGGCAGCATAGAATGAATGAGTGAACGTAAATTATTTAACTGTGCTAGTAGTATATTGTGATCTGTGACTATTTGGCCGCGGCGCGTCGCGTCGCGTCGCGTCGCCCAGTGCGTTCCCACCTTAAAGGTGCGCCCGCACTGGGCGACGCGACGCGCCGCGGCCAAATAGTCACAGATCACAATATAGACTCCGCGCCACCACTCGTGACCGTTGGCGAAAGGAGCCAGAGGAGTGGCTTAGTTCAATAATTTCGCCAAAGTACTTCAGTGATGGCACGGAGTCTACTACTAGCACAGATAAGTAAATGTTGAAGCTGCCGTCATTTTCGAGATATTATTAAATGTCAGTGTCAGTGAATCAGTGACAAACATTACTGTTACGAACTGTGTTGCCAAACGATACGAGTTAATACGATTTAAATCGTATTTATAAGATCTTTTTGGCTCATGTACGATGTACGATTGCAAAGTCGAAATCGTACGCAAAATATACGATCTTTTGAATGGAATCTTACGAAATTAACAATCACCATAAATTATTTTTTGAAGTGAAAACTTTTTCAGGCGCGCCTCGACAAGTTTTTCGTGGGGGGGGGGGGGGTAAATTGATTTCTAAAGTTACTACGCTCGGGGGATCTACCGCCTAACGAAAAACGCTTTGAAGCTATGACGCTTTGACATTGCCGTCTCTTTCATTTCATTTCATTTCAAAAGAGACAGCAATGTCAAAGCGTCAAAGCTTCAAAGCGTTTTTCGTTAGGCGGTAGATATGCGGGTATGATAAGAAATCTTCGGGTAAACTCGGGACCTTGGCGATTGGGCATCTAGAAATGCGTCAGCCAATGAGAAATTATGACGCATTTCTAGACGCAATGCCAAGATGGCGAGGCAACGCCCTCCAGTTACATCCGTGTAGTTTCCAAGGTAAGCTATCAAATTCTGAGTTATAAGTTTTCACTTCTATCGGCAGTTCCTATGACTGCCATTTTTTTTAGTGTGAAAAGTAAAACAAGATGGTCGAACAACAAAAGAGTTAATCGAACTGAACTTCTTAAATGTAGATTGCTTTATGAATGCATACCGGAATATCTCTACGTAGTTCCTTTATAAATATATAGCGTTTTAATGTTAACACAGTCGATATCGACGGTAAAAACCAAACCTGCTGTAAACCACACCATTGGCAAAATTTTTTTTTTGCAGATTTAGTATCAGAAAAAAATACTGCGTCGAATGGTACCACTCCCGTGGCTCTACGACCTCTAGAAATTTTTGTACAGCATTGAATTTTTTTCAATTTTTCAAAAAAGATAACATTTCTCTTGCTGTAAACAACACAAAAACGGCCTTTTTCTTTCATTTGCTATTTACAACAATTTCCCTTTTGCAAATTATGTGTGCATTGTAATAACAGCATCATGAAATGTTGAGGACTGTGGGTTACAGCAAAATTGCTCATAACAATTAAGTAAAGTATGGTATTTACTACATCTATTATTTAATCAAACGTGGGTTATTTTAATTTACTACATTTTATATACATGTGGTGTTATAGACAATCACTAGTTACGCCAACTTAAGCTCACTAAAATTTACCGCACTTTTTTATTTAAGCTATTTTCAACACGATAGCCATCTGCAGATTTTGCTCATTTACCGCCATTGTAAAATACGTTCGCGCCGGTTGCACCGCGGATCACCACGTCGTTCAGTTATATACGTTACTGTGTGACACTTGGGAAGGCGTGACGAGTGTGCTGTTGTTGTACTACCGAATTAGATTCAATTTATAAACTTAAGTGATTTGACGATGAATATGAATGCCTCATCAATGTTTTTTATTTTATCTTAAATCATTTCAACTAATTTAGAAATATAATTTGAAATAGAAAAGTAAAAGAAATTATGAATGTGAAAGTAACTTAAATTATCTATTACCTCTTCATGCCTAAATTGCTGAACTCCTGAAACATGGGATACTTTTTATCCTGGAAAAAGTTAAATTTATCGCGATTTTTGTACTGGTGGTACCTCGCCTGGCCTCGTGGCTTAGTTGGTAGTAAGTTGTCTGCGAGCCGAGGATCGTGGGTTTGATTCCCACCCAGGGCAAATATTTGTAAGATGAAAACAAATACATATTTGTTTTGTGTCATGATATTTCTATGTATAATGAGTATGTATTTTTAACTTTACAAGGGTGCTGATAATCAGCCTGCATCCATTTAAGATCATATTCTATGTATTTAAACAAACAATACTTGATTTACAACTTTTGTTAAAACTTAATACCTACATCATCATCATCAGCGCATTCTAGTCTACTGCTCGCTGCTACTGTCATAGGCATCTCCCATGGTACGTCACTCAGCCCTGTTGTCGGCTTTTCTTCTCCAACCACTGCCTGCAGCCATACGTATGTCGTCACTCCATTGGGTTTCAGGACCTCCTACACTACGTTTACCTAATCACGGTTTCCACTTTAGAACTTGTCTACCCCAACGGTTATCGGCCCTCCTACAGAAATGACTAGCCCACTGCCTCTTCAGTTTGCTAAGACGTTGAGCTTTGTCAATAACGGATGACGGATGACTTCATTTCGAATATGATCCCTCAGAGAGACACCAAGCACAGCTCGTTCCATAGTATACTGTGCGACCTTAATGGACTTGTGGACGGTCTTAAGTGTCAGTTTCTACGTTCCAGCATTGTAGATCATGACCGGTAGAACGCACTGATTGAAAACTTTCGTCTTCTGGCTTTGTGGGATGGGTGACGAGAAGAGAGAGTTTCCCAAACACTACACAGCCTAGCTGAATCCTCTTCATGGACTCACATTTGAATTTGTTTTCCAAGTAAAAGCGTTACCTGGCTATGGCAACCGATCCCATAGTTAGGAGCTCGTTCACCATAACATTGGTTTTATCTAATATTTGGACACCGATGCGTTGGAAATATTCAGCTAAGCTATTCAGCATCTCTTGTATTTCCAGCGTTTCGGCCATCATAACAATGTCGTCTGCGAATCGTAGGTGACAGGTGTATTCACCGTTTATATTGATGCCACATCCAGTCCAATCCAATGTCCTGGATATTATATCCTTCAATGCGTTTGAGAACAATTTTGGGGAGATTACGTTCTCTTGTCTCACTTCTCGTCGCAGGTGGATCATTCATCTGCAAGTTTTGAACTTGAATGATCATTGTAGCGGCGTCAAACATATTATCATATCGATATATCGCCAGTTAATTTGACATCGCTGTAAGGATTCCAGGACAGACCGGGTTTCCTCCGAGTCAAATCCCTTCTACTAGTCTGAAAACGCCAAACAAAGGAGCTGATTGTATTCATTGTTCTTCTGTATGATTTGCCGCACGAAGTCAATGTGGTCTATGGTGCTATACACGTTGTGAAATCCGGCCTATTCTGGTGGTTGAAACTTGTTGAGTCTTCGAATAAAGCAACATGTGAAAACAACTCAGGAGGGATATTGGTCGATAGTTCTTCAAAAGGGTTTTGACACCATTTTTGAAGAAGACTGAGTATTTTGTGTACTTAATATGGCCTTAAAAGGATGCAAGCTGATTACCAATAACCTTGTTTAGGTATTATATCAGCTTTTTGGATGCTATAATACAATTTTTAATAAGTTTGGGGTCAGAATGATGGTGTTGTGTTTTAAATATCTGCCCGTATTTATTTACTCTACTTCTCCAGTGGAAAAGTAGCATATTTTCGCCAATTGATCTGCTGGCAAGTAGTAATACGCAAACATCGCTGTGTTCTGATTTGAAGGACAATATTTCTGCCAAAATTATAGGATATTTAGATAAACCATCTTTTAGGACGGAACGATTTCTGCAGGACGCAGGCGACTGCAGCACAATCCTAGGTAATGATTGGGATTTTTAATGTTCCAATAGCCGCGTGATAATGTGATGGGCAGGTGTATTACCTAACATTATCATCATGGTTCAGCATCACGGTCGATCCGAAGCCCTTAAACAGAAGATAGGTTACCTAAAGTTCTTAATTTCCGATTTTGTGCTTTTTGTGCTTCAAAGTGTTTTTTGATTGTTTTTAAATTGAAAAAAAATCTTGATTTAGTGGGGGTGATTGTTCCTAAACGTATTAAAATAATGTCAAATTTATATCATCCCATACTTACAACGTTTTTATTTTACTGACCTCTCATAATTTCTGATATTAACGACAATTAAGTGTACCGAGGCATTAATACTAATGTTATTTACGACATAATTTTCAAAACTAAATAAGTGCCGTACGTTATTAAGACGATATTGCTTAAATGTAAAATGTTTCTTTTGGAGCAGTCCATACATTTGTCTTCTTCATTTACAGCATTTTTGCGTAACAGAAAAAAAAGTGACACTGCTGTAACCCACAAAAACAAACTTTTGGTTAGTTTTAGTTATTTTATTTAATAAACAATTAAATAATGCATTTTGTTTCTAAAAATTACATTTATAGGAATAATAGTTTTTGAGTTATGAATTTTTTTGTAAAATCTCAAAAGTTTTTTGGCCCTGGTGAACATTTTGCATTTTGTGGGTTACAGCAGGTTTGGTTTTTACCGTCGATATATAGTTAAATTGTGGTATTATCTTGTCAATTTGGCTATGCAACCAGTTGAAGTTGTTTTTGATCAAGTTTCGGAATAAACCTAACAGTTTTCTAATCTGAAAAAGTTTGATATAACTATATCTTAACGCCATAATGTTTCATCCTGTATAAAGTGAGGCATATGTATAATGCGACAGGATGAGCAGAACATGGATGGTAAGCCATAACAACCTAACGTCACGCAGCGTTTGAACATGATTTGGACTCTTTAAGTCTAAATCATTACCTAACACTGCAAAGCGCTCAACACCCATAGATAGTTTAGTAGTGGTAGGACTCTTTGCAGAGTCCCCCTGGGGAACTACCATCTTTGCTAGTTATTCTACGGCCAAGCAGTAATTTGCAACAATCACTGTGTTCCGTTTCGAAGGTCACAAAATGTCAAAGCCCACTTGGCCAGTTTTGTTAATTTTTTTTAGATGGCAGCATAGAATATTAAGTCTAAATCATTACCTAACACTGCAAAGCGCTCAACACCCATAGATAGTTTAGTAGTGGTAGGACTCTTTGCAGAGTCCCCCTGGGGAACTACCATCTTTGCTAGTTATTCTACGGCCAAGCAGTAATTTGCAACAATCACTGTGTTCCGTTTCGAAGGTCACAAAATGTCAAAGCCCACTTGGCCAGTTTTGTTAATTTTTTTTAGATGGCAGCATAGAATATTAAGTCTAAATCATTACCTAACACTGCAAAGCGCTCAACACCCATAGATAGTTTAGTAGTGGTAGGACTCTTTGCAGAGTCCCCCTGGGGAACTACCATCTTTGCTAGTTATTCTACGGCCAAGCAGTAATTTGCAACAATCACTGTGTTCCGTTTCGAAGGTCACAAAATGTCAAAGCCCACTTGGCCAGTTTTGTAATTTTTTTTATATGGCAGCATAGAATGAATGAGTGAACGTAAAATTACTTATCTGTGACTATTTGGCCGCGGCGCGTCGCGTCGCGTCGCGTCGCCCAGTGCGGGCGCACCTTAAGAGTGCGCCTAAAGCCAGGAAAAAACCAGATTTCACCCGCGCGACGCGTTTCTTAATGTGATGTACATAAAGTCGAGAATAGCATGAGACAGTTTGGAGGAAAAATCAATATTTAATCTGGAGTCCATTTTTGACCAAGTTTTATTTAATTACTCAATAACTAAACATAAATTTAAAAAAGTGTTCGGTTACTTTACTAGAACGTACAAATAGGAATTTTATTACCAAAAAATAGTGTGGGGTCATCGCTGATAATTTCGAGTACTCGAATTAAAACGGGTTTTTTCGGTTTCATTTTTATTTTTTTATTGTAAAAAATCTTTGATCTATTTTTAATATTCTATTCGGTTATTGTGCTTCTTCTTGATTGTACCCACACGCCAATATTTTTTTTGTCATAGTTTTTAGTTTCTTAACTTCAGTGAGCGGCGTCGAAAATGTCCTTTTTTCGTTTTTCTGGCTTTAGGCGCCCCCTTAAAGCAACATTTTTCATGACCTGCCCTGTAAATGGCGCCTTATGAAGTTTTTGGCATTATTGATTTTTGTGTTGACTAATCTGTTGCTAGGTTACTATTGTCCAGCGTTGTGAGAAAGTCACCTTTATATATTTTAACAAGATTTTAACCAACTTTTGCAACGATCACCAGTATAGAAGGTGCAAAGAATAACATAAAAATAAAATAATAAAAATAGGGAGTAGGGAGATGCAAGACACACAGCGGTGATAGGTGACATCGTCAATACCACAGACTACTTATAGGTTACAAACAAGTTACAAGGCATAATTTTTTAGTCTTTGGTGTCTATAACTACTCTGTTCTGTGGTCTGTGGATGTGGAACAGTGTTGCCAACTTGACGAATTTCCCGTCATATCTAGCGGATTTGGGTACGTTGAAAACGGGAAAATAATTTTCTGACGGCTAACGGGATATTTAACGGAAATAAAAACTTCACATTTTCATCAATAAATGTCTACTATTGTGTTTTTCAAACGGTAAGGTAAGTACCTAATATGAACGAATAATATGTATGATGACAACAAGGTTGATCAGAGACTTATTTTGTAATCCAGACACAAACTTTTTTTTGTTTTTAATTGGCACTTGCCTTTGCTAACTGTAACTGCTACGCAGTGAAGCCAGATCACGCGATTTTTAACGCCCATCTTTAGGCTTACGGGTGTTAGATTACGGGCATACGGGGGTTAGGCTTATGGGATGGGTATAAGACGGAGCTAAAAAAATCGCGTGGTAGGAGTTCACTGCTACTAAGCAATCAGCAATCGGACACCAATGTTTAGGTATATATTATTGCTAGCACCGCTCCGCAGATTTATCTGCATAGTTCCCGTTCCCTTGGTTGTCCCGGGATGAAAAGAAGCCTGTGTTCTTCCAAACTATAATCTGTGTTTTAAATTTCAGGCCGATCTGTACAAACGTTACGATGTGATTAGGCAACAAACATCCAATCATAGACATTTATAATATTAATAGGATACTGAAAACTGATGAACCTGCAAATATAAACTTTTCGAAATTAAACGGTTATTATTAGCTCATAAAAAAATGTTTGTCTATAAAGGCGGTTTACTGACGATAGAAAGCGACAACGTCTTAAGAAAATACTGATGGAATGGTAGCATTTTTCAAAAGAAAATTTTAATTTCATTTGTTTAATAGATTTGTATGTAAAAAGTAATCAGTAGAATTTAGTCATTTTCAATCAAAACAATGCAAAAAAGCTTTTAGATGCCGGGGATCGAACCCGGGGCATTTCACATGCACAGCGAACGCTCTACCACTGAGCTACATCCCCGCTTGAACTACTGGTCGAAATAATTAATACAACTATAACAAACATGCGGCGAGGTAACGACCGACGGTAACGGTACATGACGTCATGTTTTGTGAGCGTGCAGCCGGCTTCATCGAATTATAAGACGTTATCACGTCAAAAAATATTTAACGGATTTTTGACGGAAATTCACAACTGACTTGGCGGATTTAAAAAAATCTTGTTGGCAACACTGATGTGGAAACAGCTGATTGTATGGGAAGAACGGGGAGGCGCGATTTCAATTTCAAAAATTTCAATGTTGTGGCTTCAAGAATGTAAATTGGCTTCGTTGTGGCTGTGTGGCCTGTGTGGACAAACAGAAACCAGTGGAATAAACTGAGCACCGCTATTTATTTAGGCAAATTTGAACTTGGTTTGCGTCACAGAATGGAAGAAGTGGACTCTATTATCTTGCATTTTCTTCGCCAGCTGAACATGTAAAAATCGCTTGTTTGCACCTACTCTGCCCCGAAAGTAAATCTTATAAGATAGTCATAGTTAAGTTCTTTAAACCCAAACCAAACAAAAATCTAGAAGATAATACAACAAATTAATTACATGACTTATATGATAACTTCTGAAATAATTAGGAATTTTAGATGCAACTTGAAACTAAGATAGCTAATCAAAAGATGTTAGTCTAACTAGTGTACAATGCTTAGAAAAATTGTCCTTGTGTCCTGTTTGTCAAACTGTGTTGCCAATTGCCTGCAAGCCGAGCTCTATATTTATAATAAGCAACAAAATTACCAATATCTAAACAAATCCTATTCTATTTTTCAGAAATGTGGACGAAAATGTTAAGAACATATGTGACCTGTCTGTTGAAATAATAATTGAGGCAGCTTCTGCTTGCCTTCGTGCAATAGATCCATCTCTGAAGGTACCAGTGAAGCTTCCATCTGGTATCTCACATAGAATAGAAGTTGCTGCTCAAATTGCCTCTTGTTGCAAGGTAAGATAAATCATAATGAAGACAAAATTAATTACAGCCGGTGTTTTAGTTTTAACATTTATTTTCTGTATTCTTGTAGTCATGAATATGGATCTATGGAACAGCCTTCCTATGTAAATTAGAAGTTTTTTTGAGTATTTAGATAGTTCATAACTTAGCATATAACAATCTATAGTATATTTATATCTATATAAATAGAGCACTGTTATTGATAAGTATGAGACCTTATTTGCCATGGTTATAATATACCAATGGTAGTAATAGTGTAGAATTTTGATACCTAAAAGCAATTTATTTAAAGTGACACTGAAACTTATTAAGTTATTATTACAATGCCAAGGATAGAGAAAAGTGGAGAAGTAAAATAGTAGAAATGATAACCCCACAATTATGTGGAATATTAAATGGGTCTGAAGAGAGAGAGAGAAAGGCTGAAAATAATCAATAAAATAATACAGTTCAATATTCAATATATTCAGTACTATTGCTAGGAATAAAACATACCGGTATGAATTTATCCAGGTTTCTAATTTCAATGCTTAAATCTCATTAGTTAGATCTTATATATTTTGAAAGATGATTTGTTATGTTTGAAATGGTTTAGGAATTGGAATTCGATTCATAAAGTTGTTCATATTTTGTAACATTAATATTTATTTCAGAAAAGGTTAATTCATGAAGTTTTAATGAATTAAAATGAAACAAAATGATATAAGAAAGCTCAAGACTAAGAAAGAGATAAAAATGTACAATGTTTTTTCATTTCAGGATCTAGGATACAAAAATGATGTTGGCTATCAAACATTCTTATATTACAATGAATGTGAGCTTCGTCAAGTATTCATGTTTCTCATCGAAACGCTGCCAAATGAGAACCAGAAAACTACAACTATTGCTCCTCTCAAAAAGAAATCAGAACTCATGCTTAATATTGCCAATAAAATTGATTGTGAGTTGAAAAGAATTTGGATCCCACCTAGTTGTAATCCAACATCTCAAACTATTGGAGATTTTGAAGTCTGTGGTAAGGATATTAGAAGTTTTATTTATATGTAGTAAATAATAAATATTCAGCTGTTCTTTGCGGGTCTATATGGGGTGGCATAACATTTTTTGCCCTATTTTAGGTAGGCATAACGTTTTTAGGACTAATGATAATTTACCATAACTAAATGCATAACTGTCTTCGCATAATGTTAACTAGCATAACCATAATATGACATAACGATAACTTAGCATAATGTTTAAACGCATAGCCATATATAGCATACAGATAACTTAGTATAATGTTTCGACGCATAACTATAAATAGCATAATGTTTAAAGGCACACATTGAGAAAAGCATAACAGTACTTAAACATAATGATCAACGGCCATTAACTTTAAACGCCTAATTAAAAAACAAGTGAAATGCGGGTGGGTACTTTGATAACAATATTTATTATTCGTAATGTAGGTATCTACTATCTACTAATTAAATGGAATATCATTGCCAATAGTATCTGTCGTTGTCGCATTCGTGTTATCATACTGTTGCTGTGAAATTATTTAGTATATTTTGAGGATTAAGAATCGTTGGTCTGATACCTTTGTTGGTTGATCTGATGAATGGTTGGTCACCATTTTTTTTATGATAAACACCGTTTTTATGGTAGGTACTATAAAAGGTATTTATGCAGTAGTATAGCAATTTTTGTACTAATTTATGTAGACAACGTTTTTAGGACTTAAAAACCTACATACACCTATGACAAATGGTGCACTTTTTGACTCCGGGTGGGCTCCCGCCAGAAGCTCTGCGGTCAGCCCTGAGTGTCGGTTCTCCATACTCAGGACCTCCCTTGAGCTTCTGTCTCCCGCATTTTTTAAATACACTCTAGGGGTAGTAGCGACAAGACTAGGTGGAGTCGGGGTGCTCCGAATCGGATCTGGGTCCTATGTAACCTGGTTATATATTACGTAGCACAACAAATAATTAAAAAATGCCTAAATGCGTCTGAGCAACAGTCAAATCGAATGTAGTACAATAGATTTTTATGATTAAAACACATTACGCCACAAAACGATTATGCAAAAGTTACATTATGACACTATATATTATGCTACATTCATTATGACAAAGTAAATTAGGTGAAAAAGAATATGCGATTTAAAAGGCACCTTAAAAAAAATACATCAAATAAAATAATGCCTAAAAACTATTATGCGTCTCATCAATAGTCGAATTAAATGTAGTACAATAGATTGTTATGCTTAAAATACATAACGCAAAAAAACTATTATGCGAAAGTGGCATTATGACACTATACATTATGCTACATTCATTATGACAAATTAAATTAGGAACAAAAAATTATGCGTTCTAATAGGCTCCCGTTCTTTGCATGTTATCTTTTTTCCACACATAGGTCTGTGTATGACCACTGACTCACCTGATCACACAAACATGTATTTGTATTATAATGTGTCAAGTTCTGTGATATTATAATGTCTAAATGTTAGTTGAACCACAGTATAAAGAAATACTACCAGTAGTTAATTGCCTTTGATCTTGGGAGAAACGCCGATAATGTCTAGACACGGGTAGGGTTGTCCGCAATTTAAAAAATGAAAATGTAATTAAAACATACGGAACACGTCAGCCCTGAGCTGTGCTCCTGCAATACTAACATTGTAATGTAGGCAACGCAGGAGCGCGTTTCCCGCGTCTCACCCCGCACGCCCCGCACGATTACCCCGGCGGCTTCGTCGAACAACTTCACTGTATGATTTAAAGACTGTGGTTGAACTTAGCTTTTTCATCTGCACATTTTCTAATCATTCAAAACTCATAAGAAGAGAATTTAAAATTATAAATTAAAGCATAGCAGCTGTAATACACAATGAACACAAAAATTTGGTATGAAGGTGGGTTACTTGTGAGTAAATACATCACACTGAGTTTCAAAGCCCTAGTTCTAGTGTTTTTTCTATAGAATTCTACTAATATTATAAATGCGAAAGTTTAAAAGAATGGATGGATGGATGTTTTTTACTCTTTCGTAAAAACTACTGATGGGATTTCGATGAAATTTGGTAGGTACATAGATAGATAATGGTCTGGAACAACAAAAAGGCTACTTTCGGATCGGAAACTACGCGGGTAAAGCCGCACGGGACTGCTAGTATTATAAAATATTACTATAATTATATTTGGGGTAATTTGCTTTGCATTAGGCAAAAATGATGCTGTGTAAACGCAGATGAGTAATGGGGCGTTTTAAAGACGCAAAAAGACCTGTCAAAGACAGTTCTCAATTTCACCGTAGTGGCGCCAATGTTTTATTTTAAAGAAATTTCACAAAAACAAACAGTGGTTGCCACACTTGGCAAAATGTATAACTATCTTTGACAAGTCAGTTTGCATCTGGAAAATGCCTCATTAAATTTTAAACATCATCATAGATTTAAGGATTTCCTTAGAAATTTAATAACAATATAAACTTCAATCATCATCATCAACAGCCCACTAAATGTTCCCACTGCTGGGACACGGGGCCTTCTCTCGCAAGGAGAGAGTTAAGGCCATAATCTTAGGCCATATTCTAATATAAACTTAGGCTATTCATAAATGACCGGGTTGTTGATTTATCAATGATTTTTGAAATGATTGGTACACTATTAAACATACAAAAAATAATGTTCATGAATCTTTAAAAATAATTCATGTGCATTTTTGTGAAAGGCTATTTCAAATTTATATATACCTACTGAGATAGTAGGTCCCACATAAATATATTTGGTTGTAAGTATTATTGTAAGTACCTTGGTTACGAGCTTTGCTCAGTTTAAACACTGAGTACCAATACCTACAGATAAAGGGCTCCCAGTAATAGATTTTCTCATAAAAACTTAAATGTAATATAAAAAATATATATAATATAAAATATAAAAAAAAGAACTTGAAAAAAGTCAAGCAGCCGTCTGGATTCGAACCTGGATCTACCGTTTTGTGACCACCCGACTTCCCACCTGAGCTATTATACTGACGCGCGTGGCGGCGAAATTTACCGTCGCCTTCTAATGTCTGGGGATAAAATACGTTTCTTAAAAATAAAACCTAGCTAGATCGATTTATCGTCCCCGAAACCCCCTGCATACATAATTTCATGAAAATCCGTCGAGCCGTTTCCGAGATTCAGATTCTACATATATATACATATTTATATAGGTACAGGAATTGCTCGTTTAAAGGTATAAGATTCAGTAGTTTATAATTAACATACATAATACTTGTTATACATTTTCAGAATACTGGCCATTTGGAACTAAAACTACATTGACAGAAGAAGAGTTATTGGCAAAACTTCTTAAAATTGAACAAAATCAACATAAAGTTACTGCTCAAAGTACTAAAGAAGATAATAACGTTATTGAGGAGCAGAATGTTGAGATAAAATATGAGATTGATAAACCTTTAAAGGAATTGAAGGAACTTGCTATTGTTTTGAGACAGAAACTCGATACTCTTGAGAGTGAAAAGAATGTAATGGATGTTGAATACTCACAGGTATATCCTATTAACATTATAAATGTGGAACTTTAGATGTTTGTTTTTGCCAAATCACATTGTAAGAATTGAAGGGTTGAAACTGAGTGAAACTCAAATAGATTATAATATAGTATGTAGTAGTAGGCTACTTTTCATTCCGAAAAAATGCAGACTTCCTTAGGCGAAAGGTTTTTTCTGAATTCCAAACCAACGAATTCGCGGTCGGATACTATTAGTTCTCTATTTCTAAAGTTATGCAAATGAAGGTTTGTTACCTTTTCTAGCATTGTTTACTGAAGGGATTTTGATTAAATTTGGTACATTGATAAATGTAATAATAGACTACAGGACGTCTACTCTATTTCTACAAAAACGTAGTTCCAAAAAAAAAACATTCCTATTCAACAAACAACAAACAAACTTTCCTATTCTCTTTCTACTTCGTTTCGTGCGATACAACATTGATTGACGTTTAAATGTTCTAAGTATACTCTAATTAGAGTAGGCTCAGAACATTTAAACTGACAAAACGAGGGATCGAAGTAGAATCGGAGTTGGAAAGTCGCGAGTTGATTTCGAAATGAGGGACTGAGGGAGTTTCCGACGAGACAAAAATAGTTCCAACGGACGCACTAGATGGCGGTTGTTCGAGATGCAGATAGATCTGTCTCTACCATATACTCTCAACAGTGTAATCCCTTTAGAGACCCTACCCGTTTTCAGGGAAAAAGTATAGTGTAAAAAGTGTATTTTTTAATTTTAAAATATTGGGAATAAAAATAGCTAATTAGGTTGATAATGTAATAAAAAACCGTTACTGATCAAAATCCCTTTTCAGTAAAAATCTTTAGAACTCCCGAGGCAATAGACACCAACTAAGCCAAAGTAGAAGGAAAATTCAAAGATATAAATAGCAACACTGATACGACAATATTTTATCCACAGACTAAGTAGAGAGATACTCTCTCGGCTGAAGGATTAGTATCCATAGCCAAGAATAAATTTAAAAAATATATATTTTGTCTTTCATCAGGTTTACGTTTACGAATTTGTTTTGAAATTTTGATGTTTTGATATAGTTTTCATTCGAATAAAATGCGTACATGGATAAAGTAGTTTATTATTTATTACTAGAAGTCGTGCTTTCGCAAATTGAATGAATTGAGTCCCATTATGCCTACCGCTTTTGACAACAAACCAAAAGACCTACAAGCGCCTCCTATTATCGTTTTATTAAACTAAGTATATCTTTTTGTCTCGTCGGAAAACGGCTCATTATGATAGAAGGGTAAATGTAATAAGATTCAACACCATGCCGTCACTTGTAATGCCCCCTATACACACTGACCCAGTGGAGGCCAACGCGAGTGTCGACAAAACGGCACGAGACGAAAGATAGCATCCACACACTGGCCCAGCGCAGGCCAACGCGAGCGCCGACAAAACGGCACGAGACAAAACGTAGCATCCACACACTGGCCGAGCGCAGGCAAAAGCGCGGTAGGCCAATAGGAGAATAGGACGCTACTCGCCGAGCGCCTTTGTTTTGTGCACAAAAACCGACACCGGTCACGAGAGACGAGTCGAGACAAAACAGCCCTATACACTGGGCCAGTGTGTATAGGTGGTTTAAGCTGTCCAACTGAGTACAGTCGAAGAGGGGGGGGGGTTATTTATCACGATATTTTCTGTAGCACGATTTTTGAACGACGTTGCGGAATAATAGATTAGAAGAGGTCATAGGTCTCGACTCGTCTCTCGTGACCGGTGTCGGTTTTTGTGCACAAAGCACAAAAACCGACACCGGTCACGAGAGACGAGTCGAGACAAAACAGCCCTATACACTGGGCCAGTGTGTATAGGTGGTTTAAGCTGTCCAACTGAGTACAGTCGAAGAGGGGGGGGGGTTATTTATCACGATATTTTCTGTAGCACGATTTTTGAACGACGTTGCGGAATAATAGATTAGAAGAGGTCATAGGTTCGATTCCCGCCCGCACCTTTGAGTATTGTACCATGTGCAGATGTGTAAGTTTGCGATTACCACAGCCTTTAATGGTGACGGAAAAAATAAATAAATAAATAAATAAGGTCCTAATTCATATCCACACCAACCACACTGGAGGAGTGTGGTGGATGGACTTGGCTGTCCTCAACTCACAGCAGTGGGAAAATTTAAGGGGCTACTTATGCTAGCATACATTTTTTTTATTAATTCATTTATTTCAAGTATCATAGACTCATAACATAATCAAACATAAATTAATTTCGTCACATTAGGTACAATAGTAAAAAAAATATAAGTCAACTAGCGGCCCATTCCGGCTGCGCTCGGATATTGTCATTTAAAGACTATTAATCGAAATAAAAACTATCCTATCTCTCAAGTTGGACCAGACTGCTCGCGGTGTGCCAATTTAATTTAAAATCGGTTAAGTAGTTTAGGAATCCATCGCGGACAAACATCGTGACAGGAGATTTATATATATTAAGATTAAGATAAAACATATTTTACACACAAAGAAACAAACGTAGATAGGTAACATTGATATAAATCACTAGATGTGCCCTCCCAAACAGGCGCACGGTATTTAGTCACCGTTGGGAAGAGTGAGCTCACTCATTCCGTTCTAGTCGGTTGCAGGAAGCGGTGAACGCCGGACGTTTTTATCTATCACTATTCGTTGTCAACAACCAAAATAAGTAGAACCACAGCACACAGCATATCTCGCCGCTAGCGAATCTAGGGGTCAAGTAGATTGATTGTGTGTAAACCACTTACAATACACGCAGAGACACAGTTTATTACCAATTTCAAGGTGCTTAAGGCACATCCATTGTTTTATATCGATGCTTGTATATGAACATAAACAAATGGTGTTGTATTTAATTCCAGGCTCAAAGATCTTGTGAAAGAGCGGAAGCAGATCTCAAAAATGTAGAAAACATACTGAGCAGCATAGGAATATCTAATGTTGAGTCCATGGAGGGAATAGATGGGCGGCTGCTTGAGAAAGTACAGAAGAACATTGACACACTCCATCGTAAAAGTGAAGAGCTCACTTCAAAGAATTTGTCAATCAAAGTTGAGATTGATAATTTGAAAAACAGCTTAGACTTATCACAGGTAATCAACACTATGGGGTGGTCCATAATCCACGTCATATTAATTTATGTATTCAGTCACATATAAGTAATGTCTTACAAAACAGCAAATTACACTAATACAGTAAAAGTTCAAGCTTTTTAAATCTAATAGAACATAAATGAATGTAGAAAAACACAATAATATAATATCATAACATGGAAAAAATCTATTATTTAATCTTAATTAAATATTTTGACCCTTAGATAAAGAATAAGTAAATAGATCCGGGTTTTCCGCATGGTTCCTTTGTACCAATCGTAAGCTATCGAACGCATTTGTTAGCTATGGCGACATAAGTGATGTGCCCGCGACAAAAATATGACACTTCCACAAGAGCGATCAGACCCGGGGGTCTACCGCCGAACGAAACATGTCATAGCTTTGATGTTTCTCTCTCTTTTCTTTTCGTTTGAAATTATAGAGGTAGCAATAGCAACGCTGAAGCCGATTTAGTTGGGCCGTAGAAGGCCCGTGCTTTCGGTGTAAAGCGTTTGTTCTAATTCTATACGTAATATATGTAAAATCTTTGTTTTGACCCCTGCTTTGCCCTTGTCAGAGTTGGCCACATTTTTTAGCCAAATGTATGGATGCGTGCGTAATGCCGCTAACTTAAAACGGTGAAGGAAAACATCGTGAGGAAACAGACATGTACCTAGAATCTTTCGAAGTCATGTGTCATCCGCCAACCCGCACTGGGCCAGCGTGGTGGATTATGGCCTTAACTCTCTACTTGCGAGAGAAGGCCCCGAGTCCCAGCAGTGGGAACGTTTAGTGGGCTGTTGATGATGATTGATGCATTGCTACAATCGTAAATGGATGGATTAACGATATTTTCAGTCGGAAAGGAGTCAATGTAAAAAAGCTTTGACAACTTTGAAAGACACCGCGAAAGCTATGAAAGATGAATACGAGAGGAAAGAAGTATCAAGAAATCAGTTGAAAGAAAACTATGATAAATTGCGAAAGGGAAACAAAAGGTTAGTTCTCGATTCTGTAATATGTAAATGTCGTCTTAAGGTACAAGTTCGCGCCGCGACCGCGACCGGAGACCAAGACAGGCACTTGACACTATGGAATTGTATGGGCGTCAGTTGTCATTGTATGACCGCGACAGGAGACCGAGACAGGTTGCGGTCGCGGTCTCGGCGCGAACTGGCACTCATACAATTCCATAGTGTCAAGTGCCTGTCGCGGTCTCCGGTCGCGGTCTCGTGTCGCGGTCTCAGCGCGAACTTGTACCTTTAGATGTTACATTGTTTGTACATAATATTATCTACTAGCGGCGCTCCGAGGTTTTACCCGCGTAGTTCCCGTTTCAATAATTTTCCCGCTATGAAAAGTAGCCTATGTCCTATACCACATTCATAATAATCTAACTGTACAAATTTCTGCTGTATAAATGTATGCTGTTATGTGGCAGGCATGTTGCTTACCATCAGGCAAATGTCCGGCTCGTCTCGTCATTCCAAAATTAAAAAAAAAACGACCCGATCCGTTCAGCTGTTCCGACATGATTGAGCAACAAACATCCAAACTTTCACATTTATATTAGTAGGATTATACTTTTGTCATGGATGTAAATTACACAAGGTTACGCTGACTGACTTTGTGGCTCAGTTTCTAGTATATCTACCCGCAGAGCAACAGGTCCTGAGTTTGATTCCCACCTGGGACAAATATTTGTGTGATGAATAATGATGTACCTAATCGCCTGAGCATTTATGATATTCTTCCTTGTGCAGTTGAACAAATTTGCCATATAGGTATATTTTTTTAAACTTTTATGGGTCTACGCTTGACCGCCATCTCGCCTGATGCTAAACGACGATGCGGTCTATGATGGTACGTGCTTATTTAGAATAAACCAATTCACTCTCGATTTGAAGTCACCAAGATTGTAACCATCGGGAAAACTCACTCAGGCAATGCATTCCACAGGCAAGACGTTTTTATCACAAAAGTAGTCAAACCTGTTCGTTCGAGTCTTTAGAACGTCAAGCATTTTTGCCGTTCATGGAAAGTTAACAAGTGATTATGTTCTTTTCAGATCTGTTTACACAAAGAGAATTTTAGAAATAATTAGTAATGTTGACAAGCAGAATATGGAGATTAAAAAGATATTGGAGGACACAAGGGAGATACAAAAAGAAATTAACTCACTGGAAGGACAGTTGGATAGATGTTTTTCTATTGCTGATGAAACTCTTTTTAGAGTATGTTATTTTGTTGAAAAACATTATTTTCAGCCAACCCGCTTTATTACTATCTTTATGTCCGCCTAGGGAAATACCGCACCTTTGCCAGTTATTCTACCGCCAAGTAGCAATGTGAAATCGTCACTGGGTACCGGTTTGAAGCGCAATGTTTCTAGAGAAATTACAGAGCATAGTGATAAAGTATATTATAGCTCTGAGTGACGAGCTCAGTGCAGTGATAAGTAATGATTTGGACTCTTCATGGTATAGGTAATGGGTGCGTGATACTGCTGTTATAAGCAGGCGTGTTCTTTTCTATCAGTCTCACGTCCTGCTCGTCCCGTCACTCTATAATAATAAAAAAAGATTATTCGGTCAAAGGATTTTCTAAGTTTGAAAAGTAACGTGGTTGTTGCACGTTTTTAAATAATTCACGAGTGCGTATTCATGTGCCAAAGGAGCGGTGAGGCGCGTGCACTCTCCTTGAATAAGACCGCCGGATACGGCTGAAACTTAAGTCTGTCTGGATCGGCCGTAGCACACGTGAGTTACCTACCTATGGTTTAAAAAGCATATTCTTCCAAACCAGATGAACAGCAATGGTGCACCGACGATCAATCAAGTGCATTTGTTAGTAGTATGTACCTACCTACTATGCCACGCTTGTTTCAATTCATACCGAGCAAGGGCGCAGAAAGATTATCTTGAAAGGTGAAAGAAATGAGCCGTTTAAATAAAACAACAGTCGTAGGGACTGCCGATAGATGTGAAGTTAAAACTTAGAACAGCACTGACGTTGCACAATATATAATCTGTATAGCTACAGCTATATTGCTGTTGGTGACGCCAACTCACATTTCACCCATCCAAAAATCCCCCCCTTCTAGGTTAAGATTTCTCAAGCAAAAACCCGGACTACAAATGGTTTAAAGTTAACGTAAAAGATGTTTACTGTCGGAATTTGATTTTTTCCCCACGAAGTGTCTGTTGTGGAGGCTTAGCTTAGCTTAGGACCTTAGTCGACGCGACTAAGTTTCCACTTATTAAAATTCTGTTTCAGGATGCAAAAAAAGACGATCAAGCAAAGAAAGCCTACAAACTGCTCGCTCTGTTACATTCTGAATGCAACACAATAGTGTCCCTTGTGAACGAAATGGGCACCATGTCCAGGGAAGTTGTGGACTTGGAAGAGAACATTAAGACCGAGACTGCGAAGAGAACTGAGGACACGTTACAGAAGATTCAGAAAGACCTTGCTCAGATGCAGGTTGAAAATTAACATCTGTATTACCATATTGTTTATCACTTTGTAATAAATTATTATATTAGGTACTACCTAAATTCAGTTATTTATTTATCTTCTTAATTTCTTATTGTTGGCGCGCTACAGACATATTTTTCGTGGGCTGTGAATTGGATTCTAGCGTCACGCATCGCACGTCACGTAGATGGTCATGCTCAAGTCCAAGTCCTCCGGTTTCAACAACCTAGTTTACAAAGTAGGGGAGACCGGGGCAAGATGAGATACTTAAGAGAAAAAACGTTATAATACGAAAATTTTACTGTTTATTAAGGAAATATTTCAATAAAAGAACACTTACAGTTATAACAGAAGTAATTATATTTTTATGGCACTAAATCACAGTTTTTTTTTGGTGCAAAATCATACTTAATTGACAGACGTCAAAATCCCGTCTTGCCCCATGATCGGGGCAAAATGAGAAACGCTATGGGGCATAAAGAGCATACATTTTAATCAGGTTGGCAACGTTCACATATATGCGCCTCTTCATCGTCATCGTCTACTCTTGCGCAGGAATTACGAGCCCAACCATGACACATGCTGCAAAGAACCCATCCTTCAGTGGACTGCGAATATAGATACCATCTCTCAGCTAGCTGGAAAGCTAAAATTCGAAGTTCTTTACCAGTCATTCCAAAAAGGCGCGCTTCCATCGATTTTATGTACTGAGATAATTCTTCTTCTTGTTCTTTATTAAAAACTGTTTTGTAGCGCCCTAATTTATTTTTTACATAGTCATTATCTGAATCAGTGTCAGCATCTTCAGCACATCGAGCCTTTTTCACGCGTCGTTCCAAGGTTGATTTAGGCACGTTATATGTAGCTGAGGCTCGAAGTATCAGAATTCCCAATGTATCAGAAATGACAGCTCTTACCGCTCTTCTAATGTCTACTTCTTCCCATGTCCACGATCTGTTTTGCGTTTATAATTTCGTACCATTGTAACTGCAAATAAGAACAAAATTAAAAAAATGTTTTACTCACGACTAGCTTGGATTGGAATTTGTTATAGTATTCTACTACTCAAGCGCTTTTATTTGATACCCATATAGAGTTGTTAAAAAATGTAACCTGAAGTTTTTGTGGTGCCAGCTGGCCATCTTGGATTTTAAATTTATAATAATGTAGGTATAGAATTCTACTAGTCACCCTTTCCTTTGTCTACCCTTTCATTTGATACCCATATTGAAGGATGTTGTGAGCAAATATTTAATCCGCCATTTTGTGGAAGCGGTCATTTTGAATCCAAATTAACCAAACATAGTTAGGAACCACTGCAATGAAACTGACTTTCAAACAAAAAATCGCATCGAAATCGGTCCATCCGTTTGAGAGCTACGGTGCCACAAAAAGACAGACACAGAGAAAAAGAAAGAATAGTCAGACAGACATCGACCTCAAACTTATATCGCCCCTTCTTTTTGGTTGGGGGTTAAAAAACCTTATTATTTATTAAGTACCAATTTTTTTCTACCAACACATATGGGGCAAAACGGGATACTATCCCATTATGCCCCGACCTTTATGCCCCGACAGACATATTTTGCAAAAGTAACGACAATTTTAACCTACCAAATTCATTAGCAAAAAAGCAATTTAAATTCGTTAGTTCTACACTTCTACTACAAGCATGCGGTAAAAAGTAACACTAGCACTGATACTTACATCAATGTCCATCGATTTCAAACAGAAAACTTCGTAAAATTCCTCCAAAACACTGTTTTTTCTCGCCACGCCGCCAAAACACGAAAATACACGTGCGCGCCGCTCGGACTCGGGTGACGTAACTGAACATCACGCGAATGGCGCCAGTGTGACCATCTCTAAATCACGGATCCTGCCATACTGCGGGTGAAATCCTGCCAAATCCTGCCAACGCTTGAGGCAAAAAATGCCAAATTGAGGGAGTTTCCGACGAGACAAAAATAGTTCCAACGGACGCACTAGATGGCGATTGTTCGAGATGCAGATAGATCTGTCTCTACCATATACTCTCAACAGTGTAATCCCTTTAGAGACCCTACCCGTTTTCAGGGAAAAAGTATAGTGTAAAAAGTGTCTTTTTTAATGTTAAAATATTGGGAATAAAAATAGCTAATTAGGTTGATAATGTAATAAAAAACCGTTACTGATCACAATCCCTTTTCAGTAAAAATCTTTAGAACTCCCGAGGCAATAGACACCAACTAAGCCAAAGTAGAAGGAAAATTCAAAGATATAAATAGCAACACTGATACGAAAATATTTTATCCACAGACTATGGATCCTGCCATACTGCGGGTGAAATCCTGCCAAATCCTGCCAACGCTTGAGGCAAAAAATGCCAAATTGAGGGAGTTTCCGACGAGACAAAAATAGTTCCAACGGACGCACTAGATGGCGATTGTTCGAGATGCAGATAGATCTGTCTCTACCATATACTCTCAACAGTGTAATCCCTTTAGAGACCCTACCCGTTTTCAGGGAAAAAGTATAGTGTAAAAAGTGTCTTTTTTAATGTTAAAATATTGGGAATAAAAATAGCTAATTAGGTTGATAATGTAATAAAAAACCGTTACTGATCACAATCCCTTTTCAGTAAAAATCTTTAGAACTCCCGAGGCAATAGACACCAACTAAGCCAAAGTAGAAGGAAAATTCAAAGATATAAATAGCAACACTGATACGAAAATATTTTATCCACAGACTAAGTAGAGAGATACTCTCTCGGCTGAAGGATTAGTATCCATAGCCAAGAATAAGTAGTTTATTATTTATTACTAGAAGTCGTGCTTTCGCAAATTGAATGAATTTAGTCCCATTATGCCTACCGCTTTTGACAACAAACCAAAAGACCTACAAGCGCCTCCTATTATCGTTTTATTAAACCATATATTTTTGTCTCGTCGGAAAACGGCTCATTATCGCTGTAATTATCAAAGAAAAACCATAAATACACAAGATTATGGCGTAATACAGCGCCCCGGGGTTTTATCCGCACAGTTCCAGTTCTTGTTATTTTCACGGGATAAAAAGTAGCCCATATTTTCTTCGAGACTGTAATATAACCGTGTTACAAATTTCAACAAGATCCGTTTGTACTTTACGACGTGATTGAGCAACAAACATCCAAACATTGACATCATTATAGTAATATCATAAACTAGCAGTCCCCGCGTTACTCAATTATTTCGCGTTTCCGTTATTTTTTCGGGATAAAACGTAGCCTATGTGTTTTTCCAGACTATAATCTATTTGTGTTCCAAATATCAACCCGATGCGTTCAGACGTACAAACGTCATTCTGACATTAAAATCTCCAAACATTTCCATGTATAATATCAGTGGGATGTTAAGCATTGCAATTTTCATTGTGTACCTCCATTTTTACATGTTTATACATTGATTTATTCATTATATTTAACTTTTTTTTTGGTTGGTTAAAATGAAATACAACCGTTATAGGGCTGAATGTTACGACTTACGAAAGTTACAGTACATACCTACAAAACAACGAAGAAGTATAGTTGAATTTATCGGAGAATTCCCCACTAGTGACGCTTTACTATAATCTACTGAGTTTACTAGGGATGTGTGAGAACTAATCAACTAAATTGAAAGCGTTAGTCAATTTTGTCTATCGTTATGCTCTTATTTTCACCCCCGGGTGGTCATTATCGGGAATATGAGTTATGGTAACAAACATTTTTTCCGATCCACCAATACTGCCAAAAACTGCCAGTTTTCATAAAACGTCAACCTATCATGCCAAAGGCTAAAATAACGCCCAAATCCTGCCAAAATGGCAGGAACCTGCCACATATGGTCACACTGAATGGCGCTGTGTTCGGCTCATCTGTGTGCACCAGTCACACACACTAGCACATTTCCCGTCCTGCCCCAAGCTTCATCTTGCCCCGGACTCCCCTACCTAAGCCATCAAATTCTGAGTTACAAGTTTTCACTTCTATCGGCAGTTCCTATGACTGCCAATTTTTTTTGCAATAGGTTTAAAAACTAAATACATTATTAAAAACTTAAAAACTAGGGTGCCGCCAGCAGAGGGTAAGGGCCCAAGCTACCTGTGGTTAGGGCTGCAGAGTGAGAAACCTGACGATGCGCGCTGTGTCGAGGATGACCGCTTTCTGCAAATGCCCTTAATCCAACCGTCTAGTAAAAGTCTTTTGAGATGTTGGTCGAGACTTTCCGCTAAAAGGCCGTTAAAATTACTAATTAAATTATTATTATTACTTACCTTGTTGGACGATGTCGCGAGCTGAGTTTCGGATAGAATAGAAAGTGGCTATAGTCTAACTCTAAGGAACTTGTAGTGGTAGGATTCTTTGGAAAGTCCGCCGCAGGATTTTATATATCTGATATCTCTGGTGGACGAGCGCAGTGCAGTTCTAGGTAGGTAATGATTTGGACTCTTCATGTTGCAATAGCTGTGTGTCACTGTGCTGTCATGGGCAGGCATGTTGCTTACCATCACGTACATGTTCTGATCGTCTCGTCACGCTATACCTACTATAAAAAAATAAGGTGTTCGTGCACTAACTAGCCCTGATGATCCCATCAGGGCTATTTGATGTTTGATATGGGATTGCGAGCAGAACATGTGCGTGATGGTAAGCAACATGCCTGCCCATGACAGCACAGTGACACACTAACTAGCCCATCAGGGCTAACTAGCCCATCAGGGCTAGTTAGTGATTAGAACGTGGGATCCTCAATCGTGAGGTCGAATTCCGCCTGTTCCTCTCGAGTATTTTTCGAAGCGCAGAATTGAAGTAGGTAGGTACTTACAGATTTGTCATCATCGCCAATTTTAACGGTGAAGAAAAACATCATGAGAAAACCGATTGCCAATGATGCCTACACTCCAAGATTTTGAGTTTTAAGGTCAGCGTTATCTGCTGCAATGTGCCATTCATTGTGTGTGACAATAGCAAACACACTGACTGTCTCATTGCGAGAGAAGGCCCCGAGTCCGTGAATAGTGGGACTATTTAGTGGGTTGGTTGTGCTTATGCCAGACTTCGTGAATTATAATAGTGTTTGTATAAAAAAATACAACTGGAATAAATAAAAATACAACTGGAATAGAGCAAAGAAATTTACGTATTACCTAATATATTTGAAAAAATGACCCTTACCTGAGTATCCTCATTTTTTCTGTGCCGTTTCCAACAGTTAAGTAATAAAAAGATATCAAAAAAATATATATTACCATATTACCAATAAAGTAGATAGGAACAACAGGATTACTAACAAAGTAAGGATTAATAAAATAAACCCTATGAATTTCCTGATGCTATTTGAAACCTCTTTATCTTCAAATATTGTCAGATTATATTCAAACGGCGTTGGTACATGGTAGCCCTTCCCAAGATTCCAATGCTTAGGTAAGTAGGTACCTATATGCATTGATAAACTATATTCCTATATACAACGCGCAACGCCCCGCGAATGATACCTACTCTTGTGCGAAAAAGACTTGAACATCGCCGCGAAATTGCTAAGTTTATCGGATACACTTCGGAGAGTGCGCGACTGATCTGCATAATTTAATACCACCCTTTTTCAATCGGACTGCTTGTAGCTCGAGAAAGCGACATCGTTTCATGGTTGATGTTCCAAAGACACGAACAAAGAGGTTTGACTCTACTTTTGTAATAAGAACGTGGCTTTAGGCTGTAGAATGCCAATTTTTCCCCAATAGTTATAATCTTGGTGTCTTCAAGTCGAGAGTGAATCAGTTTCTTCTAGGTAAGCACGCTTCATCGTAGGCCGCATCGTCGCTTAACATCAGGCGAGATGGCAGTCAAGTGCTACTCAAGTTAAAAAAAGTTTGCGTTTTATATATACCTACTAATAATTATTATCGATCTGTGTATATATTTTTTATCTTTGATGACATTTAAAAAATCACAACATTTTTATTTCGAAATCCGAAAAAAAAAATGAGATCATTTGGAGAGTACTCTTTCAATCAAAGAAAGAAGTTCAGCCATTCTTGAGAAATCAGAAAACACATAAAAATATGGTTGTCGAATTAATTTATTACCTGTTAATATTATTTCTGAAGTAAATAAAAAAAAAAAAAAGAGACTGATACTTCTTATTCTATAGCAGATTTATTATTTTCTAAAAAAACACATTTACAACTTATTAGATTTAGGTAAAATCTCCGGTGGTATATAATTCTCATCAGATAATTTAGAAGATATCTTCTTTCCTGTAGGAGTTTTCACCAGTTTCTCTTTATCTTCAATTTGTAGATCAATCTTATCCTCATTTTCAAAGAACCACAGCTTTTGTTCTTCTTTTTCGAGTTCTTTTTGCTTTTCTTGTATAAGTTCCATCCTCTTTGCTCTATCGAGTCTTTGGGTTTGCTCATCAAGTTTTTGTTCACGAATTGTGATCCAAGATTGGAATAGCTGCAACAAAAATGAAAAATACAATGTTTTCTCAACCAATGCATTTTTTTTAAAGTAGACGTAATGCGTACTGCCTAAGGCTTTTGATCACAACTATTTACTGAACTATGGGGCTTACACAGAAAGAGTAGAGCCCTACAAACCTACATTTACAAACTATACTTCAAAGATATATTATAATGCCCGCCTTCCACTGCGAAAGGGTGGAAAATAGCTGAGCAGAGAGAAGTAAATAGTTTTCACCTTCCATTAAGAAAGAGCTGTCATTAAAAAATAGATTTGGCCTTCCATTGCCGGTGAGTGTTGCGGACCGAGCTAGGCGGGAAATCAGAGGAGAAATCTCAGTGAAAGCACTTCTACTCAAATTTAAATTTCGAATTTTCAACAGGTCTCTAGTGTAAAACTAAATAACATACAGACAAAACATTGTAACAAATGATGTAGAAAGTTGTTATAAGTTTATTAAGTCTTACTGAGTCTCCATGTGGAGTCATCCCTGACATCCCTCCTAACCAAACCAGTAATTTTGAAAATTGACTTGATTAAGATGGGAAACTCTCAGCAATGATTTATTTTGAGGCTGTGTAAAAAAATATTTTATGCAAGTCAATTATTAAGAATGTAAAAAGGTCAATCATGAGTTCTTATGGAGAAAGTAGAAAGGCCAATCAAACCTGTTGCTGCTCCGTTATATCCTTATTTTGCACTTTATTGATGGCATTCTCAATAGCAGTTTGAATTGATTCGTCTAGTGATTTTTCTGCAAACTGCTGATGCTTCTCAAGGATCAATAGACAGTGTTCCAAAGACTCCTTAGAATCTACTTCTAAATTCTGTTCTCTTTTTACTAGGTCTAATACTTCCTTGTACAACTTGAAATCTTTTGAAGATGTTAACCTTTGACATAATGGTGTAAGTTTATCATATTTCTTGTATATTAACCAGCCAATTATTTGCAAGTTGCTGTTGAGATTGCCAGACTGTTGCTCTGATATCCATGCCAATGCTTTACCACACCGTGTTATTGTGTCTTTTATGTCAAAGTGATCATCAAAGTAAGGATTGCGGAGGAATTTTACTCTTATTTTCTTTTCTTCAACTTTCTTTTTAGGGTCTTCAGGAGGAGCTGGCTCAGGAGGGCTATAACTAATAATATATTTATAAGCCGAGTATTGACATAATGTACAAGTTAATTCATTGCTAAACTCTTCCTGAAGCATAACAATTCCAGCAACTTCTGCTGCTAAGTCATATTTTTCTGTCTTCAGTAGCTCATCTAATAAAATATTTGCAGTGTAATCATCCAGAAAGACACCAAAATTCAAGGGATCTTGCAGAATTTCTACTAATTCTTGAACATGACCAAAATTGATAAAATTTCTGATTGTAGCTTGATGAGTGGATTCCAATGTATTGCCGGTATCCGCTGATAGGCGCAGTTTGTGAAGTAGTTCTCTCAGTTCTTCCAAATGAGTTGGATCGTCCACTGCATGAGCAAAGATATCTACGTCTATTGCACTGATAACACCTTTGGATGAGTAGTTGTGATCTAACCTATTGTAGAAATCGTTAAGGTTTATTTTACTGATTATAGATGAAGATTTTGTGCTGTTCCAAGCTTCTGTACATTTGTAATCTTTTGTTAGAAAATTTCTCTTTGATATAAATACCGGTGATAACACTTTTCCCTGACAATTTTTTGGGAGTCTTCGTAACATTCTGACTTACGAGACTTTTATCGATGATCTGTGTTAATTAGTTCTGAGAATATTTCTACGTAAATGTTTCAATTGAGATGTTTGTTAGAACAACAAAATCTCCATAAATTACGTCAACAAGGACAAGATTTTCAATCTAACCTAAAAATCAAAATTCAAAACTTATTTTGGAAATATGACAGCAAACAGCAATGACAGCATCACACCATCACAGATTCACAGAACTGACTAAAAGTCACAGCAGAGACACTGACAACTAAACTTTGACATTACTGTACGAAAGGACAATGTGAGCGCCGACAAAACGGCACGAGACAAAACGTAGCATCCACACACTGGCCGAGCGCAGGCAAAAACGAGGTAGGCCAATAGGAGAATATTCAAAATAGTCACTACAGATACAGATGGAACCTATTATGAGTCTGAGGATTTGAACATATCAAATACTGGTCCTTAGAAAAAGTATGTAGACAGTTTGTGCTGGACTATTTGTGCAGACCGTATGCGGCCCGAGGTTGCATTTCTAGGTATGTTTCATTCTATGCATTTCGCAGCATATATTTTCTATAATAAACACTATTTCGGACTACTTACAGATTTTTCACTGTGGACTGCGGTATTCATGTGACTTTCAGTGTAGCGATTCTGAAACCATTCGGTTGCATCCGACACGGAATCTCATCTCTCGGTCTTTGTCTTATCTGTTTAGCATGACAAAGACCGAGAGATGAGATTCCGTGTCGGATGCAACCGAATAGTTTCAGAATTTTTCGGCGCTCACATTGGCCTGCGCTGGGCCAGTGTGTGGATGCTATCTTTCGTCTCGTGCCGTTTTGTCGACACTCGCCTTGGCATCCACTGGGCCAGTGTGCAGTGTGTAGAGGGGGCATAAGATTAGTACGATTTTGTCTCGTCTGACAACTGCTGCGGTCTGCGATCACAAAAAAATCGGTGTAGCGATTTTTTCTGTCTGATTTGTCAAATCTATCAAAGTCATTGGACATTTGTTGTAAATTGGAAGTCTTGGAAGTCGAATGGCGGCGACTGTTTTCGCGTTGTGGATCGGCATTTCATTGGTATTTTAATTAATTTCTGCTAGTTGGTTCTACTTTCTACTAATTTTCAGTGGAATATTGAATCACTGAATCACGTAAGTTGCTTTTGTTTAAAAGTTTAAATCTAAACTTATTTTGTACTTATTCAAAAGTTTTTAGGCACGTTCATACAAGTTTGTTTTTGATAATTTCATTGTTCGTCTTGTGTCTTTCTATTTTATTGAAAATGCCGTCTTAGTTTGTCGGAAATCGGTGTTTGAGTTTACTTATACCGTGAGTTTAGTTTTATAAGTTTTAAAACCTTTTTATCAATAACATGTAAGTTGTACCTAATATATATGTTTTGGAGCACATTTACCTGTTTTTTAATACTCAATGTCCAGCAAACAAGCTTGTTTCCTGTTTTCCAAACAAGTATGTTCCTTTCTGGTCTTAATTGATTGACTTTTAGACAAGTTAGTGATAATGGAGATACTCCCGTATCTCCATTGTGCTGTCAATCGTGGGTTCTATTCCCGCCCAGGACAAACTCGTGTGTGATGATTATGATAAGTTTGTTTCGTTTCTGTGTATTCAATACAAGAATGTTAGTCATCTGATTCCCATAATCCAAACTTTGCTTTTGTGAAAATTTGGGGTTAAGATGGTATGTGCAAAATAATATGTCCACTAATGTACTCATTTGTTATTTACAGTCAAAATGGCATCTGCGAAACAATGGGGCCAAAAAGCTGAAGAGCTGGAAATATCCAACAAAGTTGCTGGTCTTGGTTTGAATAAAAATAAACATGAAACAACCGAAACAGATGACTCAGATGATGTAGCAAATCCAGCTGACACATCACTTCTGATGAAAATCATTAGACAGGGCTTAGTAGAATCAAAGCTAGACATAGAAATTCAAAGGAAAGATCCAAACTCTCCACTCTATTCAGTGAAAACATTTGAGGCCCTTCATTTGAAACCTAACTTATTAAAAGGTGTTTATGCCATGGGATTTAATGCACCTTCAAAGATTCAAGAAACAGCTCTGCCTACTTTACTAGCTGATCCTCCACAAAATATGATTGCACAGTCTCAATCTGGAACAGGAAAAACTGCTGCATTTGTTTTGGCTATGTTGAGTCGTGTAGATCACACTAAGAATTATCCTCAAGTGCTCTGCCTCAGCCCTACTTATGAACTTGCTATACAGACTGGAGAAGTGGCTGCGAAAATGGCAAAATTTTGTCCTGAGATTAAGCTAAAGTATGCAGTTAGGGGTGAAGAAGTACCACGAGGTACCAAGATTGCTGACCACATTATCATTGGAACTCCTGGAAAAATGTTAGATTGGGGGGTGAAATTTGGAATGTTTGATCTGACTAAGGTAAAAGTATTTGTCCTGGATGAAGCAGATGTAATGATTGACCGCCAAGGTCACCAGGATCAGTGTATTCGCATACACAAATGCTTGCCATCAACATGCCAAATGATGTTCTTCTCTGCGACATATGGTAGTGCAGTCATGGAATTTGCTGAGATAATTGTTCCCAATCCCATCATTATAAGATTACTCCGTGAAGAAGAATCATTAGACAACATCAAACAATACTATGTAAAATGCAAGAATGCAGAAGAAAAATACAGAGCCATCTGTAACATATATGGAGTGATAACCATCGGCCAAGCCATTATATTTTGTCACACAAGAAAGACTGCAGGATGGCTTTCAGAGAAAATGTCTAAAGATGGGCATTCAGTAGCTGTTCTCTCAGGCGACCTGACCGTTGAACAAAGGATTGCAGTACTGGATCGTTTCAGAGGTGGATTGGAGAAGGTTTTAATTACAACTAATGTCCTGTCTCGAGGTATTGATGTTGAACAAGTAACCCTAGTTGTGAACTTTGATATGCCAATGGACATGAACAAGAAAGCAGACTGTGAAACATATCTGCATAGAATCGGAAGAACTGGTAGATTTGGCAAGGCAGGTATTGCTATCAATTTGATTGATTCAACTCTAGCAATGCAGATTTGCACTGACATCGAAGGCCACTTTGGAAAAAAGATTATGTTCCTGGATATTGAAGACGCTGAAGAGATTGAAAAGATAGGAGCATAGTCATTCTTCCTCACTTTGCATAATTTAAGTACATTTATCTGTATTGTTGTATATTTTTAAGTTTAACTACAGGCATGTTAAAAGTTAAAAATAATTAAGAATAAACATTTGTAATAAATATGTTTTAATTATTGCATCCTAGAGCTAATTGAACTATTAATTAGAAGTAACCAAGCAGGTTTACTGTCTTGCTGGAGCTTGTCCGCCTGCCTCAGGGTTGGTAGCTCCAGATATCATAACAAATATAGCCACTGGTACAATGTACATCCACTGAAACAAGAAAATCAATGTTAAAATAGTCTTGGCTGCTTGTTTTATATGATATGGTATTCAAATCCAAATCAGTGCTATGCGCTATGCTATGTAGTGTGTTGACAGAACAATAAAATCTAACATTTTTTAAAATTATTTACTGACTGATTTGCTTGATGTTCACTAGTTATCTTTTTTATGATATATTTCAATTTAACCATTTTCCTGCGGAGTTTGTTTAAGAAACTTTTGCGCCTGGCGAGCGAACAAATATTTCGAGGCTTCACGTTGGCGCCAAACGCCAGTGACTTTGGTGGCACCACGGAGGCGCCTTCAGCCATGTATTGTAAATTATCGCTTTTTCTTCTATTAGCATTTACTATGGGTTTAGAGTATAGTCACCATCCAAAATCGAAGTTAAATGGTTTAACTGTTTGTTTAGTGCATAATTGCATATAGATAGAATTGACTGTCTATGTGTGGTAACCGAAATGGAAGGTAACATATTTCGATCAGGGGTTGTCAATGTAAAACTTTTTCTAGTTTTTAACAGAATAATAGATTTTAAATTAGATTTTGATTATGATGTGTTTGGAAACGCAACTTACATTCTTAGCAGTTTTTTACTGAATGTAAAAATGTTCATGATTACAAAAACAAAATTTAAGGACTGTTGATAGTTTTTCTGACACAAGATATGAAAAATACGAAGTTCAGTACGAACTTTGGAATTAAGCTTTATTTTTGTCCTTTTCAGAAAATATGATAACATTGTTTTATTTATGTTTAAACCGAGCAAAGCCCACTGTAATCCATGTGCTTAGAATTAAATAAAATGGTTTGACAACGAAATGATTAATAAAAAAAACTTGGGTAATAGTTTTCACTTACTTATAATAATACCGTTTTAAAATTATTTTATTGAACAGGTTTACAATCCCTGAAGTGATGAAGGATCTAGGTGACAAATTATAAACATTTGAGGAGTACCTTGATAAACATAATTTATCAGAGTTTTTTGTGTTTAAATTTAGCATTTCTCAGGCGCCACCCACCAGGAGCAAAAGATAGGCATGGCGCCACCGTGGTGCCATCCACACGGAATCAGTCAATAAGGATATTACAGTAAAAAGTATAAACATTTGTACTCACATATTTAGCCAAGAATGACCTATTATCTTTAAGCTCTCCCTTCTCTCTAGCATCTCTCTCCCTCTCAAGTTTCTGAATGTAGCTTGCTGTGTCAGGCCTGTGAAATATAAAATTAGCATCAATATACAGAAGCAAGAGGCAAACATAATGATGCCAGTACGAGATGTTTCATTAAACAATTTTTTTTTAATGGCAGAATACATTTGGAAGAAATTTGCTATGGTTATAAAACTGTTACTATAAAAAAATTATATATTATGTTGACTGGCCTTGAGGCTCAGTTTGTAGTAAGTCTGGCTACATAGCAATAGGTTGTTGGTTCGGCTCCCATCTATAAAAAATATATTTGTCTAATGAATTCAGTCAGACATTTGTCTATATTTATTCAGATATTTCAGATTTGGACTCAACAGTAAGTAAAAATTGACTTTTTGCATATACGTAGACTCTTTTTATGGTCCCATAGCTGAGACTTTGGATCTTTTATTACAAGCCTTTCAGTTGGCCTTTTGGCTTAGGTGGTAGTAAGTCTCTCTGTTAATACACAGATCATGGGTTTAATTCTCCACCCAGTGCAATTTATATTGTGAAAACAAAGATAATTATGTTCTGGAGTCTCAATTTTTCTATACATTTAGTATGTTTTTTGATTGCATAAAATTAATTAATCATTGGGCAGCTGGGGAACTAAGGCAAAAAGTTTGGTGAGCGAGTTGGGGCGTAAACTACGCAACAAATCGGGGGACTCCCGTGCCGGCTCATACCTGGTGCAAAGGCTGGCCATAGCAATCCAGCGAGGCAATGTGGCCAGTGTAATGGGCACTTTGGCACTGGGTGCTGTTCAGGGTGGGTTCTTTTAGCTTAATGACAAATACTTTCATATTATTTGTTTTGGATTTCTATTTGATTATTGATATTAATCATGTATTATATTTTATCAGCTAACTGGTTCACAGTACAAGCTTGCGTAGTTTGGGGCTAGATAGGACTAGGTGTGTGAGAAATGTACACCAATATTTAATATTTATAACTTACACTGGAGCTTGATCTATGTAGCGAAGATAGAAGTTTGAATTTATTTGTTGATTGCTTCTCTTAGTGTTTTGTTCTTGTGTCAAATTTGTTACTTGAAAATTGACTGCAATGACATCACCAGTGGGAAGCACCCAGGCATTTATCATATCCGAGAGACCGCTATCTAAAAATGACTGTGCCTTCACAGAAGACAGGAATTCTGTTCCTTTACTGTTATCAGCTGAAGTTACCACTGATCGGATAGTGTAAAACCCATCATGTTTGGCCAATTCCTGGAACATTAAATTACAAAAATATTTTACCTAATTTATGCAAACCTTTTAGCATTATGAAATTTAAAAAAAGGCATCAGCCTGTTTGTATTAGTAATAATGGATAGTTAGTCATAAAATAACTAGTAATAATGCATAAAATGAACTGTTGGGATGGCAAAATGTCATTACAGCACTAACCCTGATGTTTCTTTGAATCTATGATCAGTCACAATAAATTATTGTACTTGGTTCTTTTAGAGATCAGAGATTGAGAGATTTCTGATCAAGAATCATCTTTGCGTGAAAATATCAAGCAAGAGATGATTGGCTAATCAATTGATCAATGTAACTGTAGCATGGGTGCCAGGAGCCCAAAAAAAGCTGGTGGCCTAGTGATGAGAATCATACATTTTAGTTCCGCTTACACCTTTGAGTTAGTTTATTTTTCCAAGAGCAAATGCACAAATACATCATCACTGGTCACTTCTAATGGAGAAGGAAAACACTGTGACGATAATGGCGGGCTTCAAGAAAGACAACTTTTTAGAGTGGTGGATTATGGCCTTAGCTCTCTCTTATTAAGAGAGTGCCCTGACTCCCAGCAAATGCAGACATAAAATGACTAGGAGATCCATACTATAGGTTAGGAATACTATATTTCCAAAGTATTTTGTTCACACCCTACTAATGTATAAATGAAACTGTTAACTATGATTGCCCCTTCCAGCAGAATTATTTGATTTCCTTACCTTCAAAGCATCAATGTGACCTTTCGTGAATTCAATTTGATCTACTACCGAGGTACCTGCCCGGAGGCTTTTGAGGGAAATGGTACCTCTTTTGCAGTACTTTTCGTTGCAATTTAGTGAATGTTGTATATCAATGTTCAGCCACCCATCATAATCTAAACACACCTGAAACAACATTAGGCTGGAATTAGTATTATGAGTTCAAGATAAGTCACAAAATATAGTAGATTGAGGGCCAAGAGCCTATAATTACCGCATTTTGTACAATCACGAGAAAACAAAGCGAGTAACATATTTGATGAAACATATTTTTCTGAACAAATTAAGAATAGAAGTACAGTTAAAGCTATTTGCTGATATTAATGTGCTATATAGATATAGAATACTTTATAAAACAAGAAATTCACGCCGAATATCCAGTTTATTATCATGACATTTGTCAATTTTGACATTTCTTATCATGCTTGTCATGATTGGTTGGAAGTGCTGCCAGTCAGGTCCTGTCAGAAATAACCTAAAATTTAAAAAGTAACCTTCTTGCATTAAAAGTAACATTTCATTTTTTTTTACTAAAAGGTTGCTACTAATAGTTGATAGAATAGAATATTAGTTGTATTGACTAACAGAAACATCCATGAGTATTAATAAGGTCATAACAGGCGTAAGTAGCTATAATATTACATATTTTCGTGTCGTAAGCATATCACGTCATTCATTTCTTATTTTTAACCGCCGACGAAAAAACGACGGAGAGTTATAATTTTGACATAACTGTGTTTGTGTGTGTGTGTTTGCAGCATCGTAGCTCCCAAACGGATGAATCGATTTAATTTTTTGTGTTAAATTATGAAATTCTCCATAATTTAACTGTTTGTGTTGTTATTAATACATTAATGTAACCCATATTCTAGCTTCATCATCAGACCCCAGCCCCGGTTATCGAGCACCAAATAACTGGTCAAGACGAATAAAGTGATACCAAACTCGATGGGGTCATGGCGTTAATTTACTGAATTCCTATGGCATCTTTTAGCTTCGTCATCATACCCTTTGTTTGCCATCAAGCACCAAAGTACGCGTCAAAGCGTATAAAACGAACCCAAACGCGATGGTGTTATGTCGTTTAATTACAAGATTCCTATCGCCATTAGCTTCATCATCAGAACCTGGTTTCCACCTAACACCAAGGTACTTCTTAGTATTAAAATTAACGTGGTTGTTACACATATTTATTGGGTAAACGGGTAACTCACGTCATAGAATAGATAATATAGACGTGATGCTCACGTGTAATAAGGTCGATCAATCCGACTCGAGTTTCAGCCGCGTCCGGCGGCCTTTTTCAATGAGAGTACGCGTACCAAGTGTACCAAGGTATATAAAACGATCAACAAGACAAATAAAACGATCCCAGATTTGACGGGATTTCGTCGTTTCATTACAAAGGTACAAAGCTCCTATGACCACTGTCTAGATCGATCATCAGAACTTGGTTAATATAGGGATAGATAAAAGTAATATGTAAAAGCTTGTAAAACAAATCGTGATGTGTGCTCGGACAATCTTGAAACATGCTATACATTCACAATATATCTTGCTATAATTTATATTAATATGCCTTAATATATAATATTGCGGTATATTGTGGTGGCGTCACAATAATATAAATTATGGATGCGTGTGTGGACACTCGAAAATTTGTATAGAAAATATACGGAAATATAGATAAATAAATACAAATATTGGTGGACAATTCACATACAACACTATCGTACCCCAAACTAAGCAAAGATTGTGTGTTTAATTACGTCTATAACGGCCTTAAAGATCGCCGGTTTTAGTTTTACTGTTACCGAAGCTTACCAATATGAAAAAATGTAAAACGAGCGTTCCGTTTAATGTTGCTTTTATTAAAAAAAAAAAGTTAATGCTATAAATTCAGAAAAATCATCTATAAGTAATCTTTTCATTAGTGAAACCTAAAAGTAACCACAGCAGTTTAAAAATAACCTAAAAGGTTACGAAAGTAACCTTCTGGCAAGACTTTGGTTGTTGGTTGTAGACTGAGGTTGTAGATGATTTTGACATTGACTATAACAACGAAACGACAACTCTTTTGAAATCGACAACGACAATGACTTTGAGTTTATCAACAGTGTCCGAGTTTGATTTTTTAGCTGGTTGGCCCCGAATGGATTAGGAATAGAAGCTTACGGCTCGGTCGGGTAAACTCGGGAAGTCAACGAAAGAAGTAAAAATTACAACGTTACCTACGCGTGAGTCGTAGGTAATAACTAAGTTTATAAGCAAACATATCCCGAGACCCCGAGAGCTGGCAGCAATGTCAAAAGAGATCACTTGAAGCAGATCATTAGAAAAATAATAATTTAAAAATTAAATTATGAAATGGGCATTCTGTGTTTGTGAAGTGAAAACTTCTTTAGGCGCGCCTAGACAGATTTTTCGTTGGCTGTGAATTGAATTCATTCGTCACGCTCGGGTATGGTAAGAAGCTTCGGGTAAACTCGGGGACATGGGGCTATTGGCCATCTAGAAATACGTCAGCCAATGGGAAATGCTGAAAGGGCGTGGACAGGCCATCATGGCATGGCCATCTAGAAACGCATCAGCCAATGGGAAACACTGACGCATTTCTAGATAGCCATGCCAAGATGGCTAGGACACGCCCTCTGGTTACACCCGTGTAGTTTCCAAGGTAAGCTATCAAATTCTGAGTTATAAGTTTTCACTTCTATTGGCAGTTCCTATGACTGCCAATTTTTTTACAGTAAATGGTGCCGGGACGAGCGGGACATATGCCTGATGGTAAGCAACACGCCTGCCCATAACAGCACAGTGTTACACAGTCAGGGCCAGCTTTAGCCATCTAAGCACCACGGGTGAGTAATGCTTTTGGCGCCCATGTAGTAGTAGGGTAAGTGTACCAGTGAATGAACACACCCCAGTGAATGAAAGAAAGGTGGATATTTCCAAAAAATAAGAAAATAAACAATTTCTACTATGAATATTTTCATGTTTTTCATTGGTAACACTATTTCGAAAATGGAAATACTAATTCTGATGAGATACATAGCTCAGTTGCAAAATGCCGTCGAGGTAAAGTTCACGTGAGGCAGGAAAAAATATTTTATATGAACAGGAATTTAGAAGCCAGGTGAGACTCTGCTAGTCTTATTGTAGATTTGTAGGCATATTTAAAGATTTTACTGTGATTGTTACTAAAATAAAGATTATATATGAATCAATGCTTGCTTTTTCGTACAATTTTATTCAGTTTTGTAAGTAAATTTTGATTAAAACACGTGTTCATGCACCAGCTCAAGAAATAGCAAAAATCCTAGTGAATGAACGGCCGTTCATTCAATGGGACATTGCCTATTTAAATTTTTTGCTTATAAACCAACTTCGGCTGATTGTATTAAGATTGTTTTTACAAGTTACGTTTCAAAAATGATTTCAAATCTAATGGCTAGTGTTGGAACATAGGTGTTCATTCATTGGTTTTTTAAATCCAGTGAATGGACTATGAAAAAACTGACGTTCAATTATTGGTATTTTAACTTTTGTTGAACCAATGAATGGACGGATTCAAATTTGACTTTATAATCAAAAACTACCTATTTAGAATTATGTACCTTTCATCATGGTGAGCTGCTGGCCCGTCATGTTGAGTCGGCATACGGACATCATTAACCTTCTCTAGGTGCAGAGGGAACCCACCCTCTGCATGAGAGCCTAGTCGTATTTTTAACGCCGACAAAACTGGCATCATGACGCCTAAAAACGCGGCTCATTCTTGGACCAAAAAATTACAAAAAATACCTACGAGATCGCAAATGGAGCAGAAAAAGATTCCAAACAGTATTATTTGTTATACACGTTTGCAGCAAACGGGACTGATGTGCCACTTTTTGTAAGTTATCCGTACAAGAGGATGCCACCAGCAGTAAAACGAAATTTTTCAGATTCTTGGCATATAGGCCGTTCAGATAGTGGCGTAATGGTGTTTGAAACTTTTGTATCTTATAATAGTCTTGTTCTATGAGTCATCATCATCACCAGCCCGATGTCGTCCACTGCTGGATATAAATCAGCCTTTCCAATGTTGCGCCACCATGCCCGGTCCTTGGCTCTCCGCATCCATCCGCTTATTGCCACTCTATTCAGGTCGTCAGTTCAACGAACGGGAGGCCGCCCCACGGGACGTCTCGAACGTGGTCTCTACTCCAGAACCCGTCTTCCTCAACGTCCATCGGCTCTGCGACATATGTGACCCGCCCACTGCCATTTGCTTGCTTATTCTCAGGGCTATGTCGTTTATCTTAGTTCTGAGTTGCGAATTTTGTCCTTCAGAGATACATAGGATAGCCCTCTCCATAGCTCGCTGTGCAACTTGGAATTAGTGGACGAGGCCTTTTGTCAGTGTCCATGTTTCCGCCCCATAGGTTAGGACCGGGAGGATGCACTGGTTATACACTTTGGACTTCAGGCACTGATGCAGTGGCGACTCAAAGATTTGACGCAACTTACCAAACGCTACCCAACCCAGACGTATTCTTCAGTCAGCCTCTTTGTCGAAGTTGTTTCTACCCAGTTGAATAACTTGACCTAGATATATGTATTCCTGAACAACTTCGATACTGACATTATCAACTGTGATTGCGATTGGATCTGCGAAAGAATTGAACATGGCTTTCGTCTTGTCCAAGTTCATTCCCAAACCCACCAGTGAACTGACTAATTGACTGAAACTGAAAGTCAGTTTCAATCAATTATGTTGACTGTTTTGGTGGGTACTTTAAGTTAGTTTTTAAGTAAAGTTGAAGTCCTTTCTAGTTATTTTTAGTAGTTTAAATAATATCAACTAGAATTGTTTTATTATAAACTGTTAAATATCTGTGATACAGATATTTTTTAAACTTAAATAATTACAGTATTTGTGTTCATTTACTGGGTTTCATTGAGTTCATTTACTGGAAAATGTCGTTCATTCACTGGTGTTTTAGGGCATTTTCGGATATTTTATCAAATATTTTGATAGTTGTGCTATCTACAGCTCTGAACAATTGTTTTAATAAATCTTGAATATTTTGAGGTCACCATGGTAGACGTTAGAATATTAGAATACTGAAATTGTATTTTTTATCAAGTTTATAAGTTGAGGATTTCCTTAAGGTTTCATTCACTGGTACACTTACCCTACCTACCTATATCTACTTATTTCATTACAATTTAAAAAACTTGTTTTGAATTTGTACCATATCTTTTATCGAATTAATAGAAAACTACAATCTCCACGTGTGTTCACCTACTTATTATTCTTAATAATACATACCATTTTTTATGTGAGGGAAATACATTTACGCATTACCGCCATGCAAGGACATGGTTGGTTGTTCCATGGATGGATGGATGGAAGGAGCAACAATGCTCCTGCCGACTAAAATCCCCACAGGTTTCTCCGCCATGGCTTGGGGTCAGATTCGTGGGGTCACTATCTATCTATCTATCACTTAGTCAACCAGAGTGCCCAGGCCTCCAAGCTCGCCCTCGTGTCCAGTTTCGCCTCAGTGTTCACGTTTAAACGCGTTCACTTTTGCTCTTTGGCCTCACACGACCTCCCACTGTCGTGGACCTTGGCTATGAAGGTCGACATCGAGAGGTTTACCCTCATAACCGCAGCTAGGGATAACCGCATTCCGCCTCTATGGCCACTCACGACCCTTAGACCTTACTCCACTGAGAACTTTGCCAATCTGAGTGCTCGTGCAGGATTCGTATCTTCAATACATAAGAATTTTACTTGGCAAGTAAGAGTATCAGCCAAATAACCTTCCCAAGTTTTTCAGTCCGTTTCTCTCACTAAATAATGTGGAACGAAATTGAGGAACAGGCGAGAAATTGCACCTCAGACTCAATTGACACTGCATTGTACGTAGGCACTTTTAAAAAAAATGGTAATTAGGACAAATGATCTTAAGTGGCCACTACTGTGGAACCTTACCCGTGAATTCATTTAAATTGTGTAACCACGTTATTTTTCATTTAAAAAAATTGTCTCTATTGTTTATTGAACTTTGTGCTTTGGGCTAACGTAGAAGGCGCTGAGCTCTAACCTAACAGTGCCCAATGAGCACTACATCTCGTACAACGACTAGTGCTAGGGCACAAACTAAAATTCTGAAGTCGCCAGAGTAAAGTCCTCAGCGAACATTCTGATTAGCAGAGTGCTCAGTGGAAGAACAAGGGCCGCTGTGTGGTGACGAAGGCAGAACCCTAGCCTAGCCGCGGGTCGTAAAGGAGGATTTCTTGCGCCCGACCATCAGATACAGATACAGATCATAGCCTAGGTAAGATCTAGCTAAGATGCTCGACATTGAGAGGTCGTGATTCGGAGGAGCGAGAAGAGGCCATACTCTCTTGCTTGAGACGGAAGATAGGGGGCGCCCTGCCACTCATCCCGTCTCCACTGGAGGGCCTGAGGCATCCAACGTCGGTCGCCCTACCCTAAAGCCGGCACTGTACGCAGCTATTGGAACATGAAGAGTCCAAATGATTACCGTCACACTGCACTGCCCACGTCAACCAGTGATATAAGATTGGACCCTTTGATAGTATCGCCATTGTTCCCGTTCCCGTATTTTTTTCGCAACATAAAGTAACCTATATTTTATTCGGCCGTTCCGGCGTGATAAAGCAACTCACATCCATAATTTCACGTTTATAATATTAGTAGGATTAAGGTATCTAACCTTAATTGGTCCAGGGTCCAGAGTCTTTCAGATCCATACTACCATTATGCATATTTATTATTTTTTGATTATGGAAACAATCTTGATCTCTATAACCGTAACAACATGGTAAACAGAAAAATTATAATAAACGTATCTAGGTAGGAAGTCCAGTCTGCTTCAAAAGTTCTTGCTCATGAGTCTAACGTGCCTGTGTGTGTTATTGTGGGAAACGGAAGAGTTAGTTCGGTTTATTAGCGAGTTAATCCTTGTGTACCAATCTAAACTTCTTAATTCCCTATGTGCTGCGACGTTGGGGGATTAGGAGTAGGTGGAGAAAAGGTGCACGTCTACTTGGCAATAGGTACCTATTATTCTGGTAAAAATTGTTGATCTGTGGCACATTTTGGGAGTTGAAGTTTATTTAGCAAAAATTTAAAACGCAAAAAATCGTAAGTAGTGTGTCTAAAAAAAAATACGCTATGTATGAAGAACTGTCCGCCAATATTTATCCCTAATATTATAAATGCGAAAGTTTCGATGTTTAGATATTTGGATGTTTGAACGTCTGACCGGATCGGTTTAAGATTTGTAACACAAAAAGAACACAATCAATATTAGTCTGGAATAACACGTACCTATGCTACTTTTCATCGAGAACTACGCGGCTGAAACCGCGAGGTGTTGCTAGTTTATTTATAAGCTGTGTTTGTCTCGAGTTTAATTAGGTTTTTTATTAGATAGAGTGAAGAAGCGAGCGAGCAAGACTTGCGCCTGATATTTATTTAAAGACGCTACCTCATAACAGCTCAGTGTTATGCAGTTACTTGAATGAAGACTTCTAGCACAGTAAAGAATTTACTGTGCTTGTAGTCACTGTCAAGCGTTGTACTACGCTCGTCATTTGGAGATTTCTATATTTCTCTATACTATAGAAGTTTTATCTCTTTGGCTGGTCATTGATTTATCTGAGATTGCCCTTCAAAGCGTAACTTAGTTATGTTTGCATATTATTTCTTGACGGTAGAGTTACAAACAAATGTGTGGCGGATACAGCTAAGAGTCAAACCTCTACAAAGTGATTTTAAAATAAAAGAAACAAAAGTAGAGACAAACTTCTATGTTGGTGGCTTTGGATCGTCAACCACGAAACGATGTCACTTTTTCAAGCTACGAGCGGTACGATAACACAATATACGATAGATACGAATGGTATTAGATCAGTTGTACACTCCCCAAAGTGTATCCGATAAAAAAAATCCATATATGATGGCAATTTTGCAGATACGAGTATGTCCAAGACTTTGTATTTTGTCGCACAAGTAACTGCTAGTTTAAGTATAGACTGGGTAAAATAGAGGACGTTTTCGATCTCTTCGTGATAACTTTTTGATTTTTACAAAAAATACTACTAGTATTAAAATACTACTATAGACTTATTTTGGGCGGTACCTATTGGTAACGTAAACTATATATTAAGCTACCTATATAAACTAATTTATCTCTCAAGTTGGATTAAACCGCACACAATGTGGATTTTTTATTATTAAAATCGTTTTAGTAATTCAAGTGTTCATCACGGAGGAACAACGTGACACGAAATTTAAGATAATAGGTATATTATGTCGTGGTAGTGTATTACAAAAAAAAAAAAATTGGCAGTCATAGGAACTGCCGATAGAAGTGAAAACTTGCTGTTGCCCTGGTACTGGTACCTAGGGGCAAACGCAACTCTTTTATATTTCTGTTGTCCTGGTATCTGGAGATAAAGGCTGGGGTGTTGGAGGTAGGTAATCGAAACTCTTTACTGTTTATGTTGCCCTGGTACCTACCTGGTCGTTTTTATCGAGTTTACCCGAAGATTTCATATCCGATCCGATCCATTATCATATCCAAGCGTGACGATTGATGAATCCATTTCACAGCCCACGAAAATCCTGTCTATAGCGCGCCTAAAGAAGTTTTCACTTCAAAAAATAGTACAACCATCTGTGACAAAGTCTGAAACATTTTTCTCATCCTACCTACCACCTCGAAAAGAGTAATTTTGCTCTTCGATATAATTATAAATATGACAAATGAATGACAAAGTTAATTTAAATTACTATAACTGAATGCAAAAATTGTTTTAATCATCTAAAAAATAAACTAAATTTGAATTTAGAACTTCGGGTATTCGTGTGCACTAAGTTTGTGAATTCAAAACATCATTGAATCTGTTTACTTCTACCTCCATGGTGCCGAATTTTTCATACAACTTTTTTCAATTTGTTAAAAACTCAGACTGAACGGAACCTCCTTGGTGTAGGTAGGTACTTTTTTTATTGGCTTTGCACCCCATATTCTTTTCACGTGTGGAGGATAGAGGTAAGCAGTGCTAACTCATTTTGTAGAATATTTACAAAAGTGTCCAGCTGTATGCCACGAATAACAGTTCAATAATCTTCCATAATGGCGCTGGTATAGATAAATACAATAGGCGAGACGACTTAAAAATAATAATTGGTCCGTCAGTTAGATTATTGAAAACTATTGTAGGTACATAAAAAATATATATACAATGAATGTCCGGTAATATATAATGTAATGTACGATATGAATGTAGCAATTGTAAATGTAGGCAGAATTAAATATTGTCGAGCAAAATAGTTACTTTTAAGTAATGAAGTAGGTAGGTACCTACCATAGAAAATTTCAACAGCTTGCGTAGTAAAAAAAATTTAGGTATATATAACCTTAAATAATTATGTACTACATATTATGAGAAAATGTGTAGCTAGAGTAAATTTATTTAGTGAACTGTACGTTTACTGATTTTATTTAAAATTTACCCTGATGCTAATGTGGCGCCACTCTAATTTAATGCACCTGGACGGATACTTTTTGATATACATATATAGAAGTATAATCTGTGTCAGTAGTCTAGATAATGTAACACAGGTTACATTATCTAGACAGACCTCAACCCTCCTTATCTTCACGTCATATTGCTATTCTTAAAACCTGTGGTTTACACCCTAGGCTATAAACAGGAAACTTGAAAACAAGTGAAAAATCTAAAATGAGAAATGAAATGAAAATTTGTCTGAGAAAATCAGTAATTTTAGCGACGAAGAAGTTTATTTAACGCCAACAGAATTGACTGAAACGGATAATAACGCTCAAAGCTTTGAGTCACTTCCTCGCTGAGGTGGGATGAAAAGTTACGTGTTGCACTCGAGTGCAAAAATTTGTCACCTTGTGCTCTTTTGATTCCCTCGCTAACGGTCAAGATTCTAATTTTAGTGTCCTTCTCTTGCTCGGTCATCGAAACTGAGCACGCGATTAAAAAGCATCTTTGCACTCTTGTATAACAAATAAATAAAGTTACGGTGGTCTAATCGGGAGAACGGCGCCTGCCGATCCGGAGACCCCGGGTTCAAACCCCACACGCACCACTGTCTTTTCGAAAGTCATGTGCGTAATGCCGCTAACTTAAAACGGTGAAGGAAAACATCGTGAGGAAACCGACATGTACCTAGAATCTTTCGAAGTCATGTGTCATCCACCAACCCGCACTGGGCCAGCGTGGTGGATTATGGCCTTAACTCTCTCCTTGCGAGAGAAGGCCCCGAGTCCCAGCAGTGGGAACGTTTAATGGGTTGTTGATGATGATGATGATTGATGATAACAAATAACTATTTTTAATGTGATAACATTTGTGATGTATGTACCTAATGAACTGAACTCATAAAAATGTTTGGTCATGGTAACGAATATGGTGAATTTACGTCATAAAACAAAGAATAATCAGTTATGAATTTAACCTACGGACATTGATAAAACCGCTTTAAACTGACGTAATTTGTTTAAAACACCATGCCTGATAATCACTTTTATAACCAACTAGCAGCACTCCGCGGTTTCACTCGTGTAGCTCCCGGTCCCATCGTTTTCCCGAGATAAAAAAATATTCTGTTTTTTTTTCAAATTTCATCGAGGTCCCAGCATAAGCAATCCATTTTATATTCCTACTGCTGGCCTTCTCTCACAAGGAGAGAGTTAAGGTATTAATTCATCCCACTCGCTAAATGCGGGATAATGCATGTTCTCGACATATTTTTTTTTTAAATATACAATATACATGTTTCTTCATGGTTTTCCTTCACCGTAAAAGCGATTGGTGGTGGACAAACTTGTAGGTACATCTGGACTACACTTGGAAGAATAGCGCTGACGGGACTGGAACCTACGACTTCATGTTTATCAAATTCGATGCCCTCGCCACTAGGGCATCACAGTCTCACAGATTTTATATTTTTATGTAGGTACATTTTTGATTAACATTTTTTTTTGGGTTAGGTACGTATTTTTTCCACTGATTTCAAGGATTTGATTTTCATCAGTTATCAAGCCAAGTGGTGCAATGGTTGCAACCACTTTTTGCATTCTGAGGAATATTGGCAGTTTGTCAAAATTTTCAAATTTTAGTGGTAAGTATTTGTAGTTACTTTTCTAAAAAAAATCCTTCAAGTTTCCAGCTTCTAAGTAGATATTATAAAAACTCGTTAGATGTATGCCGATAACCCTTTGTTCAGGGGGGGGGCGGGGTTATCATTGGTAGAACAGCTTATACCTATGAACATTTCGCGCTATCATTACTTTTTATAACGCATTTATGTATTAATTTATGAGTAGGTACAATGTTTTGATCGACCGCCTATGGATTTATAGCAGTTGAATACGGGTATCACATGAAATAAATCAATTTAATTCTATTGAAACTATACTTTTGGCTCGTCAGGGAAAAATATGAGAGTTAAAACGACCACACACGTACCCTATTATCAGAAGGAAGTGACGTAGAAGCGGTAGGGAATAGAAATCAGCATTACTCTACACACGTACATATCGGTCAGTACGATTCCGACCGTGCAACGGAGCGGTCGTTGATCAGAGCAAAGAGAATATAATTACTACGTAGAAGTCGGCACTCAGTACAAACTAACAAGAGCAGTTAACATGTCTGTTCAATACCAACCATATGGCAACGACTTTGTGGAAACGGTTATCTTCGTGAAAACAAGACGAGTACCAACCTAACAGATTATTGAAAGAGATAGAAGACATGGACCTGGTAAATTTCATAAATTTATTTAAGTACTGGTGAGTTTCAGTTTCAATAGACTAAAAACTTTCAAAACTAGGGCATGCATTCCGGAATTCCGAAATCTTGGAGAAACTTTTTCGAAATCTCAATTTCGAAATTGAAACACTTTAATATTGTTACTCCAATGTCGGTATTTTGACCACAAACTTTTTTTAAACACAGCCATGATGTATAGATATACATACACACAATAAGTTATTAAAGATTCAATAAATAAATCATTCAGTGGAGTAATTCATTTGGCTTGAAAGTGACGAGCGCAGTGCAGTGCTAGGTAATGATTTGCCGCCCACTGTTGTAGAACTTTAGAATGTTTTATTAATTTTAAAAATAAAAAGTATGTATGTATATAAATAGATAAGTACCTGGGTCACCGAGCTTTGCTCGGTATAAATACTAAAAATACTTAGATACTCTAAGATTTTCTTAAAAAAAGAATACTTGAAAAAAAAGAGAAGCCGTCTGGATTCGAACCCGCAGCTATTAATTCGAGACCGCCACGAACGCCCGACTTCCCGTCTGAGCCAATTATGCTGTCGCGTCACGCGGCGAAATTTACCTTCGCATTCTAATGTCTAATGTGACGGTTTTTCATTGTCTAAAAACGCGCATAATATGCGTTTTTTTTAATGAAACCTAGTTAGATCGATTTATCGTCCCTGAAACCCCCTGCATACATAATTTCATGAAAATCGTTCGAGCCGTTTCCGAGATTCAGATTCTATATATATATTTATATATATTCTTGTATACAAGAATTGCTCGTTTAATAGTATAAGATAATCAATTTTACTTTTCTGTACTATCCAAATATTTTTCCAGTTTCGGAGCTGTTCCGGAATTCCGATATTTTATTGGATATTTAGAATCGTGACTCAGTTCCGGAATTGATAATCTTCCGATATTACATACCCTAGTTACGCCCTACTCAGAACAAAAAACATAGGTGTTGCCATGGGACTTACTTCTGAGAAAAGGTTGAAGACATAATTAATTAACTTACATACGAAATCATTTGAGATGTTTTTTGAAGTGAAAACTTCTTATAGCGCACGTGCACAGCATTTTCATGGGCTGTGAATGTAAATGAAATGAGGGAAATATAAAGATGAACTAAGTACCGTCTGGATCAGGGATGATCGATATTCATCAATGGTGATGGATATCGAATTTATATTGCAGATAAAAGTAGTACTGGTTTTAGACGCAATCCGAACGGCGCATAATCCTTGCCTTTGTCATTCTAAACAGATAAAACAAAGAACGAGATGTGAGATTCCGTGTCGGAGAGTTTAGAATCGGTACGCTCTGGTTTGATTTAATTTCTACAATAAAATAGACCTAACTTAAATAAATTTCAACGATTAAAAATAAAACATACCCACGCCTTTATTACAGAATTGGGTTACAATAAGAAAAAGACATGTAAGCACATGACTGCCACATAATAACACAGTGACACACAGCTATTGGTACCTACATGAAGAGTCAAAATCCAAAAAAACTTAGTACCTACTGCACTGCGCTCGTCACCCAGAGATATGAGATGTTTTATCTCTATGCCCGGTAATTTTACTGGAAACATTGCCCTACAAACCGGAACGTAGTAATGTTACTGCTTAGCGGTAGAATAACCGACGAAGGTACTTCCCCAAAAAGTCTTACCACTGCCTTCTAAACACAAAAATATACCTCCTACCGTGCTACCTACCATACTCCTTAATGAAACCCACATGGAACGAAACACACCAACACGTATTTACAATAAAATTATACTCATTCAGGTCTTCTCCATGTTGTTAATTATTGTATAATGACAAAAAAGTGGTTATTCATTTCAAAATAAATAAATAACTTTAATTTTAAAAACCCGACTGAACAAAAACAGCTTTAAAAACATTATTTAATACAATGTACTATCTAAGGAGACACTTGAGTGATTGAGACAAATCTAACGATACCTTAATTGTCATCCAGCCGTTTGGAAGATAAGTGGGGGTAAAGAAATTTACAAACATATAAGAAACCATAACCCTTCATTCAGTCGGGTAATTAAAATAATATTTTGTGTACAATTTCGATTACTCGATCGTATATCGTACCATAGCCAAAAAGTCGTAGAAATACGATTTAAATCATACTGTTGGCAATTATTCGGTCTCATTTTTTGGAGACAGGGAATTGAGTAAAAGTGGGTGGGACCTGATAAATTTATCAGGTTCCACCCACTTTTTTATCAGGTCCCGCCCACTTTTACGTCATTTCTTCGCAACTTCCTCTGATAAAAGGATTCGTCTGTAGAGCCTAGTATTTCTACGACTTTTTGGCTATGGTACGATATACGATCGAGTAATCGAAATTGTACACAAAATATTATTTTAATTACCCGACTGAATGAAGGGTTATGGTTTCTTATATGTTTGTAAATTTCTTTACCCCCACCTATCTTCCAAACGGCTGGATGACAATTAAGGTATCGTTAGATTTGTCTCAATCAGGGATGTTACGGAGCTTCGACTCCGACTCCGTTATGTCGGAAGTTCCGATTAGTTTTACACCTCCGGTTCGGACTCCGGTTCCGATACTTTTGAATCGGAGGTTTTAATCGGATGTCGAAGCATAACTTAGCGGCGGCTCCCTGCGCCGACAGTAACGAACAGTTTCGCAGGAACATGTCGCGCAGGGAATCTCTCGCGCACGAGTGTAATGAAAAGTATACTAAATGAGCACAACATAGAAAAACACAAAATTCCAGCACCTTATATTAAATTTCAGCCAATATTATCGTGTCCACCAGGCTCGGTAGCGAGCGAATACCTTTTTGGTGGCGTCGATTTAATCTACAAGGGGGCGCCTAGTGTCAGAAAACGAAAAAAGGTCATTTTCGACGCCGCTCACTGATGTTAAGAAACTAAAAACTATAACAAAAAAAATATACAGAAAAAAATTAAAAAGGCACCTGAAAAAACTATTTTAATTCATGTACTCGAAATTATCAGCGATGACCCCACATTATTTTTTTATAATAAAATTTCTAATTTTACGTTCTATTAGTAACCGAACCACAGAATAAATATTATACCGAACACTTTATAATTTATGTTTAATTATTGAGTAATTAAATAAAACTTTGTCAAAAATTGACTCCTGATTTAATATTGATTTCCCCTCCAAACTGTGTCATGCTATTCTCGACTTTAGCTATGCATATCATATTAAAAAATATTTGTCTGTAAAGTCGGTTTACTGACGATAGAACGTGACAACGTCTTAAGAAAATACTGATGGAATGGTAGCATTTTTCAAAAGAAAATTTTAATTTCATTTGTTTAATAGATTTGTATGTAAAAAGTAATCAGTAGAATTTAGTCATTTTCAATCAAAACAATGCAAAAAAGCTTTTAGATGCCGGGGATCGAACCCGGGGCATTTCACATGCAAAGCGAACGCTCTACCACTGAGCTACATCCCCGCTTGAACTACTTGTCGAAATAATTAATACAACTGTAACAAACATGCGGCGAGGTAACGACCGACGGTAACGCGGTGACGGTACATGACGTCATGTTTTGTGGGCGTGCAGCCGGTTTCATCGAATTATAAGACGTTATCACGTCAAAAGGGCCTCGCGCGGGTGAAATCAGATTTTTTTCTGGCATTAGGCGCACTCTTAAGAAATATCTTAGACTGAGACAGCTTCAAAGCTTATGTTCATGAAGTACATAATATACACACTTTTGGTGTCAATGTATTTAATTTAATTTGTTTGAAAGCTTTTGTTCATTTAACATACTTTATATGGCACTTTGGGATTCAATTTATTGAATTTTTTGTTTATTTTTGAATATTCCATTTTTTAAAATATTTTGTGATATTTCATGAAACAAAACAATGAAAAGTTTGAATTAATGTTTTACTTGTCCTAAAATAAAAATCTCTCTCCTACCACTACTTCTGACCCTACCTCCGACTCCGGTTCCGACTCCGACTCCGACTCCGACTCCGATAAATCAAATTTAAAAACTCCGACTCCGACTTCGGTTCCGATAAGATCACCTCCGTTACATCCCTGGTCTCAATCACTCAAATGTCTCCTTAGATAGTACATTGTATTAAATAATGTTTTTAAAGCTGTTTTTGTTCAGTCGGGTTTTTAAAATTATAGTTATTTATTTATCTTGAAATGAATAAACACTTTTTTGTCATTAAACAATAATTCACAACATGGAGAAGACCTGAATGAGTATAATTTTATTGTAAATACGTGTTGGTGTGTTTTGTTCCATGTGGGTTTCATTAAGGAGTATGGTAGGGTAGCACGGCAGGAGGTATCTTTTTGTGTTAAGAAGACAGTGGTAAGACTTTTTGGGGAAGTACCTTCGTCGGTTATTCTACCGCTAAGCAGTAATGTGCAAACATTACTATGTTGCGGTTTGTAGGGCAATGTTTCCAGTAAAATTACCGGGCATAGAGATAAAACATCTCATATCTCTGGGTGACGAGCGCAGTGCAGTAGGTACTAGGTTTTTTTGGATTTTGACTCTTCATGTAGGTACCAATAGCTGTGTGTCACTGTGTTATTATGTGGCAGTCATGTGCTTACATGTCTTTCTCTTATTGTAACCCAATTCTGTAATAAAGGCGTAGGTATGTTTTATTTGTAATCGTTGAAATTTATTTAAGTTAGGTCTATTTTATTGTAGAAATTAAATCAAACCGGAGCGTACCGATTCTAAACTCTCCGACACGGAATCTCACATCTCGTTCTTTGTTTTATCTGTTTAGAATGACAAAGGCAAGGATTATGCGCCGTTCGGATTGCGTTTAAATCACTACCCAGTACTACTTTTATCTGCAATATAAATTCGAGATCCATCACCATCGATGAATATCGATCATCTCTGATCCAGACGGTACTTAGTTCATCTTTATATTTCCTTCATTTCATTTACATTCACAACCCATGAAAATGCTGTGCACGTGCGCTATAAGAAGTTTTCACTTCAAAAAACATCTCAAATGATTTCGTATGTCAGTTAATTAATTATATCTTCAACCTTTTCTCAGAAGTAAGTCCCATGGCAACACCTATGTTTTTTGTTCCGAGTAGGGCGTAACTAGGGTATGTAATATCGGAAGATTATCAATTCCGGAACTGAGTCACGATTCTAAATATCCAATATCGGAATTCCGGAACAGCTCCGAAACTGGAAAAATATTTGGATAGTACAGAAAAGTAAAATTGATTATCTTATACCATTAAACGAGCAATACAAGAATATATATATATAGAATCTGAATCTCGGAAACGGCTCGAACGATTTTCATGAAATTATGTATGCAGGGGGTTTCGGGGACGATAAATCGATCTAACTAGGTTTCATTTAAAAAAACGCATATTATGCGCGTTTTTAGACAATGAAAAACCGTCACATTAGACATTAGAATGCGAAGGTAAATTTCGCCGCGTGACGCGACAGCATAATTGGCTCAGACGGGAAGTCGGGCGTTCGTGGCGGTCTCGAATTAATAGCTGCGGGTACGAATCCAGACGGCTTCTCTTTTTTGTCAAGTATTCTTTTTTTAAGAAAATCTTAGAGTATCTAAGTATTTTTAGTATTTATACCGAGAAAAGCTCGGTGACCCAGGTACTTATCTATTTATATACATATATACTTTTTATTTTTAATTAATAAAACATTCTAAAGTTCTACAACAGTGGGCGGCAAATCATTACCTAGCACTGCACTGCGCTCGTCACTTTCAAGCCAAATGAATTACTCCACTGATTGATTTATTTATTGAATCTTTAATAACTTATTGTGCGTATGTATATCTGTACATCATGGCTGTGTTTAAAAAAAAGTTAGTGGTCAAAATACCGACATTGGAGTAACGATATTAAAGTGTTTCAATTTCGAAATTGAGATTTCGAAAAAGTTTCTCCAAGATTTCGGAATTCCGGAATACATGCCCTAGTTTTGAAAGTTTTTAGTCTATTGAAACTGAAACTTACCAGTACTTAAATAAATGTATGAAATTTACCAGGTCCATGTCTTCTATCTCTTTCAATAATCTGTTAGGTTGGTACTCGTCTTGTTTTCACGAAGATAACCGTTTCCACAAAGTCGTTGCCATATGGTTGGTATTGAACAGACATGTTAACTGCTCTTGTTAGTTTGTACTGAGTGCCGACTTCTACGTAGTAATTATATTCTCTTTGCTCTGATCAACGACCGCTCCGTTGCACGGTCGGAATCGTACTGACCGATTTGTACGTGTGTAGAGTAATGCTGATTTCTATTCCCTACCGCTTCTACGTCACTTCCTTCTGATATAGGGTACGTGTGTGGTCGTTTTAAGCTTTTTCGATGCGCGCACACTTCGTCTCGAAAATCCGACACACATTTTAGTAAACATTGTAACTAACTTCACATCTACAAGAAGCTGGCCTGAGAGGTTGTAAAGCTCACAAGAAGCCAGAAAGCGCGATATGCATGGGCTCTACAACACCAACATTTCGCCTCAGAAGATTGGTCGAATGTTGTGAGGTCAGATGAATCAAATTTTGAGGGGAGATAATCCATTTGACTATCTAATAACATTTAGCAATTTTTTTTGGAAAATAATGTGTCTATTTGAAATTATGTTTTTTTTAAATAAAATCTAATTTTTTCAGATTTTTGATACCCCCGGTGTGACGTTTGTGCGTCGCCGGGTAGGTGAAGAGTTTAAGCCAGATTGTGTGGTGCCGACTATTAAACACGGTGGCGCTAGCATAATGGTGTGGGGCTGCATGACAAACTCTGGAGTTGGTGAACTATTCGTATGCGAGGGCCGAATTAATTCTTCAAAGTACGTAAATGTAATCGAATCTGTATTACCACCATCACTCACTGCGCTTTTTGGAGATAGGAACATGGACCACGTTACGTTCCAGCAGGATAATGCACCATGTCATAAATCAGTCCTCACAATGACGTGGTTCCAGGAAAATAACGTTCAGCTACTCAAGTGGCCCGCCCAGTCTCCAGATCTGAACCCCATTGAGCATTTATGGGCTTTATTAAAGCGCAGAGTCAGGCGCCACACCATCAGCAACAAAGAAGACTTGAAACGTTGTTTGCGCCTGGAATGGAATTTAATTACCTCCGAAGACTGCCACAAACTTGTACGGTCCATTTCAAAAAGAATTGCTGCTGTCGTGAAAGCAAAAGGTGGACCAACCAAACATTGATTGTGTATTATTAAATGATTATTCAAACATATAAAAATATTTTTATTTAATATCCCTTTAACATTTCTTACAAAACTTGAAAAATGTAGGGGTGCTCAATACTTATGGCCAAGGCTGTAGGTAGTTCTTGCGTTGTAGATAATATTATCTATTCTATGGTTGAAGTTAGACTCTTTCTAAGCCCGAGGTATAAGGAGAAGAAGTATTTATTTCTTGCGGGCGAACATAATATGAATTAATACATAAAAAGGTGAGTGTAACACTTTTTTAATGTAGGTAATAATATATTAACATATACATTATCGCATTATCTAATGCATCATCAGCCGCTCGCTTTGTGTTCCCCCTGCTGGGACTCTGGGCCCTCTCTCACAAGGAGATAGTGAAGGCCATAATCTATCGCGATGGGCAAGTGCGGTTTGGCGGATTAGCGTATTTCACGTTCTCGAAAAATATCTATCATGCAAAACATCGGTTTTCTCTCGATGTTTTCCTCCACCGTTAAAGCGAGTAATATTTATTTTGTTAGACGAGTGGTAAAATCCATATGGTCCGCTTGATAGTTAGCGGTGGCTGACGCTTTTGAAAATCTACAATATCAGTAACGAGAAATACCCCGTGTCATTATTTCATCTTTCATTGGAAGATCATTGGAAAATCTTTCAAAGGAACGGAATTCCGTAACATGTTGGTCCGACATGATTGGGAAAACAGGAAGGTTCAACATTTCCGTTGTAGGATATGGGCCAGGCACGGTCCCAGCGTCGAATTTTGGAGGGGGTCACCAGTACAGAACCTCCGATTTTGGGGGGAGGGGTCACGAGTAGAAACACAATAAATCGAATAAAAAAGACTACTAGTAGCGCCCCGTTTTAATGTAACGTATACGATTTGGGGGGGGGGGGGGGGGTCACAGGGGACATGACCCCCCCCCCCCCCCAAATCGGACACTTCGGACCGCGCATGATATGGGCATGAGCATAGATTAATAACGCCTAGATCGATAAGCTTCAAACTAACGCTTTACTTTAACTTACTTACTTTAAGTGAGGCAAAAAGCAGATTGATTTCGGCGTATGCAGTACGTACTGAAGTTCGGCAAACAAAACTTTAGTGTCGTGGAGTATGTGCAGTGAAGGACCACACACAACCATCACAATGATTTTAATTGTCGGAGATGCATACACTAACGCTTGACCTTGACAACTGATGGTAGTTTCAAACGGACTGAGCCGAAATGAAGACTTTTCTTGCGGGGGGACCCGGTTTTTAGGCGTTAGTTATTATTGTATGGGCATGAACTTTTTGGCGGTGTCAGGCTATGTGGTAGTGAAATTTCGACGCTGATATTAGGTCAAAAAGTATTTCCAAGCATACTCCAAATTAACTACGATTGACAATGTAAAGAACCCCACCCACGTAGTAGTGGTAGGACTCTTAGCAGACGCCTGGGGAAGTACCACACCTTTGCCAGTTATTCTACCGCCTAGCAAATAAGTAATGTGCAAAGATTACTGTGTTCCGGTTTGAAGAGCTATGTTTCTAGAGAAATTACATTACAGAAATTACAGAGATATATAACCTCTTAGATCTCTGGGTGACGAGCGCAGTGTAGTGCTAGGTAATGATTTGGACTTCTCATCTTCCACTAGCTGCATGTCACTGTGCTGTCATATGGCAGGCATGTTGCTTACCATCAGGCAAATGTCCTGATTGTCTCGTCCTCTTAATAAAAAAATTAAAATAAAGACGTATCAACGGAGACTAAGTACCTAGTTTTCTTGCGATCATAGGATCAATTCTAATGACTCTAGAGAGTCTAGAGGCGGCGTTCCAGTGATAATAATAACAATAATCTCAAGAGTCTTTCGCTAGACGATTGGGTCAAGGCTCAGATACAAAAGATTACAGATTCTGGACACGGCACGCATAGTCAGGAGGTTCCTCTCTCTGCAGCCTTAACGACCGTTAGCTTGAGCTCTGCCCCGCTGCAGGCGGCATTCTAGTTTTTAAGTTTTTCATGATCTTTGTATATTGTTAATATTTATTGTAAAAAACTTAAAAAATAAGAAGATTAAATGAATATGTGAATAATAAATAATCTCATTCTAACAATACTCCATGTGAGGTCGCACCTGTGATTTGTAAAGCATAAGGTCCTGCCCTGGAGTGAAGTATTGCTTCGCTCTATTTCGCACATCGAGCTTCTTCAAAGCTAGTTTCACTTTGGCCTGGAAATAAATCCAAAACTAGACACGCCAAAATATTAATTTTAGAAGTAACCGATTAATTAAGGACTTGAAGACACCAATTTTAAATCTAAGGAATACTCAGGCTACACACTCACCAGTTTAAATGGTCTTATTACGAATTAATCGAGTTATTTTCATTTTTTTTATTTTTTCATAGCATCCAGCGTTTGTATCAAGCCTTTTTTTTGAGTCTTTGAAAAGTCAACCATGACTGGATGTCTTTTTTTTCGAGCTCTAAGCATAGCCGATATAAGATAGAAGCCGATAGAAATACCTCCATACAGAAAACGAATAATTTACAACTTTGAGGACATCTTCAAGACTTTGAAGTCCTCGTCGTTCGATAATATTAAATAGGACAATGATGTAATTAAGAAAGACTCGAAAAAGTGACATCGTTTTTGGTTGATATTCCGAAGATCCAAACGAAAAGGAATTAATTCACTTTCGTTATGAGAATACCTTACCTATGAAATATGTTGTCTGAGTGGATATAATCTGTGAATAAAATGTCTTCAATTTTAGAGTGAATGGGTTTCTTATAGATACGAGTAAACGTGCTCTATCGTAAACAGCAACATCGTTGATAGCGCTCATGTGCAAACTTACTACCGTAAAAAAAAAGTCACTGCCGATAGCAGTGAGAATGTATAACTTGTGACAGTTCGTATATGCTTATATGCACACATGGACGTATAAAAAAGTCGGACGGAGTCTCGCTAAAACAAAAACTGTGTCACTTGAGTCGGCCACATTTGCACGTGTGCGTTGTCAGGTTGTCACTGATAGGCTGACACGCACACATATAAACAAGTAGCGCGTGTAATGACTCACTGATGTGTGCGTGTCAGCCTGTAAGTGACAGCGCACACGTGCATATTATGTGGCCGACTCGATGGACACAGTTTTTGTTTTAGCGAGACTACGTCTGACTTTTTTTATATGGCCATGTATGCACAGTATACATATTATTATAGCTCATGGAAAGCTTTTGGCGATGATGATGCATATTCCATGATCTTTTTTCACCCAAAATGTGTTCAACGTGCCTTTGAAGAATTCATTTAAAAATTCGCCAGAGGACTTCGGTAGTGGTGTTTACTCTACTAATGTCTGTGCACTACTATTTAGCTATTAAATAACAGGAAAATAATTGCTTATCCTATCAATTTACGCATTGTGTACGTAAAAATGGTATGAACATGAGCCGATGTAAGATAAGACTTACTTGTAGTTCCTTTAGTCATTTAGTCGATAGGTATCATATTTTCGTTAATAACATTTATGACCCCCAAAATCAGTTATCGTATACTCGCATACAGATAAATTATCTTTATTTACAGCCCGAGGTGGTATGTTTTTATTGTGGTAAGTTATTCCATGATAATCATATAAATATGGGCTCGAGAAGTCAACTCCCAGTTCTCGCAGACCTGTGCTGACGCGAACATCTTGGGTAAGCATCCTTTAATGGTAGTCATTTGATTCTAACATTTTTATGTAATTTTAACTGCCTTACTGATGGTCCACGATTTTACTTCTTGACCACGGATAAGACGACTGGCAGTCCCTATATTTTTTCAATTTCACTTCATAAATTCAACAACTAAATAATTATTATTGTCGATTAGTTTCGTAATTTAGTGGTTCTTATTTTTATTTACCATATTCAAAATTTTCTACAGGTCTTAATTTTACATCAGAAAACTGAAATTATATTTCGGCGATGATTTAACTAATAATACTCGTATTCTAATAATAATTTATGTATCCCTTGGAGATTATAATATCATTTACAGATTTTTTTTTTATTATTAATTCATTTCTCAATTGCCAACTATATACATATGTAGTAGTTACGTTAAGTTTTGAACTAGACTGAGCATTTGGTAAAATAAATAAAATCACCGACATTGTTAAACTATTTTGAATGGATTTGGAACAATGCCATGGTTTATTTTATAGAGTAAATGAATATACTGTTTTTATTTCCGAAAAACATTTTTTTTGTATTGTAAAAACATGTACAAATACATACTTCGAAAACTTACAAGTTTTTCGATAGAGAAGCCCCTCTCGGAAGAAGTAGACAGAACAAGGCCTCGAAATTTTACACTGTTAGCAATTAATCCATAAATTCGTTCATTGCAGTACATACCAAATACTATAAAAAGTTAATCATGGCCACCAAGAAGTTCGCCGGAGCCTCTCCCTACACCTTCAAGGATACGTACCCAGCTGACGACTACTTGCACACTGAGTGAGTATCATGGAACTTTCTCAATATTATTTTTAAGTATGTAGAGCTGTAGTAGTAGCAGTACTAATAAAACAGACTTATATAATATATATATAGCAAAATATTGCTATATTCTCTATTTAAGCTTCTTCAGGGGTAGATTTTCAAAAAAATCTGTATCCAATATACTGTACCACATTTAAGAGTGCTTAAATAAATTACTCTCCAATTTTTTTTAAGTCAGTGCATAAACTAGATATTCAGGGGTAAAATATGATCTAATTTATTACGTATTCCAGAAGACTACTGTCAAAGATGTTCTTTAAATGTAATGAGAAGTACTTAGTGCGTTTCTCATTAAAATGATTTTAAATTTGCAATGATACTTTAATTGAAAATTTTAAATCAGAATCTAAACATCGCTTTGTCACCTAACATCAATAATCATTTGTGCTTAATTTTAATTGTTTTAAATCACTATGTTTAACCAAGGTACGTGTTAAATAAGTTATTCCTCTCCCAGGTACGTCAATAATGTAACCGCTAACCAGAAGACCAAGTCCAACGCTCCCCCAGTAGTGGGCGCTATATTCGGTCTAGGCCGCGCTGGCTCCATCCATCTCTCCAACATCATCGGCAACCCCCGCGTCATCCTCAAGTACATCGTCGATGACCGCGCCGACCGTTTCGCTGAACTCAAGAAATACTGGAACCTGAGCGACGATGTCGTCTTCCTGACCTCTAAGGATGCTAACAGAGTCTACACAGACAAATCGTAAGTCTTGAGCTACCTATTTCCACAATTACAACATTCCGTCAAACATTTAGTTGAAAACGCAGGAAGGAGGCAAGAATTAGGAATTTATGACTCATGTTAATATTAGTTATTTCAAACTTATTTATAACTTATATTATATATCCCGGCATTCCACATTAACGTTTTGTGTATTTATTTTGGTTACACTGCATTAATTTGGCCTTCCAGTTAATCTAGATTATATTCAAACTAAAAATCCTCTCAATCTTTTGAAGCGTTGAAATGAGTACAAACTAGATGTACCTAGTATACTTTTATTAGTGTGATTGTGAGATATTTATGAGCATGAATTAATAACAACCTCAATTGAAATTAATAGATGTGGACTTATCATTTCGCTGTTCTTACTCATTGTTCTGTAATAATAATTTTCAATTTACCTCTATCAGTGTGTCAGTAGCTACAATAGATTAAAATTAATGGTGGAATTAATAATAATACTATGTATGGCAGGAAAGTTTAGTTGCCATATACTATAAAAAATGACTACCTCTCACTTTAGGTGTGTACTATTTCGTTATACCTACTTGTATGTATCTATGCAACTGACTTTTGCATTGGGAGTTACAAATACTGTGAATAGACCCAAAGTTCCTTGTTTTGGATCCTCTACTGACCATGAATTCATTCTTTGCATTTATACTCGTAACATCCTACCAGCTCATCAACACTTAACTATTTTAGCTATGCAATGAAAAAAAACTTTCAAATCGAACCATTTGTTTCGAAATTTCGTTGCGCCAGATCAATATATTTATCGATATCTATTTATATATATTTAGCTATTTATAGTTAATTTATCATAATTTATTACAGTAGATAATAAGTAAGATATAATTTATTACATTTATCGAAACACAAAAAGAAGCTTTGTTACCATCAGGAAATTGAATCCCTTTTGGCTAGAAAACAAAAAACGCCGTTGTACAATGACATGTATTCTGCTATAGTGTGAACGTGGTATTCATTGCGTCTCCCACCTGGACCCATCACGACCACGTAGTCAACAGCATCAACAACAACAAGCACGTCTACTGCGAGAAGCCCATCGCTGAAAACATTGAAGACACCAAGAAGTGCTACGAAGCCGCTAAAGCCAAGGGTCGCGTGCTCTTCGCTGCCTTCAACCGTCGCTTCGACCCCGCCTACAGAGGACTCTTCAACAGAGTCAGGAACGGAGACGTGGGACATATCCAGATCCTTAAAGTCACTGCCAGAGACTCGCCCCTTCCTTCCATCGATTACCTTAAGACGTCAGGTGGGCATATTATTTAGAATGTAAAATGTACACTGCTAGTTTACAATAACGTTAAAAAACAGTTGCTTTCACTCCAGTAAAACAAAAGTGAGCTTGCAGGACCAAATATACAAAACATATAGGTATACTTCCTAGTTTCATACAATTTTTAATTTTATGTAATTTATCACAGTTTCCATGGTAGAGCTATTATCAAACCAATAATTGTTGAGATAACTCTATCATACCAAGTTGTTTATGCCATAAGCATTCTGATCTGAATTTATTATACCTATTTGTATAAGGTTATCTTGTACGTCATGATGTGGTCATGATCAAGATCAAGGCTAAGAAATTTGTTCTCGATAAGAAACTTAAAGTCATTTACTATATTTGTTGTCAATTGACATTGATATTCTTTAAATATCCACTATCGTTGCTCCGCATGCTTTTGTTTTTTATTAATGATACAGTATATATTGTGGAGTTGTACGAGTTAAACTTTTTACTATGAGTATGCAATTATGCATGTAGAGCATACATTTAGGTCAAATTGCTTCTCTATTAGTACTAATTATGGTCTACATTGGTTTTCAGGAACTTTAGGTTTAGAGTTTCGTAAATAGCTATAGTTTCATTTCAAACCAGGATCTATTAATCATAGCATAGATGCCCATTTATCTCCACCTATCGTTATTGAACTATGTTAATGAAAAATGTTTGTTCGTAGGTGGCGTGTACCACGACTGCTTGGTTCATGACTTCGACATGGCGTGCTGGGTGTTGGGAGAGCTCCCGCACCGTGTGCAGTCGACCGCCACGGCCCTCATCCCCGAAGTCAAGGCCATCGATGACTTCGACACCATTGCTTTCCTTCTCTCCTTCCCATCTGGCGCCGTTGCTCTTGGAGACAACAGCCGTTACTCCGCCTACGGATACGATCAGAGGCTAGAGGTCTTCGGAGCTAAAGGTAATTAAAATAAGCTTAAGAAATGTATTTCAAATAGGTCCTAATATCCCAAGGTGTATCTAAATAATAAGCCATCACAAGCAATCTGTGTTGATGATTTGCCGAGAAATTATTAAAATTAATACGATCTTGACACATTGTGTTCTCATACACTGCAAGCTTTTGTAATATTCTTCGTTATTATAGTTTTTACATCGAGCGTAGATAACTACTAACAATGGGCGAGAAGCAGTGGCTGTTACATGTTTTTAATTTATTTCCGATCACCATGAAATGCGTTTGGAGAGTGTTGTTCTGAACTGTATCTTTTTTCCAGGCATGATCAAGGTTGAGAACGAGAGGCCATGCTGCTCCACGGAGGCTCTTCTGGGCCACTCCGGGCAGGTGCAGACCCCCATCTTCTACTCCTTCCCCTCGCGCTACAAGCTCGCTTACAAGCACGAGATGGAACACTTCCTTGATGTTGTCCAGCGTAAGTATAAATAATTCACCTTATATTACAAATAAATAAGTGGTACTCAATTTAGAAGATCTGTACGACGACAATGCCCGTTCACTAAAGTATATTTTAATTAGACTCCCATAAAAAAAACATCTTAATCACCGACTCGAAAGACGCCCACTATACCTTTCCGTACAGTCAGACCTTCGGCTTTCGGGCAACCGAGACGTACACGGTGAATGAATTGCCAAAACGTTTTGAAGTTCTACCGTTTTACTATACTAACTAGTATAATATTTTATAGACGGAGTGCCCATGCTGGTGACCAGCTACCAGACTCTCGCTGTGAGCAAGATCGCCACGGCCGCCGAGGAGAGCGCTCGCACCGGCAAGGCTGTCGACATCGACTGGAGCAAGGATGACATTCCCGCCATCTACTCTTAAATTACACGACCTTCGCAATTTATAGCAGGCACAATTTAAAATTAAAAATAAGAAATTGCTATCTTTGTCACTTTCATCGTAATGAAAGTTGACTTTGATGAAACTTAACTTTAATTTTATAATGTGACTGAAAAACATGGTATACTGACTAATTACATAAATGAGAAACTGGCTATGATAATTATGACAAAACGCACGATTGTTCCTTTTACTGACTGTTTGTTGTTTTCGGCGCTAGGTCTGAAGCTTCGGATCTTGTGCTTTAAATAAATTTATGATCGTTTTAGTTTAAGTGTAAATAAGTAATAAAAGTTTTTGTTAATAAACATGTTTTTTAATAAACAATATCATCCTACCAAGTAACATAGAATTGAAAAATTGTTCCAGTTATTATGTATGTGAAATTCAATTTCACATACATAATAACTGGACACTCTTGTTAAGTGCAGGTAACCACTCTAAGATCCGGCTGCAACATCTTTAAGTTCATCGCGTATTTAATCAAATTCACATTTGAACATACATTTATGATTAGGAGAATACATTGATCATAGGTTGCCAGTCTATAAGTGGCCGCAAGTAATTTTAATTAAATTAGTGTGAACTAATTTTCGAAATACAATTTCGTTCATTTGTTTTTTAAATAAAATATCATCCATATTATAGCAATGGATGTAAAGAATTCGAAAATCGATGGGTGCCGTTGCACACTCGGCCGCAACTACTTCGCAGCCAGGTGTAAACAGCTATTTTGGTGTTTTTATACGTTCATAACGTACATTTATGATTTATATATCAAATTAAAGCAATTTTTTTCTGTTTAACATGATATATGGTTGCTTAATTAAATCTGGCCGCAAATAAGGGTTGCTGGCTGTTAAAAATACCAAATCTTAAAAATGGAGTGAAAGAGAGCTAGCCCGTAACATCACTAGTCAGACGAGGATAGCGATATCCAGCTGTACGATGCTTTGCGCGCGAGAATACTAGTGTTCTCAACATCTGCGACACTTTTATTCTAACATAAAAACCACGTTGTTTTGGAGTTCGTAATACAAAACGTTATATATCGATACCTTTGGGTAGACAGGTCGTATAAACTATTTTGCCCAAATTAAGTTATATATACCACTCTTTTGCTCGCGGCTTCACTCGCGTTTTGTAAGTCGTTGGCTTAAAGCTAAAGCGTTTAAATGAAATTTTCATCCTCGTTCAACGTGTTCAACCTGTCCCATGTTGGCTCTCGTTCGGCTCATTTGTTGTTGTGAACCTGCTTTGGGGCTAGTTGTCGTCAAAGAAGGTTGAGGTTCGGAGTACTTGGCTGCAGCCGCGGTTACCCTCTGCTGTGCTCTTTCGGAGCCGGTCTTATTGTCGAACTAGGAACAGGATGTCCCCAGCTGTCAGTTACATTTGTTTGGTCGTGCGAAGGGGCTCTGAGAAAGCTCAGATTTTCTTCCCTATCTTCGTATACGACAACCTCATGATGATTAGAGGTCTCAATGCAAAACAGCCGGTCTGCTACTCTCGCTCTTGAATTTTCGATTGCCATCGCATCCACGCTTATCACCCGAGGTGTCTGACCCGAATATCTGCTCAGATCCGCACTTTCCGGCGTCCGAACTTCTAAGTACTCTATAAGTGCAATCGTTTTGTTTTTCGATCGCACAAACCGAAATCGGTGGCCGTCTACCTCGCACACCGGCATAGCGTCGTAGATTTTTCGCTTCATTATGAACTTGTGCTTGTGCTTCATTTATTCAGTTAGCACAACTTCACATAAACAATACTAACTAATAGTCCGAACAAAGTCCTAAACATTTCTTTTGAAGGATTAAAGTAGTCCTTCCCTACTACAATTTGAACCGGTGGTTGAGAACACTAGTATTCGACGCATGCTCAAAGCATCCTACAGCAGGCAATCGCTATCCTGGTCTGACTAGTGATGTTACGCGCTAGCTCTCTTTCACTCTATCTTTAAGATTTGGCATTTTTAACAGCCAGCAACCTTTATTTGCGTCCAGATCTAATTAAGCAACCGTATATCATATTAAACAGAAAAAATAGCTTTAATTTGATATATAAATCATAAATTTACGTTATGAACGTATAAAAACACCAAAATAGCTGTTTACACCTGGCTGCGAAGTAGTTGCGGCCGAGTGTGCAACGGCACCCATCGATTTTCGAATTCTTTACATCCATTGCTATAATATGGATGATATTTTATTTAAAAAACAAGTGCACGAAATTGTATTTCGAAAATTAGTTCACACTAATTTAATTAAAATTACTTGCGGCCACTTATAGACTGGCAACCTATGATCAATGTATTCTCCTAATCATAAATGTATGTTCAAATGTGAATTTGATTAAATACGCGATGAACGTAGAGATGTTGCAGCCGGATCTTAGACCATTATTTTTATTCCCTAAACTTAAAAATCAGCTCAAAGGGATACAGTTTTCATCGCCGGAAAACGCGCTAGCAGCGTTTGAGATGGTCGTGGAAGAGGCGTCTGCGTCTCAGACGCATGAAACTTTGTAAAAAGGCAGGTGGACAGTTCTTTGAAAAGATTTAGTAAAAATATTTTTTCATTGAAGTTAGTTTATTAGTTTCTCAAAATTTTCTGAGTGTCCCACGTACGTTGGCTGTAGAGAACAGAGAGAGTGGTGCATCGCAATACCGGCACTCTTCTTCCCCAACAGCCTCGTTCCCCAATTAACGGTGGCGACGCCGTCCAGGCCACGGCAGGCAGGGAGAGCGGTGCACCGCAATACCAAATTGGAGGTGTACCACGGTACACCTCCAAATTTTTTCTGGACCGCCATCGTGCCTGATGTTAAGCAATAATTCGGTCTACGATGGAGCGTGCTTACCAAGAGAAAGCCGATTCACTCTCGACTTGAAGACACCAATATTGTAAAAATCATCGCGAAAAATCCACTCAGACAACGCATTCTACATCTTTCTATGACTATATTGTGCTTCTCTATTACTACATAATAATTTATTTATTTAATATTTATTGCACAATAACAAAACTAATGTACAAACGGAAAGCTTAATGCTAGGGCGCATTTTCTACCAGCTACCCGCTGAGTAGGACATACATGTAATGTAGGCAATGTTTGCAGTAAAAACTAAAATGATACAATAATGACACAATAACGTGGGAAATGTTTTAAACTAATAATATATGCATACACACGCTGTTGAATACTTATACACATAAATATTATGAATACGTAATACAAAGAAATATTGAAAAAATATATACATATATATAAATATAATAATATGATTACATGATAATATATAAATAAATTCATACAATAAAAAAAAAATTGGCAGTCATAGGAACTGCCGATAGAAGTGAAAACTTGCTGTTGCCCTGGTACTGGTACCTAGGGGCAAACGCAACTCTTTTATATTTCTGTTGTCCTGGTATCTGGAGATAAACGCTGGGCTGTTGGAGGTAGGTAATCTAAACTCTTTACTGTTTCTGTTGCCCTGGTACCTACCTGGCCGTTTTTACCCAGTTTACCTGAAGATTTCATATCCGATCCGATCCATTATCATATCCAAGCGTGACGATTGATGAATCCATTTCACAGCCCACGAAAATTCTGTCTATAGCGCGCCTAAAGAAGTTTTCACTTTAATAACATAGGTATAGATAAATTACTACACATGAGTGACTAACTAAGATGATGGTTCCTTCAAATAGTGCTCACGCACATGCCTTCTGAAAGTATCTTTGGACGGAGCCTGACGAATGCCCAGTGGAAGCTCGTTCCAGAGCCGCACAGCTGCGACTCTAAATGAGTCGCTAGCAAATGAAGTGCTATGGCTAGGGCAATTAAGGCGCAAGACTCTATTGCCCCTTGAAGGGTTGATCCGGGTGTCAGAAAAATAAGCCACGAGTTCTTTTAGATATGTAGGAGTCTTGGAGTCATTTAAAATGGAATACAGTAAACCGAGGATCCTTGCGTGACGTCTCTCCCTAATCTTAAGCCATTTAAGTTTAGCACGGTACTCCGATACATGATCATATTTTCTAAGCCCAAAGATGAAGCGTATGCAAGTGTTTAGCAGTCGTTCTAGCTTATTCAGCAGTTCTTCGGTCAGATCAAGGTAGGAAATGTCGGCGTAATCAATAATTGGCAAGAGAAGACTATGTACCAATGTGATTTTGGTTTTGATGGGTAAGAAACTTTTGAGGTGAATTACTGAATGTAGAGAAGCATAGAATTTGCGTGAAACTTCCGTTATCTGAGGTCTCCAGGTAAGATTTGAATCAATTAAAATTCCCAGGTCTTTAACTGTGGTGGCAAAAGGAATGACACAGACATTGTATTTCAATGGCGTTATGTTATTAAGATTAACACTGCTGAGGCGGCGTGAACTCCCCACAATGATACCTTGGCATTTACTCGGATTGACTGGGACACCGAAACTCGAAGACCATGATAAGAGCTGGAGAAGGTTCGCATTTAGGGAAGCGACAGCTGATTCCAATTCTCGTACATCGGTGTGGATGTATAGCTGCAAATCATCCGCGTAGAAGTGGTATCGACATGTTAATAAGATGGAGAGCATATCGATGAACGAGGAAAAAAGCAATGGTGACAAAATACCACCCTGTGGAACGCCCGAAGTCAACTCACACCTGTGGGATAGTGATTGATTGGCTCGAATCGCCTGCTGCCGACCCCCCAAATACGAAGCAAACCAGGAAACTGCAGTATCCGAGAAACACATACGACGTAGAACACCTAGCAGCAGATCACGGTCGACGACATTGAACGCATTGCTAAAATCAATCAGCACAAGCACAGTAACCTGACCATTGTCCATAGCCTGTCGTATGTCCTCAGTGACGTTCAATAAGGCAGTGGTTGTGCTATGCCCCGATCTGAAACCAGACTGATTAGGATTTAGTAACTGAGCTTTAGACATGAATTCAGTTACTTGCTTGTGAACTACTGATTCAATTACCTTTGAAAGAAATGGCAGTATAGATATTGGCTGAAACTGATTAGGCAATTCCGCATTATTAACCTTTTGGAAGTGGAATAATATGAGCTTTGCGCCATTGGTGTGGAAATTGACCATGACTCAGTGAGAAGTTTATAATATGAGTAAGGGCTGGGAGGATGTGCTTCAAAATATACGACAACATACTGCGACCGATATCATCATAACCAATAGCTTTAGATTTGAGACTAAGAAAAGTTTTCTGGATAAAATCTTGACTGACAGGAGAGAAGTTGAAAGAGTCTGCACTCAGCGAAGGTGCTTCAGCAATGACTTTAAGGGTATTGACTTTAGTATCAGCATCAAGGGTATCACAGGAAGCGAAATGGTTGTTAAGGACTTTTAACTCGAATGGGACCGCGCAGCCGGGCGATTTAACTTTGCCTACACCAATTGATCGGACAAATTTCCAGATTCCACCCGGGCTGGAGGATTCTTTAATAAAATATATATATATTCTTTCCGCATATTGATGCTTTCCGCGCCTTTTTCATTCCACTTATATTTGAACTACGCTGTAGATTAATAGTAAATAGGTAAAACACATTCCTAAGTATATGAATCACTGCTTACATAAAAGAGATTATTTGTTATGTCACCACAATAAATTATACGCCGTACATAAAGATTGTAATCTATTATTTACACATACCTACCTATTAATATTATAAAGAAATAACGCTGTACTTTGACGTTTTGTTTATATATACATTGTGAGTACCTCAGATCAACTACGTAAATAGGTACCTAATTTTCGGAACGACTGCATCAGTATAAATAAATCTTAGACCACATGATCACAAGGTATACAGGGTTACTGGTAATCAGCCTGCATCCGTTTAAGGGCATGTTTTTGTTCCACTTTTGTTCTACAACTTTCATTAAAACTTAATAGATAACCCAAAAAAAATATGTATTTGTTGCCCTTTTTTGTACTGTTTAGCGACTTTTTAGTGTTTATTCACTTCGGTACATCATTTTTTGCGCGTTAAAGAGCGTACGCGCTTTTTGCGAAGAGATCGATACTTTTAGACCGTGCAAATGCGTTTTTTATTTATTTTGTAAAAGAAAAAAAAACATTTTTTTTTTTAAACTGTAGAACAAAAGTTGACCTATTAAATGTACCTAACACTCCCTTAAAAGGATGCAGGCTGATTACCAATAACCCTGTATTATGAGAGTATACACACACATTTAATTAATTTATCACAATATTATTTATAGTTTTGACGGTACCTTTCAAGACTTTTCACTGAGTAAGCTACCTTAATAGTTATTTTTTAATTTCTTATTGTGGGGGGTCATTATACTCATCAGACTCCTGAGGCCTTGATATTATAAATGGTATAGAATATCTTAAACCGCTTAGCATCCCAATGCTAATGCTAATGCTCAAGTATCGAACTTGTTAGTTTATATTGGAAGCTCAGTATTTCTCAGTATATTTAAAAAAACTTCAATCTAAATGCGTTTTATACCAAGATAAAAAATCGAATTAGAGTGGTCTTTTTTTCTATGCGTTTTCTGAGAACATTTACGATTTTTCTATTGAAAATTTGGGTACTGTTTCGATAAATTAAGGTGAAAAAATATTTCATATCAAAAAGATTACATTATATTTATTTCCACAGGATTTGTAGTTTTTTCCGGAAATTGAGATAAACCGTTTTTACCCTTAAAACGGATATCCCCGCAGCATTCTACTTCGCAGCCTCAGATTGCCCGTAAATTATTTTTCCTTTAACTTTTGTCATATTTTCTTTCTTTTACAATGAGTTTCATTTTACTATTAATTTTCTTAGTTTTTTGCTATTTTCAAAAGCAGGTTTAGGTACATACAAAAAATAATAATTTGTCGTAATTTTCAAATAATAGATACCTAATGAACAAAATATAAATTACTAATGTTTCTGTCATGCAGATTTTTATAAATTGGGATCATAAAATTATTAATTAAATGTAATTTCAAATAATCATCAAACAGCAAATTAGAAAGCTTAACATAAAAAAGTCTCTGAGCCTAATGAGTTGAAGAAAAAAAGAGAACATGCTATATCTACGAGTAGTTACCATAGTAGAAAAACATTTTTTGCTACGTATTTACATATCTTATTACGATTTAAAAGATATATCGTTAAGTAGGTCGCACAGACTGACAACGGGGTTCTGTTCTCAAAAGTTAGTATTTACATATTCTTGGCTAGTTTTTTGCTACTAAATAATTCCGTTTGGTTTTCCCAGTGTTTAGCTTAGATTAGATAGGTCTATCCGGTATCGTATCTTTATGATTTAATATCGTCGAGACCCCACTGTTTTCAGATAATATTTATTTATCTTTGAGTGAATTACATAATTTGTTTAAATATGTTAGCGATGTAGGTAGGCTTCTTTCTACCCATAATTACGTTTTTTTGCATGAGCAGCTGACTTTTTTTTTTTTTGGTTATTTTTTATTTTGGTTATTTAGGTTATGTTTTATGTATAGCTGGGACTCGGAACCTTCTCCCATAAGAAGAGAATGAAGGCCATAATCCACCACGAAGGCCAAGTACCGCTTGGAAGATGACGCATATAAAAGACGCATAGAAAATACGCCTTTCTTGGAAAGTGCCGGTTTCTCACGATGTTTTCCTTCACCGTTAAAGCCAGTGGTGATGACAAACCCGTGCACCTACAGTTGAGAAAATACACAAATTTGCAGGCGAGATTCGAACATACTATTTATTCTATTCTACATCTATAGGTAATATTCTTTTATATAATAGATACTATTACAGATAATAGCATCTCACGATTGTGAGTTACATTTTCTCGCTATTACGGTTTATAAATTAAATTGAAGTACTCATATGTACGTGTAGGTGTGGATGAAATACGTTTGTGGAAAAGCGATGGGTGAGAGTAAGTTTGTCATTGAACTAAGTCAATAGATTAAGGTGGGCTAACCGCCACTTAAAGCAGTTAGTGTTACAGTTTAGTTCTTACATACTAAGGTATATAACACAGTTAACGTTTGCTCAGGGTTGCCATCGTATAAAGTATTGATACCGGAAAAATAGAAAAATCCGGGATTCTCGACAAGATTTGGTTTTTTCCACAGGACGCCTATTACCTACTCACCATCTCACTTAGCATATGAGTCTCTTTTCGTTACTTATATTTTAACTATCGAACCTCATTTACTTCAAACTACGATTAAAGAAATAAAATGTGTATGTTACACGATAACTATCAATTATGTGCATGTATATATTATGTGCTTATCAATTATGTGTGACTGATTTTTGAAGGATGTGCAATCCAAGCCAGCGTTTCACCAACATTAAACGGTAACTTAATTTTATTGTCACCAGTTTCTATGTCTAGTCTCTTAAAAATACTATGCATAAAATGGAACCAGCCGTCCCCCACCCCCATGTAACCCCATCTTATCAGTTTCACGAGATACTTCGCGTTAATTATTTTTTTCTTTACAATACAAAACACTTCGTACTACAAAAGAATACAGAAAAACAGCTTTTATTGTGTATTGGGGTAAATAAATTATTCATATGAAGTTCATAAAGCAGCATAAAGATTAACAAATGCGTAAACTGCGAAAACAAATTAAAAGTTAATATTAAAATTCAACGAACATATTTTGTAATAGCAGTACCCCGCGGTTTTTCAAATTTCAGCCCGATCCGTTTAGTCAGTTTGACGTGTTTGAGCAGCATACATTCAAGCCTTCGCATTTATAATAAGTAGGATTTCTCAAAGGTTTTGGATGCAACCGATGAGGGCAGCAATGGTTGGACTTTAGTTTTTGCCATCTTTGTTGCCAAATAAAAAAAATCTATAAGAAGCTCCAGTGTATCTCATAGCGATTCTTTCAAAAGAATCTGGGTCCACATAAAAGAGTTTTCCTTGCTCTCATACTGGGGTGAAATTAAACATGAATACTTGCTTTACCTCCGACGTGGAACATTCCGCTCCACTACGTCCGCTTTGAACACAAGGGATCATCGTAGGGGTAATCGGTTCTCGGAAACGCATTACGTCCGTCTTATCCGCACTGAGATAAAGAGATGGTCATAAAATAAATGAAAGAATTAACTAAGTTATCTAAATATCTCTCAAATGTTATAAATGTAAGAAACTTCTATACTAGGCAATAAATAAAACAGTCAAATAACTGGTACAACTATATTACATTAACTGGAGATAGTTACAGTACAAATACAAAATTCAGAAATAGAAAGCGACATTTTGATCTTCGCAGGGAGTTTTTATAAGTTTTTACGGTTAAGACTACAGTCCGTAGTCTGTTTCTTCTCCGCTTGGGGGCGACACGCGCTTCCGCTGATGACGTTTTCTTAGCTCCGGACGGCCAATGACGTCGTTTCTTTCAAACGCTTCGGCATAGGCACAGATCGCCAACATAAATTTGTCATAAAATAAAAATCCCGGCATACTGCAAAAAACAAACAAATGTACATTACAGTTACCTGAATTTGAGCTCAAAGCTACGAGTATTAATACTTAATACCTATTAATGTAGTAACCTAGAGTATTAATGTTAATACCTACTTATTAACAAAAAAAAAGCTAAATATTTTTTTAAACCATTCTCACATACACTTGGACATACATAATTTTTTTATCAAACCCGGTCCAATTGTTTAGGAGAAGTTTAATTACAAGTAGAACACATAAATGCACAGAAAAATCCAAACATTAATTCGTGAAGAAAAATTTGTACCCTTTTTTACGAAATTTGTGCGGACACTTGCAGATTAAATAGAGAAGGAGTGTAAAATGATATTTTTGAAAATATGAACAAAACACATTGGAAGTCTGTGGTTCAATTGAATATATAGTAATATTGCTCTATGGTCGCATTTCGACCACTTGGCAACCACTAGTATAAACAACGGCATAATGTTTTCCAATTTTGAAATGGAAACCTTTTTTGGCGTGCGTAGTATTACGCATATCGATTGCTCTTCATAAAATTCTCATGTCAAAGTGTTTGTGATCGTACTTGTCGAAAATAGCCGAGCGATTTGAAGTTTTTTTGTTTATTTGGTATGTACGAAAAAAAGGATTAGTATCTTTCACCATTCTATCTAACTACTATTTACTATCCTGCTCTCCTGTTTTTTAACTTTACTCTTTTTTAAGACAAATTAAATTTACTAACGACTTTGGGTAGAATTTAGAAAAGGGTCTAAGTCTTATTGCCTAACTTTTAAATTTTTCGGGAGAAAATGTATGCTAATCTAGGTATATATAATTTAAGTTCCAAATTTCAGACTGAACCGTTCAGTTGTTATAAGGTAATTCAGCAACAGACATCCAAAACTTCACATTTATAGCAGGTATTATTAGTAATAACTAATAACCAAATAGTTTAAGCAATATTTGACGTTACGTTCGTTGACGTCGCTTCACTTTTATTTCACATACATATATAGGTACAGTCCGCGAGGTATAAGCTGAGCTTTGCATTAGTTGAGTGATCACCAAAAGTACAGTCAGACAACAAACTCTTAAAAATTAATATCATTATATTTTAGGTAGGTACTTAAGGCATAACATAAGTCGGAGAAGTATTCTAGTATTAAAATAAAATAAAACTAAATTGATAAAATAAAGTCCAGCTGTGTATTTGACTGATGAGTACATATTATTGTGTGATTATTACTAAAAATTCAATTTGAAAGACAAAATAACTACACATCTTCTACACCAGACATTGCACCATAGTCACTTTCTTTATCACTCTCGTTATCATTTTCACTCTCGTCTGATGTGTCGTTTGTTTTAATAATGAATCTTTCCGTTATATTGTCAATAACGGCGTCGTATCCATGAAACTTTTTTTCTTCTTTTATTGCATGGTCACAAACATTTTTCCATTCCTGTACAGTGATACTTTCAATTTTTTAATTTGCTAACCTCATTATTGTATCCATATTCATTGACACGTTTTTTTTCGCGACGTATCCTTTTATCATTGCCCATATATTTTCAATCGGATTGAAATCTGGGTGATAGGGTGGTAGACGAAGGACGCTGTGACCATGTTCTCTTAATAAGGTGTCAATTTTATATTCAATAAATCGTTGTTTATTATGCAGTATCAATTGATAAAGTTGTGGTTTAAGCATGGATATTGAGTGATAGATATTGCGTAACTTGAGCCAGTCAATCATATCTTGTTTGCGACTATTTGAGTTGGGAGCGGGATTTTTGAACGAATTGTGGTAAGATGCGTTGTCAACTACAATAACGCTATTGGGCTTCAAATTGGGAATTAATTGCGTTTGTAACCATTTTGTATAGTTTTCTGTATTCATATTGTTATGATAATCACCACTTTTTTGATTAGCTTTAAACATCAGCAGCGCATTTGGTATGAAACCGTCCTCGCCGCCGGCATGAACGATTATTATCAATCGATTTCCTTTAGAAATAGGTTTCTTCAAACCAGAAGTGCTGCCATCTGAATATGATTTTGATGAAGTGTGAGTGGTGTCAATATATGTTTCATCGGTATAAACGATAGGCCTGCCCTGAATACGGTATTCGGAAATTTTAAGTAAATAAGATAAACGTAGGTGACGGATCTCATGCTTTTCCATTAAAATTTTTCTGTTATTCTCTGTCCTTGACCATTTGAATCCTAAAAGAGATACTTCTTTTCGCAATGACCATATTGATCCTGGGTAGTTAATGTCAGCCTTTAATTTTTCATGAATTCTTTTCATTGTTGGCACCTCTTTGTCAGTAATGTGAAAATTATGAATTGTTCTACGGATTACTGCTTTATCAAAATCATCAATGATTATTATATTTTTCCTGCATCTGGTCTTTTTCGGAGATTTGAATTTGGTTCCATCTTTCAAAACACGTTTACAAGATGTCCTCTCAAAGGTGCGAAGGTACTTCAAGACGGAACTCATTAGCTCATGATATACCAAGCACAGATTCTCTCTTGTATGGGGCACTGTTTGCACCTTTCAGCTGGACGGAGATGATTCGTCTGAGTACCAGGTGGAGGCTCTGGATTCGATCGATAGACGTGCCAAAAGGCTCTACACAACGATCCCCTTGTTCGAAAAAGACTTCAAAGACTTGAAGATCACCGCAAAACTGCTAGCGTAATGGGTTTTTATCGGATAAACTTCGGAGAGTGTGCAACTGATCTGCATGATTTAATAATACCATTTTACCCTTTTTCTATAGAACTGCTTGAAGCTCGAAAAAGTGACTTCATTTCTTGGTCGAGGTTTCAAAGACTCAAACAAATTAGGGTTTTCCCCACAGCTATAAGCTCAGCTTATACCTCGTTCCATATAGTTCCCAAATTAAAAACCTAGGGGTTATTTTTGATAGTTGTATGACGTGGGACCCACAATTGCAATCTGTCAAACGCAAGTTGTTTGCCTCTGCCGCGTCACTGAGAAGAATAATAAACTTTTTACCAACGGCTACTAAAGTTGCGTTAGCACATTCTCATTTACTACCTATTTTGGACTATGCGGATGCCTGTTACCTCGACTTGACCCAGGAGCAATTTGAAAGACTCGAGCGTCTCCAGAATTTTTGTATCAGGTTTATTTTCGGCCTTCGAAAATACGACCATGTTTCGCAGTTCCGTAAAAAACTCGAGTGGCTCCCTATCAGGCTTCGCCGGGATACACATATACTCTCTCTTTTCTATAATACACTATTTAATCCCATGTCACCCACCTATCTTAGTTCTCGTTTCATATTTCTTTGTGATACTCACTCTAGCAATCTTAGGTCATCTAATAATCTTCTTCTGTCCACTCCGTCTCACACTAGTTCCTTCTGTGGATCTTCGTTCTGCGTGAGAGCGGTTGCTCTCTGGAATGCACTTCCGGTGGGTATTAGGCGTGCGCAGAGCTTAGACTCCTTCAAGGCTCAGATTAAGAAACACTATCTCTCTGAATTAATCGCTTGACTTATCTTACTTCTTATTGTTCCTGAATTATCACTATCATTGGCTATGTATATTTATGTATGTTTATTTTATTTATTTACTAGCTGACCCCGCAAACGTTGTTTTGCCTTAGTGAACAACCCTTGTCACTTAGGGGTATGAAAAATAGCTAGTAGCCGATTCTCATACCTACAGAATATGCATATAAAATTTGGTTAAAATCAGTAAAGCCGTTTCGGAGGAGTAAGGAAACAAACACTGTGACACGAGAATTTTATATATAAGAAGATTATTATGTATTTTTATTTTAATATCTAAATTGTATGTGTAAAATTTTGTTAAGTAGTTTATTATTATTATTTAAACTATCAGTTTGTTATATGTTATTAAGTGACGTCACTTTATTACTATTTTTCTCATGTTCTTACTTTTGCACTCTATCCTCACTGTACTCTTATTGACATGTTTTTCCTGCTGTTAATGGTTGCTTGGAAGAGATCGCTTTTAGCGATAAAGCCGCCATTTATGGCACTAGATAGTAAGTAATTGTTTTTATTGTTTAAGTGTTTGTAATTTACTATATAGTGTGCATAATAAAGAGTTTCTGTCTGTCTGTCTGTCTCGCGGACTGTACATCTACATTGATTAATTTCCATTGATGATCTTACTATCCTATAATATTATAAATGTCAATGTATGAATGTTTGTCGCTCAATCACGTCGTAACGTATGTGTCGGGCTGAAATTTGGAATACAGGTAGATTATAGTCTGAACACATATTATGCTACTTATTATCCCGGTATAATAACGGGAACGGAAACTACGGAGGTAACACTGCGGACCGGTGCTAGTAATGTTATAAAAGCGAAGATTGGCATGTTTGTTGCTCAATCACGTCGGAACTGATGAACAGATTGGATTAAAATTTGGAACTTAATTTGATTAAAGTCTGAAATAGGCTACCTGATTTTTATCGTGGGAAAATAACGGGAATGGGAAAATTACGCGGGTAGGTAATAACTGTGGGGCACTGTTATTCTTAATATATATAAATCTCCTGTCACGATGTTTGTCCGCGATGGATTCCTAAACTACTTAATCGATTTTAAATTAAATTGGCACACCGCGAGCTTCCTGGTCTCGTCTGGTCCAACTTGAGAGATAGGATAGTTTTTATTTCGATTAATAGTCTTTAAATGACAATATCCGAGCGCAGCCAGAACGGGCCGCTAGTTAATTTATATGGCAGAACAACGTTTGCAGAGTTTGCTAGTTAGTTTTTTATTTAAATTTCTTAGTATACAGAAGAAACGAATTTATTCTGAGTGGCGATGTCTGCACCGTTTGACTTTTTATTCATCAGTGTATTGTATGCGCTCGACAAGCGGCGGTCGCAAATGTAATTTAGCAGTAGTCGGATAGTGGATAAGCACCACTGGAATTATTTATCTGAAGACGGTCGCAGAGGTCACCGACGGAGGTGAAACGCTGCAACGTTTATCCGAGGTGTGGGACAATTCTTAAGCAGTAGACTAACCCTCATTTTCACAGCAATATTATAAAAGTAATTAATTTTATTCGCGTAAATTCCCGGCAAAAAGTCTAAGTATGTACTATTTCAGACCAAGGGTGGATCCAGAGAGGGGAGCCGGGGTTAGTATAGGGGTCTGCGCTGGGTCTAGTACCTTACCTAGGTGGACCACTAATTAAAAAACATGCATGTACTTATCGCACAGTTTTGTGACTTCACCATTACTATGTGGCCCTCCCAGGAGCCATGTGACCCACTCTGGAGCCAAAGCTGGATCCGCCCTAGTTCCAGACTATAATCTAATAGTGTTCAAAATTTCGAACACTACCCGATACTTTCAGCTGTTCTAACGTGATTGAGCAACAAACATGCAAATTTTCGCTTTTTAATAATAGTAGCATCATCAATGGAATGAAATGACAAAGTGAAGCGACACTAATGAACATAACATCAAAAGTGTGTTAAATTATTTGGTCATTACGTTATTGCCGCCGCTGACGTTAGCATGTTGTTGTCGCGGCCCCATAAGGTATGCCACTAATAAAATAGCACAACGCGATAAAACAAATTATCACTTTTATATACACATAACTACTTATTTTACTCACGAATTAATTAAAGTTCAAAATATAATAAACGGGGATTTTGCCAAAGTCGAAACTGTCGTAAGATATTTTCGGGGAACAATCAGTTAATAAATATGAACTATGAACAGAGTAGACTACAGGCCCGTGAACAAAATTTACGGGTCACATGTAGGACCCAGGAGACCTATGTAGGATGATAGAAGGGTATAAAGTAATAAGATTCAGCACTATGCCGTCACTTGTAAGCTGTCCAACTGAGTGCAATTGAAGAGGGGAGATTGCAATCCTCGATAATTTCTCCTTGTCGCATTATTTTTGTACGGCGGCGGCGTTGCAAAATAATAGATTAAAACAGGTATTGAAACTGTATGGAACCAATGCCGTATTAAGTAACAACACGAACTTTGGATAGAAGCAGAAACGGCTAGCTACGTAAGGTACAAAGGGCAATCATAACAAATTAGCGATAAAAAATAAACGTAATAATTATGATAGGCCTAACAAAATATTGTGCAATATTCAATAAGTATAATTTTATGTAACAGGGTTTTATATTTGTTTGTGCCAAAATGGCATCTAATTGTATACGAGCGACATTTTGTTGTTGAAGTGACAGAATGAAAAATAAACAATACTACCTATGTATATATATCAAAAGAGCTACAAAATTCAGGATTTTATTACATAAGCAATTTTACTATCGTCCTTGTCGCTTAAAACGATTTCTACTAGACAACAGCGTACTTGTATTATTATTTCTTACCTTATTGATTTATTATTTTCTTAATCCTTCAAGTATTTTTAAAATGGTTGCCGTCTTTTTGTATTAATCACTTAGTTATGTTCAAATTTTATCGTATGCATTTTTTAAATGACATTAATAAGTGTGTAAGTAAGTATTTAATATTTAGCTATGATCTAAAATGATCGATGAAGAATTCGACTGCACACATGTCACGGTTACGGAGATTGTGGGATCACATGATATATTGCGATGCAGCGTAGTAGCAATATGAGCCTTCAAAGTCTTAAAAAAATATTAAACGCACCAAAAATAAAATAATTCAAAAACCTAAGTACCTAGTAATTATTCTTTCCCTCAGCTTCGTTCCAAGTTACATCATAGGGTCTGTCTAAAAATGTCTAAACGGGCTTTTTATTTTTTTGAGAACTATAAATTAGAAAATGTATATGGTTAGATTAGATATAGTGACTGACCTCGTGGCGTAATTGGTAATAAGTCTGCCTGCGAGGCAGAGGGTAGTGGGTTCGATTTCCAACCAGTACAAATATTTGTGTGATGAATTCAAATATTTGCTCCGTGTCTGGGTGTTTCGATGTATAATAAGTATGTATTCAAAACTATTATTGTAGTTATAGGTAAATTAGCTATCTCGCTTCCATAGTACAAGCTTTGCTTAGTTTACCATTCGTGTACAATATCCAATATTTATTTATTCATGGTAGATACGACTCTTTCGACTTAGTATAGATAATTTATATAATACTAGCGGCCCATTCCGGCTGCGCTCGGATATTGTCATTTAAAGACTATTAATCGAAATAAAAACTATCCTATCTCTCAAGTTGGACCAGACAGCTCACGGCGTGCCAATTTAATTTAAAATCGGTTAAGTAGTTTAGGAATCCATCGCGGACAAACATCGTGACAGGAGATTTATATATATTAAGAAGATAGATAATTTGCGTAACCCTGTATATGTACATAGCATACATATATATATATACTAGCATATTATATTTTAATTTTTTTTTTTTTTTTTTAGCATATTATATTATACCAATTATATGAGCTGTCTGGATTATCAGGGAAGATCGCTATTTTCTGTACCTTGCACTTCTTAGCTTGAGTATCCTCGACGTACTTCTAATTGGAAAATGCAGTTAGTTTTTACTTCCGCTTTAATTTGTAATGCTGTCCAGCAGAAACTGGGATTCTCTGGACGAATGATTTAGAAAAACTAAATGAGATAGATCTGGGTATGTGTACAATAAAGTACACAATAGAGATGGATATTTCTTACAAATGGACGGCAATTTCAGAATGTTACTGGCTAATCCGGTGTGTGTCCAAACGATGTTTTTGCCGCGTAAATTGGCAAAAATATACAAAACGTTTCACTATTTCCCACACCATCATTACAAAAGCCAGAAAAAGAAACGAGACGAATTAATAATTGCAATAGCATGGATTAACTTTTAAAAATCCTGACATATTTTTTCCCGATAGTGAATAAAGAGGTTTAGTGTGGTAGGCGGCGCTTGCTATAAATATTGCACGCGGGCAACCGTAAAATTAAACAACGCGTTGTCGGCATCTGATGCCACGTAACATAACTACCTACATTGGACCAAGCAGCCAGTTCCAAGTGAAACTACTTTTCGACTTTTTAACCTGGAATGTACCAACGAATTAAAAGTTTAACACCTGTTTTTAGGGTTCCGTAAAACGTAAAAACGGAACCCTTATAGTTTCGTCATGTCTGTCTGTCTGTCTGTCTGTCTCTCCGTCCGTATGTCACAGCCACTTTTTGCCGAAACTATGAGAAGTACACTATTGAAACTTGGTAAGTAGATGTATTCTGTGAACCGCATTAAGATTTGAACAGAAAAATTAAAAAAAAAGAAAAATTAGGGTTGCCCCCCATACTGAGAACTGAAACTCAAAATTTTTTTTTTCATTAAACCTACACGTGTGGGGTGTCGGGTGTCTATCGATAGGTCTTCAAAAATGATGTTGAGGTTACTAATATCATTTTCGTCTACACTGAATAATTTGCGCGAGAGACACTTCCAAAGTGGTAAAATGTGTGTCCCCCCCCCCCTCTAACTTCTAAAGTAAGAGAATGAAAAATCTAAAAAAAATATATGATGTACATTACCATGTAAACTACCAACGAAAATTAGTTTGAACTCGATCTAATGAGTAGTTTTTTTTTAGTACGTCATAAATACACTATTATTGAAACTTCGATCAAAGTTACAACGAACTACAAGAACTATGTGTACTATGTATATAATGGTACTTGCTGAAGCGTTTATGAAGTCTTAGCGCTTTAGAAGTCTTCTGTAATTTGATTAATTTGCAATTTAAATTGCAATGCAATTTGCAATGAACATTTGTGGGTCTCTTTCTATAATTTGATCTATAGCACTTGGCCTCGGATGGCCCAAATCGCCTATTCCTTGGTATAGTTTCGATTCCTTTAATGGAACTTCAACAATCATACGGAAGTCATGGAATAAGCAATAACCATCCTACTAATATCATATTATTAAAGTTTGAATGTTTTCAATGTCTGTTGCTCAATCACGTCGGAGCGACAAAACCGAATCAATTTGAAATTTGGGTGGAATGGAATGGAAAGCAGTTAGATGTAGCACGTAAATAGATTGATAGAAACTCTTTATGACACAAAAAGCTTAAAGTATTACAGAGACACACGTATTAACTAGCGCCACAAATTAAAAAAATAGATTAATCAATTGAAGAAAATTCAGTAATTAGAAGGGAATAATAAATACTTTAAATTCTACGCAAACGAACCCGTAAAATATTAGTATTTGTATCATCAGTTAGTTAGACTTCATTACACTTGTTTAAAAATGTCACATCTTTAATTTACAGATAATCTTATAATTCATTGTACAAACTTACTGAAATAGGCGCTTTACTACAAGATTTACGACAAGTTTTAACAATTCACTTGGATGAGAATGTTAATTGCACTTGTTACGATTTCGAGTCCCGTAAACTGTTTTGTAGTTTTTACGCAAAAAGAGCAACCTTCAATGAGGTCAGTGAAAAAGTTGCATATAAGTGGCTTATTTTAATATTCCTACTGCTTAGCCCCTAAGACCTCGCAAGTCCTCCGAAGTTATTCTCTTGGTTGGTACCCTCATATTTATATCATTCACTAAAATTACAATCTCAAAAAGTAAAGAAATCACGCTTCGTATTGTTTGCGCATGATGGCATTGGATTGAGATATAATTGACCTGTATCCGATGCGCAGATCACATCATTGTGAAAAAATAAAAGTACACTACACACGGTAAAAAGTATTAAGTTTGATAGGTTCTTTATTGAGCTTATGTGATGAGATATTTTACTATTAACAACTTAGTTTAAAAAGATACTATCTCGTAAAACACTCGTAGAATGTATTGTAACCTACTCGCGTAGAACGTGGCTACAGACGTAGAGGTGACGTAGCTACATATAACCTCAGTGCATCAGAGAATGCCAGGGCAGTGTATCTTGTAACCCCATCGTGTGTCGGCGCGTTATCGCACCGGCCAATATCAGTCCAATGCAGCCATGTCCCTCACAACACTCGGTAATTGAACATGTCCTGCCCTAATGGAATTTTCTCTTGACGTGCTTGTGATGAGCCAACCAAAATCGATAAACACGTATCGATACGAACGTGTTTAGGCATACATGTACCAATTTATTTTACACTATGAGTACTCCGTCCGATGAATAAAATATGTCGCCGACGACGTGTGGTTCGTTTCGCAAGCTCTGATGGAACGTCTCGATTGCTAGTATTGTGCGATCACAATGAGAAACTTGATGAGAACTTGTTAGGTGGTTTTCATTCAACCCTCCGAAACGTACGTCATGAAATTTTAATTTAGAAACCCCGAGGAGTTGTTTACGAAAAAAATATTTAAGAGAACCCAAGACAATGAAGGGCGAGGGAACTTCATTAACCGCGTGATTTGACAAGAACAACGTGATCGAGCATTATTCATCAAAAAACAATTAAGTTCCGAGAGCCCTGACCTCATCAAGGAGTTTACAATACAATTTGGGATTTACAGGACCGCTATTTGTGGACAATTAACGTAAAGACGGAGAAATAATGGCAGTGTTAGGTGTGTAAATTGAAAATAATGCTTTTATAACTCGCCCGCCTCGGCCCGCGCTGTGCCGTCTAAATTGCATTTTCATATTTGAGTACCTAGTTACGTAGATAATCTGAATTAAAAAGGTATCTTCAAAAAGTTATTAGCCTTAAATTACGATGATGTTATTTGTTGTGGGGATTTCAAGTATACAGTACCAAATTACGTATTTACATTATACACTTCTTACGATCCGGGACTCTCCATAAGTGGCCAAAGAGTTGCCACAATTGCAGAGGCAGTGCCTTTCAAATTTCTTGGTAGAAAGATAGACTACAAAGGACGTACACCATCATTAGAGGTAGTTGTTGGAAATTTCATGAACGACCTCAATAAGGTACACCAAGAGCCTATCAGTAATATCAAAAAAGCATGGATATATGACAACTATCTCACATAACGTCTCACTTGGCCTTTCCTAGTATATGACATCGGTAAAACCCTCCTGGCAAAACTAGATGCTAATGTCATAAAGATATTGAAGTCATGGTATCTTTGGGTACGCAGATGATAGCACCGTCGTAGAGAGTTATATATCCAGCGCGAGAGCCAGTGGACAACAAACTCAGCTATTGAGAGAAGGTATGATCGAGCGTTTGAACTTGGCCCTTGAGGCAGTTTCTACATGGGGCGATGCCAATTTGGCCAAGTTTAACGAAGGAAAAACACAGGCGTGTTTATTCTCCGCTAAAAGGAGTCCATTCACACTGGCTCCTACTTTTCGAGGCGTATCCGTGCCGGTTACTGACCATCTCGAGCTTTTGGGCGTTTCTTTGTCATCGACGCTCAACTTTGGCACGTATATTGAGTCTAAGGCTAAACTAGCCGCCAAAAAACTGGGTGTCCTCTCAAAGGTGCGAAGATACTTCAATTCTGAGCAGTTGCTCACGTTGTGCAAAGCACAGATTCGCTCCTGTATGGAGTACTGTTCGCACCTTTGGGATGGATCGGCTAAGTATCAGCTGGAGACTCTGGAATCGATTGAGAGACGTGCCAAAAGGCTCATAGGCAATGACACTCTTGTGCGTAAAAGACTTCAAAGTCTTGATCATCGCCGCAAGATTGCTAGCTTATCGGTTTTTTATCGGATACACTTCGGAGAGTGTGCAACTGATCTGCATGATTTAATACCACCTTGCCCTTTCTTCTATCGGAATTCTCGTATCTCAAAAAAGCGACATCGTTTCATGGTTGATGTTCCAAAAACACGAACAAAGAGATTTGACTCCACGTTTGTGATAAGAACGTCTAAGTTGTGGAATGCGTTGCCTGAGTGGGTTTTTCCCGATGGTTACAATCTGGGTGTCTTCAAATCGAGAGTGAATCGGTTTCTTCTAGGTAAGCACGTTCCATCGTAGATCGCATCGTCGCTTAACATCAGGCGAGATGGTGGTCAAGTGCGAACCTATTAAAGTTAAAAAAAAAAAAAAAAAAAAATGGTTTGGATTGGCACATCCTGCTGATTCCTCTACTCTCTTTAGGGATCACAATAGTTTTGGCCTGAAACTAAAAAAACCATCCGAACTCTACAAACACCTAAGAGTTACAAAAACGCATGTTTTGGGAAAGTCTAAAGACGAATTAATTGCATCTCTCCCAAAAGACAAAAGCGCTTCGGACTTTGAATCTAGACTTGAATTCCACAAACAATTTATGGTAGGTGCGCAAGTAAATACAGCTGGGTTGGGTGCGAGAAAGAAAAAGGAGGACCGAGACATGGTAAAAACCTTTCTACAACAAGACGAAAATGATAGTTACAAAGTGCACGCAATGAATTTAGAAATGCAAAGTGAGTCGTTAACCATAGGTGAGTTTTGTATCCCATTAGCTCTGAAGTGGCGCACCTTGCTATATGACTGGTCTCCTGCCTTATTAAAATTTTATCTAAACGCTTTCCAAATGACCCTCCCTGACCAGAGTAATTTGGTAAGGTGGGAAAAAGCCTCTGAAAAATGTTGCTATACTTGTGGTGAGGCGATATGTACAGCAAGGCACATATTGGTGGGATGCAAGGTGCTCCTTAATAGGGGTCATTACTCACAGCGCCATGACAGAGTACTTGAAATCATACGTGAAGCCGTAAGCCTTTCGGTAGCTAGAGCCCAAAAGGGATTGACGATAAACAAAAGACAAATTAACTTTGTAAAAGAGGGCTCAACTTCAAACTCCAAGAACAAGCCTTACTCAATCCTGGGTTCAGCACCTGATTGGACTATTTTAATGGACACGTATGAAAAGCACTACAAAATCCCAGAGGATGTGGGTGTTTCGTCTTCCAGACCGGGCATTTTCCTTTTTTCTAGGGCTACGAAACGCATAGTCCTTGTAGAACTTACCGTACTGTGGGAAACTCATATACCTAAAGACCACGCGATGAAACAAAATAAGTATTACGACCTTCAAAACGCATTAACAAAAAATGGCTATGTAGTTAATTTATACGCTGTAGAAGTAGGAGCGAGAGGTATATCAGCAAAATCTCTCTATAACCTGCTCAAAGACCTCGGCTTGTCCAGAAGTGCAGTAAGTTCTATACTAGAACGAGTATCTAAAGCTGCACTAGTAGGATCATATCGGATTTGGCTGGGCAGGGAGAGAAATCCTAGTCGTGAAGGTGAGTGTTGACGTACGTCACCAAAAGGGGCCCCTTTTAAACCTACGCCTGAGTCACAAGTCTTGGGGTCTATTCGAGATTTCTCTCTCTGCCACACGATGGACCCGGCACCCGCACGGTGAATCCATGGAATGCTAAGAAGTTCGTCTCGTCTCGTGAAATCATGTCTATACCTACCCTTTCAGGGTAGGATCCCATGCTTTGTGCCACTTTTAATAATGCTTAGAGGATTGTCAAGTTGACAGCGTTGGCTTGTAGTAATAGGTTGTCAATGCATCCATGTGTAAAGCATATGCTCCTGGTTTGCAGCTACTTCAACATACAGTTTCAAATCACTGCCCAACACAATACTGCGTTCTTCGCCCAGATTTATACCTAATTATGTTGATTGATGTCTTTGCTAAGTATTTTTTCTGGAAATATTGCTCTTAAAACTAGAACATATTAAGTACTGTTTGCAAATTACTGCGAGGCGTTAAAATAACTAGCGAAGGTACTAACTAAAAGGCAATGTAAAGAGTCCCAAGACTACAAAAAAATGTGCCTCGAAATTATACGGGTATATTAACATCCTAAATTCTATCGGATCGCTATCTTTGCGTGTTTTAGAGTAACGGTTCCATTTCGAGCGGCTAGCTAACATTAAAAGGTTAATCGTTGGCATAAAACACGGCACAAAGAGCGTTACCATTCACGAGGCATACCGAGTCAGACATCTCACGTTATTATACTCGTAAAGTTCGCCCTTTCCTTGCATAATGACATGACGAATCGCGCTCGCGATATTTTTGCTTCCTTATTCGAGGTCATTATGGGCCAGTTATGTCGAGGGGAAAATCCGTATGTGCTTATCGCATGTTTGAAAATTAAAAACTGTGCTGCAGGATTGTTGCGAATTTTAGTCGCAGATGAAAATATTGTGGTAGCGAAACTTTTGTTCACGCTTAAAGCTGCCTTTCCACTAGATTATTGCTACGCAGCTTAGCTACGAGGATGCGAAAGCTTAGTTCGAAAACTATGTGACCATTTCCACTAATGCTAAGCTGTTTAGTGTAGCGAGTAAGATGTGCTTTAAAGATGCATCGATGCGAAGCAAAATGCGTAGCTGGATCGCGCTATACGATGCAGCGATGTATCGAAGGCGCAGACAATAATAGCTATAGGCGCGCCTCCATAGCACATACAAACCCACATGGCTCCCATCTACAGCACGCATCCTTCCATATTAAAACAAAACTCGGTTGAACTGATTTCCTCCAGTGCTAGAACTGATGGTATGTGAACCAATGAATATGCTTGATTGATTTCAAACGCGTGCATAGCACGTAGCATAGCACAGCTCTGGTAAAAACCAGCCTCATACTCACATGCGTATTTTTTAAGCTGAGAGAAAATTTTAAACAAATTCTGTCGTGGAGATAATGGAGAGCGCGAGTTCCGGGTAATAGGGACGTGCGGCTGGCAACCTCGCCGGGTGAAAAACTGCAAAAGTTAGTCGCGCTCCGCGTAAACTGAGCTGTGAACACCATATTCGGCTCACACGCGATATATCATGATTTTATGTAAAGCACTTGAGTTTTAAGCTTAATCGTTGAAACTGTAACTTTAAATTGAAAGTCACGGGAGTGAGATAAGTAGGCCACTTATACTAAAAAGATATAGAGATAAATTATGGCTCTGAGTCACGAGCGCAGTAGTGTGCTAGGTAATAATTCGAACTCTTCATGTTCCAATAGCTGCGAGACACTGTGCTGTTATGGGCAGGCGTGTCGCTTACCATCAGGCACATGGTCTCGATACTCCGTACTACATATGTTACAAAAATATTATGTACCATTTATTTTATGTTATAGGGTTTACGTTTGGCCGCCATCTCGTCTGATGTTAAGCGAAGATGCGGTCTACGATGGAGCATTTATTTACCAAGAAGAAACCGATTCACTCTCGTTTTGAACACACCAAGATTATAACCCTCGGAAAAACGCCACTCAGGCAACGCATTCTACAGCCTAGACGTCTTTGGAACATCGACTATGAAATGATATTAGTTATTATTTATTTACTGGCGCTAACTAAAAAACGAAGAAACGGACATGGTCCTAGAATCTTTCAAGGTCATCCGCACTGATTCAACGGAAGCGTGGTGTATTGTCTTGACTCTCTCCTTGTGAGAGAAGGCCTTAGCCCTCTCTCTGGGACTCTGAAGTCCCAGCAGTGGGGACATTTAGTGAGCTGCTTATACCTGTTTTATTTTTGACTAGCAGTGCCCCGCGGTGTTACCCGCGTAGTTCCCGTTATCCCCGTAATTTTTTCGGTATAAAAAGTAGCCCATGTGTTCTTCCAGACAATTATCTATTTGTATTCTAAATTTCAGCCCGATCCGTTCAGACGTTAGGACGTGATTGAGCAACAAACATCAAAATATCCAAACATCCATACAATGACATTTATAATATTAGTAGGATAGTAGGATTAAATGTCTCCTCCATTCTTATCATCTTTGTCTGATCCTGAACATGCATTTTCAGGGCAATTTTGAATAGGTATGTTTCCATATTAATCAGTCTTCTCACTTCAACTTTTACTTCCAATTCCGATTCATAATTCTGCTTAAAACTTAAATGCAAGTTAAAAGCTTAAAATAGTAGCGAGCACTTTCCTCCGATTTTTCTGTTGTGAAGTTGAAAATTCTTTAGGAACTTTCCAATTGAATAATTTATGTAGCTGAAATGTAGTTTGAATTGATCGTTCTCCCGCTTGTCTTCAATATTGTTTTCGTGATGTTACCAGACCTAAAGTGACATTACAATATTTAGGAATATATGTATTTATTTGTTTCAAAATCAAATTATTTACGATAAAAACTCTAAAAGTTAACTAATAAGTTTACGTGAGAACATTAAATGTGTTTGGTAAGCTCCAGAAAAGGTTCTAAGATTGTTAAAGACTATTTAAGTCTCCTTGCTTTCTGCCATTTTAATAAGTAGGTAATGGTTCGGGGAACAATAACACACAAATAAAATTTTATTTCAAATAGGTACCTTTGTAAAAATCAACAAGTTTAAAAAAATAGTATAGAGCTATAGAGTGATGGGACGACCAGATGGTTATAGAGATACATTATCTTATATTCTCAGATTGACGAGCGCAGTGCAGTGCTGGATACTTCATATTCATTAGCTGCATGACACTGTACTGTCATGGGTAGATGTGTTGCTTACCATCAGGCCCATGGAATTTGAAGAGTCCAAATTAATACGTACCACTGCACTGCGCTCATCAACCTGAGAATATAAGATGAATTATATCTATGCCCTGTTTGCATCCATGTGTAAAGCATATGCCCCTAACTGCAGAATGCTTTGCAGCTATTTCAACATAAAGTTCCAAATCACTGCCCAGCACAATACTGCGTTCTTCGCCCAGATATAAAATTATGTTGATTATTACTTTGATATGTAATTTTTCTGAAAACATTGACTTTCAAACCGGAACAAAGTGATGTTTGCACGTCACTACTTGGCGATAGAATAACTGGCAAAGGCGTGGTTCTTCCCCAGGCAGACTGTAAAAAGAGTCCTACCACTACATGGCGTTAAGACTAGTCGAGCACGATGAGTATGATAAATATATAGAATGCTCTCAAGTATGCTTTGAGTTTGTGTATTAGTTAATTAGTTAGTAAGTTTAGCAGGGCACGGCGTATTTTGCGCTTAATCAAAGTTCGGCACTGCCATAGATTCCTTTATAAGCAAAAAACAGGAGGAGTAAGAAAGGTACTCGCATAATACTTTGTGCAGTAACGTAAATCTAAAAATACATGTAATCGTTATAATAAAACCTATCAAATAGATGGAACGATATTATTACACGATCCCGAGACAAGAATGAAGTGTTTCTTTAATAATTTCATAAAAATAAACGAGCAAATCTCCTCGTCGACGGAGTGGGAACAGTTCGTGCTTGGAATAAATTTCTACAAAGGGATCGTTTTCAATTTCATGGCTCAATCTTCGGGATCTCAACGAGAATATGTAAAGGGGCATTTGTCGGTGTCAACACGGCGTAATGAGGATCTGAGCATTAGCTACGTGCTTGTGGACTACTTTATCTATGTAATAATACCCACCTTATTATCAGAACGATTAGGGCGTGTTTCAGGATTTCAAGATTTAATATGCCAGTTATTACGCGATTACAATGTGTTTAATCGCTCAAGTATCTTTATGTTATGGAATTTTTGAAACTGTATAATCTGACACTGTTGCTAAAAGATAAGCCGATTGTGGTAGCAATGACAATTCAGAAAATAATAATTTCCTAAGCTCGGTGACGTGCATTTTTGTATTTATCAAAAACCTTGAAGTTTGTACTCCCAAATCATAAAAAATAATTTTACCTAAAAACCCTTTCATTTCACTTTCATAGGACCGAATGTCAATGTGGTCTTTAACTTGTTTTTGTTTCCATTCAGCGAAGTAACGCGGCCAGGATCTTGGGTAATTTGCCAATTAATTATTAATAAGTAGGTTGTTTGAATCTTCTTTGAACCAATGAAGTTCATAATAGGTTCAATTGACCTCTAATTAGATGAGTATTTTTATTTTGTATAATTTTTTAAAAGTTATATTTACGGACTTCGATGTCCAATACCATTTAACTGTCTTACTTTGAAATTGTAGCCTATTAATGCATATTTTTGGAAAGAATATCATAATTCAATAAGTCTATCAACCCTTTGAATATTACCAAACATGTCACCTATTATATATTATATATATGGGTCCAATTCTGACGAGGCTTTTTACACATTAAAATTTTCTAAAATTGGGAATTATGTAACGGAATAAATTAGTTGTTTTATTTCTCGTTATTAAAATACATGACAGACATTTTATATATCTTTGCCTACAACATTTCTAATGAGGGTTTTTCGGAGTGACAGATAGGTAAAAAAATATGTGAGGTTATAATATTATTTGATGAGCATATTCGTGCTCAATAAATTTTGGTTCCGTTATTAACGTTACCTATGCCTATGGCGCAATTAAGAACAATTTTGATAGCTTTATTGCATTCTTAAACTGCTGCATTGTAATGCAAACTATAGTAACAGATATCGTTTTTTTGACATCATCACTGTGAGAGTTTATATCCTAGAAAATGTCCCAATGCGAGACCAAAGAAGACTTGTAGAGACATTTTAATTATCTTTGGCTATAACATTGTACGTAACCATCGGCATAGGTATCAAATAGTCTGGGTGCTCTTCGCAAATATGGTTGGGTACTCCTATGGGAAATAAATATCGATGAAAATTTCCCACGCAACACCATTTAGCCGCAAATTAATGTATGCCACTACTATGGGAATCAGATACTATATAGGTAGTTGTAAATACATACTTATTATGCAAACACACAAATACAGACACAGAAAAAACATTTGTATTCGTCACACAAATATTTGAACTCGGTGAGAATCGAACAAGCAGATTTACTACCAACTAAGCTACTAGGTCATACTAACGACTAAAGAAACGTTGAGTATACCTATGTATTTCTACGCAAACAAAAACCACGACACGAGTTTCAGTTGTACAAAAGATCCTAAAACAGACACCCCCAGTTTAACTAAATCTAAAATAGTTAGTGAATAAGAAAATACCTACTCAATTTGCCTGCTTACCTCAGTGAAGTCGACAACTAGGGTAACTTAATAAACTGAGCAGAATTTTGTCGCTGGTTACGGCTTAACTCTATCACAAAGAACATTTTGAATTCTTAATTAACGCCCGGAGCTAAATGCAACGAGAATCGTTCCTTCGAATTCTTAGAAAAGCATTTCCACAAGGCTCTTGCCTACACATAACGTAGGTACTTCATTAAAACCGCTTTACGGACTACCCGTGGAATTTAAAAAGTTTTTAGAACTCCAAGCCGTTTATACTTCAGCGTCTTAATAAATCACTGTGAAGAGAGTGCGTAAGCATAATTGGACACAAACGATTGCGTGAGTGCACTTTTTAACCGACTTCCAAAAAAGAAGAGGTTATCCATTCGGTTGTTGATGTTGATGAATTGGTTCGTAAATCATAATTCAGAGGTGGTCCCATTTACATTTCATCAAAATCGGTGTAGCGATTTTGGAAATGTGAACATAAAACTAAAATCTGCTTTCATGTACTCGTATTTGGACGATATGGTGATAGATTCTTATGAAATTTGGCCGAGTGTCTGAATTTAATTTTAAATCGAAGTCGGTACAGTAATGGAGAAGCATACAAGTCGAGAACTCGGTGGTAAGTGATAAAATAAACACAGTATTTTGGATTTGAATCTATTAAATATCTGCTAGCTCTACAGCGGATCTCTATTCGGCGATATAAAATGTTCAGATTTTTCATTGAAAACACATAATTAAAATGATATCAAAATATAACTACTTACCAACAACAGTTATATCAATCAGAACAAGTTATTTATTTCAGATAACTATGCATTACTTTAAATAGTTAACTCTGTGTTATTATTTAGATATACTACATAACTGTACTTGTCTAAGTGGACACTACAAAAGAGTGTTACGAAACAAAACAGAGTCGTGTAGTTCACCTAGACCCAAAACTGTTCTTTCCCAGTCAACCTTTCCAACATTGTTATAAAATAAATAATAGTGTCGTCGACGTCCTCTCAATTAAACAATGGTAAAATGATTACGTCGTTGATATGAAACAATAACGAGTTGTGGGAATAGCCCTTCGCGGCGCAGCTGACCCTCGGCCCCTGAGTGACGTCCCTGGCCGCCCCCTTCTGCGAAAAGATCAAATCAAATGTTGTTCTGCTTTTGTTTTCGCAATCAGCGCAACTATGATATTTTGCTATGGGACTATGGGATTTTTATTTTAGAAAATATATAAGGAATAACAAAATTAATTTCTCTTTGATACAAAATGTACCTATCCAACTAATATTATAAATAAGAACGTTTTTAATAGAAAAGTGATATTGTGCTATTGCAAAAGTAATATTATTAACTATTTCATTTAGCTGAGAGACAGCAAAAGTTACGTAGTATATTTGATACCTATTTTTTTTCATTTCTCTTCTCGGTCATACTGTGAAAAATAATATGGGGTAATTGTGGAAAAGAAGAAATTTCGACAAATAATACGGGCTTACTAAATTAAAAATAGACATCCTACTAATATTATAAATGTCAATGTATGGATGTTTGGATATTTGGATGGTTGGATGTTCAATGCTCAATTACGTCCTAACATATGCACAGATCGGGCTGAAATTTGGAACACAGATAGATTATAGTCTGGATAAACACATAGGTTTACTTTTTATCCCGAAAAAACAGCAGGAACAACGGGAACGGGAACTTCGCGAGTAACACCGCGGGGCGCTGCTAGTAGCCGATAAAATATCACGTTATCATCATAGTAATGAATGGCGACAAGTAATCCAATCGGTTAGTTTACTTTCTGTATTAGGAAATAAGCGTGGCCTCATGTTCTAAATGAATTTGGGAGGAAAAAGAAAACAACACATTGCAAAATTCTTCACTTAATAAAAAAGCACAAATGACAAAATCCACGAAACGTGGAGTGGCTATTATAACAAAAAAAACATACCCTGTATTACCTAGTTTTAGGTAAATCTTGAACGGCTCACGTTTGTTTCAATTCGTAAGTCGGAATGCGCGAGAGCGAGCCAATCTTCTTTGCCTTTGACATTGAAGTTCCAGCTATTGTGAATTGTTTCTGCGGAGCATTCCGCCATCGAGGAGTAATAACGTTTACTCAAGAAATTCAAACGTGAAACTATATTACAGTGCCTCTTTCCGTGGTTTTACTTTGCGTTACCTTACTAGATAATATCTTTAAAAATGTTCTTTTTATTAGTTTACTCTAATATTATAAATATTTTTTTAAACAAAATTTTCCAACATTTTTTGTGAACTAAATTATCGATACTATAGTATTGTACCTATTTTTTTTTCTTTGTTAGAACAATTCTACTCTTCATGTTCAAATAACTGCATGGCGCTGCGCTGTCATTAGCAGACTTGTTCCTTACCAATAGACGAGCAAGACGCATGTCTTGCTCGTTACCTCACTCTATATTGTCAAAACATCTACAGCTAAAACCTTATTGTTTCGTTTTGTAAAATGTTACGTTGCGAGTTGCGATGTCAACTGAAAAACATCAAGACAGAAAAGGTAACGGAAGTAGCTGTATGACAGTTTGACGGCCTGATTTCAGTGTTCATGAGTGGACCGCAAGGCCGCCACGAGCGCGGTTACCGCAGGTTTTGAGGAGTCACAATGAGTAGAAAGACCCCTTGTTGATGAAGCCGTGTTCGACACAGCGCGGGGGTGAGATTGCGACCCTTCTGATTACACAATGTTGGCTTTCATCCCTTGTGCAAGTCGCGCTCCGGAAATCTTTTGTGATTCGGCTTCGGTTATTGTGGCGTGGCATACTAATACGTGACTTGTCGCCTGAAATATGTGATGACACACAAACCACCTTTAATCAACATTGTACAATCACAACATGTGCTTACTCGAGTAAGCAATTAGACGATGAGGTGACTTTCTTCAAGCCCCTATATTTCAGAGGCTGAATAAAGCTGTTGAGATTTTTTATTTTGAAGATAAAATAAGTAGTGTCCTGGGTTACACTCGCTACAACAATATATTTAGTGAATTTACCATGATAAAAAGAAGTCCTTATGTTATTCTGATGTATAAGCTGTTACTATACTGTAAATTATTATTTCAAAAAACTATCTTTTTCCAAAAAATATTTTGTATTTTATTACTTTATATTATTATTTAGATAAGAATTTAGACGTATGTTCTGATAGTACTTTCTTTTTAGATTATTGTCCTCAATTGAAACTGAGAAAAATAGTTCCAATCCATCGATAGGAATGTCAAAATAAATTTTTAAGAAGGTTACGATTTATTTTTTATCGAGTCTGATTATTTGGTGTGCCCTACCGTGAGATCTTTACCTGGCAGACGCAGATGTCAGGGGCATAGAGACCAAGTAGCCTTCAAACAGACGAAGAAAAAGGAAGAAGGTACCACCTAAATCTCGATGTGGCCACCGTAAACAGGCTTGAGACTATTTAACAACCAGCAACAACCTCTGGGAAGGGAACCCAGAGGTTCGCCTCGAGGGCTGCTCCAACCATAGCTCCCCCCAAAAGAAAAAGGCTGATCAAGAATGATTTACTAAGCGCAAGTCATTCTTGTCTTGAATGCTGCATCCATTTGTGAAACAGACTTCCCAAATATTACCTTGTGACTCTGTTCTAAGTAGAGCAATACGCCACTAGTCTAATCGACAAAGTGATCATCAAGAGAAGATGCCACACAATCTTCGACATGATGGTAGTCGGACAAGAAGGAGAGCCAGTCCTATCGTACTTTACCGCCTTTATTGAAGAGTGCGCAGTCCCAGTTTAACACGTTCTATAATTTTCCTCACACAACACAGGTACTTCACCTTTTGTTGTTAATTTTAATAAGCTTCGCACTCAACGCTCTCAAAAATATTTTTTAGAGTAAAGGAATGAAATGCTCTCCCATGTTCGGTGTCATAGTCACTTCCCAAGAGGCAAGTTTTGAGTAAAAACTATTATATTAAGGGTTAAGTTATTATAAGCTATTTCAAATTGAAACCAAAGATACTTAAACGAAATATTACTAGATTTGTTTGCCAATTTTCTCTCGACCGAAGACGGTAAATATTCCATAATCACAAACGTCCCCCGACACATCCAAATACCTATCAGATAGATAGATATACATACAATTTTAACATTTGTTTACACAAACAAAAGTACGCAAGTTATTTGTTTATATTCACAGTTATCAGGTGCTCTATTGATAACATTAGTTATGCGAGTTTTCATGGTGCGATAATGGGTAACCTCTTCAGGTCATGGACTGCGAACTCCATACGATATGGAGTGATAAAAGACTGGTTTAAATCGTTGTTTGTTACAGATATCACAAGAATAGCCTTGGTTGGAATTATGTGACTGATAAATAATCGTAAATGAACCCGTGGTTTCAAGTCGACATGACATGCTTGTTTCCTTGTCACTGAAATCATTCTATGATTATAATGCCTAACTAAAAAACAGTAAAAGCAACTGAAGAATATAGACCACAGGCCCGTGAACAAAATTTACGTAGTAAATGAACCACCAGGAGACCTATGTAGGATGATAGAAAGGCATAAAGTAATAAGATTCAGCACTATGCCGTCACTTGTAAGCTGTCCAACTGAGTACAGTTGAAGAGGGGGGCTTCCAATCCTCGAAAATTTCTCCTTATCGCCTGATTTTTGTACGGCGTTGCAAAATAATGGATTAGAAGAGGTATTGAAACTGTATGGAACCAATGCCGTACATAATCAAATGACCAAATTTACTCTGTGAATCGTCGGCACATCACGTCGTCGTTGAGGCGTCGTTCACGGGCCTGTGGTCTATATTCTTCAGATGCTTTTACTGTTTTTTAGTTAGGCATTATAATCATAGAATGATATCAGTGACAAGGAAACAAGCATGTCATGTCGACTTGAAACCACGGGTTCATCAGTCACATAATTCCAACCAAGGCTATTCTTGTGATATCTATAACAAACAACGATTTAAACCAGTCTTTTATCACTCCATATAATAATAAAATAATAAATTAATAGTAAAAGCAAGCTAATATATAATATCATAATGGTTTACACTGTCATCTCGCCTGATGTGAAGCCACGATGCAATCTACGATGGCGCGTGATTACCTAGAATCGATTCACTCTTGATTTGAAGACAAAATCACTCAGGCAACGCATTCCACAACCTAGACTTTCTTATCACAAAAGTAGACTTAAATTTCTTCGTTAATGTCTTTGGGGAACCAACCAAGAAACGATGTAGCTTTATCGATCTACGAGCATACGAGCTATGTACCTACATATGTTTGTTCCCACATAGGTATCTCTGTAACACCTGAATGGAATGGAAAGCATAAGCTGCTCACTAAATGTTCCCACGGCTGTGACTCAGGATTTTCTCTCGCAAGGAGAGAGTCTAGGTCATAATCCACTACGCTGGCCCAGGGCGGGTTGGTGGATGAGACATGACCTCGAAAGAGTAGGTGGACTAGGTACATGTCTGTTGCTTCATGATGTCTTCCTTCACCATTTTAAGTTAGTGGCATTACGCATATGATTTCGAAAAGATAGTGGTACGCGTGCGATTTGAACCCAGGGCTCTGGATCGGCAGTCGCCGTTCTCCCGACTAGACCAGCCGTAACTGAATGAATGAAATGAAATAAGAGTAAAAAAATTATGTAAGAGACGAACTTCTTAGCATTCCATGAATTCACCGTGCGGGTGCCGGGTCCATCGCGTGGCAGAGAGAAATCTCAAGTAGACCCCAAGACTTGTGATTCGGGAGTAGGTTTAAAAGGGGCCCCTTTGTGACGTACGTCAAGACTCACCTTCACTACTCGTATTTCTCTCCCTGCCCAGCCAAATCCGATATGATCCTACCAGTGCAGCTTTAGATACTCGTTCTAGTATATAACTTACTGCACTTCTGGAGAAGCCAAGATCTTTCAGCAGGTTATAGAAAGATTTTGCTGGTATACCTCACGCTCCTACTTCTACAGCGTATAAATTAACTACATACCTATCCATTTTTTGTTAATTCGTTTTGAAGGTCGTAATACTTATTTTATTTCATCGCGTGGTCTTTAGGTATATTAGTTTCCCACGTAACGTAAAGTAAAAAACGTAATTATTAAATTAACTGGATTATAAAACAGGCAAATATTTATCCCAGTTAAATTTTTGTTGAACTGCTGGTTACATCGCGGAATACAGCTAGTTATTAATAATATATGTATAATAATAATGTGCAAAGCCTTTATTAACAAAACTAAAATACAATGGGAACTACACTATGCTACATTCCTACCTAACAAACTTCTTACACTAAGCTCACCTGAATTATCCATAGACCAACGAAAATCTACGGATAATCAAGATGTGCTTGATAATAATGTTGCAAAGTACAAACAATGTCTATGGGGTACACGGTAGCCTACTACCTCTACGTAATACCTCTATAATATTCACCCGTGGTAAATAAGTAATAAATAGACGTTTTATCTCACAATAAATTGTTACCAAGCAGCAACAATAATACACTACATAACTAAATAACTACATACCTACGTACACCAAGCGCATTTGAATTATCTTTAGACCAATGAATTTTAAACCGACAAGTTAATTACTAGTTGAAAGCGTGCCCAGCATACTGGCGTCTTGTCTTAGCTTAACCGCAGTTTTTTTTCGATATGTGCTTGATCGTAAATAGCTCGTTTGTCCATAACTAGAGTGTGTCACGCACACAGATATCGGGTCACGCTGCTATTAGACCATTACGAGTCCAAATCATTACTTCGCTTTACACTGTTACTCTTAACTTATGCCCGTATTTTACCGATCAATGAGTATGCTCATGTGAGCAGATTTACGACGGAAATACGTCATTGTATTATTTTTAATTTTTCGTCCGCAAACGATGACGTCATCGAGAATTGACTTATATTTTCCTCAGTCACATAAGGACGTACCAAGGTATTGACAGAGAGGGGCAGTTACCCCCTCCCCTTTCTTTTGGCATCAAATACTCTAAAAATACCTCCTCCCAAAGAGTTTACATATACTACACATATACACATACTATATTAGAGTTCGAACAAACGCCTAACACCGAAAGCACAGGTCTGATCACCCTTGTCTTGTCGCTCTTGTGGAAGTGTCATACTTTTGTCGCGGCACATCTCTATGTCGACATAGCTAACATACACCTCATCTGCTTACGATTGGTACAAAGGAACCGTGCAGCAAAACCTGACCTATTTACTTATTCTTTGTCTAAGCCTCCTCCATTTTCTCCAATCTTTTCTCTCCTTTGCTTTCTCTATCCAGTTTGCAGCTAGCTTTACTCTTATTATTTCATCTGCCCACCTTTGTTTTAGCCTGCCTCTGGTTCGTTGCTTAGTGGTCCTATCAAAATTGCTATTTTTTAATCCACACGTCATTTTACATGCAAGCAATGTTCTGACTAGATCATTACAAAGTCAAAGTTATTTATTTATTGATAATGATAAATGTACAATTTACACGTCAATTAATAAAAAAATTCAACAAAAGAAAGGGCATACAAATTCTATACATTTTCAAAGTTTGAAATATCATTTCACTGTATTATAATAACAATTATTAATTACCGTACAGAAAACTGTCAAGCATTATACGAGTATAACAAATATGTTTCAAATACAATTGTACTAATAAATGTCAATATTTTCACATTTTTATAGGAACTTTACCATCACTCTCTAAAAATTCGCTGTAACTATAAAAAGTTTGATCGATAAGCCAGCACTTGAATTTGTTTTTGAAGGTGCCGAAACTTAGGGCCGATATAACTATTTTGGGAAGAGTGTAATAAACTTCCGGTCCCTTAATGTGAGTTAACTTCCGTGACCTCGTGAGAGAGTGTGGGATAACATCCAGCTTGTCCGCGCTGCGTATGTTACTGAATGTCTTTCTCCTCGCGTATTGTATGATTCTAGAATATTTCTAGAGATTTCAGTACCGGCTCAATTCTATACTACGGCCGTTCAGAGAATGCGTTCCTGACACGTCGCGATTGAACTGTATAGGGATGAAATTGGGATTGAAATGGGGGTGAAAGTATGCTTGGAAACTTCCAATAGTTCAAGATAAAACCATGAAACTCTGTATATCTAGGCACTTGACACGAAGCAAATAAATGTTTGTTCTTGCCATTTTGTAATTTCGAACTGTACGAGGATGAAATTGGAGTTGAAATGCGGAACGAATGTCTCTTACACTTTTACACCTAAACAACTGAACTGCCTGCTGCCTGAGTTACTTACCTTAGTATTTATTTCACGCGGACGAAGTCGCGGGTAGCAGCTAGATAGATTAGATAGACTGTTTCTGCTTTTCAAACTGACATCGGCGCTAAATCGGACTTTGGTTGTGTTTTGAATTACGTTCTTTTTACTTTTGGTGCATAATAATGCCTACACGTGGACAAACATTGAAAAGTGGAGCCCGTGAGTTAATCATCAAGCTGCAAGATTACTTTGAGCGGGAGCGGCAAAATTGTGGACCCCTGGTACCTGTGGAACAAGTACAAGAACGCGTCTCTCAGGCACTTGGAGTTAGCGCAAACGAACGAAAACAAATGTTAGTAAAGAAAAGTTCGGCTCTACTGGCACGGAAGATAATATTTTACGTACTCCGAAGAAGAAACGAAGAACTAAACCCGTGACAGATACTGACACCTTTGACGCCGATGCAATCAGAAATCATAATATAATTATGGTTACTATTCCAGAAATGAATATCTCAACAGGAAGAAGCTTTTGGCATCGAAGGGGGCGCCTAAAGCCAGTAAACGAAAAAAGGACATTTTCGACGCCGCTCACTGAAGTTAAGAAACTAAAAACTATGACAAAAAAAATATTCACGTGTGGGTACAATCAAGAAGAAGCACAATAACCGAATAGAATTTTAAAAATAGATCAGGTTTTTTTAAAATAAAAAAATGAAAATGACACCGAAAAAACCCGTTTTAATTCGAGTACTCGAAATTATCAGTGATGACCCCACATTATTTTTTGGTAATAAAATTCCTATTTATACGTTCTAGTAAAGTAACCGAACACTTTTTTAAATTTATATTTAGTTATTGAGTAATTAAATAAAACTTGGTCAAAAATGGACGCCTGATTAAATATTGATTTTTCCTCCAAACTGTGTCATGCTATTCTCGACTTTATGTACATCACATTAAGAAACGCGGCGCGCGGGTGAAATCTGATTTTTTCCTGGCTTTAGGCGCACTCTTAAGAGAAGCTAGACTGTTTAGCGGGGGTAAAACTGCTTTAACCAAAATGTTAAGAGGTATTGGTTGTTCGTATAAAAAAACAGACAAAAGAAAAATTTTTATAGAACGATACGACATAATTTTAAAACGGAGAATTTTTTTGAGAGAAGCATAAAAAAATTATAACTGGGATAATGTCGTGTTCATTGACGAGACATGGCTAAACGCCAATCACACGGTATCCCGTTCTTGGACGGATGATACACAAGCGTCGACGTCGAAAGTACCAATGGGTAAGGATACCGTCTGATAATATACCACGCAGGTTCTGCAAAATAGGGCTTTGTGGAGAACGCGTTAGTGGTATTTCAATCAAAAACCACAAATGACTACCACGAGGAAATGAATGCCACTACATTTAAAGAGTGGTTCCAGAACGTGATTTTGCCCAGAGCCTTCTGTAATATTCATGGATAATGCCTCCTATCACTCGGTTTAAAATACAGAAACCACCTACCCAAGCTAATAAAAAAGAAGAAATGGTGGCTTGGTTACAAGCAATTTAAAACGAAAATAATTTTAAAAATAATGCGGCGGTTCATTTTGGAGGAACGGTAACGAACTCAGTGTTATGTTGTGCCCATCACTAGTCGTGACTAACTGATAGGTTGCAGGAACGCATTCTCTGAATGGCCGAACTTTAACACCGCTTAGCAAGATTATTAACGGTTTTGTATGGTGGCCTGACAGACAAAAGTGAATGAAATGCGTATTTTTCGAATTTAACATAAAACCACGAGTTTAAGCCGTCAGTCAATAACAATATTTAATTTCTCGAAGAAGACGAGACTCCACCTCTAAAACAAAGACCTCGGGATCCATAACCCACGACATCGTATCACAGCGCTGTTAAAGTATCTAAGAATAAAATGAAGCGAGGAAGGATAATAAGAGACTTTTAATACTTAATTTGATAACACAACATTTTCTATAAAACATAGAAGGCAATGAATTTTTCAATGAAACATAGAAAAACACATTCCTATAAGTACCTAAATAATAATTATATTATTACATATTTCTATTAATTATTAATAATTATAGTAAATAATAATTATGTTATATAATTATTTTCTAAAATCATACAAAACCGTTACAGAAAACCATTTGAAAATAAGACCAGACTGAAACTAGGTACGAGTACTTTACAGAAACACTGACCTTATTACATTCTATCACGTTATTATATGTCTCACGGCTGGCCTAGGTCTTACGCAGAAGTAATTATTTAAATCAATGGCACCATTCGAATTCAAATCCATAATTAACTGTTAGTTAATTTTAAATTTTCATACGTCTTGTCAAGCTCAAACATTATTTTTGTAAAAAATAAACTTATTTTACTGACACAAGTCAGTTATTGTAGGCTATTATTTAGTTTAATTTGTTCAAAATTAAGTATGGTAATTTGGAGTAAACCTTACATTCGTATAAATAATTAGTTTATTTCTGCCTGCCCCCCTTGAATAAAATCCTGGCTCCGTCCACTATGAGCACGTTTTGAATGTCACTTTTAAACTTTACTGTTATAATTGTCTATGATTATTTTGGTACGTCAAACATGTCTTCTGATGTCTTCTGTGTGTCATAACAAACACAGAAATATTTAATTTTAATTTGATATATATTCGATGGTAAAGAGCATGTAACGATAATGGAAAAACGTAACTCATTTTTAAATTCACACCTTCATTTTATTTCAGATACCTCTAGGTAATTATGTGATAGAAATGAAGCAAAAACATTTTGATGCCATGTGTAATAAAACATATAGGTACCTAAATATCTTACAAAAAGTAATAAGCCATTAATTTAAAAAGATGAGATTAGATAAAAAATGATTCAATCGACATAAACTTGCTTATGAATGTAGTGAAGCTCAAATTTTCAGTGGAAAAACTAACGGTCACCATGCAGAAAAATTGAAGCTGAAACTCTCCACGGCCTATATTTTCAGCATAATGTATATGTGTCAATAACAGCTTACTTGTAAAGATAGTCACAACCACTATCTATTTGAAGATAACTTAACAACATGATGAACGAGTTTTTAACCTGCAAGTATCCCTTTCTATAAAATGAATAAAAAACTAGCAGCGTCCCACACTTATTCACGAAATGAGAGCCATGCTGGTGGCTGGTGTGGAGCGTTCAAAATTTCTTACCCACTTAAAAGTGTAAAATAGGCTCATTGCTTATCATATACCAATCTAGATAAATATAGTTTGGATTATATGGAAGAGAAATCATGAACTACATTGGAATTGCTAGCGCCTTCGGTTATTGTAACATACTTTCATGTGTAAAAAGTGTTCATCAAAACATGTAAAAAGTTAGGAATCTGATATACTTAATTGAAAATAAAATAACGATAAGACCATGATCATTTTTTTTATTTCTTGCTGTGTGATATATATATTCATACAGATATTATCGTTGGAATAAATTATAGTTAACAAATCTAGAACAAACCACGTTTTTATTGATAGTATCAATTTCATGATTTGTTGCCTTTGTAATTTTTAGGGTCATTACGCACACTATTTCGAAAATACGAAGTAAATATAATAAGTTAGGCCACATGGTGCGTGGAATTTCTACCAGGGGCAGGAGAACGGTCACTAGCGATTCGAAGCTAGTGACCGTTCTCCCAGACTAGAAACCAGCCGGAACTTATTACCAATTTCACATTTTTTTTATGTTGAATCACAGATTACAGAAATAAAACATTGAATATTTGTGTAAAATTTCAATATAACTTGGCAAGTGTGTGACGGGTCGCAATATAGAGTTCCGTAGTTGCTTGTCATATTTTACTGTTATTAAGACTTGTTTGCATTATGATTAGTGCGAGTGTGAGTGATTAGTGCAGGTGTTTAGTGATTAGTAGCAAACACGCGTGGACACCGATTGATTAGTGCGAGTGTTTAGTAACTTGCATAGTGAAGTGATTAAAAGCGTGTTCTATTTCTCACTCGCACTCGCACTAGCAGTAATGAAAATGTTAACAGGCCTTTACGTAAACAATAATTCTACATTACTAATAATAATCTATGATTACATTAGTTTCTCTAAGCAAAAAATAAGTCCCAAGTTTTAGTAATCTGTCATTATCTATCATCAGTAAATTACAGGGCAAATAATATGATATTAATATCACACAGCACATGAGCACAGAGCACAGTGTTATTTGACATTTAGTCAAAATGTATACATTGTGTCAATATCAAAATATAGCGCTGAATGTATTTTTTTTTAAATCAATTACTTTATTCTGTTTTTACCATCATGTTTCATGAACTCATTGATGCTACATTTAATTAAATCTTCTATACTAATATTATCAAGCTGAAGAGTTTGTTTGTTTTAGTAGTGGCCTACTCTTGGCAGAGTTGCCCTGGGAAGTACCACACCTTTGCCTGTTATTCTACCGCCAAGCAGTAATGTGCAAACATTACTGTGTTCCGGTTTGAAGGGCAATGTTTCCAGAGAAATTACAGGGTTAGAGATATAATATCTTAGACCTCTGGGTGACGAGCGCAGTGCAGTGTTAGGTAATGAATTTGGACTCTTCGTGTTCTAATAGCTGCGTGTTACTGGGCTGTTATCAGGCACATGTCCTGCTCGTCTCGTCACTCTATACTATAAAATAAAAACTACTGGTCCGGGTTGAAAGATTCTTTCAACTTCACTCAGCCAACACATTTCACACATTGATATAAACCATCAGATGTGCCCTGAACACCTTGAAATTAGTAAGAAACTGCGTCTGTGTGTAGCGTAGGTAAGTGACTTACACACCACCAATCTACTTGTTCCTTAGAACTGTTAGCGGCAAAGTATCCTGTGGTTCTACTTATTTTGGTTATTGACAACGAATAGTGATAGGTAAAAACGTCCGGCGTTCACTGCTTCCTGCAATCGACTAGAACGGAAAGAGTGAGCTCACACATCCCAACGATGACATAATTCCGTGCGCTTGTTTGGAAGGGCACATCAATGGTTTATATCGATGGCTTCACAGCCTTGGCGTTCTTAAAGAGGAACGAAACCCGCTCGTTCGTATTCTTAAAACTTCCATAAAAAATCAGGCGACGCACGACACCCGCAGTAATGTACTGCAGTAAATCGAGGAAATAAGTTATAGAAAGTTTTTAATCATTGTTATATAGAGCACGAATTCTATTTATGTTGGTAGTTTTTTTTTTCAAGATGTTTACAATGGAACCCTAATTTGATTTACAATGCTGCCAGATGTAATCCAAAATTACCTCAACCTGTAATTGTAATAATGTCGTACAAAGAGGTTGTTAGTTTTAATCTACTATACTCTCTGGCCAACGAAATTTACATTAACCTAGCAGCACGTAGTTTCCAAAGGATGCACACACATTTGTAGGGTTCGGTAAAACGTAAAAACGGAACCCTTATGGATTCGTCATGTCTGTCTGTCTGTTCGTCCGTATGTCACTGCTACTTTTTTCCGAAACTACAAGAACCACATATTATACTGTTGAACTACATATTATATTGTTGAGTAAGTAGATATATTTTGTGAACCGCATTAAGATTTTATACAAAAATATTAAAAAAACAATAAATTCTGGGGGTGACCCATACTTAGAACTGAAACTCAATTTTTTTTTCATCAAACCCAAACGTGTAGGTCTAAAAACATGATGTACATTACTATGCAAATTTCCTCCAAAAATTGGTTTGCACTCAATCTAGTTAGTAAGTAGTTTTTTTAGAACGTCATAAATACACTATTATTTAAACATCGATCAAAGTTACAACGAACTACAAGAACTTATGTATTATGTTGCTTGCTGTTACGGAACCTTCATGGCCGAGTCCGACCCCCATTTGGGCGATTTAATCTTTTGTACTAAGGTCTATCATCATCAGCCTGGGTTCGTCCACTCCTGGACATAGGCATCTCTAATACGCCACTCAGTCCAATCCTCGGTATTATGATTTCAACCGCCACCAGCGGTCGTTTGTATACCGTTAATGCATCTAGCCTGAGGGCGTCATACACTGTGTTTACCAATTCGCGGTCTCCGATCTAGAACCCGTCTACTCCAATAGTTATTGGGCAGCGACAGATGTGACTGGCTGATTGCCACTTCAGTTTGCAAATACGGTGAGCTATGTCGATGACTTCAGTTATCTTCATTACGGATGCAATCCTTCAGAAACCCCAAGCATAGCTCCATAGCTCGGACTTTGAGCTTTCGAACCTTTTTGACTGTCAGTGTCCACGTTTCAGCACTGTAGCTAATAACCGATATGACGCACTGGTTGCACACTTTTGTTTTGAGGCTTTATGGGATGGGCGACGAGAAGACTTGACGAAGTTTGCCAAATGATGCCCAGTCTAACTGTAGTTTTTTCATGGGCTCACTCTTAAAGCTACATCTACCTAGCTAGTCTAGCCCCAAGCGGCCCAATTGGGCCAAACCGGTTTTTGGGACTTTAAAACATTATTTTTACATGATGTACATACTCGATGATTAGTTTATTTTGATGCCTAAGAGATAGGATATTATATGAATAAATACATTGTCGTTTACAGACACACAAAATTTAGTTTCATTTTTGAGTGATAATTTTTTTGTGTAACGTCGCGACGCCGGCGGCGTCGCTGGCCGGAACAATGGGCTAGTTCGAGCATCTGCCGTAGGAAAACGGATCTAAAATACAAATACAAATACAAAAATCTTTATTGCTGCTTGTAGGTAAGATAAGATAATACAAAATATTTTAAAAGTTGCCCCATACAAACTGGCCTCTGCGAGAGGCATGCAATATGTCTGGCAAGACAATTTGTTAGTCTTAATTTTTAATAAAAAAAATAATAATTAAATAATAGTCAGCTGATTAAAGTCTTCTTCTTCCTCATCTTCTATTAATTTCTGGTTTTTATTTATGTCATCTGATTCTTCATCTTCGATTCATTTCTGGCTTCTATTTGGTTGTGATATATATATTTGTGTGAGATAGATGTTTGGTGAGCACAATTTCGCCAACGTCTTGTGTTTCATCAGGATATTGTCTTGTGTTTTTGAGTTTGATCAATATGTCCATCCAGGGTCTAAGGTCTTGCATTAGTAGATCTTGCAGTTCATCCATGTGAGGAATGTCAAAGAATGTATAAAGTGCAATAAATGTATATAATCAAAAAATCAAAAATGTCGTTAATTATAATATTCATGTAAATACTCAAAGAATGTCAAAATGTAATACAGTACAAACTAATTCATCATGATTCAATATATCATTATTTGGTCTTATGTCAGTTGAATGTCAAATTTCATAATGGAATAATAATATCTATTGAGATATTAATGAAAAAAGGTTTAAAGATTGTAAAAATTTCATGTTAAACAATGTCTAAAATATTAGTATTCCAATTAATTTCCTTATCATTTAAAAATTCAGTTACAGTTTAATAGCATTTGTGTATAAGCATTTTTTTTAGTTTACTTTTGAACATTGTTATGTTAAGTTCTTTTATGGCATTTGGCAGCATATTATATAAAAGAGGAGCCATACAAAAAATGCTGTCACTCATAATCTTTTTTTTGCATTTGTCTATGAGCAGTCTACACTTATCACGCCGGTTACGTTTTACTTTGTCACTCAATAGAGGAAAGTAATGAGGGTTATTCCTTACAAAACACATAACTTCAAATATGTACAGGCATGGCAGGGTTAATATTTGGTTGTCTATGAATAGTTGTCGACAGCTATCTGTAACTTGCATCCCGAACATAGCACGAATGCATCGTTTTTGTGCTTTGAAAACTGAGGCTGTATCAGTTGAATTCCCCCAAAAAATGATCCCATATCTCAAGACTGATGCCACCAATCCATGGTAAGATGTAAGAAGAGCCTCTTTCTTTACCACTGGAGCAAGCCTATGCAGAGCATATGCCGAGCTACCCAGCTTCTTGCAGAGAATCTCAACATGTGCCTTCCAATTCAATTTCATGTCTATTGTTAGGCCCAAAAATTTTGTTGTAGTGACTTCTGCAATTTTTTTATTTTGATAATTTATGTTTAATAAAGTAATTTTTTATTTGAGTAAATTGCATGAAATTGATTTTGTTTTAATTAATTTTTAAGGTAATAATGTTTAACCAATGGATAGATGAATTTAGTGCGGCATTGATATCTTCCTCATAATTAGCTTTATCTTGACATGCTATTGTTATTGTGCTGTCATCTGCAAATAGTGACATTGGATGCTCAATTACTTTAGGAAAATCATTTATGTAGTGTTATTATGTAGTGTGTATCTCTGAACAATTTCCAATGTGTTTCACTTCCTGCAATCACCCCTGGAGCAATAAACTCGTTGCACATTACTTTGGTTTTGTCCAAATTCAAATAAAATCAAATGAAATCAATTTTATTTCGACTAAAACAACAAAAACGCCAATTAGCTCGTGAAATCAGGAAAGATCTTTGACGGGTCTTTTTGATTCTTGAAAAAGCCTTATTTTACGGTGACCGTCCCCACTTCTCGTCCTGCAGCCCGTGACACTTTTAGAACGTCGTCGTTATTTTTTTAATGGACCTATGGCAGCTAGTTTCACATGGTCTCTACTGCCTAAAGAATTTTGGGCCAGCGCAGAAGGCGCGGGCCTCTACTAACCTAATATTACCGTACTTAATGAATAGTAGACTAACTATTATGTTTATGCAACATTCTAGTGTCACCTGACTGATCGGGGATAGCTGTTATCGTTTGACTGATGTTAGATCTAGAAATGGGTAGCGATTCTAAATCCATTCGGTTGCATCCGACATGGAATCTCATCTCTCGGTCATTGTCTTATCTGGTTAGCATGATAGAGACAGACTCGTTTTTGACAGACTCGATTGACCTTTCGGAATCGCATTTAGAATCGCTACCCTGATGTCATCTAGCTTATTATTGTAAAGAGATTTAGACTGCAGGTAGGTTGACTGGAGCTAGTGTTTTGGAAAGTTTTGAATTAAGTACCTACTTTTCAAAACCTACTAGGTACCAACATATGTTGTGGTCTTTGGATAACTTTGCATTCGTATTTCCTGTTCATTTTTCATTATTTTGGGATTCTCCCTGATGAATAGAAAATCACCTTAACATGGCAACATCGTCAATGTCATACGTCAATGACAAGATCATTTTTAATTTGATGTTTTTCACCTTTTTTTTGCTTTGCCATTAAAATATGAAAATAATTTTCTGACCAAATACAGCATATAACGTACATATTAATTTATAACTTTGCATCTGTACTTTCTTGTGACGTAGGTAAAATAACTCAGCATTAATAGGCTTTATATTGCCGAGTGACTGGTGAAATGAAAATACTAACTAGGCACTAAAACTATGTATTTTATTTCACAGTTTCATTTTGTTTTGACTTCATTAGGAACTGAAATAGCTAATCTCGCCCCGTAATGTATTCAACATCAACATCAACAGCCCACTAAACGTTCCCACTGCTGGGACTCGGGGCTTTCTCTCGCAAGGAGAGAGTTATGTATTAATAATGTGTATTAATACATAATTATATATTATATTATTATGTATTAATAAACACAAAATATACGATTGTATTTTCTTATCATATTTTTGAATGCTGAACGAATTGAAAGTGTATGGTGCATCAGTATTTCCTTGAGCATGTTTATGTTTTGCCAACAGTATTGTCCGTTTTCATGTGGCGTTACTGTCTTATACTTGCCAGCATTTATTTGTAAAGACGTAGTTCAAGAGTTTCTTCAAATGACTTGAGGAATTAATCTCTCTATGACGCCATTGGGGGGCGGATTCCATGATTTTATTAGACATGATCAATAATGACGTCAGTCATGACGTTTTTTAATGTCATAAATGTAGGCTCACAGCTTTTTGGAACCTTCTCCAAAACTATGAAGCAGACTCAATAAGAAATTCAACCAATAAGAAGTCTTGTTATGTTGTATCTGTGACAACCTTTGATTAAACACTGGTCTGGATGAAGCACAGGTCAGGTTTCAAATACTTGTTTGCGTGATCACGGACACAAATTTAAGTCAAGTATCAATAAAAAGTATCAGTAATTGCTAATGTTCTTATGCCAGTGGTATCGTGTATCGTGATTCTGACAAGCGGAGATTTTCAGCCAACTATTATTGGCTGACATAGTTTTTGGTGTTTCTACAGTCGAGCGGTCTATCTAGACAAGTTTATAATCAGTGGTCACAACTAACAAAATGCAATATTTGTTTATTTTCTTTCGATAATTTTACTTTATTTAATGATGTAAGTATCTGTATTTAAAACACAGCAAACCGCTCAAAAAATGTATCGCCATAATAAAATGGTGACGATGTGAATTCTTGGGAACAACTTGGTTCATCATAAAGTAATTACTTGAATTCTTTTAGCGTGTAATATAGGGGAATAACAGCGTTGAATTGCAGTTAAAATGATCTTCTTATGAAGCCGGTAACTTTCAATTATCATTTCAGTCAAAACTATTCGGGTCTCCTAAAAATTAATTTTGAAAATTTTCTCAATGAATAGCTCAAGAAAATCAAAAGTATTGTTTCATATTGCTATTTTGCATGTTATACATGCAATGTAAATGTAAATGTAAATGTTATACATAGAATATATTGTACACTCATATTGTACATTCAGTTCAAAAATCCCGATAGACGAAATCAAACAGCTCTCGGAGCATTTTTTAGCAGTGGTGTTTCAGGAGCGCTGTGGTATAAGTATTTGAAGTACTTAAATTTGTTGAATTAAAATGAAAACTTTAATCTCAGTTTTGTACAAAGGACTCACAGTAAACACAAATGAACTACTATGTCCTACGTGCTTGTCGAATGATTTTCAAAAGATTCGAAAATATTGAAAGAGAAAATCAGGATTTCGAGAAAACAGCCACCACAGCAATGCATTGATATACCTACTTATAAATGATAAACATTACGTCAGTAGACTATAATTAGTTTATTCTAATGCGTTATGCCCTTTTTTGCTTAACTTTTCTGTAGTTTTGTAAGTAATAAAAGTGATGCAATCACAACCAATAAATTGTTTTATTTAAATGAAGAAGAGTAAAGATTTAACGACTCTTATCAATATTTTAAAGCCATGAAAGTATCTTTAATTTTTAGTCGTATCTTACTTATTATACTTATGTAGGTATAATAATTGCATACCGAACACATCAGATAACGTGTACAAAGTCTCAAATATATTAAAGCTCCTAAAAATGATTTCACGATCTAGCGAGTACTGCTACTGAACCAAAAAAATATATGTAATAGGTCGTATATACATACATATGTAAAAAATTAACCAACAAGCAGTTGCAAATTTATTTAACGCCATCTAAGAAATGGCTGATACCGTGTTTTTGATAAATTGGGTTGTTTCAGCGTTATCAGTGCATTGTTAATAGTATACGTATGTATCTACTAAACAAAGATACATAGCAGGGTCATGATAGAGAAAGTAGGAGTGCACAATATGTAGGTACAATAAATCGAAATATCTGTGGACTTGTTGAGATAGAAACGCGAGAATCATAAGCAAAGGTTGCAACGTGCTGCCAACTTGCGTTCATCACACGTTGTTGCCCTTTTTAAGTGCCGTATGCCAAGTTCTCTTGGAAACTTGGAATGGATAAATATTAATTGCCTACAGGTATTATTCAATTTGTCCTCTTTGGTGTATGTTTTGAAACCTGATTTTATTTTATGACATAGACAATTTCTTTCATCTATTTCCGTCTTCCTTCTTCTGAGATTACTAGAAAAAAGCGTCCTTGATGCAGTATTAAAGGTAAAATAAGGTTCTTAGGTTTGATAAAAATCTCTTCAGGCACAAAACTGATGACGTCACACTTGGGCGTGGTTTAAAAAATGACGCTATAAAAGTAGTAAAACGTCACAAAACTAAAAGTTTCTCAAAAAAAAGGCTAATGAGCAGGGTAGCGAATGGTTTCAGAATATGGATGTTAGTGTTAAAAGTGTTACTGCACTCATCACATAAAGTAAAATGATATAGAGGTTATGAAACATTGCCCTTCAAACAGGAACACATTTATGTTTTTCACGTTACTGCTTGGAAGTAGAATAACTGGCAAAGGTGTGGTACTTCCCTAGGCGGATTCTGCGAAGAGTCTTACTACTACAATAATGTTCGTCACACGTCGCGACCAAGCGTTCGGAAAGGTTTTATTACTAGGTATTACATCGTATTTCAAAATTCATAATCGAACGGTCTTTAACCCAAAAACCTCAATAACGCCAAAGAACCGCTCAGGAACAGTAATCCGAGACAAACTTACACACTCGGGTAAAGGATTTAAGTCAGTATGTCAGAAGCTCTCCGGGCGTGTGTCTGTACCCTGATAAGAATACGTAAGAGCATAAAAATAAAAGTTCACATCGAAGGAACAGGGAAAATGTCGCGGAATAATATTTGGGATTCCAGTTTTATTTGACTGCAGACCCTCTGCGAATGGAGACAGAGATTTCCCGAGATGGCCCTATCAAAAATTTATGGAGTAGCTACATAAAAGGACAACACTTAAGGACAGTTTCAATAAGTGTTCGGCCCCAAGCGGCCGTGTCTAACGATATCATCCAGGCCAATTGATACAAAACAACTTATACCTTTAAAGCGCTTAGCCCCTTTCTGAATATCCATCAATGTTTATATTTAACTAGCTGAGCCTGCGGTTTCACGCGGGTTTATTTTCCTCTAGTAAGAGGTGGTTAAATTTGCATTAGAACATCAACTATTTAGTTGTGTAAGCTTCGTCATAATCGGTTCAGCGGCTTCGGAGATAAGCCGAAACAAACAGACAGACAGAAAAAAGCTAAAAAAATATATTTTGGTATTTGTATCGTCTATACATTCATATGCATGTAGTAAAAAGCGGTAATTGTAATATTACAAAAATATACTTCAATTTTATTTATCTGTAAGTATATAGATACAATCACAGAAATCTAAATATTATTTAGATTTCTGTATGGTAATCTAATGTATTGGTAGACGTGTTGTTCACCAATACAGAACGGTGCTTCGAACATATTTGAACATGAAGAGTTGAAATCACTGCAATTCACTCGTCACCCAGAGAAAGTAGATAATAATTTATTTTATTGCCATATAATTTATCTGGAAACATAGGCCCTTAAAATCGGATTACAGTAATGTACAAACATTGCTGTTGGTAATACAATAACTGGCAAAGGTGTAAGATTTCCTTAAGCGGACAACGAGAGTCTTACTAAGGCAAAATCTTTGTTATGGTCCTAATATTACTTAGTAGCCATCTGGCCTGGCTTAGCCCGTTGTACATAATAGCACCTATAGTACTCAAGGATCACGTACAAATCCAACGGTGAAAGAATTTTTGAAATCGGTCCAACAGTTCCTGAGATTAGCGCGTTCAAACAAAACACCCTTATTCTCACCTTTATTTTAATCCTATCGACAATGTTTGTACTCTGCAACTTTATTCATAACTAGCTGTGCCCGGGAGCTCAACAAGCACTTTAATGGGATAAATAGTTGCCTATTTTATCTATCGTTTCTAATCACAATTTCATAGGCCAAGTTAAAACGTTTGAAATTTCGAATTGATAAAACTTGCCGGTGACAAATGCAAGAAGTAAAAAGTTGGAACTAGATTCGATTAGCGCACCAGTCAATGCCACTGAGGTATTTAACCAAGATTAATTCGAAACTACATGTTTTTTTTTCTACAGTGTCAAGGGATAAGACTATCAGGACATGTGCCTGATGGTAAGCAACATAGTGCCCATAACAGCACAGTGACACGGCGCTATTGGAACATGAAGAGTCCACATAGTTACCTAGCACTGCACTGCTCTCCTCACTCGGATGTTTGAATTATTGGTTAAATTTATTTAAAAAAAGACCCTTATTTTGACCGACCTTGAAGCTTCATTGGAACCTACGTAACATTACTGGTCAATGTCATCATATACCTATAGTATTAGAATAATCAAATAATATACCTACATAGATTTAGTACAGGGATAATGCAAGCCATTAAGAGATTATCTATCTCGAACATGGCACTCTACACTACGCGTCGAACAACACAAACAGGAATTGCATAATATTCCTACTGCACGTTGTATAATATAGACATAAATAGGTATGTAAACATACTTTGCGTAACCATAGTAACGCCTAGTTTTGGAGAGAAAGTTGCAATGTTTTAAACATTACTATTATTTGTTTAATTTTGGCCCGTGGTTCAGTTGGTAGCGAGTCTGCTGAATCGTAGGTTCAATAGGGAATATGCATGCATTTTTTTAATACTTTTAGTTCACTTTTTACATTATTATAACACAATTATAAAATATAAATATTGTTGCAAATGTTCAAATTGATTTTTAAAATAATATTTAAAACATCGGTAAAATTTGACCTGTTTGAACGCGCCGGCGTTCCCGCGCCTGGCATGACGTCACAGGCCACGCTATGCGTTAATTTACTTCAAGTCTACAAGTGTTACAGTTACTATGTACCGATTTTTGCTAGCTATTAAAACGATGGAAAAAGCTAGAAAAACATTTTATATGTATCGCCTTGTACTAAAGTGCAAAATCACTATGAGAAGTACACACGATAAAATATTTTTTGCTGTTCCAAGAAATGCGAAAACACGAAAACAATGGTGTAATGTAATGATAAGAGATAGTATCTTTTCACACATGCACATAAACAGCCCACTAAATGTTCCCACTGCTGGGACTCGGGGCCTTCTCTCGCAAGGAGAGAGTCAAGGCCATAATCCACCACGCTGGCCCAGAGCGGCTTGGTGGATGACACATGACTTCAAAAGATTCTAGGTACATGTCGGTTTCCTCAAGATGTTTTCCTTCACCATTTGAAGTTAGCGGCATTACGCACATGACTTCTAAAAGACAGTGGTGCGCGTGGTTTTGAACCCGGGGTCTCCGGATCGGCAGTCGCCGTTCTCCTGACTAGACCAGCCGTAACTTATCAACATTGAAGTATCTATTCAACATTGTTTAACTCTTTATAGAACTTGATTAAGTGGTTATCTGTGTCACTTACCATCCTACAATTATTTTTTACTACAGACAAAAAACTGTTAGTATATAAAGTTTTTGGCACAAGGCTCTGCTTAGGTGCACTGTAAATTTCCTTTGCTTTTATGAATTTCAAGCTTGAACATAGCCTACTGCTAAATCACTTTATGATACTCGTTCAGATCTGTAACAAGTATGCTTACTTGTTACTGATTTTTTTTGTCCATTTCAACATGATTTTTTGTTGTCAAAATTCATGACAAAAATATTTAACATAATTAACTTAATGAATATGAGTAAAATTATTAGTTCTAAATTATTATAATATAGGCAGTAGAACAGCAGTTTCCATGTTCCAATATTATTTATAGGTATACGTACCGTATAAGTACCTACTACTGATTGCATAAACTTTTGGCTAAAAACCTATGTATAATTATTTAGCCATAATGGCAAGACATTAAAGATTCTACGAAAAAAATATCAAGCCAATTTAAACTACATGCAAATTCCTTATTCCCGCCCAGGACGAATAAATGCATTTTTGAAGTGAAAACTTATTTTGGGGCACCACAAACGGATTTTCCGAATTGAACTCAGGCGTCACGTTCGTAACTGAAAGAAATCTTCGGGTAAACTCGGATGATCTAGATGGCCATGGTCATGGCCACGCCCTCCGGTTTCACCCGCGTAGTTTCCAAAGTGAGCTATTACTTTTCACCAACGATCTCAATACACAGATGTGCCCTCCCAAACTTCAGGGCGCACGGAATCATGTAATCGTTGGGAAGAGTGAGCTCACTCTTTCCGTTTTAGTCGGTTGCAGGAAGCGGTGGGCGCCGGACGTTTTAACCTATTAGTTGTCAACAACCAAAATAAGTAGAACCACAGCATATCTCGCCGCTAGCGATTATAGGGATCAAGTAGGTTGGCTGTTTGTAAACCCCTTACGAAACACACAGAGACGCAGTTTATTACCAATTTCAAGGTGCTCAGGGCACATCCATTGGTTTATATCGATGGTTTTCACTTCTATCGGCAGTCTCTATGACTGCCATTTTTTTTAAAAATTAAGTTGGGAAACAAAACATTTAGAATTAAACTCGAAACTAATTCAAGGCGTAGTGGCTAGAACGTATGATTCACAATCGTGAGGTCGTCAATTCGAATTCCGCCTGCACTCATGAGTCTTTTTTACCAGTGCAGGTTTACAAGTTTACCAATGGCGTTAGCGGTGAAGGAAAAAATCGTGTGATTACAATCACGAATATTTAGAGATCACGCGTCATCCACCAATCCACACTGGGCCAGCGTGGTGGATGATGACCTAGACTCTCTCCTTGCGAGAAAAGTCTCTGAGTCCCAGCAGTGTGAGCATAATATCTAATAGCCATGATGACAAAATAAATCCTAATTAGTCCGTCAGTTTTATTATTAAAAAAGTATTGTACACGTATTTTATTCTGGTTTCACAAACAATAACAGAGGAAGACACAGTGCTCAGAAGTTTCGAGTGACGTCACGTCATTGTAGGTACGATTACGATTTTTATGTAGACATGTCACAACTGCCCACCCCGGAAGTTTGATGATCTATAATTCTTTGTCGATTTTTTATAATTTTATCCTGTGTCCCATATTTTCCATAACATCGTTTAATCTTAGTATTTTTACGAAATTGCCTTAAAATATTTTTCACAAATAGGATTCGCCCAGCAGTGGGACAACTCAGGTTAAACTAAAAAAAAAAAAAAAAGGATTCGACTTTATTGCGATCTTAAATACCATATACTTTTTTTTTTTAAATGGGGCAGAGCCTTTATTAACAAAACTAAAATACAATGAGAACTACACTACGCTACATACCTAACAACTACTTACACTAAGCACACCTGAATTATCCATATACTTAGATTTGTATTGATCAAATAATTATATACTATCTTATTTTAAAAGTTATAGAAAGTAATGGTAGGATGATAGAAATATGATTTTAAGTACTAGCAATTTGATCTGTGTTTCTCAAACTCTCAATGTTGCATTCAAGACATTTATACTTCTTTTCATCAAATTATTCTTATTAAGGACGCGCCAATTTTTCTTACATACCTGCCCTATTTTTCTCCTGCCCATATTGTAAAAATGCCCATTACCATTATTTTCAAGTATGCATTAATTTTACTCTATTTATTTTTGTCATTAATTTGGAATTTTTAATTGTAATGTAATTTGATTTTAATGTAATGTATTATTTAATTATTATTGTAATGGGATCTTAAATTGACGTCTGTTTTTTTAAAATTATTGACTTGTATTGGTAATATTTGAATATCTTGAATATTATGACATGTAACTACTCGTTATCAATAAAAGAGTAAGAGTATGACTAAAGAACTCCAAGAAAAAGGTTTCTTGTGTAGTAACGAGTTGAGAGAAATTCGCAAACCTCTAAATACGTGTTCCAAATTACGCTGTTTACTATCAAAAGCTTGTATAATTTTCAGTCTAAAATGCCATACATTTTGTGTTATTTTGATCGAAACTTTTGTATGTGTTTCCAGAATATTACAGCATAGTGTTATGATCAGTTTTGGGTAATACGAGGACAAATTAACCGAGATTTAATTATTGTTAAAAATAAAATGAACGTTTTCATATAAGGAAACATCTAAATTACTTTTCTAAGTCACTGGTTCTAGTGTTACATTCTTCTCCGAACTCAAATGCTTTGCCTTTCCTTTTATTACGTGGGAGAAATAAATGTACGTATGCCCGCCATACTCTCATTATGGAATGAGAGGAGATCTCCATCTACCCTCATTTGGGCTTCAAAAATCGCAGGGTGACCAACACTACAAACAACACTAACCATATCAGGTTTCTCCAAACTCAGTGCGCTATGCACACATTTATTTATTAGAGGCTTCCGCGACGCCGATAACCGTAAACCGGGTAGTTTTCGGTTATTGGCATCGTGGTCATCGCGTCGTTGTTGAAATATATACCTATGTTTTTTTATTTTCCAATGCTTCCCGAACCATTCTTGCGTAGTAATGACATTCGGTAGAGAGAACCTTCGGGTCGTGGATCTCGATCCAATGACCAATTTTAGCATCAATCAGATGTTCAGCAATTGCAGATTCTTGTGTCTGACGATTTTTTACAGCGGCAATGTGTTGATTGTTCCAAGTCCCAGCAGTGGGAACATATATTTGGGTGTTTATGATATCCATACATTTAGCCTTGTTTTGCGATGAAAATTTAAAAGGGCAAGCAATGAAAGGTACTACAAACTATCTTGTAAAACAAAGGTTGAGAAATGCTGGTCTGTCATATTGAGAGTGACATTGGTTTGTTTACCTTATATTCACAGACATTTGGAATGAGGTTGTTATATTTTTGACCCAGTCATCGTCCCAATTCAACATGTCAGGTATTAATTACAATGTATTAACTGGTTTTATAAATATTAATGTCATAAATACGGTTGTTTACCTCAGACCAACTTCCTCAAAGCTGTTTACCTACTTACTGCAAGGCAGGGAAAGTAGAGATGGGGTAAACTATGAAAAGTTCAAATGACGTTCTCATACACATAAACAAACATATTAACTACATTTATTCATATTTAATATACTTTCCGTATTTTAATCGTCGTTGTACATTGTGAACACTTCGTGTTATAGAGTAGAAAACGTTGCGTTTTGAAACAGACATCAAGATGTATGAATTGTGTCTGTATTCGAAGCGGTGTATTAAGCTTGGTTGGATATTGTTACGCTTTGACCGAGCTCGGGTGAGTAACTCGTAAAAATGCAAATCAACCGATTGGACTTGACTTGATTAATTTAAAATGTTTTCCATAATAAATATCTTCTACCTTGTTGTATTTTTGAAGTGAAAACTTCTTTAGGCGCGCCTAGACAGATTTTTCGTGGACTGTGAATTGAATTCATTCGTCACGCTCGGGTATGATAAGAAATCTTCGGGTAAACTCGGGACCATGGCTATTGGCCATCTAGAAATACGTCAGCCAATGGGAAATGCTGAAAGGGTGTGGACAGGCCATCATGGCATGGCCATCTAGAAACGCATCAGCCAATGGGAAATGCTGACGCATTTGTAGATGGCCATGTCAAGATGGCGGCCACGTCCTCCGGTTACACCCGTGTAGTTTCCAAGGTAAGCTATCAAATTCTGAGTTATAAGTTTTCACTTCTATAGAAGTGCCTATAGGCAGTTCCTATGACTGCCAATTTTTAATGAATTCCCTGCAACTTTGTGACTTCGATCCACTGGGCCGTAGTGGCGTGCTGGTTGGAACGTTTGATGTCACAAGCATGAGGTTGTAAATTCGAATCCCATGTGCCCCTCGGAGTATTTTTCCTAGAAAAAAAACGGATTCATGCTCGACTTGAAGACACCAAGATTGTATCCGTCGGGAAAACTCACTTTACTCTATTTAATACAAAAAAATGGCAGTCATGGAGATTGCCAATAGAAATGAAAACCTATAACGCAGAATTTGATAGCACACTTTCAAAACATTGTCGTCTAAATAAGTCTGGTCAATGAGCTCAATTCACAAGCCCACGAAAAATCAGTGTGTGGCGCGCCAAAAGAAGTTTTTAAGAATTAAAACAGAATTCGTACTACTAACTGAAGGCGTATTCAGGTTTAATATTTACGTTAGAATAAAATGTTTTCGTTTGACTTCCTTTGTCACGTCGTTCATATAATATTTATCGTTCGCATAACAAAGAAATCCCATTTTGAGGCAAACGGCGAAGTAGTTCGACATTTGAATTTCCCCTGTGTAAATGTTTAACCTACGAACAATTTTGCTTACAGAACAATAATTCTGATCAAAATCACCAGTAAAATCTACACTGCAAAGACTTTTGTAATCGAAACATTGAATAGGTACATATTATTTTCACTGCAAAGTCTACAATAATATTTACCTACGGGTGAGATCTATTGTCATGTAGAGTCGATATCGTAAAATTGTTAACACTATAACACTTCCAGGGACCTTAGACGAAAATATTCATTATTAACACACCTATGTGTAAGCGCTTTTAGCAGTCGTCGTTTGGTTTTCAAAATCTTTAAGTCGCAATTAAACGTAATAATTTGAAGTTACACTTATTTTCATGCGTTTGGAAAAAACACTTAGAATTTTTAAGAATAAGCATGCAGACAGACAGCAAAAAACGACATGATGAATTTTGCTTACCGTTACTTACCATACTTACCGTTTCTATAATATCACTTGGTTCGCGGGTCACACCGTTGTGTGCAGGTGAAACACGGTGCAATAACAGTCAAGCTCGACAAAGTGCGATTGGCATGGGAAGGAAGCTTCCGTCGTCGCTACGCGGTTTCTACCGGATCGAGGTGTCTTTACAACGTTGATTTGCATGCCAACTGTGAATATGAACACTGTCACAAGAAATAAAATATGCATTTGTAAAATCATATTTTACATTTAAATCGCCTGAAGCAACTTCAGAGATGCACTGGAATCGTATACGATTGGTGAAAGAGGTACTCGAAACTGAGTCAAATTTAAGTGAAACGTTAAAAGAGACTTTTCAAATGATTTCAATAAAGAATGGAGTTGTCATATCCTCGGGTTTTTATACATTTTACTGATTTTACTCATATATTCCTGAACCGATTTTGATTTGTTTTTCTTTAACAGTGGAAACTACACTGCACTGGACTGGACCACTGGTGGTAAGTAATTATTATTCAGTTTACATTGTTTTATTTTTAAGAGATGTGTCAATCAAGTACAAGCCAATTCAAATAAACCAATGATTATTGAATCAGGATTTGCTATCTTTATTTTTAAAAGGGATTTGTTAATATGTTTTGGCCTTCCTCATAACATGTGACTTAAATACTCAAAGACGCAGGGTTGAAGCTGAAACCGGTTTATTACATGAATCGCTACATTTTCGGGATCAAAGTAGGTAGAGTATAGGTAAATCTCTGCTTTTGGTCTACTGATTGTTGACGTGGATGTATTTTGGGGAAAAGTACTCACTACTAGTTTCTAGCTCACCTAAATACATACTATAATTTGAAGTCCAAGATTCCTGACTTTCTATAATTTGAAGTATTTAGTACGTACATATATACCAGCCGTTAATATACATAGTACGTACTCAAACGTGTACGGTACGACCAACTTATCGATGGGATGTAGCGATGGTGCTACGACAGAAAAGTGTTGCCACCTATTACAAAAATTAAACAACTTCTGTATTATTCAAAACTCGTAAGTCAGTAGTTCCGCTTTTGGTCTATTTACAGGTAAGTTGGCGGCACTGTATACTCACAGACGTGTCGATTGTCAATAAAATTTCTTATAGTGAGTGCGCGCATTTAGAGTGCGCGCAATTTAACTCTGCAGCACGTAGCAAAATATGGAACTAATTGACGCGCTGTCATCTTCTTGTTTACTTCAGGTGACAAGAATTTGTTTATGTTCGATGTTTTTATTCATTTTTAAAGTAATTAATTGCTTTAATTATGTCGAAAGTGATTAAAAGTACTGGCCGCGCCTGGCTCTTGAAAATCCATCGTGGTTGTTGAAGATGAACGAGACAATAACGGGCCAAAAGTGCCGTTTTCCAAAAGCAGAGCTATTTGACAGGTAACATTTAGGGATACCATAGCAATCAAATCTCCAGCTATTATCGGCATATTTTTAAGCTGAGGCTTTATTTTTGAGGTTTGATTGTTTTCATCGCCAATATCAATACCCGTGGGAAATAAATGAGTGCTTAAGACCGAATGTGAGAAACTTGTCATAAATGTTTTTTTTTCAATTCTATACAAATCAAAATAGGAAACACAATGACCCAGCAGTGAAGAGCAGCTGATTGTATCTTTCTCGCTCGGGTACACTCGGCGGTCCCACGTTCACCCGATCGAGCCCTTCACCTGACAGTCTTCATGGATGCTCTTTAATCATTTACTCTGTATTAATTACTGTATTTTTATTATAGGCGTTCAGAACGTACAGTCACGTGGTAATGAACAACGCATTATACCACTGTACTCAGATAAGTAAAGCGGCTACAATGAGCAATGTAAAATCAGAACGTCAAAGTCTTAATCTATCTATCAATTAAATATATTTCGACGATTGTTGTACAAACCGCAGTTACTCGAATAAAGAGGCAAAAAGAAGACCCACAATACCAACTAGAATGACTGTTAAAGGAACATGGACAAGAAGTTTAGCGGTTACTGCCGTGATTCATCGTGATTTTAACCCTATTGAAATGAAACGAAAATATGAAAGAAGATGATCCTATAGAAGCCATTGACCCATTAAAAGAGCATTATACGCCAAATTTTGAAATAGTGTTATTTATGGTCTCAATAAAAGATTTACAAGTTATAATTAAATTCTTGTTATTTCGTTGTTGGTGTAGGTTGGTAATGACAATTATTTTATAGTGTAATAAACTATAATAAAGTTCTCCTGGTGGTAAGAGACTGAGACAGCCATTAACCTGTGCCAATGATACTTGGTTACGAGTATACTGAACCAAAAAAGCACGGCAACGGCGTTCATTACTTCGAGACATTCGTTCTAGAGTCTCAGTTGTCCTGTATCTTATATGTGTAGTTATATTGCTTGCCTGAAAAATCGCTTCCCTTACCTGTTTTATGAAGTTGAAAGTTCTCAATGAACGGAGAGGGAACTTATTAGCTAGACCTGGCAACATTAGGTACGCCACCAGTCGCGCGTAGAGTTATATTGCGCGCACTATATTAGTCAGTTTGCATTCCAAACGTTAGTAATGTTGATATTTCATTGGTGCTATTAAAATGTATCTAAAAAAGTTAAAGTCTTTCCGTAATTAAAAAAAAATCTATTGTCCAAGCTGTGGAGGATGATCAGTTGAAAACAGATGTCGCTAAACGATTTGATATTTTAACCATCAATATTGTCGATGATAAAGAAAGATTATGTATCTACAACTTCTTTAGTTAATACGTACTTGTGAATAATTAAATTAAATAGTTAATAAGAATAATAAATAAATAAAAATACATACATTTTTAATAAACTCTTATTCATCCGATTCCTTCTGTCATCTACGTTTTTAAACTCTTATTAATTTGAACTCTTGATAATTTGAACATTTTTAGTCCTTTGTTTGGTTTATTTCTTTCCACATCACATCATCACACATAAAAACCTATAAGTACTTCGAGTATATTATAACATACTTTATTTTTTCTGTAAGCCTGGTGGCGTTTAAATAATCTTTTTATTGATTTTTCCTACATCGATAAATAGATTAACACTTTATTGCCATTTAATTTGAAAATCAACAACAAAACAAACATAATCTAAAAAAGTAGCATTTACCGCCTTTATTAGTAAAAGCGAACTCTTTCAGGCGTTCGTAGGGATGAGAGGGAATGAGAGATTTCAGAATAGAAAGACGTACAAATAAAGAGATATATACCTACACAAGAGGAGGTTGTCAAACACTTTGTAAACTTCTTTCTGGAGACGGTAAAATAAGATTGACACCGAGTTTATCTCCGTCAGGCTGTCACCTGTGTACTTTAATTTTTCCCCAAATAAAAACTTCGCTAAGCAAGACTGATAGGCAGTAAGAAAAAGTCGGAAAAAATTCCTAAAGATATGAGACAAGAGAATGACTTGTATATTTAATTGTTTATAGACGTTGTCGTAAATTAGTGGTTATCGTCGAAGTCATGATAATATAACAATATTGTACAACTCTAATTAATATTAACGAAATTATCTGTTCGTATCTTACCTACTTGTCGTAATTAAGAGTATGTGTATGTGCAGTTATTATAAGTCTTTCATGTTATTACAGCCTATTTATCGGATTTAGAACAATGAAATGCAGATGAAATAAGCCTTTGTTTGTCTTATAGGTGATTTTGACGTGACAACGTCTTATAAATTGGTTTGCCGGGTGACACTTCAAGAAACTGCGTTACGCTCCGCTCACGTTATGCGCTCACAATGAGAGCGAGTGAGAGGGACGCGTGCCTTTCACTTTTTATGTCTGTCTCTCTCGCTCTTAGGCGGGCTAACCACTCAAAGTCGTTGTCACGTAAAACTTTCGCCCGTATACCGACTTTACAGGCTACCAATTTTTTTTTTTATTTAGAAGGAAACCCTTCCCGTGAAATTTAAATAACACGGTAACACCAAAATACCTTATTGGTATCGGTGCATTATTAGAAATCCAATACTGTTTTGTTTTAGTATTTTTATTCACCTGATATTTATCGTGGGTGAAGTATAAAACGTTGTCATACAAAAATTTGACAATCGTTAGTTGTCAAAGTGAAAAATAGGCGAACCGTTGGTTAGCAAGTGATAATCGGCTAATTTTTTTTTTGCGCAAAGGCAGGATCCCAGCATATGCCTATCTTCTTCTACTTAGAATAAAAGCGCAATACTCAAATTATCACGTAAGCACACGTATGATATTATATTACGAATACTTACACGGGATAATATTCTCCGTGTTGCGCTCACACCGTTCTGAAGAGAGCCCGGATTATCACACCCTCCCCTGATTATGATTAAGCGCCGCGAAAAAAGTGTAGCAGAAATAAAATTAAAATTACATTCTTGCGTTTATTTGAGTTTACACCCTCTGAACAGATTTTAAATAAAACAATTCTTCGAGTAATTAACGTCTTGCATCAGCGACCTTACCTCGTGGGAGAAAGCTCTGAATCCCAGCCGTGGGAACATTTAGTGGGCTGCTTATGATGCAGGTGTACTGGGTATCTGTATAATATAATATGATTATCTATTTTGTTTACTTATTTGTATTGAACATCCAAATATAATGATAAGGATGAAATTATCGCTTAGACGTAAACATTTTTTTTTAATCTTATGCCACGCAGGTGGATGAAATGGAATTTTATCACTCAATAATTTATTCTTTGATTAAGCTAAACTGGTTCCGGTTTCGCTCGGATAATAATATAATAAACTAATAATTTAATTATAATATATAGATCCGGAGACCCCGGGTTCAAACCCCACACGCACCACTGTCTTTTCGAAGTCATGTGCGTAATGCCGCTAACTTAAAACGGTGAAGGAAAACATCGTGAGGAAACCGACATGTACCTAGAATCTTTCGAAGTCATGTGTCATCCGCCAACCCGAACTGGGCCAGCGTGGTGGATTATGGCCTTAACTCTCTCCTTGCGAGAGAAGGTCCCGAGTCCCAGCAGTGGGAACGTTTAGTGGGCTGTTGATGATGATGAATAATTTAATACACGTTGGACACGAGCGGCTTCCATAATATTGCCATCACGATATTTTACTTCACTGTTAACGCCAGTTGTGATGACAAACTTTTTGTAACAAAGTTAGAGTAAGCTTCTAGAAAATGATGATAAAGCTAGGATAAAATATTTAATAAAAATGTGTGTATGCTTGTATGTAAGGAATAACTATTGAATAATTTTAATAATTAAAATGAAAAATATTATAAATTGAAAATAGCTAACGCAGCGACACGACAGTGACAAATATGCGTCTGAAGGAATAGTATCCATGGTCAAGAATGATTTAAAAAATACATTTTCAAAAGTCTTCTAAGCATGGCCATTTGGCCATCTAGATTATCTAGCTTAATAAATAAAATATTGTAAGCATAGTCATGTAGAAATGCGTTCAAAGTAGGTTCCAAGCTGACCAGAAGATTTCTTTCATTTACGAACATGAAGCTTGAGCTCAATTCACAGCTCACGAAAATCTGCGTGTGGCGTGCCGAAATAAGTTTTCACTTCAAAAATGACATTGTTCCATAAAATACTAGGACGTTTGTAACTCCATCGCGTCGGAACGTCTGAACGGATCGTATTGAAGCTAGTTAAATTATGTATACCTAGTCTAGAATAGCACGTAGACTACTTTTTAACATGGGACAATAACGAGAACGTGAACTGCATGAGTACAACCGCAAGGCGCTGTTAGTTTGTGATAAATATAAAATAATAGTCATTTATCTGCGATTTTTAGGGTTCCGTAAAACGTAAAAACGGAACCCTTATAGATTCGTCATGTCTGTCTGTCTGTCTGTCTGTCTGTCTGTCTGTCTGTCCGTCCGTATGTCACAGCCACTTTGTGTCGAAACTATGAGAACTACACTGTTGAAACTTGGTAAGTAGATGTATTCTGTGAACCGCATTAAGATTTGAGCAAAAAAATTAAAAAAAAAGAAAAATTTTTTGAGTTTCAGTTCTCAGTATGGGGATACTGAGAACTGAAACTCAAAAAATTTTTTTTCATCAAACCTACACGTGTAGGGTGTCTATCGATAGGTCTTCCAAAATGATGTTGAGGTTTCTTAAATCATTTTCGTATACACTGAATAGTTTGCGCGAGACACACTTCCAAAGTGGTAAAATGTGTCCCCCCCCCCTCTAACTTCTAAAGTAAGGGAATGAAAAATCTAAAAAAAATATATGATGTACATTACCATGTAAACTACCAACGAAAATTAGTTTGAACTCGATTTGATGGGTAGTTTTTTTTTAGTACGTCATAAATACACTATTATTGAAACTTTGATCAAAGTTACAACGAACTACAAGAACTATGTGTACTATGTATATTATGATACTTGCTGCAACGGAACCCTTCATGGGCGAGTCCAACTCGCACTTGGCCACTTTATTATTTTCAAACTTTGAAAATGTATGTACCTATACTTGTGTAGGTACGAGTACTCCGGTGTTTACTAAATTTTATTCACTAATTGACAAATAAATTGCTCATCTATACTAATATTATAAAGAAGTAAAGTTTGTGTGTTTGTTAAATTGTAAGGGGTAATCTCAGGATCTACTGAACCGATTTAAAAAATTCTTTCACCAATAGAAAGCCACATTATTGCTGAGTGTCATAGGCTCCGAGCAAAGCCGGAACGGGCCGCTAGTTTATGAATAAAGTAAAAGTACTTACATACTTTAAATTTTGACTTTTACTTTGAAGGGATTCGAACCGACAATTGTGAAATCGAACGTTCTCGCTACTAGGTCACCACTGCTTAAAAAAATACACCTTCATAGTACAGAATACATTGCAAGAACATTTGTTAGGAAATTTAATATTTTTTTCGTTTATCCTAGCCAATGTATTATCCATCGAGTATCTATTACGTAAACACAGGTTGCAGACAGACCTCGCGGCCAGGTGCCTTTTACAGCCGTATTTGTCATCGCTCCGGAGTAGTAGCTACACCGAAATGTTCACATTTGTCATACGCTACTATATTTATCTACTATTCATGACTTACACTGGCAAAACTCTTAGCTAACTGTGATAAATTAAGCCATACAAAAAGCGTCTGTGCTTAACTATATATTGCAGTTGGATGAGTCCTACCACCAGGTTATGCCTATTTTGGCACATACATACCATAATTACATAGGAAAATAAAATGTAAGATTTAGGTATGTGTGTAACAGGGGTACGGAAAAAGATGCAATGTATGATACGTATCGTCAAATTTAGCTTTTAAACTTTCGTGATTTTAACACCTATTGAAACAGTGGCTTCGCTTGTGGTACATAATATAGAACTCAGGAATCACATATCTAACGGTGAACGAGTTGTTGAAATCGGTCCCGTAGTTCCTGAAATTAGCGTGTCCAAAATAAAATAATCTTCAGATTTGCCATATAAGTATGGATAAGTAAGTATACATTACCAAAACGTTAGAAGGTAATAAATTGAGTTTTTGTTGCCTTTTGGGACATCTCTCGATCTACATAATTACAATTATTTTTTTTAACTTTTATAGGATTATATTTAATCGCCATCTCGCCTAATATTAAGCGACGCTGCGGTCTACGATGGAGCGTGCTTAGCTAGAAGAAACCGATTCACGCTCGATTTTAATTTTATCGACGGATTTTGGACTTGTCTTGTCCATTTCACCGAAAAGATTTGTAAATAAGACATGAAATTTATCGAGCAAGTACTCAACAGGAAAATAACGTACAACAAATGTTCAATGACACATCAAGTTTACTTGATATTTATAAATAAGCTTTCATCTTATTTTTGAATGAGAATAAAGAAGGGATAGGAATAGTGAGTGAGGGTCGTTTTGTTCTTGGAAGTTTTTATACTGTGCTCAGGGAACATAACGGGCACCTGCGCCCTCATCTACATAATGTGGACAAGTCGTTGAACTCCGCTGGACACTTTCGGGACTCGGCGAATCCGAGACGATGTTTTGTCTTGAATCGGAAATCTGATAGAGTTTTCATAAACAATTTTACTTTCAGTTAAACTTATATGTATATTAGATACGTCAAAACTTACAGTTAAACAACAATCTAACGAGAAAACAAAAACCACCAAGGTAAGAGTCCCCTTAATTAAAAAATACCGGCTACTTCATGAAACTATAATGTTTTAAAAGAGTTAAAAAGTTGAACATTCTGAATTGTTCAAAACTAAAAATGATTGTTATCAAATTTAAGAAATTTTAAGAAAATAACAACAATCCGTACATTTATTGTGAATTCATAGATTTTGATGATGAAACAATGATGTCCAGATGGCGAATGGTGCGTTCACTGTGTAGGGTTGAACGATTTCTCCTGCCTTTTAGTCTGCAACCTTTTTAGGGCTCGTGACAGTCGTGACCCATAGTTTGGAAAACAGCAATCTAACAGATAACCAAAACAAGAGAAGTTGTAAGTAGATTTCAAGGATCTCTTTCAAGTCGAGTCTGAATTGGGTTCTTAAATGCACTCGATCGTGTAATGTTAGGCGAGATCGTAGTCCCGCTTAAACTTATCAATGATTAAACTATATTCCAACTATCTATTGTTTTGTCCTGAATCAAAATCAAATAGAGTTTTCATAAAAATGAATTTACTACCAGTGTTCTTGTTTTCAAATTAATAAGTAGAACGAAACGATGACGTAGCTATGTATATTATTAAAAGTTACAGTCAATGTAATGTAAATCTAACAGGAAAAAGTCAAGACGACGCGTGACCAAAATGTTTAAGCTTTGACATTCAGCGTGGTAACGCCGTCAGAATGCTGGGCACACTTTCGACTGGTAGTGGGCTTGATTATCTTTAGATATTCATTAGTCTATGAATAATTCAGTTTTGTTTTAAATAAAGAGTGATGAGACGAGCAGGACATTGGCCTGATGGTAAGCAACATGCCTGCCACATAACAGCACATTGACACGCAGCTATTGGAACATGAATTATCCAAACAGATCAGATGTGCTTAGTGTAAGTAGGTACTATGTAGTTAGATCTGCGTAGTGTAGTTTTCACTGTATTTTCTCCGCCCGTTTAAAAAGCTATCTATCTGTGATATATACCTATAGTGCTCGCAGTATAAGTCTGCGCGCGACTGGTGGCGTACTTAATGTTGCCAGGTCAAGCTAATAGGTTCCCTTCCCGTTCAGTGGGAACGTACAACTTCATAAAACAGGTACGGGAAGGGATTTTTCAGGGAAGCAATTTAAGTAACTACACGACAACGAACGAATGTCTCGAAGTAATGAACGCCTTTGCAGTGCTGGTTTGGTTCAGTATGACCAAGTATCATTGGTAATTGGTACAGGCTGTCTGAGTCTCTTACCACCAGGAAAACTTTATTATAGTTTATTACATTATAAAAAACTGTCATTTTCAACCTACACCAACATCGAAATAACAAGAATTTAATTTAAACTTGTAAATCTTTTATTGAGACCATAAATAACACTATTTGAAAATTTGGCGCATAAACGTTCTTTTAATGAGTCATTGGCTTCCATAGAATCATCTTCTTTTTTCATTAGGGTTAAAATCACGATGAATCGCGGCGGTAACCGCAAAAGTTCCTGTCCATGTTCCTTTAATAGTTATTCTACTTGGTATTGTGGGTCTTCTTTGTGCCTCTTTATTCGAGTAACTGCGGATTTGTCCTACAATCGTCGAAATCTATTTCATTTTTCTTAAGCCACTTTTGGCTTTCTTCTTTTACATTGCCCATTGTAGCCGCTTTATTTATCTGAGTGCAGTGGTATAATGCGTTGTCCATTACCACGTGACAGTACGTTCTGAAACGCCTACAATAAAAATACAGTAATGAATACAGAGTTAAGGATCAAAGAGCATCCAAGCTAACGTTGAAAAAAAATCAAGTAAAATTTCTTTGGCGCACCGCTGTTAGGTGAAAGGGTCGATCGGGTGAACATGGAACCGCCGAGTGTACCCGAGCGAGAAAGATACAATCAGCTGATCTTCACTCCTGTGTCACTGTGTTTTCTATTTTGATTTGTATATTATGAAAAAAAACATTTATAACTAGTTTCTCACATTCGGTCTTAAGCACACACATTTTTTCCCACGGGTAAATTGGCGATAAAACAATCAAACCCAAAGCCACACCGCAACCTAAAGCCTCAGCTTTAAAATATGCCGATAATAGGTGGAGATTTGATTGCTATGGTATCCCTACATGTTAGTTGTCAAATAGCTCTGCATTTGGAAAACTGCACTTTTGGCCCGTTATTGTATCGTTCTTCTTCACAACCACGATTGATTTTCAAGAACCAGCCACGGCCAGCACTTTTAATCACTTTCGGCATAATAAAAGGTATTAATTATTTTGGAAATTAATAAATACACCAATTGTAAACAAACTTTTGTCAACTGACGTAAATAAGAAGTTGACGGCCTGTCATATAGTTCCATATTTTGCTACGCGCAGAGTTATATTGCGAGCACTATACCTACATGCGTGTGTTTTATCTCTACATTATGGTATCAATTTAGATCTCCAAAGTCGATTTTGAGATTGTTTGATTAGTATGTCACAACTGGATTAATTTATAATTTATTAGATACTATCACAATATTGATATGAGAGTTGCGAATGTATCTTTTAATGACCTAAGCGATTAGTGTTGAGATAGTCTAATCGATGATATTCCTATGATCGGTACTTACCGATTATTCAAAACATTTATCCTAGTAGTTAATATCCTCATTAATTTTATAAAAAGACTAGCTGAGCCGGCAAACATAGTTTTGCCATATAAATTATTAATACAAATTTTAAAAATCTAACTTTGGGAACCCTATACTTTATTAACAAAATTAAAAGTTTATTTTTATAAAACTAAATTATAAGACTTGCCATAGTTTTACATTTTTTTTTAATTATAAGCTCCGGGAAATTTTAATCGAAATAAAGTGAAAAACATTCACAAAAAGACGATAGTTGATCAGTTATCTAGCGGGATGAAAAATGATTAAATATCTAAAATGGCTATTAAAAAAATAGGGGTTGATGATAAAAGGGTAAAATATAGGGTTGTATGTATTTTTTAATGCCACATTATAAAAAAATAAAATAAATTGTCAAAAAATAAAATTTAGGGGTGAACAACCCTTGTCACTTAGGGGTATGAAAAATAGATAGTAGACGATTTTCAAATCTACTGAATATGCACATAAAATTTGGCAAAAATCAGTAAAGCCGTTTCGGAGGAGTAAGGTAACTAACATTGTGACACGAGAATTTTATGTATAAGACTAGCGGGCCGTTCCGGCTTTGCTCGGATCATAACCTAGACACTGTCTGCAGCGCCATCTACCGGTGTTAGGAATTTGTGAATCTAAACCGTCCTCGAATCCACTTGTACACACACAAAAAAAAACATTCAAATCGGTCCCGCCGTTTAGGAGGAGTTCACTGTCAAATGATTAAATTACTAAAATGGCTATTAAAAAATAGGGGTTGGTGATAAAAGGGTAAAAAATTAGGGTTGTATGTATTTCTTAATGCCACATTATAAAAAATAAAAACAACAGTTTTGGTCCAAAAATTAAAAATAAAATTAGATGTGAACAGCCCTTGTCACTTAGGGGTATGAAAAATAGATAGAAGCCGATTCTCACACCTACTGAATATGCAAATAAAATTTAAAAAACCAGTAAAGCCGTTTCTGAGGAGTAAGGTAACTAACATTGTGACACGAGAATTGTATTTATAAGACTAGTGATCCGCCCCGGATTCGCACGAGGTACAATAACTTATAGCATTCAGATATCACTTATCTAAATTATTTTTTTTTTTTTTTAATTATAGAGTGACGAGACGAGCAGGTCATGTGCCTGATGGTAAGCAACATGCCTGCCACATAACAACACAGTGACACGCAGCTATTGGAACATGAAGATTCCAAATCATTACCTAGCACTGCACTGCGCTCGTCACCCAGAGATCTAAGTTGTTATATCTCTAAGCCCTGTAATTTCACTGGAAACATTGCCCTTCAGACCGGAACACAGTAATGTTTGCACATTACTGCTTGGCGGTAGAATATTTGGCAAATATTTGGTTATATCCAACGGTGAAAGATTTTTTTTGAAAACGGTCTAGTAATTCCTGAGATTAGCTTGTTAAATTCTTTGCAATATTAGTATAGATATTTAAAAAAGTTACTGGCAAGTGATTGTAAATTATAGGACCAATGAAAAGCGTAACTACTGTTTGCTAGTAGTGCTGTGCTATGCTTACGCATTCTGATGTTATGTGTGTGACGCTCTCCCTTTAAACCAGCCAAACAATTGCCCTTCGAAGAGGCCAGTTTATATAATCCTATACCTTTAAACGAGCAATTCTTATTGATATTTATATAATATATATACCAGCGGCCCATTCCGGCTGCGCTCGGATAAGTCATTTAAAGACTATTAATCGAAATAATAACTATCCTATCTCTCAAGTTGAACTAGACTGCTCACGGTGTGCCAATTTAATTTAAAATCGGTTAAGTAGTTTAGGAATCCATCGCGGACAAACATCGTGACAGGAGATTTATATATATTAAAAGAGGATTAAGATATAGAATCTGAATCTCGGCCGTTTGTTTTTTGAGAACATCTATAACTTCGGGAGCCCTTTATCTGTAGGTATCTAAGTATATTCAGTGTTTAAACCGAGCAAAGCTCGGTCACCCAGGTACTCTTACTAATATTATAAATGTCAATGCGTGGATATTTGGATATTTGTTGCTCAATTATGTCGTTACGTCTGAACGGATCGGGTTGTAATTTGGAACATAGATAGATTACTAGCAGCGCCCCGCAATGTTAACCGCAATGTTAACAAAATTCCCGTTCCCGTTGTTCCCGTTGTTTTTCCGGGATAAAAAGTAGCCTATGTGTTCTTGCAGACTAAAATCTACCTGTGTTCCAAATTTCAGCCCGATCCATTCATACGTTAGGACATGATTGAGCAACAAACATCCAAATATCCAAACATTCATACATTGACATTTATAATATTACTAACAGCGCCCCGCAGTGTTACCCGCGAAGTTCCCGTTCCCGTTGTTCCCGTTGTTTTTCCGGGATAAAAAGTAACCTATGTGTTCTTCCAGACTAAAATCTAGCTGTGTTCCAAATTTCAGCCCGATCATTGACATTTATAATATTAGTAGGATAGTCTGAAAGAACACATAGGAAACGTTTTATCTCGGGAAAATATAGGGAACGACGGGAACGGGAACGGTAAAAACACGACGCACTACTAGTGAGTCAATATTTAATTTTACCTTACCTGCAAATAGCAATAAAGATTTTTGTAGTAGTTTTCTAAGTTTTAAACACTGATAAATTTGTGTAGAACAAACTGTTCAACACGAATATATAAATATAGGCCTATATGATCTTCCAGACTATGTTCTAACTGTCTTCCAAATAGCAGTTCCGACGTGATTGAGCAACAAATATCAAAATATCCAAACCTTGATTTTTATAATATTAGTAGGATTACAATGCACGTAAAATTTCCAAACGATGCTACAATTAATAAAAATAGTAACAGAATTTAACGTATGTTGGATGCATTTTAATTATTTGAGATCAACCAATTACGTAAACGAATTATTATAATTTTCTAAATCTATAATATATATAATTATAAGCGAAAGGTCACTCATCACGAAATCTCAGAAACTACAAATGCTAGGAGGCTGAAATTTGGCATGGAGGTGTCTTTTAGCACGTAGACGCTTGCTAAGACGGGGTTTTGCGAAATTTAACCCCTAAAAGGGTAAAATAGGGGATGATAGATTTACATAAACGCACAGGGCATACCTTAAGGCTTGAAACTTAAAATTTCGCTCTTAGGATATAGGGATCTACTAAGGAAGAACATCCCCAGGGGAGTGAAATAGGGGATAAAAGTTTGTATTAACTTCTTATTCGTTGTAAGTACTTCGGGATGAAATTTTCATGTAAACGCGATTTTACGCCAACGACTTACAAAATGCGAGCGAAGCCACGGGCAAAAGCTAGTCGAATATAAACAGAAATTTACGTAAAATTTACTTATTGATAAAACTAAATAAGTAGATTCCTAATTTATCAACAAACAAGTACCTACTGATATAAGTAGAATGTGTGTGTGTAACTTTCTAAATGTTCGCAAATTTAAAAAGAGAAATTCGTTTTTTTGCTGTTTTGCTACGTAAGAGATGGACAAACGTATCCCACAAGAACCGTACATTTTCCAGTGATAAAATTTTAAAACACAGTTTCTGATTGATAAATGTAGATAAAGTAACTGACACCATGGCAACTTTGAGTGAAATCTGAGGTTTGAAGCAACTTAGCAAGCAAAATTAGTAAATATTAATGCCTTAAGAAACTGTGCATTTTTCTTCAAAGTAGCTTATGTCTATGCCAGAATACCCGTGGTCCCAAATTGTAATTCGATCTGTGCTGACATTTTGACGAGATTGAGCCAAAGGCATCCAAATATTTAGACTTTCAAATTTAAAATATTAGCGGGGTGAATCGTACTTAGTTATTTACGAATTAGTACGAGTCAAAAACACAAAGCAGAGATAAGGCACATTTTCAGACTTCTCTGTTATTTTTCAACTTATCAGACTAGTTTTTAAGTTTATTCTTAATTCTTTTTGTGTATTCTATTCTTTTAGTGTGTCAATAAAGTGTTTCTATCAATCTCAGGGGGTTAGGTAGGACATCGGCTGAGCTATACGGCAAAATGGCAATCGGATTCATTAACTTTTTTTTCAAATTATATAAATTGATTTTGGTATTATGAGATTTATGAGATTTTCTTTTTTATAGTATAGAGAGACGGGACAATCAGGATACGTGCCTGATGATAAAGAACACGCCTGGCTATCAGCGCAGTCTCAGATAGCTATTTGAACATGAATAGCCCAAATCACCTAGTACTGCACTGCGCTCCCTGAGATATAAGCCAATTTATCTCAATACCTTGATTTTTCTCCGGTAACATAGCCTTTCAAATTAGGATGAGTGATGTTTGCACACAATTGCTTGGCGGCAGAATAATCGACAAAGATGTGATGCTTCCCCAGGCGAAAATTGCAAAGATCCGTACCACTACTCAATCCTACTAATATTTAAATATTGTGTATGGGTGCCTATTAAAACGCATATTTTTTTGTTCCTAACTTACTTTGTCATAATGAATGTAGCATAATGTATAGTGTCATAATGCAACTTTCGCATAAACATTTTTTCACGTTATGTGTTTTAAGCATAACAATCTATTGAACTACATTTAATTCGACTATTAATGAGACACATAATAGTTTTTAGGCATTTTTTACTTGTTCTAATTTTTTTAAGGTGCCGTTTAAATCGCATAATTTTGTATCCCTAATTTGCTTTGTCACAATTAATGTAGCATAATACCCCGTTTACATTATTCCAGTCCAGCGACCGAATCCAGCGCTGGACTGGAATAATGTAAAGCGGGTATAATATATAGTGTCATAATGTAACTTTTGCATAATCGTTTTTGGCGTAATGTGTTTTAATGTAAAAATCTATCGTACTACATTCGATTCGACTGTTGCTCAGACGCATTTTTTAATTTTTGTTGTGCTACGTAATATATAACCATAGGACCCAGATCCGACTCGGAACACCCCAACTCCACTTAGTCTTGTCGCTACTACCTCTAGAGTGTATTTAAAAATGCGGAAGCCAGAAGCTCAAGGGAGGTCCTGAGTGGAGCAAGCCACGCGTAGCGCTAAGCGTAGCGAAGGGGAGAAGTGGCGAACGAAGCGAGCCGGCGACCTCCGTAGTGGAGCGCAAGTCGAGTATGGAGAAGCGACACTCAGGGCTGACCGCAGAAGAGCTGGCGGGAACCCACCCGGAGCAAAAAGTGCACCATATGTCTTAGGTGTACGTAAGTGTTTAAGTCCTAAAAATGTTATGTCTACATTACTACCTACATTATGAATAATAAATACTGTTGTCAATGTACCCACCCGCATTTTACACTCCCACGTATTTTATTTAAATAATGCTGCTACAGTCCACTCTTTGCTCTTGTCTTTTAGTTAGGCGTTTAAAGTTTATGCCGTTGGCCATCATGTTCAAGTATTGTTATGCTTTTCTCAATGTGTGCCTTTAAACATTATGCTATTTATGGTTATGCGTCGAAACATTATGCTAAGTTTTCTTTATGCTATATATGGTTATGCGTTTAAACATTATGCTAAGTTATCATTATGCTATATATGGTTATGCTAGTTAAGCTTATGCGAAAACAGTTATGCGTTTAGTTGTTTGGTAAATTGTGATTAGTCTTAAAAACGTTATGCCTACTTCAATTAGTACAAAAATTGTTATGCTACCACATATATATTGTGTATATATTTGTTACTCTATCACGTCAAGATAGCTGAATGGGCTGAATTGTAATTTGAAATACAGATAGTTTCAAATCTAGAATGGCACATAATCAAGATAATACTTTTCATCGCGAGAAAATATTTAGAATGGGAAAAACGCGGATAAAATCGCGGGACACAGCTAGTTACAGATATTTCCATAAACAAGAACGTTACTATAAAAATCAAAGTGTTCAAATATTTGCTCCGATCGTCTTGTTTATTGTGTTGTAACTAAAAAATCCTCGCAAATAAATGTAACACTTGAGCGTTTCTTTTATGTAGCACGGGACATAACGCAAACAAATACAATCACGTATGTTTTGATGGCAAATTGAATCCCGTTGTTGTTTCGATAGCTCTACAATTCTCTGTAAATTTCACTGAAAGGAAAAGTGTGCGTGAAGATTTCATCGCTGTTTTTATTTATTACAACAGTTAGAGATTACATTTGCAAATAAGTTGTTTGGTTTTAATAAAAATACATAAAACTAACAAAAAAACATAGCGCAGTGCACATTAATTTAACTAAGTACTAGGAATTTAACACAGACGCATAAATAAAATCGTTTATTTTATTGTTAAATTATGTCATCAAATTTCGACGACTTGTCGACCACTATTTTTAATAATCACGGACAAAATTTGTGTCTAACATTCCACGTTCAGTTAAAACTATAGTTTGAAACCTAAGACAGATTCGTCCCAGCTAGAAATCTCGGTATCCCTCATTCCCTACACACGGTTCCGGTAATTAGTAGTACCGACTGGCCGCAGAGCAGCCTAATTGAAACCGCTGCGGCGACGGTTTGTTTCCGTCGACGTTTTTTTACCTACAGTTAACGAGGGCCGCGTAAGCAACTTTACTCGCGTAAACATGGCAAGTCACGTGGTATATGGCTAGCACCGAGGAGTTTTACTTTAAACTTTATGGCTTGCTATCTGTAGGTACATCTCTTTTTATTTTTCTTGTTTTATGTATCTCACTAGTGTGACGCGAGTCCGTTCACTTATAATTTCGAAATAGACTTTTCTACGAAACTTTTGCGTATAAAAAACCAGGCTCTGTGCTATTTGGTGATGTTCCATACTATATAAATAATCTGAATTTAAAATTTCAGACACATATAGGTACCTACGTAAATCTGATCCGTTTAGTTTTTGCAACGTGTTTTTTGCGGCAAATTTTTTATAAACTTCACATTTACAAAATGTGTGACATAACGGTTGGGTTACCACATAGATCATATACCCAGGGATTGGGTTACCACCTCGCTTTATCTTTGCATTATCCTGGCGCGAGATATGACTATCTCGCTTACTCGTCTGTCATGCGAAACCTTTACCAGTTATCCGACCCGAAGACGTTATGCACGAATTTCACAGGGGTCTAGTCAGAGATTCAGTCAGTTCGAAGAAGAGTTTTCTCCAGGTTAGAGCGCAAAGTAACTACTTCTATTCAGCAAACGATGCAGTAATATTTTTTACTCTGCACTGGTATGGATGGATGTATTGCTACTGAGATTTTCTACAATACTAGCTTACTTAGAAGCTTTTTTTGACACGATGAGTCCAAATGCAATGCATTGCATCCGTGATAAATATTAAGACGAATTATCTATTTATCCTGTAATATTGTTGAATTGTTGGCAGCAAATAGGAACACAATCATATTATTAACACATTATTTCTTCGCGAATGACTAGCATACGTGTTCTACTTCTTTAGGCGGGCTCTACAAAGAGCCGTACTAGATACTACAAAAAATTTCTTCTTAATGTGTGATTAAAACTAATACCTGTCAATACCTAAAAATATGTTAACATTGAAACACAATGTTTTGGTATAAACAACATCATTTTTATTAACATCTCGTGCCAAGTGCAATTCATCCAACATTTGCTTCAGATCAGGCATTTTAAAATAAAATTTGACCATTTTCAGGTATACGGAATACTCACAGAACTATTTCATGCGAATTACAAACGAATTCAACAATATATAGTTTTCCACAATAGTGACGAGTGTGAAACGAAATCTATCCAGAGAGCGTTAACTTACACCCTGAATATGGATATTTCCATGTACCTAAATGCCAACTCAATTAAAGAAGTACTATAATTTATCACATATTTTCTATTTGGCACTAACTTTATGAAAATTTCCTCGATCACTCAATCAAAGTACAAGAGACGCACGAATATGACTCATGCGCAACACGAATATGGTGTGTCTTAATTTTCATTAATCATTTTTATATTCATCGTTAATCATTTTCGAGCGCGTGGAGGGTGGGGCGGAGAAGTGAAGATTGTTATAGTTATTACAAAAACAAAAGGTCCGTTTTGATATTCCATAAAGGCTATAGGGAATGATTGGCCCCTTAGATTGGTCTCTCTAATTGGAAAAAGCTTTAAAATAGTTGACGAACATATTTACAAATGGAGCATGAGAATTTAAGTGAAGTTAAATTATTATTTTGTAGTTGTTAAGCAAAACGGCTGACGGAAAGTGTCTGGGGGTAACGGGACCTTGTTTTTAAGGATATTGCCTACAACATACGTGAAAATCACTTATTAGAAAATACGTGAAGTAAGTAATGTTTGCATGTAGCTTCATTACCCCATATCTCAAAATTGGCCGTCTAAGCAAGTTAGCGAGTAAGCATGTGTTTTTAGAACTTACTAACTCTACTCAATCGTCCACATTTCATTCATCAGAAAATAGGTGACGTCTGGGAGCTCTGGGATCTTACTCTATAGGTATAAAAGAGTTTTAGATAACTGGTACGCCGCAACATCTCCATAGTACTTACTAAAAATAAAATCTATCTACTATCCTGCCATACCCGTAACTTTTACCAGGAAATCTAATGCAGATGTTGCACATTTTAACATTAGTAAAACAGAAATTATCTCACTACAACTGTTTATACATACCAATTATAGCTTCTATCGCATCCGAAAAATAGTATTGTATCCGAACTATGATTGGGAAACACGCCTCAGTAATTTCTACATCAATTGGAATAAAGACGGGGTTAAAAATATACAATTTTAACTAGTTCGTCAGGTAGATTATGGAAAAATATGGGACACGTATCTTTTGTTGTACCAAATTATTAACAACTGGCAAATATATAGATCATTAAACTTTTAGAGTGGGGGGTTGTGACGTCACGTCTACGTAAAAATCGTTTATAGACGTGACTTCCATTCGAAACTTCCAAGCACTATATTTTCGTTATTTTTAGTTTGTAAAACAAAAAAAAAAACACGCGTACCTCTATAATATTTTTTAATAATCTAACTGAAGGACTAATTCGTTTATTTTAGTCACTATTGTGCGTGAGTGTTTGTTTTTCTAATATTAAAATTAGTTACATACATATATCACATTACCGTAACGTCTACGTGTCACGTCACTCGGACCTTGAGGATCACAGATTTGACTAGCGAGAATGGTTTACTATTTTGATTTACGTATTTCAGTCATCATCGACAGAGTTCGTCATCAGTGGCGACGCACGGCGCGTCGGGCGCGGCCAGAAATAGTTTGCCTGTTGCGCAGGCGCATAGTTGGTAAACCCTTTTATTTCTCACATTCTTTTGAGGTTTGTCCGTAGTGGGCATCTCTTTAAGATTCTCGATTATTATGTTCGATGCGTCGATTTTGATCTGAAAAGATTAAATACTTTTATTTACTCTCTTAAGTACGTCAGGGTTTGATCAGGGTGTCTACTCTCTTTCTAAAAAAACGTCCGTTTAAACGCTCTATTAGCCTACTCTAATTAGATTAGAGTAGGCTTAAAAATAAATTTACGTCATACAATGTTCCATCGGACGAAACGAAGTAGAACCGGAGTAGGAAAGTCGCGAGTTTATTTCGAAAATACGTTTTTCGTAGAAAGAGATTAGACATCCAGAGTAGCGCCAGACAATTTTGACTAGAATGATAAAAATTGAAATTCAAATTATCGCGTGACACTTAGTATAGTCCAGTAACTTTGTCGCCTGAAAGTATGGTAGTATGCATTAAATCCGGTAGATCTCATTTTAGCAGACTTGTTTATGATGTTGGCCTAATGATTAATCCAAGTTTGTGACCTCGAGCGGCGAACAAAGTTGTTGTCAAAAATCGAAAAAACTGCGCAAAAATCGTTTATTTTTCAAATTTTGGCGATTATATCCCTAAACAACTAGTTTTTGAAAAAACTTTTTTTTGGCGTTTAAAAAGTAAACTGAATTTGCTACAATATGATACTAGAATTGTCTCTGTACACCCAAAAGTTTTTGAGAATAAGACTTTCAAAGTGTATAACTTTTTTCGACCTTGCAATTTTTTGCAATATTTTAACTCCTACTTGACCATTTTATGGCACAGTTACTGCGTTTTTTAACCCCCGACCAAAAAAAGGGGTGTTATAAGTTTGACGTCGAAGTCTGTCTGTCTGTCAGACAGACAGACATACAGGTCTGTCAAACGGATGGGCCGATTTCGATGCGGTTTTTTATTCGAAGATTAATTTTTGTGTTGATGTTTTGAGCTATGTTTGGTTAATATCGATTCAAGATGGTCGCCTCCACCAAATGGCGGACCAAATATTTCATCACAATCTACCTCAATATGGGTATCGAATGAAAGGGCTTGACTAGTAGACTACTATATTAGTACAGATAAGTAAGGGTCATAATCTACTATGAAAAAGTGCGGGCTGGCAAATTACATTTTTGTCCTCGAAAAAGGTATTACGCATCAAATGAAAGGGCTTGACTAGTAGACTACTATATTAGTACAGATAAGTAAGGGTCATAATCCACTATGACCAAGTGCGGGCTGGCAAATTACATTTTTGTCCTCGAAAAAGGTATTATGCATGTTGGTATCACGAAGTGGCCGTCGCCACTTACATTAGCGTGTTGGTGACGCAAACCCGTAAGATTTTCCATTTCCAAAAAGTGCTTGACGTGGTTGGAGAAGTTTTGGCTTCAAAAAGAGGATTACAAAACAGACTTACAGCGCCCACAGTAGAGGCGAGGTTGATGTCGCCGTGAGCCGACACGTCGACGCTGCCGGCGCGACTCTCGAACACTATCGATTGAGGCGCGTGTAGCTCCAACTTCCGAGTCAGCGATTCCAGCCTAGAAATTATATTTATTTCGGGTCGATATGTTGTATTGACGTTATTTTTTTTGTACCAAATATATCTCATTTATATTATTCAGTACTATTTTAGATTTAAGTTTTTACTAAAGGTTAAAAACAACATTATGAAACCCTAAAACTAGGTCGCCGTCGGCAGCGGGGCATGGCCTAAACGTGGTTAGATCTAAAGAGTAAGGAAGGTCATGACGATGCGTGCTGTGTCGAAGATGACCGCTTTCTGTATCTGATTGCAAATGTATAAAGGGGGGCAAACCTTTTTAATTAAAAAAAATAGCGACATTGCCAGCGACGTACCACACCTTTGCTAGTTATTCTACCGCCAAGCAGTAGTAATGTGCAAACATTACTGTGTTTCGGTTTGAAAGGCAATGTTTCCCGAGAAATCACAAGGCTTAGAGATAAAATATCTAAGAACTCTGGGTGAAACGCATTATTACGACAAATTAGTCTACAATAACCCACTCTGCCCAACGTTCTGAGCGTCTCTTCTCGGAAGTGGTGGGCGTCTTTTCTTGAAAGCGTCTGACCACCAGATTTGGTTTCTTCGTGCTAGAGTACATAGATATGGTTATGAACTTACTGCAGATTGGCAGCGGGTGGCGCTCGAACGAAAGGCACTTGTATCGCGCTCTTGACCGTCAGTCCTCCTGCGCCGTCCATCACATACGAGTCCGCGAACACGCGCACCTCGTCCTTGGACGCGTGGAATACGCCGGCACCACGCGCGTCCCGCACGTCAAACGTTCGTCCGCTCACCTCCACCATATCGCGTTCTGGACAAACAAGCAAAAGCTCACTTTATGTTCCCACGGCTAGGACTAAACCCGACAAATAATATACACTCAAATATGGACTGTATGCCATGTCTGTTAAGATAAAAATTGTATTGAAAACACGAATTAGTAGACCGCTTGCTTACAGCCATCCGCTAATTTATGTTGCCAGTGTAATCTATATCTTAATAGCCATGACATAAAGCCGATATTTGAGTGCATTTTATTTGTCGGGTGGGAGCGGAGTTGTAAATTTGGGCGCAGTCCTTACACCCGTAACACTCACATTTTCTATAGTGCAAAAGTAAAGGCCATAATGATGTACCATGCTGGCCAAATGCGGTTCGGCAAATAATATTTGGCCTCGAAAGATGTCTTTCTTGGAAATTAGAAAAGGTTACGGCTGGTTTAGTTTTGGGTTTAAACCGTCGGAATAAGGTTCAACACTACTTTTAACATTAGGTTTAGTTTTTGTCACAAAGTTTTGTTATTTGACTTGGCATACGCTGGTTTTCTCACAATGTTTTCCTTCGCCGCTAAAGCAAATGGTGATGACAAAGCTGTACATCTTGACATAATACTCTGAGCATACATAAAACATAGTTGGACGCATACGTGAAACTTTTCTATATAGGTACTTACAATACTTATACACTGTATTCAACGAGTAAAAACAATCTCTTCTATTCTGTTTGCATCATGATAGTTTAAATGGTTGCAGTTATGCTAGGCATGCGTTAACGCGTGAGTTACATAGCAGTGCGCCGATTCAGTAGCGTTTATTTAGCGAATATTCTGCTCAAAATAATGTTCCAGTGCTAACACATTGTAATCCAGAGCCAAATTCAGAGAGATAGAAACACTTCATTACGGACTCCCGAAAAATCACAATTCATCAGCACAAATAATGATTTGAATCAGTGCTACAAATAATTCAGCTATTTGGTAAAAGGGCCCTAAAATTTATCAGTTTTACTCAATGGTTGTCGCTCGGCTGTTGATTTTTCAAATATCAGCTTATGCTATTTGTATACGAGTATTTCAAAAAGTAAAGGAAAATATTGTGAAAATATAATATCACAAACTGATAGATAGCTGTCTCAGATAATACCTATAAAATATGGATTTTGCCTACGGACAAACTCCAAAAATAGTTCCAGAAAGTTTCTTTGCGACACTCATTCGGTCAATCTTAGGTCGTCTACAAATTTCCTATTGTCTACTCCAGCTCATTTCATAATAAAAATAAATAAAATAAAATAGCCTTTATTTGCCTTGAAATATTACAGTAATTTTATATTTATATATTATTATTTTATACAGTTTCTTTCCTAGGCACCCAATTATGGATGAAGGCCTCCTCCATTTTTTGCCATGCTGCTCTGTCTTGTGCTAGTCGAATCCAAGTCACACCCGCGACTTCTGTGACGTCGTCACACCATCTTCTCCGCGGTCGCCCCCTGTCCCGCGCGGTGTCTCTGGGCCGCCAGTGTATGATGCGCTCGCTCCACCTGCCGTCTCCAGCGCGTGCAACGTGGCCAGCCCATTTCCACTTGAGCCTACAGAGCATCGTCACTGCGTCCAACACATTGGTCCTCTGCCTAATAATATCATTTCTGACACGATCGTTGAGTGTTAAGCCTAGCATCGACCGCTCTACTGCTCTCTGAAATATGGCAATTTTTTTGACAATTTTATTTGTGAGCGCCCACGTTTGACAACCGTAGAGCAATGACGGTACTATAGTATTGTCAAAGAGTCGTTTTTTAAGGTGTATTGGGATTTTACCTTTAAAAACATCCTTATTTGCCCAGTACTTTCTCCATGCCATAGCAATTCTTCGGTCAACTTCGTTGTTGGTAGAGTCGAAAAAAGTTATCAAATGACCAAGATATATATATTCGCTAACATACTCTATTTCGTTATTGTTAAGTTTAATAGGCTTTGGTGTTCCGTTTGTCATTATTTTTGTTTTTGATTGGTTCATTTCAAGTCCAATTTTTCTACTTGCCGAATCTAGAGTTTCAAGCATGTACTGTAAACTGTCAGCGTTTTCTGCCACAATGACAATGTCATCTGCAAAGCGAAGATGTGTCATCCGTTCACCGTTTATGTTCAGTCCGTGGTCTGACCAATCTAGTTTTCTAAACACCGACTCTAGAATTGCTGTAAATAGCTTAGGTGAAATTGGATCGCCTTGTTTAACGCCACGTTTTATCTGAAACGGCGGTCCGATGCTCTCTGTTTTGATTTTAGCTTGACATCTACTATAAATGGCTTTCAGAATAGAAATGTATTTTTGCTCTATGCCTTGTTCTATTAGACTATCCCAGAGGTGTTTGTGGGAAATACAATCAAATGCTTTTGAATAATCTATAAATGATATATAAATGATTTTGTTGTATTCGTTGCACTTTTCGATACATTGCGTCAAAGTGTAAATGTGGTCTATAGTAGAAAAACCCTTTCGAAAGCCAGCCTGTTCCCGTGGTTGTTGCTCGTCTAGTGTTTTAGTGACTCTAAATAGTATTATAGATGAGAACAGTTTATATAGAGTTGGAAGTAAACTGATCGGCCTATAGTTTTCAATGCTTTTTGGGTCTCCTTTTTTGTACAATAAAGTAATCACGGAGTATTGCCAGTCCTCAGGAACCTCCTCGTTCCTTATTATTTTATCGAATAATTCTGTTAGCTGAGGCGCCAGAGGTTCCAACATAGCAATGATGGTGTCTGTTGATATTCCGTCTTCCCCAGGTGCTTTATTTTTCTTTAGACGGCTTATCCCACGCTCTACCTCCTGGACTAGCAAAGATGGCACTTCTAAAGATTTTTTACATGATGCTTGAAAATTATCTATATTAGAGTATAAAGAGGAATAAAATTGTGTTGCTACTTTTAGTATATCATTTCTGTTTGTAATTTTTTGGCCATTTGTATTCTGTATCGTTTGTATCCATTGTTTCCTATAGTCATAATTTCGTCTTGTGTATTTTGTAGAGCTCCGTTTTTCTAGCTCATTTTCTAGACTTTTTAGTTTTATGGTCTTTTTGTTTTTTATGATATCTTTTTTTATTTTCCTGTGTAAATATGTCAGTCTATCTTTTTGTGTTTTTGTTCTTGGAAATATATTTTTCAAACATTCTCTCTCATCTATCATCATCTTAGTTTTATCATTTATCGTTATTGACTCTATTTGTTTCTGATTTTTAGGCAGTTTTGTTGTACACCTTTTAATTGCTGAAATTAAAGCGCGGTAAAAGGTGTCAATCTCTTCTTTTATTATATTTTGTATTTGTAGAGCCATCAGATGCTTCAAAGATTCGATTTCTATTGAGGTGTAATTTTTATTTTTATTTCCAAAGTCTCGACGTTTCTTGGCAGTAATAATCACATTATACGACATTCGTAACATTCTATGATCCGTGGAAAATTTGGTTGGTAAAACATCAATATTCGATACTCTTTGTCTTTGCTTAACAAGTATGAAGTCAATTTCATTGAGTGTTTTCCCATCAGGCGACTTCCATGTCCATTTCCTCTTCGATGGTTTTTTAAATAACGTGTTTGCTATTGTAAATCTATGTTCGAAGCAAAATGCCATCAAAATTTCACCTCTTTCATTTCTATGCCCGTAACCAAATGGACCACAGATTACTTTCTCTTCATTTAACGGGATTCCTATTTTAGAATTAAAGTCACCCATTATTATCGTATTTTTGCCAGTAAATTCCAGAGCTGTAATTAAATGTCTATAGAATGTTTTGACGTCTTTATCTTGAGCTTTTTCTGTGGGTGCATATACTTGTATTATGTTTAAAATATCATTTCCAGTTTTCACGTCCAATCTAGCGACTCTGTCTGAATACGTTCTAAAATCGAGAATAGAGTCTTTGAGGCTTGAAGAAACGATAAACCCCACTCCGTTTCTGCCTTTTTTATCACCTCTATACATCAATATATAGTTATTTTTTTCTATTATGCATTCATTACTAATTTTAACTTCACTTATTCCAATAATATCGTATGTGATAAAGCTTAATGCATATTCCAACTCTACTATTCTATTGCTTGCTTTAAGGGAGCGTATATTATATGTACATATTTTAAGTTGTGCTTTTGGTGATATATTCCCTCTTGATGAAATGATTGAAGAATTTCGTTGACAGTTAAATTTTCTATCGTGGTTATTTACCTTAAATGGAGGGTTATAGTCTTCAACTCCCGCGGCGACCACCCGTATTGGGAGTTTTGAGTCATGGTTTTCACTTGACTCTTTTGATAGTGTGTTTCTGTTCCGTACAATATCTATTCTGTCTTTGGGTGCCGAAGTTAGTTGCTATTCTTTGTTGTCGTTTGTCTGGCTTGGTTTTCCACTTGGAGATACCTTTTTCATGAACGACGTGATAGAGGAATTTGTGTGTTGAATGGAAATGGCGGCTTTTGGTTGTTTGCTGAAGAAAGAGCCTGGTGTTGTTCGTGGTAGTGTTTTGGTTTTTTTTGCTGCTCGAACAGGTCTTTCTAATGCATTTTTACTGCCAACAGACAGATCCGATGGACTTGTTGACAGAGCTCTTTTGTTTGTGTTCTTATTATTTACAATTAAGCGATCGTACTTCAGGATAGCCGTTACTCCATTTTTTCTGTGCTCTAGCAATTGGGGAATCAAAGATTTTCTTTTTTCTAAGACCTCCGGTGGATAGTCTTCTTTTACGTAGGAACCAGATCCCTCAAGTGCCGATTTTTTTTGTAGAATTTCTATCTTTTTCCCAAAAGTTGTTAGTGTCACCCTTATGGGTCTTGGTTTAGTGTTTTTTCTTCCCATCCTTCCAATAAACTCTATTTCATTCTTGTCGCACTGTATTTCCATTTTCAAGTGTATAATCTGAAGCACGATATCAACCAGTTCGGCATAATTGTTCTCCTCTTCTGCTATTCCGAAAAAAATTAAGTTTCTTTGTCTTAGTTTCCGTTCAAAATATTCTAATTTTTTTCCGTGTTCCTCTTGAATTTTTTGAATCACCTCAATGTCTGACTCTATCTTGTTAAATTTTTCATCTATTTTTTTATTAATTGTTTGGGTAATATTTTCTTCAACTTGTTTTAGGCATTTTTCTGTGTCTTCCTTTATTTGTTCTCGTAACGCATTCAACATTTCTATGATGGATTCGTTCATTGTAAAATTACTGGCGCCCTCTTTAATCGTTTATGAACTATTTCACCTAGTTCCAATCCCAAAAATCACTCTGTTCTTGTGTTGCGATTTATCGACCTTAAGTCTATTTAGTTTCTTAGGTGTATAATAGATGGCGTATCTTGTCTTGTAAGTTTTCACAATTAGCTTATCTGTATTACTAAAGTCGCTTTAACTGATCTATGCAACCTAGTTCCTCAGATCGTCAGTAGGTGGCGTTTTAATGTAGTTTTTCGATGGGTGGCGTACGGAGTTTCTTTCTATAGTTGTATTTTTTACGACTGGTTTGTAAATTTTCTAACTACCTTGTTTTTGTTGTAAACAATAATCAGCCGTTGGTTAGAGGAACAATTATGTAAATATGTAGTAGTTTTATCAGTCGTAAATGTTGTACACAGTTATAATATCACTCACGGTGTTTGTGTTTTGTAGCGACGACAATTTCAGTGGTGATTAATGGTTGTGTGATGTTTGTGCTGTGTGGAATCGTGAAATCGTGATCGTTTTTGCTGGTTTTTGGTTCCACTGGATTACAACTTGTAAGTCGCGGTTTTTCTTATATCCTGTTTTTATAGTGTCCAAGGGCTTGTGGCAGACTCACTTTTTTATCGGTTTTATAGACTTAGAACACTTTTAAATGTTTATTTGGTTTTAGGAAATGTTACGTGTATTGACAGATTTGACAGATCCTATAAAATATGGATTTTGCCTACGGACAAACTCCAAAAATAGTTCCAGAAAGTTTCTTTGCGACACTCATTCGGTCAATCTTAGGTCGTCTACAAATCTCCTATTGTCTACTCCAGCTCATTTCATACATGCTCCTTTTACGGTTTTCCGTTCTGCGTGCAGGCTGTAGCCTTATGGAATGCTCTTCCTGCGGCCATTAGACGTGCGCAGAGCGTCGTTTCGTTCAGGACTCAGATTCGACAGCATTTTCTGACAAAAGTTGTTCATTGATTTATCTTCTCCGGCATTTTGTGCTTCGTATTTTATTTATATTTAAAATATGAAACATTAAATACAAAGCAATATATATATATATATAATATATATATATATATATACATATATCATTATGTATATCTTTATTATTATTATTTTATACTAGCTGAACGCGCGCGCGTTGCTACGCCATCTATCGAAAATCGATCGTACCAATTCAAATTTTGAACAAATTCGGTTACTTTAGTTTCTAATGACGCAACCTTTAAAATATGACATATACTGTCACGCAACGAAAGCTCTCAAAAAGCAATATTTTTTCCCGTTTTTGTTACATTCTTCATTCCTGCTCGGCTCCTGTTGATAGTAGCGTAGTGTTAAATAGCCTATAGCCTTCCTCGATAAATGGACTATCCTACAAAGAAAGAATCGTTCAATTCAGACCAGTAGTTCCAGAGATCCTTGCGTTCAAACAAACAAACAAACTCTTCAGCTTTATAATAGTAGTATAGATAGTATAGATATAAAAGCGAAAGGTCACTCATCAAGGAATCTCAGAAACTACAAATGCTAGGAATCTGAAATTTTGCATGGACGACCCTTTTAGCACGTAGACGCTCGCTAAGACGGGGTTTTGCGAAATTCAACCCCTAAGAGGGTGAAACAAGTGATGAACGGTTGTATGACAATTCGTGATTTTCAAAGTTATCAAATTTTGTATTGATATATTGAATTGTATACTTGACACGAAGCAATTAAATGTTTGTTCTATCAATTTTATAATTTCGAACTGTACGGGGGTGACATTGGGGTTGAAATGAGGGATGAATGTCGATATGAAAGTTCCCGACCGTTGAAGATAAAACCATGAAACTTGACACAAAGCAAATAAATGTTTGTTCTAGCAATTTTGTAATTTTGAACTATATGGGGATGAAATTGGAGTTGAAATGGGGAACGAATGTCACTTACGCTTTCACACCTAAACAACTGAACCGATTTTGATAAAATTGTATGAAATTGTTTTATTATAAGCTGTTTTAAGTAACCGTAAATGTGTCTGGGTATAAAAATAGGTACTGCCTGAGTTACCTTAGTATTTATTTCGCGCGGACGAAGTCGCGGGTATTATACACGGACAGCTAGTATTATACATATAAATGTATACTTATTTATTTTTATATTCATTATGTAGTCTAAATCATTTATATATCATACAATTCGTATGTGTATGTATTTTATTTATTTCGTTAGTTGCACCACTGCCTAAATAATCCAGTAACTTTGTCGCCTGAAAGTATGGAGTAGGATGCGTTAAATCCGGTAGATCTGATTTTTTGCAGACTTGTTTATGATGTTGGCCTAATGATTATCCCAAGTTTATGACCTCGAGCGACGAACGTAACTTTATAAAAAATCGAAAAATCCGCGAAAAAATCGTTTATTTTTCAAATTTTGGCGATTATAACCCTAAACGACTAGTTTCTGAAAAAAAAACTTTCTTATGGCGTTTATAAAGTAGACTAAATTTGCTACAATATGATATTGTCAAATTTAGTCTACTTTATAAACGCCATAAGAAAGTTTTTTCAAAAACTAGTCGTTTAGGGTTATAACCCTATCGCCAAAATTTGAAAAATATACGATTTTTTCGCGGTTAAGTAAGTTATTGGACTATAAAATATCACAAATTTAGTTTCCTCATGAATCGAAAGGTTATCTGGAAGAGATCGCTTGTAGCGATAAGATCGCCTTTTGTGCCCATTTTGTTTTGTTATTATTTGTGTTACTTGTTGTCAACTTTGTTTATAGTGCCAATAAAGTGTTTTGTATTGTATTGTACCTAAATAGTGTTATTTTTTCAAAACTTTTTTGTATAATGTAGAGTTACGAGACGGACAAGACATGAGCCTGGTGGTATGCCTTTTAAATCACCGTGTAACGGAGCAAATTACTATCTAGCACTGAATTGTGCTTATCACCTAGCGATAATGATTTATTTCTCTGTCCTGTAATTTTTTTTAATTATCGCCCTTTAAACCAGAACACATGCTGCTGATGCTGATGTGATGCTGTACTTACTCATGACAAACTTAGAATATTCGTCTTGGTCTGGATGCGAGACGAGCACAGTAAAGTTCCGATGTGAGTGCATAGTGATTGGATGGCCTATTTGTGACGTTATCGTGGACGCCACTAGTTTGTCGAGGATCCACGCTTGACCGTCCAGGTGGATACCACCTTTTACTATTTTCACAGGTCCAATTCCGCTCTGAAACAGTGAAATTGATGATTACATTTTCATGTTTATTTATCTCTTTTTAAATGAGTTATTTTTAGAGAAACATTAAGTACTATACATTTTCTTATAGAATTTAGTTACGGGACGAACAGAAATTGTGCCTGGTGGCAAGCAAAACGCCTGGTCACACCGCTATTAGAACATATAGAACACTTATAGAGTCGAAATCCTGCCACTGCACTAAGCTCGTCATCCAATGATATAAAATGATTTATCTCCATGCCCTTTACTTTCTCTGGAAACATTTTCCTTCAAACCTGAACACGCTGATGGCGGTAAAATAACTGGCAAGGTAAGTTAGTGAGCAGGCTGTTTATGTATTCGCAAAACATCTCAGGTCTTCCTTAGAACACTGCCTTTTCAAATAAACTAACCGGTATTTTGCCGATGTCAAAGTTAATCTCCGCGGAAAACGTGTTTATGATTAAGAGTACGGCATTTCTATTACTGTTTATAGTACCTACCTAAGTACCTAAGTATTAAGGACAGAACGTCTACTCTATTGCTACGAAAAACGTAATTTTGAAATAAACTTGTCACTTGTTCCTATTCCGGTTCTACTTCGATCCGTCTATCGTCCGTTTAAATGTTCGATCGGATGAAACGAAGTAGAACCGGAGTAGGAAAGTCGCGAGTTTATTTCCAAATTACGATATTCGTAGAGAGTTGACGTCCAGGTAGGTAGTCCTGTATAACTTCTACAACTATTTAACTTAGTAAAAGTACACATATTGTTTGTAAAAAGTACAACTATTGTGATCACATATGTTGTGTGATTGTGATTGTCTGATTGCGGGATTGTGATTGTGACTACCTGATTGTAATTGTGTGATTATGATTATCTGATTGTGCTTGTGTAATTGTGATCGTGATTATAATTTTGTTTATTGTGATTATACTTGTGTGCTTATGTGCTTGTGATTGTGCGGTTGTGAATGTGTGATAATAATTTTATGATTGCAGTGTGTGAATATGTTGTGTTGTATGGTAGACGGGATTTAGTATGCGTTCTAAGAGCTCCATGTCTATCCATGTCATGTTAACTATGTACATATGTAGAGTTATAGAGTACATATATTCTAAAACAAACGTACCATATTGAGACGCAAAGCGCTTATAATCCACAAAGTCAAGGCAATGTTCAAAAACACTAGCATCATGAGGAAAACTAGAATTCCGTACAGTGCATTTCTTCTCCAGCCCTTAGGAAAGATGGCTGGCAGGCAGGACTTGATGGGTTCATCGGTTGTGACAGCGGCTGCCGGTGGATCACCAGTGGGGGTGCATCCCCATCCACGAATAGCACCTGTGCTGCCTCGGAGACTCATGTCAGAAGTGTTGATTTCTGGTTATCAAATTTCTCTCTGTAACAACGTATTCAACTACATCAAATTACCTCCACATAATGCTATAAGCGTTTGGGAAGATATTTGGGAGCACTTTGGGAGGATATTTTGTTTTCTTTGCCAGTTATTCTACCGCCAAGCAGTAATGTGCAAACTGTGTTTCGGTTTGAAGGGCAGTGTTTCCAGAGAAATTACAGGGCTTAGAGATATATAGATGATGAGCGCTGTGCAGTGCTAGGGAATGATTTGGACTCTTCACGTTCCAATAGCTGCGTGTCACTGTGCTGTTATGTGGCAGGCATGTTGTTTACCATCAGGCACATGTCCTGCTGATCTCGTCACTCTTTATTTAAAAAACCGTATCATACCGGGCCCTACGCCTTCTACGCTAGCCCAAAGTTCGGTAAGCAGTCGAGGCCATTTGATAACAACTGCCATAGAACTTTCTCTTAAAAAACCAATCGTACCTTCGGTGCGACAAGGCCTCAATTCGATGTATTGTTATTTTTTAGTTGACATTTTAAACTTTTTATGTAGGATATTATCAATTTATTCTTTCTAAATTGTACTAACTCGATTTATTTTGTGTGTGAACAAATATCCTACATTTTTGTTATAGAAAAATAGCAGCACGTAAATGACAAATTAGGCAATTCAAATAATGTCGACTTTATTCGATGGGTCGCTACTGGGATGGAAACTAGGCTGCGTCTGTATTTTGGGCATAACATATAAGTACATAGAGTTTTGTAGGGTATGTTCAAATATTTTAAATATGTTATATACATGTGCAATTAAACAATAAATCACGAATAAAAATAATAATCTATCGTGGTAGAATTCCAAAGCTTGTATAGACATCGGAAAAACAGAAGAGCGTCAATATGGTTGTTTCTAAGCTGTTATAAGTTTACAAAGAAAGTCTTATCGGCTTCGCTTAGTACTTTCAACCCCGCTGCCAAGGTTGATTTTCATATAGAACCTACTACACTCACCAACATAGACGACCCCTGAATAGAAATAGAACAAAGATCGCTTAATACTAAACTTGCAGACTAAAATATACGTTGGAGATACGAGTATTGTAAACATTTTATCGTGCTTTACCAGCATAAACAACAAAGCGGAACTTATGTAAAACCGATAGCTCAGGTTTAGGACGGGCGGTGGGCCGCCGGCGGTGGGCCGCCTCCAGTGGCCAGGGCCGAAATAAACACCTGCGCCGATGTTTTGCAACTTCCGTATTCTTGTACTTAAGCGCGGGCTGCGAAATGTTTTGCAGCGATGCCTATACCTGTATTTGAATTTCACATGAGCGAAATGTACTGGAAAATTTGAGAACGGATAACTTTGTAACAAGACTGAAACTTTACTCCACTCAGAGCATCATCCCTTATGTATAACAAAGATGGACAGTTCGTTAGGTAGTTGGGGTCATTTGAAGCCAATGACTAGGTCACTAGGTCAAATATACGATTCTAATTAGTCCGTCAGGTATTTTATGGAAAGATATGAGAAACGTATTTTTTGTTTCATCAAATTATTAAAAAAATGCATAAAACTTCCAGAGTTGGAGAGAGGGGGGTTGTCACGTAACGTCTTCGTAAAAATCGTACAACGAAGTGACATCACTCGAAACTTCTAAGCAGTGTATCTTCGTTATTTTTTGGTTGTGAAACAAAAGAAAAAATGCACGTGCAATATTTTTTAATAATCTTACTGATGGAGAAATTCGTTTTTTTGTCGTAAAACCTATTGCCATAAGCCCCTTTGTAATAGAGTAGATGTATAGAGACAATAACGGAACTTTTGACCAGCGTGCATATTATAACCATGACTCCTCTTATGAGAGTTGGACCCGAGTCCTGTTCGTGGAAACACAAAGTTTGGCTTTTTAAGTTTTATGTTATTGAGACAAAAATAATTAAAACAAATAATCATACACGATGCACTTTTAGCTCGTTGTGATTTTTCAATTAGTTGGTTTGTAATTGAATGAAAAACAAGGTGAAGCGGGACAAACTTGTGGATAAAGTGAAGTCTAGTGCACTAATGAACGAACAGCAAGCCTACTAATGAACGCGAGTACGGTGGAGCTTACGAAAAACACCCATTAAATGTCGGAATGTTGTTAATAACTGGCTGGGCCGGAGATTCTGCCCAAATATTTGACGCCTCAAGGTAATTAATGACGAAGGAAACGTTTTTAATTATTTAGGTATATTTAAGAAACTAGCTGCGCTTCACAGTTTACTTCCTGCCTCAAAGCATTAAATTTGTCCATTAAAAAAATGTTAATTGAAATATTTTCTATCATTCAAACTAATTTTGATGAAGAAGTACTGGTAAACGTGCGTAAAGAAATAATACACGCAATGATACACATACACGCACTTAGATTCTCTTACGAACATGCAAACCTTCACATGCAGAAACATAAATATGAACTCGCAAATATACATAAAAGAGTATCTTCTTACATATAAACACATCCAAACTTTTTTTCAGTGATTTAACCATACAATTATCAAGGCTGTGTCACAAAGTCACAACTACTCGGTAAATTTGAATTAGTAAATTTAAGCAATAATTTCTATCAACAATAGTTTCGTTGATTTATTAAAAATTATGATGTGCGTGTTTCATTAATAAATCTCCTCCTTCATTACTTTCCGTACTTCTTTTCACAATACGTGCGCAATCAAGTAGAAAAACAGATATTTTTTAACGTATATTGTATATTTTTGTTTATAAGTTGCTAAACGTACATGTACGTAATGATGGTTCAAGTATTCATTTCTTTCGGTACTACCGGAGTACCACTTCTTTATTTTTCATGTCAAATCGCTCCTAGCTACAATATAATAAAGTTATAAAGTTAAAATTCTTATAAATATATTTTGCCTCCGCCATAAAGTCTTTGGGACCGCGTTCTACCGTAATACAATAGGCCTCTTTAAACAGGATGCCCTAGATTCCGTGCAAAAATAAACTAGATAACTATCATAGCATGTACGTTTGTACGTATATAAATAAAGTGCTTGTATTTATTGGTCAAGTTTAGACAAATTTATTGCCTGAAATTTACTCAACGAATGAGAACAAATTGACAAAATCCACTATAAGAACACTTTACAAAGTAAGCGTCAGGTCTGCCTATAAATTGTCTAGGTCAGTAAAAAGGTAACTTTTAGATCAGCGTGCATCACTTTCGACCGCAACGTCGCTTATCATCAGATTAGTTGACGGTCCAACGCGAATCTATGTGCATTAAAAACATAACTCTACGTAGGTATCTGTAACGTAATTTACATAACCCAATAATGTGCAAACATTACTGCATTATATGAATAAATTCAAAATCACTGTGCCAAACAAATAAATTAAAAAAGTAAGATAATGACATGAGTATATTAAGGGTCTACCTATATGTGGTAGCATAACAATTTTTGTACTAATTTAAGAAGGCATAACGTTTTTAGGAATAACGATAATTTACTATAACAACTAAACGCATAACTGTTTTCGCATAATGTTTACTAGCATAACCATATACAGCATAACGATAACTTACTATAGTGTTTGAACACATAACCATATATAGCATAAAGATAGCTTAGCAATGTTTAAAGGTACACATTAAGAATAGCAGACGGGACACCTAAGAAGTATGCACTTTTTACTCCGGGTGGGCTCCCGCCAGAAGGTCTGCGGTCAGCCTTGAGTATCGCTTCTCCATACTCGACCTGCGCTCCACTACGGAGGTCGCCGGCTCACTTTGCTCGCCACCCCCCTTACGCTTTGCCTCACATGGCTCGCTCCACTCAGGACCTCCCTTGAGCTCCTGGCTTCTGCATTTTTTATGTACACTCTAGGGGTAGTACCGATAAGACTAGGTGGAGTCAATGATCTGGGTCCTATGTAGCCTGGGGGGTTTATATTAAGTTGCACAACAAATAAATTAAAAAATTGGCAGTCATAGGAACTGCCGATAGAAGTGAAAACTTAACTCAGAATTTGATAGCTTACTTTGGAAAAGTCACAGGTGTAACCAAAGGGTGTGGTCTGGTCATCATGGCATGACCATCTTGAAATGCGTCAGCTTTTCCTATTGGCTGACGCATTTCTAGATAGCCATGCCATGGTGGCTAGGCCACGCCCTTTCAGCGTTTTCCATTGGCTGAGGCATTTTTGGATGGCCAATGCCTATGGTCTCGAACTTACCCGAAGATTTCTTATCATACACGAGCGTGACGCTAGAATTCAATTCACAGCCCACGAAAAATGTCTAGGCGCGCCAAAAGAAGTTTTCACTTCAAAAATGCCTAAGGACTATTATGCGTGTCATCAATATGCCTAAAGACTATTATGCGTCTCATCAATAGTCGAATCGAATGTAGTACAATAGATTGTTATGCTTAAAACACATTATGCCCATAAACTATTATGCAAAAGTTGCATTATGACACTATATATTATGCTACATTCATTATGCCAAAGTAAATTAGGACAAAAAAATTATGCGTTTTAAATGGCAGCCGTAAATTAAATGGAACTAACCAACCCAAACTGGGCCAATGTGGTGGCCTTATAGTTTTCCTTGCAAGAGAAGCCCGAATCTCAGCAGTGAAAATTTAGTGGGCTGCTTATGCTTTTGCTATATCATAGAGCAGAGTCAGAAAGTGACTTCTTGGATATAGAGGTAAATTGATTATGGGCTAAAAAATTATGACCTAAAACAATTACAACCAAACTTTGGAACTGTCTGACCTTTAAGTTGTTAATGGTTGGTATAATACATAGTTTTTATAAATATCGAATCTAGGTGTTCTAGCTGGATGAAGGTGTGAAGTTACGGCTAGTCCAATAAGTTACGGCTGGTCCAATAAGCTACGGCTGGTCCAATAAGTTACGGCTGGTCCAATAAGTTACGGCTGGTCCAATAAGTTACGACTGGTCCAAAAAGTTACGGCTGGTACAATAAGCTATGGCTGGTCCAATAAGTTACGACTGGTCCAATAAGTTACGACTGGTCTAATAAGTTACGGCTGGTACAATAAGTTATGGCTGGTCCAATAAGTTACGACTGGTCCAATAAGTTACGACTGGTCCAATAAGTTACGACTGGTCCAATAAGTTACGGCTGGTACAATAAGTTATGGCTGGTCCAATAAGTTACGACTGGTCCAATAAGTTACGACTGGTCCAATAAGTTATGGCTGGTACACTAAGTTATGGCTGGTCCAATAAGTTACGACTGGCCCAATAAATTACGACTGGTCCAATAAGTTACGGCTGGTACAATAAGTTATGGCTGGTCCAATAAGTTACATCTGGTCCAATAAGTTATGGCTGGTCCAATAAGTTACGGCTGGTCCAATAAGTTACGGCTGGTCCAATAAGTTACGGCTGGTCTAGTCTGGAGAATACCAACTGCCGATCGAGAGCCTCTGGGCCGAATTCCCTGTACCCCGAGCCCGAGGGAACATCTAATGGACTGCTTATGCTAGGTGTTCTAACGACCACTATGAAGACTAAATGTATGTGTGTATGTTTCAAATAAAAAAAATGTTATCTACAAACATCTGTACTATAAGTCAAAATTACATTGTAATTCATCAATATGGACAACTATTGCTATCATGACAATTAAAATACCTATAGTTGGAAATTCTACATCCTATTAATACTATAAATGTCAATGTTTAGATGTTGTTTGCTCAATCACGTCGTAACATATGAACGGAAACGTTTGCAATTTCAAACACAGGTTAGAGTCTGGAAGAACACATAGGCTGCTTTTTATCCCAGGAAATTAACGGGACCGGGAACTACGCAGGTAAAAAATCGGGGCTTTGCTAATCTTACACTGATGTCTCAATACTATATAGATTTAAATATTTACATGAAAATACGGTGTCATTATGTTTGTTCCCAGTGAACTCTTCACCAAGTTAACCCACAGGTATTCACAAAAGTTTGCATTTTTATGTAGCTAGCGGTCCGGTCCGACTTCACTCGTGTTACAAAATATAATAACCTATAGCACTCTGGGATCACATACATATCAAACGGTGAAATTATTTTTGTAATCGGTCTTGTAGTTTCCAAGATTAACGCTCTCAAACAAAAAGCCTCTTAGCTTTATAATATTAGTATAGATTTGGTCCAACTTGAAAGATCAAAATAGATCAATGTATGGTCGCGAAAGCCTCAACAACACATCTGCTTCTAGTCGGAAGCATTGATTGCACAATAAAACTGAGAAAAAAGTATGGTCGCATTTTTTTTCTATGACAAAAATAATATTTTAGATTTTAATTTATTACAGGACATTAGCCAAGAGAAAACAGAATGGGCCGATAGTATTTAAAAATAATTATACAAACAAACACACATACCACTACTTCAAGGACGCAGCACGCATCGTGTTTACTAATAAGAATAATGTTTACAAACATGAAAACAGCTGCGGTCGTATGAAAATGTATTCTCAGTAAGAATTCTGAGAAAGGTCAGGCGCCTGATGGTAAACGATAGTTCCCGTTTACAAAACAGTGTCGTTAATAGTAAACTAACTATTATTACTATACTTTACAAACTAGAATGTTAGTTTTTTTTAATGTAGAGTGACTGGACGAGAAGAACACACGCCTGTAAGTAAGTCTTCCCATAACAGCATAGTGTCACGTAGCCATGGTTTATATCGACGCACGCAGCTATTTGAACATGCAGAGCCCAAATCACTGTATACAACTGCACTTTACTCGTCCAGAGATGTAAGATGTTTATCTCTTCCCACTGTAATTTCTCTATAAACATTGCCCTTCATACCGAAACAGTATGGTTTGCACATTGCTGCTTGATGGTAGAATGACTCCCAAAAGAGTGGTATTGTCCCAGGTGGAATATGTGAAGAATCCTATCACTCTTGGTTTATGTTTCCCCTGAAAGTGCCTTACTACTTGCTTTTTCCAACTATGTAATTAAAAGGTATAATTTATTTAAATAGTAAATTAAGTGCAAGTGTAGAGTAAATCCTACGGTGATTCAAAGTGATGGAGTGATGGTGCTGTCAATACTATTTTAGCAAAATTTTAAGACTAAATACGATTAATATTAATATCAAGTATCTACTAAATCATACGAAAAAACGTTTCACAATCTATGTGTTTCAATATTTACGTTTGCAATTGCTATAAAATAATCTGCATATTTACACAGCCGTAATCACCACTTGTATTCCATTAAACGCTGAAAGCTGAAAGCGCTCCGGCTTAGCACGATATTTTTATACTTTCGTTTAGATTAATTTAACGATGCGGGCGGCTGCATCGGGCGTGCTGTGTGACTGAGGCTAGGTAAATTCATAGGTGGTGGATGCAACACTCGAAATATCTAGCGCGGACCGAGGCGCCGTGCTCCAGAATATAATATCAGGCGGTGGAGTGGCTGCGCGACGCTTCCCCGCCCTCAGTGTGCCCATGCCCTCATAATAAACGATATAGTGCGAAAATAGAACCGGAACGAGTATCGCCGTTCTCAACGTAAATAAAATACCGGCGCGGTGTGCAGCGCTGTCTCCCGCTGCCCGCGCTTCTGTTTTATGAAAGCCTGGTACCTCTATCGCGATCGATCTGCTTAAAAATAAACGCTGCGGTTTGCCGTCAACGATTGGTCTCGAAATAGCCAAATTCGTTTCTCCGTCACGTTATAATTGAAAGGTATTAGCAGTTACACGCACTATTGAAGTTGTTCCGAGTTGCACTGAAAATTTTGTTTTCGATCGAAGAGTGCGAGGAGCCGGCTCCAGCGCCGTGGAAGCACTGGCGGTCGTCTGCGCGAGCGACGCCGCCGCTTCGTTTCAACTGCTGCATTTTTAATCTCTCGCCTGTCTCGCGCGGGACATAACTCGGGAACGCTGGATACAGCTGTGTTCCTCTATTACGAGTTCTAGTTAACGTTAACGTGTCATTAGCTGACACGTTCATATAAAGTTGTAAATAATTCAAGTGGACGCGACCCGGCCGCAGTTACGTACTTCAATTATTATTCGTGCAGTAGTTAACACTGCCGTCTTTGTTGTACATTGGCGGGGCTAGAGCTTTTCAGCGGACCACTTTTATTTTACAGGGCAATTTATTTTAATAGCAGTCTGAAATAATTTTACGTGCATAGTAGGTTTTTATTTACTGTATGAAACCGAGTAAATGTTGGATAAAATTGATAGTTTGGTACGATTTTCCTGTTAATATTTCAGATAAAAAAATACCAAATATTGTGCTAATCTGCTATATCTGCCAAAATGTCGCCTACTGTTATTATGGTTATAAAAGTTTTTTATTAGATTTATGATTGGAATTGACAGAGTAAACTTTGTAGGGTAAACTATTCATTTGTCTAGGTCCCTGAAATAAGAAAACTAAAGAAAACCATTGTCGCTTTGGTATGTAAAATAAACATTCATATGTACCTATGTGCAGCAACAGAGATGGTTCAGGTTCAACAATAAAAGTTTACGTGTCCATAACAAAGTAGCGAACGGATAATAATCCAGAATATTACATGTTTTCTTCGGGCCTTTTGGTACGGCGATGAAATCATATTGGATGTCACCGAATGTTTTCATGGAAGTTTTATTGAGCTGATAAATGCGAGCCCCGAGGGGGTACTGCGCCGGCATTTTTTAGATAAGTAAAAGGGAAGAGTCCACGAGTGAAGCCTTCAGATTGCTTGTCTCAAGTGAGGGGTACGTTTGGTCCGTACTAACATTTGGACTCGAGACTATTTCGACCTTTTCGTGTTTCTTAGGAATTTGAGCTGGATTATGGATAAACGTTGACTGATCGTACTCTACCGCTTTTGTTTGCTTTTCCAAACGTGTTCAGACATAAAGTACTATTCTTAAAGCTTGACTAGGGCTACTGTTTCTGGGTTTATACGAATAGTTACGTATCTACAATTCGGATTTGCGCTGACTGTTATAAACTACTTAATAAATAACAAAAAACAAGTTTCAGTTTGAATTCAGTTCAAGTCAGAGTTGCGAAATATCACAGTCGCCCTTGTAGAAATTTATCTATAGCCTGGTATGTAACAGTTATTTCTTAGCAATTAATTCTTTATTTGTTTACAATAAGTAAGTTTTTTACTATTGATTTTAATTATTCAAATCCCTTTCTGAGCGAATGGGCAACTAAAATGATGCAAAAATGGGCAAAGCGTGACTAAAATAATGATACTCGTATTAATTTTAACCTATAAGTTTTTTCATTTAGATTTTTTCTCGTAACTCATTTATCTGCGGTAGTTAAATTGAACGAATTACGTCAGAACGTTTGAACGAATCGGGTTGAAATTTGGAACACAGTTAGATTATGGTAAGGCTACTGTTTATCACGGAAACGGGATCTGCGCGGGGATAAATCGCGGGGCACTGCTAGTGTCTCATATATTTTATCCCCCTCTATCTCAAACTAAGCTAAACTTGTGATTTGAGAATCAGTTAGATGATATAATTCCTTTAATATGTCATACTAGCTGGCCCTGCGCGCGTTGCTACGCCACCTGGTCGTACCAACTCAGATTTAGAACAAATTTGACTAGCCAAGGCTTATAATGACGCAACCTTAAAAGATAGGCACATGCTGTCATGTACTTCGCACGCAACGCAAGCTTTCAAAAATGAATATTTTCCCCGTTTTGACGTGATAACGTCTTATAATTCGATGAAGCCGGCTGCACGCCCGCAAAACATGGCGTCATGTAGCGTTACCTTGGAAGGTAACGACCGTCGGTCGTTATCTTGTTACAGTTGTATTAATTATTTCGACCAGTAGTTCAAGCGAGGATGTAGCTCAGTGGTAGAGCGTTCGCTTTGCATGTGAAATGCCCCGGGTTCGATCCCCGGCATCTAAAAGCTTTTTTGCATTGTTTTGATTGAAAATGACTAAATTCTACTGATTTCTTTTTACATACAAATCTATTAAACAAATTAAATTAAAATTTTCTTTTTGCATTGTTTTTTGCATTGTTTTGATTGAAAATGACTAAATTCTACTGATTACTTTTTACATACAAATCTATTAAACAAATGAAATTAATATTTTCTTTTGAAAAATGCTACCATTCCATCAGTATTTTCTTAAGACGTTGTCACGTTCTATCGTCAGTAAACCGACTTTACAGGCAAACATTTTTTGTTACATTATTAATTCATACTCCGCTCCTATTGATAGTAGCGTAATATTATAGCCTTCCTTGATAAATTGACTATCCAACATAAAAAAAACTTTCTATTCGGATCAGTAGTTCCCACGATCCTAGCGTTCAAACAAATAAATGAACTCTTAGAATCAAACATTTTATCAAACTTTATAATATTAGTATAGATATATATAGTATACATAGGTACCTATGTATAAAAGTTTGGATGTTCGTTAATCTGTCTTGTAGTAGAACTGAATGGATCCTTATAAATTTGGATTTAGATTAATGGCTTAGAATAACACTTATTAAACTACTAGCAGTGCCCCGCGGTTTAACCCACAAGTTCCCGTTCCCATCGTTCCCGTTATTTTCCCGGGATAAAAAATTGTCTGGAAGAACACATAGGCTACTTTTTATCCCGGAAACACAACGGGAACGGTAACTTCGCGGGTAACACCGCGGGGCGCTGCTAGTAATATTATAAATGTCAATGTTTGGATGTTTGTTTCTCAATCACGTAGTAACGTCGGAACGGATAGGGCTGAAATTTGGAACATAGATAGGTTATAGTCTGGAAGACACATAGGCTACTTTTTATCCCGAAAAAATAACGGGAACGACGGGAACGAGGACTACGCGGGTGAAACCGCGGGGTGCTGCTAGTAATAAAATAAAACAAATAATAAACATTGGTGGACATTTCACACACAACAAACACCATCTGACCCTAAACTAAGCAAAGCTTGTTACTTTGGAAGCCAGATAGCTGATAAAATACCTTCATAATTTTAAATCCCACTAATATTATAAATGTCAAAGTATGGATGTTTGGATGTATGGATACTTTGACATTTATAATATTAGTGGGATGGATGTTTGGATATTTGGATGATTGTTGCTCAATCACGCCGTAACGTATGAACGGATCAGGCTGAAATTTGGAATACAGTTAGAATATAGTCTGGAAGAACACATAGGCTACTTTTTATCGCGGGAAAATAACGGGTACGACGGGAACGGGAACTACGCGGGTAAAACCACGGAGCACTACTAGTCTCACTAATATTATAAATGTCAAAGTATGGATGTTTGGATATTTATTGGATGTAGCTCTGTGGCCCGCCTATACCCAAACGAACCTTTAGGCCTAAACACAAATAACTAATTGTTTCAGAGTAATCTGTGGCCTAAAACCAGTAAATTAATTTGTGATCATATCATATTTGACAACACTTCAGTGGTTACATTTTTGTACATTTTTGATCACAAAAATATGGAAGTTTTTGTAATATTCCAGTTTAATTCCAGCGAGCAACCGATCCTGTACCAGGAAACAATCTCCCGTGATCCCCGCGTGATGCTGCATAATGTCGCTCGTCTCCAAACATAGGTATTATGAATTTGAATAAAAACAACTTAACAAGGCGCGCAAAAAATATTTGGCCACGGCTTAAATATGGCTTAGGTCCAAATTAATCAAGATTCTTAGGTAAAGTGTATTGAAGTGTTACTTCATTTTTACACATTTTTTCAATGAGAGATTTTGTGATTTTGTGAAGAATAGTATAATTTAAAGTATGATCTCTAAAATTGAAAAAGTGAGGCTTACCGCTTTGTAACAATAGGTACCTACCTACTCACCTAATGTTCCTTTCTAATTTAATAAATAAGGCGAATAATATTTTTTTAAGAAGGTGACTGATGTATTACATTTTATAACATCCACATTTCTTGAGCCGATGTGATCTTATAAGCCTTGAGTGCCTCGTGGTTTGCTTACTAAGTTGGTTGTGGGTTCATTTCCAACCCAGGACATATATTCGTTTGGATGTATGTTCTGTGTGTGGGTGTATTCGTGTCTCAAAAGTATGTATTTAAAATGATTCACATTTTATATCAGTTACCTGGTTTCCATAGCGCAAAATTGGTTTAATTAATATGAGGCTACATGGTGCAATGGTGTTAAGTTACGGCTGGTCTAGTCGGGAGAACGGCGATTGCCGATCCGAAGACCCCGGGTTCAAAATTACGCGCACCACTGTCTTTTCGAAGTTATGCCCGGTTTACATTATTCTAGTCCAGCGATCGAATCCAGCACTGGATTGCTTACTGGAAAAATGTAAACCGGCACTGGAAAGCATCAAACTTGCTTTCAGCAGCGATTGACGCTGGACTGGAATAATGTAAACCGGGCATTAGTGCCGATAACTTTAAACGGAGAAGGAAAACATCGTGAGGAAACCGACATGTACCTAGAATCTTTCGAAGTCTTGTGTGATCCACCAACCCGCACTGGACCAGCGTGGTGGATTATATACCTATAGCCTTGACTCTCTCCTTGCCAGAGAAGCCCCCGAGTCCCAGCAGTGGGAACATTTCGTGGGCTGTTTATATTTTATGCTAGATGGTGTTTTGCCAAAAAATGTTGAGCGACGTTTACGTTATACCCGTGATTTTTATGTCAGATACCAAAGTTTGAAGTCAGATTTGGATAATAATAGTCACTATTTATCTCTAGCAATCTTTGAAAATTTTACCGTCGAAGCTAGCAATCTATATATTAATCTTTCAGAACAAACCCCCGCGTTGAAAAGTATAGCGGACGAACAGCTATAAAGTTTTCGGAATGAATGTAAAACAATGTTTGCATTGACAATGGATGCGACAAACCGCAGCGAGGCGGCGCGCCGGCAAGCCCGCCGAAGGCTCGGCGCGGGCGGTGCGTCCGAAGCCAAAGTTCTCTATCATACCTGCGTCACTTGAAAATTGAAAAACTTTTGCAATGCCTTTCTTATGGAAATAGTTCGCGTTTACATTTGAGTGAGTTGTCATTGTAGGGATTCAACGCTGTCTTTCTCCGTTCGAAACGAGTTGTGAAAACATTTTCGAGTTGTAAATTCTAAATCTACGCCTACCGGTCCGTGTTTTATGGGTTGCGCAAGTAATCAAAGCTGCGTAGATATTTTAAGGATAGCGAAATGCAAACGTTTGCGATAGGTGGTGTAAATCCGCATGAAATATTGATACAGTTTCGTGTAAACGTGTAACAAATGCGGTAATTTCAGGCACCTGCCGGCGCGGCGCGGCCGACTGCGCTCGCTCGCTATGCACCACTTTTGGACTACTTACCTTATGCTGTTCAATTTAATATCGATGTTATTTATGAACTATCGATTTGTGAGGAAAATATACTATTTTTTTAATGCTCGTAATACCATTATGTGTCTATTTTTATGGTTCTATATGTCGTACTTTGATCAAACGAGTTCCAAGTGTAATAAATAGATCTCTCTGATTAAATTAAATGTGTTATTTAATTTCGTCAGAAAAGTTTGACATCAAAGTTGACCTTTTCGATCGGGAACCGGCAGAAAACGTACACGCTTACTTTAGCTCCTTTGCTTACTTCTTCTCAGATGGGTCCTCAGACCTAGATAGGATAAATTATTGCTGATCCTCCCGTAACATAAAATCGTATCTCTGCGTGACATAAGATCGTACACGGCTAGTATATTACATTCTCGTATCTCTCTACCTAGTCTGTGACATCATATGCGTATCTCTTCTTCTTAGTAAATACTTTTTTTTGCTTAACAGCCAAATTTGATATTATAAATATTACACAGTCAATTACACAATTAAAAAAAAAAAAAAAAAAATCGGTCGAATTGAGAAACCTACTTTTTTTTAAAGTCGGTTAAAAATAATATAAAATCAAATAAAATAAACAATAGTAATTAAATAAATCACATAAAATAAAAGTTGCGCATTCGAAACTTGAAAGTTACGGATACTATAGCAATTTTATATTTATTTTAATCTTATTTATTTATTTTGAGAACCTATAGACCAGGGTCGATAATTTTTGAAACGAAAAAAATGTACAGTAGGATGAAACTCAAAAGAAAAGGATAAGAATATAATTAAAATTAAAGGAAAAAAATAACGGTCGATCCGAGTTTGGGAAAAGGGAGGGGGTGAATTTTAAGGGTAAAAAATGGTTTATTTTGATTTCCGGCAAAACTACAAGTCCTATGGAAAAAAGTTAAAAAGTAAGGCAAAATTGTAGGTAATAAAAAGATCTACAACTTTTGTATGTACATTTTTTTCAGATAACCTCAAAATTTAGGTAACCAATATTTCGTTTTTTTTATCTATTTCAAAAAAAAAAAAATTCTACAAAATTATGTGAAAACTTACCTCATTATGTAAATTTTGAGGTTATGTGAAAAAATTGAGCATTCAAAAGTTGTAGATCTTTTTATTATCTACAACTTTGCTATTGAACTTTTTCCATAGGACTTGTAGTTTTGGCGGCAATCAAGATAAACCATTTTTACCCTTAAAACTCACCCCCTCCCTTTTACCGAACTCGGAGCGACCGTAATTAATTTTCCTTTCATTTTTATCATATTTCCCTCCTTTTCTAATGGGTTTCATCCTACTGTATTTTTTTTATTATTTACCATTTTTGAGGGCTTCGACCCTGGGGGTCTACCGCCTAACGAGTCGTTTGCTGTACATGATTATTACGAGTAGTAAAGCACAGGGACAAACTTTTAAGCACCTAGGAATCAATTCACGACAAGACTGTTGTTCACACGGACAACTACTTAGGTATTTGTTGCGTTATCAAGATCATCAGGATACAGAGATAACCAATTTGTTCTTCTACCGCAAGAAATAAAAATACCGTAGGTATTCACAGAACCTCTTTAAAATACCTGTACTATAAAACACATTTTAGTAGATCCCAGTACATTTACCCAGCGTTCCTTTATTATTTTTCTATAGTTCTCTTACTTGATCATAGCTTTTTCAAGCAATGTATATTTTAGTAGGGATTTTCCTCAAATAGACGCGGGTGAAACCGCGGGTAACAGCTAGTATAAAATAAATAAAAAATGTATGCGCTTAAGACCGCCCGGCAGAAATGACAACTAAAATAATAGACTACAGGCCCGTGAACAAAATTTACGGGTCAAATAAACCAGCAGGAGACCTATGTAGGATGATAGACGGGTACAAAATAATAAGATTCAGCACTATGGCGTCACTTGTAAGCTGTCCAACTGAGTGCAGGTGAGAATTCAAAAGTGCAAGTAGAGTGGGTACATTTTGGTCATTTGTTTTTGTACGGCATTCTTACCATCCAATAGTAAAATAAGAAATACTAAAGACTACTAAATAATATCAATAATTAAATATAAAATTACCTTGTAACACAGCAACACTTAGATAAAGCATAAGTATCCTCTTTGCAGCAACACGATAATAACATGCGCCTGAATGACTAGTACCTATCTATGGCCAAGAATAAATTTAAAAAAAATTTTACGCGGGTCAGAAATATCATCTCTCTACCTAGTCTGTGGAAATAGCGTTTGACTCGCAATTTTTTTAGTATTTGCAATTAATTATTTTATAGGTATTTCGCTAAAAATTTATAAATATATTGTGTTATAGTGTATGTGTAAGTACTGTGATGAAAATGGTTATCATTTTGTGTGTTACGTAGTGTAAGTGCGGTGATAAAACAGTAATATACATATATTACAACCAATACTGCCCTCGTGGCTTAGTTGGTAGTAGCTCTGCCTGCGAAGCCGAGGATCGTGGGTTCGATTCCCACCCAGTGCAAATGATTTGTGTGATGAATTCAAATGTTTGCACTGTGTCTGGGTGTTTCTATGTATAATAAGTATGTATTTAAACTATATAAGTATTATATCAGCTATCTGGCCGCCATCATACAAGCTTTGCTTAGTTTGGGGTCAGATGGTGTTGTGTGTGAATTGTCCGCCAATATTTATTTATTTATTTATTTGTTATTTATTTATTTATTAATACTTTTTTGCAATGGATGTGAAATGCAAATTTAATATTTCATGACAGGTTCAATTAATGTGGTAAGTACCTAGAAGTTAATGTAGCGATGAAAACACATGAATATACCTACTAAACACAGGGACTCAACAGCGAAGAGCAGGTTGACAAATTTTTTTTTTACTCTGGCGCGCTTGATTACTATTTTTAGGGTTCCGTAAAACGTAAAAACGGAACCCTTATAGATTCGTCATGTCTGTCTGTCTGTCTGTCTGTCTGTCCGTCCGTATGTCACAGCCACTTTTTGCCGAAACTATGAGAACTACACTGTTGAAACTTGGTAAGTAGATGTATTCTGTGAACCGCATTAAGATTTTTACAAAAGTTTAAAAAAAAAAAAAAATTAGGGGTGCCCCCCATACTGAGAACTGAAGCTCAAAAATTTTTTTTTCATCAAACCTACACGTGTGGGGTGTCTTTCGATAGGTATTAAAAAATGATGTTTAGGTTTCTAACATAATTTTTGTCTACACTGAATAACTTGCGCGAGAGACGCTTCTAAAGTGGTAAAATGTGTGTCCCCCCCCCTCTAACTTCTAAAGTAAGAGAATGAAAAATCTAAAAAAAATATAATATGATGTACATTACCATGAAAACTACCAACGAAAATTAGTTTGAACTCGATCTGATCAGTAGTTTTTTTTTAGTACGTCATAAATACACTATTATTAAAACTTCGATCAAAGTTACAACGAACTACAAGAACTATGTGTACTATGTATATTATGTTACTTGCTGGAACGGAACCCTTCATGGGTGAGTCCAACTCGCACTTGGCTACTTTATTTATTCTCGCTGTAGCATCCCGAGTTCACCCGAAAATTACTTATCATACTCGGGCGTGACGCTAGAATTCAATTCACAGCGCACAAAAAATCTGTCTAGGCGCGACAAAAGAAGTTTTCACTTCGAAAAATTGGCTTCATATGGACTGCCGATAGAAGTGAAAACGAATAACTCAGAATTTGATAGCTCAATTTGGAAACTACGCGGGTGAAACCGGAGGGTCTGGCCATGACCATTTATAGATAGCCATCTAGATCACCCGCAGTTTTTTTTCATTTACGAACTTGACGCTTAAGCTCAATTCCCAGCTCACGGAAAATCTGTATGTGGTGCGACAAAAGAAGATTTTACTTCAAAATTATATTATAAAATAAGAGCTATAAGAACTGGACTCAAAACTGAACTGTTCATATTTCAGCGGCATAACTTCTATTTTTGTTTCCGATACACCGTTCTGATACTCCAATAAATTTATTTGCCCTCTTCCGTATTTACAAGACCATTTACACCGGCGCGTCCCTCCATTCACGAGTGTTGATTTAGGACCCGTGTTATTACCGTTTACGTTCGTTACACCATCCTACGTGGCTGCTGCGCTTCCAAGAATATCATCACTTAATTATTACATTCTTTTGTAAACGACGCGATGTTTTTTACAAATCTTTAGTGGTTTATAGAGGGAGAGGGTTTGCTCAGATTTTATACGATGAAGGTTACATTTTCACATTCATAAAACTTCATAGACTTGATTTTATTGAAGTGAAAACTTATTTAGGCGCGCGTACATGGTCTACTTCCGCTACACCAAGTCTCAAAATCATCAAAAGAGATTGGTCGTAACTGGACACAACAACAAGGTTAGATCTTACCAGCAAAGCTATACCAATCGCAGTAGTAGCTGTACCATTTCTACCATAGCTGCCTCAATAGCGCTCGACGGTGTCGCATTAGCGTCTAGCGACACAGACAGGTCCAAATTCACCATATTCCACTCCGCAGTCATCGGAACAGCTGGTACGATAAGTCGATCGTTTGTACTCGTAGACGGCGTCTGCTGCGATAGCAACGCCGACACAGAATTACCCGCAAAATTGGAGTCATTTGCTGCGTACGCTGGAATTTTGTTCAAGCCCAATTAACTGGTCTAAAACATTGATACAAACCTATGGGTGTACCCTGAGCACCCTGAAACCGGCAATAAACTGCGTCTCCGTGTGTAGCGTAAGTGGTTTACACACAACCAATTTACCTGACCCCCAGAATCGCCAGCGGCGAGATATGATGTGGGTCTACTTATTTTGGTAGTTGACAACGAACCAATCAATCAATAAGCCCTCTATTCTGAACTTATGTCTGTTATGAGGTGTTTGTCTTCCTCTTTTAGAAGATATCTCTTAGTTTAGTGTGCCTTTTGGCAAAGGCTTCCTCTAATATTTTCCATTTTGAATCATCTCTGGCAACCCTGCACCAGTAAGGGCCAGCAGTAAGTTTTAACTAATTTTCTCATCTTTTAAGTGTTCTTCCCCTTTTCCTTTTCCATCCCTGGGATACCAGTCTGTCACAACTTTACTCCACTTTTCCTGAGTACTCCTTAACATGTCCATCTATGCTTAAACCAAGTTGGTCATAGTCCAGCTTTCGGAATACAGTCTCCAATACAGCAGAGAAAATCTTTACAACGAATAGTGACAGGTAACAACGTCTGGCGTTCACCGCTTCCCAACGATAACATAATTCCGTGCGTCTGACGTTTGGGAGAAAATATCTTGTGGTTTATATCGACGGTCTACAAGTCGTTGAAGCTGCGCTTCCACAGTTGGAGTAGATATGTCCTTGCGTTTCGGACTACTCCTTGTATTTCTAGTATTCATTGATAAAGCGTAACACGGCTTCCAAACCATTTCAACTGACTTTTCACAATGGCTACTTTGAAAACATTTTAATATTTAAAACAACGGCAGGATTAAAATATAGCCGGCAGAAAATGGGATAGGAATCCCACTTCTGAAATAAACTAACTGAAACATATTTAACTTCCAAAAATACATTTTTACAATTTAATTAAGAAATTCCGACCTCACATCCAATTTACTAATCATCGAGTCAAATTATGACGTAATTACTGTCTGTCCAGCCAGAGTGCTTGGAAGCGAAAGAGGTCCGTTCTTCGAAGTTCGGTAGCTCGCTGTCCGCGCCTCCTTGGTCGGCTAAATGTGTATTTATGACGTACTAAAAAAACTACGCATCAGATCGAGTTCAAACCAATTTTCGTGGGTAGTTTGCATGGTACATCATTTATATTTTTTTGTTACTTTGCTTACTTTAGAAGTTAGAGGGGGGGGGGGGGGGGACATTTTACCACTTTGGAAGTGTCTCTCGCGCAAATTATTCAGTGTAGACAAAAATTATATTTGAAACCGCAACATCATTTTTGAACTATCGATAGACACCCCACACGTGTAGGTTTGATGGAAAAAACATTTTTGAGTTTCAGCTCTCTGTGTGGGGGACAACCCAAATTTTTTTTTTTTTATTGTACAAATATTAATGCGGTTCACAGAATACATCTACTTACTAAGTTTCAACAGTGTAGTTTTCATAGCCGGCTAAAAGTGGCTGTGACATACGGACGGACAGACAGACATGACGAAACTATAAGGGTTCCGTTTTACGGAACCCTAAAAATATTAAAACAATATTTTTTAGATCATCGTCATCGATCGTGATCATCGCGGTTTTCCCGATCCTTGAGTAAACCGACATGTACCTAAAATCTTTCGAAGTCAAATGTCACCCACCAACCCGCACATGGTCAGCGTGGTAGATTATGGCCTTGATTCTCTCCTTGCGATAGAAGGCCCCAAGTCCCAGCAGTGGGATCATTTAGTGGACTGTTTATGCTATATTTTTAGATATTACCTAGAGGTCCCCAAAAAAAATCAAAAAAAAGTCCCATCAAAATGAAAGCAGGCCTTTATACTATTAGAAGGTGAGTAGGAAGTAGGATGTATAATTGTAATTATTATAAAAAAGCAAGTTAAAAAAGAACCGCACGAGAGAGTTCCTTAAAAGCCCTATAACGTCCAAATTAGTTTCAATTACACTGCCAGCGATTATTCTTTCACAACTTTGCTCAGACGAAGGAGACTTCATGTACATAGCTATGCATAAGCATGTCAACATTTCGGGTCCAGGACTGTGGTTATTGCTATTTTTTTCTTTTTTCTACATTGTAAATAAGAATAATAGATTCTGTATAATTATGAATAATTATTAGGTTTCTGCAATACCACTGCTATATTTCATTGCCTCTTTACAAACCACTAAAACGTGGTTTACCACTCAATCTAGCTATTCAAAAATAACCACTTCGAAATATTGGTCAAAATCTTGTGATTTCACTTATCCGAGGCCAATATAACATCGAATGAGAGTTTTGATATCTAAAGCCCATATAGATATAAAGTATCCTAACCGGGCGAGCCTTGAAAGAGTCCACTAGTAATGGGGCAATCATCTAATGAATGCTTCCGGGCAGATAAGCTTCGATTAAATGGTCTCTTTATTGCTCAAGGAAAGGCGCGTCCCCTTTATGTTCGCATTGAGATATCTATGGTACGGGCGCCACTCGAATAAATAAAAAAATTGTGAGTGACCCTTAGCATTTAGGGGTTTTAGAACTATTAATAGCTAATCATATAAAAATCGAAATCGCCTAGAGCTTACGTTAAATATGCTTAGTATACAATACGGAAATATATAAGCAACAAACAACAAATACAAGAACAAAATGCCAATAAAATAAACACTGGTTGACACACAACACTAACTAGCTCTAAACTAAGCAAAGCTTATATAATATTTGATAGCTGAAATGGCTGATATTTATATGTACGTAGGTACTCATGATACATAGTAAAAATAAAAAACACAGACTCAGAATAAACATGAATGACAATCACTTTTCCAAGTCTGTAAATCGAGAGGTCCCCATGTCTATGGCTGGTTGCTTTACTGAAGGTAAAAATGAATTAATATACATTACTTAAGCGGTTATGCATTTAACTAGTGAACATAATCCACGTAGAAACAACTATTTACGTTATGTGCCATCTAAACATAACTTTGTGCTAAACTTTGAGAACGAATTATGCTGTTAGAAATGATTGTACGGTGCGCGTACAAGTAACTATAAGTAAGTACGTATAGAATTTAATATGATAATATGTATGTATAAGTTATGCTAAACAATTTATGGGCTGCATATCCTTTCAGCGGGTAGATAATGACCGTAGTAAAACGTTTAAGCACGGAATAACTGGTGGAAGCGGTTATTACAATATTATGAATGGCTTCCCTCGCGGCGGCGGCGCGGCGTCTCTTGTCGAGGTATCATATTGTACGTAGGCTCTTCTTCTATATACCATCACTCTTAACGTGGTTTTGGTTGTTTTTTGTCATTTCATGACGTATTATTTTCTGAAACTATTAAGACAAATACCTACATATAAGATGCTCTTGTACACACCAGCAGCAAAATCACTTATACATGAGAATGAGAAGAAAAACAATCAAGGCGGCTTTCTTGGTAAAATCGATCTCTACGGGAACCTTAAAAACCTTAGGACGAAAATGGTTGAAAAAAAACGGCATGTACGATGTAAAATGCATAGCTCAATTATCTACAATTATTCAATACTAACTTTAACATAATTACGTATGACGACTTTTTATATTTAGGAGACAACTTTATTTTTTGTCTACAAGGAGTGTTAATACTTCCCTTTGGACTAAGTACTCACGCATGATATAAAATAGCGTAGTCACATAGAAACATTTAAGCTAAAACGACTTCCCTAGGGTGTTAACAGTCAGCCTCAACAAAATCGTTTCCCTAACAAAGAAATTACTTTGGGATTGAATGCGCAAACAAAAAGCGATTTAACAGCAATTTGGGAAACGTAACATTATGTGTGAGAATAAGTGACTCATGGAAGTTTGTCCTGAGTTAAAAATGTAGTAAAATTGAATAGGTTTAAGTTTTCGACTTCGTCGCATATTTGTAAAAAATGTGTAGAAACAGTGATATATTAATAACCTGTAATTTTTAAAAAATATAACTGAAAGCTATGCTGAAACCCGTTTATAAACCACGGTGGCATAGAATGACCTATTTCAGTATCATGATGTTATTATGAGTTTACAGGTTCGAATCAATGCAAATTGAGTGTTTTTCTAAGGACAAAATACAAGTTTGTTATCGCCACTGGCTTACCGGTGAACGAAAAGATCGTGTGAGCAGCAGCGTGTTCAATTAAAAACATATTTTGAGCACATGTACCATCCAGACCATCCTCCAAATATTACACAGACATAATTGCGATCAAAATTTTTACTTAATTGGGATAACGACAGGGTCAAAAATATAGCATTCTAATTAGTTCGTCAGGTAGATTATGGAAAAATATGGGACACATAGGTTTTGTTTTATTAAATTGTCAAAAATTGACAAAGATATTGATCAAAAAATTTTCGGAGTAGGGGGTTGTGACGTCACTCTATAGTAAAAATCGTACCATAACGTGACATCTCTCGAAACTTCTAAGCATTGTATCTTCGTCATTTTTTGTTTTTGAAACCTAAGAAAAAAAACATGTTCATTAATTTTTAATCATTTAACTGACAGACTAATTAGTTTTTTTAGTCGTCTCGCCTGTACAACGTGATTTAATAAATAATTTAGATAGTGATTAAATTCTGATTACCTAAAATTATCAATATGAGTTTAAATCGCGAAAAATCTTTTGCAAACCCGCACTTGACCCGTGTGGTGGGTTATGGCCTTTCTAACTTGTTTCTTAAGAGTTATGCTAAAAGCGAAACCAAGGTTTACCTACGCAAAATAAAAAATGTATTTGTGAATTGTGGTCTTAACGTGAAAGAAATCAAAAACAAAAAAAAGTGTTACGTGAAAGTGTTAAGTTTTAAGATACCGAGATTTTGCTAGTTTTCACCTTTAATTAAATATTTTTTTATTTTATTTAATCAGATTATTACATACTGTCATTAAAATACAAATTACATTATAGATTTAACTAAATTAATTAACTAAAAAAACCTACGCAAACTGTACTAAGTTCCCATTTACTCTCGAAAGTCATAATTAACTCTAGACTACCGATTTTTTATTTGCGATTTCATTATTTTGTGTAGGTAGTGAGTATATCCAAATAATTTGATCGTCGTTCATTAACGTGAATTAATTTAAGTGCGAAGCAGAAGCGAAGTCATGTGCGTAATGCCGCTAACTTAAAACGGTGAAAGAAAACATCGTGAGGAAACCGACATGTACCTAGAATCTTTCGAAGTCATGTGTCATCCACCAACCCGCACTGGGCCAGCGTGGTGGATTATGGCCTTAAAAAAAAAAAGCGAAGCCGTGGGTCGTGGGTTCGATTCCCACCCAGTGCAAATATTTGTGTGATGAATTCAAATGTTTGCACTGTGTATGGGTATTTCTATGTATAATAAGTATGTATTTAAAACTATATAAGTAATATATCAGCTATCTTGCCGCCATATTACAAGCTCTGCTTAGTTTGGGGTCAGATGGTGTTGTGTGTGAATTGTCCACGAATATTTATTTATTATTTATATTTATTTATTTAAGTGCATGAAGTGACGCGCCATCATATGTAGTATCATCAGACCCAAAGACAATATAACCTGCGCTTTTAAGGTAAAGTCCTACTTATGGATGATCAACAGGCTATATAATCTTTGTAGTGACCAAAGTTCACAAAAAATCTCAAAACATTTAATTTTGTCGCTGAATAATGTATACAAGTTTGTTGAAGGTTTAGACGACGACGCGGGACGCTGCTAGTCCTATCCTACTTCCATCTAATGTTTGGACGTTTGTTGGTCAATTACAACGTAACGTCTGAATGGATCGGGCTGAAATTTGGAATACAGACAGATAATGGTCTGGAAAAACACATTTTTTATCCTGAAAAAATAACGGGAACTACGCGGGTATAACCACGGGGCGCTGCTAGTACTGTATAATTCAGAAAATGTTTTTTTCACTTCTAACGTGCGGTATTAATTAAACACTTTTTTTATTAATTCTTTAAAAACTTCATCCGTCCATGGATAATTCAGATATGCTAAATGTATGTAAGTAGTTAGTAACGCACGTAGTACAGTATAGTTTTAATTGCGATTCAGTGTAGGCCTTAACCATATATATGTATGTACATAACTAGCTGAACCCTGCGCGCGTTGCTACGCCACCTGTCGAAAATTGGTCGTTCTGACTCAGATTTAGAACAATTTTGATTAGCAAAGGTTTATAATGACGCAATCTTAAAAGACAAACACATACTTTAGCGCACATCAACGCACGCAAGGAAAGCTGTCAAAAAGGATTTTTTTATGATTATAAGAAATACTAGCTGACCCCGCAAACGTTGTTTTGCCATTTTAATAAAGGTATGAAAAATAGCTAGTAGCCGATTCTCAGACCTACTGAATATGCATATAAATTTTGGTTAAAATCAGTAAAGCCGTTTCGGAGGAGTAAGGAAACAAACACTGTGACACGAGAATTTTATATATAAGATTTTTGCCCGTTTTTGTTACATTATTCATTCAAACTCGGCTCCTGTTGATAGTAGCGTAATGTTATAGCTTTCCTCGATAAATGGACCATGCAACATCCCGAGATCCTAGCGTTCAAACAGACAAAAGAAATTGGGAGTAATAGATAGCGACTGCCGATAGAAGTGAAAACTAATAACTCAGAATTTCAAAACTCACTTTGGAAACTACGCGAGAGAAACCGGAAGGCGTGGCCATGAAAATGGTCATCTAGATCAAAGACGTCGACGTCAAATTTTTTAAAAATGGATGATCTAGATCATCCGAGCTTACTCGAAGATTTCTTTTATTTACGAACGTGACACTTGAGTTCAATTCACAAGCCACGGAAAATCTGTATGAGCGCCAAAAGAAGTTTTGCATTTCGACAAACAAACTCTTCAGCATTATAATATTAGTATAGATATGTAAATGTATACATAATTATGTAAATAGCACAGAATAACTGTAGCCTTAGTTTTTGAATATTCTGCCGTATGACTTATGTTGTGTAGTTCCCTTGCTTTCAGCGCCGTCGGCGGCGGGTAATTAGCGCGGCTTCCTTCCGCCGCCGCTGCGCCGCGCCCTGTGTGCCCTTACCCTTACTCCACAAAGCAAAACCTTCTTTTACATTTTCTGCGATGTACTTATACCTACAAATATATGATATGCTCGATTGTGAAGATAGTATTATTGCAAAAGAAAGTTAAAAACGTTAACCCTACTCAGGAAGGGAGCATACGCGTTAGCTACCCACTGGATGATCCCATTGTTGGGACTCTTTCCCGATTCGTTACCAATGATAGAGTCCATAATTCAACATGCTGCCTAAGTACGAGAATGTCTTTAACAATCTTTCTTGGAACACGCTGGCGCCGGTTTACTCACAATATTGGTTGCACAGATTACAGAATAAAACACAGATGGAACCTTCGTGAACAAAACTGTGAAGCCCATAATTAGTCATGTTGACTTAAAATTGTCAAATCAACGTTCCAAATGACTTGTATAATGTTGTCAGTCTTAAGAAAAAAGTCCCACTATTGTTGTCTTAGCTTGGGAAATCTTCACGTACTTATAATAAACACATCAATTGATATTTTAAAATATTAATATTATTACACCGGTTATGCAAGGATTTCTTGTTACTACTATTTCCATTCTATGAAGAAAATAATTTTGATTTTGCATGCAACTAGAAATTAACTTGAATCGCACATAATAAAATTAGTGTAATTTACTCGCTTAGATAGGTTAAACAAAAATTAAAACAACCATCTTTACCACCAAACTATTTTTGATAAAATACATATAGGCTACCTGTATGTTATAGGTCCAAACAACAAACAAAAAAAACTAACTAAATAATCATTTTAACAGTTCACTTATTATTCACCTTTTTTTTGACAAAACAAGACCACACCATGGACACTCGGCCTAAACTCCATACAAACGGTGGAGCCGACTTACCTACTCTCCACACAACAACGCAGATGTTGTTCGCACATATTTACGCATGTGTGCGTGTCGGCTAGGGTTACTGAATTATTTTATGGAATAGTTAGATCTTACCGAGTGTTGGATCTTTAATGCAAATATAACTTTTTAAATCAGAAGGGAGAAAATTCAAACCAAAAAAGTAAAAAGTATTAAGTACCTACCTATTGGTTTTTAGTAGGTACACATTTGAAACTTACCCAAGGAAAAACTTTTTTCTGACCAAATATTAATCCCTCCACACACACATACCTATTTCATTGTAAATCACAAAACATTGAATTAGATTAAATTACGTGCATACGTTGGTTGCATTTTGTAATCTACGTATAACGCGCATTGTAATACAGTTCACTCAAATCATACACTAAGTTACGATGCACACACGAATTAGGTATTCACATCTAATACGGCAGCGAACAGTACAAGTATTTAATATAGTTTTGCAACTCAAATTAAAATTTGTAAACATAAAACTATATACTTATACGCGCGAAATGCAACAAATCGGCAGAATCAGCTGTTGGCCAGTTTGTGTTGGCAGTTTCGGATTTAATTTTTTTCCGAATTGCTTCAAGAATCACTTATTTCATGTCAAATGGCGAATTACATAATATTCACATTTGTTGGAAGGAACGCATACAATTTTAAATGTTGCGAATAGTGTAGTAATAGTATATCTATATTCAAACCACACTATAAAATTAAAGTATATCGCCTGACATAAAAAGCTAGAAGTAGAACAAGTGAAGCTGTATAAGTCAAACATAAGAGTCAAAGTCAAAGCTTAAAATAACTTAAGAAGTTTTATTTTTAACCGACTTTGAAAAAGGAGGAAGTTCTCAAATACATTTTTATTTTTTTGTATGAATGTTACGGTATAGCTTCGCCAATTGTGAATAGATTTTGCTAAATCTTTTTTATTGTTTGATAAGATTATTGTTCCAAGGTTTCCATTCCAGTTCCATTCGATTTCGGATTGAAATCGGTGTGGCGGTTTTCGCAATTACAACAAAAATAACTTGAATTTAATTTTACTGGACGACGCTATTGTAGATATCACAGAAATTATAAAATGTAGTCTAGTGTCTGTTTAATTTTAAATTGATGTCAGTTTTTGTATTTTCGGTAAAAACTTAATTATTAGCATATAAATAATTGTAGTTATTATTAGATAGTATTAAATTTTTTCTGTCACTTGTTTATTGACACACCTGTTACAAAAACCAGTTAATAGACCTTTAGTGAGTCTCTATATCAAACCTAAACTACACTAAATTTACTAAGCATAACTGAATTATCCATATACCGATGAAATATGTCGACAATTTACAAATAATCAAATAAGTCTAGCCTACTATCAAATGGAACTATAGGTTTAGTATTTCTGAACGTACATAAAAGTACATACAGTCTTTCCTCTCCTCCTAACTAACCTCTTTCCTTTTTTTGTCGGTTTTTATAACCAACAGCTGTCAATGTATCCTCTTACTTGTTTATTGACACGGCTGTTATGATATCTTAAATAAGTACCTGAACTGTACTGAAACCGTATATTCAGTGTTCACTATTGACGGACATATCCATGTACGCACATAAAACTACATATAGTCTAATATAGAACCATTTTCTTTTTTTGCGTCGTTTGAACGCTTAAAATAATCACTCACCAAGAAATCTGAATTGCAGCAATCTTAGTAAATAAATCCACTAAATTGGTAATACTCTAGTGATTTTGTAAATTGTGAACTTATCAAAACACAGTAGAAAAACGATTCAATCCTAGTATATTATAGAAATTCTTATGAAATTAAAAATCTGTTATTCTTGTTTCGTTTAACAGATGAAAAATTTGGTATCTAAATAACACAGCATCATGGTTGTATTCTCATAGAAAATTGTCGTCCGATATAACCCTTCGTTGAGTGCTTCTCGCGTTCTTGAGGGGTAGGAAGCTTGAAACTGGCGGGGGGTGGGGAGTGTCCGTTCTACCTATCTGTATTATCGAACCGTATAATATTATAAAACTTAACAATTTAAAAATATTTCATTTTACAAACAACGTTATGCATAATATTAACTTCAAAAATATCTTCCTTCAACAAATGTTTTATTTTATAAACCATCATTTTATAACCAATTATATTGCCACCGTTTCACTCAGATAAATATATCGAATGACATTACGAATATTACGATACAATACAAAACACTTTATTGGCACCATAAACAAAGTTGACAAGAAGTAACACATATAATAACAAAACAAAATAGGCACAAAAGGCGATCTTGTCGCTAAAAGCGATCTCTTCCATATAACCTTTTGATTCATGAGGAAACAAAATTTGTATTGTTTTGGGCAGTGGTGCCATTAACGAAATAAATAAATACACAAACAAATTTTCTGATGTATGAATGATTTTGTTTTTTGTACTTTTTTATGTCATAAATTACTCATTTTACAAATTTAACATTTACTCAAATTAAATTTGAAATTATATTAAATTGAATAATACAATGCCCATCAATAATTTGGTGTACGAGTATCTAAAAAAATATAAAATCTATATTTTACCCTAAATTCAGGGAAAATAATTTCCATTTAGTATCGCCACACTAACCTATTTTCGTTGAGGTGTTGTGTTCCATTCATCACCAAAATGAAATCGCCTAAATTATGTAAATAACAGTAAAAATATTCAAATTTTCCTATGAAATTATATTCCTCTTTCCTTTTTTTGTTTTTGGGAACATTGTTTGGAATGTTTGAAGACACAAGACGGCATATTTTAAAACAAAACTTAAAATCACACGGGACTCCCGTACAACACGGAAGTCCGTTTCATACTGACTGGAGTTTGTATTTGCTTCGGCGTTTGTATTTCCTTTGCCTGCTTCAGTAGCTCTGTTCTGCGCGCTCCATCTGGTTTTATTTCTGTAATCTGTGATTGGTTGGTTGAATATTGTGTTACTATTTGGCGGTAGAATAACGAGCAAAAGTGTGGTACTTCCCCAGGCAGACTTTGCAAAGAGTCCTATCACTACAAAATGATGAGGGTTTGATAGTATTCGTACTAACAGCACTTATGGTACAAAACACCATTTATTTTCAATTTACTGAAAAACGACATAAACAGGTAAACAAACCTTGGGAGCGCTTACATATTTGAACAGTTTAGTGTTGAGATATTGGTGTTCCACATGCTGGTCACAAATGCAACCAGTAGTCGGCTTGATCATATACATTATCTTTAGACCTTTATCGGTCCATAGATAAAATGTACTTACTACTACAATTACAGTAATCAGGTAGATATGTAGGTTAGTGTAGTTCTCATTGTTATTTAGTTTTGCCAATAAAAGCTCTACCCGTTAAAAAGCAAGTCGTGTAATATACGTAATACCCTTGTACATCATCAAAGATCGAGCCCAAATTTTATTTTGCTGACATTCATCAGTACGACAAAGGTTCTTCATTACAAATGCCTAGTATACGAATGTGTTGAACGTAAATTATTCAGATAAAGAAGCAAGTCTTTCTGAACAAAAGGGGACAATAATTCGTCTAATTTTAGAAAATACTTTTCTTGTCCATATTCAAATTGTGATTGCCCTTTAAAGTCCTCATAATCCGTGGAATGGGAAACCGGCGGGCGGTGCCCCGCAGTAATCAAGACGGCTTGGATCTCATCGTCTTCTCTACTAGATGAACCGACGGTTGTGGCTCATTTCTAAACATTGCGAATCAGAATTTATTAAACCGATCTTAAATGGTGGGCGCATCTATTTAAATATTTGCTTTTAATATTCGTAATAACTAATAACAACGAATACTATAGGTACATGTGTATATATTCTCTGATGGATATAATCTGGATGTTTTATTTATAATAAAGAGTGACGGGAAAATCAAGACATGCCTTGATGGTAAGCAACATGCCTAGCGCCTACCCATTAGAGCATAAAGCTACGGAACTATAACACGAAGAGTTAATCTCTGCCTAGCATTACTGCGCTGCGCTCGTCACTCGCTCGTATCTCGTTGCCGTGTAACTTCACTGTTAAAATTACCCTTTAACCTGGAACAATATTCGCACATTACTGCTTAACAGTAGAATTGAGAATTCAATGTTTTCAAGTCTAGAGTGATACATAGTAGAATAAAATGTTTAATGCATTTAATTTATCTTCTTTTGGGTCAGCGCACTCTATCGTAAACCGCAGGTGAGATGGTGATTAAGTGCAACTCTATTATAGACATGAAATAATAATAACATAGTCCGAATTCTTATGTAGATATCAAATCCTGTGATATAGATTTAGTGCATACTGCACGTACATATATGTTTTCAGTGTTCTTGAAGATGTCGTTTATAATTGAATAAAATTGGCAGATATAGAAACTGCCGATAGCAGCGAAAACTTTGATTTTTTGTATTACACAGCACTAATGGTGCATAATACGTGACTAATAATATTTACATTACTATAATTACGCGAATGGGTGACGACACCTTCCAAGATTTTACTCATCCTAAAAAGCGTCTAAACGCGCACATCTCGCTCCTCTGCTCCACCGCCAATCCGACGATACGCAGCCACATAAGCAATTAAGCATGTCAATGACGAGAACCCCTTTGAGAGATGAGAGAATGAGAATGAAACAATGAGAGAAAGAAGATTTTCCTCTTACAAAAAGTGCTCAATGTGACTATAAAAGTTTGCTGTCCAAAATTAAAGGGCGAAATTTCCCATTTTGATGAACATTATGACTGCAAAACATCTTCTAAAAGTCTGTATGGTCTATGAATGTGTTGCTCATTTAAAAAAACTCATTACAGGCGATGTGGCTCGGTCGAGTCTTCTTTGAAGGCCCGCGCCGCCACCGCAGTATTATTCCAGATTATACCGGCTTCCATACAAATGAAATCTCGCTTAAACCCACTGCAATTTTGGAACGAGCAAATAAGGCTCAGGATTTGTTTTTCTGCATTCGCACTTTCCAATTCTTTTCAACGTCAAGGCAGAAATTGTTTGGTCCATTATCTGGTATCTGGCTGGACAGTATCTGTTTTAGTTTGATGCGGTAACGAACTTATTGAAAATAATATTGACGTAAGGTCTATTTTTGTTTTGATCTTACGTATGCCTTCATCCATGTACGTAAAATTGTACTGAAACGTTAAGTGACATTGTCAATCTCTAATTATAATTTGATGCTCAATTACGTTGCAACGGCTGAATGGCTTAGGTTGAAATTTAGCAAACAGTTAGATGGTCTGGGATAGCACATAGGTATACACTTTTTATCGTGAGAAAATAACTACGAGAATTTCGCGGCTAAAATCTGTCGGCGCTGGTGGTAAATAATATGGCAATAGGGTACCGGACTGGGTCAAAAATACACCATCCTAATTAGTCCGTCAACTAGATCATGGAAAAATATTGGACACGTATTTTTTAGGGTTCCGTAAAACGTAAAAACGGAACCCTTATAGATTCGTCATGTCTGTCTGTCTGTCTGTCTGTCTGTCCGTATGTCACAGCCACTTTTTGCCGAAACTATGAAAACTACACTGTTGAAACTTGGTAAGTAGATGTATTCTGTGAACCGCATTAAGATTTCAACAGAAAAATTTAACAAAAAGAAAAATTAGGGTTGCCCCCCATACTGAGAACTGAAACTCAAATTTTTTTTTTCATCAAACCTACACGTGTGGGGTCTATCGATAGGTCTTCAAAAATGATGTTGAGGTTTCTAAAATCATTTTCGTCTACACTGAATAATTTGCGCGAGAGACACTTCCAAAGTGGTAAAATGTGTCCCCCCCCCCCTCTAACTTCTAAAGTAAGAAAATGAAAAATCTAAAAAAAATATATGATGTACATTACCATGTAAACTACCAACGAAAATTAGTTTGAACTCGATCTGATGAGTAGTTTTTTTTTAGTACGTCATAAATACACTATTATTGAAACTTCGATCAAAGTTACAACGAACTACAAGAACTATGTGTACTATGTATATAATGTTACTTGCTGCAACGGAACCCTTCATGGGCGAGTCCAACTCGCACTTGACCACTTTATTGTTTTTTCATTATATTAAAAATCGTCAAAGATATAGACCATCAAACTTCGAGAGTGGGGGGTCGCGACGTCACTCGTGAGTGAAAACCGTACTCACAAGTGACGTCACATGAAACTTTGAACCGCTGTATCTTCGTATTTTTTTGTTTGTGAAACAAAAGAAAAAATACGTGTTCAATATTTTTTGGCAATCTAACTAACGGGCTACTTAGTTTTTTTGAGGATTGTACCCTATTAACATAATATATGATATAATAGGTGAACATAAATATCAAATCAATGACATTGACATATCATTAGCAAAATTAAACATTGGTGGCAACTTTGTTAAAATTTAGAACAATTTTCAAAGGTAACTTCTAACTTCACTTCAATTAGACTTAGGTAACTTCAATTTTATAACATTCTGAATACGCTTTCTTAAAGAAAAACTAATATTAATAGAGATAGGTACGGTGAAATCAATGAAACATATACAGTCGATCGTAAAACGTGTTACAATTCGCAGCTGGTCAAAATAATTGTAAATATTTTTAAAATGATCGAAAAGTAAATAATAAATAAACAATCGAATGGAAAAATTCAAATGAAAGTAATGTGTGTCTGCAAGCCGTATCTGCCTCTGGTCAATAGCAAGTGAGCCTAAGTGTTCCGAGCTCGGAATAGCCATTACTTATTTAGTTAGCATGTCCTCGGGGACTGCGCTTGCGGTTCTTACCATTAGCGCGATTGAGAGCCGCTCGACCGCTTACCTGAACTCGGCTACATTCTCATAATTTCTGTTTATAGCTTTCTTAACACCTCGTACAATTTACAGCCCGCACTTATATCGAATGGAATCGTAATGCGGAGGCGATACATTACTCTCTCAAGGAGGTTAAGGTGAAATATCGACGCCTTGTCGGTTACGGCGGCTCCGACTCGTATAGATGCAGATGAGCTAACTATTTGTCTTGTCTGATGGCTGGGGCTTGATTAAACCGTGAAACATTTAGCGGAGTAACCTTCTAGGCTCGCCCCGCCACGTTTCCGGGCGACTTTAACTAATTATTTGTAATGTTTAGTTGCGGGGTCCTTTTTATGTGTTGTGCGGATGTTTACGTTAGTTATTTTTAAGTAATCGTCGCGGCACAGGCACGGGCAAACGTTCACACAGTGATTAGGACAGATAAATGACGGACATTATTTGTAATGAATGTTTAGGTGGTCGTAATCGCATCGCGTAAAGTGTCGGCGCCATTACTCCACAGCTGCTGTTGGCGAGATATTGCCTCAAGCACCGTTTACCGTTTTCGCGTGGATTTATCCCTATAAAAGGACAGTTTTACACATTAAACTCGAAACTAAGTTTGGTGTCATATTTCAGTGAATTTTTGTTGAATAAATAAATAAACTGAATTATTTTCAAATTCGTAGTATATATATGGATTTGGTTGAATTGATAAATGGACTAATAAAGCTAATAGCGACAGAAAAACGACTAGCTGACTTTTTCATGGGAGGTTACCGTCTATGACAGATAGGTATACAGTGATTTAACTTTGATAGCATACTCTGTTGTTTTAAGAATGGTATTTAACTGTATTAAGTAAATATCAAAGTTTTTAATTTGTATGATAGTATGTAGCATTCTTTGCTATTGTATTTTATTGGTTTGGAAAATAAAATGTTTCTCTTTGTCTGCCTATCGTAGTGGTATCAAAATTCCAGTTTATTTTCCCGTGCAACTAGAGGTATTCTTCACTAGAGGAGAGCCCAGGCCCTAATTGAATAAGTACATTGCCAAAGGGTGATGTTTTTCATATTTTTAAAGATGTTTTCGTGGTTTTGTAATCGATCCAAGAAAACCTTCACCGTTCAAGTCAGTGGTAATTACACATAATCTATTTGCTGTTGGGAATTATAAGTTGAAAATCGAAGGCTTGTAAAATCAGACATTTAGCGAAGGCATCGAGCAGTGGGTAATTTTATTAATTTTCTTTCCTAAAAAATTGTCGACGAGTGCGATGACTGCTAGTCGCGTGAATCTCACGATTGGATGCTGATTGCGAGACGCTAGTCCACTCGTGGTATACGCTTTACATGTCGCAGCCGGACCGTATAATTCGCCGTATTACATTACGGCTAGCCGTTTTGAAAAGCAGGGTCGTTTTGAAAAACAGGGTCGTTTTGTAATGCGGCGGTTCAACGATTAGCCGGATTGTCATTGCGATACGTTCTTCAATAAGGCGGGCAACGTTTAGCCCCATTGTATTACTGCTTAAATTGTAGGGTGACCATACTTACAAAATAAACAATGTTTAAAATGAAAATTAATTTTATTCATCAGAAAAAGCTGACAGATATTCCTTACTCTTTTTTTTATAACATTTTACCTCTCAGATAAAGCTTGAAAGCCCCTAACTTGACATTGGTGACGGTATACCTAAGAAACATGGTGCACTTACATAGATAAGGATCTATCATTGAGATTTGACTCCGGGTGGGCTCCCGCTAGAAGCTCTGCGGTCAGCCCTGAGTCTTTGTAGTCTGAGACCTCTCTTGAGCTTCTAGCTCCCGCATTTTTTAAATACACCCTAGGGTTAGTAGCGACAAGACTAGGTGGAGTCGGGGTGCTCCGAGTCAGATTTGGGTCCTATATAACCTACCCGGTCCGATTTAGTCTTAACAAGGTGGACGCTGAAAAACTAAATAGTTTCCAAGTAACACCCAGGTAGACAAAGGTAAGCCATCTCAAGATTTCTCCAAACTCCAAATCCATAGTCACTCTAGCAATTTAGCAAAACACTTACTGTATTCTACGCTGTAGTTGTTATATCAGGCAGCGCCATGAGTGTTAAGAATCGGAACTGAAAATTTTCAAAGAGGCGGCTAATCTCTCGCTTTATTAAATTACGGCTAGCCGTGTTGAATGACGCATGGCGTCGAATACATTCCGTCTGTTTTTTAAGCAGCCGCATTCAATCCGGCTAAGCGTTAAACCGCCGCTTTACAAAACGGCCCTGCTTTTCAACACGGGTAGCCGTAATGTAATACAGCGGATTATACAATCCGGCTGCGACATAGACACAAAACATACGAGTGCAAATTTGAAACGCACATAGGTAATATGCCTACCTACTATGGTCTGGAATTGCACATAGGCTACTTTTGATCGCGGGAAAATTACCGGAACGGGTACTGCGCGGGTTAAACAGCGGATTATTTACTTTTGTGCCCATTTTGTTTTGTCATTTTATGTGTTACTTGTTGTCAACTTTATTTGTGGTGCCAATAAAGTGTTTTGTAATGTATTGTATTGTTGCTAAGAAAAAAAAAAACCATTTGAATTGACAGTTGCAGGACAGTATTAGATGTGAAATCTTATAAAATGTTACAGTACGTTTTTACACAATATAATATATGTATATGTGCACTAGCTTTTACCCGCGGCTTCGTCCGCGCGAGATAATAAGCGCGAAGCAGTATTTGTACCCATACATAGGTATGTACAATTACTAAAAACAGCTTATATTGAAAAAAAATATACAATTTAATCAAAATCCGTTCAGTGGTTCAGGCGTTCAATCGTAACAGACAGACAGAATAACTTTAATTTTTTAAATATTTATAATTTTTAATTATCTAAGTACTTATTAGTACCTATGAATTTCAAGTGCATAATTTGCAAGTGGTTGCAAAATTTTATGGTTTATCTTCAACATTGACGAACTTCCATATAAACTTTCACCCCTTCAACTCTTTTTCTGTGATAAAAAGTAGACCTTGATCTTTCCTGAGTCTAGTCTATCTGTGCACCAAATTGCATCAAAATCGGTTCAGTGGTTCAGGCAAAAAGCGTCAAAGCGTAATAGACCTATTCAAGTTAAAAAAAATACAGTTACTTTCATATTTATAATATTAGTGTGGATATCAAGTGCCTAGCTGCAAAATTTCATGGTTTTATCTTCAACGATGACGAACTTTCATCCCCCATTTTAACCCCTATTTCACCCCCGTACAGTTCGAAATTACAAAATTGCTAGAACACACTTGTATTTTCTTCGCGTCTAGTGTCTAGATACGAAATATCAAATCAAATTTATATAGTTTCATGGTTTTATCTTCAACGGTTGGGAACTTCCATTTTGACATTCATCCCCCATTTCAACCCCAATTTCACCCCCGTACAGTTCGAAATTAGAAAATTGATAGACCAAACATTCAATTGCTTCGTGTCAATTATCTAGATACAAAATTTGATAACTTTAAAAATGACGAATTTCCATCCGTTGTTTCACCTTCTTAGGGGTTGAAATTCGCAAAACTCCGTCTTATCGAGCGCCTACGTGCTAAAAGGGGCCTTCATGCAAAATTTCAGATTCCTAGCATTAATAGTTTCTGAGATTCCTTGAAGACCCTTGATGAGTGACCTTTCGCATTTATATATCTTATATATAAAATTCTCGTGTCACAGTGTTTGTTTCCTTACTCCTCCGAAACGGCTTTACTGATTTTAACTAAATTTTATATGCATATTCTGTAGGTATGAGAATCGGCTACTAGCTATTTTTCATACCCCTAAGTGACAAGGGTTGTTCACTAAGGCAAAACAACGTTTGCGGGGTCAGCTAGTCTTATGTATAAAATTCTCGTGTCACAGTGTTTGTTTCCTTACTCCTCCGAAACGGCTTTACTGATTTTTACCAAATTTTATATGCATATTCAGTAAGTCTGAGAATCGGCTACTAGCTATTTTTCATACCCCTAAGTGTTAGGGGTTGTTCACCCCAAACATTTTTTTTTAAATTTTTGGTCAAATTTGTTTATTTTTATTTTTTTATAATGTGGCGTTAAAAAATACATACAACCCTAAATTTTTACCCTTTTATCACCAACCCCTGTTTTTTTATAGCCATTTTAGTAATTTAATCATTTGACAGTGAACTCCTAAACGACGGGACCGATTTGAATGTTTTTTTTTGTGTGTGTATTCGAAGATGGTTTAAATTCACAAATAAGCCCGGCAGATAGCGCTGCAGACAGTGTCTAGGTTATGTCCGAGCGAAGCCGGAACGGGCCGCTAGTATATATATAGATAGATAGCTCATGGGAAGTGTGCGATAATGATCACACCAGTTTCACGTTTTTATTCAACCAAAAACTACACAAGTATAGTATGTACATAGGTAGTATACCTAAATAACAAATAGCTCATGGAAAGCGTTCGGTGACGATGACGCGAGTTCCATGGATTTGGTTCACCCAAAAATGCACTTATAGAAGTTTCACATCAACAATCGTTGGGTCACCATGGCTTTCTATATTTTTACTATTATACAAACTGAATTCCTTAAATCTCGTTGTTCAAATCGGCCTCAGTGTAATAGAACATCCTTTACCCCTAATTCTTACCATAAAGCAATTTAAGTGCTATGGAGTGGGAACCGAGTGGCATTTAAACGATTTGTCGGCGTATTAATAAAACGATTAAACGAAGCTCGCCATGGTAATCTGGGAGCGAGGAGCGTCGCGGCAGATGGCCACAATTCCCCAACTTCGCTGACGAACGCCGCCGCCGTCTCCGAATCAACCGGCCATTTCTACACTCTTGCTTTAGACTGCTTATACTTGGGTTAAGTCTTCAAAGTTTTAAATATTCGGACGAGGAATTATAGCGGTAACGTTACGATTGATCCACCTGGATTTTATTGTTCTTTAAGACGGCATCAAATAAATTAATCCTAAAATGTTCCTACTTTAAACCTGTCGGGATTTGAGGATCCTAAGTAGTATACTATCCAAATCCGAATATTTGTTATTTAAATTTATATCGTTTATTTTTTAATTAAGTCTCGGCCAACCGACGTGTAATACGGTCGTCGCAATCCAACTTCAGTTTCAGCCATATCCGGCATCCTTTTTCAAGGAGACTGCATGCGTGTGACCGTTTACGATTTACTCGTTTTACACTAATATGTGACGTGGGCTAATTATAAATTTTATAGCAACCACATTAGTTTCTGCAATCAAATAATAATATATCGTTTATCGAATCGAAAATATCGTAAAATATACAAAATATGAAACAAATGAAGCAAGTTGTCAATCGTGCTAAATCCCATTAGAACGTTGTCTCCTAATGATAGGCATCGAACCGAACCAACGCTCGGGCTCGCATCAGACCAATGCCGCCGTTTGATGACTTGTCAAAATTGCTTCCTGTGTTGTTAAGTGCAGGAAATTGTGACTCCATCGACACACCTACAAATGCTAACTGGTCCGCGTTACGAATAACGTGTCTCCTCGATTAATCAACGCGACTGAGTTACAGACACATCTACTCTACGGATATTTGAGCAATTTGTTGATTTTAATCGAGCGAGCGAAGCGACTGCTGAGAGCTTATGAACATTCGTGCGTACTGCGTGTATGTTATTTTCCTGTGATGAATTTAACATACCACCAACGTATCCGAAGCAGAAATTGTGAAAAGCGACATGTTTAATGGAAAGTTGTCGACATTTTATTAAAGGATTTTGAATAAGTAATAGATACCTAGAAGAAACTTATTCACTCTAGATTTAAAAATACCCGGATTATTGAACGTGATGGTTTCACAAAGAAGTTTGTAACTGTATCCAGAAGTTACAGAATTTAGTGTTGAATTTATTAAACAACAAGCAGCGCTTCGCAGAATGACCCGCAGCTCAAAACTCGCGAACTTTGACGGTATGAAAAGAAGCCTATTTGTTGATCCAGGTAATGTACCTGTACGCTGTGCGTAGCTGTGAGCTGTTCAATCATCGCATATGTATATACGTGGGAACAAACAGTCAAACATACAAACACAAACTTTTGCATTTTTAATGTGACAAATATGTTTTAAAGTGTTGTAATAGTGTGAAATATATGGGGCCGTATTGTTTTCATTCACCATACTAGTTTCATTTTTAAGCAAACGTAGAAAGCGCGTAAAAAAAATCAGGCGTTTCATCCAAAATTGTCATTTTGCACTAAATTGTTACATCCTTTTGGATAAAAATAATCTTTTAGCACAGTTATGTATAAATTAACGTGTTTTCAGTTCAGACTAAACAAGTGTGCAAGTAGGTATAGAAAGGCTGTTAAATATTCCAGGCGGGTCTCCAGGTTGGAGTGGCTGCCTCGTTGCGGCCGGTGCGCTGTGAGCTGGCAGCTATAAAGCTCAGCGTCCACATAGGAAGCGCGGTGCATCTGTGGAGACATCCACCAGTAACACTTAAGTTTTTGCGTTGACACTACCTACAGTAAATAAGGTTAATTGGACTACCTGCAGTAAACCAAAACTTATGAAACTCTACTCACCATTATATACAACTTTTATTATGATACCCTGCAATTGCAGAACACAAATAGAAAAATATACAAAATTAACAAAAAAATGCATTTGGATTCGACAAATAAATAAATAGATTTATTAAGTAAGAAGTCTGGAATCGCAAACATGTTTTATGGCGATTTTACAGTTGGCTCAGTGTTAAAAATTGGCATGGCAGAGAGAATGGCACAAATAAAATGCCAATTTTAACCACAATTTTTAAAGGAGGATTAAAAGATTTTTATTTATCGCAAAGCAAAACTGTTGACACGAGTAAATTGTAGGTGCTAGTACTGTTGGTATCTGCTGGTTGAAGCTGTAATACACTGTTTATTGTACCTATTAATTTATTGTTTATCATATCCGCACTTTTGTTAATTGTTTAATATTTATAGTATTTGTCAGTTGGATTGTATAGTCTCATTTTTATAGGTGAATATTTATTATTTTATGTAGTTATAGATATAAATATGTAGTAGTATTATTAAGGTGCTGACAACAGCTAACTGAAATTCACGAATTCGAAATTAAGCCACGCCTATTTACTACTTCGATAAGACAGCGCCACCAAACGAAACCGCGTCCAGCCGGCGACATTATTAGTATTGAACAAAACGTGGAAACAAAAAGTTACCGCTCCAAGCTCATAGATGGCGCTTTTAATATATTTTTGTAATTAATTTAACATAACTTTTTGTTTCCTTCGATATCTTTTTGCACTTTTGCAGATTGTGAAGAACATTATCGAAATTCTATTAGTAAAGCCTATAAATAATAATGTACGGTCTACAATTACAATAAACTCTTTTTATACAGAAAATTAAACCAACTTCAAAATCACAAATAGGTACCTACTCGAAAGCGAAAAAAAGTTCATTTAATTATTGTAAACGCTACTCACTCATCTATTTGAAGTCAAATAGATTCATTCGACATAAACATTAATTGCATTAAAGTAGCTACAGCAAAAAGCCAACATTACGTGGTCACCCATCCAAGTACTGACCACGCCAGGTGTTGCTTAACTTCGGTGATCTGACGAGAACTAGTGTTTTCAAGCGCTATGCACGTCGTCAATTATATTAAATACGTGTATTAATACAAACATAATAGTTATCATCATCATCATCAATAGACGAGCTCGCAAGTTAATAATCCACAACTATTGCTCATTACAACACGAAAAACAAGTTTTTGAAACAACCCCATTTCGCTGCTTTGTAACGAAAGGTCCACAAACAAAATTTTACAAAAATATTTTAAATTCATAAGATTTTTTTTTTATTTAAACCATGCGGAACGTTTATAAAATGAAACATTTATAAATTGCAATGGAAAAAGTTTTGGAATTTATATCATGCAAAAAGTTGGTTATAAAATGTCAAATAACAATGTTGAAATGGATAAAGTTTTTTTTTTGGGTTTTTATTTGGACTAGTGGCGCCATATTCTATAGCGGACAAATGATTTGAAAATATAAATTTCACCTATACTTACTAGTGTTGAGTACCTATGCAATAAAATATAAAAAATACAAAAATGAAACAACCACTCAGAAATAAACAGATAATTCTTGAGATTGAGAGAATAAAGCTGCAGCTCACTATATCGCAGAAAAAAAGAGAAGTTCGTATCATATACCGGTCAGCAAAACGAAACACGACAAAAAACAGTTTCTACAAGTACAAAAAATAACACAAACTGGATATGAGTCACAAATGTCTAAGTTAATATTTTTTAATATTAACTTTGTTTGAAAACTTATAATTTTTTTCCGTAATTTACTTTGTCATAATGAATGTAGCATAATATATAGTGCCATAATGTCAATTTTGCATAATAGTTTATATAAATATTAATGCAGTTGAAAAAGATAGCTAGTCCTTGAAACTATCAAAATTAATCAATATCCAGAAACGAAGGCTACAACCATAATCTACATAAAAAATAATAAATACACTGTTTAGCAACATTTTGAAGTTGATTTTGTGCGAGTTACGATGGTTATAAAAAATGACACGCTTCCCGTGTCATACGCCTTAAAATAAAAGCTTGAATGACACGGATGCCGTGTTTTCTGCAACGAATCGGTTAAGTCGGTTTACAGATAATAGTTAAATATGACACCGTCATAACAAATCATAGATGAAATGATTGCATACAATGTAGCCAAATGTCATCTAAAAGTCACTTTACTGAGAAAGGGCATTGTTCATTTATAAGGGACTTGGGGCTAAACGTGGACGTTGACTGTCACTGATATCATAAATTAAACATGATGGCTTCTAGCACTTGATATCAGAATATTATCTTTTGGTAGTAGCAAAAAGACTATTTACTCGTAATGCGAACGTTGACGTGGTTACTTTTAAACAAAACTACAACATTTTGTAATTTTTTTTAATATCGATCTAAAGATCGATAGTGACCGTCTGGATAAAATCGATGCTATTCTATTATGTTTAAAATAATAACTAAATTATTCACAAGTTCGTGGTTAGATGATTATCAATGTGTGCGAGTGAGACGAGCGATTACTCGCATCACTCGCTCGCGGCGTAAAAAAACCTGTACTTTCAGATCCGCACTGTAGAGAAATGAACCGCTGGTTGCTCTCTTGGATTGTTCTAATCGCTTAGCGAGTATCGCTGAGCGAGTATTATCTTTCATAGCTCTTGTCGCTCAGCGACAAACTAGTGAAGCGAGTACTCACCGGGAGTATGAACAGTCAGCGATCAACTACTGTCTGTATCTGAGTATATGCATCTCTTTTATTTAGGTACACGGAATGTATAATATCTATTGTACGTTTCTTGAGCGAGAAAATAGTCGATAGTTACTCGTTTTCTCGCCGGCAGTGGGACAACTTTACTGCCCAAGTAGATGATTTTGTTTTTCGTGGCGTTGTGAAGTGAAAGCGGGTGCGATGAAAAACCATTACACAAATAAAGTGGCCAAGTGCAAGTTGGACTCACCCATGAAGGGTTCCGTTGCAGCAAGTAATATAATAGACATAGTATACATAGTTTTTGTAGTTCGTTGTAACTTTGATCGAAGTTTTAATAATAGTGTATTAATATTATAATATATAATATAAATTTCTGTATCGTAATGTGGATTATTACGTACTTGTGCGGTAATGTAACGTAAAACGCACGGTTTCAAAATGCTCCATCTAAAACGAACGGTACCTACCTTTTTAAATCTTAGTAAAGAGTTTTTATGTCAGAAAAGTTGTAAATATTTTATGAATAAAATTAACTATGAAAGATAAAATACAATGAAAATTATTTAATTTGTTAATTTAATTAATTTTGACCAAAACTTAAAAACACAAAAACATTCATTTACTTTATTACTAATGTCGTAATGTCATACTGGCTGGATTTGTGTCCTTGCTTTAAAAAAAAGCGCTGATGCGCGTGCATTGTTAATCTGTGAAATACGTCAGCCAATGGGAAATGCCGAAAGGGCGTAGCCTGAATGTCATGGCATAGCCATCTAGAAATGCGTGAGCCAACGGGAAATGCTGACGCATTTCTAGATGGCCATGCCATGATGGATCAAATTCCGAGTAATAAGTTTTCCCTTCTATCGGCAGTTCCTATGACTGCCAATTTTTTTAATTGAAAATGTCATCTGAATTTTGATTTATTTCGTCGCAAATATGTTTTAAAACGTCGTATGACATACGTGCGCTTTGATAATTACATCCTCTGCTAATTATATGTAGTTATCGCCTACGGTTCGAGCTAGCAATATTGCTTCGGCTGTAATTATCAACTTAGCGCACTTATATCATAATGTACTAGTATAATGAACTTTTAGTTTATTTATCTGGGTACTAAAATAATGCCCTAATTATACATATGTTTTTTACAAAATCTAATTATCAAGAACATTTTGGCCACGGATAGCCTATTTTGAACAATGCCCTTTCATATTTTTTTTTCAAATTAAAATATAATCAGTGAAATTGGACAACAACAAAGGCGTTTGGGTACTTTTGTATGGACTAGAGGCGTCGTATTTTTTAGCGGCCAAAAATCTGTTATCACTTTCTTGTATCAATGAATATTTGCTCCAAGTAATATCGGAGCGGAGTTAGGACCAACCAAAGTTATTTATTTTTTGGATTTTTGTACGGGCTTAGTGACATCATGTTTTTTTAGCGGCTAAAGATTTGTTATCGCTTTTTTGGAATATTACTTTACTTCTAGGGTAATTGTGCAATTAGGTTTGCTGTAAGCTGTAAGTCATATCGGAGCTGAGTTATGGCTTTTCAAAGTTTTTTTTTGGGTATTTTCATATGAATTAGTGGCGCCATTTCCTTTACCGGCCAAAGATGTGTTGTTACTTTTTTTAAACATACTTTACTGACGGGTATTTCTGCAATCATATTTGCTGTAAGTTATGTCGGAGCTTTTCAAGGTTTTCTTTTGGGGTTTTTTACATGGACTAGTGGCGCCATAATCTATAGCGGTCATTCATTATATATCAAAGATCCATTGTCATTTTAATGAAAAATTTTTGTAAATACCAAAAAAAAAACTTTGAAAGGCAATAACTCAGCTCCGACATAACTTAAAGCAAATCTGATTACACAAATACCCTTGAGTAATACCCTTTCAAATAAGTGACAGCAGATCTTTGGCTGCTAAAGGAAATGACGCCACTAATCCATACAAAAATACCCAAAAAAAAAAACTTTGAAAAGCCATAACTCAGCTTCGATATGACTTACAGCAAACCTGATAGCACAATTACCCTAGAAGTAAAGTAATATTTCGAAAAAGCGATAATAAATCTTTAGCCGTTAAAAAAAACACGATGTCACTAAGCCCGTACAAAAATCCAAAATAATATATAACTTTGATTGGTCTTAACTCCGCCAGGGAAAATCTCTTCGAAATGAGGTATCACCGCCCGAACCTGGTAACAAAAATCAGCCAGGAGTTGCACACATTGCAATCCGATGGATGTAGCATATGCGTTGAGGGAAATATACTCAGGTATGTACTCCTCAGCACCCCGTATAAAGTCCCTAGAACAGAAAAGGTACAAGGGAGCGCAAATGCCCAACACCCTCTTTTTAGTTCACACTCAAGAGGAGAAGGAGGCCCTGACAAACCAGGGTTATGGCATAGAATAGATAATATAGATAGAACGGACACTCCCCACCCCCCGCCAATTTCAAGCTTCCTCCCCCTCGCGGACGCGAGGCGGACTCAACGAAGGGTTATTATATCGGACGATAATTTTCTATGAGAATACGACCATGATGCTGTATTATTTAACAAAATGGTACCAAATTTTTCGTCTATTATACGAAACAAGAATAAGAGATTTTTAATTTCATAAGAATTTCTACAAAGATTGAATCATTTTTATAAACTGTGTTAAGCTATTCTGGTTAGAAGTACGCGCCAACACTGAAGTCTTGTGACGAAATTATTAAACTCGTTGCTTTCGTTGTCAGAATACACTTACCCAAAGAGAAATCTTTGGGTAAGTGTACTTAACTAAAATCAATTCGTACATGGTACCTTTATTATCTCCTATTTTGTTTTAAATCTTCTCCCTTCTGATTGTTGATGAAAGTTATATTTACCTACATTAAAGATCGAACACTAACTAGGTAAGATTGTAAGCCACTTAACACAGGCAGGTGAACTCACGGGTCACAGCTATTCCATAAAATAATTTTGTAACCCTAGATGACACGCACACATGCGTAAATGTGTTCGAACGACATATGCGTAGTTGTGTGAGTGTAGGTATGTCGACTTCACCGTTTGTTTGGAGTTTAGGCCGAGTGTCCGGGGTGTGGTTATGGGTCAGGCACAGGGTCACGTATCCTTACCATTCATGAAGCTCAGGGACTGACATATGAATCGGTAATCGCAATAAAAACCAAGGCAAACATGAAGCTGCACGAGAGCGTGCCCCATGTGGTTGTTGCAATCTCACGGCACATGGGGACCTTCACGTACTACGCTAACGACACCGATGACACCATTGGTCGGTTCGTGCGGCGAGCGTTGGCTGCATTACCGAAGACCATCCGAGAGTTCAACCTACAGCTGGCCATCAGGGACAGAAATGCAGCCGTAGTGGAGGCTCTGGGCCGGGAGGAGGCGGCTTAGGCAAATGGTAATAAGACAAAAAATCGATGTCGAGCCGATTACTTGCGGAATCCCAACCAATAGTGATCGGCACAACAGACGAGCACTAGTATTAGGTTCAAAATGTTCCCAGCTCCCCCCATATTTTCCTCTTCAGATTATACAAGAAATATGTGAAAATAAATAAGATTTGAAATGATGAAAGCTACGGACCCCGGAGTCTGTGGAGTGGTAAATTTAAATGTATGAAAAAAAGGAAATGGTGCCACTAATCCATATAATCAGAAGCAGCAATGGGTGCAACAGCGCACTTAAAAATTACATCATTTTTTTCACATTCGCATCGTCGATTCGACGAAGCTTAGTAGTTAATGTCGGTAATGGGCTTTCGAGGGATAAGAGACTAATTATACGGCATTTTTACATAAAACATTAGATAATATCAAATGTGTTTAAAATAAGCCAAGTGCAAGTCGAATGAACGAATGAAGGATTCCGTACCAATACTCAGGTATGTACTCCTCAGCACTAATCATGAAAATATCAATATCTATGAAAACGGCAAAAAATCAGGTCTATTTTATAGGAACCCTACTTTCACATATTTATATATTAATTTTATTCTTATGATTATTAATTTTAATAAAACGTAGAAATAATCAAGTAATATCCCATTACAATACATACAGAATGATAGAAAATCGTCAGAAGTAGAAAAGTAAAATAACTGAATTTTGAGTTGTGGCTTTCTAGTCTCAAAGCAGCGATTTATTTTCAATTCATCGCCAAGTCTAAAAATGTAGTATTAAAGAAATAACGTCTCTTGTGAAATTAAACTACGTAGGGCCATCTTTCAGCGTAATCATCAGACCCGGTTACAATCTGCGTAAACAACCCACTATATGTTCGCATTGCTGGGACTCGAGGCATTCATTCGCAAGGAGAGATCTAGGCTGGGACTAAGTTATAATCCACCACGCTGGCCAAGTGTGGGTTGGTAAATGTCACATGAGGTGAAAACACTAGGTACCTACATGTACTTACTAGGTACATTTCGGTTTCCTCACGATGTTTTCCTTCATCGTTTTTAAGTTAGCGGCATTACATGCTAACATCGAGTAGTGCGCGTGGGGCTCCGAATCGGCAGTCACCGTTCTCCCGAATAGATGAGCCATAACGTAGACTTTAACAGCGACTTGGACTTTAACACCAATGTACTCGTTTAATTACTGGCAACCCTTAACCATCTTCCAGCACCTTCATCAGACCCTTGTTACCATTTAACACCAAAGTACTCATCAAGACAAATCAAATGAGCCCAAACTCGATGGAGTTATGTCATTTAATTGTTGAGTTCCTATGACCCCCTTCCGGCTCCATCATCAGACCCTGGTAATAATCTAGCACCAAAGTACTCGTTAAGACAAAGAAAACGAGTCCAAGCTCGGTTATGCTATGTCGTTTAATTACTGAGTTTCTATGACCACCTTCCGGCTCCATCATCAGACCCTGGCTACCATCCACCTTCAAAGTACTCCTCAAAACAAATCAAAAGAACCCAAACTCGCTGGGGCTATGTCGTTTAATTGTTTAGTTCCTATGACCACCTTCCAGCTCCATCATCAGACCTTGGTTACCATCTAGGTTTTTAAAAAACAATTAATTGATGTGAATTAAACATTTTGCATGGCAATAGCAATATACAACCTTCCAGCAACCTTCCAGCTCCATCATCAGATCAGCACCATAATTAATTAGTTATCATATCTAGTTATCTGCCAGCACACTCCTTTCCAACATGTGGTAATAGCTGTCTCGATCAAGTTTTAGTAAAAACGCGGCTTTCTTCCAAAACTCTCGTTGTACGGAACTCCATCACTGATCATCACACAGTTATTTTTTCAATGAACGTGAAGGATACTATAACCAAGTCAAAAAGTAGAGGTATAAAAAAAATTAACTATGCAGAACTTAATGCTCAATTGCAAAAAACGGACTTTTGTCCTATTTTAGAATCGAACGATTGTGAGATTGCAACAAACACGTTCATTAATTTAGTCTCGGACGCAATCATTGCGAACATCTCAATTGTAAAAAAACCAAGACGTAAAATTCCAATTAAACCGTGGATTACCCCTGGTTTAATTCGTTGCATGAGGAACAGAGACAAGCTTCACACTAAATTCAGAAACAACCCTGACAATATGGTAGCTAAAATTACCTACACAAGGTACCGAAATTTCCTCACACAACTTCTACGAAAACTAAAAAGTCAGTTTCAACGTTCTGAAATAGAATCAGCCAAGAATGCTAAAGAGATATGGGAAGCAATAAACAAAATAGGAAATCGTAAATCCACAACAAATCAAGGAAACGAACTTTCATCAATCTCGTCCAATCCACTGGATGCGTCCAACAGGGTCAATGATTACTTTGTAAACGTGGGGAAAACATTAGCACTTAGGTTGCAGGCCAAACCAAACCTATACAATGCAGAATATGGCAGTATGGCAGTATGCAACTGTGCTTCGACCCCTCCATTGCATTCGTTTACCTTGTTGGATACAGATCTTGACGAAGTTATTGCTATAATCGATTCATTCAAATCAACAAACACAGCAGGGTTAGACAACATTTCTACCAAGATATTAAAAGAAAATAAATCCATTTTTGCTGGATTGCTGACTCACATTTGTAACTTGTCTCTTAACTCAGGTCGTTTTCCGGAAGCTTTTAAAACAGCGCTCGTTATACCAGTATATAAAAGCGGTGCCAAAGATGTCATTAGTAATTACCGTCCAATTTCTATACTGCCAGTGTTCTCAAAAATACTCGAGCGTATTATGAATGCCAGGCTGACAAAATACTTAGAGGATCGTAAACTTCTGTCAGACCAGCAGTTTGGGTTCCGCAGGAATAGGTCGACCTGTGATGCTGTTACTGAGTTGACTAGCCATGTATCCGAAGTGTTGGATTCTGGAGATAAGTGTCTTGCTATCTTCCTAGATATAGCCAAGGCATTTGATACAATTTCGTCGGAAATTCTTGTTAAAAAGTTGGAAGCCCTAGGCATTCGTGGTTTACAGCTCCAGCTATTCAGTGACTACCTTTCCAACCGAAAACAGCGTGTCAAACTTGGGGACACTCTTAGTGCACCGGAAACCATAGCCTATGGTGTGCCACAAGGCAGCATCGTCGGGCCTACTCTGTTTCTGGGATACATTAATGAACTCTGTAGTCTATCTCTTGTCAATGGAAAAGTACTAACGTTTGCTGACGATACAGCTGTCATTTTTCGTGGTAAAACATGGGATGAGGCTTTTGACTTTGCCCAAATGGGGTTCAATAGGATAAATTCACTGTTACACAAGCACATACTAAGCCTCAACGCCGAAAAAACCAAAGTAGTGACCTTTTCCATTAGAAACAATACACAACCACCGCCACATTTGAGTTTGGCAGCCCACCTCTTCGAATCATCTCTGTGTTCAGAAAACATCTGTAGGTGTCATAAATTGGAACGCGTGAGTAATATCCGGTATCTGGGTATTATTGTCGACAATCATCTTAGCTTCCAAGGACATATAAGTGCACTATCCGGTAGAGTTCGGAAATTGATTGCAGTTTTTAAAAATATCCGGTACGTAGCTGACAAACCACTCTTAAAAACGGTTTACCTGTCTCTTTGCCAGTCACTCCTGATTTACAGCATCGAAGCTTGGGGAGGAGCCGCTAAAACTCATTTAGCTACTTTAGAGAAAGCCCAACGAGCTATCTTAAAGGTCAGCAATTTCTTGCCTTTCCGATATCCGACCACAGATCTCTACAGGGATACGGGTGTACTGACAGTGAGACAGCTTTTCATTCTGCGCACTGTTTTAAGACAACATAAGCTCTCCCCAAACATTGATGACCAGAATCTTGGACCTAACGATACAAAACGTCGTAAGGACATTGTGTTTGAGGTGCCTCGATGCAAAACGTACTTCAGGCACAGATTCTTTCCATTTGTTAGTCGCTACTTATACAATAAATTGTCAGAAACAGAGGAACTGCGCAGACTTAATGTCCACAGTCTTAAAAAAACTGTAACTAACACACTTCTCAAGCTAACATACCGTGACACTGAGAATCTATTCTCAGTCGTAAGGCTAAATTAGAGTAAACGGCATACGCAAAAACGAGTACTTACACACAAATTCACACCCTCCCACACACACCCTCACACACCCTCTCACCCTCTCACACACACATCCACACACACCCACATCCACACACACCCTCACACATACCCTCATACACCCTCTCTCACACACACCCTCACACATATACACCTTACACATAGTTTTATTTTTATTTTTAACCTAATTTTTCTTCTTAATTTAATTTAATGTTTTTAAAAGTAAAGTTATGTAATGTGAATTTCCAACAAATAGAAGATTGAGCAAAGTAAGAATGAAGCATCTAACATAGCTTATTTTGGGAGAGCACGGATCTCTGAAACACAAGCTTCAAGCTTAGTTCGGAGATTTGAAGCTCATCGTCTTAATGTTAACAACCTACTACAATATTGTTTCTACCTATGTAATGTTCTACTTAACATTAAGTTCAGTTGTAATCATAACTTGTGACAATAAATCTATTACTACTATTACTATTACTATATAATTGTCTTGAAATTTAGTCTGTTTAAATGTCTTGTTCCATAGTAACTATATTCTCATATATGCCTCAGGGCAGGTAAAACTAAAAAATAAAAGCTTGAAAAACTACAGAGAAAACATACAATAACCCTTTACGGCGCATGATCATGAAATATATTAATTGTACAGGTACTTGGTGTTAATTGTGTGTTTATTTATGGGAAAAATAATTAAAAAAATATTTGTACATATTAAATATTTCTTTTTCGAAAAAAACTACATGTTGCAGAAGTACAACGTTGGTTCATAAATCTAAAAAAAAAAGAAAAATTATGACGTATGAAATTTTTTAAAACAGTTGTTTTGTTTGTTTTAGTATAAGCCAATGACACATCAATCGCAAAGTGTTTGCGTATAGCCTGTGCAGCCAGGAAATTTGCACCTCATTCTTTTGTCCAACCACACAGGCCAGTGCCTACCCGCACATCTTTTGGTGGGACATGCTGAGCTGGTCCTTTCTTCTTTTTATCTTGAAGGAGACATTCAGTATCACTTTTGCGCTTTATACGAATAATTGTTTTATATCTGCATAACGTCTCTGCTATATCTGCTCTAAATTCAGCAGAGTTGAGAGTTATACTGGTGCCACCCATGACAGCCTGCATTTTTCAGTATAAAAGCCATGAATTGGACATAGTCATGTCTAAGAAGTGATAAAGAGTCGTAGATACCATCATCAAACGCATCAGATCCATGAAAACGCAGTTGGTTATCATTCAAGTTCAGATTTTTCGGTTTCCAAATAGTATTTGTTCTAGGCATACGATTAGATGTACTTGGGGCCGTTCTAGAACTGGTATTATGGGAATGCCTGGACTTGTATTCATTACAGTACTACTGGCCACAGTATTTATAGACATAGATTCTGGGATGGTGTCCGACTGATCTTCATTTTCCAAGTCAGGTGGTTCCTCTGGTTCCTCATCAAAACTTTCAGGTTCATTTAACTGGAATTCACATGTCGGATCAGCCATATCGTCGTCATCAGAAAAATCTAGCCCATCTTCACTGTGTTGCCATTCTTCTAATAAAGATTCCAGGTCCTTAGTAGACAAATTACGCGGATAACGACTTATTTTGACTCTAAAATAAAATAATCCAAAATTCAAACAACTGGCAATAATGATATCACTAACGTGCAATGTTGCATTCATGCAACAAAACAAAAAAGTCAAAAAAATTTGAAATTGCTTAAATATTCAAAAAAACTAGCATTGATTAGTGAAATTCATAAACTTATCTTTTACTCACATCAATTTCAATAGCTAAATATCAGTATTTCACAAAAAAATCACTTTTCGAAAATAAATTCAAAGAGCGCGAAACCGGTTTGTACGAGTTCGTCACCTCAATGCTAACTTTGTGTCAGTGTCGCCATCTAGTTCACTGATTTGTTATTAGATCGCTAGAATGCTTTGTTGCCGACGCACAACACCGCGTGGAGTCGATCTATCGTGTTTCGTTATAACTTTGCTACTGCTGGAATAGTTTGTTGCAGAAGTACAACAAGGCTCCGTAAAGGGATAATATGAAAAAAAACATGCAAAAAGAAGTTCACGGTTCTGAGATTTGAACACAGGGTCATGAACGCGTACCGCGGCCATGCTAAACCATCGAGCCAACCCGACTTATATCCAATGTGTCAAATTTTCAAATCATATGACCTCTCTTGACGTTTCCGCATTTCGTTTGTGAGAATTTATCATTTTAATTTTTTTGCCGATTTAGTTAGCTGGTAGAAGGGCCGTTCAGTCGAGTTAGCTTTTTAAAAACAATTGATTGATCTGAATTAAACATCAATGATATGGCATGGCAACCTTCCAGCTCCATCATCAGATCAGCATCATAATTATCATATTGCAATTTATTTATTGTCTTGCAATTTACACAAGTATTATGCAAATTTTCACGCAATCTGTAAATCGGGAAGTAGATTTAATTTGCAAGATTTCATGATAAGCCTCGGGTTACATCACGGATATTCATGGGTTCCATAATAACTATATTCTCATCTGTGCCTCAGGGCAGGTGAAACTAAAAAATAAAAGCTTGAAAACTACAAAGAAAACATACAACAACAATATGAAAAAAAATACGCAAAAAGAAAATCACGGTTCAAACATTTGGACACAGGGTCATAAACGTCCACCACGGTCATGCTAAACCATCGAGCTAAACCTACTAATAACCAACGCGTCAAATTTTCAAATCATATGACCTCTCTTGACGTTTCTGCATTCCATTTGTGAGAATTTTTATTTTTTTTAATAGCGAGTGCCGCGCAGCGAAGCGACGCGACGTAGCGTCCTTCCTGCACGGCGCATCAGCGCTTTCTGCCGGACTTCATAGTAGTGAGCGAGAAGCAAGACTCAGGCCGGTTCGGTCGAGTTAGCGTATTAAAAAACAATTAATTAATGCGAATTAAACAACTTAATCTAAAATATAAAACATCCTTGCCCTTTATTAAGAAATAATACGTTAATCTTTAAAATTTGAATAATGTATGTTCATTAATAACACAGATATTTACGTTTAAAACTCATTTTAGAGGTTAGTTAACGATTTTTTCTTGTCAAGATATCTTTTCCAAATCGTGTTTTGAAAGCAATGGTTCCCTTATAAATATGTTCAAGAATAACATATATTTTATTCAACATCTCAAACCCTATACATTTTGCTAAAAATGTGTTTAAAAAGTGCCATTTGGCTCTATTCAGCGCCTTAAATTAATGTCGCTTCTCCCGCCTACGAGTATATGCAGGCTGTTTCCTTTGTGCTGGTTGCCTGGAAGAGATTGCTCTCAGCAATAAGGCCGCCACTTGTGGCACTAGTTAATAAGATATTTCTGTGTAATATTTTAATTTCTTTGTGTTGTAATAAAGTGTTTCTATCTTCTAGGTACTTAGAAAAGTACTCTGAGGTGCTTGCTGAAGTAAAACCTACGATACCTCACGATTACAAAACCGGACGGACAAATCAGACGAAATATAGACAAATCAGTCGGTTGGTCATAACATGAGCTCCTAGTTTCACTATGATAGTCAAACATACTATTACCAGGACTGTTAAAGTCATGACTATTATTTTGAAAATTCAAATAAATAGAGAATACCTTGCTCGCTAGCCGTGAGACAGGCACCTTACCTGCCGCTAGTTATTAGGGCTCGTAAATAATAAGCATTAGGAGGCTCGCCCGTTTATTTACCGACACTACGTGTACGACTTTACCTTCCCCGCATAAATACGAGTACATCAGCCAAAGCAGGTTTTATTTTGAACTCCGATTTAGAAAGCCATATTTTCCATGTTAATAAAGTCCTTTTTTATTCAAAGATGTACAATTTACACGCCAATTAATAAAAATCAAAAGTAGTAGAATACAAATAGAATACATTTTAAAAATGATAATTTTACTGTACGATAAAATAATTATGTTATAGATAATAGTCACGTAATTTATTTTTAACCCAATCGTAATGACTAATGTAATTCTTTTTACAATTTTATCATAACTTTACCACCACTTTCTAAAAACGCAGTGTAATTTTAAAAAGTTTGATGATTGATAGCCAGCATTTATAATATGTTTTGATGGGTATTACATTTTTTTAAAGTACAACATTGATTGGAGAAGAGTAACCGCCTAATCACAAAACCTGCCTTAAACTAATTTTGTCTCTTTTGAGTTTGATGTCACAAACTTTGATTTTTATTTTGACACGTGCCAGGCTACAATTGTGGAAAATGTCAATACTCATTTGAGATTTTTTTTTTGGTTGCGTAAACATTTAATAAATTATCCCAATTCAGCGTTAGGTGTTACATTGGCTTTCCATGATCCTAAATGAGAAAGTTTGGATGATGGTTGCTCATTCACGTCGGAACGGCGCAACGGATCGGGTTGATACACAGGTCATATACCCAGGGTTCACTGTATTTGGGTTGATACAACCGCGAGGCACTGCCAGCTCTATGCAACAATACTTTTAGAAACTGCCTATTTAGTTTTAAAACACAAAGTCACTTGTTTGAATATATAGTAAGTATTTAGAAAAGGTTAGTATACCTAGATTTCAGTGATCACGGGAAGATTTAAAAAAAACCGTTTAAACACTGCCATAGCGAAATAGTCATGTAGCCGGATATGTCTGAAATTGACACCAAGTCCGGCGCCATTGCTTCTGATTGGATTAGGTTCGAAACGCTGTCTGTGCACTGATGCCGACTCAAACGTAAAATTTTACGTGACCACTTTCCAAACGTCGACTTTCGTGACGCCATTGCACACTTGAATACAGTCCCGAGCTCTGATCGCTCACTACGAGCTAGCGTATTATGTAAATTTACCAAAGCCTGCAATAGAGACAGTTACCTACCGCTTGATCCCTACAAAATGGCGACACTCAAATTGAATTCTCTATATTGTCTTTCAAATCATAGAATTTTGTAGAGCGATCCTTGTTAGCTTTATATAGTTTTGGTATCGAGTTCCTTGTCGGCGTATAAGGAATTCAAGTGTCCTCTAGACTGTATGTAGCGAGGTATTACGCCGACCGCGATCCTCTTACCTTGATGGTGCTGGTACGAAATGTTTTGTTTCTTTCTGGAAACTAATACGATCCTATTTGTACAAATATATTTTTATAAAACTTACTCGCATAGTATTTAAAGCAACGCAATATCTTCTTATATATACAATTCTCGTGTCACAGTGTTTGTTTCCTTACTCCTCCGAAACGGCTTTACTGATTCTTACCAAATTTTATATGCATACTCAGTAGGTCTGAGAATCGGCTACTAGCTATTTTTCATACCCTTAAGTGTTAGGGGTTGCTCACCCCAAACATTTTCTTTTAATTTTTGGTCAAATTTTTTTGTTTTTATTTTTTTATAATGTGGCGTTAAAAATACATACAACCCTAAATTTTTACCCTTTTATCACCAACCCCTGTTTTTTTATAGCCATTTTAGTAATTTAATCATTTGACAGTGAACTCCTAAACGACGGGACCGCTTTGAATTTATTTTTTTGTGTGTGTATTCGAAGATGGTTTAAATTCACAAATAAGCCCGGCAGATGGCGCTGCAGACAGTGTCTCGGTTATGTCCGAGCGAAGCCGGAACGGGCCGCTAGTTTTTTTGTAATATACATACATATGTAGACAAATTGATGAGATATTCGCTTAACCATAACAATTCAGTGGCACGCAACTATTTGATTGTGATTTGATTCAAATTTCACTGCATTGCACTCGTCACCCAGATATAGGTATAAGACGGTTTAACTTTTCGTCCTGTTTATAATTTGACTGGCCTCGTGGCTTAGTGGGTAGTAGCTCTGCCTGCGAAGCCGAGGGTCGTGGATTCGATTCCCACCCAGTGCAAATATTTGTTTGATGAATTCAAATGTTTGCACTGTGCTCTGGGTGTTTCTATGTATAATAAGTATGTATTTAAAACTATATAAGTATTATTTCAGCTCTCTGGCCGCCGTCATACAAGCTTTGCTTAGTTTAGGGTCAGATGGTGTTGTGTGTGAATTGTCCACCAATATTTTAATTTAATAATAATTTCTCTGGAAACATTGCCATTTCAACTAGAGTACAACTAGCTGACCCCGCAAACGTTGTTTTGCCTTAGTGAACAACCCTTGTCACTTAGGGGTATGAAAAATAGCTAGTAGCCGATTCTCATACCTACAGAATATGCATATAAAATTTGGTTAAAATCAGTAAAGCCGTTTCGGAGGAGTAAGGAAACAAACACTGTGACACGAGAATTTTATATATAAGACTAGCTGACCCCGCAAACCTTGTTTTGCCTTAGTGAACAACCCTTGTCACTTAGGGGTATGAAAAATAGCTAGTAGCCGATTCTCATACCTACAGAATATGCATATAAAATTTGGTTTAAATCAGTAAAGCCGTTTCGGAGGAGTAAGGAAACAAACACTGTGACACGAGAATTTTATATATCAGACGAGAATTTTATATATAAGATAATGTTTGGGCATTATTACTTAGCGGTAGAATAGCTGGCGAAGGTATGGCACTGTCTGACGAAGGCTCTGCTAGGAGAAAGGTACGGTACACATTACACGTAAAATGTCGTAGAAGTACCACTACAATGCAAGTATCGTGCGTTTATAATAAGGTAGCATATTATGTAGCCTATTTTCTCAGCGCCAATTAATTTTATTGGTATGATACCTAGCGGTCCGCCCGGCTTCGCCCGTGGTTCATAATATACAGTCTTTAGCTTTCAGGAATCACGTACATATCTAACGGCGAAAGAATTTTTGAATTCGGTCTAGTATCTAATTATTGAGATAAGCGCGGTTACGCAAAAACTTCAGGTTCATACTATTAATAAATAATAGATATGCAATATAATATTGTGTAAGGTACGTGACGTAACTATATGTTACTCGTTGTTATGAAATAAATAATAACGCATATGTGCTCGTATATTTCTCATTAATGTACAATTGTACATACGAGTAAAGCTCAAAAAACAAAAGTCCTGCATTGAAATCGATCAGGTACAAACCTCAATGTGATATGCAATGCAGTCAGCATTTTTTTTTATGGATTCATGCCATGTTAGCCAGAATAGCTTCATGTCATGTGTTTATGTGTTCCGTAGCAGTGTTGATTCCTATAATTAATTAAATTTAACTAAGAAAAGAAAAAAATGTATTGTGTAAGAAATAAGATGTTCTTGTGAACGTATATGAGCAAACGTAATAAATCACTGCGCATTGGATAACCAATGTAAGCCCCACTTTTACGTGCTGTTCATGTTCACGTAATCTATATTTCTTAATACCCTCGGTTTATTCTTAAAGCAAAATTTATGTGCCATTTACCGCACCGCCGCTATTCAAACAAATTAGGCGCCAGCTATGATATCCACTTCTGAAAGCATTTAAAATAGTGCTACGTAAAAATTGTTCTATTAATTTGATAAATGTCAAAGTTGGGACGTTTGTTGCTCAATCACGTTGTAACGTCTGAATGAATCGGGCTGAAATTTGTAGAATACATAGATTATAGTATGGAAGAACACATAGGCGTAACTGGGCGTAACACATACTTTTTATCCCGGGAAAACAACAGTAATGAGATCTATTCGGGAAAACCCGCGGGGCGCTGCTAGTATTTAGTAAAACCTCAAACTTATGTTTAGGTAACTATAATTTACAGACAGCAATCGATAAATAATCATGCTTAAGGCCGGTTTGCATTTTGATTAGTGCGAGTGTGAGTGCGAGTGCGATTGTGAGTGCGAATGAGCAATCGCGAATGATTACTATGCACTCGCAATAATCAATTGGTGTCCACACGTGTTTGCTACTAATCACTCAACACCTGCATTACTCACTCGCACTCGCACTAATCAAAATGAAAACAGGCCTTAAAATCAAGTAAATAATATGTTCACTTACATTACAAGGTAATACAGATAGTTCTTCACTCTTTCGACTGGTAGTGGCACTGATAATCTTGATTATGCACTAAACCTTCATCAGTCTGTGGATAATTAAAGTATGCTTAATATAAGACTAAGTTGTCAGCTAAGCCTGTATCATAGAGTAAAATTACTATCGTTATACATACAGTAATTTTGTTTTATTTTTTAGAAGTAAAACTTGGGAAATGTGGGTATGTAGAAAATTTATCGACACAAGCATCAAGGCGGTAGCTGGTTCGCTCTTTGAACCGGGCCATCTAAATCTCTTAAGAATGCTGCTCGAAGGTAATATCCACATCTCATTAGACGCTACTTTGAAGAATTATGACTTGGCAAAGTCCTTTATTGGAAATACCTTCACGAGCCTGAAATATTGCTATGTCGTGAAGAGCTAAAATTTCTAATTAGAAATTCTTTAGTAAAACTTTATTAAGTTTTTACTTACCTACTGCAACGAACCTAATGAAAATACCGTGCTGTCAGTTGATGCTTGCGCGGCGGCGAGTACACGCTGTCTAAATTAAAATTAAACATTTTTCTCGGAAACTCTTCCTACTGGATTATTTGATTTTCAATAAAGTAAAGAGAAAATGAAACGCCTCTGAAGTAACTTTCAGATTTTGCTAAATGGTTACAGTTCTTAAACTTCTTTGGGGAAAGGCTTATTCAAAAATCGTGAACACCATCAAACGTTATTTTTTTTTTAATAAAGCGTGACGAGACTAGCAGGACTTGGGCCTGACGGTAAGCAACACGCCTGCCACATAACAGCACAGTGACACGCAGCTATTGGAACATGAAGAGTCCAAATCATTACCTAGCTCTGCATTGCGCTCGTCACTCAGAGATCTAAGTTGTTCAATCTCTGCCTGTAAGCCCTGTAATTTCTCTGGAAACATTGCCCTTCAAACCGGAACACAATATTTGCACATTTTGTTGTTTTAAAGTATAAATTAACCTACTTGGTACATGTTGAATGATAATAATACGTTCATTATTGTGGCGCAAGCGTATCCACTTTTTAAACTAATAAATAAAAACATTACAATTTGCTACTATTTAATACTAATAGTATCCTGCGGTTTCACAAATGTATTTCCTAATATCGCAGATTTTTTTGTAGTGGTAATACTTTTTTATAGCCTGCCTGAGGAAGTATCTACTATATTTTTATTAGTTATTCTAACTATTCAGTAATAATGAGCAAAAAACACTGAACATTTTCCAACCAAATTGCAGCACAAAGACTTAAATCATCTTATACTTCGGGGTAATGGCCACAGTGCTGTGCTACGCAGTGATTTGGACTCTTCATGTTCACATGGCTGCGTGGCACTGTGTTGCCATGGGCTATATTAATTACCTTGAGATAATTACATAAGGAGAGCGGCGCACAGCAATATCAGTACGTACTCCTCATCTCCTGCAGCCCCACCGCGTTCATCATGTTATGGTGGCGTCTCCGTCAAGGCTGCAGCGAGCAGCAGAGAGAGGAGTACACTGGTGGTATAACAATACTGACGGTCTTCTGTCGGCACGCTGGCCTCCACCCCACAGCCGCAATGCCCACATCCCATCACCGCGGCCCACCTTAGCTACCGATGCCAATACACCGCGCAACCCTGCATGGCCGCATCGTCGTCGGCTTGGAGGCAAAGCCTAGATGAAGAAGATAAAGAAGACCTCACCACGGGCGGGTTCCTCTTAACTTAACCATGGACGAAACTTAGAGCACTGCTACTCAGACCTTTCGTCAAGTAATAATTTCGAGAATAAAATATTTCCACCCCGAGAGGTTCCCAAATATTTTGTTACCTATCTGACCTCCATTGTACAAGTTAGGCTTAGTTTGGGGCTAAATGGCGTTATGTTAAAAAGTGTCGCGCAATATTTGTTGGACTTTTATTTTTTATACATTAATAATTGTGGCCCGAGTGTTTATGATGGATAGTTTTTGTTTCCCATGATTAATTTATATTTTAAGACAAAATGAAGACGGAAAAAAGTATTGTAAGCCGGAACTCTATCAGCCAAATTATTAAATGAAGAAATGTTAATGCACCTTCGTAGTATTGGTCCACTATTCTACAAATACATAATGTAGCAGACTTTATGGGTCGCTTTGTGTTTGAACTAGGAGTCAATGTTTGGATCCCTCGTACATTTTTATGAGTTATGGATTGGGCGAACCCTCTGTTTGCGATTTTCTTTTATCTTTCGTTTTCCTAGTTTTATTACGCACTAGGAAAACAAAAACTAAAGCATTGTTGTATGTTTATTTTATAAGTTTAATGAATATTGTTTTAAGCTGTCAAGGTTGCTCACTACACCAGTATTATTATTGTTTCATGGACCATGAATTTTACCGTGAACATGGTGTATGTAAAAACATTGAAATATCAGGCACTTTCTACAGCATGCAACCACGGCAAGTAATCCGTAATTCATTTATTATATTAATGTAGTTTTAATGCAAATGAAAATATTTGTATATCAATTCTAAGAAAGAAGAAAATAAGAGAAAATACAATTTGTAGAGGTTGCTTAAAATTAATCGTGCCTCTAAGAACAGTTTAAATGTAAACTGTAGTTAGAGCCACGGTTAATTTTCAGAAACTTTAGTTCTCTACAAAACAATCTTTTTACAAAAAATTAGTAGTGGTAGGACTCTTGACAGAGTCCAACTGGGGAAGTACCACACCTTTGCTAGTTATTCTACCGCCAAGCAGTAATGTTTTCCGGTTTGAAGGGCAATGTTTCCAGATAAATTACTGGGCTTTTTTTTTTTATTTAATTTATACACTCCACAGACTCCGGGGTCCGTGACCTTATCCGTCATTACAATAATCTTTTTTTATTTACATAGATCTTGGATTAGGAGAAGAAGAGGAGTATAAAGGGGGGGGGGGAGTAGGGGGGTGGTGAACATTTTAAACGTAATTCTAGTACTAATTACTGGGCTTAGAGATATAATAAGTATCTTAGATCTCTGGGTGACGAGCGATTTGGACTCTTCATGTTCCAATAGCTGTGTGTCACTGTGCTGTTATGTGGCAGGCATGTTGCTTACCATCAGGCACATGTCCTGCTCGTCTCGACACTTTATTTGATTAAAAAAAACTATTACAACACAACCGTTGATTTAAATTTTTGCAGTTACTATACTACAAATATTTTAATCATCGGTCTACAAAAACGTATTACAACACCACGATCAAAGGTTGTGTTGTAACACATTTTTGTAATTATATAGGCTAACAACAGTTGAAATGAGCAACCTCTACAGATTTCATATTTCTCTTTTTTTAATAACACGTCAATTGTAGAATTGACGTAATGTCCATATTATCGTAGCGGTGCCTCCAACAAACAATTACATGACCCTAAAGACCGCGCAAAGTAGGAGCGCATCAGTGCACCGTTTGGCTCGCAACCAACGACAAGCACTCGTTCAAGTCTATTTGCAACTGCTATTGTGTGCGAACTAGAATTTGTGACCCGACTTAACACCAAATCGATAGGCACGCTTTTAGCGGGGTCTTGATAGGCACAGACAGGTTCATTGGCCTAAGACCTTGGGAATTTACTGATATTTCGTACTATGTCAATTCTGTAATTTTTTTTGTGATAAACTAACGGAATAGAAAGCCATTATTCGGTTATGCAGAAACAGAATCATATAAAGACGTTTTTACTTCTAGGAATTGTTGTCTTCTGTTGTATATGGAGTGTGTCAAGGTCGTTATGCACCATACGGGGGAAGTGGTACATTATCCAAAAATCTAGGGGGGGATAATCAAAGGATTACTAAAATAAATATTATTGGATATTCCTTACACCACTCTAATAAGCTACAAACTAAGCAACATTTGTATTTTAGGAGCCAATAGTTGATATGTTACTAATACATTGTAAATGTATACTTATGTTAAATAGAAACACACCGAGACACTGCAAAAATATTTGTATTCATCGCACAGATATTTGTTCTGGGTGGGATTCGAACCCATGACCTCCGACTTTGCGAACAGGCTCGCTACCAACTAAGCTACGAAGAGACAACTTCACACCCAGCTGTGGGACAAAAGTAAGGAGATTACTAACTGCTCGTACTTTGAGGAATCTTGGCATAAGAACCTAGGTAGGTAGTAAACAGTTAAATCCACGTATTAAAATGAGAAAAAGAAGCGCTGCACTTTTACCTTTCTTTCTACGGTGCAAGAAGCCGCATTGTATCTAAAACAAAGAGATCTCGAAGAAATGGAGGAAATAATTTAGTTCTTTGTGTTGGCAATATCGAGCAGACGGCGACTGCCGGCGGCCGCGGTGATATTAATCGACGTAAAGCTGATTATGCGCTTGTTTCCAAGGTTGTCTTGGTTCGTACCAGACTCGCCATTTTAGTTTTACCTCATTGAAAAGTTCGGGGGCTTTTCGTGAATTCGTTTCATTATTTTGAAGATCAATTTCTGAATTTAGCAGTATGAAATTTCAATTTGGTTTTCTTTTATTGTAAGTCTGTCTATTGAACAAATAGCGGCATTTTTCTTGAGTTGTTATGAATGTAGACGAAACATTTTTGGCGTATTTTAACTAAGCCGATTTTAAACGTTACAGAACAAAAATGAAATTATATGGCTTTTCGGAAAACAACTTTTAAAATAATATGATTTGGGGCTTGTTCACAGGATCGCATCTGCAATAAAGTAATTATCAAACTGAAGTAGCAAATATGAATAAGCACATAGAAATATGTCTCCCGCAGAACGTATAATCTTTGTTCAATCGTAGGACAAACAAAAACATTAAACAGCCTATGTTTTCACCGCTGGCACTTGGGGCCCTGTCTCACAACCAGAGAGTCAAAATCATATCCACTACGCTGACCAAATTAGGGTTGGCGAATGATACATGTCTTTGAACCATGTCTTTATTGGAACACGTCGACTTCCATACGATGTTATCCTTCATCCTGAAACCTGCCGTGATGACAAACTCATACGTCTTGCACAAATATTCAGGAGATGCAGACGGGATTCGAAGGTCCGACCTCACGATTCTGAAATTGGACGTTCTAGCCACTCGGCCGTCACGGCTTTTTTGACCAAACATATTTGAAAGTAAATTTATATTTGTTATTGTGATGATTAGTACAATCCCACTAATATTATAAATTCGAAACTTTGTTAGTCAATGTTTGTATGTCTCAAGCAAAACCTACTAAAGGGATCAGGGTGATATTATCAAATGGGATAGATAGTAATCTAGAATAATAATACATATGTTACTATTTACCCACGAAAATAACGGGATTGGGAACTACCACGGGATGACACTATTAAATAAAAACTAAGAAGTTTTCTAACAGGCAGAGCTTAATAAAACTATAATAATTGTCATACACTGTGCTACGTACCTAACTACCTACATCTGAATTATCCATACACCAACAAAGATCTACAGATAATCAAGATGCTCAAGCCCGCTTCCAGACGGAAGAGTGCCCAGCATACTGGCGACATTACCATGCTGAATGACAATGCTACAAACAGCTCAACCATTTCCTTGTTAGGCAAGACCTTCTTAATCCTCTAAAGTCCGGTTTCCGTCCTGAGCATAGCACTATGTCTGCGCTTGTCAAGATCACTGACGATATACGTTTGGGCATGGATGACGGCAAGCTTAGTGTTCTAGCACTGTTAGACTTCAGTAATGCGTTCAATGCCGTCAATTTCGACATTTTGCTTGCTTTACTCCGTTCCATCAACATATCTCCACCGGTAATTGAATGGTTTCGTAGTTACCTACAAGGACGTCGGCAACGGATTCGCCTAGAAGATGATTATTCTTCTTGGTGTAATACAACAGCCGGTGTTCCTCAAGGCGGCGTGCTATCTCCTCTTCTCTTCGCTATTTTTATCAATTCTATTTCCAAGAACCTTGTTTCTTCCTACCACCTTTATGCAGCTGATTTACAAATTTATATTCAAGCTCCTATTAATGATTTGGATACCACTATTGCTAAAATTAATGATGATCTGAATCGTATTATTCAAGTCTTTTGGCTTAAAGGTAAATCCTACAAAAACGCAGTTTAAAATAATGGGCAGTTCGTATTGGATCTCCAGAATAAACTGGAACACAATACCTAGTGTTGTATTTGATGGGATTTCTATGCCATTTAGTAGTTCCGTGAAAAATCTTGGAGTAGTGTTTGATCGTACCTTATCATGGGATTGTCATGTTAAAACAATCAGTAAATTATTTGCGTCCGGTAGCTCCTTAAGACGCCTCCGTAACTTTTTACCCACTGCTACTAAAATTGCTCTTGCTCAGTCTCTCCTTCTTCCTATCCTGGATTACGCTGACGCCTGTTATCTTGATCTTAGAGAGGACCAGCTAGACAAACTTGAGCGCCTCCAAAATTACTGTATAAGATTCATATTTGGATAACAAAAATATGATCACGTGTCCCAATTTCGTGTGCAGCTCAAGTGGTTACCCATTCGTCTCCGTCGGAATGCTCACATTCTATTTTTTCTGTATAATATATTGTTTAATCCTTCCACTCCGCACTACCTTAAGGAACGCTTTACCTTTTTGCAAGATTACCGTCAGCTTCCTTTAAGGTCAAAATATACTCTTTCCTTCATGGCCCCTTCTGCTCAAACTGAAACTTTTTCGAACTGAAGTCGTTTACTTACAAGGCAACTCAGTTGTGGAATGAATTACCCGTGCACATCAGGCATTCTCCTTCACTTAACACTTTCAAAACCAATGTTAAACAATTTTATTTGTTGAAAATGTAGACTGTTGTTTGTCGATTTACTCCAATTGTAATTTCTCTGTTGTATTTTAATTGTATTTATTGGATATGTATATAGGTATTTAATTATCGTATATATTAGTTTATTATTTTTAACTAAATTACTAGTATTATTGTATAAGATTTATGACAGTATCACTCTAAAATATATATATTTTTTCATAATTGTTATTTTCATTCCAATATATTTATATGTATGTATATACTTTTACTAAGTTTAATTCTTATTTGCACACCCCGTATATATGTTTATCCAAATATTATTATCCATTCTAAGGTTGCCTGGAAGAGATCGCTTTCAGCGATGAGGCCGCCCACTGTCGCACTACTTTAAAGTGTATTGATCTTTATTTTCTGTATTTCTTTTTCTTTGGTGTGTCAATAAATAGTATATCTATCTATCCAAATGTCATTAATTAAACAGTTCATTAAGTTTTCCACAGGTTTTGCAATTGCTATCTAACTGAGTAAGCAGTGCGGGCCGACCTCTATTAATAACGACTAGATAACTCCAGACTCGTACGGTTGCTGTTTTTACCCGACTGCGCGACGCAAAGGAGTGGTAATGTGTTTAACAGTCTATGTATGGAAAAAGGAACATACTTTGAAGCACTATACAGGCCAAACACCTGGGCCGATTTTTATGATTCACACGTCAATCGATTCCCGACTCTTCAGTTGTAATGTTCTTTTATTAGAAAATATTGTATATATTTCAATAGTATTAATACAATAACATATTATAGAATTCTAGACCACCAGAAATCTAAATGCTTGTTTTATTCTTTACAGTTTTTTTTAGTATGCGAGTACGTAGTTTGGTTCACTTTTTACGCAGTCGGGTTTTTGAGTTTTTAAATTATGTTTTTTAATTAGTCAAACCAATTTATTCCACTCTTTATGTGATGATTTAAGAAAATAATAGATACGACTGTTTGTTTATGTTAAAGTGTCCCAACACTTAGACTTTGACAACGCATACTTCATAAATTTACAAATTTGATTAGGTTTTCTTTTGCTTGAACATAATTTCATGATAGTATAGGCGTCTAATGAGAATTTTATATCATTTCTCATTAGTTTTTTACAAGTTAAAAATGAATCGGTATCTTCTAGGTAAGCATGCCTCATAGTAGACCGAACAGGCGAGATTTTAACAGAATTGTTAAAATTTCGTTGCTCAAGTCTTGTGTCCCAAATGTGCTAGTAATTTTAACCCAACATTATATTGTAAAATAACATCAATTTCGGAAGCTTACTATGTTAAGCCTTGAGTAAAAACTATTCATTCATAATATTCACACTATAATTAGACTCAACCAGGTAATGTGATGAGGTTTTACGATTTTTTGAGATTTCACGATAGGTGGCGTAGCAAAGCGCGCACGGTTCGGCTAGTACTTTGATAAAACAAAAAAAAACGTGTCCCATATATTTCCAAAATATACTTGACATACTAATTAGAAAGGTATATTTTTTGGTTATGACCCAGTCATCCTCCCAGTTGTGATCAATTAACATAGTTAGGACAGTTCTGATACCAAGTAGCATAATTTACGTCCAAATCACGCGTTTAATTTTAATTAAACTTGAAACACAAAATTAGAACCGAGTTCAGCACGCTTAAGCGCGTAAATTTTCGTGCAACTGCTAGAACGAAACGACATACAACGGTTTATACAACACGATTGCGTCATAAATGCCAATTGTCGAATTGTGATCCGTGTGTAGGCATTTATTGCATAGCACGTATGTAATTTGCATACGTTTGAATACTAAGTATTGGCCGCGTCATGGTCGACAGCCACTTTAATTGAATAGTTCGATTTATGCTTATTCGTTTAACTTTGTGTTTTATCGTAAAATTGGAAGCTGTTTGTTCACTGAATCAAACAATGGTGTACAACTATATCTACTTCATTTGTGCAGATAAGTGATACTGTTCCAGTCTCTTCCATCGAGTCCATAGCTAAATAAGCTGCCCAAACACTAATGTCTTCTCAAAGGTACGAAGGCACTTCTAATCTGAACATACTCATATTAAACCAGGCATATATTTGACATTGTATGGAGTGCTGTTCGCATTTTTGGAATGTACCAGCTGGAGGCTTTGGAATCGATCGAGATACGTAGGAAAGGCTCACAAGAATACACGTTTGATCATAGGAAAGACTTCAAAGACTTGAATATCGCCGCAAACTTGCTTGCTTATCTATTTTCATTCGACACCTCTGTTGGAGTGTGCAACTAATCTGCATGATCTAATATCACCTTGCTCTTATTTCTATCGGATTGCTCGTAGCTCGAAACAGTGACATCGTTTAATTGACGTTCCAACGACTCGAACGAGAAGTTTTGACTCGGCGTTAGTGATAAGAACTTATAGGCTGTGGAATGCGTTACCAGAGTGGGTTTTTTCCCATGGTTACAAAATTCATATTTTATCAGTCGAGAGAGCTTCGAGTGGCTTTTTCTAGGTAAGCACGCTCCATCGTAGAATAATTACTTATGTTATACAAAGCACAGATCCGCTCTTGTATGGAGTAATGTTCGCACCTATGGGATGGATCGGCGAAGTATCAGCTGGAGACTCTGGAATCGATCGAGAGGCGGGCCATAAGGCTCATAGGCAAATACACTCTAGTGCGAAAAAGACTTCAAAGTCTTCAACATCGCCTTAAAATTGCTAGCTTATTGGGTTTTTATCGGATACACTTCAGAGATTGTGCCACTGATCTGCATAATCTAATACCACCTTGCCCTTTTTTCTATGGGACTTATCGGAACTCGAAGAAGCGGGACCGTTTCATGGTTGATATTCCAAAGACACGAACGTAGAGGTTTGACTCTACTTTTGTGATAAGAATGTCTAGGCTGTGGAATGAGTTGCCTGAGTGGGTTTTCCCTTATAGTTATAATCTTGGTGTTTTCAAATTGAGAGTGAATCGGTTTTCTGCTAGGCAAGCACGCTCCATCGTAGACCGCATCGTCGCTTAACATCAGGTGAGATGGCGGTCAAGTTAAAACCTATCAAAGTTAAAAAAAAAAGGTTACCATAATAGCTTAACATCAAGCGACAAAGGCAATGCTACCACAGTTAAATACTTACACAAAATAATTAAATAACAACATGATAGAATAATTTTAAGGTGCCAAAAAAAAAAATTTTTTTTGTTATTAGTAATTTACATGTAAAAAACACAGTAACTCCAAAAATGTGTCATTTGTTTTTATGTATGTTAACGTTATCATTTCATCTTAAAGTACTACAATGTTTTGTTTTTAACACACGGCCTAAGTTGTAGAAGGTTTATAATTATCAATACATAACTGAAGGAACAAACGAATTATAGATACGTATACGCATCTATTAAACAAGCGGTACTTGTACTACAGTTTTTAGCGTGTTTGGTGTATGAAATAAACAGAATTTTACACGTATGCGACGTTGTCGAGACAAGTCAACTTAGACCCAACAGATATGTAGTGAAGTAATAACTTATTTACCAGCGTCGCCTGCAAGCAGATCGCGTAGCAGCTCGTCGTACGTGCTAAGAGATTTGCTGCGAACACGTGTCTTAGCCTAAGTCGGTGTCACGGCAAAGCAAGGGCGTTAAATCACTGCTTTTTATTTTTCTCGTGTAGATACGACTATAATACAAACAAGACGTTGAATTTTTTTTCGGCTAGCGTTTTAGATGTAAACTTATGCTAAGATTTTACTACATTTCACATAGTCCTACAAAAGTTAAAAGTAATAGGAAAAAAAAAACAATTTTGACAGCTTAAAATAAAACATTGAACAATTTCCTTTTTTAGGGTTCCGTAACCAAAGGGTAAAAACGGAACCCTATTACTAAGACTTGGCTGTCCGTCCGTCCGTCTGTCATCAGGCTGTATCTCAAGAACATGATAGCTAGACAGATGAAATTTTCACATATGATGTATTTCTATTGCCGCTATAACAACAAATACTTAAAATAAAATAAAAACTTTATTTAAGGGGGACTCCCGTACAACAAAATTGATTGTTGCTCGATTAGTCTGTTCTTAATAAACTAGATGGCGCCACTAGTAAAAATAGAACGCGATATAGAAATTCATCATTAAAATCATGAGCCAAAAATCAATATTTTAATGAAACTTTTTGCTTGTCTGCAGAATTTGCGATGTAAAAGAAATTTCGAATGAAGCCAAAGAGGTTTTCGCCGTTTATTTGTTTTTTTGCATTTTAGTAGCTTTTATAAAAATGTGATGAAAAAATCGAAGATGTAGTTAATATAACAGTTTTGGATTAGTCTGGCTGTAAAGTCATACAGTAGGTAAAGGTCGTGAGTTCGATTCCCAAGCAGGGCAAATATTTGTGTGATACAAGTATTTGTTATGTGTCTAGGTATTTCTACGCAAAATAAGAATGTATTTACAATTATATAAGAACTAGCAGCCCGTGGTTTTACCCGCCCAATTCCCGTTAATCCTATTTTCCCGTTATAGAAATATAGTGTTATTCCAGACTGTAATCTAACTTTGTTTCAAAATGTATCCCGTTCCGCTCAGAAATTCTACAAATAATACCTACGTGATTGAGTATCTAGTATCGAAATATGGCATTTATAATATTAGTAAAATTATATGAGTATGAGTAAGATTTGCTTAGTTTGGTGTTAGTTGGTGTTTTATGAAAAACGTCCACCAATATTTGTTTATTTTATGCACGTAAGCGCTAGGGATCACTAGGGAGCACTAGGGATCCGTAACCAAAACTTCGGTTTGTCAAAGCAGCAAGTTCGTTTTCTCGTCATGTTATGATACGAGAGAAGTTCAATTGAAACTGGAGTCATTACTTTGTATGCATTGGGCGCGGCGACGCAACGTACCGATCGGCCCTCGGATCGGGCCCCAGATCACGTACTACCAATTGTTTTCTGACGACGTGTATCATTCTTTTAAATCAGATTCATTATTTATAGTCTGATCTTAGAAATGCTGGACTATCACGTATTTTTTTACTTATAGGATGGACGAGACGAGTGTGTTGGGTATCTGTTGGTAAGCAACACGGCTGCTCTTAACAGCATGTTACAAATTCTATTTAGAACATAAATATTTATATCCACTTACCTATCTATCCATGTACTGCACTTACTACTCGGATAAACAGGATAGTATATTTTCTTAGTTGGGTTTATAACGTTAGGTTTTGATGCTACCAATACAATAGGGTACAATCCTCAAAAAACTAAGTAGCCCGTTAGTTAGATTGCCAAAAAATATTGTACACGTACTTTTTATTTTGCTTCACAAACTAAAAATTACGAAGATACAGCGCTTCGAAGTTTCGTGTGACGTCACTTGTGAGTACGATTTTTACTCACGAATGACGTCGCGACCCCCCATTCTCGAAGTTTGATGGTCTATATCTTTGACAATTTTTAATATTATGAAAAAACAAAAAAATACGTGTCCAATATTTTTCCATGATCTAGCTGACGGACTAATTAAGATAGTGTATTTTTGACCTAGTCCGGTACCCTATTCCAACTGCCGTCAAGGTCTACGCAAGCCAATAAACCTACGCTTACACCTCGCTGTTTACTTATTTAAATATAACAATTTTACGATTCCTTGGAATTAAGTTGTGTTTTGTCATACAAAAAAGATACTGTTATGCGTATAGTTTTTGACCATAATTTAGCAAAAACAAAAGAATTAATAACAGTATCCACTGAATGAGGAATTTCTCCAATTTTCCGTGTCAGTTGCGACTGTTGTTTTTCATCGTCTAAATTCCCATGGATCATCTGTATCATTTGCGTTATGAGCACGAGACTCAATTTCACGAGCGCGATCTCCAAATAGCGTCTTTAGTATTCATGGGGCTGTCGGAGATTGGGCATGACATTTGCAATTTTTGTTTCATTAAGAATTCAGATGTGAGGGAATGTGGGAATGAATTGTCGCGCTTCCCTCTGCCAGCGGCGCGTTATGTAACACATCAATCAGATGGATTGTACTCGTTACGTTCGACATGAACGGTTGTTGATTTGTAACTGGAATATTTCACTAATGATAACCTTTTTTGATAAGAAACCTGTCTCAATTTTTTCGTACAGATAATTAATACTATAATTTATTTTCTCTGAAAAAACAATAGCTGACTTCAATTTACAACTAGATTACATACCCTTGACCAAATTTCATTAGAAGCTGATTACTTCGTCTATTTAAATGTATCTAAGTAAAAAAAAGTTTTTATTTAGATATATTAGAAACTGCTAAACCGATTTCTACTTAATCATCTCTGACATTTTCCCTACCAAATTGATTTACAATTAGCGGAGCCTATCGTTTCATATTTTTTTACAAAAAAACATACAACCCAATTGAGAATTGAGAACCTCTCCTTTTGCAAAATGATTTCAATCTGTATGAACTGGTCTCAAATGGTCAGAGTAATTACTCAAATGAAATAAAAATAGTATAACGAATACCACGGATTTGAAAAAATAAGATAACAGTTTTGCTTTTATTCATTCTACTTCTAATAACATTTATTATAAAGGTGAAAGTTTGTTTGTTTTTATATGTTGGATAAAATGTGAAATTCACAATGGAATATTTTTGTCTTCTATATTTAGGTTTGGATTTGGTTATTTTCCCCGAATAACGTGCGAATGGGAAAGGTTTCTTTTTGAAGATCTACTCGGACATCTTACTAATATTATAAAAGCGAAAGTTTATAAATATAGGTACTTGTCGCAATCGAGTCGCAATATAGTCGTGTCTGGGATTGTGTTTGCAAGTTTTCATCTAACACTACCCGCCGTCTACACCCATAGCAGAAGGATGCGATTAATGATGAAGATGGCGAGGGTCTGCCTCTGAAATTTTTAATGCTTTAAAATGTCGTCAAACCTTTTACTTTTTGAACTAAACTACGTCGAAAGTCTGAAGGGCACTTCCGGGGGAGGATTTGATTTGATTTCTCGTTTATCTATTTAAGATAGTTTGCATATTTTTGATACATTTCTGATCACAAACTGCCATAATTATTTTTGAGCTTTTGAGCACAGTGTTATCCATCATTGGCGATGCCGATAATGTGACACAGGACACACCAGTGTGAAAGTATCGCGTATCGATCATTTATGATCTAATTGTGAAGCTTGTTGTAGTTTCGCTCGAGTGAAACTGAAATTTATTTACAAAAATAATAAATGTTGTTAACAGAGGCTGTATTTTACTAGAAAAAAATCGTAAACAAACTGGGTTTTCGAATTAAGGCAAAAAAAGGAGGGATGGATAGTACTTTTTTTAATTGTCAGCTAATAAAAGTAGTGCTTTTACAAATTCGAACTGAATAATAATTTCACTCAAACTCTGCCGTGGTGATCTCACTCTTACCGTAGGATTATTGTACGCTTTAAATTCCATATTTTATAAATCCTCCCAATTTCATTCTTACACTGTTTTTCTATAAATGAAGGAGTAATGCGACGAGGAAGCCGGAAGGATTGTAACAATTCGAACACTGTGAAAAGTTCAAATCACTGCTTAGTACAAACATAATAATGTTTGCTCATTATAGGTTTTCAGTAGAATAACTGGCGAAGGTACTACTCCGAGCGTTCATATTATACAAAGATTCTTATCACCACAAAATCAATCTATGCTAATATCTATCTATTTCTAAAATACCAGATAATTTTGTTCTGAAAGACTTAACTGAAATCTACCGGTTGAATTAGTAGCTTGAAAAATTGGGTAAACTTTTTTCAAAAAGTAAAAAAGCACAAAAATGATTTTGAAAATTTCGTCAAGCTAAAGTATGAATTATACAATAAACATAAAGCAATAGCCTTTCGTGTTAGGCTGTCCAACTAGGTAATAATATCAAAGGTCTCAGCTTGTTACTCATAAATATATTAACAAATATATAGTTATAAACTTATACATAAAGTACTTGACCCCCAGTTTGCGAGAATTTTGTGGACCAAAGTGGAGTTAGTTTAATCCAGAGTGTGGTTCTGTCTAACTTTGCTGCTGCGTTGTGTTAGTCATAACGTAATGGCTCTCTTTGGCGGCTAGGGAGTTACTAATGCAACCTCATTTTGGTTCGCTCAATAAAATGGCTATATTTGTTTTGCTTTGAAGAAGGTTTAAATAGTTTGAAGTTATATCGGTACCCTTTTCTCGTATTAAATATCTTTACTGTGAATAGTGGAAAATCTCAATCTACGTTTGCTAAGTACATACATTAATGTTCCGTATTAGTATTTGATGATAGGAATACCTTCTCATCTACTAAACATATTTCATTGAAAACCAAACAAGGTTGATTCAATAGTGGTAGGACTTTTTGCAGAGTCCGTCTGGGGAAGTAACATTCATTTGCTTCATTTCATATAGTGATTATCAAAGACGTCAAATGTAAAAGACACACAAAGGCTGCTCGGAGACCTGATAAAAAATCATATTTACATGTGTTGGTGACTAGTGTAATGATTCGGATTATAATATCGTCTTGTATCACATTCACGCACAGAACATGCCATAATATAAATAATTTAATAAAATCGTCTGCAATCCAAGGATTAATTAAAAAATACACGATTTTCACCGCGACGAAATCAGACTGTTACGTTCGGGTATACTAAAATATTGTAATGACATTACTTCATTCACTTTCTCTTCTTCTCTCGAGCGATTTCTCGCTCACTCGCTTTGTTGATCTTTTTGCGTAGCAAAAAAAATCTTCATCTATGGTGATTATACTGCCAAACAGTAATCAGCCATGGCTACTACTGTATCACAGAATAAATATTAGGACAGAAGCATCTATATTATCTATTCTATGACAGAAGCCACACTTACCAAAAACAATTATATAAATAGTGAATCTTGCTGGGACACAACAAAGTTCAATTCAGCTCGCAATACCTGTCGCGATTTTCAAATAAACATTTGTGTTCTTTCTAACGCTGTCTCTGTCCCTGTCTAGCGCGGAGGGTTTACGACATATCTAATAACAATATGCGCGGGAAACGTTTTGCGCGAGCGCTCAGCCGTGCATCCGACAACCGACTGTCACTTGTTTCCTGGAAGGAACGGTCTAGTGGTAGGCTAAAACCGCGCGACCTTGAGCGAGTGAGGGTGCACTGACTGAATTCCGGTTTTAAACGAAATGTTTATAGATGAATTATAGGACAATAAGATAATCTCTCTATCTTTGAGTATCTCCTCAATCTTGATCTTGTAATATTGCGTTACGATCGCAGCATACTGGAAAACAAATGGGCTCTTCATATTCACATGACTGTGTGGCAATGTACAGGACCAGGCAACTGAACTGTGGGCAGAAGTTATATCTATCTATAACTCCAACCTATTATATATGAATTGTGATAATAATAATACATCGTCAATAGATGAATACACGCAGAAGAGTGTCGTTACCAAAACACATGATCTCGTATCAAGTTGAGCATTTCATTGCACCACTATTATTATGTACGTATGATTTATTTGGTATTTCGCTTTTTTAATGTTATAGGTACAAAGGTACATTCATCGTTATTTCTTTACTTTAGTAAAATTTTAACATCGTTGTCTACTGCCTTTACTGAACACAACAAGCTGAAAAACAAATTTCACGGAAACTATGCAATTTGTGGTCAGTGTGTCACTGACCTGACACATGAGTTTTGTAGTGTTCGTATCAGTGCTATTTATTTATATGTTATTCATGGTCAAGGTCACGACTGCCGAACCGTGACTCCCGCCTACCCGCAATTTACTAAAAACATTATGTAATATTTCTTCTTCTCAGTCGGACACTCTTGACAGAGTGGTCGTGGTTTATAAGATGGCGGTACACGGAGGGTCTTGTCCGTCCTCAGTCTTCTCGGCGGCTAATTACCGATCTTACAATGCTTCTCCACGTTGATCGGTTCCTCGCATTACGAGAACATTCTGACATGGAAGACTGTGTGGCTGTTTTAATGAGGTCTGTCCATCGTGTGGGCGATCTGCCCTGACTTCTTCTCCCTGCTACCTGGCCTTGGATCACCAGTCTTTCCATTGAGTCCTCATTTCTGGTCACATGTCCAAAGAAGCTAACTATTCGTGCTTGCACAATCGACGAAAGTCGCTCTTTAACCTTAAGTTCTTTCAAAATAGATGTATTAGTTCGGAAAGCAGTCCATGGGATCTTAAGAAGGCGCCTCCAACACCACATTTCCAAGGCGTCAATTTTTCGACGATCCAGTAACCGCAAGGACCAGGTCTCAGCTCCGTAAAGAAAGATTGGAAATACAAGAGATTTCATGAGTCGAACCTTTGTGTTTTTGGTTATCCTGTTGTCTTTCCAAATCCTTCCCAACCGCTCCACTGCAGATCTGGTTATGGCACATCTTCGTTTAATCTCGTTCATGCAACCTCCCTCGTTGGATATGTTGGATCCGAGATAAATATAATTTTGTACAACTTCACAATTAGCTACAGTTAGTAATTCGGGACTATTACTTGCAGCTCTGTTCACTATCATGATTTTTGTTTTCTCTCTATTTATTTCCAGTCCAAACTGAAGGCTGACATCCTCTAGGCGAGTTAAAAGCCTTTCCATGTCTTCTTTGGATTGCGCAAGAAGAGTAGTATCATCAGCGTAACGTAGATTATTTATCAACCGACCACCCACAGAGATGCCTCTATTCCATCCATCGAAGACAATTCGCATTATATACTCCGTATAGATGTTGAACAGCAGCGGCGACAGAATACACCCCTGTCTTACACCCGACTTGGTCTGAAACTCGTCAGAGAGGACATCATCCACTCGAACAACTGTAGTTCCTTTGTCATAGAGTTGTTTAATTAAGTAAATAAGGTGATATGGAACCCCCATTTCTGCAAGTATTTTCCAGAGTTTGGCTCTTACAACTGTATCAAATGCCTTCCGAAAATCCACGAAACTTACAAAAATTGGAACGTTAAATTCTCTAGCTTTCTCTATGATTTGTCGCAGTATCAGTATCTGCTCTCGTGTACCCCTTCCTTTCACGAATCCAGCCTGTTCAGGTGCTATCTGTCTTGATAGGTACGCCTGCAGTCGAGCATTAAGAATATGCAGCATGACTTTCCCAGCGTGTGAAATCAGAGAGATAAGTCTATAATTATTGCATTTCTTTGTGGAGCCTTTTTTATGCAGCGGGATGAACACTGAGCGCATCCAATCGTCGGGCCAAATTCCCGTTTCCCATATCTGGTGGCATATTTCGTGCAGGACATCGATCCCAGACTCTCCCATAGCTTTGAACACCTCTATAGGAATGTTATCTACTCCTACAGCTTTATTGTTCTTGAGGTGTCTCACTGCTGCCCGTACTTCATCCCGCAAAACAGAAGGCTCGTGCTCACTCCAACCATCCAGGGCACCAGCAGATTCCAGTGCACAACTATCACCAGTGAAGAGAGACTTACAATAGCCCTTCCAAACATCTACTATTCTCTTTATCTCAGTCACTGTCATACCCTGAGCGTCCTCTATAGCCCATGTCTTCGGTTTAAACTGTCGTGTCAAATATCGCACCTTATTGTGGAGATCTTTAGTTTGGAGACTATTTGAATGTCGCTCAAGTTCCTCGCAAACCTGTCCAAGGAATTTATTGCGGTCTCGTCTGCATGCAGCCTGCACTTCTGTATTCTTAGAATTTAATTTACAATTACTCGCACCAGTGGTTTTGAGTTTCCGTCGTTCTTCAACTAGTCTCCAAGTCTCAAGAGACATCCAATGTTGCTTCTTTGCTGGGGCACGTCCAGGCTGAGCTGCTGTGACTGTCTCTGCGATGTACGACTTCGCCGACTGCCACATTGAGTTACTGTGTCTGTTTTTATTATTATGCGCTTTCCAGGTATCGTGCTTGGACTTAATCAGATCTTCAAAACACTTTTCATCTGTGATCCTCATTCTCTTACTAGGTCTTATCGGGCGAGCTTTTTTCAACTTAACACGCAAATCAGAAACCAGTAGCTGATGGTCCGAGTGGCAGTCAGCTCCGGGCATAGTACGCGCATTGACAACTGAACTTCTCCACCTAGATCGTGCCAAGATGTAATCTATTTGGTTACGATATTTACCATCCGGTGATGTCCAGGTGTAGAGGCGCCTCACGTGGTGCTTGAAAACCGTGTTCATTATAGTAAGATTGTTATTTGCAGCAAACTCCATTAATCTTTCACCGCTTTGGTTACGAACTCCCAAACCATAATTTCCAACGATATTTCTTATTCCATTATCTGCAGTTGTACTTCCCACTTTGGCATTGAAATCGCCCAAGACAATAAGTAGTTCTCTTTTAGGTATTCCAGCTATAACATCTTCCAAATTATTATAGAAACCTTCTATTTGCTCAGGTTTAGCCGATGTTGTGGGTGCATAAGATTGAACAATGTTTAACGGGGTTGGTGATGCGCTGAGTTTTATAGTTATTATCCTATCACTTACTGGATTGTATCCTAAAACAGCATTCTTCCATTGTTTGGGTATAGCTATTGCCACTCCAGAAAAGCTGCTTTTATCACTGCCTGCGAAATAGATGGTATGTTTCTCTGAGTCAAAGTGGCCGCTCCCTTTCCAATGTGTCTCGCTAAGACCTGTAATAAATAGTTTGTGCCGTTCAAGTTCATGTTCCACAATGTGTAACTTAATATTTAATCATGTAATATTTAATCACTTGCATTTATTCATTTACGTATCGATCGTAGTGAAGATTAGTTTATGATATTAAATTTTATGAGCGGTAAAAATACTAGTGAAACGTTAAAAGTGTAGTGATCTTTTGTGAGTAAAATAAAACGCCGTGTTTATTTTGGTGAATCGCACTGCACAAGTTTTAAAACGAAGTGAGGTGCCAAAGGAGCTGTGTGCTGCACTAAAGTTAAAAGGGCTTGTATGTGTCCCTATCAATAATGGTGGTAGAACAATTAAAATTAACTAAGTTAAAACCAGTACATGTACGTACAAACTGTTCAGTAAATTAGTGATCGTTGAAACAATTAAAAATTGGATGTAAACTACTCATCAGATCGAGTTCAAACCAATTTTTAGGGTTCCGTAAAACGTAAAAACGGAACCCTTATAGATTCGTCATGTCTGTCTGTCCGTCTGTCTGTCTGTCCGTCCGTATGTCACAGCCACTTTTCTCCGAAACTATGAGAACTACACTGTTGAAACTTGGTAAGTAGACGTATTCTGTGAACCGCATTAAGATTTGAACAAAAAAATTAAAAAAAAGATAAATTAGGGTTGCCCCCCATACTGAGAACAGAAACTCAAAAAATTTTTTTTCATCAAACCTACACCTGTGGGGTGTCTATCGATAGGTCTTCAAAAATGATGTTGAGGTTTCTAAAATTATTTTCGTCTACACTGAATAATTTGCGCGAGAGACACTTCCAAAGTGGTAAAATGTGTGTCCCCCCCCCTCTAACTTCTAAAGTAGGGGAATGAAAAATCTAAAAAAAATATATGATGTACATTACCATGTAAACTACCAACGAAAATTAGTTTGAACTCGATCTGATGAGTAGTTTTTTTTAGTACGTCATAAATACACTATTATTGAAACTTCGATCAAAGTTACAACGAACTACAAGAACTATGTGTACTATGTATATTATGTTACTTGGTGCAACGGAACCCTTCATGGGCGAGTCCAACTCGCACTTGGCCACCTTATTGGTAGTTTGCATGGTAATGTACATCATATACTTTTTGAGAAACCTCAACATCATTTTTAAAAACCTATTGATAGACATCGCACACGTGTAGGTTTCATGAAAGTTTCAGTTCTAAGTATGGGGGGCAACCCAAATTTTTCTTTTTAACATTTTTTTTTGTAAAAATCTTAATGCGGTTCATAGAATACATCTACTTACCAAGTTTCAATAGTGTAGTTCTCATAGTTTCGGCAAAAAGTGGCTGTGACATACGGACGGACAGACAGACAGACAGACATGACGAATCTATAAGGGTTCCGTTTTTTGCGTTTTACGGAACCCTAAAAAGTAGGTATTTTTGCAAGCCAGGTGCGCCCGACCCCTGGCCGTCCGTCGTACAGTTCATTATTATTGACGTCGTCGTGTTTTTGTTAACAAACATGACCAATTGACCAAACTTTCGGGCAGGATTATGTAAATTTTAAGAAGTCACAGATTTTGTAATATTGAGTTTTTGAAAAAAAATATAACACTATAAGTATATACCACTCCTTTTTTGCACTCACTCGTCTCTGTACTTTAAAATCTTTCATTTCATCACATGGTTGCCTGGGAGAAATCGCTTTTATTGATAATTGCTACTTTTTAAGTTCTTTCATTTCGTTTATTTCAAATTAAATACAATGAAGACTTTGCTTGGAATATAAACGATATCAGTAACTAAGAAATACAACTTGTTGGTCTTTCTGATCGTGTAAGGAAAACGGAGTTCTCAAGGGCGAGTATCGTTAGGTTGTTTCCTCTCGTTTTATATACGGGTGTCGAGTACTGCCCGCGGCGTACGCATCCCGAAAGATGTCATACAAGACCCTTATCTTCATATTCAGCTCCGAAAATCATTTTAAGCTTTCATGACTTCGTATAATTTGGACCAAAATATATTTCTCCAAGCCTAGTTTGAACGAAATGTCCACAAAATCCTACTAATATTATAAATACGGAATTATAGATGTTTGTTGCTCAATCACGTCGTATGGCTGAACAGATCGGGTTGCAATTTGGAACACATCTAGATCATAGTCTGTCACAGCGCATTTTTTTCATTAATTTGGTTAAATCATACATCATGTCATTTTTAACATGGAAAAATAACGGGCACGGAGACTACACGGGCAAAACCACGGGGCGCCACTAGTACTAATGTTTTTTTTGTAAACTTGAAGGAAGATGGAAACTAATGTCGATTTCACATGACAAAAGTTATAATTCTCAGCTAAACAAGGCATATTTTGGGCCAATCTGTCTATTTTACTTTAAATGAATGGTTATTAATAAAGAAATAGCAGTTTAAAACCAAAATTAGAGTTAACGATCAAAAGTCTTTTATGAAAATTAAATTTCCTTTTATTTGTAGTTTTATTGAATGCGAAAACTTTGTTTCATCAATCTTCCAGCGATACATTAGTATACCTAAGTTTATACCGCAACACGGTCACATATGGACACAGTTCGTCTTCCAAGTGCCGAAGAAACGCTGACTTTTCTATTTTGTCGTGCCCCGTTGGAAAAATATGTTTTTCTCCGAGAGTGAGATATCAGTCCTTTCTCTTGAAATATTATCCCTATTATTGATCCATATTTCCGTTTAGGACAGACACATGTGCTACCTTAACCCACTATTCTTGTAAAGATGAATAACTCGCAATGGAAGATAAAAGTCAAGCGTTAATAAATTGTTACGTATAATATTTTTAGAAATTGTACGTTTTAAACCAGGCTATAAATTTATAGTTATTGTTCAACTAAAAACAATGAAATAACTTTCAACGTTTTATTAAGTCGATATAATGCCATAAAATTGTTTTTTGGTCCATAGAGTTTTATTTTATTTTAAACTAGCTGTGTAACCCGCGACATACATAAACTAATGAATGCCACATTTATTTATTTGATTTTTGGCGGATCTCTCTTTTATTAAAAAGTAAATGCCCTATGTTACATACTCTTATTGAATTAACTATTATCATGTGAAAATTCTGTTGCAATCGATTTTTAAGCGGAACAACCAAGCAGACATACGGATAAAAATTAATTAAACAATGTTCATGTGAGTACCGTATAGGTATACCTTCATACAAATTTAGTGAAACGCTATTAATTTGGAATTACAAACAGACACTAACATTTTATTTATATGTATAGATGTGGAAATAATTTTAGACTCGTTTTCATGATTTTTCAGATCACATTTTATTTTGCATTTCTATTTGATATTTTAAGAGTTTACATTTTTTTTGTATTTGCTTCAGTCTACGAAATAGCGATTTTCTTTAAGCTACTGCTTTCGTAAACACCTTAGGAGCAGCACAATGTAGCAGTGTTGATGGATTTTATGCAATTTTCAGTATCTATCACAGGCAGCGCTGCGATCCGCGTACCTCTGGGATTAAGTTCGATCTTTTCGCAATACTTACCCAATATATTAGGGAATAGCTTCGTGGGCCGGAAGTATCAAGCGTCAGTTGTATTTCCTTGTATCTCTAGCCAAAATGGTAACACTTTCAGTATATAAGTAAACTATTTATTTATCTACGGTATGACACCATAGTCCGGTCAATTTAGACATTCGAAGTTACCTAAATTCCCACCAAGCTGAAAATCGGTAAGATTGTTTAAAATATCATTAAAAACAAAATTTGAAAGTTCCCCATCTTTCCCCTGTGAGCAAAAAGTTTTATTCAAGGTCAAAGGTAAAAAAATGAGTTTATCGTTATTTTCAGCAAAACGGTAAGTTTTATCATAAAAATACCACAGACAAAAAATGTAGATCATAAAATTATCTACAAAAAAATGTTAGCACTTTTTTTTCTACGAGCCTCCGTTTTTGAGATATAACGATTCAAAAAGTTGTAAAAGTTGTAATCGTCATAATTTGCACACGTTTCCTCGCCACCTATGATGTTTTTTTTTTAACTTCTATAGGTTTACACTTGACCGCCATCTCACCTGATGTTAAGCGACGATGCGGTCAACGATGGAGCGTGTTTACCTAGAAAAAACCGATTCACTCTCGATTTGAAGACACAAAGATTGTAACCATCGGGGAAAACCCACTCAAGCAACGTATTCCACAGCCTAGACGTTCTTATCACAAAAATAGAGCCAAATCTCTTCGTTCGTGTCTTTGGAACATCAACCATGAAACGATGTCGCTTTTTCGAGCTACGAGCATTCCGATAGAAAAAAGGACAAAGTGGTATCAGACCATGCAAATCAGTTGCACACTCTCCGAAGTGTATCCGATAAAAACCCGATAGACTAGCAATTTTTCGGCGATGTTCAAGACTTTGAAGTCTTTTTCGCACAAGAGTGTCGTTGTCTATGAGCCTGCTTGCACGTCTCTCTATCGATTCCAGAGCCTCCAGCTGATACTCAGCCGATCCATCCCAAAAGTGCGAACAGTACTCCATACAGGAGCGAATCTGTGCTTGATATAATGTAAGCAACTGTTAAGACTTGTAGTACCTTCGCACTTTTGAGAGGAAACCAAGTTTTTCGGCAGCCAGTTTAGCCTTGAACTCGATATACGAGCCAAAGTTCAGCGTAGAGGTCAAAGTAACGCCCAAAATCGCAAGACGGTCAGACACCGGCACGGATACACCTCTAAAAGTTGGAGTCAGTTGGAAAGGACTCCTTTTAGCGGAGAACAGATACGCCTGCGTCTTACTCTCGTTGAACTTGACCAGATTGGCATCGCCTCATTTGGACAACGCCTCAAGGGTCAAGCTCAAACGTTCGATCAGACTCTCTATCAATACCTGAGTTTGATGCCCAGTGCCCATCTCGCGCTAGATATGTAACTCTCTACAATGGTGCTATCATCTGCGTACCCAAAGATACCGGGCTTCAACATCGTTGATATGTAGCAGGAAGAGCGTCGCTGAGAGTACCGACCCTTGAGGGACTCCGGTATTGATAGCCATTTGATCCGACGAGCAGCCATCAATGGCGACTCGTATGGATCGATCCCTCAAGAAGTCCGATATCCACGCAATGAACCCAGTAGACAAACCATAACGAAAAAGCTTCCTTGTAAGGCCATCGTGCCAAACCCTGTCATAAGCCTTCGAGATATCCAGGGAGACTGCAAGTGCTTCCCCTGGTTCTCAATAGCTTTACTCCAGATGTGAGTGACGTACGCTAGAATATCCCCGGTGGACCGGTTTCGGCGAAACCCGTATTGCTGGTCACTGAGGAGATCGTTCGATTCTAGGTACGTTAGGAGCCTGTGGTTTAAGACACGTTCCATAGTCTTGCAGAGTATGGACGTGACCGAGATGGGCCTGTAGTTGACACTACCCTTTTTGGGCACATTGCACATTGGCAAGCTTCCAAGAATTCGGTACTAGCCCAGTTTGGAGAGAGAGTCTAAATAGGCGTGTCAATATCGGTGACAACTCAGGCGCACAAGCCTTCAGTGGCCCAGATGGCATTCCTGCTCTAGTAGAGCAGGAATGCCATCTGGGCCTGGATACGTTAGGTACGCCACATCCGACGGACAACCTATCTGCGTCTCCGTAAGAAACAAGAGTGTCGGCTGCTCAGTCTCGAGGTGATGGTGGACTGCTGAGAGATTGGAGTGCAGACCCCGAATATTAGTGAGGTGCACTTTAACCGACAAGACGTGCAGCCGCTCTTTAAACTTGATTCTGTAATTGACTTGTTTCATATTTGTTTTGAGAGGGGATCGGTGGGAAAAACGGCAGTAGAACGAAGCCGCACACTACTGGCCATTGGTCACAACACACAACACGAATACACCAGTGGGGAGATAGCCTGGAGACTGCGGGGACGCCCGAGTCCCCCCGGAGATGTCTACCTAGCGTTGTCATCCGGTCGCCAAACGGCAGGATAGCGCATCCCGGGATTTTTCGCTAGATGGCGAGCCGCCTTTCATGAGGGGCTAGCACACTACTTGGGCCCCCTACTATCTTCGGTCGGTCGCGGCAACCGCGCCTCGGATCCCGCTACCCTCCATGACTAGCTTCCCGATGTACAGTATTGGTGTGAGACAGACCGGTCTTTCAGTTGTGCAGCAACTGATCTAACTCGTTTTCCCCTAATGGTGTCACTAGACAACACGTCGGAACACGGCTAGGCCGCTTGGCGTTGTGACTTAGTCTAGTGGGTGGTCACCAACCACGGCCGAAGCCTACCACCGGTAATTTGTCACCTGATTAGAACCACCCAGGGATCACGAGTGAGGTTTCAATATATAGGTGCTTCCTCACGAACGTACTCATGCATATTATTATGATGATTACAACTTTTTTAATCGTTATATCTCAGAAACGGTGGCTCGTAGAAAAAAAGTATGAAACAATTTTTTGTAGATAATTTTATGGCTTACAACTTTTGTCTGGGTATTTTTATGATAAAACTTACCGTTTTGCTGAAAATCGCGATAAACTAATTTTTTTTACCTTTGACCTTGAATAAAACTTTTTGCTCACAGGGGATAGATGGGGAACTTTCAAATTTTGTTTTTAATGATATTTTAAACAATCTTACCGATTTTCAGCTTGGTGGGAATTTAGGTAACTTTACTAATAATTTTTGGTCTAATTTGACCGGACTACCAATAGAATTAAACTATTCTATGTATAATAAGTAGGTATGTATTTAAAACTATATAAGTATAATATCAGCTATCTGGCCACCATCATACAAGCTTTGCTTAGTTTGGGGTCAGATGGTGTTGTGTGTGAATTGTCCACCAATATTTAATTATTATTATTATTTATTTATTCCTGTACAAAAAACCATTTTCCATTTTATTTGAGGCACGACAAAAAATGAAGCAGACTATCATCTACATCTACATTTATATTTGGATGCCTAGGAACGAAATCTGGGGGCACGGCAGTGCCCCCGCCAAGTCGAGCGCGAAGCAAACACTGCCGTACCATCCTTTACTGGAACCATTTCACTGCATTTTCAGGCCCCTATTTGAGAACCTCTGGGTAAGACCAGAACGCTGAAATTTTTGTCATCTAGTAAGCTATAATTACGTATTTAAAATCCAAAATTTCAAGTCTGTACGTCATTTAGTTCCGAAGTTAAGCGAAAGCAAAGTTTCGCATTTACGACACTCATTCACTCACTCATGATCATCAAAATAGAACTAGTACTTCCCATAAACTCAGAGAGCTGAAAATTGGTACAGACTTAGGGTTTAATGACCACATAAAGGGAAAACTATAAAAACTAGGAATATCGAAAATCTGGAGTACCTGGTGGTATACCTGGTTATTTGAAAACACGCCTTTACAAAAAATGTTCTACTTTGTTTGTCTCAGCTGTCTAGCCCCGGGAGGCCAGATTTGGGCAAAACCGGTTTTGAGACTTAAAAACCTTATTTTTTCATTATATACATACTTGAATATTAGTTTATTTTGATGCCTAAGAGATAGGCGATAATATTAATTAATTCATTGTCGTTTACAGACACACAAAGTTTGGTTTCATTTTTTAGTAATGATTTTTTGTGTGACGTCACGACGCCGGCCGCGTCGCGAGTCGGGCTTAATGGGTTAATTTAATGTCAAAAATCGAAGGTCTGAAGTATCTGATGAAGAACCCTCAGCTTGTCTCAGCTGTATAAGAGATATAGTAATGCCCCATTCTACTATTGCCACATTAAATAAAGTGGCCAAGTGCGAGTTGGACTCGCCCATGAAGGGTTCCGTTGCAGCAAGTAACATTATATACATAGTTCTTGTAGTTCGTTGTAACTTTGATCGAAGTTTCAATAATAGTGTATTTATGACGTACTAAAAAAAACTACTCATCAGATCGAGTTCAAACTAATTTTCGTTGGTAGTTTACATTGTTATGTACATCATATATTTTTTTTAGATTTTTCATTCTCTTACTTTTTCATTCTCTCTCTTTTCGAAGTTACAGGGGGGGGACACACATTTTACTACTTTGGAAGTGTCTCTCGCGCAAATTATTCAGTGTAGACGAAAATGATTTTAGAAACTTCAACATCATTTTTAAAGACCTATCGATAGACATCCCACACGTGTAGGTTTAATGAAAAAAAATTTTTTGAGCTTCAGTTCTCAGTATGGGGGGCACCCCTAATTTTTGTTTTTTTAAAAAACTTTTGTAAAAATCTTAATGCGGTTCACAGAATACATCTACTTACCAAGTTTCAACAGTATTGTTCTCATAGCTTCGGCAAAAAATGGCTGTTACATACGGACAGACAGACAGACAGACAGACATGACGAATCTATAAGGGTTCCGTTTTTACGTTTTACGGAACCCTAAAAATCGACTGTCATTGCAAAAATCCAGCATAGGTAGTGGGACACATCTAATTTTATCTAGGCTATTGCTTCCCACTACTGGGCGAATGCCTCCCCTTCTGCTTTTAATACGCATATAAATAAAATTAAAGGATAAAATTAAAAGATAACTCTGGATAAGGCTAGACTGGCTTTTATTTAATTGCAGTCTTCTTCCAATCTTCTAAAGTTCTTTGCCTATTTTTTTTTTAATAACAGAGTGACGAGACGAGCAGATCATGTGCCTGATGGTAAGCAACATGCCTGCCACATAACAGCACAGTAACACGCAGCTATTGGAACATGATAGTCCAAATCATTACCTAGCACTGCACTGCGCTCGTCACCCAGAGATCTAAGATATTATGTCTCTAAGCCCTGTAATTCTCTGGAATCATTGCCCTTCAAACCGGAACACAGTAATGTTTGTACATTACTGCTTGGCGGTAGAATATTTGGCATAGGTCCCCAAGCGGACTCTGCTAAGAGTCCTACCACTACAAAATGTCCACTATGTGTATTATGGAGAGTGCACTTAAATAATGAACGCGAATGGGCAATACGAAAAACTGTTGCTACTGTACAAGAATCAGAACCGGAAAAAAAGAAAAGAAAAATTTGTAATAGTAAAAAAGTACTCCTAAAGAGAGAAAAAAATGTGTCAAATAATACAATGAGTTTAGTTAGGATAACAATATTGGTCAGAGTGAAAGTTTAATACGCATATATGTATGTAAATAAAATTAAAGGAAAACTCTGGATAAGGCTAGACTGCCTTTTATTTATTTGCAGTCTTCTTCCAACCTTCTAAAGTTCTTTGCCTATTATGGAGAGTCCACTTAAATAATGAACGCGAATGGACAATACGAAAAACTGTTGCTACTGTACAAGAATCAGAACCGGAAGAAAAGAATATTTGTCAAATAATACATCTAATATAATAAATCAATAAGTCCACGTTTCTACAAAAAGAAGTGAAATCCCACCAAAAACATTCTGTAAAAAACTAGCCAAGTCTCGATGAAGCCGCATATTTATCTCTAAAAAGTAATGAAATCTAGACAAAGCCGTGCCAAGTCTAAGGTTCCTTACTGCGATTTCTTTATTAATATAGTTAATGTTGTGTGACTTGGCCGTTGAACATTCTTTATACGTTAGTCCGTTAGTGGATACAAGTCAATTTTGTTTACACGTTATGTTGTATCTGTTGTAACTACTTATGTTTGTTAAGCGAGATAATACCTTATACTGGTATTGGTAATTGGACGCTAGTGTCTCTTAATAGGCTGTTGTTAATCAACAACAACACATGCATGCATTCAACAGCAACACCTTCATTCAGCATCGAATGCTGACTTTTACTCTATTTTTTTTGGTTTATTCCCCACGGCACTACCAAGCTGCACTACTGGTAGTGTCGTGGGGATTTTTTTTTCCCTTCTGCACTACTGGCCATTAGTGCCGTGGGGAATTTTTAAATGTCTAACATCTTCATTCCCTTCTACACTACTGGGTACAAAAACGTTTTACCAATAGTGTGGTAGGGAATATTTCTGCGCTACCGTCGTGTCGTGGGTAATATTTCTGGACTACCAGCCAGCAGCGTCGGTACTGAGTAATTTATAATGGGTCTTTTTACATCACCATTCCCATCGACATTTATACTCGTACTACACTATATACACAAAAAATATCATAACTACGCGTTTAGGAGATAAATATAAGCATTCCACTAAATGTTCCCATTGCTGGGACTCGAGGCCTTTTCTCTTAAGTAACCGTTTTTAAGTTAGTGGCGTTATGCAACCTGACTTTGAAAATATTGGTACGCGTAGGATTTGAACCAGGGGATTCGGATCTGCAGTCGCCTTTCTCTCGACCAGTCGTAACTATCTAATGGTAACTAAATTATTTCGTTTATTGGATTTATTGTTTTATTTATACATTATCAGGTCGGCACCGTAAAACAAGTCCGGATGCCTTTTTCAACGAGAGTACACGCGAGTGATCGCAGCTCGTGTAACACTGACCGCCGCACCGCCCTGACTGAAGAGGCTGCCGGGCGCGGCCGAAACTTAGTCTGACTGGATTTACTATATTATCATAGGAGAGTTCCTATGTATTTATTTAAAATGTGTAATTACCACGTTAGGTTTCTTCACATTAAAACCCTTAATCAAATAAAAGTCATAATATAAGTACCATTTAGTTTAAGAACAAAAAAATACTTGTTTGGCGACACTCTGAGTACAAATTATTAGTATTTTAGGTTATTTTTGTTTTCTATGAGCTGGATTAATTAAATCTTATCACTTTCATATGTCAGTGAAAATCGTTTCCAAAAAAAAAGACTTAAGAGGTTTCAAGGGACACCCGGATGGAACGAAGTTGTACAAAATATGGCAACTCCTTACTGTCTCTGTTGCCCTGGTACCTGAAGGTGTGGAGGTAATCGAAATTCCGTTACAACTTTTCGTGAGATTTTTTTCCGTCTAGCCCGCCCCTTTTCGCAACGCGCGATAAGGAACTTAGTTCCAATTATGCGCCGTTTTCGAGCGATTGATTGTAGTTTTACATTTTACGCTGCTGGCTGGTAGTCCAGAAATATTACCCACGACACGACGGTAGCGCAGAAATATTCCCTACCGCACTATTGGTAAAACGTTTTTGTACCCAGTAGTGTAGAAGGGAATGAAGATGTAAGGCATTTAAAAATTCCCCACGGCACTACTGGCCAGTAGTGCAGAAGGGAAAAAAAATTCCCCACGACACTACCAGTAGTGCAGCTTGGTAGTGCCGTGGGGAATAAACCTTTTTTTTGGAGCGTTTTGTTTAAATAGACGTACAGACGGACTTCTGTCAATGAATAGAAGTCCGTCTAGACTGGAATTATTTTTTAAACTGTTTGTTTCCGGCTCGCCTACACGTAAGTATTATTGAAATTCTTTATTGTTCACACCATATTGGATACATACAATTTAGGGAAAATAGTAAGACAAAAACAATTGACTGGTTATTGGATCAACGTTTTCCAAGTGCCCATTTTCCAGAGTCAATGGTAGCGGTTCTGGCGACAGATTGGTGCAATGGTGTCATGGAGCACCTGGTTTTGTACCCTTGTATACCCTTCAACGGCCAATTTACACAACATTAACTATAATAATAAAGAAATCGCAGTAAGGAACCTTAGACTTGGCACGGCTTTGTCTAGATTTCATTACTTTTTAGAGATAAATATGCGGCTTCATCGAGACTTGGCTAGTTTTTTACAGAATGTTTTTGGTGGGATTAATTAAACTTTTTTTGGTTACGAAATGAAAAACAAATGAGTAAAAACTTATTTAGTCGCATTTAATGCTTTTAATAGGGGGAAATATTATGAGTTCACGTCATCGACATGATAATTATTGGGCGGGAGAGGCGGTGTAATGTCGGAGCGGCAGCGGAACAGCAGAGCGGGACGTACGTGTTAGACGTTTTTTGAATGGATGAAATCTTGTCAGCGATTTGGGTAACAACAATACCTATATCTATAGCTATACCTATGTTTAAAAGTTATGACTTTTCACTTGTGTCGGCAGTTCCTATGACTGCAAATATTTTTTTATTTAACTATTTAGATTGTATTATTGATTGTTGACAACAAATAAACCAACGAACAACTTCAAATTTATCATAATACCAAACTGAAAGTATTAATTGATATTTACCGTTTACCAGTCGTCTTACAAAACCTGTATTTGTTCGATGTCAAAAACGTCGAGTATTTTTTAACAGATTTATTACGACTATCTAATTAAGATTTACATATTATTTACTTTGACAGATGTTTGCCCCACGTAAGCTTTGAACAATTGATGTTCCCATTGCTGGAATTCGAGGCATTTTCTCCCAAGGAAGTTATCTAGGCCATAATACACCATGCTGGCCAAATGTGCGTTGGCAGATGACACATATCCCCAAACAAAGTATTTCTTGGAAGACGACGGCTGTGATGATATTATTGATTCATTTGAAATCTGACGTTTAACCATTAGGCTATCACGGCTTTGAAAACCTTGAGAAAATTTTAGTAATACAGTGGTTAGAAGATAGCTTTTATATAAGGTTTTCAGTAAATCTAGGTTTTAGAAAATAAATTGTGTAAACTAGTATCATCAACTGAGTAAAAGTAAACCAATTAAATAAATGTAAGAATTTACCTATATTGACAACTGTTCGATCCTTCTCATGTAAAATTTCAAATAGGAATGCTCTTCAACGGCTTAGCTCCATCTACTTATAGCGCCAACCCCTCTAAAACTCTTTTGAGATGGCGGGTAGAAGTGAATGGTATCCCACCGGCGCCCTCTACACTAAATGACACATATTTAGACTCAAATCCCAGTATTAAATATAATACTATAGTGAAATACACGGTAAACAAAATAGAGGTGATAACACTAGTTATAAAATTCGGCCAAAAATTATAGTAAGAATCTGGTGGGTAGTTTTTACACATTTGCAGTTTTTATTGTAGCAATGTTATTTACCAAGTTCTTCGGGTGTAGTACGACACCGTCGTGTAAAGTAAAGTACCACCAGTTATACCATGTCCCGGTTTGAAGGGCAATATTTCCAAGAAAAGTACGATGCGAAAAGAAATATCAGCTCATAACTCAGGGAAATGAGCACAGTGCAGTTCTAGGCAGTGATTTAATATCTTCATGTTCAAATAGCAGCGTAGCACTGTGCAGTTTAAAAAAAGGTATTAATAATAAAAACGCCAAATCCACAAGTACAAGTAGTAATAGTAGGTTAAATATTTAAAAACTGGCCCTAAATGTAGGAAAGTTTGTAAATTTACTGTTCATACGACTTTCGTTGCACAAATGAGTGGTTCTAAAGCTAAAGAGTAGAGCTCAGTATTCAAAAGTTTAATGTTTACTATGTTGTAATGAAACTGCCGTAAAAAATGACGAAATTAAATTTCAGCGCCCGAGTCTATTGAATGAACGTGAACAAAAATGAGCAAGATATGAGTTTTTCGTAACTACTATTGCAGAATGTCATATCTATTCTCGATTGATTTCTTTGCACATAGTAATAATCAGGTCTACGTTTGGTGGCATGTAATTCTCAGAAGATAGTTATTCACTTTCGACTTGAAGACACCCAAGTTGTAAGTCTCAGGAAAAACAGAAGACGGCAAGGTAATCCTAGTCCAGGCGGTTTGCATTAAAAAAGCGGAAGCGAACATTTTAGCCGGCATTTTAGGTCATTCATTATTATATCATATTTCGCATCTTTAATATCCTACTAATATTATAAATGAAAAAGTTTGTATGGATGTTTGTTACCCTATCAAGCAAAACTTGAATGATGAATTTGATTTTTTTACGTAGATAGACAATAGTCTGAAATAAAACATTAGCTACTTTTCATCACGGAAAATAACGAAATCGTGATCTGCGCGAGTGAAACCACAAGATGCTCCTGGTGATGCGTTTTTTTAATTAAACCATGCAAAACGCCCTGCGTCAACTGCCACACGGGTAAATCGGACCAGAGCCGATGTTGTGACGATATGTCGCGAACGTGCGTTGAATACATTTTTGTTCATAGAAACCATTTTCAATTTCACGGCTCAATCTTTGTGTGCTCGGGGTGAATATGTAAAAGGGCATTCGTTGATGTCAACAAAGTGTAATGGTTTCGTGCTAGCGCTCGCTTGATCTATGCGTTAGAAACGAGATCGATTTCGAATTGAAATAAATGTTTCCAGCAACCATGCAGCGGAGATTATTCCTCGCAATTTAAATATAGTGTAGTACGTGTTGTGGATTTGGTTTATGTTTTGATATAATAAAGAAGACCTTTAATTACTACAGTGCTTAAGTTAAGCAGCTGCGACGAAGCATGTTTACATAGTAGAAATCGATTCACCCTCGATCGATCGATTGATGACATATTTAAATTGTATATAAACAGTTTCACTATTTTTGGTGTTCTAAGCTTATTCATTTTAGCCGTTACTTCTACGTGAATTGCTCATAATGATGTCCCGTAGTAGTAACTTTTACTACGATTAAATTAATTCCCAACATTTACAGCATTGTTTAAAAACAAGCTGCGTTCAGAGGTGTAAACCGTGCATTAATTAATAACCATTAAATTTAACGAGATAAAAATAGCCTATGTATTATTCCGGGTCATGTGGGTATTTATTACGTATTTAATTTCATTCAAAACATCTCTATAACAACTGAATTACTAACTACACACTTACAACCACGCAAAGATTTGCCTTTTCAATATTATCGTGATTGTGTTATCCCACACGCCTTCTTGATAATATTCGTATAAAATCAAACTACACTAATCTCAGATTCTTCAATGCACACGTCATCATCTAGGTATGTTTAGATTTTCGTATTTATGACGCAAAGTCAAAGCAAAATTGATCTGATTTTATAAGTAGGTGAATGATGCAAACAATCAAGTATAAAGTATTTCAACCCCTTTCAAGTAGTCTGTCTAACTAGCAAGAAAGTAATCAACAGAAAGGCTTATAAGACCCGAGAATAGAAAACTACATTGGCTCAGGGACTTTCAATTTTCCACTTGAACGTTTCGATTTCTAGAAGTTAAGTAGTTTCATCGATCAACGTCTAAATGATCTACAATTTAATTGCCATAATGTTTCTTGTATATTGCTAATCTATTTTAGTTAATAACCTAGACTAATTTATTACTCTTGATAGAGTCTAAGAAAAAACGTTTAAATTTTAGTATTAAAATTAACGTGGTTGTTACACATATTGATTAGGTAAACGGGTAACTCACGTGTAATAGGGTCGGTCAATCCGACTGTTATATGTTAAAATTACTGAACAATAATATTTCTTTGAATTGAAAGTAAGAGCAAGTGACAAAATGTCTCGTTAACGTAAATACTAACTCATATAAGTAGTACTAATACTACTCAAGCACATATTCACGCAATTTTCACCACATTGTGGTCCGGACTTCGGCGGTGGCGGTATGGAAATTGATGCTCGAGACAAGAGCGGTGTCCAGCGACTTTCAGCAGAACAAAGTCGAAGACCAGTCTCTGTTGGTCCAGTGCTCCTCTGCCTCGGTTACGGTCATGGCCAACGTTTTTGCGCCGACACGATAGAAAAATGCAGTCACTGTGGATGATCTCACATAAGCGCGTAGTGCGTAGTGCTCGGATTGGTAGGCTGCGGTACCATCAACATGTTGCAACTGCCAGCACGCCAGGATAGTAACGAAGGACTACAATACGTTTACCATAAAATGCCCGCACCTCTACCGCCTAACTAAATCGGCTATTGCTTTGCTGATGCTGTCTCTATCATTTCAAGCGAAAAGAAAAGAGAGAGAAACATCAAAGCTATGACATTTTTCGTTCGGCGCTGGACCCCCCGGTAAGATTTAAGTGGGAGTCGTTACCACGGATAGCTGCAGCATACTGCTGAAGATACATTAAGAAACAACGCACACATAAAACACCATAGTCTGGAAATTCAGCGCACAAGTGAGTCTGATCAGGTGCAAGACCAACTGACCAACCAACCACAAGAAAACACCTAGTGCGTGTAAACTTGAGCATAGGTAATGCGAGGGAGTCTTGAATGCGTTATTTATGCGAGTTGATAGCTATAGTTATATTACTGTTAATATCTTATATCTTTTGTCGTGTTTGACGAAAAAAGAAGTAAGTCCAATTTGTCCGAAGCACAAGAAAGTATAGAGGGTCGGGTTTTGACAAATTATTTAAGAACGTGTGTTCGGGCCGACGCTATTATACGTATGATGGATGGCTCTGATAGCGCCGACAAACGCCTTTTTAATCTTTCCTTAAATGTTACACCGGCCTATTGTCGACGACGATTGCTTTTTGTACTTTTAAGCACTTAACGCTTGACGCTTTCAGTTACTATAGCACAGTACACGAAGTTGTAGATTAATTTCAGCTAAGATGTAAAGTGAAGTTAAGCTTTACGCTTGTGGATAATTACATAATACGGAAATGTATTTTTGTTTATAATTTTAATGCATATTATGATTTAGTTTGAATTGCTGACCACATTTAAAAAAATAAAACAAAAGGACATATTCTTATGAAGTAACTTTACCTTATTGCTAAGAACGATCACTTCCACGCAACCGAACCTATGTATTCATTCAGGATATGTAATTATTATGTACGTGTTCATTTAATTCTAGTTCGATCAACCGTCACAGAGACACGTGGGAACTAACATTTACTTTTTTAAGAGAAACTGAACGGATTGAATTTCCCAACTCGGACTATAGTTTGGACAAGCATAGCCTATATTTGTTCTCAAAAATTAGACTTTATTAGTAGATATTAGATATTAGTAAAATAGAACCACAAACTTTAGGATTTGTTATTTAACATTTTTAAAATGAATAGGAGCAATAAATTTGAAGCACGCATTCGTCAACAAGGCTGAGCTGTGAATGAATGATAAACAAATGTGTAAAGTACAAACGAGTATGAGAGTTCGTCGTGTTGAATTAATTTAACCTCAACTAAAAATATTATTTGCTAGCAGTGTGCTGTTCCCGTTATTTTCCTGGGATAAAAAGGCTTGTTATTCCAGCCAATATAGTAATAGCAATAGTTTTCCTAATGCCACCCCGATCCGTTCAAATGTTCCGACGTGATTGTGCCATGCTTGAGGGTCTAAGCTTTTGTCAGAATGAATCTACATATTTGTATAAAAATATCAATGCCACTTTTCGTTGTAAGCGATCCTCCTAAACGGCTGAACCGATTTTAATGTTTTTTTTTGTGTACGTTTGGTTAAAGCTCTGGATGGTTTAGATTCACAAATCAGCCCGGCAGTATATTATGATACCTACTAGCTGGACGCGCGCGCGTTGCTACGCCATCTATCGAAAATTGGTCGTACCAATTCAAATTTTGTTCAAATTCGGTTACTTTAGGTTCTAATGACGCAACCTTTAACATATGACAAATGCTGTCACGCAACGAAAGCTCTCTAAAAGCAATATTTTTTTCCCCGTTTTTGTTACATTTTTCATTCATGCTCGGCTCCTGTTGATAGTAGCGTAATGTTAAATACCCTATAGTCTTCCTCGATAAACGGACTATCCTACAAAGAAAGAATCTTTCAATTCGGACTAGTAGTTCCAGAGATCCTTGCGTTCAAACAAACAAACATACAAACAAACAAACAAACTCTTCAGCTTTATAATATAAGTATAGATTTGTATCTCACCGTAAAATTATCAACACCATCAGATTATAAAATAACCCGTGAGATTTTAATCTCACGCTAGGTTTGGTTAGTTTGTAATCAGACGTGATCAGATTATAATATGACGGTTTTTACAATTTTACGGTACATATATAATATGAACGACATTTTAGAGTACACCGAAGATAACTCGAAATTATCTTACTTAAAACATTAAATTATAGGAACATGGACTTAGAACACTAATAAAAATGTAGGAACATTTTCTACGATTTCTACAGTCGCTGGGTAAACAGTATTGTACCTAATGGCGCTCATACGCACACACGCGCATAACGTTTTATATGGGGGATATCCATCATCTTTATATCGGACCCTGTTATGACGTGCGTGTAAAGGTTGTTACGAATATTAGGCGGAATTAACAGCAGTTTGTGATACTTTTGACGCGGAATAATGTGGGGAATCATTCAATGTGCATGTAATAACCCATTGAAAATGTTCCACAAACAATTTATCGGCTTTTCAGCTGCTAGCGTTCGGTATAAATATCTATGGCATGATATCATTTCAAACACCGGCGAGTTTGGTGATGACAAATGTTGTTGCATTACAAGTTTAATTACAGTTTTATTTTGTCGTAATTTGGTGTTTAATTTAAAGTATTAGCAGTACTGTAAAATAATTAAAAAATACAAACTAATTCCATCACCATCAGCCTATAGTAGTCCACTGCTGGACATAGGCCGCTCCCATGGTTCGCCACTATCAGCCCTATCCTCAGTTTTACGTCTCCATCCACTAACTGATTCCATACTTTGATGCAAATGTTAATACATAATATACTAGCGGCCCGTTCCGGCTTCGCTCGGACATAACCTAGACACTGTCTGCAGCGCCATCTGCCGGGCTTATTTGTGAATTTAAACCATCTATTAAACACACAAAAAAACATTCAAATCGGTCCCGTCGTTTAGGAGTTCACTGTCAAATGATTAAATTACTAAAATGGCTATAAAAAACAGGGGTTGGTGATAAAAGGGTAAAAATTTAGGGTTGTATGTATTTTTTAACGCCACATTATAAAAAAATAAAAACAAAAAAAAAAATACCAAAAATTAAAAAAAAAATGTTTGGGGTGAACAACCCCTAACACTTAGGGGTATAAAAAATAGCTAGTAGCCGATTCTCAGACCTACTGAATATGCATATAAAATTTGGTAAAAATCAGTAAAGCCGTTTCGGAGGAGTAAGGAAACAAACACTGTGACACGAGAATTTTATATATAAGAATAATAATTGGGTTCCGATTTCACCATAGATGGGCCATTAGTCTACTCTGTGGTATTTCGTAGTCTATGAAGATTCGAAAATAGGCATTCAGTTCACTAATGTCTATTTTTGAATCTGGTCTAAAATCTATGGTGACTAAAAAAACTAATTAGTCCGTCAGTTAGATTATTGAAAAATATAAAACACGTATTCTTTATTTTGTTTCAAAAACAAAAAATGACGAAGTTATGGTGCGTAAAAGTTTTGACTGACGTCACGTCTATAGACGATTTTTATGTAGACTTGACATCACAACCCCCTAATCCGAAAGTTTGATGGTCTATCTTTGACGATTTTTAATAATTTGATAAAACAAAAAATACACGTCGTATTTTTTTTTTCAAAATCTACGTGACGGACTAATTAGAATAGTATACTATATTTGTGACCCAGTTACCATCCCTATTGAGCCACAATGTTATAGTAAAACGAAATATGTAATATACTCAAAAGGCTCAAAATCAGCAAAAAAAGGTGTTGAAAATGATGATCACTATTTAGAAGTAATTAAATTAAATCTATTTGAAAAGTAGGTTTCAGTATTTTGCTAATTCATGTATGTATTAATTTACTACTTTCGTAATTGAAGTGAAGGCAAATAACGATATTTTAGGTTTGTCTGGAGCGCGTTGTAGCTGCGCAGGTGGGCTACAGGTAGCCGGGAAACTTGCCTCTCCCGGGGGAAATCAGCACAACAATTACATCTCGAAAGCTACTTCCAATAACACCCGGCTAACCTTTAAAAACCGCTGATACTACGTGCCGTCGGCCCCTCTAACAAATACTCAACTATTATAAAACGACTGGCGGCTACTTATCTCGAAACGAGAACCATTACGTATTTACGACGCTGCTCAGTTCTGTAAGTCGGTTTGTGATAATACTATGAATATTCAGAGGCTCCGCCTGTCCCCGAGGATGGAACCCTTCCGAGCATAAGAGAGGAAGCGCGGATGGTGAGTTTCAAAACAATATGATATTATCGCTTCGTCTAAGCGGTCCTAATAAGATTTACCTCAATATTAATTCGCATCGAGGACTCCATTATTCGAGAGTATTGTCTAAATACTGTCTGTATTCCACCGCCTTTGTTTACCAACGTTACTTAAATGAACAGCGGCTGAGAAGTTGCCTACTGGCGTATTATTTATGCCTATCTATCACACGTCGTGTAAAAGGCACCTGTATTCGATTTCATGATAACAAAGAACAACCCTAACATTATAGAACAATCATGTCCTCCGACCTTTTCCTCCATAAAAGAGCGAAATGATTAATTATTTTTTCGACCTCTTCAAAACACCGTCTTATTCTTTTAAATACTTCCGCTATTTTCCGACTCGATGGCGGTGAGAGGGTGGTTTTCGACTATAAATTAATATTAAATTATGGATTTCAAACAAAAACATATTTTTCTTGTAAGTTAGGCTGTTATTTTATTGCAGCGTTTGAGTTGAAAATTTTAATTGTTTTCGTGTTTTTACAAGAGTTTGTAGGTGAATTAGCTAAATGTCACGTACCTACATATTTACTGGGATTACACGGAAGAGATAAATATGTGGATAACGATAATTAAGTTTCAGTGTATGTGATTTCACTTCGTTGCTTATTCATTTTTGATAAATATTTTTCATTTAGTTTTTGCATTTTTATTAACTTTAGTATTTGTGAAATGTATTTCTCTACAAACATTGCCCCTCAAACTGGAACACAGCAATGTTTACACATTACTGCTTGGCGGTACAAGTAGTAGCTTGCTGACATTAGCTTGGTATCCTAGCTTGAAAAACTAGCCTCGTGTAGCTCGGGCATCAGTTCGCTGCTTTGTCTCCACCGTAACCATAGAATAGATAATACAGCGTACCGTAACGCAGCGACCTCACTGCCAGAACTGTTATTTTTCAAATGATCAGGGCATGGAGACAAAACATCTTGTATCTCTAGGTGACAAGCGCAGCGCAGTTCTAGGTAATGATTTGGACTCTTCATGTTCCAATAGCTGCATGTTACTGTGCTGTTATGTGCCAGGCATTTTGCTTACCATCAGGCACATGTCCTTCCTGCTCGTCTCGTCACTCTATACTATAAAAAAATGGTTGTCTGTAAAGTCGGTTTACTGACGATAGAACGTATCAACGTCTTAAGAAATCAGTATGCTGATAGCGCGAGTAGTGATACCGCTCGACTCGGCGGGTGGCGCCCTCAGCGCTCAGCTTCGTCCGCATGGCACGGAAGACGAACTAACGGTAACGGCGGAACGTTACAGTTTTGCGGGCGTGCAGCCGGCTTCATCGAATTATAAGACGTTATCACGTCAAAAAGTTTTTGCTTCGTGTAGACAACGCTAGTTTTGTCTACATGAAACTAGAAGTACTAGCTTGCTAGCTTACTAACACTAGCTTGCTTTTCTAGTTTGAAAGACTAGCCTGTGTGTGGCTCGGGCATTACGCGTGAATTCAATCAGTTTGTGCGACGGACGCCGACGCCCGTCGCACGTTTCGAACAGAGCCACTAAAAGCGAATCGCCGTAAACAAGAATTAAACCTGCATCGACCACTGCACTCTCCTTTATGGTGACATGATAAAAGCTTGCCGTTTTGAGAGCGTCTGCTATAGAACATAATCTGAGACTCGTATATCTTTCATTTGGTTATCTTCGCTATACCAATGTCGCATAAATAGTTTATTGCTGCAATCTCTTCGCCTGTTAGAGTGCATAATAAGTACTAAAAATAGGCTTTGTGATGGATATTTTAAAGTGAATGATCGAAATGTGTTTTAATTTAGTTTTAATCCAACATAAACTACATCAATATCCCAACCAGAACTTAGCGCACTTTATATCATAATGTACTATTATATACTACTTTGTTAATCATTTTTCGATCATACAACGTGATCGGATACATTTCGGAAATATTACAGGTTGGGATGTAAAATTGAATACCATCTTGCTTTTTTCATCATGCTCATGGCTCGAGCACCATTCCAAAGATTTGTTCCAATGCGTTCGACTCTATTTTCGTAGTAATAACATCTAAAGTTTAAAAATGTTATTATTAGTAATTTATTAGTGATAGTTCCTGAGAGATACCAGCTTCATTCTCTTTCTCATTGACCCAAAAACTAATAATTTTCGGGTTATAGGCGATTCGCCACAAAGTAAATTCGTCACGATTTGTATTCTCCATACATTCAAAGTAAACTCGTCACATTTTATAAAAAAACAAATGATAAACGTCAGAGGTAAATAAAGTTGTTGTAAATTCGTCACAGATTCTTGTTTTATGCCATTTTTGCATAAAGTAGGGTTAGCAAGTAATGTTTATTGTGTTAGGTAAGTACTCGAAATGAAACAAAAAAATAATTCTAGGCCAGAGGGAATAGGTATTTTCTTGTATTATATTTATTTTCATTTTCAACAACACCGTTGCTTACCTACCATATATAACGGCTTGGTGTTCAAAAGCGGATCCATGCGTTTATGCATCTCAGTTTATTTAAACTTGTTATAATTGGACTTGGATTTTTTCTAACCCATTTCAAACTAGGACACAATAATATATGCACGGTACTGTTTACTGTTAGAATAACTCAAAAGTTTAATAGAATTAAATATTCATACTAGAAAAGAAATAGCCCAACATCCAGTTATCTTATCAGCTCGGAAGTGTAAGTAGCCGAAAGTCCGCTAATGAGGGTGGTATTTAACATTCTGCTACCGGTGAAGCCCCGGGCGGCCGTGGCTCTCGTCCGTCTTGTTAGAAAAACCTCTACGGCAATACATCAGTGGTGAAACACGACCTCAGCCGCCACACAAATTCTATACACAACCACAAACAATGCTGTTCTAATTTTTGATGAAGAAACACAATTATTTGAACTGATTTGTTCGAAAATGACTTCAAAGCCTTGAACATTTGTACACCTACATCGGTCGGGTCGGGATCAGTTAGGGATTCTGCCTTTTGGCCGAAAATTGATTGACCGATTATCATTTGCGAACTAACGATTCGTCTATGTTTCACTTTGACAACTTAACGTTTGTAAAATTTTTGAATGACCACGTTTCATTTGGCAGAATTATTGATAAACAGATTATTATAATGACACAAAATGCCAAACAACTTTTAGACGAATAACGTTTCGTCTGGATATCAGTTCTCTTTTCAAACATTATTTACATTATGACAAAAGATAAACTAAAATTCCAAACTAAACGGTGAAGTTCCAAAACCTAATTGCAACAGAAATTTATATCCACATTTGCAAATTATCGAAGTGCAGAACGAAGTTATGACCAACAATGCACGAGCCGAGCGTGCCGCAGCAGCGGCCGGCGAAGTACCAGAAATAAATTGCTTTTGTTTCAGTACATAGAGCACTTGAATATGTGCTACATTAGAAAAATAATCCAATAATAACATCAACGTGTATATCATTTGTCCCAAATGCAAATGGCAGCCTTGCAAACAATTTTCTTGAAAATTTGATCAAAGACTCAGTATAGCAGCATATTTTCAAAATCTAACACACATACTTACCAACACTATACAACTAAGTGAATATTACTCTAACTGAAACATTCGCTACGTGAAAGTTGGCCTTTTGAAAAGTGTCATTATAAAAGGCAGACCAAACGTACAGTTGGCAAATGTTCAGTTGGGAAACAAAACAAAGTTATGTGATAAGTTTGGCAAATGATTATTCGGCGAACTAAAATTCTGTGAAATGTTAGTTGGCAAGTGATAAATAATCGGCCAAACAATTTTCGCCGAAAAGGTAGAGAACCGGGTAATTCAGGGGTAGATACAAGCAGTCCAAACGTACAGTTGGCAAATGTTAAGTTGGGCAACAAAACAAAATTATGTGATAAGTTTGGCAAATGATTATTCGGAGAACTAAAATTCTGTGAAATGTTAGTTGGCAAGTGATAATCGGCCAAACAATTTTCGCCGAAAAGGCAGAGAACCGGGTAATTCAGGTGTACATACAAGTAGTGGTATGTAGCGAAGTTTTATTGTAATTTAGTTCAGTTTTTGTTTCTACCTAATGCGTTTAAACTTGACCACCATCTTCTTTGCTGTTAGTCGTCGATTCTACGACAAAGAATGAAGCGCGCTTACTTTGAAGAAATTATTTATTCTAGTCCCGAAAACACAAGAGCACGCATTAAGGTAACATTGTTTGATAGTGTAGAGTGAGATGAGACAAGCTGGATATGTGCCTTAGTGAAAGCAACACGCCTACCTGTAACGACATAATACCACGAAGCGTTTGAAAAGTCATGAAAAGTCCAAATAATTATAAACGGAATATGTTAGAAATAATACTTTCAGTGTTATTTTTAAGAAAGTAACAGATTTGTTCGTTTGAGACTTTGGTACGTCGACTATGAAGCGGTCTAAATCATTTAGTTTAATAAGACACTCTCCGAAATATATCCGATAAAACATCGATAAGTAACTTTGCAGCGATGCTTAAGAACTTGAAAATCACAGATCTTGATTTTTGACTGTCTTTGGTAACCAGTTTGAATCCTATTGTATATCATATCCTATTAATATTATAAAAGTCAATGTATGGATGTTTGTATGTTTGTTGCTCAATCACGTCGTAACGCATGAACGGATCGGGCTGAAATTTGGAAAACATATAGATCAGAGTCTGGAAGAGCATAGGCTACTTTTTATCCCGCCAAAATAACGGGAACAGGAACTACGTAGAGTGCAGTTAGTAATATTATAAACTAGCACAGTGCAATGCTTGCACTTTATTACTGACAGATAACTGACAAAGGTACTTTCTCAGGCGGACTCAGCAAAAGGTTACACCACTACAATAAGCAGCATTAGCAAGGTATTAATACTTTTTTCCTTTTACAGTAGTACGAGTATAGTGGTATATCGTTATCAAACTGCGGCTTTTGTTATCGCTCGCCCATAAAAGGGTGCGGTTGCGGCTGTGCTACGTTAATTCCTCTTTACGACCATCGATGGGACCATTCTCTATCGAGCTATGAGTTACATGTCTGCAATCGTACATCCCTATAAAAGGACTACTTACTTTTTTGAAATAAAAAATGAAATGTAAAAAATAAAGCACTACATTGCATTTTCAGCCTCTTAGTTCCCATTTTCGTTATTTTCCCGCAATATAAAGTAGCCTGTGTATTATTCCAAAATATAATTTATCTAAGTATGTTCTAAATTTCAAGTCGATCCGTTTTGAGTGTTCCGATGTGAATGAGCAACAAACTTTCGGATAAAAAATATTAATAGGATAAAATTACTAAACCTAATATCAGACTGCTACTTATGTTAACAGTTCTAAATAAAAAACATATATGAAACAAACTCTGGAATTTAGGTATAGGGTTATGCTGAACGTCTCTAAAATATGGTGGTGGAGTAGTGCTATCAGACGTAGGTTAGTATCGTCACTCTATGTATTTTTTTGTCAGATACATTTTGGTGAGTTTTCTCTTTATCTACATACATGATATTCTAGCTTGTATTTCTGTCGGATTACTAAGAACTCGTAAGAGGCGACAACGTTCCAGGGTTAGGTGTAAACTGCATTTGAAGTGGCTGTATGGAATGCGGCAGCAAAAGGCATCAAAGGCTTTTCACACTCACCGACACGTAAACTCACCGTCAGTCGCTTTTTATAACGAATTCGGTCAAGTGCGGGTGAGAGTTAACTATCGAGGGACCTTTACAAATTAAACGCTTTTGAGTTCGTAATGTTTTTTTTATCATGAACCGATTTATTTTGATAATTTTGGCCACATGTTGGTAAAGAATTAGAACAAGTAGTCAAAAAATATTAGCAGTCCCTATGAATGTCGGAAAAAATGTATGGATTTAATTTTACCCCGTTACTCACCAGCCAGGTCTGCATTTCCGTGTTGAGGTACTATAGGAGAGGTATGTGACTAGTTTTAGCTCCTAGTTCGATTTTTCTTACAGGTATCAGATTGTATGCTTTAAGCGTAAGTATGTCAAGTTACGGCTGGTCTAGTCGGGAGAACGGCGGCTGCCGATCCGGAGACCCCGGGTTCAAACCCCACACGCATCACTGTCTTTTCGAAGTCATGTGCGTAATGCCGCTAACTTAAAACGGTGAAGGAAAACATCGTGAGGAAACCGACATGTACCTAGAGAATTTTTCGAAGTCATGTGTCATCCGCCAATCCGCACTGGGCCAGCGTGGTGGATTATGGCCTTAACTCTCTCCTTGCGAGAGAAGGCCCCGAGCCCCAGCAGTGGGGACGTTTAGTGGGGTGTTGATGATGATGATGATGATGTCACGTTAGGTTCACTTTGGGTCCTGCACCTTCGGCGCTAACCCTATAAGATCCGTTGAGTAGTATAGGCGTCTCGTGGCCAGCTATGATATTGTCAGGTCAAATAAAAATAGTATTAGTTTGCATTTGTAACAAACAATTGGTTTCAGCTCGGAATATAAACTTACGTTTGTGCCGGCAAAAATATCGACAAACAGGTAGTACGTAACAGTCAAGCCTAATAGTATTAGATCTAGCGGACCCGCTGCGCTGTAAAAGACTTGATTTTATTAACATCATGCCCTCTGCTTATATTTAAAATCATGCCCTCTGCTTATATTTAAAAATACTCTGCTTATATTTAACATTGTTTCCTTGTTGACATTCTAAAGAATCAAACAAAGAAGTTGAACATCTAAACTGGGAACTACGTTACCTTAGTGGGTATTCTGATGGATATATCCTGGGTGTCTCAAAGTTGAGAGTGAAGTAGTTTCTTCTAGGCAACGCACTTCGTAGTAAAAAAAATTGGTGGACAATGCACACACAACGCCATCTGATAGCTGATATTATACTTATATAGTTTTAAATACATACTTATACTTATTATACATAGAAACACCCAGACAAATATTTGAATTCATCACACAAATATTTGCACTCGGTAGGAATCGAACCCACGACTGTCGGCTTCGCAGGCAGAGTTACTACCAACTAAACCACGAGGCCAGCTAACATTATGGTCGTATAATACGCATATTAGTTATATCTGGCTATCGAAAAAGTGACGGCTTTTTAAATTAATGTATTACTTTTGTTTATAAAACATTTGTAGGCCATCAAATAAATGTACTTAAGCTATAAAATGTAGCCAAATTATAGTGTGATAATTTCAAACAAAAATTAGTCTCATTGTTCTATCGAACCAGATTTATTAGTTAAAGTTGTGGCGCCGCGAATCGCTGCCGCTCTGAGTGAAAGCTTAAAGTTTCAGCGAGGCAGTTACGCTCCCCTTCCGGACGATCAACGTAAATTATTCCCCCAGAAGAAATCTCCAAGGGCTGAATGACGGATAAAAAGGACGAACCGTTTTATTGCCCGCACCGGTCCCAGTCTGTAACCGCCTTAAAATCGACCCCCGAATGTTAATTGAGGGATAATGTTATTCAATATCGAACCATTCATTTAATTATCGGCCTAGGAAAAAATGTGTCAATTCCTTTAAGTGACTCAATTATAATTACGGGATTCCTTTAAATCTGTTAGAAGTTACCCGGTATTATTTTAAAATCTGAATCGTTTAGACATCCCTGGTACTAAATGGGCAATGAGAGTAATTCCCGGCGGCTAAAAGGCGTTGTAACTGATAATTAAATCTCCGTTACTGCAGCTGTTACCGACGTTATATCTGAATTTTAATATTACTACTCCGACCATGAAAGAGCAATCAAGTGCGAATATTGTACAATGTAATAGGTCGTATCATTCAGTATTGAAATAAAATTTTACGCGGCAGTAAGATATCTAAAATAAATTCCGGTATGTATCCTATATGAGTGGGACTGTATGCAAATTCGGAGTACGGAAGAGACAAGTGGGTCGTAGCAGTTTCGCAGCGCGTAGTACGCTGTATCTCTCCGGCTGTTACTTCCTGTACCGTCTTGCCCTTGTTTCAGAATAATATTTATTATTCAAAACAATAAATGAATATGAATGTGCGAAATGCTTTCTACTGTCTATGCGAATATAATCTCAGATAGAATCAGCCATAATCCGCTTACTAAAAGGGATTTCAAAACTCGTTCGCCTGACATAATCGACACGAATTTTTCACGTATATTTCTTTCAGTCGCAAATCCAATTTAATTAAGGCGAGGAACTCGCGGTTAAAATCCTATTTAAGCCGTTTTTATTACCGCCCGACGGGCAAAGACGGTTCGCCACCGCGCTCGAAGAATTTGAGCTCTCGCGAGGCTTTCTCTGGATTTTCTCGCAGCAGTGCCCGTATTCAGTGGGATCGTGAGCGATATCAATGCAAATTATTTGTTTAAGCCGATGTGTGCTTTGTCGTTAAAGTTAAAGTTTATTTATTAATCTTGGACTGAATGTTAAGTTGGTAACTAATATGTTATCTTAATTATCAGGTTATGGATGGATGTGGTTTGCAATGAAACATGATAATATAGTCTGGAATAGCTAAAATGAAAGATGATAAAGAATTGTGTTAATGGATATAAAATTATGTACAAAATTGCGAAGTTCGAAAAAAATTATAATCTTTACAAGACTTATTCTCAGAAACTATTGGATGTACAGAGACAATTCTAGGAATATAGAAATATTGTAGGAAATTTAGTCTACTTTATAAACGCCATAAGAAAGTTTTTTCAAAAACTAGTCGTTTAGGGTTATAATCGCCAAAATTATAGGGTTATAAACGATTTTTTCGCGTTTTTTTCGATTTTTGACAAAGTTGCGTTCGGTGCTCGAGGTCACAAACTCGGGACAATCATTAGACCAACAACATAAACGAGTCTGCAAAAAATCAGATCTACCGGATTAAACGCATACTGTAATATATAAAGTTGCTAGACTATTAGGTATATATTAAGGTTTTTTTATTTAAGTTTTTTTTTATATAGTTTAAGTGCAATAAAGAGGTTTTTTTTATTTAAGTTTTTTTTTATATAGTTTAAGTGCAATAAAGAATTTAGCTAGGTATATGCATTTAACTACAGAGTATTAATAAATATTAATATATTTCTTGTAGACGAAGTAAAAATAATTCGTGATAATGTCAACTTATTTGTTATCAGGTTATTACTGTGTCCGATTTATGCTAGTAGGATTTTGCACCTTTTGGGGTAGTACAAAGGTTTGGGAGGCAGTAGGTGCAATGGGGTGCATGGTTCGGGAACTTTGACGTGGTGCACTCTGGTGATCTGTCAACAACTTCCCTCGGTGGGATCTTGTTGACTGATCGCTAATCCAAGCCTTAATGGTAACTTTTATGCGTGCTTCTCGCTCTTCGAGCAGATTGTGTCAGAGTTCTGGGGTGAGTTAGGACTGGAAGAACTTGGGTACATTACTTGATTGGTGGTGGTGGTGATTGAATCGTATCTTGTCAAGTAACAGTCCTAAGCCTTTCGAGAAAGATGCTCCTGGTTTGGAACGCGAGTCCTCTGGCCCGAAGTCGGGTCACACTTGCATGGGGTTTGCCTTCAACCCAACAATGATGCGGCCAAGAGAGGATAGTGTGGCGTAAACGTCGGCGCTAGTAATGTTGTCGGATATCGCGGTAATAGAGCAAGGATGTGGTGGGAGAGGTGTACCGATATTCCGGTGTGCCGTTCTTCCTTCCAATGTTGGATTATGGAATTGGTGGGGCTGCAAGGTAAGAAAAGAAAGTTTGTATATTGGTACTCCGCTCTTCTTGTCTTCTGCAGCCGGTGATAGAGGTTTCAAGATCGAATTCCTGACATGTCAGATATCTTATTTAATAACTTTATGTTTGCACTTGACTGCCATCTCGAATATTGTTTAGCGACTGAGTCGATGTAGCTTACAAAGGTACTTACCTAAAAGACACCGATTCATTCTCGACTTGAAGACACCAAGATTGTAACTATAGGAAAACATTCACTAAGATATGAATTATATAAAGAAACTGATTTTAAGCTGTTTTTCGCCAAAGTTTAAGGCAATTTTGAAGTAACTCAATACTTTTAATAACAAAAAATTCATAATTAATTTTAATGTTGATAAAATCTGTTATGTTGTTTTATTTGACAACGCCGTGGCGCTTAGAGGATCGAGACTTTACTTTAGTATTAAGTTCTTATTTATTACATACTTTTATAAATAGTTTTATATATGGGAGTAATTGATGTTTATGTTATATGTAAATGTAAATAATAAACAGCGTTTACCCGTGAACATGATGCATAAAACCATGTAGAAATATCAGACAGTCAGACAGAAGCGCTTTATTATGAAAAATAATACACATTAAAAAATACGAAAAAATCCACACAAACTTACGAGTATAGCGGCATAGATAACGCCCTTATTGCTAATAGCGGTCTTTTCGAAGCACCACATTAGTGTGTTCCGGTTTGGAAGAGCAATGATTCCAGAGAAATTACAGGGCTTAGAGACATAATATCTTAGATTTCTGGGTGACGAGCGCAGTGCAGTGCTAGGTAATGATTTGGACTATCATGTTCCAATAGCTGCGTGTTACTGTGCTGTTATGTAGCAGGCATGTTGCTTACCATCAGGGACATGACCTGCTCGTCTCGTCACTCTATGCTATAAAAAAAAATACCCGCCAACCAGATAATCGTAATTAACAATACCTACTGGTATAATGATTCGTTTCCTCAAGATCTACCGATAGAATATAGCTGCACTATGACATACGTGTAGTCAAGCAAAAACATCCACGTTTTCGAAATCTACATAGTAACAGTTGGGTCACTAATTGATTTATAATATTGAAACAAAAACAAAAGCAAACCAGCAGTTATCCTTTCGAAAGTAATGCAATCCCGAAGTAACAAACGCTCACCTCTGAGGCTCTGGGGATCGGGCTGTTTGCCCTCAATTCGGAAAAGATCTGCCTAATCCGGCCTCTCCCTGCGGGCCCGCTCATGATATGTGATCCCTACTCCTGCTTCCATTCTGATGTTTGCTGGTTGCTTGGCCGAGCTGATTAAACATCTATTTATAGATTGTTAAATTATTGGTGGTTTTATTGAAACTGAGTGAGGACGATACCATGTCATTAACTGGCCTTTAGGCTTAGCAGCTTAATTGGTAGTAATTCTGTCTGCGAAGCCGTGGGCTGTGGGGCTTGATTCTCACCGAGAGCAAATATTTGCGTGATGAATACAAATATTTGTTCAGTGTTTGGGTGTTTCTATGTGTAATGAGCGTGTATTTACAATTCATGTAGACTTATATCAGCTATCTGCCTTCTATTACACAAGCTATGCTTAGTTTGTGGCTAGATGTTGTTGTGTGAAAAATTTTCATTTATTTAATTTAATTATTTGTCAATGGCAGCACTATGCCACGTTAAACTGTGTTAAAGTGCTGCCATAACAACCAAATGTATTGTTATATTGTTAGTTCAAACATACATCTGCTTAAGTAGCAAATAGGTTAATAAAACATACTCTATTTTTATCTTGACGGTAATTAACATTATAGAACATATTGTTTTTTACTCCAAGAAAAAGTAAAGTAAAATAAACACTTTTTCATTCCACAGTTGCCTCGAAGAGATTACTTTTTGCGATAAGGTACGCCTATTGTTACGATATTTTTTTAAGAGTTTAGCTATCCATCTAAAATATAGGTAACTGTGTTGGTGTTAACGTAATATTGTAGTGGTAGAACTCTTAGCACACCTGGGGAAGCTCGCCTGGGGAAGTACCACACCTTTGTCAGTTATTCTACCGCCAAGCAGTAATGGGCAAACATTACTGTGTTCCGGTTTGAAGGGCAATGTTTCCAAAGAAATTACAAGGCTAAGAGATGTAACATCTTAGATCTCTGGGTGACGAGCGCAGTGCAGTGCTAGGTGATAATTTAGACTCTTCATGTTCCTATAGCTGCGTGTCACTGTGCTGTCATGTGGCAGGCATGTTGCTTACCATCAGGCACATGTCTTGCTCGTCTTGTCAATCCTTATTTAAAAAAAAATACAATTAGCGTTACCAACCTGTTTCTAGAGGCTATTAATCATATTCTACGATATAAATGATGAAGTAAGAACAACATAATAAGCAAATCGATACGGCAAAACCTTGGAACCTGCGTTGTTAAATACAATCGTGTACGATTGCGAAATCGGACGCAGCGTATACTTTTCAAGTAAATTTTCTTTTCCTTTATGGAATACTCTGTGAAAATATTCGTTCAATTAGCTGTGCATTTTAAAGTGTTAGAGAATTTGCAGTAAACGAAGCAATCGCCACGTTTTGAACAGAGGCCAAGCGCGGTAATGATCCGAGAGTGCATGCATAATTTAACCAAAACAGCTCGTTCTGTAATGTTATTAGTTCTTAATCTCGTCGGGAACACCTACCACCATTACTTACCGCCGGAGTTAATATTAAGATAATTTATTTTGGACACGGTTTGAGATTTTATGTTTGTTTGTATAAAAACGCTGGGAGTACTCTGTGTTTACAAATTTTGTAGAATTATTATTTTTGTGATTGTCTATAAAATAAACTACCATTTTATAAAATTCGTTATATGGTCAGATACTCGTAAATTGAATAATAATAACAAAGCGTGTAAATCGCGCGTGAACGTCATATTTTGTTTTTAAGTTGTAAAAAAACTTTCATTAATTGGAAATGGGCTTGCGCTTGCGCTCTATCTTAGACGGCATCGCTTTTGCACTTTTACGCTTACGCTCACGAGTACGCTCATGCTCACGTTTACGCGCACTCTCACGTGTAAATCGCGCGTGAACGTCATATTTTGTTTTTAAGTTGTAAAAAAACTTTCATTAATTGAAAATGGGCTTGCGCTTGAGATGACTTCGCTCAACATGAGTTCGCTCATGCGCGTGCTGTCGCTCATGCTGCTCAAGAGCACGCTGACGCTCACGCTCATCAACACGCTCACGCTCACTAGCATGGCCACAGTTTTGGTTGTACTTCTGCTTACACATTACACAGGTGAGATCCGTCATCTCAAGCGCAAGCCCATTTTCAATTAATGAAAGTTTTTTTACAACTTAATAACAAAATATGACGTTCACGCGCGATTTACACGTGAGAGTGCGCGTGAACGTGAGCATGAGCGTACTCGTGAGCGTAAGCGTAAAAGTGCAAAAGCGATGCCGTCTAAGATAGAGCGCACTTACCCAGAAGAAACCGATACTAGTTCTATCACTTTACAAATTTTCGTCGTTTCTGACTTCAAATGAACTCAAAGACATAAAATCGCCCTTTCACCCTCAAATTATATTTTGAAAAAAGGAGGAGTATTAGCAATTGTACTTTTAGTTTGTTAATATTATTTCACAATTTCATCAAATAAATTCTTAGTACGAATAATTCTCTATTCATTCTTAGTAATAATATCTTTATAACAACGAGGATAGAAGCAAGTTCTCCTACATTGAATAATGTAAAGGTAACTGAGAGGAGAGATGGCTCGCCGTTATTTAAACAAATTTAAATATAACAATAATAAAACGTCTGAGCTAATCCGGTGAAAGCGATGAGCGAGAAATAACTTCGACTGGGTCTGACTTTGCAATGATAATTTAATCACGATGTAATTGAGAAGACGATTGTCTTCAATGCAATAAAGAGTAACATAAAGACAGTGTTTTATGACGTCCTTTAATTTAACTGACTACAAAATTTTACAGCAGAGGTGTAATATTTTGAGTAAATTAAACTTAAACGCCTTAAACAAATCTTGAAAGAATATGTGTAGCGATTGAAATGAATGTTTGTACATTACTTGTTTTTTTCAATCATTAGTAAGCTTATTAATAGACCAGAAAGTTTACCGCATAACTAGAATGGTTTGATATTAATCTCTCTTTATTTTCGTTTTAACTCAAAGAGAGAGCAATAATAGTAAAGTCAAAACCGTTTTAGTGTGGCTGTCGAAGAGCAGGAGCAGTCAAATGGCGGACTGCGGTCCACCTATTCTGCGCGGACCCAAAGTGTATCATTTTGTTAAAATAAATTATATCCATAATAGATGTAATATAAATGTAATCCCCGCTTTATCTTTACTAACATTCAATCCGCAACGGTAAGATATGATACCCTGGTACTTACTCCACTCCTAACTTTTATAATGTGGAAAGCGGACCAATAGGAACAGGCCAATTTACACCGTTATTTTTTCATTAGTAAAATATTCACAGTTTTATCTACTGCCGTTATCGGTTATACACAATAATTAAAAAAAATCGAAACCCAACGGTAAAAAGTTTCACGAAAATTATGTAACTTATGGTCACTGACCTCATTTGCGCAAGAGTTGTGGGGTACGTATTAGCATTATTTGTCTACGTATGTAAATTCATTATCAGGGTCAGCGACCACCCTAGCGTGGCACCCGCCTACCCTCAAATTTAATGATCACTTGCAATCAATTTCTTCAGTTACGTGTCAATTGCAATCAACGTCTGTCGATGAAAAATACTAGTGAAAAGTTACAGGTGTAGTGATCTTTTTTGGGAATGAAATAAAATGCTGTCATTATTTTTGTGAATCGGACACTCTACACCAGGGATGCACAGAACGCGGCCCGCGGGCCGCATGCGGCCCGCCGGTGGAATACTGGTGGCCCGCCGACAGCAAAAATAATACTCTCGTACATTTGAAAAATATTGAATTCTATTCCAGAATAAAACCAAAAAAAATATGTTCGAAAAGTAATTTGAATCTCGCGCGCGCGCTATTAAGTAATTTGAAAACTGTTTTATTATATTTACTAAGATTATTACAAAATAATAAATATGAAAGTACTTTGTTTCTTTTGATATTGTGAGCGAAGTCCATAAAACGTATGAAAATCATTCAAATACCGCGCCAGTTCATGAATGAAACGATGCCGCGGCTACGCCACCTCAAGCGCCCAAAAATACTAAGTTAAAAATAGTAGAGAAATCAAGAATTTTCTAGCGCGGTGTGAGATATCAAGCGAGATAGCAATAGTCCCGAATTCCCGATTGCTCGCGTAAATACACGAAGCTTCCAGAGTCAGTTTCGAGATTTTTCGACCCTATACGCGCGGTATATAGTTTTATTGGTTAGCAAGCTATGTTTACAAAACCCATTCAAGATTCAGAAACAGCTACGAAGTCGCCTCTTCAATGATGGGGATTTTGTAAAAGAATGCATAGATATTGCCGCTAAGAAAATGTGTCCAGAAGCAGCAAAAAAGTTTGAGAAAATTCAACTGAATCGTATGACTATCCAAAGGCGAATTATGTCTTTGTCAGGTAATATTGCGGAACAATTAACTGAAAAAAACTAAGATCATTGATTTTTTTTCATTAGCATTCGACGAATCCACTGATATTAGTTCCACAGCTCAACTTCTCATATGCATACGAGGTGTTACTCAAGATTTTGAAGTCTTAGAAGAGTTATTAGGAATGTGTTCATTGAAAGGTCAAACCAAAGGAGTTGATATACTCAATGTACTTTTGGATGAGTGTTCATAAACTGATTTGAACTTATCAAAATTATCGAGAGTTGCGGCTGACGGTGCTCCTTCGATGATTGGTGTCAATTCCGGGCTAGTTACTTTGCTAAAAAAGTATCTGCAAGAAAAAAACATAAACGCTGAAGATCTCATGCAGTTGCATGCAGTCAACATGCAGTGCAACTGCAGCACCAAGAAACCCTCTGTTCTAAAAAAAAAAATTCATTTCAAAATGTCATGCAAGTGGAAGTTTCAACTGTAAATTTCATAAAATCACGAGGACTCAATCACAGGCAATTCAAACAATTCCTTGATGACATCGAAAGCGAATATATGGAGGTTTACTGTTTTATACAGAAGTAAGGTGGCTAAGTCGTGGATTGACACTGGAACGATTTCTAAATTTAATAGAAGAAATTGGAATATTTCTGGCGGAAAAGCAAAGGGATGTCCCGGAACTTAAAAATTCTGATTGGTTGTGTGATTTGGCTTTTTTTAGTTGACATTACAAACCATTTGAATGTCTTGAACACGCCGTGTGTTCAAGGCAAAAATCAACTGATATCCCAGCTCTACGCTCATGTGTCATCCTTTCAATGCAAGCTGACACTTTTCAGATCGCAACTGAATTCTGGAAATTACAATAATTTTCCGAATTATAAGAAACTGGCCGAAAAAATCAACAAAACTGCGATTAATTTCAGATGCTATTAATGCTAGATATTTTTATTTTCAAGATTTTTCAAGACAGATTTTCGGACTTTAAAAAAGTGAAACCTCTGTTGGACATATTCAGCAATCTTTTCACGATTTTAGTTGAAAATGCGCCAGAGTCAATGCAGTTAGAAATTATCGACATTCAAAACGACCAAGATTTACGCAATAAATTCAACGAAGGAGACTTGCTGAACTTTTACCACTGCATTGATAAAAATACGTACAAAGAGATGCACATAAACGCTCTGAAATGTGCCAGCTTGTTTGGTTCTACCCACAGAAATCTAAATAATAAGGTAATAGAAATGGCATAACTCTCAAATTACTTGCAAAACGCTTGTCGCCAGATTTCCCCTACCCCCGCGATCACTACTACATGCGCGTAGTATTCAAATAGAGCTCCACTCATACACCAATAGCTGCACATTATCAACCTGGGTCTGTGATTGCACCACACACATCCATAAACGCTTATCAGTGAACCTACTAATACATTGAAAAATTAACAATTTTTCACATATACGCTAGTGCTTGACAAAAATTAAAACGTATCGATATTTCAAAGTACGGTCCAATTTTAACATTCGATAAAGGTTATTATTGATTTTATTAATTAGGTGTATTACACTACAACAAAGTCGATATGCCTACCTATAAAATAAGTGAGTCACACGGGGTATAGGTACTATTGTTTCGAAAACTGAACTATGTAATTCTGACACCACATGGGCTTAGGTATAGTTGAAGAACAAAGGTTGTTGTATATTTTGTACATCGAGCAACTCGATCTTCCGCGCAAGCACGGAAGGGAAGTAGCCTTTGCTAAAAATTATTGTTCAAATCTTTCTGTCATTTCTTGCGGGAGGGGAAAGTTGCACACTAGCGTAAAGCCGCACTATTACATACAAAACATACCTGTACCGATCCATTGCCGACCATACTCACACAGCCAAATGACTAACACATAAAAAATAAAGCACCATTCACAAATCTAGCCCCGCCCTCAGTGTATTCCACGCCACAGTATATTATCAAACTCCATGGTCCACACGGACTTGTACTTTGACAGAGGGGAAACGCTGTGTATGCCTACTCCCTTCCGTGTTGCTCGCTGATTTTGTATGAAAACTAATAAAGTCTTAAAAATAAAAGCTTACAATAACTTACAATAAATATTAAGAAAACTGCCTCAGTTATCTTAATATTTATTTTGCACGGACGAACAATCGCGCGTTATAGCCAGTATGTATATACTTTTGTTAATAAATAATGAATTATGAAGTAATGTTTACCGCGAATTAAAAGATTGTACGTACGGGTGTAATGTTAATAGCGTATAATTTTTTTATCGATTTATTATGTTACTTTATCGATAAAACTATGTAAAATTTAAAATAAAATTTTCATCGTTTATTTTTGGGAAAGTAAAATTGGACCGTCACAGCACTAACTCACAATCGCTACCTGCGGTTGTACCATGGAAGATTAGAGGTTATGACGATATCTTTAATTTTACATTACATTGCTGTTTATGCTTGTACCACTTTAGATGTTAATTAATGTATGCAGCAATGGTATGCAAAATGACGATCACACCAAAAATTTATAACTATCATAGTGAATCATTGGGCTCCGTTTATTTTAATAAAAAATACAATTAAAATAAAATAAAATACCTATCAGTGAAATGTAATCTCATTATTGGTATAATTGCAAGTTGTGGAAGAACTTCCACAGTTGTTTATGCTGCATAACACAAGTTTTTAAAGATGATTCACGCCTGCCGGTTCGAACAAGACTAAACTACAATTCGAGCACTGGTGGCCTACAAGTCACCTGTGCGGCGACAATGTCACGCGGTCATGCGACTTCTAGTACCTTATTATTTAGATTTCTGTGGTTCTACCTATGTATGTGATCAAACTTTTTCAATACGAAATAATAATACAACAAAAAATCTAAACCGCCTGGCAAATGAAAGCTTGGAAGCAGTTTTACGTGTTGCTACGAGTAAATTTGAGCCAAATATAAAAAAGATTGTAAGCACTATGCAATGTCACGCTTCAAATTAATAAATTCTTTTTCAATTTTAATACATTATTATCAATTCTTTATTGTCTTTAATTACCTATACTTCTGGCGGCCCGCCATCAGTTCATGATTTGCCCGAGTGGCCCCTAGTCTTAATAAGTCGTAATACACCATAAGTTTTAAAACTAAGTGAGTTGCCAGAACAGTGTGCTGTATGTACTCGCTAAAATCCAATCTGGCTAAAAGGGCGTGTGTATCGGTAATCGTAGTAGAACAATAAATAATACAAGTACATGTCAGTAAAAACTGTTCAATAAATTAGTATTAACCGATTCCAACTTTTTTCATATACAAAAGAAAGAACGTCATTTTTTTAAAGATTCTAGCGTGTAAAGAATCCATTTAAATTGGGTGTAATTTTTCCGGTCCTAAGCCCAAGAAAGTATGAAGGAAAAGTAAGCAATAATAACTTAAAAATTAAACGGAGTAGGTAGCTATTTCTATCTAGCTTTATAAATATGGACGGATTTTGTAGTAGATAATTCAAATTATAAAATGTAGGTAGTTTTGCAGGTTCCAGGAGCGCATAAAAATAATTTATTATAATTAATGAGTCGTTGTGTTTATGTTTACAAACATAACCAATTGACCATACTTTTAGCACGGTATTATTATTTACAGTATTCCAACTTCATACAAACGGACGAAACAGGAGCTATCGTGTGTAGATACTCGGCTTGGGCTTGGCATGCAGGATTGCAGGCAGTCGCGACTGTGCCGCAGTGAAGAACGGTAAATTCTTTTTTTAACAATAACTGCGCGATTTTTTCACTAAAATAAGTTCAAGTAGGTACATATTTTATATGATGAAGTAGATTTATTGTGCTGTTTTTGGTTGCATGAATTCGCCAATAACACGTCCGGAGCTAACTTTTTTTAGATAACCTGGCAACTCTGAAAGATAATTCATACATAATTCATATTATAATAAGTATTTCCTTTAATCACCCGAAACACAAGACGTCAGGATAAATAAATTAAGAAAATAAAGTGGAAACTGATTGACACGAGTGAAATAGGTAGTTCACAAGTATAGCAGGCAAATATAATAATTAAAAATGTCTGCACCCACCTATTATACAACTCCGTTCCCACCGGACAAATAAAATATACTCAAATATGGGCTTAATGTCATGCCTGTTAAGATATAGATTACATTGGCAACATAAATTAGCAGACGGCTATCAGCGACCAGTCCGCTGCGTATTTCCTTTCTATACAACGCGCAGCCATAGGAAACTGCTGGCGTATATATTGTAATGTCGTTTTAAAATCTGTTATTACAAACCATACAAGAGTTTTGCGTACTGATCGTGTATAGTTTGTAACGTGGATGCTCGCGTCGCATCTTTCCATTCTATACAACGCCAGAACGCAGCCATAAGAAACTGTTCGCGTTCGAGTATATTATATTGTAATGTTGTAAATAAATAAATAATCTGTTATTACAATGCTTACAAGATTTTTCCGTACCGATTGTGTATGTTGTCGATCCGATGAGGGGCTATCACTGAGATTTGACTCTGGGTAATCTCCCGCCAGAAGCTCTGCGGTCAGCCCTGTGGACGTCCACTACGGAGGTCGCCGGCTCGCTTCGCTCGCCACCTCCCCCCTACGCTTCGCTAGGCCTCGTATGGCTCGCTCCACTCAGGGCTGACCGCAGAGCTTCTGGCTCCCGCATTTTTTATGTACACTCTAGGGGTAGTAGCGACAAGACTAGGTGGAGTCGGGGTGCTACGAGTGGTCTTGTACGGTTTGGAAGAATTTAGTAAAAAACGTATTTCCAATCTATACGTGATTAGTTTCATACCCTTGCGTTCTGGCCTTGTATGGAATGGAAAGACGCCAGTCCGCTAGTGGCAGATTCTGTAATATTGAGTTTAAGGGTAAAGTTATTGGGCAGTTTTAGTGTGCTATGTAGCCTACATAGCCTGTTAAAATGTTGCTAATGAAAAAATAAGAGTGGCCAAGTGCGAGTGGGACTCCCGCACGAAGGGCTCCGTACATTAGCAAATAAACGGGGAAAACCTCTGGCTTTATTTGAATTCCGTACACATAAACCATCGCAGTTTCCAGAGACAGGAGGCTTTCAACCAAAAGTATCGTAGTTTTTCTAAAATTTTGATTTTACCTTACGTTGTTATGTTGCAATAGTTTAATCTATACTAATATTATAAAGCTGAAGAGTTTGTTTGTTTGAACGCAAGGATCTCTGGAACTACTGATCCGATTGAACGATTCTCTCTTTGTAGGATAGTCAATTTATCGAGGAAGGCTATTATAGGCTTAACATTACGCTACTATCAACAGGAGCCGAGCAGGAATGAAAAATGTAACAAAAACGGGAAAAAATATTGCTTTTTGAGAGCTTTCGTTGCGTGACAGCATAATATGTCATATTTCAAAGGTTTTCATTCGTCATTAGAACCTAAATTAACCGAATTTGTTCAAAATTTGAATTGGTACGATCGATTTTCGAAAGATGGCGTAGCAACGCGCGCGCGTTCAGCTAGTCATCTATATTTACAAAAATTATATTTTTAATCACGGTGATTAAACTATTGCAGTATAATGCAATACACAGTTTATTTAAAGTAGTTCTAATTGTACTTCTAATTACCTACGTGTTGTTGTAATATGGTAAAATTAATGTGGTAAATGAATTTAATAACTACCCTATTAACTTAGCTGTGAATTGAAGATTCTAACTTCGCATGAGTTCTGGCCTGACGATTAATATTGTTTTAAAAATAAAACATTAACCAAATATAATATTTTAAACACGGAAATATTATTGAACCACTACAATTTAACTAAGAGATTACTTTATTTCAAAAGTAAACATCCGTTCAAGAAGTTATGGCGATATGGAAAACATTATTTTACAGCGAACATATTTTTCTAGTTTTAACTTTGGGTTTGGTTGTTGAGATGCTAATTTAGATTTTATAAACTCTTCGTCGTTAATTTAGTTTTGTTTCATACACTTGGAACTGCCTCGGTAATTTTATCGGTTATTCTGCATCCTGGATGTGTCAATCATACACAACGGCAAAAATAGGAAAATTCGAAAGCGCTTCCATATTTGAGTCGTTCGTCACGCTCCGCCGTTCCAACGCTGCCACTACTAGCACCAGTCCGACATTAGCATGTCGGAGATGCAAACCCATACATTTTTCACCTATCAAAAAATGAATAAATAAATAAAATAAGTAAATATTGGTGGACATTTCACACACAACACCATCTGATCCAAACTAAGCAAAGCTTGTACTATGGAATGAAAGCGGCTAAAAATGTATACTTAAAAAAATCATGTAAATATTATATATCTCTCTTTCTCGGTACTCTGATTAAAAATCTCGAGAGCAACGTATAACTTTTTTTGTACATTATTAATTAATCATATTGTTTACGTTGTGACTCAGAAATTATTATTTACCAGAAGTATCCAGTCCTGCCCTCGGCAAACACTACGCTATTCCGTACACCAATTCACCAGTGTGTATTGTGATTGGGGCCGACATAAAGGGAATGATTAACCTTAGCCAGCCAGTAATCACGTGGACTAAGCAATCGGAACACACGGCACTGTGTTGCCAACTCTAACTTAGAAAAAATTGTGAAGAAAATCTGGAAAATGAACCAAAAGAAATAAAGCGAATAATTTGTAAATTTCATGTTAAGTGCATAATTGATATGATAATATGTAATCATATCTATGATTTGTGATTATATTTGTAAATTTGTTAGAACTGTGTTGCGTTTCTAGAACATAACATTACAGTGATTCTGCCAAAAATGAGTTCATCCTATCAGTATATTATGATAAGCTAATAAGTAAAATTTTCCTTTCATTTAAATATTTTGTACCAGTTTGAAACAGTAGCAGATTACTATTGATATGTTAACGTTAAGCTTTTAAATACCTTAAATACTCAACTCAACTTTTATCTTTGGCTTCTGTATGCAGCTTGACTGCCACTTCGCCAGCGTCTATGTATGGTTGCTGGTACACTCTTCTACCTTAAATACACTTGAGAGATTATTCAAATAACATACGTTTTAGATTTTTTTTAAACCGTAGATCTACAATTGGCTCGGCTATGTTACCTATAATGGCGTGGTGGTATCTGAGGGTAAGTCAACACGGCTCAGATACGGATCGCATTCAGTGGCACGCAGCGCATCTGTCGGTTTACCCCGCCTGCCCCGATGCCGATTTGCCTTGATACGGTTCAGCACACAGGTTCTGTCATTGCATACCTTCTCTTTATTAGTCCCCGCAGTCTAAACCGATCTGGTCCTCTATAGCGCGAAAGAGATGTGGGTATTTGATTCAACTTTGATTCTTGATGTTTGACTGTTGAAAATACTATCCTAATAGGTTATAGCCAAAGACACAGGCTATTTAATCTGTGGTAATAGCACTCAAAGCAGCATTGCTGCGAACTTGAGTTTCATTGAATTTAAATTGTCACATTAAATGTAGCCAGGAGAGTCCATATAAATTATCGAGATCATTGATATAAATATGAAATACACTTCCTAATTGAGAAATTATTTTCTAATTTAGGAGATACCTATGGATAACTTTGAATCAGGTTTGTAATTTATACTTGCTTGTAATAAACACTTGCTCATTGAGCTATGTTTTTTCTAATTTATGGTAACTTGATTCTAGTAAGAAACTTGCGTAGTTTCATAGATCACAATAATTATTGTAGTAGCAGTCAACTTTATAATTACGGGATATTTGCCGGTTACACGGTGAAACGGGTATCCTTGGTAAACTCATGGAATTCATGGATGGTTTACCCGTGAATATGGTGCATGAAAATGTATTGAAATATCGCGAAATCCCTCTGTCATAACTACGGTAAATATACCTTAATATTACTTGTGTTGTTTGCAATAATGCAAATTTGTTCCCGCGAACCTCCGTAAGTTGCTGACCTAGCGTCTGCGCCTACGCAGAATCGTGCGACATCACGCCATGCCACCCAGAAATGCAGATTTGCGTCTGGGATAGATAATAAGTTCTCTTTAAGGCTTATAGTTCTAAGCAAAGTCAGTCTTAATATACTCTTTGGCTCATATAGGCGTAGGTGGTTTTAATAAAATTAGTTTTTAAAAACAGTTTCACGCGTTCCCGAAAGTTAACTAACTAGAAAATATTATTTGGCTAGATGATATTGTTTGAGGAATGTCTACCAATATTTATTTATTTTATGTTTAAACTTGTGCAAGTCTTACACTTTGTGGTGATAGGACTCTTAGCAGAGTCCGCCTGTTCCGGTTTGAAGGGCAATGTTTCCAGATAAATTACAGGGCTTAGATGTATAACAACTTAGATCTCTGGGTGACGAGCGCAGTGGGTTGCTAGGTAATGATTTGGGCTCTTCATGTTCCAATAGCTGCGTGTCACTGTGCTGTTATGTGGCAGGCATGTTGCTTACCATCAGGCACATGTCCTGCTCGTCTCGTCACTCTTTATTTAAAAAAATAAAATAAACACTTACCTACCAAGGTAAATCTATAATCAATATCTAATATATTATGATCATGTGATGTACTAAGGTAGATCTTTATTTTTGACACATAAATTTATTGTAAGTCAGATAAAGGCTTAAATTACTATCGGGGTTCGCAAAATACTTACGATCGAATTGTCTTGAAGCTTAAGTCGACTATCAAATGGTTCCGCCATCGAAGTTAATTACTGGATTGGTGTACGTCATCGGCGAAAACCATTAATCTAACAAACAAAAACCAATTTACACATAACTAAGACGCCTCGGTGTATACTCCACCTAATCAAGTGAACATATTGTGGTAATACAGAATGAAAAGTTGGCGCAATCAGCCGGCGTGAGGTCGGATTGTTCTGGCGAGTGCATTAGGTTCGAGCGTTCAAGATAATTGAATTAAAACAACGATATCCTCGGAGCTGGCATCGGACCAATTACCAATCGCGGCTATTGAATTCAATTTACGCTTTTAGCTGAAAATGACTTCCTTGATGGCCCATTCAGTTCGGACCTCAGTGCCCTAGTGACCAGATGAACTGCTCCAATCGCCAAGGTCAGAAGCTTAAGTGGCGATAAATCCACATATAATTCCAAATTTGGACGTAGTGTCTTCGATTGCTCTTTGAATATTTTTTTTATGTACATTAATGATTCTGTACTTGGCTTCGACATTGTACTTGTTTGGGCGTATAACACTTAGGTACCTAGAGACTATGCATAGTATTTTGATACTTATGAAACTTTTGTATTTTACGCTGTATTTTTGGTTACTGTTACATACATAATATGTATTTTTTGCTATTCATACTCAAAAATAATATTTTGAATTCACGAACTTTACCTATTTATTAGCCTAGATTTATGTAAGTCGAATTGCCGAGTGTGTATCTGTGTATTTGGATTAAAGGCATTGTATTAGTGGAAAATACACACAGATAGAAACATTTTGCTAGGCATACTAGACAGAAAACAAAAAAATATAATTTAAATAAATCCCAAAAAGATAACCTTTTACGAGTTATAACCCGATTGTGTTTGGTGTCTTCAAATCGAGAGTGATCCGGTTTCTTCTAGGTAAGCACGCTCGATTGTAAGCCACATCGTCGCTTAACTTCAGGCGAGATGGCGGTCAAGTGTAAACCTATTAAAATTCAATATATTATAAATTAAAACTATTTATTCTAGGCAAATAAAAAGACGCAACAAAGAAATTAGTCAAGTCTTAAATGTTTTTATCCTGAAAGAAACAATAAATCGTGTAATGTTTGTTTTCAGAGGCATACAACGTTGTCAGGTATTTGTTTAACAATATTTCTACTGAAGCACACTTGTCACATTTAACTAGAGCCCGTGATGGGACCTCAGTGTCACGAGCAGTGATAAATCTACCGTCGCCATCACCACTAACAAGACAAGATGTCACAAATGTACCTACGGCCCCTTATTTGAAATGGTATAAAATTATTTGAATATAGGTAAGCGTTATACACAAAAAAGAACTCATTCTTTTTTTTCACAATTCCCTATTAGCGTGTGAAGACCAAACAAACATTGGCATAATTATATACCAAATATGCCTATGTAAAATCAAGAAAAGCCTAAAATTTCGTATTCATAATATTAGCTTGTCAGCAGACAGTAAATTTATTTACACCTACTGTGGTTATAATTGTAATATACTTTTTATAGCATCGACGTGAATACATCTGAATGCACCTGATGTTAACCAAAACGCCTGCCCGTGATGGTCAGCAAAACTGCAACACGAAGAGCCCAAATCATTACTTGGCGCCACATTGTGCTCGTCACCCGGAGATAAAAGATGATTTATTACCCTGTTCTCTGGAAACATTGCCTTTAAACAGCAACACAGTTTTGTTGTAAAAAAAAAACGGTAGAAAATGTAAAAAAACAAACGAGTAGACGTTACTTATTATCTTCTACATACTCGTAACAGTTTCATCCTTTTTACGTATCTGCGTTTTTTTTACAGAAGTTGATGGTTTGGTCGGGGCTCGTGGAATGTTTTCGTCCGATTTCGGGAATGGAGATTTTTCAACGCGGTTCAGTAGGCTCCGTGTCGTACAACTGCACCGATGACAATAAATATCGAACGCGGCGAGCCGTGAAATCGAATAGGCTCCGTCTGTGAACGCTTTACAATCAGCAGTGGCTGTCGCGCGCTGTACCCGCCCTTGCTACCATAACTTACTGATGTCCCGATGCATAAAAATCTATTTTAAGCCTGTAACTTGAGACGCTTAAAGTTGGAGCTTAGAGTTATTTAATCCTACTAGTATTATGAATGCTGAGGTTTTGATGTGTACTGCTCAATCGCAACGGAACGGGTAAAGGGTTGAAATGTTTAACACAGAGTATAATCTGGAATGACACATAGGCGACTTTTTAGGGTTCCGTAAAACGTAAAAACGGAACCCTTATAGATTCGTCATGTCTGTCTGTCTGTCTGTCTGTCTGTCTGTCTGTCTGTCTGTCCGTCCGTATGTCACAGCCACTTTTTGCCAAAACTATGAGAACTACACTGTTGAAACTTGGTGAGTAGATGTATTCTGTGAACCGCATTAGGATTTGAATAAAAAAAAATAAAAAAAAGTAAAATTAGGGTTGCCCCCCATACTGAGAACTGAAACTCAAAAATTTTTTTTTCATCAAACCTACACGGGTGGGGTGTCTATCGATAGGTCTTCAAAAATGATGTTAAGGTTTCTAAAATCATTTTCCTCTACACTGAATAGTTTGCGCGAGAGACACTTCCGAAGTGGTAAAATGTGTGTCCCCCCCCCCCTCTAACTTCTAAAGTACGAGAATGAAAAATCTAAAAAAAATATATGATGTACATTACCATGTAATCTCCCAACAAAAATTAGTTTGAGCTCGATCTGATCAGTACCTTTTTTTTAGTACGTCATAAATACACTATTATTGAAACTTCGATCAAAGTTACAACGAACTACAGGAACTAAGTGTACTATGTATATTATGTTACTTGCTGCAACGGAACCCTACATGGGCGACTCCAACTCGCACTTGGCCACTTTATTTTTATTACGAAAACATAACGGGAACGGGAATTGCTCGGATAAAACCACAGGATGCTGCTAGGTTTTTCATATTCTTAGCTATGTTTTCGCGGTGAGTTTAATCCTGTGATCAATTCTCATAAAATTACTCTATCTGCATGTTTGCGCCGTTTGTCATCATTATCATCGCTCACAAAATTTTGTTTTTTTTTGTAATAATCGAGAAATTTCGACTATGCCTATAATTTCGCCCAGCGTGTACTATCTTAGAACACCGTCGTTTTCAATCATGCAATCGGCATGTTGTGGTGAAACGACATTGTAAAAATGTATTTACTGATTTGACTTAGCTCAAACATTTTATGAATTTTTGGGTCGCGTAAGTAATTAACATAAACGAATAAGACTTAAAAAGTCTATATTCCAATAGTTGTAGTCTATGTCACCTAATATTTATATACCTTAACATATAAACAAGAGGCATACATATATGTGGATACGGCAATTAAAAAAACAGCTCACGAGATAAAGCAGCTGTGTAGGTTAAACAAAAGTGATACATTTTAAACATTCGTAAGAAGGTATCGGAGTAATTTGCGGTTGTGGTGCCCCTCCCTTCCCCCTGTGTCCCCTGACGCGTGTTCGATTAGAGCAGGAGTAATTCCGAAAAGGAAATTGAAATCTTCAAGCAATGCCCCACGGACTCAATGTTTCTCGTCTCTATAAAATGAAAAACAAACACGAAACAAACTCTCTGAAACCACTTTGCATTATAGAAACAATGAGATAACTCTTTAGTTTACTGTGTTGTTAAAAGGCTTGCAGACGAAATGTACAGGTGTATTTTGTAGTGAAATAATTTTGACCGGCTCCACTTTGCGCAGTGTTTCATTGGCGCAGTGGTACTATGACAAATATTTGGAATTGAAATAGACAGACAGTATTCCAGCCCATTTTAAGTTTCCACTGATGAAACTGAAAACCTTCTCTTTAATTTTAATTTAATTTTCTACGATAAATCCGATTAAAATCTTCAATTGAAAATTAAATACAGATAGGCGACTAAATTTTATTTGAAGCTATGATTACACCATCCAGATTAATGTATGAACGCAAATTTTAGTTTTTTATTGATATTTCAAAAACCACCACACTGATTTCAAATAAAATGTATCTGAAATCAACTCTGCAGTATTTTGTACCAAAATAAAAGTAATCGTCGAAATCGATTCGGGGATCTTTCTATCGCATAACATACATGCGAAAAAACACACAACCCAATTGTGGACCTATTACTTTTTGAAGACGTTAAAAAAATTATCAAGAACATAATCCACTATGCTGGCCAAGTGCGGGTTAGATAATTCTTTATTGTGACATAAATTACAGTAAATATGCAGACGAGTATTACAGTAGAACACATTCGAACCAGCGCTACAAGTGACGTTTTAAATGACGAAGGAAAACATCGTGAGTAAAACAGCATGTTCAAAAAATACCTTTTTCAAAGCCAACGACGAAGACATGTTTCATCTGTCAACCTGCCAGTGTTGTGGGTTCAGGCCTCGAATCTCTCTTTGTGAGGGAAAACCCGGGTCCCAGCGGAGGGAACACAAACCGGGCTGTTCATCCTAATGAACTTCGCCCATCATTAGCTAATTTACTAAAAATAAGACAAGAATTTTTTGCTGTACTAATTGACGACATTTTGCGATAGTTGAAAATATGAAGTTGGGGAACCAGTCTATCTTGGAGCAATAACTGTTACTAGTAGTCGCCCTGTGGCACAGACTAGGTAGATACTCCCCCTGTAGTCGAAATTCGACCATAATAATTAAAATAAACAAAGGATTATATTTACATACGTGTCAAACACATAGCAGTGTGTGCAATGTTTTTTATTGATGTCATGTATTTTTAATTCAAAAAAAGCTAAGTGTGGGACATTTCAGACCTGGTCGTCTCGTTACTCTACATTATACATATAGAAAAAAAATTGTCAACGCAATTTTTGGTACAAAGTTTTGGTTCACGTGTTAACATTTAGATATTAAGAGTCATTATATAAAATAGTAGTGAAGTGAAATAATCGCGAGTGCGGAGTAATGAGGCGGGTCTGGAAGCCCAGGAGTTTAATTTTCCTCTTCCGCGTCCCGGTCGCTCATTACTGCCGCGACAATGCCTCCGCTCGTCATCTGCGACGCGCGATCCCGATACGAAACAATAGCTTCTGGTATATTTTTATGTGCCGAGAAATGTGCATAGTGATTAGTTGGCAACCTCTCATTAGAAACTGGCGGGAATTAGTTTTCTACTTCGAGTACATTCGAATAGAAAAATCATTGTAAAAGACTTGAACAAAAAAACGAAAATTTTTTTGACTGTCTGATTTAGACTAATATAATAAATGTTAAAGTTTAGATGTTTGTTGTTCAATCACGTTGGAATCAATCAATGTTACAATACACAAGATTTTGTAACACTAGTATTATATATTACAGAATTTCACCGTGGTGAAATAGTGGAATGAGTTCGATATTTCGATGCAGTTTTATGCAACATGGTGACAGGTAACACAAGATTTTATTGATACTAATTTCGAAGACATAAAAATGGTGCGTTCTGTTCCGTACTTTTGCATGCGCTCTCTGAGGGCCATAAATATGCTATGTTATGTTCTGTCATATTAATTTAACTTTGTTATAACGGAAAAAATACTCAATGGAGTGCTAAAAATCGTTTAATTTGGAGTATATTTAAGCACACAATAACTAACTGCATAGTTTGCGTTTTGACTAACTGACGTATTAATCTGCAACCTTAGAATAGATGATAATATAACGCATATATAAATAAATAAATATATAAATAAATATTGGTGGACAATTCACACACAACACCATCTGACTCCAAACTAAACAAAGCTATATAGATACTTATATAGTTTTTAAATAGGTACATATTTATTATAGAAACACCCAGACACAGTGCAAGTATTTTAATTTATCACATAAATATTTGCACTGGTTGGTAATCGAACCCAGACCCTCGGCTTCGCAGGCAGAGCTACCCTTTAACTACCCTTTAAGCCACGAGGCCAGTCAGTCGGTCTGTCGAGGTATTGGACACTCTTTCACCTCAATCGAGAGTTCCTTATTCCCACCGCCACTTGATTGAGCTTTCCAGGCGACTCGAACTTGGCCGGGCGTCTCACGCTGCTTTCATTTCTTTTTCAATTTTGCTTGTCCAAACAGAAACCTATCTGCAACCCTACATTTCACATGTGTACGTTAGCGACGTCTAAGTGACTTGAGGAAGAGAAGAAAGTCAGCCTGGGGAAGACGGTTGGATTATGTCAGACTTATCACCAAGGGCGAACATGGTGTCCTTACTGACTAAAACTTCTACGGCGTTCCACCTTTGCCGCTTAGGGCGGGAATGCGGAACAACTGTCTGGCCTCGTGGCTTAGTTAGTAGTAGCTCTGCCTGCGAAGCCAAGGGTCGTGGGTTCGATCCCCACCCAGTGCAAATATTTGTGTGATGAATTCAAATGTTTGCGCTGTGTCTGGGTGTTTCTATGTATAATAAGTATGTATTTTAAACTATATTAGTATTATAATTATCAGCTATCTGGCCGCCATCACACAAGCTTTGCTTAGTTTGGGGTCAGATGGTGTTGTGTGTGAATTGTCCACCAATATTTATATCTATTTATTTAACTCTCGTGTTCTTACGCGAATCCGTCGCAACTTTCCTGTTCCTCGGGCCCTTCTCTAGGGTATACTCACCCCCTGTCACCGGCACACTTGAACTCAAGATACGCCGTGACCACCTAGAAGACCCACCATTAAGTGAGTGCCAGGCTTCCCCGCGTCTCGTGTCTGGTGGTTCTACCTATCATTTTAGCTACGACAAGGAGAAGACAAGGAGAGCAGTGTACTGTTATACCAGCACTCCTCTTCCCATGCAGCTCTACTGCGTTCGCCATGACCATTCAGGGATAAAAATGTGCTACTGTGCCTATGTACTACTCCAAACTACAATCTGACTATATTCCAAATTTCAAACCTATCGATTCAACAACAAATCGATTCCAACGTGATTGAACAACAAACATCCAAACTTTAACATTTATTACATTAGTAGGATTATTGTGCACACCCATAATATCAGACATTCTCTTTCTAAAGAAAACGAACGTTTTTAGTCGTAACACATATTTTCGACGGCTTCAAGATGAAGTATTCCCTGCCAAGGTAGCCGGTATAATTTAACGCGAATTTACTTACTGATGTTCTAGAATTTCCCGACAAACAGGGTTTTGAGACTAACGTACATTTTTTCAATAAATGGTATAGCAAAAGCAGCCTAGAGCAGTTTGCCTCAAGTTACCTTTATATGTTCTATCGCTTTTTGACGTACGTAAGCTTACACAAATGTTTGGAATACAGTGGTTAAGTGATCAAATTTCCGTTTTAGTATCCATTATACATTACATGTCATTGAGTATAATACCACTTAATCTGAACCCTGACCAAAACCAGTACCGTAATTTCCTTACCCAGCGGAGGGCAATGCGGTTCAATAACGACTAGTTTCTGAGTGGAACATTAGTCTCATGAATGAATCATCGCGATCGTGGCTGCACACTGTGAAAAGTATCTTAACTTTATACCAAAATATGAGCTAATTTTAAATGTCTGAGCAAGATCATATTCAGATAATGAAGGATTTGGAATTGTGTGATGCAAGAGTTTATGAAGCTATGATTTTGTTCTTTATGCATTACCAGCCCCTCTACCGCCTAACTATATCGGCTTTGGCTATGCTATTGCCGTCTCTTTCATTTCAAGCGAGAAAAAATAGACAGCAATATCAAAGCTAAGACAGTTTTCGTTAGGCGGTAGATCCCCAGGTATTTTAAAATGTTCCATTATTGTCAAGTTCAAAGAAGCGAAAAAACTTACAATTTCACAATTCTGAAATCTTTGCTTGAGCCCACCAACACCAACACAACACCACAAGTATTTGGAAGGGTAAGTAGATGGACAGGTTATTTTTTTATTATTACTGGTTTTAACTTTGAAGGAAAACATCGCGAGGAAGTCGCCATGTTTGAGGATAAAATATCTTTCGAGGACATACGATATCCAACAACTCATACTTGGATATTTTGAGAGATGGTGGCCTTATCTTCTTGTGGGAGAAGGTTCTTAGTTCCAGCAATGGGACCAAATATATGGCTTATGTACTCGTATGTATGCCCAAAGTCGAATTTTACTTACAGTTTAGTCAAAATGTAGCCAAAACCAGTCGAGCTGCGGTTCTATCTGAATAAATGTAGTGTAGAGTCGGAGTCGCGGTCGTATTCGATTAGTACGAATAATTCCGAAAGGGAAATTGAAAAGCTAAAGCGATGCCCCGAGGACTTGCTCTTTCTGTTATTTGCGGCTAGATGCCGCAGCGAACAGAATACACAACTACTCCGACCCAGCGAACCCTGGAGATTCCTGGCATTAGCTTTGTGTACATACCATGCATATTCAACTAACACTGGACCATTATTACATATGCTACTAATATTATAAATGCGAAAGTTTGGAAATTTGTACGGATCGGGTTGATCTGAGTTGATTGAATAAATTATGTTCATAGTGTTCCTGTTTAAAGGATTTTTTTTAATTTTCAGAGCAAATAGAGTATAAAATAGAGTCAAATGTTTTCGGTCTTCCGGCACTTCACCTAGGGATAGGTCTTTCGGAAGAGGTAGCGCGGCGCAAGTTTCTGGCGCGTCACTGGAGCAAAATACCAAGGTCTATTTCCTCCGCGAGATGAGCCGGTGGCGGGAGGAGTAGCGAGACGTCGCGGTTAAATGTGATAGTACTGCGACTCTGCCACCTAGCCACCTACTGACCTTGTATGGTCCTGTCCAAAAAAAATTTGGATGAGTGGCCATTACACAAACCGAGTGCATTTGTTTTTCCACTCAAAAATATATTTATTCGAGTTTACCAACTTCAAATTTTATATTTTTAGCAACATCAAACATACTCGCAGTAAGGTTGTGGAGTATCGAACATAGCCACTGTGTTAAGTTTGTGGGATTTTTATGGGATTCATTACGAAGAGTCTGTAGCTGATGTGCGTGATCTGATACTTACCCACTTAGATATTTTTACAGGATGATAGCCTAAGTAGGTGATAGACTTATTAGCCGATGTGATATTTTAGACTCTAAGCCACGTGTGTTTCTAATGTCAATCTGATTGGTAATGTCGTTCTGTCGTTAATATTTGTTTCGTTAAGGCCCATGCTTTTTCTGAGATGATAGGTAGTATATGAGACTATAAACTATCTGTGTTTCAAATTTCAACCAAATCAATCAGTGGGCTTGCGCGTGACGATGGCAAAAGACCTGACGGCATGACTGTTGTGCCTTGGAAGTAGGGTCGGCCCCTAGTGTGGGACGCAACTTGCGTCGATACTCTGGCACCATCACATCTTCCAGAGACACATTGTAGGGCTGGTGCAGCGGCTAATTCAGCTGAGCTACTCAAACGGCGCAAATATGCAGCCCTCGGAAGAAGTTACATATTTGAGCCCTTTGGGGTTGAGACATTGGGTCCGTGGAGCTCACCTCATCTTCAAAAGCCTTTCCGAGCGCTTGGTCGACGCGACGTGTGACCAAAATGCTGGCCTTTATTTGGCACAACGCATAAGCATTGCCATTCAGCGTGGTAATGCCGCCAGCATGCTGGGTACGCTTCCGATTGGTAGTGGGCTTGAACATCTTGATTATCTGTAGACCTTCATTGGTCTATGGATAATTTAGGTGTGCTTAGTGTAAGTAGTTGTTAGGTAAGTAGCGTAGTGTAGTTCTCATTGTATTTTAGTTTTGTTAATGAAGGCTCTGCCAATAAAAAAAAAAAACAAATCAAACCTTTAAGTACATAATATACATATAATACTTAGTAGTAAGATAACATTTTATTCAATTTTAGAAAAACAACGTTCTGCTTTGGTTACCGAAGCTTGTTGAACAATAAGTTTAGTTCAGTATTAGGATTGAAATAATATCCGAAAGAACAAAAACCGACTTCAATTATTATCATTTCACGTCAACTAACTTCTAGTCAAGTAAAAAGTTCACTCGACTAATTTAAGAAGCTATGACTACGTCGTCCAGATAAATAGATACTGGTGGACAATTCACACACACAACTTTGGCTTTTTCCACCCAGCCATACTCAAACCGGAGTGATCTTTTGTGCCTTGGAAGTTGAGTCGGCCCCTTGTGTGGGACGCAGCTTTCGTCGATACTCTGGCACCATCACATCTTCCAGAGACACATAGTAGGGCCAGTGCAGCGGCTTATTCAGCTGAGCGTCTCAAACGGCGGATATATGCAACCCTCGGTAGTGGTTTTATATTTAAGCCTTTTGGGGTTGGTACATCGTGCCTGTGAAGGCCGGGAGCTCACCTCATCTTCAAAAGCCTTTCCGAGCGCTTGGCCGACGCAACGCGTGACCAAAATGCTGGCGTTTATTTGGCCCAACGCATAAACATTGCTATTCAGCGTGGTACTGCCGCCAGCTGGGCACGCTTCCGACTGGTAGTGGGCTTGAACATCTTGGCATCCAGTTTTTGTTAATATAAAAATAACCGCCTCCCTGCTTTCCATATAATATATGTACATGGTAAAAACGGGACCCTTCGCTGTTTGTCCGTTCGTCCGTCCGTCTGTCACCAGACTGTATCTCAAGAACGGTGATAGCTAGGCAGTTGTAATTTTCACAGATGATGTATTTATTTATATTGCCGCTACAACAACAAATACTACATTCCACATTTTCTAATAAATATCAAATCGTGTTTCGTACCATGAGCTACCATCTGTAGTTAATTTGGAAAAACATTAGAAAGGTAATGTAATGTTATTACCTGACGATAGATGACGGATGGCGGATTTGAGCGCGGTATGTGTACCAGGGATGAGCTTCGACTCCGACTCCGATAAGTCGGAACTTCCGATTTCTATTACACCTTCGGTTCCGACTTCGGCTGCGAAACTTTTAAAACGGAGTTTATAATCGGAGGTAAGGTGTATAAATATTGCAGATAATCCCTAGTTGTGGTGGATAGTAAATAGAAATACAAAATCCCAACTTCCTAAATCAATTGCTCGTCAATGTTTATCGTGTCCACGTGTTTGGCAAAAAGAACATACCCAATAAAAATGACGTATCTCCTGCCAGCACTTCTAATCCTGCCTATGCCTCCGACTTCGGTTCCGACTCCGATAAATTAAGAAATTTTAGAGAATAAAAGAAATTTCGAAAACATCACACGTGCTCAAAAAGATAATAAATAAATATAGGTGGTCATTTCACACACACCATCTAGCCCCAAACTAAGCAAAGCTTGTACTATGGTTATAATAGTTGCATATTTTTAAATACCTACAATACCTACATGTACCTCTACATAGAAAACACCCAGGCATAGTACTGATAAAATTGAGATTAAGCCAGGTTTTCTAATACGATGGTAAGAAGACAGATTTGTGTGTCGAACATAATCCAATACCTGTGGCGAAGTACATTAAACACGACACAGAACAACTGAGCTAATGAGAGGAATTGTTCGGCACGTTATTGGTCCCGTCTTCGAATTTAGTTGTAAACAGTAAGTAGCCGACTACCCGCCGGTAATCCTTCCTTAATTAGCAGTTGGTTCGCAGGCCAGAGACTACACACGGTCGAATCGGTATGCTAATAAAAAATAATGTATTTTAGAGTATACCTCTGTGGCATATTACTCTAAAATAATTACTCTAAAATACTTAAATTTGATGTATGATTTTAAATGTGGCGTAAATTTATGAATTCCATAAACTACTTTATGACACTTTCTCGAACATACCAAATGTAAATAAAATATATGAAAGATCGGTCGAGCCGTTTCGAAGGTGTACGAACATAAACATTGTGACAGGCGATTTTCATGGTTCACTCATGTTTCACAATCCTGTTTTGACAGAAAACATCACTTTAAAACCAATTAATCATATTTAATATTCATTGCAAAAACTTAAAAATGTTTTATTTTATAAACAACGTTTCGCATAATATTCTATGTTGTAATTTTCACAGATGATGTATTTATTTATATTGCCGCTACAACAACAAATACTACATTCCACATTTTCTAATAAATATCAAATCGTGTTTCGTACCATGAGCTACCATCTGTAGTTAATTTGGAAAAACATTAGAAAGGTAATGTAATGTTATTACCTGACGATAGATGACGGATGGCGGATTTGAGCGCGGTATGTGTACCAGGGATGAGCTTCGACTCCGACTCCGATAAGTCGGAACTTCCGATTTCTATTACACCTTCGGTTCCGACTTCGGCTGCGAAACTTTTAAAACGGAGTTTATAATCGGAGGTAAGGTGTATAAATATTGCAGATAATCCCTAGTTGTGGTGGATAGTAAATAGAAATACAAAATCCCAACTTCCTAAATCAATTGCTCGTCAATGTTTATCGTGTCCACGTGTTTGGCAAAAAGAACATACCCAATAAAAATGACGTATCTCCTGCCAGCACTTCTAATCCTGCCTATGCCTCCGACTTCGGTTCCGACTCCGATAAATTAAGAAATTTTAGAGAATAAAAGAAATTTCGAAAACATCACACGTGCTCAAAAAGATAATAAATAAATATAGGTGGTCATTTCACACACACCATCTAGCCCCAAACTAAGCAAAGCTTGTACTATGGTTATAATAGTTGCATATTTTTAAATACCTACAATACCTACATGTACCTCTACATAGAAAACACCCAGGCATAGTACTGATAAAATTGAGATTAAGCCAGGTTTTCTAATACGATGGTAAGAAGACAGATTTGTGTGTCGAACATAATCCAATACCTGTGGCGAAGTACATTAAACACGACACAGAACAACTGAGCTAATGAGAGGAATTGTTCGGCACGTTATTGGTCCCGTCTTCGAATTTAGTTGTAAACAGTAAGTAGCCGACTACCCGCCGGTAATCCTTCCTTAATTAGCAGTTGGTTCGCAGGCCAGAGACTACACACGGTCGAATCGGTTTGCTAATAAAAAATAATGTATTTTAGAGTATACCTCTGTGGCATATTACTCTAAAATAATTACTCTAAAATACTTAAATTTGATGTATGATTTTAAATGTGGCGTAAATTTATGAATTCCATAAACTACTTTATGACACTTTCTCGAACATACCAAATGTAAATAAAATATATGAAAGATCGGTCGAGCCGTTTCGAAGGTGTACGAACATAAACATTGTGACAGGCGATTTTCATGGTTCACTCATGTTTCACAATCCTGTTTTGACAGAAAACATCACTTTAAAACCAATTAATCATATTTAATATTCATTGCAAAAACTTAAAAATGTTTTATTTTATAAACAACGTTTCGCATAATATTCTATTTTACAAACCATCATTTTATTACCAATTATTTGGCAAACGTTTCACGAAAGGTACAAGTTCGCACCGAGACCGCGACACGAGACCGCGACATTTGGTGCTCTATAAGATAAAGCACCAAATAAATGTAGAATTCGCAGAGGAATGATATCTTACGTTCGTATTTACAAGATCGTCGAGCAACTTTTCGGGTTGACACCAAAAAAAAAAATGTACCTTAGTTATACATAAATTACAAATTAGTGATGTAAAATTGTTTTTTTTTTATCGAACTTAACATAGGTTGCCTTGAACAGTGTGGCGGCCTTATTGGGGGCAATAAGGCCGCCACACTGTTCAAGGCAACCTATGTTAAGTTCGATAAAAAAAAAAAAAAAATTTACATCATTTTTTATTATGTTTGTGTCACAATAAAGAGTTTTCCATCTATCATATTGGTCACGTGTCAGTTTACACCGATCGTGGTCTTAGTCTGTTAAGTTAAGTTCGTTAAACTAGTGACGTTCTTGTATCTGTGTAATGTAACCGGCTACGTGTGTAGCGTGCGAGCAGCTTCCAGCCCCCACGTCGAGGGCAGGGTGTGAGCGAATTTATAATCGCCTCGCCAACCTGCACGGACAACTCTGATCATTATGTGAAAACACTCATAAAATAGTTGAATTGCTTCACGTCTGCCATTCACTGAAACATCTTCAGTGAATGGCGAAGAAAAAAAACCGGCCAAGTCCGAGTGGAACCATTATCTGTAACCTAATCTTGCAATTATTAGTATCGAGCAAGAAACGGCAAACAAATCAAGTTTGTTGTATGGAAGCTCCCTTAAATATTTATGTATTTTGTTTTTTTAGTATTTGTTTGTTGTTGTTATATGTTAGTTGTTGGAAATAAATCATTTGTGAAAATTTCAACTGTCTGGCTATCACCGTTCTTGAGATACAGCCTGGAGACATACGGACAGACGGACAGCAAAGTCTCAGTTATAGGGTCCCGTTTTTAGCCTTTGGGTACGGAACCCTACAAAGATGTGGTGTCATGGGACATCAGGCAGGAGTGAAGTTTTTTCGGATAATATCTTAGAAGGAACATAATTCGCTAAAAGATTAGTGCTTAATTATATTATTTAAAGTACGATCATCTGAAAAATAAAGTTGGCAAACAAAACAAAATTTTCACCTGAATTAATAACATTGAAGTATTTAGGATTAATGGATATACATTAAAGTAGTTATATTTATTTCAAAGCTCCAACTTTCTTCATTGAGAGGGTATTAGACGGGCAATTTAGTCGAGAATGTAGTCTGAAATAATTAACTAGCAATCTCATATTACCTGCTATCTGCTCGCACCGTCTATCTAATCCTCTACTAATTGGTGGGCAGAAGTCTATTGGACTGGAACCGGCAAAGCCAATGCAATTATAAGAGAATAAGGGATTTATACAACTCGAACTATAATTGTAAGTGCCTCTAAAACTTTCCCACGGTAATGAAAATTTTGAAACAGTTCTAATGAGAAATAGAAAGTGGTTTACGCAAAGGTGACTCAACTTTGAAAAAACTTCGCAGGTTCGATATTGAAACGTGATTGATAGCTCTCGGGAATTCGAAACAACTCATAAAAGAACCAGTGATATTGAAAACCAAAGTTGGTATAACATTTTCCGACACAATATAATCCCAAGTAAAGTCATCTCAGACATGAAAGAAACACATCGAAAATTCTTAGGGGGAAATATTACTTTGCAATCGGGAAATTCTTTCGTGAAACAACTCGCGGGGAGGTAACGTTCATTTCGACAAAAGACGAGCAATATTCCGTGCACAAAGGAAAGCAGCCGATATATTCAATGCAGTGACACAAGAAATGGCGGCACAAAGCGGTTACAAAGCTCATATTGAAGTTACACGGCAGTGAAGCGACGCGACGTCGGTCGCACAGCTCGACGTCCCATTCCAGAACATCGTTCCTGAGATCACAAGCTAATGTTACTGGAACGACTATTTTGTAAGACTACGTTTTATATAATTTTGAAACTTTTTGTATTCTACAGCATTATTCCGGTACACGCAGACATTCGGGATAAGACGGATAAGAAGTTAGTGCTGGTCTACTCGGTAAAACGGCCCCTGCCGATCCGGAGCCCTTGGTTCAAATACCATACGCGCCACTGTCTTTTTGAAGTCATGTGCTTAATTTCGTTAACTTAAAAACGTTGAAGAAAAATATCGTGAGGAAACCGACGTGTTCCTGGAATCTTTCGAGATCATGCGTCATCCACCAACTTGCACTAGCCCAGCGTGGTGGATTTTGGCATTCACTCTTTCCTTGCGAGAGAATGCACCGAATCTCAGCAGTGGGTACCTTTAGTGGGCTACGTATGCTATTATGCTTAATTACCAGACATTTGGGATAAGCAAGATAAATCTGTGCCGTGATTGCTTAATGCACTGCATCCTTTTTCACCACTTTTCACACAGATTGGCTCGAATACCATCATGAGATGTATTTCGTCACGATCGGGGTATTTTACAAGAGCAGATGTATAAATTTGTCATCACCACAGTCTTCCACCACAGTCACCACAGTTCTTTCAAGGACAACATCGTGAGGATACCTGTATAATCCAAGAAATTAATCATTCGCGGACATGCGTCAGCCGCACTTGGCCGGCTCAGCAGACAATGACCTTACTTTCTCATTGTGAGAGAAGGCTTCAACTTCCAGCAGTGGAAACATAAAGTGGTCTGTTGCTTTTGCTTAATACAGCTGACGTGAGGAACGTCCTCACGTAGGGAAAATTATTGGCTATTCAGAACGAGAATTCAGTTAGTTACATTCTAAACAAAACAAACTAGAAACCTGATTAGTAATAACTAATCAGGTTTCTAGTTTTTATTTCAAAACCATTTACATATTTAGTTTTTTTATCTATGTAGGTGTAAAAAACTAATTTCGCGTTTAGATTAACATCATCACAGAATCTTAAAAACGTGTCAGAGAAAAAAATCTGATCGTTTAATAATTTGAATTTCAAGTATGGACCTTTGGATGGTATGGTACCCAATGAACTTTTGATTGAATTTTTTTATTAAGAATTAATAATATTACCGAATATTTCACCGAATATTATCACCTAATTTTTTTACTAAATAACCAATACGCAAATATTTTGATGGTCGATTGACATTTTTTTAAAGGGTACTGTGACAGTTTAAGTGATTTCTGCGGGTGCCATTTGAAACGCATTTTTTTCTAATTTACTTTGTCATAATAAATGTAGAATAATATATAATATGATCTAGGTATGTATGTATAGTGTTATGATGTAACTTTGCATAATAGTTTTTTTGGCATAATGTGGTTTGAGCATAATAATCTATTGTACTACATTCAATTCGACTATTGATGTGACGCATAATAGGTCTTTGGGTATTTTTTTATTACTTGTTGTACCACTAAATTAAGAACCAGGTTAGATATGACCCTGATCTGACTCGGAGGACCCTAACTCCACCTAGTCTTGTCGCTATTGCTCCTAGATTGTGTATAGAAAATGCGGGAGCCAGAAGCTCAAGGGAGGTTCTGAGTGGAGCGAGCCATGCGAGGCCAAGCGTAGCGAAGGGGTCCGGGAGGTGGCCAGCGAAGCAAGCCGGCTACCTCTATAGTGGTGCACAGACCGAGTATGGAGAACCGACACTCAGAGCTGACCGCAGAGCTTCTGGCGGGAGCCCACCCGGAGAAAATAAGCACCATTTTTCTTAGGTGTACCATCTGCTTTTCTCAATAGGTGCCTTTAAATATTATGCTTAGTTGTCTTTATGGTTAAGTTATCTATTTATGATTATGTGTTTAAACATGATGGTAAGTTATCTTTATGCCATATATGTTTATGCTAGTAAATATTATGCAAAAACAGTTATGCGTTTAGTTGTTATGGTAAACTATCAAAAGTCCCAAAAACATTATGCCTACCTAAATTAGTACAAAAATGTTATGCTACCCCATATAGACCCGATTTTTGCACCCTACCGGTGGCAGCTTTAAGCTTGGTTCATAACGTGGTTCTGCAAGATTTCTAAACCATTAGCCTCTACATTCTAAACGTGTACTCACGATTGCACGTGCCAAAATTCAATACATTTTTTAGTAAAATCAATAGAGTGTAAACTAAAAAAAAGATATAAATTTGGAAATTCCGTGAAAATAACTTAAAAGTCAAAGTCATACTATTTTGGAATACAAAAATATACATACCTACTAAATTATATTTTAAAAACATTTGGAATATTTTACTGTTTTTTTCTTCTGAAATATGATTAATTATTTCGATCAACGCAAGTTGGCGCGGCCAATTTTCGTGAAATCTGTTATTTTGTTAAGATTTTAATAACGAGTAGTTGGACTAACACACTTAGGAACTTTTCAGATTGACTTGTATTTCTAAAACTCTTGCTTCAAATAAGAAATAATTTATCTTCAATTATTTATTGATGTGATGCGTGACCAAAATGCTTGTTGTTTACTTGAGCCAACGTATAAGCATTGTCATTCAGCGTGGTAATGGCGCCAGCATGCTGGACTTACTAGTCTAAAGCGTTACCAGATGTTGCGGGCTTGATCGTCTTGATAATCTTTTTTTATTTAATAGAGTGACAATACAAGCACCGTCTGTGCTTGTTGGTAAGCAACATGTCTGCCCTTAACAGCACTTTGACACGCAGCTATTTGAACATGAAGAGTCCAAATCATTACCTAGCACCGCACTACGCTCCTAGTTCGGAGATATAAGGTGTTTCATCTCTTAGCCCTTTTCTTCATTTCTCTGGAAACATTGCCCTTCAAAGCAGAACAGCAGCAGCAGCAGTTTAGACCTTCATTATTGATCTATAGATAATTCAGATATTCTTAGTGTAAGTAGTAATGTAGTATACTAGTTCTCATAGTAATGTAGTTTTGTTGATCAAGCCTCTGCCCGTAAAAAAACATGTATCTAAGTATTAGTAAAATAATGTGGTTTTTTAAATAACACGATTTCTGTGCATTGAACCAAAAACACAGATCGTACTCGTGCGCTTCGCATATTTCAATTAGCAGGCGATGAGTTGACACATTCGGAATCATTAACATGCTAATGAAATAACAGGTGCCCTGAATAATTGTCGAAGACTGGGATGCGCGTTTCACTCTACATTTTGCTGTCTGACATTTTTATAGTGCCTATTAACTTGTATGGTCTTGACTCTCACCTTGCGTGAGAAGGCTCCAAGTCCTAGCAGTAGGAACATTTAGTGTTTATGTTATTAGCTTGTGGCAGTTGGAAACGAAAAGCCGAGAAAACGCTAATTGGCGTATTATAGGGAGGCCTACGGTCAGCTGCGGTAGTGTAGTAGTGAAAATCGATTTCACAAAAATTATAGGCTACATTGGTTCGAGCTGTGCCTGCATCTCTGAGTAATTTGTTTTAACGACTGCAAAAAAGGACTTGTTTTGTTGATGTATGTATGTTACGTGATAGCTCTGCCAATTGTGAATCAATTTTGATGGTATTCTTTTGTTTGGTAGATCATAGTTCAGAGGAGGTCTCATATAAATTTTATCGAAATCAGTGTTGCACTTTTTGAAATATGAACAAAAAACTAAAATTGACTCTCATTTATCGAGATGATTGTGTGATGGCTTCTTATGAAAGCCTATTGTAGTCTATCCGAGTTTTTAACAGACGGCCTAAGAACCTTCGAGGATAAAATAATAATATTAGTGGGCTGTTTATGCTAGCTTGTGGTAGTTGGAAACGAAAAACCGAGAAAAACGCTGAGTGGCGTATTATGGGGAGGCCTACGGTCAGCTGCGGTGGTGTAGTAGTAGGCAGGTAGGTACTTGGCTGTAAAATAAAACATTTCGCTTTAAAATGATACTTAAATTGCAATGCCCGGTAGGGGCACGTTGTCTTGCGACTACTTGTACTAAATCTATCTATTAGTCTTTCTATCTGTAACAATACATATTGAAGCAATAAATTATTGAGTATTGAAATTTAGTGTCGAGTGTCTGAATTTTATTTAATTGAAGTCAGTTTTAGTTTCTCCGCATAAAATTAATTGTAAATATCTAACTGGTTTTAAAGGTGCAGGAAGAAATTGTGAAGAAAACCAACATGTTTCAAGATTCTTTGGACGATATAAAGATGACATACGATATGTGTAATTTGCCAACCTGCACTTGACCAGCATGGTAGATTAAGGCCGTGTTGCTCTCCTTGTAAGAGAAGACTTCGATAATTCGACAATTTAGAACGCAGATAGAGATGTTTATGCTTCCATTCTGACCAGCAATGAAGTAGTATTAATAATAAAATAATTATTGGTGGAGACTTTATTATTATGATATTGATGTAACCTTTAAAAAAATGGTAACGTTTCTGGAGAAACCTAAATCTTAATTTAACTTTCAAAACACGACTTGCTATTTAGATTTTCTAATTTTTATTAAATTTAAAAAATACTTAATATCTGAGCGAAGGCTGCAGAAAATGTTCAATGTATACCATGGCTAAAACCTTAAGCCATGTGGTTACCATAGGTACCTAATCTAGGTCATAAATTGTTGAATTAATTAAATTACCGCACTTCAGAGCATTATTCAGTAGAAGAAAGACTATCAACGGCTATAGATAATTAAGATGAAAAAACACAGACATGAGAACAAAAAAAACACTGGGTCAAGTTATAATTTCGATCGCATCTTGCAGTTTTTTTAACGAAGGCGTGCGTCCCACAGACCGCTTTTCTTTGCACGATGAATATCTTCATCGTTTGGTTTGTTTGGTCTTCAAACGCGCTATCCTCTAGATAATAACTCACCTTGGTTTCACAAAAGTGTAAAACAATGAAACTACATTTCGATGTTACGATTGTCATTTTGAAGTTTGAAACAAAAAAAATGTGTTTTAAGTAACTTCAGTAGTTTTTACTACTGCCTTGCAACCGAATCTTATCTGCGGCCAAAATGAGTTTCGAAATATTTTTTTCAAGTGATTTACGCATGCGCCCGTTTTACGCGCCACCCCTCGATGTCTTACGACCGCCTCCCTTGGTGACGCATTACCTGAAAAATGAACCTTCAGCAAGTAACCATAAAGGCTTTAGCATTACAGATGCGTCATTTTATGAAAATTTTGGGACTCATGTCATCTTTAGTTCTAAAGCCGTCATTATGTTCGCGCAGGAAGAATTAGAATTTCGTGACGAGTTCTTCCAGAGTTCTCACTTCATCGTCGGATGTACTGAAAATAATGTTTCAAAGGGAATAGGACCTAGTGCTGTTTGATTTTAAGGTATAAAGTCGTGTCTAGTAGTTTGCCTGAGCAGGATTTTAATTTGGAGCAAGGAGTACGGCGTCAGTCGGCCGCGAGCCTTGGTTGTGAGTGCACCAAATTTTCTTCGTCCCCTGACGTTGAAATCGTAACTTAGTTCGCCGCGTGAAACTAACTCCTAATGCTTTGAATCTCTAAAATAATTAGTGATTTTAGTCAATTAACTATTTAATGTACTTTAAAACCGATCAGTATACGCGGTACGTTTAACAATAAAGTTTTCATCATTTGTTTTAAATTTTATTCAAGGAAATATTTCTTCGTAAATTTGAGAAAGGTAACTAAATTCAGAGTAAGATTAATTTAGACTTATAATTTATCGTACCTAGCTTAGATAATTGTAGACTTTACATTACATTTACCTGAAATAAGTAATACATTATCTATATCTAGGTATTTATTTAATCATTGGTTGGGTGAAATTTGACATGCGTGGTTTTTTTAAATTCACGTAGCGGTTAATTTGCTTCGTCTGAATTATACAACCGTCCTTGCATTTAAGATGAAATTCATAAAAAATCATAAATACAAATTATATTACTCAACAATTTCCGTTTCTGTGAACCAGTAAGTTAATCCTGTACTCCATCTTGCGGAAAAACATTATCGTTCACGGTAAATTAAATTAAACTGTGTTACTTCCTTTGTAAATAAATACGAGTGAATGTAAATCGTAGTAGAGACGGCGCCGGCGGCCGGGCCGGGCGGGCGCCGACCGGTCCGGCACATTTGCCGTCTGCCCGACATTCCCTAGTTAATTAAAGCCCATTTGTACACTGTCTTGCGAATATAATTTATGAAAAGAGAAAACATTTCGCTAAATATTTCGACTTCTGGAATACAGGTGATTTATTGGAGGGGAAATTTTAAATTACAAAACATTGGCGGGTACTTATTTGCTCAGTTTGATTAATTAATGTCATGTCATATTGTGAGACGTGCAGTCATAAATCTTTACGTAACGCGGGGTATTGACAAACAAGTAGAGCCTCCACCTCCTTGTCAATGCCAAATAAGCCCGCCTCGAGGTTTGGGCCGAGGCCCCGCCTACTCGACAAGGTAAATAAGCCGCTTCTTATATACAGTTTTATATAACATGAAGTATACATCTACTTTCTCCTTGCGTATTAGGCAGATATGACTCATGAACTCACTTATTGATGGCTAAGGTATCTGGGGTATGTACATAAGTTATTTGTCTATGGGAAATATATAAACCGAACGTAATTTTCTACTCGAATTAAACGTATAAGAGTACGAATCACAATATCGAATCTATAGTCTACTTCAAGCAGTAAATCAGAATAGTATGCCATTTCGTTGTTTCAGAATAAATTTAACATTTCTCGGACTATGTAGACACAATTCGAACAATGTCTTCAGAACTACCCACTAAAAATAAAGAGCACCAAAAATAAAATGGCCACATCGAGCTCGGACAAACAGCGGAGCAAATTTAAACAGAGGGTTTATTACTTGAATACAGTTCTTGAGTAACAGGACAATGTTAACAAACGAAATCAACAGAGCGGGTGAAACTTTCGCAGCTAAGAAGTCGAAACTGTGTATACAATGTCGGGGAGAACTGTGAGCTCTAACAAGCCGGCCATCCGAAGTTGTTGTTAGGCGGGTGGCGCGGAGCGGTGCAGCCGGCGGGGAATAATTCTGGTAAAACGGTCAGTGGACGAGCACAGAGTTGGGGATTCTGGTTAAGCGGTCACTGAACAAGCACTGAGTTGCTCTCGTAAAGTGGTCAGTGAACGGGCACAGAGTTGGGAGTGTTTGCGGCCGTCGGGCACACTTGTCGCGGCCCTCGCGAGCATGCGATGACGATGGAACCACAACTCGGAAGACAAGCGCCTGCAGCGAGGAACCACATCGTCTACACTGACCATAAAGGCAGAAAGTGAGTATTTGATATTTTTAACTGGATTACAAACTTTTTTTAAAAAACTAGCCGCCCGTTTAGCCTTCGCTCGGATATTGTCATATGTCATATGCCATTAATCGAAATAAACACTATCCTATCTCTCAAGTTAGACTAAAACATAAATGCCAACTTTCATGAACATCAGTTCTGTTGACTTGGCGAAGTTCACTGGGAACAAAACATCGCGACACTGGATTTTCATATTTAAGAAAATCGATTTGACCGCCATTGGCCTGTTTATCACGGCATTGGCTGTAACATGTTTATTTAGAAAGCACTTGATTATTCTATATTTGAAGATACTCTAGGTTGTACTAATCGGGAAACTGAATCGGCAGAGAACTGCAAAGTTTTGCAGTTCTTACGATAAATTTAGATTAGGAGCGCTTGGCACAAATCTTGCAAATATCTACCATGTACATAGGTACCGATGACGTCTGTGTCTAATCTTGTCTGCCTATCCCTTAGTAAACTTATAATCGTGTAATCAATAAAACACCCTCCAGAATATATTCGACAGCATTACACTTTAGGCCAGTAAAAATTTAATTTAACTTAGCAATAAATTTCCAATCCAAATTTCCTTTTTAATGAGGTTAAGGATCACTTACTGATCATAAAATCACAAAATGCTGACAGATTCAGAATAAGCTTCAAGCGCCATCTTGAATTAAAGTTTTTGGCCGATATATCGGAAACTATGCGCTTTTAGGCAAAAACTATTGAAATATTTATTGTAGAAAATATAATTTTACATCTTTTGTTACCGAAAAACTTTTCTGTGAAACTGTACCGTTTACGATTTATGTGCCATTTAATGAACCTGTTTTTATTTTCTGGCCGATATATCTTGAAACATTCGATTAAAACATAAAACATATCTGTCCTGTACATTCTGTTATTCTGCCAAAAATATTATAAATTAATGAATTATGTATTAAATATTTATATATTAAATATATTAAATTGAACATTTACTTTATTTATAGTGGGGTATTAGACGATAAAAATCTGTTTTTGTAAGAAAGAAACGGATACTGAGTCTAATTAAGCCAACATTAGACGAGGCGAGAGTAAACATGTAAGCATGTTTAAGGAGCTTGAAACTTAACGGTGAATAGAATATATATATTTTCCGTATGTGAGAGTGTATAATATGTGTGTATTTGTGTTATTTGTAGACATTTCAGTAATTTTGTTTCATTTTAGAGTTCAAAAGAATTATACGGATGAAAGGTCAATCAAAGGTGCGCGTAAACAGAAGAGTCTAGCACAATTTCCACTACTGTCCACGTCTGCTGTAATCTAATATTTCAAGAGTTATCGGCCGCGAAATAAAAATCGGTTCATTGAATGGGCTTTAAATCGTAAACGGCACGTTTCACATAAAAAGCTTTTCGGCAAAAAAAAAATGCAAAATTGTATTTTGTACAATAATGACTTCAATAGTTTTTGCCTTAAAGTGCACATAGTTTCTGAGATATCGGCCAAAAACTTTAATTCAAGATGGCGCTTGAAGCTCACCCTGAATCTGTCAGCATTTTGTGATTTTAAGATCAGTAAGTGATCCTTAACCTCATTAAAAAGGAAATTTGGATCGGAAATTTATTGCAAAGTTGACCAAAAAAAACATTTTTTTTTGTACTGGCCTACTTATTGTACAAGTAGGTAGCATACCACAAAGATAGAAAGAGTTTATGACTTTTTTGCTCAACCATGCTATGCAATGGAAAATAATAAAACTATATACTTCCAAATGGTATTTATGAAAAATGCCTCAATATCTTAGGCCGGCTCCACACGTTGGACCCAACGCTCGTACCAACGTTGGACTGCAATTTCGGTTAGGCGTACACACGTAGGCTAATAAAGTAGTTGTGTCCCGTCAGGGCCAATGTGAAGATGTCCGATACAGAAATCGAAACTGCTCTGTGCGCTTTTATAGTACTGAGTGCACATTTGTATTTGTTACTGAGAAAAAATAAAAAGCCACGTCAAAGAAGATGGTGGATGACGACACATCATAAAACACGGAATCAGTGAGTAAAGATCTAGTTATACACTCCATTTTAAATATTCTAATAACATTAACAACAAACTAATAGAACTAAGCAAAGCGCCAACGTGTGGACAGATTGCAAACGTTGGCGCAGACTCCTTTGATGAAACCGACACGAGCCGACCAACTACCAACGCTTACTTCAACGTTGGGACCAATACCATTTTCTAGATTCACACGTTGGACAAATAGCGTTGGGGCCTATATTGGGGCCAACGTGTGGAGCCGGCGTTATGTATTAAATGTGAGCAACGGTAAGTTTGAAAGGTGTATTTTTTTAAAAAGGTGCAATTAGCTCAAATAATGGGCGCTCTCTTCCTGGTTTTAGCTTTCAGAGAGTTCTGGTAACCGTGTGCAAAAAAAAACACGTGACGAACTCGCTATAACATATTTATATAAATGTGATACAACCAAACGTCAATTATTTATTTATTGCTAGGTCTGTAAGACTATTTCACGTTCAGTAATACTCGTTTTGCAAAATAAGATGTTAATTTTCTAATTATTTTAACTCGATAAACGTCAAAAAATCTAAATCGATTTTACTCTACTCAAAAAGTCAGAGGTTTTTTGGTTTGAGGAAGTTTTGATAACTGTTACACACGAAATACAGCCGTTAGTATCATTTAAATAAAACTAGATAATTGCAATAAAAACTTCGTATTTGCCATGAATTATTAGAAACAATTAAATCACTTACCTACTATATAATTTTCAATGTTACCTAATTGTTTTTTTTTGTGTAGTTTAAGTATCTGTATGCAAAACTATTAGAATGGTTATATCGTAACATTATTTGTATTAATAGTCTTATGTTGCACATTATGTTAAGTTTCTTTAATGATTTATTCTTCCTCAGGGTTGTCCGGAAGAAATCGCTTTCTATTGTAATGCCGCCAGTTGTTTCACTGGTCTACTTTTTTAAAGTAGTGAACAATATCAGATGTTATAAATCAAAATAAAGGATTTTTTAAGAACGTTGTATTTTCTAAAAAACAAATTGAACTCAGCTTGCCATTGCAATTTACTATTTCCATATTTTATTATTTTCGACGTTCCCACATAAATTCTATGTAATATTATTGTTAAGCTTACACCAAATAGAAAATTAAATATGTTGTTTAACTGTTGTAGGTCGATCACTTGATCGTCATTTCGGCTGATATTAAGCGACGATGCGGTCTACGACGTAGCGTGCTTACCTAGAAGAAACCGATTCACTCTCGACTTGAAAACAATTTGTTTTAATTATAACAGAGAAATACTGAGCTAAAAATATATCGTTTTAATAAGAACGAAACTGCGCTTTACGTTAAAAAAATGCAAATTAATCGTACCGTTTTGATTGCGGTGAAATAATATCCGTCAGGGGTGGAGGCGAGACCCTAAACCAAACAAATGGCTCCTATTATTTCTCTCAATTTGTTCTAACAAGCAACTTAGAGTCAAAGGTTCGACGGAGCGAGGAACTCAATGGCCGTGAATTTTGTAATCTTCATTAATTACAACCGAAAGTTAACTTTCGCCCTTCTTCAGTTGTTTCTGTTAATTTTATTGAAGTTATTCAAAGTTATGTGCGGTGTTTACGATCATGGAGTGTTTCGAAGCGTCGTCTTCATAAAAGAAACGATGCCAGTGGAATCCTGCAATACTGGGAACTTTCGAACACTCCGCAGCGGTTCAACATCTAAAAACACCACCGTTTAGAATTCATTTTACTTAGATACGTAGTACATCATGTTTTTTTAAAGGCACAGAGTCAAACTAAAGTAAACTTACTGTAAGCATTATGAATGCCTTTGAAGCATATTTGACATACCTGAATGTCATATTCTTATATAAATACAGCATACTACTCACCGTACTCTGTGACAGGCACAGTTCCAGAGGGGGGATAATGGGGGTCATGAACCCCCCCCCCCCTTTAGGCTAGGTCCAGTACCTAGTTGAATCACTGTGAACCGCGTGACCTTTCCTGGAACCATGTGACCCCCTCCCCTTGGAGTCATAGCTGTATCTACCCTTGCTCAACGAGTACTGTTAGGCGGTAGACTCTCGGGTGGCTCCATGGCGATCAGAAGCCCCCCCCCAGGCTTGTGATCGCCATGAAACCACCGAGACCTTACCCTACGGTTGCCGTATGCCCTGCTAGTCAGGCCCATGGGGGGCCCGCGCAAGCTGGGGCTGCTAGATGTAATCCTTCTATCCTTCCTACTTATAATATTATAAATGTCAATGTATGGATGTTGGATGTTTGTTGCTCAATCACGTATGAACGTATGAACGGATCGGGCTGAAATTTGGAACACATATAGATTATAGTCTGGAAGAACACATAGGTTACTTTTTATCCCGGAAAAACAACGGGAGCAACGGGAACGGGAACTACGCGGGTAACTCCGCGAGGCGCTGCTAGTATAATATATTTGAGGACCAAAAATACATTTCGTAAGTAGTAATCAGAAGTCTTTCAGAGTAAGTGTTTGTAACTCTTTTAGCAGTCAACTCAAATTCCCCAAATACTCCTAAAAGTGTCAATTTATAAACTGAATTTTAGAATCTATGAAAAACATTCCCAACTACCTTACAAAGAAAAAAAGTTCCGTTTCGTTAAGCAATATGTTTGTGTCGCTCACTAGAGGTCGTTCGAACAAGCTTTCTTTGAAAAAATCTCTTATGGGTGTTTCCCCAAGTATCTACAAAGTCTGTGCAGAGATGACTTTATTATTTAACTTTTACACAAGATTTTATGTCAGTTATTAAAAAGTTTAGCTACTTTTGTAATAAACTGTTCTTGTTGACGGCAATTTTTCATAATTTACCAGTGTTTTAATCCAGCAACATTTTTTACAATTTATTTTTAATTGCGTCATAATGATAAAATGTAGTCTTTACATCTAACTACTGAGTTTTCAATTGTGATTTTGTGGAAATTATTACATTTATAAACAAACTAACGTTACTTTTGCCGGTTTTAAATATTGCGTGACATTTTTTCTCGCAATACTATCTAGTCCTAAATTAAGTTTTATAGTGAGAGTGACAGAACACTCTTTATTGTAACACAAACGATTTTATTTATAGTATAGAATTACGAGATGAGGAGTTCATGTGCCTGATGGTAAGCAATCTGCCATCGCATACCAACACAGGGACACGTAGCTATTAGAACATGAAGAGTCCAAATCATTACCTAGCACTGTACTGCGCTCGTCGCCCAGAGATCTATGTTTTTTTTTTTTATTTAATGTTTTATCTCTATGCCTTGTTACTTCTCTGGAAACATTGCCCTTCAAACCGGCACACAGTGATTTTTTTCATATTGCGGTAGGATAGCTTGCCAGGGTGTGGTACTTCCCCAGGTGAATTCTACAAATAGTCTTATCATTACAAAAACGTTAGAATAAAATACTTTTAAACTAGCACGGTCTTCTTGCTGAGAGCAATATCCTCCAGGCAGACATCAGCAGCAGATAGTCAAATACTCGTACGTTAGTTTAAAATAACCATACCTACTCGAGTACCTACCTACTGCAAAACTCCATTTGATGAAACATTTAAATTTAGAAATAGCATCATTTGAAATCACAAAACGCCTGGAACTGGGCAGTCATAGTTGAAGAAATTTTCATATAAATTAAGTGTATAAACTTCCTAACCGCCACTGCGAGAAAGCGACCGAGTAACTTCTGTGGAACATTTAAATTCACTACTGGTTCCTTTATGACGTCTCTCTGTTGTTACTTCACTTGCTCCATTCGTTATTATGAGCCGCCGTCTTGAGATTTTCATTTAAATGGAGCCGTGTTAATGTAGGTTTCAATTTGGTATTTTAATTTGAATGTGTTTGGTTTGATTCGGAGCATATTGGTGACCTTTAGTTATCTCCGTAGATAGAAGAAGAAGAAAAATAGAAACAAGTGCAGCTGGCCAAGTTTGCTACATCTCAATTGAGCATACTCTTAACAGCAATGGGTTAAAACTAAATGGATTATTGGGAAGACTGTGTTACCCAGACAGGGTTGTATAAGCTTGTTACGTTGTTCTTTTTTTCATCTTTAGGCTAAGAACTCATGGAGCGATTTTTACTCGCCACCGTCGCAGTTCCGGCCCACAGCTTCTGTAGAATGCAGATATAAATGTATTAGAAACCGGCCAAACGAGTGGGACTCGCGAACGAAGGGTCCCGTACTATTAGCAAATAAGCGGCGAAAATCTCTTTTATTGTACGGGAACCCCTTTAATTATTCATTTTACTTTAGATGTATATACCTAGAAAGAACACAAAACTAAATATTCTGTGAATAGTTAAAGCTTCTACCTGTCACCGTTATTAGTATCGAGCAAGAAACGGTAAAAAAACAAGTTTGTTGTATGGGAGCCCCCTTTAATGTTTATTTTATTTTATTTTTAGTATTTGTTGTTATAGCGGCAATAGAAAAACATCATCTGTAAAAAAATCAATGTTATAGCTATCATCGGTGATAGCTTGAGATACAGCCTGGTAACAGACGGAGGGACGGACGGACGGACAGCGAAGTTTCAGTAATAGGGTTCTGTTTTTACCATACCCTACCCTAAAAACAAAGCACAGATCACGACGCGTTTTACGCTCGCGTCGCAGGCCGCGGTCGCCCGCAGATGTAGCGAGTTGCGCGCTCTTCGGGCGATAATCAAAACTATAGTTCCGCCATCGCGGCGGGCGCGGGTGAAAATTGCTCCGTGAGTTCTTAGCCTTAGGATTACCTTGTAAAATTTTGTAAAGTTGATGTCAACATCAACAACATCAACAGCCCGCTAAATGTTCCCACTGCTGGGACACGGGGCCTTCTCTCGCAAGGAGAGAGTTAATTAAGGTCATAATCCACCACGCTGGCCCAGTGCGGGTTGGTGGATGACACATGACTCTCTCTCATAACTCTCTCCTTGCGAGAGAAGGCCCCGTGTCCCAGCAGTGGGAACGCTGGGACACGGGGCCTTCTCTCGCAAGGAGAGAGTTAATTAAGGTCATAATCTACCACGCTGGCCCAGTGCGGGTTGGTGGATGACACATGACTTCGAAAGATTCTAGGTACATGTCGGTTTCCTCACGATGTTTTCCTTCGCCGTTTTAAGTTAGCGGCATTCCGCACATGACTTCGAAAAGACAGTGGTGCGTGTGGGGTTTGAACCCGGGGTCTCTGGATCGGCAGGCGCCGTTCTCCCGACTAGACCAGCCGTAACTTACACTTAAAGTTGATGTGCTGCTGTTCAATGAACGGAAAAACGCATTAGCCTTATATAATCGGCACAGTTCTTAAATTCGTACTAAGTATTTGTTCATGTTCCCAGAGAAATTACACATGGCAAAGAGATTAATTTAGTAGTAGGGACTCTTTGAAGAGTCCACCACGGATTTTAAGAGCAACATCTCCAGTAAAATTACTGGGTATAGAGTTTAACATCTTTTAAATCTAAGCGCAGTGCTGTACAGTCCGCGAGGTATAAGCTGAGCTTTGCATTAGTGTGAGTGATCACCAAAAGTACAGTCAGACGCAGGACGCTGTGACCATGTTCTCTTAATAAGGTGTTTCTTCAAACCAGAAGTGCTGCCATCTGAATATGATTTTGATGAAGTGTGAGTGGTGTCAATATATGTTTCATCGGTATAAACGATAGGCCTGCCCTGAATACGGTATTCGGAAATTTTAAGTAAATAAGTTATACGTAGGTGACGGATCTCATGCTTTTCCATTAAAATTTTTCTGTTATTCTCTGTCCTTGACCATTTGAATCCTAAAAGAGATACTTCTTTTCGCAATGACCATATTGATCCTGGATAGTTAATGTCAGCTTGTCGTTTAAGAGTTTGTTGTCTGACTGTACTTTTGGTAATAGATGCGTATGCATGTGATCACTCACACTAATGCAAAGCTCAGCTTATACCTCGCGGACTGTACTAGGTAGTGATTTGGAGTCTTCATGTTCCAATAGCTGCGTTACTGTGCTTTTATGGGCAGGCATATTGCTTACCATCAGGCGGATGTTTTGCTTGTTTCGTCACTATACTAAATATTAAAAAAATCTTCTGTGTCGGGTGGACTTAATTTGGATAATGTGTATTTGGACTTAAAATTTAAAGTAATTGGGCGTCTCATCCCGTCACTCAATATTGTAAACATATACCTAAAAAAATCATTCGAGCTAAAAATTAGTAGCTACTATTTGAGTTTAGATCTGGAAATCCGGCCAACACCACCTTACTCACTGCTCGCGGCAACCCTAGCTGAGAACCACCCCACAGAGTACCTCCCAGGAAGGACAGTCGAGTTACTTGTGCAGTTTCCGTTAGTCACATTTTCGCAACAAGGTATTCACATTTCGAGGACTGGAAAGTTAGCGTTATCGCGTTTAAAATAGAACGACAAACACATCTAACTTTGTGATGCAAAATGGACACGACGCGACGGGACGGGCGGAACAAAAACCTTTACGTAGCACTGGCTTATTTTGATTCGCTTTTAGTGGTTTCCTATTGCCCATTTTGTTGACTTTCTACTGCGATTCGCACTTTTCACTAAGTAACGGAATCTAAATTAGAGGGCTTTCAATGAATTAAATCCCACTAATATTATAAATGTCAAGATATGGATGTTTGTTCTTCAATCACGTCTTAAATGTAAGAACGGGTCAGGCTGAGATTTGGAATACATGTAGATTATGGTTTGAAAGAATACATGGACTTTTTATCTCGGCAAAAATAACAGGAACGGGAACTACATGAGTAGTTGAGTAGAACCACGGGGCGCTGCTAGTTCTCCACTAAAATCGTATTTTCGTGTGAGTTGCATTGCTGTTTTTAATTCCTCTTTTATTTATAAGAGATGCGACTTGAGTAGTTAATTCGATAGACGATCGAGGTCATTTGAAGCCAACTGACATACATAGGTCCTGAAAATAAATTGAATAGCTTAACTTTTTTAGGATGGCTAGTTGCAATCTAAACATCTGATTGTAAAAAAATATAACCACGTATTATGATACATTATAAACTTCCTTCAGTCTCATTTCAAACAGAGAGATAGTAAAACAACACAGTTATAAAAGAAATCGTAAAAGCAAAAGACCAGTGTGTCTGCAATGCTAGCAAAAGTAGACGACAAAATATAGGTAACCTGCTTACGCAAATAAGCTTGAAAGCGCAGTGTTGGTGGGAACAATGTTTGTGTTTAATAATTTATCGCTTTGTCGAACAACGTGCACTCTGGTAAGCTCAACACTTGCTATGTATGAGCGTAACACCATCGCCGATGGTTTTACCAAAATTCAGCTGATGTAAATAGGCTTTGTACATCCCTGAATACATCTCTAACAACTATATTTGCGCTTCGAAATAAATAAACGCTTAACGGTGAAATGTTAGGGCTCCGCTTTTGTTTTAGAAACAAAAAAACAGTAAGCATTTGAGTAACTAAGTTTGTTATGTTTGAAATTTTTAAATGTGGTCAAAGTAAAATTCAATTTTACTAAACATTTTAGTATTTTTTTCTAAGCATAAAATGAAGCCTCTCGTTACTTCTCAATGTGACGACCACGTAAATTGTTATAATTTTGGCTGGTTATAGTCATTAGAAAGTACTGTTGGATAAGACAGTTTTTTTTGTCACGAAATAGTACCTTTTGTTATGGTAAATGAATAATATACATATTTCAACTTAAGATCTCAATAGGTTTGTATTGAAATGGTTCCCTAATTTTCTATATTAGCTGTCATTATTGGTATTGGGAAGTGGTAGACGTGTCCTAAAGTGTAGGTTGCGAATCGGTAACGTAGCATAAAGCATAGGTAAGACTACCTAAAACTCGATGACAATATACCTGAAGTTTAAGCAGCTACTGCAGAACAAAAGGTAAGGATAGGACCAAATGGTATCTTATGGAAGAAACCTTTGTCCAGCTGTGGCCTAGAATTGGCTGATGATGCAAAAAATTATTGGAATTAGTGACAAGCTAAGTCAAGTCTTTGAATGGATCATTTGCATCAATTTGGGTAGAAAGATATTGTAGAACTACTCCAAAAACCTGAAGCTTAAAATGCACGTGGCGTGCCGCGAATGAATTTGTTTAATACTTTATTACGAGCACATGTTGAAGTAATTTTAACATATTCAGAGAGAGTCGCGAACGCGTCCCGAACAGAGCTCCGTTATAAGTACCTACGAACAACTGTACAAATTGATTTATTGAAGTTGAGCGTGTTCAAGACTTGCGCCTGAGTACTCACAGTCCTTTGCGTTACACAGATAAAGTGGAAATAAAAAAGAAACTTCACAAACAGAAATCCCCTTGTCGCGAGATTTACGAGCCGACGCACCTCCGACGCAAATAACTTATGTACATGTAAATTTTATGTTTCGACGAATAAACAATTCTATTCACTAACTATAAGCCTTTTTATACTACCGTGGCATGTGTTCATGTGTTTTGTTTCGAGGTGTGATTTTCCCTTAAAACGGGGTTAACGATCGAACATTTCGAACAACATTAGCGATCAATTTTCGACTAATACAATTGGAAGCAACTTTTGGTTAAAACCAACAATTTGCTTTATGAAATCTGAATGTATAGCATCCAAGTAAATGTGATCATTTCCGTGATAATTATGTGGAGTCACGCGACGGTGGCTTTAGATATGATTCAGACAATAATGAACAAACTTTTCTTGAACGATAATTATTGGGATTAAAATACGTTCAATGACACTTGCAGCTTAGAGTTTCAGTACCTAGTGAGTTCTTGTAAATTTTATTTAAAAAAATACGAAATTGAGTGTACCACAATACCACGTGGTTGCCAATTGCATCCTTGAAAACTTAAGTTATTATCTGTAAGATGATCCGCCAAGCTGATAATTCTGACAAAATGTAGCTCCAATCACTTTTCAGTTTGATTTTGTGAAGGTAAAATTATACTACAGTTAATTATAATAATATGCCACTGGTTAAATAAAACTAACAATTTTATTTATTCCTAAATAAAAGCTGATGCTCAGTTGGGCAGCTTACAAGTGACGGCATAGTGATGTGTCTTATTATTTTATACCCTTCTATCATCCTACATAGGTCTCCTGGTGGTTCATATGACCCATAAATTTTGTTCACGGGCCTGTAGTCTATTACTATTACTTTTTTACGGTCCATGCAAAAACACAATTGTATATGTATATTTATTTTTAATATCAAGTTGTGATCTAAGATTAATTTATGTTTTGATCACATAACATTCTCAAAAATCTGTTGGTGGCCCTCAAATGCAAGTCTTCAACCGCCATCACATCAGAAACGAGCGATATAGTCATAATTGATTGGGAACTTTTAACATGGGCGCAATGTGGGAATCACTGTTGTTCACAAAATATACGCATATCTTCTTCTTCTGCTTCTTACTTTTCCTTATTCTATTGTTTGGGGCATGGTCACTTACTTCACTTATTAACGCCAAGTTTCATGGTTTTTCGTTTTCAATTCGGAGAAAGGCATGTGATATATGAGTTAAATAATGTAATTTATTTATTTATTAGAGCAGGGCTAATAATACATACAAGCATTAGGCCTTACGACTACAACCAATAACTATGTATGTCCAAAGGGAAAGAAAGAAGATAAACTTTTGCCCAACGTTGGGATAATTTGGGCCTGTAACAATAATAACAAAATAATTAATAACTATTAATAATATAAATATTAGCACCGATAAATCATTAACCCTGAGGATACAAAAATGCTTATAGCAAATCAGATATACTATTTGAACTGCTGTTAAAGTGAATTCCGATGTAGTTCTGACGTGATGTTTATTCACTAAATTAACATCCCGCGAATGCAAGCACAATTTAAGCGCTATTTTCCGGCGTTTCTGTTTGTCAATTAAAATATTTGGAATCATGAAATCATTTCGGTTGCATTTTATTTGATTACTCTGACCATCGCAAAAATTATGGATTGTATTCGGTAAATCCATTTCATTATTTTTCTGTCATGTGGCAATTTAAAAGGTTGTATTGAAAATAGTTTTTTTACAAGGATATGGATATGGAATTTATTTAGCTTTGGTATGAGTTTATTGATTCGTGATAGCATTTTAAAATAAGTGAATTCCACAAAGTACTACTTTTCAATTAAGTAGTAAAATATAACGTTAATGTTATAAATATATGTGATATATCAATTCTCGTTAAAATTAAATTAAATAAAAGCTGTGAATTTTCCTCACCTGTTTTCTGATTTAGAGATACATTATTTTTTATTATGAGGTTGGTTGAAAGATATTGCTGTCAGTGATAAGGCTCGAAAGTTTGCACTAATTTTATAGTCCATTGTTAATTATTTCGTTGTGGTTATTTTTTTCTTCTTTTTCTCTAATGTTTGTCTGGTCTTATACTTACCTATAAATTTAATATTAATTACCATGAAAAGTGCGTAGCGTAGTTTATAACTAAAAATATAATTATTTTATTACTGTCATTATTATTATCAAATAATGTTTATCTTAGCAATTTTCCAGAAAAGTTATAAATTCAAAGTTCTACTTTTGCGGACGGTATTGTTGCATCATTACATTGATTGAGGCCTAGCTTGGGTTGACTGAATTTAATGATTAAATCATTGATTACTTTGATGAGCACTATTTGTAAACGAAAACAAATTTTCAGATCATTTTTATTCTTAATATTAATGCTATCAGTACCTAAACTAGGTTTCTTCCGTTGGTCTTGAGAACCTGTGTTATCTATCCCTATAACCCTTTATCCATTTAGAGACATTTCGGTAACACTTAGAATAAATAGTTTAATTAGATACTTTTCCTTATAATTTAGATTTCCTATTAAATTATGTATTGACAATACGTAAAGTCGCAGAAAAGAATCACGGATTAGTTACTTTTAACTCCGAGCGAATAAAAATGGTTCGAGTTCAAAGGTGGCTTGTGCAACTATTTGTGAAGCTTGTCACGCGTTCACACGGGCGGATTGTTTGCGAGGCGCGGGCATTCCACGCTCGCGTATTGTCGCCTTTATTCCTTCCGGATACGGAACATACGTGGAATTATTCTTATGATAATGGAATGGAACGAGCAATCTTTATGAAGTTGTTTCGTGTATAAAATAACTGTATTGGTCAGTATCACGGCTGGAGAAATTTACTCAGTTTTAGTTTGAAATTATTCAGTTGTTGTTGCTGTTGGACAATTCACACAACACTAACTAGCCCAAGACCAAACAAAGCTTGTAGTATGGGAGTTAGATAGCCATTATTATACTTATATATTCAGTTGTAGTATTGTACTTGCTGAAAATTTGAAAACATGATATGAGACTTAGTTAAAATAACCATAAAATTTGCTGCGTTATCGATGGTGAACACCAGAACAATTAAAAAAAAGGTAGTGGAAGTCAGTAATGTTATAAACTAGCAGCGCTCCTCGGTTTTACCCACGCAGTGCCCTTTTCCGTTATTTCCGCTTAATGCCTAAGTGTTATTCCATGCTATCATCTCGTTTATGTTATAGCATGGAATAACATATTTTAAATTTCAACCCGATCCATTCAGGCGTTCCCACGTGATTGCGCAACAAACCTAAACTAAGACCATAAATCCAAACTTTCGCATTTATAATCTTACTAGGATGTGAATATTTTGATGTTTGTTACTAAATTACTTCGAAACGGCTGAACGGATTGAATAGAAATTTGGAGTTACACATTTTTGAGTAAAATACGGAGTTAGATGATAGCTTAGGATAGATAGCTACTTTTTATTACGGGAAAATAACAGGAACGGGAACTTCGCGGGTAAAACCACGAAGCACTGCTAGTCTCTCATTAGTCCAGCCCATAGTCCATGATCCCTCACGTGGTTGCCCAATTGCGGGTTAGTGAATGTTTTACACTTCAAACTCAGTGAGATGCGTGCATTATCATAATATTTGGTGCGATATTTCACGCAATCACAAATAATATCGATAAAACTATTCTTAATCTATTCTTCAATTTTATGCAAAGGGTATCCTCGAAATATGTAAAACGTTTTTTAGAGTGTGCGTTCTATACTATCAGACGAGGCTTACTCGAACAGTGTATCACAAAGTTAGCACACATTTTGCGAAACGTCAACACAAACCAAATGTGTAAATGAAAACACAATTTCCAAGTAAATATTTGTACACATGAAGTGTCGGCGCTGAGTGGAATAGATTTATCGTGCGCAATCACAGATCACGTGTTGGTATTCAGTTCGAGCCCGGATCTCCGTATGGACTGAATTATTTACACTTGCGTTACAGCCGACAACGGGCGAAAATATTCTGACTGAATTAAAGGTGAAGAAGAAAAAACACTTTTAGTTTTTTTTTTGCCGTATATTTTGCTGCTTTTGAATGATCGCCTTTATCATGACATCCATTATTCAAATTTAGTGATTTTAAGCCCTTTGTGTAGGCTAAGTGTTGGCGATCGACACATACATAGATAGTACTGTTTTTAGTATGTTTTATAATTAATGCGGTAAAATTGTAATTTTGATAAAATACGTGTAACTGTTAGGTAAATTACGTTTATTTAGGTAGAAATAGGTAGGGCACACCTAATAAACATTGATTTGGTTTAGTTTATTTGGAAATATAGGTAGGGTGTCAAGTTATTTACCCAACTTTAGGCAAAATTTGGAAAATATTACAGTTTTTAGGAAATAAGCGAATTGTAAGCTAAGGTATCCCCCAGGTAGTTATGTTCGTTTATAGACCTGGTCGTGGGCTACATTTCGAGTGGTCATTCGTTAGCCTACGACCAGGAATGGAAAAGTTATGGTTTAAAAAGTGTTTATTCCATAGTGAAAATGAACCGAAAAGAGGGCTCAAAATACGGGGCTCTCTTTTAGGTAAAGGTAAGGGGGTACCTTAGCGATCTCGATTTTGTTCGGAGCATGCTCTTCTCAGCGGCTCCAGTACAAGAAAGAAAACGAAGAAAAATAAAAGGAAGGCTCAAGCAACACCAGCGTTTCACTACCCCGCTCCCTACTCCCCTTCAAGGTCCGCCCAAGAGGATCTCGTCGAGCGAACGTCGGGATCACGTCGAGTTATCGTCGGGCCCACGTCGTGTCAGCGCCGAGTCGTCGCCAAGGGCACGTCGGGTGTCACTTCAGTGGTCACGTCGGGGGTCACGTCGGTGGTCGTCGGTGGTCGTCGGTGGTCACGCCGGTGGTCACGCCGGGGGTCACGCCGGTGGTCACGCTGGTGGTCACGCCGGTGGTCACGTCGGTGGTCACGTCGGTGGTCACGTCGGTGGTCACGTCGGTGGTCACGCCGGTGGTCACGCTGGTGGTCACGTCGGTGGTCACGCTGGTGGTCACGCCGGTGGTCACGCCGGTGGTCACGTCGGTGGTCACGCTGGTGGTCACGCCGGTGGTCACGTTGGGGGTCACGCCGGGGATCACACCAGAAGACAAGGTCAAGTCAAGATCACCCAAGGTCAAGTTCACATCCAGGACGAATTCGAGGATTGTCCCACAGCGGTCGCAAAGTGAACCCAGGGACGAGTCTACCAGCGCCCGTCGGAACGAGAGGGCACGTACTCAAGAGACCTACTTACAACAGGTCTCTCCCCCTTTCGCTGCCGGCAGACCAGGCTCGTCAAACGCATAGCGGTCGGTCACATACGGCCGGTCCGCAACAGCTGGTCCTTCGAGCCGGATTCACGCCGTAGCGACCATCGTGGGACTTCGACGAGGAAGTGAAGACTTGCAGACATCTGCGCTTCGACAACGGACGAGGTGATCAAGAAACGAAGATCAAGATGCCCGTTACTAGAAGCCAGAAGGGAGGTGATCGGCAAGAACGCACGCCGACTGAGAGAGCATCACGTGGCACCCCAATGGAGTCCGGTACGACATCCGGTACCAGAACAGAAGATACCTTCCCGTCTGGGACGTCGTTCGAGACTACGATGAGGGCCACAACCGAGGAAGCCAGAACACTGGTGGGAAGCACAAGTTCGAAGATCTCCGAGAGGCTACAGAAAACAAAGGCACCGTCTGTAGCGTCAACAGCCAGAAGAAGGAAAGAGATGGAAGCACGTGTGGAATTAGCTCAACGGAAGCTGGAAGAAGCACGGGCTGCGGCAGGGTTGGCAAAAGTAAAACTAGAGATGCTTCAACTGGAAGAAGACGACGACGACTCTGTGATCAGCGTGCCAGTAAACCGGGAAGAGATGGTGCAGAATTGGATCAGCGATTCGACGGAAAGGCTGCCAGGGAAAGTGTCAGAACCGGAGAAGCCCGGCAAAGCACAGGCAGCCACGAAAATCACTGAAGCTTCTGCTGACATCAAGGACATCGCTGAAGCGCTACGAGACGTCGTCAAGTTGTCAACGAGAAATGTAGCAGCACCTAGCTACATGTTCGATCTCCCACAGTTCGATGGGAACGCTAGCGAGTGGCTAGCCTTCAAGAGGGCATACGAAGATACGGCTGAGAACTTCTCTCCAATCCAGAACATGATAAGGCTGAGGAAGTCCATCAGGGGTGCAGCGCAAGAGTCGGTCAAATGTCTATTGTATTCGGACAATACACCTGAAGACATCTTGGAAGCTCTGCGTCGGCAATACGGAAGACCAGATGGACTAGTGCTGGCGGAGATGGAAAAACTGAAGAGGCTGCCAAAGATGACGGACATTGCTCAAGACGTGTGCGATTTTGCATGTCGAGTGAGCAACATCGTGGCAACAGTAAAGAGTCTGAAGAAGCCTCAGTATCTCCAGTCGCCGGAAATGCTCAAGACGATAGTGGACAAGATGCCTGCGGTCATACGGTTCCGGTGGTTTGACTTTACGGCTGACACGGAAAATCCTGACTTGTTACAGCTGAGCAAGTTCCTGAACAGGGAGGCAGACCGGTGCAGTCAGTATGCACTACAAGAAGCTGTAACAAGAAGCCAAGGATGGAAGAGAGAAGTCACCCATGCCACTGTGGAACAAAGGGAAGATAAGGAAAATTGTCCACACTGTCAAGGAAACCATCGCCTGCACCAATGTAAGAAGTTTACGGAAGCCTCGATCAAGGAACGCTGGAAGATCGCCACTAGTAGCAAGCTATGCTTCAAATGCTTGCAAGGTCGACACCGGAAGCAAGACTGCCAGAAGCCAGGATGCGGAGTATGCAGAAGATGGCACCATGAGCTTCTACATGAAGATCTAGAACCTGAAGCTACACACGAGAAAGAAGTAACCAACAACGTGCTCCAGGTCAACACGGCGAAAACCAAGAAGGCATACTTGAAAATGGTACCAGTGGAAATTTACGGGCCAAAAGGAAGCACCAAGGTTTTGGCTCTGTTAGACGAAGGTTCAACGGTGACACTGGTGGACTCATCCGTAGCCGAACAACTGGGGCTACAGGGACCTCGAGAGCAACTTACCATAGAAACAGTCGGAGGGAAGTTGCTATCGAACAAGAGATCCATGAAACTCAACATGAAAGTTCGAGGAGTTCATCAGACACGGAGAAGGACTGTCACCGGGGCAAGAACCATGGGCGAACTTCACCTGACACCTCAAGCAGTAGACAAAGAGAAGGTCAAGCTGTACCCTCACTTGCAAAAGATGGCGGATCAACTTTGCTACGAGGAAGAGCGGCCGAAGGTTCTCATCGGGCAAGACAACTGGGAGTTGATTGTCTCCAGGGGAACGCGGAAAGGGAAGAGAAACCAGCCCGTCGCATCCCTCACATACTTAGGGTGGGTGCTACACGGATGCGACTCTGGGGCAACGAAACCTGACGACATTGTTACCTGCGGGCATGTCTTCGCCCGAGAAGAACAAATGTCAAATTTGAAGTCTACGGTGAACCAGTTTAAAGCCAAAGAGAAGAAGCTGGACAAGGACGACAGCTGTAAGAAAAGGGATCCTGCGTGGAGAAGACCTTCAAGGAAAAAGAAGAAGATAAAGTCCCAAGATAACTCGATGAAAGAAGTCACAGAGAAGGTTCTTCGAACAATAGGCCAGAAAGAGTGCTACAGGCAAGATATCACTGCGCTCACGAAGGGGAGGCCCCCTGAGACATACAAGTTAAAGAAGATCGTCGCGATGACAGCCGAGGACCTGCCAAACGAAAGGCATCGCTTCAGAGAAACGCCTTCATCGAGAACGGCTGTCGACTACCTTGGCCTTACTGTTGTCAAGGTGGGTCGACGGCGCAAGAAGCGAAGGAGAGCCTTATTTCGGCGAGAAGACTGCCTGCCGCACCTACACTGTGGCGATGCAGTCCTCGCTGAGGGTTCCACGCTGCGCAGAGGAATATCACCGAGAGGCAACGACGTCCGCGCCTACACCGGACCAGATGGCAGAACACGGGACATCGAGCTCCGCACGAATGGCGGAATTCTACGGCGGCCAACCTCTAAGGCCGTGCTGTTGATGACTCCGTGGAGCGGTGACGGCGGCGGTCCCAGACGTCGAGCCATCGAGCGACGGCAGTGTCGAGACGATGAGCTACGGGCTTCCGACCGGTGAGATCGCCGAGCCAGAAGATGGTGCTGGCGCACGAAGGGGAGGATGTTGGCGATCGACACATACATAGATAGTACTGTTTTTAGTATGTTTTATAATTAATGCGGTAAAATTGTAATTTTGATAAAATACGTGTAACTGTTAGGTAAATTACGTTTATTTAGGTAGAAATAGGTAGGGCACACCTAATAAACATTGATTTGGTTTAGTTTATTTGGAAATATAGGTAGGGTGTCAAGTTATTTACCCAACTTTAGGCAAAATTTGGAAAATATTACAGTTTTTAGGAAATAAGCGAATTGTAAGCTAAGGTATCCCCCAGGTAGTTATGTTCGTTTATAGTACTGGTCGTGGGCTACATTTCGAGTGGTCATTCGTTAGCCTACGACCAGGAATGGAAAAGTTATGGTTTAAAAAGTGTTTATTCCATAGTGAAAATGAACCGAAAAGAGGGCTCAAAATACGGGGCTCTCTTTTAGGTAAAGGTAAGGGGGTACCTTAGCGATCTCGATTTTGTTCGGAGCATGCTCTTCTCAGCGGCTCCAGTACAAGAAAGAAAACGAAGAAAAATAAAAGGAAGGCTCAAGCAACACCAGCGTTTCACTACCCCGCTCCCTACTCCCCTTCAAGGTCCGCCCAAGAGGATCTCGTCGAGCGAACGTCGGGATCACGTCGAGTTATCGTCGGGCCCACGTCGTGTCAGCGCCGAGTCGTCGCCAAGGGCACGTCGGGTGTCACTTCAGTGGTCACGTCGGGGGTCACGTCGGTGGTCGTCGGTGGTCGTCGGTGGTCACGCCGGTGGTCACGTCGGTGGTCACGCCGGTGGTCACGCTGGTGGTCACGTCGGTGGTCACGCTGGTGGTCACGCCGGTGGTCACGCCGGTGGTCACGCCGGTGGTCACGTCGGTGGTCACGCTGGTGGTCACGCCGGTGGTCACGTTGGGGGTCACGCCGGGGATCACACCAGAAGACAAGGTCAAGTCAAGATCACCCAAGGTCAAGTTCACATCCAGGACGAATTCGAGGATTGTCCCACAGCGGTCGCAAAGTGAACCCAGGGACGAGTCTACCAGCGCCCGTCGGAACGAGAGGGCACGTACTCAAGAGACCTACTTACAACAGGTCTCTCCCCCTTTCGCTGCCGGCAGACCAGGCTCGTCAAACGCATAGCGGTCGGTCACATACGGCCGGTCCGCAACACTAAGAGTAAAATCTGTTATTGGTTATCTATATAAATACATGAATGGTCTATGGATAATTCAGGTGTGCTTAGTGTAAGTAGTTGTTAGGTATGTAGCGTAGTGTAGTTCTCATTGTATTTTAGTTTTATTAATAAAGGCTCTGCCCCCATTAAAAAAATACATGAAACAAACATTTACCCTTTTTACGAAAATTGCGCGGACAAAGGAGTGTGACACGCACATTTAAGCGGAAAATGAGTTCAGAAAGCTAATATTCATTGTATAATAAAAAAAATATACCGGCTGAATTGAAAACCTCGTCCTGTTTGAACTGGTTTAAAAATAACATTATTTTAAAAAACCCGACTGTGAAAATCAACAAGTAAAAAAACATTATTTACTTACTATTCTCTAACGATATCTTAATTATTGTCAAATTCCATCCAGCCGTTTCGAAGATACGCGGGCTTAAAGAAATTTACAAACATACAAGATACGCGCGAATAACATAAATAGAACCCTTCTTTCTTTAAAGTTACGGCTGGTCTAGTCGGGAGAACGGCGCCTGCCGATCCGGAGACCCCGGGTTCAAACCCCACACGCACCACTGTCTTTTCGAAGTCATGTGCGTAATGCCGCTAACTTAAAACGGTGAAGGAAAACATCGTGAGGAAACCGACATGTACCTAGAATCTTTCGAAGTCACGTGTCATCCACCAACCCGCACTGGGCCAGCGTGGTGGATTATGGCCTTAACTCTCTCCTTGCGAGAGAAGGCACCGAGTCCCAGCAGTGGGAACGTTAAGTGGGCTGTTGATGATGATGATGAACCCTTCTTTCGGTCTGCTAATAACATAATATCGATAAAAACCATTACAGACACTGTCATGAGGCACACTCTCGTAAATAATACCGTTTTGTTTATTGTAAATTTTGTGGTCAAATTGAGAATAGATTTGTATTGCTTGATGGTCGGATTTTGTCCACTTAGCGCCCACTAGTATTTATAGACCTATAAGTATTGAAAATACATTAATAAAACTTTCATGTTGATTAAATGGTAAAACAAAAAAAATGTAGGCACTTCAATAAAAAAATCTACAGGTTTCAGGTTTTTTTGTATGTGCGGAACGAACTAAACGTGTGACTAATGATCCAGAACATGCCAGCATAACAGCATAGCGCCACGTAGCTATTTCAAAACAAAATGTTTTTTTCTGGCAATTAAATCTTTTCAGGGTAATAACTAGCAAAAATAAAATATTAAATTAAATTTATTCAATTTATGAGTATTTGGAAATAGAGGAATTTAATCTTGATAAAACATACATGTATCCTAACTCCTTATTGTACCTACTCCTAATAATGAATGCTCCTCTCTCCTATTCTTGCATCAGTCAGCAGAGTCCAAAAAAACGTTCTAGTTTTTAGTAAGATTACATCTTTGCTAATACTACATCAATGTAATAAACACAACGAAATAAAATTAATTAAAATAGGCCCTAAAGCCGCAATTTTAACATAATATATTCAAAACCATCAGCGCCTCGCGGTTTTACCGTCGTGATTCCTGTTCCCGTTATTTTCCAGAATAAAAAGTATAGACCCTATGTGCTATTGCAGACTATAATCTACCTGTGTTCCAAATTTCAACCTGATCCAGTCAGACGTTCCGATGTGATTGAGCAACAAACATCCGAACATCTAAACTTTCACGTTACGATTCTTTAAAGCAATATTTATACAAAACCAATTAAATATTGCTAGACGTCTAGTTATGATGTCCTTCATCGCAGCGCAAAGCCCGAAGTGAGCAAGTTTTCGCAGAGTGTATGAGTGAGTGAAGTAGACAACTTGGTCGGAACTTGCTTCAAGTGCTGTAAGTAAAGCGTCTGCGGCGCGTTCGCGTATTACTGCCAAGCGATTTCACAATCTTTACGCGATGAGCTGACTTCGGCAGCTTTGGCCATAGTTCCAAAACAAGTTCTCCATTATTTGATTTTCTTCGACAAAACAAAAACTGACTTCTAAGTTTGAACTTGAAATTGAACTAAGACAGTCGTCTACATTTCATAATTCGTGTAAAATAAACTAAGCCATCGTTGATATTTATTAAAATCTACATCGATTGCGATAAGAGTTACGTATATGGGACCGACCACCTCTGAAATATACCTAATGTAGGTACTATTTGTTTCTAGTTTTTCATCACTAGGTACTGGGTTTACGGAAACATCGTCAGAAAACTGGCATGTTCCGAGAAAGACATTTTTGAGGACGAAACTTAAACGTTAATCCGCATCTACATACATAGTTAGCGCGGTGGATGTTTTCTTTTTATTGGTAGACATTTCACACAACACCCTCTAGCCTCCAACTAAGCAAAGCTTGTACTATGGGATCCAAATAGTATAGTAGTACCTACTTATAATAATAATTTTGAGCAATTATATATATATATATATATATATATATATATATATATATATATATATATATATATATATATATATATATATTTTTTTTTATTTGATTTAAACACTCCACAGACTCCGGGGTCCGTGACTTTTGTCATTACATTAATCTTTTTTTATTTACATAGTTCTTGGATTAGGAGAAGAAGAGGAAAATAAGGGGGGGAGTAGGGGGGTGGTGAACATTTTAAGCGTAATTCTAAAGCTAGTCAGTCCGATTTCGTCTGTTGAGCCGATCACTACCGGTTGGGATTCCGATAGTAATCGACTCGACATCGTCTTTTGCCTAAGCCGCCTCCTCCTGGCCCAGAGCCTCCACTCCAGCCGCATTTCTGTCTCTAATGTGAAGGGTCAGGTCCTTATCTCAGAAAATTAAAAGCGTTTGCTTCAATGTGTAATGCTTTTAATTAGATGTAATACAAATCGCTTGTAACTTCAAATACATTTTATTACTTATATTAAAAAGTTCTAGATATTCATTTTGACATAACAACATAACGGGGCATAGATAATCAAATGAATATCACACGGATTATAAATACGGTAAGGTAACATGAAATAGCTCTAAAGAGTTTATAACCCTTACAGTTCGGCCATCCTCTCAAGGTGAGTCCTCTCACCATTCTAAATCAAAATTTCAAACAAAAGAAAAATAATAAATAGAAATATAACTGATAAAGTAACGTACATTCTAAAGTAATAGTTAATTGATACTATATAATACTAGAACTAGAAGTGGCAAGACCAAACGAGGTCTTCCAAATGTGAATAAAGGTCACATTATAAGATAAATAAGATAAAATAATTTTCGGAACTTGCAATCAGATCTCTCATTTGGTTCAAATTCGCGTCTTTAACAATATCGTTCAAATTAACATATATCATTAAGTTCCAATGAACATCTCTAATTAAGTTCAAATTAACATTTCTTACCCATTTCAAATTAACATCTTTAATTAAATTCAAATAAACATTTCTGATCAAGTTCAAATTCACATTTCTAATCTAGTTCAATTCATATTTCTTATCTAGTTCAAATTCGAAATCTCAATCTCGCATAGTCTGCTATGATCTGCGATCATCTGTGCGGCATTGGTTACCCAATACCATTCGATTTCTGCACTGATCGCTCATAGCCTATGGTCGCATCATTTCTTAAGTCTAAGAATCTGAAACAACTTTATTAGGATTAACGAACCGTATCGTGATCGTAATCACGTTGATTAGTCACAAATATCATTCTTATCTAGTTCAAATTCGAAATCTCAATCTCGCATAGTCTGCTATGATCTGCGATCATCTGTGCGGCATTGGTTACCCAATACCATTCGATTTCTGCACTGATCGCTCATAGCCTATGCTCACATCATTTCTTAAGTCTAAGAATCTGAAACAACTTTATTAGGGTTAATGAACCGTATCGTGATCGTAATCACCTTGATTAGTCACAAATATCATTATCATGCTCAATGCTCATGTCATAAATTTATAGAATACATACGTCATACATAGATATTGTAGCTTTATCATTCAATTAAATCTTAACAAATTTTAACTGAATAATACCACAAAACATTATCATTGTTTTCAAAAATCAACCTATTGCATCAGAACTGTCGCCGTCTAAATCGCTTTCACTGGCCTCGCTATCACATTGTTTAAAATGAAGCCAAGAGTAAATTTTGTGTATTGCAACAACGTTTTCATACTTTTTATTGCCTTTTCTACTAAGAGGAGTATCTTCTACAAGAAATCTATCATGTGTTAAGATTCTCATGATACGGTAAGGACCGTGATATTTGGCTGCTAACTTTTTAGGTTTGCCTGCATGATCTTTGTCAACAACGGTTCGTTCTATTCTTACTAGATCACCTTCGCTGTAAATTTTCGCTTTCTTTCGGTGCTTGTCAAATTATTTTTTTTCGCAGCTTCTTGCGAATTTTATTAATTCGCAAGAAGCTGTTTGTTAAATTTATTAATTGATTGTGACCTTAGCTGCATTAAATCGTCACCACTAATGCGAGTAGACGTTTCAATAAGAATGTCGCTAAGTACGTTTTCTGTAGGGCTAACTAATCGGCACCCAAATAACAATTCGGATGGACTTTTGCCTGTTGATTTATTTAAGGTAGTATTCAGCCCAAGTTGTATATCCCCAATGTACCTATCCCAAGTATTATCATTGCTATTATGACATTTAGCAGACAATGCTTCTAAAATGGTTCGATTAAATCGTTCTACCTGCCCATTGGCTCTTGGAGTCGCTACGGCGTTAAGTACGTGCTTAATATTTAGTTTACCAGTGAACTCTTTAAACTTTTTACTCGTAAAGCAAGAGCCTCGATCTGTGATCAATCGTGATGATACACCAAAGTAGGTGAATTGTTCTTTAAGTGCCTTAATAACATCCATGGCTTTTGTATCACGTACTGGTCGAATGTTGATATACTTTGTAAACGCATCTATAATTACTAGTAAATACGAGTTACCCCTCTTTGAGCGTATAAATGACCCTAAGTGGTCTGCGTGAATAGTGTGAAATGGTATTTCAATCTTCGGAATAGGGTGGAGCATCCCTTCTTTTGGTCTACCTGGTGTTTTATGGTGCGCGCACTCCAAACAAGCAGCCACATACTTCTTGGTAAACCGTCGCATTTTAGGAAACCAATATGTAGCTTGTAAACGGTTTAAAGTTTTCTCAAATCCGAAGTGACCCACATCGTCGTGGTTCATTCTCAACACCTGCCACCTTATGCCACGCGGCACTGCCCAACGTAAACCTTTCTCTTCTTTTCGGTAAACATGTTCTCCCTTAAGTTGGTAATTATTCCTAATATCAGCTGCGTACTTAGTTTCGTTATCTAGTAAAATTTGTTTAAGACGTTTTATTTCATCATCATTTTCTTGTACAGTTACTATCCAATCCTTAATGTTTATATTCAGTACGTCAATAACATGTGTTTCATCATGTGGATCCAGCTCCGTTACAGGATTACGACTTAAGGCATAAACGTGTGCCATACGTGCACCAGGTCTGTTTTCTTCTTAACAAGTAAGATGGGGCTTGCGTAAGCTGAGTTAGATTCACACACTATGTCTGCGTCAATCATTTCCTTTACCATTGTTCGTACCATCTCACGTTTAGGGTACGCTAATCTGTAAGAACGATACACAACCGGTTTGAAGTCGTTCACTTCGATTTCCATTTGAACTATATTTGTAAAACCTAAGTCTTTTAAACTGTTTGAAAAACATATCTCGAATGATTTCACTAGCGTTTTCAATTGTTCAATCTGAACTTTCGTCAATTCTGTTCCAATATTTAAATCTAAGTTTACACTTTTATCATGAAAGTTAAGTAGATTAACGTTGAAACATTTCTTTATTGCCATTGGGCGGGTTATTAAAGCACCTTTTTGTAAAATTACAGAATTCGTACTAACATTTTGTATTAATATACCACCTTGACCATTTTCGAAGCTGTATTCACCTGGCAATAAATAAAATTCGTTGTCGGGTATTCCTCTCAGAGACCCCCTTATGTAAACAGAACCTGAGTAACCGTTACTACACTCGACGGGTATCACAGTCAGTTGTTGAGCAGGGGCTGAAATATCACGTTTCAAAACTAGTTCAAGTTTCATAGAAAAATCCTTCGTGAATGTTAAACATTCGTTCGTTTTTACTACAATAATACCAGGCGTTTCTGTGAAACTATGACCAATCAACACAGGGTATTTCATCACACTATCTTCAACAATAAAAAATTCTATATTCTCAACTACATCTTGTATTTTTATTTCTACCTTCGCTACACCCAAAGGCATAACAATATTACCACCTAATCTTCTCATTACCGGTAGTTTATTATTATCACTAGACCAAACGATACCTAACCTTTTGGCTTCACTGTACCTCAGTAAAGAGCATTGACTACCTAAATCAACATAGCCATTAATAATTGATCCTTCTAGTCACAATTGCACCATAAATTTGTCATTCGTGTTTTCGGTTTCGACTTGCATTATGGATTTCTCTAGGACGGGATTTATGTTGGTTCGAGAATCAGAAGGTAGTCTTGAACAATTAATCGTCGTATGACCTAGTCTATGACATATATTACATTTGAGTATTGTTTTTCGGCATTTAAAACTGTAATGTGCAACTTCATTGCAATTGTAACATTTCCCCGACACGTTGGAAGTAATTTTATTATAATAATAAAGTTCAAGAGGTTCGTTAAATCTTACCTGCTTTGACAGCATTTCTGTTAATAGTTCGGCAAAATTCGTCACTGCTAGGAAATTAATCAACAAGCTTGAGTTTCCACTCCTTCCAAGTAAACGCCATAGATGGCAATGCCTGGTACCATTCTCTAGCTATCCCTGACAATTTTGGTAATGCATAATGTATAATTTGGGCATCGCCCCAATTATACAGTTTCGCACATTCTTCTACCTTACTTATCCATATTTGTATGGTTTGACCTTTGACCATAGGGTCGAATTCTGGAAGAACGTTACCTAGCATCGGAAATTTGTTCCCTACAGATCGGCTACTATTTAGGGTTTTAACTAACTCAGTGAAAAATATCTGTGTACTATTGTTTAGATTACCTGAATCATCCTGAAGTACGGTATCTGCATGGCACCTTGGTTGCTGATGCTGGTTACTACGGTGTCGTTGGCTCCGACTTACACCACCGTCACTCCGCTCGCGGCTGGAACTTGATCTTACGCAGCGACTCCCCTCGCGGCTTCTAATCCGGTCCTGGCCGCAACTCCGCTCGTGACCGCGACTCCGCTCGTGACCGCGACTCCGCTCGTGACCGCAACTCCGCTCGTGACCGCGACTCCGCTCGTGACCGCAACTCCGCTCGTGACCGCGACTCCGCTCGCGACCGTAACTCCGCTCGTGACTGCGACTCCGCTCGCGACCGCAACTCCGCTCGTGACCGCGACTCCGCTCGTGACCGCGAATCCAGTCGTGACCGCAACTCCGCTCGCGACCGCAACTCCGCTCGTGACCGCGACTCAAACTTCTTCTTCGGTGGCGAGACAATCTGTCACGTCGCTCTCAGGAACGACTTATCTGGCAGCTATACGTCGATGAAGTTGCTGATGATGACTTCTTCCGTTTAGATTTCCGTAAGGGCTTTCGGCGGTGATGAGCTGTCTTGTCACTCGAAGTACTCTTTATTCCATTCCTTGCGCGTTTATGACTTTGACGTCGAATTTCTGCAGAAATACTTATTGATCGTTTTCTACTTCTGCGATGTACGTTGTTTTCCTTATAATGTGGGACGGCAGTAGTTACGTGTGCTCCGACAACTGATCGCGGATAGCTTGGCGTTCCGTCAGTGGTTCTGCTTCTACAGCGTATTGGATGGTCTTCGATGATACTGCCTGTGTGAACTTGTTATCACGTACAAATCTAGCAAATAGTGGGCTTGGAAGTACTATCCCACTTCTGAGATGAAGGGTCAGGTCCTTATCTCAGAAAATTAAAAGCGTTTGCTTCAATGTGTAATGCTTTTAATTAGATGTAATACAAATCGCTTGTAACTTCAAATACATTTTATTACTTATATTAAAAAGTACTAGATATTCATTTTGACATAACAACATAACGGGGCATAGATAATCAAATGAATATCACACGGATTATAAATACGGTAAGGTAACATGAAATAGCTCTAAAGAGTTTATAACCCTTACAAATGGCCATCTGCAGGTTGAAATCTTGAATGGTCTTTGGTGATGCAGCCAACGCTCGCCGCACGAACCGACCGATGGCGTCGTCGGTGTCGTCAGCGTAGTATGTGAAGGTCCCCGTGTGCCGTGAGATTGCAACAACCGCATGGGACACGCTCTCGTGCAGCTTCATGTTTGCCTTAGTTTTAATTACGATTACCGACTCGTATGTCAATCCCTGCGCTTCATGAATGGTAAGGATGCGTGACCCGGTGCCTGACCCGTAACCCTGGTTTGTCAGGGTCTCCTTTTCCTCTTGAGTATGCACTAAAAATAGGGTGTTGGGTTGGGTGCCGGGTATTTGCGCTCCTTTATACCTTCTCTGCTCCAGGGACTTTATACGGGGTACTGAGGAGTACATACCTGAGTATATTTCCCTCAGCGCATATGCAACATCCATCGGGTTGCGATGTGTGCAGAGCAACTCCTGGCTGATCTTTGCTACCAGGTTCGGGCGGTGATACCTCATTTCGAAGAGATTTTCCCTGTCGATGTAAGGCAACTGATTGACGTTTCCGATGAGGACAATTTCGCCAACACCAGACAGCCGTGAGACCATCACAATGGCCCCGAAATGGTTCATGAGAGCCTCATCTACCAGGAGGCGGCTGAATTTCTCTTTTCCGAAACCATTTACCAGAGCAGAAGCCATAGTTCGCACCCTGGTTTTGACCAGGTTTCCGATACGGTGCGATAGCTTCTCCCTTAGATCTTTTGCTGCCTCAGTTGTTGTGGTGATGATAGCGTCTTTGTCCGCGTCGAAGTGTCTAATCACCCACGTTGTCTTTCCACATCCTGGAACTCCGTTGACCCACTGTATGCTTGGTACCTCCCAGTTTTCCCAACACGCTTTGACGTTTGAGGTCCCTTCAATGGACTTGGCCATCTCGAGGATCCTGTCGTCCAGCATAATCTTGGTGCATCGGGCGGTAACTACAATTGGGTCGTTTAGTGGTGTCGCATAAACGGGTCTTCCCGCGCGCTCTGTCTCACTCTCGTTCAGTGTCACGAAGCCATTTTCTGCACTGTAAGCTGCCATATACTGTCCTGTTATGGTTCCCTTGATGACCCGGGATGTGACATTATTATAAATGGCTGCTTCGGCCTCCTCGAGATTCACCTTTAGAAGGCTTTCACTTCCTAGCCTATAGAACTGCATGATGTTTTCGCAGGTCTTGAGGTTAACTAGTCTTGTTGCTCTCAGTATGGCTATGAATTCGATGAAGGCGTTACGTGCATGGCTCCGCGGCTCCGAAGCCGTGACATAGCGGGGCGGTTCAACCTGTCCCATGTCGGCTCTCGTTCGGCTCATTTGTTGCTGTGAAGCTGTTTTGAGGGTCCCTGACGTTAAAAGGGGTGGTGCATGGGATGAGATTCGGAGTACGCTCCCTGCTGCAGTGTTGAAGGCAGCCACGAAGGCCGTGTTGGTGCTTCGGCTGCCGCTTTGATTGGCTGCGGCTTTTTCCGCGGCTGCCCTCTGCTGTGCTCTTTCGGAACCGGGTTGGTTGGTCGAACTAGGAACTGGGTGTCCCCAGCTGTCAGTTGCATTTGTTAGGTCGTGCGAAGGGGCTCTGAGAAAGCTCAGATTTTTTCCCCTATCTTCGTATACGACAACCTCATGATGTTTAGAGGCTTCAATGCAACCCAGCCGGTCTGCGACTTTCGCTCTTGAGTATTCGATTGCCATCGCATCCACGCTTATCACCCGGGGTGTTTCACCCGCATTTCTGCTAAGATGTGCAAGCAGCGCACTTGCCTGTGTGAAAGGTGTCCGACCTTCCGAGTATTCTATTAGTGCAATCGTTTTGTTTCTCGATCGCACCAACCGAAATCGGTGGCCGTCTATCTCGCACACTGGCATAGCGTCGAAGGTTTTCCGCTTCATTGTGACTTTTGCGGTACTCCCATTGAGCAGACAAGACGATCCCGGCGACAAACGGGCGCGTTTCCTTTCCCAGGCGAAGCAAAAGCTTATTCCGAATCTCTCTTTGTTGCTATCCATGAAGAGAGCCACCCCGCGGATACGGATCCCCGCCTCTCCTCGGTCTGCGTTCTCCAGTAGTTGTTGGACGGAGATGCTCTTTGAGGAGCTATCTTGGACGGAGATTGCACCCGGCGTGGCGTCCACGGACAGTGGGGTAGGGTGTGGTGGTGAAGGGGGGTGTGTATTAGAGTTAAGTGTGGAGTTTCTTTTGGCCGCTATTCGGAATGAACTCTCCATGAAAGCCAGAAGCCGTGGTCTACTATCTGGATCTGCCAAGACGTTGTGGAGATCCGAAACAACCAGCTTCCTGTCAATCATAGATTCGAGATCATGTCTTGCAGCCATGAATCGGGGACAATCTACCAGCACGTGCCAGACATTCTCGGATTTTTCAGAGTCACACTCGCATACAGGACTGCTCTTAAGCTTAAATCTGTACAGGTATTCTGCTATTCCTCCGTGTCCCGTCAACGCTTGTACCTGGAAATGAGTCAGTTTCGTAGTCCTTATCAACCGATACGCGTTTGCTATATCGGGGAGGAACGTCTGAGTGACTCTTCCGGTGTCCGAGGTCTCATATCGATCCTGCCACTTCTTGACCGATTCTTCGCGGATTTTGCGTTTGACGTAGGACAAGGGGATCCCCTCGTAGTCCCTGGGCGATTCCGTGAGTGCTGCCGATTTGGCCAGTTCGTCAGCTCTTTCGTTGCCGACGGTGCCCACATGCGCTCTTACCCAGAAAAGACGAAGAGATCTCCCTTCAGCATTTATCTGTCCAATGTTTTTCTTTATGCACTTTGCCAAGGGGTGACTCGTTTTTGGATTACTCAGCAGCTCGAGTGAAGATCTGGAGTCACTCAGGACATTGACTTCTGGGTCCTTGCTCTTTAACACCATTTGAGTTGCCCGGCAAAGAGCATAGAGTTCCGATTGAAAGACTGTGCATTCGGAGTGGAGCTTGAATGTCGAGTTCTTGACCTCTTTGCCATTCTCCCACCATGTTAGAGCAGCTCCAACCTTACCCTCAATCTTACTGCCATCAGTATAAAGCAATTATATATTAATAATAATAGATATTTATTATACATAGAAAACACACAGGCACAGTAAAAAAAAAAAATTTCGTCACACAAATTCACTGATACTACTTGTGAGAGAAGGTTTTGAGTCCTAGCAGTGGGAAACATTAATTGGGATTCTTGTGAAGCATTGGATCTGATATCCAACATAGAAATTAAAACAAACTTAGGTCCAAAGTTACCTATATCGCTCATATTAAAATGTACATTCTCGCCTCATGTCTATGGAGTCAAAAATAAAAAAATGCAATGAAGAAACTGATAATCTACTGGCACGGGCCATTTAACAAAGGCGACATAATATTATATATCAAAATAAACCATGAATTGAAATTAGATCCGAACAAACTGTTATTACCCGACTGCGCGACGCAAAGGAGTGGTAATGTGTTTAACAGTCTATGTATGTATGTATGTATGTATGTATGTATGTATGTATGTTTGTATGTTCCTTTGAAGCACTATACAGACCAAACGCCTGGGCCGATTTTTATGATTCACACGTCAATCGATTCCTCTTAATCTGGCGAGTGACACTAAAGACATGACATTAGTGAAAGTCCAATATGGCGGATTCAGGACGCCATATTGTCCAAATTAAAAAAATTAAAAACACCAAAATATGTCAAGAGGGGTATCGTTGAATAGATATTTAAAAATAATGTTTAGCTTTTTCTCAATGTTTTTCGATTTGACTGACCGTTTAGGATGTATATCGATTTAAAGTTGAGTAACAACCATTCTCACATTTATAGGTTTTTAGGTAGCAGAAAACTTCGTATAACTAACTGTACGTGTGAATGTGGATGGACATTATATACTAATGTATCTAGTAAGCATCGATATAAATCAATAGATGTGCCCTGAGCACCTTGAAATTGGTAATAAGCTGCGTCTCTGTATGTATCGTAAGTGGTTTACAAACAACTAATCTACTTGACCTCTATAATCGTTAGCGGCGAGATTTGCTGTGGTTCTACTTATTTTGGTTGTTGACACCGAATAATTATAAGTAAAAACGTCCGGCGTCCACCGCGTCCTGCAACCGACTAGAACGGAAAGAGTGAGCTCACTCTTCCCAACGTTGCCATGATTGCGTGCGCCGTGAAGTTTGGGATGGGGCCCATCTTGGGTTCTACGATCTATGCTAGTAGGACTAGTATATTGGACTACCTTTTTTTCGTACGTGCAGGAAATGTATTTACGCATACCCTACTGCCCCGCCCGGGAGACAGCCGGGTTATGTTGCACTCTATATCATGTATGGATATGGTGCCCCTATCTACTAAAAACCTCCATGAGGTTTGAACTCTGCCGCTCATAGTGGTGACACGGAACCGCTCTCGGATTGCTCCGCCTCGGTCGCCCATCTCCAACTTCAAACGATTTAGTAGGTATTCAACGTCAGTCGAAAACCCATACTAACACAAAACTATAAATATGAATTACATGCAGAAGAAAATCCTACATTTTATATCAGTAGAAACGAAGACATTTGGTCAACAACCAAAAGATGCATATTATTATGTTGAGCATATTTATTAACATTCACAACATTGTTCATAACTAAAAAGTATACAAAAAAATATAATTTAAAAACTCAAAAACCCGACTGCGTAAAAAGTGAACCAAACTACGTACTCGCATACTAAAAAAAACTGAAAAGAATAAAACAAGCATTTAGATTTCTGGTGGTCTAGAACTCTATAATAATTATGTTATTGTATTAGTACTATTGAAATATATACAATATTTTCTAATAAAAGAACATTACAACTGAACAGTCGGGATCCATTGTATGTCGAATAATAATATCGAATCCATTGAACAATTAGATTGTATGTCGAATAATAATGGATCCCGACTCTTCAGTTGTAATGTTCTTTTATTAGAAAATATTGTATATATTTCAATAGTACTAATACAATAACATAATTATTATAGAGTTCTAGACCACCAGAAATCTAAATGCTTGTTTTATTCTTTTCAGTTTTTTTTAGTATGCGAGTACGTAGTTTGGTTCACTTTTTACGCAGTCGGGTTTTTGAGTTTTTAAATTATATTTTTTTTTAACTAATTTCATTCCTTTATGCTAAAACGCGTAATTTTAAATTTTGTGTAAACTATAAACGTGTAATACAAGCCAGGACTATCCAAAATGCCATCAAATGTAATTAATATGAAAATTGGTCCAGATTGTTAAAATTTTGACTCATATTCACAAGCCTCGCGCACGTGTCGCCCGCTGCATCACTAATAATTTAAAGTAAATTACGATAAATTAAACCAACAATGTACAATGATACTCGTGAATATTTTTCGATCAATCACGGGGCAAGAACTAATAGGATCTAGCTGAAATTTGGGGTCTAATTTGGTATTATTCCCCCGCCAAGAACCCTAGCAAAAATACGGCTGTACCATTATTTTCTCAAAGCAATTCAAATAATTTTCGGCTCCCTACATCTTTGTTGTGGAGAAAACTAGAAACCTGAATTTTCAACACAGGTTAATACAGTCTGAAGTAGCACATAGGCTACTTTTCATCCCCTACAGTTACAAAGTTCCTTTGAGATCAGCCATTTGCTAAATTCTACGAAAACAAAATTGCGAGCAGATACTAGGCATGCATAAATGTACAAGCGCCCACCGTCTGAATGACAACAACCAAAGCAATGCATCATTTTACACGATTTCCATAATCCGGGGAAATTGAAAGATCTGTTGCAAGAGACACGCGCCCCTCCGGGCCGGAGTGCGGAGTAAGCGTTGTTTTACGGTCGTCGTGTGCCAACAAACTTCGAGAACTGCTTTATGATCCTAATTTATAAGTGAGCGGCGTCGGGAGTATTTATGACTCTTTCCGGGTTCCTCCCGTGAGTGCGTTCAGCGGTTCGGCTTGGCGGTTCAGACACACGTTCGACGGTATTTTCCTCCGCTAGCAGTTTCGTTTAGTATTTTTATTTTTAGCTAGTAAGCGAAGATAAAATTCACTTACACACGCATATGTATAAGCAGTAAATATACCCGCTGCTGGGACTCGGGGCCTTCTCTCGTAAGGACGGAGTCAAGGTCACCACAATCCACCACGCTAGCCCAGTGTGGGTTGGTGGATGACACATGCTCTCGAAAAATGCTAGTTTTCCTTCACGGTTTTAAAGTTAGCGAATAAGATTAAGATTTGAGCCCAGGACTCATGATCGGCAGTCACCGTTCTCCCGACTAGACCAGACGTAATCATAATAATTGCACGCAGGATTCAAACCTACGACCCCATGATTGTGAAATCAGGCGTTCTTGGCATGAAAAAAACACATTACATAGGACTTGATCGTGATCTAAATGATAATATGACCTCAATGTTTCGGCAGCGATACAATAACAATAAAAAATCTCTTTATGATATCAGTACATATTGATCTGGTGTGTAGGAGATATGTTTTACTGTTGTTTCTCTGTAATATAGTGGTAGTATCTAAACGGTACCAGCTCTCTAACGAAGCCCGGTAGTCGTACATGATCACAATCACAAGACTGATTTACAGTCTTGGAAAGGCAGAGTGTAATTTGGGAGCATAAATTAATTTTCAATTTGCCTTTGACGTTTTGCTGAGCCGACCGGTGGCATGTCTCCCAGGGAAGGTATTACCGTATACATGACGTGGTGTGCGTATTCGCTGCAACAGCCCGCTATGTTTTAGCTGTGACGTTTTAATATGAACACAGCCTTTGGTTCGGTTGCAAATCTACTCGGCTTAGCGGAGCGTAAAGTTCAGTTTGAATGAATTCTGAAATGTCGCATAGATGTATTGTGTTGTTATATTTCTCAATTATGTAGCCTATGGTCAATTTATTTATGGTCTAATGCTGGCAGTAAAACTGACACCTTTGTTCCGGGTACCATTAGGGCGGTTCACGTGATTTTATGAATTATTTATTATTGTTGATGTTATATTTAATTGTGTATTTGACTTACATAATATTTTGGATTTCAAATAAAATATCGTTTATGAATAATTATGCTTGATATGTCAACAATACATCAACATTAACAACAACATCAACAGCCCACTAAACGATCCCACTGCTGGGACTCGGGGCCTTCTCTCGCAAGGAGAGAGTTAAGGCTATAATCCACCACGCTGGTCCAGTGCGGGTTGGCGGATGACACATGACTTCGAAAGATTCTAGGTACATGTCGGTTTCCTCACGATGTTTTCCTTCACCGTTTTAAGTTAGCGGCATTACGCACATGACTTCGAAAAGACAGTGGTGCGTGTGGGGTTTGAACCCGGGGTCTCCGGATCGGCAGCCGCCGTTCTCCCGACTAGACCAGCCGTAACTTATAGCCGTAACCGTAACAACAATACATATATGTACTCAATTACAAGTTAAGGAACAAAAGCAACGTTATTTTATTTTTGACGCAAATTTTCGTGTGTGAACGTTTGGTGTGAATCAGGATTCACAATCAAAAATCTGTATTGGTAATGAACATTACATAGTTTGAGTTGAAAAACAAAACTAAAAAAACTGTTAATGTTAAAAAAATTACCTGGCATCAGCAGCTGATTCACTCCATCAGTCTTCACGACCTTCCATTTTTTCAGCACCAAAACCTCTTGTCTTTATTGCGAAAAGGAGAAAAATCTGAGAACTTGTATCGTACCGTAGTTTGAATACCTTAGAAAAAAGTATTATAATTCTGTATCACTATAAAAATGTTATATAAAAATTCAAGCATGCCTTGGTATAAAACGACAGCCAGTGCCATAGTTCGCTTGCCGTCGGGCAAAAGTCGTAAAACATGAGTACCACTGAGTTTTGCGTAGATTCAATATTTCGAACAACGGTCGCATTACATATCGTCCCGGAGTGCAAGTGGATTGTAGGTGAACTTTGAACAGAATGCAACATGCAAAAGCCATTGAGTAGCAAAGATTGAATGGGTGTCTCTCTGAACGGCGCCCGACGTCGCCATTGTGTGAACACGATTGTCACATTACTACATATTCAACAGGACGAAACCGTTTCACTGTGAATGTAATGCTTGAATTATTCGTAGTTATTAAAATACATACTCATGTTTCCATTGCGTAATAAAGCATAAGGCCACTTTGCGTTCCCACTGCTGGAACCTTGTCTGACAACGGAGCTCGAGGGTATAAATCCACTATGATGGGCAAGTGCGGGTTGCCAGATAACATATTTCCATATAGATGTCTTTATCGGAACTTGCCATTTTTCTTGCAATGTTTTCCTTAACCATTGGTGCACCCAATGGTGAAGTTTCACTCACATGACCCATCCATTCCTTTTTGAGATTAGTAAACTTGAATTATACTTCTGTTAAACCTGTAATGGAACACTGTAAGGTGTTATGAGCGCAGTCTTTGTCGATGAGCAATGAATTGCAGTATTTTAGGCATTATTATGAGACTAGAGAGAGAGAGAGAGAGAGAGACGAGCGTAATTCAGTGCTAGCCGCTGCCGTGCCCGTTTTTTTTGTATGAGATTTGTTAGTTACACATTTGTTAGTTAACACAGGCACGGCAGCGGCTCGATAATGATTTGGACTCTTCTTGTTCCAATATGAACGAATGAATTGACACTGTTGCTACGGACATGCATGTTGCTTACCATCAGGCATAAATCCTGCTACTCTCGTTACTCAACTTATTTTTTTTTTAATGCTAATTACCTTTGGTACTTTGAAACGAATGCAAACAAAGGACAGTTTTGGTCGCGTCGCTTCAAATCGACATTTGAGTTGTCTCTGTGGATTTTGGCGGGTTGTTGGTACGAGAGTTGGTACAGAGAATATTGGTACATGTATGCAGGGCAGGTTCGGCGGTGCATTGGTTCAAATATCCGTCGCTCGGCGATGGCTCACCGACACGAAGGAGGAAGGAGATTTCAATGCACTTGATTTATGGGCCACATAATGGAGCCCCGCGCTGCATTTTGCTGCATGCAACCGCTAACCGTTCGACCCTCTAGCCTAAACATCTTTTGTACGTATGAAAATGTAAAAACACGTTGTAAGCGTGGCCTACATACAGTTTAGATAGAAACCCTGGGTTAAATGTTTTTGTTGGGTATGTAAATTTTGAGCGACTATTTTGCTAAGTTAAGCGGGCTATTATTCATGTATTGCTTTTCTTAGTGGTAAAAAGGATGATTTGACAGAAACTACAATTTTAAACCGACGTCAGACTTTCGGACATAAAGACAGACAGAAACACTTTATTATTCACACAAAAAAGAATTACAGAGAAAACAACACTGAAAACGACTTAAACCTAGTGCCATAAACAAGCAACCTTGTCGCTTACGACGATTTCTTCTAGATAACCGATGATAGCAAGACATGTGAGTAAGATGAGAAACAATATATTTTATGAGGCCATGGAATAAAGTAGTATAAAAAAAAGTAAAATCGTATACTAGCCAAATTTTTAAAAACATTTATTTATATACTTGACATTATGGAATTCAAACAAATTCTATATTAAACAAGAAGAATTTTATCTCTTTGAGTTCGTTAGATGTTATATGAAAATTCCTATACCGATTTGTAAAAATGTTACTGTTGTGTTTTGGCTCCCGTAAGTCTTGAACATATTTTTGGAATTCAGGGCAAAGTCATATTTGATATAAATAGTGATGGGGCTAGCAAACCATGGTTGTAAGCTTGTAAGTAACACGCCTGCCCATAACAGGACAGTGCCTATTTTATACGCAGCTAGAAGTAGCTTGTTGGTAGAAGTAGCTCTTTGCAGAATCCGCCCGGGGAAGTACCACACCTTTGCCAGCTATTCTACCGCCAAGCAGTAATGTGTAAATATTACTGTGTTCCAGTTTGAAGGGCAATTTTTCCAGTGAAATTACCGGACATATAGATAAAACATCTTATATATCTGGGTGATGAGCGCAGTGCTGCAGTGCTACGTAATGATTTGGACTCTTCGTGTTCCAATATCTGCATGTCACTGCTGTTCTGGGCATGTTGCTTACCACCAGGCACATGTCTTGCACGTCTCGTCACTTTCTACAAAACAAAAAATGTAGTTCTTCACCAGACGGACTCTGCAAAGATTCTTATAAGGATCCAAGTCATCGAAAAATTATTGCGTAGTATATATTGTTCCATTTGTCAAAAAGGACCGTTTTCTAAGTTTCAAATTTAGAAACTTATAATGCAAATACCCAGAGTGTTTTATAAAAGCAAAGTTCTTGTACATTCAAAATATTAGTCACCGAGCTCGGGCTCTGGCAGCCTTAGCGATACGTCATTGGCAAATTGAAAACTTAATTTATAGCTCTCCCATCGTCTGGGCTTACACAGCTTACTTCGGCGACACCCGGAGTGCGCCGGATTTTCTTATTTGAACCTCCCTCAATAAAACGTTCGCCGACGATGAACTTCCGGCTCACTTTTCTTTTTCAACCGACTTCCGAGAAAAGAGAGAAATGTTGCAGTCGACATTTTATCATTTTATAGACCTGCTAATATTATAAAAGATGCAAAAGACCACAAACGAAGCGGGCTTTAATTTAGAACACAAATAGTTTATAACCTGAAAAAACACATAGGCTACTTTTCATCCACGAAAAATTACGGGAACAGGAACAAAGCGGGTATAACCGCGGGGTAATGCTAGTAATTAATAACAATAATACGTTTATACAGTATCGCATTGTGACTTCAGTATAATATATTGAACACGATCATAATAATAAAATTAACATGTAAAATATTTAAATGTCATGTATTTTGCTAAAGGATTGAGTATATAATATGAGACGGTTAAAATATTCTGTGTCTGTGGGAACTTTTTTTTACAGTATAGTGACGAGACGAGCTGGTCAAGTGCCTGTTGGTAAGCAATATCACTGTATACATATTATGTTGTATTATATATGTAATACGTGTCACTGTGATGTTATGGGCAGGCCCATAACATCACAGTGACACGTAACTATTGGAACACGAAAAGCTCAAATCATTAACTAGCACTGCACTGCGTTCGTCACAAGAACTATAAGATTTTTATCTGTATACCATGTAATTTCACTGGAGACGTTGCCCTTCAAACCGGAACAACGTTGTTTTCACATTACTGCCTGGCGGTAGAATAACTAGCAAAGGTTTGGCATCTTAAGGTGGTTCTGCAAAGAGTCCTACCACTACAAAAATACACTACTACATATACTAAATAATTTTGCAACATCGCGACAGGTAATTTATGATAATCATAAAATCAAACTTATGATGCAATCGATCATCTGAAATTTGATAGAATCTAAAACGTTTTCACCCTTTGTTTGCAATCATGAAGTTTATATTTCAGATATATCAAGCAAATCAGCCCACACACCCTGAATAATATTTTGAACTATCAAATTACCATATAATGAGTTTGAAAAATATGCAGTCTCGGGAAGTTGGAATGCTCTACCCCAACCTATAATAATGAACCCAACTGCTACGAAAATCCCTAGTTGTAATATATCTTCAAGTTATATTTTACTTACTAAACTCAAATTATTCCACTTTAATGTAGTCCACAGTGTGCTGGCAATCGTTTTAGTGTTTTCTATTTTCAATTTAATTACTTATGTAATACTAGCGGCCCGCTCCGGCTTCGCTCGGATCATAACCTAGACACTCTCTGCAGAACCATCTCCCGGGCTTATTTGTGAATCTAAACCATCCTCGAATCCACTTGTACACACACAAAAAAAATCATTCAAATTCAATATTTAGACAGTGAACTCCTCCTAAACGGCGGGACCACGTTTAGGAGGAGTTCACTGTCAAAATATTAAATTACCAAAATGGCTATTATAAAATAGGGGTTGGTGATAAAAGGGTAAAAATTTAGGGTTGGATGTATTTTTAACGCCACATTATAAAAAAATAACAACAAAAATATTTGTCAAAAATTAAAAAAAAAATTTGGGGTGAACAACCATTATCACTTAGAGGTATGAAAAATAGCTAGTAGCTGATTCTCAGACCTACTGAATGTTGAATATGGATATAAAATTTGGTAAAAATCAGTAAAGCCGTTTCGGAGGAGTAAGGTAACTAACATTATGACACGAGAATTTTATATATAAGATATGTATATTTAAGATTATCATTGCGCCACGTTTTTACCAACATGGTACACGATCTCGTGATTTTACCGCGGTAAAGAATGTGTGATATTCCAGACTGTATTTTATCTGTGTTACTAATTTTAACTGAGTGTGTAAATTGAGTCATTCTAATGTGATTGAGCAACAAATCACATCTAAACATCCAAACTTTCACATCTATAATATTAGTAGGATTTAATCTTTCAACATTTTTGACATTTATATCTTAATTGATTGACATATATGGATGGATTACTTTATAATAAATGTGTAAGTGACTCTATCTATCAAATAACTTTATAAGAAAGACCTTACCGACGTTTTCAAAAGTAGCGACAATCTTGCTCAAAGCGTCAATAATCATTTTGCCAAAGCAACAATCCAAAACTAAATATTTTTACAGACAGATTAAAGCCATTCACGTAAATATTACTTTGAATTTTGCCTTTTCAAACCCAGTTTTTAATACGTGTATTTGTGATGAGTTCGTATAATATTTTTACGTGGAAAGCCGTATTAGCTCCTCTCGTATCATCCGCACTCGCAGTGTACGGCATTCGTGGTGCAAAGTGCTACGTTATTCAACATAATAGCCATTAGTTTGGTTCGTTAGCAGAATATTGCTAACGAATGTGCGGGACGCGCATTCCCGCGTACCGCAGCCGCGCCGCAGTCGGGACGCAGCCGCGCCGCTTGCGGACCGCACCACGCTGCTGACTGGCAGTTGTTGAAACGCTCAATTAGCGCTCATAACAATCACACCTACCCCTTGCAGTTATCCATACAACTTTGATAATAGAAATCCTTGAACAGAACATTGCCTGGTCCAGGTATAGAATAGTCATAAGACAGATTATCAAAATTAGCCCACTTAATGTTTTTACTACGAGACTTTTTTCTCACGAAGTCCATCATCCACCATGCTGGGAAAGTACAAATTAGCGGATAAAACGTGCTCTCATAGATTGAATTCTACTGGTTTTGTTACGATGTTTTTCTTTAGGTTGAAGCCACAGGTGATGTCAAAATAATGTTGTCAAGATGATGTTAAAAGAAGTAGGTACCTGCTCTACGGTGCAAACTGGATTCGAACCTACGATTTCACGTTTTGCGTTCAATAAGGATTTTAATAATTTTTCGAAATTGCTTTTATTTTGAAGATTGACGCCTGTTTACTATAAAAAATAAAGTGGCCAAGTGCGAGTTGGACTCGCCCATGAAGGGTTCCGTTGCAGCAAGTAACATAATATACATAGTACACATAGTTCTTGTAGTTCCTTGTAACTTTGATCGAAGTTTCAATAATAGTGTATTTATGACGTACTAAAAAAAACTACTCATCAGATCGAGTTCAAACTAATTTTCGTTGGTAGTTTACATGGTAATGTACATCATATATTTTTTTTAGATTTTTCATTCTCTTACTTTAGAAGTTAGAGGGGGGGGGGGACACACATTTTACCACTTTGGAAGTGTCTCTCGCGCAAATAATTCAGTGTAGACGAAAATGATTTTAGAAACATCAACATCATTTTTGAAGACCTATCGATAGATACCCCACACGTGTAGGTTTGATGAAAAAAAATTTTTTGAGTTTCAGTTCTCAGTATGGGGGGCAACCCTAATTTATCTTTTTTTTTAAATTTTTTGTTCAAATCTTAATGCGGTTCACAGAATACATCTACTTACCAAGTTTCAACAGTGTAGTTTTCATAGTTTCGGCAAAAAGTGGCTGTGACATACGGACGGACAGACAGACAGACAGACAGACAGACAGACAGACAGACAGACAGACAGACAGACATGACGAATCTATAAGGGTTCCGTTTTTACGTTTTACGGAACCCTAAAAAGAATATTTTACACAAAAATATTGTGTAAACTAGCGGCCCGCTCCGGCTTCGCTCGAATAATAACCTAGATATCAACTGCAGCGCCATCTGCCGTAGCCTATGTTACTCGGGAATAATGTAGCTTTCCAAAGGTGAAAGAATTTTTGAAATCGGTCCAGTAGTTTCGGAGCCTATTCATTACAAACAAACAAACAAATATTTCCTCTTTATAATATTAGTATAGATATAGATAATGTATTTTCTATGAACTTAACATACAATAGTAAAGTAATTTTGTATTTTCCCGCTAAAACACCAACGACTGACATGCCGTCACTGACCGTAAAACAGTGGTCACGATTCATAACTGTAAATTCAATTTATGTGTTTTCTTACTTTTACTTGAATTCAAACAATCAATATCGTAGTCGTCAAGATCCCAAACTATAATAAAAATGCAGAGAAGTACACATTCTAGTCAGTCTTCGACAGCTTGTTTTGCGGGTAGTGACGTAATAATGGTCTAAGATCCAGCTGCATAATCTCTACGTTCTTCGCGTAGTTGATCAAATTCACATTTGAACATACATTTATGATTAGGAGAATACATTGATAATAGGTTGCCAGTCAATAAGTGTCCGAAAGTAATTTTAATTAAATGAATATTAACCCTTTACGGAGCCTTGTTGTACTTCTGCAACAAACTATTCCAGCAGTAGCAAAGTTATAACGAAACACGATAGATCGACTCCACGCGGTGTTGTGCGTCGGCAACAAAGCGTTCTAGCGATCTAATAACAAATCAGTGAACTAGATGGCGACACTGACACAAAGTTAGCATTGAGGTGACGAACTCGTACAAACCGGTTTCGCGCTCTTTGAATTTATTTTCGAAAAGTGATTTTTTGATGAAATACTGATATTTAGCTATTGAAATTGATGTGAGTAAAAGGTAAGTTTATGAATTTCAATAATCAATAATAGTTTTTTTGAATATTCAAGCAATTTCTATATTTTTAGACTTTTTTGTTTTGTTGCACGAATGCAACATTGCGCGTTAGTGATATCATTATTGCCGGTTGTTTGAATTTTGGATTATTTTATTTTAGAGTCACAATGAGTCGTTATCCGCCTGATTTGTTTACTAAGGATCTGGAATCTTTATTAGAAGAATGGCAACACAGTGAAGATGAGCTAGATTTTTCTGATGACGACGATGTAGCTGACCCGACATGTGAATTTCAGTTAAATGAACCTGAAAGTTTTGATGAGGAACCAGAGGAACCACCTGACTTGGAATATGAAGATCAGTCGGACACTATCCCAGAATCTATGTCTATAAATACGGTGGCCAGTAGTACTGTAATGAATCCAAGTCCAGGCATTCCCCTAATATGTATCAGCTAATCGTATGCCTAGAACAAATACTATTTGGAAACCGAAAAATCTGAACTTGAATGATAACCAACTGCGTTTTCATGGATCTGATGCGTTTGATGATGGTATCTACGACTCTTTTTCACTTCTTAGACATGACTATGTCCAATTCATGGCTTTTATACTGAAAAATGCAGGCTGTCATGGGTGGCACCAGTATAACTCTCAACTCTGCTGAATTTAGAGCAGATATAGCAGAGACGTTATGCAGACATAAAACAATTATTGGTATAAAGCGCAAAAGTGAAACTGAATGTCTCCTTCAAGATAAAAAGAAGAAAGGTCCAGCTCAGCATGTCCCACCAAAAGATGTGCGAGTAGGCACTGGCCTGTGTGGTTGGACAAAATAATGAGGTGCAAATTTCCTGGCTGCACAGGCTATACGCAAAGACTTTGCGATTAATGTGTCATTGGCTTATACTACAACAAACAAAACAACTGTTTTAAAAAATTTCATACGTCATAATTTTTGTATTTTTTTTAGATTTATGAACCAATGTTGTACTCCTGCAACATGTAGTTTTTTTCGAAAAAGAAATATTTAACATGTACAAATATTTTTTTTTATTATTTTTCCCATAAATAAACACACAATTAACACCAAGTACCTGTACAATTAATATATTTCATGATCATGCGCCGTAAAGGGTTAATTAATTTTCCAACAGAATTTCGTTCACTTATTTTTTAAATAAAATATCATCCACATCATAACAATGTATGTAAAGAATTCGAAAATCAATGGGTGCCGTTGCACACTCTGCCGCAACTACTTCGCAGCCAGGTGTATATTAAATTAGATATTATATTTAAAAAATGAGTGAACGAATATTTTTTTTTAAAATTAATTAAAATTACTTGCGGCCACTTACTGACTTGCAACCAATTATCAATGTATTCTCCTTATCATGAATGTATGTTCAAATGTGAATTTGACTAACTACGCGATGAACGTAGAGATTATGCAGCCGGATCTCGTACTAAAAGCTATATTGGTGTTTGCAGTTACGTGGCAACAGATTAAAAATATGGCTTTTAAAGTCATTTAAAATAAATTTACTTAGTAATATTAAATTATAAAAATGTGATTTTCGATATTATATTAATACAAACTATCACAAAAGTAACACTAGACACTAATTTGTAATTAGTGTTAACATCCCTATTCTCGAACTCGGACGTCTTCAACACATCTAGTGTGTATCACGGCTTCACACCTGTCCTGTTTAATTTAGGGTTTCTACGTTCCAATTTTAGGGTTATTTGTCCTAAATATAAAGATGTAGAACTTTTGGTTTATACCTCTTATAAATATGTCCCAACTAATACTTTTAGAATCTACATAATAAATAAATAAAAATTGTTGGATAATTCACACATAACACCATCTGACCCCAAACTAAGCAAAGCTTGTATTATGGCGGCCAGACAGCAAATATAATACTTATATAGTTTTAAATACAAACTTGTTATATTTAAAAACAACGAGAGACAGTACAAATATTTGAATTCATCACACAAATATTTGCACCGGGTGGGAATCGAACCCACGACTTTCTGTTTCGCAGGCAGAGTTACTACCCACTAAGCCATCAAGCATCATCAGCACTTCAAGTTTTGGAATCTATACATAAACATTTATGTGACAAAAAATAAGGTAATGTTAATATCGATATTAGTATAATCATATGTAGATACAAAAAAAATATGAATGTATCCCGAAAGCACGAGCTCTACCGAGCATAATAAGTGGGTCATACGCCGTTTTGTTATTTCGCTGTTTCACATTGCTAGTCTGCTAGTATCGATGGTGAATTCAATCGTCGAACATTCAATGTAGCAGCTGTAATCTATAAATATAAATATGCATTGCTGTTCGTAGGTCTCGTTAAAACTCGACAACGGCTGGGCCGATTTAGCGCATTTTGGTTTGGAAATGTTTGTCGTAGCTCAGGGAAGGTTTAAAGGGTGAGAAAATATTGAAAACTTGCGAAAGAAGATAGTAAAAACAACAATTTCATTTTCTCATATAAACTGTTCTACATAATTGCCAGTCAAACATTTGACGTTACCATGTCCCTGTCGTTCAGAAATCAAATTGAAATAATAGTTTAAAATTAATAAGTAATCCAACCTTTTTTTATAATATTTGACAACAAAGTAATATCAATGCTCTATGTTGATCTATTGTACCTCAGACACAGAGTGCATACTTCTTTGTGAGTGACGATTACTGCTTAGTGCTTATATCTCTCTACCTGGTCTGTGGTGCTTATCAGCACTACATAGTATAAAAAAAGTAATTTCCCGCGTCTGCCCTTCCCTATATAATATGCTTAGATATTTAAAACCACCAAACAGATTTTCATGCGGGTTTTTTAATGGATAGAGTGGTTAAAGAAAAAGGTTTATATGTATAATACGTGTATAAAATAGCAGAGAAACACGGTCAATTTAAAAAAAATCTAATGTAATGTCATGAATAAATACATGTTTTGCACTGACACTGCAAACGCTGGCTGAACTCTATGAGTTAGATCAAAATAATGTACAGCAGTATTGTACCTACTCCTTCAAAAGGTCTACAAAAATGTCTGCAATAGTAAATGTCTATCTCTTAGGAATAACCCACAAAAACCATTTTTATTAGTAGCTACATTTAGTATCAGCATTGCACCCGTGCGAAGTCGGGGCGGGTCGCTAGTAGTGAATAAATCATAAGACAAATTGATCTATTTACATAAAGTGGGCTGCAATGCTTAGCTTATTAAGTATAATTTTCCACACTAGTATTTTTCTAAAACATTACAATAATATTTGGGACTATTCAGCTAGAAACTCTATAGTTTTTCGGGATACAAAGTAGTCAATGTATGATACATTATATGAATTTAATTTACCTATTTAAATATTTCAAACCATAGTTATTTGTTGTACAAGAGTGCAAAGTGGCTTTTTAACCGCGTGCTCAATTTTGATGACCGAGCAAGCGAAGGATTCTAAAGTTGAATCACGAGCGTAGCGAGGGATTCAAAAATTAGAATCCTGAGCGTAGCAAGGGAATCAAAAGGGCACAAGGTGAAAAATCTTTGCACTCGAGTGTAACACGTAATTTTTCATCCCCCCCTAGCGAGGAAATTACTAAACGCTTTGCGCATTTTCAGTTTCAGTCGATTCTGTTGGCGTTAAATAAACTTCTTGGTCGCTAGAATCACTTATTATTATGGTATTTCGGTTTTTCACTTGTATTCAATTTTATAAGTTTTAAACTTAAATTTATTTAGCCATGGTTTTAACAATAACAATATGACGTGAAAATATGGAGAGTTGACCGATTTAGGTAAGGAGTTTCATGTGTACATGAAAAAGTGTCCGCCCAAATGCATTAAATTATAGCGCTATATTTGCATCAGGGTACATTTTAAAGGAAATTAATAAACGTACTATTCAGAATTCATGAAAGTAAAATATTGGCAGTCATAGGCACTGCCGATAGAAGTGGTAACTTATAACTCAGAATTTGATTTTTACTTTTGAAACTACGCTTGTGAAACCGGAGGGCGTGGCTATGAGCATGGCCATATAGAAATGCTGACACATTTTTAAATGGCCAATGGGAAAGGCTGAGGCATTTCTAGATGGCCATTGGCTATGGTCCCGAAGATTTCTTATCATTCCCGAGCGTGACGCTAGAATTAAATTGACAGCCCACGAAAAATCTGTCTTTGGCGCGCCAAAAGAAGTTTTGACTTCAAAATATATTGTACCTACATGTTTTCTCAAAATAGTAATTATTTATTTGATGTTATATTTACTACATTATTTTGTACTGCACAAGTAGTTGAAATTATCTATTAGTTACTATTTTAGTAGTCAATAATATTTAATTATTTAACTCGGCAACTCGGCATACTTCAATTCGATTACAATTGATTCATTCATAGCATTTCAACATGTTTTGCCATTTGAAATAACATTCTTTACCTCTATCCTCCATACGTGAAAAGAAAATTGCGCTCAAAGCATTTAAAAAAAAGTACACCAAAGAGGTTCCGAGTATGAGTTTTTAACAAATTAAAAATAAATGTATGATGAATTCGGCACCAAGGAGGTAGAAATAAATAGGTTAAATTATGTTATGAATTCAAAACCTCAGTACACACGATGTTCTAAATTCAAATTTACTTTAACCTCTAGAGGGTAAAAACGACTTTTGCGCCCTGAAATCGAGGAGCAAAAGTACGCTTTCCGAGCTGGTGGGATGAAAAATATATTAAAAGTCTGTTAAAAAAATAACAGGTTGGATAGCGTCAAAAGAATTAGACATTAACGATGTGGCCTCATTAGCGGTCTACGGCGAATATTCGTGTTGGCGCGATGAGTGTGGCCGGGTGTCATCGTGTCATCGCAATATATTCGGGCCAAGACGATGTAGCATCGGAGAGCTCTTGGTAAACTGGCGCGAATCATACGGAATTCAAAATCAAAATTCATATATTTCAGGTAAGGTTCCCCATAAATTATACAATTCATTCAATCAATTTCAAAAGTCACAAAAGTAATATTAAAGACTTAAGTATTGGTTAGCTTTTTTTTTTAACACGCTTTTATTAGCTTCACTTGTAACGAACTACGAGTATATAATTATGTAAGAAAATCTTTGAATCTTAATTTGACCCACTTCCACCGGGAATTCTCCACTTCGATTAGGATTAAACTTTACACACGCTCTGAATAAAATTGACATGGCGGACAGGCTATTTGAAATGCTTTTGTAATTTTTAGTGCGTGCTAAAAGCGTGTTTTTTCGTTTTTTAATCGTAAATTAAACTATTATTCGTAATTAATGGTGCGACCTTTTGTAGTAGTATTTCAAAGCCAGATGTTGACAAACGTAAAAATCCAGGAATTTCTATGCCACTCTCTGCGGTTAAGTCAGATAGCATTCTTTCCATTCCTGTGCTGTACATGAGAAAAATTAAGTTAAATTATAATTGTTGGGGAGCGGTGGACTGTAACTAGTTGGTGAATATAGGAAATGAGAAAGGCGCACAATGGTAGTAAAAATATATAAATTATTTAAAATATTTACAAAATTAAACCAAAACGCTCCGTAACCAAGGTAACTAAAGCAACAACTAAATTCACAGGAAAAATAGAATATAAAATACAATTAAAAATAGAAAAAGAAAATGTTCCAGCCAATCATTAACAATTATTATACACTCACGGCTATCTCCTTGCGCCTGCGGTAAGAAGATATCACTTTCCAGAATACTTACATCGTTCGGTTTCTATGAATAGTAGTCATCCACCATCTCCTCATTCTTCTCTATTTCATATTATTTCGTAAATAATACTCGTACAATTGTAATAAATGATAGTTTACTGACATATGATTCAAAACCACTATTTCCTTCATTTTTAAATTACTGCCTACGTCTCGACGCACAACAATCTGAACAACCCTATCCGGCACAATACCTTTGATTATTTACTTGTCTACATGACGCGTTACGCTGTAATTGCTGTAATTTTGGTGTTTCTACGTTCGAGCGGTCTATCTAGACAAGTAAATAATCAAAGCACAATACATCGGCCAACTCGACACGAATCTTCGCCCGCTAATGTAGACAAGAACATCGTCTTGGTCCGAATACGATATTTTTGTCGCGTCAACACGTTACGAATATTCGCCCCATAGTAAAGCCACAGCATAAAAATAATTTGCTGATATAAAATAATAACTAGTTAAACTTTTAATATTTATTTTGTTTGTATAAATACAACTAAAATTCAAACATATAATAATAATAATTTGTGTTCTGCGTCAGTGTTGTGGGCACATTTGCACCAGGAACGGTTCAGAGCAGGTTATTTTAGTTTATGACTCTGTACGTGACGTGAATTTAGTAAACTTACAAAATAAAAATAATATATACGATTTATCTGATTGTTATAGAGCTATCCATATAATGCTTGCCGTATGATTGTGTAAGAGTTAAGTTTGAAATATTTCAGACGTGCTAATTTTTAATTTAAGTACGATAACAAACATTAACACAGTACTAAAATACTGCAAGTAGAGTTATACGCGTGCCAGAAAATTATGAGAACCCACCGCGGCCGTCGGTAGGAAGTTAGCAAAATACAAGAGTTTAATGATTGTGGTCTCTGAATTTATGTTATAGTGCGCAGTTGAATGCATGTTAAACTGTGGTATGTGCAATTATAACATATTATTGCTTTTATTACTAACAACGAGGAGTTAGGAGTAGTGAAATAATGATGTAATAAATGAGTAACTCTAATAAAGGTACAAGTTCGCGCTGAGACCGCGACAGGAGACCGTGACCGGAGACCTCGACTGGTACATAACTGTATGGAATTGTATGGACGCCAGTTCGTGCCGAGATCGCGACACGTGTGTGACGTGGTCTCGGTCTCCTATCACGGTCGCGGCGCGAACTGGCGCCCATACAATTCCATAGTGTCAAGTGCCTGTCGCGGTCTCCGGCGCGGTCTCCTGTCGCGGTCTTGTGTCGCGGTCGCCGCGCGAACGTGTACCTTTAGGAGTAATGCCATATTTTAAATATTTACTCAAGGGTTACAGAAACCAAACCCTGTCGATTTTTGAGTTCAGTCTGATAGATAGATGCACTTTATTGACACACCAAAATAATGGTTTACACAAAAATAATTAAACATACATTTAAAACGAATGCGACAAGTTGACGGTCTTATTGTTAAAGCGATCTTTCTCAGGCAACCGAATCAGTGTAAAAACAAATTCGAACAATCAAAATTAAAGTACTGTGAGACATTGGCTAAAATTAGTAAAATTTTAATATTTATCGATTTAGTTATTTTCGACCACATTGTTTGCCGTATATTTAGAGATAATATTTGTTGTAGAACATAGTCTCTAAGTAGTTCCTTATTGTAGTTTTTTTTATAGTACATAGTAAAAAGACGAGCAGAGCATTTGCCTGATGGTAAGCAACATGACTACCCTAACAGCACAGTGGCACGCAGCTATGGGAACATGAAGAGCCCAAATCATTACCTAGCACTGTTTGTAGTGCGCTCATCCCCCAGAGACTTAGGATATTTTATCTCTGGACCCTGTGATTTCACTGTAAACATTGCACTTCAAACCGGAACACAGTGATGTTTTCACTTTACACACATTACATTACATAACACACACTTCTCAAGGCGGACACTGCAAATACTCCTACCACAACAAAAATCAAAAGTTTTCTCATCTTTCCTCATTCGTACAGTAGCAGAGTGGAATAAGATGCCGGCTTCATTATTTTGTCTCAATTGATATGTTTGTAGAAAGATATTTTTGTCATCTGTTCTGAACTTGGGGGCTTAATACATTTAAGTGTGTTCCACGGCGTAGCATAAGCCATCCTAATACTACACAATTAAAACCATTTCTAAAATTATAATCGGATATAAATAAATCCATTTACATTAGTTTTATCTAAAACTGTGGCCATCTTGGTAAAGAGAATCTGGGAACAGAGGAAGCTCAGAAGTCAAGCTGCCATGATGGAGATGATTAATACGGCTCATTTGCGGCGCTACGAGCGCTACGGGCTACGGCGCTACGTGGCCACAGTGCTACGCGAACACAGAATAATAAATACAGACGAGGACAAACACTACGTAGATCTATACACCAAAACTATTCTAGCTACGCTACTTTTAAGTAGTTCACAAGTTTTAAAATTACTAGAAAACTGTATATATTATTTTAAAATATGTCTCACTAAATTATAATATGTATTTCTGATGTATTTTAACCATATATACAGTAAAGCACTTTTTAAATTTAATGTAGATTACAAAAAAATACATATACATAGACAAATGTTCCGTCTGCTATGACTCGGGGCCTTCTCTCGCAAGGAGAGAGTCAAGGCCATAATCCACTACCCTGGCCCAGTGCGGGTTGATGGATGACACATGACCTCGAAAAATTCTAGGTAAATATCGGTTTCCTCGCGATGTTTTCCTTTATCGTTTTTTTTTTAAGTTAGCGGCAAAAGCTACACGCAAAATAATAATACGACAAAAAAAATGTTGTTTCCTCATACTGTTGGTTTTTTGTAGGAGAGTGTGTTGCATAGTACTTTTGTTTCTAAGAATTCGGAAAAACGACAAAATGTAAATATTGTTTTTTTTTATATATACTATAAAATAAAGTACGGGTAAGACGTAATAAGATTCAATTAGTTTTTGTAAAATATCATCGCAGTTGAATTGCGTATCTGCAACGCTTAGTCTTAAGCACCGTTGTTGTCGGGAAGGCTACGTGCCGACTGGCGTCTGTGTACATCGTTTACGTTTCCGCTCTGAAAATTTATTATTTCCTAGTACCGCCTCTATCTCTATTATATAAAACGAGCATTTTTTCTGATTCATATTATTTACTTTTTAATCATATATCATGTTTTAATCCTTTTTAGGGTTCCGTAAAACGTAAAAACGGAACCCTTATAGATTCGTCATGTCCGTCTGTCTGTCTGTCTGTCTGTCTGTCTGTCTGTCTGTCCGTCCGTATGTCACAGCCACTTTTTGCCGAAACTATGAGAACTACATTGTTGAAACTTGGTAAGTAGATGTATTCTGTGAACCGCATTAAGATTTTTACGAAAGGTTTTTAAAAAAACAAAAATTAGGGTTGTCCCCCATACTGAGAACTGAAACTCAAAAATTTTTTTTCATCAAACCTGCACGTGTGGGGTGTTTATCGATAGGTCTTCGAAAATGATGTTGAGGTTTCTAAGGTAATTTTTGTCTACTTTGAATAATTTGCGCGAGAGACGCTTCCAAAGTGGTAAAATGTGTGTCCCCCCCCTCTAACTTCTAAAGTAAGGGAATGAAAAAACTAAAAAAAATATATGATGTACATTACCATGAAAACTACCAACGAAAATTAGTTTGAACTCGATCTGATGAGTAGTTTTTTTTTAGTACGTCATAAATACACTATTATTAAAACTTCGATCAAAGTTACAACGAACTACAAGAACTATGTGTACTATGTATATTAAGTTACTTGCTGCAACGGAACCCTTCATGGGCGAGTCCAACTCACACTTGGCTACTTTATTTATCTATTCCATTAATACATATTGTTTTATTTAAACGATCTTACTTTCAAGAGCATTCGGAAGACAATGTAGCAAATAATGGTGTCAAATAACAATGTAAAGTCATCTTTGTAGCAAGCTAATTAACAAATGTTGAATACATCTACTTCCTTTCAATAAAAGCAGTTGATTTATATAGTTAAGGCTCTTAATGATCCTGTTTTCATGGCCAAAAATTTAACTTGATTCAGAAAGGAAGTGTAAAAACTGGTGAGTAAAAGAGAAGATTTATAAATAAAGGTATTGCGAAATCATTAGAAACTATGCCAAAGCAAAAAGTCGTCTTAGGGAGGTCATGCATTTTTAAAACGGATCTGTTGTCTTTAATTACAAGTTGTTTATGATTAAAATGACTTACTTTGCCCGTAGAGTAAATTTTCCCTCTTTAATTACGTTTCACATCTCAAGTATCTAAAATTTCAAAAATCATTTTTATTTAACACAAAATCTTGACAGATTACATTGCGTAAAATTATAGGATGAAAATATGTACCTATCTAGGGCAAGGTTTGTATCGGAATATAGGGCTTAAACCATTTTGACGGAAATCCATATACATGTTATCTAAATCGCCGTAGCGGTTTTGTAATCGCATCAGAAGTAAAAAATACACATCATAAAATCGACGATATATTAGTTTGATTGTAATTCTATTAAAATTATTCGTCGGGTGTGTTTAATTTTTAAATTGGAGTAAATTTTTTCGTGTTTTAAAGAAAAATAAATACATAAGTTTTTATTTAGTGTTACTCTTATAGGTAGAAGTAATTTATTTTAGTATAATGCAACGTTACGATCAAGGACTTGTATCGCCATATTAGTCGATTGTGTCTGGAACAATGTGTTCAATCATCATTACCGCGCTTAATTTACTTCTAATAGAGATAGTGATGTGTCCGTATTTTGTTACTAATTCATTTGACACATTTTTGTTTATGTGTAGTAGTATAGAGGTAAGTATCATCTTATCGCAAATAACGAAATGCTATCCATCCTCGACATTTCTGCGGAAGTGGTATTTTCAAGGCTAGAGTGTATTCATTAACTACTTATGAGCAAGTGTATACCAAATTTACGTTGTGCGTTAGTCGATTAGTAGGTAATCAAACGACGGCGACTTAAAATAAAGTAGCCAAGTGCGAGTTGGACTCGCCCATGAAGGGTTCCGTTCCAGCAAGTAACATAATATACATAGTACACATAGTTCTTGTAGTTCTTTGTAACTTTGATCGAAGTTTTAATAATAGTGTGTTTATGACGTACCAAAAAAAAACTACTCATCAGATCAAGTTCAAACTAATTTTCGTTGGTAGTTTTTATGGTAATCTACATCATATATTTTTTTTAGATTTTTCATTCTCTTACTTTAGAAGTTAGAGGGGGGGGGGACACACATTTTACCACTTTGGAAGCGTCTCTCGCGCATGTTATTCAGTGTAGACAAAAATTATATTGAAAACCTCAACATCATTTTTTAAGACCTATCGATAGACACCCCACACGTGTAGGTTTGATGAAAAAAAAATTTTTGAACTTCTGTTCTCAGTATGGGGGGCACCCCTAATTTTTGTTTTTTTAAAAAACTTTTGTAAAAGTCTTAATGCGGTTCACAGAATACATCTACTTAATACCAAGTTTCAACAGTGTAGTTCTCATAGTTTCGGCAAAAAGTGGCTGTGACATACGGACGGACAGACAGACAGACAGACAGACAGACATGACGAATCTATAAGTGTTCCGTTTTTACGTTTTACGGAACCCTAAAAACGACAGTAAAACTGGTTCTACACAACAGTTTCAGCAATTATGATACCTATACATACGAGTTTGTTATAATACTGCCCACTATATGTTCCCATAGCTGGGTCTTGCACCTTCTCTCGCAAGGAGTTCAGTGCAGATTAGTGAAACACCTCAAAAGATCCTAGGTACATCTTGGTTCCCTCACGATGTTTTCCATCACCGTTTCTAACTTGGCGGTATTACGAACTTTACTACGTAAAGACAGTGGTGCGTGTGGGATTTGAACCCGGGACTCCGTATCGGCAGTCGCCGTTCTCCCGATCAGCCCTATGTAACAAATTTAATAACAAATGTAACAAATAAAAAAAATAACACAAATGAAATTAGTACCAAATTTGTATTAAGAGAGACGAGACGTACTTCTTAGCATTCCATGGATTCACCGTGCGGGTGCCGGGTCCATCGTGTGGCAGAGAGAGAAATCTCGAGTAGACCCCGAGACTTGTGACTCGGGCGTAGGTTTAAAAGGGGCCCCTTATATATTGACGTACGTCAACACTCACCTTCACTACTCGTATTTCTCTCCCTGCCCAGCCAAATCCGATATGATCCTACTAGTGCAGCTTTAGATACTCGTTCTAGTATAGAACTTACTGCACTTCTGGACAATCCAAGGTCTTTAAGCAGGTTATAGAGAGATTTTGCTGGTATACCTCTCGCTCCTACTTCTACAGCGTATAAATTAACTACATAGCCATTTTTTGTTAATTCATTTTGTAGGTCGTAATACTTATTTTGTTTCATCACGTGGTCTTTAGGTATATTAGTTTCCCACGGTACGGTAAGTTCTACCAGGACTATGCGTTTCGTAGCCCTAGAAAAAAGGAAAATGTCCGGTCTGGATGACGAAACACCCACATCCTCTGGGATTTTGTAGTGCTTTTCATACGTGTCCATTAAAATAGTCCAATCAGGTGCTGAACCCAGGATTGAGTAAGGCTTGTTCTTGGAGTTTGAAGTTGAGCCCTCTTTTACAAAGTTAATTTGTCTTTTGTTTATCGTCAATCCCTTTTGGGCTCTAGCTACCGAAAGGCTTACGGCTTCACGTATGATTTCAAGTACTCTGTCATGGCGCTGAGAGTAATGACCCCTATTAAGGAGCACCTTGCAACCCACCAATATGTGCCTTGCTGTACATATCGCCTCACTACAAGTATAGCAACATTTTTCAGAGGCTTTTCCCCACCTTACCAAGTTACTCTGGTCAGGGAGGGTCATTTGGAAAGCGTTCAGATAAAATTTTAATAAGGCAGGAGACCAGTCATATAGCAAGGTGCGCCACTTTAGAGCTAATGGGATACAAAACTCACCTATGGTTAACCACTCACTTTGCATTTCTAAATTCATAGCGTGCACTTTGTAACTATCATTTTCGTCTTGTTGTAGAAAGGTTTTTACCATGTCTCGGTCTTCCCTTTTCTTTCTCGCACCCAACCCAGCTGTATTTACTTGCGCGCCTGCCATAAATTGTTTGTGGAATTGAAGTCTAGATTCAAGGTCCGAAGCGCTTTTGTCTTTTGGGAGAGATGCGATTAATTCGTCTTTCGACTTTCTCAAAACATGCGTTTTTGTAACTCTTAGGTGTTTGTAGAGTTCGGATGGTTTTTTTAGTTTCAGGCCAAAACTATTGTGATCCCTAAATAGAGTAGAGGGATCAGCTGGATGTGCCAATCCAAACCATGACTTCAATATCTTTATGACATTAGCATCTAGTTTTGCGAGGAGGGTTTTACCGATGTCATATACTAGGAAAGGCCAAGTGAGACGTGATGTGAGATAGTTGTCATATATCCATGCTTTTTTGATATTGCTGATAGGCTGTTGGTCTACCTTATTGAGGTCATTCATGAAATTTCCAACAACTACCTCTAATGATGGTGTACGTCCTTTGTAGTCTATCTTTCTACCAAGAAATTTGAAAGGCACTGCCTCTGCAATTGTGGCAACTCTTTGGCCACTTATGGAGAGTCCCGGATCGTAAGAAGTATATTTGGTATTTCGTCTACCCAGACATAAACAATGACATTTACTTGGTTTTGCCCTCATTCCCTCCGTCCATGTACAGAACTCATCAACATCATTCAACAATTCTTGACACTGTTTGGGATTTCGTGTAAGTATTGCAAGGTCGTCCGCAAAGGCTAAAATTGACTCAGTGTACTTATTGTTGATTTTAAACCGGTAGCCCCATTTTTTCTCACGGGATATTAATTTATCTACTAGAATATTTATAACTATATTAAATACTATTGGTGATAAGCAGCACCCTTGGAATAGTCCCACATTATATTTAAGTGGTTTTGAGTATTCCTTGTTTACTGCTATAACGAATTTTAAGTGATTATAATATGAATTAATTATGTCAATAATTACAGCAGGAAAGTTATACCATTTTAGGGCAAATAACATAAGTTCATGCTGCACGGAACCAAATGCGTTCTCTAGGTCTATCCAGCAGACTGTTATTTGTCTCTCATGTGTTCTGGCATCTTTCAAACTTTCCGCTAGTAATGTATTGTGTTCCAGGCATCCAGAAATACCAGGCAAGAAGCCTTTCTGGTGGTTGGGCCTGAAATACCTATTGCTAGCCATAAATGTGGTCATTTTTGTTTGCAATATACTGAAAAAAATTTTAGAAATTGTATTGGTTAGGGCTATCGGTCTGGTGTCTTTTGGATGAGTTACTTCTTGCATTTTAGGAATCAGGACAAAAATTGCTCTTCCAAATGATTTTGGGATTTGCTTTCCTGACCAGATCTTACTGAATATATTTAAGATATGTTTACGAACTGATGGACACTTTTTATACACTATGTAGGGAATGCCATCAGGGCCTGGGGCTGATTTTGTAGTTTTCTTCTTAATTTGATAGTTTACTTCCTCTTCAGTAGGTGGAGTGCTTTGAAAGTTTGTTAGAGGATCATTAGGTCTTTGGATGTTTGGTACTACGTACGAGCTCCCGCGTTTAGGCACTTCGTATGTGCTTTTAAAGTGATCGTAAATTTGCTCATTAGTCAAGATAAGCTTTCCATTTTGTTCTCTGAAAATATTTTTCGAGTATTGAAAAGGGTTTTTATCAAAGTCTACTTCGTGTTTAGCTCTGTTAAGATTATCACGATTTTTACTGATTTGTAACGATATTCCTTGTATTAATTTAAGGATTGATCTTAGAGCCCTGGACAGTTGGTGACTTAGATGGTTGTCGCCCATGGTTTTAGCTACACGAAGACGTTTTATTAGTTCTCTTTTCTTCCTCCGCAATTTCATTTTGAACGTATTTTCCTTGTTATTTCGAGCATAATAAGTTGATGGTGGATAGTGCTCAGAGAAGTATGTATAGATGGTGTCCTGAAAAGTTTCTACTTGGCTGTTTGGGTCTTGTTTTGTACCAGGATGTTCTAACAATATAGCCAAGTTTTCGTCATGAACTTTCCAGGTGGAATTTTTTAGGCTGGGTATGCCAAGACGTGTCCTGATGACAATGGACTCCTGGTAGTTTTCACTCGATGGGATATATGAGGGTCAACTCTATCCATAGTGTTTGTCAAAGGACTGACCGACGGCTGTCGTGCTTCAACACCATCATGTGTCTTTAAGTGCTTTATGTACCAGGCTCGTCTCTTGTAAATTTTCCCGCACGTAGGGCATCTCAATTCCGTATTCGCTTAAATGGTTGAATGTAGACGTAAAAAGGCTAATTTACAGTCATAAGAAATGTGGCATTGCCATGAATAAATTTCACCACAAGTGTTTCCGCATTTTTTAAATAGCATTGCAAATTATAGCTGAAACAAAAATACCGTGTTCATAAAACAGCTGTTGTATAGTAACTGTAAAGCACCAATTATTTAAAATAATTTAGCAATGGAATATGCTCGTACCTACAATAAAAACACAGTATTACGAGCTAATTTGAACATTACGAGCCTAAATCATAGAGTAGCACTGCACTGTGCTTGCAACCCGGAGATATCAAAGACTTATTAGGTACACTTGGCAAACATTTTGTGGACTGAATTCAGAAGCAAGAAAAGCAAGCTATTCTCGCTTCTAAATTTAGTATGCTAGTTTACTGCATGCACTTTACACTACACTAAATTCAGTAGCCACTAAATTCATTCGACAAAATTTAGCCAAGTGTATTAAGCCTTTAAGATGGTTTGCGCCCTTTGTGGAAACATTCCTTTTCATACCGGAAAATAGAATCGTTTTGAATTTGCACAAATCGCCCGGAATAACTATTAATTCAGTGTGTTATATGTATAACTGATAAAAGCATATAAGAATATAACAATTTTGGAAATATATACAATTTGCTCGTTCTTTTGTTTTTATTTTTTTTATTAATTGACGTGTAAATTGGACATTCATCAATAAAGAACTTTTGCTTTGCATACATACTAAACTTCTCTGCCAGAATATAAAACCACCATATTTGAGACTTAGTTGAAATAGTCTCAATCCTTCGGTATCCTGATTTTTCTACATTCTGAAATTAATTGACCTGACTATAAGTGATAACGTACAGCAAACTAATTCATCTTTTTGTTGAAAAGTAAACATGTATGAGATTTTATTTGCTAAAACAGTATTTGACGCTCACTGCGAAAAGGAACTAAAATCGGTGTCGTTTTCAACCTTTGCTCGGGCATTTATCGATTTAACCGGTGAAAGAATACAAAGCGGTGGACTGCGGTGGGTATTATTCGTGTAATTGGTTTCTAATGCCACGTAAACCCCCCAAACGTGTTGGGAGAGTGGACCGAGAGATAAAGGCGGGAACATCCCGGAAGCCGTAGCCTCTACATGTTTCGCTAAATGTATTTTTTAAATTCTACTGGAAGGTGAAACTTAGAAATAACGATGAAGATGAAATAGGTTAGCAAATAAATTAGCGATGATAATTTTTGTTTCAGCCAAATTTTATGTAACGTTTTAGCCGGTTGGATATAATCTGGGTGTATTGAAGTTTATAGTGAATCAGTTTCTTTAGGTGAGAGCGCTTCATCTGAACTTATGATTGCATCGTGGGTTTGTAGCGATAACCTACTTTTATTTCTAATTAACTATAACTCTTATGCCCGTATTTACAAAGCAGATCTTTCGAAAGTATACTGTCCTAATTGTCAAAGTGTAATGGGTATAACCCTTGAGTATAGCTTTCTAAAACATTTTTTTTTCCTACTTTGACATGATTTGTTTATATTTTCATGAGCTCAAGGAAATATGAACGGGTTTTAATGTAAAAATTTGACTTGTTACTTACTGAGCGAAAATAATATAACGCTGATACGTTTGCGACATACTAGATGTCCTTTACATCCCGCAAGGACGACTGGTGAAATTTTTCAGTGTGCAATGCTCAGTCGCGCCCGAATCCTTGAATCCTTGAAAATTTATGACCTGGCTCGCTGACGGGGGCTAGTTTTACGAATACCGAATAGTTTTGTATACGTCTTCTAGAAAGATGTTTTCTAGTCTAGTTTCTTGGAAATTCAGGATGTTATGACGTATGCAAATGTGTTTTATTGAGGTTGTACGCTGGTTCGTGCGGCAGTTACTGCCTCTAGAACGACGATTTTTACGTAGTTCTCTCTGACTACTTTTACGTATAGTCCAAACATTTTTGAGTTAAACCTAAAGTTTTTAGATTGCGTGTGATATCGAATTTTGTCTTCCGTTTTTCTAAAAATGTCTAAAGTATGAAAATAACTCAATCTTTCTGAAAATTCAATCGTGATTCACAAATGTATCTACCTTTAAATGGGGGCCAGAGTTTAATTTGATTTGTTGAAAGTTACAACGAATTCTTTTACTGAATACACAATCAACATAGCACCGCAAGCGTGCTAATTACAAACAAAGTCACATTACGTAATACATGCAGAATTATTTCACCTGAATAATGATTTTGATTTAAAACATAAACCATAAAACTTTTACGATTGCCAAATTGAACTCGTGTCGTGAATCAAACCGGGATTCTGTAATTCCATAACTATAAAATACTGGTTTTAACAAAACGATAAAGTGACCCGTGGATATAAAACTGCATTTTATACGGTGTGGGGTAATAAAATAAAGAGGTATTGGAACAGAGGCCTTACTCATGGGAATGGGAAGACAAGTATCTTCTAGCCTACATAACTAGCAACAATAATTACTTTTTAAGGGGCAAATAATAATAATTATTATAAAATTATTGGCTATAAGGGTCCAAAAAATTTTTTAAAGTGTACAACCATTTTTTATTAAACCTATTTTGTTGGTCATCGCAACGAACCAACACTTTTGAATAAGTGACGTTTTCTACGATCTGTTGAAAATGTATTTACTCGAGTATTTTTTTAATAATCCTCAAGCCACAGCCAAAAACTTGTCAATATTTTTAGGCATTTTGCCTCACTTTGCAATCGATAAAGAAATGTTTCATATATTACGAAAATATTTTACAATACTACTAAACCAAACAAATATGTAGGAATGTTTTTGAAATAGAAACTGAATAGTACAGGAGTTAAATAACCTTATAAAATCTGACTGGAGCTCAATTCTGTATTTGATTTCGTTTTCAAATTTTGCAAATTCAAAAATTATGCAACTTTTTGACTCGCACAGGTCGTGAGTAGGTAGCCTACATTTTTAGAATACTACAAAAAGTGTTTCCGAAATCAGTAATCAAAGCACTTAGCGTACCAATTTAAAAAGCAATAAAGAATCGCAAGAAGAAATACGCATTGTACAATTCAAGTTCCTTTTGGAAATAAAGTTGTGATTTATGCTAGGGAAATGTGTTCAACGCGGCCGTTTGTACGCGGCGTCGCGTCGTTGCGACAAATTTAACTCACTCAAAAGCTTATTCGGCGCTGTTTTGCCAGGTCCCTCCAATACGTCCTGTCTTTGTGGTGAATAGAGCGATGGTAAATTAATAGTTTCAGGGAAATGTAAATAAAGCTAAATCATGTTATACTCTTAAAATGGACATTTGTTTCCATTGAAAATACAGCGTCGCGTCGGGTACATATTGCAAATTTTTCCGATAATAGCTTTGCCCTCGACGCCGACGTTTGATAATAATGTGACGATGCGGTCTGAAATGGAGTGCGTTTACGTAGAAGAAAACGATTCTATCAAAACTTTAGGAGAAAAGGCAAATAAGGGAATACCCACTCAGGAGAGGGACTCCAAAATGTAAACGTCGATATTGGACTCAAAACTTTGTTCAAGTCTTTGGAATATCAACAGTAAAACGATATCGCATTTAGAAGCTACGAATACTTCGATAGAAAGAAAGTCAAGCACAGTCTTCGAAGCAATTCATTTTGTTTAAAATGCATTTACCTTCAATAAATAATAGACTACAGGCCCGTGAACAAAATTTACGGGTCCATATAGGTCAATAGTTTCCATACCTCTTCTAATCCATTATTTCGCAACGCCGTACAAAAATCATGCTACAAGGAGAAATGATCGAGGATTGGAACTCCCCCTTTTCGTTGTACTCAGTTGGACAGCTTACAAGTGACGGCACAGTGCTGAATCTTATTACTTTATACCCTTCTATCATCCTACATAGGTCTCCTGGTGGTTCATTTGACCCGTAAATTTTGTTCACGGGCCTGTAATCTATAATATTTGCCTTATAATTATTAATAATTACTATTTGTGTTCCCAGAATCCCGTACGCCGACAAGATCACCCCAGAGCCAATCCTGCAGAACAATGGTCGCGAGACAAAAGATGCCATCAGGAATAGCTACAACAGCCAATTCAAAGTGGGCATCTACGGCTGGCGGAAGAAATGCCTTTACATTCTTGTCATGTCGCTCATGTTCATGATGATTATCAACCTGGCCCTGACGCTCTGGGTATTGAAAGTCTTGGATTTCAATTCTGTAAGTTTTTTTACTCTTATGCGAAATTAGTTTGGTAGATTGAAATGTCATCTTTACACGATATTGTCGTTTTTAGTTGCAAAATGTTGATGGAAAAATTAAACGTAGGTTATGATTGCAGCATATTTATTCCTTAAATCCGTAGAATCTTCTTGATTGTTCTTTGATAATTAACACTAACCCATTTTGTTCTAAAAGCAATGGTTTTTATTTTACACTAGCAGTGTTCCACGGTTTCACCCGCATAGCTCGCGTTCTGTTGTTTTCCCCACAATGAAAATGTGTAGCCTAAGTATTATTCCGGACTATAATCTATTGTGTCCAAATTTCAACCTGATTTCTTCAGGAGTTCCGACGTGATCGAGTAACAAACATCAAACTTTTGCATCTATAATATTACTCGGACCCAAGTATTACTACTACTAATATTAGGTACGTACCTGTAAACTCGAATGTTTGTTAGCTTTTTACGTGAAAACTGCTTAACCGATCATCATAAAACTTTGCACACGTATTCTTGAAGGTATCAGAAGTACCGTAGCCTACTTTTTTCCCGAGAAAATAAAGGAATCGGGTACCAAGCAGATGCAACCGCTGGGTGCTGCTAGTACACCATAAAAACACTTTCCAAAAGAGAAATTACCGGTCCTCGGCCACCAAAGAGCGGTCAAAAAGGCACACTTAAGTACTATAAGTTGTTTATCTAACACAGTTACCACAAACCATCTTCCAACAAACAAACATTATTCCAACGTTATTAGGTAAAAAATAATTTTCAGGAAGGCATGGGTCAGCTACGTATAGTACCGGGTGGCCTCCAACTTCTAGGCCAAGCCCTTGTCTTGGACTCTCTTTTCGCATCAAGCATAAAGTCGCGCCGAGGGCAGCCCATCTCCATAGAGTCAAGCAGAAATTTCTCCGTTACCACGAGAGACCAGTTTGGCTTGCCACAATCTAGGTTATTTTTAGGTAAGTTTAAGCGGCAAAAGTGTCTTTACGTACGTACGAATAACTACTATTTAGTTTGGTACGCGAGAAGTTAATGAAAGAAGTTCAAAACTCGAAAAGAGTTATTTTAGTGTGGATTCAAAGTTAGACGTAATTGGAGAATTAAAGTTCACATACCATCACCTAGTTTGTGTTTAGTTCTACTGGTACAATTAAAAAGATTAGCTACATCAGCCTGATATTAAATCAGCAGCTATTTTTTCAATTGTAATTTCATTTTATGATGAGATATTGAAAATATCTATGATTGGTCTGTTTCACTTAAAACGAACTTCTTTGCATAACGTCTAGACAATGCTTGTGGATGTTTGGTAATTCGCTTGATAGTGCTTCATATTTACATTAGTAGCTCTAATGCAGAATGCAGAAAAGTATCTGAAACATTTGAAGCCAACTGTGTAGTGACGAACAAACATTCCTTTGTTGCAATCTAGAACTAAATGTGTAAACAATTGCCACATAAAGATGTGTACTTAGACATGTTCTTATATTGCTAGATGATGATGATCAGATAGTACTGGTTTGAATATTTCTTACGTAATTTTATTTCGAAACATTGAACAATGATTGACTAGAATATTCGACTATTTGTTTATTGTTATATAGGTCACGATCGCTTAGAAGTGACTGCAGCTCGGTTCGAAGTGCGGGACCCTCGGGGTGCGCTGTTGTTGGGGGCAGCTGAGGGCGCGGTGACGGTGGGAGCTGACACTCTCACCATCGCCGGGCCCGCCGGCGTCGTCCTCGACACCTCGGCGCAGACGCCGCTCGTGAGGGCTCCGCCGTCAAAACAACTCATGTGAGATTCCTTCTTCATCCTGATCAGTAAAATTGACTAAATGACCTTAGGTTGAAAAATTATTTTTAACTAAATAAAGATGGAATATTATCATCATTTTAATATTTTTTGCAATGACACCAACCTAAAATGACCTTGATATCTTAGTGTTGATGCTGCTTCGCCACAAGCCATGTACTAAAACAATGAAATAAACTTTGTTGATGTGAGTAAATGTAAAAGTTGATTTTGATAAAAAAACACCTTGGCTATATTTATTGTGTTTATGGTGAACACTTTTATTTAAGACTAGCTGAACCGTGCGCGCGTTGCTACGCCATCTATCGAAAATTGGTCGTACCAATTCAAATTTGGAACAAATTCGGTTACTTTAGGTTCTAATGACGCAATCTTTAAAAAATAGAACACATGCTGTCACGCAACGAAAGCCCTCAAAAAGCAATATTTATCCCCGTTTTTGTTACATTTTTTCATTCATGCTCCACTCCTGTTAATAGTAGCGTAATGTTAAATTGCCTATAGCCTTCCTCGATAAATGGACAATCCAACAGAGAAAGAATCTTTCAATTCGTACCAGTAGTTCCCGAGATCCTTGCGTTCAAACAAACAAACAATCAATCAAACAAACTCTTCAGCTTTATGATATTAGTATAGATATTGCGAAATCACTGAAAATTAGAAGCAAACGAAAGAGAGCCTAAGAAATTATGAGAAGGAGAGAAAAAGAGAGAATCGGAGCAATTAGGCCGAACGTGTCAGTATATTTTTCGAAGATCGGCAATAAATTGTTCATTTTGGTCAGGTTGGAGTCACCAACGCGGTCGCTTCAGGTGTACGCTGGGCAGAACATAGCCATCGAGTCACGAGCCGGCGACATCAGCGCCAGCTGTCTCAGTACCTTCAAGCTCAAGTCTGTTGCTGGAGCTGTAAGTACCGAGTAAAAATTTCAAAAATGTTTTATGTAACAAGATCTGACTTTATAATAATAAAGGCGATGGTTTTATCTGACCAACCCTGGATGAGAGCAGCTCTGAGTATTCACTCATTATGAGAACTCTGAAAATGATTTAATATAAATGCAGATGTACAAGTTTGTAATTGCTTATTACAACGATGAAGAACAATATTCCTTGTTAGGCAACTGAAAAGAAAAATTGTTAAAAGACCTGCAAATTCCAACAACCTCTGTGGTGAATTTTGGCCATTACGCTATTCTAGTGGCAAAAATAATGTTTGGAGAAAGTGGTAGTCTACATACGTTTATACCCGTATGTTTGAATAATATGTTCATTGGCAATACGATAATATTTTCATTGTTCAATTTTTTTAACGAAGTAATATCACAGATCAGAAAATAGTTATGATAATATATTTATCTATGATGTTATCTAACCATTTTAGGGGGTCTGATTATATTTCATAGATTTTGAAATTTTTACTGAAATACACATTGCATACTAGAGAATATATTAATTAAAAAAACATCTGATGTTAACATTTTTCTTTCAGATTCGTCTAGAAGCTCCCAGCATATACATGCCGAAGTTGAAGTCAGCATTGCCACTACCTCCTTCGTCGCCACACTCCCACGATCCTCACCACCAGAACATCTACCAGCTGTGCGCGTGCGCAAATGGCAAGCTGTTCCTTGCGCCGCCGCATGGCGTCTGCGCAGCTAGAGAAGAGAGCCTCATCTGCCGATGATAACTTTCAAACAAACGCTGTTTTTAGCTTACATATACAAGTGGTAATTTGAAATTTCAAAATGTGATTCAAAGACATGTTAACCTATACAGTGCAGTGTTGTTGTGTGTTATATGCTTGTAACCGACATAAACTCAAAGTGTATCGACGGAAGTATAGATTTATATGTCAGACCATGTAACTAACGAATGTTCTAAAAAAACAACAATTTTAAAAACATTTTTAAAGTGATTTATAAGCTAAATTTCAAACATTGTCAACTCCATTATAACTTGAATTACCGCTGATTAATGAACATAATCCCAAAATTTAAGAACCATGGAGTTGTCTATGTATGAAATTTAACTTACTTATTAATGGCGTTCATAATACCTCTCTCAATTTAATTTTAATTTAGTCATGCCTAAAGACTAATCGGCGTGATCCAAACATTTACTCAAAGCTCATAGACAGACTTATTTGACAGATTTTTGGGTTTACTAAGCCAAAAATCTGTAAATTTTTTGATTCAGCATAGAAGTTTTTGATGTTTTCGACTTCCAACTTTCCCAAAAAAACGAAATTAAGGCTAAATCCCGGTATTTAATACGGTGGTTAATTTAATTTGTACTTAATTTAGTGGTTATAATTAATTGGTCGCTGCCAAACAAACTAGATTTACTAATTGTCAATTTTTTAAAACAACGAGAAACAAGAATGTGTTATGCGAACTTATTTGACAAAAATTAGTGCCTTCAAAGATGCATTTAAGATTTCCGATAGCTGACCGAAAATTTAAATTATTTTAGTGTAGTAAACAAATTTAAAAATTGTTTTTTTTTTTTAAATCCTATATAGATTGGCACTTGCCTGCCACTTTGCCTGGTGTTAAGGTACGATGTCGCCTATAATAGAACGTGCTTACCTAGAACAAACTAATTCATTCTCGATTTGAATATTTTCTTCATCAGGAAACACCCGCTCAGGTAAGGTGGAATGCCAGTTAAGTTCAAACTGACATTTAATAACTACTCGTGCTTGAGGACACTGGTATATAGAAAGTAATATCTGAAGAAATCATGTCTTTTGTGCTACTTTCTACAGTTGTTTGACATACATTTGTCAGTTGAAAATGTATAATATTTAATATTTTGTAATTAGGAAAATGACGGGTAGCACCAGGGTGATGTTTATGTTTGTACTCTTCCTAAATGGTTCGGCTGATTTTAATTTTTTAATGTATTTGCTAGTCATGAAAATTGGTCATTTTTATTTTTCAATATTCCCTCGCAATTCATTTTAATGGCAATTTTATTACTATCATCGTTTCCTGTCATTTATATGAAGTGTTGCGTCATTTTAAACTTTCATTTAACTGATCATTTATATGGCTGACGCATGCTGGGTCAAATAATATACCATAATCTACAAGAGCACACTGTACCCTAGTGAAATAACACTAACATTGTTTTATTTGCTGTTTTCAACAGGTACTAAAACAGACTCTAAGTAGGTAATGTTTAACTATACATTTTTTGGCTACAAAGGGTAAAATCGTTTTGATGAAATAAAATACATATATTAGGATGTGTTGTTAGGGATCAGATATCAATTAAATGCTATTATATTAGTTTAAGTAGTCTAATCTATATTGTTTGCATGAGATAGAGCAAATTAGCAGTAACTTAATGTAAAGCTATTTTCTTGTTACGTAAGTGTATCTATTATTACTGTTTGTTAAATATTATTTATTGTAAATATTTGTGAATGCGTATTAATGTATAAATAATTTACGTATCTTTATCAAGGGGTTTTTATTTTACGATCATTTTTACTTTTAATATTCCCTCTAAGAAAAAACTACTAGAGAAAAAACAAATGAATTACGGTTTAAAAAACACAAAAACATGAGTAAATAGCTGTATCAATAAATTTCAAATAAGAATTCCTAACCAAAGAGGAGATATTTGAGATCAAAGTAGCCAGTAACCAGCAATTTCACGTGTACGGACCACTAACATTATTAAATGAAACTAAGCTGTACGACCTTAGTCAATTAAGTACATTTAAAGAGCAAAAACAATACTAAAAAGTTGAGCAGAATACTTCAAAGCTGAATTTATTACATTTTTCTACATATCATATAACAACTTGTTTTGGTTGTTGAATACTAAAAAAAGCGGGAGTTATAGGGACTGCCGATATAAATGAAAGCTTAACATTTTAAGATTAAACTGCACAATAAGACGACAGCAGATACAGCTAGTACATATTATATATACTGGTATTACACATTCCAATAATGCGTAATACTACAAAATCACAAAATTAATCCAAAAAGCGTCTAAGGAACACGTCCCGCACCGCTGTTCCGCCACCGCTCCAACGCTACGCTGCTACATCGCTATGTCGCTACATTACCATGTTGGTGACGCGAATACATAACATTTTCTCCTTATAAAAAGTGTTCAAGGCTATATTTAATAGATGTTTGTGTCATTCTAAGTAATTAACTTCCTACGTTATTAATTTCATTCAAATCGGTTCAGCCGTTACAGAGATTTGAGATTGGAAACAAATAAACACACCTACAATTAATGTCATCATCAGCCGCAAGAGGCCCACTGCTGAACATAGGCCTCCCCCCTAGATTTCCACAACGAACGGTCCCGCGCAACCTGCAACCAACGGTTTCCAGCGACCTTTGTTAGGTCATCTGTCCATCTAGTGGGAGGCCGTCCAACACTGCGTCTTCCGGTTCGTGGTCGCCACTCGAGAACCTTTCTTCCCCATCGGTTGTCAGTTCTGCGAGCGATGTGGCCTGCCCATTGCCACTTCAGCTTGCTTACTCTTTGAGCTATGTCGGCCACTTTCGTTCTTTTGCGAATATCCTCATTACGGATTCTGTCGAGCATAGCTCTCTCCATAGCTCGCTGTGTGACTTTGAGCTTTGTTATGAGGCCCACAGTTAAGGACCACGTCTTAGTTCCATAAGCCATCACTGGCAACACGCATTGGTTAAAGACTTTTGTCTTTAGGCATTGGGGTATTTTGGACTCAAAGATGTGCCGAAGTTTCCCGAACGCTGCCCATCCGAGTTGGATTCTTCGCTGGACCTCTTTGTCGAAGTTGAATCTACCTAATCGGATCTTTTGACCCAGGTAGACGTATTCGTCAACAACTTCGAGTGTGGTATTCCCAACATTAACCGGTACAGGTGAGACATGAACATTTGACATAACCTTCGTCTTGTCCATATTCATCCTCAAACCTACCTGCTGGGATACTCTACTGAGGTCCCTGAGCATAGCACCGAGGTCCTCCAGCGACTCCGCCACAATGACTTTGTCGTCGGCAAATCTAAGATAAGTGATGCATTCGCCGTTGATATTAATGCCGTATCCGTTCCAGTCCAGTAGCTTGAAAACATCTTCCAGCGCGGCAGTGAACAGTTTCGGAGATATAACATCTCCCTGTCTCACGCCTTTCTGTAGCTGGATGTGTTTTGTGCACTGGTCCTGTAATCGGACAGACATTGTGGCTTTGCTGTAGATACACTTCAACACTTCGATATAGCGATAGTCGATGCGGCATCGCTGAAGAGACTGAAGCACTGCCCAGGTTTCGATGGAATCGAAGGCTTTCTCATAGTCCACATACGCTATACATAGTGGCCGATTATACTCCTCGGTTTTCTGTATAATCTGCCGAAGCGTATGGATGTGGTCTATGGTACTATAGCCTTTTCGGAAACCTGCTTGTTCGGGTGGCTGGAAGTCGTCAAACCTGCGTGCGAGACGATTCGTGATTATCCTCGAAAACAACTTATAAACGTGGCTCAGAAGTGAGATGGGTCTGTAGTTCTTCAACAAGGTGTTGTCACCTTTTTTGAAGAAGAGCACCACCACACTTCTGCTCCACGCTTCTGGCGTATTACCGTCAAGTATGACGCAGTCGAACAGCCTCTGGAGGACTTTAAGTACCGGTTTTCCACCCGCTCTCAGAAGCTCAGTCGTAATTCCGTCATCGCCAGGTGCCTTGTTGTTCTTAAGTTGTTTGAGGGCCATCCTAATCTCATACAGGCTGACTTCCGGGATGTCTTCGGTAAAGTGTCGGGTCAGCTTAGCTCTAGGGTCTTTTGCCATGCTAAGGACAGGTTGTGCTTGTGTAGAGGTGTATAACTGTTCATAGAACCTCTCAATCTCCTCCAAAATCTCGGGCTTCGACGAAACGACGTTACCACTATCGGTCTTCAGTTTGGTCAATTGACTTTGCCCAAGAGACAGATTTCTTGCGAACACTTTCGAGCCTTTGTTCCGCTTAATCGCTTCTTCAATACACGAAGTATTGAAGCAGCGTATGTCGCGTCGCACACAAGTAGATATCTGTCTATTGAGCTGTCTGTATGCCGTCATGTCGACCGAAGACTGCAATCGCATATCTCGCCTAACCGCCATGAGATTCAGAGTATGATCGGTGAGCTTTTGGGTTCTATTCTGGCGTCGGCTCTTATAAAATTTCCTGCCAACTGCTTGAACAGTTTCCACCAGCCTGTCGTTTATTTCGTCCGCCGTTACGCATTCATCTAATTACTACAATTAATGTAAGCATACATATATATTTTTTTACAATTGTTTGGTTATGTAACGCAATTAATAATAATAATTTTCGTATGCCAGTGAATTTGAAAGATCAAACAAAAAAAATCCTCGGTTACTAAAGGGACAGAAGAGAAGCGGTCGCGCACGTGCATTCTGCTTTAAAAGCACCGTCAAATGCTCAGACTCATTGTTATTATTCTTCAAATGCGACTAAAACCATGTGATTGGTGAAGTCCAATTCAATTTTTTGCCGTACTTGGCAGCCCTTTTCTAGCAAAACAGCCTAGGCTCTCACCTATGATAATTATTAATTCAAGTTTTAGATTATATTTATATAGTAACGGAAATTATTCACTACGTTTGTCGAAACTTTACAATGAGACAATGCTTTATTGGCCTGTGAATAATTTTTATGTTTAATTCCATGTTCTTTGTGTTACTATATCATTCTGGTGAGTAGTATTAGTTATTGGAACTATAAATGAACGCGGCACCGAATAATTACACAACAATCGACGGTCGACGCGACGGAGCACAATGAGTCTCAACGTTGAGCTAAACTTTAATTAAAGATTCATGATAAATTGTCGCAGGAAGCTGCATCGCGTCTCGCACGTGAATACTGCCTAGGGTGACCACACTCAAACAGAATAGTGGATTTGGGGTAAAATTATGGAGGCTAGGTCTGAAGCGTCCGACTTTGGTTTAGTTCTTATGGTTCTTTAGCATTACTACGCAATTATAGTTCGAGAAGCGCTGGAAATAAATAAGCATCGTCATTTTCACCGGTCCTGTTTCAATTCTCTTAAAAATCTACCGTATTTTGATCAGTTCGCTGCATAATTCACGAAATTAATCTAAGTTTGTTGAATTACGGTTCTATATAATATAATCTTACAATAACTTCTATATTAACCTAGCAATACTAACTACAAATACACACGCACGTAGAACAAAACAACAACGAAACTCCATATCATAAAGATTTTTAAAAGTCCTACAGAATACGGGTGATCTGTACAGCCTGGTCACCCTTATAACGCCCTTTCTACCAACACTTAAATAACTTAAGGCAGTAACCTAACAATAAATTCATGACCCGCTCCTATTGTTTGTCTCGCAGCGTTTTCACGCGGCTAATTGGCGGGAAACGACGCGGAGTCATCGTCAGTGAGTATGCTGCCTTAGCTCAGTTAACTTCGTTTTATCTTTACCACCGTATTCATAAACGGTACGTAGCGAATACTTAAACTTTAGTTAAACCGTTTTGTTTCATTTTGATGCAGTTCAAATGACGTAGAACAAAATCTGCTAGACAGTAAATAAAAGAGTAGATAGATGAAGCTGTGTATTATTAGCTATGATACAAAAATAAAGAAACAAAAGAAAAAATACTTAAGGCTCGTTATTGCTAAAAGCGATGACTTCCAGGCAATTGAAGTAGAATGTATCGTTCCAACTAAATAAGTTTCAATAAATTTAGTTTACAAGTTTTCAAGTTTACTAATCATTTGAACATTGGAGATTATGTTAATATGTATCATACACTAGATAACTCAGCGAAGGACGTCTTTGTTTAATGCTGTTTGATGAAACGATAATTTTCGGGACTGTTTTTTGAGTATTTTTCACAATATCTATTTTTAAATTTTAGGAATAAAAAAATTTAAAAATTAATCCACGTGTAGGTACTCGAGTTTAGGATTAAATTTTTATGTGTGTCAATTTTAAAGTTAATTTTCACAGACCCCGAAAACCAAACGAAATATCTAAAAATCAAATAATTTGTATGAAGGATTAATTTCTTTTTCAGTCTTCAGTTTGCAGAAGACTATGCGATTGAATGCCGTAAACTTTCTTAAGTTAAATATAAAACAGCTCTTTGCTTCCACTGCTTTTAAAATTAAATCGCATATCAAGGAATAATATTAGTCTCCGCCTTTCATCCTCACCTAATTGAATTTAGGAGTTCTTTGTTGCGGTGTAGCCGTGGAACTCTTAAAGCCATTTCAAAGACACCTCCTGAGCCAGCACCCGCGCGAAAGGAAATAAAGTTATGATTTATGTAGTGAAATATGTTGCAGTAGGACAGCCTTAAGAAATCACGCCACAACTGACGACATGAGGCGAAAAACGTGACTACTCTAAAATGTTCCTACAGTCTGTAAGTTTCTAAATGATATGCGATTGTGTCGCCAAGTATAAGTAGACGCGTGGTGTGGTGCGGCTTCTGAGCTCGACTGCCGACCGACGCCTCCTGTCGTTGACAATATAAATTCGCTTCGGAACGAGAAGGCAATCGTTTGTATTTGTACACACAATAAAGACTGTTCTTTCTGTAACGGTGATTTTTGTTTGACTTTGCTACGTAAAGGAGTTTATGGAGTCGGGGTAATCCGACTACGCGTAACGTGAGTACGAGTCTTTTGGATATTTAAAGACTTAGAAACAAAAAATTGTATATATTTAAAACTGATTCCAAAGATCAGATTAATATCTGCACGTTCTTCTAAAATTGTAGAAAGTGATGAAACAAATCAGACTTAAATGAATTTGAATACTTTTTTGTTTGGCATCCTATTAATGTTAACTTAATTAAGCCCCGCGGTTTCACCCGCGTACTTCTCGTTCCCGTCGGTCCCGTTATTGTTTCGGGATAAAAAGTAAATAGATATAGTAAGATATGGATAAGTAAGTAGTAAGCCTATATGTTCTTCTAGGCTATAATCCATCTATGTTCCCAATTTCAGCCCAATGTTCAGACGTTACGACGTCATTGAGCAACAAACATCAAAATATTGACATTTAAAATATTAGTAGGAGGTGAAAGTTTGAATGTTTGTTGTTCAAACTAAAATACGGAACAGATGTTATTTTCGGTATTAACAAATTGGCTCTATTTTATCTATGTATTTTATAGAAAAATAAAGTAGCCAAGTGCGAGTTGGACTCGCCCATGAAGGGTTCCGTTCCAGCAAGTAACATAATATACATAGTACACATAGTTCTTGTAGTTCGTTGTAACTTTGATCGAAGTTTTAATAATAGTGTATTTATGACGTACTAAAAAAAAACTACTCATCAGATCGAGTTCAAACTAATTTTCGTTGGTAGTTTTCATGGTAATGTACATCATATATTTTTTTTAGTTTTTTCATTCTCTTACTTTAGAAGTTAGAGGGGGGGACACACATTTTACCACTTTGGAAGCGTCTCTCGCGCAAGTTATTCAGTGTAGACAAAAATTATATTAGAAACCTCAACATCATTTTTTAAGACCTATCGATAGACATCCCACACGTGTAGGTTTAATGAAAAAAAAATTTTTGAGCTTCAGTTCTCAGTATGGGGGGCACCCCTAATTTTTGTTTTTTTAAAAAACTTTTGTAAAAATCTTAATGCGGTTCACAGAATACATCTACTTACCAAGTTTTAACAGTGTAGTTCTCATAGTTTCGGCAAAAAGTGGCTGTGACATACGGACGGACAGACAGACAGACAGACAGACAGACATGACGAATCTATAAGGGTTCCGTTTTTACGTTTTACGGAACCCTAAAAAACCAGTTGCAATAGGCTACATAAATGATGATAAAACTGTAAAGACATGAGGTTGCAAACTTCCCAATGAGTAAAGATAGTACACTCGTGTTGCATTGTAGAAGATTCCAGTCATTAAGAAGTTTGTTCACGCAGTGTAATTACAGAAACTCGGAAAAGCAACTCTATGATGGCTAACGACCAATTTATTTAATTAAAAGTACTTTGTAGCGCCTATTGAAAACCTTGTCAAAGCGGATTGGACAAGCTAAGAATACTTGAATTGGTTTTCATTTTAATTTATTACTCACGGGATTGTAAACTTAACCGAACTGGAATCCTTAAAGATTACAAATAATGTTATGATTGGCGTAATATCTTATATCGATGTTGGTCCCTGAAAATTAGTTTATTTTAATATTTTATCAAATACTAGCAGCGCCACGGTTTACCCGCATCGTTCGTGTTCCCGTTATTTTCCTGCGATAAAAACTCTATAAAGCTATATTTTTTTTTTATCGCGTATAGGTCCGCGTTTGACCACCAACTCGCCAGATGGTAAGCGACGGTGTGATCGAAGATGACGCACGTTGACCTAGAAAGTCACTCTAACCTTGAAAAGTTCTAGATTGTATCTCTCAGGGAACAAGGAGGCCGCAACTTATTCCATTCTAAAGCTGTAGTACGTACGAGAAAAGTGGATTCACACCGTTTTGTACGGATTTTGGGAATATCCACAGTGTATGGGTGGTAGTGGGCCGACTTACAACTTGTCCTGTAGTGGAAAGGGGAAGGCAATATTAGGTCGTGTAAATGCGCTGCACACTCTCCAAAATGCATTCTGTAATACACTGTCGGACTAGCCACTTTTCGACGATATTCTGACTATTCTGTGTCCTGTGCTACTCCAGACTATGTTTAGTGTTCCAAATTTCAACCTGATTTTTTTGATTTACCTGACGTTATTGACCAACAAATATCCAACTATTTAAACATCCAAACTTTTCCATTTATAATTAGAAGTGGTAGGTATGGCTATCTAAACTAGAAAGCTCTTCGTCTGTTTGGAATCCTATGCAAAAAAAAGTACGTAGTACGTATGTACGTACTTCGAATCGAAAAAATGAAAAAAACGTTCCTCAGATATTTATATAAGCGTATCTATGGATACGATCCTTTTTTGTATCCTACGAATTTCTTGCTCGGTTGCCTGAGTTACAACTCTTTTGCAAATTCGTTGGGAAAACCAGCAAGTGAAAATATTTAATTTGTAAAAAAAAATCTTAGGTTTCTGGCTAATTTGTTCTTGAACTAGTCTTAGGTAGTTCAGTCTTAGAGAGATCCATTATTATCCACTCCAGGCTGGCCTACTCTAGGTTGACGGAGGCAACATGTCTTCAAAAAATGATTTTTTTTTTATAGTCTAGAGCTAAAGCTATAGAGTGACGAGACGAGTAGGGCATGTGCCTGATGGTAATTAGCATGCCTACCCTTATGGGTGGGTACAGTGACACGCAGCTATTGCAACATGAAGAATCCAAATCATTACCTAGCACTGCACTGACAGACTGAGCAATGCAAGATGTTTTATCGCTGTAATTTTACTGGAAACATTGCCCTTCAAACCGGAATACAGTGATGTTTTCACATCACATTTAGAATAGCTGGCTCTGCCAGCGACTCTGAAAAGAGTTTTACCACTGCAAAGAACATGCCGGTTTCCTCGTAATGTTTGCCTTCGCCGTTAAAACAAGTGGTGATGATAAGCTCGTACATATTGTACACTAGGAAATATACTAGTGCATGTGGAATTTGAACCTACGACCTCACGATTGTAAAATCTGACTTTCTTGGCACGCGATCACCACGACCAAAATAGAGCAGAGATTTATTTTGTTTTGTTATAGCCAAAATAGGTATATTAAAATATTAGTCAAACAAAGTTCATTATTGTTTTACTATTAAAAGAAACTTGATAGATAAAAGCTAAGCTGAACAGGTAAAACAGCTAAACTTACATATTTTAAATAAATAACTTAAACGTTCTCTAAATTAAAAAGGTGGCAATGTAGCCGTGTAGGCGTTATATCCCAGTTTCACCCAGGTCGTCGTATGTAGTTATCGGAGAGGAGAGACTTGTCTGTCGTTCCTTAGCCCGATTTGACAGAGGTCGGGAGCGTGGTCGGCGTCGATTAGGGAACATGCTCCGTCAGGATTTGATTACGACACTTGGATGGCCAACAGGGATTATAGACATCTATGTATCAGGTAGTGCTGCATCTACGTTCGCTAGTAGTTGAACCAGAACGCCAAAATATTGATAATCGGTGAAGATATCAAACATAAAAATTTACTTTAAAGTAAAAACCTTTTTTTAATGTGGATTTTTTTATGTAATAGAGAGTGTTGCGGCGGACGAGACATTCACCTCAACACACCCGTAATAGCACATTGGTAAACAGCTTTTAGAACTTGAAGAATCCAAATCATTACCTACCACAATATTGCGCTCGTCAGCATAAGATGCCTTCTACGCCCAGTAATTTCACTGAACATATTGCCTTTCAAACTGGAACACAGCAAGGTTTTCATATCACTGGTGGGCGGTAGAATAACTGGCAAAGGTTTGGCACATCCCCAGATGGACTCTGCAAATAGTCATGCCACTACAAAACTTATCAACATTAAACATATCTACTCACTTTAAAATAGTATACTTACATACCTATCTACTTAATTAAACTTACTAAACTTACATACATATTATAATAGTTAACTTAGAGTACCCGTATGTACAGTCCATAATACAGATCTTCACATGTGCGCTTAAAGTTAGAAATGTAGGTTAGCATAAAGTAGTTTAGGTGAAGTTTAGTAGGCAGTGGCTAACTAAAGCTGGTGGCCATAGATCCTTTATGAAAATTTAAAAAAAAACATGTGAAATAGAGCTAACCTTAATCGTGAAAAATCTACTCCTCCTTACATTATGTGTTGAAGTGTTACTTATAATAATAGTTAACTTGACAAAAGAACAAATATATTTTTTGTTGTGACTTCTAAACTAAATAAAGGGTGCTCTCATCTAGACAGTCCATCGATTGAGCTGTAGAGCGTCACGTCCCCGGCATTAGGCAGAGTGTTGGTCGGCGGGGCGGCTGGTCACGCGCCCTTTATGATTCAATTTGGAGGGCGCGACTAGACCGCCTTCAAAACCCGCGTCACGAAATGCCAGCTCTTCTACCGTTTCATTGGTAACCAAATTATTATGTAGAAGTTTTTATAAGAGCCAAAAAAACAAACAAAGTTATTTTTTGATAAATGATTACAGGTATGGATTTTGAAAACTATAAATAATTATCGGGTACGATTTAAAGCAGTAGGTAATATTTTAACTTTTTCAGCTATTTTTTGAACATATTGAACCCGACAAAATAATCTTAAAAACAAACATTATTGCAGAATCTGATAACCTGCGAATAGCTACCCGGGTCCGAGCCATAGCCACACCGTTTGCCTCATGAACCTCGCCTGACGGCTAGTTGATGTCCTAAATATATCGTAATATTATCTTATTTTATATTATTTGAGGTCATAAAAATACCGTGATATGAAACATAACTTCTTACTATCCATTAGCAATATTCGAAATCATGCTATGTTATTCGTTTCACTACATCATAATAAATTAAATATATGAAAATGTAAAACATGCATCATAGGAGACGAACACTGACTTATGAAATTTTACGAAAAAAACATTGTTGTAATAAGAAGGTGTACGATTCATTTTACTTTAATTTTAATGTTTGTTATTTTATTAAATAGTTTAGTTACTCAAAAAATTAACAAAGACAAGATCGTGAAACTTGAAACTCCACGATATAGTAGAGCTAGGCCCATCAATATAGGCAATAGTTGCGTCGATCAGCCCTAGCAACAGAGTGGAATGCGGTGTCTAATCTAATGTAATACTAAGCTAGTCTAGCCTCTAGGCGCTCTGTCCGGATTCCGAGCGGGCATTTGGACCCAAACTGTCGAGCGCTTGAACGCTGCACGCGTCTATCTGTGGCAGCCAGGTACATTGCTCCGATTTGATAAACTAATAAGCTACATAAATAGAACACGCAAACCGCATTCATTAATTTTGAAATGTAAGAACAAAACATGGTATATAATCATCGTCTCTCTGGGTCGTCGATAGAAGTGACTCTTGTACCTTATCATTTAAACGTAGTGGTGTTTAGTAGTGGAAGGACTATTTGTAGAGTTCACCTGGGAAAGTATCACATCTCTACCAGTTATTCTACAGCCAAACAGTAATGTGGAAACATCACTGTGTTCCGGTTTAAAGAATAATGTTTGAAGTTAAATTACAGGGCATAGAGATAAAAAATCATCTTACATATATGGGTGACGAGTGCAGTGCTAGATTATAATTTGGACTCTTCATGTTTCAATAGCGGCTTGTCACTGCTGTTATGAGCTGGCATATTTCTTACCATCAAGCACGTATAATGCCCGTTAAAAAAATACTGTAAAAAACCACAGGAGGAAAATAAATTAAATCTGCAAGCTAATAGTTGAATTAAAAAAAAACATGAATATAATTATCAACATACGCTTCGGAAAATATTTGTGTGCCCTCCAATGAACGGAATGGGAAATCGCATCCCTAATTTAAAAACTCGTGTGTTACCACGTAAATCGTACAGATGTAGGTAACAACACTTAGTCCACGTCTAGTATAGAAATTGGTTCACGAGGAACTAAGCATTTTTCGGGATATTTTATCGGCAATTTCTGCTGTTTCTATCTTTTGTTTATGTAAGTTCCAAATTTCAGTCTAATCCGTTTAGTTCTTATAACGTCATTGAACAATAAACATTAAAACTTTCACATTTTTTATTTTAGTAGAAATAGTATTGTACCTACATAAGAGCCCATACGTGAGTTTTTTTCTTTATGTCATGGTATTAGAGAAAAACAATTAATTCATAGAATTATAATACAAATCGAGATTTTATCACTTAAATTTTGTTAAACGGAACTAAAATAGGTAAAGTTTGGATGTTTGTTGCACAATTATATATTCCATTTTTATATTCTATTCTATTCTATTACGTCGGAATGGGTAGCGAAACGTCATGGTCACGTTCCCAAGCTCACCCGAAGATTTCTTTCATTTACGAGCGTGACGCTTGAGCTCAATTCCCACCCCACGAAAAATCTGTGTGTGTTGGGCCAAAAGAAGTTTTCACTTCAAAAATAGAACAGTAGCTCTGTTTCTGAATAAATTAAGTAACTGTAGCAACATTTTACGAACCCCAATTAATATTCGGAAGTGGGAAGTGTCATTCTAATTAATTTACCAGCGAGTGCCTTTACTTAATCTGACGTTTAAAGGCGGTAAGCCGGTCCCTCTATGACATGTTATGTTCGCTTTTAAACTGTTGGACAATTTTCGACACATTTCTTATTTTAGATAATTAAGGTTGTAGATAGCGAATTAAATCTATAAATCTACACAGATTTAAAATTTTAACAATTTTTATTTATTTTATTAGAAGCAAGTTAGACAAAGTCAATGTCTTAGATCAGCAAAGTTGCACTTCGAGTTCTTACTTGCCTTCCGTTAAGCAACGATTTGATTTGAAGTACAGTTTCTACGAAAACCACGTTGGTGAGGATCTTTCTGTAGAGGTAAAAATCTGGAAATCAGATCTTATCTTTACCAGTCGTTGTATTATTATAACTAAGAATAAATTCGTAGTGAACCATAAAATACGAGTATATATTACGGCTGGTCTAGTTGAGAGAGTGGTGGCAGCCAATCTGGACCCCCTGGTTCGAATCCCACGCGCACCACTGCCTCTTCAAAGTCATGCCCATAATGCAGCTAGGTTACATAAGGTGAAGAAAAACGTTGTGAAGAAATTGTCAGACAAGAACCGTCCGAGATCATGCATCATCCATCAACCCACCCAGGGTCAGCGTGGTGGATTATGTACTTGACTATATTCTTGCGAGAGAAGTCCCCGATTCCCAGCAGTGGGAACATTTCGTGGGCTAATTATGCTTATATGTTGATTCGAATAATATAACGTCACTAGGTCAACTTAGGATAAACAGTTCTCGGACCATTTTTCCTATGACCCTACATTTGTTTCTATTTCTGTTTTTTGGATATGGAATGACGAATATTGGATTGACGGAACGACCAAGAAAACGTTTAATTAGTATAAACGTTTAATTAATTAGTAGTAGGTAAATTTGCAAATTACTACTTAGCGGTAGGCTAACTGACAATGGTGTAGTCAATTCCACAGGAGTACTATGAAAAGAGTCCTACCACTACTATTATATCTGATCTAAATGTTAAAAAGTTGTGTAATAATCTAACAATCTACATACCTACTATGAATTTCGTAAGTTAAAATGATAAAAATAATTAATTAGGCTATAACAAGAACTGAATACAGTTTGTAAAAACTTTAATTCAGTTCTGTATAAAGGCACGATTATGAAGTGGTTAATCCGGGCCGCGCGAGCGATAGTTTTAATGTGGGGTGTTAAACTAACCTTCATTCGTTTACCACATCCTAACCCGACCTGCCAGCACCCTCTGGTTACTGCATAGCATTTATAAGTCGAAATATTGCAGTGGCAACATTAAAAGCCACGTGATTTAGGAATTAAAATATTATAAGCAACATTTATTACGTCCTTTTGCTCGTTGAATTTGATTTTAGTTTGCATCGGAAGAGTTCTCGTCAATAATAGTGTAAAACAAGGACACAAAACACATCTCAGATTTTAACTAGCCTCAATATTTCAAAGCCAAAATATCTCAATTGTTCCTTTACCAATTGCCAATTGACACTTGGTAAAACTTGATTCAAGTTTCTACTCAAGAATAGATATTATAAGTACATAGAAACAAACTTTTTTGACGTGATAACGTCTTATAATTCGATGAAGCGACGTCATGTAACGTTACCGCCATAGATTAGATAATATTTACCGCCGTTACCTCGCCTTATTACTTTTCGCACCATCTAGTGAGTGAAATGTGTATTACGTTCAAGGAGTCTGTCCATGTTTTAGAAAAGCGACGATATAAAGGTTAAGAACTTGTGCTAGTACAATGATGTACCCAGAGATGGCGCTTTGAACAGCTTTTCAAAAAGCTTCAGAATGTTTTACCTAGATGGCGCTTAACACAAATACTAGACGTTGTCACGTTCAACTATCGTCAGTAAACCGACTTTACAGACAACCATTTTTTTTAAATAAAAAGTGACAAGACGAGGAGGGCATGTGCCTGATGGTAAGCAACATACCTGCCACAATTGTCTTTATTGTCCGTAATATAAAACTTATAAAACAAAAAGAGAATTAGAAGAGTACCTCGCTACTCGGAATTCTACTATAGAATCCCTCACTTTGCTTTGGATTCAAAAAGGTGCCCTCGCCGTAAAAATACTATTTTGCTCCCGTGTGATACAAGCTCCTATTATAAACAATTGGAAAACACACACATTTACACAATAGTGCCTCAAACTTTTTAATTTAATTTAGATCTACCGATTGCATCACTCGTTTTCCTTCTAAATCTAATCCTATCTTATTAATATTATAAATGTCAATGTATGGATGTTTGGATGTTTGTTGCTCAGTCATGTCACGTTGTTTTCCCGAAAAAATAACGGGAGCTACGCGAGTAAAACCATGGGACACTGCTAGTACAGCAATGTACACATTAGATTCTACTGCAGTGAAGAATTACAAATTACTGCGGCCTCCGGTATTACTATTCTACCTTACGGTGACAAATTTTATGACACCTTTCATTAAAACGGCAACAGCGATATTAACTACGTGCCGACTCAAAAGAATTCATTTATTAAAATACCTCCGAGACTGCGGCTGTCTTAGTTAATGTGCGCTAAGATTTAAGACTCAATACGTGCCTGGCTGGAATAAAAAATACGACTCAAAAATATTTTCTTTGCGTTGCTCTTTTGTTTTTTAATGGCGCTTTAAAATCTATCTCTAGAAAAGCAGAGGAAAGTATTTTTGGGTCTAGCTGCCGTATTAGATAATCTAACTTTAGCCAATTTTGTCTTATTCAGCTGACACCATTTACCCACAATTTATTTTCTTCGACAAAACAAAAGCCATTTTTCAAAAATCGCCACTCGGATATCGATACAACTTAAGTATATGAGGCCAACTCTGGACTATGATCTACCAAGCATAAAAAACAACAAAATGTATGCATAATAGGCGGAGCTATGGCGTAGTACAGCCAAAAAAACATACAAAATAATCAAATATTTCTGATACGTAGAAGCCGTATTTCATATATACAGGGTTATTGGTAATCAGCCTGCATCCGTTTAAGGGCATGTTCTGTATATTTAAACAAACAACTTTTGTTCTACAACTTTCGTTAAAACTTAATAGTTAACCCAAAAAAAAATTGTATTTTTGCCCTTTTTTGTACTGTTTAGCAACTTTTTAGTGTTTATTCACTTCGGTACATCATTTTTTGCGCGTTAAAGAGCGTACGCGCTCTCGTTACGAATTCTTACGAAGAGTTCGATACTTTTAGACCGTGCAAATGCACTTTTTATTTATTTTGTAAAAGAAAAAAAAACATTTTTTTTAAACTGTACAACACAAGTTGACGTATTGAATGTACCTAACATCCCCTTAAAAGGATGCAGGCTGATTACCAATAACCCTGTATATGCAATACGGTGATAGGTTATTTAAAACAATCACAAGGTTGTATACAAGTAGTTACAAGCAAGTTACAAGGGTTACATATAATTAAAACCCGGATTGGATCCAATAAAGAAAAAAAGTCACAAATTAGAAAAAAAAAGTGTCAATTTTACTATTCTATTTCTGTCAAAGGCGTTTTTCTATTATATATATTTTACAAGTTTATAGTGTGATGTAATGACACATCACTTTCTGCGTAGCTCAATATCATTGTAGCGTTTTAAATTAAAATTAGTATGCTTTTGTACATAACGACACACTAAATAACAAGGAGCATCGGAAGCTCAATGTAGTCTGTTCCGGTGTTCTATTATTCTCTATTCGGCGCTCACTTTGTATTTCAACAAACGGTTTGGGTTTATGAATGTCATATAATATAAGTAAATTAGTTTATTTCCTCTCGGCGACAATTTAGCTCACGCTCTTGTCACAAATTGTCGTCGCGGGTAAATGCAGACTATTAAGGAAATACAGCAATTCAAACAGCCCTTACCCGATATTACGGCGCAATCTTACTCCAGCGAAATTATAAGCAACGCCTCCTTGTGTCGTGTTTGGAGGCAATAACAGCCGCCAATAAGTGAGCAGACATAGTGTTCTAAGCATTTCATAGACTTGAGTCCTAGAAAAAAATAGTACAATCTTTCTAGGCGTCTACAAAAATGTTTGCAATGTTTCTTGAGATAAAAGGTCACCAAAAAGTTTGAGTCGGAACCAATCATTATCTAGATCATCCACACATGTGACGTCAAACGAACTCAAACTGACAAAATTGAGTTTAAGTCAGGGTTAATACTGCGGTGAAATTTTCAAACAAATAGGTATGAGATTATACCGTACTCAAATGTGCATACAAAGATGTTAATAAAAAATAATACATAGCATTACATATTTTAAAGTTTCGTCAGGTAAAAGGACTCAACTTTGTACGGGAATTTAAAATCTGTGAAGGTTGTTTAGGACAGACAGTTCAGTGACCTCGACTTGAGAAACCGACGAATAAATTTACGATTCCGTGTGTGAGTTCAGCGCCGGACAAATACTAAAAGTCTTTCCTGCAACTTACTCTACTGAATTTCAAGTTAAGTACACAACTTTTAGGCGTTATATAACTAGGCTAGTATTTAAATTTGCTTGTTTTGCCAATTAGATTTTACCAAAACAAATCAATATTAGTTCCACTATCTACCCCATATAAGGGAAGAAACGGACACACATGTCCACACACTTTGTAATTTATATATTCCCTATGAACCCATAAAAATTCGTCTCTATAATATAATTTATGTGAAACATAGAAAAACATACAAATCGCGCTGTTAATGTTTTGGGGCATTGTTATAACTGTTTAACGATTTTACTTAGAAAGTAATTTACTCTTATTGTTTTAAGCTACCATGGTTATTTATTATACCTATTGTGTCATCAAAATCCCTTCCTAGCATCACTGGATGTACAAGGTTAACTGCAGGTGCCGTAATTTGTGTATAGGACAAACTAAACGAACTGTTTATAGCTGCAAACAGAAACACAAAAAGGCAGTGACGAACAATGAGCGTCATAAATCTGACATAGCAGAACATCTATTAGGCCTACTTAGACCTCAACCATTGAATTGAACTTTACAAGCCTTGTCATCTGATCGCCATTGTATCATTACGAGCCTAGTGATGGGAAGCCATTGAAATTTCGAAATATCGTAATTGTATTCCAGATGACGTTTACGTGACTATCAAGCGTTGAGAAGCCTGCGTTAGGTTGTATTAAAAATACGCATCGAAGTTGTATTCCAAAAACAAAAGCAGTGATCAAAGAAGTGAAAATAGTGTCTTTTCGAGGTTTAAGTTCAAGCTCGACTAACAGTAATTGTCCCAAAGACAGAAAGAGGGAAGTTTGATATGTCTGCCCGTCATAGAAACTTTTGTGTCAACTCCCACCATTCGTCAGTAAAGGACCCGCTCTACCATTTAACCACAGTAAATATTCAGTAATTTATATTACTAGTGTAGTTGAGTCTACTCTACTCTAGACTTTTCTGTTTTAATTTAAAACCATCACTCTTTTATGAATTTTAAATTAAGCCCCCTAAAAGCCCTTTAGAACAGTGGCTTATCGCCCTCCCGAGTAGTTGCTGTAACTTACACGTCAAGTGTCCACGTGAATAAATTGAACGGTCACTGGAATTGATTTATTTCCATGTCGATCTCCAGCGGTATTCAATTAATGACGACTGTGCCGGTAGCATCCGATGGATGCAAATTTCGCAGTGTTCTACTGATATTCAGAGTTCCATAACAAGAAACATTTCCTGAGCCTTATCTGGACTCTGCAAAATTCAAAATTTCACGTTGACATTTATCTAACGTAATTTTTTGAAGTTACATATTTATATATTTTGGACACGTTAGGAAAAAATCTTCTTGCGTTTATATGTTATCTACGAGTAATCTATTAAACTACAGGCCCATGAACAAAATTTACGTAGTCAATGAACCACCAGGAGACCTATGTAGGACGATAGAAGGGTATAAAGTAATTAGATTCAGCACTATGGCGTCACTTGTAAGCTGTCCAACTGAGTACAGTCGAAGAGGGGGGGGTTGCAACCCTCGATCATTTCTCCTTGTCGCATGATTTTTGTACGGCGTTGCAGAATAATAGATTAGAAGAGGTATAGTCTATATGTTTGCAGTAAAATTTCTGAGTTCGACGAATGAAGAGAAGAAGTATTAACGTATTGCGTGCGTACGTAAGTAAACACGCACTTTATTATACTAAACGAACATGATCATGTATTAATTTTGCTATGCTACAAATTAAACCCTACTAACATTATAACTCTCAATGTTTGGATGTTTGTTGCTCAATCACGTCCTAACATATGAACGGATTGGGCTGAAATTTGAAACACAGATATATTATGATCTGGAAGAACACATAGGCTTTTATATCCCGGAAAACGACGGGAACAACGGGAACGGGAACTACGCGGGTAGCACCGCGGGGCGCTGCTAGTGGTATGTAAACAACATTAAAAGTGTAACACTCATGCCAATACAATATTTGTTCGCTCTATATCTAAAGGAAGTTACGGCTGGTCCAGTCGAGAGAACGGCGAGAGCCGATCCGGAGCCCCGGGTTCAAACCTCACATGTGCCACTGTTTTTTCGAAGCCATGTGCGTAATGCCACTAACTTAAAACGGTGAAGGAAAACATCGTGAAGAAACCGACACGAACCTAGAATCTTTCGAGGTAATGTGGATAACACATTCGTCACAACACATCAACTCGCACTGGGCCAGCGTGGTGGATTATGGCCTCGATTTGCGAGAGAAGGCCCCGAGTCCCAGCAGTGGGAATATTTAGTGGGCTGCTTACGCTAAAGGTTTCCACATTATAAGTAACACTGGTATAGCCAGAGTATTCTACATCTTTGCTGTAATTAGTGACAATGAATTATTTTTTTACGTCTAAATACGAGTGATTTTTCTGCGTTGACCATGTTATATTATTTATTTTAAGATATATAGTTGGCACTTTTGGGATAGGTCAGCTAAGTACACACTGAAAACTATATATTCAATCGAGAAACGTGCCAAAAAACTTAACAATTAACAATTTGTTTGTTCGGAAAACACTTCAAAGTTTTGAATAACACCGCAGAGTTACTAGTAATCAATTTGAGACGATGAGTAGTTGACCTGCATGGGCTTATACGAACTTGCCCTTTTTTCACACATCTGTCTTACAGAAAAAAGGGCAAGTAGCAAGATTGCAGGTTGAAAAAATTACATCGTGTCATAGCTTACATTCCAAACGCCCAAATTAGCCTCGACTCTATTCGAAGAGGAGTCGATCACCACTTTCGAAATAATAACGTTACACGGTTTAGTAGGTACACGTTGTTAACGTAACGTTGAATTGAATTTCTCAAAATTAGAAATATATTTACATGGTATGAATCACTTAGTGCAAAACTTGTTTATCTGCCACTGGCACTCGTCTCAAGCTCGTATTTCGCAGACTTGTTCTGTATAAGTATGAAATATTATTACTGAACGTCTCCACGACGAGAATCAACTCTCCGTCATGCGGTCTGATGCTATCTCTACTTTTTTGGGATTTCAAAGCGAAGAGAACTAATAGAACATAACCATATAAGAAAAAATAAAAGTTAGCACCACAAACACACAAAATTACGCGGGTTTAAATTACAATTTGGCTACAGAATTGGTGAAACTTGGAAAATAAACATTTGGTGATTTAAATTTTTACGTATATTTTAGGTATATTGTGTTTTATTAAAATAATAAAATTTAATTAATTACTCTTATTTAGTTCTCGTTTTTTTTGGTCTTGTAATTTAAATGAAAGAAGAATTTATAACCACTTTTGGGAGGATTGTTTTTATGGTATTTGTACAATTTGGCACTTACATTGGATGTAGATTAGGCGTTTTCACAGAACTGGATTAAAAAAGGCAATATTTTCATAATTTGTAAATATTTTTACCCCTTTATACAAAAATTGCGGGGACGGAGGAGAAATTAGAATTAATATTAAATTAGGATAGATAGGATAGCTGTTCTAGAGCCAAGCGGCCTAGCTCGGAACGATGGTAAAAGACCAGACGGGATGACTTTGATTCCGTGGAAGATGGGACGGCCTTTGGTCTGGGATGCCACTTGCGTCGATACTTTGGCGCCGTCTCATCTTTCTAGGATGTGTCCTAGTCAGAGCTGGCGCGGCAGCTGAGCAAGCTGAAGACCTCAAAAGGCGCAAATATAGCTGTATCGATAGCGGATACATGTTTGAGCCTTTTGGGGTCGAAACTTTGGGACCGTGGGGACTGAGTGCCAAAACCATTTACAAAGAGTTATGTAAGCGGCTTTGTGATGCAACTCGGGACCAAAATGCTGGCCTTTTTTTTGCTCAACGCATAAGTATCGCCATCCAACGTGGCAATGGGGCCAGCATTTTGGGCACAATTCCCACTGGCACCGGTCTTTTAGATTAAGTTTATGTATATATTGTAAATAAAGTGTATTAAGGTTAATTAATAGTATAATATCATATAAAAATAAAATAAAAAAAAACTCTTTATATGGTACGTTCCAAAATAAATAAATTTTTAGTCTTTCGAAATAAACTATTAAATTAGGATAGAGATATATAGAGATTGGAGTACAGAATGCAAATATTTGTTAAACATTCTGCAAAAAAATACCTTAAATCAGAATCTTTTATTACAAAATCGTGCACAATAGAAACCTTTTAGTACAAACTTAAACTTCATAAAACTAGTTTTAAACCAGAATTTTACATGTCCTGGATTACAACAAACACAAAAAAGATCAAATAATAATGTACAGTGTACACCCAGAGTAGACCAAATGTTAGAATGCATATTTTTTTTTTAAATTAAAGAGTGGCGAGACGGGCAGTACATGTGCCTGATGGAATTTATTGTCTGCCCACCCAATCAAGATTCGAAACCAAGAACTTCCACTCCAAAAACAAGCACACTATGACTTAGTAAAATCGTTTATCAACCAGAATTAAACTCAGACAGGTTCTAATGCTGGCTAAAATTAACCTCTTAAAATCGGATGGAGTCATATGACTCACAAATTTTTGCGCGCTAGAGATCGGATAAGACATATGACTCACAAAATTTTTTTCTGCTTTCGGACCTTATTTTGTTCAGGCAAAGGTTTATTTTCCCATAACTGTTTTATTCACATAAGACCTATTGGATAGAGCTTCAAAATGAGCCCGATAACGGCATCCACTTGAAACAAATTTCTCGGAATAACGGCAGTATAAAGCGGCCGGTCCGGGCGCCATGACACCCGCGCGTGATTTACGACGTAGTTCAGTGAAGTGGTGATTATTTGTGTAAATTTGTGTGTTTGGTGATTATATTTTGGTAAGTGGCTTATTTTAATACATTTTAGGGCCCTTTAGATATATGTTTTACGTATAATCACTAAAAATTGTGTTTTAGATTTTTGTCACCTTAGATCGGAATGAGCCATATGGCTTACGAAAATGGCGGCGATTTTTCAATTGTCGTTCCTCACATTTTGCCTAATTGAGTATAGATTATTTTAATTATCGGTTCTACTAGTATTTTAATAAGATTCCTGAATATATTTTCTATCGATCGGTATATAAATATAAGGCCTAAATACCTAAATCGTACCACACGAAATGTTTTAAAAAACCGGTCCGAAACGGCACGCAATTTTTGTTCTGTTAGGTATTTTCAAAGTCGAAAATATCAAAATATAAGTATGAAAGCATATACTTTTTAGTTTCGATTTATAAGGGGTAGATATCACTGTTTATAAAAATCATAACAACCTATACATAAAACAATATACTTTCTTTACAAACACCCACTTTTTCAAAAGTGTAACTTTTTTCGACTTCGGGTGGAAAGAAAAATCTGTGTAAAATTAAGTAAAAATATAATACAGAACAATTATATATCGTTTTGTAGCTTATTTCAATAGCTTTATGATAAAGTAGCTCAAAGCATCCTAGATCGAACTAATCGATCACTAGGTATAAAATAATGCGCATGGTGCGCACGCCGCGCGCAGAAATGCGCGCGGCTCAAACCCTTTCGTTTATTTTTGATTTTTGAGTGTTTAGTACCCCCGATTTGGAAGGGTTAAGATTGAAAACCAATTTCTCCCTCACTGAATCAATGCAGTAGTCGGGCAGTCTGCAACGGATATGGGTAATAAAGTCAACCTGTACTGAACGAGTATCGAGGCTTGTCAGTGGTGGCGATCCCACCCTGAAACACTAGCGCTCGTATTGTTACAGTATCCCAACTTTTTATACGGCCTGCCGAATAAATATTGAATTTGGATAAAATATTGTTAATATTTTCCACATTTTAGTGTTTATTTCAGTTTTGAAAGTTATAATTTGAAAGTTATAAACAGTGTTTCGAGTAAAATTTTTTTACTCTAAAAATGTACTTTTTGTAAACTGTACCAAAAAATACTGATTGTAGTAGAAGTTTCAATAAGGGCTGTTTTCACAAATAATTGGAACAAATAATGTAAAAAAATCTTTATCGAAGTTTGTGTATGCACAGCTCTTAAGCAAGTGATATGCCATTATCTTTGTCTTTAATAGTTATTTAAGAAACCTCGATCATTTTTGGGGTGGGAAACGAGCAGAACGGAGCCAACTTTTTATAAATTATAATGAGGTCAACTTGGAGTAGAATACACGAAACGAACGAACACGAAAAAATACCTAACTGCCGAACAAGTAATCTCAAAACTTTTAACCTTTCGACCCACGTTTTTCAAAGTCGATGCACTTATTTATTATAAAATTACAGAACCTAATGCAATTTCATTTCGACTTAGTTTTGTTAATAAAGCCTCTGTCGTAATAAAAGAATGAAAAAAAAAATTTTTTTTTCAGTTGAGATCGAATACTGTTTTTAAGTTGCAACAAAGTTGCGAAACTTTCCCTCTTCACACGGCATCGACGCGATGAATTATGCATGAGAATTAACTTTGACGGCAGATAAGCGGCCCTAAGATTTATTTGCCGATATGATGTGTAGAAAACAATCCAACTTGTTTCGCACTTTCTGAGTTATGGCTCTTGTTTTATTGTGAGCACGTCAAACAGCAAACTTTTGGACGACACCTCGCGTTCTTTATAGTTGCTGTCATTCAGGACTCAGTGAATATTTTATTCTGAGTTTCCCAAGTTTATCTAATATTCGAACAATTTAAGGTGCATTTCCACTGAACCTTGTATACATTACATTTATTTATCGCAGAACTCACAAATGGAACATAAAAATTCTAAGCTTTAGACTACCTACTAGGATATCTCACTGCAATATGTTAAAACTAGCACGGTACAAAACATATTGAACACTTCAATAAATACATTTAAGCGCGTGATGTTAAATACTCCATATTTATTACCCCAAAATGTGACACAAACACAAATCGGTATTGTGGCTGTGCAGCCTTTTATCAGAGTTACGCACGCTCTTACAGGGCCTTCCCGGAAATTTAACTTCGTTAAGAATGAAATATGTCCCGTCGTTATTCCACGGCTTGTTGCGCGAATACTTACATTTCGAGCTTTCCACCTCTAGTTTTCTCATCAGACCCAACGGAAATAATTTCAACCGAGACTGAATTATGACAAAACTCCGACGGACATCGCCGCATCCGTAATGAGAATGAAGTCGAGATATGTCCGTAATTTATTATCACATGTTCACTCGGACCGGCGGCGGAGGTACGAAATCGACTGTTTTTGCCACTAATAACATGGTATGATATAATGCTACTGCATTTGTAAGCGTCTAGGAGCCATAAGTCTGTATCTAAGATCGTTATTAAAATACTAACAATGTAGTGTTAGGGAGTGATAAACCGAGCCAGTACAACGTGAAATAGTAGGTAGGAGGGCGGTACAAGGAAGTATTTAATTAAATCTAGCGGCGGGGGCTTTGGGCCGCTTTACATCACCGCGCTAATCACAGGTAGCCCGTCGACACGTTCGCCTATTTGAATACCAAACTGTTATTTTGTAACTGCCAGAAAACTCATTAAGCGGCGCCGCGCCGGTTATTTGAATTCTCTTACGTAGTATTTAAAAAAAAATCAGTAATAAAACCTAAACATGACCGAAACGGCATAGTCTCTTTTGTAATAAATTAAATTTGACATAAATCTGTCATTATTGAGAATTTGTTACGCGATTATTTATCGATTTTTATTTTTATATTCATGGAAAACGATGTAATAAATACGTTAAAAACTGGAGAGAAAGTAACAAGTACATACGCAGAAACTTACTTTGTTGATGATTACTGTGACTACAAGCAACTGAAATCTGATTCTAATGGAAGTGTTCGATCGACATCCAACATCAACGATTCTGAAGATGATAGTGAAGATTGGATTTCTCCAAGCGATCAGCTGATTGGTATTGTAGATTTAAAGCCTCCTTTTACATCTAAAATAACAAGAGGTAAAACTCATGAAGGTATACTTGCTATTGGGAATGATATTTTAGTAATCGAACGTGAAAATTTCTTGAAATATCTCAATAACTTACTTTACGAAAATGACTCCGCTTGGGACCATATTTTAACATTTGAAAAAGCTGCTATTAGCGACAATGTTAACCAAATTTACGCAAAAGTATTTGAAGAAAAGAGTAGAATTATGACACGTGAAATTATGGTATTTTTTGAAGAAACCATCCGGGATTTGGAAAAAAATATAAAAACACAAGTAGAAGACGTTTTAATATCCACTCATGGAAGTATAGTCACCAAATTGAACGCAGATGTAAAGCAAAAACTAAAGATCGAAAAAGTCAAACTTGAAGCGCTATTGAAAAAGCGATACGAATCCGAGGTGGCCAAATTAAAGAAATACTATAAACTACTGTTACACAATGAAACATTAAGGAATAAAAAAATACTTAATCAAACAATCGTAGAAAGAAATGATGCCATTAAAGCTTTCATGAGACAAGTAGAGGCTGAAAACATTTCAAGTAGCGTGTATGTTATGTGTACTGAAAGAAAGAAGTGTAAAATTAAACAATTCCTTTTAGAGAAATTTCAAACAAATGAGCTTAAGGAAAAATATCAAAAACTCAAAGAAAGGCAAGATATTATAGATATGTACAAAGGTCGAGAAACCCATATTTCGCAAATAAACAGTGAATGGGAAGAAAAAATTAAAAAAATTCTGCAATTATTTCTGAAATTTATAAGTTTTAGCCTCAAATTATTGCCTGAACAAACTTCATTTTTACTTAACTTTGAAAAAATGGTTGTTTTACAACTTAACGAAATGCAAAGAATGCCTCACAATAAGTCTTCTGTACTTTTTGATAAAGAAAGTATAGATAATATCTTTAAATTTGAAAATATTTTGGAAGAAAAAGAAGAGTGTACAAAAGACCCCTTTGTTGTCATGGGTGGGTATGCATCTGGTACACCATCAACACAGTACGGAAGTAGAGAATCTATACCTGATGATGTAGATTTACCTGCCGTTAGGCTACAAAGGCAGTTTGTTTATGCAAAATGTCATCATTATGAAGAAATTAAAGAAAGGCTTGAAGCTGAGCGTTGTAAATGTATGGATTATACTAAACCAAAACCGGCACCAACTGAACCTGAACCAATAGTTAAAATATCTCAACCAGTTGTAGAGAAAAGTGAATCATTAATCAGCAGTGAATCATTTGAAAGTTTACTCATTGATGATTTCCACCGTCATGGACTCTGCCCAGTCCGAAGTTGTCAGACATGGTATGATAGTTCATCATTTCCTTATTTGAATGCGTATTTGGACTTTGATGATGAAAAATACGAAAAAGTTGTGGCTATTTTAGGGAAGAATGAGGATAAAGTTACTCCTATTGAATTTATAGATCCAAAAAAGTTAGTTTACCAAGAACTACAATTTGCAGCAACAACAGAACCATATCATAATGTTGAGACGCAATATTCCAGCCAAGAAGAAATATACGTTCCTGATCTGACATGCCCCTGTATTGACGAGCAAGCGCTGAGGCTGCCATCAGTGCCATCACATTATCGACTCGAAGATAGTCCCAGTAAGATCATAGCTGACAATATGATAAAACGTAGAAATTCTATAAAACGATTGTTACAACAAAATCCCAAATTGATGAAAACTTTAACAGATGAGTCTTACGATTTTATATTTTGATGCATGAAATGTGTATTTTTGATTGATCAATTCCTTATTAGTAACCAAGACTTTATCAGACAAATGCAGTTTTTTTTATCAAGATAGATCAGTCTACGAGTATAATAAGTGTGTCAAAGGAAGTAGCCAACCCACACTAATTCTGTGAAATCACTAAGTATGAGAGAAATCAATTATTTAGATACGCTTTTATACGAGTTTACATTAGACCGTAATTTACAGGCGCGTATTTCGATCTTCGGCTATGCCATACAAAAATTCCTCTGATTTGTAATGCAATTCAAATTTGGCTCTCACCCCCATAAATATATAGGGTTAGCAGGATCATTAAAAGTATAACCTAATGCTAGGCATAGCCCGCTCCCATCGACCTAAAACAAAAGTCCTGCTTAATCCTGTAAGTACTCTAAATGGAATAAATTAAATTCTCGGTTAAAGTGTCGGAACGTTTGAACGGTTCAAGTTAAATTTGGACTACAAATTAATACCACATACCTTTTATCACGAAAAAATAACGGGAACGGAACTGCACATGGGAAACCACGGGGTGTTGTCAGTACAATAGTATATATTGGTGTACTGTACATTTTGTGGGAGTTTCCATGTGCTTCTTTCTGGCTTTTGGCTTCCATACACAACATGTGTGTATGTGACAGTTAGTTGATATAATCCTACTAATATTATAAAAGTGAAAGTTTCTAAGACCCAGCGATATAAGATGTTATTATATCTATGCCCTGTAATTTCAGCTGAAACATTTCAGTTCTAACCGGAACACAGTGTTGTTTTCACATTACTGTTCGGCGGTAGAACAACTGGCAAAGTAAAACAACTACAAAAAAACTTTGTAAGCTTTACAAATGTATCGGCAAAATTTGATAAAACAAACGCTGAAGATTCTTCTCAACACGTTAATTTTATTTACTCAGTTTGTTAGTATTGCATTGTCTTCGTTCTCGTTTAGAACACGGGATCAAATAATGGATATATCGAGCGTATACATCACAATGATATAAACAACGGTGTTAGCTAGGAGTAATGGCAGCGTCGGTATATTGAGCTTTAAGGTAAATTTACACCGTACTAACAACTTAACTTATTAAGTCGTCACCTCGTCGGAGCTTGTAATTGTGAGACTCGACTTGGGTACGGCATTCCTATCTTGCAGTCTTACCTAACATAACCGTTGTCATACAGCTGTATTGCGCTGTGGCGTGGTACTTGCTAAATTTACACGTCTAACATTTGAAAGATTAAATTAGGATTGACTTTAAGTTTCTACAGGAGTTTCTATGCCAAAATCGTAGTCTTGGAAAACGAAGGAAGGAAAAAAGCGGCCAAGTGCGAGTGACACTCCCGCACGAAGGGTTCCGTACCATTAGCAAATGAACGGCGAAAACCTCTTTGGCTTTATTCCGAATTCCGTATACATAGACTATTGCAATTTCCGCAGAAAGGCTTTCATTAAAAAAAAACTTAAATTTTGATTTTACCTTATGTTTCTGACGAAGAATTCGATACCGCGTTTTAGTCTTCTAGTGGCGCCATCTAGTTTGCTTGGGACGGACTAATCGACCAAGAAACGGTAAAAAATCAAGTTTGTTGTATGGGAACCCCCCTTAAATATTCATTTTATTTATTTTTAGTTGTTTTATTTGTTGTTATAGCAGCAATAGAAATACATCATCTGTGAAAATCTCAACTGTCTAGTCTAGCTATCACCGTTCTTGAGATACATTCAGGCTGATGGCAGACGGACGGACGGACGGACGGACAGCCAAGTCTCAGTAATAGGGTCCCGTTTTTACCTTTTGGATACGGAACCCTAAAAACGTTTATTGTACCAATAACAAAAACATTTATAAAATAGAACCACAAGAAAAAGTACACGCGACAAAAAAATATGGAACGAATACCAAGTGCCTACATTTTGTGTTCATTTCTGATGTAATTTGCTTAATACATAATTTGCATTAAAGTTTATGCGTAGTCTATTAAGTTTAAAACCCGGAAAGAATTAGACTACCATTCATAGTCCATTTACGTGATAGGCAAAGAGGCATTTTCAAATGACTATACACAAAATACTTACTAAGAAATGTATGATAGATGGCCCATATCTGTCCCCTTATCAGACATATTCTGGCTATAAGGTCAAATATTATACTCAAAGGTCGCTTGAGTATAAAGTATAATATTGAACATGTACAACACAAATACATGTGTTGAACTCTATTTGTCCAAATCTAGGTCTTTATTTATTTAAAAGGCGTACCTACAGTCGCATCTTAGTCAGTAGATCTTATACCTTTAAACGAGCAATTCTTGTAAATATATATATATATAGTATATATATAGGCTGTAGCGAGGCCTGAATCGGGGGCATGGTTACATGCTTTACCCTCTCCACACTTGGGCACCTTAATGGATGACGATTCGTTGAGAGTTGCGGTGGCTCTGCGGCTCGGTTGTATCGTCTGTGAACCTCACAGCTGTGTCTGCGGGGCCAAAGTCGAGGGTAACGGTCACCATGGCCTCAGCTGCACTCGATGCATGGGTCGCAGACCGAGACATCATGCTATCAACGACATCCTGAGGCGGGCTCTTGTGTCGGCAGAGATACCCAGCATTTTGGAACCCGCTGGACTATCGCGCTCGGATGGCAAGCGACCTGATGGCCTTACTTTGATCCCATGGCAGAGGGGACGCTGTCTCGTGTGGGATGCAACGTGTGTAAGCACGTTTGCATCCTGCCATCTCGCCGCTACCGAGCAAAGTGCCGGCGCAGGAGCGGAGGCGGCTGCCAGAGCCAAGCACCTCAAATACTCGTGTTTGGGGTCGGCGTATGATTTCGTCCCGTTTGCCGTTGAGACTGCAGGGCCGTGGTGTGCAGAGGCTCGAAAGTTTATGCTGGACCTCGGACGGCGTTTGCGTGAAAGAGGGCGCGATTCCCGGGCAGGCTGGTATCTGGTTCAGCGGATTTCCATGGCGATTCAGCGGGGCAATGCGGCCAGTATTATGGGGACCTTTGAGCGACACTCGGCGCGTGGGGGAGTTTTTATTTGACCAGTAACATGATTTGTCTTGTTACGTGCTTTGGTATTATTGTTTTTTTCTGTGTCGACTTTGTGTTGTGTAAAATTGAATGTGTTTAAATGAAATATATATATATATATATATATATATATATATATATATATATATATATATAGAACCTGGATCTTGGAAACGGATGGAACGATTTTTATGAAATTATGTATGCAGGGGGTTTCTAGGACGATAAATCGATCTAGTTTGATTGTGTTGTTAAAAAACGACATTTTATGTGATTTTTCAGGCAATATAAAACTCCTGGAATATCATTAGAATACGATAGCAAATTTCGTCACTATTTTCCAAGGCTAAATAGCTCGGGCGGTAAAATGGCGCCCTCGGTTTTAAGAGACCCCAGTTGAAATCATGATGTAAACATCTCATCTTTTTTTTGTTCTTATTTATGTACCTATGTATGTATGCTTAGATCTTTAAAACTACGTAACGGATTTTAATGCATTTTTTATTGTATCAGCCTAAATATAATTAAAAAAAGCCGAGCAAATCTCGGTCAACCAGGTATTAAGTATTAAAATACGTACTACACACGCAAAACCTTGAATACAGGACGTTACGAATAGCATTCTATTGTAGGTATCTTACAGCTTTTTATAGCTACGGTAAACGGTTTAAAACTGCAAGACTTTGTTTTTAACTGACTTCCAAAAAGGAGGAGTTTATCAATTCGACCACCATGTTTTTATGTATATTAGAAGATTTCTCGAGATTGCCCGAACTGATTTAAATATTTCTTTTTTCTTGGGATGGGTATGCTTCACAAATGGTCACATATAGGTACATTTTATCGAAATCGGCCGAGTACTTTTTGAAATACGGACAAAAAACTAAAAGGACAATGCCCACGTCCCATACATTGAAAAACCTGGCCAACTTTTTTTGATACTGAAAGTGTATAGAGATGAATAGTATCTAATTAGGATTGTTAATGCTTCTATAAACGTCTGCTGTTGGTGTTTTTCATTTCCTAAATACCAAAAATGAGTTACAGTTAAACCAAAAGTAAGGTTATGTTTACTGTCAAAATATTTTAGAATTATGTTTTCTTTTGGATTAGAACAGAAAAGAAAAGAAAGAACTATGGTATTGTCTTTCAAAACATATTTCTTATCAGAATAAATAGGAATAATAGTACTTCTCACTACCAACTGATTACCATAAAATAGTTCTCGGATGGAATTATCATAGGGTAAACAAGCCTTAAACTAACTGAGTGCAGGGCTAGGTCTGATGATGTAGACTTGTCTTCATGTTCTAATAATTTATGACACAAGACAGTGTGTCTTGTTAAAGGCAAGCATGTTTTCTTGCTTACCATCAGGCACATGTTTCGCTCATCCTATCATGGTTTTCTGAAAAAATACTTAAATCAGTGTAGATAATACTGTTCACCGATATCTTTCTACTGAATCTATATTCAAACCAATGCAAGAGAGGATAAATAAAATATTTTGTTTGCTATCATATAATTATATTTACATTTAATAATAACTTTAAATATTTAATAGCCCAAAACTACTACATAGCCAAAATACTCTGCTCGTGGATTTATGTGGTCCTGGTGTCTGGCCATCCTAGAAATCTCACGAAGAACTCTGCAATGCATGTACAGCAGTACTGAAAGATGGCCTCTGCTGGTTGTCCCTATCATTTTCAAGTAAAATATACATATTATATCTATTTTATTTGCTTCAGCTTGTGTCTGTCTTCTAAAAGCAACTCAGGGTTTTAAAATTGGTAATTGCATAGGTTTTGTAGCAACTTAGCGCTATCCCCGTATTTCCTGTAGAGTGTAGAGTATGAACACTTCATTCGCATAGAAATATTGTCACAGAAAGGAATATTTTAATTGTGATATAAATATTTCATTATTTTGGTATTCGAGACAGTGGTCTTAGAAGGTTCATAACAATCGAGGGTTTCCGTCAGAAAACACAAGCAAGCCATCACAACAATATATGGTTTTATGTAATTATTACCACAATTATGTAAGTAATAAGGAGCACTGAATCACATAATTCCCAGTTTTGTTAAAACCAATTTAAACAAGAAGAAAACCAAAGTTAGGAAGAAAACCATGCATTTTGCTTGTTTACTTTTTTTTGATTTGTCAATTTGACTTTGATCTTTGACCAATTTGGATTTGGTGAAAATTGCATGCCACCTTTTTCCTCGTTTACATTACCAAAAAAAGCTTTGATAGTTTCTTTGTCGCCGTATTTATATATATCGTTATTTAAATATGTAAAAGTAGTAAATAAACGACATTGTGAAAGAAATTGATATACATAATATCCATTTTCAATTTCAATCTAACGCGGATCACTAAAACGAAACGCAGGTACCGTTTCGTTATTGCAATATTTTACAAGTCAGCTTTGTTGGTAAATGGTAGGTTTAATTTAAACAAATGCAAATTATTTTATTTTGGAATGTTAGAAAGTTATATAACTTCGCACACGAGTACAACAAAAAATCACAATTTTTTTAATATATAACTCATATGTCTACACGACAACTATTTTAGCGGGTCAAAAATGGGCATTGTCCTTTGCCTACTGTCTGGATGACATAGATGTAGATTTCACAAAAGTTATAAAATTCGATCCTGTCCACATGAAATTAACTGTGTAAATGCATCAATGAAAACCTGTTTTGCAGCAAAATGGGCAAAATAAAGTTTTTTTTTATACAAAAAATTTAAACCGACTTCAAAACCACAAAAATAGGCATTCTAAAGCGAAAAATAAATAAATAGATATAACTGTTATAAACGGTACTCACTCATCTATTTGAAGTTGGTGCCAGCCAAGTCTAACAGATAGTAGATAGATAGGTACTACCTACCTACAAGTACTTGCCTACTTATTACGTACGTATCAATCTACTAGCTTTTTAAGTTAACTGGTACCGATTTCAAATAGATGAGTGAGTAGTGTAGTGCTTATAGTAATTAGTACCTGGGTGACCGAGCTTTGCTCAGTTTAAATACTAAATATACTCAAATATCTACAGATTAGATCTTCTCAAAAAAAACCTGAAAAATAAGAGAAGCCGTCTAGATTCGAACCCGGATCTACTTATTCGTGACCGCCCGACTTCCGAACCTGAGCTATTATACTGTCGCGCCACGCGGCGAAATTTACCTTCGCATTCTGATGTCTAATGTGACAGTTTTTCATTGTTTAAAAAAACGCAATAAATGACGTTTTAAAAAAATTAAACCCAGCTAGATCGATTTATCGTCCTCGAAACCCCCTGCATACATAATTTCATGAAAATCGTTCCAGCCGTTTCCGAGATTCAGATTCTATACATACCTATATATATACGCAAGAATTGCTCGTTTAAAGGTATAATATATTAATTTAGTGTTTGCTTTTGAGTGCCTATTTGTGGTTTGGAAGTCGGTTTATTTTCTTTGTATAAAAATAAAGTAGCCAAGTGCGATTTGGACTCGCCCATGAAGGGTTCCGTTGCAGCAAGTAACATAATATACATAGTACACATAGTTCTTGTAGTTCGTTGTAACTTTGATCGAAGTTTTAATAATAGTGTATTTATGACGTACTAAAAAAAAACTACTAATCAGATCGAGTTCAAACTAATTTTCGTTGGTAGTTTTCATGGTAATGTACATCATATATTTTTTTTAGTTTTTTCATTCTCTTACTTTAGAAGTTAGAGGGGGGGACACACACATTTTACCACTTTGGAAGCGTCTCTCGCGCAAGTTATTCAGTGTAGACAAAAATTATATTAGAAACCTTAACATCATTTTTGAAGACCTATCGATAGACACCCCACACGTGTAGGTTTGATGAAAAAAAATTTTTTGAGCTTTAGTTCTCAGTATGGGGGGCACCCCTAATTTTTGTTTTTTTTATAAACTTTTGTAAAAATCTTAATGCGGTTTACAGAATACATCTACTTACCAAGTTTCAACAGTGTAGTTTTCATAGTATCGGCAAAAAGTGGCTGTGACATAAGGACGGACAGACAGACAGACAGACAGACAGACATGACGAATCTATAAGGGTTCCGTTTTTACGTTTTACGGAACCCTAAAAATGGTAAAACTATCTTTGATAAAAATAGTTAATTGACTAACCAGGTCATGATTTTTTCTGTACCGTCAAGAAATAATGACATGTGCATACTTGAAAGAAAATGAATAGAGATTGTAGCTATCTGACGTTCTAATGTGCCTAAGTTTTTGGGCTAAATCGTGTTATATCTGAATTAAAATATACTGAAGTTCTTTAGATGCACAGCTCAAATATTTTTTAGAGCTATAAATGAAGCTCAGCGTCACGCTCGGAAATATAAAAAAATTTTGGGCTGACTCGGGACCGCCGCGGTTCGCCAGAGCGAAAGATAGTCAGCTGGTGCTGTATGTTCGCTGTCACTGTCTTTTTTGAAGTGAAAACTTCTTTAGGCGCGCCTAGACAGATATTTCGTGGGCTGTGAATTGGGTTGATTCTACCGTCACGCTCGGGTATGATAAGAAATATTCGGGTAAACTCGGGACCATGGCTATTGGCCATTTAGAAATGCGTCAGCCAATGGGAAATGCTGAAATGGCGTGGCCTCGGCATCATGCCATGGCCGTCTAGAAATGCATCAGCCAATAGGAAATGCTGACGCATTTCTAGATGGTCATGCTATGATGCCCAGGGCACGCCCTCCGGTTACACACGTGTAGTTTCCAAAGTAAGCTATCAAATTCTGAGTTCTAAGTTTTCACTTCTATCGGCAGTTTCTATGACTGCCAATTTTTTTTTATTCTTGGCTATGGATACTAGGCCTTCAGCCGCATCTGTCATTGTCGTGTCGCTGTGTTTACTTCTATATTCATTTCAAAAACATGTTGTCGTTTTTATTTTTAATTATTAATATTATTTAATTGTTTGTAATACTTACCTATGTCTGATTTAGTTTTCACTTCTGCCGTGCTTTCTTAAGCATACACAATTTTTTTTGCTGCCAAGCCTTCAGCTTAATCACGTTCTCTCCTGCTAATTTATAAAGATGTTAAATGGCGACGAGAGTTCACTACTTTCGATTTACACAGTAAAGGTAAAGACACGATAATTGATAGCCTGTTGACGTAACCATTACGAAATGTGGTAGGCGTAACAATTGCGAAATAATAATAATACAATGAGGCATTTTCAGAAAAAAAAGTTCCATACTACACTAGATGGCGGTAGGGTAGCTAAATTATCACATCTACTATTACTATTTGGTACTATTTGCTTAGTTCATTTTAATTATAATATTAAGCCATAGATTCCGGTGCTTATAGTCTAAGATCCCGCTGTACAACGACCTTCACCGAGATGATTATTTGATGAAACGTATTTATGATTAATTAATAAATAAAAAAAAATGTTTTTACCATTTCGATTATTAGACAAATTATATACCAATCTAAAGTGGGTTTCATACTTAGTATATATATATACGTATAGAATACGCAATCGTTAGGTTGCCTGGTCTTTTCCTGTCACAACTCTCGGGTTGCCAGGTATAAACAGGTACATCGATACTAGCATTTTGCAACGGTCTGATTATTAAATTTAAATTAAATAAAATTAAAGTTTATTTTATTATGAATAAAATAAACTTGGGTGGTATAAGGTTGCCTGCGAAAAATCAGTCCCAAAATCCGGTTGCCGAATTTTTAAAAGTAAAATATTGCTGCGAGCTTGGCCAATATCTCGGAAATTGTAAAGTTTGGGGCAAAAATTATTGAGGTCATTATTATAGAAAATAAATTTTTTCATCTTTTGTGTCCTGGAAACTTTTCTGTGACATGTACCGTTTACGATTTGTGGCCCATTTACAGCCTGTTCACACTAGCTACTTTCAGTAGCTGCGACAGGCGTCTAGCTGCTGCATCTTGCTTCAAAAAGAAGCTGCGACAGGCATCTAGTCGCTGCATCTCGCTTCAAAATGTAGCTGCGACTCGCGTTTTTCGGAAGCGTGATGCAGCGGCAGCTGCAGGCGACTCAGTCACAGTATAATGAAAAACCCAGTAGGACGACAATATGCCATCAAAAATATAAATATGAAATTAAAATCAAACTAAATATTACTTATAGAATTTATTACAGAACAACAAAAGAAGTGAGATCTAAATGGGTGGTTGAGTGAAAAGTTTATTGGGCGATTCTGAAATATTTTCATAATAAATGAAACTACTCGCAGGATAATTGGTTCAAAACTAAGATCTGACTTGGCTAGTTTTCAAATACCTAATTTGTAACTGTTTATGAATTTCTTTTCCTACAGTTCAAGTGGCTCCCCATTTGCTTTCTTCGGAATGCTCATTTTATTTCACTGCTTTACAGTATTATATTTAACACTGCCACACCACGATATCTGAAAGACTGCTTTACATTCTACAGTAGCGTACACTCATGTTTTCTTATATCAACCTATAATTTGTCTCTGCAAGCGCCCTCTGCACGTTGCAAAACATTCTACGGCAAATCTTTTGCATTCCAAGCAGTTGAGTTGTGGAATGCCATGCCCGTGGAAATAAGAAAAGCTCCGTCACTTTCCGTATTTAAAGTTCAAGGCAAAAATCAGTAGATTAGTAAAGTAGCTTGCTAAAATCTGATTGAAGCTCGTACATCTTTTTTACATAACATTTTGAATTCATTGCCTTCGTATTAGTATATGTAAGAAGGGTCATGGACATATGTTAGAATGTATGTCTATTATATTTTAGGCAATAATTAGTAGCCTTTTTAAGTAGTTTTCTGCATTTTTATTATAGTTTGCGATCTTAGCGACGACGATTTTGATTGTGTGTATTCAAGTAAAAGTACCTACGAAAACAGATAAACTGGACATGCAATCACAGATCATTTCCAATGTTTTGCGGTTAGTGACGTCATGTCAGTCGTTAGTATTTTAGCGGGAAAAATCTGAATTACATTACTATTGTATTTATACTCATCAAAAATACACAAATTTTTAAACATAACTTTTTTAGTAAACAAGCTATAATCTTTAAGAAATAAAACCAATTCCGAAAAATTGTTAAAATCCCTATTGGGTCTGTAAATTGCTCAGTAAATAATTAAATAATAATTAAAGCTTTAATATAGTAGAGCCAAAAGTAGCTACGAATAGTAGATAGATAGATACTCTTTATTGTACACCATAAATAAAAAACACGTATACAGGAGAGAATAACAATAAAACTAGTGTTACAAGCGGTGGCCTTATCGCTAGTAGATAGCATTGTTAGCATTTCTCCCAAATGAAAAAAACTAGTCGTCCTACTGGTATTTTTGTTATACTGTGGTTGCTCTAGAGTTTGACAAAAGTACACTTTCGATTCAGTGTGGCCAACTTTACGTGTTTTTGCTTTTAGCGTATATCTACAATTATTAATGTCTGTTCTTAACACGGATAAAAATATTCTCGGGAATAAATTAAAAGTGCATAACAACTTTTAATTTATTCCCGAGAATATTTTTATCCGTGTTAAGAACAGACATTAATAATTGTAGATATACGCTAAAAGCAAAAACACGTAAAGTTGGCCACACTGAATCGAAAGTGTACTTTTGTCAAACTCTAGAGCAACCACAGTATAACAAAAATACCAGTAGGACGACTAGTTTTTTTCATTTGGGAGAAATGCTAACTTTAGCTTTAGTGGTATTTATTTTCCAGCGTACGTCCATGATCGTAAAGTTATAAATTTATATAATTGTAAATCCTCAATCAATTAGTAAAAAGACCTCGGTGTTATAATTACATTTAAATACAACAGCCGTACTCGAACCGTCTTGGCCGTGACGATGGCAGAAGACCTGACGGCATGACTATTGTGCATGACTATTGCAAGTATGCTGGGTACGCTCCCGATTGGTAGTGGGTTTGGATATCTTGATATCTGTAGTCCTTCATTGGTCTATGGATAATTCAGGTGTGCTTAGTGTAAGTAGTTAGTTAGGTATGTAACGTAGTGTAGTTCTCATTGTATTTAAGTTTTGTTAATAAAGGCTTTTTAAAATATTAAATTTAAAATGCGAAGAACACATTTCTGCAATTGTACAGAAAGCAAACTATTTTCTTTACGTTATTCTGATTTCTTTCAATCTATAACTGTAGAAATGTTTCTTAAAATTTATGAAACATATGTGAGGACTACTTCAAAAAAGATATCGATTTACTTGAAAGTCTGCAAAGAAAAGCGACACTTTGGCCACATGAGTATATGGCCATTCGACGTAAATCCTATACAGACAAGTTAAAAACCCTGTACCTAACTACATTGGTACACTACATTTACTACCTTACTACTTCAAAAAAAAGTACGCAGTTCTATAAACTTTACATAATTTAATATTACTCTACGTATTTTTAAACCTGTCTACACTTTTTAAAAATCCAAGTTAGCAACACTGAACGGAACAATTGCTCGGCGGCCGCGACAGACGCAAACAGCCGCAAACAGTCGCTGCATCGCGATGCAGCTTCTTTTTGCAGCTAAATCGCGCGTTTCCGCTTCAGCTGCTAAAGCGCGCGTTTCCGCGTTAGCTGCTAAATCGCGCGATTTTGCTGCAAAAAGTAGCATGTGTGGTCAGGGCCTTAATGAACCGGTTTTTCTATTGCAGCTGATAACTCTTGAAATATTAGATTAATCAATATAACGCGTCAGACCTTTTTTAAAGATCAGTTTATTTATAATATTATAGTTTATTTATAATTAATATTTTGCATATGGGGCAACCCATATGCAAAATATTTTTAGACCTATTAAATTCAGTATAAAATACGTTTCATCAAATAAGCTTCTCGGTGAAGGTCGTTGTATAGCGGGATCTCCTACTATCTTATCTTATACCTTTAAACGAGCAATTCTTGTATATATATGTAAATAGAATCTGAATCTCGGAAACGGCTCGAACGATTTTCATGAAATTATGGGTGCCGGGGGTTTCGGGGACGTTAAATCGATCTAGCAAGATAGCATTGTTAAAAAATGTCATTTTAGACAATGAAAAACTCTTTGAATATTATTAGAATACGATAGCAAATTTCGCCAGTAACTTTTAAGTCTAAGTAGCTCGGGCGGTAACACGGCGCCCTCGGTACCAACAGACCCCGGTTCGCATCCTGATGGTTACTACTCATCTTTTTTTTGTTCTTTTTTAAGTAGTTATGTATGCTTAGATCTTTAAAACTACGTGATGGATTTTAATGCTTTTTTTAAAATTGTATCTACCTAAATATAATTTCAAAAAACCCGAGCACAGCGCGGTCAACCAGGTAGGGCAGGGCGGGGTCATTTGATCATAATTTAGTTCAAAGGAGTATAGCTCCGAAATAATCAAGATTTATGTGATAGTATCTTTTAAAATATATTACTTATTTACTTGGCTGTGCAACACCATCAAAAAACTATAGCAAATACATTGTTTACTAGACTAAATTTACATGATATCACCAAAAGTCTGATGTCTCATTTGACCTCACTAGGTGGGGTCAAATGAACCATCCCATGGGGCTTATTGAACCACTGGTAAAATAAAGGGATTTTCAGAATATAAATATAAAATACAAATAAAATCTTTCGTGAATCTTTAATAAAAATCTTAGGTTAATAATAGGAACATATTAAAAATCAACAGAAACATACTTATGAAAAAATATTAACATAAAAACTATCTTAGTCTAATCACTGTCACAGTTGACGCAAACGTAAACTGCACTGGCAGCAGAGGTGCACTTAACATGTGCCCATTTGCGTCAATCGGTGCATTGCAGCCACTCTTCGCCTGGAAGGCTATCGGAATAAGCTTCGACGCACACAAGGCAGAAATATTCCTCATCTTCAGTGTCAAAAGAGAGTGCCTTGCTCATCTGTACTTTATTCTTCTTTTGGACATTTTTAGCTTTCTTAAGAGGTCTTGTCTCATCAATTAATTCAAAAGAACTATTAAAAATAGCTTTCTTCACTTTCTGTTTCCTTATCTTTAAAATATTCTTGCTGCCCTTACTCTTCCGCTTACTCTGTTCTGCAGCAAGCTGATCCTTCTCCGGTGTATCAGTCAAAACGGCAATTTCTCTTTTTGCCACGCGATTGCTGTTGCTTCCTTGGCCCTGCTTTTGGAAATGGTCCACAAATTCTGGAGAAAAGTAATCATCGTCTTTGGAGGTAGATGGCATTTCAAAATTGGAGTCTCGATTTTCGCTATCGCACTCGGCTGTGCTTCAGGTTGAGGCTCTGGTTCAGGACGATCTGTTACAAAAGCTGGCATGAAGTCCTCTTCAGTGAAAATGTGGCTATTGTACGGGTAAATGCCTGTTCTACTATAGGTCGATCAGTTTTTCTCTTGTATTTTCGCATCCTGAAAAAATTAATAGTGTTGTAGGAAGATTCATAGATACTGAGGTGATATTAACATCTTATTTTTAAGGCAAATCGAGTACTAATTTAGCTATAAAATATAGCACAAAAAATGAATGCAACCAAACGTCAACCTACAACTTTGGGGTCTAAAGAGCCATGCTCAACAGACCCCGCTTGTTTTGGCTCAAATGACCCCTTACCCATTTTTTCACTTATTGGACCGAGCCTATTGAAGAATATTAATATTCGATTATTTTTGATTATGTCATCGTAAAACACACCGTTAGGAAAGCAAAATACACTTACTTGATTGCCGTAGCACAATAATCATTGGCTGGAGACCAAAATATATGACGAACTGATTTTTTTACTTTTGGCGCGAAAATAGTATCCACGTACGCTGACACTCAAACGGAACGCCGACTGGCGAATGACGCAATCGTGGCTGAGCCGCGTACCCTTCCCGCTTCTTCTGACATCCCCCACTTATATCTCGTATGCACCGTCTGTGTGCTAGTGTGGGTGGCGCAGGGGACCCCGCGGCTCATAAGACCCCGCTCTGCCCTACTTAGATTTAAATCAGGTTGGCGCCACATTATTTTTAGGAATCGATTTTTCGTCTCCAATATCTCGTTACTGTATTATTTGAGGCTTACCTACTTACCTTTATTATTTTAAGGTTTTTTTTTCGATTACTTGCCCTACTCTAGAGTGTATAAATACTCTGCACTCTACTGCACGTTAGTTACTTTACCCGCAGCGCAGTGTTGATTAAACTTAACGTCTTGTAAAGAAATAAAGAAGAAAGATTCGTTTTGAGTAAAAAAAAATATGCAGATGACCTTGGACAAACAGCTGAGTAATATGAATAGAAGAATAAGAATAAGAATAAGAATAATTTATTTACCAACACAAGGTTAAACACTTTAACAAAATTAAATATTAGTATTGACAAAACAAAACATTTGTTGATTAGCAGTGAGCTCCAAACTAAGTGCAAGACTTGTATCTTGGAGCTCGAGTGCGAAATTTCAAAGAATAAATTCGTTTCAGTTAAACTGTAGATTACTAATAGCTAAAACTAAATGGAACATTTCACACAGTTATTACAATGAAACAAAAGGTGAAAAAGAAAACAATTAAACAAAATAAAAATTATTACAACTCTAGAAGTTGACAAGAATATCTAACCGTGTCTAACAAACTAAGCTATCCACTGTTTATGAACTATTTACTATACAAACAACCTATGAGTTCCTCAGTGCCATCATACGTAAGAGTTTGTAACCAGGCTTTTAATTTATTTTTAAGTTCGAATTTCGTCAAGTGTTCGCAGTCTCGCAACCGCCTCGACACGTTGTTGTAGATACAGACAAGCGAGTACGACGGCGCACGCCTAGCAAGGGATGACCTGGCGTGGGGTAGAGGCAGTAAGTATGCCCTGGTAGAGCGCTTAGCCAATAACGTTAAGTAATCTTCGCGGGATCTTAAGCAAGAGTGAGTCCTCATAACAGCGTTGAGCACAAACAACTGTCGAACTCTTAGAACGCTAAATTCGGAGTAGAGTAGATCGGTGGAAAAACGAAAAGGCTTCCTTAGCAATACTTTAATTAGAGCCCGTTGTGCTCTCTCAACCGTTATCAAATACGTCTTTCCAGCGCATCCCCAGACCGAAATGCAGTATTGGATGACTGACTGACATAGCGAGATGTAAATGTCCTTAAGAAGAGATATAGGTGCACAGTCCCTCAGGTTTTTCATAATATGAATCAATTTACGCACGCGTGATGATATATCGTTTATGTGGTATTTAAACGATAGATTCTCGTCAATTATTACTCCTAGGTATCTTATACTCTGGACTCCCTCAATGATGCTACAAGAGCAAGGCGAAGATTGAGATTGGTAAACTGTGGAGCAACAATGGATTTTCAAACGTAAGTGAGAGGGTGGACGAGAAACCGAAGTTTTGCCAAAAGCGATGTATTTAGACTTACGCGCGTTTAAAGTGAGCAAATTTTTAGCTAGAGTATCGGCAAGAACCGCCAGATTATCTTCGGCAAGGCGAAATACCTGACTCCATGACTCGCCATGGAAAACAATCGCAGTGTCATCGGCGTAGGTGATGATATCGGCATTGGGAAGCTCACTGTTTACTATATCATTTATGTAGAGCAAAAACAAGGTCGGACCGAGCAGGCTTCCTTGTGGAATTCCATAGTTCACTGGAAGTTGATCACTGGAGTGGTTACCGACTTTGACGAATTGCGAACGACCAGTTAAGTAACTATGGAACCAATCCTGAGCGACGCCTCTGACACCGGATGCCTCCAGCTTTCTCAGGAGCAAACCAGGCGATAAGGAGTCGAAAGCTTTAGCCACGTCCAGAAACACGGCAACACATCTCGCTCCTCCGTCCACGTAAGAGGATACCAAATTCACCAAAAGAGAAGCAGCGTCCTCCGTTGACTTACCTTGTCTAAAACCAAATTGCCTATCCGAAATAATGTTTTGTTGCTCTAGAAATTTTGTGAGTCGAGTGTTAACAATCTTCTCAAGGATTTTAGAAATTATACTGAGTAGAGCGATAGGCCTGTAGTTATCTGGAGACGATGTAGAGCCGCTTTTATGAATGGGAGATACAGATGCAATTTTCCAACAATCTGGAAAAACCCCGGTTTCTAGACTTAAATTAAATATGTGATGTAAAGGAGTCACTAGAGTTTGAAGTTTTAGTAGTGGTAGGACTCTTAGCAGAGTCCGCCTGGGGAAGTACCACACCTTTGCCAAATATTCTACCGCCAAGCAGTAATGTGCAAACTTTACTGTGTTCCGGTTTGAAGGGCAATGATTCCAGAGAAATTACAGGGCTTAGAGACATAATATCTTAGATCTCTGGGTGACGAGCGCAGTGCAGTGCTAGGTAATGATTTGGACTATCATGTTTCAATAGCTGCGTGTTACTGTGCTGTTATGTGGCAGGCATGTTGCTTACCATCAGGCACATGACCTGCTCGTCTCGTCACTCTATGCTATAAAAAAAAAAAAAAAAAAAAAAAAGTGACATTTTTAATAATTTGGACGGGATAGAGTCAGGCCCAGGAGTGCAGTCAGTTTTAAGGTCAGCTATAATGCACGACATTTCATGCGGGTCCGTGGGATACAAAAACAGTGACTGGGCGCATGACGGCATTGTTTTATGCGATTTTATTAACGTCTCTTCGGTTACACTGAGCTTAGATAAAATGGCATTTGCGAGGTTTTTGCCTACCGAAGCGAAGTGACGATTGCACCGGTTGAGAGGGTTTCCATCATTGCCTTTCATCAAGTCGGAGGAAGTACTACTTTGCCTGGAAGTATAGCAAATATTTTTAATGGTTTTCCAAAGTTGCTTTGGGTTATTCTTACTTTGCTCCAACAGTTGACTGTTGTAGCAAGTCCTCACGTTACGTAAAAGTTTGTTACAAAAGTTTCTGTATCTTAAATATATCAGAGAACGTTGTCTGTCATTAGGGTTATTTTTGCTGTCGACGTGCAGTTTGTCGCGATGTCGCATACACCTGATCAAACCAGGAGTTATCCATGGCTTTAGTATCGCGTCTCTACGACCCACTCTAATAGATTCTGTATGGTTTTTTATAGCATTTGACAAGAGGTAATTAAAAATATTTGTGGCGCAGTTAACATCTGAACAAGAGAGTACTGGAGACCAGTCTGTAAGAGCCAGCTCTGAAGCCACGCCATCATACTTAGTCCTTAGATAGTGTCTGTTTAAAGAATTTTGTTTTTTTATTCTAGCGGGATAGCAGGCAATTGTGATGGAATGGTCAGTAACGGAAGACTGACAAACGGCACCAACAGTTTTACGTTCAGAACTGATGAATATATGATCAAGGCAGGTACGGTTCCGAGTCGGGGAGGTAATAGCAGGAAGTAAGGCGTGAGAAGCCATTACACAGAGATACTGGGAGACATGTTTATCGCCAGGATCACACAAGTTTATGTTAATGTCGCCTGCAACCACAAGGGGGGATTTAATTTTTACTTTTTCGAGGACAGTATCTAGAGATAACAAAAATGGATCTATATTTATTATGGAAGGAGAGCGATAGATTCCCATTATGGTTATTTTGTTGTCCAGGTGTAACCCTAGAGAGTCTGAGTCTATCAGATCAGGTTCAAACGACGTAGCGTAGTAACTAGTTTTGACATAAATGACTACTCCGCCATTTTTGTTTATTTGACGACTAGAACGGTAGCAGTTATAACCTGGTAGGGGCTGCAATAAAGTGTTATTCGTTAACCAACATTCCGTTAGAATAATTACATCGAAACAAGTGCTAAAGCGATCTAGCGAGACTACGAAGTCCTCGAAATTACAATTGTAACTTCTGATATTTACGCTGATGACTCTAAAGTTACCATCTAGGTTTTGGTTTAGAAACGATCCGCAGGATTCGGCTGAATCAAAATTATGACATGCAATGGATATCGTTGCGTCGATATCGTCTGTGGTATTAACCGAAACCATCGGTGGAGTTTATAGACTGAGAAAACTTAATAGCCAAATCACTACAGTATACATTGCTATAACAATTAAATAGGAGATTCGAAACCAAATGCATAATATTATTAGATAAGTGGAAAGCTACATTTATCGACTTACATAGCGGAGTGGTGTGATCAGTTAGATAAATATAACATAATATTAAATTTTTAGACATATAAAGAAAACAATTGAGCATATTATTAAAATTAAAAATAAAACCGGAAACAGCCGAAACTACACTAATATCAGACGAACGAAAAGACACGACTTCAAGGTGAAATTGCAGGTTCGGTGGGGGAATGTTCTGACTCACAGTTTGTAGCCGGGCCGAGACCACGTTCCAAGTCCGCTGGCGATCTGATGACAATCGCTGGAATTCCCTCTTTTCTGCGAGCCAAGATGACACCATTTTTGACCCAACAGTACTTGAAACCAGTTTCCTTACAGCGTTGTCTCGCAGTGCGAAACAACAGTCTGTTATCTTTCGTAAGTCGCTCGTTGAGATATAGTTTTCGGTTTGTGCCCCCGACTTCGATGTCTAAAGTATTCAATGACGGGCGACTCTTGGCGGCCTTCAGAAGATCATCGCGTGTCTGACGTCGAACAAAGCGTACGACCACGGGCCGAGGGAGAGAAGTAGTAGTGCTGACACTTGTCGACGGGCGGGAGCCGACTCTCGTGACGTAATCGATGTCTCCTTCCTTTAGATTAACGCCGAGCTTTGTAGCCGTCACGAGGGCCAAGTGGGTCAGATTCTCGCCCTTTGCCTCATTTACACCAGACAATTCCAGCTCATTTCTTAAATCGATCTGCACCTTTGCGCCCAGCTGCTGACGGAGATCGGCGACCGCCTCGCGCAGAACGCATATTTCTCGTTCGCGTGCGGTGTCGCGCGCCTCGAGTACGCGGCATTTAGAGCTACACTCGTCGATTTTGGCGATCGTGTGGTCGGTCAGGAAGTTCATTTGCTTTTTAAGGTCACCTATATCTTCCCTCATGAGCTTCAGCTCAGTATACAATAATTCCATAGGTTCGGGGTCTGGAGTTACCGCGGGTGAGCAAGCTGGTGTGTTTTTATTACGCCCGCCCGCACTTGTAGACGGCAAATTAAGGCGCAATTCACCGGACGCAGGTCGCGCAGGCGACTCCGTATTGTCGGATTTCGGCAGGTTAATAGTGCAAAGCGGACAGACCCAACTCGCTTTTGCCTCTTCGGGAATGTTGCGAATGTCGGACAAGTTCACACAGATACCGTGAAAAATGCTGGGGCATTTCGAGCATTTAACTAGTTGTACCGATCTAACGGGTTTTTTGCAAGCACCGCAGATATTTGCCATAATTTTATCGGGTAGTATGGGCATTGTGCGACGAATGAAATGGATTCTACCCGATGTTAAATATAAGTTTAGCTCACAGCACGCAACGTAGCAGACAGATCGGAAGCGTAGCACTTCGCCGGAACGTAGACTCAGTTATCGTAGTCTCAAAAACCAGTCCTCCGTAGGTTAGTCAGCCCGAAAGTGAGACAGATTTATTAGTTAGGACAGAGGCCGTCTCTTTTTTCGAGGTGAAGAGGGGCTTACCTCGGCAACGGCTCGCTCAGCGTGTGACTCGAAGAACTTTGTTGCAATAAAAGTGATGAAACGGAGACACGCCGCAATAAGGTTTACTGCACGTTGAAATTAGGGATATATTTACTTGCACTAACTGTCAAAATTATGAGATGATACGGAATACGTCTACTCTCTGAGGTGGTCAAGAATGCACTCCCATATATATATATTTATTTGTTTGCACGTATTACATTAATTAGATCTTATAGCAAAAATCAATAACTTTATTTGTTAACAAAGATATCATGTTGGGGTTAAATTATAACAAAAACAAACAATTCTAAAATACAAAATTAACGCCTTAAAATATTTCTGAAAGTTCTATACTAAAATAAATCTAAGAAACAAAGCAATGTTCAGTTAATTAAACATAATCTTGTTTAAGTTGCGGAGTGACATCTACTTCAGAAGTCCAATGAAGATAACATTGCTCCAGGAATTTGTTCGTTTCCTGTTGGTAAATAACGGGAACCGCGACATTATCAGTGGTTTTATTGTTTTTGGTTCCAAACATGAATTAACTGGAACAAAAGAAGAGCGACCAAATAAAGTTACGATTTCTCCTGAGAGATAGACATGATAAATAATAAATTTTACGTTTATATGTAACCGTCAAGCTGTGAATACGTCATCATCAGCCTGCATTCGTCCACTGCTGGACATAATATGCCTCTCCCATAAATAATACGCCTCTCAGCCCGATCTTCGGTCTCCATCAGTAAATAATAATAATGAATCTAAAGTTGTTAAATACATAGGTTTTTGTAGTTCGTTGGAACTATGGTCGATGTGTAATAGTGTATTTATTACATACAAAAAAAAACTACCAATTAGATCGAGTTCAAAACAATTTTCAGCATCTATAAATCATTAGATATCCCAAACTTCAGACGCACCGGAATTATGTCACCGTTGGGAAGAGTGAGCTCACTCTTTCCGTTCTAGTCTGTTACATGAAGCGGTGAACGCCGAACGTTTTCACCTTCCACTATTCGTTGTCAACAACCAAAATAAGTAGAACCACAACATACCTCGCCACTGGCAATTCTAGGGGACAAGTAGATTGGTGGTGTGTAAACTACTTACGGATAGACGCAGCTTATTACCAATTTCAAGGTGCTCAGGGCTCATCTAACGGTTTATTTACATCGATGATTTTCGGTGAAAGTTAGCATAGTACTTAATGTCCATCATACGCACGCTTAATAATAAAGAGAAATAACTGAAAAATTGGGGAAATCGAGCTTTTGTAATAAAACGCAATAACAATACGAAAAGAATAGGATAGATTCGACAGCCGTTAAATTCGAACGATTTTGAGTGAAACGGAAGATCGATCGTCTCTTTCGTTCCAAACGGATTGGCTATGATGTCTGTCTAAAGTCGAATATTGCTGTTTAAACGTTAAAACGTGAGTATTTCATTTATTAATTTACAATCATAAAGTGCAATATTTTGATGTAACTTCATTTAGTATTTAAGCTTGTTTTATTGCCAAATGGACATTTGTACTTATTTCAGTCTTGTTTTAAAATATTTTGTTTCTTTTGTGAAATATTTTGAGATATTTCAGTTTATTATTAAACTACTACTTTAGTTTTGTCATAAACTGAAATAAGTCTGAGGGTTTTTCTTCTTTTCACTTTTTTTCAGGGTTTTCATAAATGTAGAATGGACATTGATATACCAGATTAAAGGTTAGGATTTCTACTTTTATCTACCCTTCTTTTGTTTAGAAAAATACGACATTTATCAATTATTTTTAATATTTTGTGCTCCTGGTCGAACAGACTAAACTTTAAACGCCATTTCCCAAAATTCTTAATTTTTGAAATAATTCTCTTTATTATTAAGCGTGCGATATATTTTATTTAAATCAATAAGCTAAAAATAGGTTTTTCTTCATTACGTTTTAGACCTTCAACTCGCCTGATGGTAAAAGATGTTGTGGTCGAAGATGAGCTCGATAACCTAGAAAGTACTTACCTAATTATTCACTTTGACTGAAAAGTTCTAGATTGTATCTCAGGGAACAATGATGCCGGAAACTTATTTCACTCCAAAACTAGGTATATAGAAAGTGAACTCAAACCGTTGCGGTCGTGATTTTATAAAATGACGGAAGTCTGGTCTGTAGGGTTTTATTATATAGGGGAAAATTCACAGAACAAATATCAAGCTGTTCTGTGGGAAAATTGAATATTTGGTTACTTCAAACTGAAATCTAAATTTAAATGAAACAAAAGAAAACAACTCAACAGTGGCACAATTACAAGACTTGGAATCTGCACAATTAAAAAACTACATTCTTTTTAGAAATTCAGCAAGGAAAAAAATATTATTGTTACTAACAACAACACAATTTCATTTCTAAATCAAGCAAATACCGTTTGATTCAGAGAGCTGAACTAAAAAATACAGTTGTTAAACTTCCATTCCATTTCTACGAGTACCGCTGCTGGCAAACTTGAACCGAACTGTGTTATGCTAACTTGACGTTATGCTATTCCATAATATTGTGTTAAGTGCTAGCTCCCGTGAAATCTGACACAACTGTGCTCGCTGAATAAACTCGCCAACTTCTACTTAAAGAGTTCATTCGTCCCTTCTGTCTATTTCACTTTTGACCAACTGTCTTGAAATGGTCAGTGACGTGATACTGTCAACATTGCATTCTAAATAAATGAAAATACAGATACTATTTTATTCAAATTTAAGTATTTATTGACTACTAGACAAATTAAATGTTCTGAGATTGACTAGAACTTTTGTATATTACAATACTTGATAACATTATATGACGCGTCTAGTTGCAAAATCCGCCAAAACACTTTTTTCTCAAATGACGAAAACCAAAAAACATTTCACATACGCGAACATTATGGTCTAGTCAGGAGAACAGCGGCTGCCGATCCGGAGACCCCGGGTTCAAAACCACGCGCACCACTGCCATGTCGAAGTCATGTGCGTAATGCCGCTAACTTAAAACGGTGAAACATCGTGAGGAAACCGACATGTACCTAGAATCTTTCGAAGTCATGTGTCATCCGCCAACCCGCACTGGGCCAGCGTGGTGGATTATGTCCTTAACTCTCTCCTTGCGAGAGAAGGCCCCGAGTCCCAGCAGTGGGAACATTTAGTGGTTTATGTACATTTTAGAGATCAAAATACCATCTAAATATAAAAATTGAAATTGATTTGATAGACGTTTCTATTTTAAACCAATAAGTTAAAGCTGCGTCCGAATCATACATTTAACGTTATTGAAACCTTTGTATTTAGGACGTACATATTTAAAAAATAAAAATAAAATAAATATTGGTGGACAATTCACACACAACAACATCTGACCCCAAACTAGGCAAAGCTTGTAGGTACTATGGCCAGATGGCTGATATAATACTAATACTTAGGTATGTATAGTTGTAATAAGTTTGTATTATACGTCGGTCGGTACCTACTCTCTGAGTGCCACTGTTTTTTTTTACGTTACTTGTAACATTATCTGGGTTCACATTATCGCCCATTCTAACAAAAAGCTTCTTTAAATATCTTACATTATTTGGTGCAGCAATTTTGTCAACATACTCTAGACTCGGGCTAGACTAGACAGTTGATTAAAGTTTATTGTGCCCGTACGTGTAGCAGCAACATGTAGGTATGTATATTGCTTTCTTAAAAATGGGAAAATAGGCAACTTTACTCATATAAGTAACAATTTTTATATATTCCCAACAAAGATGATATTAGAAAGTTCTAATAAACTTTCAATCCCACTATCCTATATTATTATTTACTATGTTATAAATGCTAAAGTTTACATGTTTGTATGTTAGTTACTCAAACAGGTCGAAACGTCTAATTGGGTTGAGTTGAAATTTAAAACACAGTTAGAAATTAGTCTGGAGTGACACATTTTCTTGCGGACGACGGACGCTACTTTTTATTGCGTAAAAAATGCAGGAACGGGAACTACGCGGGTAAAACCGCGAGGCGCTGCTAGTAATGGCTATTTTTTTAAATAAAGAGTGACGAAACGAGCTGGACATGTGCCTGATGGTAAGCAACACGCCTGCCACATAACAGCACAGTGACACGCAGCTATTGGAACATGAAAAGTCCAAATCATTACCTAGCACTGCATTGCGCCCGTCACCTAGAGATATAAGATCTTTTAACTCTATGCCCTGTAATTTCACTGGACACATTGCCCTTCAAGCCGGCACACAGTACAAGCGTTTGCACATTACTGCTTGGCGGTAAAATAACTGGCAAAGGTGTGGTACTTCCCCACGCGGACTCTGCAAGGAGTCCTACGACTACTGAATATACTGGATATATTGCACTAGTCTTTTATCTAGGGATTCTAGGGAACTAACTACTCACATCTCGAAATACGACACCATTTTAAACTTGATTCAGATTGGACTCACACGAAGAAATATGATGCTATTTTTGTTATACTCATAGTAAAGTTAATCTATGAAATGCAGTGTCCGAGTGGGCTTCTCCCGATGGGCACAATCTGGGTGTGTTCATGTTGAGAGTAAATAGGGTTTATTAGTAAACGTTCGCCTAACATCGGGCCAGAAAGCAGATTTATAAATTTAGTTTTTCTTTGTATTTTTGCACATGGAATTAAATTAATTGTCTGCTATTGTAGGTACTCGTATATATGCTGCGAGTTCATAGATATGTAATAATATTTTTATTATTAATAAAAATCTGAATCGATATCATGATTACGTTAAAAACAGCATCAAATCGATTCATTTATTTTGGAGCTATGCTCTTACAGAATATGTAATAAATACAAGGCTAATTATTATCTCTATATTAATAAGCAAGCAATAAGTACCTATCTAGTAACAACTAATCTTCTAAGCTGGCAGTTTCCGTTCATTTGTAGGCGTATCTAATAGTTTCAGTATTGATCAAACATGATAGTGCTGCATTACTAATTCTAGTCTCGCAGAATAATTCTGCAACCACAAACATCATAGAGGTTAGTAGAATAATTATAGATTATTCTGACTTAGTGAATGTGCACCCAGCTCTATTAATCAATTTAACGTGTTTCACATGAAATGTTCGTTGCCATGGAAACAGTGTTGTTTGTAGAGCTAAAAAAGTCACACCACCCGTAAAATACGTTTTGTAGTGGTAGGACTCTTAGCAGAGTCCGCCTGGGGAAGTACCACACCTTTGCCAAATATTCTACCGCCAAGCAGTAATGTGCAAACTTTACTGTGTTCCGGTTTGAAGGGCAATGATTCCAGAGAAATTACAGGGCTTAGAGACATAATATCTTAGATCTCTGGGTGACGAGCGCAGTGCAGTGCTAGGTAATGATTTGGACTATCATGTTTAAATAGCTGCGTGTTACTGTGCTGTTATGTGGCAGGCATGTTGCTTACCATCAGGCACAAGACCTGCTCGTCTCGTCACTCTATGCTATAAAAAATAAAAAATAGACCGTGACAAAAAAAGGCCGGGTTGCATTTTGATTAGTGCGAGTGTGAGTGCGAGGGCGATTGCGAGTGCGAGTGAGTAATCGTGATTGATTTACTCGCAATAATTAATCGGTGTCCACACGTATTTGCTACTAATCACTCAACACCTGCACTACTCACTCGCACTCGTACTAATCAAAATGAAAACAAGCCTTAATCGTTCTCTTTTAATTCAAGTGGCGCCACAAACTTAAAAAAAAAATAACGATAAACACAAAACACATTTTTTGTTTGCGTAAACTGTAATTATACTGTAGTATAATTAGGTACGTTTTAGATATACGGTGGTAACTGATTACAAATCAATAAGTTTATTTATTGAGGTTGAAGCTACAACTATGCTCAGTTGTTTTTTTACTGGTAGTTGAGTTCTTAAAATATGGTTACTAATCAAACTCTAACACTAGAACTATTAGTAAGTATTTAAATATGTAATATATCTGAAGCAGGTAGTAACATTATTACAATCAATTAGAATAATTTAATTTATTAAAGTGATATTTAATCAACATTATCATAATATGTCTGGGTCATAGACAGAAAAATTAGCCGCCTCTACTCGTTCCTGTATCTCTAAAAAAATCTAAGTATTCGTGACTCGTCATCACAGGCACAGTCGACAACCCTCTGTGGACTTGTATTCACGTTTACTCAAACTAAGGCCGAATTCAGCGAAACAATATTCACTGTTGACTCTATACAATAAATAAATGAAAATCTAGACATAATTATGTTTAATGTTACGTAGGTTTGTTGAATCGGTATAAAATCTATGTGGCTACGTACTGTCATATTTTAAACTGTAAGCAAACATGGACGATTTTGAATCCATGCATAATTTAGATACAAAAAAGCCCCGTAAGATTATGAAAGTCCGGCCTTCGAAATACGCAGTCACAGAAGCAGTGCACGCGACAAAAAAATACTGGAAAACCGTTTTTAACGCCATCGATAGCTCTGTTGGTAAGGCTGTAAGTGACGTCTAATTGAATTCATATGCTACATTTAAACTGATACTTGTAGCACAAAACAAAAATAAAAACAAAAAGTATCACATATTTATTTATTTGTTTTGTTGACTTATTGTTTTTTTTTTTCAGGAAAAAGAGAGCAAACTTTTAGCTGATGCTCTACCCCAAGAGCTATACGAAAAAGTTTGCTCAACTTTGGATATCCCTATTATAACACAAGCTGAACACAGGGAGGAAAAAATTAAAGGTACCTACTAATTTAATTTTCGTTTCTTTGAATCAGTTTCGTGCTTAACCACGTCGGACTTGTTTAATATTATATGTTGACCAGTGTCGCTTTTCAACTGATAACCAAAAATACGTGTGTGTGTCTGTTTGGCTTAGTGTTCGTGTGGCTGACTCAATAGTGATCTGCCGTAATGTTAGAATTAGAAATTTAAATGCTTCATCTAGATTTGGGTGTTTTTCTGTACATTCTCTTTCTAATAATTGAGAGGCATTTCTAATATAAAATATCATTTGGGGAGTTAGGAAAGTAAATGTAAGTGATATGTGTTTAAAACGCCGCAATAAAGTAAAACTCTCTTCGTGGTCCACGTTTGACTTAACAACCTTAACTACTTAGCTTACTTTACTTAACAGCCATGATTAGTCTAGACAATTTAAAAGTAATGTATATTATCATCTGTATTTCCAGGAGCTATCCCGCGTCGAATGCGTAAACGTCCCATGCTGTCGTTCAGAACATGTCTCAAAATAGACAGAGACCTGGATTCGGACACTGATGTAGAATATTCTGACGGGTTTGTTGAACATAACACAACTCTATTATAAAGCGTTGTATTTTAAGGTTCATACAAAAGGGTCACCAGATGTACATAGAGTGTTTGCATGTTTAGTCAATTTCTAAAAACATGTAGATTGTAGAGTATTCTTGAAACTCTGCCGTAATTGTCGTGAGTATATTTGAAAATATATCATCTTGACAATTACATTAGAATTTTTTGAACACAAAATAGGTTAAAAATTTCTAATCCTACTTCTTATTCTACTAATATTATAAATGTCAATGTTTGGATATTTGGATGGTTGTTGCTCAAACTCGTCGTAAAGTAATTAAATCTTAATTTTTCCTACCACCTTTATGCAGATGATCTCCAAATTTACTCTCAAGCACGACTTTCTGATATTAATGTTGCTATAGACATGGTGAATGCAGATCTACAACGTATTGTCTGCTGGAGCAACTCTTTCGGATTAAATGTTAACCCCTCCAAAACTCAACCAATTATAATTGGTAGTTCCTATATGACCTCCAGGGTCGACTAGTCTTCTATTCCAGAGGTTGTCTTTAACGGAGTCGTGATACCTTTCAGTGAAACTGGCAAAAACCTTGGCGTGATTTTTGATCGCACGTTGTGCTGGGAGCCTCAATTGAAATCTATCAGTTGCAAATTATTTGCATCTAGGGGATCTTTGAGGCGACTCCGCAATTTTTTACCCACTGCTACCAGAGTTGCGCTTGCTTTGCTTTGAGTCCCTTCTCCTAGACTACGCAGACGTTTGCTATCTTGATGTCAGAGTAGATCAGTTAGATAAACTTGAGCGCCTCCAAAATTATTGTATAAGATTTATATTTGGCTTACGCAAATTTGATCACGTGTCTCAGTTTCGTATGCAGCTCAAGTGGCTCCCCATTCGCTTTCGTCGGAATGCTCACATTTTGTCTCTTGCATACAACGTACTATTTAACCCGTTGTCTCAGCACTATTTAAAAAATATTTTTACTCTCTGCAGTAATGCCCATTCTCGGCCTCTTAGATCAAAAACTAACTTGTCGCTGCAAATACCATCGGCACGTAGTGAAATGTTCTACGGCAAGTCGTTTGCGTTTCAGGCTATACAGCTGTGGAATGCCTTGCCTGTGACCACAAGACAAGCTCAATTTCATGCTATTTTTAAGAACCAAGTAAAAGAAATCTACTTATCGCAGTCATCACCCAGTTTAAGCTATTGTAATATGCATTATTATTCTTATCATTTCAGTGAAATAGACGATGATAAACCTAATATTTTTCATGAGTTTCTAAGTAAGCCAGAAAGAGAACAAGTGACTTGGCCTTCACATTACTTATTGCCTGAGAAGGAAGACGAAAAGAGCTTAATTAAAAAAGCCGACGACCTGACTGACAGGGTAAGCATTAGGCATATCACTGACAACTTCCTCGCGATATATACATATAATAGAAATAAACGATTCGGTCGTTTTAAGATGAGCTCTCTGAACTTGGTTTTTATAACTGCATCTCATAGTAAATTAACCTTTTGACCACCAGAGTCACCTATACTTGACAAGCGCTAGCGAGCACTGAGCGCCAACGACGTCTATAGTTGACTAAAAATGAAAAACGCACTATACCAAAATATTAATAAAACATTCGTAGTTCCTGGTATTTTTTTACTTAACTTGTCCTTAAATAGAAAATCCCAGCAAAACAACGTGTAAATGTACGACACTATTCGCCGATAACCATGGGTGCTGAGGTTTTTTAAATTTTGTGCTATGACGTACGCTTGGCGTACAGGGCACGGAAATGCAATTTAGTCCTGGCGGTCAAAAGGTTAAGCCAGTATTTGTTACGAAATTCACATGCCTAGTAGGCTCTTGCGCACGACACGAAAGGTAATATCTTTAAAAGCCTTATTTTATTTAAGTTACTTAAAGTCTTTGAATTTTGAGCTTTAAATTACGTTGTCAAATTTTTATGGAAATATTTATTAGTTACATTTTTTACTCAAAAGAAAAAAGCAAATTAAAAAAATACATTTCAAGATAGATCTGAGTAAACCTTTGCTTTTACTTATATTAAGTGATTTAAGTGTACATTATCACGATGATATGATTTGTGAAATCATAGAAGTAACCTTGTTCTTAGAAGTGTTTCATGTCTCGTGAACTTTGTTTTGGTATACTATGTAGGTTATAAAGTCATTGTCATACTGTAAAAATAAACTCGCTTTAAAGAAGACAAGTACTTGGTTCGTGTTTGTTGCATGTGTGCGTCATATAACTAGCCAAACTGGGCTACGAAATATTACAGTGCTGCCGTAACATTGGCTCGAGTTTCAAATTTTAATTTTTACTCCCAACATTTTAGATTGCAAAGGAGTTTTGTCAATACATGAAAGAGTTGGGCGGTGATCAACAATCTCAACTTTTTACACCAAAAGCAATCAAGGAATTATTTCAAGTACGTTTAGTTATACATTTTCTACCGTTTTTTTTAGAAATTATTATACTAAAAAAAGCCTGTCATAAAGTGAAACTTTTTCCAGCGTTACATTGCACCAATGATGCGATCCCTGCATTGCAATTTTCTTTTAATGCACTAATATCTCATGTATTCTTTCCTTTAGTTGATAGCATGACACATGAAAATCTCACTTATCATAGACCGAACTACTGCATGATCTAATACCACCTTGCCCTTTCTTCTATAGGACTTCTCGTACCTCAAATAAGCGACATCGTTTCATGGTTGATGTTCCAAAACCACGAACGAAGAGATTTGACTCTACTTTTGTGATAAGAACAGTGCCAACAGTTCGGTGATGGCGTGCAACCGAACTAGTGACATTAATAAAAACATATAATTACCCGACTGCGCGACGCAAAGGAGTGGTAATGTGTTTAACAGTCTATGTATGTATGTATGTATGTATGTATGTTTGTATGTTCCTTTGAAGCACTATACAGACCAAACGCCTGGACCGATTTTTATGATTCACACGTCAATCGATTCCTCTTAATTTAGCGAGTGACACTAAAGACATGACATTAGTGTAAATCCAATATGGCGGTTTCCGGACGCCATATTGTCCAAATTAAAAAAATGAAAATCACCAAATCATGTCAAGAGGGGTATCGTTGAATAGGTATTTAAAAATAATGTTTAGCTTTCTTTCAACGTTTTTCGATTTGACTGACCGTTTAGGATGTATATCGATTTAAAGTTGAGTAACAACCATTCTCACATTTATAGGTTTTTAGGTATCAGAAAACTTCGGATAACTAACAGTAACTGTACGTGTGAATGTGGATGGACATTATATACTAATTAATGGATGGACATTATATCTAGTAGGCATCGATATAAATCAATAGATCACCTTGAAATTGGTAATAAACTGCGTCTCTGTATGAATCGTAAGTGGTTTACAAACAATCAATCTACTTGACCCCTATAATCGCTAGCGGCGAGATTTGCTGTGGTTTTACTTACATTGGTTGTCGAAAACGAATAATGATGGGTAAAAACGTTCGGCGTCCACCGCGTCCTGCAACCGACTAGAACGGAAAGAGTGAGCTCACTCTTCCCAACGTTGACATGATTGAGTGCGCCGTGAAGTTTGGGAGGGAAAAGATGAATAATATTATGTTGAGCATAATAACATTCACAACATTGTTCATAACTAAAAAGTTTAAAATAAAAATATATAATTTAAAAACTCAAAAACCCGACTGCGTCAAAAGTGAACCAAACTACGAACTCGCATACTAAAAAAACTGAAAAGAATAAAACAAGCACTTAGATTTCTGGTGGTCTAGAATTCTATAATATGTTATTGTATTAATACTATTGAAACATATACAATATTTTCTAATAAAAGAACATTACAACTGAACAGTCGGGATCCATTGAACAATTTATTTAACATTACTATATATAACATTGTATATCGAATAATAATGGATCCCGACTCTTCAGTTGTAATGTTCTTTTATTTGAAAATATTGTATATATTTCAATAGTATTAATACAATAACATATTATAGAATTCTAGACCACCAGAAATCTAAGTGCTTGTTTTATTCTTTTCAGTTTTTTTAGTATATGCGAGTTCGTAGTTTGGTTCACTTTTGACGCAGTCGGGTTTTTGAGTTTTTAAATTATATTTTTTTATTTAAAAAACTCGAAAACCCGACTGCGTAAAAAGTGAAAACTAAAAAAAACTAAAACAACTGAAAAGAATAAAACAAGCACTTAGATTTCTGGTGGTCTAGAATTCTATAATATGTTATTGAATTAATACTAATGAATTATATAAAATATATTGTAATGAAAGAACATTACAACTAAACAGTCGGGATCCATAATTATTCGACATACAATCTGATTGTTCAATACAGGGTACATACATACATAGACTGTTAAACACATTACCACTACTTTGCGTCGTGCAGTCGGGTAAAAAGTTGCAGTAGTTTGGTTAACCGAACTAGCAACCGGACTACTGACACTACTCGTACTTGTTGCAATTATTGTGTTTTCAATGGTTGTTATATTAAAAGTTAGAGTTACGAACATAGTTATAGATGCGAACAGCTTAGGGGACGCTTGTTAATGATGTGCGGTAATTTTAGAGATTTTATCCTCACAAAATCTCACCAGGTCAGATTTGGATGAACTCGGGCATCCCTTACACACTCTCTGTGCTCCCCATACATATCATGTAATATCTCGAAAACGCATAGGTTATTTTAATCAGACAAAATCTAATAAAACGTTAATTTCTTGAGTATCCTTGAAAATGATTTAGTCATGTTTTTGTAAATCTTTTGGTTACTTAAATACTTGTATTATTTTCTCGCAATTTTACCAAGTTTATTTATCGAGACGCCATATATATGTCTCCAAAGTAATATTAAATGAGTTTCAACTCTACCCCCTTAAATACATCACGTAATTAATGGCTGTCACCTTGTTGAAGTATAATTTCGCATCGAGAAAACTTCCAAGTGTAAAAGATGATTCCTATAATATTATTTATACCATTTTCAGATTGAATTCGACACTCATGTCGCTCGAAGTCTGAGCGTGGTCGCAAAAGAATTACCCTCTGTCGAAGAAAAAGTGGCTCACGTTACTGGGAATCCTGAGGTTGAATACATTTGTTACAAACTTTACGTTTTGAAATAGAAATTCAGAATAATATTTCCTGGTTGAGATAAAATATCGCGATAAGAAATCACGCGATTGTCATAGTCATTGGATCATGTTTTTTCGGTTTATGCAAATATTTGGCATTGAGACATGTATGAATATTGGTATGCTTGCTTATTATGTGAATTGGTGAAACAAAGAATTTAAATCTGTGATCATTAAAGTAATTACACTATGTTCCAAATTTCAAAACACAACTTTTTCGCTTGTAAAATTATGTTGGATATTTTGTGTTTTCGACTTTTAAATAACGTTTTAAAGAAAACATTCATCTAAATTTTTAGTATTGTAAATATTGCGATCGAAATCATTAAATGTTTAGTTTACAAAATGGACAAGTATGAAGAGGTAATGGAGATATCCATAAAATAAGAGATGTAGGCGTTACGAAATATTCTTAATTAAAAATGTTCGTTAAGAGTTGATCGTGTTTATTAGTAAATGTTTTAGTATGAAAACTAACTTGGTTGTTACACATTTTGAAATTAGTCCACGGGTAAATCACGTGTGCTATATAATAGTCAGTTCAACCCAACTTAAGTTACGCCGCTTCCGGCGGTCTTTTTCAAGTTGAGTTCACGCGTGACCCCTGACACGTGTCGGTGCGTGGACGCGAACGTGGAAACTTAAGTTGGACTGGACTGACTATAGTTGATGTGAATAACCCGTGGATTAATTTCAAAAAGTATTTGTTGTTTTCGCAGAAATCTCGCTATGCCGCTCTAGAACGCGAAATCAGTAAGGATATAAGAGCAGAAAGGAAGCTTGACCGCGTTAAAGCGTTCGGGCAGAGTCTTCCTGTGGACGACCAATACCGCGCCCCTAGGAACAACACTCGCAAGCTCTGGAGATCAGCCCGACACGTGCCTAAGGACTTAGTCACGTTGAAAACTGTTTGGGAAGGGATTACTAATTTAAGGTAATTTTATGCAGTATTCTAAAATATAGCACTAAATTACTTATTAGAACTTGAATAATTACACTAAACATTACTCAAAGATTTTAAGTACAATAAATAAATAAATATTGGTGGACAATTCTCACATAACGCCATCTGCCTCCAAACTAAGCAAAGCTTGTACTGTGGCGGCCAGATTGCTGATATAATACTTTTATAGTTGTAAACACATCGCTCGCAGAACTGACAACCGATGGGGAAGAAAGGTTCTCGAGTGGCGACCACGAACCGGAAGACGCAGTGTTGGACGGCCTCCCACTAGATGGACAGATGACCTCACGAAGGTCGCTGGAAACCGCTGGTTGCAGGTTGCGCAGGACCGTTCGTTGTGGAAATCTAGGGGGGAGGCCTATGTCCAGCAGTGGACGTCTTACGGCTGATGATGATGATGATAGTTGTAAACGTACAAATATTTGAATTTATCACACAAATATTTGCACTGGGTGGGAATCGAGCCCACGACCCTCGACTTCGCAGACAATGTAGGTACTATTTGCAAATAAATATCAAGGAACCCAGATTAAGTTGAAGGAAGAAAGCTCACAATAAATTGTAGCGTTGCATACATTTCACATGATATTTAAAAGAAGTTTTGAAATTGATCGCTATATCTGACCTGATACCAACGCCGATACAGACAACGATGAAGCATGCTCACTTAGAAACTGATTAGTAAAATTGTCGTATTGATAATTTCAGGAGCGTGAAAGAATACTGCCGTTGGATGATCGATCACCCAGAGCACCGAAAACCTCCTTATCTGTGTAGCCTCGGCATGTTTGACACCGCGGTGCTGGACGCAAAGCAGTCGTTTGAAGCTAACAGATACACACCAGCTGTTACCGCTACCGTGGTATCGGATGACGAAGGAACAGGCCCTATTGATAACATACGCAGGAGACTCTCCCAATTAGCAGATTCAAATTAAAACAGCTGCACTTGACGAGTACCATAGCTCTCATGAAATTGGTGTAATTCTGATTATTTGTTTTTGACATACTTGATAAAATAATCGAATGAATCAATAACTTGATAACACTTTTGTGTTCATAGAAAAGGATTTTTTTTGTCACTATAAAAAAATTACGTTTCTAAACTCATTATTGAAACAATTCCAATCTATTAATATGTGAGGTTAACATAAAAAATATCAAAATTAAGAATTTTGTTAATTAAATTCGGTTATAAATAGAATGTTATTAATGTTGGAATGTAAGATGTTAATATTTTTTATCTGTATTGATATAGAATCAGACATATTACAGGTATGATTGTATTGTGTATTAGAAGGCTGTGCGTTACTCCTCGTGTAGTTTTTGATAAACACACGTGATAAGGACGGCTATCAACATTGATATAATCAACATATTCGAGCCTGTGTGTCTTCAGAAACCAAATTAGATAAGTAATAGTAAATTATGAAACTAGTTTTAACTAAATCGGACTTTTCATTAACTTTTTAGGTAACGACGGAATAAATGCGAACAGATAAAGAAATCTATTCTTAGTTACGTTCGAATTCATAGCAGATTTAACGTATATGTGTACGTTTAAGAAGTACGTTCGTGACGTAACAAGATGGAGTTCGACCTGACGACATGATGTTGCTCAGATAAGACTTTCATTACCTACAGTTATTTTATGCCTTACGGCGATAACGCTGCATATAAAACAAGAAGTCTGTCTAAATAATCAGATTATCAAACCTATCTAACTGTTACTTTTACGTGTTCCACAAAATGGATAACAAACCGAGTGACAGTGACACGAATATGGAATTCGAGACTGTATTAAATCGAGAAATAGGCGAGTTGGGAAAATATCAAGTCTACAACATTTTGTTGCTGGCTCTGCCTGCGATGTTCTGCGCATGCATGGCCGGCGACTACGTGTTCACCGCGGCGGCTCTACCGACTCGATGTTTCGTGTCAGAATGTGATACAGAACAACCTGAATATGCACCAGAGTGGATATTGAACGCTGTACCTGAGACTTCGTCCGGATTCGATAACTGTAATCGTTTCGCCAACGCCAGCGTTATCAGCGAAGCATGGCCGGATGACGTATGCCCAGCTGCAATATTTGACAGAAACAACACTGTATCATGCGAACGATACGTGTATGAGAGAACGAACACTATAGTTTACGACTTCGGTCTGGAATGTCAAGAGTGGCGGAGAGCACTGCCCGGGACGCTGAACAGCCTCGGAGGGATGGTAGCTCTCGTGATAGCCGGTTATATATCCGATCAATTCGGAAGACGAATGTCAGTAGTGTTGTTTTCTTTCTTTATAGCTTTAATTGGAATGATTCGAGCGTTTTCTGTAAACTATGGGATGTATGTCTCTTTACAATTTTTACAAGTTGCGCTTGGAGGGGGCGCGTTCAGCGCTGCTTATATACTGGCGGCCGAAATAGTCGGAGCTAAATACCGCGTCCGCACAAGCGCCACCGTATCCTCATTCTTTGCTCTAGGTCAAGTTTTGCTGGGGGCAATGGCTTTCGCTATCACCGAGTGGCGAACTCTCACGTTAGTATTATTTGTCCCCGTTTTTCTCCTTTTGAGTTATCATTGGCTACTGACTGAAAGTCATCGATGGTTGCTCAGTAAAAACAAGCAGGTGCAAGGCCGAGCCGTCCTCGAATACGCCGCCAGGTTGAATGGGAAACAAATATCTGAAAAATCCATGACTTTTTTACTCACAGCGATCCCGAAACAAGTGGAAGCGAATAAGCTACTACACGAAGAAAATCTATTTTTACGTGTCATTAAATCTCCGGTAATGCTGCGCAGATGTTGCACTACACCAATTTTATGGATCACCACAGTGTTCATATATTACGGATTGTCTATAAATTCCGTAAATATGACTGGAAATATGCATATTAATTACATTGCGACGGCGGCCATTGAAATTCCTGGTTTCTGGACCGCCGTGCTAGTTTTGGATCGTATAGGTCGCCGCGTCACCTTGTTTTTGGGATATTTGATTTGTGCAATTTGTTGTACAGCGTTTGCTTTCACTCCGACTAATATGTATGGTTTATCGTTGTTTTTGTTTTTGACTGGAAAGTTCTGTATTGGAGCTGTGATGACATCGTTGTATCTGTATACTGCAGAGTTATATCCCACGAGACATCGTCACTCGTTTTTAGCGTTTTCGTCGATGTTAGGTCGAGTTGGATCAGTGGTGTCTCCTCTCACTGTACCATTGATGGTCCACTGGTCGGGTATCCCGTCTATGATGTTCGCTGGGATGGCATTTATTTCTACAGCTCTAGTATTGACGCAACCGGAGACGAAAGGACTCAAAGTTCCAGATACCATAGAGGACGCAGAACGACTCGGTAAAGAAGAAAAAATCGAAGCTTAATTTTAAAAGAAGTATTAGATTTAATGGAATAAAGAAAGTTGTTATTGCATGTTGAGTTTTCAAATATTGCTATGATAAAACAGTGTATTACAACCCATTTGGAGTTATTTATTTTATATGATACTAGAGGTACCTACCTATAATTCTTTATAGGTACCTACTTATTTTCTGTGGTTTTCTTCGGAAAAGTAGTTTTTCGTCGATAGGAAGCAAATTCCTAAATGTCCCTATATTTTATTACTGAATGAACTAATAACCAGATTATTATAGAGTCTATTATTACACAATCAAATAACCGAAAAATATTCATCAATACCTAGTCTTGTAAAACTAAACTAAATAAGAATACGATTACTTTAATAGTGCAGATATCATAATTTGTAATTATTTTATACCCAACTTTTATCACAGTTACAATTTTGTACATTTATATTATTTAGATACCTACCGCTATCTACCAAAGACCAACTACTGTTTAGTCAGTTATACTTTTCAGCGCCATCTTACTGTTTTTAAACGAACTACTACGTCATGCTGAAACGCTGAATGCTAAAACTTTTCCATCGTAGCGCTTCGTAGCAGCTCGTTTTAGAAACCTTTATGGTGTTGTTGTAGCAATTCTCAGTAGAAAACGATAACTACTAACTTGTGCAGATGGCGCTAGTTGTATTCGTAAATTTAGTAATTAATAAAAAAAGTTAGCAGTAAGTTTTTTTAAATATTATGTGATTGTTTTTTTATAAATCAAATTAAATGTAACAAAATAATTATCGCGTACTCATAAATTTTTTTGTATAATATGTTACGCTGTCTAAATCTACGATCTGTGTTTGTCAATAAGTTAACATGTTTTGTTGTCAATTCATAATATCACGTCAAGTTTGTAATAAAATTGTACCGGAACGACTGCAGTATTATTTATTTTACAAATATTTTCTTATATTTTATCACTGCAGGCTACATAGATATTTTTTTCCCTAATACGTAAGTAATTACACTTAGGTACTTACTACAATTGTGTACACACTTATAATAATTTTTATTTTTTTTGTAGTGGTAGGACTCTTAGCAGACTCCGCCTGGGGAAGTACCACACCTTTGCCAATTATTCTACCGCCAAGCAGTAATGTGCAAACATTACTGTGTTCCGGTTTGAAGGGCAATGTTTCCAGAGAAATTACAGGGCTTAGAGATATAACAACTTAGATCTCTGGGTGACGAGCGCAGTGCAGTGCTAGGTAATGATTTGGGCTCTCCATGTTCCAATAGCTGCGCGTCACTGTGCTGTTATGTGGCAGGCATGTTGCTTACCATCAGGCACATGTCCTGCTCGTTTCGTCACTCTTTATTTAAAAAAAAAAAAAAAAGGTTTTCAGCAGTTTTACTTGATTTCCAGTTTATCACTTGTTTCGGTAAACTTCGACAGAGAGCAGAAAAGTTTGTTTAGTAAATTATTTTATTAGCCTCTGTTTTGTAGTGAGATATAGGTATTCCTGTTTGAATTATACATAGTTTTGCGAAAATAACTTGACAACATTTGAAACTCTTCAGCTACTCTTCAACATTTCAGCTATGTTTGTGGGGCAATACCCTGTGGATCTGCCAGATCTTCATAATTTTTTCATAAAAGCGTATAATTTGTTAACGTTTGTTTGTAGTTAGGTACAAGTAGAAACGATGAGCTACTATTGATTCATCGTGGCTTTAACAGTAAAGTTGCTCTCACTGACTTACAGAGTCTGTGGTCTGGTGGACAAAAGTGAAATTAACAATATTATTTTAAAAAACATTGCAGAACACAACAGTTGCAACAATTTTAAGTGGCTAAGTTAAGATTGCACTACCAAAAAAAATGGTGTGTGTGACTTGCAAAACATGATGATTTTTGGTATTATTCAGAATTCAGGAGACAACATTTAAACATTTCGCATGATTTTTTACAACTTGAAGTTGTTACATATATGTATGTAATTACAAACTAATTGATCTGCCAAAAAGTGCCGCTACTAAAGCATTCTGCTATACAATTTAAATTTTTATGGGTAGTTTCCCTTTTGGGCTATTTCACCTGCTAATCCCACGAATTATCTATTGCGTTGCGTTGCGTTGTCTGTCCCGCTGTAAGCATACTCGTTCAATAACAAACTTTCAACTTATATAAAAATACGTAAGTAACCAAGTCTTACAGTCATGGGCAAAAAAAATACAAATTCATTAAGTACCTACCTAAATAAACTATGAAAAATATTTATAAACATTAGTGTCATTTTTTACTCAATATTTCCAATTGCTTTCAGTTGTTCAATATTTAGATAATCCTCATGTCTTGTGGTAAAAAGAAACTTGTTAAAAACTGGGACAGACCGAAAAAGATACGTGTTATTTCGCAATCTCCCTACGAGAAAAATGAGTCTTCCGTCAAGGCGCACTGGAAAAAAGTCGTTCATGACATGGAACTATCCTACCAAGATGACCAGGTAAATGTATCTCTTTCCATCATCACTTAAACTCGTTATAGCCAACTCCTGAGCAATGAATCATGGATATCTTATCGTGTATGTCAGTCCCCAACCTGCACTAATTGCAACCAACAAATATGATCCTCGACCTTCCGATGTCATCGACTCAGTTTTGCTTTAACGCCCATATCCGACACTATAGAAATTGAGAAACCTACTTTTTTTTTAAAGTCGGTTAAAAATGCACTAATACTTTAAAATATTATTGAAGTGAATGTTTGTAGGTAGGTACCTATGTCTCCATTTCACGTCGGAACTATACTGAATGGATAAAGTTGAAATTTGGAACTTGTGTAAATTATAGTCTTAAATAGACTACAGAGTACTTTTTATCGCGTAAAATGCAAATTTTCTAAGGGAAAGACTCTTTGTAATCTTTTCATAAACATGACAACACATATTATATAGACGTTACTAAAAATCTACTACGATATGATTTGAAGCAAGGTAATATACCTAAGTGCAAGAAGTTTCGCTGCAAGATGTGTCAGCGATATCGTCTTTAGTCTTCTTGTTACGACAATTGGCTCGAACCTGATGAATTCGATTGCAACAGGATCGGGGAAGATGGTATGATAAAAAGAGCGTAATTATACTCAGCAGTACTTACTTAAATACGGCTCAGAAATGATTTTGTTCTTACCATCTTTAGTTATGCTACGTCGGGAATGCCACAGCTCTGTTGTAGCGCCTTGGAAATATTTGCGCAAAGGCTTATCGAAGCATTTCTAGAATAATTCGTAAAAAGGTGCATAGAATACAGGGTAGCGGAAATCTATACTAATATTAAACAGCTGAAGACTTTGTTTGTATGTTTGAACGCGATGATCTCAGGAACTACTGGTTCAAATTAAATAATTATTTTTGTTATTGGATAGTCCATTTATCGAGGAAGGCTATATAGGCTATATAACATTAGGCTACTATCAATAGGAGCGGAGCATAAATGAAGAATGTAATAAAAACGGGAAAATATTCTTTCTCTTTGAGAGCTTTAGTCGCGTGCGCTGACGTGCGCTGAAGTCCGTGACAGCATGAGTCTATCTTTTAAGGTTACGTCATTATAACCTTTTTTATGCTAATCAAATCGCGGATTAATAACGTGTCGTCTAATTTGTAGGTAGGTATATATTATTAAGATTTCCGAGCAAATCCGGAACGGGCTGCTACTAACATAATAAAAATCGTAGAGTAGAAGAACCCTTACTGGCCTATTATTGTGCATACTTTTATCAGCAGAAAAAAGAGAGCGCATTTTTATGCGCAAAATGTGTCGAAATTTTATTAAATGTAATTTTTAATTTGGAAAATTTTATAATTTTAAGCTGTATAATATAAATTTGTAACACCACTAAAACAATATGAATGGTATTTGATGTTTGTAGGTATGCGTATAAATAGATTTAAGATACGTAAGTGTATGAAATAATAGTACATTATGATATAAGTGCGGTAAGTTGATAATTACAGCCGAGGCTTTATTGCTAGCTCGAGCCGAAGGCGAGAGCTATAATTAGCAGAGGCTGTAATTATCAAAGCGCACGTATGTCATACGACGTTTTATAACATATTTGCGAGGAAATAAACAAAACTCTGACGACATTTTCAAATAAAAACAATACAGCGAAAAAAACGCGCGGAATAATATTTACTTGATCACATATCACAGCACAGAGTAAGTAATCACTATGGATCACAGATTAGCAATGCGCGCGCATCGGCGCCTTTTTTTTTAAGCAACGGCACAGAACCAGCCGGTATGCCATTAATAATAAAGTAAATTAATATTTTTGTGTTTTGTTACAGAAAAATTCAAGTAATTTATGGTCTAAATTATTTAAATTAACGAATTTAATAATTCATTATTATATTTTACCTCTAAAAGTTAATTTTATTCATAAAATGTTGACCACACTTTTCTGACATAAAAACTCTTTACTAAGATTTAAAAAGGTACCGTTCGTTTTAGACGGAGCATATCTCTCTACCTAGTCTGTGGACGGAGCATTTTGAAACCGTGCGTTTTACATTACTCATTACAGCACTAGTGCGTAATAAGATACATTACGATACAGAAATTGGTCCAATAAGAGACCCTTTACGAGCAAATATGTTATAAAAGATTTTAATTTCAATAATGTGTCAATAGTTTGTAAATGGTGTTACCGTTTGTTTACAGTTTTGGGAAACAAATTGTGACACAGTTCGTGATCTTCTGGGGCCTAAGAATTTCCGGCAAGTTGCGAAAATTTTTCAATTACCGTTCGAGGCTACGGCCTATGAACCTAAATCGGAAACTAGCAGCGTATTGGTGCCATCTACGGAGTACTATGTGACTACGAAAGTTAGCACTCATCAGGTAACTATCAAAATAATTATTGTTTATTGTTAATATTTATTGTAAAACACTTAAAAAATATATAAAATATGTGAATAATTTATAACTATATTGCATTTTATACACTCATTTCTTTACTGGCATAGTTTTGACGATTTTTCAATATATATAAAAATATATCATCATCAGCCTATCTTAGTCCACTGCTGGACATAGGCCTCTCCCATGGCTCGCCACTCAGCCCTGTCCTCGGCTATATGTCTCCATCCACTGCCTGCAGTGCTGTCTTCCGTATATCGTCACTCCATCTAGTCTCAACGCATTAGCAAACTGAATGGCAATGGGCCGGCCATATCAGTCGCAGAACCGATAACCGTTGGAGTAGACATGTTCTTGAGTGGAGACCACGAATCGGTAAAAATAAATACCTACTTGAGTGCCGCCAACAGCGGGGTAGGGCCCAAGCTACCGGTGGTACAGAGCACGCACGCCATGCACACACGAGCACATTCACGCCTTATGTAAAACATACGTTAGCTCATTCTCGCTACATTAAGCTACTGACTAACTACTTAATTCATAGATTTCAATTTAATTCATTTTCTTTTTTTATATAATTTTAATTTTATTTTCTGCTTTAAGTACACACAAGCCAACCGCAAACTATTTTGTTAACCGGATGTAGGAGGGCGTCCAAAATACAGGCTTTGCCTAGTTTGGGGTCCATTGTAAAAGTCACATAGCGTTGGATCACTTTTCCTGTAAACCTGTCTTTGAAATATGTTTTACTGTAATTCTTTTACGGCAAATAAAATTTTTACTTACTTACTTATGACTTGATGACACATGATCCAGACCGATATTCCGTATCGGTATCTTCGCCGTTAGGCAGCTCCGACCACTGTCTGGTGAAGTCAGTATCAATGTACCATCCGCCCGATCCAAGCACTAGAGGCAACCAGCGGTTGTGGCGATACAAGTTAGCAGATTGGGATGAGATGCCTTCTTTTTTTGCGTCTTACCCATGGCAATCATTGTGCTTTACTTCTGGTGATCCTTCAACTTTCGCGGATGCTGTGACTGAAGTGATCCAAACGGCTATGGAATATTTTATACCATACTCTGACGTTCCAGTATCCAGCAAAGCTCGCCCTTGGTTTGGTCCTCAGTGTGAAAATGCTGAAGAATTTAAGCACGGAGCTTACCTGGCTTAGGTTGATGCTCGACAACGCAAGGCAAAGGACACACACCAGAAGAAGAAAGCGTTTAATAAGGCTGCTAAGGCATGCAAAAAGGTTCTACAGAGGGCTCGATTTGACCATATTAGTCGAATAGGGAACAAACTAGCTTCATACCCTACGGGCAGCAAAGCGTTTTGGTCCCTAGCTAAGTCAGTGGAATCGAAGATCTGCCGCCCCTCACTACCTCCAATGCTAAAACCTGGTGGAACAAGTACTGTTCGCACCTTTGGGATGAAGTATAAGCTGGAGACTCTGGAATCGATTGAGAGACGTGCCAAAAGGCTCATAGGCAATGACACTCTTGTGCGTAAAATACTTCAAAGTCTTGATCATCGCCGCAAGATTGCTAGCTTATCGGGTTTTTATCGGATACACTTCGGAGAGTGTGCAACTGATCTGCATGATCTATACCACCTTGCTCTATCTTCTATCGGAATTCTCGTATCTCAAAAAAGCGACATCGTTTCATGGTTGATGTTCCAAAACCACGAACGAAGAGATTTGACTCCACGTTTGTGATAAGAACGTCTAGGTTGTGGAATGCGTTGCCTTAGTGGGTTTTCCCACTAGTTACAATATTGGTGTCTTCAAATCGAGAGTGAATCGGTTTTTTCTAGGTAAGCACGTTCCATCGTAGATCGCATCGTCGCATAACATCAGGCGAGATGGTGGTCAAGTGCGAACCTAACATAGATAAAAAAAACTTCGAAAGATTCTAGGTACATGTCAGTTTCCTCGCGATGTTTTACTTCGCCGTTTTAAGTTAGCGGCATTACGCACATGACTTCGAAAAGACAGTGGTGCGCGTGATTTTGAACCCGGGGTCTCCGGATCGGCTGTCGCCGTTCTCCCGACTAGACCAGCCGTTACTGCAGTAAAAAAACTATAACTTTTTGTAGTGGTAGGCTTCTTAGCAGAGTCCGCCTGGGGAAGTACCACACCTTTGTCAATTATTCTACCGCCAAGCTGTAATGTGCAAACTATACTGTGTTCCGGTTTGAAGGGCAATGTTTCCAGAGAAATTACAGGGCTTAGAGATATAACAACTTAGATCTCTGGGTGACGAGCGCAGTGCAGTGCTAGGTAATGATTTGGGCTCTTCATGTTCCAATAGCTGCGTGTCACTGTGCTGTTATGTGGCAGGCATGTTGCTTACCATCAGGCACATGTCCTGCTCGTCTCGTCACTCTTTATTAAAAAAAAAAAAACTGGTAAAGATATTGGTGGTATTCCACAAGGACTCTGCTAACAGTCCCTCCACTGCAGCAGATGTCTGGAACAGTTTTTTTTTATTCGTGGTTTTAGTTTTGATTCCGTAGTGCAAATCGTATTAATTTACAAAAATCTTTATTTGTCATTCTGCTTTTTTTTGTTTTAATGACACAAATCGTGGTATGTTCACACGACATACACATCTGGAAATATTTATACAAAGTTCAACTTTTAAGGTAAAAGGAAGATCAAACTACTCATTGAGCAATTTCAATGTTGAAGAAGAAGAAGAAGAATTATATGATGAGCACGTAGAAGATGAATCGTCAGTTGGCACTTCTGATAGTTGGAGTGCATCAACAATTAGTGTTGAAACAAAGAAATCATCTCGTAAAGGTTTATACAAGTCTCAAAGCAAGCTCATGTCTAAAACTCTACAAGCCCAATCATTTTCGCGATATTTTTCTAAAACTTTAATGAAACAAGCGAGCAAGACCAAAACTATAAAGTCTGATCAGCAGTCTACTGATTCCTCTGCGTCATCCAACGATGACTTGGATGTCCGTCTTAGTATGGACTCAAGGTAAGTAATTTGTTACTTACAAAAAATAACGTTAGCGTTTGGCCGCGAATTACTTGCTTCTGACGTGGACGCTCACACAAGACTATTCATGGAGTAAGTTGTAAAGTAAATAGGAAAGTTAAATACCATGTAGATGATGATGATGATGACGGAGCAAAACTGATCATTGAAGTGAAAACTTCGTTAGCCACTTTGAACACTTTTTAGTAGGGGAAAATGTTATAGGTTCGTGTCATCAACATGTTAATGTTAGATGGCGGCAGGCGTAGCGTTGCAGCGGAAGCGTTCGATTATTTTTGGAAGGGAGAAATCTTGTGTTTGTGTGCACCGACATGCGTAATACCAGTAACTGCAGCTAAACAGGTAATGCATCGTGTAATAGTGCTATTTTGTACTAAAATTCTAAGTTATATGTACTTATATTCAATTCTATCGACAGTCCTAACTGTAAAAAAATATCGTCCTCACTCAACAGAGGTTTGTTTAAAATACTGTATGACAAAACATGTAGATGTGGACAGAAAAATGTCTTACCTCACTAATTTTATGCCGCAGGTTCCCATATCGCTTTATTCGGAAATATAAAAATCCATTTTACGAGATGTTGTACTGCAACGAGTCTGAAACAGACATGATAAAGTGGAAATCCAAGTACAAAGTGAAACTGTTTGAGATATCCGCCTCGGACGAGATGAGTAAAAAGGCGGAAATTATTACAAAGCAGGTATTTATACACTAACTAGCTGTGACCCTCGGTGAAACCCGCGTCAACTAACCACTACCACCCGTGTTACTAACGTACTAGTAACTTAGTACCAACCTACCAACTCCATCGAAAACTGTACCTAATACCACAGTCTAACAAATCATACAGTCGTTCGACGAAGCCGTCTAGACGGGCCAATCGTGCGGGGTGACCCGGGAAGCGCGCTCCTGCATTGACTACATTATAATGTTAGTATTGCAGGAGCGCGGCTCAGGGCGGACGACTTCCGTATGTTTAAATTTTATTTTGGTGCTACGTTTTTTTTGTTTGCGACAACCCTACCTGTGTCTAGACATTATCGGCGTTTCTCCCAAGATCAAAAGCAATGAACTGGTAGTATTTCTTTAAGCTGTGGTAATACTAACTATAGGTGTGGTAATACTAACTATAGTGGGCCATAAAATCAGATGTTATGATCTATATTGTACGTATTTAATTTCATTCAAATACGTTCAGCTGTTACTGAGATACTTACTTGAGAAAAAACATACATATATACTCATATACTCATTTATTAATAACTAAGGAGTTACACGTCACGTTATTTACATTCTAATAGTCCGAAATGAATAATATGATAATAACACTCTGGTAAAAAATCAATCGTTACAAATTCTAGGAGGTACAGATTTTGATACCAGTCACAAACAAATTATAATTATAAAAACAACACACAATAACTTAATAACACAGATTACAGTATAGCGCCGACTGCGCACACCACACGGTGAGATAGTCAATATTAGCCCTACTCTATGGTCCTGGGTAACAACTCGTCTACTCTGTAGAATGATTTTTCTATTAGCCAATTACTTAGTTTCAATTTAAAGGAGTGTTTTGATTGTGATTCCTTTATTTCATTCGGAAGGCGATTGTATACCTCCGGAGCCATCACATGCACCTGCTTGGATTCCTTTGTGAGCCGGCGCGGCGGCGCGCATAACAGATTGGAATGTCGCTCGGAGCGCAGCCGAGGGTACTCGTCCAGGTGATCCCAGGCGTACAGCGCCGCCTGCAGGATCACCAGACACGGGACGGTCAGGATCCTCAAGTCACGGAACAAGGGTAACGCTGACTCGTCGTCTGGCACTCTCGCTATGGCTCTTACAGCTCTCTTTTGCATCCGGAATGCACGTTCCCAATCGGCCGATCGGCCCCAGAACTCTACGCCGTATTGCAAAAGAGAGTGCACGGATGCAAAATAGCAGCTTCGAATCATGCCGCGAGGCAAAAAGGCCGACAACCGCCAGAGCGCAAAGCTAGCACGCCCGACCCTTTGACAAAGCGTGTCAATATGGCTAACCCAAGTGAGAGCGCTGTCGATCTGAAAACCGAGGAAAGTTGTCGCCAGCACCTGCTCCATTTTCCTATCCCCGATCCAAACATCCAAAGGATCCCGTTTGTGACCCGATAAGTCGAACTGCGTAAAGTGCGTTTTGCTTATATTTAAAACTAAGCCATTAGTTCCAAACCACTTGTTCAAGTCGTTCGCAACTCTATTTAGTCTGTCCTCCAGTTCACCTCGGGTGGGAGCGGTGACTATTGCGGCCACGTCATCAGCATACATTAGCACGTGCCCGTCATGTACGTTCTCAGGCAAGTCGTTAAGAAGCAGAGAGAACATTATGTTGGAGAGCGATGAGCCTTGCGCTACTCCAATCACGGTAGTGAGTGGTTGAGATTTTACTGTTCCCCCCGCTCCCACGACCACCTGACTGCGGTTTGTCATATATTCCGCAAGTATCCGAAGCACGGGCCCCACCATGCCATAGTGCTCTAGTTTTGCAGATAGAACACCGTAATCCGCAACGTCGAACGCTTTAGATAGATCGCAGAATATCACCGCAACGTGTTACACACTTGCACACTTACACAGCCACAAACTTTCGGGGTCTCGGAAAATCAAGTTAAAATTCCAGGAATTGCTTATTGAAGGGTGTAATAATTATCCTTGAAACGAATGTGGTCGATATTTATTTTTTAATCCCAGTTGCTGGCGAAATTTGCTGACGATCATAAAATGTATTTTTAACTAGCGGCCCGTTCCAGCTTCGCTCGGATAATAACCTAGATACCAACTGCAGCACCATCTGCCGGGCTGGTTTGTGAATCTAAACCATCCATGGAAATCCATATCAGATTCTGCACGCCTCTATCAAATCCTCGATGCTTGTACTCATCCTACTAATATTGTACATGCCAATGTTTGGATGTTTGTTGCTCAGTTACGTCGTAACATCTGAAACGATCTGGTTGAAATTTTGAACATAGATTATGGTCTGGAAGAACAAATTAATAACGCAGTAAAACCGCGGAGTCTGCTTGTCACTAACATTTTCACTTCTACGCCCACTTATTTTTCAAAAACAAGTGAGACCAAAGTCACAAATAAGTAGATAGATAATTGATACTCTTTATTGTACACACCAAAACAATACAGTAAAAAAAAGAACACGTAAGTACGTAAATTAATAAATGCATTGTACGTACCCAATGCCTATTAGGGTGACTTAGATAATATTACTCATACTCATACTCATACTCTTTTATTGATAACGAGTAGTTACATGTCATATTAAAGATATTCAAATTAATACAAGTATATGTCAATAGGAAATACAAGTTACTTATAAATATGTCAATTTAAAATTCCACAACAATACTTAAAATCATTCAATAAAAATCAAATTACCTACACTAAATTAAATTCGTACAATACAAACCAAATCACGTTAAATGCAATTAATCATACATTTAAAATCAAATTATATTAAACTAAAATCACACAGTGAAAATCAAATTACAACAACCTAAAATCATACAATAAGAATCAAATTATACGATACGAGTCATACGATAAACACAATTACATTAAATAAAAATCAAATAATATTACAATTACAATTCTAAAACTAGTCGATGCTGCGATAGTAAGTAGGTATATTATTTTACATTATCTGGGTATCAGTTCACCAATGCTGTAAAAACTTTCCTCCACGAGCCACTTTTTCATTCGTATTTTGAAAGATGCCCGAGACGGGGCATCTTTTATGTCGTCTGGAGTGCGGTTGTAAACCTCCGTTGCCAGTATGTGCACCTGTCTGGACTCCTTCGTGAGGCGACGCGCGGGCGCGCACAGCACGCGCGCGTGCCGCGCGGTGCGCAGGCGCGGGTAGCAAACTTCCATATAAACTTTCATCCCCTATTTCACCTCCATTTCATCCCCGTACAGTTTGAATTTTGAAATTTGTCAGAACCAACATTTATTCCCTTCGTGATAAGTGCCTATATCCAAAGTATCATGGTTTTATTTTCAAAAATAACGGACTTCGCATATTAAACTTCAACCCTTATATTTCACTTATATATTTCACTTCGAGAGAGGTGGTTTTCTAAACACATGAAACACAATACTCATTTTTATTTCCTTTGAACCAAAAACGTGAACATAAAATTTAAAGCTTATAACTTTAAAATGACGAATTTTCATAGAATCGTTCATCCCTTGTTTCACCCTCTTAGGGGTTGAATTTCGCAAAACCCCGCCTTAGCGAGCGCCTACGTGCTAAAAGGAACCTTCGTGCAAAATTTCAGACACTTGTAGGTTCTGAGATTTCGTGATGAGTGACCTTTCGCTTTTATATATAGATTTAATAAAATTGTATTCTATTTCTATTAGTCATCTTATTTATATATAGTGTACATATTTATGTTAACGGAAGAGCCTGAATTACCATGACACAGGTCCCTCTAGTGTGGGAATTAAGCGTTTATTATAGATTAAGTTTATTGTCTGTTTATTTGTCTACCCTCTTATTTTAGCTTAGTCGGTGAATGTATTAGTTTAGTTTTCTTATATACAAATAAACATTTTACTTTATTTGTTATGAAATTTCACAGATTTCCAAAGATTTCTATGACTGGTGGGTCGGACTTGGTAATTTAGAATTTAAAAGTGAAATCAAGCGCCCCGAAGATATTGAATCACTCTTCCAAGTAAGATTGTTTTGTTAATTTTGGCTTGTTTTATATTCACATCATAGTTTAATACATCGGTCAAGCGTAATAAGATTTAATATTAATGTAATCTAAAAAAGAAGGAAGCCGTCGTTTCCTAGTGCTAAGAACGTAGGTACGATTCACAATCGTGAGGTTATATTCCTGCATTTATTTACCATTTTAAATTTAGGAAACGCCTTATTAACTGATTTAGTGTTGAGTGATGGGACGAACAGGGCAGGATACGCGTGACTGTAAGCAAATATGCCTGCCCATAACAACACAGTGATATACACAGCTATCGGAACATGAAAAGTCTAAGTCATTACCTAGCACTATTTTGCGCGCGTTACCCAGATATATAAGTTGTTTTATCTCAATGCGCTGTAATTTCACAGTAAAAATTGCCCTTCAAACCGGAACACAGTTATGTTTTTACATTACTGCTTGGCGGTATAATGGTGGCTTTTGACCTTATTGAAACAAGAACTAATCTCTAGTCGTCAAATTAGGCCAGCTTGACTGAACTGGTTTCTTTGCAAAGAGTCGGACACCTCCAACCATCTACCAACACGTACTGGGGAGTGTGGTGGATTATGACATTGACTCTCTACTTGCAAGAAAAGGCCCCGAGTCCCAGTAGTGGGAATATTTAGTGGGCTGCTTTTGCTTGGCGGTAGAATTACAGGCAAAGGTGTAATACTTCCCCAGGCGGACTTGCAGCATAGTTGAATTCTCTTTGTAATGCCAATTTATATTGCAGGTTTGGTTCGACGAACACGCTTCTCGAGGACTGATGCTGCACCCAAAGATTCTTCCATGTGTTCTATCCTCCATTGCAGACTACGCTGGTGTACCAGAGGTCAGTATTACGAAGAAAATAAGTAAACCATCGTATCGACATTTTAAGTTGTGAAAAATTATTCCCATCGCCGTCCAATTACTCAAGAAACTTAAGAAATACTGTAACATAGGAGGTTTGTAGGAGAGGAGAACAAAGATTTTATATGGCCATCCGACTTTACTCCCACTGTTAGTGGGAGTAAAGTCGGATGAGTGTTTTTAAAAGAAATCATTTAGTAAATATCTGTTAAAAGAGTCCATTCAAGTTAAACAGTAATTATGATTACTGATGTCACTGTTGTTTTCGCAAATGTATCCCGTGGTCATTGATGGTATACCAAGTTTTATCAAAAGCGCCAGCGCAACAGTTATTGTAATTTTTGTTTTCCTTGAGTTCGTCCCGCCAGCGCTTTTTGGGTGTGCCGCAACGTTGATTCTGATCTCGCTGCCATTGAGTAGGTAGTCATTTTCTCTAACCTATGGCGAACAATTCCAGGCTAGTCTCACTTAGTTTCACATGTTTGATGACTTTTGCGTCATATTAGCTGTTATGTTGATCTTAGGACCCAAAACACAATGGCGGACTCCACAAACATTCAAAAGATTGGTCTATTTCTCTATTTTAACTCAAGTCAAGACTCAAAATTCAGACATAGTGGGCGCTTAATATATTTCTTTATTTATAGACTGCGTGTCCGAAAGTATTGAAACGACATATTGCGTGGGACATCGAAGCGGAGACGACTCCTGCGCACCTGATGGCGTTCGGCACGTGTCTGCCTCAGAATATGAAGCATATTCCACCCCAAAATAACACAAAGGAGATGTGGGACTGCGTCAAGATACCGGAGGACCTGCGCTCCATGGCCTGTGTCTGGGACGACATCAATCACCTTACGTATGTTTATTAGCCCCCTAATGAGGCTCATCTTCATCATTAATACTCTGTGTTCCGGTTTGAAAGGCAATGTTACCAGAGAAATTACTGGGCTAAGAGATAAAACACCTTATATGTATCTCTGGATGACGAGCGTGATGCGGTTCTAGGTAATGATTTGGACTAAGTATTTGTGTTCTAATAGCTGCCTGTCACTGTGTTCTTATGGACAGGGCAGGTATGTTGCTAACCATCAGGCACATGTTCTGCTCGTCTTGTCACTCTAAACTACAAAAAAAAATAACCTGTCCGAGCTCTTTGCGGAAAAAAATGGCAGACATAAGGGCTATTGATAGTACTGGTAGCCGATAGAAGTGAAAACTTATAATTCAGAATTTGATAGCTCACTTTGGCAACTACGCAGATGAAACCGAAGGGCGTGGCCATGACCATGGTCGTCTAGATTGTCCAAGTTTACCCGGAGATTTCTTTGATTTACGAACGTGACGCTTTAGTTTAATTCACAGTCTACGGAAAATATGTATGTGGTGCGCCAAAGGAAGTTTTCACTTCAAAAATCATGCGGAACAATAAAACAACTTAAGAAGTTATACGTAGATATAATTGTCTATTTATAGTATCTACCAGTATAGTTATCGGTATGTGTATCTCGTTTGTTGACCAACTTAATGATTCACATTGTTGTCCCTATAGATTGCATTATGTACTGCCCTATTGTTTCCTTGAAATATTGCTGCGTATTGGTTTTCGATCTATTTGTAATTAAAACGATAACAATCATAACTATTGCTCAAGGAATCTTAACAGGTGATAAAGCGTTATCGCCGTGCGCTCTAACGTGTTTTAATAGATTCTCCATCCGGGATCAGGTGATTTCCCATTAATCTTTTAGGTGCATGACACTTTTGGGCTCTGTACACTGTACATATTTGGAATCTCTTTTGTGCGTATGAGAAAAACGAATGCTACCACTGATACGCATTGTTTCGATCCACCCCTGATGTATAAGTCAGAAAATACTTAATTATTACAATCAACCACACAATCAGAACTACTCGTTGCTGAATGCTGATGTAGAATACTCCTAAGTAATGTTCTGAAATTGAAAGACCCAATCATTGGTATTTTGTCCTGAACTATTGACAGCAATATTAATAAGGTGTCGCCGTTAGTGGTCACGCTTTTTATCTCTCTTCTATTTTTTATCTATTATATCGACATCGAAAACCATGTCGTCTTGTGTTGAGAACGTGGACTGCGCCACGGGTGGAGCCACCATGGATAGCAACTTCATGATGGATGGCCAACAACCAACAGTCAGAATCAACCTTTGTCTGATAATTTTATTTGAACAAATAATTTTAATATCATACTAGAATGTTTACTGAAAGCGGTATCTTCTATCTATATATATAAAAGCGAAAGGTCACTCATCAAGGAATCTCAAAAACTACAAATGCTAGGAATCTGAAATTTTGCATGGAGGTTTCTTTTAGCACGTAGGCGCTTGCTAAGACGGGGTTTTGTGAAATTCAACCCCTAAGAGGGTGAAACAAGGGATGAACGGTTGTATGAAAGTTCGTCGTTTTCAAAGTTATCAAATTTTGTATCTAGACACTTGACATGAAGCAATTAAATGTTTGTTCTATCAATTTTGTCATTTTAAACTGTACGGGGTTAAAATTGGGGTTGAAATGGGGGATGAATGTCAACATGGAAGTTCCCAACCGTTGAAGGTAAAACCATGAAACTCTGTATATAGACACTTGACACGAAGCAAAAGAATGTTTGTTTTAGTAATTTCGTAACTTCGAACTGTACGGGGGTGAAATTGGGGTTGAAATGGGGGATGAATGTCAATATGGAAGTTCCCAACCGTTGAAGATAAAACCATGAAACTCTGTATATAGGCACTTGACACGAAGCAAACGAATGTTTATTCTAGCAATTTCGTAATTTCAAACTGCACGAGGGTGAAATTGGGGTTGAATGGGGGATGAATGTCAATATGGAAGTTCCCAACCGTTGAAGATAAAACCATGAAACTCTGTATATATAGACACTTGAAACGAAGAAAACGAATGTTTGTTTTATCAATTTCGTAATTTCGAACTGTACGGGGTTGAAATTGGGGTTGAAATGGGGGATGAATGTCAAAATGGAAGTTCCCAACCGTTGAAGATTAAACCATGAAACTCTGTATATAGGCACTTGACACGAAGCAAACGAATGTTTATTCTATCAATTTTGTAATTTCAAACTGCACGGGGGTGAAATTGGGGTTGAAATGAGGGATGAATGTCAATTTGAATTTTCCCAAACGTTGAAGATATAACCATGAAACTTTGAATACTTATAGATACTTGACACGCAGCAAACGAATGTTTGTTCTTGCAATTTTGTAATTAAAAACTGTACGGGACCGGGGGTGAAATTAGAGTTGAAATGGGGGCTGAATGTCTCTACGCTTTCAGATCTAAAAAACTGAACCGATTTTGATGAAATAGTATACAGTTGTTTTGTTATAAGCTGTTTTTAGTAATCGTAAATGTGTCGGGATATACAAATAGGTACTGCCTGAGTTACCTTAGTATTTATTTCGCGCGGACGAAGTCGCGGGTAACAGCTAGTTTAAGAATAAGATGCCTCTTACATTTCACGACACCAAGTCAACTCCTGCTTCAGTTATAACATCAGTTTGGACTCCGAGCGTGGCGCCTCGCTAAGTAAGTAAGTAAGTACAACGTGCTTCGCCGACTTGCATTGAATCATAGGGCCATGCTTTTTATACTCTCATACTTTTAGGCTTCATTTCAGCTGGAGAGCATTGGTTTTAATTTAATATAGTTAATTGTAAATTAGGCAATATAATAAACCAGTTGCGATAATTTTGTTTTTTTTTGTGTCCTAACTATTTTAGTCCATAGTTTATTGAATTAAATGCCAATACTTACTTTTCAGATCTACAAAGACATTCCAGAAGTGGCTTGAGATGCGTCCGCACCTGCCGATGCCGCAGTACTTCAAAGCCGATGCCGGTACTGACGACAAGAAAGTGCCGTTCATGATTCCCTCTGACTTCGTGCTGAAAGACAGAGATGCAACGTCCTCCAGCCAAGACTTGGCCCTGCCAGTCTCGCAATTCTCACTGGAACTTAAAGAAGTTCTTAGCAAACTTATGAATCAATAGAAAACTATAGAGAACGTAAACTTTTGAACAGGTTGGTTCAGTTTGCTTGTATCGACATTTATTTTTGTTATTGATGATTTTGATTTATCAATGCACTTGTTACAATTGAATATGAATGCTAATTATATAATTAAATATAAAATATATGTACTTTTCACTATTGACTTTTTATGAAAGTTATTATTTTTATTTTATGAATTCACTCTTGACTTCTTTTTTGATGATCATCAATGATGTATGACTTGCGGGTCATTACGGCTTATTACCATTAACCAGTATGACAAGAGTTCTCCAAATTTTGAGGGTTCGCTTGCTTGTAGGTAACATGTTTCCACTTTCTTCGCGGTCATCATTTGACCATAGTACACCTGTCGCCATTGTAATTAGTGTACGTATTAAGAACTAATATTTTGTAGCTCTGTTCGAATACTGTTTTTCGTAAGATTCCAACTAATGCCATAATATTGTGTATCGTTCTAATTGTTTTATTAAATAATGGAGAATAAAACAAAAGCGCAAAATCTCAACATTAAAGTCTATAAAAATGCTAACACATGCTGTCACAAATCAGCTCTCCCAAAAATAAACACAGTAAATGCCACAAACATTTTTTTGCAGTAGAACGAAAACACACACATTCGACATGCCGTTCGTTCAAAGTATTTATTGTTTGTTATAGATAAGATGATTGCCCGTATGGTTTCATATGTAAAGTCTCATTCATCATTTTAATGTCTCTGCGCATTGTTCATGAGACTAACTAAACTTAACTTAACGTAACTTTGAAATGGTTATTTTAACCTAATTTACCCTTTTCTACCAAAAATAAATACAGCATGGTACCATTACCAGGTTTTTGAATAAGGTTTTCAAAACGATTTTTGCAAATATAATGGCATAGATCTTTATAGATGCAATATATAATGTAAAAACATAGTAAACATCTTTATTAAACATAGCAAAACATCAAAAAAGTAAATATCAGATGTAATCGTTGGTACTGGCACTATTTGATGATCAAACTCAGAAATATAATGCTCCGCAATCTTAATTGGTCCTTCATAAATGGCAATAACGTCAGCAGTATTTGATTTGTTGATGCATTTTCTGCAACTAAATGTTTTCGTTGGACGGAAAGTAGCTAACTTAAATTAAAACTTTGAAAATTATATCGGAAGAATCTGTTCCAGTTATAATCTCTATAATCAAATTTAGATCAACAAATACAAATAACTACAAAAATCTTTATTGCTGTTTGCAGGTAAGATAAGATATTACAAAACATTTTAAAAGTTGACTCATACAAACTGACCTCTTCGAGAGACATGCAATATGTATGGCAAAACAATTTGTATTGGTCAGAATGTATATAATGATAAAAATATGTATACTCAACTGATAAAAGTCTTATTTTTTGTCTTGTTCTTCTTTTCATTTCTAGCTTTTAATCAGTTGTCTTGTCATCTGATTTTTCATCTTCTATTAATTTCTTGCTTCGATTCGATTGTGCTATATAAGTGAGAAATGTTCGGTGAGCACAACTACGCCAACGTCTTGTGTTGCAGCAGGATGTTGTTTTGGAGTATGATCAATATGCAGTTTGAATCCCAGGTCTTGCAGTAGCAGATCTTGCAGTTGATCTATGTTTGAAATGTCAAAGAATTTCAATGACAACTCACACAGAGTCATCACAATTACTTTCCACTGATCAATCGTCAATGTCTTGTTCTACAGGATCGGTAAAGTTAATCATGTTAGTTCTTTCACTCAGACTGAAAACATCGTTTCTCTATATTCTGGACAAATTCTACGGCCAACGCAACGTTAAAAATCTTTCTACTTTGACTCATATCATAACAATATTAATTCGAAGAAAGAAATATGTGTCTTAGTCACAGGACACGACTTAACGAGTTCCGCCGCTGCGCCGATGTGATGAACGGCAGTCACCACGGCTACTTTACCCTGCAGTTTTCCGCCAAAATTGAAGTATTGTATATTATATAGTTAAAGATTTTCATTTTTAACTATAATATTAGTAACTAGTCTTTGCTGTATTTTTCTGTTGAGGATAGTGTGTTAGCTCGTACACTTATGCTGCACGTGCTCGTGCACTGTGTTTTGTATTTTATTTATTTCCAAAATAAGGCCCATTTTTTAAAAAGAGTACAAACATGCATATCGTAGGGAATTGCTTTGTTAGTAGCGTAGTATAATAATCTAAATTTTGAGAACAATGCCTCTTACTATGTTTATTTTTGGGACAGCCGAAATGCTTTAGGGTTTGCAGTCTTGAAAGAGACCAGTTTGTACCACAGATTCCAGAGATTCCAGCTGGCCCTTCACTGAACTTTCAATAAGATTACTCCAGTATTTATTTTAGACAAGAGACAAACTTTTACAGTTTTGAAATTAGGTACTTGTTCCACACATTTCAGTAACATCTTTCAGAAAACACTAAAAACACTTGCAACGATTGAATTATAGTTTGCAATTGAAGCAGTGTATCTTCAAATTTCAATATTAATTGCGTTTCATTAGCACTACGTAAACGTTGTACTATCTTTCGTTAAAGTGATTTAAATGATAAAGTCCGGAATATAGAGGTACATATTAGCAGTCGACGTGGTAAAATTTTGTCAAACTCATCACTTCGATAAAGTAGGTAGTGGCTACTACTACTCGATCACTGTCAATGACAAGTTGCATCTAATCTGTTACGTCGAAAGCTAATTGTTTTAAACACAGATTTCAAAAGTTTCTAGATGAGACATATAAGGGTACTAGTAGGGCCCCGCGGCTTCATCAGTGTAATTCCCGTTCCCGTTATTTTCCCGCAATGAAAAGTAGCCTATGTGTTTTACCGGACTTGAAATAATCTATTTGCGTTCCAAATTTTACCCGATCCGTTTAGGTTTTTCACGCTCAATTTGAAGACACCAAGATTGTAACTATAGGGAAAAACCCACTCAGGCAACGCATTCCACAGCCAAGACGTTCTTATCATAAAAGTAGAGTCAAACTTCTTCATTCGAGTCTTTGGAATAACAACTGTGAAACGATGTTGTTTTTCGAAGTACGAGTAGTTCAATAGAAAAAAGAGCAAGTTATTAAGGTAGTGAACCATGCAGATCAGCAGACTCTAGGAAATTAATATATCCGATAAAAAACCGATAAGCTAACAATTTGGCGGCGATATTTGAGACTAAGTCTTTTTTACACAGGGGTGTGCTAGCATACAAGCCTTTTTGCACATCTCTTGATCGATTTCAGAACCTCCAGCTGATATTTAACCAATCCCAAAGGTGCAAACAGTACTCAAGAGCGAATCTGTGCTTGATCAAACGGGAGCAACTGTTCGTATTTGAAATAATGTCGCATCTTTGAGAGAACACCTAGTTTTTGGCAGCTAATTTATTCTTGGACTATACATATATATAATAGTAGCCAAAGTTGAGCGTGGATTGTAAAGTAACCCCCTAAAGCTCGATATGGTCAGTAACCTGCACTGATACACCTCGAAAAGTTGGCATCAGTTAGAGTTGGCTTCTTTTTGCGGAGAACAAACAGGCTTGCGTCTTTTCATCGTTAAATTTGAGCAGATTGGCTTAGCTTCATTCAGAGACTGCCTCAAGGGTCGAGTTTAAACGCTAGATCATACTCTCTACCAGTACCTACCTGAGCTTGTTGCCCACTGACTCGTGCGCTAGTAATCTAGTAAAATGTTTTTTTTTTTTTTTTTTACCTATGATAGGTTCGCACTTGACCACCATCTCGCCTGATGTTAAGCGACGATGCGATCTACGATGGAACGTGCTTACCTAGAAGAAACCGATTCACTCTCGATTTGAAGACACCCAGATTGTAACCATCGGGAAAAACCCACTCAGGCAACGCATTCCACAACCTAGACGTTCTTATCACAAACGTGGAGTCAAATCTCTTCGTTCGTGTTTTTGGAACATCAACCATGAAACGATGTCGCTTTTTTGAGATACGCGAATTCCGAAGTGTATCCGATAAAAAACCGATAAGCTAGCAATCTTGCGGCGATGATCGAGACTTTGAAGTCTTTATAATTATGTATTCCCTTTATTACAATAAGTAAAGATTTGTAATGTGAACATCCATAAGGATAAGGATTTTTTATAAGGGTGTCACTTCTAGAACGCCTGCATCATCAATCTGCGAACTCCTCGATAATAATAATTAGATTTTTGAGCTATACGTATGTCCGTCTTTTATTTTGGATGTGCTTGTAGTACATATTACTGTTACTCATCAATAAATTCAAACATTGTCTATACGACAGATTGTAAGTTGCTAAGTAATCGAGCTTGAATACGATTAAATCTCCCTGTGACAGTTTCTTTAATAATCAAATATACCCACGTATATGTAGGATCTCATCTATACATATATTCCGAGAGCTACTAGCAAATTTCGAGAAGGTATTTGAGGCAAGCTGAAAACTTGTCTCATAGCTCTCCCTTTATACCCCAACAAGGAGGTGCAGACCTAATGGTGAGAGGCGGGGCAAAATGGACCCATACATTTTTAAAATTTTATTTTTATTTTTTTATTCAATTGATACGTTTGGGGCAATATGAAATTTTTATATTGTTTGTTGTGGTTATGTTTAAAGAATAAAAATATTAATAAACCAAACCATTTAGTTGGGGTTTTAACATTGCCAGGCGCGTGCAACGTGCATATTTATATGTTTGACAAAAAAATAAATAAAACCAGCCAAGTGCGAGTGGGACTCCCGCACGAAGGGTTCCATACCATTAGCAAATAAACGGCGAAAACCTCTTTGGCTTTATTCGGCATTCCGTGTACATCGCAATTTCCGCAGACAGGCAAAAGTTTTTTAAATTTTGATTTTTGCTTTTATGATTCTGAGGATGAATTCGATATCGCGTTTTATTTTTACTAGTGGTGCCATCTAGTTTGTTTGAGATGGACTAATCGAGCAAGAAATGGTAAAAAATTAAGTTTGTTGTATGAGAGTCCCCCTTAAATATTATTATTATTTTATTTTTAGTATTTGTTGTTATAGCGGCAATAGAAATACACCATATGTGAAAATTTCAACTGTCTAGCCATCAGCGTTCTTGGGATACAGCTTGGTGACAGACGGACGGACGAATGGACGAACGGACGGACAGCCAAGTCTCAGTAATAGGATTCCGTTTTTGCCCTTTGGGTACAGAACCCTAAAAATGGGTTTGAAGCACTTTAAAATCAAAATTGGGTGTTATTTATAACTTAAAAATAGGGTTTCTCAAAAAGAGAGATCTTTTTGGAGGGACTATCTGCCAGGCGATCTATATTAAGGGACTCATTTTGCCCCGCTGCTCACCAGCCAGGTTGGCACCTCTGTGTAGGGATATAATAGGCGAACTATGTGACAAGTTTTCAGCTTGTCCTAAATACCTACCCAATTTTGCTACCAGCTCTCGGAATAATACCTATATAATAGGGTACAATCCTCAAAAAAACTAAGTAGCCCGTATTGCCAAAAAGTATCGTACACATATTTTTTCTTTTGTTTCACAAACTAAAAATGACGAAGATACAGCGCTTCGAAGTTTCGTGTGACGTCACTTGTGAGTACGATTTCTACTCACGAGTGAAGTCGCGACCCCCCACTCTCGAAGTTTGATGGTCTATATCTTTGACGATTTTTAATATTATGAAAAAACAAAAAATACGTGTCCAATATGTTTGCATGATCTAGCTGACGGACTAATTAGGATGGTGTATTTTCGACCCAGTCCGGTACCCTATTGAAACACGATTTTAATCAGTTCATAGCTATCTAAAGTATCGACAAACATACAAACAAAAAGTAAGTATACTTTTTTTTAAGATAGAGCATATGGATAAATAATTTATCTTAATGTATTAAACATGATAGGAGTAAGAATGACGATAACACTTATAATTTAATTCTGGTGAGAACGAGTATTTTCAATGTGTTAATGACGATTTATCGAACATAACAAATTAGTATAGACTGAAAATACTAAATAATTTAACTAAACATTTTCGTTTTTAGGGTTCCGTACCCAAAGGGTAAAAACGAAACCCTATTACTGAGACTTTGCTGTTCCTCCGTCCGTCCGTCTGTCACCAGGCTGTATCTCAAGAACGGTGATGGGTAGACAGTTGAAATTTTCACATATGATGTATTTCTATTGCCGCTATAACAACATATACTAAAAATAAAATAAAAAGAATATTCCCATACAACAAACTTGATTTTTACTGTTTCTTACTCGAATAGTCCATCCCAAGCAAAGTAGGTGGCGCCACTAGAAGACTAAAACGCGGTATCGAATTCGTCGTTCTAACGACGAATGTCATGAATGACGAATGACACAAGGTAAAATCAATTTTTTTGAAAATCTTTTTGGATGAAAGTCTGTCTGCGGAAACTGCGATAGTCTATGTATAGTGTATACAGAATTAGGAAGAAAGCCAAAGAGATTTTCGCCGTTAATTTGCTAAAGGTGGGGAACGCTTCGTGCGGGAGTCTCACTCGCACTTGGCCGCTTTTATTTACTTTTTTACTTTTTACTAGCTTTTTGCTATTGCAACAAAATTTACGAAAATAACAGATCATTAATTAATTATTGTTTGTTCCCTCGTATCTCAATAACGGTTATAATTTAAACATAGAAATACAAATAATAATAAATACTGATGGTTCTCACACAATAAGTAACAACACCATCCAGCTTCATACAAAGCAAAGCAAATTAAATACATAGGTATCATTATCTTTTTACGCGGTGGAAATGCATTTACGCAAAGATTTCCACCTGTACCTTGTGTTCCACAAATTACGACGACACCAAGGACGGGCATAGTGCCTTTACCGAGTAAACCCTCTGCGAAGTTCCACCTTTGACTTTTGCGGTGGGAACGTGGGGGCACTTTTTTTTTTATGTGGAGCAATACGTTTACATATACCCACCATGCAGGGACATGGTGGGGTATGTCGGGTTCGACACCATGGAACTTAACATGGTGCCCCTACCGACTAAAACCCCCACAGATTTCACGATCACGGGGTCACTTTTCGCACTCCCATCAACGACCCTGACCCACCTGTCACCACCCTTGTAGGCCCACCTCGCAGGGAGTGTCCACGCATTTGGATCCAGTGACGGCGCGTCACCTCCTCGTGTTTTCTGACAATTCTACATGTATTTAAAAAACTACTTTCTGTAAGACTTTGAATGTAGATTTGTGGATGTCCAGCGTTTTGCCTATTCTTTGCCGTGATACATTAATATCTGGGAACTTTTCTATGAAATGTCGGTGAAGTTGTTTTAAATATTATGAGCAGAGTTTTAGTTTCATTATGGGTTATTGTTAAGTTAAGTTAAGTGCGCCAGATAAATTCATTCATGTTAGGTGTCCATTTCTTTCGCGCACGTATACATCCTGAGGTACATTATCGTCAGCGACTCTCTCTTGTACAACATCCTTGGATGTGGCTAAGGTTGATGAAGAGGAAGATCTACACCTAGCTATAAATGTGCGTGGTGAGACTCTGGGGAGTCAAATAGACTCAAACTAGATGTTAGTGATAAGCAAAATTCTGTATTATGTTCGATTTGTCGATCGTTGAAGGCTACAACATCTGTAGGCGTAGATCTTGTAGAATCCCTACGGGTACAAAATTGTTTAGGACGTATGCTTGATCTTAAATTGTATCGTTTGTTTTGTTGCCTTTCGTATGCTTGCTCAAATTCCGGTATACTGGTCGAGGTCGTTTGATGGTTTGAGATTTCCGCCCGGAGATTCTTAACTTCCCAAGCCCCAGAGTATAACAGTTTACCATCATCGTGCTTCCCTCCAGAGCTCCCGGGCACTTGGGGATGGGGTATCAGTTTCATTTTGAGTAGGTATTGAATTTTGGACTTACTAAACCTACTCATTTGTCCAATATGTATAGGTGCGCCGTAGACTACCTGACTGAGACCGTGGATGCAGACACTCTTCCGCTACCACGCTTAACTGATATCCTGCGCTAACACCAGTTGTTGTTCTTAAGCCTCATTAAAATATATTATACTTCCGTATAATATTCCGTGTTTTAAGATCCATAAAGTAGCTTGTCCGATTTTCCTCTTTAGCCCTTACTACTCTCATTACTGTCTACTATTGTTCTTCTGTTCTTCATCTCTTCCACTTTTTCTTCTATTTCACCTCTCATTCTATTCCTCCTCTACTACTACGTCCCAGAGTCATGTTGGCATTGCGTTGTCCACCCCCACGTGATCAGATGGTCGATCAGGACGCGTGGTTGGTCTTTAAGGGGCGTATTATTATTATTATTAACACATAGGCTACTTTTTATCCTGTTACAGTTAGGAACTCCCGTGGATTATCGAAAAAAGTTATTCATTTGCGTGAATCGTATGTCGCAAAAATAAATTATCGTAAAAAACTTAGTCATCGACGTCCTTTATCATCAAATCATCGGTGTAACTATTTAACCTGCGCCAAAGTAGATAGATTACATTTCCTTTCACGTTCAAATTAATTTTTGCGTACTGTGCTAATCTAATCGAAATACGAAAATCCGAAATCAGAATTTAGTGCTAAAGTTCGACAAAATAGATTAAAACATAACAATTACGGATGGGTTAATAATAAAATAATAAAGTTATGTCAAGAACGAGATAAGCTATTTAATATGTGGACTAAAGATACCAGTAACCAAAAAATAAGGGTAGAATATAAAAAAATTAGAAATTTGACAAATAAACTAGTTCATAAATATAGAAATCAATATTATAAACAGGAAAGTTACAAATACAAAAATGATTCAAAAATGTTGTGGAAACTAATAAATACTATGGCTGGAAGGACTAACAATTCAATTGATGGTACAGTGCAGAAGGCTTTTGACTTAGATACGAATAAAACGATAGCAAACAATTTTGCCACACAGTTTCGAAATAATGTTAGTCTGATCATTCCAAAATGTATGAAAAAAATTATTTCTGAAAATGAATACGAAAATTCAGTAAATAAATCAATGCGTTACAAAAAAGCTACTGAAGCAAAAGTTTCTAAAATACTGAAAAATATAAACACAAACAAAGCACCAGGTAAAGACAAGATTAGGGCCATAGATTTGAAAAGACTTGCAGAAAAAATTGCCACTGTTTTGGCACAACTAATTAACTCATGTTTGTGTTGTCATGAGAACTTACCCAAATGATCTCAAAACGGGGATAGTACGACCAATACATAAAGGAGGTAGCACAACAGACTACGGTAAGTACAGGCCTATAACTATTTTACCTGTTATTGATAAAATCATTGAAAAGTACATATGTGCCATGATACAAGACTTTTATCGAGAACATGAAATTTTGTCACCATCTCAGTTTGGCTTTCAGCAAAAAAAAAGTACGTCACAGCTCTTGTCTCGCTTCACGGACCATGTGAATTCATGCCTGAATGAGAAAAAACATGTTGTGTTGGTGTTTATTGATTACAGCAAAGCATTTGACACTCTTCGGCATGAATTACTGATTAAAAGACTAGATAATTGTGGCGTCCGGGGGAGCATGCTGGGATGGTGCAAAGATTACTTAGACGGCCGTACCTACAAAGTTAAGGTGGGTTCTGACCTTAGCGAAGAGGTTAGTGTCACTGAAGGCACAGCACAGGGATCTGTTTTGGGACCATTGTACTACTTATCGTATGTGAACAATATGAATAATATTATTAAGCATTGTGAAATATTCCAGTTCGCAGACGACACATGTCTATTGGCAGCCGACAGGGATATTAATAGGGCTCTGGACCGTTTACAAAAGGATTTTACGGCTATCTGTAAATGGTCACACGATTCAGGACTGGTTTTAAATGCTGAAAAAACTAATTTGCTGCATATTTGCTCGAGTCATAATCCTAATACCAATCATATTGAAATAATAGCTCAATGTCATAAATGCCTACATAAACCTGCTGCAGAAGTGAAAACACACCCCCGCTGTAAAAAATGTCGGCCGATAACGCATGTACTTGAACAAACGTACCTGGGTCTGGTTATTGACAGTAGGTCTGGCAACGTCTGGCAACATTGCTTGTTGAGAGTACATGGTTTGCGAAAATTAAATTGAATATAATTGTTATTTACACGAATTATCATATACATCGCAATAAATTTGACATACTCATAATCGTAGTCAGTTTAATAAAGTGAGTGCAAGTGCTCTAATCCCTAGGAACCGGGATTTGACGAAATCATTGTGGACTGTGAATTGCAATAAATATGGTACTATAACTCAAGGAACAACCTATATTAGAATCATAATACGAACAAATAAAGGAAATAATTTAACTGTGAGTACGTAAAGCCTTTAAACGCTATTTGTTTATGTAAAAAGTCGAATGTCTTAACCTAAAAAATCCGTTATATTTATAAAATTTGACAGCTAGATACTAAGACTTCAGATATCTTTATCTTTTGATAACCGTCTCTAATATCAGTAATTTACTACAAATCAAAATGAATTTCTTTGAAAATATTACATTCCGTCGCAATCGAAGCAATTCAGATGGCAATAAAACTGCTGTCAGCGGAACGTCTTCTGAGGTTTTAGATGGAACTACTACAAGTATGCCGGATGTTTCTAATGATGATTTCTTTACTAAGCAACTACAAGACCGCATAGAAGAGTTAGAGATTACCTTAAGTAGTGCCCACACAGAAATAGAGAATTTACTAATGGAAAATAGCAGCTTGAAAAAAACTAACAATGAACTTGTAAAAAAAAATGACATGTACAAAAAAGTGACCCAAAGTCCTCTTAAGCAATGGCCACGTACACCAAAGAAAAAACAGACCTCAGGAACAGAACACAAACACACCCAAACTGGACCGATTACACAAAGAGTTGCTACAAAACCTGTAAATACAATAGGCACCCAGACTATTAAAATAACACCTAAAAACAAAAATAATGTATCTAATACCTCTAAATCCCCATCTAAATCCCCAGTATATAGCCAAAACGGTAAACTAAAACGCGTATCACCAAAAAATATAGATAAAAAACAAATATGTATTTTAAGTACCACTAAAAAACATAAGATATTGCAATTAGCTGAAAACACAGTACCACAACAAAAAACATATAACATTTGCCACCACTTAACACCAAATGTGGGCACTAAACAACTCATCAAAGGTTTGAACACAAAACTGACTAAATTCACCAAAAATGACTACTGCATTATTCTAATCGGTGAAGAAGACTTTCGAACACAGACTGATCACTTTGACTTGACGCATGGAATTCAGGAGATGATAGATAAAACTAGGAACACAAACATCATTTTGTGTTTACCAGTATTAAAAACATCCATACAAACAACACATGAATATAATTGGAGAGTAAAACATTTCAATAAACTATTAACTCTAGAACTTAGAAAACACAACCATGTTACTATATTTGACCCAAATAGTACTGTGCCATTCTCCTCCTACATGTTCAACAAATTTAATGGCACAATAAATGATTACGGTGTAAGAACTATGTTTGAGTACTTGTACAGACAACTTGATGATATTGAGCGCCAATACATCAACTGCCAGGGAGGCTCGACAGGTGCTCAGCATGGATCTGAATCTGAACCTAATCTTAAATTTTTTCGCAAATAAGCATATCAACATTTTGCATCAAAATATAGCAGGATTGATAACAAAATCAGAGACACTTTCACTATGCCTTAATGAACTTCTTGATAAAAATGTACCGGTGGATGTAGTTTGTATCACCGAACATAATATGTTGGCTGGATATGAGCAGTATCTACACTTACCTAATTACTCATTGGCAACCACCTGTAGTAGACCAACTATCAAAAGAGGTGGTAGTTGTATTCTTGTTAGAAATGGTAATGAGTGGACTGAACTTACCCAAGTAAAACAATTTTCTGTTTATAATATAATAGAATGCTGTGCAGTAAGGCTCACTAGATATAATGTTGTTGTACTTTGTGTGTATAGAATTCCATCTAGTACTCGTAGTAACAAAGATACCTTTTTTTCAATCTTAGAGAATGTTCTATTGCACTTGCATAAAAATAAATATTATCACATTGTCATGGCTGGAGATTATAACATAAATGTACTAAAGCATGATAAGACTACAAAGGACTTTGAATGCCTATTATCCAATTTTAATTTGTCATTAGCTATTAAACAACCTACTAGACCGGTAAGTCAAACTTGCATAGACAACTTTGCACATGACTTTAGGAGCAAGTGCAAGGCAGAAGTGTTGGGATTGGCTCTGTCCGACCACACCGCTCAATTGTTGAGATATCCTGTGAAAAAAATATGTATTAACAAGTATTGGCGGAAAAAATGTAGAGATTACAGTGTCGAAAATATAATAAAATTTCAAAGTCACTTAAAGAACCTTACTTTTTCAGATATATATGAAATATTTGATGCAAACTTAGCATACAACACATTTATAGATTTATTTAAGTTATTATACAACTTGTGTTTCCCTTATAGAACTGTAACAATCAATGTAACAAGAAATGCAACATGGCTGTCTCGTGGGTTAAAACTATGTAGTAAAAAGAAAAGGTTGTTGTTTAATAATTGTCGAACTAAACCCTATGAAGAAAATAAGGCAAAATATAAAAACTACACCAGATTGTTCAAAAAAATTATCAAACTAACACAAAAAGCTCAAAACAATTACAAAATAAAAATGTCAGACAATAAATCAAAAACTACTTGGCATATTATAAATAGATTGAGAAATAACTTACCTAAAATGTCCATAGATAAAATCCAATGTAATGGTCAACTTTTGACAGACCCAAAACTAATGGCTAATGCATTTAATAACTATTTTGTTGATAAAATTACTCCATTACCTAGTTCTGGTATAAATGTGACACAAAATATTGATAGAACTCAGAACTCAATGTTCATGGCGCCATCTACACCACATGATATTCTCAAAATCATAAATTCCTTAAAAAACACTAATACTGTTGGATATGATGAGATATGCACAAAAATTATAAAAACTGTTAAAGAGACTATCTGTAGCCCTCTTAGTCATATAATCAATTTATGTATAAGTACTGGCACATTTCCCGAGGCCCTTAAAAAAAGTATAATCATACCTGTATTTAAAAAAGAAAATAGGGAGCACATGGAATATTACCGACCTATTGCCCTTATACCTATAATGTCAAAAATATTTGAAAAATATTTTAACCAGCAATTCATTCAGTATTTTGAAAAATACAACATACTTTGTAATGAGCAAAAAGGTTTTAGAAGAAATAAGACTATAAATATTGCTATATATGATTTTCTTAACAATGTAATGAAAAATGTTGATAATAACAATGCTATATGTACCATTTATTGTGATATGACCCAGGCATTTGACTATGTCAATCATGATATTCTTCTGAGTAAATTTGAAGCCTATGGGGTTAGAGGTAATGTGCTTGACTTAGTAAAATCTTACCTAACAGACAGAAGGCAAGTAACTAAAATTACGAAGATTAATACTAAAACTAAACAGGAGGAAATATTCACCTCTAAAGAAAGAACTGTCAAATTTGGTGTGCCGCAGGGAAGTGTGTGGGGACCGTTTCAATTTATTGTCTACATAAATGATTTTCCTAAAGTAATTGAGCATCCAATGTCACTATTTGCAGATGACAGCACAATAACAATAGCATGTCAAGATAAAGCTAATTATGAGGAAGATATCAATGCCGCACTAAATTCATCTATCCATTGGTTAAACATTAATAACTTAAAAATTAATTTAAACAAAACCAATTTCATGCAATTTACTCAAACAAAAAATTACTTGAGTAACATAAACATAAATTATCAAAATAAAAAAATTGCAGAAGTCACTACAACAAAATTTTTGGGCCTAACAATAGACATGAAATTGAATTGGAAGGCACATGTTGAGATTCTCTGCAAGAAGCTGGGTAGCTCGGCATATGCTCTGCATAGGCTTGCTCCAGTGGTAAAGAAAGAGGCTCTTCTTACATCTTACCATGGATTGGTGGCATCAGTCTTGAGATATGGGATCATTTTTTGGGGGAATTCAACTGATACAGCCTCAGTTTTCAAAGCACAAAAACGATGCATTCGTGCTATGTTCGGGATGCAAGTTACAGATAGCTGTCGACAAGTATTCATAGACAACCAAATATTAACCCTGCCATGCCTGTACATATTTGAAGTTATGTGTTTTGTAAGGAATAACCCTCATTATTTTCCTCTATTGAGTGACAAAGTAAAACGTAACCGGCGTGATAAGTGTAGACTGCTCATAGACAAACGCAAAAAAAAGATTATGAGTGACAGCATTTTTTGTATGGCTCCTCTTTTATATAATAAGCTGCCAAATGCCATAAAAGAACTTAACATAACAATGTTCAAAAGTAAACTAAAAAAAATGCTTATACACAAATGCTATTATACTGTAACTGAATTTTTAAATGATAAGGAAATTAATTGGAATACTAATATTTTAGACATTGTTTAACATGAAACTTTTACAATCTTTAAACCTTATTCCATTAATATCTCAATAGATATTACTATTCCATTATGAAATTTGACATTCAACTGACATAAGACCAAATAATGATATATTGTATGATGATGAATTAGTTTGTACTGTATTACATTTTGACATTCTTTGAGTATTTACATGAATATTATAATTAACGACATTTTTGATTTTTTGATTATATACATTTATTGCACTTTATACATTCTTTGACACTCCTCACATGGATGAACTGCAAGATCTACTAATGCAAGACCTTAGACCCTGGATGGACATATTGATCAAACTCAAAAAACACAAGACAATATCCTGATGAAACACAAGACGATGGCGAAATTGTGCTCACCAAACATTTATCTCACACAAATATATATCACAACCAAATAGAAGCCAGAAATTAATCGAAGATGAAGAATCAGATGACATAAATAAAAACCAGAAATTAATAGAAGATGAGGAAGAAGAAGACTTTAATCAGCTGACTATTATTTAAAATTTTTTTTTTTTTTGTTTTTATTTAAAAATTAAGTAACAAATTGTCTTGCCAGACATATTGCATGCCTCTCGCAGAGGCCAGTTTGTATGGAACAATTTTTAAAATGTTTTTGTATTATCTTATCTTACCTACAAACAGCAATAAAGATTTTTTGTATTTGTATTTGTAGGTTTGACTGGAGTAGGCACGTAGCAAAGGTGTGTAATAAGTTGCGTGCTATACTGGCTAACTTCAACATTATAAGGTCCCGTGTCCCTTTTCAAGTGCTTCTAACCATGTACAAGGAATTGGTAGAAAGCGTGGTATCATACGGATTGACGAGTTATGGTAGAACATTTAAAACATATCTGAATCAAATATATAACCTACAGTATAGAATTTTGAAACTAATTACACCTAAAAGAATAAAAGAAAGATACAAAGGTAACCCGGCGCAATTATTTAAATATTGTGGAGTAATGCCAATTCAAAATAAAATTGACCTTAACTTGTTATGTGAACAATATTTTAGAACTGAAATTCAAAACAAAATTGAGCATTCTGTTATTACAAGAAGTATATCAAGTAACAAATTATCGGTACCTACACATAACAATTTTTATGGTAAACGCACTTCACAGTTTCTAATTCCGCGCCTAATTAACAATCTACCGAGTGAAACTCGTAACAAAATAACGCCACTAAATTTCAAAAGACTCTTAAATATCCATTATTTGAATAATTTATCGGAACAACCTGTATAAGCTATCTGCGCTAGATCATCGAAACGGGTCTTATACCTGCGACGAAGGTCATTAGTGGTTGGTGAGTTTTCGTATCGAGTTTGTTCTGGAAGTGGGGGGTAGACAGAAAAGTTTTTCTGCCTGCCTGCCCAAGTCTAGATTTAATTAGAGTATTAAGTTTGTTTATGTATATCGAATGTATTTTAATAATTTATATTGTATTTATGAGTTAGAATTATTTTGTGTATTTGCTTAAAATTATATAATATGTATATTTGCTTTCGAGAATGATAGCACCAACACAAACCTCTGAGAGGTTTAAAGGTGCTAATTGTATTTTCACATTTATTGTTATTTATGAATAAATAAAAAAAAAAAAAAAAAAACCCCGTGTGGACATTTTCTAGGTTTTACGGTAACCGTAAAGAAAACGGCCCTTTTTTACAATACTGAACGAGCAGAACTATCTACCATAGTGGCCAAGTGCGGATTGGTGCTTTCTCAAAAATTTTGCTCACGATATCTTCCTGCGCTGTTAAAGCCACTTATAATGGCAAACTTGCTAAGAGAAGCCTCATTAAAAAATACAGTAAATCCTAATTATTTTCGTTGGTTGTTTTCATGGTAATGTACATCATATATTTTTCATTCTCTTACTTTAGAAGTTAGAGGGGGGGGGGGACACACATTTTACCACTTTGGAAGCGTCTCTCGCGCAAGTTATTCAGTGTAGACAAAAATTATATTAGAAACCTCAACATCATTTTTTAAGACCTATCGATAGACACCCCACACGTGTAGGTTTGATGAAAAAAAATTTTTTGAGCTTCAGTTCTCAGTATGGGGGGCACCCCTAATTTTTGTTTTTTTAAAAAAACTTTTGTAAAAATCTTAATGCGGTTCACAGAATACATCTACTTACCAAGTTTCAAGAGTGTAGTTCTCATAGTTTCGGCAAAAAGTGGCTGTGACATACGGACGGACAGACAGACAGACACACAGACAGACATGACGAATCTATAAGGGTTCCGTTTTTACGTTTTACGGAACCCTAAAAAACCAGATGACTAAAAGAAGACAATTTGAACTCCCATAGTTAGTAGCTACGAAACCGTCTTGCACTTGTGATTTTTTTTTAAAGTGCAAAAGTACTAAATTTTGAATAGGTTAAGTTTTAAGTAGGTACAAAATATAAAAAAAAATATTTTCTTTGGAATGTGATGTCTTAAACAAAGAAGATTTAAGCCACTAATCACAACTGGGCGCTATAATTAAATACCTACATTGATTCGGATATCAATCTATACTTATTGATAGATAATATGTCTTGTATCGATAAATGATATCAAACATATTTTTTTATTAATTCATTTGCAATCTAAATCGCACACTACGTAGAAACAATTGAACTATCATGTACATCAGCTGAAATTAAAGGAAATAAAAAATAAAGTGACGAAAATTTTGGTGGTAAAAAAGTGAAAATGGATCCGAGTACGAGTAACGGTAATGTCGCTGATCCAAGTGAAGCGAAAAAGAAAGTTTTGGAGGAAATAGCAAATAAAAATATGGGAAGTAAGAGGTATCATTCGGAGACCTCTCTTCAGCAGTATGGAGACGACGAAGAGGACGTTTTTGAAGATCGAGGAGAAAAAGACCCTGGGGTTAGTACAATGATTTTATCCCTACATTTTTGTTCAGTTTTTGAAACAAATGAAAAGTTAAATTTGGAACGCCGAAACTGAATTTTTGACACATTTTGAAACTTAAAAGACCCCACAATATTTCTTTAACCATACAGCGTAACTAATAGTAATACATAATATGAAAAAAAATAGACTTGTTCCCTATTTAATTAAGTACGGCCAGTTTTAGTGAATTTCATTTAGCGTCGCGTCGTTGTCCTTCTTATCGCGGATTTTTTCTTAGAGTCACGTGATTTTATGATTTGTTGGCACTCTTTGAAAAACTTTAAGCCATATAAATTTTAAGTATTTTAGAGTTTTATTTAAGTACAGTATTTTGCAACAAGTCAATTTTAAATTATTTTTTTATTATATGGCAAAACATGAGCCTGGTGGTAAGTAACTTGCCTGCCCATTATAGCAATGCCACGTAGGGATTTGAACAAATAGGTTTAAATAAATAGTCTAAATCGCAGCTTAGCCAATGCATTGTGCTCGCCACCCAGAGATACGAGGTGATCTCTTCGCTCTGATTTTTTCTGGAATATTTCCCTTTAAACTGAAACACTGTACAACTTGCAAATGACTGCTTGGCGATAGACTAACTGGCAAATGGGACTCTGCAAGGAGTCATGCCACATTTTTAAATTTTTGTGAAACAGTAAATCTGTGAGTGGAAAAAGCTGTTCTGAAGCTATGAAATATTTGTGGAAATTCTTTTGTTCATTAACTGGTTTACTGTTGATCCCTATCTTTCATGATGTTAAGTGATGATGCGATTTACCTACGACAAAGCGCACTTATCTAGATAAAATTGAATTATATAATACATGCTCATTAGGCTGTTACTGCCAAGTTTTATTACAAACTAGCTGTGCCCTGCGTGCGTTGCTACGCCACCGGTCGATATTGGTCGTACCAACTCAGAAACTTTCTTTGGCTCACAATAACAACTTTGCCATCATCACAATGCTCCAATGCATAGTTTTCGTTTCCACAAAGGACATTCATTTATATATTGTGTAGTTTCTAAAATACTGTCACATGGTGGCAGGTTCATAATGTGTCGCTTGGAGATCTGTCCAACGGGGAAGACATCCCCGCCCGGCGAAGAACCATGTCGCAACCAGGCCCTGTGTCCGGCAGCTTGCTGACAGCATCGGCGGCTCGAGCGGCCAGAAAACGTCCGCCGAAGAACGTCATGTATGCACCCGATCTGGAACGAAGTGTAAGTTATTCATTATATCAATACTAGAGCCGTCTTTAACCGTCCGAACCAACTTTATTTGGGTCGAACAACTCATCTCTATGTAACCTGAGTGGCTCTTTCCCGATGGTTACAATCTTAGTGTCTTCAAATCGTGAATGAATCAGTATCTTCTAGGTAAACACGCTCCATCTAAGCCCGCATCGTCATTTAACACCAGGCGAGATGACGGTCAAGTGTTAGCCAACATATTAGAAGTTAAAAAAGTCTATTGAGGCGCCATCTGTTCGCGATTTATGAAACTTACTCGTAGTGTCAATAACAACAATACCTATTAATTATTAGTAATTTGTTAATTATAAATTATTAAGACCATTAATTGATATAAAAAGTATCGTATCTCTTAAGTTTGACCAAATTATACAGAAACGCTAACTTTCATGAATATCGGATGACTTGGTGAAGAGTTCACTGAAAACAAACACTAGTCACTGGATTTTTACAATATGTTAAGACTAGCGACCCGTTCCGGCTTCGCTCGGTTGTTGTTATATAAACATCATTAATAGGAATAAAAACTATCCTATCTCTCAAATTGAACCAAATTTTACACACTCTTAAATACCAACTTTCATGAATATCGGTTGACTAGGTGAACAGTTCACGCATTCAAAAAGCGTCTAATGCGTCCCGCTCCACTGTCGCTCCAACGCTACGTCACTGCGCCGTCACTACCAACCGATATTAGCATGCCGATGTCACGAACCCATTAGATTTTACCGTACCAAAAAGTGCTCAACGCGGCTATAAAAGATGTTATTACAAAAATAGATCAAACTCTAGAATTATAAAAAACTAAATTATTTTGTCAAAATATTCCTAATTTAAATCTTATATCTTCTATGTACTCAACTTCATCTTTTTTTTAAATAAAGAGTGACGAGATGAGCATGACATGTACCTGATGGTAAGCAACATGCTTGCCATATAACAACACATTGACACGCAGCTATTGGAACATAAAGAGTCCAAATCATTACCTAGCACTGCACTGCGCTCGTCACCCAGAGATCTAAGTTGTTATATCTCTAAGCTCTGTAATTTCTCTGGAAACATTGCCCTTCAAACCGGAACACAGTAATGTTTGCACATTACTGTGTTCCGGTTGGCAGTAAAACAACTAGCAAAGGTATGGTCCTTCCCCAGGTGGACTCTGCCAAGAGTCCTACGACTACTAAACTTCTTGTTTACTTATTGTTTTTATGACAAACTGTAGGTACTGTTATACGTACTGTGACGTCATGTTTTCAGTCATGAATATTTGATTTTAATCCTTATTTTATCAAGATTTTACGTGTGCGATACGAGTTTAATGTAACCTTTGTAACAATTAGCGTTAACTTCTGAACGTCTATAGTGTGTGTATATTATGTCTCCATAAAATTGTAAATTAACGGTATTTACATACAATATGTATTGCAGTGACATAAATATATAACGTTATATAATGTTACATGTAACAACTAACCCAACACAACTCTACATTACATTTTAACCGGTATTGAAATAAGGAGCGCGTTACCTGGATTATGTTAGACCATATGGGTATAATATATAGATTAACTTTGTTAGGCATACCGAATTAAGAAATTTTATAAAAAGATTTGATAATAATGATAGACGGATGCTTAACACTGAAAGTGTTTTAAACGAGTCACGCGTGTCGGTAAATGTATTTTGGCTCACGTATTTCTCAGAAGCTACAGATCATGTTGATTAGCATCTTTTAGCATCAAATATAATATACAAGTATATTTAGCAATCTAGACAAGACGTGTTAAAACCTCGTATTTTAGCGCCCAGAACCTTAACCATAAGACAGGACTTTGCTTTTAAATACCTAGTCATTATTTTCAGACTTAAAAATAAAATTTAGTTCAGTTATTTAGTTGTATTCGTCATTTTAATAAGAATTTAGCGAGTTGATTCGTCGGTTGAACGTGGCGTGGACACAGTGCGTGTATTTGTGTCGCGGGTGGTCTAAGACTTAAATTTTTTAAGCACGGACTACCAAAAAAACTCCCGAACGCTCTCCAGACTCATTCTAAATTAGAATATATCTGGGGAAACCCGGGCGGATGGCAACCTTAAAGATACAACAATAAACGCTAGGTTTCTGGAGAGTGTGCAGCTGATCTGCATACTTTAATATCACCTTGTCGTTTTTTGTATCGCGGCTTAAAAAAGCTGCATAGTTCATAGCTGATATTCCGAAGATTTGAACAAAGTTGAACTCGTCTTTCGTAAAAACAACATCAAGGATGTGAAGTTCGTTGCCTGAATTTATTTCTCCAATGGATACAACCTTGGTGTCTTCAAGTAGAGAGTGAATCGGTTTCTTCTACGTAAGCACCCCCTATTGTAGACCGCATTATTGCTTACATTGGGTCATATGGCGGTTAAGTATAAATCTATTGTTAAAAAAACTAACCGATGATTCCGGGGTAACTGTAGCACACGCATGTATGTATCTCAGGCGCGGTCGCAGCCTCAAATTTTGGGGGGATTACAAATACTACTAAAATACGTCGAGTAAAAAATACTCCTAGTAGAGCCCTATGATTTTACCCCCGTAGTTGCCGTTGCAGCTGTTTTCCTGGGGTAAAAAATAGCCTGTGTACTGATCTATATTTTTGTATTTTTTTTATTTTTCAATGTAGTCTATGCGACTTTGGGGGGACATGTCCCCTGTGAAACCTCCCTCCCCTCTTTGTTACTGTACATTTGTATCCTATTCTCCATTTTATCAAAAACTCGAACAATAAATAATACCACTGATTGTAAAAGTTCCGCGTGTAATTTCATCATTCAGTGCAATGTGCTGATTTTATTGAAAATCTGTTTTGATGTTCATAATTTCAGTTTTTAGATTTTCACGTTGATAACTATCTTTACTTCGCGTATTTTGTTTGATAACTAGAAGCTTTTCCGAAAAAGAGGAGGTTTTTTATCACACGATTTAATCCAATTTAAGAACATAGATTTGGACAAATCCTAACTTCTTAACTTACGGTTCGAAAGATTTTGACAAAGAAGGTATAATTATCGGATATAAAAATGTATACCTACTCATAGTTATCGGAATCTTACCATTGTATTTCAAATATTTACGAAAAAATCTTTCTCGGGCTAAAAACCTGTCAAGTTATTGAGCACAATCAAGTGATATTAAAATTGTTTTTTTTTTAATTATTAATACCTACTGAATTGTTTTTATTTTTTTTATTTTCATACGTTTGCACTTGACTGCCAAAGTCATTTAACACCCCGTCTGACGTTAAATGACTATGTAGTCCGTGATGGATCGCGCTAACTTAGAAAAAACCGGTTAACTCTCGATTCGAGAACATCCAAATTTTCGCAATCAGGGAATGCCGATTCAGATCAATCATAAAACTATGCCGGTTTTTGGAGCTACAAGCAGTTTGATAGAAAAAAGGTGGTATTTGGTCAAACAGATCAGCTGTATACTAAACAGTCCGCCCCGGCTTCGCCCGTGGTATATAAAATATACCCTATATCACTCAGATATCACGTGCATATCAAATTGTGAAAAAAATTTAAATAGCTCCTGAGATAAGCGCATTAAAAAAAATTAACTCTGAGCTTAAATAAGATTTATAATAATATTAGTAGTACCTAGGTGACCGAGCTTTGCTCGGTTTATACACTAAATATTCTTAGATACCTACAGGTAAAAGGCTCCAAGCAATAGATTTTCTCAAAATGAATAAGAGAAGCCGACTGAATTCGAACCCAGATCAACCAATTCGTAACCGCCCGATTGAGCTATTATACTGTCGCGCAACGCGGCGAAATTTACCCTCCCATTCTAATGTTAAATGTGATACATTTTCAGTGTCGAAAAATGCGCAATAAATGACGTTTTTAAAAAATAAAACCTAGCTTGATCGATTTATCGTCCCCGAAATTTATCCATACATATATAATTTCATGAATATCGTTCCAGCCGTTTCCGAGATTCAGATACTATATAAATTTAAAATATTTATGTACAATAATGGCTCGTTTAAAAGTATAAGATACCTATATTTAGATTGTATACGTTTGTGACTTCAAAATAAGTCAAAAAGACAAAATTGAGCTCAACTCAGAGTTACGTCATACGGCGGTCAAGAACACAGACTTGTGTTTTAATCGGGAACCCTTTCAGCAGTCTGTGAGAAAGACTCTACAAATAAGCTCTACTGCATGTATAAATTAAATTTAAAAAACCCTAACATAATTCTTTAAAACTTTTTTGGTCCCACGCATATTAACAAGTAAAGCAAATACCCATAATTCGTCTAAGATTCCTACCACAGTTAGCAAACGATCAAATCAATTTGAAACGGCTGAGCCGATTTTGATGAAAAAAATATATAGCTAAGAACACTTTCAAACGACTAAATAAACTCGACTTTGAAACAAAACCAAAATAGGTTCATCCGCTCCGGAACTGTGATTCCACACTCACGCATACAGACACGTCAAACTTATAACACCCTTTCGTATTTGCACCGGTGCGATGGTTAAAAACAACGAAGCACACTAACTAAATTGTTTTATCATTGTAATAAAATTATAAACAATGGTTTGTTTACCAACGGCACTTTTATGCCTTCCAAGTAGGTTACCCTGTAATCTATAAATAGACTGATTAAAATGATAAAACGAAATCCTTGGATTACATTTTGCGCTATTTTTCCGTTCCGCTGTAATTTTCCGTGTTCTTTTCAGAATATCTCTTTTTTTGTTTTATTTTTATAAGATTTGTTTATCTAGATCGTTTTAATGTGAGACTAAACGTAAGGTACAATACGATTATACAGTGGTCACCGTAAAATCGTCAGCACCGTAAGATTAAAATCTAACGTGTGGGATTAATATCACGATAGTTTAGGTTAGGTAAGTTTGTAATCTGACGTCGATATATAATATGACAGTTTTTACAATTTAAAATTTTAAAAATACACCAGGAAACCTTTCCGCATTTAGGGCTCCTACACAAAACTGCGATGCGATGCGACGCGACGCGACGCCGCATCGGAGGAAAGGCTCCCACACAAAACTGCGACACGATGCGGTTCGATGCAAATTGCTCCGATGCGGCGTCGCATCGCATCGCGTCGCAGTTTTGTGTGGGAGCCTTTCCTCCGATGCGGCGTCGCGTCGCATCGCATCGCATCGCAGTTTTGTGTAGGAGGCCTTAGTTCATCTTTTCTACGTAGCCCTGTATAATGAAAAGTTGTAATTCTTAAAATGTTTAAATAAAGGAATCACATTATCTGTATTAGCATAAGCATCCCACTATATATTCTCACTACTGGGACTTGGGACCTTCTTGCACAAGGAGAGAGTCAAAACCATAATCCACCACGGCTACCTATGGTAGGGGAGCCCACGATACTGAACGGGGAGTTACTCGCGCGTCATAGAGACCTATTGGATCGCAAACCTTAGATAATAAGAAGAAAAAAATATTAAATAATGTTACCTTTTCATCAGCGCAGCTATAGAATTTCAAATTTGAAAAATCAGCTTTATGAACTAATTAGCGATGAATTTTTGTTACTTCGGCTTGTGGAATCCTTAGATATTATATTTTTCGTTATCCTGGAATTATTTCCTTTAAAATTAAATAACCACGCTCGAGATTGTATAAATGACTTTTTAATAACGTTGTAGCCCTCCTTTTTCTTTGCGTTACTCTCGAATTGTCAGATTAGTGGAATTTAGGTACACTTTATAGCATAACTAGCTGACCCCGCAAACGTTGTTTTGCCATATAAATAAAGGTATGAAAAATAGCTAGTAGCCGATTCTCAGACCTACTGAATATGCATATAAATTTTGGTTAAAATCAGTAAAGCCGTTTCGGAGGAGTAAGGAAACAAACACTGTGACACGAGAATTTTATATATAAGATATTATTAACCCACCCTACCTTAGTCTGACGTGCTTGAGAATGTCTGATGATCAAAATTTTTCTTTTCTTAATCAGCCTTAGTTATGGGGCTCATAAATATTTTATTTGGTTTGATTTGGGTATATCACTGAGATTAGACTCCGGGTGGGCTCCCGCCAGAAGCTCCCGCATTTTTTATATACACACTAGGGGTCGTAGCCACAAGACCAAGTGGAGTCGGGGTGCTCCGAGTTGGATCTAGGTCCTAAGTAACCTAACCGGTCCAATTTGGTTACTTTGATGCGACGCATTGCCTTTTAATCTTTAGGTATTTTTTATTTAAGTGAAACAACCATTAGTTATTTCGATTTTAGGTATTTTGAACGGAGGTGTTTTAACACGAGGTTTTTTAATTTTAGACATTTAAAATACGTGCCCATAAAGAAATACTACCAGTAGTTCATAGCTTTTGATCATGGGAGAAACGCCGATAATGTCTAGACGGGTAGGGCTGTCGCAAACAACATTTTGTTTGAATTTGTTTGTTCTAAAACATAAATGGAAGACGTCAGCCCTGAGCCGCGCTCCTGCAATACTAACATTGTAATGTAGGCAATGCAGGAGCGCGCTTCCCGCGTTTCACCCCACACGCTCCGCACGATTGCCAAATAACTCGTTCTAGCCACCTGGTAACCGAGACATTTTTTTACACGGCATATTATCTGTATACATGAACCACAGAAATCTAAATAATAGTACCTTATTATTTAGTTGTATCTGGAGTGAGCACAATTCACAGTATTTTTTAGTTACTGTAATGTCAATTGTAATGTCCTGCATATTTTAAACTTCTGAAAACACAACTCTGAATTCTGTAAGATAAATTTTCAAATAAAGTGGCAAAAAATAATTATTAATATGATAGGCTTATGTAGTGTCTTGAAGCTAAACACCTTGGTCTTTCAAGAAACAAAAGATGAGTTCGTTCACCGGTCTATTCAATTTGCAAAAGTCTAGTCGAAGTAAATAATTATTTTTTGCCAATAATTCCAGTTACAGTGAAGAGCTTATAACAAATTAAATTATCAAGTGCAAAATTTCAGCTAAAAAGTCATATTTTCAAGATTCAAATAACAATGTTCAACTTCAAACTCCAAGAGCAAGCCTTACTCAATCCTGGGTTTAGCACCTGATTGGACTATTTTAATGGACACGTATGAAAAGCACTATAAAATCCCAGAGGATGTGGGTGTTTCGTCATCCAGACCGGACATTTTCCTTTTTTCTAGGGCTACGAAACGCATAGTCCTGGTAGAACTTACCGTACCGTGGGAAACTAATATACCTAAAGACCACGCGATGAAACAAAATAAGTATTACGACCTTCAAAACTAATTAACAAAAAATGGCTATGTAGTTAATTTATACGCTGTAGAAGTAGGAGCGAGAGGTATACCAGCAAAATCTCTCTATAACCTGCTTAAAGACCTTGGATTGTCCAGAAGTGCAGTAAGTTCTATACTAGAACGAGTATCTAAAGCTGCACTAGTAGGATCATATCGGATTTGGCTGGGCAGGGAGAGAAATACGAGTAGTGAAGGTGAATGTTGACGTACGTCAATATAAGGGGCCCCTTTTAAACCTACGCCCGAGTCACAAGTCTTGGGGTCTATTCGAGATTTCTCTCTCTGCCACACGATGGACCCGGCACCCGCACGGTGAATCCATGGAATGCTAAGAAGTTCGTCTCTCACCTAAGTAAGTTATTTAGAACGGTTAAAACTTACAATGTAAACAACAAAAAAAATACAAAAATACTAAACAACAACAAAGTACTAGTAAAAACGATCCTATGGAACAGAGATGTTTTTAGCCATACTGTTAAGTTCAGATCACACTGACTTAAGAAGTTTGGCGGTAGGCAATGCTTTCATTTGATTTCAATGACCTCCATTAAGACCTACAGACCTTTTTTTTAATAAAACAGTTCGTGAGCATGCAGGACTGTACCAATCTTAACTTAGGCAATTTCATAGCGTTTGAATTTCAAAGATTATAATAGACTACTAATATAAGTTACGGTGGTCTAATCGGGAGAACGGCGCCTGCCGATCCGGAGACCCCGGGTTCAAACCTCACACGCACCACTGTCTTTACGAAAGTCATGTGCGTAATGCCGCTAACTTAAAACGGTGAAGGAAAACATCGTGAGGAAACCGACATGTACCTAGAATCTTTCGAAGTCATGTGTCATCCACCAACCCGCACTGGGCCAGCGTGGTGGATTATGGCCTTAACTCTCTCCTTGCGAGAGAAGGCCCCGAGTCCCAGCAGTGGGAACGTTTAATGGGTTGTTGATGATGATGATGTTGATGAATAGACTACACCATTTCATTAAAATTAAATAAATTTCAAAGTTTCAAGTTTGGTGCAAAAAAATATTAGTTGGCTGACCTCGTGGATGGTAACTCTGCCTGCGAAGCCGAGGGTCGTGGGTTCGATTCCCACCCAGTGCAAATATTTGTGTGACGAATTCAAATATTTGAACTGTGTCCTGGGTGTTTGTATGTTTAATAAGTATGTATTTAAATCTATATAAGTATTATATCAGCTATCTGGCCGCTATAGTACAAGTTTTGCTTAGTTTGGGGTCAGATGGTGTTGTGTGTGAATTGTTCACCAATATTTATTTATATGCCTAAGTTAATTTGTAATCTGAATCTAAGTAATTCTTAATGTAGTAATTTAAAAGATTCTGGAATTTAATTGTATATTCACAAAGCTATTACATAACAGTTTCTGTAGCAAAGTTCATTATTGCATTGAGAGAAAATAAAGAGCTCTAGGGGTATTTTTTCGCATGAAAATACACTGGTGAAACGGCAGGTGAAATTACATTTTAATGTAGATTATGCGTCATACGATTGTTTTTTTTCTGTATTAAGTATAAGATAAACTTCATTTCCTATAGATTACATAAAGCAACATCCTAAGCTAAATTCGCGAACATTAATTATTTATTCTATCTTAATCGCAAACATCGTTACTTAAATTCATTATGATTAGATTATTGACATTATCACGTAATTATCCGATTGGAGTTCTCTAGTTCGATGTCACTAATTATTCTTTGTAACGTGTCAAAGATAAAAATTATCTTCAACACGTTTTGATTTGGACTCTCTTGACTTTTTTCGCGAGGTTGTTACCTCACTTTTAACTGAATACGGAATCATCAAAAACATATTTTAATTGGTCATTTTTTTTTAATTTTTTTTAAATAAAGAGTGACGAGACGAGCAGGTCATGTGCCTGATGGTAAGCAAAATGCCTGCCACATAACAGCACAGTAACACGCAGCTATTGGAACATAAAGAGTCCAAATCATTACCTAGCACTGCACTGCGCTCGTCACCCAGAGATCTAAGATGTTATATCTCTAAGCCCTGTAATTTCTCTGGAAACATTGCCCTTCAAACCGGAACACAGTAATGTTTGCACATTACTGCTTGGCGGTAGAATAATTGGCAAAGGTGTGGTACTTCCCCAGGCGGACTCTGCCAAGAGTCCTACCACTACAATTAAAATTCAAACGAAGTCAGGACGGAGTGCTAGTAGGATTGTATTTTTGCAGTGGTAGAATTAATTATCGAGTCCTTCTGAAGAGATATCACATTTTTTATAGATATTCTACCGCCAAGTATTAAAGAGCAAATACTATTATATGTTACTAGCTGACCCCGCAAACGTTGTTTTGCCTTAGTGAACAACCCTTGTCACTTAGGGGTATGAAAAATAGCTAGTAGCCGATTCTCATACCTACAGAATATGCATATAAAATTTGGTTAAAATCAGTAAAGCTGTTTCGGAGGAGTAAGGAAACAAACACTGTGACACGAGAATTTTATATATAAGATAAGAGCGCATACAAATTCAGGTTTAAAGTACAATATTTCTCCAACTGACGAGTGTAGTGCAGTGCTAGATAATGATTTGGACTCTTCCTGTTCCAATAGCTGCGTGTCAATGTGCTGTTATAGGCAGGCATGTTGCTTACCATCAGGCACATGTCCTGCTCGTATGCTCGTTTCGTCACTCTATATACTGTAAGAAAACTCGAAAGTTTGGATGTTTGTTGCTAAATCAAGTCGGAACGACTGAACGTATCAAGTTGAAATTTGGAACACAGTTAGATAATAGTCTAAATAGTACTTTTTTTTTCGAGAAATAAGGGTACGGAATCTGCTGTGATAAAGCCTCGGAACGCTGCTAATAATTTTATACATAGGTACTACATAAATTCTGACCCGTGCGCGCTTTGCTACGCCATCTATCGAAAATCGGTCGTACCAATTCAAATTTTGAACAATTTCGGTTACTTTAAGTTCTAATAACGCATAAAAAGATAGACACAGTCATGCTGTCACGCAACGAAAGTTCTTAAAAAGCAATATTTTTCCCGTTTTTGTTACACTTATCATTCATACTCCGTTCCTGTTGATAGTAGCGTAATGTTAAATAACCTTCCTCGATAAAGAGACCAACAGAGAAAGAATCTTTCAATTCGGACCAGTAGTTCCTAAGATCCTTGCGTTCAAACAAACAAACTCTTCAGCATTATAGTATTAATATTTATAGATGTTAATTGCACTGTCATGTCAGTCATGTCGAAATAACATAGCACTTATGACTGAAATTTCTAACGTAAATGGACTCATCTCGAATAGCATACATACATGTTATGGATTTTTTTTCTCGCAAATGCAAAATTTACTAAGAACTGGAACTGAACTGAAGATTTGAAACATATTTGTTAAACTCGTATAATGCTTGACAGTTTTCTGTACGATACTTAATAATTTTTATTATAATACAGTGAACTGAAAATTAAAACTTTGAAAATGCATACAATTTGTATGCCCTTTATTTTGTTTTAATTTTTTATTAATTGACGTGTAAATTGTTCATTTGTCAATAAAGAACTTTGACTTTGTCTGGTTCTTTTCTAAGTTCTACGCGGAAAAGGTCTCGGTCTGATACTAGTAAGTACATAAAAAATAATCTTGTAGTCACACCATAATTTGGCAATAACTCCTTCTCATCCTTCCTTTCATGTTTTCTATTGTAGATAGTTCAAACAGAAAGAGAGAGAGAGAGAATTCAAGTCAAACAAATTTTGTTCATCTGTTTTTCGTTCGGAATCGACCGTTAATAATGCGTCAGAGTAACAAATTTCTTTAACATTATTTGATACATAATACGCTGACGCCAAAAGTATTGCCACTGCTTAAAAGTTATGGAATGCCAACATTAAATTCAAACGGCACTCTCAATACAATACAATTACAATACGATACAACAGCACATTATGGGACCTGAAGTTTAAAACACGCTTCCCAAAATAATTATATCTGCCCCTAGTTTCGGCAGCTTCAAAAACAGATTTAAAGTGCTGGCTTATCGATCAAACTTTTTATAGTTACACCGAATTTTTAGAGAGTGATGGCAAAGTCCTATAAAAATGTATACAAACATTTGACATGGAACATATTATACTCGTATAACGCTTGACAGTTGTCTGTACAATATTTTTTAAAAAACAGTAAAGTAGTAATTTCAAACTTTGAAAATGTATACAATTATTTGGCTGCTCTTTCTTTTGTTTTTATTTTTTTATTAATTGACGTGTAAATTGTACATTTATGAATAAAGTACTTTGACTTTGGTATATTAAAAAACGGCAAAAACAAAGAATTTTTTTTTTTTTAATATTGATGGCCAATTCACACACTACACCATCTGACCCCAAACTAAGCAAAGCTTGTGTGATGGCGGCCAAATAGCTGATATAATACTTATATAGTTTTAAATACATACTTATTATACATAGAAACACCAAAACACAGTGCAAACATTTGAATTCATCACACAAATATTTGCACTGGGTGGGGATCGAACCCACGACCCTCGGCTTCGCAGGCAGAGCTACTACCAACTAAGCCACGAGGCCAGTCCTATTATTATTACTACCTAATTGATTTGACTCAGTGATTTCAAAAAAAAAAGTTGTCGGTTACTACGAGTATGTTAAAAAAATTCAACAGATTTTAAATACATACTTACATAAATATTTCAATACGCTTTTTTCGCATTTGACGAAGTAATACAATTACGTAATACTACATTTTTTTACGTAAATATATAATCCATGTTTCTTTTCATAATCATTATCTAACGAATTAAAGAGAACGAGTACATGATAATCATTTTCCTCTACTTATCATATAATTTGTTCTGAAAGGGAGTGGTATCTATGAGTTTTGTTTACACAAATTGAAGAAATTCGCGAACTGACGTACCTACCTAATTGATTTTTCTGGGGGTAATTAAATGATGATGTTAAAGATAGTGTTGGAAAATTGAGCTAACCACCATTATGGGATTTTTAGGTAGAAGCTAGGAAGAGAGAGAGTAATTTTAGCAGATATAAAAATCTTTACGCTGTTTTTAGGGTTCCGTAAAACGTAAAAACGGAACCCTTATAGATTCGTCATGTCTGTCTGTCTGTCTGTCCGTCCGTATGTCACAGCCACTTTTTGCCGAAATTATGAGAACTACACTATTAAAACTTGGTAAGTAGATGTATTCTGTGAACCCAATTAAGATTTGTGGACCCCATACCTGGAACTGAAACTCAATTTTTTTTATCAAGCCTACACGTGTGGTATGTTTATCGATAGGTGTTCAAAAATGATGTTGAGGTTTCTAATATAGTTTTTATCTACACTGAATAATTTGCGCGAGAGACACTTCCAAAGTGGTAAAATGTGTGTCTGCGGTGGAAAATTGATGTTTTTATGACGATAATTCAACTGGTCTCGTAAGAAATTAGATAAAACTACTGCAAAAAAGAATGAGATAGACAATACAGGAAAATAATACACAAATTATCTACAATAATGTGTCATCAATGCCTAGTCAATAATGTGTCTTAATAATCGTATTATTGTGTTCATTGGGGTCTTCCCAAAATGAACTAAAGAATATAGTAATACGATTATTAATTGACGTCATCAGTAAATTTGTGTTGTTACTAGTTATATGAGAAAGACAATACAGGAAAAGAATACTTCCACAAATAATATAATCTACAAATGATCAATGTGTTTTCCAATGAATACAGTAATACAATTATTAACGTCATCAGTAAAAATGTACAAAATAATATACGTACTTGCTGTTGGTAACATAGACAAAAAAAGATATCTTTGAAAGAACACCTAACTAGAATTCTAACGGCAAATGGGTGTAAGTAGAATCAGAATCAGATTTTTTTTATTGCGTAAACTGTGTACAAAGATGTTATACAGAAGAAATATACTTAGAAACAACAGTCTTACCCTTTGCGAGCGTGCAAAAATAAATCCTCTTTGGTATGTGGTTACAAAAACATTACATTACATTAAAGTTAAAGGCGCAGGAGGCCCTCACCAGTAAACATACAACTTCATACGGCGTGTGGGTTACAAAGTTAAATTAAAACATTTTAAAATTATAACGATTCGTCGTACACACGGTGCGCTTGCCGCCTAAAATTGAAAAGTCCTCTTTCAAAATGGCCGCCCCGCTACCATAGACACGACGCTTCGCTAGTGACGTCGAAAATTGTCACTTCTCGGTGTTACCATATTTGAGACGCGCCGACAAAGTTATTTCAACCTACCTATAATCTAAACAAAAATAAACAACAGAGAGTCAACAAATAATAAGTATTTAGAATTTAGGATTAACTTAAATGGCAATATCCGAGCGAAGCCGGAATGGGCCGCTAGTTTTTTATAAGTAGGTATTACAAATTTAAACAAGAGTATACAAACATTTAAAAATTACAATTAATTACTCGTAACTAAACTACTACTTACTCATTAACTTAACTTACTAATTATCTTAAATTGTGGAAAAGCCACCGAAAAGCTAGTCAACCTAAAGACACAAATTGTGGTGTTGAGATTTTAACATTATCATCAGGCTGAGGTGCCATTCAATTTTTCAATTAAAATTTACAATTTCCGTAGGTAAGTAGTACTAAAAATATTTTAAGATTTGCATTAGATATGAAATTGTTGTACCTATGTATATAAATTATTGTGTCTCATTGAAGTATTCTTGGAGTTTATAAAATGTTTTATTTATGAGCCAAGCTTTTAGTTTATGTTTGAATTGTGGTAATTTCAATGACTTTAAATTTGTTGGTAAATTATTATATATTTTGATGGCAGAGTAAAATGAACTTTTGTAGAATGTAGCATTATTGACTTGGCGGATACATACGTTTAATTTATGTTTCGTACGTAATGTATCTGCACGATTCGAAGACACATCAAAAAAATGACCTTCATTATTTTTCACAAATAAACAAATTTCTAAAATGTAAATCCCAGTTACCGTTAAGATATTATTTTTCTTAAATACATTTCTTAAACTAACAGTGTTTTGAAGGTTGAAGATGACACGAAAACATCTCTTCTGCAGCAGGAAGGTAGAATTTACATCAACTGAATTACCCCAAAATATAATACCATAACTCAAATGAGGATAAACATTTCCATAATAGGCTTTTGTAGCTATGGCTCTGGATGTAGCATTTTTAATAATTGATAATGTATAGCAATATTGTGAAATTTTTGAGTTAACTTTACGAATGTGTTCTTTCCAGTTCAGATTTGTATCAATTACCACTCCAAGAAAATTTGTATTGTTGACTACGTTAACTGTATTACTATTATTTACGATATTAAGCTGTAAGGATCTTTGTTTGTAATTTTTAAAGTGAATCAATTTCGTTTTACTAATATTGGTTTTTAAATTTATGTCATCCAACCACTTCACGATCTGGCTTAATATTTTATTTACTTCATTTTCAAAATCGTCATCAGATAGACCGTTTTTTGGAATGTATACAGTGGCATCATCAGCAAACATAACAGTTAGATGTTTTGTGACCAAAGGCAATTCTTTAATATATATTAGAAATAACAATGGACCTAATATACTGCCTTGTGGAACTCCCACTGTAATTTTTTTGAAGTTCGATAGAAACTGTTTCACTGTTTTAGTGTTTTTATCATAAACGTTTAAGGTTATTGCTTGGGTTCGATTTTCCAGATAAGAAGCAATAAGTTTGTGAGCCTGGCCTCGTATACCCACTTTCTCCAATTTGTTGAGTAATATTTTATGCTCGACGCAATCAAACGCTTTAGACATGTCTAAAAATAATGCAACTCCTGTTTTTTTTGCGTTAATGTCATCCCAAACCTGCTTTAACATTTTAAAAATTGCTAAAGAAGTACACTCTATTACTATGTATTGGTTCTGTCAAACGGTTTACTGCATGATATGGAAGTAGAAACCACTTGCTAAATATTTTAGTCTTTTAATCCAATTTTCTCCGAAAAAAACATTAAAATTAAACACATATTACACCAATTAATATCTAATAATAATAATCAAATATTTAAAATTAAACTTAGACTCTCCAAATTTCATATTTTTTCGGAAATCTACGATAACGTCGTCCAGATGTACATAGTTTTGTTACTTTTTTTGATATTTCAAAAAAAACACTACACCCATTAAAATAAACTTTATAAGTATTGGACAATCTCTAAACTATCGCCTACTAAACAAAAACGTAGTATGTAATTATTTCATCCTAGCTAGTGAAATTAATTTGATGACTACCAAAAAGATTTCTTTTGGCACGTTAAGGATTTTTATACATACGGATTACGATTACATCAATCTGCGTTTTGGATGAAGCTTTTGTTGGCAGATTATCGATCTAAGCGATTTTATGCCTATATATTTTTTATTTTAGTATCTTAAGATACTTTTTTATGAAGGAACTTATGGCAGTTAGTCTTAAATAATCTCTACTGGCTACAGAAGTTATTGAGCTAGCGCTTCTTCGCTAGATACTCTAAAGGCAGGTACGAGGTACCGTAATCTAAAAAAAAGATACATTTATATATTTTTTTTACTTTTATAGGTTTACAATTGACCGCCATCTTGGCTGATGTTAAACGATGATGCGGTCTACGATGGAGCGTGTTTACCTAAAAAAAACCGATTCACTCTCGATTTGAACACACAAAGATTGTAACCATCGGGGAAAACCCACTCAGGCAACGTATTCCACAGCCTAGACGTTCTTATCACAAAATTACAGTCAAATCTCTTCGTTCGTGTCTTAGGAACATTAACCATGAAACGATGTCGCTTTTTCAAGCTACGAGCATTCCGAAAAAAGGACAAGGTGGTATTAGATCATGCAAATCAGTTGCACACTCTCCGAAGTGTTTCCGATAATTGACTCAGTTACCTGCTAATCCTACCAATATTATGGATGTGAAAGTTTGTAGCTATGTTTGAATGTGTGTTACTCTTTCAACTACTACTGAAGGGATCGTGATGAAATTTAGTGCATGACAGATAATAAATAGCCTGACGTAACACGGGCAAATTTTTATCCCGAAAAAATAACAGCATCGTGAACTACGCAAGCGAAACTGTGTTATTTATATATTAAGTCAAATTTATGTCGTTTCACAAACTCGTTTAGCAACTGATAGCTCAAATCAAGAGGCTTTATTAAATCAACGAGAAATCCGTAGGAAATAGCTAGTAACTTATAAACTTCATCATAGTCAAAGCTATCATGTCCAGGGTTATGTAGAAATAAAACACAGACTTAGAAAGAGATCATTGCAAACAATTTTTACTAAAGGACCAACTCCGAATTACAAAAATTGTGAAGAATAAAATATAAAATGATGCTATGGAAGCGTATTTGAGTGTGCAGCTGATCTGCATAATTTAAAACCACATAAGTAACCTTTTTTTTAAATCTGACTGCTTGTAGCTCGAAAAAGCGACGTCGTTTCATGGTTAACTTTCCAAAGACTCGAGGTGACAAACAAAGGGAGGAAACAAAGAGGTGTGACTCGACGTTTGTAATAAGAACACCTTAACCGTGGAATACCTTGCTTGGTATTTCTTGATAAATAGGTAAAATTTTAATATATTTCAGTCGACAGTGACTCTGTTTTTCCTAGGTAAGCACGCACGCTCAGCGCTTTTTCGTAGGCCGCATAATATCAGGCGAGATCACGGTATATTCTGTCATCCTACTTCCTACAAATATTGTATAAAGTCAATTGTTTTAAAGACGAAAGTTTGTTGTTCAATCACGTTGGGATGCCCGAAAGGATAAAGTTGATATTTGGAATACAAATATAGATTATAATCTTGAATAACACATACATTTATCGCGGGAAAATAACGGGAACTACTCAAAATTGCGTTGCGCTGCAAGTCAATAATAAAATAATGCTAGTTTTATTCTAGATAGTTTAATGGGTATAAATATAATATATATACGCATGCACAGCTAAAAACACCCATAGTGGTCTTAAATCTGAACACACTAGCTAGCACTAAAACATAATTGCTAGACGGAAGCAATTTCGCAATAGGCGATTTCACCCCCTATTTCATGTATTGTTTTTTGGCCAAAAAAATACCTATTATGACAGGATTTCTTTATAAAAATCCAGTCACATATTGAATGCACTTTACGCAAACTTTAGTTGGCCTTTTTTACCGTATTGGTATCGATATGCAACAGGTTGTTTTGCCCTCTTTCAAAGTAAATTTATTTTAAGCTGTGTTCGTAGTTTAAACAACGATTTCATATATGAGCGCAATGGGTTGTAATAATTTTATATGTGAGAATAGAGTGGACATTCCCGGTATAAAAAGACTGTCCAGTAGGAGTTTTTAACTACGCTACGTAAAAAGAAAATTTGTTTTTTTTATTTTTTATTTGTGACTTCGTGTCTTCTTGGCTACCTACTACTGTACTGCTTTTGTTCGTCTTGTATTAAGTACGTATAGCGATTCTTTAATTTTATTTTTTAATTTGATCGTATCTTTTGTAAATGAACCAAGTTAGGTAAAAATTAAGATCAGCGCCACCTAGCGACAAAATTTAGTTTATTTTAATTCCGTAGAATTTTGATTCACGTTCTTACTCAATTTGCAAGCACACTCAGGGGGTATATGTGAATAATGAACAATTAATAATAAACTGACAGTATTAGCGGATGCAATAATATGTGATAAACATTTATGAGTGGACTAAACATTATCTTACACTACGTGCAAAAATAGGAAACTCCGATTATGTCATCTACTGTATCGATGATTTCAGCTACAGCCGAGTAAGTCGTGTTAGCACGTGATTTTTATACCTACTACGATAGTATAATAAGATAATCCTAACACATCCACGAAATAATTTACAACCGTTTAATTGTTTTTTTCTCTTATCAATAGCAACACTTATACACATGTCACATGTTAGCTTTCTAGCCTACACAAAAATGCTAATGTAATTATCATTACTAGACTCAACACTATGTTTTGTTCTTTTGCGTAGGTAGGTACTCGTATTCAAGTGGTTATCCGTTTATAAACGAGGTAAAAAGTAGTTCCGAAATTTTTTAATAGATGGCGACTATCTGACACAAAATAAGATACTTGCTGCATTTTTACTGGTCTGGCTTTGTAAATTGTAAAATAATGAAATGATTAAATACTGGCAGCGAGATTGTAGCACTCAAAAGCAATTTAGTACGTTTGTTTGGAAAAATATTATTTTCTTTTGAAAACAGCTTGTACCAAAAAAAAGAGGCTTACTTCCCACCGACTTCAAAGTTTGTTCTCAGAATTATGTAATAAAGAAGGCTGCAGATAACGATGTATTTGAACACCAAAGTTTATCAGATGAGTTAAAATAGTTTGATATATGTGATTTTTTTTTTTTCAAATGATCTTGATACATTAATATTTTTTGAAAAAGTAACGTGTTTCATTTTTTACACTTTAACTTTATTTTACGACGTATCAAGCTCAAAGTATAAAAAAGATTTATTACAATCCCTTAAAAAATGTCTCATGAGAAACAATTATCAAAATGTCACAAAAAAAAATTGTGTCTTTAAATAATCCGGCCCACTAAATTGAATAATGATGGCATTGTCTTAAAAAAATCCGAAAATTAAAATCCATAGAGTGAAACACGCGGGCAGGTGAGCGCGGGCCGTGTTTGCGAGGCGGGTCACTCTGGCGCACCCAACTGTAAACCTTTTGAGTCCAGCCAGCCGAGCCACCCTCCCCCCCTCTGCTACCCTGCCCCGGTATCGCCCCTGTATATTATAAAGTCTATAGAATGCGAGTGCGGACACCGTGCCGCTCGAATACGTCGCCTAATGAAAAATTGATCTTTTTTATTCGCGTCGGCCGCTAACGTCATAAATACTCAATCGGTACATATGTTCAGGCGCTTGATTGAAATGAAAATGGACTCTTTGAAAACAGAAAAAAACAATGTAATATGGGCCGACCGACGGCGACGGTTTGTTTCTAGACAACTAAGATGTTGAGAAAACGATGTTTTTTTATATCTCTGCCCTTATCCGGCTATTCATATCATCTCTATTAGATATTTATTTTAAACTCGAATTTCAGTTTCATAAACTGAACTAGTTTCTTCATACGAATCATTTAATTTCTATATTTAATCAATGTTAAAATATTTCCGATTATGATCATGATTTTCTTCAACAGTACCTACTATTTGAATTCAGGATGTAATTATGTTTCTAAAACTATTCTTGGATAGTGATTTGTCGCTAATCATGTGTGAAAAACATTGGCTGTTTATGTTAATCATTGCAGTGGTAGGACTCTTAGCAGAGTCCGCCTGGGGAAGTACCACACCTTTGCCAGTTATTCTACCGCCAAGCAGTAATGTGCAAACATTACTGTGTTCCGGTTTGAAGGGAAATGTTTCCAGAGAAATCACAGGGCTTAGAGATATAACATCTTAGATCTCTGGGTGACGAGCGCAGTGCAGTGCTAGGTAATGATTTGGACTCTTCAAATTCCAATAGCTGCTTGTCACTGTGCTGTTATGTAGCAGGCATACTGCTTACCATCAGGTGCATGTCCTGCTCGTCTCGTAACAGTTTACTAAAAAATACATCAGTAAGCGACAACCTCAAATAGTCAAGTAGATACAATAGATTCAGTTTTAAATTGTATATAAATCAGCTAAGTGCATTATTTCCAACTATATGTATAAGTATAGTTCTCCTCACAATATTTCTCCACGATTTGTTAGCAATTGGTGGTGGTGGTGGTGGACAATTCACACACAACACTATCTGACCCCAAACTAAGCAAAGCTTGTAATATGGTGGCCAAATAGCTGATATAACACTTATATAGTTGTAAATACATACTTATTATTGTACATAGAAACACCCAGACACAGTGCAAACATTTGAATTCATCACACAAATATTTGCACTGGGTAGGAATCGAACCCACGACCCTTGGCTTCGCAGGCAGAGTTACTACCCACAAAGCAAATCTTTGTACTAACCTCAAAGGGAGTAAAATGTACTCAATGTTGTTAAATTTAAAGCTTAAACTTCATGAACGGAAAACATTCGATTTCCTGCAACTAAAACCATCGAAACATCTTCAATTATCCTAACATACACACTATTTAACTGATGTTTTATCTTTAAAGACACGTCCGGCCCGATAATTTATATTGTATCTAACACATGATGAATAATACTTGTTAGTTTTTCCTGTAAGGATAATTGAGAGTACATATACACTTGTAGAAATCTTGATAAGCCGATACGATAATTAATATCTCGTATCTATACTTGAGCGTTTCTTTTATTGCCGTAACCCTAAATGTAAATAACGATATCGATGATAAAAATGAGGAGGAAAAAACGACTAACATTCGAATCATTCGTATCCCAAATAGCAATGATACGGTTGTACGCAAATTTACGATATTTAATATACATCAGTGAATTAACTGACATAAACAAATATGATAAATGTATCCAAGGTGTTTTCCTGTTTTCGGGTACGTAAAATGCTAGTGAATATTTTATACGAATTTATCACTGAACCAAATTTTGTGATCATTCATCTTCATTTGTTTCCGAAGCCCGTAGTTTTGCTATCCCGCACGTATATTGATCGAAACAGCTCTTTTTAATCCTCGCATAAAATAAGGCTGTTCAAAATTGCATTGTTCCGAGTACCGCGTTCCCATACTCCGTGTTTTTGTGTAAAGCTTTTTTCCAACGCGACTGCACAGTGGACCAAAATTCGAAGCAGAGGAGCGCTATACGGTAATGGGATTATAGTGAAATACTGTGTGGTGTCGATCGAGAGAAACAAGCGACTAATGAAGTTATTAATCCGATTTTATACGGCTTTCGATGTTCGCGCTCACGATTTTTTGTTTTTTGTCGATCGGAGAGATGAATTTGTCAGCAATATCGATTATGCGATGCGTTTACGGTGTTCTGCATTTATCTTTTTTGTTGTTTTCAGGATTCCGGTATTGATAGGCAGTCAGTCCGGCTGCCTTCGAGGAACGATGAATCTGGGACAGCCACACCCATTATAGGTAATTGCGCACACACATACGTAGCCTACTTTTTTATAACACCTTTACTAAACTACCTACTCCGGGCTTACCTACTTTCCCATGAAGAGAATCAGCGCCATAATTTTATTCATCACGCTGCCCCAGTACGAGTTGGCGTATGACAGAGGTCATCGAAAGACGTTTTTCTTTGGAACATACCGATTTCCTCACTATGTTTTCCTTCACCGTTAAAGCAATTAATTAAATAATCGGACGTTCTCGCCACCATCTCACTACGGCTAGTTGTGCAACGCTAATTACACATTCAGATTATTTTTTAAATAATGATATTGCTAATGTGGAGACATTACTTCTCATGCCTTTCCTCCTTCCAGTTTCATTAGTATACTAATTACTAATTAGTTACGAATAATAGCGATCAGTTCATAAAACAATATATGAGGCAAGGCATGTTTAGCAATAAAGTAAGGAATGGTTTCGGCAATGCAACCTGGCTTGCCAAAAATGTTTTGCCTCTTCAACCAGTTACGTTACGTTTATGCTTTAAGATAATGGTTTCAGTAACCAATATGTTTGTTTTTCAGAGAGAAGTAGCCCCCTGCCAGCATACAATAACATGAACGGGAACTATAGAAATGGAGATGCCAAGTCACTAAGTAAGTTTAGTGCTTTTATCATTTTAAATAACGTTAATAGGCATCCAAAGCCTACTCTTGTATTGTCAATAGTTACAATGGTATTGTATACTTATATAAGCACCGCGTTTATTTTATTACAAGGCCATCGTAAAAAATCTGCTACAATTTATTCTTAGCTCGAACATTCAGGTTATTCCTCGGACGTTTCTTTTGTTGAAAGCCGTCAGTGCCATATTCCGCTACCGACTTCAAAACGACTCATACAAGACTTCCCATGATTGACGAGATGGCTTACAATTCATTTACTGAAGAAAACAAAGACTTAACAAATGTTTTGTTTTGGACAAAGACTTCGTTAAAGTGTGACGAGTCTAGTTTGGTAGTATTTTCAAGCGACTCACCCTCGATAGTTTTGTTTTTGTTTAGATTCGTTCTAGTTTAATCTTCTAAATAATGATTTACTGTTTGTAAAGTGATATTCTCGTCGAGTTGATGCCTAACTACGTGAATACAATTACTAGGAGTGACTGGTTAGTACAAGTGTTATTTTTTATTTCTAACAGGCAGCTATCGGCTGTACATTCCTTACAATGATGCACGAGGAGGGACCACTCCTCGAAAGAGGTCTGTGGCGACGATGGATGCACAGTCCATACGATCAGTAGAGACCCATGCACCGCCGCCAACGAGCCCAGAAGACAATAAAAAGCTTACAACGTAAGTGTTTTACCTACATAATATGGTACATATCCTACCTAATCAGATTGTTGATTCTTATTAGTGATTTTGCTTGTCCTGGCATGAAAAGAAAATCAGATACAATTTCATTCTTCTTAAATTGCAAATCACCTGTAAGATATAGAATCTGAAAAAGCGAGGTAACTGTTAAAGTTTTAGTTTAAAACAAACTGTGTTCTCAACTAAAGAAAATTTGAATTAAGTATGAAAATGTTAAACTTAGATAAAGTTACACGAATATTTTGAGCTAAACTGTTTCATTGATTTCTTACAAACTCCTGACACCAAATTCGATTTTTAACTGTTAAAGTACCATCAACTAATAAATTAAAAGCGTTTGTACTAGTGAATCGAATTTAGTGTAAGTCAAAATGACAAGTAATACTATTTGAGTCATTAAATCATTTCTACCAAGCGACTTTTTGATAAAAAAAATACAAGGTAAAAAAGGTCATACACAATAGGTATTATGTAATTATAAATGATAACGTTACTTAAAGAGATCAGATACGAATTTATGTAAATTGTACAATGTACATATGTATGTAAATGATTTGAATTAAAATAAAGTAAGATTTCATGTTTTTCTTTATTTTGGTTCCAAAATAAATAAATCTCTTTTTTTTAATTTTGCTCTGAGCATACATTAAACTAAAACTACGGAACTACTTTCAACGAAATCATCAGTGGACCATCTGCTCAATGTCCCTACGTCTTTTCATAAACAAAACATCTTTCATAACTTTCAGAAATATTTTGTTAGTTATATTATTACTTTTACAGTTTCTCAGTTTGAAATCATATACCAAACGTTATACAACACAATCTAAGGGATTTTTAACCACGTCCCGACATTTCGGTCATCTTACAACGGGCGTGGTCATGAGAAGACGCACGTTTTCTCGTAATTAAAAATAATTTAGAATATTATGAAATTCTGTTTATTGTGCTCAATATCTTTTAAATTTTATTTGTATTTTGTTTTCAGTGAATATCTAACACTAGTAATGAGTTCGATATACGCCGTGCTACTTGTCACTCTTGGATTAATCATCTACACCGGAGATTCTTTCATTGGATCATCAATATCGCATGTAAGGAATTAAAGAAATCTTTTATATATTAGTTCGTTTATATTCACTGGTTTTTCTAATAGTAGAAATCTTAAGAAAAAGGAGTACTACACCTTCGGTAGTTATTTTACAGCCAATCAGTAATGTGCAAACATAACTGTGATCATTAATATACCTTATCATGTTTTATCATTACAGATATACTCAATATGTCTATGTGGAATGGGATTTCTGTATATCATTTTCTTAATATTCGACATAAATAAATATAAATCGGTAGCATTAAAGAATCAAAGAATACGAAGCTTGCATGAAGAAAAGGTTACGGAATATTTCAGGAAACAAGAAGTAAGTAATTTATTAACATTACTGCATATTTTCAACTTGTTTAGACATATTAATGGTTTATTAATTAATTATAAATAATGTATTTTCTTACTATTAACGCAACAACTTAGTACTTATTATGGAGCACGAATTTATTCAAGCTATTCTTCAAATTGCGAGAGAATAATTGTATTGGTTCAAGTAAACTTCCTACGTTATGATTTATCGGTACAATATTATAGTACTGTGGTGATGTGTCAACCAGCACAAGAGACTTATTGTAACTTCACTGAGTATAGAGAAACATTTAGTTTGAGATAATATTTATTTATTTTAGGAATTATAATAATATAGGTGCATAGGCCCGTGGCGAAAATGGATGGGTCGTTTGAACCACCAGGAGACATACATATGTAGAAAGAAAGAAGGGTATAAAATAATAAGATTCAGCCAGATGTACACTTGTAAGCTGTCCATCTGAGTGCAGGTGAAGAGAGAGATCTTTTCCCCGTGTCGCATGATTTTTGTACGGCGTTGCGGAATAATGGATTAGAAGAGGTATTTAAACTGTATGGAATCGATGCCGTACACAAAGAAAGGACCAAATTTAACCAGAAAATTGGTGGAAAATCAAAAATAAATCTGACATTAAAAATTGTTAAAAAAAATTTTTTTACAGTTTCTTGTATAACAACAACAACCATCCAACCAACGTTGTTACCAACCAAGGTGACCGTGATATCTGATATGAATAATGTTATAGATATTTTTTTTCACGGCGCTTATATCATAATAACTAAATAAGTACGTGATGAAGAGACATCGTCTTAGCTTTACGTAACTAAGAGGTGAATCACAATTTCACAATCCTTATAGAACGAAAATATGTTTCAGGAAGAGTATAATGCCAGTAACGGAACGACACCCGTCAGCCAAACTCCCGATTTATACAGACCACAAGGAATCCCTCCTCCTGTCATGATACCATTGAAGCACGAGTACTGCTTCAGCCATGGGAGACATTCCGGAAGTTTCTACCTTAAGTTGGGAGCAGCAGGTTTGTGTTTTAAAAACTAAATTATCATCGATGCATTCAATCGATCGAATCGATGTTACTTCCCAGCAATCATTGTATTATTTGCATTAAAATTAATAAAAAAATTGTAGTCGATACTTTTTCATACAATATCTTATAGCCCCAAACTCAGCAAAGCTTGTTTTATGGTGTTCAGGAAGCTGATACAAACACATAATATCATTTCAAATACGTAGTTACATATGATACAGATAGAAACTCCCAGAACAAAGATCTGTATTCATCACGCAAATATTTGTCCTGGGTTCCACGACCTATGTTACAGCTCAGTCAGTAAATAGACTTGCTTCCAACAGATCCACAATGACTGAACCTTGTAAATTTCATTAATCTAAGAAACATCTCAAACGATTTAAATGAAAGTTTATTGAGAGATTTAAAAAATATTTTTATTTTTACTACATGCAAACCGAGCAAAGATCGACCCACTCAGGAACTCAGGTATACAAAAATAAAAACATTAAACAAAACAGAAACCCAGTAATTACTGCTGTCGAATTCAATAACACCCAAAACAGGATCGATACTGCAGTTGCAGTTTATATTTAACACTTTGACAACAATCGATACACACATTTCTAGATGGAAGAATAAGAATACCTTTAAATCTAGTAGACATTTCTTCGTGTAGGGACAATTATTAACAAATTAATAATCGACAGGGTTTGCCATCGGTCACCTGGTGCATTCAGTTCTTCTTATTGCTGTGCAAGTGGGTTTCATGGTCGACGGTGACGTTGACAACGCGGAATGCCTTGACATTCTGCAGATTGTTCTGGACGTCATGTTCCCTTGCTACTGCTTCCTGCAACTTTACTTCATCTTCAAGTACTCCAACGTTATCATACTCCGGGCACAGGTAAAAACAATAACATGTAGTTAATATAGTAACATTATAGTTTTGAAGCTTTCGTGATTTGAACTCATATTGTAAACGTATCACATTAATTTCTTAATCATAATCTAAATTTTGTATTTTTTATTTACCTCAACGTTTCGGCAGTGTTACAACAGCTATGTTCAAGTGAAGAATCAAACGTAGCGGCGAGGTAATTAAATAATAATTTAGATGGTGATGAATTCCTTTGTTAACATGATTATTGGAAACATTTGTGTTCCAGTTTGAAGGTCAATGTTTCCAGAGAAATTACAGGGCTTACTGATATAATATCTTAGATCTCTGGGTGACGAGCGCAGTGCAATGCTACGTAATGATTTGGACTCTTTTGTGTTCCAATAGCTGCGTGTCACTATGATGTTAGGGGCATGTTGCTTACCATCAGGCACATGGCCTGCTCGTCGTAACTCTATACTATAAAAAAAAAGTCTAGAAACCGTCAAAGAAAATGTTGATTGCGCCCAACACAGCATTGTTTTATGTGCTTATTCACAGGTGTTATGTAAGCACATAACACGTTATAAGCATGTGTTTTTTGGGTTTTTATAAAATAATGTAGGTCTTAAAATACATGTCGGTTTGCAATTTCTGTGAGTGAATTACATTTTTATTTATACATCCTCACTGTACTCCATCTATTATTTTACTCGTTAACTATGTATCCTTTTTTAAATATGAGCTAGAGTAGAAGGCAGAAAAGAAGGCAGAAGGGAATAGTAGGAAGAAAATGTTTTTCATGGTTTTCAGTATCTAGTTAATAGATTAATTTCGAGAGCTCTTCAGTTTTAACTTTATATCCAGGGTATATCAGAAGCGATGTGTGAAACGTTTTACTTTTTTCAGGGCCTAGCTCATTTCGCATTCATGCACATGATTGGCAGTAGTCTCTGCTTCTGGATATCCGCCATTGTTCGTGAGACGATTCTGGCCCTCAGGATATACGCCAACTCTGTATATGGCAACGGAGAGTACGGGAGGAACGCGACGAGGAACCTTGACGTTTCTGACTATCACGGTGAGACCTATTTTCCTATCCTGCTACTGTTACTAATATTATAAATGGAAAGTTTGGATGTTTAGATGTTTGTGGCTAAATCACGTCGGAATTATTTTAACGGGTCGGGTTGAAATGTGGAAAACAGATAGTTTGTTTTTTGGAATAACACGCTACTTTTCATACCGGGAATATATCAGGAACAGGAACTACGCAGGCGAAACCGCAGGAGGCTGCGAGTATGTTTTGCTGTTTTTTTTTACTCGACTCTTTTTGATAGCGTTAGCTTTTGTATACTTTACGCATAATCAAGTCAATTTTCATTTCAACTGCTGGAACTCGGGGCCATCTTTTGCAAAAAGCGAGAGTCAAGGTCATAAACTGACACGTAGGCTATGCGCGGGAGGACGATGACACGTATCCTCTAAATACATTTTATAACACATTTGCTCATAAAGGGTCTCCTATTGCACCAATTTCTGTATCGTAATGTAATGAGATACGTAGGTACTTGTGCGGTAATGTATAATGTAAAACGCACGGTTTCAAAATGCTCCGTCTAAAACAACGGTACTTTTTTAAATCTTACTAAAGAGTTTTTATGTCAGAAAAGTGGTCAACATTTTATGAATAAAATTAGCTTTGAGAGGTACAATATAATAAAGAATTATTTAATTCGTTAATTTAATTAATTTTGACCATCTAATACAACAATTTATCTGTAACAAAACACAAAAATATTAATTTACTTTATTACTGCAACTGGCATACTGGCTGGTTCTGTGCCGTTGCTTAAAAAAAAAAGTCGCCGATGCGCGCGCATTGCTAATCTGTGTACAAGTAAATATAACTCCGCGCCCTTTCTTAATTTATTTTTCGCTGTATCGTTTTTATTTGAAAATATAGTCGTCAGAGTCAGAGTTTTATTTATTTCCTCGCAAATATGTTATAAAACGTCGTATGACATACGTGCGCTTTGTTATAGTTGTGCGAGTTATAGTGCGCATCATTCTGAAATGTCGCTGGTGCGAATGTGATTCGAACTGCGGATTGGTATTTGCTATTCTCCCGACAAGACCAGTCGTAACTTAATAGCTAATACATAATATGTTATTTTATAGTTAGGTGTAGGCTATAGTGGTAGGACTCTGTTCAGGGTCCGCCTGGGGAAGTACCACACCTTTGCCAGTTATTCTACCGCCAAGCGCTAATGTGCAAACATTGCAGTGTTCCGGTTTAAAAGGCAATGTATCCAGAGAAATTACTAATTAGATAATAATATATGTATCTTACATATATTATCTAATTAGTAATTTCCCTGGGCGCAGTGCAGTGCTAAGTAATGATTTGGATTCTTCATGTTCCAATAGCTTACCATCAGGCACACGACCTGCTCGTTTCATCACTCTATACCATAAAAAAGTGTGTGACAGCGCACGTAGGTACTCCCGAAAGACCTGCTTGAACAAAGTTGCAGATACAGCTAATTTTGAATTGGTTACTAATTTTGCTTGTTTCTTTATATTTCAGCCAAAAACCTTAATTCAAGGTTCATCGATATCAGCAACCTCTACAATGAGAAATGCATCGGATCAAAAGCCATCAACAATATCGTGGAGAACTTCTCACCGTACCTTTACCCCTTCAGCGTTGAATTCAACATTCTTATCGGTAAGCAGTACTCTTCACAAACATTTCAAAACATATCTTTGCTCACAAAATGTATTTTTTACGCTCTCTGAGTGGTTTTCCGACGTAAAACCGGTATGAAGGAATTTTCGAAACGACAGCTCCTCGTCTCGGGAGGTACTAGAGCCTGGCACATACCATTGTCGAAAGTTGAGTCCGCTAAATAGTAACAAGATAAATAATTAAAAAAGTCTTCAAAATTACCAGTTACACGTTAGCATATAATAAATAATAATTATACTCGTACATTAGGTACTACATCCGCAATCTCCCTACTTAGTTTGTGATCCCTACGTACTTATATATCCTCATTACAATGATGTACAATATCAACATTGTTCGTATATAAAACCGGTAGCAGAATATTACAACATTTCTTGTTTCTTGTTTAGCTAAAGAAATAAATAAATAAATAAATATTGGTGGACAATTCACACACAACACCATTTGACCCCAAACTAAGCAAAGCTTGTGTGATGGCGGCCAGATAGCTGATATAATACTTGTATAGTTTTTAAATACATACTTATTATACATAGAAATACCCAGACACAGTGCAAACATTTGAATTAATCACACAAATGTTTGCACTGGGTGGGAATCGAACCCACAACCCTCGGCTTCGCAAGCAGAGCTACTACCATCTAAGCCACGAGGCCAGTCGAATCAGTTAACCATTGTTTTAATTTTGTAGTTGTTAATCCAATCAAGTATTTGTTCAAAGTGGCAGCAAAAGCCAACCATTCCATAATATTTTGCAAATTTGACTTTGTATTAACCTAAGATGAAGTAAACTTATATCTTATATTTTTATAGGCTTAGTTGGTAGTGAGTCAGCCGTAGGTCGTGGGTTTGATTTCAATCTTAAATGGATCGGATTGATACATTAATGTTTGGAATACGCTCAAGCTACTTTTTATCACGGAAAATTAACGGGAACGAGAAATACGCGAGTAATACCGCGGGACTCTGCTAGTTATTACACATATAATCATAATCATTTATTCATAACGGTGGTTACATGTCAAAAAATTAAAAATATATAAAATTAAAACATAAGGTGCCGCAGAAACAAATAAATTTCTACATAATATAATAATAATTCGGGAAAGTAAATTCAGGAAAGTAAATTCAACACAAAATAAATAAAAACGTATTATATATAGATTATAACATGTCACAAATTATACAACTAAAAATTGTAATAAAAATGAAATAATAATTAGATCCTTATCTAACTTTTGCATTGAATAAAGTCATTATAGCTGTAGAACGTCTGCTCAATAAGCCAACGCTTGAGCCTCGACTTGAAACTGCCAATAGATGGCGCTGAAGTTATTTCTTTGGGCAGCTCGTTATAGACAGTCGGACCCATGACATGCGTCGACCGGGCCGATTTCTATATATTAATAAGTGTTATATCAGCTCCCATAGTTCAAGTGTTACTTAGTTTGAACTATAATTAGTGTTGTGTGTTGTGTGATGTAGTGTTATATGAATGTCCACCGCTTTGTTTATTTCATTTTTAGGGTTCCGTAAAACGTAAAAACAGAACCCTTATAGATTCGTCATGTCTGTCTGTCTGTCTGTCTGTCTGTCTGTCTGTCTGTCTGTCTGTCCGTCCGTATGTCACAGCCACTTTCTGCCGAAACTATGAGAACTACACTATTGAAACTTTGTAAGTAGATGTATTCTGTGAACCGCATTAAGACTTTTTCAAAAAAAAATAAAAAAAAATATATTAGGGTTGCCCCCATACTGAGATCTGAAACTAAAAATTTTTTTTTCATCAAACCTACACGTGTGGGGTGTCTATCGATAGGTCTTCAAAAATGATGTTGAGGTTTCTAATATAATTTTTGTCTATACTGAATAATTTGCGCGAGAGACACTTCCAAAGTGGTAAAATGTGTGTCCCGCCCCCCCCCCCCTCTAACTTCTAAAGTAAGAGAATGAAAAAACTAAAAAAATATATGGTGTACATTACTATGCAAACTACCAACGAAAATTAGTTTGAACTCGATCTGATGAGTAGTTTTTTTTAGTACGTCATAAATACGCTACTATTAAAACTTCGATCAAAGTTACAACGAACTACAAGAACTATTTGTACTATGTATACTATGTTACTTGCTGCAACGGAACCCTTCATGGGCGAGTCCAACTCGCATTTGACCACTTTTATTTTGTATATTAAAGTGTTGGTATTCGTTTCCAGTCGCTGTTTACTACATAATCTGGAGCAACATCGGTAACTGCCACGCGGAAGACAACAACTCTGACGACAATTCCTTTGACAATCACACAATTTGCCAGTAAGATTTTATACTCTGTTATTTTTATTAAATAAAACACCCTTACTAACGAAGTCAAGCAAGTTGATTCACGTTATGAGACCAGACGTATGAAACATACTTCCTGAAAGAGTCAGCACAGTCCATGTTTAGGTAGCTTTAAAAAAGACTCAAGCGCTAACTTTTCGAATAGTCACTTTTTTTCTACAAATAGGTATAGTTTGCGTTTGTTCGCATTTCGCCTGATGTTAAGCAACGATGCAGTCTACTACGGAGTGCGCTTAACCTAAAAGAAACCAACTCAGTCACAATATAAATATATAGAAATTATATCCATCAGATAATTATCACACAGATAACGCATTCCGCAGTTTAGGACACATTCTTACGAAAATGGACTCAAGCTTCTTAGTTCAAATCCTTGGAACGGCAACAAAGCAAAGATGTTATAGCGAGGTTCGAGCAGTTCTATTAAAAGGGGATGGTGATGTTAGATCATGCAGATCAGCTGCACACTCTTCAAATGTATCCGTTAAAATCATCTAAAAAGTCCTGACATATTTTTTTTCACAGAATTCCTACTGCAAATGAAGATAATGACTTTACCAGTAACATCGTGATCCACGCAGACTGCCACGCTTCCAACAGAGGCCTCTTCGCCGGCATCATGCTGACTGTAGTCGTCGTGGGCATGCTCATCCTTGGATTCGTATTCAGCAGCGCGGGAGAGTAAGACTCTTGTACTTTTGTAGATATAGCATTAAACGTGTAGAACCACTGAATAAGAACCACTTACAGTCCTACCTACTAATATTATAATTGTGAAAGTTTGGATGTTTGTTGCTCAACAACGGCGGAACATTTGAACGGATCGGACTGAAATTTGAAACACAGATAGATTATAGTCTGGAATAACATCGGGAACGGGAACTGCACGGGTAAAACTGCGGAACGCTGCTTGTAGATGATAAACCCACTTTAAAATCTGTGAAACTCTACTTTGTGGTTATTGAAAGTCCACCTAACGTTAGGTTTTAGTGCACTTGGCGGTAGTCTTCTTCATGGTAAATTTAAGTCTACTTGATTGTAACCACTTACGATCAAAAGTAAATCCACTTTATAGGAAATATACTCCACTTAAAGATAACCGTTTACAAGCGTTAAAGAAGTCGGTTAACAAAGTGCACTGAACTGACTATGGCTTTATTATCATAATCAGCCTATACTCGATGCCATTGCTGGACATTATCCTTACCTTTATTCTGCCACTCAATCCAATGATCGGTTTTACTTTCCCAACCGGCACCTACTGCTTTTCTTAAATCGTCCCTCCATCTAGTGAAAACGACCTATGAATACTTCGTTGACCGATTTTGCAGCACGCTGTAACTGATCTAGAGCAATGATAGACTAGAAGGCACCAAGATTTTAACCATTAGGAAAAAAGACCCAGGCAACGTACCTTACAGCTTGGATGTTCTTAGTACGAAAGTGGAGTCAAAGATCTTTGGAATGTCAATGAACGAGGTTTTCGACTAAACAAAGGATTTAACAATGTTATCCACAAAAGTTTAACTCCGCTCAGGCATTATAACTTCGAACAAAACCACAGAAATCTAAATTCTGTGAACAAAACTGACACGAAACGTTAAAACAATATCCTTCTTTATTTTTTCAGGGGCTTCCTTGAGCTGGGTTACTTGCTAAACAACTGTCTGAAGCTCGGATTGCACTCTGTGATGCTCTTCGCCGCTGTATTCGCGTTCAATCAACTACGGAAGTTGGACATCAATGAACATCCCATATCTCTTCTGGACGACGTATTGCTATTCATCTGCTTGCCGGCATTCTTCTTGGAAACGGTGCTTTCTATGGTCGCGACTATTAACATTCTCAACATTGTGAAGAGTGTTGATCTTATTGTTATGGTAAGAAACAAAAATATTACCCCATGATTTTGTCCACATACAGTAAATTTGATATTAATAAGAAACCCAATTTAACAATCTCATCAATTTTTCACCACTTACAGAATGATGAACACATGAGTCTCATAAGTGTTGACATTGATTCATAGTAATAGTAATCCTCGCTTGTAGGTATCTTTAAGAATTTTTCTAGTGCTGATGTACAAATTCGTCATCGACATTAGCTTTAGGGGTGATGGAAAAAAAGACCTTCGAAAACATGTGACATCCGCCGACTGGCTTTTGGTCAGGATGGTGGATTACATTATAGCCTACAAGAAAAAGCTCTGAGCTTCAGCAGTAGACACATAAAATGGACTGCTTATCATGTTCTTATTACATATAAGACGTAATAGGGTGGTACTGGACTGGGTCAAAAATACACTATTCTAATTAGTCCGTCAGCTAGATCATGGAAAAATATGCGACACGTATTTTTTGTTTTTTCAAAATATTAAAAATCGACAAAGATATAGAACATGAAACTTCGACAGTGGGGGGTCGCGACGTCGTGAGTAAAAATCGTAGGCACGAGTGACGTCACGGGAAACTTCTAAGAGCTATATCTTCGTAATTATTTGTTTGTGAAAGAAAAGAAAAAATACGCGTACAATATTTTTTAGCAATCTAACTGACGGAATAATTAGTTTTTTTTAGGATTTTACCCTATTGTAAGCTACGTATATACCTACTTACATGATTATATCTCATTTATTGATTTTTAAGTGAAAACTTCTTTTGGCGTACCACCTGCAGATTTTCCGTGGGTTGTGAATTAATCTCAAGCGCCACGTTAGTAAATAAAAAGATTCTTCAGCTTGATTGCTACAAAAATTTCGACAAAATGTGTCTTTCTGAAAACATATCACATCTCTTACTTAATTAACTTTTAATATTTTTCGAAATCAAAAAACAAATACCTAACATTTGCAAAAATAAAACCAACATTATTCAACAGGTCGTCCAAGTCATCATCCAAACACCATTGATAATGGACGGTCTTCGCCGCTGCAGTAACAGCAAGAAACTACGACGGTCCAAACCTGGCAGAGAACTCCTCATGTTCTTACTCATTGCCAACGTTGGCATGTGGCTCTTCAACACTTTCTCTTATAAGTCTCCAGACAGCCTCGATGAAAGATACGAGTTCTACGGGAAAGTCCTCTGGACTGTTCTTGGCCACGTTAGTTTACCCCTCATCATGTTCTATAGATTCCACTCCAGTGTTTGCTTTGCTGATATATGGGACTCCGCATATAAACCTGGCTCAGAACACTAGAGAATAAAATGTTTACTTGTTGTTAAGACGAAGAAGTTTTGTTAGCCAAATGTAATTAATTGTAAATAATGTAGTTTGTGACGTTAATATAGATAGGAAAATTAAAACAATAAAATATATGTGATAAGTATGAAATAATGTATGATATCAATTTATTTAAAACGACTTACTTTGTTGCGCTGGCCGCTGTTGAGTCTAGATTTATAGCAAATTGCTAAATTAAAATATTATAAATAAAAAATGGTTTTAATAAGTTTTGAACTTTGACCTAATTAGGGTCGTAGGACTGATCTCAAAATCAAGTAACTCAATTGATAGCAAGTTTGCGTAGGTACATGAAACATATTTCTTTACTGCATAAACATTGAAGAATTACGGCGTACCGCTGTGTTAGCCCGTGGTGACTTAGGCAAACAACTCATGGAGCGATTTTCAGCCGTGCCCGCTGCAGTTGTAGGCCCGTAACATCTGTAGAATGCATACATATTTATCCTTTTTTATAAATACTTATATGTAAACATTGAAAGCATAACTCATGACGCGTTTTACGCTCGAGGCGCGATCGACTGCGCGGCTCCCGCGGCGGCTGCGAAACCGCGAGAATCAGTGTTCTCTTGAGTTTTTAAATAAAACCGGCGCGCAAGTGAAAATCGCTCCATTAGTTATTAGCCTTAGTAGCGATAATGTTCTATTCATAATCGTGAGGTCTTAGAGTCCACTTGCACCTCTGATTTTATTTCCAAGCTCAGATGTACTAGTTTGTTATCATCGGTGCAAGAAAAGAAAACCGTTAATTTTCTAGAAATACATCTTTAGAGGACATGTATCATCTGCCAACCCTCCTAGTTCAGCGTGGAGGATTATAGCTTTAACTTTTTTTAATATAGTATAGAGTGACTTTTTTTAATATAGTATAGTATAGAGCACCACTGTCTTTTTGAAGTCATGTGCGTAATGCCGCTAACTTACAACGGTGAAGGAAAACATCGTGAGGAAACCGACATGTACCTAGAATCTTTCGAAGTCATGTGTCATCCGCCAACCCGCACTGGGCCAGCGTGGTGGATTATGGCCTTAACTCTCTCCTTGCGAGAGAAGGCCCCGAGTCCCAGCAGTGGGAACGTTTAGTGGGCTGTTGATGATGATGATGATGATAGAGTGACGAGACCAGCAGTAGGTACATATCCCTGATGGTAAGCAACGTGCCTGCCTATAATATCACAGTGACACGCAGCTATTGGCATGAAGAGACCAATCATAACCCAGCACTGCACTGCGCTCGTCACCCAGAGATATAAGATACTAGCGGCCCGCCCCGGCTTCGCTCGAATAATAGCCTAGATATCAACTGCAGCGCCATCTGCCGGGCTGATTTGTAAATCTATTTTTTTTTATTTGAATTATCTACTCCACAGACTCCGGGGTCCGTGATCTTTGTCATTTGTTTTTTTTTACATATTTCTTGGATTAGAAGAAAAGGAAAATAGGGGGGAGTTGGGCACATTTCAAATGTTAGGTACATTCAGTACGTCAACTTTTGTTCTACAGTTTTTAATAATGTTTTTTTTTTCTTTTACAAAATTTATAAAAAGTGTATTTGCACAGTCTAAAAGCATCAAGCTCTTCGTAACAATTCGTAAAAAGAGCGCGTACGCTCTTTAACGCGCACAAAATGATGTGCCGAAGTGAATAAACACTAAATAGTCGTTAAACAGTACAAAAAAGGGCAACAAATACTTTTTTTTTTGGGTTATTTATTGAGTTTTAACGAAAGTTGTAGAACAAAAGTTGTTTGTTTAAATATACAGAACATGCCCTTAAACGAATGCAGGCTGATTACCAGTAACCATGTATATAGATTTTATCCCTATGCCCTGTATTTTTTTTAGAGTTACGGTTTACACTTGACCGCCATCTCGGCTGATGTTAAGCGACGATGGAGCGTGTTAACTTAAAAGAACCCGATTCACTCTCGATTTGAAGACACAAAGATTGTAACCAGCGTGAAAAACCCACTCAGGCAACGTATTCCACAACCATGACGTTCTTATCACAAAAGTAGAGTAAACTCTCTTCGTTCATATCTTTGGAACATCAACCATGAAACGATGTCGTTTTTTCGAGCTACTAGCATTCCGATAGAAAAAAGGACAAGGTGGTATTAGATCATGCAGATCAATTGCACACTCTCCGAAGTGTACCGATAACGAATACGAAAACGATACTCTAGCAATTTTACTGGAAACATTGCCCTTCAAAACGGAACACAATGACGTTTTGACATTGCTGCTTGGCGGTAGAATAACTGGTAATATGTGGCAAGGCAAACTATTTTCTTAGGAGAAAAGACCCTAAGTCGAAGCAGTAGAAACATAATTATGTATTATAATTAGTTGATTATACCATACTTACTTGCTTACGATGGATAACTGCGTCCAGCAGATTTGGCTCACCGTTTGACAAAACATGACAAACCGTTTTTAGGACATTGTGCTCGCAAACTCTATTATCGCATCCACTATCCTACTGATGCTTATCATCAATCGAGTTACGATTCAGCACTATGTCCGCAAATCATAATGTAACCTAGACACGTATCGATGCACGTATATCGATAGGACAGCGTCTTAGCGGTCCTAGAGCGCCTAATTAACGTAGCAGCCATAATGCAATTACCGAATATTAGGTTAAGTACTCGGACGGTCCACAGGCACTTAGCCTGCGCTGCCACATACAAACTAGTTACTTCAGGTAGGTCCGAGCTCGAGCACGTTGCGTCATTTCAAGTCAAGAAATGTAAGCGTCTTTAGCTCTTGGTAAGTTGATGTCATCATCGTGAGAAAGAAAGTCAACTCGTCCAAGTTTCATAGGATTCAAAGTTTTTTATTATCTATACGGGAATAATTCACTAATTACCTATTACGTACTCGTATTTCAATGGTGTCGCTTTATCTACAGAGAATTAGCAGAAGCACCACGCAGTTGTAATTATATCAAATTTAAAATGGGTAGGACACATTCCCAAAATCTGTTGAAAACTAACCAGTTGAAGACCTGACCCCATTTTTTAAGAATATAATAAGCTATATAAGTACCAGGAACTCACACAGCTGTGGATCACATTTTAAATTATTTTACATTTACTCCAAAAGAGTTGCTCAATTACAGTTCGTTTACATTCAGCCAGTGAACCGAAAAGCTAGTATTAAAATGATACAAAAATTCGGTTCAGGCCCAAGCCTGCACAGATTCGTGAATAAAGCTATTTTGGGCTCTATCTTGACGAGATTGGGTTGTTTTTAAAGTGAATTACGATTGTACGTAGTCTGTTTTGTGTTTGGAATGTACAGAAAAATATTATCAGCGGGTGAAGCAGTGGGGCAGCACGACTCGCGGATCTGCGCTCGGCTGCCCAATGCCACTGTTGTCTAATTGTTTCCGATTTCTGAATAACCGCTGCGTATTGACAAAATTTGAACACGTGAACGAAGGATAAAAGTGTTCGATGGTTCGACGATCCCTAAACGATGATGCCGAACTTTGCTTTGGTTTCAATCACACTTATCTAGTGGTAAGATTTCTTGAGAAGTGCTATCACCACAGAAGTGCTAAGCAATTATCACACCTTTAGGTATCTACTGCCAAACAGTAGGTAACGTTTAACACACTGTTTATTATATGCGTTGTGTGTAAGATAACATTACTTACTTCATTATTGGCTTCCATAGTGCACGCTTTTTGTTAGTTTAGGGCTAGATGGCGCTATTTTAAAAATGACTACCAATATTTATTTACGTAGTGCGGAGAAAAAAAAATATATCGCGATATAGCGACGTGTAAAAAAAGTAGAAAAACTGATCGCAACACCGTCTAGGACTTTTAAGTTTGGATTTTGTCCTGTCAGCCATAGCATGTAACATTTATTAATTTCATTTGCTTAGATAAGTATGACAACATCACATATTCCAAATTTTGTCAACACTTGCTCGTTTCTTTCATTTCATTACTTATCGATTTCGAAGTAAAGTAATACCACGATTTTTTCAAAAATGTATGATTTAAAAAAGAATTACTTCGTAAAGTGGCAATAGCGATTTCGTTTAGTAATTTATTGGTTGCTGTTTTACTTTCTTTTGTAAACTAATATTTTAAGAAAGTAATCGATATGTTTAACATTTCTTTTTCCGATTCAGTATTTTTTTTTTTATTGTTCGATTCGGTGCTATGATTTTGCAGATCTGCGGCGAGGCAATGTAAAATCCACATTTAAAACTAGAAAACAACACAATCACGACATAATGAACAATGATTTGAAATTGCATGATACCTATACAGAGAAATAAAAAACAAAAATATTATTTACATTTTTGTGGTGGTAAAATCAAAGTTACTAATCGATTCGGTAAAAGTAGAAAACTGCGACATGTTGTCAATAAGTCAGGTTGTAGCACAATAATAGCAGCAATACGAGCGTAGATAGTTCCATTGGAGCAATAAACATAACGATACGTTTAAAGCGGCCCCGAGACTCAGGTGCCCAACTCCATTAGCGTGACACTGTAAAATTAATTCTCCTTTGTTTTTCGCACCACTTTTCACTACACTCATTAATTGCGTCATAAAGGCATTTTCTGCGCGCACTAATTGGTTTATTGTACACCCTGTAATGAAAAACGATTCGATTTTCATTAAGAATGTTGCAACGTGGTTGCGTCCATCAATGTAGTCAGTCCGTATTATGGGAAACAGTGATTATTTAAATCGAGCTAATCGAGCTGCGAACATGCGCGCGCACTAGCCTTGAAGAAGATCGCCGGACGCGATCGAAACTCGAGTCGGACTGTTCTGACTATTTTATACGTGAGTTACCCGGGTATTTGTTTTAAAATAGTTTATGTAACTTTTAAAGCTTACTTTTAATCAAATAAGCTTAATTTATAACGTGAAATTTTAGTTTTTATTCATATTTCAAAAACAGCTTCACCGACTTCGATAAAATTTATATGGGACCATTGGGGAAGCATACCCTTTCGAGCAAAAAAAGAAAAATTGAAATCTGTTCGGGAGTTCTCGAGCAATCAGAAAAAAAAAATATGGTGGTTGAAACCTTCTCCTTTTTAGAAGTCGGTCAAAAAGTGAAGGAATGTAACATGCCTATACCAGCTGCATTCTAATACCTATTTAATTGTATTCAGTCACAGCAGTGATTTCGAGTTCATTTATTAGATGACAATGGAGCATTACTAGGCCGCGGTCACGCATCAGGAGCGGCGCCCGCGCACGCCGGAAGGGCGCGACGCGTCGCGACATCGCGCCGGAAGCGACCCCACAGCCCGTGACCTGCGCCGCACACGCGCCTTGTTAACCAACTGTGATACACGTTACTTCATATAAATATATTCAATTATAAAAATAGTGAAACAATATAAATTTTTGCAACTTCACTAGCCATTTTAAAATCTTTGATTTTTGACAAAATGTTACGTCAATACATTCATTGCGCCAGATATGGATGTCCTGTGCATTCACATAAATTGCATTGCAAAAAAAGTTTTTAGCTTACGCCATTGAACTGTGTTAGCTTTCAACTTTCGACTATTGATTTAACAGATCTCCAAATACTGCCAAGTGCACACAAGTGGCACCATCCATAATTATATTGGTTATGGGTGTTCTACTTAACCCTACAGGAACCAGACGTGATCTTACAGATCTCTTTGTTATCCATCACAACCTACATTTACTCGCGTCGTTTGTATCGTTAAGTGTAATTAAAGGTTATAAAGATAGAATCTCAGTGCCAAGTGCTTTTTCAAGGACTTGATTAGACAGAAGGTAATAAGACATGAGAGTACTTTCTGACAACGCATTCTACCCACAAGATCCAATCCCCGCCACTCAACTTCTAGGTAAGTGTTTGTTTTCGTGTTCACCGATCTCATTTGTTGTTTTTGGGTTCCTGTAACCTTTTAAAATAGATTGGTGTTAGTCTATGTCACGTAATTGATTCAATTTTTCAAACCTTTTCGGCGCTAAAAGCTTCCCGATAGTTTCATCAATGGTTTGATTACCGTAACGTAACACTTCAAAAAAATACTTGAACGTAATTTGATAGCTCTGTAGCTTTCATCAATTCTCAAATTAAAAAGTTATACAAATTTTTATTGATACGTAAATTAATCAAATTAAAAATGATGCAACCTTTTTTACAATAAAAAGTTCAAAAAGTTGAAGATTTTATTGGAACCCAAAGTCATACTTATTTACCATAGGACGTAGTGATCAGTTTTTAAAAGGTTGACTGGTGTTTTAATATTTAATTTAGTTACCTACTGCGAGTTATATGAAACATCAAATTGTATGATTTTCTTATTAATAATTTTGTATCGTTTTAGTTACAACCATAGTGTAGTAAGTAGAACGTTATCTTAATAATACTTAATTTTTATGTATCTAATTAATATTTAACAACTAATTTTAGTTTATATATTACAACTACACTTTTTTTTTTATTCTACATGTGACCATTCGATTTTTTATTTAACATTAGCCACTCCTTTATACCAATATGCATTCTCGTCACCCTGCTACATAAAATACTGTCAACAAAACCACATCAATAAAAATGAAAGTTAGCACATAAATGTAACAAACAGGTTCATCAAAGGCCGGTCTAATGAGTCGAATTATTGTCATTTCTGAGTTAACACGCGGGTAAGATAAGAGCATAATTATTGTGATCAACGTACTATGAATAATTACCTGTAAACATGACGGAAATAATGTTTAAAAGGCGCCACCGTGTTCCAAGACGCATCAACCCTTGCCCTTAAAGGGTCCCGTCCCTTCGGCAGACGGGATATACGCTCACGGGCCCACTCACACGTGCTCGCTTTCTTATTTGGGGTGTAAAATTGAATTTACTTTTAGGGACAAGTATTTTGGAAAATGCTTTTAGTGACTTCAGTGACAGATTTCTGCGGTGTAAGTGGGGAAATAGGTGACGTTGCAAAGTGTATTATGTATTATCTAATCGGTAGATTTAGTGTTTTACTTATCTATAGACTGATGCTAAACCTAAATTATATAGACCAGTCCGAATCCGAACCTATTATCTGAATGTTTACCATAATATACGTGATGTAACTATTTATAACTCATAAACTTACTTAGCCTCATGATATTTGTTATCAGTGGTATACTCAACTGGTTTCCGATTGTCTCTTTTATGTTCAGAACTTTAAATAAGAGCAGAACGAAGTTTAAAATAGCTTTTATATTATTTCGGGTTCGTGAACCGTACCTAAGTTTAACTAACACAACACCTTATACCTCTGGGTGTCGAGCGCAGTGCAGTGCTAGGTAATGATTGTGACTCTTCACATTCCATTTGTTGCGTGTCTCTGTCCTGTTATGTATCAGGCATGTTGCTTACCATGACGCACATGTCCTGCTCGTCTCGTCAGTATATACTACAAAAAAAACTTGAATTTATTTCACAAAAATTAGTCAAATACAAACAATTCGTAATATCAAAGAAATCTATATTTCCTCACGTGCATGAGTCGGACATGAAGCCCGGGAATTTCCGCGGTCGGAAACATCATGGTAGCAAATAATCGATAATGAGCTTAGAATGCTATTGCTAACACTTTTTGTAACAAAACATAGTTTAACTAACCACTCAATTAAAAGTTATCCAACAACTTTTCGTCAAAGTATAGATTAGAAAATGTAAATTTATAAAACCATTCTAGAGTTAAATTATGCTTTCAAATGATACCTAAGTTTACAGGTTCTAACGTCTCGTTAAGCCGTCTTTACTTCATTTCGGCTATTCGTCGGCTAGTCCACTACCCGCCTGATCAAAGACCCGACGTCGTCAGCCTGGAAAATTGCCCGGGCTCAATGAATATCATTAAACTCTTCAATAGTTCCATGTTACCCCCACGCTAGTTAAGAAAACATTGCACAACTTTATTTTGCATTATTTTCTTGTGATTTTTTCTTGTTAACTTTTATTGAGCTGCTGTTTACTTATGAAGTCTGTGTTTAAATTGGAACTGGGAATAGTAATAAGAATAATCGTGTAGATATAATGAGTGTTAAATCATAATTTTTGTAAATATTTTACACTTTGGGGTAAAAATCAAATAGATTTTTAGAGGACAACCATTTAACTTTTATTATTTGAAATTGAAAATTTCTGTACCGTTTATTTCAATTTTAACTTGTAGGTAAAAATAATCACCATCACTCATTATAATCCCCTGCATACATCTTTTCATCAAAATCGTTCGAGCCGTTTCCGAGATTCTATATATATATACAAGAATTGCTCGTTTAAAGGTATAAGATTACGAGTACCATTGGGTCAAGAAATAATATACCAGTTCCACTAGAAGTATTTTTAATTTGTCACCTATCTCGGTCCTGTTCTAATTTAGTCCTGTTGACCGATTGACCGAAACGTAATATTTTGGCGCTAGGCGACCAATGCTCCGTCTTCTTTGGCCCGACCACCACTTAATTAACACAATTATAATAAATAACATAAAGATCAGCGAAGGAATGTCCGAAAACTATATTAATTGTTTAGAAATAAAACTACAACGTTGATTAGAAGTAAACCAACAAAGCTAAGACTAGGTACATTCAAAGTGGGTTTATCTGTTCTTACCATTCATCTAAAGAACAGCTTACCACCTGAACCTTTCTCTCTGAAATTTGACTTAGGATTCTCCAAACGAAGGGTACCTAGATTTCTCCATGGTCAGAGACTTTTTACCATTTACCTCCAGAAGGCCTATCGCTCGTTAGCTTTCTTCTTAATTAAAACAACCTTGTAATATAATTTTATTACCTGTTAATTTAGTTCACCAATACCTGCATATTAATTATCTATTGATAGTTAATCCCATCTTTGGAAATTGAACGATCAATCGTATGAGTCTCGTATCAACATTCACACTGTTCCCTCACCGCCCCTCTGCAATATCATCAATTCACGAGCTTGATTTCAAATTTCATTTAACCGATGCGATTTGCGGGCAACAAACGATGAAAGGTAAAACCTGAAGCGATAATTTTGCTTCTAATCATGACGCGACGCTGGCGTGTGCTGTCCGTGGAGCTATGCGATTACTGCAAGAGGTACACTACTAGCTACACTATACTAACAATTAAATGTACTGGTTAAAGTTGGTTTTGCTCCTCAAACAAAAGGAACAACAACGCTAACTGTAAATGCTTACTATGTTATTCAATATGTTCGTTTAAATAATGTACTTCATGTAAATAATGTTTAAATTATACTTTCAGTCTAACATATTAGCAACATACACATACCGTCGAATTAACATGCAATTTTAAACTATCTAGTTTTTATGGAAAAAAAAACAACAGATTGCCTTAAATATAATTTACAGTTGCTGAACTTATAACATGTGTAAATATAATCTCAATATTTTAGTTTTTGTTTTTGTTTCGGAAGTCCAATATGCAAATCAAGAGGCAAAACTACAAAAAAAAAGATTACGAATCTTGAACAGCAAAATAAGTTTGAAAAAATATTAAAATGGGAAAACAAGATAAACTTGTGCACTGTGAGGACAAGTAATTTGATACATAGTAAAAACACAGGATTTTACCGTGATAAAATATGTTTAATTTACATCTACGTTTTGGCAGCGTTACACCGGCTGTGGTATGAGAAGACAACGCTATCGAGGTAAATCATAAATCATAATCATAAATCGTTTATTGGCCATAATAAGTAACTATACATTACGGGCAAGTCATCATAATTATGTTAACATTAACAAAAAATAATAAAATAAAATAAAATTAAAATAATTAATTAGTATTATTAATTAGTATCATTATAAATTTAACAATATTTTTCCGTTTGTCCTTTACAAAAATGAAGATTCAGATAAATTCATTGACATAAATTCCCTAAGCTTGTAAAATGGATTGCTCACAAAGAAGTGCTTTATCTTATTTCTAAATTCGTTAGTATCCAGTTTTGTTATGCTATATGGTAATTTATTGAACATCTGGATTTTTATAAGACGACCTTGTCTTTCAACTTTAGTTAGTCTAGTTCTCGGATTCCACAGATTTTCATTGTTTCGTAAGTTCAATTTATGCATGTCTTTATTTTTTGGCAAACTAGCTTAGTGTATTTCCAATAAACTATTATATATGTACATAGACATGACTGTCATTATTTTATTAAGTTTAAAATATTTTTTTGCAGAAATACGTTCTTCAAACCGTTTATAATACGAATGGCTCGTTTTTGACATTTCAATACTTTGATGACACTTACAGCATTCCCCCAAACCGTAACAACATATCTTATAATTGAATGCACGTAAGCATAATACATTGACAAGAGAGTTTTTTTATCTACAAGTGATCTAAGTTTTAACAGTGCGTAATTTCCACTTGAAATTTTTCTACAAATATTATTAATGTGGATATTATGAGAAATTGTGTTGTCTATTGTGTACCCCAAAAATACATTACTTTTGCTAGATGAATTACCATAATCACCCAATCTTGACTGGTATTCCATGATAATACTTTTATCGGAATTCAAAATGATTCCGTTGCAGCTGAACCATTCCTGAAGCAATTTCATAGCAACACTCATCTTATCTTTTAACTTTTGGTAGTCTTTATCTCTAATCCCTACATGGGTATCGTCTGCAAATAGACTTATGTCCATCCACTTTGGCATAGAGCTAGCTAGGTCGTTGACATAAATCAAGAACACAAGAGGGCCCAAAACTGATCCCTGTGGGACTCCCATTAAGATTTCACCAGGCTGAGAATTAATTTTGTCTATACATACTGATTGCGTTCGGTTACTAAGATAAGATTTCATCATAACGGTAACGGTAACGATAACGGTGCCAAAACGTTAGAGTATAATAATTACTTAAATCGCAATCAAGTCCTAAGTTATGTTTTCAATCTCAGTAAAAAAAATTGAAACAATTTTATTTGACACGTCACATACTATTACACAGGTTAACTTTTCGCTTCTGTACGAGTATTACGTATGCCTATGGAGTACCACCCTAACGGGAGTGTAACGGTGTAGCACACGTTACGGTCGGACGACCATATTTAGAGATATGTGACGATCCAGCGACTGCCCAGTGAACCGGCAGAGGATGTGAGTTATTAAGTGGTACAGTTTCAGGTGATCTGTCGAGTGAGAGAATCGCGGGGCAAGCGGGCACGTGGCTCTACATAGGGGTTGCCACGGTACTGCCCGACTTTTTGGAAAATAATGAAGGAATTTACATACGTACATGTTGAATTGGATAACATTACATCCATTGACATTCTTTAATTTTAATCATTTATATATATTACACAAATTTAGACTATATACAAATTGTAATGCCAAACATATTGCATGCCTCTCAAAGAGGACAATTTGTATAGGTTAACTTTAAATAAAATATTGTATATCGTGTATTGAATATACAGAAGATCGATTTTATAACAATTTTAAGGTTGAGTCGTAGTGATTAGAATAATGCGTGAATTTAGGTGTTGCAGCATTACTTCACACTAAGTATCCCATTAGGCTTAAGCCTACTCAAAAAGGTTTTTTTTTTTGATAGAACAAATTCTTGATGTTCTAGCTTCATCACACCGGTATTATGAAAAGCAGCAGAGAGCAGTAGCAGTTAAAAAGCAGTTGAGAATGCACGTAACCAGCCGACGAAATATATACCATCACTGCTAGTATGATGTTTCGACTATCAGTGTTACTTTACATTATCAGTGATGATTTACACTGTAACTCACTAATAATTGTCTTAAAATAATTAAACTCGCAAAAAGTTAAACAAATACAGACTCAATCTATCAGAGTTTCGGGTTAAAATCAACTGAAACAGGCGGGCCCGCGCCGCTAACTGCGGTTAACAAAGGACATGCTCATTGCTCACTTCAATTCGGTACTTATGCTTATGAGACAAAGACATCAGAAAAATATTACCTAAAATTAACCTAAAATTTAATTAGATATTTAGAATGACAACTAAAGTTGCTCCATCATTCCTTAATAATTAATAACCACATGAAATGCCAGCCCTGGTTACATATCGTCGGTGTGTCGATTAGGCGCGGTTCATCCACATGTGACGGTTCTCTGATGTTATTCATAAACATTCAACATCGCTGCGATCCCGCGCTATCCGGATTTACCCACAACCACTCATTCCATAGAAGCAAAACTCATAACGCAGAACGTACTATTTTTCAACTATTATAAGTTTAGTATATGTGACGGCTATCTAATCTGATGTTAGCGATGAGGCGTACGAAGAATCAAGGAGGATTCTTTGTACGGATCTAGAAAAACAGATTTACAACGTGAAGACACCAAGATTGTAACTATTGAAAAAAAAAAACACTCAAGCAACATTCAACAGTCAAGACGTTCTTAGCGCAAAAGTACTCTGGTTTAAATTGACCACAGAACAAAGATTCACGATGACCTATTAACAAATCGCTTGCGTCAGGCATTTGACACGAAAAATTACAGTGATTTTGCGTGGGTAAATAGTGTTTGACTAATTGGCCATCGTTGATCGCTTTGTAGGACTTATTGTACACTCCATGCACTTGCACACAAATATTTTTAATATTTGTCAGCTTAGAACATTCTTAAAGCTTAACCTTATATCGATAAATCGTAATGAATGGAAAGGACCAGAAATAAAAGGACTGATCTGTTCTGAATTAAATGTTCAGTTTAGCATTTACAGACTACACGTTCAGTAACACAGAACCAGCTGTTTTGAGCAGAATTTCCCCAACTGGTCGCGGAACATATAGCTTGTGACCAACAACCTGTAACCCGGAGATTTATTCAATGAATAATTATGTTTTCTGCATATGGAATTCTATACAGACTTTGGGTTACGTTGCCTTTAGTAAAATGTTAATTTATTTTTCAAGAGATAACTTCTTTTGGTGCGCGCCTAGGCAGTTTTTTCATGTGGTGTGAATTGAATTCTAGCGTCACGCTCTGGTATGATAACAAATCTTTGGGTAAACTCGGGATCATAGCCATTGGCTATCTAGAAATACGTCCGCCAATGGGAAATGCTGACGCATTTCTAGATGGTATGCATGGTAGATGCCATGATGACCAGACCACGCCTTCCGGTTACACCCGTGTAGTTTTCAAAGTAAACTATCAAATTCTGAGTCTATAAGTTTTCACTTCTATCGGCAGTTCCTATGACTGCCATTTTTTTTATTTAAAAGCTTACAACTAACAATGTCCGGTTTTACCCGTATAGTACAGACTGTATCCCAAACTTCAATCCAATCCATTCAGCCGTTCCGACATGATTTAGTAACAAACATCCAAACTTTCGCACTTATAATATTAATAGGTTCCATTTCAAATAAGAAAATATCAGTAGTTTTCTATAGCTCTTTGATTATTGCGAATCAAACATCGAAAGAAAATTCATCCAACATGTTTCAAACTTCATGAACCAATGAAACTTCTGTTCAATGAGAAACTTTTAATGAAACACGGTTAGTTGATCCCACTAAAGAATGTTTTCAACAGGTATTGGGTTAAATTCTTAAAGAAATTGGTACCTATATTATTTTAATGAACGTGAACTTTATAGTTAAGTTTATAAATTTCTAATAGTAGTCAGAGGATTTATACGAAACGTAGTTTTTATATAACATACTGACAATACAGCAAGTGAACATCTGATAGAAAGCCATATGCCTGTTCAAATACAAATACAGCGCACTCAGTTTTTCGAATAAGAAGAGTTCATATCACTCCTCAGCACAGCACCACAGTCGACAATTATATACCTTATAATTTATTTTCTCCGTAAAAACAAAAAACGAATTTATAATTAAATCCATATACTCGAACAAATTTCATAAGAATCAAATAATTCAAATACATGAAAGTAAATTTCAGTTTTATGTTCTTACTTCAAAAGCCAAAAAATCGATTTCGATAAAATGTATTTGGGACCATCTCAAAACTATGATATTAACTGACCGCTAAGACAAAATTGAGCTTAAGTTATGTTCGTAATCGGCCACTTAACAGTTTTATTTAATAGTGAGTACTTAATGCAATTTCTGCGGTGTCCCGGATATTGGTTTATAAACCGGAAGGAGGATGCGTCCATGTCCTGCCTTCAAAGAACTAATTAGTTTCCCGATACCGATGCTGCAAGATAAAATAGACTAGAATTTAGTTATAGAGTACATCCTATTATAACTAAATCAACCGTACGTTCGTAAACGTAAACCGTACCGTAACCGTAAAATATCGTAAAATGCATTTGCTTCTAAAGTAGACATAGGTTTTATAGTGCATCGAAAAAAAATGTCTGATGGTATGCTTAAGTAAGCGGTTAAATTATTATGATTTTCAGTAATGATTTTCAGGCAATCATTTGTTTTATCACAAGCAGCGCTCACGTACAGTTACATCACGCGTAATTCCCGTTACCTATTTTTCGTGATGAAAATAAGCTTAAGATATTCCAGACTATAATCTGTGTTCCAAATTTCAACACTATCCGTTCAGACGTGATTAAGCAATAAACACCCAACATTGACATTTATAATATTAATTGGATAAGTTAATATAGCTTTACAGCAAATTTTTAAAACTGTTTGTTTTACCTGCAATATCCGGGTTAACCCCTCCTAGGCGCAGCAACGAACACTTTACCATAATGAAGATTTGAAGATAATCGAAGACGCCCCTAGACGATTTATTTGCGCGCGGCCGTCCGGATAATAATGTCTCTAAACCGTCGCACACACTAGAAATAGCTGTGAAGAGACAATAAACTTGCTACCATATTCTAAATATTTCCTTGAGCCAATAAGCATGAAAAAAAATCACAAGAATATGTAAAATTTTTGAAGACAGCCAACCAGTATAGAAATTTCTATCATTTGTGACGTAAAAAAAATTGAGATTTGGCAAAGTCTTCTAAAATCAAAAGTTTTTTAGCGCACCACGCTTTGAGTTTTCCAAGAATTTTCCACATCCCAAGGTTAACTGGAAAGAATCGCTTTCAGCGATAAGGCAGCCAGTTTTTTCATTAGTTTTACTATTTTCTTCAATTGTATGTGTCTTTTTACTGGTGTAAACCAGGGGTCGGCAACGCGCGGCCCGCGACCTACCTCCGTGCGGCCCGCGAGGGTGTTAAATAAGTTTTTTTTTTAATAATTTATTCCCGGCTCACATATGTATATCCGATAGATTTTACAAATTGCAAATATTAATTTATACAGCTACCTATAAAACTAAATAAATGTATTACAGTATGGGGGGGTAGAATTACAACATTTCCTAAGTGCGGCCCGCTTTTATCAACTTTTTTATCATGTGGCCCATGGCTCCCGAAACGTTGCCGACCCCTCTGTAAATAATAAAGAAATTGCATATAGTCTTGTTAAAAGTTACGGTTGGTCTAGTCGGGAGAACGGCTACTGCCGATCCGGAGACCCCGGGTTCAAACCCCACACGCACCACTGTCTTTTCGAAGTCACGTGCGTAATGCCGCTAACTTAAAACGGTGAAGGAAAACATCGTGAGGAAACCGACATGTACTTAGAATCTTTCGAAGTCATGTGTCATCCACCAACCCGCACTGGGCCAGCGTGGTGGATTATGGCCTTAACTCTCTCCTTGCGAGAGAAGGCCCCGAGTCCCAGTAGTGGGAACGTTTAGTGGGCTGTTGATGATGATGATGATATAGTATTGTACTCGTAATACGGCCGGTAATAATCACACTAATGTTGTAAAATAAATGTTGAATCTTTTCAGTAATATGTTTTTACTTGACGGCCATTCCGTCTGCTGTTAAGTGACGATTTGATCTACGATGGAAACGGAATGATTCACTCTCGTCCTCAAGATTGGATCTATCGGGAAAACTCCACCGTGGCTACGCATTCTACAGCCTAAATGTTCTTATTACGAAAGTGGAGTCGAAGCTCTGAATTCGAGTTTTTTTTTAAATAAAGAGTGACGAGACGAGCACGTAATGTGCCTGATGATAAGCAACATGTCTACCACATTACAGCATAGTGACACGCAGCTATTGGAACATGACTGTTGAGTCCAAATCATTACGGGAGATCTAAGATGTTATATCTCTAAGCCCTGTAATATCTCTGGAAACATTGCCCTTCAAACCGGAACACAGTAATGTTTGCATTTTACTGGTTGGCGGTAGAATAACTGGCAAAGGTGTGGTACTTCCCCAGGCGGACTACAAAAAAAAGTCAACAATTCTTTCAACGAGTCTTTGAAAAGTCAACAATAAAACGATGTCACTATTTCAAGCCACGAACAATCCAATAAAAAAAAAATATAATTTAAAAACTCAAAAACCCGACTGCGTAAAAAGTGAACCAAACTACGTTCTCGCATACTAAAAAAAACTGAAAAGAATAAAACAAGCATTTAGATTTCTGGTGGTCTAGAATTCTATAATATGTTATTGTATTAATACTATTGAAATATATACCATATTTTCTAATAAAAGAACATTACAACTGAAGAGTCGGGATCCATTATTATTCGACATACAATGTAATTGTTCAATGGATCCCGACTGTTCAGTTGTAATGTTCTTTTATTAGAAAATATTGTATATATTTCAATAGTATTAATACAATAACATATTATAGAATTCTAGACCACCAGAAATCTAAATGCTTGTTTTATTCTTTTCAGTTTTTTTTAGTATGCGAGAACGTAGTTTGGTTCACTTTTTACGCAGTCGGGTTTTTGAGTTTTTAAATTATATTTTTTTTTTAATACTTTTTAGTTATGAACAATGTTGTGAATGTTAATATGCTCAACATAATAATATGCATCTTTTAGTTGTTGACCAAATGTCTTCGTTTCTACTGATATAATAAGTAGGATTTTCTACTGCATGTATTTCATATTTATAGTTTTGTGTTAGTATAGGTTTTCGATTGACGTTGAGTACCTACTAAATCGTTTGAAGTTGGAGATGGGCGACCGAGGCGGAGCAATCTGAGAGCGGTTCCGTGGTCCCACTATCAGCGGCAGAGTTGAAACCCCATAGAGGTTTATTAGTGGATAGGGGCACCATATCCATACATGATATAGAGTGCAACATAACCTGGCTGTGTCTCCCGGGCGGGGCAGTAGGGTATGTGTAAATACATTTCCTGCACGTACGAAAAAAAGGTAGTCCAATATACCTACTAGCATAGATCGTAGAACGCAAGATGGGCCCCATCCCAAACTTCACGGCGCACGCAATCATGTCAACGTTGGGAAGAGTGAGCTCACTCTTTCCGTTCTAGTCGGTGGCAGGACGCGGTGGACGCCGGACGTTTTTACCTATCATTATTCGGTGTCAACAACCAAAATAAGTAGAACCACAGCAAATCTCGCCGCTAGCGATTATAGGGTTCAAGTAGATTGGTTGTTTGTAAACCACTTACGATACATACAGAGACGCAGTTTATTACGAATTTCAAGGTGCTCAGGGCACATCTATTGATTTATATCGATGCCTACTAGATACATTAGTATATAATGTCCATCCACATTCACACGTACAGTTAGTTATACGAAGTTTTCTGCTACCTAAAAACCTATAAATGTGAGAATGGTTGTTACTCAACTTTAAATCGATATACATCCTAAACGGTCAGTCGAATCGAAAAACATTGAGAGAAAGCTAAACATTATTTTGAAATACCTATTCAACGATACCCCTCTTGACATATTTTGGTGATTTTCATTTTTTTTATTTGGACAATATGGCGTCCTGAAGCCGCCATATTGGACTTACACTAATGTCATGTCTTTAGTGTCACTCGCCAGATTAAGAGGAATCGATTGACGTGTGAATCATAAAAATCGGCCCAGGCGTTTGGTCTGTATAGTGCCTCAAAGGAACATACAAACATACATACATACATACATACATACAAACATACATACATACATACATACATAGACTGTTAAACACATTACCACTCCTTTGCGTCGCGCAGTCGGGTAAAAAGGCAAGGTCATTTTAGATTGTACAGCTGGTATAGTCCAGAGAACGGATGTTGTGGATGTGGATATGGTGGATTATGGCCTTGACTCTCTCCTTGCGAGAGAAGACCCCGAGTCCTAGCAGGTTTTACACACAGCACATTTGCTCAAACTCAACTCAGACTCGAACTCAACTCAAGCAAACTCAAAAAATTCACTTTAATTTTTTATTTGCCTTGGCTCATTACAAATTAATTATCGAATTACCATATATGATCCCATTAGTTATAACTAATCAATCATCAATCATCATCAACAGCCCACTAAACGTTCCCACTGCTGGGACTCGGGGCCTTCTCTCGCAAGGAGAGAGTTAAGGCCATAATCCACCACGCTGGCCCAGTGCGGGTTGGCGGATGACACATGACTTCGAAAGATTCTAGGTACATGTCGGTTTCCTCACGATGTTTTCCTTCACCGTTTTAAGTTAGCGGCATTACGCACATGACTTCGAAAAGACAGTGGTGCGTGTGGGGTTTGAACCCGGGGTCTCCGGATCGGCAGCCGCCGTTCTCCCGACTAGACCACCGTAACTTATACTATAACTAATCATTGTACTTAATAAAGTCTGCCAAGCTGAGGCCATATAATATGCCCTCGTCAATAAAAAAGGGAGACGTGTGATATAATTACACCACAGGCCTCACAGGTCTTCTCGTCGTTTTTTCTATGATAAAACATCGTATAAACTTAACTAACATTACATTTCTTTAGATAATCATGGAGCCATGTAATAGGAAAACTTTTTTTTGCTTTGGCGATTCTGCAACAGTGTGTGTAAGCCTTTACATCGGCAGAGGGTGCATCGAGCCGAGAAGAAACACTCACCTCATTCGCCCCGTACTCGCTCTATTCACTTCACTCACTCCTGCTCACTTCACTACCTCGAACAATACGTCAAACAATCTCATTATAAACACTATAAATATTCGCGTGACATATTTTGCTAATTACAACAACCTAAAAATAGGAAAATCAGATGATTAAGAGTTCGACGATAGATAGGTTGATACTTATTATACTTTGTCGTCACACCAAACAACAATAATTCACAAGTTGAAACAATTTATGAGCAACATGAATACATAGTGTGATGAAAAATAAATAAATAAAATAATTAAATATTGGTGGACAATTCACACACAACACCATCTGACCCCAAACTTAGCAAAGCTTACATGATGGTGGCCAGAGACCTGATATAATACTTATATAGTTTTAAATACATACTTATTATACATAGAAACACCCAGACACAGTGCAAACATTTGATTTCATCACACAAATATTTGCACTGTGTGGGAATCGAACCTACGACACTCGGCTTCGCAGGCAGAGCTACTACCAACTAAGCCACGAGGCCAGTCCCAATAGCCCAATTTCTCGCACAAAACTTCTAAATGGACATTCGTATTTTTTAGTAAATGTTCTTATATACATAAAATAGTACGCTATAAATATTTGTCATAACCTAGTATCACGAGAGTGCATGAAAGCTCTATAAACATTAATTAAAGTATCTCCCGTTGAACCAACAGTCGTGGTGCCTTATATTATTCAATAAAGCGAGTTTCAAACTCACCTAATAACAAGTTGCCGCGACATCCTCTTCAATAAACATCACAAAATAGGTCCATAATAAATATGGAATAGGGTTTCCAATCAAGTCAACTTTGCGCCTCCCGCCGCTGACGGAAGCGGTACAGACCTCGTCATGTTTAAACTTACGGAAACAAAAAATCGAGAAGCTCCATTGAAAAATCATTCAGAATATCAAACTTCAAGATTCCTACAAATTTACCAATATTGCACAAATATCACGTTATATCAAAGACGTGACTTGAAAAATAATGTAAAAAGTTGCCTTATTTTTTTAGAATAAATCGTACATTTTGCATAGGAGCGTTCGTGTCATGCTAAGAACACTTATTTTACAATAGCTCTTGTTATCAGACTCTTTGTGCTTTTCAAAATAATAAAATACTCAAAGCAATTGTTCCTGCGTAATCCGATTAGTTTTATTTTTTTCTGAAAAGCAAAAGAACAGCATAAGTATTCTTTGAAAGAGCTCGTAGTGTCTACCTACGAAAGCGTCGTAGCGTTTGTAGCATCCTGTGTGCTACGGGAGCCGCCTTTGCATTTTGCGCCCACATTGTGTATTGACAACAATGGATGCTGCTACATACCATAAGTGACAAGATTTAAAATTATCTCGTATTCTTAAAGACTGCCTTGAAACTACATTCATATTATATTTACTACTTATCTAGGGCTATAATATATAGGGCTATAATATATCTAGGGCTAAAAAATTGATCTCATGTACAGGTCTCAAACGATTTGTATTAGTCGATTGTACAGAAATTGCGTGTGAATAAAAAATATAAAATTCTGTCTTATTATGTTACAAAAATGATTAAATAATCTTCAGATGCATAGCATCTGTACCGACGTATAGTAACAGATATAACTTATAGTTTGGTTATTTTTAACTTAACATATTGTCCTATCTTCCAAGTACTAAGATAAAACGGTGTCCTCTCAAAGTTAAACACTATCTACACATTTTACAATGTGCACAAGACTACGTACGGCAGAGTTCTAATGGAAACAATACTCGCAGGGCCGCTGATAAGAAACTACGTCAAGATACGTAAGGGGCCACTTTGAAACTTTGTGTCAGCCGCAACGTATGCTTTGCTATGTACACCTACAGCCATGAAATTACTATTAGATCTACAATTAGAGACACTACAGAACAACTCGTCCAAGCAAAAACGCCTCTTTACGTCGAAAATCTTAAATATACAAAAATGTATCGCCACAATGATATTCCTTTACTGATAAAAACTATTTTCATTAGGTAGATTTTATCTTATATAAAAAAAAATGTTTGTCTGTAAAGTCGGTTTACTGACGATAGAACGTGACAACGTCTTAAGAAAATAGTGATGGAATGGTAGCATTTTTCAAAAAAAATTTTTAATTTCATTTGTTTAATAGATTTGTATGTAAAAAGTAATCAGTAGAATTTAGTCATCTTCAATCAAAACAATGCAAAAAAGCTTTTAGATGCCGGGGATCGAACCCGGGGCATGTCACATGCAAAGCGAACGCTCTACCACTGAGCTACATCCCCGCTTGAACTACTGGTCGAAATAATTAATACAACTGTAACAAACATGCGGCGAGGTAACGACCGACGGTAACGCGGTAACGGTCCATGACGTCATGTTTTTCGTGCGTGCAGCCGGCTTCATCGAATTATAAACCGTTGTCACGTCAAAAAAAATATGATAATGATAGCTTGTCAGTATTTTACGATAATTTAATTTCACCAAATGTGATTCACGTGTAGTTTTTTTAAATACTTTTTTATAAATTTTTATTTTATATTTTTTTACGTCTAATTAAAAGCCAAAAGGCGAAGTTTCATCGGAACTGTTTGAACTCTGTAGTTATTTGTTTGAAGTATTAGATAGTAGCAAAAGCATAGGCTAGCATAGCAGGTAATGCCGATTAGGGAATATAATTCAATGTGTTTTTTGTGCTATTACGTACGCTTAAACTTGTTCACTGATGGACGTAGGTTTTCCTAATTCATGCTAATTGCGATCGCCTGCTGATTTTGTCAATTGTTTTATTGTCAAAATTTTCCTACCCACACGAGTTTTCCTTTCAAACAAGATACCCACTTCAGAACTCGTCCCCAACAATTATCGGTTTCCTTAGAGTGCAAAACTTAAATAACAGTAATCTATTCATGGAACCTGACGCTTAATATTGTAAACTAATTCGAGACAACATTTATTTGTACAAATATATATATATTAATCCTTATTTCCATAATTCAGGCTCTGGTGCCGTTCCGGACTAGTTCTGTACATGAAATGAGCGTATCCCAAGATCCCGCTTACAAATTGGACCCGACGCCGACGGCGTCCTATTCTGGGCACTTCGCTTGAAACGGGTTTCACTTTAAGTGATTTAAAAAAGTAATTTCATGTCAGTGTAGGCATCAATATGAAAACGTTGGAAGTTCCTGCTACTTTTCTTTCTGCGCTAACTGTAATAATCAGTAAAGTGAATAAAGTGTTTTAAATTTTGTTATACAAATAAGTCATGCACCCGCTGATAAATATAATACATAAACAGCATATACCCACTAAATGTTCCCACTGCTGGGACTCGGGGCTTTCCCATACAAGGAGTCAAGGTGGTTGAATTCACATGACTTCGAAATATTTTAGTTACATGTCGGTTTACTCACGATGTTTTTCTTAACCGTCTTAAGTTAGCGGCATTACGTACATGACTTCGAAAAGACAGTGGTGCGCATGATTTTGAACCCAGGGTCCGGACTCCGATTGGCAGTCGCCGTTCTGCTGACTAGACCAGCCGTAACTTACTAGACCAGCCGTAACTTATTAGACCAGCCGTAACTTATTAGACCAGCCGTAACTTACTAAACCAGCCGTAACTGATTAGACCAGCCGAAACTTACTAGACCAGCCGTAACTTACGGCTGGTAAATAACACACCTGCCCATAAAAGGATATTGCCACGCAGCTATTTGAATATAAGAAGTTCAAATCAGCAAACTGATCTGCACTGTTCTGCGCTTGCCACCCAGAAAAATAAGATATTACATGATTTATCTCTTTGCCTTGTAAATTATCTGGAAATAATTCCCTTTAAACCGTAATACAGTAAGGTTTGCACATTACTTGCGGTAGACTAATTGGACAAGGCGTGGTACTTTTCCAGGTGAACTCTGCAAAGAAAAACTATCACTACATATGTTACACTAGCTGAACCGTGCGCGCGTTGCTACGCCATCTATAGAAAATTGGTGTTACCAATTCAAATTTTGAACAAGTTCAGTTACCTTAGTTTCTTCTTTAAAAGATAGACACATGCTGCTGTCACGCAACGAAAGCTCTCAAAAAGCAACATTTTTCCCGTTTTTTGTTACATTTGTCAATTATGCTCCGCTCCTGTTGGTAGTAGCATAATGTTAAATAGCCTTCCTCGATAAATGGACTATCCAACAGAAAAATAACTTTCAATTCGGACCAGTAGTTCCTGAGGACCTTGCCTTCAAACAAACAAATAAACAAACTTCAGCTTAATGTTATTAGTATAAGTATATTAGTATAGATAAAAATGTTATTTTACAAGGTTATTTTGAGTTATTCGAGTTTTTACTGTTACTAAAAAACAGTTTCCTGTTTAAACATATTGAATTTCAATTGATCCTCGCTCAGAATAGTGCCATGCGGCCCATTGGGAACGCGTGGGGTGAATTCACCGCGCATACTAATTTGTGGTCGTTCAGATACATTCAAATACCACCAAACCCAGAGACCCGGCTTACGGGGATATGTGAGACGGCCCTAAGATTTAGTTTACAGCCTTAGATGCCGTGTGGTCAAGAATTAAACGAGTAATGGGCCACACGTAACTTGGCCCATTAGGGGACCTAATTGAAATTCAATTTAGTTGACTTTAGTTCTGATGAGATTTGTGTCCAATTAATTTCGACAGATTTGTGTGCGTTTGAATTTGGTTGGTATTATTATTTTTTCGCTGTATTTAATTTTTAACCGACTTCAATTCTCAGGTAGTTCCTTATAGGTCATTTTATTGAAATCGATACAGCGGTCTTTGAAATATGAACAAAAAGTAAAATTTTCTTTCATGTTTTAGACGATATAGTGATAGATTCTTAGACTGGCCAATAATATTGACAATAAAATAATGTATCGTCTTTAATATTGCGTGTGTACGGCCTGTATTGCGGTATTGTTGAATATGTGTGTACCTAATATGTAATGTTCGGGCCAAATATTGATGAAAATTATTGGCAATCTTGGATTGTCAATATTATTGCGTGTGTGTGCGGCCAGCCTTATGAAATTTGGTCGAGTGTCTGAATTTAATTTTAAATTGTAGTCGGTTTTTGTATTTTCGGTGAAAACATTATTTCTATGAGTAGTTATGTACTGTTTTACTTTATCTTACAAACAATTTAATTTCGAACGTTTATGTACATGGAAGGATGAATTTATGTACGGTTGTAGTTTCTTTGTGATGTGAAATATATAGAATGGAAGCTACTAGTATAAATAAATAAATAAATATTGGTGAACAACTCAAACACAACACCATCTGATCCCAAACTAAGCAAATCTTGTGTGATGGCGGCCAGATAGCTGATATAATACTTATATAGTTTTAAATACAGACTTATTATTATACATAAATAGAAATATATGAGCGCCCACTAGCAACGTTCCTTGGTTTTAACCGCGTACTTCCGTTCCCGTAATTTTCACACGAATAAAAGTACAGCCCGTGTGTTAATTCGGACCATCCCACTAATATTATAAATGTCAAAGTATGGATGTTTGGATATTTGGATGTTTGGACGTTTGTTGCTCAATCACCTATGAAGGGATCAGGCTGAAATTTGGAATACAGTTAGATTAATTATAGTCTGGAAGAATACACAGGCCTACTTTTTATCCCGGGAAAATAACGGGAACGACGGGAACGGGAACTACGCGGGTAAAACCGCGGGGCACTGCTAGTAATTTACATTCGTATAAAATTTCATCCCGACTGTATTTTTGTATGAAAGAGTAACAAACATTCGTATAAAAAACCAAATCCAAATGTACTAATCTAGACTATAATCTAACCTTACTCAAAATGTCAACCCGATCCTTTCAGCTGTTCTTACGTGATCGAGCACCAGACATTCACAATTTTAACAATAGTAAGAGGTTTATTTTCTCAAGACACCTTCCGCGTGTCTTAGTAGTTCAGTCATAACACGTAAGTTGTCGTAATTTTTTACTACCACTTACCAAAACTTACTACTTAAAAAAAGAAGAAGGTTCTATGTGAGACAGTTTTTTTTTAATTAAGCGTGACTAGACGAGCAGGACATGTGCCTGATGGTAAGCAACATGACAGCACAGTGACACGCAGCTATTGGAACATGAAGAATCCAAATCATTACCTAGCACTGCACTGCGCTCGTCACCCAGATATTTAAGATGTTATATCTCTAAGTACTGTTATTTCTCTGGAAACATTGCCCTTCAAACCGTAACACAGTAATGTTTGTACAATACTGCTTGGCGGTAGAATAACTGGCAAAGGTGTGGTACTTCCCCAGGCGGACTCAGCTAAGAGTTCTATCACTACTATAGTATATTTTTTTCAAGTACTATCATTCTGAAATGTTGACGACTTGTACATCTAGAGCTCAACGGACTAATAATAGTTAGCCATATTATGTAGATATGTACCAAGACTACTTCAATTAAATCGATTGGATTCTCCTAAGTCCTAAGGTGTGTCTAATACTTATACAATTGGTTGCCATCCACGTATGCATTTCACGTAGTTTTCAGTTTGTTACCGAGATATTTCAAAAAGTTCGTGTAAAGTTTATTATTATTTGTCTAAAATTATGTATGAATATACAGATCCTTTTATGGTAAAAACTAGCTGACCTGGCAAACGTTGTTTTGCCAAATAAATTATTATTACAAATTTAAAAAATCTAACCCTGAAATTTAATAATAAAAATAAATGTTTATTTTTATAAAACAATTTTAGATTTGCCATAAGCTCCGGGAAATTTTAACGAAATAGAGTGACAAACATTTACAAAAAAGGCGAGAATTGATTAGTTATCGAGCGAGATGAAAAATGATTAAATTACTAAAATGGCTAATAAAAAATAGGGGTTGGTGATAAAAGGGTAAACATTAAGGGATGTATGTATTTTTAATGCTACATTATAAAAAATAAAACAAAAAGATAACTATGGGATACAAATATTTTCTTCTGTCAAGTTATTAAAAATTGACAAAGATATAGATCACCAAACTTCTGGAGTGGGGGATTGTGACGTCAGGTCTAAATAAAAAATGTATCTAGACGTGACGCTAATTGAAACTTCGAAGCACTTTATGTACTACGTCATATTTTGTTTGTGATACAAAATAAAAAATACATGTAATATCTTTTTAAGTATCTATCTGACGGGATAATTTGTTATTTAAGTCACCATGCCTATTCCTTTTAATTAATTTTCAACTTGTAAATTGATCATAATTGTTTTAACAGTTATTAACAGAAATAAGAGAAAAAAATACCATATCATACGTATTTCCTGAAACATAATGTGATATTAACGAAATATTTCAAATCCAATTATTTCGTGAAAAAAATCTATGGACTTTGCAATACATAAAATTAGAAGCGAGGTATGTAGCCAAAATGTTTTTCCAACCGGAACTTTCTAGCAAAAAATGTTACCTTTTTCTATCAAGGGGACCCCGAAATCTGACTGCGGAATAAATTACAATTTAATTGGGCCTCTCTCGCGGCTTTACCCAAATAATTAGAATTGTAGATTAGCCGTTTCATAATATTGTTAACTCTTCGATATCACTTTATTTTTATTAAGATGCTTACAGTATTTCCCAGAGTCTGTTAACTCTAGATTATAGGGTTGTGCTTTGGCCATAGACAATATTTTTCTTTCCTTAGCTGTAAAACACAAGTAGTAAAATCCATTATTCTCAGTCTTTCACAATAAATCTTGCCGGCGCCGAAGACCGCTAGCCACCAAGTTGAAAATTGTTTACCTGTTGCGCGACTCGCTCTACCATCTCTTGCAGGGAGGCACGATTTTTTTATTTTTGTATGCATTTACGTTTCAGATTAAACGATCCAATCGCCACCCCTACCGTTCGGGAGCTTTCGAGAAAATCCGGACAGATTCGTTGAGAGAATGCGCTGTGATTGGTTGCGGGAGTAGGGGGTGAGTGATGACGTGGACGAGGGAAGTTTTCGCGGCAGAAGGTTCAGTGGTGATCGCGAGGTTGAGCTGGAAGGCTGTGGCCCTCAAGCTCCCGACTGCGGCCGTCGCGGCCTCCCGCCTCGAGGGTAAGTCAACGTTTCATTCGATTAAAAAGCAATTTCTTCAGAGAAGTTCGCAGATCGACGTGTGCCCAGCTCCAAATACGTTCCATTTATTTAAATTATTTTTAATAGGTAATTCTATGATTTGGAATCTACTTCAGAAATTGGTTTATTCGTGAATTGTGTACTTATATTATTACTACGTAAGATTTGTAAATTAGTTTATTCAATTTTACGAACATGTATCTTACTAGCAAAATTTTAAAATATTTAAGTGTATGTTAAAGTCGTTTAGAGTAAATTATTAAACTAAGTTAACTTTTATTTTAAGTTACCGGTCATACGGTCCTAAGCGGGTGCTCATTATCAATATAGGTACAATAACTTAGATAAATAATAATGACCAGCTATTTATTCCTCTTCATTCTTAATTATTCGGGAGTATTTAGAGAAAAGTGTGGGTGGTTGCGGAAAATAGTGACGTATTTGGACGAAGGTCAATACTTGAGGAAAAACAAATGACGACTTAAATATACAAACATTTTTGGCGTCTTTATTTTTACGGGAGTCTCGATACTCGTCGTAGTCATATCGGTTGTATTAATCTTCAAAGGAAAGGATTTAGCCGAGTTTACCTTCTCCGCGCGTTTCATCCATTTACATATTTATTTGCATACTTCAAAATGATATGTAAAATTAATAAAAAGGGCCCGGAAACCCGTCTCACAAAGTCAAATTCTTGGGGTTGCTTAATAGATATCACCGACCGAAAGTAATTTTAGGCAACAATTTTATTTGCGACTAAATTATTTGTTATTTCTGCGATAAAATAAATATTTATAAGAATAAGATTACGCCTTAAATTTGTCAAAGTGTTTTACAAATACAAACTAAAACTTGTCGGAAAATGGAAAACATGTTCGTTTTTTACAATTTAAACATAAAACTAACATACAGATTCACGGATTGACAATTAAATACATAAGTGTTTACTTATGGTATTAAATCTGAATATTATTTAATTCTGAAAGTATTTATAATGGAAAGTTATTTTATCTTGTTAGTAAAAAAATTAAGAGTGCGTCTAAAGCCAGGAAAAAATCATATTTCACCCGCGCGACGCGTTTCTTAATGTGATGTACATAAAGTCGAGAATAGCATGACACAGTTTGGAGGAAAAATCAATATTTAATCAGGAGTCCATTTTTGACCAAGTTTTATTTAATTACTCAATAACTAAACATACATTTAAAAAAGTGTTCGGTTACTTTACTAGAACGTACAAATAGGAATTTTATTACCAAAAAATAATGTGGGGTCATCGCTGATAATTTAGAGTACTCGAATTAAAACGGGTTTTTTCGGTGTCATTTTTATTTTTTTATTGTAAAAAACTCTGATCTATTTTTAAAATTCTATTCGGTTATTGTGCTTCTTCTTGATTGTACCCACACGTCAATACTTTTTTTGTCATAGTTTTTAGTTTCATAACTTCAGTGAGCGGCGTCGAAAATGTTCTTTTTTCGTTTTCTGGCTTTAGGCGCCCCCTTAAGAAGAAAAAAAATAATTGTACGTGTTTATTGATAGTTTTATTAGAAATCAAATCAAATTCAACTAATATTCGGACGTTATTTAAAACTGCTAAATACGAAAAAAACTATCACTGAATACATTTATACGTCACTATTTTCTTGATTAAATTTAATATTCCTATTGCAGATCAAATAATTTAAGGTAGACAGTAACGAGCGTCTCAGGCCAATTTTGATAGGCCCTTATAAATAAACCAGACCTACTATGTACCTCAAAAAGAACCCGAAAATAACTTATTAGTTTATCGTCTAAATTATTTTACCATTTCAAATAATTTCATGTGAAACTTCATAAACCCTCAATACGAAATATTATGATTAAAAAATAACACGCCCTTAACGTGTCACCGTAACCAGTGTTGCGTGTAATCTATGAATAGACCCTTATCCACGGCTACCAAATCACGTCATCACGTAGGTACTTATCAGTACGGAACATCTCAACCGATCGGCAATAATTCTTAGAGCTTCATATTTATGCGTCTTTTTATTCTGTGTTGTTCTACTTTTATGTTACAAACGCCTTATTATGTCCATACTACTGCAACTGGCCTTCTTTAACAAGGAAAAAATCTAATCTTAATCCACCACGCAGGCAAGTGCGGGTAGGTAGATAATACGTGTCTTTGACAGATATATTTTGTAGACATTTTCCTCATCTCCGTTTTCTAAGAATATTTAGATGCACCATTCAATAGTACGAGCTCTTATTAACAAAAATAATAATAAACATCTGCAAATAATTCACAAAAGATTTAACATTAAAAAACCATGAAATCTTTATTCGATACGAATAAAAAAATGAGAAACAAAATTAACCTTTTCTTTTTTCTTACATTGTTCGTTATCAGGAAACAGCTACGGCACGGCTCCAATTAAAATATCTTATGTTCTATTTCCAAACTGTATCGGTATTGTATATATATTCCCAAACACAAAATCAATTTATGTTGGTGATTACGCTATTAACGGTAAATACCGTGATCTTACGAATCGTTAATTAACACAAAGACAGCTACGAGAGTAGGTATCTACGCCGGGCTACGCGGGTTGGCTACATTAATCCAAAACAGAAAAGCTGCTAGGTCTCCAAAAATGGTTTGTTACCTAAGTTTGTGTGTAAAAATTTTCGCAATAGAATAATTGAAATGTCGTGATTTGAGTTTTCTGTCACGGTATAGTTTCTATTCCTGTTACAGGATGCTATGGAACCAATTAAAAATAAAAATGGGTAATTTTTATAGATTATAGATTTACCTGATAGTTTGGGGTCAGAACAGATGGTGTTATGTGTGTATTGTCCACTAACATTTATTTATACCTAGACATCATTTTTATAGTATTACAGTCATTCAAAATACAATCCTCCAGTTCTAGATCTATTTGAAGTAGGTACATAATAGTTTATTGTTTAAGTCATTCTCTGTACTTAAAATACACATTTCTTCGTTTTTTTAGTAAAAATACCTAATCTTACACAAAAAACTGCACTACCGAGCTCTATTTCAAACAATGACGAGAGTCAAAAAGTTGTCAAATTTATAAGCAAAGTCATATAATTCGGTAGCGAAATTTTCAACTTTTGTTTCATATGTCAAAAGAAATCAGAGATATTGATGGATTTTATAGGTCGGCCCGTAAACTGTTTAAAGATAGAATAACTAGGATCTAATAACTCGTTCCTGTTCTGTAATTTGTGCGTTAATTACTGACATAATCAAATATTTCACAAACGATTCACTAATATTTCACAAACATTTTTTGTTAAAACGACACTTTAAAACCAACTAACTAATCGTATGATATTCATTGCATACACTTTATAATATAAAGATGTTTAATTTTACAAACAACGTTTCGCATGATATTTATTTCAAAAATATTTATCTTATACGCACAAATGTTTAATTTTACAATCCTTCATTTTATAACCAATGAAACGTTTCAAACGTTTCACTTAGATAATTTATCGAGTGACATTTTGTTTTTTGTAACCTTTTCATTTCATAAATTAAATTCTATTAACAAATTTAACATTTACCAAAATAGACTTTGCAACAAATATTTTAAAAGTACCCGATAAATTGTCTATGTAAACTATCAATTCTCATTTGGTTCTGTCATTGACTTTTGACCACCGCTCCGATTAGAGTCTATCACTAGATTTGACTCTACGGAGGTCGCCGACTCGCTTCGCTCGCCATTTCCCCCCTTTGCTGTGCTTAGGCTCACTCTACTTAGAACCTCCCTCCTTGAGATTCTGGCTCCCGAATTTTTTATATACACTCTAGGGGTAGCAACTAGTAGCGACAAGACTAAGTGGAGTCGGGGTGCTCCGAGTCTGATTTGGGTCCTAAGTAACCTAATCGTTCCGATGTGGTTACTTAGATATTCGAAAATTACAATCAAGTTTTAGTTCTTATTGTATTTTAGTTTTGTTTTTAAGTCGGGCAGAGGCCCGTCTTAAAAGGATAATTGGTAGTTAACAATAATACTAAAAGAATAATTTCTCAAATACGTTATAGAATGAATGTTTGTCAAATAATTATTTTGTGATATAATCAATTTGTTATTTTTTTTTTGTATAATAACCATTTCACTACCCGTCTGTCTAACTTTGGTTATCACATGTCGATTTGTGAAAAAAGTTTTTTTTTGTGATCTGTGAAAAAAAACGGGTACCAAAATTAAATATGACACAATGCCTCCAAATGAAATCAGTTATAAAAAGGGCATCGAAAACATTAGACAGGGTACAATCGCGTTTAATGTCATTTAATTATATCTTGACATTTGGCAGTGTAACAACGACCATGGTCACGAGAATTTTAATAATATGAGTTCAAATAGCCATAGTTTAAAAACTATAAGAACTCAGATCTACAAAAACTGTGCCTAAGTTAGTGTTGAGCTTTTACCTATTGATATAATCATCTACGAGTATATCTGACATCTTACTTTGTTTTAACCATCAATACTGGCATCAAGACGAAGTTGTTCTGGGACAAAACGCTTTTTTAAGCATTGGTTTAACAATAACCGCTGTTTTACGAAACCATTAATAAGATCCAATTTAGCCCGTTTGAGGTCACAAGCGTTGAAAATTACTAGACCAAGTGCATTTGACTCCTTAATCTCACAGTTTTTTGGCTCGCGTAAGCTTTGATCCTATGTTTAAAAAGTAGTAAGCATGAGCAGCTCACTAAATGTACGTAACAGCTGGGAATCGACGCCATCTCTCGCTAGAAGAGAGTTAAAACCATAATTCATCACACTGGCCCAAATAGAGTTGGCGAATCTCGCATAAACTCAAAATATTCTAGGAAAATGCTGGTATCCTCAACAACCACCAGGAGGCCTATGTTGGATGATGGAAGGGTATAAAACAATAAGATTCAGCAGTGTGGCGTCACTTGTAAGCTATCCAACCAAGTGCAGGTGAACAGAGGGGGGTTGCAACTCTTGATAATTTCTCTTTGTCGCATATTTTTGTACGGCGTTGCGGAATAATGGAAGCATTTGGAAAAATATTCAGAGAAGCAGGCGAGATTCAAACCTACGAACTCAGGATCCTGAATTGCACGATTTAGCTACCAGGCCACCAAAGAAAGCAAAAAAAAATTAATGACAAGATTGCGATTATTGATTTATTTTCGTCTTGGCCGATCCTTTCTGTGTAAACCAGTAAGCCTGTTGATTCGTTGGAAGTGATCGGCTTACACGTCTATATAGAGCCGACATATTTTCAATAATATGTTCAAATGTAGCCAAGTTGGGTTCCGCCATGTATTTGGTTAATTAAATTTACTTAACAGCCATAGACGTTTCAACCAACAAAATAAACAACCCACGAAATGTTCCCACAGCTGGGACTCGGGGCCTTCTCAGGAGAGAGACAAGGCAATAATCCACTACGCTAGCCAAGTGCGGGCTGGTGGATGACACATGACCTCGAAAGATTCTAGGTACAAGTCGGTCTCCTCACGATGTTTTACTTCACATTTTTTACGTGGAATTTGAACTCGAGGCTCCACACTCTGGCTCCGGCGGTCACCGTTCTCCCGACTAGACCAGCCGTAACTTTCGTGCGTATGCCATTATCGAACCTAATAAAAAAAATTAAGATAGAGTGTTCCGACGAGCAATACATACGCCTGATGTTACGCAACACACTTGCCTATAATAGCACAATGTAGTAAATTAAGTATGAATAGTGCACTGTACTGCGATCTTCCCTTAGAGATACAAAATGATTCGAAAATGTTTTGCTCGGTATTCTTTTCTAAAACCATTTCTCTGCAGGCCGCAGCACAGTAATGTTTGCATATTACTTCTTCGCGGTAGAACAACTAGCAAAGCTATGGTACTTCCCTAGGTGATCTTTGCAAAATGTTTCAACAAATAAAAATGATATCCTTACGATATCGTTACTTGGATAGTCTATTCGCCAAACAATTATTTGTTAAAAAGTGGTAGTACCGGGATTATCGAATTTGCCCATCATTGAACATACGAATTATTATAAAACATTAAGCAAGTTTTCTATAATCTTGTCATTTTGTAGAAACATCATAAACAGTCTTTTTTATGTTTCCGCAGCTGGGTTTCGTGTTTTTCTCTCACTAAGGGAGAGTCAATGCCATAATCAACCCGGCCAAGTACAAATATCAATAAAAAAATAAGAGGATCTTCAATCAAAAAAAAAAAAAACAAAGAAAAACATTTGTATTGTTTTAAACCTTAATTTTAGTGTTTATTTTAACTTCTTCAACTCATTGGTATACGACTAAGCCATTCTATAGTTTATGGTAGTCAATTTAAATCTTATTCTTACTTTCATCGTAACACTACTCTTAAAACATAAATATATAACTAAGCCAAAGGTATTTCCAGAATATTTTGGCATAGTTCAAACAGGTTGATTAGGAACCAAATCTTTAATTTCCCAAAAAAAATAACGAATTTGAGCTTTATGATGTGTTTAAATAAACAAGTATTTACATTGTACCTGAATAAAATAATTACATTGACTCGAATATTGGACTTATAATAGCTAACGTTGTCAATATTGTCATTTGAAAAGAAGTTCCATACCGCCGCCTGAACCAGATTAATAAAAGAATATGAAGCTGAAATTACAACCTTATCTCCTCAACATTAAATCGAATTTCGAATAAAACAGTTTGTTAGTGGAAAAATGGTTATAACAAAGGAAAAATCCAGCTTTCCATCCGTCTGTCCAGTCATCTAGTAATGAAACAGTAGGCTCTAGAGGCTCTCTAGGCTATGTACACACTCGCGTCCCCGTTTTTATTTTCACTGGCTGAACACTTAGGTGGGGCTTTAGTGTACACTTTACTGACCATAAAAGTGCATTTGAAACTACGAGATGATATCTGAGTGTTTATGTGTTTATGCCCTTTGTACGTTTTCCTTTATTTTATGACGTTCTTTACGTCTATTTGTGGAGAAATGCGGAGTATTCTAAGATGGAAGCTGGGTTAAGTGGTTTTGAAGAATAACTTGGAATATTGATATCGTCCAAACTAATAATTGTAATAAAAATAAAGTTTTATTTTGGATCTGTAAGTGTTTTCAAGATTATTAAATGTTTGTGTCTAGGACAAATATCATTTTGAGGGGCAACAGTTATTACAAATGTATTATCTGCAATTTCCTACTTAGGGACTATACTTGTAAATTGAATCTGATTTACATTTCGGCAAATAGAATTGCCACTATAAAAAGCTAATTCAATATTTGCTGTATAATATATCGTTAAAAAGAATTAATTCTTCGTGCCTATTACTATAAAGATCTCTAGTTTTATATGGACAAAGCTGTAACAACAGACTTGACTAAAACCGATCAGAAAACGTTTGATTACATCTGATTAAGATTTAGTTGTAACTTAAACGATTATTGTATGATTTTAGTAAGTATAAATTTAGTAATTTTGAAGTCTAATAAATTAATTATTGTAAGTAAAATTGTATATTATTATTAAATATGAAACGACATCGTCCTACTTTGAAAAATATTCCGTATTTTTAATTTATTTCATCATTGACAACAGTTATTATATACGTACTGTGGTAGGTACCTAAAGAACCCCTGATGATGCATTGTGTGCATAGTTTTCTCAGCAGAAACAAGGCTGCAAATTTGTGTTTATTTATTTTGTATTCTTGTATAAACCTATACCTACTACCTCTGTATATTCTACCTAAAAAAATATATTTTGTAAACTTTTTGATTGTTTTATTCTTTTTAATTCTGATATACGTTTAATTATTAGTATAATTCTATCATTTCAGGTATAAATATTTCAAGAAATATAAATTTAAAGTTACACAAACGAAGATTTTGTAACATAACGAACATAAATAATATTTTTAGATAACATAATATTTGTTTTTTATTATAATATTTTAATTTAATTTAAATGATATTTTATTGTTTAAAGGGATCTAAGATATCTGATATAATTTTTTGTTGTAATAAAAAACACATAAAAACAAACACACTAATCTATCCCAACGAAAAAACACAAAAATGATATATTATTACTATAAACAAAATTAACTACTAAATTTACACAGAGAATTCAGTCAAAGAGTCCCCCGCGCACCGATCCTTGACCAAAAGTCTCCAGAACGATAGCCGCATTCCCAAAAAAAAATTTTTTTATGTTTATTTGTCTCATTTATTTAACCTTATATTTCCAAAAAATATTATTTGTAAAAATCCAAGCCCGTAAAAGCCTTAGCAGCAGAAACGTACCTGTGTACATTAATATTCGTATTTCGATTGGTTTTGCGACATTTCATGTTTACTTTTTAATGAGTTTCGAGGACTCCGCGACTTTGTATGTTTTGAAACCAATCAAACTTTTTCCTGATACCTAGATTATGATTTGTATTCATAATCATTCGATATAATACCACTCAAACTATTTTTGTGGTTTATGTGTTTGAACGGAGTTGAAAAATGCTAGCATCATCTAGCTTTAAAATACAGTGCCAAAATTACATAAATTAAATTAATATAGGCATGATTGTGCTAGGGGCTTTGCATTCGTGGATAACGGTGCGGATATAATAGGGTACCGGACTGGGTCAAAAATACACCATCCTAATTAGTCCGTCAGCTAGATCATGGAACAATATTGGACACGTATTTTTTGTTTTTTCATAATATTAAAAATCGTCAAACATATAGACCATCAAACTTCGAGAGTAGGGGGTCGCGACGTCACTCGTGAGTAAAAATCGTACTCACAAGTGACGTCACACAAAACTTCGAAGCGCTGTATCTTCGTAATTTTTTGTTTGTGAAACAAAAGAAAAAATACGTGTACAATATTTTTTGGCAATCTAACTAACGGACTACTTAGTTTTTTTGAGGATTGTACCCTTTTAATACATTATACCTTATGATAATATTATAAAGCTGAAGAGGTTTTTTGTTTGAACGAGCTAATCTCGGGAACTATTATTGGACTTATTTCAATAATCTTTTCACCGTTGGATACTACCTACGTGATCTCTGAGTGCTATAGGTTATATAGGGTATGTAACACGGGTGAAGCCTGACCGGACCGTTAGTGGTGATAAAACTGTTTAGCTTATATTTTCATTCGACACAATTTGTCATTTGACAAATTTAAATCCAATAATATCCAGTAATAATACGAATAGAAAAGATATTTTTTTCTCAGTATACATTTTTCGTATTTTATAAATACATTGTATACTTCAAATGCCAAATATTGACAGTGATTTATGAGTTAGTAAGGGAGCCACTCATAATAATAAACCTTTTATCTCCGTATTATATACCTTTACAAAGTTAGGCAGCAGATCTAGTTTACTAACTCGTAACGAGCATGTTATACTCATCATAGCAATAAAAATACGGGTGACGAGCGTAGTGCAGGCAGGCGTGTTTCTTACCATCAGGTACGTGTCCTTCTTATCCCACCACTCTATAGAAGAATAAAAAATCATTATGAGCAACTTCTATTATGGGTCAATTTCGAAAGCTTTCACGATTCGGGACTAGCTAGAGTAACAGGTGTGCCGCGGCCATTGTAGGTACCGTTCTATCAATACAAAACGTTCTATGATAGATTATCGTATATACGGTAGAAAATAAAGGTGTCTCGCTTCGGCATAGTGCGCTCAACAATAAGCCGTCGAACAATCATTACCCTGCGCAGAGCCTAGATCGAGCGCACCTTTCATGAGCATTGTGCATTGCAAGGACGTGCCGTTCAATAGGCCTACGTCTCTCATGGTGTCATGCGCTACGTACCGAGGCCTCATTCGATAACTTCGTTCGATTCAGTGACGGCGATTGACAATGGGAAGTGCAAATGTCGCTAGAATTTACTTTATTATGGCTACACGATGGAAGAACGCGAAGCTTGACTCGTTTAGTTTAGCAATGTGGCTAGTTTTGCTTAGTAAAGATCAACAGTTTATGAACATACAAGAGACAGATACTCCAAGTATAATTGTGCATGTCAACGAGTACAAAACGTCTGTTTGCTGCATGGAAGTAATAAGTACTACGTACAACATAATAAGTTGTACGTAGTACGTAATACTTATGGAAGTATTACGTACTACGTACAACTTGCTAGCTTGCTTGGCTTGCTTACATTTGTCTAACAGTATCTAATGTAGTCTGTGAAATCGATTAAAATATTAATAAAACTGTATAGGTAAAGCGCTAAACTCAGATTTTGAAAAAAAACAGAAGTTATAAAACTCCCAATTCTATTGTTGAGAATTTACGGAATGTTGTGTTTTACTTGCTAAATATTTAAATGTACACAAAACTGAGCCTAGTGTAACATACGCGTTTTGAACAAATTTTACTATAGAGATTAATTACCCTTACATAAACCAACTTACATAAATAACCGTTGACGTTTTACTAAAAATATCATAAAAAAGATTTAGCCGTGTTCCATGCGGATTAGCGTAACTTTTCTATACAACCCGGTATTTCCCAGAGTTCCACTTAACGACATCTAAGACAAGTCATCAGACCCTAATTAGACCTTACGTCGGCTCGGTTACAATTGGTAAGTCCGCAGACGGAATAACTGTTACGAGCGGAGCCGACGGGCGGTGGGCGGCTTACCGGGCCCGTTTAACTTTGTAAGTCTGCCACGGCCCGCGACTACCCAGGATTGCTTATTAAGAACTGCGAGAAAATTTCACATTTTACGTCTAACAAGCTCAGAAAGATTTCGTGAAGATTTTCCTTTGAAAGTAGTGGTCAAGTTAAGTGTAAGACTCGTTTTCAAAGTGCACTTGACGAAGTACCACGACCATTCAGTTACTTTACCAATAAGTAGCGATATGCAAACACTGCTTCTTTGCTAATTCAAAAATAGGTAGGTAATACGTGGACTCAATAAAAAAAAAATAAAGGATATAATAGGTAATGGGGCGTTTTACAATTATCTATTCTAAAAGTACTTAAAAGTTCTAGAGGTCATAGTAAGAAACGCAATACGCGTAAAGCAATAATTTTCACTTTGTATGGTCGAAATACTGCCTAACTCAAAACTATTATCATGTAGTGTATTTGTTGCGCGTTATTATCATCGCGCCATCTTTCGGGGCTTCCGGGGTGGTCATATACTCTGTGAAATTCTAGAGAGTTTTAACTTTTGTCCAAATGGGCATACGAAAAACATGCCCAGCCCAATACAAGTTTTTGTCCATTCTTTATTTTGGTCTGGGAGCATAGCGTGCTGTTACGCATGCGATCTGTAAGTTTTACTACTTCTATACGTATCTACTTCTTCAGTTCGTAGCGCGTAGATAAACTTCGAGTGCGATAAAATGAATTTTGGGCAAAAAATATGCGCCATTTGTAGGAGGATGTTTTTTCTAACATAGTGATCAAAAGTTTAGGGGATAGTGGGCCGCCTTGCCTAAGCCATTTACTACGTGAAAAGACAATAGTGCCATTCTCAGTTTGGGGGCCACGGTACTGTTTTGGAGGGGCGGTGTATGTCGGTGTTCTTTTTTACGTTTTGGGGTTTAAAGGATGTCCTATCACAAACGTCCAGAATAAAAATGTAGTACAAAATTCCGAAGCTCTTTTTAAGTTTGTATGGTATGTGTATTTCAAATATTTTGTTTATGGCTTGAAAATGGTCTGCAAAAGCCTATTCTAGTCTGAGGTTTTAGTATTATTGAAAAGTTTCAACCAATATTTATTTATTTAGTGTTGCAACACATTACACCAGTTGGTTCTGCCTATACTCTACCCAACGTTCATTCCACGGGCGCGCCGTAATCCCCACAATGAGAGTAACCGTGCGTGCTGTTATTTGAATTGCTTCAACAAAAATACTGTTATAGCTTGTTTTATCCTTCCACTACCGGGTTTTTGTAATTGTATTGCTTGATCTGAATGTACGTATAATAAGCTAATTAAGCAGCAATTGATATTATAATTGCATTCGTTCAAATTGGTCTCAATGAGCTTTGTTATCGTTCGATAAGCATTAAATACTTACCTTAATGCTATTCGATATTTCAATAATGTGCCAATTTTAAAGGTAAGTGGCTCATGTAAATTACATTGTGTTATGTAAAAAATGCAACCAAGGTGATGTGTACACAATTGTACTCTGGTTCTACAAATGTCTTTGAAAATGTACAAAACTTGTCTAAAAATTGTATTTCTTAAAATGAGCTATCATCGTCAGTGCAGATTAGACCAATACTGGATTATAGCCTCTCTGACAATGCAAGTTTTAGATTTTCTTTTGTCGTAGTAACGCGTCCATGGGCCAGTCTATGTCCATATTATATACATTATACAAGAAGAGTACATAATGAAAAGTTAGTTGGGTATGTTGCATAGTGTAGTTTTGTTAATAAAGGCTCTGCTAATTTAAAAAAATAAGAAAATTACATTAATTTATTCTTCTACACAATATGCTTATATCTAACGATATACAGCAACGTATTAGTTATGCTAAAAAGTAAAAATATTTACCTATGTAAAGCTTCTGAAATCAGACGTTTTGCCACTAGGCCGCGACGGTTTCCAAGATTTCCCATAAAGTTATTAATGATGAGTTCATTCTCCCCTATTCGGTAGAACTCATACTTGCCACGCAATGGCGTAGAATTTGGTATAATTTACAATAGACAGTGACTAGCATACTAGAAAATAGATTCTCGATATTCGAATCGTAATTGGAATCCACAACATCTTGTGTTGAGGTCGACAGTATCGTCTCAATCTGTGGTTCTAGTCAAGGTGTAGTCCTTAACGAAGCTACTGGCGCTCCATTTGTACTGTTGACTAACGATCTTAATAATCACACCACGATCTAGTAAATGTTTATATATATATAATCAAATTCTTTAATAAAATAACTGTCTGCAAAGTTTTGCGATGTTTTCTTTAATCTGTAGTATAGTCTAAACAGCTTCTGACAGTAATGTAATCAAACTTTGTTGAACTAAAAAAAATTACATTGATGTAAGCATCGTTTTCGAAGTAATGTTTGTGTAACCTTGTATTTTTTTTTAACTTCTATAGGGCTTACATTTAACCGCCATCTCGCCTGATTTACGTTTTTATTGACTTCTTTAACGGCCAGAGCCTTTATTAATACCTAGACACACGTTAGTGTGGCTTGCCAAGTTCAAAGAAAACTACACCACTCTACCTCTACATACCTACCTAAGTGAGAGTGATGCGTGGACAGTTAGAGACCACAGATTATTATTTAATCGATTCCTCAAAAAAGAAACAGTGATAGTTACTCTTAGTAGACTTTTGAAAGGTACTACTCGAAGGAAATTTCTTGTCGTTAAGTTGCATAGACTTTTGGAAAGTTCTGTTTTATCGTATTTGAGCAATTCTGCCTTATTTCCATACTGCAATTGACTGGTTAACAAAAATGAAAACCACAAAAATTACAAACGCATTAGCTTGTCGATGATCCCCATACTAAGCTTATTAAGCACACCGTCACGAAAACCTGACACTCTGAATTTAGCAAATTAGCATTATCGTAAACATTGTAGCTAACTTCAGGTTAACTCTTGTTGTGTAAAGTGCTTTGAAAATACTATCGATTCTATGATTGAAGTTAAGCTCCTTAGGTCCTTAGCACGAGGAGAAATAAAGCCGTATTTACTTCTCGAGTGCGTGCATAAGTACACAAACATTTATAATTTTTTTATTATTGTAACACATTACTTGTAAAAATATGAATTTCAGTCGATTTCCTCTAAGACGTTATAAATGTTGGAGTGTATCAGACGCCAAGTGCAGTTTTCATTGTCCGCGCACTGAGCGTTATTGGCGGTGAAACCAAATAACCTCCTTTATGTCTGAGTTTTATATCGTCGGCCTTATTGGACCCCATGCCGTCTCGATGAGCGAAATATTATGTGAATATTCCCTTTATATCTACAGTAAATTTGCTAAGCTGGTTCGTTTTCTGGAGCTGTTATTTTGATGGTATTCTTGAAGGAGTTAAAATTATTGGGTGTTTCAGGAAAATATGTCTCTATCTGGTTATCTAATAAAATAAATAACACAATCGAATTAGCAATTTTTTGCGAACATTTGTTTTCGTATAATGTGTAGCTAATACGCATGACCAAATACTTCAAAAAAAGAGGGTTCTAAATTCGGTTGTATGTTTTTTGTACATATGTTACGTGATAACGCCGGCAATTGTAAATCAATTTTGATGATTCATTTTTGTTGGGTAGATTATACTCAGGTGGTCACATTATAATTTTATCGAAATTAGTGCAGCGGTTTTAAAAATATCAACAAAACAACTAAAATTTGTTTACCTAGACGAGTTATTCGTACTACCTCACTGTTTCATTGGAACAGTGTGTTTAGCTGATTTCACAAAAAATATGGAGTTTAGTCGATTGTCTAAAATAAATTTTAATCTGAAGTCGGTTTTGGTTTTTTGGATAAAATTAAGTTACTAAACGAAAGTTTTCTTTCCGCACCATTTCACAAAAACCCATGATTTGTATTTTTTACGGTTTTTTTTGCAATCCCTCTTTCGTCGGAATCAAAAGCCTGACTGACCGAACTCGCAACAGGTGTATTGCAATTATGCTAATAAAACGCTAAGGTCGTATGATCAGTCAAATGGGTTATATTGTTTTTGTTTTTAGTTACACGATTATTCTAAGACCACACGCCAAAGGTCTCAATTCATTAAATCATTGGAAGTACTGTAGTTGAAATGAAACATTTTTAGCTGCATAGAGCTTTTTTGGTAGAAGAAAATGTAATGGATTCGCATCACCCATATGCTAATGTAGAGGCGTAGCGTCGGAGCGGTAGTGGAGCAGCGACACAGGACATGCGTATAAGACGCTTTTCGCATAGGTGAATTCTTGCCAATTCCCGTCACTGACGAGAAGAGAAATGACATACTGTTTTAATTATTTTTGTTCTCCTATAAAAATGTATTTCTATAAATACACCTACAATTATCAATACCTAATCAATCCATAATTCAACTAATAGGTCAGTCGGGGCAGACATACAATTAGCCTGTAATAGAAAAAATTCCGGGGAGCGATTTCTTTTTTTTAAACGTCGATGAGGGTGGTTGGAAGTATAAATCTCGATTTTCGAACTAATCCCAGTAGAGGGTTTGCCGCCATCTTGTTTTAAAGTTTTCGTGAAATACCTCGTTAATTTTCAACTATAGAGCAAAAAATATCGTTTGTTGGAAATGTTGGAAATTTAATTTCTCACAAGTTTGATTCTTTTCATTTTTACGCTAGGATCAATATTTGCAGTGTTATGCTATCAAGTTTTTCAAAAAAATCGTAATGGGTGGAATTTTATTTACTTCAACTTTGGTTGTTCAACGTTGTTATTTCGACCAAACTTGTGAGAAATAAATTAAAATTAATTAAAAAATTAAATTAATAAATTTCCAACAACTTTGGTTACCATCATTTTTGCTCTAAAGTTGAAAATTAACGAGTTATTTCACAAAAACTTTAAAACAAGATGGCGGCGAACCCTCTACCGGGATTAGTTAGAAAATCGAGAGTTATACTTCCAACAACCCTCCCCGACGTTTTAAAAAAAAATCGCTACCCGGATTTTTTTCTATTTCAATGTCTGCCCCGACTGGGCTATAATACCTACTTCAGGCAATAAGACGCGCCCGGTAATAAAATACATTGTATACAACATGATAGCCGTTATTATAAATTTGATCGAGGTACATTGCTTGCTCGTTGAAGAAAGGTTAAATGAGGCGCGCTGGCCGCGCAACTACCGGAAGTAATGTCAAAGCGTTCATCGCTTCCGGACACAAATATACTCTACATTCTTCCGTGCATTGTGCACTTCTGCTGATTGATCAAGTGCACGCACAAGTAACCTGTTCTGTGTTACAGAACTTTCAACCTCAAGCGCTTTTTTATAGTCAATTTATAAATGGTCAATGTATGGATTTTTGTTGCTCAATCACGTCGTAACGTATGAACGGATTGGGCTGAAATTTGGATTACAGGTACATTATGTATCATGGTAATTATTAATTGAGATAAATTTTGATTAAAATAATCGAAAGAAACGATACACAATATCTTTAAGTCCAATATATTCACACACGTCCCATTATTTTTTTTAGTTGTCTTTGTAAAATCAGCTCATTTTATATTCCCACTGCTGGAAGTCTTGGCTTTCTTACGCAAGGAGAGACACACAGCAATAATTAATCCAAGATAATGGTGATAGATAAGACATGTACCTACTCGAAAGATATCTCCGTAAGATACCGATGTCCTCACGATTTTGCCTTCAACGCTAAAGCCAGTGGTGATGACAAAATTCTACCTTTGCACCTGGGAAAATATTCAGAGGTACACATCGGACTCAAACTTGCAATATCAATTGTGAAATCAGAAGTTCTCATTGCGAGATTGCTGTGGCTTTTTTGCCTCAATATTTTTTTTTTGCGACAGGGCTCTAATTGGGCAAGGTAATTTATTAACAAATAATTTTATGAGCAAAGCCACCGACATTTGTACTTACAAATGTTCGGTGGCTTTGCTTGGATGCTTTGCTTGTATCCACTGGGATAAATGAAATAAACTGTATCAAAAATTGAATGCTAAAAATGCGGTATTTGTTACTGGAAAAACTACATGAAAAATAAGGGTTTTATAACACAGTAGTCCAATATGATCCAGGATACAAAGGCATGCATCAAAAGCTAGTTTAGTTCATAACTCGTTAAATTAGCAACATGAATAATGCGCCAACACAGCAATTTACAGAAGAATCTACCATCGGAGGTATTCTGTACTGGCATGATTTCGTTATTATTGGCCACATATTTGCGGCAAACCCACGGTGGTTCAGTTACTGAACAAACTAATCTGAAAATTACACGCACGCCTCCCCACCGCCTCTGTCCTTATTCCGCCTGATGCGGCCAGCTCTACAAAACATTGACAAAGTACCTACCCCCTCGTTCACCAACGACCGGCCAACTCACTCCATTATAGCACTCACGTACTTTATTAATACCTACATCGACTTACTCAGCGTTTTCAATAACTTTACGCCTAAACTTTTCAGATCAAATTTTCGAACACCTGACCAGACTACGCGGCGTTATTGTATTTTAAGGTAATAAAACCTAAATTGCCACAAAGTATAAATGCTTCTGTAAGGTTGAAACATTAATTTGAAGCGAGCAATAAAGGGGCAGCGAAGATATCTTCACCACGGGTGCATCTTGGCGGCGACGCTGTTAAACGTCAAAAACTAAAAAATTTTCAAAAACTGATATGCCAAAATAAACCTTCACACATGCTTCTGAAAACGAAACTCCACTACTTATCTCAGATGTACTTTTGTCGCGTTAAACGAGAAAATAATTTACTTTGATATTATGATTTGTACTTCCGAAGGCGATCACCGGAAAAGATAACTTAACCCGACATCGTAAGATACTGAATCGCGAAGACGTCGTCTCGGTAAATACAATTTTTGGCAATTGATTTTAGCTGGAGATTAACGCCGTGGCTTTAGCCGTCTCCGTCGCCTCGTCGCCGTGTCGTAAAATGTAAGCGAACCTTATTCAATTAAATTTGGCGACATTATAACAATCTCAGCCAGCTCATTTATGAGGAATACAGAGCGGGTATAGCCTTCGTGGGGCTTTTTAATTGGATCGTTTAACGTTTTATCTTAAAGTTTTAGTTTGTCACATGGAAGATTGAATCCAATTTAGAATCTTCTTTTACAATGTTCTACTATGTAAATATTATTATGGTGCATATTTACTTTAAATATACATTTTTTTTTTTTTAATCTTTATTTATTTATTGAGGGTTTTAAATATACATTTATATTAGCAAATAAAATAATTAATATATAAAATATCTACTATTACAAAAATGTAAATTTTTAAGGTTTGTAACTAATAAACCTAAAAAGTATTAGAACTATTCCTTGAATACTATCACTAATATTATAAATACGAGAGATTCGATATTTCTAGCTCAATCACGTCGGAACGTTTGAACGGATCGGGTTAAAATTCAGAACACAGTTTGGTTATACTCTGAAATGGCACATAAGCTACTCATCCCGGGAAAACATACAACATAGACATATTTTTCAATCTGTAATAGGTCTTAACCGTCATCTCACCTTATGTAAGACTATGACGACAATGCACGCTACATCGTAGACTTCCTACGACGTAGCGCGCTTTCATCGAAGAAGCTGATTGGCTACTACTTAGTACTCTTGTACTAAAAACACCCAATTATATATAACTAAACTATTATATATAAACTAAATTATATACAGGGACTAGTTTAGTAAGTTTAGTTAGAAAAATGGAGTCAAACCTCTTCATTAATATCTTTGTAGCGTTAATCTTGAAACAGTACCCAATAAAATGAAGAAAATAAAAATTATGTCTTACAGCGTGGCGTTTTTAAACACTTACTTGCCTGTAGGTCTCAATCGTAAATGCATTACTAGCAGACTCACCATGGACGAGAAAAAATAACAAAGAACCATTAGCAACGGGCTCTTTGGAAAAAGGACATGTTGATTTAGACGTAACCCACTTAAGATCTACTGATTCAGGACGAAAGGTAGGTATTTATTTACTAGTCTGAAAATTTAAGTGAATTCATTTTGAAATAAATTATCAAACGCCACATTACATTTTCCTACGTACAAAAAAAACTTTACTTGGACAACATTTTTGTAATTTTGAATTTTTATGAATCACAAATTAACCATCACAAAGATTACTCGTAGCTCGGAAAAAGAACATCGTTTTATGGTTGACATTCCAAAGACTCAACAAATCTCCTTGGGTTTGAAACCACGTTCGTAACAAGAACGTCCAGGCTGTGGAATACGTTGCCTGAGTAGGTTTTTCTTGTATCGTGGGCCACATTTGGCCGTTTGAGATTCTCCGGGTTAAGAAGAAAGAATACCAGGAAGCAGTTCACGGATTTCATTAAAAATAGATGCACTTACGTGTGATATTTATCAATGTACAGTCAACTCGCATAAGTATATCCGCTAATATAATAATAACAATACTAAAGCCATCATATTTTAATGTTATTCTGTCACATCTTGCTATGTACAGATAGCAATCTATAAAATCAACGCTTTTCTACAATTGTTAGCAATTTGCGGATAGTCGAATCGGTTATTTGTAATCGATTCCAATCTGTGCGACAAAAATTGCACGATACCGGTTCGACTAGACTGGATACGACGCGAATTTCTCTCATGGAGAGGTAATAGCCCATCGTGGAGCTTATTACCCGACGCGATCTATTGAGAGCGGCTTTACAGGGAAATCCCAAATAGCTTGTAGACGATAAGTTAATAATATCTGCTTTCAGCTTTTATTACACTCTCTTCATAAAATAGCTGGAGCTTTTGTGAATTTCTTTAATTTGTATGGGATTTAACTGGGTTGAAAGAACTGATTCTTAATATGGCGGCGGTTTTTCTTGACGACAAGAGCCTTTATTAATAAAACTGAATTGCAACGAGAACTAAACTTTACTACACACCTAATTAATAAATAGTTACACTATACACATCTGAATTATCCAATAATATATACCAATGAAGACCTAGAGGTTTGTGTTTGTCGGCTGTAACTCATATTGATTTTATAATTATGTGGTATCGAGGTATCGTGTTTTTTTTTTCAAATTAGTGGTTCCAAAATATTATGCAAACCGGATCGAGTATTACTATCAGATTTCATAAATAAAATGTTTATTACAATAATTTTGCTGCTGGAATTTACGGTTCTTATGCTGTCAGAAAACATCAACGAACATCCAAAAATATCATAATATTGAATTTACATAAATCAGTTTACTAGTATCTACAAACATAAAATAATAGCAATCATACATCCATCTCTCTATCCGTGCTCACAAACATTCACCTCTGTTTCTTTTGGCCTTTATTAATAAAACATACAATGAGAAGTAAACTACATACCTAACTACTTACACTAAGCAGCTAAGCACATCAGAGTTATCCATAGACCTGACAGACCGATTAAGGTCTACTGATAATCAAGCCCAAATGTTTTTATATTTTAGTTAATTGATTATTATCATTAGTATACTTATTGCTGATGTTATCGTAGTATATAAGTAGGTACTTCACAAAAATCAAACCCTAAACGTTTTCATGACTAAACACTTTAATTAATTAATTACGGTGTTCACGAACTTTTCTCTCTGAAACATTTTAAGTTTAATTAGTCAAGTTTATTTAAATTCTTGACATGTTTTTACGCAACAATTTAAAAGTGAGACTACGAAAACAATTTCAGTCAGTGTGTATAGTGAACACATTCATGTATAAATAACATAGTAAAGCAAAGGATAGAGAGGCCTGGCACAAGCTGGAGGAGGCCTACACCCGAGAAGGGGTTCCAATCAGTGAAAGTGAAGTAAGTTTCGACAGTGATTAAAATGGAAAAAATATGAAATATTCAATTTTAGTGTCTTAGTTAAATTTTATTATTGTTTATACGTAATAACCACATACTTGTAAAATTACTATACTGGTGAAATTTCTCTCGAAACATTATAGACTACAGGCCCGTGAACAAAATTTACGTATCAAATGAACCACCAGGAGACCTATGTAGGATGATAGAAGAGTATAAAGTAATAAAATTCAGCACTATGCCGTCACTTGTACAAACATCATGCGACAAGGAGAAATTATCGAAGGTTGCAACCCCCCTCTTCGACTGTACTCAGTTGGACACCTTACAAGTGACTGCATAGTGCTGAATCTTATTGCTTTATACTCTTCTATCATCCTACATAGGTCTCCTGGTGATTCATTTGATACGTAAATTTTGTTCACGGGCCTGTAGTCTATTAGCATTCAAATTGAACTGATTATATTATTGCTTGGCTGCACAATAACTGGTAGGTATACTATATGTAAAGTGTTACTTCCCCCGGCTGACTCGGTAAAAAATCTTACCACTACAAAGAGTTAATAAGGGTAGATTGTTTAATTTATAGAAACATCAAAATGAATACGACGAATATAATTATAATAAAGACTTAATTATGTCAAAAACGTCTAACGCGCCAATCTCGCTTCGCTACGACTGCCGTCGCTCTGACGCTACGCTGCTGCATGACAGTGACGATGACCCGAATCCGGATTTTTTTATCTTACTAAAAAAACGCACAACACTGCTAAAGACGTTTTGACTTCAAACACTACTTAGGTATTCCCAAAAATTTAGAAAAGTGTGTGAGGAGACGCCTGTCTGCTGTCGGCTGACTATGAACGCGACTCTTAACCCCTTAATCAAAACCAGAAACGGTCGGATGCTCTTAAACCCAACAATCTACAATTTCGCTAGTGGAAAGCAGACGAACCGGACGCAATTACAGGTGGCAATCGTCTCCGCTGACCGCACCGTAGAAATATAAGCTCCATTCGTAATGGAGAAGCTCTCTCATTATTGCGGTCCGACTGCGACAATGCACCTTCTCGAGTCTGCACGGATACCGCTAAGCTTTGAATATCGACTTGCAATCAAAGTAAAACTTTTATTTCGTCTTACTTTTCTTGTTTCGTTCTCTCTTGTCCACGATTCTTATCTATTTTAACCGATTTAAAAAAATGAAGACTTAGGTACTTGGTTGAATGTTTATTTTGTGTGTGTTACGTGATAGCTCCAGTTATGAATAGATTTTGATGTTTTTTTTTGTGTTTTAAATGTTAAAGAAATCGATGCAGTGGTTTCTTAAATAATAACAAAAATCTAAAATTTACTTACCTCGATGATTTCATAGTTTTCTCCGAAACCTCGCTCTCTCATTGGAACAGTGTGTTTAGCTTATTTCACAAAGTTATGAAATGTTGTCCGTGGCTAGATTCAATTTTAAATTGAAATCAGTTTTTATTTTTTGGAGAAAATAGAATTATCATAGGTATAATATGTCCTTACATACTATTTATATGGAACGCGCAAAACTTACGCCTGGAGGTAAGCATTACCTGCCTTACCACACGCCTGTGCATACCAGCAATATCATATAGTTATTTATCCATAAAAAGAGTCCAAATCTCTGTCTAACACAATGCTCGAGACCCTGATATAAGATTTTTAAATTCTTTGGTGTGGACTTTTTCTGGAGACGTTTCCCATTAGCCTAAAACACAATAATGCTTGCACATTACTGCTTAGCGGAATGATCATTAACAGACTTATACTGATTCTGCAAAAATTTCGAAAGAAGAATACTATGTGTTTTAGTAGGTATAGACTTTTATCGATTTGATCTAGTATTGAAAAGATTACACGGGACTTAATCACGATCTAAATTATTATTTAATTATTACCTTAACGTTTCAGTAGCGTTACAAAAGTTTTCTATATGTTTTAGTACATTTTAGTGGCAGATTGGTTACACGCCAATCACATCATAATTGGGAACATTTGGAAACAGTGATTACAGTAAACTCATAAGTATCTGCGCTAATTTAATTCTTTGTAAGACCTGAATTCAATAAAGCTGGCACTCTAGCCCAATTACGGGTTACTGAACCATATTTGTAATTGAAAGATCCATCATTACAGATAATCAAGTTCTCGTTCGTCACTGTTGAACAGAGAGAGATATATTTTTGAAAGTATAGAGCAGGACATGTGCCTGATGGTAAGCAACACAGTATCTCACACCAAATGGTACATGAAAAGTCCAAATCATTAGCTATGAATATAATAGAATGATTCATCTCCATGACCTCTCTGGAAACATTGTCTTTCAAACCGGAACACAGTGACGTTTGCACACCACTGCTTGGTAGTAAAATAAATGCGGACGCATTTCTACATGGGCATGCTCATGGCCACGGCCTCCGGTTACACCCGCGTAGTTTTATTGCAGTTTCCAAAGTAAGCTATCAAATTTTGAGTTATTAGTTTTCACTTCTGTCGGCAGTTCGTATGACTGGCAATTTTTTTTTGGTTATTTTAAATCGTAAGAGATTAAATACAAGATACAAGGCACACAAACAGTGGATCGTTAATGCGCCCATAATATCAATAAAAGGCCCACGGTGGAGAACACCTGTCTCCACCTCCAAGTGTCACCTTCGTGTCGACTTTTCTCTGATACTTAAAATATGGCGTGTCATCTTCTCAGCTCCGGTTACTCGTTTGTTCAACGGGATTTGTTCAAGCGGTGTTTCGCGAAAATCATTTTTGTAATCTGAGGCCTTAGTAGACTTTCGCCTGGTTCTAGACGTTTGTTTCAAAGAATTCCCAAACTTGTTGGTTTATCTTGTCTCTTGTTTTGAGGAGATATTTTAACACAGAATTTGAATAATATTAAAATAGTTTGGGAGTTTAATGATTTTCTTTACTTTTTATTTTTAAATAACGTATGAATACTCATAGCTGTTAGGATTGGTTGCGTTATTTTATTTACGAAGAAGTTATTAACCATTTAAATGGTATAAGCATTGCTGTTCAGCGTGTAGCGTTCGTCAGCAAGCTGGGCATACCTACTTCCAAGCGGAGATAGGCTTGATAGTTAGGTATGTAGTATAGTGTAGTTATATTTGTAGCGAGTCCCCAATAGATACTGTTCACCAAGTTTTAAGAACCATATTTTGATTTATCTCCCTCCATGGGTACGTATACATTGTTTTAATATGGTACATATAACTGCATTGAAATATTGGAGACTCACTTCATCACACAACCATCCTACTAATAAATATTGTAAATGCCAATGTTTGTAAATTTAAAGTCTGCCACTTGTGGCACTGATTGCTGGATTATCTCTAGGTGTAGGTATTTTTCATGTTTCGTAATTCACTTGTTTTGTTGATCCCACCAAGCATTTAAAAGTTTTTTTTATTAACAATTAAAAAAACATTTTCAAAAACAGTTCCACTCTATGAATAGAAATCACTTAGCAAAACAATGAAATCGTATCAAGGAAAACCTTTTTTTTATTCCAGATGCAAAACTTTTCACCGAATTCCTTTTCTATTTGTTCTCACGGCTGTATTGTTTGCCTATTTAAATATATGGCAGAGATTTCTCCCCCAAAAAGGGTGATAAAAGCCTGCAATACCAACACGATGTATAAAGTACACCTCAACACTCTTTTTTGTGTTTTACTTTACCTTTCTGAAAGGTTATCATCTAAAACCTATATGAAAGCCAAGTGTGAATTAGACATCTGACCGCTATAAAGCCAACATTTGGTTCACGCCTTTTGTAAAGTAAATTATTACTTGGATCGCTTAACTTTTTTATACCAAAATAATTCGCATTAAAATTATATTTATTTTGGGTTAGACAACCAAAGGCTTGATGGACTGACGATATACGCAAAACTACCGGCATTGGGTGCCAAGCTTAGAACTGACGATCAGGCTGAGTGGTTTTTCATGGTTGCCTAAGCGCTGCCATGTACAAGGAAAAACTGATGATTTTGATGATGGTCAATATTGTAATGTAGCCTACATTAAAAAGTAAATTTCAACAGAATTAATAACGTAATACACCAAATTCAAATTACAGCATAAATATTGAGTTGATTAATCGCTAAATGCAAATTCTAAAAAATAACTGGAGAAATATCCAATTTAAGTTTAATTTTCAAACCATAAATTCGGTTTAGCTTCCCCGAGCGGTGCGGGATTGAGTCTGAGGCTCTCCGTAAAATTGCACCTTATATTTTTATCCTTTTGTACCGAACGCGGAAAACTTAAGGATCATTTTTAGTCTTTGTAATTTTCTAACTCGTTTTGTCTCTGGCCGCTGTGGTCGCCCATTGCGGTTGAAAAACTTCGTCTATTAAAAACCTACAAAATATTTTGGCTTGTACAAACGTTCGTTTGAAATGAGTCCGTTAATATAATAAAGAAATGGTAAATTTATTTTGGGGAACCGTCTCGTTATTTATCATTTAGGTATTTCGGTGCGAGATTTGTCACAAATTTTTCTCGGCACTGATTAAAACCTATCTCGAATATTGCACGAAATAAGCAAAAACGTTTTCCTCTTGCCAAATTGTGTTACTTACCTAATAACGAATACAATTTTCTCCCGGATAGTATTTACATCTCCGGTGTTCTAGGCGTAAGCCCCTCTCCCTATTGCCGGCGACATTATTTTTCACTTACAAATATTTTGGAGTGTTCTTAAGGTTGAGTACATTCATAGTCTTGGATGTTCATGTCTATCTTTTACCTATCTGCTCAACTTTTTTACATTATCTTACCACCGCAAAAAGCTGGTTTCAGACCACTTTGTTCCGTTTTAGTTCATTGGACGTCACAAAGGTCTAAACTTTTTATTTTACTCACGAATTAGATAGGTTTTGGGTCACGTAAGCTTTTCAGAATGTGGCCGTTATTAATTCGAGTACTGTAATAATTACTACAAGACTTTCTGTAGCATCTAAACATGTTCACAGAAAGGATACTATGTGTTAAGCTCACGTTTGACCAATTATTCTAGCGCCAAGCATTAATTTGAAAACATCATGATTGATGGATTTGGATTTTTCATGTTCCAATAGCTGCGTGTGACCGTGTTGTTATGGGCGTACAACGTGCATGTTGTTTACCATAAGGCACTAGACCTGCTCGTCTCGTTCCATATTATAAATGAAATCTAAAAACTATATAATGTTAATAAATATTATTTTTCTCATCTAGTTCTCATTTAACTCATACTTTTCTGTTTTGTTTTTAAGTAGGTACCTAATACATAAATTATCTTCATAGGATGTTTTCATGTTTCTTTTGTGATTAAATACTACAATGGTTTAGAAGTTTCATGTATATTCAAGCAAACGTATGCAAACTTAAGTTGCAAAATATATAATTAGAATGAATAGTATTGTAGGTAAAGTAAAAAGTATAATCCAACCAAAATCAATTTTCTAAAGAAGACAAAAACAAAAGATGTAGCAGGTTAAAAACCCACCAGCTCCTTTGAATATCTTCCCAAGCGCAGATGTACAAATTTTTCATAACTACTGGCTCTAACGGGGAAGGAAAATATCTTGAGGAAACCAACACATTCCAAGATTAATTTTTTCGTTTCGCTTCGAGGACATGCTTCATCTACCAACCTGGACCTGGCCAGAGTGGAGAATCATGGCCTTAACTCTCTCTTTGTGATAGAAAATTACGAGTCCCAGCAGTAGAAAATCAAGGCTGCTTATACTTAGGTATATACAGAATTCCAAGTACCGATGCAAAACAATCTATAATCATCCATGCAAAATAGCAATATGTTTTGATCACTCCAAAGGCATTTTCCTTTTAGCTATGTTATAGAAAATTATTTGAAATGAAAGAACCCGTGAAAAATTTAATCCAATCGTCAAAAAGGTTTCCCGCGTAGAATCCGTCCAAAAGCTCTGTGGTCGAGTAAAATAACTGAGAAATTTAGGTAGTGGGGCTCCGTGAGCAACTGAAAGCCTTGAGGTTAATGTTATTATTAAGACATTTCTTGTGTGAACATTTTGCATGTCAAATAAGAAAATGGCACATCGTTACGCGCACATGAGTAAATACCGAGCTGCAGTCGCAATGTGACATTTGAATATGAATATGTCGTTGCTTTCTCGTTTCCAGTGAGACTGGTAATAATCCGTGATTTTTCCGCGCATCTGAACTCACACCTTCGCTCCCGTTAGTGCATCGGAGCAGAAAGACGAGAAGACATAATTAAACTTACTCTTACAATTTCTCTAAGCATCGTTTTATCGCGAAGCTATAATTGCTGTCTCAATTTATCGAGAAACTTACATTAAAATTATTACGTTCATAAAATTCTCTAGCACTAGAAACTTTTTTAGCGGCGCACAGTTTTCTCGCAAACTTACCAGATAACAATCTTGTGACAGGCATTTGTTTGGTAGTAATTTGAGTCACCGGGAAAGCGCTTTCTCGCAAATTGACGTCCTCGCTCGAACGATAAAAGTTTTGATTCATATCCCTTTACGAAAAAGAGGGGTGCCTACATAATATTTTTCTTTCCTTAAATTGCAATAAATGTTTACCTATTTGTTAGTTATTATTGAATACAATCGGGTTCAATCCAATGCAGCCCTGTAGAAAATTCATCGATTGCAAAATGTAAAAAATCCGATATATTGGTCGAGCTGTTTTTCAAGTAATGGTCAGTTTTATAGGTGATATTTTTATTTATATATTTGAGTGATATCTAATTAATCTTTACAACAACCTTGTATGTTATTTAATTAGCCGCTATGTCTAACCTCGCTTAGTGGCAAGAGTACCTAGTTACCAACTATCACGTTTTCCTATTTGTTCTTTTTTTTTCATTCAAACCTTATTGTATAACCTTGATAATAAAACTACTATTAGTTTAAAACATGAATAAATAATAAATACACATGCATACATGACAAATAATGAATAAAACAATATAAAAGTACCTCATTTTGCACACAAATAATTTTCGGGATAAGTAGTATGATTCGGACAATTTATGATGTTTCTTTCTATAATTTTTTTATAACAAATTCTACTTCAACTTAATTCAATTTTCATAACAAAAAATAAACAGAATTAATTGAGTCAATAGACAATTAGGTATGTTGATCTTTGACTACTATCATACTTGAAAGCACAAAGACATTATCTAAGTTTTTTTCTATTTGCGCATGAAAATACTACCTATGCGATGCACCAATACAAAATTCATTTCAAAAGAGCTTTCATAAGTAGATACTTTTAGTAACAAAATAGCTGTTTAAAGTTTAACAATAAAAAGTAAAAAAAGTATACGGTACTAAATGTTATTACCTACACATCACTAAAAATGATGTGTAGATCCACAGTACGACTGGCAAGAGAAGCGGCTGGCCGTTCTTTTCTCCCTCCTAGTCTAGTAACTACATTATTAATTTACGTTGAGGTGACAATCGCACATAAATGCCTACGTCCCGACTACGTTCAATAAAGCGATTCCGGCCAAAGGAAGCAAAGAGATAACCTACTTACTGATCCGGCGTATTCTATTTGCCTGTAATAATCGCGATGACAATCTCATATTACATAAAAGATTTACCCTCTTTTCGATCGAAATGCGATTTGCTCCCTTCAGAGTTATTGCCGGCTCGTCTCGATTTTTTTTCGCTATTGAAAATGGAGAGCTACTACTATAGGAGATTTTTGAATATATCGAATGAATAAGAAATTTTGGCGCCTCGAAGTACGCATAATGCGAGCGCGGAGAGAGAGGGGGCGTCTGTCTGAGTACGCCGGGTATAGAGAGGTATTGAGTTCCTCCGAACTCCACAGGCGATTAACTAAATGTAGCGTCCAATGACGATACAATAACGATACAAATTGATAATAATGGTTATTTGAGAAAACAAGAATAGAATACAAGAATAGTATTAATCATGGTAATAAAATCGGTGGTCATTTTTCATACAACATCACATGATCCCAATCTAAGTAAAGTCTTTTACTACAGGGGTACTATAACATTTATACTACTACTTATACTAGGGGTTGTACTATAATACTTATTTGTAAATACATACTTATTACACACGGACATAGAACAAATGTTTGTATTCATGATGTAAACATTTGAAAGGGAGTTGAAGCCACGACCAGCAGTCCCGTAGGCAGAATTACTACGTATTTAAGCTATTATAAAGACAGATTATAAAAAAATAACAACCGACCAACATAAAAGCGACGGACCAACTCGATAAAACACTGTCACCGCCATCCCAAGGTATTGTATACATCTAATCTATATTTACAGTGCGATGGCATAACAATATTTGTAGCTTGTAAACCATTCTTTTTACCTTTGATTGGCTTAGTTTGTGCTGTTATTATTACTGGTTACTATATATGTATATACAATTTAAAAGTAGTGTGTGGTGACTGTGTGTAAGTACTTAGAAACGGAGTTTTGATTCCCGATTACGCAGGTCTATAAACGACAAATTCTAATTGCTATTCTGTCATCAGCAGAAATAATTGACCATTTTGTTTGAGTTACTTACTACTTTAACACTATACATTATGTAAAAGTATTTAAAGTTGTATTAAATAACGAGTGTGATGATTAAGAAAGCAAACCTGAATAGATCGATTGTAACTGATCGGTTTATAGCATAATTGTTTAGAGAAACAAAATACCGTCAATTAACAGCTCGCAGAAGGCACTAATTAATTTATCTCTTGTTCCATCTTCTTGTTTTTGTATCTGTATTTGTTCTTAACTGGAAGAGCATGTATCTCATCAGGCAATTTAAATCACGTCTAAAAAATAATTGAAATGTTCAACAGCTTCAAGAAAGGCACTTCGAGTTGAATCGTTAGCAAATTTGAGATCGATTACGAAATATAACTCAATTTAAGGTCGATCTTAACAGATTCGGGACCTTTCTTCAAACAACCCTTCGCGAAATTGTGCTAATGTGAGTACACACTCAATGTGTACTCCGGTAACAGGGTAACACTATTCAAACAAAACTGGGCCGATGGGTCTCGCCTATTATATCGATGTCACGTGTGTAACGTAGCTATTTATTCAAGTTGACAATTGGGAGATAACGTTAAAGTGAGCGAATTCGGTGTTCGCTTTTGCAGTATTAGCATCAGGAATAAGTTTGTTCATTACGAGAGGGAACAATGCGGTAGGCTCGACGGCAGCGAAGGAAACGTGCGCCGACGCCGTGACAATAGGCCTGCCCGCCTTATCGCGCCGGGACGCGTCCGCCGCCCTACCCCCTCGCCGCTTTCCCTCCCCGCGTCGCTACTCGCTACACCACTTGACGTATGAGCACTGAATAAATGGGAAAACTTTTAGCTCCCGTTATGGGAGAACGAACAATTGGTCATCTGTTGCTGGAAGGGAATGCTTAAACACGCGTTAATCTTACCAGACAGACGATAGGGGGAAGCGAGAGTTTTGTTTGGTTAATTGTTGCTTGCCCCACTTTTGCTTGTTGTTCGCCTGTTTCTTTTTAGGGAATTTCTTGCCGAAACTCATAGCGAGTTGCTTGTGATAAGCAGTGACAATGTAATGTTGTCAAACTTTTACGACTTTTTTTCGTCAATGGCGTATTATTTTAAAAAGTCTAGCAGTTGCTGCACCGTTTTTGTTTTAGTAGGTAAATCAAATAAAATGTGTACAAACAAAACTTTTTTTCAACACATCGGGTTATAATAGAAGGGCCTCTGTAACTTAAACATACCAACTAGACATAGGTACTTAAGCACAATACAAACAGAATACCTATAAGTATACACAAAGCACGTTCGAAATATATCTGAAACTAACGAAAAATTCCGAGTTTCTTACGATGCTTCTCCTTCACCATTAATGCCAATGGTAATTACAAAGTTATAACTTGAAAAAAGGCTCAAAGACAGCCTAAAAGCCTAAAAGAGGTACAGCCAGGATTCGAAACTACAGCCACACGATTGTAAATAGGTCGTTCTCGCCTGTAAGCCACCACGGCTTCTTTTCTCATATTACATCGTATTTTTCCATTCCTACATCTAAAGAAAGCTCCCAATTTTTTCTTTTTGAAAAGTAGAGGCCGCAAAAATTCTTTGCTTTTCCTCTAGAGGCGAACTTCGTTTGTTTACGTGGGAAGGACACTTCCTAATGAATTAATTGCCTATCCATTTCTTAATTAAAATTAGGCTAACGGTCCTTGCGGTTGTCGAGAGTGAAAAACTTTCCTGAATCAACATTTTTGACGCACATAACTTAAGTGGTAGAAATAGGGTCGTTGAAGTTCCTCTTTACTGTAGTAAATTGTAGGTACATAATACCTCCATATTAAATGTATGTGCTAGTATGTTAAATTACGTGTACCTATGTACTCAACATGTTTTAATCTTTGTTAATGTTTCATCACTGTTTACATTTTTGTTTTGAGATAAAATACTAAAGTGTTTTTGTAGCAGTTTTACCCGCGTAGTGGGGACTAACACTCCCCTTATTTCCCCGGGATAAAAAGTAGCCTAAATGCTAATCCAGACAACGTGATTTCATCAATCCGTTCCATCTAGGGATGTGATTGAGCAACAAACTTCCAAACATTATATTACGAGTAGGATTAAACACATCGAACTTCGAGTCGAGTACTTCATGTAAATAACCTCACCAGAATGAACGTTCAGGACAAATTAGTTAGCTAAAATTATTTAAATCGCGGCTAAAAAATGAAGGGTGTGAAAAGTCTCGTAAATGTCCCTACTATTCCCACTTTTACAAGCGCCACGTGTTCGTAGCACAAGCATTGAAGCCGTGTTTGTCTTTTTGTAATTCCATTTTAGTAGCTTTTCAATATACGTGTAGAAAATTTTACGAGATATAAACAATTTTCGTTATTTTTTTATATGTCTGTTTGTTTGTTGGTTCTAACCTCTGACACTTAATCTAAATGATAAAGAGAACTTAGAGGTAACTTAAGCTTCCTATATGTATATTAGAAAAAAGTAAAGTCCCGCGAAAATAAAATAAATAAATTTGACATTTAATAGTTTACTTAAGCCGAGGGTTACACCGCAAGGCGTGGACAGTGTTCAATAAAATCCGAAATATTATGTTAAAGAGATTGTTTAAATGTTATATTTTGTTAATGTTAGAAAAACTATAACCGGAAGAATAACTTAAAAGATCGAGAGAACACAAAATTGAGAGAAGTTACAAGGAATCAGAAAAACTGGAAGAAACTGCTTACTTAGAAAAAAAATTTACAAAAGCGTTTGCAAAGAGAAGAACACGTCTGACTTTACCAGTAACTCTACAAGAGAAGAAACCTGTAGACGTCGAAGATGTTCAAGAAGCCGAAAATAGAAAAGAAGAGAGAAGAAATTTGCTGGCTCAGACAGAAGATTTAGTAGCCGTCCTGATGCTTCAAGGACTCCGCACATGATTCGGGTTTCGCGCCAACGTAACCGTGACACAGCTGGTTCGTTGTCGACGAAACCTGCAAAATGTGCGGGTATCGTACCACAAATCAGTCATCTTACGAAGAAATTCCCAGGATAATAAGACTCCAAAATCAGATTAAATAACTGTTGTCATTTCTACTCAAAATAGTACTGCAAATGTAACGTGTCCAACCGCTATCATAAGCTTAGTTTTTTTCGATTGAATTCGTTTGACGCCTCGGTCTTTAATAATGTATGTAACAATTAATTTACTTCACTCAAACATTTGTGTTTGGCTTGCAAAACTGTAATAGTACCTTACATGTTAAAATGACTACTAGTATAATAACAAATGATAATGATCATTAGTACCTATTAGAAACACGTAATATAGAATTGTGATAGACAGTTTATACAAATTTCAGTCCTGCAGCATAGTGCAATAATAGGAACTTGCCTTTTGTTTTAATTAAAAGATTGCTTTTTATTTTGGAATTAAAATGCATATTATTATTACACTTACCTAAATTTTGTCAACTGTATTGTTATTGTCTAACGTTAAAATTTTTAACGTTGCCTTCCTTATATATATATGAATGTGTAATGTTTGTGCGGAACAATTTGTTATTGTTTGAAAATCTAAAAGTGAGTGTCACAAACATAAAATTAGAATTCCTTTGCATAGCACAACATTATTAGGAAACAGTGCACTTTGCATGGCTTCTATGATTTACAACCACTTACCAGAAAATTTGTTGCGTATAAAAGAAATATATTTATTTAAAAATAAATTAAAATGCCTTCTGACAGAGAAAGCATATTATACAGTTAATGAGTATCTGACTGATAAATTAGATTCAGATTTGTTATGATTTGTAAGCTTTTATTTATTGGTGGACGTTGGAATCATAGCTAAGTTAATTACTATAATGCTTTCATTGTTATTACTCTATTATAAATAAATAAACAATAAATAAATAAATGTCAAAGTATGGATGTTTGGATATTTGGATGTTTGTTGCTCAATCACGTCCTAACGTCTGAACGGATCGAGCTGAAATTTGGATATTTTACAGATAGATAATAGGCTGGAAGAGCACATAGACTTTTTAGCACTTTTTATCCCGAAAAAATAACGGGAATGACAGGAACGGGAATTACGCGGGTAACCCCGCGGGGCACTGCTAGTGTAAACAATAATAATGTGAAATTGGTAGTCCTTGGCAGGCAGGCAGTTAAAGAGCGGTAAATTAAGAAATGAATTGTAAAGTTTTTTTATCAAATTGTCATAGACAACCTAATATTTGCATGCCGTAAGGTTGATTATGGAGTTCTCAATGTAAACATATAATATCTTATTGTAATTACCCATTTTCGCAAATAAAGAAATGTTTTATTTATTTATGTATTTAGTCGCTACATAATTCAATAAAGTGAAATAGCATTCCGTAAGTTAGCGTACTAAATTCAGAATCGAAAATTGTTTGAGTCTAACTTTCTGCTGAATTTAGTCGACTAATCTTGCTGCTAAGTTTACTTCTGAATTAAGTCACAAAATTTCATCAATCATCAACAGCCCACTAAATGTTCCCACTGCTGGGACTCGGGGCCTTCTCTCGCAAGGAGAGAGTTAAGGCCATAATCCACCACGCTGGCCCAGTGCGGGTTGGTGGATGACACATGACTTCGAAAGATTCTAGGTACATGTCGGTTTCCTCACGATGTTTTCCTTCACCGTTTTAAGTTAGCGGCATTACGCACATGACTTCGAAGAGACAGTGGTGCGTATGGGGTTTGAACCCGGGGTCTCCGGATCGGCAGGCTAGACCAGCCGTAACTTTATAATTTAGCTAAGTGTAACGAGCCGGCAAGAAAAGAACTGATATTTCGTTTCAACAGGGTTATAAAGTCAGTCTTAGTTTAAGTATTTTAAATTAGAACCTTTTATCTCGTATACCGGCGCCGTACCCTTATGAGTTCGGGCCACGCTTAAACCGAAATACTTAAAGGATATTTTCTTAAACTTCTTGCAAGTTAGTTTAAATTGAAGTTACTTAATTAACAGGTTTATCTTACGGGTTATGTATATCCTACTTCCTACTAATATTATAAATGTCAATGTTTGTATGTTTGCATATTTGTATGTTTGTTACTAAATCAGGTCGTTCAGGTCGGGCTAAAATTTGGAACATAGTTAGATTATAGTCTGGAAAAGCTCATAGGCTACTTTTAATCCCAGGAAATTAACGAGAACAAGAACTCCGGGGTAAAACCGCGGGGCGCTACTAATTATACTATAATTGAAATCCCTAGTAACATAATCGTATCTTACAAAATGTAAAATTGCAAAATCGATGTCCAAAATACAAAATACTTTATTTCAACATAAAACATTTAACAAGATCAATTGGAACCCATCAGTTCCGAACTAGTATGTAATACTGTATTTCGGAACCGATGGCTTCTCCATTAACACTCATGACACTAAAATAAACAAACATAAATGAATATTAACAACTATTGCTAGGACAAAAAAATATGATATACATATAGTGAAACACATACCTACCTGCATATTTAAGTATTAGAAACTCTCGCACTTCATAGTTTTATTTTGTTTAAAAACGTGTATGGAAAGTTACTAAATAATATGCTTAGTATCAATACGTAACATCAACATTATCGTCTTTAATGTTTAGGAAAAATTTAGATAGTTGAGGCAGGTCAGTAGCCAAGTAGAAAAGGTATTTTTTTTAAACGGTTTTATTAATTATCTAACGTCACGTGATGTTAATAACGTAGACGCAACATGTTTATATTCAATCTGCTGTGTAAGCGAATTGCGGTCGAGTAAAAAAAGGAAAATAGAAAATTCAATTCTGAATCATAAATTGCTTACCCATTTCAATTTCTATAACAATAGCGACGCAGTCGGTCTCATCAACGTGAGAACGAATTAAAAACGTTCACATGTTACAATGTAAGGCTTTAGTTTATTTTGAATATGCAAGTGCTTTTTAATTTGACAGGTGAATGCACACGCCTTACTCCGGGATCTATTGTGTTGGAAAAGTATCGAAATTGAACGGCCAGTCCATTTGGTGGATATGTGGTGTAAATTCCATCCACAATGGCGGCCCTGGCAACCATGCAATTCTCTCTTTCGAAATATCCACACATTTCTACAATTTCATCGAGCTTTGACTAGATGACAAAAAACGTAAAAGTATATTGTACCTTTTTGACATCAATCATGTAAAAGAACATGACAAATTAATTGCATTCAATCACACTCACATCACAAGGTAAATTTACTGTGTAATCTATTGACCTCCATTGGTAGTTAGTTAAGTATGTAAGTACCCTAAAGTAGTTTATATTTAGCTTATTATTTTAATTTTGTTAATAAAAAACTCTGCCCGTATAAACAAACGATTGTGCATTTGTACGTAAGTACGTTTGTTTATTCCCTCGTTTCTCTGCAAGGGGTGAACGGATTACATTATTTATAAAATTAGATAATTTAATTGAACACATGGAATATACCTACATACATTACCAAGATTCATTCACTTTTGTATCCCGTTAAAGTTCTTGTTTCATGATGCGCGTGGGGTACTCTATGAAACGACTAATTTGTGTAAATTGTATTTGTTAAAAATAAATTGTCATGAATTAAGCCGCAGAACGCATCTAGTAACACAATGCAACAAACAAATAATAAATTAATTACCATACGCTTACAGTCAGCTGTGAACATCTATAAAATAAATTAAGTGGCGTTGTAAGTTAATTTACTTTGATCTCATTGAATATTGCTCAAAAGACAAGATCTCTTTAATCCTTTCCAATCTGGTTTCCGACCTGGGCATAGCACTGTGTCTGCACTTGTTATAGTCACTGACGATATTCGCTTGGGGATGGATGAAGGCAAGCTTACCGTTCTAACTCTGTTAGACTTCAGTAATGCTTACAACGCCGTCAATCTCGATATTTTACAAGCAGTACTACGCGCATTTAACATATCTCCACCGGTAATCGAATAGCTTCGTAGTTACCTACAAGGACGCCGGCAACGGATTTCTCTAGAAGATACCTTCTCTTCTTGGTGCAATACAACAGCTGGTGACCCTCAAGGCGGTGTCTTATCCCCTCTTCTTTTGGCTATTTTCATAAATGCTATTTCTAAATATATTACTTCTTTCTACCACCTTTATGCAGACGATCTTCAAATCTATACACAAGCCCCATCTTATGAACTTGCAGTAGCCATATCTAAAAGTAACGCTGATTTATTTAAACAAATCACCATTATATTGAAAATAAATTATTTTCAATTCTCAAATGGAGCAAATCTTTTGGCTTGGGTGTAAATCCTGCAGGTCTAATCAAATCTCAGGTTATTGTAATGGGTAGTTCTTATTGGATTTCTAGAATAGACTGGTCTGCTATGCCTGATATTATCTTGAATGGGATTGTAATACCTTTTAGTGACTCAGTTAGAGATCTGGGTGTGATATTGGATCAAACTCTTTCTTGGGAGTTTCTCAGTCACATTAAATCTACCAGCAGTAAGCTTTTTGCATCAGGTGCCTACCTTAGGCGTCTACGAAACTTCTTACCCACTGCCACTAAAATTGCACTAGCGCAATCTCTCCTATACCTCATCTTGGACTATGCTGAAGTCTGTTTTCTTGATCTGAGAGAGGACCAGCTAGATAAACTTGAGCGCCTCCAAAACTATTGCATTAGGTTTATATTTGGGGTACGAAAATTTTATCACATTTCTCAATTTCGCGCTAAACTCAAATGGTTACCGATTCGCTTACGTCGTAACGCTCATATTCTTTCCCTTCTGTACAACGTCTTATTTAACCCATGCACACCGTGGTTTACATTACTGCAGGATTGCCATTCTCTTCCTCTTAGGTCAAAAACCAATCTGACCCTAATTTCCCCTTCTGCACGATCTGAAACATTTTATGGCCAGTCCTTTGCCTTTCAGGCTGTTCAACTGTGGAACAATCTGCCAGTTTGTATCCGGAAGCTGCAATCGTTACCAACTTTTAAAGATCACGTGAAAGAGTTTTATTCATCGAAACTGTAATCTTTGTATTTTGTTTATGTTCTTTTTTTACACTTTCTGTGATCACTTCAAATTTTACTTTCATGTTCTTTGCTGTTAATTGTTGCTCGTCAGTTTGTCATCTCTGTAACTAGGTTAATTTATTTACCGTTGTCAGTATATTTATGTATGTAAGTATATGATTAGTTTTATCTATTAGTGTATTTAGTTTTTTTTCTGTAGTTTTATGTATTCGTATGTAGTATTATTAGAATGTACGTCTATCCCTTAGTCTTATTATTTAAATAGTAATTGTTGCGCACCACGCCTTAAGTTTTCAAATATTTCTGTCCATCCCAAGGTTGCCTGGAAGAAATCGCCTTTAGCAATACGGCCGCCCGTTGTATCGTTAGTCTTGCTGTTTTTCCAAAATTGTATGTATCCTATATGGTGTGAACAATAAAGAATTTTCATTGATTCATTCATTCATTCATATTTTTGCTATCGGAATTATATATTTTTATTACTATATTTTTGAATCTCAATGACAAATATTAAGTTTTTCCGATGACAAGTAAATGCTTTTTTTGTGGAGAGCTACATATCTAGCGCTAGAGCCAATAAACAGCAAACTCAGGCACTGAGAGAGAGTTTGATCGAGCGTTTAAACTTGACCCTTGAGGCAGTCTCTATATGGGGCGATGCCAATCTGGTCAGGTTTAATGAGGGAAAGACGCAGGCGTGTCTATTTTCCGCAAAAAAGAGTCCATTCCAACAGACTCCTACTTTTCGTGGTGTGTCCGTGCCGGTATCCGACCATCTCGAGCTTTTGGGCGTTACTTTGTCGTCTACGCTCAACTTTGGCTCGTGTATCGAGTCCAAGGCTAAATTAGCTGCCAAAAAACTGGGTGTCCTCTCTAAGGTGCGAAGGTACTTCAAGTCTGAGCAGTTGCTCACGTTATACCAAGCACAGATTCGCTCCTGTATGGAGTACTGTTCGCACCTTTGGGATGGGTCGGCTAAGTATCAGCTGGAAGCTATGGAATCGATTGAGAGACGTGCCAAAAGGCTCATAGGCAATGACACCCTCGTGCGTAAAAGACTACAAAGTCTTGAACATCGCCGTAAAGTTGCTAGCTTATCGGTTTTCTATCGGATTCACTTCGGAGAGTGTGCGGCTGAATTGCACGATCTAATACCACCTTGCCCTTTTTTCTATCGGAATGCTCGCAGCTCGAAAAAGCGACATCGTTTCATGGTTGATGTTCCAAAGACACGAACAAAGAGATTTGACTCTGCTTTTGTGATAAGAACGTCAAGACTGTGGAATACGCTGCCTGAGTGGGTATTTCCCGATAGTTACAATCTTTGTGTCTTCAAATCGAGAGTGAATCGGTTTCTTCTAGGTAAACACGCTCCATCGTAGACCGCATCGTCGCTTAACATCAGGCGAGATGGCGGTCAAGTGTAAACCTATAAAAGTTAAAAAAAAAAAAAAAAAAAAATGTAGTACCATTGTAGTACATATAAATAACAAAAGTGTAGACAAAGATAAATTGTATGAGTGTAGCAATTGTACACAAATTGAAGTATGTATGCCCAGTTAAATTATAACTAAGTATAATATAAAAATGAAACTTGAATGTGTTGCTAAGCGCAAATCTCGAGAACAGTTGAACCAATTTCATGAATTCTTTTAGAATTAATTAGAATAGTCCTTGAAGTACAAGGATGGCTCTTATGCAGTTTTTTTTTTTTAATTGCCTGAAGAAGTCCCAAAAACAACACTTCCATGTCCTCTCATACAAACGATTCCTCAAGTACTTAAAATACTTAAAAGTCAATTTGAACTGTAATACCCTGCGATAAAGTTCAAGTGTTAGTAGTGGAGATGTTCCGGGCAGGCACCTAATCGTAATCGTACGTACTATAAGGCTATATATATTATATTCCACGGGCGAAGCCGGGGCGAACCGCTTGTAAAATACAAAAGTATAATATTATCGTCGACTAAAATAAAATTTCAACTACTTGCAAAGTAATGTAGTAAATCTTATATATAAAATTCTCGTGTCACAGTGTTTGTTTCCTTACTCCTCCGAAACGGCTTTACTGATTTTAACCAAATTTTATATGCATATTCTGTAGGTATGAGAATCGGCTACTAGCTATTTTTCATACCCCTAAGTGACAAGGGTTGTTCACTAAGGCAAAACAACGTTTGCGGGGTCAGCTAGTAAAAATATAAATTACTTTTTTGAGAAAACATGTAGCTATCGCTAGAACATGACCCGTATAACAGTTACGGTTAGTTTCGTAACACGAAACATATCATAAAACTTGCCGCGACTTACTATATTATTACAGGTCCTCCACATCTGTAATATTTTGAATCATTAATAACTGTTACCAGTAAATTAAATGAGACCCAACAAGAATGTTCTAAGTCTACAAATAAAATAAAATTGAAATGAAAATAAGCGAAATGCTATGCGTATTGTGCGTATAAAGTAACGCCAAAAATGTATTTAGTTATGGGTATAGACTACAGGCCCGTGAACAAAATTTACGGGTCAAATGAACCACCAGGAGACCTATGTAGGATGATAGAAGGGTATAAAGTATTAAGATTCAGCACTATGCCGTCACTTGTAAGCTGTCCAACTGAGTGTGATTGAAGAGGGGGGGTTGCAACCCTCTACCATTTCTCCTTGTCGCATGATTTTTGTACGGCATTGCGAAATAATGGATTAGAAGAGGTATTGAAACTGTCTGGAACCAATGCCGTACTTAATCAAATGACCGAATTTGCTCTGTAAATTACTCGTAGTCTGTAAATTTTTCCGGCAAACTAATAATTAAAAAGGTAAAATTTATATGTTTTATAGTTTGAATACCTCTTTTAATCTATTATTCCGCAACGCCATACAAAAATAATGCGACAAGTAGAAATGATCGAGGATTGCAACCCCCCCTCTTCAATTGCACTCAGTTGGACAGCTTACAAGTGATGGCATAGTGCTGAATCTTATTACTTTATACCCTTCTATCATCTTACATAGGTCTCCTGGTGGTTCATTTGACCCGTAAATTTTGTTCACGGGCCTGTAGTCTAGTATATTGCTAAGATGAATAGTCGAAATAGGCTGAAACCTAGGGTGGCAGATTTTAGGGGGCGGCAAATTTAGTCAAAAAATTGTATTTAGTCAAATAATTATTGAACGATTTTGGAATTAATGATTAGGTACTCAGGATCAGGATCCTTGACTAGCTACTTTTAAAATATAATTTACTTTGTGTTTTCTCTGTTGGTAAGCTTGTAAATAATAAGCTTGTAACATCCACCAACCCGCACTGGGCCAGCGTGGTGGATTATGGCCTTAACTCTCTCCTTGCGAGAGAAGGCCCCGAGTCCCAGCAGTGGGAACGTTTAGTGGGCTGTTGATGATGATGAAGCTTGTAAAGTCACAAAACAGTTGTGCAGATGAGATGAGCCCCCTGATTCAAAATGCAATCGGATTGCCATTATAGACCGCATTGTCGCTTAACATCAGGCGAGGTAGCAGTTATGTGTAAACCTATAAAAAATAAAAAAAGATGTGGTATCATTGGACACCAGGTAGAAACGAAGTTTTTTTCATTAAATTTAGTAGCCCAATTTGGCAAAAAATTACCTACTAGGGATGTTAACAATTTTTTGGCATTGCTTTATGTCGAATATTTACGCTTGTTTACCGTAAAAATATGTTTTGTTTAAAATATAAGTATTTTCGATGAGTAAATATGCAATAATAATGTAATTTTGAATTTTCCCACTAAAACACTAACGACTGACATGACATCACTAACCGTAAAAAAATCATGACTGTATGACTGTAAATTTATGTATTTTCTTGTTATTACTTGAATACAAGCAATCAAAATCGTCGTCGCTAAGATCGCAAACTTAAAAATGCAGAAAGTAAACAGTCTAGTCAGTCTTCGACACCGTGTTTTGCGGGCAGTGACATAATAAGCCATATTGGTGTTTGCAGACACGTGACCACAGATAAAATATAGCATTTAAAATCATTAATAATAAATTTACTGAGCAATATTCAATTATATAAATGTAATTTTCGATATTCTTTTCTTCCAAACTATCATAAAATTAACACTAAACATTAATTTGTGATTAGTGCTAATATCCTTTTTTTATTATTTTAGATACGATGATCTGAAAAAATAAAGTTGGCAACACTGGTGGTGGAGAGTTTTTACGCGTCAATTTTAGTCCCACATTTTTGTCAGTTTGGTCGCTCAGCAAAATCTCTATCTTCAATCAATCGATACAAGTAATCATTGATGGATGCTCGTCGGATCAAATAGCTTTCGATACCGAGATTCTTTAGGGGGATCTACTTTCTGCGACGCTCTTATATTTTATCGCTGCTACATATCAACGAACTGTTGCAGCCCGGTGTAATTGGGAATGCAGATGATAGCACTGTTGTAGAGAGTTACATATCTAGCGCACGAGATCCAGTGGGCAGCAAACTAAGATACTGAGAGAGTATGATCGAGCATTCGAACTTGACCTTTGAGGCAGGCTCTTAATAAATAAAGATAGGTAAAGAATTTAACGGAGAAAAGATGCAGGCTTGTCTGTTCTATGCCAAAAGGATTACGATATACCCTGCAACATCCGTGCATGGTAGTCATGCGTTTTCTCTATATAGAATAATAAATAAAAAACATCAATGGATGTATTACATCCGGAAGGATTATTTCGAAATGTGATTCAATTAGAGGAAATTTGGTTGATGAAATTATAAAGATGATAAAGGTAATGAAATATATCTAAGTGGGTGGGGGCGGCATTCTTCAGATTTTGTCCCGCTTAAAAATATTGAATATCCGAGGTTGCGTAAAGTCACATCCCTAGATAAAGGCAAACATGAATCTAACGGCACTTGAATGACATTGTTAGGAGGACGAATTCATTAATTATCCAATAAATTTCATATTTCATTTTTAAAAGAAATGTTTTTAATTTGTTTTTCGAATCTCTAAATCACTGTACGACGTCACTAGCTCATTTAAACAAAAAACTTGGTCATTGCTTTCTATTGATATCTTTAATTGTTTCAGTTATTGTTATACAATTTTCTATATTCTCTAACAGCAATAGATAATATCTCCGCGTGAAAGAGCTATTATCGATTAATTTTCCGAAATTTTGGGATTTTTACTTCATATTTTAGGAAATTTGAGGAAATCGGGAAATCCTGGTTGTCTTGACGACGGCGTTAGTTACCATTTTGGCCACGTGCCATTAGATTATTGTAACTCTATACGTGATACTGACATTTTCCACGTCATACTGTTTACAACTGTCTCGTGGGTCATGCGGCTCACGTGATTTTATTTCGTGAATTGTAAATAGTACGTTTATTGATTTCTTTTAAAATTTACTCTGATGCTAATATGCATAAGCATAAGCACCCCACTAATATCCCAGTACAGGTTGGTGGATGACACATGACCACGAAAGATTCTAGGCACAAGTGGGTTTCTTCACGATGTATTCCTTCAACGTTTTAAGTTGTGCGACAATCAGAATCAGAATCAGAATGGTTTATTGCATAACTGTGTACAAGAAAAGATGGTAAGTACTAAACATAATTAGTTACAACAGTTTACCCATTTCGGGCGTACAATATTAAGTTATACATTTAAAATATTACGCACTTTACATGGTAAAATTATATTAGGTATTTACATAGAAAAATTAAAAGATAAAATGAAATATGTAGTTATTTTTTTCTAATATGTTACCCAATCTAAAACAATCTACGCGAAAGAAACTAATTTGAAACACCTATATATTTACAGAATTGAATTTACAACCATAGTGATAAATAGGTACTTTATTTGTGGTATTAGGCAATTTAAGAATTAAATATACCTAAACAAAAGTGAAAATTTAATTTTACATTGCCCATTTACCTTATCACCTAGTTACCTACATACAAAACCATAATATAATTAGTATTACATATTGTGAATTTTTAAAACATTCGCTTTACTTATAATAAACAAAACCATAATAATTAGCATCATTCGTTATTGATTTTCAAAATATTTACTTAACTTATAATAGACCTTCGATGCAAGCCATTTTTTTAAAGTTGTTTTGAAGTTGGCTGTTTTTAATGACTTCAGCTCCACCGGTAGGTGGTTGTATATTTTAATCGCAGTATAAAATGAGCTGTTGAAGTATATTGCACTGTTGACTTGTCGAATAGAAATGTTGTATTTATGCTTGGTACGTAAATTATCGGCACGACTTGAAGATATGTTGAAAAAAATGCTTTCATTGTTTTTTACAAATATGCATATTTCTAATATATATATTCCTGTTACAGTCAACAAGTTATTTTCCTTGAAAACAGTTCGTAAAGAGTCAGTGCTTTTCAAGTTAAATATTACACGAAGGCATTTTTTTTGTAACAGACATGTAGATTCTACGTCTGTTGAGTTTCCCCAAAATATTATTCCGTAACTTAAATGAGGATATACATTTCCATAGTACGCATTTGTTGCAATAACCTCAGAAGTAGCTTCTTTAATTATAGATAGCGCATAGCAATTCTGTGACAACTTAATATTTAATTTACGAAAATGTTGTTTCCAGTTCAAGTTTGTATCTAATGTCATTCCAAGAAAATTTGTTTCATTTACAATGTTTACTTTATTCCCTTTGTGTTGAATGTTCAGCGGGATAGGGGTTTGTTTATAGTTTCTTAAATTCATCAATTTTGTTTTGTCAATATTACCTTTTAAACTCAGACTTTCTAAGTATTTTACAACAAGGCTTAGTAAGTACATAATTTACTTCATTTTCAAATTCTGCAAAAGACTGAGTGGTTTTTGGGATATATATTGTGGCATCATCGGCAAACATTACAGTTAAGTATTTGGTTACATATGGGAGTTCGTTTATGTATATTAAAAATAGTAACGGCCCAAGAATACTATCTTGTGGAACTCCTGACGTGACATTCATGTATTTTGATAAGACTTGGTGCAAAGTTTTAGAATTTTTGTCATACATATCTAGTGATGTTGCTTGGGTACGATTTTCGAGGTAAGAGGCAATAAGTTTCAGAGCTTGACCTCTTATTCCTATGTGTTCCAGTCTGCTAATTAATATGTTGTGTTTTACGCAGTCAAATGCTTTGGATAGGTCTAAAAATAGCGCCACGCCTGTTTTCTTAATATTTATGTCGTCCCATATCTGTTTCAACATTTTAAATGTGGCTAAAGATGTGTTTTTACATTTTTGAAAGATGTTTTGAGAACTCAGGAATGATGATAATCTATTCTAATATTTTAGAGAAACATGGTAAAAGTGCTATGGGTCTATAATTATTTACATCATGTTTTGATCCTTTTTTATAAAGAGGTTTAATTAAGGCCCTTTTGAGGGCATCTGGAAAACATCCATTTATGAATGATAAGTTTATGATATGAACTAGAGGATTTATTTATTTATTGAATAATAGGCGAGCAGCATTCGCTGATATGCCTATATCTCAGTGTTGAAATAACAAATTATAGGTAATTGTCTGTTAAAATGATTTTGTCTTTAACTATCCATTTGTCCAATCTGTTCTTGAAAGAGTTTAATGACTTTGCTGAAATAACATCCTCAGGCAACCTGTTCCAGTTGTAAACCACTCTGTTGCTGAGGATATGATGTGCAGTGTTTGTCAGTGATGGTGCGTGGGACAACTGGGACTTATGACGCCGACTGTCTCTCTTATGCTCCTTTAATCTGTACAGGTTCTTTATGTGAGGGAGGTTATAAAATCCATTCAGTATTTTAAATGTTTCGATCAAGTCTCCTCGTAACCGTCTCTCTTCTTTTTTTTTTTATTTGAAAAATTTCACCTCCACGGACTCCTAGGTTCATGCCTTTTATTAACATTTTATACATTATTTTTTTTTTATTTGTCATTTTCCTTTGTCTAATGCAGAAAGACTTAAATATTAGATCAGACTTCTAAAAAAAACCATGCATCTACATATTTATAACCTAAACTATTTAAACATATTTTGCAATTAAAGCTTCACCCCGACCCAGAGCCTCCATCACCGCTGCATTTCGATCTTTAATGGCCATCTGGAAGTTATAGTCTCTGATGGCACTAGGTGGCGCGGTCGACGATCGCAACACAAAACGACAAATCGCATCATCCTCGACGTCGTCGGTGTAATAAACAAAGGTCCCAGTGTGCCGAGATAAAGCCACAACTGCGTGCGGAACACTTTCATGTATTTTAAGCTTAGCCTTGGTCTTAATGGCGACTACTGACTCATATGTTAGTCATGAGCTCGTGGATTGTCAGTGTGCAGGACCCCGCGCCTTCACCATAGCCCTGGTCAATGAGGATCTCCTTCTCTTCCTGGGTGTGAACCAAGTAGAGGGTGTTCGGGAGAGTGCGTGAAATGTTAGCACCCGTGTACCGTCTCTGTTCCAGGGACCTCAAACATAGAACTGAGGAATATATTCCGGAGTAAATCTCTCTCAGCGCATACGCAACATCCATTGGGCACCGGTATGTGCACAACAACTCCTGGCAGACTTCAGTTATCAGGTTTGGGCTACCGTACCTCATATCAAAGAGATTTTCTCTATCGATATAAGGCAACTGGTTTATGTCTCCTATGAGGACAAGCTCGCCAGCATTGGACAGCCGCACTGCCATTATGATGGCTCCAAAATGGTTCATTAGAGCTTCATCCACCAAAAGGCGGCTGAAAACCCTGTCGAATCCATTTACGAGGACCGAGGCCATAGTACGCACCCTGGTTTTCACCTGGTTACCAATGCGTCCAGATAGTCTCTCCCTCAGATCTTTTGCTGCCTCTGATGTGGTCGTGATGATAACGTCCTTGTCCACACTGAACTGTCTGATAACCCATGCCGTCTTTCCACACCCCGGAACACCGTTAATCCATTGTATTTTTGGCATCTTCCAGCTTTCCCAATTTGCTGTGGCTTCCGGATTCCTCGCTATAGTTTTAGCCATATCAAGGATCCCGTCATCCAGCATTGTTTTGGTACACCGGGCGATAACTACAATGGGATCTGTTGGTGGTGCCGCGTATTTGGGTCTTCCTATTCGCCTCGTCTCAACCCTGTCCAGAGCCACGAAACCACATGCTGCACTGTAGGCCATCATATACTCGAATTGTCCCATCATTGTTCCCCTGATTACCTGGGAGGTGACGTTGTTGTATATGGTAGCCTGTGCTTCCTCGAGTTTCTCTCGCAGTATTTTATCGCTGCCTAGCCTGTACGCCTGTAGGATGTTATCACAGGTCTTGAAATATACTTCTCGAGTACCTCTTAGTGTGGCTATGAATTCAACGAATGCATTTATTGCATGATTCCGAGGCCCCGAAGCCGTAATATATCGAGGCGAATCGATCTGTCCCTTATCAGCTCTCGTTCGTATAGTCTGCAGTCGTCCCGCAGTGGTTGCTATCCGAGAACCTGAGCTCTCTTGTGTTTGAGATAAGCCCCGCGCAGCAGCACTGAGTGTTCTTACGAGTGCTTCTGAGATACCTCTGCACACTCGATATGTTTCCGCGAGTGCAGTGTCTTTTTCAGCTGCTGCTTTTTGCTGTAACTTTTCGGACCCTGATTGAGTAACCGAGCCCGGAACGAGATTTTGGCTGTTTGTTGCAGTGTGGTCGTTGGTTGGGGTCTTGAGAAAACTCAAGTTTTTGCCCCGATCCTCGTACACGACTACCTCATGGTGTTCAGAGACTTTTATGCAACCGAGCCGGTCCTCGACCTCCGCTATCGAATACTCAACTTTCATCGCATCGACGCTTAAAACCCGAGGCGTGTCTACCTTGGTTTTGCTTAAGTACGAGAGAAACGACCCAGCCTGCGCGAAAGGAGTCCGCGCCCCCGACTCGAACAATGCTATGGTTTTATTATTCGATCGCACCAAGCGGAATCGGTGGCCTTCCACCTCACACACTGGCATGGAGTCGTAAGTCTTCCGCTTCATGGTGACTTTAGCGGTGCTCCCGTTTAGTAGACGTGCTAATCCGGGTGATAAGCGAGCGCGTTTATGATCCCAGGCGTGGCAAAAGCTTATTCCAAATCTTTCTCTAGCACCATCCATGAAGAGAGCAACCCCACCAATTCGGAGTCCTCGCTCTCCAAGAGCTGTTCAATGGTAACGCATTTAGGAGAAGAAACACAAACACTACCCAGCGCAACCGACGTCCCCGCAAAAACCTGGGCTGCGTGTGCATTGTGCTGTTGGACTAGCTCCCGGACCGTTCCCAAAGTTGAATTACGTTTGGCCGCCGTCCGGAACGACTTCTCTGCGAAAGAAAGGAAGTGTGATCTGCTGTCTGAATCTTCTAAAATGTCGCGTAGATCCGAGATCACCAACTTTCTGTCCGTCTCTCTTCCAATGTAGTGAGGTGTAGGGCTTTTAATCTGTCCGTGTAGGATTTACGTCGAAGGGCATATGGCCATTTTGTAGCTTTTCTTTGCACACTTTCAAGCAAATCAATATCTTTTTTGAAGTAGGGGCTCCAGACTTGATAACCATATTCTAGTAGCGGCCTCACATAAGTTTTATATATTTTAAGAAACATCTCTACCGTTATAGATTGAAAGGATCCACGAATGACATAAAGAAAAGAGTTTGCTTTCTTAACTATTGCAGAAATATGTTCTTCCCTTTTTAAATTTGATGTAATTATAACACCAAGGTCTTTTTGCTGATTCACTGAGGATAAAGCAACACCATTGAGATAATAAGCAACACCATTGAGATAATAAGCAACACCATTATTGAGATAATAAGATCAACGATGTATTCAATGCAATTTTTAATTTTTTGCACTGGAACATAATCATACCCTGAGGACTTTTTATTCTTTAATTTTTGACGTGATAACGTCTTATAATTCGATGAAGCCGGCTGCACGCCCACAAAACATGACGTCATGTACCGTTACCGTCGGTCGTTACCGTCGGTCGTTACCTCGCCGCATGTTTGTTACAGTTGTATTAATTATTTCGACCAGTAGTTCAAGCGGGGATGTAGCTCAGTGGTAGAGCGTTCGCTTTGCATGTGAAATGCCCCGGGTTCGATCCCCGGCATCTAAAAGCTTTTTTGCATTGTTTTTTGCATTGTTTTGATTGAAAATGACTAAATTCTACTGATTACTTTTTACATACAAATCTATTAAACAAATGAAATTAAAATTTTCTTTTGAAAAATGCTACCATTCCATCAGTATTTTCTTAAGACGTTGTCACGTTCTATCGTCAGTAAGCCGACTTTACAGACAAACATTTTTTTACAATATTTTTTACTTCTATACGATCTACAGGAGTTTAAAAAATGGTTGCTTTTGTGACGCACTTGCTGTTTTTGTTATGCAGAGAGCTGTCGCATCCTTCACTTTTATTAGCATTTATAAAATGATTGTTAAAATTCTGTGAAATTAATAATTGATTAGTCACAATTTTATTATCTATTTTCAAACTATCTATGGTAGTATTTATATTGTTTACTGGGCATGTATATTGTTTTATAACACCCCAAATAGCTCTTGTTTTATTTGTACTGTTTTTGATATATTTTATATTGGATGCTTTTTTTTAATATCGTATAACACGTTTTAGTATTTTCGAGAATTTCTTATATTTATTTAATGATTCTTCATTATTATTAAAGATAGAATCTAAGTAAAGTTCTGTCTTTTTCTTACTTGATATCGTTATATCGGTAGTTTTCCAATTTTGTTTCTTTCTATGGCTTATTTTTACTCTTTCTAATGGAATACAAAGATTGAATATGAGCGAGAATAATTCAATGAATGTATTATAAGATTTGTTTACGTCTGTCTCACTGTAAACTTCATTGAAACTTAGTATAGAAATGTGGCTCATGAACTTATGAAGATGAGTATCTACGTTTATTTTTTCTTGAAACCACGTTTTTTCACAAAAACTTAGATTTGTTTGTATTTGAATTATTTTAAGTTAAAACTATTTTAAGTTAATTTAAGTAACAACCTATGGGATTTAAAAAAAAAATTTTTGGCTCGGATGACGTACTTTGAATCCCTCGCTACGTTCAGGATTCTACTAAATAATGCCTCGCTACGCCCGGGATTCTACTGTGACATCCTTCACTTCGCTCTGGATTCATAAAGGCGCGTCGCCGTAAAAATATTATTTTGTTCCCTTGTACATACAATGTACTATTAGCACTCAGATATCGAAGATCAAAAATATTCTTTCCGAAGTGGTGGGATGAAAAATTTTTTTTTTTCAATAGCTCAATTTCAATAGTACAGAGTCAATTTGCAATTTTTAATTCTTTCAATTTTTACTTGTTGTGTAGTTTAACGATATGTTCGCGCTAATTCAGATTTATTAGACATATATCTCAATATAATGAACAAATTCGTTGTTATATCGTTGTGTAAATGAGTTCTAATCAGTTTTCATATTATTTTTATTGTATTTGCTTACAAACATTGTAATAAATCACATAGAACTCGACCAATCGGTTAAAATCTTTTTACCTTATGGTAAACTTTTTTTGACGTTTTTATACTAATAACGATGAATTTCTTACTAGTGTTTATCTTATTAGTCTTATTTTAGCATAATTCGGTAAAAATCTTTCTTTAAACTTGTTTAAATTTATTTAAACTTGTGTTTGAATAAATTTTGATTTTGATTTATTTATCATAGCCTAGTTCATAGCAGCAAGTAGCATAATATAAAAATTCTTGTAGTTCGTTGTAACTTTTTTTTCTATCGGACTTCTCGTAGCTTGAAGAGGCGGCACCGGTTCATGGTTGATGTTCCAAAGACACGAACGAAGAGATTTGACTCTACTTTTGTGATAAGAACGTGTAGGCTGTGGCATGAGTAGTCTGAGTGGGTTTTTCCTGATAGTTATATTATATATTATATAATATATAGTTATATAATCTTGGTGTCTTGAAATCGAGAGTGAATAGTTTCTTCTAGGTAAACACGCTCCATCGTAGACCGCATCGTCGCTTTACATCAGGCGAGATGGCGGTCAAGTGTAAACCTATAAAAGATAAAAAAAAACTTTGATCGATGTTTTAATAATAATGTATTTATGATATTAAAAAAATGCTTACTAGATCTAGTTCAGACCAGTTTTCGGTGTAAGTTTGCATGGTATTGTACATCATACATGTTTTTGTCATACATTAGTTTTGTATTTTACTTATTCTAGAAGTTACAGGGGGGTCTCTCGCGCAAACTATTAAGTTTAGAAAATATATAAATTACAAACCTCAATATCATTTTTAAAAACCTATCCATAGATGGGAGCCTATTAGAACGCATAACTTTTTGTTCCTAATTTACTTTGGCATAATGAATGTAGCATAATGTATAGTGTCATAATGCAACTTTCGCATAATCATTTTTTGGCGTCATGTGTTTTAAGCATCACAATCTATTGTACTACATTTTATTCGACTATTGACGAGACGCATAATAGTTTTTAAGCATTTTTTTATTTGTTCTATTTTTTTAAGGTGCCGTTTAAATCGCATAATTTTTTTTTCCTAATTTACTTTGTCATAATGAATGTAGCATAACATATAGTGTCATAATGTAACTTTTGCATAATCGTTTTTTGGCGTTATGTGTTTTAATCATAAAAATCTATTGTGCTACATTCAATTCGACTGTTGCTCAGACGCATTTAGGCATTTTTTAATTATTTGTTGTGCTACGTAATATATACTCGTAACCAGGTTATATAGGGTCCAGATCCGACTCGGAGCACCCCGACTCCACCTAGTCTTGTCGCTACTACCCCTAGAGTGTATTTAAAAAATGCGGGAGCCAGAAGCTCAAGGGAGGTCCTGAGTGGAGCGATCCACGCGAGGCCAAGCGTAGCGAAAGGAGGAGGTGGCGAGCGAAGCGAGCCGGCGACCTCCGTAGTGGAGTGCAGGCCGAGTATGGAGAAGCAACACTCAGGGCTGACCAAAGAACTTCTGGCGGGAGCCCACCCGGAGTCAAAAAGTGCACCATATGTCTTAGGTGTATGTAGGTTTTTAAGTCCTAAAAAGTTGGTACAAAAATTGTTATACTACTGCATAGTCCTGCATAGATATTCCATTAAATTAGTAGATACCTACATTACGAATAATAAATATTGTTGTCGAAGTACCCACCCGCATTTCACACACCCACGTATTTTATTTATGCCCGCTCTTTACACTTGTTTTTTAGTTAGGCGTTTAAAGTTTATGCCGTTGATCAGTATGTTTAAGTATTGTTATGCTTTTCTCAATGTGTGCCTTTAACCATTATGCTATTTATTTATAGTTATGCGTCGAAACATTATACTAAGTTATCTGTATGCTATATCTGGCTATGCGTTTAAACATTATGCTAAGTTATCGTTATGTTATATATGGTTATGCTAGTTAACATTATGCGAAGACAGTTATGTGTTTAGTTGTTATGGTAAATTATCATTAGTCCTAAAAACGTTATGCCTACCTAAAATAGGACAAAAAATGTTATGCCACCCCATATAGACCCTCCATAGATAACCCACACGTAAAGTTATGTTGTTTTTTTTTCTATTTTTGTGTGAAAATATTAATGTGGTTTACAGAATACATCTACTTACCAAGTTTCAAAAGTATAGTTCTTATAGTTTTGGAAAAAAGTGACTGTATCATACAAACGGACAGACAGACACACGGACAGACATGATTTTTTTTTTTTTTTTTTTAACTGTGATAGGTTCGCACTTGACCACCATCTCGCCTGATGTTAAGCGACGATGCGATCTACGATGGAACGTGCTTACCTAGAAGAAACCGATTCACTCTCGATTTGAAGACACCCAGATTGTAACCATCGGGGAAAACCCACTCCGGCAACGCATTCCACAACCTTGACGTTCTTATCACAAACGTGGAGTCAAATCTCTTCGTTCGTGTTTTTGGAACATCAACCATGAAACGATGTCGCTTTTTTGAGATACGAGAATTCCGATAGAAGAAAGGGCAAGGTGGTATTAGATCATGCAGATCAGTTGCACACTCTCCGAAGTGTATCCGATAAAAAACCGATAAGCTAGCAATCTTGCGGCGATGATCAAGACTTTGAAGTCTTTTACGCACAAGAGTGTCATTGCCTATGAGCCTTTTGGCACGTCTCTCAATAGATTCCAGAGTCTCCAGCTGATACTTGGCCGATCCATCCCAAAGGTGCGAACAGTACTCCATACAGGATCGAATCTGTGCTTTGTACAACGTGAGCAACTGCTCAGAGTTGAAGTATCTTCGCACCTTTGAGAGGACACCCAGTTTTTTGGCGGCTAATTTAGCCTTAGACTCAATATACGTGCCAAAGTTGAGCGTCGATGACAAAGAAACGCCCAAAAGCTCGAGATGGTCAGTAACCGGCACGGACACGCCTCGAAAAGTAGGAGCCAGTTCGAATGGACTCCTTTTAGCTGAGAATAAACATGCCTGTGTTTTTCCTTCGTTAAACTTGGCCAAATTGGCATCGCCCCATGTAGAGACTGCCTCAAGGGCCAAGTTCAAACGCTCGACCATACCTTCTCTCAGGAGCTGAGTTTGTTGTCCACTGGCTCTTGCGCTGGATATATAACTCTCTACGACGGTGCTATCATCTGCGTACCCAACGATACCGGGCTTCAACAGATCATTGATATGTAGCAGGAAGAGAGTCGCAGAGAGTACCGACCCCTGAGGAACTCCGGCATTGATAGCCATTTGATCCGACGAGCAGCCATCAATGACGACTCGTATGGATCGATCCCTCAAGAAGTCCGATATCCACGCAATAAGCCCAGGTGACAAACCATAGCCCGAAAGCTTGCTTATAAGGCCATCATGCCAAACCCTGTCGAAAGCCTTCGAGATATCCAGGGAGACTGCAAGTGCTTCCCCGTGTTTCTCGATAGCTTCACTCCAGATGTGGGTGACATACGCTAGAATGTCCCCGGTGGACCGGTTCCGGCGAAACCCGTATTGCCGGTCACTGAGGAGGTCGTTCGATTCTAGGTATGCCAGGAGCCTGTGGTTTAAGACACGTTCCATAGTCTTACAGAGTATGGACGTGACTGAGATGGGCCTGTAGTTGACAGGGTCAGTACGACTACCTTTTTTGGGCACAGGTTGCACGTTAGCAAGCTTCCACGACTGACTTCGGCACTTGCCCAGTTTGGTCAATTTGGTTAGATCAGTTTGTATGATGAATATATAACGGTCCCGTTTTTTGCCATTTGGCTGCGGAGCCCTAAAAACATCACCTTCACAAATGAATCACTCACGTAAACATTTCAAGTCAGAATGCAAAAATAAATTAGATGACCATAAATAAACTAAATGGGTTTTCATTTCGTTCAAAAATTAGGAAATGTATGCAACTTCTTAATACTAAACTATTTTGGAATCATCTGAAACTAAGTCAAACGGCCAGCGCGGTCAGATACCTATATGACCGTTGGGGATTGGCGAGGTTTGATGAGTCAGTTTTTTTGATAAAAACGCTCCGTCGTAGACTGCATGGTTGTCCACTTAGATAAAGAATAATTAAATAGATAAGGGTTTTCCGCATGGTTCCTTTATACCAGGGGTCGGCAACGCGCGGTTCGCGGGCCGCATGCGACCCTAGACCTACCTGAGAGAACAGTGAGAGCACATATAACAGCAGAGAAGCAGAGAAGCAGAGAGAGCGGAGGGGCAAATGAAGTTTGAAGTGCGGCCCGCATTTATCTACTCTTTCCACATTTTGGCCCATGAGACCCAAAAAGTTGCCAACCCCTGCTTTATACCAACCTTAACCTTAATGAGGTGTATGTTAGCTGTGGCGACATAGTGATGTGCCGCGACAAAAGTATGACACTTCCACAAGAGCGACAAGACAAGATCGTATCGTATCGCGATCTTCTAACTCTGTACGTAGTACATATATGTAAACTCTTTGGTTGTCTAATATCAGTCAAGATGCCGGTTAAATGCAAAGCCCATAAATATTGCAAAAATGTTTTTCTTGTTAAAACTTCAATTCTCATGGTGTTACGGTTTTTTTTTTTTTAAGGGCATAGTTTCCAGAGAAGTTACAAGGTATATAGTATATATAAATTATCTTATATGTTTGCATGACAAGCGCAGTGCTAAGTAATGATTTGGACTCTTCGTGTTCCAATAGCTGCGTGACATTGTGCTACTATGGGCAGGCATGTTACTTACCACCAAGCACATGTCATTTTTTCATATTTTTTTTAAATTTATTTCATAAACACTATAATAATTGTTACATATATTAATAAATTCGCCATTTAAACCTGCACAAGGTTTGTCTAGGACAAATAGTTCTCGATATTTTACTAAATAAAGTGGCCAAGTGCGAGTTGGACTCGCCCATGAAGGGTTCCGTTGCAGCAAGTAACATAATATACATAGTACATATGGGCGCAAATTGTTATGTATTGCCAGTAATTATCTAATATTGTTTTTATTTCATTGTACTGTAACAAAAATATCTAAAACTCGTTATATTGATGTCCAAATGGGTATTAGTAAATACAAAGCCTTCTTTAGAATTTAATAGATGTTGTATTGATTATTTACTAGTATCGACTATTTTGATATTTTTGTTGCATGTCATTATTAGATTAGATATCTAATATACTCTGTAAATGTTTAAACATGTTTTCTATTGTAATTATTGATATTCTGAATAGTATTTAATATGTTTAAGCATAAATAAAACTTGTTGTTGTTTCATGCTTGTTAGTGGCGCCATCTATTTAGTGGTAACATTTGATAATATTAATTAATAATGCATTTTAGGTAAATTAAATCATTAATAGTTGTTGTAAAATTCATTAAACTATTTGTTTGGAATATTAGACTGTATTTCTGTACTTGTTATGAAAGTATTTCATATTTTGTTGTAAAACAATTTGTATTTGCTATAGTTATGTCGTGTATTGTAAGAATGATATAAAAGCGGGTGATTTTGTAAAAGAGGGTCACTTCGATACCAACGGCGAGAAATAAAACTATCTCATTTACTTTGAGTTTTTATTCTGATGGAGTCTGAACATGGAAACCCTGGCGAATCTCCGACATACACATAATTCTTGTAGTTCGTTGTAACTTTGATCGAAGTTTCAATAATAGTGTATTTATGACGTACTAAAAAAAACTACTCATCAGATTGAGTTCAAACTAATTTTCGTTGGTAGTTTACATGGTAATGTACGTCATATATTTTTTTTAGATTTTTCATTCTCTTACTTTAGAAGTTAGAGGGGGGGGTCACACATTTTACTTTGAAAGCGTCTCTCGCGCAAATTATTCAGTGTAGACGAAAATGGTTTTAGAAACCTCAACATCATTTTTAAAGACCTATCGATAGACACCCCACACGTGTAGGTTTAATGAAAAAAATTTTTTTGAGTTTCAGTTCTCAGTATGGCGGGCAACCCTAATTTTTTTATTTTTTTTGTTCGAATCTTAATGCGGTTTACAGAATACATCTACTTACCAAGTTTCAAAAGTGTAGTTCTCATAGTTTCGGCAAAAAGTGGCTGTGACATACGGACGGACAGACAGACAGACAGACAGACATGACGAATCTATAAGGGTTCCGTTTTTACGTTTTACGGAACCCTAAAAAGGTGAGATTTGTACTTGCCTGGCTTCTCACCTGATGTTCGTTTAGTGATGAAAAATCTCAAATGAAGTGAAGATCTCAAAAAAACTTATTCATACTTGAAGATACCGACATTGTTATCATCATAGCTAACAGTGGAACAAAACTAGCATACTCACACTAAACTCATCATCACAATTTTATAATATTAGGTCCTATTCTGTATAAACCACTATGGAAAATTGTATAACGTCTATTATTGTAATACTTACTTAGATACTTTTCCTAATATATTTTGTTCCATGGTAGGATTTGATAGTTGATTTTGTCAAGCTATTTGCGTATTTTATATGGTTAGTCCAGTGCAATTACGGAAATAAATAAACATTAAATATATATGTATGCTATGTAGTTAATTTATACGCTGTAGAAGTAGGAGGAGAGGTATACCAGCAAAATCTCTCTATAACCTGCTTAAAGACCTTGGCTTGTCCAGAAGTGCAGTAAGTTCTATACTAGAACGAGTATCTAAAGCTGCACTAGTAGGATCATATCGGATTTGGCTGGACAGGGAGACAAATACGAGTAGTGAAGGTGAGTGTTGACGTACGTCACCAAAAGGGGCCCCTTTTAAACCTACGCCTGAGTCACAAGTCTTGGGGTCTATTCGAGATTTCTCTCTCTGCCACACGATGGACCCGGCACCCGCACGGTGAATCCATGGAATGCTAAGAAGTTCGTCTCTGTAGTTTGGAGACTATAAAGGATCGATAGGGGGGTGCATTCTGAACTGAAAAGGTCTGCACATTTTTTTTCCTAACACTAACAATTTTCGAGATATCGAATTAAACGCGTTTTCATCGAAATGACCTTGAGCTGACCTCGCCAGAATCCCTCAAATTGAAATATATGCTCAGAATGCACCCCCCTATTGATCCTTTATAGTCCCCAAACTACATAATTTAATGGGTTTTTTTCAATTTTTTTGCGTAATTGCACTGGACTAGGTAGGTTCTATATAAAATAACAATAATATTACTGACTATAGTAATAATATTGAACGATTCATAGACAATGATTCATAGATATTCTGATGGATCATTCATTCTAAAAAGTACATTCACCAGAAAAATAATTCCTTTTCTGAAGTGGATTCAAAAGTAAAATGTCGCTAACTCTTTTTATACAACGTACGAACCTATGTTTTTACGACACTGATATCTCACTTTTAATTTGTACTTAATAAGGATTTATAACCTTTGGTTATTTGATCTCATTATCGTTTTTATTTATTTTTAGTTTAGACAACACGAGAATAACAAAGCTTGGTTAAGTCACTTTCCCATTTCATGTCGCTTCAAAAAGTGCAATTATAGTTTCTAACGAACATGAAATGTAATAATTTCCGACGTTTATATCGTGAAATGAACTCAAAAATACAAGATTGAGCTTGGTTAACATTTGTGATTTAGTGGAAAACGTTTAAAAAGTCATTGGACGTAAACTGTTATTCACAACCGGTGCTTTACTAAATTTCCTCACCTATATAATCTATAATGGCATTGTACGCGTCTATTCAGACGTTTAATTCCAGTCAATACTACGCGGTCATAGAGATTACCATACGCGCTGTACCTTCGCAAATGATGATCACAGTTGGTCAGACCCTAATGATCACCATTCATAGTGATCTGCATTGATGTGGTATTATTACTTGCAAGTACAAGCCTCGCCATCCGCCATCTGTCAATGAGACGATAGCTTATCGCTACCACAGACTAGGTAGAGTGATACTATATCGCTACTCATCGCCTAATCATAGAGAATGACTGATTTACGTATCTGTGTCTTGAGACGATTTGAGTTTGAGTGAGTGAAGTAATTAACTGTACACGTCAATTAGACTGCTTGGTCAACTCGATTCGTGTCCAAAATACTGGCATTTATTTGGCTCGGCGTATCATAGTTGCCATTCAGCGTGGTAATACCGCTAGCACGCTATGTACGCTTCCAACTGTTTGGGGGCTTAATCATCTTGATTATCTTTATATCTACATCGGTCTATTAATAATTCAGAATTGAGATTTGCTTTTTATGAGTAGTACCTAAGTTTGGAATGTGGTGTAGAGTAGTTTCATTATACTTTAGTTGTGTCAATAAAAGCTGTGCCCGTTCACCTGTTGTCACCTTAATCAAATCGAAATGAAGTAATAATCACAATGATTTAATAATAACATGTCATACAGGCATCATACAGGCTTAACAAAATTGTCTGTTGTTTTCAATATGCATTCAAACGGCGATTTTTTTAAGTCAACACTATTCGGGTTTTTGTTTGCGTAAAAAAAATTAAATCTATGGTTTTTGTATTTAAATGTGATTACGAAAAAAAAATCAGTGGATTTTTTCAATAGGGTACTACGACTTTTTTCTAAAAGTATTTTAATTTAATCTTCAGTTAATAAAATAGGCATAAAACGCTATGGCGTGCATATTTTTAATTCAAGCAAAAACTTAGATACAGAAAAGTTTATGAAGTCACACCGTAATAAAATAAATTATATTAACAATCAGAAATTCTCACTGTATGCTCAATAAAATAAATATATGTATTTTGCGATATACATTAGAATACAAAAAACAATTAACCAAAAAATAAATCAAATGTAACTGTGTTCCAAATTTCAACCCAATCCGTTCAGTCGTTCCGACATGATTGAGCAACAAACAAACAAACTTTCTCATTTAGATAGTAGGATTAGGGTACGCATAAGTTGTAAACTAAGCCAAGCTGTTCTATTCGTCATGAATTACTTCCACAATGAGCAGTTTTCAAAGCATACAAATAATTTACTCAAAAATGTTATTATAGATAACGCCTACCCGTTACCCGTGTTTAGAACATAATAATATTATGTTATCCAAATCTAAGCTTTTACTCGTGTCAATATAAATTGAAAAAAATATATAATTTAAAAACTCAAAAACCCGACAAAGACCCGTAAAAAGTGAACCAAACTACGTTCTCGCATACTAAAAAAACTGAAAAGAATAAAACAAGCATTTAGATTTCTGGTGGTCTAGAATTCTATAATATGTTATTGTATTAATACTATTTAAATATATACAATATTTTCTAATAAAAGAACATTACAACTGAAGAGTCGGGATCCATTATTATTCGACATACAATCTAATTGTTCAATGGATCCCGACTGTTCAGTTGTAATGTTCTTGTATTACAAAATATTGTATATATTTCAATAGTATTAATACAATAACATCTTCTTATATATAAAATTCTCGTGTCACAGTGTTTGTTTCCTTACTCCTCCGAAACGGCTTTACTGATTTTAACCAAAATTTATATGCATATCCCTTCCAAATCGGGGGTACTAAACACTCAAAAATCAAAAATAAACGAAAGGGTTTGAGCCGCGCGCATTTCTGCGCGCGGCGTGCGCACCATGCGCATTATTTTATACCTAGTGATCGATTAGTTCGATCTAGGATGCTTTGAGCTACTTTATCATAAAGCTATTGAAATAAGCTACAAAACGATATATAATTGTTCTGTATTATATTTTTACTTAATTTTACACAGATTTTTCTTTCCACCCGAAGTCGAAAAAAGTTACACTTTTGAAAAAGTGGGTGTTTGTAAAGAAAGTATATTGTTTTATGTATAGGTTGTTATGATTTTTATAAACATTGATATCTACCCGTTATAAATCGAAACTAAAAAGTATATGCTTTCATACTTATATTTTGATATTTTCGACTTTGAAAATACCTAACAGAACAAAAATTGCGTGCCGTTTCGGACCGGTTTTTTAAAACATTTCGTGTGGTACGATTTAGGTATTTAGGCCTTATATTTATATACCGATCGATAGAAAATATATTCAGGAATCTTATTAAAATACTAGTAGAACCGATAATTAAAATAATCTATACTCAATTAGGCAAAATGTGAGGAACGACAATTGAAAAATCGCCGCCATTTTCGTAAGCCATATGGCTCATTCCGATCTAAGGTGACAAAAATCTAAAACACAATTTTTAGTGATTATACGTAAAACATATATCTAAAGGGCCCTAAAATGTATTAAAATAAGCCACTTACCAAAATATAATCACCAAACACACAAATTTACACAAATAATCACCACTTCACTGAACTACGTCGTAAATCACGCGCGGGTGTCATGGCGCCCGGACCGGCCGCTTTATACTGCCGTTATTCCGAGAAATTTGTTTCAAGTGGATGCCGTTATCGGGCTCATTTTGAAGCTCTATCCAATAGGTCTTATGTGAATAAAACAGTTATGGGAAAATAAACCTTTGCCTGAACAAAATAAGGTCCGAAAGCAGAAAAAAATTTTGTGAGTCATATGTCTTATCCGATCTCTAGCGCGCAAAAATTTGTGAGTCATATGACTCCATCCGATTTTAAGAGGATATTCAGTAGGTCTGAGAATCGGCTACTAGCTATTTTCATACTTTTATTTATATGGCAAAACAACGTTTGCGGGGTCAGCTAGTATTATATAATTCTAGACCACCAGAAATCTAAATGCTTGTTTTATTCTTTTCAGTTTTTTTAGTATGCGAGTACGTAGTTTGGTTCACTTTTTACGCAGTCGGGTTTTTGAGTTTTTAAATTATATTTTTTTATTTTATACTTTTTAGTTATGAACAATGTTGTGAATGTTAATATGCTCAACATAATAATATGCATCTTTTGGTTGTTGACCAAATGTCTTCGTTTCTACTGATATAATATGTAGGATTTTCTACTGCATGTAATTCATATTTATAGTTTTGTGTTAGTATAGGTTTTCGATTGACGTTGAGTACCTACTAAATCGTTTGAAGTTGGAGATGGGCGACCGAGGCGGAGCAATCCGAGAGCGGTTCCGTGTTCCCACTATCAGCGGCAGAGTTGAAACCCCATAGACGTTTATTAGTAGATAGGGGCACCATATCCATACATGATATAGAGTGCAACATAACCCGGCTGTGTCTCCCGGGCGGGGCAGTAAGTAGGGTATGCGTAAATACATTTCCTGCACGTACGACAAAAAGGTAGTCCAATATACCTACTAGCATAGATCGTAGAACCCAAGATGGGCCCCATCCCAAACTTCACGGCGCACGCAATCATGTCAACGTTGGGAAGAGTGAGCTCACTCTTTCCGTTCTAGTCGGTTGCAGGACGCGGTGGACGCCGGACGTTTTGACCTATCATTATTCGGTGTCAACAACCAAAATAAGTAGAACCACAGCAAATCTCGCCGCTAGCGATTATAGGGGTCAAGTAGATTGGTTGTTTGTAAACCACTTACGGTACATACAGAGACGCAGTTTATTACCAATTTCAAGGTGCTCAGAGCACATCTATTGATTTATATCGATGCCTACTAGATACATTAGTATATTTATAATGTCCATCCACATTCACACGTACAGTTAGTTATACGAAGTTTTCTGCTACCTAAAAACCTATAAATGTGAGAATGGTTAAATCGATATAAATCCTAAACGGTCAGTCAAATCGAAAAACATTGAAAGAAAGCTAAACATTATTTTGAAATACCTATTTAACGATACCCCTCTTGACATATTTTGGTGATTTTCATTTTTTTAATTTGGACAATATGGCGTCCTGAAGCCGCCATATTGGACTTACACTAATGTCATGTTTTTAGTGTCACTCGCCATATTAAGAGGAATCGATTGACGTGTGAATCATAAAAATCGGCCCAGGCGTTTGGTCTGTATAGTGCTTCAAAGGAACATACAAACATACATACATAGACTGTTAAACACATTACCACTCCTTTGCGTCGCGCAATCGGGTAATAAAAACTTACTATTTTATCAATGGACATTGATAGAACCTTATTATCACACTGTTTTTTATCTTCGTCTAAATGCTATTGGGTCAACTCTGAAGCAAAAATCTAGAAGTTCTGTGCTTGTATCTTACTCGTAGTTTATCTGAGTCTTACACGTACTCATAAGTCACACTATAAGTTTTGCGTAACTTAAAAAAAAACAACATATTATAACCAAAATGTTGTGTTAATTGTTTTTTTAAATACTCTCATTTACATTTTAAACATTCTATCATGCGATGGCCCCTTTTTTTAAAACAGGAGGACCACAGATCTGAAGCATGTTTTCTACGCGCTGATTGAACGCAATCACAGCCTCTTCGGAGTTAGTAAAATTGAAACCTCTCATTAAATCTTTGATTTTGAGGAAAATACGGAAATAATAGGGTGCTAGGTCAGGGCTATGTAGGGCTGTAGGATGGGCGACGAGTTGTACTTTTTCGGAAGCTTAAAATGACTTTGTTGGCTGTGTGTGAAAGCGCTGTCGTGATGTAGGAGAACGCGGCTTTTTGGTCGTCGGTCGTCTACGTAGAACTTTAATGTGTGATAAAAAACAATTGACAACTGATTTCCCGCCAATTGTTTTTATTTATTACTAAGGAGGATGAAACATTTCAAAAAATATAACATTCGAAATTTAAAAAGTTCCGATTAGCTAGAATTTTAATACTTTTAGTGTGCCCCATGTATTTTTAATACATATTTATATATATGTTACAGCCAAAGTAATAAATCTGGATATTATATATACTGTCTAGCCATTATATATAATATCTACTCAATTTAGATAAAGTGATAATTGACACAAAATTAATCACATTAACTAGCTATTTTATATAATATCTTCGAAGACTTGGATAATGTAATAAAACAAGTAGATATTCGTTTATGAATAAATTTGTATTTCAATTTGCCTTAAGCATGCCTCAATTAACATTATTATAAAGTAATTAACCTAACCGGTCTAACTTGGACTCTGGGTGGGCTCCCGCCAGAAGCTCTTGCGGTCGCCCCTGAATGTTGCTTCGCCACACTCAGCCTTCGTTTCGCTACGGAGGTCACCGGCTCGCTTCGCTCGCCACCTCCCCCCTTCGCTCAACTCGACTTCATGCGACGAAGCAACATTCAGGACCTCCCTTGAGCTTCTGGCTCCCGCATTTTTTATAAACACTCTAGGGGTAGTAGCCACAAGACTAGGTGGAGTCGGGGTGCTCTGTGTCGGTTTTGTGACTAATTTCAACCTAACCGGTTTGATTTGGTCTCTGGGTGGGTAATTTGTTAAGTATTGAAGGGAGGAAAACGATTTTCGAAGTCGGCTAGACTGTATTATTACTTTAGCTAACTTTGACACGCTATTATGAATAATGTCCAGATAAAGTGATTAATTAATTACATTGTCTGTTGAATTTGGCTTTTATATATAATGACCAGTCATTATGTATAATAACTATTTAATCACTATGACTGTAACATATATATCAAGTGAGGATGACATACTTAATTATTAATTAATAAAACTTGTACTCCTACATATTGAGTACTGTAGGAGTACTCTATGTCGACATAGTAGTAGTCTATGACCGTCTCTTCTGTGTGACATTTAACAGCTATTAAAAATTGACATCATACTCATGCAGTCTGATTTTAAATAAATATTGCGCTGTAATTTGAAAAGCATTAACTTCCAACGTCTTCGGTTACTAAAAAATTTAAATCGCAAATGTTTATTCCTTTTTCATTTCGAAATTAAAAGAGAATCGGTGTTGAAAATGTCTGCTAAAAAGGTTGTAATTTGCATGCAGCAATGGAATAGCACACGTGCGTCACCTCAATGGGGAAGCGGACGCGTGTCGTGCATCAACCGAAGCACACAGCAGACTGAATGCCAGCGCCCGTGCCATCCAATTTCGCGCGCTAAATTGTTCATAACGGAAGTTCATATCCGGGCGTCGAGCCGAGCGCGCTTCGGGCGAGATTAGGCGGTAATTACTATTTCCTGTGACGTAGACAACGTCGCAAGTACAGCCTCCGCAGAACGCCGCCACTGTTCGACGCCGCAGGAAGGAAAAATTTATGCAGCAATCAGGATGTTTCCTATTGGCTTCTGCCTATTGGAGAGGTAGAGTGCCGGAACTAAGCAGTTCCTTTATATTTTATTACGGTTCAAGCATTTTAGTTTCTTATAAATAAATCGCAGTCCTAGTCATTTCTACTCTTTGACTTTTAAATGTTTGTTGCTCAAATACGTCGGAACGGCAGATCGGATTAGGTTGAAATTTGTAACACAGATTATAGTATGGAATACATAGGCTACTTTATATCGAGGAAAATTAACGGAAACCGGGACTACGCAGGTAACCCCGTGGAACTCTGCAAGAAATAAATAAATATTAGTGAACACATATCACACACATATACTAACATGTAACGTAAATCAAAAAAGTTTGAATGCTGAATTTGAGCGTTTGAAGCATTTGAAAAATTTAATATCAAATTACATATTAGTACCTACTTGAGTAACGAAAACGTCCGATTTCAGGATAAGCCGTGGTTAATAATATATAGTCGTAAGGTCGTGGGTTCGAATCCCAGCAGCGCTTCTGAGTATTCTTCCAAGAGCAGGTACACATGATTCTCATCACCACTCACTTTGTAGTAAAAGAAATGTGCCAAGAACAACGTCCCTATTTCGAGGACATAAATATGTCCTCCACCAACCCGTGCCTACTAGGCCTGCCGGTAAATTCTATTAGGTGCTGTTTTCACGTAGGTGAAAGTTCAGATTGCCACCAGTATAAACAAATAGAGGGCTGCTTTTTAAGCATGCTTATGATACACACAAAGTTAGTTGAAATAAAATAAAAAACAAAAAGGCCTTTGAACACTTGACAAAAACGCAAATAGATGCTAGGTACATACTTTAACTATTTTAGGTACTACTATCACAGATTACAGAAATAAAACACAGATGGAACCTTCGTGAACAACACTGTGAGGCCCTTATTTACTTTTGTTGACGTCAAATTGTCATATCAACATTGTCAAATTACTTGTGTAATGTTGTCAGCCTTAAGAAAAAAAGTCCCACTATTGTTGTCTTAGCTTCGGAAATCTTCAAGTATAATAAACACAACAATTAATATTTTAACATTAACATTACATAACATAACATTACGCCGATTGTATATAATGCAAGGATTTCTTGTTACTACTATTTCCATTCTACGAAGTTAAGAATTTTGATTTTGCATGCAATTCGAAATCAACTTGAATCGCAAATAATAAAATACGAGGTACTCGCTTAGATAGGTTAAACAAAAACTAAAACAATAATCTTTACCACCAAACTAATTTGGAAAAAAATGCATATGGACTACCTGTAGGTCCAAACATCAAACAAAAATAAAGTAGCCAAGTGCGAGTCGGACTTGCCCATGAAGGGTTCCGTTGCAGCAAGTAACATAATACATATAGTTCTTGTAGTTCGTTGTAACTTTGATCAAAGTTTTAACAATAGTGTATTTATGACGTCCCAAAAAAAATTACTTACCAGACCCAGACCAGCTCAAACAAATTTTCGGTGGAAGTTTTCATAGTTATTCACATCATTTTTTTTTAGATTTATCATTTTCTTACTTTAGAAGTTACAGGGTTCTTCTCTCTTATCTCTTGCGCAAATTATTAAGTATAGAAAAACATGATATTAGAAATAACATCATCATTTTTGAAGACCTATCCATAGACAACCCACATGTACGAACCAAAGCCGAGTTGGTTGGGAAATGGAGCTCAAAAGAGCAACGTTTTACCTACAAGCAACCTTGGCAGCAAGGCCAGTATTTGTGGTGACAAAAACGATTGGCCTGATCACAACATATTTTTTGGGTTAGCATACCTATACGCACAAATTAGCGCCGTATAAAACTTCAACAATGTCACTGCTGACTCGACCGGATAACATGAGGTTAACTAAAACGATTAGAGCTTTCAAAAGAACTCGCCTACACTATTAAACTCTACAGTACATATAAGTATTAAAAACTCGCTTCATAACTATAGTTTTCATCAACACTATTAGTGTTTGTACTAACACTAGCAACGGCGTGGAAATTGTAACGGCGTCATAAATATAATGTCCATTAATAATTTGGTCTACGAGTATCTTTTAAAAATATTATAATCTATATTTTACCTTAACTTCAGGGAAAATAATTTCAATTTCTTATCGCCACACCAACCTATTTTCGTTGAGGTGTTGTGTTCCATTCATCACCAAAATGTAATCGACTAAATTATATAAATAGCTGTAAAAATATTCAATTTTTTCTATGACATTATATTCCTCTTTCCTTATTATGTTTTTGGGAACATTGTTTGCAATGTTTGAAGACACAAGACGGCATATTTTAAAACGAAACTTAAAATCACACGGGACTCCCGTACAACACGGAAGTCCGTTTCATACTGACTGGAGTTTGTATTTGCTCCGCGTTATGTATTTGCTTTGTCTGCTTCAGTATCTCTGTTCTGCGCGCTCCATCTGCGTTTTATTTCTGTAATCTGTGACTACTATTTACAAAAGTTCACAACCTCTTTAAAAATTAATGTTCCGGTGTTTAGCGTGGCATTATATCTATTAAGTAACGCCAGCCAGTACTCGATATAATCGTATGTCACAAAAAATTCAAATACGAGTATAGGGTGCCTTGAAGAAATCGCTTTAAAGGTGCGCTTATACGGGCGACTAAAATTGCTCAATTCCAGTCAATACTCGTCAACTATGACGTCACGACTACATCAAGCAATTTACGGCAACGCCAACAAGCATCAATACTGCGCAATACAATATTGAGCGATATCGCGCAACTTCATCAACTAGGCAATACTGTCCTACACGAGCATTTCAGTATTCGCTCGCTATGGACGACATTGTTCTTGCTGCGGCGGCTTGTAGCGCCACCCGACCTCTCGCTCTCCCCGCGGAAACAAGACATCAAGCCGCAAAACAAACAAGTGCGAATGAGATATATACAAAAATTGCTAGGAATTTCCAAGCCCATTGGATATTCGTCAATTCGTATCGGCGACATTGAGCAATATGAAATATCTGGAGCAATATCGCCGAAATAATTGCTCCATTAATTGCTCCAGATCGGTCAATTCGTGTCGCCGAGCAATTATTGCCCTCGTGTAAGCGCACCTTAAGCAATACTGCTACGCTTTGCTCTATTTTTATAGGTATATTTCCGTTTTAGTTAAGTTATAAAAAAAGACTTATTGTAAAAGTCGTGGATATGAAAAGGCATTATTTGTATTACAATTAATTACTTTGCACTTACTAAAAACTCTTGTCGTATAGATGCATTTTTTTCAAGACTACTGAGACTAGCGCAGTGCATACTCCGCAGCTCCGCACCTAATTTTTGTTTAGAGACATTTTACATTCATTTTATGTTAGTATAATATTTATATGATTTAAATAATATGTCATTAAATTATTAATCAAGCAAGTAAAGTGGTTAATCATATATTACTAGGGAGAAATACTGCAGTAAATAAGCGGTAATTTGGTTCGTATATTTGAAACGTATTACGTAACATTAGGCTAATGCCTTGCTCGTCCCGTTACTCCATATTGTGGAAAACAAAAGTTATTTTTAGAAATGTAATCACTTAGGTACAAGTCTAGTTGCATAAATTTAAAAAAATATAATAAAATAGTGAGTAACTAATAAAATATAATAAATTAAGCGTGAGGTTTTTTAATTTTAGACATTTGAAAACCTACCCTAAATTAGTACGATACATTTTTACAAGGAAGGCCGGAAAAGTAACTCACGCAAAAAAAATATACTAATTCTAATTTATACCCATCGTTGACACGATGTAGAGAGGGTTAACGCCATCTAGTAGTTGTTGATGGGACTAAAACATCAATAACTATTTAATACTCTCTTTTACAACCAAGCCCTAACAAACGGGGCTATTTTTAACCCCACTTTCTTTATTAGAGTACTGAACGTATGTTTTTGTATGTGAGTGATTTTGTATGTTTATTAGAGTATTGAACGTATGTTTTAACTTTGTTAAAAATAGTAACGTATGGAAGAGAAATGTGTCGAAATTAGAATCTTGTAATAAGGTAAAATAATAGATTTATAAAACTTTTGATGGAACATTGTTTGCACTCATGTAGTATCTGTATACTGTATGTATTAATTATTTGTTATTTTGTCTTTGACAAAGCCTTTTTACAGCTGCATTTGATTAACGAGGCTCCTTTACAGCCGCTTTATTCATTTTGAAATTGTTATTTTATCTTATTCTGTACACGGATTCTTTGCCTTTTTGTTAATGACGTTACCAAGTGTTCTTATGAATTTATGGTTCGAATAAATGAATTGAATTGAATTGACAGCATTTTATTTTTTTATTAGAACACGTTTGCTTTCTTAGTAAAAGTAGTTATAGTTAGTTATTTATTTAGTCAGATATTAGGCATGATGTGTAGAATGCTACCTTTCGGGCTCATTAAAGGCTTTCTGTGTTACCCCGAAGAAGCAAGGAATAAAAACATTGTCCAAAAGACAATATTTTCCGCCGGTATGTTGAAAGACTTTTTTGTAACTAAGTTTTCCGAGAGCCTAAACGAAATGCTCGACGCGCGGCGCTCACTTGACCGGCTCTTTTTACTTTGTTTCCAACTCAGTGATTGAAAAGCTACGGGAAAACACCTCATTCTGAGCAAACTAAGAGATTTCTGTTTTATATTTGACTAGCAGCTCCCCGTGATTTTACTCGCGTTTATCCCGTTCACATAAACTTTAACGTTTATTATAAATACTAACGGTCCGTCCCGGCTTCGCCCGTGGCACATCCTATCCTATCCTACTAATATTATAAATGTCAATGTATGGATGTTTGGATATTTGTATGTTTGGATGTTTGTTGCTCAATCACGTCCTAACGTATGAACGGATCGGGCTGAAATTTGGAACACAGATAGATTAATTTTTATCCCGAAAAAAACAACAGCACCGCGGGGCCCTGCTAGTAAAATATAGCCTATATCACTCGGGGATCACGTACATATCCAACGGCGAAAGAATTTTTTAAATCAATCCAGTACTTCCTGAAATTAGCGTGTTCAAGCAATAAACCTCTTCAGCTTTATAATACCAGTAAATATATACTAATATACCTATAGATAAAGAAATATTTCCATTCAGAATAGTAATGTCGCCAGCTCTTATTCGTACGGGATTGAAATCATTGATTTTATCTCCAGACCTTAATCGATATATGTATTGGTAATACTCGTAAATGTAGTTGGGTTTAGTATACCTAGCTGGTTAGGTTCTAGTTGGTTTCGCAAATGCTCTCACTCTGAAGAACAGGATAAAATATTAAGTGAATAAAAAAGGAACATTTTACATGAATAAATCAATATTATCTGGAATCACCACAACATCGAATAGTAGCCTGTCTACTACAACTAGGTATTCTAATATTGAAAAAGTTCAATTTTGGTTCTATACCTAAGCTCCGTGTTACCCGTGCGAAGCCGGGGCGAGTTTCTAGTATTGTATAAATTTGACAGGCAGACTATCATATTGAATGTAAAGTGGAATTTTAAATAAAATTTTAGTGTCCTGTTTTTGATCATTTACTTCCTCCTATTTTATTTAAATTTCATAAAACCTCTTTTCAAAATGGTATTTAGAATATGCGCCGAGTAAGAGATAAGTAAATGGTAATAAATAAGTTTTTATAGTGGATGTTATAAATTCTGGAAATACTTACTCATAGGGGGCATGTCTCTGATTTTGTGCAACTGTTTGGCAGATTCCTGAATAAGGCTAAATAAATAATGTGATATGCGGCCGCTATTGCTACGGATCAATTGGATAGAACACGGGCTGAATTCAAAAAACGATTGCAGCACTACCCTTATCCAGTGAAATATTTTTTTATAGCAATAAGTACCTGTTGAAAAAACGAGAAGCACTATAGTGGCCATGAACTTTGCAAATCTAGTAAGTTAGCTACTTTTCGAGACTAAAAACAAAATCGTCAAAGACTCAATAGATCTGTAGGTCCTTTCCAACAGTAAGGAGGTGGTCGTTATACATAATTATTATTTTATCGTACCTTTTCGTATTTTTCTTTTTAATTATATGAAAATGTATATATCTGATAGTATATATATATGACCTTAGGCCGAATCGGTATGTTTTTTTCTTGAAATTTTAGATATTCTATCACTACAAAAAAAAACCGGTTGATTATTGTTGACTTTATCAAACTAGCTATTATATATTTTAAGTTTACCAAATACCGTTTATTTCGCTCACTGTATGAGCATTGCCGTTCAGCGTTGTAATGCCGCCGGTATGGTAGGTAAGTACGCTCTCAACTGGTTGTGGGTTTGATCATCTTAATTACCTCTAGATCGTCATTGATCTATGGATATTAAGATATAGGCAGATGTACTTAGTATGATCTAGTTAATTAGATATGTATTTTACATTGTAGAGATATTTTGGTTGTATATATAAAAACTTCGTCCGTTAAAAAAATATACATATTGGAGGTTGATAGAAATACATATATCAAAGCGCCATAAAAGGTTCAACCTCGATTGATAGGCATTTGCAGAAGCGCCTCTGAGGCGAAATACCGGCACAAATTGAGTGTATACCATAACCGAGTCAGAAAAACTGATTATATTGGAATTGAGTGGATGGAAAGTGGAAAGGTTGTCGTCGCTCCACCGTCAGCGGCAGCGCCGTCGTCGATATGATCAAATAAGCGAACACGGTGCTCCCTAATGAAACATATTGAACGTGTATCGAATCACTTAGCCCGCCGGTGCGCTCCTGCACTCGCTTTTGGCCCAACAAGCCGTAGGTGAACCTACAAATAACATTACCCTCGGCTCTCATTTTAAGAGAGACAATAAATCAAATTAACTCCAACTTTGAGCGTCAAAGGAAGCAAAAAATCAGCTACATTTCAGGGAACATAATTTCACGCGGTATCTGTGAGCCTCCTTTGTGTCACCTTGGAAAATGTTCAAGGAAAGTTGTATCGCGAAAAAGAACCCTAATTAATTCATTAGGTTTGTTAAAATTGCGACGTTTGTGACGTTAACGCATTACTTTTAATCTGGTTTCTATTTTTTTTATTTTGAGTAGAAATTATGGGTTAAGCCGGCATTAAAGACACTTTATCTGATATTATTTTAAAAGGCTTAAATAATAACTTTTGTCTACAAATTTACATAAATATGGTATTCAAAGTGGTTTTTAGGGTTCCGTAAAACGTAAAAACGGAACTCTTATAGATTCGTCATGTCTGTCTGTCTGTCTGTCTGTCTGTCTGTCTGTCCGTCCGTATGTCACAGCCACTTTTTGCCGAAACTATGAGAACTACACTGTTGAAACTTGGTAAGTAGATGTATTCTGTGAACCGCATTAAGATTTTTACAAAAGTTTTTTAAAAAAACAAAAATTAGGGGTGCCACCCATACTGAGAACTGAAGCTCAAAAATTTTTTTTTCATCAAACCTACTTGTGTGGGGTGTCTATCGATAGGTATTAAAAAATGATGTTGAGGTTTCTAATATAACTTTTGTCTACACTGAATAGCTTGCGCGAGAGACGCTTCCAAAGTGGTAAAATGTGTGTCCCCCCCCCCCCTCTAACTTCTAAAGTAAGAGAATGAAAAAACTAAAAAAATATATGATGTACATTACCATGTAAAATACCAACGAAAATTAGTTTGAACTCGATCTGATGAGTAGTTTTTTTAGTACGTCATAAATACACTATTATTAAAACTTCGATCAAAGTTACAACGAACTACAAGAACTATGTGTACTATGTACATTATGTTACTTGCTGGAACGGAACCCTTCATGGGCGAGTCCAACTCGCACTTGGCTACTTTATTTTTTCAAAGTGTTAAGTTCTGATTTTATGTATGAACATTGACGTGGTTATTTCACACTGAAACTTCAGTCATCCTGGACTGGCTATATCTGATGCGAGTTAACCGTGAATTAATTATATATGTTTTTAATTTTAAGCACATCAAAATTATTTGGTCACGGTAAAACGTGTTAGTTTTACCTACTTATTACTTTATAATCGTGTGTGTGCACATTTTGGAAGAAGGGTTTTTTTTTTTAAACAAAGAGTGAGGAGACGAGCATGTAAGTAACATGCCTGCCACATAACAGCACTGACACGCAGTTATTGGTAGGTACATAAAGAGTGCAAATCATAACCTAGCACTGCACTGCGCTCGTCACCCAGAGATCTAAGATGTTATGTCTCTAAGCCCTGTAATTTCTCTGGAAACATTTCCCTTCAATCCGGAACACAGTAATCTTTGTACATAACTGCTTGGCGGTAGAATTACTGGCAAAGGTGTGGTACTTCCCCAGGCGGACTCTGCTAAGAGTCCTACCACTACTAAAAGCAGCAAACCAGCAAAAGGCCAATTATTTATTAGTATTAACTTATAATTTAATTGTAGAAGCTTGCATATGGTATTCAAAATGTTATTTTAATTGTAAGTATACATTTCGAAGTTATACGTTTACATATAAATTTAACACGATTGTTTTGTTATTAAATGTGCGTATTTTGGGAGCCAGTGCCCATCGGTTGCCTTTCAGAAATATCATTAAAAATTGCACGAACTTTTGACTTGCCAAAATAAATAAAGTATTAAAACTATATGGAACGTATGCTGTACACAATCAAATGACCTATAAATCGGTATATAAAAAACAACTTTGTGGCGCACTATTTTTGTACGGCACTGCGTGTTTTCTCATCATTTTTCATGGATATATTGATAGTGAGAATACCGTTCAAAAATATATGACCAAAACGTGTGCTTTTGACCCGCTCTACCTGTGCTTTTAAATTCTCACCTCCACTCAGTTGGATAGCTTACAAGTTACGGCATAGTGCTGAATCTTATTATTCAATACCTTTATTTCGTTCTACATAGGTCTCCTAGTGGTTTGACCCGTCCCGTCGATTTTTGACACGAGTCTGTAGTCTATAAGTTTCAGATACGTTTAGATGTAGGTAGACAGACACCTGTGGAGATAATTTAAACAAATAAGTATAATTGATGAACGGACCGAACAATATTGTCTCTTGTTTTATTTATCTTTTATCATAATTCATAAATTGACACAAAATGTTATAAATATGTATAAATTACACGACGATAATTATAATTTTGTGTTATAGTTATAAGTTAGTTAATTAATCATTTATTATATTTTAAACATACTAAGTAATAAAAGAATAACAACAATACAATTATAAGAATTATTATACTACTCATCATCATCAGCCGCAAAACGTCCACTGCTGAACATAGGCCTCCTCCCTAGATTTCCACAACGAACGGTCCCGCGCAACCTGCAACCAGCGGTTTCCGGCGACTTTTGTGAGGTCATCTGTCCATCTAGTGGGAGGCCGTCCAACACTGCATCTTCCGGTTCGTAAATAGGTAATTAATCTAAACCATTCTCAAATCTTCTAGAACACACACAACATTTCATCAACATCAGTGGACCTTTTAGGAGGCGTTTAATTACAAACACACGCACAGAAGATTTATGTATTTCAATATTTTAATTTATTTATATAAATCCAAATAAAAAAACATAATAATAAATCAGCAAGTTAGGTTTTACGTAGTGATTATAATCATGTCAACAAATCCACTACCCAACTTTAGGCAAAACATTACAAAGATTTTGAGTAAAACGATTTTAATTGTAGCTTGTAGCTGCCCAAAAAAACACGTGTCTATCACACAAATCTACTTTCATGTCACAAAAGTTACTAAAACAATGTTGAGTTTAAATCAATTTTAGCGTGGTAACCAGTCACGTTTAACTGGAGTGTGAGTATGACGCGCGGCACGACACAGTAACACGGGGCAATGTCACGTCAAAGCTCTTTGAACACTTTTAAAAATAACTCTTTGTTCTCCATTAAACCAGCTAGTTTTCAGAAAAAACGTGCCGCTACACCTCTGAAGCGCGTAATCACATAATGCCCACATTTTTAACAAAACTGGTCTATTATATTAACAAGAGTGTTTCTCTAATAACGCTTGTCTAATATTTACTGCAGATGCAACTTGCTAACCAGAATTTTCCGGTTTTCGTTACACATCCAGACAATGCAGATGCAAATTGTTAAAAATACGAAAGTTTGTTCTGTTTTTCAAGCTGTTTTAATTCACATTATTCGATATTTAGGTCGCCAAATGCTACTTTCCTTTTAGTCTTCAAGTTTGTATGTACCTATCTTATTTTTAAAATGAATATAAACTGTCAGTGGTAGTTAATTTAAAGTTTAATTATGAGAGTTGCTTTTAAAATTATTATTTTAGAATTAACAAATTCCAATTCACAAAAGTATTTCCATAAAAACCCTCCTTTATTTAGTTAAGTAATGGATCACACTTTAAACTGAATTCTTTAAAATAAATCAAATTCATAAACCTAGGCCATAAAAATATCACCGTTGTTCTTTAAAACATCAGTTCTCAACTAGAACTGTATTGGAATGCAGTGCCACTCAATAATTTGGATTATTCTTCTTCAAATAGTGGCGTGACACTGCTGTAATGGTTCAGCTCTATTGGTTACCACCTCGTGCATGTATTTCTAGTCATGTCACTCTATATTGTAAAAAAAAAACAATGAACTGACAAAAAAATTACACTAAATTTTTTCGTACTTTTTTGTTTGCTTAATATTTAACGCATATGTTTAAAAAACACTGATGATTGTAAAAGTTATTAATAAGAAACATTTTTTAAGGGACAGATATATTTTTTATGGTAAAGAGTGACGGAACAGGCAGGAGAAGTGTCTGATGATAAGTAACTTGCCTGTCCATAACAGCAGTATCAATCACCTATTTGAACAAGAAGAGTCCAAATCATTGCCTATCACTAGAGGTGCAATGAGTTTGTACCCTAGAGATTTAAGATGATTTATTCCTATCCGCTGTAATTTCTCTGCAATCAATTTGTGTCGTGGTAAATGTCTGAGTGATATTGCGGGCGGAACTAGTATAGTAATAATTGTAAAGCACGATGTACTTACGTATAAAATCGTGCGATATTCATATTATCACACAGTTAACACGTGTGCCACGTTATTGTTGAAGAGTCGCCGAAATTCAGTAGCCAAAGTGACCAGAATGGTGAACCACTTTTGCATTGTTGTGTTATAAAAGGACAAATTTCAAGTGACAATTTTGCGGCTGAGGCAGGCGAAAGAAATCTTTTAAGGTAAGATATTTGGTCTATTATTTTTAAAGTTATGCATCCGTAGTTAGTACGTAATAAAAAGATTAGAAACAAAGATAAAACACATCATTTTTATTGATTGTATATATTTTTTGTATAACATAAAATATGTAGGTACCTACTATATTCTACGAATACGAATTTTTGGAATGTTTCATAAATATGAAAACGGAGATTTTACACATTCCCAAAAAAAAATCAAACATTATAATTTCACCATAGCTACTAACTATAGATATAGTTGTAAACTGGTGCCAAATATTTTTTGAATTTCGGAACTGATTTAACAATGAAAGTTACGAATCATTAAGAGTATGCAAAATGTATTAAATACCGTTTCTAAAGAAGTTAGGTATTCAAGGATATGTTTGCCTTAGTTTGTTCGAACTCGACTTTCCTACTCTTTGTGAAAACCTATATAATTTACCTAAACCATATCCTGAAACAAAATTATTTATTTTTTACTCAAAGTGGGTTATCAAAAATCCAAAAATGAATTATTGTTTTCTTAGCTCTATAATGTGCTGAGTTTTCTAAGATGAATTAAATTTGGAATGGCATATTTATATTTGGCAAAGAGATTATAAACAAGTAGTTTCTACGTTTATAAATTAGTCTTTCTACGTTTATGGCTAACTTTGAGGAGGTCTGAGATGGTTAAGAATAGAGTGTAGTTTCATTGCAGACGCGAATTAAACACGTTTATAAGATTCACAGGACTGGCCGTAGCATGCACATACAAACATTGCATCCAAAAAAATATCACGACAGTGCACAACCATGCAAATTAGAAATGCATGCAAGAAAAACGACATAGGTAGGTATAGAATGGATTGTGTAAACTATTATTACTTATGAGAAACCAGTTAATGAGTAAATTTGTCTAATTATCGGCAAGCAAATCCAAAATGAGTCTTTATTTACTTTATTAACAATTAATTAAGTTTTTTTTTTAAAGTATTAAAAAAAAAACTCAGACTCTCGAGGCTCGACTTAATGTATTTTTTGCGAAATCATCTCACTGTTCCAATGGGACAGCGAGATTTCAGAATAAACGAATATAAATCACCTAGGTAACGAATTTTTTTATTTTTATGAACATTTTGGTTTTCGAAAAAATAATTGTCAAAATCGATTCACATTTAGCGGAGCTATCGCGTAACACACCTATTTAAAAAAACATACAATCGTATTATAGACATTTTCCTTTTTTGAAGTCGTTTAAGTGAAAGTTGATAGATATATTATGTACCTATATAATATATGTAATATATACGACGATACAAGGTTGAATATTGCTAGTTAGGTGATGGCATAAAATTGACACGGAGAAAGAGTATTTTTGAACCTACAAAAATGCACTTTTTGGGCCGAATAGAACTCAGACATAAATGTAAAAAAATATTACCAAGAAAAAAATCCTAACAATAAGGCTTCTTCTAAATTAAATCATATGCTTACTTTTTGAGACAAACAAATTAACAAGATAAAGCTTGTTCATAAGTTTACCGAACACTGTCCAAACATTAACTCACAGTCTCTCTCTCTCTCTCTCTCTCTCTCTCTCTCTCTCTCTCGTCGAAATTATCGTCGACGCATTCAAAGACATACATTGAGCTAAAATCAGATTTTGCTATACGGTGGTATAAACATACATATATTTATGTATATTTACGCTATAAAAGATTTACAATAACGAACTTTCCTTCACACATTGAAGTAGCTCAGACAACGTAATAGCATCAATATACATTGTATAAATGTATGTGTACTTCACAATAAGTAAAGCAAATTACTTAAATTGAGACACATCACGACTCAACATGCTAACTACGCCTAGTTTCTTCCACCAACAAGTACTTCCATCAAATTGGATTTGAAAAATAAACAACTTTAATACACTGCGCAGAAGATATTCGAACATGTAAACTTACTCGTGAACCTACGATAATTAGAAATAGATATAATTTAAAATCCATTTACATTTAGGTACACATTATAGAAAAATGTGCCGATTTTGCTAGCTTATACTTAAATATTGGTGGACAATTCACATACAACACCATCTGACTCCAAACTAAGCAAAACTTGTACTATGGCGGCCAGATAGCTGATATAATACTTATATAGTTTTAAATGCATACTTATTTTGTATAGAAACACCCAGACACAGTACAAACATTTGGGTTCATAACACAAATATTTGCACTGGGTGGGAATCGAACCCACGACCCTCGGCTTCGCAGGCAGAGCTACTACCCACTAAGCCACTAATATAAAGTCTGATGTGGTGACGCAAAATAAATGTTGTTTTAATTGATCAAAACCTATTTACTGGATAATAAATAAATTGATACTAGCAGCACCCCGCAGTTTTACCCGCGTAGTTCTTATTCCCGTAGTTTTTCGAGATAAAAGTAGCGAAATAAAGCCTTTGTGTATTTGTATATATCTATATATCCTGCGACATCGGGGAAAAACAGTTTTCCATAAATTTCATCAAGTCTACAAATATTTTATTTGCAACAGAAATGTCTCCGAACGATAAAACTTGGTGTAATAAACTAAAAAGTTCTTAATGTTTATACGATTTTTATTAAGAATCGTGGTTGTATAAATCACAGCCGTTTAGAGTGCACCGACATAGACCAGACTCAGGTGTGATACAGTCACGCAAATATTTTATGAGAATACCTAGAGTGTTGACACTAGAGATGGCCATCTGCCGATACTGTCTGCAAAGAATATGAATACTGAAATAGAAATACAATGAAAACGAGTAACGAAAAAAGCACTAAGTACTGTCTAGTAAGTCTGCTAGTAGACTTGATAAATATATAACGTTCGTACAATCGCTAATTTGCGAAATATTGTCTTATTAAACAGGGGTTTTCATTTATTCGGTGAGTTAACAAACGTGCAAAGATAGCTCGAAGGAAAGAGTGGTCAAACATATTTTTATCTGAACTTCTCTCTCTTGTCACGAGACAGACTCCATATTATGGACAAATTTTTACAAAAACACTATCTATACCTTGATAAAACTATGGCTGTGTATAAAAAAAGTGAAGGCGTTCATTAGTCTGTTTTGAGAAGTTATTCTTACATGGAACTTAAAACGGATTTGACAATTTATCCTGATTTTATGCCAGATTCGAAATTGGATATTCCCGTATTAGCTGGTTTTATACAAGTAGATTTTATTACACTTTTAAAGATCTCTAGTTTACTAATACCATCCTTCGCTTGATGTGGCAGAGTTAAGTCTGCAAAGAGGCGGTTTAACCAATCCTGTCCATCCTGGATTCTGCTCGGTTTTAGGTAAAGTAACTTTTTAGCATATTTAATATTTAACGTAGCGTCGAGCAAAATAACAAAATACAAAACCTAATTAGTGACCGTCACGATTTTAATCTTTGCGAGTCTAATGAACAAAACTTATTCGGTTTTATCGATAAAAAAGTTAGCAGTGTCTCATGACTAGTGGCGTCGCACCGCGGGCGCGTCCCACAGCCAAACGGTAAACACTTTGCTGTAATCTCGAGATGAGAAAACTTTCAGTTCTCTTAATTCAGAAACTTATTCAACAACCTAACAACCTTAGAGGACCGGCGGACACAACACAAACAAACTCGGCATTTAATCTTACGCTTTGTACGGGTTTACTAGGAATCGTTTTTTGCGTCTTCGCTATCTCAGGCTTGCATCTGCCTTGCGGTTTACAACTACATTGGTACCTACTTTGTAGTCTTCCTTATCACAATTATGTGAAATTGCATTTATTATAAATATTGAGATCTTCAGTGCAGGCTTTATTGATTTCAAATGATGAAATCTTTGCGCACATAAGGAACTTTTTTCATTAAATAAAACTATTGTCTCCAAATCAAACAACTGATATGATTTTGCGGATACAAAAATATGCATTTGGTGCGGCTTCAACATGATAAATATTATTGTATCAATAAATTAGTATAATCCAAGTTTACACTTTGACGTTTACACGTAGACAAACTTTGTCTTAGATGAAAAATATAAAGATATTTTAAGTAACATAATATTTTTAAAATGAGAATGTGGCAATATGTGATCGATATCTAATATTTAATTTGGTGCAGGTATTATTTAGTCGAGTGTCTGAATGTAATTTTAAATTGAAGTCGGATCTTATTTTTTGGGTAAAATTAAATTATTTGCTTCAAACTTCACTAAAATAACAAAAATCAGGGCACTAAAGAATTCAGTTTTTGGAGGTTTCTGAAAATTATTGTTTTACTTCTATTACTTTGAAAATAATCTTTTGGTAACATCTCGAGATTATCTCGAGTGAGGCAGGTGTAAAGTATAGGTATGATATACACATATATTGTATTCGTGTAATTAATCGTTATAATGTTTCAAGGTAAACACACCAGAGCCCTTATTTACACACTTAATATTCTTCTTCATCACTTAAGTCTTAATAACCAAAAGGTTATCTGGAAGATATCACTATTAGCGATCGTAAAAAAAATTATCAACCCTCTCGTATAATAGGTATACCTATCTATTCGAGATATCAAAGATGTACATTACTAGTACCTACCTTTACGATATTTTAACGTTAGTAATCCGTTGCCATTTAACATCTTGACACATTTTTCAATTATATCTCGGAACCACGATAATACAATCTTAGGATAATACATATTTTTTACACTTTCACGGTTTGTACTCGTTTTGAAAACAATACACAGGACTTAATGGCGACCTAAGTTATCATTTAATTACCTCAAAGTTTCGGCAGTGCCTATTTCTGCAGCTGTAGTGACCAGAAGCCGAAACGTCGAGGTAATTAAATAATAATTTTAATCGCGATCAAATCCCGTGTTGTCAATGTTAGGCTTATATAATAAAAAATACAAATCATGACTATCGCATCATAATAGGACCTAAAATAATCGCTTACTTCGTGAGTGCAGCACGTCACAGTTCATCACTTTTATCGATCCTGTATGATCACTCAATTGACAGTCTCAAGTGCTAAAAGAGGAGTGGTAAAACCGCCGACACGAATGTTCAGACATTATAGGATTATTGGATTATCATTCTTTTATGCAACTACGTAATACATATATCTACGTAGTAGATAAGTAACCGATGAGGCATGTAGAGATCGCACCGTATCGCCATCATTCACTGTCGTATGGGACACGGCGCCACTATCGATTTTAATACGATATTCAAAAGCTTTTATACCAAAAGAATTAAAGAAAAACCAATACACATTCATAAGTCAATGGTGTAAAAGTATATTTGTGTATATACTTACGCTATAACTCAAAGCATTTCAGAATGTAGTTATAAATCCAGTTCTGATATTTTCTCGTGAGTTCATCTGCGTAGAATTAAAATAAACTTATTTTATAAGGAACTTCGCCTTTTGGGATGAAAAGCAACCTACTTAGATTAGCCAGAGTATAACGTAGCTGAGTTCTACTTCAACCTCATCCAAGCAATAATTACGTCACGAGCAACAAAAACATTCTAGCTTTCATATTTACAATATTAGTACCGTTTACACACTCAAGTTTCATACATTAATAATAATTAATTCAAGTTTTATAATTGTAACAATTTGCAACACATATTAATTTTTAAAATCGATCATTCAAGAGTTTTCGTGGAATTTAAAGGTATTATTCTTAAATGAACTAAGAAAACTGTCAAAGTACCTACTTTATTCATTAATGTACAATTTACACGTCAATTCATAATAAATAAAAACAAAAGAAAGAGCATACAATTTGTATACGTTTTCAAAGTTTGAAATAACTACTTTACTGTACTATAATAACTATTGTACAGAAAACTGTTATACATTATATGAGTATAATATGTTTTTATTACAATAATTGTACTGACCCACGTCAAAGTTTTTCCTTACATTTTTATAGGAACTTTGCCATCACTCTTTAAAAATTCGCTGTAACTATAAAAAGCTTGATCGATAAGCCAGCACTTTACTGTTTTAAGAATATTGTAAAAAGTAGCGCAGTTCAGATTTTTCGTCACGGATTCGGGACGGTGGCAGTATCTCTAGTTTACACTTTCTTTAGGCCCGTCATAGCATTATCTCAACGTTCACTTCAGTCTGACTTTATCTTTTGTGTTGGAAACACCATTATTAAATAATGTTTGAAAATTAACAAAACGTTTAAAAAGACGTTTCCCTAAAGCCACTGAAAGTTTTTTGTCATAGAGAAGGCGATGAAAAAACGTTCTAAAATAAAGGCAAAGATATATTCCGATATTCAAAGGTAATAAATAGTCAATCATACGAGTACCTACATCAGTCATATAAAATATTTTGTCAACTCTCTCGTTTATAATGTTGGCAAAAAACGATGTACAAGTATGAACAACAAGTTAGTACATTATAAAAAAATTGTTACACGTGTTTATTATTCACTTTCAAAATTTAAAAAAAGCAACACATACAAAACAGTGATAATTTACTTGAATGATGCAAAATAAAAAATTTAACGATTTCTATAATCTTAATTTGCATATGTCTACAACAAGTCTCGAAGGAATTAGCAGTCTTGTTCGAAAAAAACAAGTTACTAATTACTGAAACAATTCAGTGGTCGTTCGACATATCTCCGTTATTCATGAATCATTGTATAGACGAATTCATTGTGCATGTACCGTGTTAACGATCTTCTATGAAAATTCAAAGGCCATGCTAATAAGAGTTTGTTTGTAAAGATGAGTCCCGCCAATCGCAGTCCACTGTGCGAAGCGACCGACACGCGTCCAGCCGTTACAGTGACAGACATGGACACCGTACACGAAGAAAATGATAATGACAGGTGAGGCATTGAAATATTTTATTGCGTGACTATTTGAAGGTAAAATAATATGTCGGTTTCAGGCTTAAGAATGTCTTGTTGTCGTTTGTATGAGTGGTTTTTTTGACAATGTGTTCCGTGTTATGTGAAAAATAATCATTTTCAAGGTTATCTTATACCTACTTACTTCCGTAATAAGATGTAAACTGTGGAATTCGTTGTCTGTGTGGGTATTCTCTGAAATATTATTTGTATTTGTAATCTGAATGTGTACAAGTCCTGAGTGTATCGGATTCTTTTAGGTAAGCGCGTTTTACAGCAAACATCATCATCATCGTCGCACATCTCTAATTTTTATAAAATAAAAATCCAAGAAAAAGACGGAAACAGTGTTTTGGTGTTTGGTTGTCTATGTGTCTGATCTATTTTGACTTATTTCTTTCTAAACGTATTAAGAGCCTAAAATTTAACAGAATAAGTTATAACGTTGCTGTAATTGATAAATAATTCTGGAGAATACAAAAATTTGAGAAATTAAAAAAGTATTAATTATACGTCATCGAATGAGTATTTTTTTACATTTAAATAAATAAATAAATGTTCGTAAACATTTATTAGATACTAATTTGATTTGTGTCTGATATTTTACCTATACATAGATTACTTTAAAATCGAATACATCATTTGTAATTAGTAGTCACAGTGCCTACGTAATTCGACTACAACAAAATTCAAAATAATTTAGCATATTCAGTCTAACCTCCAGTTAAATACGTTAGCCGGGTAAGCACGCCACAAATCCTATATCAAGATAAGAGATAAAGTGTAGCCTCAAGGCAAAAGGAAACTTCATTTAAAAGAAACTTTAATTAAATGGTTAGTGCTCTTTGTTTATGGTGACTGCGACCGTCTGCTATGCATTCATTTCCCATGTTTTCTAGGTATTAGAAAGTTTACAAATTTTATTTACACCGAAGTCTCTGGAACCAATTTTAACTAGATCTAGTGTCACATAACCATTACTACTAGCAGGTTTAGCAAATGTCTCAAAATTTGCCATAAACTGTGCTTATGTACTTTCCTACAAACATTTTAAATGTCAAAGTTTGGATGGTTGTTGCTCAATCACATTGGAACGGAACAAATCGAATTGGAATTCGAACACAGTTATATTTTAGTCTGGAATAACACAAACTACTTTTATCTCGAGAAACGAAAAGAAACGAGAACTACGCGGGTAAACCCGCGAAGCGCTGGTAGTGATCAATAAGAGTCATTTAGTTAGGTGTAAGCCTTTATATCATTCCAGTACAATGTGCATAAGCATAAAGATAGATAAAATGTGTTTGCCTACAAGATTGCATACTCATACTGCCCAGTCAAACAAACGACGGATACAGTATTGTATGTTATTCTTATTATAAACGTTGTGACAAGACGGAAGGAAAAAGTGCAATTTCACGCTTGGTCATGATGGCCTAGAATATACCTACATATTACGTTTTAGGCCGTCTCTTTTTGACCAATTTCTTCTTGTAATTTATAACGGCGTAAAGACACTTAAAAACCGCTCCATAAGTACTTTCGAAGTCGTCGTCGCTCGCTTTCTAGCCATTTTTTGTCTAAAAGGCAACATACGAGTATGTATGAAGATAAGTCATAATGTATCATTTCAGTACCTACAGTTCATAAATGAAGGTACGGTACTTTATTGGTACATTTTATCTATTGGTTGTACAAACCCATTTTCTAGAAATTTTAAACATAATACTATACGAGTTCTTCAATCTTCGGTATTGTATTTATTCTTTACTCTCAATATCTTGGTTCTGATATTCAAAGCAGGTTCATGTAGGATACAACGAAGCTTCGGAAGACATTTCCGCCAAACGAATGCACATTTTGGAGATTTCCCACTGAGAGGCTGCGAGTCGAAATACTTCAATACCGTTTCAGACTTTCTTTAAATATTGGCATTACAGGATGTTCTGAAATAAGAAAACAAGTTTTATGATCGATCATTCATCTAAACGTACAAGCATTAATAATATGGCATAATTATAATTCAGATGTGCTTAGTGTAAGTAGATGCTTATGTAGGTATGTAAAACATAATATGGTGTAGTTATCAATGGAAAAAACATGTTTTGCTAAAAAAATCTTAGCATATATTAAATAAATTAAATCCTAACATAAAGATAACATTTTTATCCGTATTTAAGTACTGATGATTTGATTGTTTATTCGTATTTATTCTCCAATATTTTTCATATGTAATCGTCGTGGATTCCAACGTTACTAAAAATTAGGCGAGATGGCGGTCAAACGTGAGCTATCAGTAGTGAAAAAAATGCATTATCCAGCACACTCCAAATTTAACAGCTTATTAAAAACCAATTCTACCTAAATGTTGTGTAAATGAGCCATCGGTTGTAAAGTTGTAATGCTAGTTTTTATTGTTTTACTTTAAGTGAAACAGTTAAGCCGTCCCAATATACCTACAACGCTTTTTAACTAGCGGCCTGATTTAACCGTATAATTTGTTACATTCAATAAACTGGCTAGCTAATGCTTCGTCATTCGATCATGTAACTGAGATAAAAAAGATGAATCAGTTGACATAATAAATTCATTACTTTATAAATACTTTAATTTATAGCTAGGTTAGGTTAATCCGTTGGTTGCGACTCGTTTTAATACAAATTCCACTTTTTTTAGAGTTCTTTATTAAAAAAGCTTTGCGTTGGGCCAAATAAACGCCAGCATTTTGGTCAATTTTATTAATTGATTTCACTAGTTCGTAGTTTTTTTATACTGCTGCCGCAAAAATATTTAGATGATACAGCTTCACAAATTCTTGAGGGTAGATTCAATTATTTTTCTTCACATGATGAGTCATTTCCGGCGCTGAACTCATATGGGCTCCCTGCCGCTTGACAGGAATATTGGTGACTGTCAAGGACGTTTAAAAAAAGTCGGACAGAACCTATCCTACGACACAACTGAGGCACTCAAATTACACCACAAAAAACACACGCAATCAATAAAATTATTTTATTTTTTAATCATTTTGCTGGTCCTACTGCACAACCTTGCCATATATGTCATTAATTTCGAAATGCTTAGTTCACTTCGAACGACACACTGACACTGTACTGATCCAATTGTTTTCACAATTACAATCTTTTACTATTTCGATCCAGTCGTTTCTTCGTCGTCGTTTTCTCGTTCGCTTCATTTTCTTTTGGAAATCTAACAAACAGAATATTACCAGAACTACCTTTTTTTTTTTTTTTTTTTTTTTATAGCATAGAGTGACGAGACGAGCAGATCATGTGCCTGATGGTAAGCAACATGCCTGCCACATAACAGCACAGTAACACGCAGCTATTGGAACATGATAGTCCAAATCATCACCTAGCACTGCACTGCGCTCGTCACCCAGAGATCTAAGATATTATGTCTCTAAGCCCTGTAATTTCTCTGGAATCATTGCCCTTCAAACCGGAACACAGTAATGTTTGCACATTACTGCTTGGCGGCAGAATATTTGGCAAAGGTGTGGTACTTCCCCAGGCGGACTCTGCTAAGAGTCCTACCACTACTCCACTACCTAGTGGCAACGACCACTTATAAAAAAATGTGTGTGCTTATGACCACGCGACAGTAGCGAAAACTAAAATAAGAAACAACTTGTAGTGAAAACCATTAAATAATTTTAATAGTTAAAAATATATTTTTTATATAGTAAACATAGTGTAAGCAGCAGCTGAATATTTTCCACGCTCGGGCATAGTCTGCGGTCCCGAGTTCACCCGAGTGAATTTTTCATTTCCAAACGTGACGATGAGCTTCATTCACATCTCACGAAAAATTCTGTGTGGTGCGCTAAAAGAGGTTTTCACTTCAGTAATATAATTGCATGATCGTTGTTGCGCAACCAAAACATCAATTTTGAAATAATTTTGAATGGATAAAACGTTATGAACATGACGTTAAGGAACTATATTTTTAAACAACTTACCCTATTTAAAACTAAAAATACTTTACATTCCATTAATTCCATTGTCTAAAGTGTTCTTAAAATACTTCGTGCAATGAAAAATAAGAAGTTTTAATTTCGCAATAAGATTTTAACATTTAAAAAATACCGGAACTGGAACACAACTTTGGTACGAAGTCACGTCGCAACAGAAAGTAACGATTTAAACTTTAGCTAGACCAAAAAAGCGCTCTCAATTTTGTTTGTTTCATCAAGAACATCGTGAGGAAAACGGCATGTTCTACGGCAAGTCGTTTGCGTTTCAGGCTGTTCAACTGTGGAACGCCTTGCCTGTGACCACTAGACAAGCTCAATCGCATGTTATTTTTAAGAACCAAGTAAAAGAAATCTACTTATCGCAGTCATCACCCAGTTGAAGCTGTTACTATATTTAAAATCACATTAAATATTTATGTATTATATCGTAAACTCATTGTTATATGTATTAGTATATTTTTATGTACGTAAGTATATATGTATTGGGATGTAAATTATTATTTAAGTAGGTATGTTATAGTATTATTTAGTAATTTAGTTTTTATTTCTGTTTTATTTTATAATTGTGGATGTCTATAATATAAGTATCAACCACTACTTTTTTGTGCTTCCCCTCCTCCTTACTTTCAAATCTCTCATTCCATCCTATGGTTGCCTGGAAGAGATCGCTTTTAGTGATAAGGTCGTCAATTGCTACTTTATTTTGTTTTGTTTTAAGTGACTTTTTTTTTTTTTTTTAGTTAAGTGCAATAAAGAGTTAATCTATCTATCTATCTATCTATCATGTACTTATCTAGATGGCCTTGACTTTCTGCTTACGAGAGAAAACCACGAGTCCCAGCAGCAGTTTTTTGTGAAAATATCAATTATTCAAGATTTTTTTGGTGTCTAACAAATTGCCAAATCAGAATACTACCCTGAACAGCACCAATAACCTCTTCTGTATTTAATGTAATGATAAAAACGTGTTTTCGGTTCAAGCGATAAGTTCAAAGTGGTTGAGCTTATCGCGAGTAAATCGCACTCTCCGCCGCTAGTTGGAGGTGAACACATACAAACGTCTCACTTATTTAATACAGCCGCGTCCGCTACGCACTATCACTCGCGTTTCCGTCGCTAGCGTGCCCGCTACTTACACTCACGTGCGTTTCGTATGTGAACACTTCGATATTAGGCCATGTGTTTGATATTTCGAAATTCGCTATTATTATTCGGTATTCGAAACTCAAAAAAAAACTTTCGTTTCGGAAAAAAAAAGTCAACATTTGTTACGTCAGACGAACTCAAAGAGACAGGATTGAGCTTAAGTGCAGTTTTGTAAAATACGACCGCTAACATTACATTAAAAATGACCTACTTACATTTAAAATGATTTCTCAGACGAAACGAGGTTTTATAAACCTCGTTTAGTCATAGGTATTTAAAATTTGTAAGTAAACAATGATTTTATTATTTGGTTGAACATTTACTACACCACATCCTGTATTCTAGAACTATGCGTCGCGTACACAAAGAGGGATTTAGGCGCATTCGCAAAGAGCTCGGAAAATATTTATGACGTTTGATAGACCGCTTTGTGACACTATGCCAGACCGGAATCCAGCTCTGTGCATACTGAGCTGGAGTAAATAAAAGCATAGTATGAATAGATATCAAGAGTAAAAATAAAAATATACAAATAAAATTCTTCAGTGTAAACTTTCCCTCTATCCTACTGCCCTCGTGCCCTAGGTGGTAGTAAATCTGCCCGGAGGTCGTGGGTTTGAATCCCACCCACTCAAATATTTGTAAAAAAATACAGGTTCCACACAAAATTGAACATTGGCCCAGAACTGTAAAGAAGTTACGAAACACTTTTGTTTCCTTTTCGCGCTTTCAGGGTTGGCTTCTCAGTAAAAGTTAATTCAGAATACAACATTCCTTTTGGTTTAGTAATGCGTTTTGCGTGACCCTCTCCACTAAAATTGTAAATTTAAGAATGTTAATTTCGACTTTGTTAAAATTAACGAAAACGTAATTCTACGGAACAGAAATTGAATTACAATAAATTGTACGGCTCTGCCTTCTTTCTGTTCACTATGATAAATAATAATAAACGTAAAATAAATAATAAACATAATAAACGTAAAAAAGTGGACGTTTCTCACTCTACGCTATCTAGTCTCAAACTAAGCAAGGCTGTACTATGGGTATCAACAATTTTTGGAAATAACTTTCATGAATTTCATTATAATACCGTTGATTCACTGCTCTGTCTCTCTGGTCGCAGGAAGCAGTTTTTATCTAAAAAGTAGTCACAGCGCACGCGACATTAAAGAACAAATATTTGTGTACACAGTAGCGAACGTTATCATGGGATTATTGAACAAGTTTTGTTTACATTAATTTTGTAATGAGACATTTTAGCTCACTCGTAGGTACACAGTCAATTAACTGCCGGAAAACTTGAAAGTCCTTATCTCAAAAGAAATAATGGAACAAGTGATAAAAGATTATATTTTGTTAAAAAAACAGCAATGCCGCTAGCATACTCATACTTCCGACTGATGTGGGCTTAAGCATCGGCATTATCTAAGCATCTTCGTTGGTGTATGGCCAAATCGAAAAAAAACGATATCCTCTTGACTTCAAGACACCATTATTGTAGAGCGAGTAAATTCCACTCAAACGACGTATGTTCCACAGTGGTTGGTTTTATTTACGAGTATTGTTAAGCTACCTTTTTATTGGTATTTCGAAAGTGTGCTTACCTTTACGCGGTTATCATTATATGGGATAATTACTCTACTCCACTTAATTTGAACTTATTTGTATAAATCTAGATTTTGACAATTTTTTCAGTGATGAGTCGTCATATTCAGACCTGGGTCGACTCCGCGAGCGCACGAGAGCAATGCTGGGGTCACCAGCGGACCCACTGATACAGCATGCTCACTCCCAGCCTGCCAGCCGTAGAATGTCTTCCGATATCGAATCTAAGGTCGTAGGAAACCTTAACACCAGGTAATAAGATACAGAATCCGATGATGATTTAACAGCTCTAGTCTTATCACTTGCAACAAAACAATATTGAAAATACTATTTGTTCTCTCCGAGCCAACCAATCGTAGAAAATCTTGAGATACCGGTTCCCGTTTTTGATGTGACGAGATTTCAAGTGAAGATCTTAAGTAATGTTGGGCCTGCAAGATATAGTTTAACATGACACATGGTTCTTTAGTCCAGATCACGCCAGTGTTTGCTTGTATTTTGCGCGTTTGTTAAGATGCGGTACTTACCTCAGAGGACTGCCATAGTGTCTTACCACTATGATCATCAAAAGAACGTATTAGTTTTTAAAACTTACTTGATTTTTGCAGACGACCATCAGCAATAATAGCAGCGTTCCGTCGGCCGTCGCAGGCGCTGGCATTGTGTGCAGCGACGCAGCGCCGGTTCTTGTCGGAACACTTCCCGCATTCTCGAGCATCTGTGGCGTCCACATCGCATGATACGCCACCGTCTGCTGCGGAGATCATGGGCCAGTGAGTACTATCAATAAAGTAAATCTATAAAACACATACCAATAACAATAAGACATCGACTGCTCCATACATGCATGCAGGGTACATGTCCCTTAGACATGTACCATCAGAAGCCTCCTGGTCCACACAGAGGCGAGAAACGAAGGCCGCGAAAGAAGACTCAATCAAGATAAAGAATCAAGGAAGAAAGAAAAAAAATCCACCAAGATGTGAAGTGCCACGACGAGGCTGGAAGAGGCCTGTGAACTGGCGATAAATTCTTCTGCTCTGCAAATAATGCACTACCCTGACAAAATTTGATCCCAGGACAGTAATCAGAAATCTATTAATATTAGTCAATATTGAATATCCAAAATACTTTGAACACGGATCACAAAGACTCTTAACGAGTCCAGGGTTGTACTTGAATGACAGCTCATAACCATACCCAAATGGATTTCACCAAACACAGGTCCAGGAGTTGACAATACAGATAAACATCTATCTTTTTTTCACTCTCGCACATTTTAAATAATATTTGTATAAGATTGTTTTATCTCTGATGGTCAGATTTTCAAAGGGAATTTAAAGAAATAACTGAACAATATAATAGTGTACATTTCCCACGTTAGCATTCGGTGTAACGTGGTGTTGCGGTCGGCCCGCGTCAACGTTGCGGTGTGGTATATGACACAACGCGCTGCTGCCGACGCCTGACCTGATTCGCAATAGTTAATGTACCTTGCAGCTTTATTCACATATTTATTTCTACTAATATTATTAAGAGATAACCCTTTATACGTTTTTTTAATCGTATTTATAATATATTATTTTTTATAACATAGCAGGAATACATGGACTCATTTTCAAATAGCTGCTTGAAACTGTTCGCTCATGTACAGACGTGTTGCTTACTATTAGGTGCATGTCTTACTCATTCCAACACTCTTTACTATTTTAAAAAACCTGTTTTGATATCGTCACATACAATTTGTTTTACAGCGAAGCCCTCAGCAAAGCTCTATCAGCGCTATACGCGAAGTTGCTGGTCGTACTCGGACTGGCTTTCCCGGTAACTGAAGTAATAGCTAACGGAGTGCCAGATGCATACTACCAGGTAACTGTTAGATGCTTCACTTTCTAGAAAATTACTTCGAGGAAACTTGCGTACTGAATCTCTCAAGACTGCATTTTGATGTGTTTCTTGGCAAACTTGTGCACGTTTAAATAGAAAACTGTGTTACGATTTTACAAGTTTCTATATTGTTTTGCGCTACATTAAGTAGAGTGATATAATACCACTACTCTCGTATTTTCAATTTAAAATAAAATCGTCATCAGCAGTACTATAATAGTTCCGCCGATTTTAGAACCACGCCCGTCAAATGTAACTTTGAAAGTTCATCTTCAATTTTATATTATTATCTGACATAGGTATACAATGATACATATTGTGTTAAATGATTGTTAGTAATAGTTTTCTGTAATTAATGCAATAATTAATTAATCCTCGCCTATATCGAGATAGTTTATCGTATACCTACTGTTTTTTTTTGTAAGTTTGATATATATGTAACAAAAATAGTTATACATTACATAGCTCAGATCAAATAACTAATGGATTTCATAAAATTATATCAATTGCATAAAAAGTACGACAAATGGATACAAAAGTAGTTTATGTGGAGTAATTATGATGATCATCATCGTTTTTAGCCCATAGATGTCGTACGTTATTAGTTTTTTTTCGGCGCTAATCTCATAAAAATACCTAAATACTAACTTCTGAGTAATGCCAACTTACTAAATAATCCTTACTCTTTATAAATTATGTTTTTTTTTAATATTTTTTCATCGTTTCAGGGATTCTACCTGTATTTGTACCTAGTGTCGGTATTGTTCGTAATATTTCAATACGCGAACATAATGCGACAGAAGGCTGTCAACATAATTATTCATAATTACGGTAAGAACCCCTAATTCCCTATTAAGGAGACAAAACAATACACTAGACAATACGAACCGGGAGGTGATTATCCACATTTGCTTAACAAAATGAGGCATTAAAATCACATCTCCTTTGCATAATCACTACGAAAAGAATAATATTTTCTTTAGTTTTGCATTGCACTAACGTTTTTGCCATTTGCTTAAATGTGGCGGCAAATTTTTCTTTCCATGTGTTGTCTAATGACTTTTTTGTTATAGAGGATTCTGAGAAGGAGGATGGTAAAGACAAAGAAAAGGAAAAGAACGGAAGACCACCTCATGTGGAAAAATTAAAACAAAAGGAAGTGATTTCTCGATACGGAAGCTTCTATTTGAGGCTCGGTGCTATTGGTAAACTTTATTACTTAAAAAATATGTTATACTTATTGAGTTTGAGGGATCAGTACTTATTCCTGGTGCAATTTAAATGTCTTAAAACTTCTCAAAAGCACTATTCTGAATATTTGAGTAAAATTTTAAATTGCCACTTAGGTAAGTACTGCTTAACCAGACTCAAACTTAATATATGTAGCTTACATTGTAGAAGCCAGATACTTGATATGTGTATGTATAATCGTAAATGCAATTTAGACAAGACAAGACACCCATAAACAACAAACAATTGTAAAATGCACTCAAACTGAGCTACCAAATTGCGTGCATACTGGTTTAAATCAAACCATTAATTATTTTCTATCCTAACCTTAAAACAAGTGATCAAATAAAGTTGCCAAGTGCGAGTTGGACTCGCCCATGAAGGGTTCCGTTGCAGCAAGTAACATAATATACATAGTACACATAGCTCTTGTAGTTCGTTGTAACTTTGATCGAAGTTTTAATAATAATGTATTTATGACGTACTAAAAAAAACTACTCATCAGATCGAGTTCAAACCAATTTTCGTTGCTAGTTTACTAGGTAATGTACATCATGTATTTTTTTTTAGTTTTTTCATTCTCTTACTTTAGAAGTTAGAGGGGAGGGGACACACATTTTACCACTTTGGAAGTGTCTCTCGCGCAAATTATTTAGTGTAGACAAAAACTATGTTAGAAACCTCAACATCATTTTTGAAGACCTATCGATAGACATCCCACACGTGTAGGTTTGATGGAAAAAAAAATTATGAGTTTCAGTTCTAAGTATGGGGGAGCAACCATAATTTTTTTTTTTTTTTGTAAAAATCTTAATGCGGGTCACAGAATACATCTGCTTACCAAGTTTCAATAGTGTACTTCTCATAGTTTCGGCAAAAAGTGGATGTGACATACGGACGGACAGACAGACAGACATACATGACGAATCTATAAGGGTTGCGTTTTTACGTTTTACAGAACCCTAAAAACAAGTGAACCAACGTCCTCATGGAAACATTACTTTTCCAGCCTTCGGCATTGGCTCGATGGTATACAGCGGGCTGGAGTTTGGCGAATATTTCGAAATGACAGATCGATGTCGGTCCATCCTCGCTGTGATAACGCCCGCCCTCCGGATGATCCTCACACTAGCACAGATGCAATTCATTTTCCTTACAAACAAGGATATCGAAACCGGGAGCTATAAAATGATACAGAGATTCGGATTTATGCATATGGTGGCAACGAATTTATGCGAATGGCTGTACGTTCTGGTCGAGGAGACAAAACACGAGATCCATCATTTGGAGCATTCGATATTATCCAGCGGGAACGGAACTCACAATGAAACTGAGGCGTTGCCATGTCGCAGGGCCAATATCATGGGAGCGCTGTTGCAAAATACATCGCCATTTTTATTTCCCTGCACTATTGAATACTCCTTGATTTGTGCAGTAATTTTGTACGAAATGTGGAAAGAGGTAACACATTTTCAATTGCGTTTAAATGAAATCTTTTAGTTAACATCTATTTCTGTCCTAAAAAAGTTAATTGTACCTATTTAATCAGTTATTGGGTACTTTCATTTAAAAACTAGATTAATTGTGATAATTGTTAACATATTATCATTTCTCAGGTTAAATGTACACCTGAAGATTTTGAAAAGAAGTACAACATAAGTCATCAAAAAACTAGTCGGGATGGAACTCGGAACAATTCTGTCACACCTGAAAAAATTCTTCAGCAGTTTGGTACGATTTACGAGTTCACTTTTACAGAATATTTCTTGCAATTTTATTAGTAGGTATATCTGGTCTGATATACACAATAACTTCCACTGATTATGTGCTGCATGCCATCTATATTTGTTAGACATGTATTTACATCGCCAAGTATGTCATCAAGTCTTTTCTTGTGAACTTTACCTCTGAAGGAGATAAAATGAGATTTCTTTTGCATTTGTAAGGTATTGTAGAGCTGTCAAATCCATAACAAGGCCGATCAGTCCGGTGCAGAATATCCAATGGGATTTTAATACTACGAATTACGACTCTTTAATGTCAGAAACAGTGCGAGGCAACCCGTTCAATCAAATTTAAATGAATATTGTATGTTATGACTGACTAGCGGAAGAGAAGAGACTTGCGAAGCAAAAGTAGGGGTTATATTTAAACCAACACGTACGTGTTCATCTATTCCCACTCGAATCATTATTAAAAATCATTTATTCCTTAAAGATTATAACTTCTACATTTTACAAAAAGAGTTTAAAAATAATTCCTTGTTTAAAACTTCACAGTTTACGTTGAGTCCCAAAATAAGCTGAGCCTGTATTTTGGGCGATCTGGACGTCTACTCTCTTTCCACGAAAACGTAACTTCGAAATAAAGTCGCGATTTTCCAACTCCGATTCTACTTCGATCCGTCGTTTTGTCCGTTTAAATCTTCTAAGCCTACTTTAATTAGAGTATGCTTAGAACATTTAAACGTCAAACAATGTTGTATTGGACGAAACTAAGTAGAACGAGAGCAGGAAAGTCAAGTTTTTTTTCGAAATTACGTTTTCGTATAAATAGAGTAGACGTCGTCCAGATTTCTGTTTGATTTATACTTTTCATATGCTTTTTAATTTTTATTTTTTTTATTATATTTAGAATAGTTCATCACTTAGTTCAATTACTATTGATTTTGATTAAAAACACACATTTACATTATATTACTCAAACATTATTTTTTTTACATTAATTTCATTTCATAATTACCCGACTGAAAGAAGGGTTATGTTTTAGGCGCGTATCTTGTGTTTGTAAATTTCTTTATTCCCACGTATCTTCCAAACGGCTGGATGGATTTTGCCAATTAAGATATCCTTAGATTCGTCTCGATCACCCAAGTGTATTTAGATAGTTCTATACTTTTACCTGTAAATTTTTGCAATCGGGTTTTTTAATTTTTTTTTTAATTATTGGCGTAGTATTAATAGTGTGGAATAGTTAAATGTCGTCTTTCTAATATATTTGTTGTATTTTAGCGGGTATGTTGGGAGTGGCGTCGCCTCACGGCAGCCGCGCGGCGCTCCACCACTTCTCGGTGGACTGCTCGCACGCACACCGCGGCCTCTTCGCCGGCATCCTGCTAATCGTACTCACCATCATCTCTCTCATCATGTTCTTCGTGCTGGCGACTACTCCCGATACTGTTATTGTAAGTACACGCGTAAAATGGAAGTGACCTTATGGAGGTATTACCTGCCGCATTTCAAACAGTTACTAAAGGCATACTAAAGTATTCCACTTGCTATAAAGCGGTAGTAGTTATTTGTTATACAAGAGTGCAAAGATCATTTTCAACCATGTGCTCAATTTTGATTATCGAGAAAGCGAAGGAGACTAAAACTGAATCACGAGCTATTCAGACATTGGAATCCTAAGCGTTAATAAGGGAATCAAAAGAGTACGAGGTGTAAAAGCTTTGCACTCGAGTGCAATACGTAATTTCTCATCCCACTTCAGCGATGAAATGACTAAATGGTTTGCAGTTTCATTTAATTCTGTCGGTGAAATAAATTTCGTCCTCGCTAGAATCACTCAGTTTAGGTTTTTCATTTGTTTTCAAGTTTCTTGTTTTCTACGGTTTTAACAATATGACGTGAAAAGAAAATTGCGCGCAAAGTAAATTGAAAAAAGTAGACCAAGGAGGTTCCGAGTCTAGTTTTTAATGAATTAAACAAAAGTTGTATGATAAATTAGGTATCATGGAGGTCGAAGTAAATAGATTTAATGATGTTTTGAATTCACATACTTAGAGCATACGATGTTCTAAATTCAAATTTACTTTACACGTTTTCACCCTCTGTGCTTTTTAGGGTTCCGTAAAACGTAAAAACGGAACCCTTCATGGGCGAGTCCAACTCGCACTTGGCCACTTTATTTTCATCTTTTGCATTCAGATATCGAAAAGCAAAAGTACTCTTTCCGGTGTGGTCGAATGAAAAATTTATCCGACTGATCCGAGAAATCAGACTGACCCGTTCAGTTCATACAACGTGATTGAGCAAACGTGCTTGCTTTAACATCTATACATTTTTTGTAATTTTTATAGGTTGACACTTGACCGCCATCTCACCTGATGGTAAGCGACGATGCGGAGAGTGCTTACATAGAAAAAACCGATTCACTCTCGATTTGAAGACTTCAAGATTGTAACCATTGGGAAAAACTCACTCAGGCAACACATTCCACAGCCTTCTTATCACAAATGTATAGTCAAATCTCATTGGAACGTCAATCATGAAACGATGTCGCTAAACACCTATACAAATAAATAAATTTGGGGTGTCTGTATGTAATATGAAATTAACAGCTTTTCAATAAGTTCAAATGAAAGTATATTCAGTACCTATATCTAAAAAAACATTTTTTTATGTCTGAGTCTATCTGTCTGCCTGTTTATTATGGTCTGCTCTGTATAACGGAATTTTCACTATTAGATATACTGAAAGACAAAACATAGGTTACTTTTATTTGAGGAAAATAAGTAGGGTTCCGTGGAAAAAAAGAAAACCCTTAAAACGCGGGTGAAACCGCGGGCACAACTAGTTTATAATATTAGTTAGATCATGCCATAAACATCATAACTACAATACGCTAAACAATATTTTTATAGTTTCATATTATGTTCTTGTTTGTTCCAGGATGCCATATTCGAAGTGAATATATGCGAGCTAATTTTATACACATTAACTTTAATGGCTACTGCATGGGCTTTAAAGGAAATGCGGGCCTTGCCTTATAAAAGGAAGTCCCGAGGTGTGTACATAACAATTTCATCGTTATTTTTATAACGCATACGCTAAGTATTCTTTGTTTTGCTATTTTAAACCATAAACTCTTATAACGAGGCTTTCCTCTGGACGTTGTTATAAATCTATACAATAATTTTGCTCTATAATAAATTTTAATTGCATTAATGTAAGATACGATTTTCCATAAAGTACGTACTTGTTCATATTTTATATAAGTTAAAAGCTTGCTTTGAATTCATACAAATAAAAATCGATCTCTTAGAAATTGTAGAATATCTCTGTAGAAGTTTTCCCGCTGTCTTGCGGCCGTACAATATGTTGGTTGTAATGTTTGGCGATAATCGCTACTGTAAGCGTAGTAGTACTGTAAGATGTAATAAGTACCCATCAACGTCGACATCACGTAACGCTAAATATGTAGGAGAATGGCTAGGGTTGCTCTTACGAACGAAACGAAAATGTCATGTCTTTAATAGCGTTACGTGTCATCAACGAGATGAAACTGTTTCCTACAAAGGCTACTACGTAACCTACAAGACGATCGAATTAATTTCATGTCTTAATACATATAAATCTTCTGTCACGATGTTTGTCAGCGATGGATTTCTAAACTACTTAACCGATTTTAAATTGAATTGGCACACCGTGAGATAGGATAGTTTTCATTTCGATGAATAGTCTTCAAATGACAATATCCGAGCGCAGCCGGAATGGGCCGCTACTTTATTTAATGAATTTGTATTAAAAACCTTGAGTGAGTACTATATACCCAAGGTTACCATACCATACACAAGTACGAATTACCATTTAAGTGCATTACTAAATATAGTTCACCAAAACATAAAGGTTTGTTTTAAACCAATTTGACATCTCAGAAAGACCTTAGCATGTAACTTAGAACGAAACAATAAAACGAAATTAAAAAGATAAAGTTAAAAAAATGCATTTTTTGGCCCGTAATATCGAATACATTGCAAATATTTCTCAAATTTGAAAACATTCCTATTATTTTTCGAAGACTTATGTTAGAGGTATATTACCATAAACATTTTTTTTCTGTTTTAGCTGTGCTGGGTCTAGATACGTCGCTATTAATTCTGGCACAGTCTGGAATGTTTGTGTACTGCATGTTCAGTCTGATCGGCTGCCACCACACCATGTACACTTCTAATAGCTCTGGCCTAACGGGATTCTTCTCTGAATTCCTGTCACTTAACCAGGTCAGTCCTCATCACCTACTTCTGATTTTAGTTAATCTGTTACACGAGGCTATCAAAGGACTTCTGAATTCTAAAGTAAAACAAATTCACACACATAAATACAAATTAGTGAAGTATAGTGTAACGGCATCAGCAGGACATGTCCCTGATGATAAGCAACATACCTGTCTATACCAGCAGTGTCACAACCTAGTCAACAAGTTATAACCTAGCACTGAAGTGCGCTCGTCGATTTTGTTTTTTTTTCATTTTTGTAAGGTATGCTTCATCAAAATTGGTTCAGCCATTTCAAAGTTATCAGCTTTTTTTTCTGTTACTTTCTATAGTAATCTGCGACGCATAACGGATACATGATTTACTCGCTAAAACACGTTTGACTTAAAATGTTCACTGGGGACTTTTTTAAATCAATATATTTATTATACTATCCTAGAAATAAACCCAGATATTTTTATCTTTCAGACTATCCTACAGTCGTTGTTCATAATCGATGCGTGGTGGCGTCGCAGTACGACGTCGGAGCAGCGGCGAGACAAGCCGGGCCGGCAACTAGTCACCTTCCTGCTGGTCGCCAACATGGCCATGTGGGCCATCAATACTCTCGAGAAGGTAATACGATTATTAGCTTTATTTAACTCGCGATAAAGCACCGGGTGGCACTCGTTGGCCTCTCGCTGCTCCCAGACCGCACACCTAATGGCGCCCGGGCGCCGCGCTGTTCCGTTTGACTTTAGGGCTCCCACAAAACCACGAATTCGCGTCGCAACGGAAATATCTCCGAATTCGCACGAATGCATCGCAAGAACTTCCGACGTGATTCGCATCTCGCATTCCTCCGATCTTACGTCATACTGGTCATAATGGTGTCACCACAGATTACAGAAATAAAACACAGATGGAACCTTCGTGAACAACACTGTGAGGCCCGTAATTAGTCATGTTGACGTAAAATTGTCAAATCAACGTTCTAAATTACTTGTATAATGTTGTCAGTCTTAAGAAAAAAGTCCCACTATTGTTGTCTTAGCTTGGGAAATCTTCACGTACCTATAATAAACACATCAATTGATATTTTAAAATATTAATATTATTACACCGATTATGCAAGGATTTCTTGTTACTACTATTTCCATTCTATGAAAAAAATAATTTTGATTTTGCATGCAACTAGAAATTAACTTGAATCGCAAATAATAAAATTAGTGTAATTTACTCGCTTAGATAGGTTAAACATAAATTAAAACAACCATCTTTACCACCAAATTATTTTTGATAAAATGCATATAGGCTACCTGTATGTTATAGGTCCAAACAACAAACAAAAAAAAACTAACAAAATAATCATTTTAACTCAAGTTCACTTATTATTTACCTTTTTTTTTTGACAAAAAAAGACTTTAAAATCAAGTAACCGTATAATATTAAAAAACTTAACAATTTAAAAATATTTCATTTACAAACAACGTTAAGCATAATATTAACTTCAAAAATATCTTCCTTCGACAAATGTTTTATTTTATAAACCATCATTTTATAACCAATTATATAGCCACCGTTTCACATAGATAATATATCGAATGACATTACAATACAATACAAAACACTTTATTGGCACCATAAACAAAGTTGACAAGAAGTAACACATAATATGTCGCTAAAAGCGATATAACCTTTTGATTCATGAGGAAACAAAATTTGTAATATTTTGGGCAGTGGTGCAACTAACGAAATAAATAAATACACAAACAAATTTTATGATGTATTAATGATTTTGTTTTTGTACATTTTTATGTCATAAATTACTAATTTTACAAATTTAACATTTACCAAAATTAAATTTGAAATTAAATTAAATTGAATAATACAATTCCCATCAATAATTTGGTCTACGAGTATCTAAAAAAATATATAATCTATATTTTACCCTAAATTCAGGGAAAATAATTTCCATTTAGTATCGCCACACTAACCTATTTTCGTTGAGGTGTTGTGTTCCATTCATCACCAAAATGAAATCGCCTAAATTATATAAATAACAGTAAAAATATTCAAATTTTCCTATGAAATTATATTCCTCTTTCCTTTTTTTGTTTTTGGGAACATTATTTGCAATGTTTGAAGACACAAGACGGCATATTTTAAAACAAAACTTAAAATCACACGGGACTGCCGTACAACACGGAAGTCCGTTTCATACTGACTGGAGTTTGTATTTGCTTCGGCGTTTGTATTTGCTTTGTCTGCTTCAGTAGCTCTGTTCTGCGCGCTCCATCTGGTTTTATTTCTGTAATCTGTGGGTGTCACCACCATTTTAGTCAGTTCTGAGACAGAAGAAGAGAAAGACGATGACAGATTTAATTCGGTATTATTTTAGACATTTAGTAATAAATATATTTTTTGTAATTTTGTTTGAAAGTTGATTAAAATCACCTTTCAATATAAGGAGCGAGTTATTAATAAGCTAATTTTGTGACTTATAAACTATGTCATCAATCATTTAAGAATTGGAAAAATATTTGTATGCCTATCATATCAGGCAAAACATGACGACAAGATACTTTGAAATTATCATGCATTATGCGTGTTTGCAATTTACTTTAACAAACAAATTATCTTTTATCTTCAAATGAATATATGCTCATTCTAAAATAATCACAAAAATATCTTCTTCCATTCTCAACCCATAATACTTGCGAGTAAAATAGTTAGTTCCCATCAGCATTCATAATCTTAATATGTGTATGAAACCAAAATCTTTTTTTCTCTAATATCTAGAGACGAACTTCTTAGCATTCCATGGATTCACCGTGCGAGTGCCGGGTCCATCGTGTGGCAGAGAGAGAAATCTCGAATAGACCCTAAGACTTGTGACTCGGGCGTAGGTTTAAAAGGGGCCCCTTTTGGTGACGTACGTCAACACTCACCTTCAACAATAACAGTAATACAACGATATTTTTGTGATCCATGTTACGTTCCTAAAAACATGTCCAACACGGCTGACTACCGTTGAAGGTATGGTTACCTTAACCAACGGTTTGCTGCACGAATTCGCATCGGATCAATTTGCATCGCAGTTTTGTGTGGGAGCCCTTAGACCTTGTTTTCAGAGATTACAAACAACTTTAGTATGAACGTCAACCGATGATACGTAGTCACACGATGGCCGCCTCGGTCGTTAGGCTAGCGCAGAAGGCGCAGTACTAATATAATCAATGATTAGAAGCATAGACCACGTCTTCCTATTTGTGTGCTATTTGACTGCATAAGCATACGTAGCCCAGTAAATATTTCTACTGACGGGACTCGGGGCCTTTGCTCGCAAGGTCAATATCATAATCGACACTCTGGTTAAGTGCAGATTGGTGGATGACACAAGTCGTCGAAAGATGTCTTTCTTGAAACATGCTCGTTTCCTCACGAAGTTTTTCTATCCCGTTAAAGTGGTGATGCTAATAAAATATAAGCTTGAAAACATGCTCAAGGGTGCAGACGGAATTCGAATCGACGACATAGAACGAACCACTCACACCATAACCATTCTACCTTAGTTAGGTATATGTGGAGTACATTTAACTTCAATAGCTTCGAGATAGTTGCCATTTTCTCCTTAATATTGACAACGGATCTACATAACTATTGTGCACTTTCGTTTTGTCATTATTCATCTTGAGACCGATTTGTTTCAATACATTTGTCAGGCTGCATCTTCTGCAAAACCGGCAACGAACCTAAACAATAATCTTGCAAACTCAACTTCGACTCATCTTTCGAACAAAATCAAAATCGTTTTTTTCCGTTCAAGAGCTACGATACCACAGACACACACCTAGAGAGACGTAAAACTTATAACACTCTGTCGGTTTTATGTCGGACATTAATAAAGACATAGGTACTTACTTATATCAAGGCAACAACTCGACATTTCGCAAAATTTTAGAAAATTACTGATAAAACAGCGATCCCAAATACAAAAGACTATCCCTAGTCGATTAATGAAAATATAAACCTGGTTTTGTTCCGTGAAATTCAGGTATTACGAGCGACCTTACGCCGCAAACATCAGCCAATATCGTTTAAATTAATAAGTCCATTAAGTTAATGAAGCGGTCGTGAAATAAACTCCGGGATGGTATTAAAATACCACACTTTCTGTTCCGATATTTAACCTATTATTTGGGAAATTGTACAAAATTAATAAAATGAATAGAAATAGAATTTTCTGAGAATCGTGAACTGGAACACAGGCTGGCAATGTCACTCAAGAAAAACGTACGTAAGTTTGTATTAACTTAGATTTTAATTAATTTCTGTTAATAATACAAGCTAGCACAGTCCGAAAGAATTTAACATAGGCGGGCATAAATATTAAATATTAATAGTCTAACTTCACATTTTAGTTGTAATAAAAACCAGCCAAGTGCGTGTGAGACACGCGCACGAATGGTTCCGTACCATTAGCAAATAAACGGCGAAAGCCCTTTTTACTGTATGGAGCCCCCTTAACTATTTATTTTAATTAAAAACATTTAAAGATAACATTAAACTAAACATTATGTGAAAAGTTAAAGCGTCTACCTGTCACCGTTATTAGTATCGAGCAAGAAACGGTAAAAAAATCAAGTTTGTTGTATGGGAGCCCCCCTTAAACATGTAGGTATTTTATTTTAGTTTTAGTATTTGTTGTTATAGCGGCATTAAAAATACATCATTTGTGAAAATTTCAACTGTCTAACTATCACCGTTCTTGAGATACAGCCTAGTGACAGACGGACGGATGGACGGACGGACGGATGGACGGAAGGACGGACAGCGAAGTCTCAGTAATAGGGTCCCGTTTTTACCCTTTGGGTACGGAACTCTAAACAGCTTCCAGTGCAAAGTAGTACCCGATACCCGATAGCGCCACCACTCAATTTTCTCGAGAAAACCTTGAACTATGTTTTATTTAAAAAAAATATCAATTGATGTTTGGATGTTTGTTGCTCAATCACGTCGTAACTCCTGAACGGATTGGGCTGAAATTTAGAACACAGATATATAGTATTTTCTAGACTCTAGAATAACACATAGGCTACTTTTTATTCCAGGAAAGTAACGGGAGCGGGAACCACGTTGCTAAAACCGCGGGCGTTGCTAGTATTTTGTAATTTTTCACAGTGCTACGCAGCTATTTGATCATGAGTAATCCAAATTATTGCTTTGTACCGCACTGCATTCACCACCCAGAGATGATTAAAACATTTATCCCTTTGCCCTGCTCTGAAAACACTATCGTTCAAATCGGAAAACAGTAATGTTTGTATATTACTGTTTTTTATCAGTTATAAGAACTGGCAAAGGTGTGATACTTTTCCAGACAGACCCTGCAAGGAATCTTGCCAGTATAATTACGTTTCGTTTAATTACATATTACTAGCACATAAATAATAGGTATCAAAAGTGGTGCTGAGCAGGACGCATCTTCCAAATGTCTAGAGAACTAAATAGACGAAAATAAAAGACATAGGTCTTTTACGTTCGGAAAAATCTCAACTAACTGGGACCCAAAAGTTAAAATGTCATCAGGCCGGCCTACATAGTGATGGGATGGGTTACCTTTGCCCAAAATTGACGACTTCGATCCTCTGGTTTAGATCCCACGCACACCATTGTCTTTTCGATGTCATGTGCGTAATGAGCGAAAAACAATGAAGAAAACATCGTGAGGAAACGGACATGTTCGTTGAATCTTTCTAGATCATCATACATTATCCACCACCCCGCACTGGGCCAGCGTGGTGGATTTTATCCTTGACTCTCTCCTTACAAGAAGACCCTGGGTCCCAGCAGTGGGAATATTTAATGGGTTGCTTATTAATATGTGTATATGATCAAAATTGGTACAATACAGGCTAACAATAATAAAAAAGAGAGATCAGATACAATAGTTAAGCCACACGACGTGAAAATAAATGATGGCATAGACGTTAGATGATTTCTAACGAAATTTTATTTGTTTCAGAATCGTGCAGAGTTCAGGCCGGCACACCTAGCATTCTACGGCCCGTGGGCGTGGACTATCATCACCCACGTCTCCATGCCTCTCGCCATCTTCTACAGATTCCACTCCACAATCTGCCTCTTCGAGATTTGGAAGAACTGCTTCAAAAACAAACCCATCTACTTGAATGTGTAATATCAACGACTGAAACAAGACGATATATTGACAGACTTTTATATAAAAAATATTTTTCATGCAAATGACTTTAATTTCTGTAACCTCCAAATAAATAAAATAAATATTTGTGGACCTACCACTACGCTACGGTTTACACTTCCCATCATCTCGCCTGATACTAAGCGATGGTATCCTGCTTGAAATGTGTTCATGTCATAAAAGTGATACTTCATTGTTGCATTTAATAGATGATTCTTGGATCATCTTTAAATAAATAAATATTGGTGGACAATTCACACACAACACCATCTGACCCCAAACTAAGCAAAGCTTGTGTGATGGCGGCCAAATAGCTGATATAATACTTATATAGTTTTAAATACATACTTATTATACATAGAAACACCCAGGCACAGGTGCCCTTTAATGATCCCTTGCACCATAATAAAGTTAGGTACAAACAGGACATGAATAAGAAGAAAGTAAACTCAGATACGTCTAAGGATATAAATCGAGAAAACAGACATCTAGTGCCGATCCCATATACCTAAAGTTGTTTAAAATAATGATGACTTAGTGAAAATGTCTTTATTTTGTGTAATACACTGCACCTTGTGGTTCCACACTCGCGCTTTCGCAGCGAGAAGTACACGAGACAAGCTTTTGTCACAGAGAACAATAATACACACAAACTTGAAATTTGATAGTGTTATTTAACTTACCCGAATTTGAATTGAAAATCTTGCCAAGTCCACTCGTATGCACATTGCAACAAATTACAGGGATGTACAATGTCCAACATACTGTTTGAAAGATACAGTATAAAGTAGGTTCGAAACATCCCTTCTTGTTGTCACACGCAACAGGCAATCTTAAAGGTAAAAGTTAGCGCCGAGACCGCGGCGTGGACTGGCGCCCATACAATTTCATAATGTCAAGTGCCTGTCGTGGTCTCGTGTCGCGGTCTCAGCGCGAACTTGTACCTCTAAAAAAATTAATTAGTCTGTCAGTTGACTAGATTGCTAAAAAATATTGTACGCGTATTTTTTCTTTTGTTTCACAAACAAAAAATGACGAAGATACAGTGCTCAGAAGTTTCGCGTGACGTCACTTGTGAGAACGATTTTTACCCTCAAGTTAGTGACGTCACGACCCCTCACTCAGTAAGTTTGATGATCTACATATATCTTTGTCGATTTTTAATAATTTGATTAAACAAAAGATACATGTCCCTTATTTTTACACTAAGTAGCTGACGGACTAATTAGAATGCTTTATTTTTGACCCAGCCCGATACCCTATAAGCTTCTAGAACTGAACCAGACTTTTACACTAAAGTATGGAGCTCACCTTAAAGTACCTTGGGATAAATTAGCAATGGAAATGGTGAGTGTCCTAAAAACGATTAGACGTTACTTCACACCATAACAGTTACTCAAACTTTACCAAGAACTAATCATGCGTTGACGAAACCGACGACGCTATCCGTCGGTTCGTACGACGAGCAATGGCTGCACCACCGAAGACCCACGGACGGAAATCGATTCTAAGCCGGGAGGAAGCGACTTAGAAAATAGCAGAATCGGAATAAAGAGCGCGGGTTTTAAATGTTCCCTACTCTCCTCTATTTTCTTTTTCTTTTCCTAATCCAAGATATATGAAAAAAAAGAACCCAAATGTCAAAGGTCACAGACCCCGGAGTCTGTGGAGTTGCTAAAGCTTGGCTAAATATCGCCGTGCTAGATTGACGAGCTGTTCTCCTCATAAACTATGAGAAGTTTGAGAAGTTAGTTTTCAAAAAACGCCTAAGCCTAGAGCATCACCCTAGTTCAGTAAGTAAGTAGTTTGTCTATCTGTTGCCTAAAGAAATCATTGTAGAGAGCATAAAATAAATATTATGTGTTGTAGGATCTTATCCCACCTTCCTACCATAGATTTTTCATTAAAGAACATAGAGAAATTTAGCTCATTACCAACTATTTTCGGTATATTATCTTCCGCTGCGTACAAAATGTTTTGAGTCAAGGTTTCTCATCTGAACAACCAAATAATTAAAGAAATTATACCGACGTTACAACCATTATCTGACTTCTGTCTTTCATTTAGCCATGGCGTCTTGCTATCTTACTTTTTCTGGGTATCATGTAATCAATGTTATGTGCAGATGCTGACTAATTATTATACAGAAGGGGTGTAATCTACCTAAGAGTAATATTTGAAGTGCTCAAGACGAGCAAACAGTGTCGTGCTTAATCAAACAAACACTGAGTGAGCAAAATTTCGTTTCGAGACTTCATTTTATCAGTGCCAATCATATTTTAAGCCAAAAACCTGTCAAGAAGTATGCACACAAAGGTCACATGACTTGTCATTGTGACAGTCTTATCCGGAATTTACTCGTTTGTCTTTTCTTTCTCCAAAAGTATCACTTAAGCTAAGTTAATATTGTTATCACTCACTAATTATACTTACTTTCAGTATAGTTAGTGAAGTCTTATATTTTTGAGATTCACGTACTTACGAGAATGTTTTAACGTAATATTACGTATAATTTTGGTAGGTTCTTGGTTCGTGGCTTAATACGTATACGACTTTGTCGTTATTCTACCAATGTCCATTTCATGAAACCTTCGTAAACGGAAATATATTACGAACCGTTTTTCAACAAGGTCTGGGTAAGTTGTTTTATGTAGAACCAACAGGAGACAACACAAGATATAACCGCCACCAAATTAGTAGTATGTACATGTCACATTAACAAAATCGTGTTGCCTGAACTGATGTTATCAATTAAGACCATCTTGGTGTCTTCAAGTCGGGAGTGAATTGTTTTCTTTTCGCTGAATTGGTTTTACTCCACCGAGGCTCCAACGGCGCTGATCACCTAGTACCCGTGCCTGTATAGAAGTGAATCACCCACCCCCTTTCCATAAGCAGTGGAACATCCTTAAGAGCCGCGTGGAAACACCGCACATGCCACCTCAGGGGCTACACTTGCCGAGCGACGGACCCCTTTAATCTGGGATCTATCTTAAACCTAGCACAGCACAACGGTCCGGTAAATGTTCCCATTGCTGGGACTTGGGACTTTCTTTTGCAAGAAGAGCCAAGACCATAATCCTTATGCGGGTTGATGGATGACACATGAACTCGAAAGATTCTAGAAATAAGTCGGTTTCCGCACGATGTTTTCCTTCACCATTTTTTTAGATACTTCAAAAGACAGTGTTGCGTGGGAATCAAACCAGGGGCAGTCATCTTTCTCCCGACTATACCAGCCGTAACCCTAGCACAGAATAGATAACAATAATCTTATTGAAAATCATTATGGCATTTGTTTAGTAAGTAGGAACGATTAGCAGTGTTCGTTGGAAATTAGACGAAGATACAAGGATGTCACTGTGTTAATTTGTTTGTCACGACGTAAAGCGTTATCATACGGTTGCAAAACGAAGAATGTTCACGGTAAATAGCAAAGACAAAGTTATAATATGTGGTTTCAGAGTCCATCTAGGGAAAAACCGGAATATATCAACTATTTTCCATTAAGCAGGAATGTGTTCCGGTTCAAGGGTCATGTTTTGAGAAAAATTACCGGGCAAAGAGATGAATCCATTTTATATCTATAGATGATGAGTTCAGTGCAGTATTAGGCAGTGACTTTGGACTCTTTAAATAACTGCGTAACACTGGGCTGGGATCTTTTGGGATCAGATTTCAGCAAGTCAACAAGTGGTTTACGAGTTACTAGTTTTTCTATTATAATCTGTTTATTTATATTTGGTTCTGGAAAAAAAATAGAATGCAACAGTTGCTGTTGTTTGGGTATAGCTTCAGTCAAAGCCAAGGAGGGGTGTACAAGAACTTTGAATTTGATTCCGACGAAAAGATGAGATTAGATAATGGGTAAAATGAAAAGTATAGAAAGACTGACTGGACAGTCTGTCATTGGAAAACATTGTCAACAGTTTCTTTTATAAGAACAGCGGCAATAAGTATTCAATGAAATACCTCATGGTAAAGGATAGTCGTAGTCAAGATCAGACAGGTCAGAGTTGCTGATAACAATTTGCCAGCCCGGAAGGATGATCAAAGATCGTTTTAACTTTTCCAAAACCTGCAGTGGAAAGGAATTTTATACCAAGTAGCAGTTATATTTAAAAAAAAATGTTCACACAAAACTTTGCTAGTTATATATGTGTACAACCTTTGAGAAATAAATAAAATACGCATAAAAATCATATTCCGAGAGCTGGTAGCAAAATTAGCAAAATTAGCGACAGTGAGAGGTCGTATGAGTTGGAGGAGCGAGAGTTGGAAGCCTCTCGCTCCTTAACTGAGGCGGAAGTGGACACCGGGGCGAGTCTAGGGAGTAGCCAACTCTTGGCTCGCACCCTGTCTCGACAGGAAGGCCTGGGGCGTTGGATGTTTAGGGCCGTCCGACGCCCCACCTAGGGATAGGCCTTCGAGGAGGTGACGCGCCGCTGATTTTCGGTGCGTCACTAGAGCCAAATGCAGGGGTACTAACGGACCCCGCGAAGTGGGTCCGCAAGAACAGTGGCAGGTAGGTCTTGGTCGTCGTAGGAGTGCGAAAAGTGACCCCGCGGCCCTGACCCCTGGCCATGCAGGAGAAATCTGTGGGGGTTTTAGTCGGTAGGGGCACCATGTCGTATCCCATGGTGTCGATACCCTCCCATGTCCCTGCATGGTGGGCATACCTAAAAGTATTTCATCCACATAAAAAAAAGGTAGGTATTATACAATTGCATGTATTATATCAGCTATTTGGCCGCCGTATTACAAGCTTTGCTTAGTATGGGTCAGATGGTGTTGTGTGTGAATTGTCCAACAATATTTATTTATTTATGTATGTGTTTTTGAAGTTTCATTTATGGAATGAGAAAAATCTTTGAATTAAAAAAAAGACATTTAGAATAAAAAATAGTTCAAATATCACTCACTTATCAATTGTACCTAAAGATAGTTCAAATATCATTCACCTATTAATTAATTTTACGTCCAGTTGTTGCCCGGAGTTTGTCAGAATGTGTGGCGAAAGTAGTCTCTGAAAACACTGTCAAGGAATGGGAAAATCTTTTCACTTTTCCGTATTACACATTTCATGTTCCGCACGATTCAAATCATCGCTCCCTGACAACTGCAATTAAACGCAATACCTCACATCAATCCAATGTACATTTTCACACTCTCAGAAACGCATCTCAGTCTCTTCAATCACGAAGTTCATTTTCAACAAATTTAGTTGAAAATAAACTTTGTGATGGGAATGTCAGAGGTGCAGCAAAACTCTTGTTTTCCAGTGACTCTCTCGCCACAGATTCTGTTGAGACCTTTAACGCTTTAGTAGACAAACATCCTTCGCAGTCGTCCTCCACCCAGCTGCCGACACCTCCCTCTTCAGAAACGCCGCTACTCGTGGACGAGCAAGCCATCCAGAATGCGATAAGTTCGTTTCCAAACGGCTCTGCTGGCGGACTAGATGGCTTGACAGCTCAACATTTGAAAGACTTAACTGATCCTCTTGTAGGTGAGTCTGGTAAAAGTCTTTTAAATGCACTATCTAAATTAGTTAATTTGATGCTAGATGGACAAGTCTCTTTAGAAATAGTGCCCATTTTGTATGGGGCTAATTTAATAGCCCTGAATAAGAAAGATGGTGGCATACGACCCATTGCTGTCGGCAGCACTTTAAGGCGCCTTACTTAAAAATTAAGCTGCCGAGCTATTCAGGAACAACTTACTTCAAAATTTCAACCTCATCAGCTTGGTTTTGGAGTAAGGTCTGGTTGTGAGGCGGCAGTTCATGCTGCGCGTACTTTTTTAAGCTCAACCAACTATGAAGTGTTCATCAAAATTGACGTGAAAAATGCTTTCAATAGTCTAGATAGAGGAACCCTTTTAACAGAAGTTAAAAATAATATACCAAATATTTATAAATATTTGTGGCAAAGCTATGGATCCCCTACAAAATTAATGTTTGGAGATAAAGAAATAAATTCTACCATTGGATGCCAGCAAGGTGACCCGCTCGATCCGGCTATATTCGGTTTAGGTATCCACCCTATAATTTCCGAACTAAATTCAAAATTTAACGTGTGGTACCTTGATGATGGTTCTTTGGGTGGTAATGCCTCAGAAGTGTTCGATGACCTTAAAAACATAATTGAGCGATTCGATTCTATTGGCCTATCCCTAAATTTTAATAAATGTGAAATTTTTATTCCAGAACATGTACCGAAAACCATTCAATCTTTAATTTATCAAAATTTTAATTCATTGTGTCCCAATATTTGTTACAAGTCGAAAGATTCTTTAACACTTTTAGGTGCCCCTATTTTTATGGAAGCACTACCACCCTTAATGAATCAAAAAATTCAGGAGTTTTCCAATTTCTCACATCGTCTTTTCCAAATTAAGCCACACATGGCAATTTACATACTTCGGCTTTGCCTTTTTGCGCCAAAATTCATGTTTTTGATGCGTTGCTCTCCGTTGTGGTATTTTTTATCAATAACTGATCTAATCGATTCGATTATGAAAGACACAATAGCAAAAATTTTAAATTTACAGTTTGATAATGATTCGTGGGCACAAGCTACACTTCCCATTGCTTTCGGTGGGCTGGGCATCCGCCGCAGTTCAAGCATCGCGCTTCCAGCTTTCTTGGCCTCCAGTCACGGCTCGCAATCTCTCATCGGCATGATATTACACATTTCAATGGCTGATGTTCGAGTTGCTTGTCAGACTGAGGCCTTGGCGGCCTGGCGCGCGTTGTGCCCTGGTGTTAGTTCACCCACAGAAGCCAATGTGCAGCGTAACTGGGACCTTCCGATCACTAAAATTACTTTTGAGGCTTTATTAGACCACACACTCGATATTTCGGAACGAGCTCGTCTCCTTGCTGTTGCAGAACCTGAATCAGGTTACTGGCTCCACGCTTTACCTTCAAAAAATTTGGGTACTATCCTCGACCCGAGTTGTCTACGCATAGCGTCAGGTCTTCGCCTGGGTGTTAAATTGTGCGAGCCTCATCGCTGCCAGTGCGGTAAAGCTGTTGACCATTTGGGACGTCACGGGCTTTCCTGTGTGAAGAGTGCCGGTCGACCTTTAAGGCACTGGGCAATCAACGACCTAGTGAAACGGGCACTCTGCACAGCGTCAATACCAGCTACGCTAGAACCAACCGGAATGTCGACAGATGGAAAGCGGCCAGACGGAGCCACGTTAGTACCGTGGTGTCTCGGTAGGGCATTAGTCTGGGATGCCACGTGTGTGGACACCCTGGCTCCGTCTCATGTCGGTAGTTCGGCTCAAACCGTCGGAGCTGCGGCTGAACAGGCACAGCTCCTTAAACAACGGAAGTACTCCCAGCTCAGCGCAAATTATGATTTTTTTGCGTTAGCTGTGGAGACTATGGGACCGTGGTCGTCCGATATGAAAAAGTTCTCCAAACAACTGTCGAAGCGGTTGGTTCTCGCCTCAGGGGATCTCAGAGCTGGCACTTACTTCGCCCAAAAACTTAGTATCGCCATCCAACGGGGCAACGCTGCCAGCGTTCTGGGAACCCTGCCGCGCGGCAGCGAACTCGATGGCGTGTTTGATTTGTAGGGAATGTGTTTTTTTGAAGTGAAAACTTCTTTAGGCGCGTTATAGACAGAATTTTCGTGGGCTGTGAAATGGACTCATGATCACGTGATCATCACGCTCGGATATGATAAGAAATTTCGGGTAAACTCGGGATGCTAGAGCGAGAAAGATAATGTGGTCAACAAACGTGCCAGACCGAGAAAGATAATTGTTAGAGGAGGACATGCGACTATACATACTCTTACTCTCTCTCGCTGCTCACTACCAGTGTTGACTGACACCTTAGCGACTTTCTCGCTGAAACTGGCGAATTTTTAAACTTTTTTATCACGACATTAACTCCTAGGTACTTACCACATCAATTGAACCTGTCACGAAAGGTTAAATTTGCATTTCACGTCCATTGCAAAAAAGTTATGGTTGTAATATTTTATCACAGCACTTACACTACGTAAACACACAAAATGATACCCATTTTCATAAGAAGGTGCCTACACAAATACACTATAATATATATATATATGTCTATATATAACACAACATATTTATGCATTTTTAGCGAAATACATAAATATGACATAACTAAATAGCAAACACTAAAAACTTGTGAGTCTCTTTTTAGATCTGTCAATGGCATTCGACAGCGTTGTGCACAAAACTCTTCTCACAAAATTAGAATCTGTAGGGATTAGAGGCAAACCTTTATCACTCATTGAATCATATTTAAAAGACAGATGTCAATCGACAGCTATTAATTTTTATAACAAGAATAAAAAAACTATTGAACTAATTAAAACGGATTTCAAATATCTACATCTAGGGGTACCACAAGGCAGTATCCTAGGGCCATTACTGTTTCTCATCTATATAAATGAGCTACCATCTGTCATAGGACACTTATGCGTGATGTATGCTGATGATGCAACAATTTTTATACCCCGAAACAACCTTACTCCAACAGCTTTTGAAACAGAAATTAATGAAACAATAAATAGGACGTCGTACTTTTTAGGTTCTGTCTTTCTAAAATTAAATTCAAATAAAACAAACTATCTGCAATTCCGAACCACCAAAAAAACACCAGTAAATTTAAATATTATTCATAATAATCAAAAAATTAATGAAGTTAATGAGACAAATTTCTTGGGCGTCACTCTAGACTGCCACCTTAACTGGAAGGCACATATCAATAAAATAAGTAACAAGATAAATGGTTCGTGCTATGCCTTATCTATTTTAAGTAGTATCACATCAAAGGAAGTTGCAATAAACGCTTATTATGGCTACGTTTACCCTCAGTTAAGTTATGGTATTATTTTCTGGGGGAACTCAGTTACAGCTCCATCAATTTTTTTACTGCAAAAAAGATGTTTGCGTAATATTTTCAGAATGCAAAGTACTGATAGCTTACGTGAAGTTTTTAAAAACAATAAATTCCTGACTCTCGTAAGCATATATATAATGGAGCTATGTCTGTTTGTCCAGAGCAGTAAACATTTATATTTCTATGACAAGTCTAGTCGTGTAAATAATTTACGAACTAAATATAAGTATAACTTGTGTGTCCACCAGTGTAATAATGCATTATTTCAAAAAAGCACATTTGCAAGTGCCATCAAAGTTTTTAATCATCTACCTTTGGAATTAAAAACTTTGAGTAGCCCTAAATTTAAACAAGCTCTCAAAAATTGGTTAGTATCTAATACATTTTATGATCTCCAAGAATATTTTAGTAAAGATACAAATTAATACATTCTCTCCATTTTTAATATAGTTCATTGTGTATCTTAATGTAAGTTTAGTTATTATGTTATTTAATTGTTAACTATTTTAAAGTCTCTATTTTTCATTAAGTAAATGATAAATATATTGTACGTTCGTAATGGACAGAGCTGTTGGAACTACTTCAATTGTATCACCTATGCTATGTACACAGTTTTTTACAATAAATATTATTCTATTCTATTCTATTCTATTCTATAGTCAAACGGCATTTCCGACCCGCGTAATTATTTTTTTTTAATTTATTCTTGGCCATGGATACTAATCATTCAGCTGTAAAAGTTTTAAATGAAAATTATTTAGTAGTCTTTATATAGTTAAGTATTTCTTATTTTAGTTTTCACTTCTGCCGTGCGGTTTTAAGCGCACACATTTTTTTTTTTTATTATTTGTAGATATTGTAATAGTAAGTAGTCTTCTAAAACTAAAAAGTTCGTTATGACATTTAACATATTTTACTTAAAAATAAAAGTGATAAATATCGTTCAATTATTATTTTGTCAAGAATATAACACGAGCTACGTAAGTTTTGTCTTGAATCGTATAGAAATGGTAATTTCAAATTTCGACATTTTCGTTTATAAAAGACACATTATGCTCCTCAAGTTTCAAAATATGCACGTAAGTGTTTACTAATGAGTATTGATGATAAACAATTTTAGAAATGCTGTTTGGTATTTATGAAACTGACAGGCTTCGCTAATTGCAACAAAAACGAACAACTCTTTTTAAGTTCTGACACTTCAGCTATGTGTATACCGTATCCAAAGAGCTTTTAAATAAACTGGATGCTCTATGCTGCGTACTGTACAGTTTTCCACGATAATTTATTTTAGACAAATATGACAATACACGGAAACTAATCATTTGAGTTAGATTTAGCATTTAATACATATCTCATGAAAATAACTGAATTTAACGGGACAAAAAGTAATATTTGTATTAACTACGCACTTTATTCGTCAATATTCTCGCAGTCGTTACAGAGTTACGGGAAAACAAACAGAAACACTTACAAACAAACAAATATTCGTCATACAAGGGATTGAATTTCGGTCCGGTAATTATATATTTTGATTCTGTATCTCACACACATTATAATGATTACGTAATCCAGCTTGATCGTCCTGTCTATGTATCTCTATCGTTGCATGCTAAACAAGGACAGACATATGACGGAGATTTCATCTAACGTAACTTTTCATACAATTTTAATCTTTACCATTCTAAAAATATGATTCAACAGAAAAAAATTAATGGAATTACAAATTCCGTCTCTAAAACATCCTTGGCCGTATCTAATTGAGATTTCTACGTCACTAAGAAACATAGACTCTGTGACGACTCAGCCGCGAGATTAGACTTATCTGGAATGTAGTTAAACCGTACTTCGTCAGATAAAATTGATCTCAATTCAAGTGCATTGTATTGTCGCTTTTTTATTTTTGTAATTTAAAGTGAGAGAAGTATGGAGGACGTCATACAAGAAGGCGTAGAATGGTGCGTATTTATGTAAACTACATATTACAAGTTTGATTATTATTGTCGTTCGCCTAGGTATATAATATGCTAACAGACGTTTTTTGCTATTGTCAATGTAATAAATAATATACAATATTAATAAAAAAAAATATGTTATAGGAAATCGTAAGCGATGCTAATATCATCATCATTGCTTTCAATGATCTGGTATTTTAAACCAGATAAAAATGTATCGGTAGTGGACAGTTATAGTTAGACAAACTAATAAAATGATATGTGTAGTTTATGTAGATAACTAATGGGCCTATTTTATAAATATGACAGTACAGTAGACCGAAAATGGTCAGGCGAGTAGTAAGTTATTACCGACATCTATGGACTCCTTAAATAAATTAAGGTTGCATTTTGTGTGATGGGAAAAAATAGCCCAGAAGTATATGATAAAAGTATGGAGCTCTGTATTGAACATTTGTACCTATTTGTTAACATCGTTTGTATACCCATATACGCTATCAATAAATGAACTATGAATTATGAAAAAAAAACATGAGTTAATTGAATTCTTTGTAGGACGGGCGATGCAAAACCAGAGCAGCCCAGAACTGTATGCTATGAACATGGGACGCATCATTACCATCACTACCATCCCTTGAGGCAGACCAGTACCACTTTGGAAAGAAAACTCCGTCATAGTCGGTACGTAAAAACATTCAATCATTAGGAACTAGGATCCAATCAAGATTTTTTAAAAGCGGAGTCATTGTGAAGAGGTTGTCCCATTACGATATTTGTTTAAAAAGAAAATATCCTTATCTTTGTCAAATCCTATAGTAGCTTCCTCACACCTCCGAGCAGCGACGTATATAAACTACAGGAACGTTGCGTGCATCAACCTCAGACCAACTATTCTTAAATCCTCGAAGGCGCCAACAGACGAATCATCTTGGACTTGGTCTGGCAGATTCCTGGCACACAGTCGGTCAGCACTCCTAGGATATACTATACCTCATAGCCCATTGAAATTACCCGTTCTGGAATGGAGGACCTCATCATCATATCCATCACATAAAGCTGCTCAGCCTTGAATATCGTCGAAGCTGGCTAGCCTGTAAGTTTTTCGCAGATTACATTTCGTAGAGTGTGTAGCGGGTGTACAACCTTATATTGCCTTCCCCTTTCCACTACAGGATAAGTCGTAAGTCAGCGCTCTCCATTGTGGATATCCCCAAATTTTGGATCAAATTATTTAGGGTCACTTTTCTTTTTCTATAACCTCATGTTCCGATAGAGATGCAATCTAGAACTTTTCAAAGTCAGAGTGAATAGGTATTTTCTAGGTCAGCGTGCATCATTCTCGAATACACCGCCATCTATTCGCTATAAAGAATCCTCCATAACAAAATATACTACAACAAATTAAACTAATTTTCCATTTTCAAAACGTACCTTTACATTTTACAAAAATGCTTGTAGAATTCATACATCGCTAAAGCGTCTGCTGCACGTTAGGATGGCCGCATTGGAATCGCGTTTTAATAGCCCGTGCAAATCAGAGCGCAAGCCCGACTGTGTTAGTTATAGTTTAGGTGAAAAACGAAGCTTCTTGTTGCGATAACATTTACTATTCCATCTATCACTGTGTGTATAAAATATTAGTTTCTGATCCACAATTTCTGCTGGCTGAAAGATAAATATGCACATGATAGTAAGCAACACTCTTACATATGTATAACAGCTTAGCCACGCAGCTAAATTAATTACGAAGAATTCAATATGCTGCATAGCACTGCACTGCGCTCGACACTCTGAAATATAAGACGATTGTTTCCAGAAAAAATATTATAAAGCATGTTGGCCATGCGAAATATGCTACTACCAATATGCTACTACCTCTAATATGTTTAAATGTTGGGATGTGGCAACGTTTGAATGTTGTTGTGCAGTCACGTCGAAAGAACAGGAGGGAATCATGCAAAAATTTGGAACTCAGATCCTAATAAAAACATAATTGTGAAAGTTATAGGATGTGTCAATGTTTGTGGCTGAACGGACAAGTTGCTCGTCGAAATAGCTCAACGGATCGGGTTAAAATTTAGAACAGAACAGATTATAGACTGGAATAACACATACTTACTATTGCGATAAAATGGGAACTATGTGAGCAATACCGCGGGATACTATAGCCATTTTCAAAATTTAATAATAGACGAAGTCACGAGTAGATCTACCGTGGGTAGTTCTATCACGACAGCGGTAGACTAGTCAGTTATTAGGCGAGACGACTAAAATAAGTAATTAGTCCGTCAGTTAGATTATTTAAAAATATTGTATACGTATTTATTCTTATGTTTCACAATCAAAAAACGACGAAGATATAGTGCTTAGAAGTTTCGAGTCACGTCACGATATGGTACGATTTTTAATATAGTGTGACGTCACAACTCACAACCCCCTACTCCGGAAGGTTTGATGATCTATATCTTTGTAAATTTTTGATAATTTGGTAAAACAAAAAATACGTGTCCTTTATTTTTCCATAATCTACCTGACGAACTAAAATAAAATAATATAAAACAAAACGGTATAATTTTCACCCTGTCCTCATCCCCATTATCGCATTAATGTTATAAAGGCGAAAGTTTGTGGGTTTGTGTGTTTTTTCCCAAGTAATGTTCCTTTGTAACGGTGGACCGGAATTGATAAAATGAAATACGTAGTCTGTAGGTCAGTACATTACCTGGATTGACATTTAGGTTACTTTTTACCCCGTTAAAATTAGTGGTTCTAATCGCGGTCTATAGCGCTAGACACAGATAGTAATCTACATCACTATAAAAGATTCATAGTGTTGTGTGAGGAATCTCCATAAATATTTATTCTATTTATACTAACTACTAGTAGCGTCCGCGGTTTTACCCGCGTAGTTGGCGTTCCGGTTTTTTTCTTGGGATAAAAAGACCAGACTATACAATAAGTATGTAATCTAAGCGTGTTCCAGATTCGTTCCGAAGTTATGACGTACCAAATTAAGCAACAAACATCCAAATATCCAAAACATTGACATTTTATAATATCAATAGAATTAGCTATATTCAGGCTTTTAATATTGTAAATTATATCTAATATAATCAAGTACATAAAGCACAATAGTTTTGATTCGCACCAGTGCGTCCTCCAAAGACGTTACAACTATATGTATCTACTCAAGCAAATAATAGTTTGCCTTCTGTTCTGTATGGAATGAGGTCGACATTATAAATATCACCATCGACTGCCATCGATATTTGCTCCACCTTCCATAGTGAAGAAACAAAACCTACCATCCTTATCAAGCCAGACAGATTGCAGCAAAACCAATTAAATTCATTTTCAATCTCCACGACACCCAGAATAAAAACCGCTTAACTGGGGCGTATCAGTGGGTTCTAATTAATCTCAGGACATGGAGGGGGGTGCATGTGCTTCGTTAGAACCCGTCTGAAAGTGACACCCCCTCGCTAATTACCCGTGAGGACATCTTACCTGCCCCGGTGCATGTTTACCGAGCTAGAATATTTGCTTCATTTTTACTCCTAGATAAGTATTTTATACAGACTTCCAAAAAAGGAGGAGGTTCTCAATTCGGTTGTATATTTTCTTTTCTTTTTTGTTTGTACTCGATAGCTCCGCCAATGGAGAATCGATTGTTATGGTTGTCTTTTATTTGGAAGATCATAGTTGAAAGATGGTCCCATATGTAGTACATTTTGTCGAAATCGGTGAAGTGATTTTTGAAATATTAACAAAAACCTAAAATTGGTCACCTTTATCTGGATGACGTTATCATAGAAATTATGTAATTTATTCTAGTGGGAGTTTAATTTTAAATTGAAGTCTGCTTGTGTTTTTCGGAGAAATTTAAATTACTCGTATTACCAATAGAACTAAGGAGAAAGCCCCGGGGATTAAAATTATTCATTTCAGTAGTGTTAATCAATAGGCACTAATGAGAATACGTGGTGACTTAGTGGCGAGAACATCCGATTTCACAATCGTTCATAGATTCGAATCCCGTCTGCAAATCCGAGTAATTTTCCTAGTACAGATATACAAGTTTGTCATGATACTCTCCTGGCTTGTTATAGCAAGCAATTGTGACTAAAAATATAGTAGCAAAACAGAAATGTTCCTAGAACTAAATTTTGAAAGAAGCCGACGAATCACCACGAAAGTGGGATTCATTTATTAATCAAAAATATGACCGACCACATAGCAAGGTTACAGTTTAAGTACACTGACTTGGTTTATGGAGCAGTACGTTTTTTGGCTTGGTGGGTATGCCTTTCAGAGGCAGTTAGCGCTACCGGCCATTATTGCACTCATGTGATTGTCCGGTTACAACCACAATACGTTACAGATATTCCTTGCGGTCGAAATCTATTAGCGTCCCAAACTCGTATAAATACGAATATATATACGTATAAAACGTTTGTCTAAAACTTTTTAACACCTCTCATTAAGTTGTATGTTCGTGAACGTCTTTTTTGATAAAATGTAACCATTGTCGTTATGTCGTTATAATGGTCAACCTGACGTCATTGTTGTTATTGTGGCTATAATACACGGCTCACGTTGTGCGTGTATGTAGCGGAAGACTGAAATTGAGTCATTTCTGACGCACAAGTACCTGTCAGCATGCTCTGACACTGAACATTCTGAAATGTCACGTCAAAAATATGTAAATAATTGTCAGGCAAGCTGAAACCCTTAAGGGACTGACACTTTGTTTTCTAGGTATCGTTTTTCAACTTTTTTAACCGCCAGCAAAAAAAGAAGATGTACTTTTTATATGCTACGCGATAGCTTCGCTAATTGTGAATCGATATTGATGATTCTATTTTGTGTACTTACTTCATAGTTGGTCCCCTAAACATTTTATCGAAATAGATAGAACGGTTTTTGTAATACTCGTTTCTACAAATGTAAATCTACAATATAACATTATAAAACTGAACTAGTAGACCGATTTCAAAAATAATTTCACCGTTGGATATTTACGTGATCCCTAAGTGCTATAGGGTCTATATGTACGGGCGAAGCCGGGGCAGATCGCTAGCAAAATATATGTCGATGATGTTTTTGTTTATTATTAGTTTTAGTGTAAAAAAAATGTGAGAATTATTACAGAGAAAAATTATTAAAATAATGTTATAATTCAAAGTCGGTTATTTCGTTTATCGGAGATAAATAATTATTTATGATATAACTCTTTATGGAAATACGGATATCAATTAAACAACAATCTGCCTTAGTGATCTCAACTGGTCCGTTTAGTCCTTCCTACGTGATTTACAAACATCTAAACATCAAACATTCAGCCTTAATAAATTAATAATAAAAATCTAAACATTGGTAGAAAATTTACTAATTTCACACTTAAATAAAAAAAATGTATTTACTGACGTGTAACTTTCAACAACTTTAAGCCTTTAAGTTCCGATAACATTAACCTAGTTACGTAGGTGAGCTAATTGTTAACTCACACACATGCACTAAATGCTTACACAGACACACGTCTGTGGTTTGTGTACGTTACGTGTTTTCAGTTCATGATTCGCAAGCCAAGGCTCTGCTTGCTTTTTTATCTCGTATAGATTAAATTGTTTAATAATAATCAAGTCAAGAGAACCTGCAAAATTTGTAATATTTAAAATTATTCTTGTAAAAAGCAAAACTTGAACTAAATAAAAGTGAATAATAAATACTTATTATTGTGATGAAACGTTTGATATTCTAAAGGAAACACAATTATAAAGGAGTTTTATAAAGTAGTTGGAATAAGGAGATCAGTAGTTAGGATAAGCTCGGTTGTTAATGATGAAAAATAAGGATAAAACCAATCAAAATGGGGGGAGAGTGCGCCGCGAGAAGTCGGAGCCTCTCCTTGCAGTGCCTGAGGATGAAAGGTGAGTACAATTCCGCTAGGGTTACCCTTTATCAAACACAAAATAGTTTACACAAGCATTATTAACTTTGTTATATTTATCGTAACGTGAAGCAAATTCACATAATTTCAATGTAGTTATTTGTACCAAATTTCACATCGCACAAATAGTTCAACTTCACAATTTCCACAATAGTTTTCTTACTCTTAACCAATCAGCAAATGAATGCTTACAAACAATAAATTTGGATTGTTTGCGTTTAATCACATTGTTAATATTTTAAGGACGAAAGTTTGTGGATGTGTAAGAGTATAATAATATGTTTATCTCTGTATCTCTCATAATAATAATATGTTTGTCTCTATATATTCATATCTCTGTAACGGCTGAACGAGTTCGAATGAAATTAAATACGTAGTTAATCCATTCCCTGGAATAACCTATACGCTACTTTTTGTCACGTATAAGTTAATGGTTCCCCACCTGATTGCACCGCGAGGCGCAACCTGCACGAGAATCAAAGATCCTATTTTTATAACATTAAAGTGTTTTTTTTATTTTGCTCAAACACATCAAAATAATTGTTGGAACTTGACATACTATGGTTTAAATGGCACATTAGGTTAATAACCATAGTTAGAAACACTTTATTTAACATACCAATGATAAGGATACACAGAAAGAAATACCATAAGCTATAAAACTAGTATGATAGTTGGCGGTCTGCTAGGCAACCTACTATTCTACATAATGTGTGGACAAGACAGAAATATCAGGGTGCGCAATTAAGAAGTAAAAACCGTAAACGTAGCCAATTATCAAAGTGCAATAAAGAGATAATATATCTTTATTTAACAATAGTGTCTAAAATACTCGTAACAGTGACAGAACCCACGGATATCGAACAAAACCTCAGAAGAGTAATAATGTTTTCTTTATTTGCTCAACGGAAACGAATGAGACCTTGAATACTTAAAGTTGATACTGTTTATGGTAGATAGTTAAATCTTTACTAATACTATCAAGCTGAGAAGGTTTTTAGGGTTCCGTACCCAAAGGGTAAAAACGGGAACCTATTACTGAGACTTGGCCGTCCGTCCGTCCGTCTGTCCGTCTGTCCGTCCGTCCGTCCGTCCGTCCGTCCGTCCGTCCGTCCGTCCGTCCGTCCGTCCGTCCGTCCGTCCGTCCGTCTGTCCGTCCGTCCGTCTTCACAGATGATGTATTTCTATTGCCGCTATAACAACAAATACTAAAAATAAAATAAAATAAATATTGAACAGGGGCTCCCATACAACAAACTTGATTTTTTACCGTTTCTTGCTCGATTAATCCGTTCCAAGTAAACTACATAGATGGCACCACTAGTACAATAAAACGCGCTATCGGCCTCGGCGTTGAAATCGTAAGGTATAATCAAAATTTTAGTAAAAGTTTTTGGATGAAAGCCTGTCAATGGAAACTGCGATGGTATACGGTATACGGAATTCAAATAAAGCCAAAGATGTTTACGGCGTTTATTTTCTAATTGTACCCTTTGTGCAGGAGTCCCACTCGCACTTGGCCACTTTTATTTTAAGGGCCATCTCAGGAACTACTGGACCGATTTCAAAAATTCTTTCACCGTTGGATAATTTCGTGATCCCTGAGTGCTATAGGATTTATGTACCGCGAGCGAAACCGGGGCGGACCGCTAGTTAGTTAATTTAAACAGTAGTATCGAAGGTTCCTTGAATGTCAGTGGCAGCCCTAAGGCGGGCTTCATTAGACCAAACCAACTAGTCGGTAAGCCGCAACACAGTAACCTAATATCGACACCTGATTTTCAGCGAACAATTACGACTCACGAAAAATTGCATGTTCCGCGGGACTGTTTTCCTTTATCCTGGATTTTTACTAATTGTTTCTTTTTTATAAAACACTACCTAATTTAATTAAAATTGTTTTCTAATGAAATAGTTACAATTTGACCGATTATTCTAAAAGACTGCAATGGCGACTGTTTTCTTTGACTGTTGACTTAAATAAGGCCAACAAAATTAACGAAAATAAAATGTTTGTTAGAGTAGGTATCTGTCTTTATGTAAAATGTTTGGGTCTAAAATAAAAAAAACAAAATGTAATGTCTAGTGATTATAATGTAATTTTATTGTTATGTGACGAAATTAATTTTACATGAATGTGTATGCCTTATGTTACTTGAAACAAATGAATTTTATTATTTATGCTATTTTATGAAATTCTGTTTTAGCAAACTTTATTAACTACTTTAAAACGTTATGAATCCAAACATTGTTTAAATATTGATTCTTTAATTACCAGTTAATCTATTATCAAGCAGTAAAATGCGAACATTACTGTTTGGCTTACGTGCCGGTTTAAATGGCATAGTTTCCAGACATTATAGACAATGAGATAAATTATCTCATATCTCTGGGTGACAGGTGCATTGTCGTCCTAGATAGTTTTTTGAGCTCTACATGTTCAAATAGTTTTGCTATTATGGGCAAGAGGGACGCTTACCATTAGACGACTGTCTTGCTCGTACCGTCATTTTATATTATCTACTAGCAGCTGCCCGCGGTTTTAACAGTGTAGTTCATGTTCCCACTATTTCCCTAGTAATAAAAGTAGTAGTAAGTAGATAAAAAGTAGTCTATGTGTTCTTCCAGACTATAATCTAACTGTGTTCTAAATTTCAACCAGATGCATGTTTTCAGACAGACCAGAACCGATTTCAGACGTTACCATGTGATTGGGCAACAAACATCTGAACATTTGAAATATGAGTAGGATTCTTGGCAAGGTCCTAACGTAAAAAGTGGGTTCAACGTAGGTTTTTAGACGGTTTTTAGTGTAACTTTACTAATATTACCTACTTCTTAATATTAGCCCATTTCTTGTCATTTTTCAAATATTTTTGGTCATTCTTCACACAAACTTGTAAGTATTTTAGAAGCCAGAAAGCTGATGATAGCCAGAATACTTATATAATTTTAAACACTTATAGCATAGCATAAACAACCCACTAAAAATGTTCTCACTACTGGGAATCAGGACCTTCTCTCGCAAGGAGAGAGTCAAGGCCATTATCCACCACGCTGGCCCAGTGCGGGTTGGTGGATGACACATGACTTTGAAAGATTCTAGGTATATACCGGTTTCCTCACGATATTGACTTGAGAAGCGCATGACTTGGTTTTGAACCCGGGGTCTCCGGATCGGCAGTTGCCGTTCTCCCGACTATACCAGCCGTAACGTAAACACTTATGACACATAGAAATACCCAGACACGGAAGAAGTATTTGTATTCATCACACAAATATTAGTCCTGACTGGGAATCGAACCTACGACCTTTGGCTTCGTCGGCAGACTTACTACAAACTGAGCCATGACCCCAGTCAAGTCAAATTATAATATAAGTAAATTAAGTTTCACACTAGATGGACAGATGGCCTCACAAAGGTCGCTGGGAACCGCTGGTTGCAGGTAGCGCAGGACCGTTCGTTGTGGAAATCTAGGGTCCGAGGCCTATGTTCAGCAGTGGACGTCTTGCGGCTGATGATGATGAAGTTCCACAAAAAATATTTAGCTAATTTTATCTTTATTTCAGAGAACACCCATCACACTACCTGCCGAGGCTTAGCGTGGTGTTGCCAACAAGCAGTAATTCTAGCACCGAGCACCTACCTCCCTCGCCATCGCCGAAGAAACACACTCTCTCACATGGCGAGTAAGTGGAAAGTTTAACTAAATATAATTTGATGAACAGATAACAAAAAAATCTACAGCTTTCATCAACTTTATTTGTAAGTACCTGAAGACTCAATAGGTGTGTTCAGAATAACACCCATGTAAAAGAAAAACATAAAATTAAACTACCTATCTCCGACTTTCATATCTTTTGATTCGTAAAACAAAATTGTAGGATTGCTGAGCACTGACGTAGTTGTTACACTTTTTTAATTATTTGACGGGTCAAATAAAGTAAACATATTTTGAATTTTGCACTAGCGCAGCAGATGCATGGATCTACCAAACTTACTAACTACAATTAGGCACATAATTGAACGGTAGAACCATAGTCGAAGTATACCTGAAAGCGTTCTATAAATTTACGTTACACACGTACCAGACGAACACAAAAGAAAAAATATTTTCAACAAGAATAATAGTACGAGTCATGGTATGAGACCGGATCTAAGTTTACATACTTTCTGAAAGAATCACCACAGTTACAAATAAAGGTAGCTTTGGAAGACTAAATCACTGTTATGGAGTTAATTTGTTTTTTAATTATTACACTGTTTTTCATTGATTTTGCTGCCACTGTGAGAAGATTGATTTGGAAACCAACATTTTGTCAAAAGTAACAATTATATTATTACCTTTATCTTTATAATATGGGTTTAAATAAGACAAAACTCATAAAAGACAAATCATTTCTATCTTAGTTATGTTATAAATATTAGTGTCTTAAGTACATACAAATTAAATATTTGATTCAGGAATAATAGGAACTTTAACATAATTAACTTTATTTATTTATGTATCAGTATACATATTATGTATAAATATACTGATTCATTAATTTGATTAGGTATGCTTATTAAACTGTGAGCGATCAACGCGTGCTATTTGAATTTAATAATTGAATCGGAACCTGCAACGTTTCAGATCCTAAACACGATTAGAAATGAGCTTCTGATTAGAATTTTCGTGTAATTAATATAATATTTCGATTTGTTTCAGCGAATCAATGACAGTGGTACTGTCAGCGTTTTACGCCAAATTATTGATAGTTTTAGGAATAGCGTTGCCTATCACTAGCACTATACAAAACGAGCTCTACACAAATATTATTACAGATGTAAGTAGGTATATTTTTTACACAATAACTTTCTTATTTTACCTCACGCCGATTGAATTAGATTTCAAGTTTTTTTTATATAATAGAGTGACGAGACAAGCAGGCCATGGCCCTGATGTTAAGCAACATGCCTGCCCATAACAGCACAGTGACACGTAGCTATCTCAATATGAAGAGTCCAAATCATTACCTAGCACTGCATTGTGCTCGTCACCCAGAGATATAAGGTGTTTTATCTCTTACCCAGTAATTTCTCTGGAAACATTGCCCTTCAAACCAGAACACAGTAATGTTTGCACACTACTGCTTGGCGACAGAATAACTGGCAGAGGTGTGATACTTCTCCAGGCGGACTCTGCAAAGACCCCTACCACTACATAAATTCAGAATTAGATACGAGTAAATAGCTTAAAATTATGTTCTTAGTCCTATTCCAAATTGGAATCTATCTGTATTCTAAAATTTTACTTGATCCGTTCAGCTATTCGGATTAGTAACGAATAGCCAAACATTCACTTTGATAATATGAATAGGATTAGAAGGAAATATGAATTACCAGTACAGTAAAATAAATTAGTGTGATTCAAATATTCAATTTTCTTATTTATAAAGAAGTAGGTCAAGTCACACAATATATAACTTCCTAAATTTGTCATTGTGCTTATGTATTTTTATTGTTTTTGTCTTGAAATGAATATATATACCTACTCATGAATTGACTTCTGTAAGAAAATAATATTATTTAAGAGTTTTGACATTGTAGTTTTTTTTTCAATGTTGATGAACATACTGCTATTTATTGTTATATTATATTATGTTAATTACTATAATATGAAATAAATTACTTCATAAATCTTACTTAAATAACTTTTAAATAAGGTATCTATATGTAGAGTTTATTCAGTGTATTGTAATATGTACTTATTTAAAATTTTGCTTTAAAACGAATAATAGAAATCTTATCAACATTAATTCCAGGTTTTCACGATGTATCTCTACATAGTAGGGATGTGTTTTCTCGCCTACACATTCTATCACCTTCGGATAGCGAAGAGGGACAAAGATGGTAATTAATTTTTATTTCCTTTGTTTATACCATCCTAGGGTTGTCTGAAAGAGATCGATTGTAGTGATAAGGTCCCCAATAGCTTTTTTTATTTCATTTTATTCCAAATAAGTTAAAGTTTATTTTAAATTAAGTGCATTAACGAATTAAACTATCTATCTTATTTATGAAATAAATAGAATGACCAACCAAGCGAGAAGTTTCTCGTAGTAGGTATTAGCTAAATGTCACCGTCGGAGTCGCGTCGTTACTAAAAACGAGAAGTTAAAATTCATTGTAAATGCTAAATACCCTTGCACAATGGTAATCACTCGGAAACGATATAAACATAAACTGAGGAATCACTCACTTTCTTCAGTGGGATTGTAGTAATATTGAAAGCATTACACAGGATTTAACTGCGATCTAAATTATTATTTAGTTAACTCGACGTTTTGACAGCGTTACAACCGCCGTGGTACGTGGTCACGAGAAAAAGTCCTGTCTGTGTAGGTAATGTTTTCAGTATGGCTCAAACCGCGAAAGTATAAAAACTACATGTAAGTAGTACATAATATCAGTTCCTACCGTATTCCAAATGTTTGCTCAAAGCTTACGGTAATCAGAAACCTTTAAAATTGTTGAGTCCAGTCAATTTTGGTTTAGACATTTTTATCCTGGAATCAGGGAAAGCATTATAATCATTTTTGCTCCCATTGAGGATCCTTGGGAGTCACGGTCAAGTCAAGGTCATAACTCACTACTTTTTAATTAATTCACGGGTAACTTGTAAGTATTGTTCAGTCCAACTGTCTCAAACGAGCAGTGGTGATAAGCAGACTGGACAGGCCACATCACAAGTGAGTAACCCGGGAATTATAATCCGCAAATTTGATTAATCAATAATTTGCTACCTACCTGTATAAAACTATGGTAACCTATAGCTAGAACGTGTGACTTCTGCGTCATTTGGTAACGTACGTGGACAACTTAGCGGATTACGGTCTTGACACTCTCCTTCTAATATAATGTCCCGGATTCCAGTAGTACTAGAATATAATAGAATGGGCTGTTTATGCTCATACTTTACCTACTTTTTGTATGATTTCAGAAAACATAAAAAGCACCATATATGGTAGCTTCTATCTACACATAGGAGTCGCAGGGTTTGGAGTTGGTTCGATCATATATTCTTGCCTACAATTCGGAGGGTACTTCGATCTGTCTGGTGATTGCCAACTCGCCATCGTGGCCATCAAACCGGCGCTTCGAATAGTTTTCATGGTTGTTCAAACTGTCTTCATATTCTCATACACGGATGTAAGTTTCTTTATTCTTCACATAATTTGTCGTGTCTCATACAGATAAGATTCCAAATAAGAGTTTTTTTAATGGTACCTCTAGATATAGAGAGACGGGACGAGTACCTAGGACATGTGCACACAAAATCAGGAATTTAATCAACCTCAAAGAGAACTAATTTTACATTGCATTTTCAGCATCTCTGCCTCGTGTACCTACATCTATATAATATCTAAACTAGGTATTTTTGTTTAAAGTGAAAAGTAAAGAAATCGCAAACGAACGGACTCAAATTGATAATGAACTTGAATCACTGAGGAAAACGATCAAAATAGATTCTTATCCTTATTTGCTTTACATTGGCTCGTTCAAATATTTTAATACTGCACTTAAAATTTGCTTTAAAAATTCTACATTCCTTTCACACAAAGATTCATGTTTATACAACATGATAAAGCAGTCACGAAACTGTATTAACTCAACAAGTATATATAAAGTGTGCTAACAAAAAATCATTCTGACTAACACTTCCGAATTGTGAGATGTTTTAATAAAACGATAAATAAGTTTGGTTTGATATACTGATAATCAGTTTCGAATTTGATGAGATATGCATGGCATATTCAAAGCTCAGGAGATGGGGTTGCATTTCTTGTTAAAATGTTTTGTTTTAGATAAGAATTAGATCATCAAGCTAACATGTGCCTGGCTATAGAACATGGAAATCACGATATAGGTACGCAATGCAGGAGACAGTGGATGAAGAAGTAAAGATGAGGGTTGGGCTGAGCAGTGAGTCACGAGTGATGCTCGTGACTAACATAGGACTGTGATATATATAGGTACTGATGGTTATGATGAAGTCTAGGTACTCGTATAACTCGGCAAAAAATAAAATAAAACAATTAAATACGCACATCACAACAGCAGCCCATGGCATAACAATAATTTCAATTTTCTGAATGATGGAGGAGATATTAATAATACTTATTGATAATTATATAACTGTATCACAGTAAAAATAAATTAAAATTTATCAACTTTTTCTACATTTTACAGATCTTGCACCCGATGCGTGGAGTGGTCATAGACAGATTTGGCCTCATGCACCTAATTGCAACAAATGTTTGCGAATGGCTGAATGTGGTGGTCCAAGAGACAAGAGACGACATAATGGCTGTAGCATATGCCCGGCCAAACTTATTGAGATACGCCAACATCAGCGGCCATGCAAAAATAGACATTATGGATCAAATAGACAACATTACAATTGAAGAAATAGCGAAGCCGCAAATGATAAAGAACATCACCGGAGACGTATTTTTAAACGTGACTCTGAATTCGTTCAATTTAACGCTGCTAGATGATGTTTGGACGTGTAATGTATCCGACATGATTACTCCTTTAATTAGGAGTGTAAACCCGTATTTGCGGCCCTGCGGTGTGGAATACAGCCTTTTGTGTTCGATCATTATTGCTGTGATCTGGAATGACATCTGTACCGTACCCGGTTCGGTAAGTTTTATGTCAATTTTATTAGCTACGATTTTCTTAAGGGCAATCGTACGTAGTAGTAAAATAATAAAACAAAACGTGGCCATCTAGTTAACAATGGATAGGGAGGTAGGTCAGACGACTACTTGTAGACTGGGGGCGATATTATAGAGGGTTCAATAATGTTTTGTTCCGTGAGAGTCAGTCATTGGTAGGGAAAATTTAAAAACAGCGTCAGAAACATTGAGGTCAAATATCTTTGATCAGAAAAGAATCCGGAATTACTAATTTACGAACAGGTGTGTGTACCTACGTTCGTGACCGTAAGTTATATAATTAAATTTATGGAAAGAAACATAGGTATTATAGGTATCCACTTCTATTTTTCATGATTTTGATTCCTAAAAAGTTGAAAACTAAAAAAATTTAACTAAAATAAGTAAATAGGTATAATTTTTGGATAGACGAGTTTACTTACACTCTAAAAATTGAGTAAATCGGTGCGTATCTGGTAAATATTGAACGAAATTGAAATAAAAATGTATTTCTAAGTTGTTTTCAGAACCTGTTCCTTATTAAAGTCTGTTAAAAGTTATTTATCCCACATTAATTGCATAGAGAATATTATCAAGGGGATCCAGCTTTGGCTCCAGGGGGGGGTCACGGGGGTCACAGTCGTGGTCATGTCACAAAACTGTGCGATAAATACATGCATCCTTTTTAAATCAGTGGTCCACCTAGGTACTGTACCCAGTCAGAGGGGGGGGAGGGCTGACCCCCATGAGCCCCCACCTGGATTCGCACCCGAATGTTATATGTACGTAGAGAACTTAAAAGCGTCTAAACTTCAAAAACAGGGTTGTGAATTATACATATTCAAACACATTAAAACCACGAACCATGTATTTTTCTTAATTAGGGTTCCGTAAAACGTAAAAACGGAACCCTTATAGATTCGTCATGTCTGTCTGTCTGTCTGTCTGTCTGTCTGTCTGTCTGTCTGTCCGTCCGTATGTCACAGCCACTTTTTGCCGAAACTATGAGAACTACACTGTTGAAACTAGGTAGGTATATGTATTCTGTGAACCGCATTAAGATTTGAACAAAAAAAATTAAAAAAAAGAAAAATTAGGGTTGCCCCCCATACTGAGAACTGAAACTCAAAAAAATTTTTTTCATAATACCTACACATGTGGGGTGTCTATCGATAGGTCTTCAAAAATGATATTGAGGTTTCTAAAATTATTTTCGTCTACACTGAATAATTTGCGCAAGAAACACTTCCAAAGTGGTAAAATGTGTGTCCCCCCCCCTCTAACTTCTAAAGTAAGAGAATGAAAAATCTAAAAAAAATATATGATGTACATAATCATGTAAACTACCAACGAAAATTAGTTTGAACTCGATCTGATCAGTAGTTTTTTTTTAGTACGTCATAAATACACTATTATTGAAACTTCGATCAAAGTTACAAGGAACTACAAGAACTATGTGTACTATGTATATTATGTTACTTGCTGCAACGGAACCCTTCATGGGCGAGTCCAACTCGCACTTGACCACTTTATTTTTAATATCGGAGCAACGGAGCGTTGTTGGATGTGCGTGTTAGACGCTTTTTGGGTAGTGAAATGTTTCTATATCTTTCTGGATGCCCATGCTCATGGCCACGTCCTCCGGTTACACCCGTGTAGTTTTCAAAGTAAGCTATCAAATCTGAGTTAAAACTTTCATTTCTATCGGCCATGCTTACGACTGCCATTTTTTTTATATCTCTATATGTTTGAAAAAACAAGTTTAAAATAGGGCTGAACAAGTTACGTATGTATGCTCAACAGAAGCCGCAAAAGCAAGTTGTGACCAAAGAAACAGCAAAGCATTGCTGCGAGCGAAACGTAAAGAATAATAATCATTACTCTGTGGACTGCGGCAGCGCCCATAAGGGCCTGTTCATGGGGGTGGCGGTGCTGGCTGGCACCATCGTCAGCCTCATGCTGTTTAACGGACTATTCCAGCAGGAGAAACACATGGAGCTCGCTTTACTACAGGTAAACTCTTCTTACGGTAATAAAAAACTTATAGCTCATCATTATTATAACCTGAACTCACAAAAAATGAGCTGCCCAACACTTCGAGGCAAAAGTGTTAAATTTTTTGTAGTACCTATACCTACCAGATAGTATTGAAAGTGAAGGTAGTAAGAAATAAGCCTGATGGTCAGCAACGTGCATAACAGCAAAATAACTCGCAGCTACATTAACGTAGTCCAAATCACATGCTCCTCCAGGCAGACTCTGCAACAACTCTTACCACCAGAAGTGGTTGACAATACCAAAAATATTAAATATAGTTTGAAAAGATCAAAGCTACGATAAAGTCATAATTAGAATTTGTCTTCCAGATCAATATTTGGGAAACAATCCTTTTCGTCCTAATGACGATAGGATCAGGCGCGTGCATCCAGCGAATGCGCACTCTGCCCCTGCGAAGGGCAGTCTCCGGTCTGCCGTTGGAACACGCTCTGCTACTGGTCACTCAGTGCGGCGTCTATCTATACTACCTGTTCCAAATCATCGGAGCAGGGTTTCTGATGGACCGGTTTCCGAAGGGCGCGCAAGCTACTAGGTAAGAAAGTTTTTTTTTCAAATTTCTATTCGTAGTTTAGCAGAATAGTTGATGCTCTGCCCATTGCTAGTACGTACTCCTCTGATTAAAAGTTTTGTTCTCTACATTTAATAAATTTTAGATGATTTCCACCTGTCCTAATGTATCTCCAATGAACGCTGAGTCTGCTAGACTAATTAATCGGCATGTGTCCTAGCGTTCTCGACTATAAGACAATCATGAACTGTGATATCCCTGTCAGCATAAGTGGCCCACTAAATGTTCCCACAACTGGGACTCGGGACCTTCTCTCACAAGGCCATTATCTATTGCGCTGGCGCTGTGCGGGTTGGTGAATTACGCTTGACCTCGGAAGATTCTAGGAACACGTCAGTTTCCTCACTAGTGCGAAATCCCAGTTAGAGTCCCACAATATTATACCATTCTCGTAGGCATGCACTGCCTATGTATGAACTATATATCTTGTATGAACAAATTTTAGTCTACTTCTAGAACAATTCATAACGCGTCTTGGTACTGTAGAAATCTTGATTACGCCGGCTCATAATCCCGGTGGATAATATAGGCCAGTGCAGTCCCTAGCGTTAATTACCACTGCAGGCGTTACAGCTTGCTGTCCGCTGGCTTTGCTCTAGTTTCCAAATTTCACCAAATTTCACGAGGTATTTTCCGCTGCCCACACCAGTTGCAAAATAGGACCACAGTGCCCAGTTAAACTGAAAATATTACGTGTAAATATTACTGCGTTCTGAATAGAAGGGTTATATTTCCAAAGAAATTGTAGCGCAAAGAGAGAAAATTTCGTATATCTTTGGGTAATTGCATTCCTGTGTTTGACAGTGATTTGAACATATTATGTTCAAATATTTGAGCGACTCTTGCTGTTATGGGCAGACATAAATAAATAATAATAAATAAATAATATTGGTGGACAATTCACACAACACTCATAGTCGTGAAGTCGCATGTACGAATCCCGCTTGCACATCTGTGTATTTTTTAAGGTTTTCGGTTGTTTTATAAAAGACATCTTTCGAGGACTTGAGGTGTAGAAATTTATTTTGGACAATCAATTCTCATCAGCGGTGTGCTGGTTCGGTTTGAATGCCCTATGGAACTTTTGTGTTAGCAGTGTGAATTAGATTGAGTTGCAGGAGGTAAGAAAAGGTTTTTGGAACGAAGTTCCTTATCGCGCGTTATGAAAGGGAGCTAGACGGAAAAAAATCTCACGAAAAAGTTGTAACGTATCGTGCCTATGGCCTTGTGGCGAATACTTTATACTTACCTAATAAGTTTTCATTCACGCGCCACTCTGGCCACTAGTAAATATTTAACTTAGGAATGTTTTGAAGTTTAACGTCAAGGAAAAAGTGATGTGATGTCTACGAGATGTATTAATTTTCATTCATTGATTTGGTGCTCGACAAAATAAATATAATAATTAACAACAGATTGTATTTGCATTGGACCACCGGCGTATACCGTCGTACCTCATCCCCATAAACTGGTGACTCCTACTTGGACATTTGAAAGAGTGAGTCTAAATTGCATGTATATTTTGAATTGTCAAATATCCCGTATTTGAGAAGAATTCCAAATGATATCACGAGTGATAGCTCATTTATAGACGATAGTGGAGGATTAAGACGGTGCATTGAATTTTCCGTGGCCCAAGCTACAAGCGTCAAGCGGTTTCATTTTTTAAGCGATTTGACGCAGAATTTTACATCTGGCGATGGCGAAAAAAAGTGACGAGCGATCATCACCGTCATCGTCTTCAGAATTGTTTCGGGTTGGAATACGAGTTGGACGGACCAGATACGCACCACACTCGAATCCACTGTCCACAACGCAGTCCACACCGCCGCAGATCGTCACCAATGGCGGTCGATTATCAGAGAGAAGGTGCTCAAGAGAGATCACGACCCTCAGTAATTGGGGTATCGACGCAAGGAGGGAGAGGAATACGAGTACCACCATTTTGGCCTGAAGAACCCGAAATATGGTTTGCTCAAGTGGAGGGCCAATTTACGGTGTCTAACATTACTTCCGATTTCACCAAATTTAATTACGTCATTGGTCAACTGGATCATCAATATTCCAAGGAGGTGAAAGACATCATCATTTCACCCCCTTCCACCGACCGATACGAAAAGCTGAAGACTGAACTCATAAAGCGACTGTCAGCTTCTAAGGAGAAAAAGGTGCATCAACTTTTAATGCACGAAGAACTAGGAGACCGTAAGCCCTCGCAGTTTTTGAGACATTTGCAGGGCCTAGCTGGAACCAGCATACCCGAAGACTTTATACGCACAATATGGAGCAGCCGCCTACCTAGCAATGTGCAAACGCTTTTGGCTTCGCAACCTCAAAGTCCTCTGGAAGTTTTGGCAGATTTAGCCGATCGAGTTCAAGATATCGTCACTCCATCACGCGTTGTTTCAGAAACATCATCATCATCAGCACCACCTGGATCTCTGATCGACTCGATGACGAAAGAAATTCACGAGCTTAAGCGCGCCGTAAAGGACTTATCGATGCAGTTGGATAGACAATCAAGATCTCATAGTCGATCACACTCTGGGAATAGACAAAATCGATCCCGTTCGAATTCTGTTTACCAAAAGTTTCCTCTTTGTTGGTACCATGCGATGTTTGGAAAGAAGGCGAATAGATGTCTGAACCCCTGTGACTTCGACAAATCGGAAAACTCCAGGGGCAATCTCTAGTGGCGACGGCGGATTGCCTACATTCTTCTGGTCGCCTATTTGTCACCGACCGCAGTTCGAAAATCCAATTTCTTGTGGATACCGGAAGCGATCTCTGCGTTTTCCCTCGAGCTGCGCTTCGTGAACGTCGGGAAAGCACCAACTACCAGCTAACAGCGGCTAACGGTAGCGCCATTAATACTTTTGGTTACGTCCAACTTAATCTAAATATCGGCCTAAGGCGTAATTTTCCTTGGCAATTCGTGGTTGCAGACGTGACCAAAGCTATTATTGGCGCTGACTTCCTAAGTCATTATAATTTAGTTGTCGATATACGTGGCCGTCGTTTATTAGATAGCACTACTTCTCTTTCTACCGCAGCACTCATTGATAACAATGTTAATACTATTTTATCTGTTAAAATTGCAACTGGAGACACGCGCTATCATGCTATTTTGAACAATTATCCCGAAATCACACGACCAGCTGGCACCACACGAGTAACTACACACAACACTAAACACTATATACGTACCCTACCTGGTCCTCCAGTCACATCTGCTCCTCGTAGATTAGCTCCGGACAAAATGAAGATAGCCCGTGAGGAGTTTCAACAAATGCTGAATGTGGGTACTGCACGTCCTTCGGAGAGCCCATGGTCTTCTGCACTTCATTTAGCTCCGAAAAAAGATAACGGCTGGCGTCCCTGCGGTGACTACCGCAGACTGAACGCAAGGACTATTCCAGACAGGTACCCCATTAGGCACATTCAAGATTTTGCCCACAGCATTTCTGGTTGTAAGGTGTTTTCCACGATCGATTTAGTGAAAGCCTACAATCAGATCCCTGTTTATGAGGAGGATATCGAGAAGACTGCCATCACAACACCATTTGGTTTGTTCGAATTCCCCTATATGACATTTGGTCTGAGGAATGCGGGGCAAACATTCCAAAGGTTTGTAGATGAGTTGACGCGAGGACTGGACTTCGTCTTCCCGTATCTTGACGATTTTTTGGTGTACTCTCACTCGGCCAAAGAGCATGAGGGTCATCTTCGAGAGCTGTTCGAGAGGATGAAACAGTACGGCCTCCTGGTGAACACCTCAAAATGCGTTTTTGGTGCGACAGAGGTAATTTTTTTAGGTTACCATATTTCAGAAGCTGGGACCAAGCCAACAGACGCCAAGGTCCAGGCTATAAACGACTTTCCAGTTCCAAAAACCGTCAAACAGCTTAGGAGATTCTTGGGTATGCTTAATTTTTACCGGCGATTTTTGCCCAATGCCGCCCAAATCCAAGCTCCTCTTAATGCCCTTCTAACCGGTTCTGTCAAAGCTTCACGTCCTGTCGACCTCACTGGAGATGCTTTTATAGCTTTTGAACAGTGCAAATCCAGTCTTAGTCAGGCTGCACTTTTAGCTCACCCAGATTGCGATGCTAAGCTTGCTCTTATTACTGATGCTTCTGACCTAGCCCTAGGTGCAGTTTTACAGCAGTACAAGAACAAGGCATGGCAACCTCTTGCATTTTTCTCTAGAAAGCTGAGTACAGCTCAACAGAAGTACTCGCCTTACGATCGTGAGCTTCTAGCCATCTATGAAGGTATTAAGCACTTCCGTCATATGCTTGAAGCCAGGCACTTTACTGTTTACACTGATCATAAGCCGTTGTGTTTCGCGTTCCACGAGCGTAAAAACAACTGCTCACCACGCCAGTATAGGCATCTAGACCTGATTTCTCAATTCACAACAGACATTCAGCATATATCCGGCAAAGATAATGTTGTCGCCGATACTTTGAGTCGTGTCGATGAACTTCAGGAACCAGTCAATTACGAACTGCTGGCTAAAAGTCAAATTTCAGACCCCGAACTGACACAACTCCTTAACGGAGAGTCATCACTTCGGTTCAAGAAGATTACTTTGGATGAAAATTCTACACCACTGTACTGTGATGTTAGTATGTCCAGGCCTAGGCCTTTCGTGAGTAAACCACTACGAAAGCAAATATTCGACACCTTGCATTCTTTGAGCCACCCTGGCGCTAATGCAACAGCCCAACTAGTAGCCGAAAGGTTCGTCTGGCCTGGTGTACGAAAAGATTGCCGGCAGTGGACACGATCGTGCTTAGCATGTCAGAGAGCAAAGGTAAATCGTCACGTGTCTGCTCCCTTGGGCACGTTCAATTTACCTTCCGCCAGGTTTACTAAAGTTCATATTGACCTCATTGGTCCCCTGCCCATTTCTCATGGTTATCGTTATTGCTTGACGGCTATAGACCGTTTCACACGATGGCCAGAGGTGGTTCCAATAACGGATATCACGGCAGAAACCGTCGGTCAAGCCCTAATATCTGGTTGGATTGCCAGATTTGGCTCACCTTCCGACATTATCACGGATCGTGGACGTCAGTTTGAATCCTCTCTATTTCAGTATTTGTCGAAAATAATTGGATTCAAACATAAACGTACCACAGCCTACCATCCGGCATGTAATGGTCTTGTCGAACGATTTCATCGGCAATTAAAAGCTGCCATCATGTGTCACGCAGACTCCAATTGGATCGAGTCGTTACCTCTAGTCTTACTCGGCATCCGGTCAGCATTTAAGGAGGATATTAAAGCCTCTTCTGCTGAACTGCTTTATGGCGAGCCTTTAAGACTACCCGGGCAATTCTTTCAAACCGTTGAAAGTGGTACTACGGACATTACTGAGTTCACTGCTCGATTGCGCAATTTTGCAGAGAAATTGCAGCCAATTCCAGCATCTTGTCATAACAAAAATAAAATCTTTGTTTATAAGGACTTGGCGACTTCTAGTCACGTCTTTCTAAGAGATGATGCGGTTAGAAGGCCTCTCCAACCTGTATACTCGGGCCCGTTTCAGGTTTTAGAACGGAGTGATAAAGTATTCAAATTACTCATCAAAGGCAAATCAGTCACAGTATCAATAGACCGCATAAAACCAGCCTATCTACTTGTCGACTCACCAACACCTAAAATCATTAACACTGTCCCACCTGTTGTTACACCTGTAGTTCCCGAAGAACGTACTACAACACCTAACCCACCTGTGAGGTCCACTCGTTCTGGTCGGCATATACATTTTCCAGATCATTATCGTCCGTAGTGACGGCCTCTGATGTGGCGAATACTTTATACTTACCTAATAAGTTTTCATTCACGCGCCACTCTGGCCACTAGCAAATATTTAACTTAGGAATATTTTGAAGTTTAACGTCAAGGAAAAAGTGATGTGATGTCTACGAGATGTATTAATTTTCATTCATTGATTTGGTGCTCGACAAAATAAATATAATAATTAACAACAGATTGTATTTGCATTGGACCACCGGCGTATACCGTCGTACCTCATCCCCATAGCCTGATAGAATTAGAATACGATAACAAATTTCACCCATGTCAACAATGACCGATTGGCGCAATTAGTAAGTAAGGGGTCACCTATGAAGATAGGTGCCCCCGGTTCGAATCCCGGTAGTTGCAGCTATACTGTTTTTGTTATTTTTTTCTCTCAGCACTCTTTTTTTTTTGTTCTTTTTTTCCTGAGAATAATAGTTTATATAAAGGATCCCTCTTATCAACGCATTTAATTTAAATCTAATTATTTTCTAACAAACAAAAACGAAAAAAAAATCTATTGGCGATTTATCACTACAAACTGACTCTTGCGCTTAAAAATAGATGGCGTTGCACAACTAACCCTATGAGTACTTGGTTAGAGGCTAGACCAACACTAATTTACGACCACTGCCCGAATCGACTTGCACATCAAAGTTCCTATAATTACCAATAGGTGGCGCAGAACTCAAAATTAAATTTAGCTGTGAATTGTATCCTACTCTAGTGTCATAGAAAATCTGGAGAGGTCACTACCGGTACGATAATTTTGTTCTTTTTTTCCTGAGAATTTATACAAAGTAATCATTCACAACCGCAAAATAAACCCGAAATACAGTTATTTGACGATTTTCTTTCACTTTTGTCATATTCTCTTCCATGTACAATGGGTTTCATCCTACTATATTCAGCTGCAGGCATCAGTCACGAAACTGTTCCATTCATCCCGGATTACACTTTACGTCGTAGTTCAGACGTAGTTCGTTACGTTGCGTGTAATGAACTGATAGTGTGATTGGTTCGAAAGACCTAGCTACCTAGAGTACTAAATTCAGACTGACTAGGTATAGCTTCTCTGATTCTTACTAATGCTAATACACTACACTAAAATCAGTAGCGACTAAATTCAGTCGACCTTTAGACAAGTGTTGTATGCTATCAATATTGTACTTTGTCTATGAAAGGAAAACATTAAAAAATAAACGTCATGATTTATTGTCTATTAATTGGTACGAGGATTTTAAGGTTATTGTTGTTGTTTTCCTCGAATCACAATATTTTAAATAGTATACTTTGTTTTAGCCTTTGGTTTTGTTTTATCTTGTATCATGCCTGAAATAGTAAAATATCGTGAGAGAAATAAATTACAAAATACAATGGTACAAAACTTAACTGCAGAGATATCATTATTACAATTCTTTCACTAATCGACAAGAACTTCGTTCCATCCGGGTGTCCCTTGACACCTCTCAACTTTTTTTTTGTTATACATATAAACTCTACGGATCCCTGGGTCTATGTCAATAAAAGGTTAGAAAAGGTTAGGGTTTTCTCTCCTTGACACAACCACAGAGTCTGTCAAAGATGTCGAATGTATAAAAAACGAAATCTATGGTCTCCTTCTACTTAGTCCGTGACAACCTCAGAAGAAGGTGACAACAGCCTATTGCGTGACAACAAGGTGACAACCACCCAAAGAGAATGTAAATACAACCACCCACTTGAACATTCGCACTTGACCAGCGTAGTGGATTATTATGGCTTTCATCTCCTCGTGACAAAAGGCCCAAGTTCCAGCAGTCGGAACATAAAGTGGGTTACTAATGAAAATGCAAGACTAATTTATTATTTTAAATATTTTTCCAGGATAATTTCGCCCCTGTGCGCCCTGGTCCAGAGTTCTTGTCAGACACTCCTGGTGCTGGACGCGTGGTCTAGGCGCTGCCGGGGCAATGGACGTCAGCGGCCGGGCCGGCAGCTCGTCACCTTCCTCCTCGTTGGCAACTTCGCGCTTTGGCTGCTCAATCGGGTCAAGAACGCCCGAGCGGAATTTCATCCTCTTCAGGTTGTTTAATCATAATGAAATAGTTAAATATAGTAACTTCGTTAATCCGCTACAAAAAAAGTTAGCTTCGTTAAACGTTAAAGCGTTACATTTCGGAAGAATTAACGCAAGTTAACGTTAATCGTTAATCCATTAATATGTGATGAAAAAATAATCAAGAAATTAAAATCTACCCAGTTAGCAAATTGTGCGGTGACTTTTAAGTAAAAAGGCTCACTCGGATGTCACATAATGTATACGGAGATTGAAAGAAGGGGTATTCAAAATGTTAAGGTGCATACATACATTTTTAAACATTGCGTTACGTAATTTTTGAACTCCCCCTAAGGTGCATATTTCTCTTCATTAACATGTTGAAGTTCTCGTCTCCTGGTAGCTGCTATCCCGAACGATTCCCCGACGATCAGTTGTCCACCCTGTTGTATTCTTCTTTTAACGGGATTAGCAACCGCTACTTGTGCTATCATAACTATTATTGTCAGAATGAATTCTCCTTTTTGTGTTGCTCACAGTTGGAGCTCGACCTTAACAATATTTTTAAACTGTAGGTACGGAATATTACTCATATAGGGTTAATTAACGAAGTTAACATTTTGATTAACGGATTAACTTTTAATTTAACTTTTTAAAATGTTAACGGATACGTTAACTCCCGTTAAATATGCAGAAGCCCGTTTATATATAACACCCAATTAATATTTCAAATTGCCTAAAATACATGTTTTATACTTTTTTGAAAAATCCTGGCAATGTTAAGGCCCCGGCTAAATCATAGTATATTATATTATCAGCTTATTATTTTTATTTTTAGACATTAAACTATAACATTTAAAAATTGTATACCGCCTCAAACTAAAATATTTATTGAATCCAAAAATAAAATTAAAATTTTAATAAATCAGTACAGTTTTCAGTTTGCCTCAGATACCTCCCCAAAATTTGCTACCTGGGTAGCGATTCTGAAACCATTCGGTTGCATCCGACACGGAATCTTATCTCTCGGTCTTTGTCTTATCTGTTTAGCATGACAAAGACCGAGAGATGAGATTCCGTGTCGGATGCAACCGAATGGTTTCAGAATCGCTACCCTGGTCTCGGAATATATTATGTACAGTAATTAACTTACTAACCGAACCAAATTTGAACCGAAAGGCAAAAATTATTCAGATTTTCTCCGGATCCGGACTGGATCGACGGGAATCCGACCGGATCCAGCTGGAATGAAAATGATTTGTATGTTTGTTTGTTTGTTTGAACGCAAGGATCTCTGGAACTACTGGTCCGAATTGAACGATTCTTTCTTTGTAGGATAGTCCATTTATCGAGGAAGGCTATAGGCTATTTAACATGACGCTACTATCAACAGGAGCCGAGCAGGAATAAAAAATGTAACAAAAACGGGGGAAAATATTGCTTTTTGAGAGCTTTCGTTGCGTGACAGCATATGTCAAATTTTAAAGGTTGCGTCATTAGAACCTAAAGTAACCGAATTTGTTCAAAATTTGAATTGGTACGATCTATTTTCGATAGATGGCATAGCAACGCGCGCGCGTTCAGCTAGTAACACAATAGAGCCGTGCCCTGTAGTTTTACCCGCACAGTTCCCGTTCCTGTTATAAATATAAACGTGATAAAAGTAGCTTATGTGTTATTCCAGGCTGTAGGACTGTACTATATCTCTATATAAATGTACCTATATGCTATATGTGTTCCAAATATCAGTCGGAAGACATTCCGACGTTCCGACGTAGTTAGAAGAACAAAGAGATAAATAATTTAATATCTCTAGTGTGGTATTATGGGTGGGTGTGTTGCTTACCATCAGATACATGACCTGCTCGGCCCGTCACTCTAAAATATGAAAATAAACAAAATAACAAAAAATGTTAGAATTAGCTAGGTACTTTTGAAATACTTAAAATAATCACGTTCTCACGTTTTACAGATGGAGTTCTACGGCGTTTGGGCGTGGACGTTGATAACACACGTGTCTGTTCCTCTACTCGTCTGCTACAGGTTCCAAGCCACGGTGTGCTTCTACGAAATATGGAAAAATTCTTACAAAAGAAACAAAAACGGAAGCGCCACTGAATTAACTGAATTTGAATTAAAGAATCATCACACAGCTTACTTTTGCGTCTCATTTCTAAATGTCTTCAATAGGTCTCCGCAAAAACGTGGAATATGTAGACTCGGGGCCTTCTCTTCCAAGGAAATAGTCAAGGCCATAATTTACGCTGACCTAGTGCGGGTTGGCAAATTACGCTTATCCTCAAAGTATGTATTTGTAACTAACTTCCTACTCCTCTAACTTCCAAATGGGAGGAGGTTGTCAATTCGGGTGTAGGTTGTTTTTTTTTTGTATGTAGGTATGTTACGCAATAGCGCCGCCAAACTGTGGATCGATTTTGTTGGGTATTTTTGTGTTCGGTAGATCATAGGTTTTTTTTTTTATTGATATAAATGACCTCCACGGACTCCAAGGTCCATGCCTATCATAGGTTAGAGGTAGAGATAGGTGATCATAGGTTAGAGGTAGGGATGTTATGGATATCATATTTCGGATCTGGATACGGATATAGGAATAAAATTATATCGGTTTCGGATACGGTTGTGAATATGTAATTATTCCGGATTATCCGGTAGTTTCGGATAGTTTCGGTTACGGATATGTAATAATTTAGTTTATTTAAAGATCTTATCTAGTCCAGGTTATTATTTTGTATTATAATCAGTCATATTGGTAAGTAGTTATTGTAACCTTATTTAATTTTAAGTTTTTTGTATTAATGAAAATAAAAATTAATTTGACTTATTCGATCCGAAACTTCTGAAACGGTTACGGATATATCTTTATTTCGGATATCCGGATATCGGTTACGGTTACGGAGCTCCATTACATCCCTGTTCAGAGGTAGTCCCATTTAAATTTAATCGAAATCAGTGTAGCAGTTTTATAAATATGAACCAATAACTAAATTTTGCTTTCACAAATTTAGACGATATAGTGATAGATTATTGAGTACATTGACATAGCAGACCTCCGTAATATTAGTAATATGGCACAAGATTGTGCCATACGTACTACGTAACTAGCGTTGACACCTTGTACGCTATCACATTTTTCAGACACGATGTAGGACCAGTACGGCGCCTAACTCTGATGAGGTGATGAGCGTCTTAACAGTGAAAATATGCATCAAAAGAATGGGAAGTTAGAACACTGGTTCCAGCGGACATAAATGAAATTACATTTTATTTCTTACGTGTATGCACTGGCGCCTGGTTCATTTGAATGCAAGCTAGTTGGTAAATAGTAAATACGTAACTATATAGTACCAAGGATGGTAGCATGTAGGTACACATGCCCTACCCCCTGACATACCGTCTGAAAAGTGCTCGCAATATAACTCTGCGCGCGACTGGTGGCGTACTTAATGTTGCCAGGTCAAGCTATTAGGTTTCCTTCCCGTTCATTGAAAACTTACAACTTCATAAAACAGGTACGGGAAGGCATTTTTCAGGGAAGCAATATAAATAACTACACATATAAGTTACACGACAACTGAGACTCAAGAACTAATCTCTCGAAGTAATGAACGCCGTTGCAGTGCTGGTTTGGTTCAGTATGACCAAGTAGATGATGTCATTGGTAATTGGTACAGGCTGTCTGAGTCTTTTACCACCAGGAGAACTTTATTATAGTTTATTACATTATAAAAAATTGTCATTTTCAACCTACACCAACAACGAAATAACAAGAAGAAGAATTTAATTTAAACATGTAAATCTTTTATTGTGACCATAAAAAACACTATTTGAAAATTTGGCCCATGAATGCTCTTTTAATGGGTCAGTGGCTTCCATAGGATCATCTTCTTTTTTCAATAGGGTTAAAATCACGATGGATCACGGCGGTAACCGCAAAACTTCCTGTCCATGTTCCTTTAACAGTTATTCTACTTGGTATTGTGGGTCTTCTTTGTGTCTCTTTATTCGAGTAACTGCGGTTTTGTCCAACAATCGTCGAAATCTATTTCATTTTTCTTAAGCCACTTTTGGCGTTCTGCTTTTACATTGCCCATTGTAGTCGCTTTATTTATCTGAGTGCAGTGGTATAATTAAGTAAAATTTCTTTTGGCGCACCGCCCACAGATTTTCCCTTAGGTGGTAAATGAAGCTGACGCTGTTAGGTGACAGGGTCGATCGGGTGAACGTGGAACCGCCGAGTGTACCCGAGCGAAAAAGATGCAATCAGCTGATCTTCACTGCTGTGCCACTGTGTTTCCTATTTTTATTTGTATGTTATGAAAAAAAAAATTATAACTAGTTTCTCACATTCGGTCTTAAGCACTCACATTTTCTCCCACGGGTATTGATATTGCCGACAAAACAATCAAACCTTAAAAATTAAGCCTCAGCTTAAAAATATGCCGATAATAGGTGGAGATTTTTTTGCTATGGTATCCCGACATATTAGCTGTCAAATAGATATGCTTTTGGAAAACTGCACTTTTGGCCCGTTATTGTCTCGTTTTTCTTTACAACCAAGATTGATTTTCAAGAACCAGCCACGGCCAGCACTTTTCATCACTTTCGGCATAATCAAATCAATAAATTACTTTAGAAATGAATAAAAACACCAAATATAAACAAACTCTTGTCACCTGACGTAAACAAGAAGATGACGGTGCGGCGCGTCAATTAGTTCCATATTTTGCTACGCGCAGAGTTAAATTGCGTGCACTTCTCTCGCACTCATAGTTTGTGGCAACGATTTCTTACCACTGGTAGCACCAGCTCAATTTTACTAGCAAAATCGGCTGAAGGACTAGTATCCATGGTTTTAAAAAAAAATCTACCATCAAAATATATTTGATGTCTATGCCAAAAATGGCATATTGATTTTCTTCTTTCTAATTATCAAGTCAATGTCAATGTCAAAATCAGAGTCTGCGCCAAGCCAAGCATTTTCTTTGTCAAAATAAATTTTGTGCAAATTCTATTTTTTCCATATAAATTTCATTAGATTTCGTTAAATAAAATAAATTCTTACTAAACATGGCTTCTGTAATGGATGTCGATGAAGAAGAGGTCGAAATGGCCTCTTCTAGCAGTGGAAAAGGAGACAAAAAAAGATTCGAAGTGAAGAAGGTAAAGCAATGGTTTACGCACAATCATCTTTGTTTTGTCATCATTTTATTGTTCAGTAACACTAATAGTATATTTTATTTTCAGTGGAATGCAGTCGCTTTGTGGGCTTGGGGTATGTTATAAATCTAATTCCTACAAAGTACCTAAATAATTATAAAAGAACCTAACCATAAAGTGCACACTGCGCAAATAATTTCATTTACGTACCCTATTGTATCTGAAATATGATTAACTATTTGGCTACTGCTATAACACTTATGTTTGTACTTTCAGATATTGTGGTAGACAACTGTGCTATCTGCCGAAATCACATTATGGACCTCTGTATAGAATGTCAAGCAAACCAGGCATCTGCTACAAGTGAAGAGTGCACAGTAGCTTGGGGTGTTTGCAATGTAAGACTTCATTTGTATATAATTTAGAATTGTAAATTGTTTGTAAATAATAAATGAATGTCTGTGATATGGAAGTAAGTGATGTAGGTAACAAATGTCAGCAGTTTCACGGGCAAATTAGTGTGGATTGTGATATCTTAATTTATTATGTGTGTAATATTCTTCTAAGGCACACAAATTCAATTTCTGTTTTATGTACAAATAGAATTAGAATAAATCTAATTAGTCATTCTCACTAATAAGTATTGATGTCATGTTGTGGAAAGTAATTCATTGTTAGGCTTTTGTTCCTCCCTTCCCTTTTCCTTATTAAGGAAACAAAACCTCAGGTTCAAAGGCAAATTTAAGATCAAGATCATTCTTACATTTACCCAATTTATAAAATCATTTAAAATAGATTTGAAAGGCAGTAAAGGCTATTTATTTAATGCAAGATGTTACAGGTTCCTTTTCTTAAAAAAAACAGCCATAAATACACTTAATTTATTTTAAAAACAAAATATCTTTATAGCTAGTATCAAGTTCAAAGTTCATTTTGTGAATTTTCATTTCAGCATGCATTCCACTTCCACTGCATCTCACGTTGGCTGAAGACAAGACAGGTCTGTCCATTGGACAACAGAGAGTGGGAGTTCCAGAAGTAAGTATTATTTATTGTGATTATTTGAAATTTTAAGACTAGTCCATTTATTATCCTATTAATCAGAGGTAAAGAAAAGTACTACTTAGTTTATCATACTATTGCAATAGAAAGGAGATCCAACTAGTATAATTAGAATATTGAAACTTATCAACTGTCATATGCGGTGTGCACTGAGTAATTGACGTTCTTTTGAGGTTGAGAATTGAGGTTTCACCATTGCACAGTATGCAATGGTGAAACCTAATCCCAATGCACCTAAAGAAACAAGAAATAATATTCATTGTAGTTAGTTAGACAGGGCTTTTTCCGCACTTAGCCTTTGACAAAAATAATCATTGTAAAAAAAGTTGGGAGAAATCATAACAGTGGTCTAATCCCAAAGAGATTGTAGTCTTCACTACTGAAAAGCTAAAACATACCTGACTGACTGTGTTCCTATGGTTGGTTAAGTTGTTCTAGCATGATGAATATATTATAAATATTTATAGTACTAGTAAGATGTTATGAGTATATATGTTAACGGAAATGTATGTAATCCGTCATTGTATACAATTCCTAGGAAATGTATGTAATTCCTAAAATCACACGGAAATGTGTGAAATAAACTATATTATACACATTTCCTAGGAAATCTATACATTTCCTAAATAGCAATCGGAAATGTAAAACATGTAAGATATTGGTGGGTATGCGGGGACAGCGGGACGAGGGGAGGGTATTGCTTTAGGTTAGGAAAGGTTTTTTTTTGTTTTTTAAATAAAACTTGACGAGACGAGCAGGACATGTGCGTGATGGTAAGCAACAGGTTAGGTTAGGTTTTTTTAAAAAATAAAGAATGACGTTAAAACTGTCCGGCTGTTGAGGTAACATCTTTTTATAGGTCCCCAAGTAACATATATAAAATTTAGCTTTTATACTATAACAAAAGTATAATGATAATTTATTAAAGTTTAGGGGTGTCTGGCAGGGGGTAGCAACTGTCATAAGTGTCTGGCAATGGATGATGAGATTTCTAAAGTTATCTTTAACAAAATATAAAAAATTTAGCTTTATACATTAACAAATGTAAGGTACTATTTTATACACCTTTACTACCGGTTACCTGCCCAAGTAACCACAACCCAAACTATATAGTCCCTGGTCGTTCTTACCTGTATAGGGGACATGCACAGGTGAACTTTCAGCCTTTATAAAATAACGAAGGTCTGGCCCTCGTGGGCTCTTAGTCTATTAGTAAAATAGTTGGGTGAAAAAAATTCATTATATATATATATATAACACTAGCGGCCCGCTCCGGCTTCGCTCGAATAATAACCTAGATATCAACTGCAGCGCCATCTGCCGTAGCCTATGTTACTCGGGAATAATGTAGCTTTCCAAAGGTGAAAGAATTTTTGAAATCGGTCCAGTAGTTTCGGAGCCTATTCATTACAAACAAACAAATATTTCCTCTTTATAATATTAGTATAGAAGTATAGATTGACCGAGATGCTAATTAAAATACTGGTAGCATGTGGCGGTTTTACTTGCATAAGTCCCATTCCTATTGTTTTCCTAGGATAAAGAGTAGCGTAAGTGTTATTCCAGACTATAATCTGTGTTTGAAATTTCAACCTAGATCTTTATAGCTGAACAAATGTGATTGACCAACAAACATCCAATCACATTTACAGAAACAGATACAGTAGGATTACAGAAATTTAATTAGAACCACTTCATTTTAATTAATCATCTAGTTCTTGAGTGTTAATATGTCTTTTTGTTATTTTCCAGGTATGGCCACTAGAGACTACTCCGCTTAAACTCTTAGAAGTTTCTCCACCTCAGACTTGGGCTTAAAATGTCGTATATTGTCATAAATGCTGCTAAGTTCTCAATAAACTCAGTCAAAGTACTAAATTTTTCGTTATTACTTTCGGGAATATTTGTAATTTCAACTTAGTAAAAAATTGTAAAATGACAAAAACCCAAAAAAAATAGTAAAACATTCTACCAGCTAAATATTATATGTTTATTTTTTGCTTAGTGTTTCATAATTGTTTGTGTTGATTAGTCTTGAGTAAAATCCTGAGTGTTGTTAGGACAACTGTTTAAATGTAGTGGAGAGAATTATCTCATAATGAAGTAATGTGTAAAAAATTGTGTTTTTTTATCAATCTGCTCAAAAAGGGTTATAATGTTTTTCGGTAGTATGTGTGTACTTTAAAAAGTATTATGACCTAGATAGCTGAACCGATTTTTATGACAGTGTTGCTACTAGATTACTTAGCAAGAATATAGATAGAAAACACGTCTAGGCTGTGGAATGCATTGCCAAAGTGTGAGTCCCGATGGTTATTATCTTTGTGCCTTCAGATCGAGAGTGAATCGGTTTCTTCTAGGTAAACACGCTCCATCGTAGACCGCATCGGCGCTTAACATTAGGCGAGATGGCGGTACAGTGTAAACCTATAAAAGTTGAAATAATAAACTAAGGTTTCCAGAGAAATGACAGGGCAAAGAGATACATTATATGTAACAAGGCTTATTTGGCTTTTGGATGACGTCAAGGGGCGTGGGTGTCGATATTTGGAACTACTATAATTGCATGAAAATAAATATAAATTAATGCTATAAAAAATACAATTCTTCAAATCTTTTTGCTATAATTATGTCCTCCGTGAATTTTGACGCGAGGTTGAAAATGATAAAAGTCCTCATCATCTTCACATAGAGAATCATCCTCGTCGCTGCTTTCTTCACTCCTGGAGCAAAATTGAATTATAAAAGGTTCATCCAAATACTTACCCGTCTTTTCTTCTATATTCTTCTTCCAGTTTTTTTGAGCTTCAGCTCACTAAAAATCTGTGTGTGGTGCTCCAAAAGAAGTTTTCACTTCAAACACAATTTTATATATCGTTTTTCCTTATGAGGGGAAATTGGGCGATTTTTGCTTAAAATTTTGGGGAATTTGGAAATAAATAAATAGTGGTGGACAATTCACACACAACACCATTTGACCCTAAACTAAGCAAAGCTTGTAATATGGCGGCCAAATAGCTGACATAATATTTATATAGTTGTAAATACATACTTATTAAATATAGAAACACCCAGACACAGTGCAAACATTTGAATTCAGCACACAAATATTTGCACTGGGTGGGAATCGAACCCACGACCCTCGGCTACGCAGGCAGAGTTACAACCCGCTAATGGGCTGTCCATTAATCACGTGAGGTTCAAAAGGGGGAGGGGTTCCGCAAAAATCACGAAATATCACAAAGGGGGAGGGGGGTATAGTAAAATATCACGTCTATTTATTTTTTCGTCGCACGCGGGATTTTAAAATCGAAAATCGACGTGTAGTGTAACCTTGACTCCCCGTTAGGGTGACGAACGAAGTCCTCGCGCGCCTAGAATAGGATTAGATTTTACTTTATACCGGTATTTAAAAAAAATATTATAATAAAATTAAGATTCTTTGTAGGTACTAAAAATAAACGTGATTTTGGTGGGGGAGGGGGGGTTAGTTTTAAACCTCACCACGTATCACCAAGGGGGAGGGAGGGGTTAAAAAATATATAAAAAAAACATCACGCATGAAAATTTGCGAGAAATCACGCGTCAGGCGAGTCAGCTGCACTGGCGTTGAGTGAGTGAATGTCACTACTCCGCGTACGGCTAAGTGATCTGACAGAAACGTATTTATGGAATTTGCGGAAATAAATTCTCGCGCTACATTTGTAAAAATAAGGTCAATCGCTGTTTGTGACTTTTCTGTAATACGAGTAGGGAAGTCCACAATCGAACTCACATCAAGGGAGTTGAGTAAGTCGAACAGATTTTTAAAGTCAGAGCTAGTGTTGTCTAAGATATTTATGTTCATATCACCGAGAATCAAAAATGTTTTTTCGGTTTCACTGACCTTATCGAGCAAACGTTCCAAGTTGGTTCCAAGTCACGAAACCTCTGACATGGGCCCGTGCGATAAATGCAAATGATGGTAATGTCAAAGTCTATAACGTCAATCGCGGAGATTTCGCAAAATCATTCTTCTGACAACGCTGATAACTCAAGGTTGATACACTTTAGTGCTTCATTTACAAAGATGCAAGATCCGCTATGGATAACATTATTTCTACAAAAACTAGACACTAACTTGTAGTCTTTTAAATGTACCTATACATTTTAGATTCGGGGCGGTAAGCCAGTGTTCTGTTAATGCAAGAATATCGCACTTTAGATCAGTCTCTAGGAGAACTTCTAGTCGCTGAGTTTTATCATTAAGCGAGTTAATGTTTTGATGGGATATTGTCAATCGGCGGGGGCGGTGCTGCGTACGCCGCTTCTCGCCCGCGGTCGCGGTCGTTCCGGTGTTGCTCGTGTCGGAGGACGGGCGCGCCGCCCGCCGGTCACCGCGTCGAAACCAAGGACTGACTTCGACTCTACTAGGCCAATTATCAGCGTTCATGAAAAACCGGTTTCATCCCCGTAGTTTCCAAAGTAAGCTATCAAAATCTGAGTTATAAATTTTCACTTCCATTGGCAGTTCCTAAGACTGTCAATATTTTTTTTCATATGAAAGCCACATTACATATACGAATAGGTACATTGTACAACTTACATGGCCGCATCGTCGTCGGCTTGGAGGCAAGACCTAGACGAGCGGTGCCACTTCGAGATTTACTTTAGCTTCACTGTGGATGGCCAAGCCATGGCTACAGAGCTCCCCACCTCGGTATAATATAATGCGGGAAAACCCTTCGGGAGGGTTCCAAGATTAACCTTACCTAATTTAGGGGGCCGAGTCGCGGAGTCACGTCTTGCATTCGACCAACGACCCTGGCCGGTGGTGACCTTGCGGGCCTGTTTTGCTGGACAGAATCACCGCATTTATGCGCCGAAACCCAGCGGCGCCTCACTGGTCCATCACCGATGCACTTGAACCCAGAATACGCCGTGACCACCTCGGGGACCTACCAAACTACCAATAAGTGAGTGCCAGACCCCCCACGCCTGGACACCCCTGGCCCCCGCGCCGGATCAGGTCTGTGGCCGCTTACCACTTTTCGGTTGCATCGGAGGATAGAAACAGCGGTGCAACGCAATACTGACAGTCCTCTTCCTCTGCAGCCCCACCGCGTTCGCCATCTAACAGTAATGACCCGGTCAAGGCCGTGATAGCGGAGCATTGTAATACTGACTATCCTCTCCCGCCGCGCCCTCCAACCCACAGCCGCAATGCCCACCCCTCAACATTGCCCATACCTTAGTTGCACAGATGCCCATTCACCGAGCAATATATTTTTTAATGTTGTTCTTGTTATTGACAAAACTAAGAGCCTGGGGCGGTATAAATCGGTATTGCACGCGGGCGACGAAACAGCCAGCGGCGTCTCTGCCTATAACCTACACCTCTATACTTTCAAATGATTTTAGTGAAAAGCAGAAGTTATATTACCATAAGCAGCCCACGCCGTGTTCCTACTGTTGGGCCTGGGAGCTTCTCTCATATTCAAGGAGATAGTCAAAGGCACAATCTACCATGCTGTCCAAGTGGTGATTGGTGGATGACACGTATCGTCTAAAGATGTCTTTCTTGAAACAAACATTTCTCACAGTGTTTTGCTTCACCGTTAAAGTCATTGGTGATGACTTTGTAGGATGTCATCTGGATTTAGAGAAATACTCAACACTTTCCGATATGTATCCTTGCAAAAAAAGAACGGATAAGTTGCTCCTCGATTAAAATCGATTAAGAGTTCTCGTTTCATGTCTCGACGAGGTCCAGGTGGGATTCGAAAGCCCGACCGCACGATTGTGAATCGGACGTTCTCGACATTACGCCGCCACAGCTTCAGTTATTTTCTGACAAGACAGGGAATAACGAGAAAACATTGCTGTGTTCCGGTTTCAAGGGCAATGTTCCTAGATAAATTACAGTGCAAAGAGAAATCAAATATCGCATCATGTCTCCAGGTGACGACTGTGCAGTGATTTGTATTGTTCGTGTTTGATGCTGCGTGACATTGTGCTGTTATGGCCAGGTATGTGCCTTAGGTACCCTCAAACGTACGTGCTCGTCCCATCGCTCTATCTAATTAAAAAATATATATTGGCAGTCATAGGAACTGCCGATAGAAGTGAAAACTTGTAACTCAGAATTTGATAGCTTACTTTGGAAACTACGCGGGTGAAACCGGAAGGCGTGGCCATGAGCATGGCCATCTAGAAATACTAACCAATTTCCCCTGTTCCCGAGTTTACCCGAAGATTTCTTATTATTCCCGAGAGTGACGCTAGAATTAAATTCACAGTGCACGAAAAATCTGTCAAAAATAAGCAATATGGACTACGAAACACGGAACCCGCTCTTCGACCACCTCGCCTCTATCCACCCATCTATAACAGAGATGACTTCGCTATTGATCGCTTTAGTAATCAATTAATTGGTTTCATAGTTACCTACTTGTATGGACACCGACAACGTATTCACCTCGACGATGTTGCACCCTTAAAAGTATACTGAATTAACTCAAATATCAGTATGGGAGATTTTAGCATAAAGTGAAATAATAACTTTGAAAGATGCATCGATCAGTCCAATCGCTAAACGAATGTGCCAAAAACTTGCCGATATAGAGCCATTAATTAAATTAACTTACCGATATAATTGTATTATCGTCTTGGAGTAGGTAAGTATAGTAGGTAATGCCGGTGTCCCTCAAGGCGGCGTGCTATCACCACTTCTCTTTTATATTTTCATTAGGTACAATTTGTAACTCAATTTCTCAAAACCTTACCTACCTAGTTCTTCCTACCACCTTTATACAGATGATTTCCAAATTCACTCTCAAGCTCGGTTCTCTGATTTAACGTTGCTATCGCCTGGCTAACGTTGCCATAGTGAATGCTGATCTAGAACGTATTGTCCTGTTCCGTATAATCGGGCAACATTATATCGGCCATCGAAATATAGCGGATCTATGTTTTGACAGCCGGCATTCAAGTGACGTTGTCTCGTTTCGCCGGTACGTTCGAGCGACTCCTGGTTTGCTTTTCTGGATAAAAGTGTTATAGTTCGCGGGAACGACGAGTTTTTCGGGATAAAAGCTTTAGTATTGTGCGGGAACACATTATTAACGTTAAGTGTGACTACTGGATTAGTGCTGGACTATTAATTGTGAAGTGGCTGCTGGATTGGCCGCTTCTACAACGCAGGATCGTTCTGGAACGGGAAGTCTACGGAACTACTGTCTGGTTTGGTATTCCAAATTCTTTCCAACCCTGTTCCCTTTATCCTTGACGACCAAACTGGACTTTGGACGACGCCGGGAACCCTATGTAAGTAATTTCTTTTCAGTACCTTGTTTGCAATTAGGGGGTAAATATTAAAATCGGTATAAACGCAAAATAATAATGTTTAATTCTCGCTTATGGGCCCCGAGACGGTAATTTCTGGATAAAATACTGTACATTTTTTGGTAGACGGAGCGCGGTTAGCCGTAAATACCCCTTTTTTGTTTTTAGTTTTCTGGGAAAATATATCGGGTAGGCCAGATATTTGGGGGTTCCCAGTTTATAATTTCTCCCCAAACTGTCGGGAAATTGGTATTAAGTGGTATCCGGCTTAATAGGTTGCGGATATAATTGTTGTGACATTGTCCGAACTTTAGGTTAATTTAAAATTTAAATTTAAAATGGCTTCGGATTTGGCCAACCAGCTCCGGTGGTTTGAATCCTTGCAAGGATTGGTCGGCAGGAGAGACCGGGAGGAGGCGCTGCTAAACAGGGCAGAGCACCTCGACAGGCGCCTGGAGGTCGCTGATAGGAGCACAGGATTGCTGCGGGATGCAAGGCCGCCTCCACCTGAGGAGCAGATGGAGAGGATCGACGCGGACATGCGGCGCATCCTGGATTTGTACGACGAGGTCTCCGAAGGGGTTCGCCAGCTGGAGAGGTCTCGTCAGGGAAGGGCGAACTCGGGACCCGTCATCAGGATTGCGGGTTCGGGTGTAGTGGGACGCCTTCCCACCCTGGACTTGCCCAGGTTCACAGGTAACCTGCGAGAGTGGAGCGGCTTCCGGAGTATGTTCGCCTCTCTCGTAGATTCACGCACCGACTTGACGAGGGCGGAGAAACTGGCGTATCTCCGCACGTCACTGGAGGGTGAGGCACTCTCCCTGATCCAGCACCTGGAGCTGGACGACGACAACTTCGGCACGGCGATGGAGTTGCTGGAGACGAGGTTCCAAAACCCTCGGCTCCTCGCCGACGCTCACGTGTCCCAAATACTGGGGCTGCCGAAGGTGACTGAGAGGTCTCAGTTGAGGCCGCTAATCCTCACGCCCGTGAAGGTGGCGTACAACGCCTTGCGCAGCTTGGGACTGCCAGTAGAACACTGGTCGTTTCTGCTGGTCCACATTCTGCTGGGCAAGGTGCCGCTGGAGTTGCGCGCCCGGTTCGAGCGGGAAAGGGGCCTTCACGGCGACTCGAAGGTCTTCCCCACGTTTGAGGAGCTGCTTCGGGTCTTGGAGTGGGAGGCGAGGATGGTCGAGTCGGCGCCTCAGGAGGCGCAGCCCGCCGCTTCAGCTCGTGGCCCTGCCGGAACAGGACCGCGACCTACCAATCCCCGCACTCAGGGTGGGGTAAAGCGGACGGCGACGGTGACGACTGCGTCGGAGCAGGATTGCCCGAACTGTGGCCAGCTTCACGCGCTGGTGCAGTGTCCGGCCCTGCTTGCGAGGACGAATTCCGACCGACGAGGGATCGTTCGGAAGTTGCGTCGGTGCTACGGGTGCCTGGGGGGTCATTTGTACAATGACTGCCCCACGGCACGGCCGTGTCCTGGGTGTGGGGGACCACACCACCAGCTCTTGTGCACCAGGAGCGATGGTGCTGGTCGACAGCCCTCAGGGAGGGGGCCCTCCACGGGCGGGGGCGCTCCCACGCAGAGCCACGCATTGTACAACAATGAAGTGGCTACAGCGTGGAGCACACCCCCTCCACCCCAACCCACGGCAGCACCGGGCAGCCCAACAAGGGGCGTCCTACACGCGGCTCGGTCACCGACCTCACAGCCCGCGCGGACGCGGGCGAACTGGAGAGGTGGAAGGGTGATACCGGAGTCACCACGGGGGCCACCTCCCCGGCAACTATTTCGGATTAAATGTTAACTCCACCAAAATTGGTAGTTCCTATATATGATCTCCAGGGTTGACTGGTCTTCTATTCCGGAGTCGTAATACCTTTCAGTGAATCTGTGAAAACCCTTGGCGTGATTTTTGATCGCACATTGTGCTGGTAGCCTCACTTAAAATCTATCAGTTGCAAACTATTTGCACTTGGCGACTCCGCAATTTTTTACCCACTGCTACTAAAGTTGCGCTTGCACAATCTCTTCTTCTTCCTAACCTGATTTCAGAGCAAATCAGCTAGACAAACTTTAGCGCCTTCAAAATGATGCAAGATTTATATTTGGATTACCTACGCAAATATGATCACGTATCTCAGCTTCGCATGCAGCTCAAGTGACTCTCCATTCGCTTTCGTCGGAATGCTCATAAATATTATGTCCCTTGTATATAACGCGTATGTACGTACGTATACAATGAGTTGAACAGCTCAACTCATTGTCTCCGCGTTATTTAAAAGACCTTTTTACTTTCTGCAGCAATGCAACTATTTTCTGATCTGTGGCAATGCGCACTCTCGGCATCTCTAGATCGAAAAACAATTTGTTGCTGCAAGCTGCGAATACCATCCGCACGTAGTGAAATGTTCTACGGCAAGTCGCTTGCATTTCAGGCAGCTCAGCTGTGGAACGCTTTGCCTGTGGCTACTAGGCAAGTTCAATCGCACGTTGTTTTTAAGAACCAAGGAAAAGAAATCCACTTATCGCAGTCATCACCCAATTGAAGTTGCTGTTCTAGTTCAAATCACAATGTTTAATATTTATTTATAGGTATATCATAACAAATTGTTTTATATATTAGTACCTATGTTCGTATTTATGTATTAGTAGGTAAGTAGTATGTCAATAGGTATATTATTTGGTATTTTCGTTTTTAATATCTATTTCATTGCTTAATTATGTTAAAAGTATCAACCACTCCTTTTTGTACTTCCCCACCTCCTTTTCTCATAAATCTAATTCCATCTTGCGGTTGCCTGGAAGAGATCGCTTTTAGTGATAAGGTCGCCAATCGCTACTTTAAAGTACCTTTTGTTTGTTTTTTAAATTAAGTGCAATAAAGAGTTAATCTCTCCATCTTTAATTTCAAACGGAATAAAGTAGGTAAAGTGAAAACATCACTGAGTTCCGGTTTGGAGAGCAATGTTTCCAGTGAAATCACAGGGTCCAAAGTGATAAGCAATGGTTTGGACTCCTTATGTTCTAGTAGCTGCGAGGCACTCTGCTGTTATGGGCAGGCATGTTGCTTACCATCAGGCATGTCCTGCTCGGTCCATCACGTGCTGATGGAGTATGGAGTGTCTGTCTGATAACTTGGATACCCTTTGAAATACGAAAAAAAATCCAAATCAGGACGATCTACTCTAATTCAACGAAAACGTAATTTCGAAATAAACTCGTGATTTTCCAACTCCGATTCTACTTCGACCTGTTGCTTTGTCCGTTTAAATATTCTAAGCATACTCTAATTAGAGTATGCTTAGAATATTTAAACGTCAAACAATGTTGTATCGCACGAAACAAAGTAGAACGAGAGTAGGAAAGTCGCGACTTTTTTTTCGAAATTTAGTTTTTGTAGAAACAGAGTAGACGTCCAGTTCATGCGTATTTAAGTTAATTACTTAGGTACTGAACTGATTTGAATGACCAATTTATAGACATAGCTACTTATATGAAAGTGGGCAAATGCGAGTGGTACTCCCGCACGAAGCGTTCCGTGCCATTAGCAAATAAACGGCGAAAACCTATGACTTTATTTGAATTCCGTATACATAAACCGTCGCAGTTTCCACAGACAGGCTGTCATCCAAAATCTTTTCTAAAATTTTGATTTTACCTTATGAGGTCGAATGCGCGTTATAGTGTACTAGTGGCGCCATCTAGCTTGTTTGGAACGGACTAATCGAGCAAGAAACGGTAAAAATGAAGTTTGTTGTATGGGAGCCCCCGTTAAATATTTATTTTATTTTTAGTATTTATGTTATAGCGGCAATAGAAATACATCATCTGTGAAAATTTCAACTGTCCAGCTATCACCGTTCTAGAGATAAAGCCTAGTGACGAACGGACGGACGGACAGCCAAGTCTGAGTAATAGGGTTCCGTTTTTACCCTTTGGGTACGGAACCCTAAAAATGCTGACGAATCGTTAAACTCATTGAAGTCATCCGATAGCTTAGATTACCTTTAGTGCTGTCCGTCTGGAAATGGTGAGGTATGTCTTGACAGATCCTTATAAGTACTTAATACTTTTTAAAAAAATACAGTAGAAATTAAGGCTTTACTGGGAGAGGCGGAGGGTTTAGTACCTATAGCTAGTTATGTAAAAACATCAATAACATCTTAAATATTTTATTCAGAATTGATCACCTTATATCAATAGAATAAAATATCTATGCCTTAAACATTAGAGATCAAATTAAAATAACAGAGCAGTGCATAGGCAAATACAGTAGGTATGTACCTACTTACACAATATTGATGAAATTCACCAAAATGTAAATCAATTAGCTAATATTCATGCAGGAATCTGACAAAAGCATTTAAATGCTTTTACCTATTTCACATTAAGTCCCTGAACCGAAAATGCATTTGGCTCTGTGAAAACAATTTAAATCTCACAAAACTGTCTTCTTGTTATATATCTTTTGTCATTTAATTTAAATGCATTTGCGGATTGTCTTCATATAGATAGTATTATTTTTCAGACATACACCAAACATAAAAGAATCCCAAAAATTGGTTTGTAGCAGATTAAAATACTTTGAAATATCAATCAAAGGCCAGCCCAAGTTCAATAGGCAGTAAAAGCTAACTGAGGGCAAGGCCCATAAGTAGTTGTGTTCTTTAAAAAATATTTAAAACAAGTATTTTAAATCAACTTCACCAAAAAATGGCTCTATTTTTCATTCATAGAATCGATTTTGACTACAAATCTGTAAACATAGGTTTGAAAACAGGTCCGTGACATTATAATATCAATTACTAAAAATAATAGTCGGAACTAAATTGGAATCAAGAAAGAGCAGAATAAAACTCTAGATTGATTTGCGAACTCTGTCTGATTGGCATGTCAAGCTAAATATTGCCTTTTACACGAAAATATTCCAAACATTGTTTTTCCAAGTCAGATGCATTCTTAGTTAAGAGAATTTGCAATAATTGTTTTTGAGACGGCCAGGGCTTGTGATGGGTTAAAATGTTCATATAACCAAATTCAGTAAAACAGTTGATTCTGAAATAATATATTTCATTCTAATTACGCGAAATAGAAAAATGGCGCCAATTTAGCTGTTAGAGAATTTTAAATGACCTTGTTTTAGTAAAGAGGACATAACACACTCCGAAACAATATGAACCATGATCTAACAAAAGTATGTTTGTACTAAAAGAAAAATACATAACCACAACAATTTTTTAACTACTTTTTTAAGGTCTGCCCACACTGCCACACTCGAAAGGGCTGCAACGTGCAACGGCGGCGGTGCTATCGACTAACTTTACAAATAGGTTTACATACAATGGATGTACTGCGGTAAAAGGGACGCATTATATTATACTCGCCTGAACAACTTACTACAACACGAACTTCAATCGCAAAAAATAAATCAGAAATAATAATCTTTCTTAATCTTTCTCTCAATTTAAAAATTCAACTCAATTCTAATGGCGTTAATAATAACAACTATATCATCTATGTAAATATTTTTAATTTTGTGGGCCATTAGTTCTTTCACACCAAAAAAGAGTTGTCAAAATCGGTAAACCCAGTACAAGTTATAAGACAACAAAAACAAAATGTGTGAAATGGTTGGAAATGTTCTCAATTGCGGGCAATTAAACTAAATAGCGTTAGTTAAAGGTGTTCATAATTTACAAATAACTATTACAATAGTATCCTCTTCAGCTTATTACACTCCTCATTTGTATGTAAACCAATGTTGTAATTATGAAAATCGAAACCTGTTATTTTAAGTATTTTTATTGTACAATAAGTAAACAAAAGTATATTTCGCTAAATTTATACACACCAATAAAATTCAAGGTGCTGTACCTTCAAGGCCCTTTCAAATGTATTCCAAGCTTTGAAATTCAAAACATTCCGTGATATCACACAATGCAGCGCTACCATTTAGTGTGAGCAGACCTTTACAATTAACTTGTTTTTCTTTTTGAATCACCGGTGGCGCCATTCTTCAAACCTTGTGATATAAATTTTTACAAATCAAAATAAGTAACAACTTTACGACATTTTCATTTAATAAATAATCGTGGAATCAATCACCAAATAAAAATCTGATGCTTATCTATCACACATTACAAGTCAGAACTTTCACATCATGAAATAAATACTAGTTAAAATAATTTCTAGTCAGTGTCAATTAAACTAATAATTGAAATTGTCAATTAAACGGTGGATAAATAACCATACGGTGACCGTCAGTCTGCCGATATAGCGGGAGGTATATCGATAGTGCGACTCTCGTTACCGAAAATTAATTTTAAGCGTTTCATAGGGGGCAGTGGACGGACGGGACTGTGCTTGCGGTGGCGCTCTTTGGAGCGGCGCCGCTTCTTGAGGCGCCGCGCCGTCTCGGGGTCGACACCCTCTAGCCGCAGCACCTCGTACTCGGGCGCCTCCACCACGCCGCCGCACTCCATCACCTCCTCCACCACCGGACTCCGCTTCACCCGCAGCGTCAGCTTCAGCCCTCTCCGTGGCGGAGTACAAGGACACTCGCTACTCTTGTTCGAATTATCCACTAACCAAGGAGGACCCGAATCCATTTCTTTTTTAACTTCTTCCGTTCGACTCGTTCCGTCCACTTTCTGACTTTTGTTCTCTTTACTATCCTTAGAATTACTCGGGTTCACATTCTCTCGGTAGTCAGAAATCTCACTTTTCAAACATGTTGTTTCACTAACACACTCTGGGATTGTTTGTTCTTCGACAGTAATAATATTGTCTGTTGAATCAACCTTCTCATCAGTCTGCATACTTTCATCCATTATTTTATGTAGAGATTCTGTAAAGGTGTTTTCCTCGAGGTGTGGACTGGGCAAACTATCATCTTCAATTTTAAATTGGGTTTCTTCTATTTGGTTTTCATTTGATTGTTCATCCTTAATACCAACTCTACTAGCTTCGAGGGGTGTAGGTACATGTGCTTCATCCTTAGGCGTGTTAAGATTTCTTTCTGATTTGACTTCAGAAGCAATTTTGGAAGGATTTCGTACTTTCGTACATGGCGGCAGGGTACATGTGTCAAGCAAGCGTTTATGGCTCCTAAGAACTATACCGGTATGTGAATCTCGACTACTACGTGAACTAGTGGTGCTGCAACAACGTGAAGGTGGTGCACTACGTTTCACATTACCAGCTGAGGTAGTAATACCGTTTGTCGCTCGACTGCTATCTGTCCGTCGACGCAACCTCTCCCCTCTACTAGAAGTGGACGACTCCCTACTGCCAGCCGCCTCTTTATTTAGATTCCCATCCATCACATCTGCTATACAACCTTGAGCTATTAAAAGCTCTGCATCATACTTAGTTAAACCTTTTCGTTTCATCTCTTTCATACTTAGTGGAGACACTATGTTTGCATTTTGCCTATTAGATATTCGAGACTTTTCAGGATTTTTTTCAGTGACATTTTTTTGTGTTTTCTTGGCCTTTGTTCTGTTAATTCGGTTATCTGTTTCTCTAAATGTATATCGGGTGGCCTGTTCATCATCATGCCCACTTTTCACTGAAAATGCACCTTTACCTCGCCTTTCACATGTTTCACATTCACAATAACAATTTCCATTGCCAAAGAAATCTTCACCATAAAAACAAGTAATTTCTTCTCCAACTTCAATGTCTCTCAATACTCGAACAAATGCTTTGCCACGATCTGTGGCTTCAAAGGTACATGTGGGTCGGCAGTCATGGTTGATGTATGCAGCCGGCCCAAGCCACAGTTGTGCACAATTCTTTCTACAACTATACATAACTGAGAAATCGTTTTTCCCAGGATGAAGAAGCTGTTTCTCTTCTTCCTCAGTCATCTCAGCTATACACCCAACAAGAAAATCAATTCTTTCATGCTTAAAAAACTTTTTGGTTGTTGATATTTTAGCTCCTACTCTTCCTTCCAGAGAGTATCTGTAGCATGGTTCAATAACAAAGCCTGCTTTTTTATCAAATACTCTCAAGTATCGATATATCTGTAAAACAAAACATAACATTATATCAGTAACAGTTTTTAGTGTGAATATTTTTACAAAAAAAAATTTTTGTCTTAAAACTGCTTACATGTTCTCTCAGTTTGCTTTGCTGATGTTTATTTTTGCTAAAATGTCTTGGCATCCATTCACCTTTGGCAAGTTTAGAATAAGCTTTGTTGTAGTCCTGTGTTTCAATGAATTCCTTAATAATATTTTTGAGTTCTTCTTTATTGGTTTTTAGAGGTCTATATCTCACATTCATTTTATGTGTTGTGATGCCAAGGTACGGATCGACTATGAGTGCTGTCGCCAAGTCATCGTATTCCGAGAGCTCGCGAGGAGTCATGCCCATCGGCTGCATCTTGTGGAGCACTTGCCTCCCGAGGTTGCAAGCTGCTGATCCAACAACCATCCTGAATACCTGAACAAAGGACGCGATCTCTGTTATCAAATTGTCACGAGTCTTGCAGCAAATCCAAGGCCCTTTTCTAATAAATATTGTAAACAATGCATGTATAAACACTGCAACACAAAGTTACTGAGCCTCATTGCTCCCATATTCCCATTTTATTTTGTATAAAATAAAAGGACAAACATGGCGGCCGAACGAGAGCCTTATAAACGACACGTCAAAACTTTAACGTCCGTTATCGTAATAATTTCTGACTGAACTTTTAATTTATCATTAAAACCGTACAGTTTAATAAACAAATCGTTGGAAAAACTTACTTAAATCATTGCAAATAGGTAAAATTCATGATTACTTTGTGATAACAAGTACACTATCTCTTAGAACTTGCAGACGCTAATGGCTAGGTTATTTACATTTAAAATACATTATTTTTTTCTATACATGGTCTCATTAATAATATCTATTACATAAGTACTGTAACTAATTTCTAGCAAACAGTTTTAAAATAAAATTAATATTGAAAGAAAGCTGAAAAACAACCATGTTTTCATGAACATCCATTCATTCATTTTAAGACTTCACAAAGACAGCTAGGGATGATAAGAAATTTTTGGCATCTTTTGTAAATGGTTTTTGAATACGTCATCATATCAGCCGGTATTTTGGTAGTAAAAAAGGTATGTTTCTAAGTGTATCATAATACAACTGATGAATAATAGTGAATAAATTTTACGAAGCATTATCAGAAGCATTCCCCTATTTTGGAAAATTCAATGTAACTTTGTAAACTACTCCATTCGTATAGTCTGTAATCTTTTCGGTCGATCTACAAAAATGAAATTCTTCGTTCAAAGAATTGAGTCTGTGACAATGTTTTCTGGGATTCTAGGGATGCCTTGGAATCGATTTGTTCTAGGTAGCGATTCTGAAACCATTCGGTTGCATCCGACACGGAATCTCATCTCTCGGTCTTTGTCATGCTAAACAGATAAGACAAAGACCGAGAGATGAGATTCCGTGTCGGATGCAACCGAATGGTTTCAGAATCGCTACCCTAATCTATTTTTCCGCTACGGCGTACAAAAATCATGCGACAAGTAGAAATGATTGAGGGCAACGATCTCAATACAAAGATGTGCCCTCCCAAACTTCAGGGCGCACGGAATACGTTATCGCTGGGAAGAGTGAGCTCGCTCTTTCCGTTCTAGTCGGTTGCAGGAAGCGGCGGACGCCGGACGTTTTTACCTATCACTATTCGTTGTCAACAATCAAAGTAAAGGTGCGCTTACACGAGGGCAATAATTGCTCGGAGACACGAATGGACTGATCAGGGTAGCGATTCTGAAACCATTCGGTTGCATCCGACACGGAATCTCATCTCTCGGTCTTTGTCATGCTAAACAGATAAGACAAAGACCGAGAGATGAGATTCCGTGTCGGATGCAACCGCATGGTTTCAGAATCGCTACCCTGGAGCAATTAATGGAGCAATTTGCGGCAATTATTTCGGCGATATTGCTTCTAATTCCTCCAGATATGTCACTTGTTTGTTTTGCGGCTTGCCGTCTTGCTTCCGCGGGGAGAGCGAGAGGTCGGGTGGCGCGGAGAAGCATCGTCAGTCCAGCGCGTAGTCATTTGTTTATTTGTTGTAATGAAAAGATTATTAACGTCATTAATGGGCTAACTTTATTCAAAAGTAATTCAAAGTCTGTTCGTGAGATTCTAGTAAAGTTTTTGAATAATAAATCATCTAATTCTTTACACAATGAAAATTGCGGCCTCTTTGCCAAAAACGATCGCACCCAGATACGCCTATTCCTTTTCTTTATTTTTTGTTTTTGATTCATAATAAAAAAGCGCTACAAGCCGTCGCAGCAAAAACAATGTCGTCCATAGCGAGCGAATAGTACTGAAATGCTCGTGTAGGACAGTATTGCCTAGTTGATGAAATTGCGCCATATCGCTCAATATTGTATTGCGCAGTATTGATCCTTGTTGCCGTTGCGTCTTTCCATTCTATACAAAGCCAGAACGCAAGGGTATGAAACTAATCACGTCTAGATTGGAAATACGTTTTTTACTAAATTCTTCCAAACCATACAAAAGCAGTACGCAAATACGAGTACTCGCGTATACTTTCTAGTAACTTAGAAGTATTATGTTGTTCCAAAATATACAGCGCCAGTACGCATACGGACTAATCGTGTATGTTTTGGAATAAGCGCGTAAAACTCTAAAATTACAATTTGTACGTGAGCAGTTACATACTCGCCATTTTGATTTCTTGACCTAGCTCTTAATTGATTGATTGTAAATGTTGGTTTCCCAGATCCGATTCGGAGCACCCCAACTCCACCTAGTCTTGTCGCTACTGACCCTAGAGTGTATATAAACAATGCGGGAGCCAGAAGCTCACGGGAGGTTCTGAGTGGAGCAAGCCATACGAGGCCTAGCGAAGCGCAGGAGGGAGGTGGCGAGCGAAGCGAGCCGGCGACCACCGTAGTGGAGCTCAGGCCGAGTATGGAGAAGCGACACTCAGGGCTGAACGCAGAGCTTCTGGCGGGAGCCTACCCAGAGTCAAATCTCAGTTCTAGCCCATCATCGGATCGACAACATACACAATCGGTACGGAAAAATCGTGTATGCATTGTAATAACAGATTTAAAACAACATTACAATATACTTAATATACTCGAACGCGAACAGTTTCCTATGCTTGCGTTCTGGCGTTGTATAGAATGGAAAGATGCGATGCGAGGGAAAGATGCGATGCGAGCATCCACGTTACAAACTATACACGATCAGTAGGTAGGTACGCAAAACTCTTGTATGGTTTGTAATAACAGATTTTAAAACAACATTACAATATATACGCGAGCAGTTTCCTATGGCTGCGTTCTGACGTTGTTTAGAATGGAAATAAGCGTCGCCGTTGCCGTAAATTGCTTGATGTAGTCGTGACGTCATATTTGACGAGTATTTACAGAAATCAATTCACAACCCACGAAAAATCTGTCGTGATGCGCCAAAAGAAGTTTTCGATTAAAAAATTAGAACGATTATGTACATTAGTAGTATAGGTAAATGTTAAATCCAGTCTCCCTGGATATCTCGAAGGCTTTCAACAGGGTTTGGCATGAAGGCCTTATAAACAAGCTTTCGGGCTATGATTTGTCACCTGGGTTTATTGCGTGGATATGGGACTTCTTGAGGGACTCTTTCTTCTCGATACATACGAGTCGTCATTGATGACTGCTCGTCGGATCAAATGGCTATCAATGCCGAAGTTCCTCAGGGGTCGGTACTCTCTGCGATGCTCTTCCTGCTACATATCAATGATCTGTTGAAGCCCAGTATCTTTGGGTACGCAGATGATAACACCGTCGTAGAGAGTTATATATCCAGCGCAAGAGCCAGTGGACAACAAACTCAGCTACTGAGAGAGAATATGATCGAGCGTTTGAACTTCGCCCTTGAGGCAGTCTCTAAATGGGGCGATGCCAATTTGGCCAAGTTTAATGAAGGAAAAAAAATTGGCAGTCATAGAAACTGCCGATAGAAGTGAAAACTTATAACTCAGAATTTGATAGCTTACTTTGGAAACTACACGGGTGTAACTGGAGGGCGTGGCCTCGCCATCTTGGCATGGCCATCTAGAAATGCGTCAGCATTGCCCATTGGCTGATGCGTTTCTAGCTGGCCATGCCATGATGGCGAGGCCACGCCTTTTCAGCATTTCCCATTGGCTGACGCATTTCTAGATGCCCAGACGCCAAGGTCCCGAATTTACCCGAAGATTTCTTATCATAGCCGAGCGTGACGCTAGAAATCAATTTACACCCCACGAAAAATTTGTCTCGGTGCGCCTAAAGAAGTTTTCACTTCAAAAACACATGCGTGTTTATTCTCCGCTAAAAGGAGTCCATTCGAACTGGCTCCTACTTTTCGAGGCATATCCGTGCCGGTTTCTGACCAGCTCGAGCTTTTGTGCGTTTCTTTGTCATCGACGCTCAACTTTGACACGTATATTGAGTCTAAGGCTAAATTAGCCGCCAAAAAACCGGGTGTCCTCTCAAAGGTGCGAAGATACGTCAATTCTGAGCAGTTGCTCACGTTATAATACAAAGCACAGATTCGCTCCTGTATTGAGTACTGTTTGCACCTTTGGGATGGATCGGTGAAGTATTAGCTGGAGACTCTGGAATCGATTGAGAGACGTGCCAAAAGGCTCATAGGCAATGACACTCTTGTGCGTAAAAGACTTGGGTAGCGATTCTGAAACCATTCGGTTGCATCCGACACGGAATCTCATCTCTCGGTCTTTGTCTTATCTGTTTAGCATGACAAAGACCGAGAGATGAGATTCCGTGTCGAATGCAACCGAATGGTTTCAGAATCGCTACCTTGATCATCGCCGCAAGATTGCTAGCTTATCGGTTTTTTATCGGATACACTTCGGGGAGTGTGCGACTGATCTGCATGATCTAATACCACCCTTGCCCTTTCATCTATCGGAATTCTCGTATCTCAAAAAAGCGACATCATTTCATGGTTGATGTTCCAAAACCACGAACGAAGAGATTTGACTCCACATTTGTGATAAGAACGTCTAGGTTGTGGAATGCGTTGCCTGAGTGGGGTAGATAGTTACAATCATGGTGTCTTCAAATCGAGAGTGAGTCGGATTCTTCTAGGTAAGCACGTTCCATTGTAGATCGCATCGTCGCTTAACATCAGGCGAGATGGTGGTCAAGTGCAAAACTATTATAGTTAAAAAAAAATTAACTTGACGCGTGTGAGATTTTACGGTTTATGACGGTTCCGGCCACTAGAGGTGAAAAGTGGTGTTTCGCAGCAAGTGGCGATCTCTGGAGTTGCCGTGTGCAGCGAATTCATATAAAATGTAGTACATGGGTGACCGAGCATGCTCGGTTTAAACACTGAGTATACTTAGATACCTACAGATAAAGGGTTCCCGAAGTAATAGGTTTACTAAAGAAAAAGAAGGAACTTGAAAATTCTCGATTCGAACCCGAATTTACTATTTCATGACCGCCCAACCTCCTGCCTGAGCTATTATACTATCGTGCTACCTTGCGAAATTTACCGTCCCATTCTAATGTTAATATTACAGTTTTTCATAGTCTAAAAACGCGCCTAAAATGACGTTTTTTTAAAATGAAACCTAGTTAGATCGATTTATCGTCCCCGAACCCCAAACACCGTGCTTAGTGCATACATAATATTATCATGAAACTCATTCGACCCGTTTCCGAGATTCGGATTCTATATATTTATTATTTATTTATTTATTATAGGTATATACAATAATTGCTCGTTTATAGGTATAATTTGACAATTGTAAATAGGTCAGTGGCATCGTTTTATGGCTGTAGTCGGTGAACCGTGTGCGGCTACGCAAACTCGGAAATTCGTATTTCTGTTGACAGACGCATCTCTAGCTGATCGAATGAATTTCTCTACGTTTTTTTAAACCTGTGTTTGTTTGGGAAGTACAAGGGAAGTATAATTTGTCTGTGAGATTTTCAAGGCCAGTTGATTTTTTTCAAACAGTTCAATTCAGTTCATTCAATTGCAATCAGTTGCTTACTTAGATACTTAGTCTGTGGTCTGTGGATCAGTTTGAAAACTTACTTTGTGGTGGGAAGTATTCATGTTTCTAGTATTTTATAAAATAGTAAAAAAAACTATTTTTCTACCAAGTTCCTAGCAAGCACTTCAAATAAATGCTAGAACAGATTTAGTTAATTTTACTTACATTGTTGAAGCCTTGTAGTTTATTTCTGTAAGTATCAATATAAACATGAATTTCATCATTGTTCTTGTTTGTTATTATTTTTCTGGTAACTTCGTGTTTTCTGACTTAATTGATAATATTTTCGATTTTTTACTAAATTTCTCATGTATTTCATTTGATTTATAAACTTACCTAAACTTGTTATCTCATTACATAAATATATAAAAATGCAAGGTTATGTATTGGTGATAAACTAAAGAATAAACAAATTCTTATAACGAAATTAAGCAGTCACAATAATGAAGAAGTAATTTAGAGATATTTTTGAAATAAAAACCTTAGAAATGTAATAAATAATTGATTGAAAATAAAATAAATCTTGAAACAATTTTAATAACCTATTTTTTATTATTTTAAAGAACCGGCAAGTATAAAACAGGATAATTACAATGGCTCATTCTTCAAGCTCAGGAAATTTGAAAAATGGCCTGATTGACTTTACTGCTGGTTCATTGGGTAAGTTACAAGAAGTGAAAACATATCCATTAAAAAAGGCAACTTTTGTTACCTCGTTGCACACTGCATGAATATTATAACTATAGTATAATAAAAAATTATAAGTCTGTACATTAATGTCTATCTTCTGTTATTTCTGGAAAAATGTAAGCCATATCATCAATAGTTTAACTCTTATCATTTGACTAATGCTGCTGAATTACACTCAACATCAATTAAATATATAATACTCATTTGTATTTTTCTATAATTTTTAATTTTTGTACAAATCTGATAGAAAAATACCTATTCATAATTACTGCATACAAAGTTTAATATCAGAAAATTATATGTATACATAGTTGAATGCAATATTGTCAGTGATTTCTTGAAAGTTTTGGCCAAGAGTTTGTTCTTAGACATACAACTTCTTTATTTATTATTAAAATATAACCTAGTAATGGAAAATTTACATGCCTTGCAAAGTATAAATTAAATATGACTAATTCATTAACAGTATCATGCATATGGGTGTTTCTGTATGTCTGTAAAAACTAAAACTTGCATGGCAGTCATTAACCAATTTGAAATACCTTTTAGTTTCTATATTAATTCCTGATATTCAACTCAACTTCGATTCAATTTTATTCAACTTTTGTAAACTTTTAACAAAATAATAAACCTTTTGGACTTTTTTTTTGGTTCTTAGTAATATTGACTGTGACAAATGTACTTTGTAGGTGGTATAGCAGTGGTGTATGTTGGTCAGCCCCTTGACACTGTTAAGGTGAAGATGCAGACATTCCCTCACCTTTATAAAGGCATGTTCAACTGTCTTAAACAAACTCTGCGGAACGATGGCATCATTCGAGGCCTGTATGCTGGTACAACTCCTGCTATCGTGGCCAATGTCGCTGAGAACTCAGTACTATTTGCAGCATATGGTTACTGTCAAAAGTTTGTAGCCAGTGTTACAGGGACTGAGGTAAATATTTTTTTTTAAAGTATTTGAGTTACAAGACAAGCAGCACATGCTCCTGATGGTAAGCAACGCACCTGTCTATAACAGTTTTTTTATAGTATCGAGTGACGAGAGGACATCTGCCTGCTATGTAAACAACATAACAGCAATCTAATTTAAGTTGAAATGCATTCTAATCCAGCAAGAAGATCAGAGTAACTAAACATATACATGGTGTGTAGTCATCATTTTAATGAATTAGTAATCCTGAATAAATTTATAATTAGTCTAAGCTGGTTTATACAAAAGGTTGCTCATTACAGCAGAGCCTTGATGATTTGAGTTAAAAAATAAAAGAATCTGTGTTTGGACTTGGATTGCAATATATTATTCTACTGCCAAGCAAGCTAACATGCAAATATGTTGTGTTCCTGTTTGAGGGGCAAAGTTTTCTGAGGAATTACCGGGCAAAGAGATAAATCTTCAACAACAGTGCAGAACTAGGTAGTGATTTGGATGTTTCATGTTCAAATAGCAGTGTGGCATTGTGCTGTTATGGGTTATGGGCAAGCATTTTGCTTATAGAGTAAGATCCCAGGGCCGCCAGACGTCACGTATTTTCTGATGAACGAAATGTGGACGATTGAGTAGAGTTAGCTCGTACTAAGAACACATGCTTACCCGGTAACTTGTTTAGACGGCCAATTTTGAGAAATGGGACTGCTTACTTCACGTATTTTCTGACGACTGATTTTTACGTATGTTATAGGCAATATCCTTACAAATAAGGCCCCAATACTGCCAGACACTTTCTCCGAAAATAATGACTTAAATTCTCATACCCACTCCATTTTTATATACTTTTGTCAGACAACTATTTTAAAGCCTTTTCCAAAAAGACAAACCAATCCAAGGGGCCAATTTTTCCCTTAAGTCAATTTTTATGCCGCTCTGGGTAGGATTATCCACACACGTGGGCATTATCCACGCTTGTGAGACATGTATTAGGTTAAATGTACAGGGTTACAGGTAATCAGCCTGCGTCCGTTTAAGGGCATATTCTGTATATTTACACAAACAACTTTTGTTCTACAACTTTCGGTAAAACTCAATAGATAACCCAAAAAAAAAATTTTGTTGCCCTCTATAAATAAATAAATATTGGTGGACAATTCACACACAACACCATCTGACCCCAAACTAAGAAAAGCTTGTGTGATGGCAGCCAAATAGCTGACATAATAGGTAATTACATAGTTTTAAATACATACTTATCATACATAGAAATACCCAGACACAGTGCAAACATTTGAATTCATCACACAAATATTTGCACTGGGTGGGAATCGAACCCACGACCCTCGGCTTCGCAGGCAGAGCTACTACCAACTAAGCCACGAGGTCAGTCTATAGCACTGTTTAGCGGCTCTTTAGTGGTTATTCACTTCGGCACATCAATTGTCTAGTGTTAAAGAGCGCACGCGCTCTTGTTACGAACTCTTCATAACAAGTAGAGTCAGTTCGATGTACGATCGATCTATACGATGCTTTTAGACCGGAAAAATACACTTTTTAATATGAATGGGAAAGAAATACGAATTTTTAAAAACTGTAGAACAAAAGTGGACATATTTAATGTACCTACTTAACATCCGTTAAAAGAATGCTGGTTGATTACCAGTAACCCTGTATATTCGCTCTCTGTTTTGCTTTCACTCTCTTACAGTTTACTCACATACATTATTTGATTATTAATGTTTAAAAAAAGAATCAGCTAAAAAAAAGAATAAAATAAATAAATGTGTGCTTACAACTTAAACGTGTAAAGTGAAAATAAGAAATGATTCTTAAAAGCTTTAGATTTATTTTAATATCTAACTAAAAATAAAAATTATTACATATACATTGAAGATAGTAAATAATAGTACATACAACATATTAATGTAAAAATTTTTTGTTTCATCATTCTCTTATTTTATAAGTTACAGGGCACACATTTTATCACTTTGGAAGTGTCTCTCGGGCAAATTATTCAATATGGAAAAAAAAAAAATCGGAATCCTCAACATTATTTTTAAAGCCCTATCCCATGGACGTATTATAAAAGTCAGACGTAGTTTTGCTTAAACAAAAACTGAATTACAGGCTGACGCGCACACATCAGTGGGTTTACATTACTTGTGTGCGTGCGTGTATGTGTGCGTGCGCGTGTCAGCCTATCAGTGACATTCTGACAACGCACACGAACAAATTTGGCCGACTCTAGTGACACAGTTTTTGTTTTAGCGAGACTATGTCCGACTTTTTTATACGTCCATGCCCTATCCATAGATGTATGGATGGATGGACGTATGGATTTAATGAAAATAAATATTTAAAGTTTCAGTTCTAAGTACCCATGCACCCCCGAAATTTATTGTTTTTTTTTCATATTTTTGTGTAGAAATCTGAATGCGGTCCACAGAATACATCTACTTACCAAGTTTCAACCGTTTATTATTAGTTCTTATAGTTTAGGAAAAAAGTGTCTGTGACTTACGGACGGACAGACAGACATGACGAACCCAGGGTTCCGTTTTTCGTTTTACGGAACCCGTTTTAGTGGAATATCAGAATGTAAGTCATTGTTTTGGGAGTTTTAAAGCGTCTGTTAAACAAAACGGCCGACGGAAAGTGTCTGGCAGTATTGGGGCCTTATTTGTATGGATATTGCCTATAACATACGTAAAAATCAGTCGTCAGAAAATAAGTGAAGTAAGCAGTGTTTTTATGTACCTTCATTCTTCATTGCCCCATATCTCAAAATTGGCCGTCTAAGCAAGTTAGTGGGTAAGCATGTGTTCTTAGTTCGTACTAATTCTACTCAATCGTCCACATTTCGTTCATCAGAAAATACGTGACGTTTGTCGGCTCTGGGATCTTGGACATGTCCAAGTTTCTCATGGTTATTACCATGGTAATGAGGGAGTTTCCGACGAGACAAAAATAGTTCCAACGGACGCACTAGATGGCGATTGTTCGAGATGCAGATAGATCTGTCTCTACCATATACTCTCAACAGTGTAATCCCTTTAGAGACCCTACCCGTTTTCAGGGAAAAAGTATAGTGTAAAAAGTGTATTTTTTAATTTTAAAATATTGGGAATAAAAATAGCTAATTAGGTTGATAATGTAATAAAAAAACCGTTACTGATCACAATCCCTTTTCAGTTAAAATCTTTAGAACTCCCGAGGCAATAGACACCAACTAAGCCAAAGTAGAAGGAAAATTCAAAGATATAAATAGCAACACTGATACGACAATATTTTATCCACAGACTAAGTAGAGAGATACTCTCTCGGCTGAAGGATTAGTATCCATAGCCAAGAATAAATTTAAAAAATATATATTTTGTCTTTCATCAGGTTTACGAATTTGTTTTGAAATTTTGATGTTTTGATATAGTTTTCATTCGAATAAAATGCGTACATGGATAAATTAGTTTATTATTTATTACTAGAAGTCGTGCTTTCGCAAATTGAATGAATTGAGTCCCATTATGCCTAACGCTTTTGACAACAAACCAAAAGACCTACAAGCGCCCCCTATTATCGTTTTATTAAACCATATCTTTTGTCTCGTCGGAAAACGGCTCATAACCATGAGACACATGTCATGAAACTGAGTTTGGTGTTAAACAAAACTATAATTGACTAGAAAAAAAAACACTACTGTGGTCTGTGGTATTTCCCCAGGCGGACTATTATGTCGGCTTTACATACCTATGCCTATAAAAACTATTCGATAATATTTTTTTATGAAAAATAAGAGGTTTCAAATCAGTTATGCATCAATTTTGATTGGTTTTTATTGTTTGGTAGATTATATAGTTTATTGAAATTGGTGTGTTGGTTTTTGAAATATCATCAAAAAACTAAAATTTGCTTACCTTTGTAACGTAGTCTGGACGGCGTTATCGTAGATTTTACAAAAAATATGATATTTTATAAATACTCGAGTGTGAGTTTAATTTTAAACTGAAGGTTTTGTATTTATTTCGGAGGAAATTAAACTATTTTATGTTTTATTCCTGCAGAAAGTGGAACAACTATCGACGATGGAGAATGCGACAGCGGGTTTCCTGGCAGCGTTCTTCTCATCGTTCACGCTGTGCCCCACCGAGCTGATCAAATGCCAACTGCAGGCGATGCGCGAAGTCAACGTGCAAGGCTCGCAAACTGCTGTACGATGAGTCCTCTCGGTATTTCATTCATAAACCATTTTTAATTTACCAATAGGCTGCTATCACAATTATCACTATTCATTATAGTTGGCATGTTCACATATTACATGACACGTTCTCAAGGCGTTCAATCGTTGAACATTCAAGCGAGTTTGAGCTTTTATATATTAGGTAAGTACTGCGTAACACAGTTTTTGAAGATTTTTGACTCACCATCCTCCCCTTAATAGGTTTTATTTTGAAGACCTTCCCCTCCCGCTGAATGGGCTACTTAGAATGAGTATTGTTTCCTTAATGAATATTGCATCCTCATACCGTAATAGTTTACGGTTAACAAGGTTATTAATATTATCTTTAAATAATTATTTTTTACAAAGTATATTTTTTGTTTTAACAATTATTTTCTACTAAAAAAACACCAAAATTTAAAAAATAAAAGTTGTCACGTATTTGGTATACTAGTGATCGCCCGGTGATCGAAATTCAACCATAATTTAAGTAAACAAAAGAGGTATAGGTATATGTGTGTATGTGTGTGTGTGTGAGGGTGCATGTGTGTGTGTATCAAATAAATGTTAGTATTTTTTATTGATTTACTGTATTTATATCAGGGATCTTACGGAGCTGCGACTCTGACTCCGTTAAGTCGGAATTTCCGATTATTATTACACCTTCGGATCCGACTTCGGCTCCGAAACTTTTATATCGAAGGTAAGGTATAAATATTTAAGATAATTGTGGTTGAAAGTAAATAAATATACACAATCCCATCCCCTTAAATCAATTGCTCGGCAATGTTTATCGTGTCCACGTGTATCACTTTTGATCCTGCCTAGGCCTCTGACTTCGGTTCCGACTCCGATAAATCAAATTTAAAAACTCCGATTCCGACTTCGGTTCCGATAAGATAACCTCCGTTACAACCCTGATTTATATATACATAATTTTCAAGAAATGTTGCCATTCTGCGCTCCATACACAATCCATGCATAAATCCTCTTCTTTTATCTAGCTATACCTATGTGGTGGTTGTGTGGGAAATTTCATATATGTCCGCGCAATTTTTTAAAAAGGGTTAAAAATTCATTTTTGTCTTGAGTAGCTTTAACCTTTAAATTTATTGTCATTTTGCAACTATTGTATACAAAGTATTCATTGCAACCATGCAATGCACATTTTAGATAAAAGGGGCTGTATTTGTTTAACATTTAAACTGTCAGGTAAGTGTCAGTATAAAGTACCTTAGTTTGTGCACCCTAAATAAGTAAATAAGTTGTGTAATACAACAAGTGGAATAATTTACAAACATCAACAGTCGTTCTTTCATTGATACACAAAACGCAGTTGCATTATCTTAGACCTAGAGAAAACCCCCGATAACCTTAAAAGGTCACTCTAGCAGATTAAAGTACAAATAACACACCAACTCTATCTCAATTCTTACAAAAGCATTGTCAAAAGAGTGGTTAGGTCATCAATACTATAAGTGTTTTTTAATAAGCTTGTGTGCCTAGACGAGGCCGTCTAGTCGTTCAGAAATTGTTTTTTTATAACATAGATATAAGAGTGACAGTGATAGCAAGACATGCTTTTGATGGTAAGCAACACGCCTGGATATACCAGTACAGAGCCATATACACTACAGTATGTACACACACACATTATGTACACACTATCCCTAACAATTGAACATGATCGGAGCGGTTTCGGTAAACCGGTCGTCATTTTTAGCAAAAAAAAAATCCAAACTATGTATTAAATGGCGGTAGAGAGTTCTTAGAAGGTACTAAATAATACACCTAGTACCAATATTGCTGATGGTAATATGCACCGTCAATATTTATTTATGTAAAAATACATACATTTTACGTACGTCACGCAACCCCCACTTGGCTCATGGTCTTAGACTTGGAGCGTAAAGCCCTGGCGACCAGCCCCATCCGGGGTCTGAAGACCCGCGGTCTAGGAGCGTGGAACACCCTTCTGGAATGACTTCGGACTGTGACTCGGTCAGATAGAGTAACGGGCCAAGCCATTTTTCAGTCCCCCGCAACGAACTTTTCCACGCAGTTTGCCCGTCTCCGGGCCCTACTCTAAGGCACACCCGTCACCGGCGCACGAAGCAACCAGTAAGGGTGCCTCCTCGTCAGGACACCCTTGGTACCCCGCGACAAGTCATGTCTGTTCCCGCTGCCTACCACATTTAGGCTGCAGATGACAGTAAGAGCGGCACGCGTCATCATTACGCATCTTATTTCGCGGCGGTACATCTACATAGTACATATTCGACCGGCGACATAGCTTAGGGACCAAATACTGCTCACGTTGGTTTCTGATATTCTGATCATGAAACGTCGAATCGTGAAACTTATGAAGTAGTCTGATAGATATCACAACAATACCTGAAGACTAAGGATCGGGCCGCATTGATCAATGTCCTTTCACATTTTGCCGATAGATAAGGAGCACACTAGTAGGTACGTATTATGTCAATCAACCGCTTACGGAGGCGTTTACATCCGTACGCAGCCATTAGGCGCTGTACAGCTCCGTATGACGGATCGTCACAAGCATCATGGTAACTTGGAAACATCTCATACTGTTGTTACTTCGTCAATACGACAGACGGTAAATTCCGTGACATCACAAGACTCGAAAACTTTAATACATACTCCAAACATGACGTACAACATCACATTTACACTACTGGTCCACCGGTTCACAAAAAAATACGTCCCCTTAACCCGGAGAAATACAAATTAGCCAAAGCCGAATTCGAAATAATGATGCAATTAGGTACCTATTTGTAGACCTTCTAATAGCACTTGGGCGAATGCATTCGTTTGTGTGAATAATAAAATATGAGGAAATAAGATAACCGTAGACTTAATGCGCAAACCACTCCAGACCGTTACCCATTAGCAAGATTACTCAATTTCACATATAAGGGAAAACAATGTTCTCAAAAATTGATGTCCGAAAATCCTATCACAATATCCCGGTAGCACCTAAAGATATTCCAAAGACTGCAGTCATAACACCGTTAGGTTTAAACGAGTTTACTCGTATAATTTTTGGGTTACGTAACACAGCACAAGATTTCCAAAGATCAGTGAATAATGTACTCAAAAGTGTAGTTTTAACTTTCCCTTATTTAAATGACATAATTTTAAACTCAGACTCCGAAATAGCTCATTTGAAACACCTAGAGATCCGACCGTTATATACCCTTTAATACTTACGGCCTAACTATCAACATAGACAAATGTGAGTTTGGCAAATCCGAATTAAACTTTTGGCCTATCACATTAGTACGAAAGACATCAAACCAAGTGAAAAAAAATATATAAATAACTAGCTCTTACCCGCAACTTCGTCTGCACAAAATAAATATTAAGGTAACTGAGGCAGTATTTGTACACCAATACCAAATGACGTTTACAAAAAACAGCAAACATTTTTATACAATTTCGTCCAAATCAGTTCAGCGGTTTAGGCGATAGACCGTAACAGACAGATAGATTTTTGGATTTCAAGTAGGTATCTAGTTGCAAAATTTAACGGTTTTATCTTCAACATTCCATGAAACAATACGACGAATGAACGATAAAGGAATATCCATGTAAACAATAATTTCTGATTTCCACCCCTTTAACTTTTTTTTGTTATAAATAGTGACCCTTGTCCTTGCCTGAGTCTAGTCTATCTATGCACCAAATTTTATCAAAATGGGTTTAGGTGTTAAAGCGTAACAAACATACAGAGTTAATTTCATATTCATAATATAATAAGGATATCAAGTGTCAAGTTGCACATTTTCATGGTTTTATCTTCAATAATGATGAACATCCATATAAACTTCCATGTCCCATTTCATCCCCGTACATTTGGAAATTACAAAATTGCTAGAATAAACATTTATTAGCTTTGCGTCAAGTATCTAGATACGAAGTTTCTTAACTTAACTTTAATCTCCCATTTCAACCCCTATTTTGTCCCTTTACTGTTTGAAATTGGAAAATTGCCAGAACAAACATTTATTTTCTTCGCGTCAAGTGTCTCGATACGAAGTTTCATGATGTTATCTTCAACAATGAGAACTTACACATAACACTTTCACTTCCATTTGAACCCCTTCAACCCTTTCTTTCGTAATAAAAAGTGGCCTATGCCTGTCTTGAGATCCAGTTTATCTGTGTACCACATTTCATTCAAATCAGTTCAGTAGATTTCATGCTTATAACTTTGAATTTTACGGAATCTTCATACAACCGTCCATCCCTCCCTAAGACTAAAACTGAAACTTGTTTTACCCTCTTTTACACCCTCGTTAACCCCGTCTTAGCGAGCGGCTACGTGCTAAAAGGCACCTCCGTGCAAAATTTCAGACTCCTAGCATTTGTAGTTTCTGAGATTTCGTGATGAGTGACCTTTCGCTTTTATGAGCATATATATAGATATATTACACGCTACCGAACACTATCGAGAAACTACGACGTTTCCTCGGAATCATAAACTTTTATAGGCAAATCATTCCAAAAGCCGCAGAAATGCAATCACCACTGAACGCATTTTTAGATTTTTATACAACTCAAAGAAACGCGATCAAACTAAAATTACTTGGACTAAAAGTGTATTAAAAGCATTCAGTCAATGTATACAAGCCATTCAGGACTCGATAACCTTACCACTCCCATCCGCGACACTATTGCTTATGACGGATGCTTGTGGTACTTGCGTAGGGTCCAGCATTACATAAAAAGACAACCAAAAAGCTAGAACCTCTAGGATTTTTTTCGAATAAAACTCACGATAGGGAATTCCCTAGTAATTACTAGCAATGTACATTGTATATCGAAGGTAAATAACTCACAATATTAACTGACGACAAGCCATCAAAGGTGCGAAAATACTTCAAGTCTGAACAATTGCTTTTATTATATAAAGCACAGATTCGCTCTTGTATGGAGTACTGTTCGCACCTTTGGGATGGATCGGCTAAGTATCAGCTTGAGGCTCTGGAATCGATCGAGAGGCGTGCTAAAAGGCTCATAGGCAATAATTCTCTTGTGCGAAAAAGACTGCAAACTCTTGAACATCGCCGAAAAATTGCTAGCTTATCGGTTTATTATCGGATACACTTCGGAGAGTGTGCATCTGATCTGCATGATCTAATACCACCTAGCCCTTTTTTCTATCGGACTTCTCGTAACTCGAAGAAGCGGCATCGTTTCATGGTTGATGTTCCAAAGACACGAACAAAGAGGTTTGACTCTACTTTTGTGATAAGAACGTCTCGACTGTGGAATGAGTTGCCTGAGTGGGTTTTTCCCGATGGTTATAATCTTGGTGTCTTCAAATCGAGAGTGAATCGGTTTCTTCTAGGTAAGCACGCTCCATCTTAGACCGCATCGTCGCTTAACATCAGGCGAGATGGTGGTCAAGTGTAAACCTATAAATGTTAAAAAAAAAAAAAAAAGCCATTAGCATTCGCCCTATCAAAAAAGTATTTAACTCAGACTCACCTTGATGTATCAGATAGTTGGTCTTTATATCTCAATTCTGTAAAGAACGTTAAGTGCATACAAGGCGATGAGAACACCGTAGGAGATGCTTTAAAGTTTAAAGCAAGGCCGTCAATTCGAGTCAGAATGATTCACCTAGCTACTCAAAAAACTAGGCATTGCAAAAAAAAATACCAAAGCATATAACAGTAAGGCACACGACATGATCGAAATAGCTCACCGAACATTAAAATCAGCCATTATGGCATAATGTCTAATAATACAAAACGGATTCAGAAATTGCCGTAAACGTAATAGTACTAACTATTACGTTTACGATCAGCTATAAAATCAGACCTAGTATAATCTCCATCCCAATTCTTGTACGGAAGTACGCTGTGACTCTCAGAAAATTTATTTAATCCAAATCCAAACATAAACTACTCAGAGACCACATAAAACTTTTAACAAATATGTTATCATATATTCCCAAGTCATCACATGCTGGCGCAGCTGTGATCATCAAGGAAAATATAAGGCATGGTACTAGCACATGTTAAACAAAAATATATGCAGGCTGCTATAGAATCAATCGATGATTGGCAGGGATCATTAAATGTGGCCGCAGTTTATTGCCCTCCGCGTCATAGAATAGATGAACAAATGTTCAATAATGTCTTCCTCACTTTTGGAAACAGATAATTATATAGCAGGGGGCGACTGGTACTCTAAAAACACCTCCTGGGGTTCACGACTGACGACAACAACGAGGCAGAGAACTGAAAAAGCCCTCCGAAGACATAACCTCCACGTTATATCAACAGGAGAACCAACTTACTGGCCAACAGACCCCAATAAGGTCCCAAATCTTTTGGATTTTTTCATCGCTAAGGGGATTTCGGGACTTTATACAAAAGTGGAATCATGTCTGGACGGCTCTTCTGACCACACGTCCGTGATATGCACCCTAAGCATCAATGTAATTCTAAAAGACCCACAGGAGTCACTGTATAACTACAAAACTGACTGGGAATCCTTCCGAGACTACATTGAGGAGAATGCTGAACTAACAATTCCACTCAAAACTGAAAACGATGTGGAAGATGCGTTCTGGCGTGCCACTAATCTAATCCAAAAAGCAGCATGGCTATCAACTCCTTACATTGAAATGAAATCACAACACCAAGACACTACTTTAGAATTAAAGCAGATGATATCTACCAAAAGAAGACTTAGACGTCAGTGGCATACTAGTAGAAATCGACAAGACAAAACGGCTCTGAACAAAGCACAGAAAGAGTTAAAGAACATTCTTAGAGAAAACGAAAACAAAACATTGCAAGACAAATTACAGACGTTATCCCCATATAGAGCAGAAGATTATTCGCTCTGGAAAATGACCAAAACACTAAAAAGGCCAAAGGAAAATATAGCCCCACTCAGAAAATCCGATGGCAATTGGTACAAAAAACCTGAGGAAAAGGCTGAATTATTTGCTGAGTTTTTAAAAGATGTGATCAAACCCAATGAACCTGATGCTATGAACACAGAAGAAGAGATTGATAAAATCTTATTTAGTGACCAACAAATGTCCGTGCCACTAAAACTAGTCACTCCAGCAGAAGTCAAGAGAACTATAACACATCTAAAGCTAGAAAAGGCCCCAGGTTTTGATCTAGTAACAGCAGAAGTTCTAAAACAACTCCCAAAAAAAGGAATAGTTTTGCTAACGATTCTCTTCAATGCCATACAGAGTTGAAAATAGGAGATGACGTATCACAGGATGCGCAAATCTCGATAATTATACGAAATAATATAAAATTTGATTATAGCCTCAGGGCTGATTGCAAATGGATAATATATATATATAAGTTATCCCACTTAAACTCACGTAGTAACGAAAAAAATGTTTTAATTCATAAGCACTTAAGTACTTGCTCCCATGTATTCGTAAAAAACGAAGCACGAACGAGTTTAGTACCGCCATACCAGGGACCATTACGCATTACGGGGGCAGTTATAACGCGACACCCAAAATACTATACAATAGATTCTAATACCAGGAATGTCACCGTATTACCTTAAACCAGCTTACCTATTAGATTTTGACAAAGAGTCGATCTCAAGGTAGATGTACGCGACACTAGTCTCGACCCAACAAAAACAATCAACCCGACGGCGACGCTACTTCAGATAACTACGCGTACGGGTCCCACCGTTAAGCCTCTAAGAGCGAGATTAGATCCATGAGATCTCCATTGTTGTCTTCAGTCAAATTACAGCCGCGCACTGCTACAATTCACCATGCAAACCTAGGCATCATGGATCAACCGCAAGAAAGACTACTGCCGTCACCCAGAACAGCGCAGCAACAGTAAACAGCGTAATTCCAGGATGACATCGCGCTCGACTCCCACAAAAATTATCTGGCCACCGTCATAATGGTCAGCGCCGCAGTTACTCTAGGTATTCTCTACCTAGTGTGGTCCGAGTACAAGTTCCGCGTAGCATCGAAGATGCTGTCGAGTCGAGGATCGAACGACCAATCTTGTAACAACAACGTGTCAACAACGTGGCTATCCCGTCGCCGATATCGCTAGTGCGTCCAAACATAGTGATCCGTAGTATTTAAGTGTCGTACAGTGTAGTAAGTAGTTGACTTAGTTGAAAAAACAGTTATATCTAAGGGGAGGATTGTAGCAGATGTATCGTATTTCACTAGTTCTATATAACCCTTGTCCATTGTCTTCGTAGCGGATATATCATAAACACTAAACACAAGTAACCGTTGTCCATTGTGGACAGTACTAGTTATAAGCAGCCGTTGTATTGTAAAAGAACAGTCCAATATTAAACACCATACCGTAAATACGCACAGTTTATTTGCCTGTCACCACACATTTACGCACCCATCGGCAAACAATATTATCGTAACTTGCAGTGTAAATATCCATCTAAAGAAAAACTTGAATCGACGGCGGATTTGGATAGTGAAAAAACTACGACGGTCGAAATTGTGCTTGTCAGCATGAAAGAAGCTGAGAAAGTGGTACCAGCACCTGCAGTTGCTGAAAAACCTGAACAAGTGACAACTGCGACGCCGACGCTACCAATTGTTACGCCCGAAATAGTGGAAGTTGATAGGATGCCACTACCGGTAGCCGCAACGCCGATACTAGGAGCAGTCGAGACGTCCGCTAAAGATGCAACACCGATGTCTTCGGCATCGCCCAATGTACGTCTTGAACATTATAACTACGATCTCTGACAAACTACCAATATGTATTTGGTAATAAGTAGAACTTAGAAGTATTAGTAGTCATCGTATTTCGCCAAAATAGATAGAGGATTTAAAGTTTCGTAGTCGTCGTTTAAAAATTGCTATTTTGTATATATGTCACCGGAAAATAACAAGATTCGTTAGTTGATCAATTCACTAGGTAGTTGATCAACTTTCGGAAAGTAACAAACGGCAGTTGAAATGTATTATTTATGGTACGTATTTTAGTACATTGATCAATTTATGCCGTCTTGCTGTTAAATAATCAGACGTAGGCGAGGTGTGCGCTGATTGGTTCAACGACTTACGTTTTTTACACCGCTCCCCACCACCCGGGTGAACCGTGAGAAGTTTTTTTTACAACGGCTCACCTGTCAAGTCCTTGGGAAATAAGTCCGTCCGCGTTGTTAAATTACCAAACCGGACCGTTTGAAGGTCCTGAGTGGAGTATGGAGAAACGACACTCAGGGCTCTGCGGTCAGCCCTTCCAGCTTCTGGCGGGAGCCCACTCGGTGTCAATAAGTGCACCAATATCAAGTTAGGGGCTTTCAAGTTTTATATGTCAGGTGAGGCGTTGTAAAAAAAAACTTCTCACGGTTCACCCAGGTGGTCTCAGGAGGTAGACGGTAAGTGAACTCTGAATAAACATTTGCCAAATGCTTATAATTAATGCCATCGAGCAATCAGAGAACAGATAATTAATTAACGGGTGAAACTGTACCGTTAAATAGTACGCTGAACAACGATTGACCCATTTGTGGATGATTTTACTTGCGGCAAAATAGTAATTTATGAAATGACGGCCAGGCACCGTTAGTTGATCAATTAACGTTAATTCATTGCGAAATAATACATTTCAACCGCCGCGCCGTTTGTTATTTTCCGAAAGTTGAATAACTAACGATTCTTGTTATTTTCCGGTGACATATTTATATAACATTGTTGAGGAAGCATAAGTAATGGCTGTTCTGAAAAAAAAAACAGTTACTATTACGTAACTTTTTTTACTAGCATCGCACGCGGTTTCAGCCGCGTAGTTCCCGTTCTCGTTATTTTCCCGGTATAAAAATGCCTGTGTGGGTATTCCAGACTGTACTCTATCTGGGTTCCAAATTTCAACCCGATATGTTCAGACGTTCCGACGTGATACAGAAAAAAAACATCAAAATATCCAATCTTTATAATATAAATTAGGCATTTATAATATTAGTTTTAGTAATAATTATACGACAAAGACACCAATCATCATAATTAATTCAGGATGGAATTTAGTAGAAATAGGATACTCTAGCTACGTATTTCTTACTCAGTACTTGGGTATTGCTTCCAGTACCATATATAGTTCTGCACATTCTTTCATTCGTGTAGGTGACGTAATAATTCAGTAGTAGTACCTACGTAAACACGTAGTATATTTTCAGTGATAATAGTCACCGCATAATAAATATTATCAAGCCAATATTATTGGCTTGAGCGCCATCCCTAAAGGTACAAGTTCGCGCTGAGACCGCGACAGGAGACCGCGACAAGCACTTGACACTATGGAATTGTATGGGCGCCAGTTCGTGCCGAGACCGCGACAGGAGACCGAGACAGGTCGCGGTCGCGGTCTCGGGCCGAACTGGCGCCCATACAATTCCATAGTGTCAAGTGCCTGTCGCGGTCTCAGGTCTCGGTCTCCTGTCGCGGTCTCCGCGCGAACTTGTGTACCTTATTACTGCCCAGACTAAGATTTATCGTACATGCATAATTGATGTATGTACTTATGCGTATTCCTGTAGTGGTAAAACTTTTTGAAGGCTCCTGGGGAAGTACTACACAATGGCCAGTTATTGTACCGCCAAGCAGTAAACTGCAGAGTTTACTGCGTTCCGGTTTGTTGAGCAATGTTTCCAGTGAAATTACAGGGTAAAGAGATAAATCAACGAATATCTGCTAGCAGTGATTCAGGCTCTTCATGTTAAAATGTTTGCGTGGTGCTATTCTGTTATGGGTAACACTACCACCACTTACCGCCAGGCGCACGTCTTGCTCTTCTTGTCAATCTGTCAGAAAAACAAGTACATTTATTTGTCTTGAAACGAATCATTGATAAAATAATATTTCTTAACGACCTTTAAGTAGATTTACGTTTTATGTTTTCGTTTGACCGCTAACAATAGACAGCCATCAATGATAACCAACTGATCGCTTAATGGTTAGTGGCGGTGTAGTGAAAGGCTCGCTGACCTATAAGAACGGCGACTACCGATCCGAATCTCTTGGTTCGAATTCCACGCGCACCAGTATTTTCAGCCTCATGTGCGTAATGCCACTAAAAGAAAAACGGTCACTTCTTATTAGAGAAAAGCCCCAGCATCCAGTATCAGACTTCCAGCATCGGGAACATTTAGTGGACTCCTGATGTTTATTTCTTTCACGCATAGTTACGAAATTTTTAGCTGATATAGTGTAGTACGAGTAGAAGTGTCGATGGAAATGGTGATTTAAAAAGACCCATTATAAATGACTCCAGTACCTACGCTGCTGGCTGGTAGTGCAGAAGTATTCCCTACGGCACTATTGGTAAAACGTTTTTGTACCAGTAGTGTAGAAAGGAATGAAGATGTAAGGACCTTTAAAAATTCCCCACGACACTACTGGCTGGTAGTGCAGAAAGGAAAGAAAATTCCCCACGACACTACCAGTAGTGCAGCTTGGTAGTGCCGTAGGGAACAAGGCTAATTTACTACTCTTGCGTACCAACAAGGTAAAACAAACCTATACGAAGGTGTGGGTTAGGTTGACAATAATAATGGTAATGACGATCGAAGAAAATATCATATTTGCTCAATTAGAAGGCTTGCCATTGTAATCTTATCGAAGTATATGGTCGCTTATCGTGTATTTTCCTACTCAATTAGATAAATTGCACATCAACAGAATACGGTATACCTATTAGCAATGTTATTATGATAAGCGGAAATCTTATTTCGCAATAAACGATTATCACGTGACACTTAACAAATCTTTTCTAAACAAAACGAACCATTGACATAATACTTAGAGCACCTGAGGCTTTTTGTACCAACTTTGTATTTTTCTTACTGTGACTTGTACATAGTAAAGATAATAATATTATTATTCTTGTTACCATTCTCAGCCTACGTGTAACAAAAAGTTTTCTTCTCTTTCTCCATATTGCACAAAAAAGTTATTTAACGTCATTTTTTTTTTAAATAGCCTGCATATCGGTACTTTGATGCGGTTATATACTTGGTCTAACTCTAAGTTCTGTGTCCTTGCACCTAAAATAATGTAATAACGTGCTATATGTAAATCATGCATGTACTATCCAAAGTTCTGAGAGGTTTGAAGTTTGAGGTCTGAAGTTTTGCGCGGATGTATTATTATTATCTGATACCTTTAAACGAGCAATTCTTGTATGTATACGAGGGTCAAACTGAAAGTTCTTAGAAAATCAAAAACTGATTACATTAGCCAGTTATTAGTTTTATTATATCTTTTCAAAATATTGTCCATTCACGTCAATACACCGCTGCATGCGATGGAACCACTGGGAAAAGCACTTTGCCCACTCGTCCTTAGGGGTCTCTTCAATGGCATCGCGATACGCAGCCACCGCTTCTTCAGCATTCATAAACCGCTTGCCTTTAAGTTTTTCTTTAATTTTTGAAAATAAATAAAAATCACAAGGCGCGAGGTCGGGGCTATACGGCGGGTGACCCAGTAATTCAACGTTTGATGTCGCCAAATAGTCGATCGTTCGCTTGGCGGTGTGCGATGAGGCGTTGTCGTGGTGAAGGAGGATCCTACTGCGAGGTCGTTTCTCTCGAACTTTTTCCAAGACAAGTGGCAAACAATTGGTAGTGTACCATTCTGCAGAAACTGTTTTTTGATCCTCTAACACAATTGTTGCGAAATGACCTATCCTTCCAAAGAACGAGGCCACCATTTTTTTCCCCGCACTTCGATCTCTCTTCACTTTAGTTCTCCTCGAAAGGAAACACCCACTGAGCAGATTGTCTTTTGGTTTCAGGATCATAACAGTAAAACCAGCTTTCGTCACCTGTTAGTATGTCGAACACAGCATTTGAGTCACCTCCGTTAAATCTTTCAATCATTTTACGGCACCAATCCACACGATGGAGTTTTTGAGCCTCAGTCAAATTATGAGGTATCCACCGGGCGCAAAGCTTCCTGACCGCTAAATGTTCGTGTAGGATTTTGTGCACTTGACTCATACCGATGCCTAAGCTTGTCCGAATCTGCTGATAGGTCACTCTTTTGTCAGTCTCTATCATACGCCGCACAACACAGATGTTATCTTCAGTCGTCGCCGTAGAAGGCCGTCCCTCACGTAAATCATCAGTGAGATTAGTGCGACCACGTTTAAACTCATTAAACCAGTTGTAAACAGTCGCACGAGATGGGGCTTCATCGTGAAAGGCCAATCGTAGTCTATCATAACTTTCTTGTTGACTTAAATGACATCGAAAGTCATAAAAAATCATTGCACGAAAATTTTCTCGTGTTAAATTCATGTTGACGTGACACAGACAATTTTCAATTTGCCGCCAAATCGTAAAACAAATGACAAATGAATGAAGTATATACTCAGTAATATTGGCAAAGAGTTCTATTTTCAAATTATAGATTTTTTTTTTATTATATTGTTTATAAGTGGCCAGTTCTAAGAACTTTCAGTTTGACCCTCGTATATAGAATCTGAATCTCGGAAACGGCTCGAACGATTTTCATGAAATTTTGTATGCAGGGGGTTTCGGGGACGATAAATTGATCTAGCTAGATTGCATTATTTAAAAATGTAATTTTATGTGCTTTTTCAAGCAATGAAAATCTCCTACAATATTATTAGAATAAGATAGCAAATTTCGCCACTGATTATAATGGATAAGCTCAGGCGGATAAAGGCCGCTCTCGGAATCAAGGAACCTCAATTCAAATCCTGATGATTAGTTTGCATCTTTTAATTTTGTTCCTGTTCCTTTTTTGTGCACCTATGTATGCTTAGATCTGTAAAACTACATATCGGATTTTAATGCATTTTTAATAGGTACAATAATGCACTAGGTACAGTATTGTAGTACATTATTTTCATCTATCATCATCACTCGTAGGGCATCATCCAAAGTTCCGAGATCTCGTGAAGTTTGGCGCGGATGTATTTTTATCATTATAAGGGTTCATGCGCTCGTCATCCAAAGTTCCGAGATCTCGTGAAGTTTTGCGCGGATGTATTATTATCATTATAAGGGTTCATCCAAAGTTCCGAGATATCTTAAAGTTTTCGGCGGATGTATTATTATCATTATAAGGGTTCATCCGCTCGTCATCCAAAGTTCCGAGATCTCGTGAAGTTTTGCGCGGATGTATTATTATCATTATAAGGGTTCATGCGCTCGTCATCCAAAGTTCCGAGATCTCGTAAAGTTTTCGGCGGATGTATTATTATCATTATACCTAAGGGTTCATCCGCTCGTCACCCAAAGTTCCGAGATCTCGTGAAGTTTTGCGCGGATGTATTATTATCATTATAAGGGTTCATCCGCTCGTCATCCAAAGTTCCGAGATCTCTTAAAGTTTTCGGCGGATGTATTATTATCATTATAAGGGTTCATGCGCTCGTCATCCAAAGTTCCGAGATCTCGTAAAGTTTTCGGCGGATGTATTATTATCATTATAAGGGTTCATCCAAAGTTCCGAGATATCTTAAAGTTTTCGGCGGATGTATTATTATCATTATAAGGGTTCATCCGCTCGTCATCCAAAGTTCCGCTGAGATCTCGTAAAGTTTTAGGCGGATGTATTATTATCATTATATGGGTTCATCCGCTCGTCATCCAAAGTTCCGAGATCTCTTAAAGTTTTAGGCGGATGTATTATAATCATTATAAGGGTTCATCCGCTCGTCATCCAAAGTTCCGAGATCTCGTATAGTTTTAGGCGAATGTATTATTATCATTATAAGTTTATGAGGGTTCATCCGCTCGTCATCCAAAGTTCCGAGATCTCGTGAAGTTTTGCGCGGATATATTAAAAAGTAAGTATTTATCCACTCTTGTCCTTTACATAGTTCTAGGATTAGGAGAAGAAAGGGAAAATGGTGGCGAGTGGGGATCATTTTTTTTACTGCCGCAAAAATAATATCCAACAACAGAGAGTAAAGATGTTACACTTAAGAACTACATAGGTACTAGGTGGCAGTAATTATTGATTTTAGTACCTTACTAAATACGTCGCTACGACCAAATTTGCTTACCTACTTAATTTTATATTATCTTCCCTTCAAACCAGAAGACAGTAATGTTTTCACATTATATTTTTTTATCAATTTTCACCTCGTTTGAAAACGTTCATTTGGAGTATAGCACAATCATTTAGGCTTAACGACAAAAAAAAAATTAGTCCGTAAGTTTGATTATTAAATAAAGTGGCCAAGTGCGAGTTGGACTCGCCCATGAAGGGTTCCGTTGCAGCAAGTAACATTATATACATAGTACACATAGTTCTTGTAGTTCGTTGTACCTTTGATCGAATTTTCAATAATAGTGTATTTATGACGTACTAAAAAAAAACTACTCATCAGATCGAGTTCAAACTAATTTTCGTTGGTAGTTTACATAGTAATGTACATCATATATTTTTTTTAGATTTTTCATTCTCTTACTTTAGAAGTTAGAGGGGGGGGGGGGGGGACACATTTTACCACTTTGGAAGTGTCTCTCGCGCAAATTATTCAGTGTAGACGAAAATGATTTTAGAAATCTCAACATCATTTTTGAAGATCTATCGATAGAAACCCCACACGTGTAGGCTTGATGAAAAAAAATTTTTGAGTTTCAGTTCTCAGTATGGGGGGCAACCCTAATTTTAATTTTTTTTAATTTTTTCTGTTGAAATCTTAATGCGGTTCACAGAATACATCTACTTACCAAGTTTCAACAGTGTAGTTCTCATAGTTTCGGCAAAAAGTGGCTGTGACATACGGACGGACAGACAGACAGACAGACATGACGAATCTATAAGGGTTCCGTTTTTACGTTTTACGGAACCCTAAAAACATAGTACCTACAGACCTACACGTATTGTTTCTTTTCATTTACAACAGTGATTTAAAGTTTCGAGTGACGTCACTCAATTGTACGATTTTTAAAAAGACGTGACGTCACAACCCCCACTCCGGAAGTTTGATGATCTTTTTTTAATAATTTGATAAAACAAAACATACGTGTCCCATATTTTTCCATAACCTGTCTGACGGACAAGTTAGAATGGTATATTTTCGACCCTATCATCATCTCAATTGTCACAATGTAGTTGTCTAGCGTCACATCGAATTAGGAATGTGGTTGTATGATTTCAGGTGAGAGTGACGCCGATGCAGCTGACACAGCAGATATTCCGGCAGTACGGGATCCAAGGGTTGTTCAGAGGATTGGTGCCCACCATCATGAGGGAAATGCCGGGGTATTTCTTCTTCTTCGGTGGATATGAAGGTAATTACACTAATGGACTTGCTTCCTACCACTGTCGCAAACCGGTTTACGAGTATATGTCGTCTGATGTGTGTATATGTGCGTGTCAGCGTGAATGTAACAGCGCGCTGGCCGACTCTATAGACACAGTTTTTGTTTTAGCGAAAATACGTCCTAGTTTTTTTATACGTCCACGGGTGACAGATTAACCAATACAAACTAAACGCTAGGTTAGTTTAAAATTTAACGTCGTTAGGTTATACACTGACAGTATTTACAATTTTACGGTGACATAAATATGTAGCAGCCAACTAGCTTAATTAGCCGTTCAATCAACAGCCTAGGCTCTTTACTAAACAGCGCCGTTTAACCATCGATATAAACATAAACCAATGTATTGAGATCGTTGCGTTTAACTAGCGGCCCGAATGATGTTAGGTTACGTGAAAAAGTAAAAATATAAAGTTGTAGATCTTTTTATTACCAAATTTAACTATGCCATTGAACTTTTTTTTCTATAGGTAAGTATTGTAGTTTTGCCAGAAATCGACCCTTTATTTTTTTACCCTTTAAATACTAATCATTCTACTTACCGACTTCAGATCGCCCGTAAATTATTTTACTTACCGTCTTTGTTACATTATCTTCGTTTCTCAATACGTTTCATCGTACTGTTTTTTTTTCTCGTTTTACCATTTTCAAAGGCTTCAAGCCATGGTCAAAGGTGTCATAGGAAGCGATGACCGCCTACCATCAGTCTTACTTCAAATTTACCTCTATTTAAGCATTTCTATTATGATCCCAAGTACAATCTACACACCGCGCCGTGCGTAAATATAAAGACTCTTAGCTTATCGTAATTTTATCAACTAAGGTCAATGACAATTACAACTCTTTTAAAGCATGAGTAGATAATGTAAGTCGTTCCGGTTTCTGAGATACATAATGTACTTGATACCTCAATATGAAATATGAGCTTAGGTATGTGGTTTATCTGTTTTTTAGCAATGATAGATTTTCATTTGACCGTCATCCCGCCTGATGTTAAGCGACGATGCAGCCTAAAGCTTTGGTCTGGTGATCATGACGCACAACGCTGCGGTATGCGCCGCAACGTAGCGTCACGACGCAGCATTTAGCGTCCCTGCGGAGAGGTGGTCAGTTGATTTTGCCGCAGCTACCAAGGTTCCATACCAAAATTCCATATTGACCCGTGACGCACACCACACACCGCAGCGTTGAACCGAGAATGACGCCGCGTTGGGAGTACACCTCCCCACTTCACCGCGCTTGCCCCTCGCCGCTGACGCATACTGCGACGGAACAAGAGAACATACTCGACGTTTTTCATATGATTGAGTGTCCGGCAACGCATACCGCATACCGCAGCGTTGTGCGTCATGATCACCAGACCAAAGCTTATGATAGAGCGTGCTTACCTAGAAGCTAGAAGAAACCGCTTCACTCTCGACTAGACTACACCAATATTGTAACCTACCTACAAAACCTACTCAGGCAATGCATTCCACAGCCTAGACGTTCTTATTACAAAAGTAGAATCAAACATCTTCGTTCGAGTGTTAAGAACGTGAACCGTAGGTTTTTTGAGCCACGAGCAATACTTTAAAAAATGCCAAAGTGGCAATAAATCATACAGATCAGCTTCACACTCAAAGTCAAAGCACTTAACTTATAAATTTACAATTTACACATGAATTAGTGAATAGAAACCAAAAGTACGATGATTAAAATGTAAATTTTTTCAATTTAAATTTTCACTATACGATAACTCTCTGAAAATTCCGATAGAAACCAATAAACTAGCTAATTTTGTAACGATGTTCAAATACAAATATCGACAATGCTGTATAACAGGAAACGGATTACGAGGGTATAGAAAGTTGACCCACACAAACAAGCCTTTGCGAGAGGCATCCAATGTTTCGTTGTGATCCAATGTTTATTTTCGTCTTAGTTGGACGTGGATCGTATCCACGTCCGATATAAATAAGGAAAAAAAGAGATGCTTAAAGCTTAAAAAATGTAAATAGACACAGATCAATCCAATTCATGACCTAGAAATCTTAATAAATTGATAAATTTCCAGGCACAAGGAGTCTACTCGCTAAGCCTGGTCAGTCTAAAGACGACATCGGTTTCGTCCGGACGATGGTCGCTGGTGCGGTGGGCGGCCTCGTCCTCTGGACCGTCATCTTCCCGACAGACGTCATCAAATCCCGCGTCCAGATCTCGAACAAGAGCCAGAAGTTCCTCACCGTGGGCTACGAGATTGTGAAGAATGAAGGTGGGTTTATTAATATGTACAAGGATAATAAGTAGTCATGTATTACTTCTCTCTTTAGGCCCAGGTACTCTATAGCCTATAGCACCAAATACTCGACTCACTCTACCGATACTTGATTCACCCTACCGTCCTACCGATACTTGATTCACCCTACCGTCCTACCGATACTTGATAAATCCTGCCCAGACTTTATTCATTTTACAGATACTTGATTCGCCCTACCGAGACTTGATTCAGTCTATCATAACTGGATTCACCCTTTAGATACTTGATTCATCCTACCGATACTTTATTCATTTTACAGATACATGATTCACCCTTACCGATACTTGATTCAGTCTATCATTACTCGATTCACCCTACCGATATTTAATAACTTGATTCTCTCTGATGATATTTGTGGCTTTGAAACAGGAACACAGTAATATTTATACATTACTTCTTGGGGGTAGAATAACTGGCTAAGGTGTGGTACTTTGTACCAGACAGACTTTGCAAAGACTTCTACCACAACTAAGAACTGTTCTTTTTTTAATATTATAGTGACGGGAAGAACAATATACACGCCTGATTAGTAACACGCCTGCCCATAAAGATAATATGTTTATTTGCACATTACATTAATGAGTTTTGTACTAAACATGTGCACATAGAACATAGATAATACATATTATCTATTCTATGATAATACATACACGTATAAATTGTGTTGCCATATCATGCTGTGCCCGTGTGCCGGTTAGGCGTATAAATGTCAGGTAGTCTGGTCGTACAAAACAAGGACTGACTAATTTTTTTTTTTAATTGATAAAGTTGGATGATACAAGTCAGAGACACATTAAAATATCACTCAAAATAGAAACATAAATACTTTTCAATCAAATGACATAGGCTCAATAAAGAATTAGCAATAATTGGCTATTATGTGGTACGAATCTTTTCGGAATAAGTAACTAAATAAATGATTTTTATTTTCAGGTGTATTGGCGCTGTACAACGGTTTGAAACCGACCCTCGTAAGGACGATCCCCGCGACAGCTGCGCTGTTCGTCGTCTATGAATACTCGAAAAAATTCATGCACCAGTCTTTTGGTGACTAATATCTATTACATTTTGGCTTGCATTTACACTAGGTCATATCCTATCGATCTTAAAGGCTATATTTCCATACCTCACATAATAGATAACGGCCAATGGGATCGCCATTTCCATTGTAGGTACTCCATTTATTAACAAAAAAAATATAGAATTTTATATTTTATGTTATGTGAATATCTGGGTCATTGTATTTTATTTACAGTTACAGTCAATATCAATTGTACGTCAAAATTATGAGTCCTTTAAAAAGTCCTGAATTGTATTTGGGGCATAGAAATACGGACTTTAAATTGGTAACATACCTATGGAATATGATTTAATATTTGAATCATATTCCATAGGTATGTTACCCTCTGTTCAAGATATCAGTTTCAAGATTTCATTCAAATGTTTTATAAGTGAACAAATTATGTGAAATAGTGTAATAATATAATACAAAACAAATATTTAAATAATAAATGGTCACTCATCGTGCTAGTACCTATGTTAATAAACTACTCTTAAAAATGATATTCATTCTTCACGGTGGCAACCCCAAGAGCTGCAAAGTACATAATAACTTATTCGTATCTATGTGTAAACATAGTTAAACTATGATATCTTGTAACTCTATGCAAATTGTACAAATTGACAAAGGTACACTCTCTAGGTAAACTCTTTTATTAATGTAAGATTACATCGCTTTATAATGGCTAGACATGCTACATTGTAGTAACAATGCGATACGCATTATACCCTGTACATAGGGTGTTGCGTAAAGTGTACAATTACCTAATTTTTACTTGTGAAATATATGTTTATTATTTTTAATGATGTTATACGATTTGTGTGACTTTACTATGCACGCCAGGAATGTATGCATCTAGTGATACAGATGTGCCTTAAATTGTGAAAAGAAATGTACCTAGGTATATAGTTAACTAGCTATCCTCGCAAACGATGTTAGGTACTGCCATACAAATTATGACAGAACAACGTTGCCATTTAAGTTAAAGAAATGTCAAAATGAAACGAGTCTTATACGAGTCTGAGTCTGTATAATATGCTGATCAGAGATTGAAAAAAATATAGGCGCCTAAACACAATGAAGTAAATAAATCTGCCAAAGATTCTCAATTTCGCCGTAGGTGGCGCCAAAGTTTCATTTTGTAACATACATTTTACTAAATAAAATATCGGCGCCACCTATGGTGAAATTAAAAACTATCTATGTCCGGGGGTCTACCGCCTAACGAAAAAGTTTTGACGCTTTGACATTGCCGTCTCTTTCATTTCAAGCGAGAAGAAAAGAGACAGCAATGTCAAAGCGTTTTCGTTAGGCGTTAGACCCCCAGGTCTATTTGCATCTTGAAGACATCTCATTCAAAAAACAAATTAATGTATTCTCAAATAAAACACCAATCTGAAACAGACCATAAACTGCAAGTTTGAGCAGATTTTGGTATCTATTGTTTAAAGAGTGATTTTACTATATATTTTTATATTTACTTTTAAAATGGGACCTGTTTGCATTTAAGTAGGTACCTAGTTTTTGACTTAGCCAAAAAAGCCTTTTAAAAGCTAGAAAAAAAAACAAACCGAGATAGTTCGGCAAAAGCCAAAGCCAAAGTTGACTGAAAATTCATGCTGTATAGAGGTATATGTGAAGTGTGAAGTCTATTTATTATCGCAATGTGATTTGACATAGTTGCTAGGTTCCTTTCGTTATATCATAATTAGATATAGCAAATAATAGTTTAGCTTTATCTTGTTGTAATGATAATACAAGACGTGTAATGCCAATGATAAGTTTGATGAACTATATGTAGATAGTAAAATAATGGGGTTATGAGACATTTTCAGAGCACACACACAGATAGTTCTTAACTTCGCCAAAAATTGTATTATTTAGAGAAATTTAAAATTACTTACTGTCACAATACATGTCAATAATAATTTGACACATTCATCACTCATATCTGTTGTTCAGAAAATGCTTCATTCCTAAATTGTCGTAATTAATGTTAAGTTGTTCTGTGTAGCTACAAAATTATGTAAAACATATTAACATAATATTATCATTGTGACAAATCGACAGACAGCGTCTTCATATTCATAAATTACGACACACGTTAAAGAGGGTATATGAACTTATGACATTATGTCAAAATTTTCATAATTTCTTTACTTGTATTAAATTTAAATATGTCATGCCTATCGAGGGATAGAGGAGCCTCAGGAATATGGTCAGTAGTGGGTCAGGGGTAAAAAAAAATATGTGACGTAATTTGTGGATTACCATTGGCGATTCAGTATACAGATACCCTGACAGTCTGTTCATCGATCAATCTAAATTTGAGGCTAAAGAGTATTTGAGTTGTTAAATTCCGAATATGGTCATCTCCATGCTTTAAAATTTTATTTGTTTGTTTTAATAACAAACAAACATAAAAATGGGTGATAATTGTATCTATACACTACAAAATAGTAACTCGTATGTGTTTCTACCGGAGTTGGCTGTTTGAAATTTAACTACTCGTTTCAGGGTTGATCCCACTGTAAAAGTCGTTAGTATAATACGCCCTTACAAAGATGTTATAATTCTGTATCTGTTGAATGTTTATCATGGTTACAATTTATTATAGATATGTTGGAAACACTCGTGTTCGTGTCTGTATGTTTACAGGGGTACAAAATAAAGGTACTGATGTTTTTAAATATGAGTATTTTATTATGACTTCTGAAGGTAACATCGCCGTATTACAATAATTTAAAAAACCTGTTTAATCTTTAAGCAAAGTTAAATTACTATGGAAATGTTCAACGTTTGCATCGTCAACCGGAGACAACAAGATCTTAGTTTTGTAATGCAGCTGTTAGATAGCCTAGTTTAGTTTCAAATCGAGAGTGAATCGGTTTCTTTTAGGTAAACACGGTCCATCGAAGACCGCATCATTGCTTAACATCAGGCGAGATGGTGGTCAAGTCTAAACCTATAAAAGTAAAAGAAAACTGTTTTTACATTTCAGAGCTGATTACAAATTTGTGTAATACATTATTAATCAAAACAGGACAAATTAATGTAGTGTAGTCATAAACATTTGGTGGACCCCATCAATGGACAATGACAATGAACAACACAAAACTTCGATGTCGAAACAATGTTAGGAACAGCTGTTATACCGATTCCATAATAGTTAAGCCGTGATGGCCTAGTGGCTAGTAGAACGTGCGATTCATAATCGTGAGTTCGTAGGTTCGAATCCCGGCTGTACCTTTGAGTATTTTTCCAATAGTCTAAGATCCCGCTATACAACGAGCTGGTTCTTGGATGAAAAGTATTTTATATTCAATTTATTATGTCAACAAATATTTTGCAAATGGGTTGTCTAACAAATTTCAGTCTTATCTTTGTATGATAGAGCAATATAATAACAACTTTCACCTGTCTGCGGCGGCAACTTAAAACGGTGAAGGAAAACATCGTGGGGAAACCGACATGTACCTCGGATCTTTCGAAGTCATATGCCATCCACCAAGCCGCACTGGGCCAGCGTGATGGATTATGGCCTTGACTATCTCCTTCGAGAGAATGCCCCGAGTCCTAGCAGTAGGAACATTAAAAGCCGGGTCACAGGCGATCTGATAGCGATAGCGAGACGGGATTTTTTGTAATGTTCGAATTTGTATGCAACCTGACACACAGCAAGCGGGCGCGATCCCATACTCGGTATCGGATCGCTATCGCTATCGCTACCGGATCGCCTCTGTGTGACCCGGCCTTTAGTGGGCTGTTTATGCTGCTACCTGTCTGTGGTACAAAATAGAACAGGAAATCAACCAGACAGAGAAGTTAGACGAACGTAGTCATAGCGAGGTAAATGAGATGAAAACAATTCTTCTACGAATTTTTCTTTAGGTAGGTACTTGGAAAATAAAATTAAAAACTTGACTTACATTCTACATCTAGGTATAATGGAAGTCTATTAACAATATTAATAATAATAAATATTGGTGGACAATTCACACATCCTATATTATCCTATATATATAGATTATATTTACTTAATAAATTATATAATATATTAAGTAAATATTATCCTAATATTAAAATTAACGTGGTTGTTACACATAAATATTGATTAGTTAAACGGGTAACTCACGTGTAATGAGGTCGGTCAATCCGACTCGAGTTTCGGCCGCGTCCGGCGGCCTTTTTCAAGGAGAGTGTACGCGCCCGATGGTCAGTGCCAAACGGGACGCCATCGGGCGCGTACACTCTCCTTGAAAAAGGCCGCCGGACGCGGCCAAAACTCGAGTCGGATTGACCGACCTCATTACACGTGAGTTACCCGTTTACCTAATCAATATTATCCTAATACTTATTATAAATGTGAAAGTTTGTGAGCATGAATGGATGTTTGTTACTCTTTCATAGAAAAACTACTAATACTAATAATATAAAACTACTAATAATCTTTTTATGTCTTAGTAAAACCTCCAATACCTACCTACTTTTTCCTAAGTAGGTAATAGGTATTTTTGTCAGTGTCACATGCCTACTTCTTGACCCGACTTCTATCAAGTTTATGTAATGTCGCAACCAATTTATCGTGGTCCTGTCACATCAAACAAATCATATGTAATCACGTCTCAAGATTCCCAGTTTCATATATTTTATCCATGTTATAGCAAACACCCATGTCTTCAGACGACTACCAGGTCCAAAATGTGTATAGATATGCTAGGAAATCTTACAAAGCTTGCAGAAGTGAAGTTCACGAAAACTGTGGGTTCAACTGTCAAGATGAGGTCAATATAGACGCGGAGTACCCTAGGTGCGAGAGGGTGGAGGTGCCTGAATGCAGCTGCCCCGATCGAGAGGGCGACCTTGCCAGCATATTACACAAGAAGTGCCCTGTGATATCACTGGCCAGACAGCAGCTTCAAAGGGTTTTAGACGACACAGACAAATTACTATCCGATAACAATAGAAATTGTAGGTAATGTATATCTACAAATGTTATGCTTAGTTCCTTTCTAGTATCTAACTAGCTTTTGTAGTGGTATTAGGAATCTTTGCAGCGTCCGCCGGGAGAAGTGCCACACATTTGCCTATTTTATTCTATCGCCAAGCAATAATGTAGGTTCAAACAGCGTTTCGGTTTGAAGGGCAATCATTCTTGAGATATAAATAGATAGAAACTCTTTATTGTGACACAAAAAAAAACTTAAAATATTACCGAGACACACTTATTAACTAGCGCCACAAATGCCGACCTTATTGCTGAGAGCTATCTCTTCCAGGCAACCAGCAGACAGAATAGGTACAGATAAATCATCTATTTATCTGGGGGAGAGCAGTGCAGTGCTAAGTAATGATTAGGACTCGTTCTTGTTCCAATAGCTGCGTAACATTGTATTGTTATAGGCAAGCGTGTTGTTACCTACCTATAGGTACATGTCCTGCCTGTCTCGTCACTCAACTCAACTAAGTAGATTTAAGAACTAAAAAACCTAGCTGATCAATAAAGAAGGGCATTTTCATGGAATTAGACTACAGGCCCGTTAACAAAATTTACGGGTCAAATAAACCACCAGGAGATCTACTCGGATCGGATCTACCAGAGGTATTGAAACTATAAAAATTATACATTTTATGTTTTTAATTATTAGTTTGTCGGAAAAATTCGTCATTTTCTGGTTTCATACAGTTTCAACCCCCCCCCCTCTTCGACTGTACTCAAGTGATCAGCTTACAAGTGACGGCATAGTACTACGGAAAATCTTATTACTTTATATCTTCTATCATCCTACATAGGTAGGTCTCCTGGTGGTTAATTTACTACGTACCTAAATTTTGTTCACGGGCCTGTAGTCTAAATGTTCCGTATTATAATAGCTTCCTCATCCAATTTCACCTCATGATTGAAATTTAGAAGTACTTTCACAGGTGAAATCTACATACCTACCGATTCTATTGACTGCTTTTACCCCACCTTGTGTAAGCAAGCTTAGGTACCTACTCGTGACGGCTATCTCGTTTTGCAGTTCTAAGTAATGCCGGTTGTGGCCACTTTCTCCATACAAACAGCACAGCTCTGCTGTGGAAAATATTCCCTTTGTGGATGTTCTCCAAAAGTGTTTGCTTGTAGCGAGTGAATCGGTTTCATTGTGGGTTAATGAGGATGGGTGGGATGAGGACTGTATTATCACTTTACATCAGGTATAGTGGCCGGCAAACAAGTTGCCCCAAAATTGACGTGAAAGGGGAAAGTTCGCGCACTTCTAAAATGATGTATGTACGAAACGAAAAAAAAAAACGAAAGTACCTATGTACACTTCCACCAAAGAGGAGGTCGAGTGCAGATAGGAATAATTTTTCTGAAAAACCAAACAGAATAAGCAGCCCACTAAATGTTCCCACTGCTAGGACTCAGAGCCTTCTCTTGCAAGGAGAGTCAAGACCATAATGCACCACGCTGGCCCAGTGCGGGTTCGTGGATGACACAACATGACCTCTAACGATTCTAGGTATACGTCGGTTTCCTCACGATGTTTTCCTTCGTCGTTTTAAGTGGGCGGCATCACACACGTGACTTCGAAAAGACATTGGTGGGACAAGTGGGATTTGAATCCGGGGGCTCCGGATCGGCAGTCGCTGTTCCGACTAGAAAAGCCGACTAAAATAAAAAAAAACCAACTTCATATAAACTCACTGTTCCAATGCGACTCAGGTTTCGTAGTAAATTTCTTGGTAATTTCCCTACAAACCAATTTCTGTTAAATTTATATGAGACCGACCACCTCGGAAGTATGATCTACCAAACCAAAAAATAATAAGTTAAAATCGATTTAATATTTTAGCGGAGCTATCGCATAATACACAATCATAAAAAAAAATATACTACCCAATTAAGAGCCTCCTCCTTTTTAGAAGTAGGTTAAAGAACTATAGGACGAAATTAGTAATTATTGAGGTAATGTCGTTCGACCCACACTGACTCAGATGGCGTTGGCGCAAGGAAATCTGGCGTCATTGACCCGAGTCGGCCTTTAGGTCCACTTTTTAAATTAGTGGCGTCCCAATTTGTCACCCACGTCCTTTCCATTCCAAGATATTTCCCGCAAAAAAGCCTTTATTCCCGATTATCATGTACCTACCTAATTTCACGCAAATCCATTCCGTACTTTTGCATGCAATAGTAACAACTATTCACACTTATATCTATATACATTTACGTAAATCTGTACTTATGTACATAAACAATACTAGCTGACCCAGCGAACTTCGTACCACCATACTTTTTTTTTAAATTTTCTCCTATATAAACCTTGTCCCGACAATGACAAATGCATAAATAAAACATATAATCATCCTATTTGATGCAGTAATTCTGAAGTTATGAGCGTAGGTACATACATTTCGAAGATCCATTTTTTTTATAAGTAAGTATATAATTTACCACCCGGCAAACTGTATAATCTGGTACTCTATGGAATACCTAGGAAATGTACAGAATACCTAAAACATGTAGGTAATGTATGAAATATTATTTATTTCATACTATGCCTCCTATGTATTCTTTGAAATACCGATTGCGTAGCCGGGGATGTATGTAAAAGACGTAAAGGGTCTATCACTGAGATTTGACACCAGGTGGGCTCCAGCCAGAAGCTCTGCGGTCAGCCCGGAGTGCTGCTTCTCCATACTCTGCCTGCACTCCACTACGGACTCGCATGGCTCGCTCCACTCAGGACCTCCCTTGAGCTTCTGGCTTTCTTTAATACACTCTAGGGGTAATAGCAACAAGACTAGGTGGAGTCGGGGTGGTCCGAGTCGGGCTATACATAACTTTGACAAATATAAACCAAGATCTATTTTTGTTACACATTGCCGGTAGAACACCAGATACTGTATACAATCCATAGGATTGTAGGTATTCATCTAGATGAAGTATGTAATGGACAATAATATCTTATACATAGCCTGGACGCTCCGGGTATTCTTTGCACTGCCTAGTTATTGTATACTAGCGGCCCGCTCCGGCTTCGCTCGAATAATACCCTAGATATCAACTGCAGCGCCATCTGCCGTAGCCTATGTTACTCGGGAATAATGTAGCTTTCCAAAGGTGAAAGAATTTTTGAAATCAGTCCAGCAGTTTCGGAGCCTATTCATTACAAACAAACAAATCTTTCCTCTTTATAATATTAGTATAGATATAACACCTGAATTATACAGATGATAGATAACATATATATATAACAGATATAGATTACTCGAATTTATACTAAGCGTTCATGAATCGTAATACTGAATAATTTTATTTTACAGATCCGTGTATGACTTCTTGTGCCTGTGCCGAGAACTATGTATGACTCGAAATAAGTGCACTTGTGCCTTAATTATCTTTATTGTAATAGCATTCTTTCTTGGACTCTTGTTTGGGGCTGCATCTTGTGGCTCATACCTAGGACAATTTAACAGCCCAATACTGACATGCTTAGAAAATAGGTTTATTTCTGAAAAATATACAGATATGGAGGAATATCGTGGAATAACTTAGTGTGAAATATATTTTTGTACTATCATAGTGTTCTTACTTAAGTAAATGGGGTTGTTAATTAGTAGTAAATACTTTAAAATAGTTATCGAGAGATCTAGGTAAGTATGTGTTGAAAGACTTATTATTACTTAGGTTATTTTTATATAGACTATCTAACCACAATGTTCTCTGGTTCAGTATTTTTCCAAATTAATCTAGTTTAATTTTTCTATTACTCAATTAACTAGATGTCTACAAATATAAATAATAAACAAAATGTTTTGGAAAGGAGATTTTTATTTACCAATATTGTAACATCTAATATTTTATCTGTAGGTGTATTCCTGATGTGAACTCTGTTAATTTTAAGTATAGCTGCTTTGTATAAGAGTCAGTGTTACTAGTGGCATGACATGTTTGACTCAAAATTCATAGGAAGTTTTCAGGAATTAGAAATTTAGGCAATTGTAAATTAATGGTGCTTAATTGCTTAAGCTGTAAAAAGAGATGCAGGTAATCAAATATGATTTTGTTCAACATACATTCATTAAAGTTACTTACAAAAAAATGTTTTCCTGCATCCTGCATTTGCAGATCTTAAGACAGTTTTCCGTTCAGAAGTAAATTAAAAAAAGGCAAATATGTAGCACAAGAAACTGAACTCTCAATATACATAAATAATGTAAGGAAATTAATGTGATTTAATTAAGATGCCAAAATGCTTAATTTATACAGCAAAAAAAACTTTCCATTTTATCATTAATTTAAATTTAAAACAGCATTATCTAAAGAAAGCTAAACTTACAAAATATATAATTAATTACACAGACTAAAAATAAAGGAATTAATTTAGTCTATAATATAAACTCCAGAAACTTACGTCCAGATCTGACTCATGTGATATTATTATTATGTTTGAAAATTGCACATCTTGATGTAACACCAGTTTCCACATTTACCCTGTGCTTGATTCAGAATGCTGTGCCAACTGGTATTTTGGTGGATGTATTGATGCAAGATTTGTAAATACAGATGTACCATACAATTTAAATAACTGCATTAATGCCATATTCATTTGACATGTGCGCACTATTTGGGCAAAAGAAACTGATTAAACAATCTAATGATTTAAGAACATTGCTTGTCTTTGTAAATTAAAACACAACCTAAAATAAAAGCCTAAGAACTTCTTCACAAATTATGATTATAACTTGATGAAATGCATGTAGATCTGTTGAGCAGCTGGATTAAAGTATCTGCTGACTTCCAGCCTCCCACATTTTTCATTGCGAATTGAAACATTTGCTTTAGGTCTATGTATATGTGCCATTGCATCCTCAAATCCTAGGTTCCTCAAAGAGCTAAGATTGTCATGCATTCAAGTAATAAGTATTGAATTTGTTACTCATTATGATCATATGAGACTACTAACTCAATAAATTGCAGGATTTCCTCTCATAATATGGCAAACATACTTGACAGCTATTTTCCTACAAGTTACACTTTCGCATTATAGATCTTGGAAGGTTGTCAAATATTTAAGGATGATCCTAAAACTTATGGCTAATAAATTTACACAAATAAGTCCATTGGTCAACCACATCATATCAGACAATGAATTCATCAAAATGTTTGCACCATAATAATAGATGACCAAAACAGTATGTAGAATGAAGTAGTTCAGTATAGCTCAATCTGTTCCACAATTGGCTATCGTTATTGAATTTTCTAGCCGAGGGAAGAAAAGGTATGCAATCAAAAAAAAAATTGCGGGATGGCTGCCTTATACTAATCAGGTGTAATTGCCAATAAAGATGAAACCAGAACATATAATTATAAACATACTTGTCAGAATACTATGTTAGGCTATTTTACTTTTCCTCACACCATTCATTTTCCTTGCGAACTTGATCTTCCTCAGCCGCTGTGAAATCATTTTTGATATTGAACGTCTTACGAATCTCTTCGGGAGTTTTTCCCTTAATCATGTTGGCTACAGTCTTACATGTGACATCTAATAAGCCCTTGATATCTAAATAGTTGGCAGCTAAAATAAGCTCGAACAGTGTGCCCTGATCCACTTTCAAGAAATCTGCATCCCAAGATGAAATGTCATCTGTTCTCTTCTCCTTATTCTCGTCGTCTTCGGGAAGAGGAGGGTCGTCTTTGTGGTATGTGGCCCATTGTATCACTTTCTTCAAAATAGCCGAGTTAACATTCGGTAAAGGCACCACTTCTTCCTCATCGTCTTCCATGCCCAAATCTTCTAACATCGTCTTGATCGTTACTGAACATTTTGCTATTTCCACGTCGACTACAAAAACCTCGTTATCGGAGGACTGTAATTTTATGTTCGGCATCTGAAAACAATGGAAATTGATTGATAGATTCACAAAAATAATCAGACGCCATCTTTATTACAAAAATAGTTCGAGGAGTACAGCTAGATAACCTTACCTTGTAATCTGTTTAGATCTAAGCTGTACGAAACCAAAATAGTAGAACAGAATTTATCATAAAGTATTGTTTAAAATTAATAATTCAGGATCGAAAACTGCAGTATCACATTCACGACCAAGTTTACTAAACGAACGAATGAATGAATTGAATTAGCTGAGAATGAGAAAGACGAAGTTGTATTGAACCGATTGAACGAACCTTTGTTTCTTTTGCAGCAAAAAGTTCCGAAACACACTTTAAGTTAAGTTAGTGCGTGCCAGTGATTTGTTGTTTGCGATTTGCCATCAACGTATTGCGTACCTACCTTAGAGAAGTACTGCGTAGCGATTCTAAAACGGTGAAAACCTCTTTGGCTTTATTAGGAGTTCCGTATACATCGCAATTTCCGCAAACAGGCAAAAAGTTTTCTTAAAATTTTGTTTTTTGCCTCATGATTCTGACGACGAATTCGATATCACGTTTTATTTTTACTAGTGGCGCCATCTAGTTTGCTTGGGACGGACTAATCGAGCAAGAAACGGTAAAAAAACAAGTTTGTTGTTTTGAATACTATTTTTATTTCATTTTTAGTATTTGTTATTAAATAACATCAACACAATACAACACAATAGAACATCATCTGTGATACCTCAGATAAAAAAGTCAATATTTATTTTAAAATAATGTTTTCATGACAAAGGAATTTGTTATTTCACATTGACTTCTATGTTTTATAGAAAATGTTGTATTATCAAATTATGTATTAAAAGTATCCTATATCCTTCCTAGCTTCATTTTATTCCTAGATACTTTAACAGCGCCGTGATACGATTTCGTAGGTTATGGATCCCGAGGTCTTTATTTAATGGCGGCTGTACACTAGGGTGGAGCACAAATGTATGGACGAAATTTTTTTTTTAGTTTCGAAGTTCTAATAGTGGGGGATTTGTGCGTAATAATGAAAATAAAAGAAGTGTAATTTTTTAGCTCATTTAGTAAGTATCTTTTGCCCCCGCAGTGACTTTAAAAAAAAATTTTTTACTTAAATTTTAAAGTCGTAAAATGTGAAATGGTGCCCCCCATTTACAAGTAAGAAGATACTTAATGAGAGATAATGTATGGATTAAACATTTATGAGCATAATACTGTGAAAATACTAAGAAGGATTTGAAAAATAACAGTAATAATTAAGCTTGAAAATCCTTTTTTGTTACAATTGAGGCATTACGTTCCACGATTCCAACGTGGCTTTTATTGCACCTAATCGTGACTTTTGTGTGCACTGGGTAATAGAAGCTTCGTTCGTAATCTTCACAGCACTCTCAACAGCTTCAGTAAGGCAGGGAACCTTTAAGAACAATGGTTTGCTCTCACCACCAGATTTAACAATGTCCTGAATTCCTTGGTCAGGTTTGTTTTTAGAGCGGCGATTCGGTTAAGTATTCCTACCAGTCCATTAATTAATCAATATAAACTTGAAGTAGCATTAAAATGTATCATTGTCACTTGAAAAAGTCTAGGTGTTGAAGGAAGACCCACACTGCGTGCCTTTAGTAAGCAGCCAGCTCTCTAATATTATGCTTTATTTCATCTGTTATCATCGCAAGAAGAAGGCTCTCGGGAGGCGCAAAATACGCGTTTATTTGGATAACTGGATCCTTGCTTAAAGTTTATGGGCAGGTTTCTGGAGTCCATAACAATGTAAAACAGATGACGCGGGATATTTTTGCAGGATGGCTGGATCCTAATTGAAAACCAAGACGGTCCAACTTTATTGACGAAATTAGCTAGAATCCTTAAATTGTCCGTTGGATTTTCAGTTGCCACATACAAAATACAAACGTAGTATTTGGTTGGCACGTGTGATCCAACGGGCATGTGAAAATTTACCTGGAGATTTATTTTCGAGATTTGATTTAAGCAATTGGCCATTGCGAGTATTATTTGTCCTGTAATGTGCTTAAATTTCTATAGTTAGTTTTTCACATGTTTCTTGAGATTTTTCTAGTGAACCTACGTAAGATATAGGTCCTGGGTCCTGGAGTTCATTCGTCGAGATGAAGAAGCAAATGTCTTAGAGCATTCATGTGAAGCAAACTGATTTTTCACTAAAATGGTTTTTGTAGGTTTTTCTGAAGCAGTTTTATGAATCCTTCACACTTTCCAGTGTTAACATTTGTTCCGTCACAACCAATGGCCATGATATAGCTTGGGAAATTATTTTATGTAACAGAAAATCTGTTATCACAGATTGTATTCCTCTAGATGTACCAATCTCAGTTACAAAGTTTACCTTTTTTGAGCATTTTGCTATTTCTTTGTACCAGTAACATCGATTCTGCTGACAATCATCATTTCATGAGACATTCTTTGATCAAATATAGAAGCCTGCTTTTGTTTAGGAACCTTTTTATGCACTGAGCAATTTTATTGCATTTACATGCTAAAATATCAAACAATATCTTACCGCATTGCTGAAAACTTTCTGACTTCTCTTGATAGATTTGAGTAAATTTTTGCATTTTAAATGATATGCTTTTAATATTTGAATGATCTTCATTCGTGTTACTATCGGAATAAATACAGTTTGTCGTATATTTCTAGCCCTAGATGGTAGAATGTCTGCTATCTTTCATAAAGTTGGCTCTTTTACTCTTAATTAGTAGGCTCTTTTAATCTTAGTTGTAATTTTAGTTGATGTCTCGTTCATGTTAATTCGTAATACTTCATTACATCTTTATAAGTAGTTAACACTTTCTCTTTTATCTCACTAACATATCCCAAATAAGGACGTTTAAACACGCTTCGAGTTCTTTACATAGTGTTAAAAATAGGAACTGAAAAGAACAGAGCACTGTAAACGACGAGTGTCGTGACAAGGACCGCTAGCGTCTCCTTCCGTACTCCAACACTCCATTTATTAAAGTTATAAACACACAATTTGGTTTCTTTGTGTATTCTACATCGAAAATATAGGATCCGAGAGAACGATTTGTAATAAAAAAAATATATTTTTATGAAAACATAGTACTGATATATGGCGTCTATATGAGGTCTAAAACCAACTATTTTTATAAAAACAATGCCGATGCGGAGGCAGTTACTCTAAACCGAACTGATTTATATTTTGTGATACTTAATATAAGCCCAAATGGCACCAAATTTTTACTATTACATTACAGTTAAACGAAAAAAGTTTTTTCGCTCCACCCTACTGTACACACTCACCGAGACACGAGACAGGCCGAGTACGAGTATATAGTACATGGAACCCTTGTCGCGTCGCGTCTCGCAGCCCTCGTTCGCTCTCGGAACCGTGTCGGTTTTTGCGGTCGAGTCAAAGGATCTCGGCGCGACTCGCGATAACGAGAGCGCACCTGTACACTCTCGTTGTTTAGTTGCCCTCCAACTGCATTCGGATGAAGACTTGGATTTAACGTGCATGCTGCGTGGCTGCTCGCGACCACGATCTTATCTAACGCACGTGAATTAGAGTCTATGGAAGCCTATCAAAGAGAAGCACTATTATGTAATCCAAAGGATATCAGGGCACAGAGAGAAGCAACTATTACACGACGTTTGGTCACAGAATAAATATTAGTACAGAAGCCTCACTTACCAAAAACAATTATATAAATATATAATAGCGACTCTTGCTGGGACACAACAAAGTTCAATTCAGCTCGCATTAGCGCTCAATATCTTTCGCGATTTTCAACTATCTCTTCTAACGCGTAACTCCGTCCCTGTCTAGCGCGGAGGGTTTACGACATATCTAATAACAATATGCGCGGGAAACGTTTTGCGCGAGCGCTCAGCCGTGCATTCGACAACCGACTGTCACTTGTTTCCTGGAAAGAACGGTCTAGCGGTAGGCTAAAACCGCGCGACCTTGAGCGAGTGAGGGTGCACTGGTTTGGTCGCGGATAAGTCCCCAAACTACGTAATTTAATGTTTATTTATTTCCTTAATTGCACTGCATTAGTACTCCCGAACTAAAGTTTTTTTTTTTTTTTTTTTTAAGAACTAAAGTTATCTGTGGAACAAAACATTTTTAAACGAAGGTTTATACATCATATTTTTAGTCTGTCAACATGCCAAAACTCGATCTAACCTAGGTACTTCTTCTGAGATCTAACCTGTGATTGGTTGAATTTGACATTTCAAACTCCGGGGTCGTAATACCTACTTCTGTGCGAGCTTGAAATTGTAAATTTAAATCTTATATCAAATACTTGTTATTTTTCTCGAAAAAAATACTTTCTCGAAGGTAAGAATCTATATTTTGTTATTATGTATTTATTTTACAAAAACATAGTATGAAATAGTACTAATTTTGCTTTGGAACATTGTTATCAAAAATGATAATCTATGCATTACCGGGATATTTTTTTCTCAGTATGTAAATTTTTAAATATATTTTTTAAATAGTTTTTTGTGTGTCTGTTGCATAGTTTATTGTTGTTTTAGATTTCTTTTCATACTACCGAAAACATTAATGACAGAGACATTGAAAAACTGTTAGCTCAACTGGAAAATGGCGACATATCGGAGGATGAAGCAGACATCAATGAAGATGCTCTTGATTACTATGCTGATATGAATGAGTTGCTCGAAGACCTTGACGATGTCGAACAGCAAGTAGAAGATGTGGTACAGCAAGTAGAAGAAGAACAAACAGGCTCAAATATTAATCTAGACTGTGATCCCCCATTGGTGTCTGATGAATTGCCTGAAAATGCACCAAGATCCACTAATTACACTCAAGTAAGAAATTTAGTTTGGGAAAAGCAAAATATGCCTTTGGTTGGTAATGCAGTTACTTTTCTTGGTGTCACAGAGTACCCTCAAAGTATTTTAGATTTATCCAGTCCATACCATTTTTTTTCTTATTTGTTTGATCAAAAGCTACAAGAATTGATCATAGCTGAGACGAATAAATACGCTGTTCAAATGAATCCAAATTTTTCCGACCCCATCAACTTATTGAAACTTCGAAAATACCTTGGCATCTTGATATACACATCAGTATACCATTATCCTAGTATCTGGGTAGCGATTCTAAAACCATTCGGTTGCATCCGACACGGAATCTCATCTCTCGGTCTTTGTCATGCTAAACAGATAAGACAAAGACCGAGAGATGAGATTCCGTGTCGGTTGCATCCGACACGGAATCTCAACTCTCGGTCTTTGTCATGCACAATAGATAAGACAAAGACCGAGAGATGAGATTCCGTGTCGGATGCAACCGAATGGTTTCAGAATCGTTACCCAGATCTTATTGGGCACGCGGTGTACAATTCCATCAAATTTCAGACACAATGACAGTAAACAGATTCAAAAAGATTCGCCAAATAATTCACTTCAACGATAATTGTAATCACCTACCTCCTGAATATCCTGAGCACGATCGATTACACAAAATACGTACAGTAATAGACCATCTCAATAACCGATTCATGTCAGTTCCGTTTGAGCATCGGCTATCATTGGATGAGCAGATGTGCTCTACTAAAATAGGTCATTTTATGAAACTGTATTTGCCGAAGAAGCCACACAAATGGGAATTTAAATTGTACGTGCTTTGTTGCCCAATGGGCTATGCCTATAAGTTTGAAATTTATTCAGGGACTCATAATACCCTAAGGTTACCAAATGAATCCGACATAGGAGTAGTTTCTAACACAGTCATACGTTTGCTTCGACCTTTACCGAGGAATGTAAATCATATTATATACTTCGATAATTTCTATACCAATTTGTCACTATTCCATTATTTATTCAAAGAAGGGATTTACTGCTTGGGGACAGTACAGAAGAATAGACTGGGAAAAACCTGCAAACTGCCTGATAAGAAAGACAATCTCAAACCATCAGTTCCAAGAGGATCTTATGATGAAAATGTGACTACATTTGATGGGGTTGAATTTTCTGCCACTAGCTGGAAGGATAATAAACAGGTGTTATTGCTCTCTACGTATGTGGGCTCAGAACCTGTAGATACAATAAAAAGATACGACAAAAAGCTAAAGAAAAGCGTTGCTATATCCCAAATGCTATACGCGAATACAATGCAAGTATGGGCGGTGTTGACACCATGGACAGTTATTTAGGTAGATACAGAATTAGAATGAAATCCAAAAAATGGACTAATAGACTCTTTTATCACATGTTAGATATGGCTGTTATGAATAGTTGGATTTTGTACAAAAAAGTTTTGCCGAAGAAAAATACGAATCCTAAGATTATTTTGAAACTGGCTGACTATAGAACTGAACTGGCGGAAACTTTATGCAAATATGGTAGCACAACAGAAAATAAAAGAGGCCGACCAAGTCTAAATACTAATGGAAGTTCTGCCATTAAGGAGAAGAGACCAAAGTTGGGTGCCCAAATAATTCCTCCTGATGACGAACGTTTAGACGGTGTTGGCCGTGTAAAAGCTTATGGCTCCAAAAGGAATCAGTGTAAATATGCTCAATGTAAAAAACTTACGTCAGTGATGTGTGAGAAATGCCATGTATCACTCTGTGATAATCGAAATAATGACTGTTTCAAAGTTTTCCATACCAAATAATTGTTCATGTTTTTTTATGTGCTTACTGCATAATTTATCAAAAGTGATAACAAAAGTTTTTCATTAAAAAAAATACTTTAAATATTACAATGATTTTTTTTATTATTTTTCCCATATTTGAGACCCCTCATTCCGTTATACATATTTTTTTACAAAATATATAAAACATCATGCATCTAAGGGTTAACGCAACGCTTTCGTTATCGTATATTATCTATTCTATGCTATCGTGCGAATGAAGCCTCGTGCGAATGAGGTATAAGCTGAGGGTATAATCTGTCAATTGTCAAATGTAGGCCTAAAAACGTCAAATACGTTGAGCGGGAAAATCAAAATAGTCACAGACTAGGTAGAGCGAGAGTGGTTACAGCAAAGATTTTTTACCTCGGTTACAGTTCACATTTATTAAAAGTTTTTAATTTAACATCTGTTCGGTTAACCTAGGAGAATAAAAGCTAAAATTATCTATTAAACGTCTTGCGTAGATTGACACACTATAATAATATTTTTACAATACATACTAATAACAACTAATCTACTAATCACACACAAAGAGAATCTAAATTACTAATTGCTACGTAATCACACAGATAGTTCGGTTTGGAGAAAATGGGGTATATTTTTTCTATTTTTCTCTTGAAAGACTTAATTTTTTCGTAACCTCGGCACATTCGCCAACCATTTTTTTGTAGTCTTCATGTGTGGTTGTAGGCTTTGAAATGTCTGTAAAACATAATTATACAGTTACGTAAAAACAGTGCCTACAAATGCATAATAACATGATACACTTCAAGTACAAAATATACTCACAACAATTAACAACTCTAAAAATGTTTTGAAAGACACGTATGTACATAATGGAAATTAGTATCCCCGCTATGGCTCCTGCGCCGGTGCCCCAAATATAAATCTCTTTGGTGAGGAATCGCAGTTTTTTCTCTTTCCCGAGCTCGCAATTAGCAGCATCGCGTATTTGGCGAAATCTAAAAAAAACTTAAATTAAATTACATAGGTAAGTACATTTACCTTTACAGCCATTTGTACATTTACCTAGAGGTAAAACTATCTTTGTTTACAGCCAATGGGGTTCGAGAAAGAGTGTTTCGAGAACCATTTTGATGTTTCTTTTAAAATGGAACTATGGCTAGTCAAAGAGTTTTTACTTATACTTTATCTAAGTAGCGCACACAGACTAGGTAGGTAGGTAGAGAGATACTGATCTAGCGCAGCCAGTACAGGCATAGAGCATAGACACTAGATGACAACATAGTTTACCTATACACCTAAACAAATAAATAAAATTGGAGTGTCTGTATGAAATATAAAATTAACAACTTTTTACCAAGTTCGAATGAAAGTATATCGGTACCTATCCTTAAAAACTTTTATTTGTCCGTCTGTTTCAGCTAATCTCCGAAACCGCTGGACCGATTATGACGGGACTTTCACTACCAGATAGTTGATTTTCTAATTCTAAGGCATAACATACTCTTACTTTAAGGTGCCGTGAAAAAATAAGAATACCCTTAAAACACGGGTGAAACCGCGGGTACAGCTAGTCTAACTCAAACTCGAGGATACAGAATGCAGCCTTAGCGAGTATGAACAAAAGTAGAGCAGTAACAGAAATGCTACACCTCACTAAATGGTCCCTGAAAATGGCTGACGCTTTTTTAGGTGGCCAATGGCCAAGATCCCGAGTTTATCCGAAGATTTCTTATCATACCCGAGCGTGACGATAGAATTCAATTCACACCCACGAAAAATCTGTCTAGGCGCGGCAAAAGAAGTTTTCACTTCAACCCAATACCTCGAAAGATTCTTGAAAAATGGCGGTTTCCTCACGTTATTTTCCTTCACTGTTAAAGCCAGTGTAGATGACAAACTTGTACGACTGAGCGAAGTGCAAAGTTTCGTCGATGACCGCATTGAGGACACACGTGCCAGGCCCCCAAGGCATAGTCCCCGATATCTGTGTTTTTCCCTTAACAGTTAGCACGCCAAAATAAATATCCTTAGCTTCAATACCCTAAAAAGCCGTTGGTAAATACGAACCCTTCTAAGCATGGTCCACATCGATCATCATTTTTGATACATTGCCCTGCAGTGGTTTTATTCAAGAGCGACCTGTTTAATTCTTCACAATCCAGGCACTTGCTGCATGTGTAAATCGGGACTTCGCAAAAGAAGTTCTCCGGGCATTGCGAATCTTCTAAGCATGGCATTGGATGTGATTGGGCGATCCTCGCAGTCATAAGTAGAGTTACTACTGCGAACCTACAAAAAAAATGCGTTTTCAGATAATAAAACAAAAATAGATTAGAATAGCAGCACCCGGCGCGACGGTTTAACCGGCGCCGGCGTAGTTCTCTTTCCCGAGATAAAAAGTAGCCTATGTGCCATTACAGATGATAATGTAATACTTAACTGTGGTCCAAACTTCAACCGTTAAGTCTTTCAATACCACATGGCTTATACATTTTAACACGGGAAAATAATGGGAACGGGAACTGCGCGGGCAAAACCGCGGGCCGCTGCTACCAAAAAACTGTCAGAAAGTCAGAAATAGTTCTCAATTGCGCCACAGATAGCGTGATGAATCCTACTACTAGTCCTACTAATATTATACATGTCAATGTATGGATGTTTGGATGTTTGTTGCTCAATCACGTCCTAACGTATGAACCGATCGGGCTGAAATTTGGAACACATATACCTAGGTAGATTATAGCCCGGAAGAACACATAGGCTACTTTTTATCCCGGAAAAACAACGGGAACAACGGGAACGGGAACTACGCGGGTAACACCGCGGGGCGCTGCTAGTGTGTCATAATTTATGTTAGTAAGTACCTAGATAAGTAATTTGACTTTTTTTTCACTCACTCCTCAGTCACCCTGAAAAAGTAATTGGGATCGCGTTTTGATTTTTGCGAAATGGTTGATTGTATTATTTCCAAATCGTTACTAAGTAGGTATTTTGTGTACATAGGTACCTACATAGTTAAGAACTCATACGTCATAAGGCACGGGTGAAAATCGTTCCATGAGTTCTTAGCCTAAGTTGGTTGGTAAGTTCAGTGTACGAAATGAATATGGTTCAGATAATACCTATCTACTAAACTAAAATTAGTAGGTAGGTAACTACCTACATAATACCTAAGTCATAGGATCGTAAATATAGGTAAAATTATGTTGAGGTGGACACTTACAGCATGGTGATGTAGGTATAGATGTGAAAAAGCGCCAATCACGTAAGTAGGTTCTATTGTATGTATTTTAATTTACACCAGAATCCGTTAAAACTTTCGCTTACTCTTCCCGTGAATTATGAATTGCGACTGACACTTTAACCGAATAACCGAGCTTGTCGAAACGGGACAAGCGAAAAAAAGTGGACAGGTCACAACATGTCATAGTTTTGCCGTAAAATAACAATACAAGTACCAAAGAATACGTCCCTACCTACCTACTTAGAAAAGGACCTTATCTTTTATTGTGTGCAAGCGCTGTTTTGTCTGCGCGAAGCCCTTTTTTATCAGTCATAATATATTATAAAACCGAAAGTTTTACGGTGTGTAATTTGTGCACCTACGTTTATTCCCACGTAGTATTTTTTTTAAACAAAGAGTGGCGAGACGTGCAGGACATGTGCCTGATGGTAAGCAACATGCCTGCCACATGACGGCACAGTGACACGCAGCTATTGGAACATGAAGAGTCCAAATCATCACCTAGCACTGCACTGCGCTCGTCACCCAGATATCTAAGATGGTATAACTCTAAGCCGTGTACCTAATTTCTTTGGAAACATTTCCCTTCAAACCGGAACACAGTAATGTTTGCACATTACGGCTTGGCGGTAGAATAACTGGCAAAGGTGTGGTACTTCGCCAGCCGGACTATGCTAAGAGTCCTAAGTAGTACCACTACTGATTTCTGTAACGATTGAACGGATTTTAAATGAAATTAAATACCTACCTAGTACTTACATAGTAGGGTTGCTGAGGATTCCTCTTCCGCTTCCTCATAATGCGGAAGTTCCGCAATATTTTGGGTTCCTCAACCGTTACCGCATCCTCATAAATTAAAATAAAAAATCCTCTTCCGCTATCGCTTCCTCAAAATTTAAGAGGAATTGATGAGGAATTTCACTGCGCATGCGCGTCGCGTATCCATGGCAAGTTCTCATGGAATTCCTAAATAAAATTGTATCATTCACTCATCTTTTATAAGGTTCCGTACCCAAAAGGTAAAAACCGGACCCTATTACTCAGACTCACCTGTCCATCCGTCCGTCTGTCACCAGGCTGTATATCAAGAACGGTGATAGCTAGCCAGTTGAAATTTTCACAGATGATGTATTTCTATTGCCGCTATACCAACAAATACAAATAATAAACAATATGAATATTTAAGGGAGCCCCCCTTACAACAAACTTGATTTTTTACCATTTCTTGCTCGATTGGTCCGGCCCAAGCATACTAGATGGCGCCACTAAGACTAAAACGCGCTACCGAATTCGTCGTTAGAACCATTTAATGTAAAATCAAAATTTTAATAAAGCTTTTGGATGTCGGCCTGTCGGCGGAAACTGCGATAGTCCATGTATACGGAATTCGGAATAAAGCCAAAGATGTTTTCACCATTGATTTGCTAATGGTACGGAACCCTTCGAGCGGGAGTCCCACTCGCATTTGGCCGGTTTTAATTTTTGTGCGTGTGTTGTGTATGTTACTGAACTCGTTCTTAACTGCTGGACCGATTTTGATGATTCTTTATTGTGTATGTTTTGAGAATAGTGTCGATTCATACTTTGGTCCACTAGTATTTATAATTTCCTATCATCCTCTTCCTTTTTTTTTTTTTTTTTTTTTTTAACATTTATAGGTTTACACTTGACCACCATCTCGCCTGATGTTAAGCGACGATGCGGTCTAAGATGGAGCGTGCTTACCTAGAAGAAACCGATTCACTCTCGATTTGAAGACACCAAGATTATAACCATCGGGAAAAACCCACTCAGGCAACTCATTCCACAGTCGAGACGTTCTTATCACAAAAGTAGAGTCAAACCTCTTTGTTCGTGTCTTTGGAACATCAACCATGAAACGATGCCGCTTCTTCGAGTTACGAGAAGTCCGATAGAAAAAAGGGCTAGGTGGTATTAGATCATGCAGATCAGATGCACACTCTCCGAAGTGTATCCGATAATAAACCGATAAGCTAGCAATTTTCCGGCGATGTTCAAGAGTTTGCAGTCTTTTTCGCACAAGAGAATTATTGCCTATGAGCCTTTTAGCCCGCCTCTCGATCGATTCCAGAGCCTCAAGCTGATACTTAGCCGACCCATCCCAAAGGTGCGAACAGTACTCCATACAAGAGCGAATCTGTGCTTTATATAATAAAAGCAATTGTTCAGACTTGAAGTACTTTCGCACCTTTGAGAGGACACCTAGTTTTTTTGCAGCTAATTTAGCCTTGGACTCGATATATGAGCCAAAGTTGAGTGTAGATGTCAGGGTAACACCCAAAAGCTCAAGATGATCAGTAGATTCCTCATCCGCTTCCTCAAAAAAATATCATCTTCCTCATCCGCATCCTCTAAATTTGCGCGTGACGATTCCTCTTCCTCCTCCTCTTCCTCATAACCACTTCCTCAACAACCCTATTACATAGGTCATGTTTGGATTAACATATCAGGCGCGGTCCCAGCCACGAATTTTGGGGGGGGGGGTCACCAGTATGTAGCCTCAGATTTGGGGGGGGGGGGGGGGGTCACGAGTAGAAATACAATAAATCGAGTAAAAAGACTTTACTAGTAGCGCCCCACGATTTTACCCGCTTAGCTGACGCTCCAGTTGTTTTCCCGCGTTTAAAAATAGTTTATGTACTACTAGACATTTTTTTTTTTAAATCTAATATACATGGGACACTCTGAAAGTTTTGAGAAACTAAAAAACTAACTTCTATGAAAAAAAATGTACTAAATCTTTTCAAAGAACTCTCCACCAGCATCTATACAAAGTTTCATGCGTCTGAACCAATTTTCAAAACATTTTTTCCAGTCCTCCGCAGACACCTCTTCCACGGCCTTCTCAAACGCTGTTAGCGTGTCTACCGGCGATGAAAACTGTATCCCTTTGAGCTGATTTTTAATTTTAGGGAATAAAAAAAATCACACAGAGCCAAATCAGGACTGTAAGGACCCTCCTTACAGCCCCAAGACTCTGACCGGTGTGGAGTCCAGGAAGTCCCTCGTTTTGATCGCTGAGTGCGCGGGCGCGTTGTCGTGGTGCAGAAGGACCCCGCGGAGCCCGGTGTTCGGTCGCTTGTTTCTCATTACAGAAAAAACTTCTGGCAAGCATTTTATGCTGGGCCATTCGGCGTTGATACTGCTTTGGTCTCGAAGTAGTATTGAAATTAGGTACCCCGTCAAAGTGAAGAAACTAGCGATCAAAATTTTCCTTGCTATCGTCGATCGCTTCACTTTCGTAGGTGTTGGTTCATTTTGAAACAGCCAAACTGTCGACTGCTTTGTTTCTGGATCGTATTGATAAATCCAGGATTCGTCACCTGTCACAATGTCGTAAACGCGCCGTGACGAGCCTGCATCCAATTTTTGTATCATATTACGGCACCAATCCACACGGGCCTGCTTCTGAGCTTAGGTGAGGTTGTGCGGCACCCAGCGGGAAACTATCCTCCTTACGCGAAGGTGCTCGTGCAAAATCTTGTGAACACTTCCTGAACCAATCTGCAGAGTATGCTGAATCTCTTCGTACGTACTGCGTCTATTTTCTTGAATTAAATTTTTTACTGCCAGCACACTTTCTTCGGTGACAGCCGTCGTAGGACGACCACTCTTTTGTTCATCCCCCAAAGTAAAACGACCGCGTTTGAAGTCGCTATACCAGCGGTAGATGGTTGCTTTTGAAGATCCTTCATCCATAAAACCAATTCGAAGTCGATCAAATGACTCGTCAGGTTTAAGCCACATTTGAAATCGTAAAAAATCATTGCACGAAAATGTTCTCGACGCAGATCAATTTATTTATAAAACAAAAAAAAAAATATTGGCTCTCAAAAAAATGCGCAGGGAAATTTGAAAATCCAACAGTTGTATTTATACTTTTAAATAATCGAAGTTTTCAAAATAATTACAAGTGTCTTATACATAGAAACTTTTTTTTGCAAAACTTTCTAAGTGAGCTGGTATATGATTTTGGGGGGGGGGGGGGGGGGGGTCATGTCCCCCGTGACCCCCCCCCCCTGGAGCCGCGCATGTAACATATGAGCTACATTTTAAAATTAATTATAGTTGCTCAAACCAACGATCTCAATACACAGATATGCCCTCCCAAACTTCAGGGCGCACGGAATCATGTCATCGTTGGGAAGAGTGAGCTCACTCTTTCCGTTCTAGTCGGTTGCAGGAAGCGGTGGACTCCGGACGTTTTACCTATCACTATTCGTTGTCTCAACCAAAATAAGTAGAACCACAGCAAATCTCGCCGCTAGCGATTCTAGGTTCTAGGGGTCAAGTAGATTGATTGTTTGTAAATCACTTACGATACACATAGAGACTCAGTTTATTAACAATTTCAAGGTGCTCAGGGCACATCTACTGGTTTAAATCGATGGCTCAAACATATTTGCCACTACCGGCTACATAAGTAGGTATATTATGTACGTATGTTTTTAAGTGGCTAAGCAGATTAGAATGGAATAAGTGCGAAGAAGTAGCTACCTAAGGTAAGGTAGGTACCTACTCACATCAGCTGGATAATACACAGTAAGTACTACTACCTACAGTGAAAAACCAGCCAAGCCGCGGGGCACAGTTAGTTTAATATTTGTTTTTTTAAGGCGCAGAATGACGGGACGAGCAGGACATTTTCCCAATGGTAAGCAACAAGTCTTGCCATAACAGCACAGTGTTATGCAGCTAGTGGATTATCAGTAGGAAAAAAGCACGGTAATAGCTAACATTGCACTGCGCTCGTCACTCAATAATGATTTATCTTTATGCATTCAGGACATATTGCCCTTCATACCGGAACACAGTGATGTTTGCACAATACTGCTTGGCTGTAGAGTAACTGGCGAAGGTGTGGTATTATTCTTGGCGGACTCTGTAAACAGTCCTGCCACTATAAATACCTGTTATATAATTAGCTGATCCGGCAAATAAGGAATCCTAGTAATACTATAAATAAATGTCAATGTATGGATGTTTGTTGCTCAATCACGCCCTAACCTATGAACGGATCGGGCTGAAATTTGGAACACAGATAGATTATAGTCTGGAAGAACACATTAGGCTACTTTTTATCCTGGAAAAACAACGGGAACGGGAACTACGCGGGTAACACCGCGGCATAGAATAGATACTAACTTAATATAGATGAAATAGAATAGATAATATACTTATATAATGATCACGGGGCGCTGCTAGTAAGAAAGTACATAAAACAAAGAATCATTCAATTCGGTTATTAAATTATTTGGTACATACTACATATATTTCGAAGAAACTTTTTTATGTATAAAAGATACTAAGTAGTAGCGCTCCGCGGTTTTACCCGCGTAATTCCCGTTCCCATTATTACCCCGGGATAAAAAGTAGCCTACGTGTTCTCCCGCGCTTCTACCGCCTAACTAAATCGGCTATCGCTTTGCTAATGCTGTCTCTATCATTTCAAGCGAAAAGAAAGGAGAGAGAAACATCAAAGCGATGACATTTTTCGTTCGGCGGTAGACCCCCCAGACTACTTCAACCAGGGTAGCGATTCTGAAACCATTCGGTTGCATCCGACACGGAATGTCATCTCTCGGTCTTTGTCATGCTAAACAGATAAGACAAAGACCGAGAGATGAGATTCCGTGTCGGATGCAACCGAATGGTTTCAGAATCGCTACCCAGATCCGTTTATACGTTAGTTAGTACGACGAGATTGAGCAAACAAACATCCAAATATTCAATCGTTGGCGTTTATAATATTAGTAGGATTAAATAAGCAGCCATTTATATCCCTTGATTTTCCCCGAACTACATTCACAAATTAGTTTATACCTATTCACAGCCACCACACAGTAAATACCTTCATTGTACAGCTCACAGAACAGATATCAAGCTCATACTCGTCTACTGCCGACTGCTGGACCTAGGCTTCTCCAATAACGCCACTCAGCGCGGTCCTCGGCTTTACGTTGACAACCGCCACCGCCTTTCGTAAATCGTCGTCTAGCCTGAAGTAGGCCATGAAACAGATAACTCAGAGCGTCCTCACGACATTTGCTGATACGCGGTCTCCGCTCCGAATGTGCGGCTGGTCTAGTCGGGAGAATGGCGACTGCCGATCCGGAGACCCAGGATTCGAATCCCACGCTCAACACTGTCTTTTCGAAGTCACATGCGTAATGCCGCTATCTTAAAAACGGTGGAGGAAAACATCGTGAGGAAACCGATATGTACTTACCTAGAACATTTCAAGGTCATGTTTGTATCATCCACCAACCCGCACTAGGTCAGGGTGGTGGATTATGGCCTTGATTCTCTCCTTGCGAGAGAAGCCCCCGAGTGGAACTTGTCGCTTTTTCGAGCTGTCCGATGGAAAAAAGGCCATGGTGGTATTAGATTATAGAGATCAGTTGCACACTCACCGAAGCGTATCCGATAACCTAGCAATTTAACTTTCAGCGATAAGACCGTTGTATCATTTTTCCTAATTTTATGTATCCTATATGGTGTGAACAATAAAGAATTTTCATTCATTCATTCATTCAATTTTGCGTCGATGTTCAAGACTGAAGTATTTTTCGCACAAGAGTGTCGTTGCCTGTGAGCCTTTTGACACGTCCCTCGAATCTCGATCGATTCCAGAGCCTCTCTAGCTGGTAGGTACTTTGGTAGCCGTTCAGTTCCAAAGGACGGTGCGAACAGTACTCCATAGAAGAGCGAATCTGTGCTTGATATAATGTGAGTAACTGTTCAGTCTTGAAGGCTTCGCACATTTGAGAGGATACCTAGTTTTTTGGCAGCTAATTTAGCCTTTGACTATATACGTGCCGAAATTGAGCGTAGAGGTCAAGGTAACGCCCAAAAGCTCAAGGTCGTCAGTAGTAACCACAGTTGTATGGAGATAAATTTCCTTTATGATGGCCACCTGGAAAATACCCTATTGCTCTCAGCAATAACGCCACCAGTAGTCATGCTAGTTCAAGAGTCCTTTACTGTGATATTTCTGTTAGCTTGAGTCACAATAAAGTGTTTTCCTTCAAGGAAGACAACAAACAAAAACAACACCAACTTTAGGTATAAGGAAATTCCTTGTAAGTACCTAAAGTTGGCGTATTCTGTATACCTACAGGCTCTGTATTTACGTAGGCTTACAACACAAAATACGCAAAACACGTTATTACTTTGTGTGAAATCTGTTTGCGTTTTGTTATTATTAATTGGAAATCTTGACCTAAGACAGATAGGTACGGTAAACAGGAAAATGCACTTTATTACTTTATAACAACATTTAATCGATTAGATTCAAACACATTGTACATTAATTGGTCTCAGACAATACAATGAATTAATTAAATCCTTCAATACACATTCACTTGTTTATTTTAGCAAGACTATAATTGAACGTAAAATCGGAATGCACATTGGCACAGGCAAACATATTTATGATTAAAATTATTATCTACGATTTTATGAAACAAGTTTATAATCAAAAGATCGCGTTACATTATAGAAAACGTACAACAATTGCAAAATTATACAAAAATCGAATGACGGTGAATCTACAAAGCAATAATATTTTGCTTGGTAGCATGCTTACCTCCGCTACAAAGCAAAATACAGCAAAATCATTGAGCGAAAACGTAACAAGATTTCAGTTAAGTACTCTACAACTTACCTACGTTTTAAATATCACAACATTTCTAAATTGTCTATATATTTAATACTAATAATATTTATCTAGTAGGTAAATATTTGGAACTAAACTTATGTGCGCTTAGTAGGTGACGTTTGGTTTTCGTCAATTATACGGCCTTATCTACAATTTTGTTATTACATTGAAAGAATAATTTTATCAAGGTGTCTCTGTAAAACTTGCCCTTTTTTAGTGTTAAGAATAGACCACCTTGAATAACAAAATAACGTAATATTATGTGAACACCGACTCTACACGAAGAAAACCTTGAAACAAGAGACATGCCTGGTTCCTACTTAGCGACTTGGTTTCACCTTGGGCTATGATTCAGAAGACCGTTTTATACCTAAGTTAGTTTCCCTTTCTGAATACGGATCCCGATAGATTTGGGTAAGTAATTGACTACTTTTGTGATGTGGTTTTATAGGGAGATAAGTGCATTGGAGCATGAGGTATGAAAAGTCTAAATTTCTTCAACTGTAATGAAGGTGTTCTTAATAATAATTAATGGTATTTAAGTAGCCATCAAGAAGAATATGTTTTTATCGTAAATCACGACGTTTACTTTAAGCAAAGTCGGTGCTTCTGTTGCCTAAATCTATAGACGAAAACCTTTATTCTGTAAAACCATTTGACATTTTTTAAAATTTTATATTTAATTAAAATCCCTAGATATAGGACATATCTATCAGTTTGTAAAACAAACAATATTTATTTTATTCTAGGTTTATCGAAACGGTAAAACAGAACCTACGCCCAGGTCATCATAAGACTAGACTGCCCGAGGAAAGAATAGCGACCCATGACTACATAAAACACAATGCTTATACCTATTAATTTTTGTGACTATGGCGCCGACGCTGAACCAAATTAAATTTATTTGACAGCATTAAAATTGATGAAGTTCTTATACAAACGATAGAAATGAGTGGTCAATATTTTTGGTCCTATCAAATGCTCTGTGTTGTGCCGACATCGACACCAATATCTTCTACCATATTTATTTTATACGTCGATGTCGGTCGGTAAGTTAGAATTAGAAGGTTTTAGAAACTACATCCTACGTAAATTAAATAAATATTGGTGGACAACTCACACACAACACCATTCAGATGGTGTTGTGGTTGGTTAGTTTGGTTATAAACTAACCAAACCTTGTGCTATGGCGGCCAGATAGTTGATATAGTACTTATATAGTTTTAAATACATACTTATCATACATAGAAACACCCAGACACACTACAAATATTTCAATTCATCACAAATATTTGCACTAGGTGGAATCGAACCCACGACCTTCGGCTTTGCAGGCAGAGTTACTACCCACTAAGCCACGAGACCATTCAAATTCTTGTCAAAAAAATATCCTTTTATTAAAAAGCAAATACTTGTTTGATGTCACAGAACTAACGCGAAGCGCGTGATCATGAGTGATCTATTTGTTAGTAGGTGTCGGATGTACGATGTGAAGACGGATTTGTAGATAGCGAATTGAAGGAGGGCCTCGTATCCCAATAAAACATTATAACTTGCTAATAATAATATTTTTTCTATACTGTGAATACTGTGATCCGAAAAATTTAAACAAACATTTTGTTATGTACAATATGTATAAACATTCGTTGTAGATATAAAATAATTAATGTTATTCTGAAAGGTCTATAGAATATTTGAAAAGGCGGAAAATTGTTTTCAGAGTGAGTTTTTAATGATTATTTTATTTTATATCTTGGTGGCTTATAAAGGATTTTAAACAATAAATGTATGTTTAACGTAACGTATTACGAAATCGAACAATAAAAATTGTCCAAAAAAACAGTTTAGTCCATTGAAATGTTGATTTTTTTGTGCTTAGCGTGCGTTTTTCAGACGACGCAATTTTTATGTGTAGAGAGGTATATTATAAGCTTAAGATCAAGTTTGTAAGGTCGACACCTTTGTCCCACGACCGCCATTTTGGTAAAAGGAGAGGCAAAGGATTTTCGCGCTGTATCACGTACACTAGCGAAAACTTTTAACACACCCCTTTTTAGGGTTCCGTAAAACGTAAAAACGGAACCCTTATAGATTCGTCATGTCTGTCTGTCTGTCCGTCCGTATGTCACAGCCATTTTTTTCCGAAACTATGAGACCTACACTGTTGAAACTTGGTAAGTAGATGTATTCTGTGAACCGCATTAGGATTTTTACAAAAAAATTAAAAAAAAGAAAAATTTGGGTTGCCCCCCATACTGCGAACTGAAACTCCAAAATTTTTTTTTCATCAAACCTTCACGTGTGGGTTGTCTATCGATAGGTCTTCAAAAATGATGTTGAGGTTTCTAAAATCATTTTCATCTACACTGAATAATTTGCGCAAGAGACACTTCCAAAGTGGTAAAATGTGTGTCCCCCCCCCCTCTAACTTCTAAAGTAAGAAAATGAAAAATCTAAAAAAAATATATGATGTACGTTACCATGTAAACTACCAACGAAAATTAGTTTGAACTCGATCTGATGAGTAGTTTTTTTTAGTACGTCATAATACACTATACACTATCATTGAAACTTCGACCAAAGTTACAACGAACTACAAGAACTATGTGTACTATGTATATTATGTTTCTTGCTGCAACGGAACCCTTCATGGGCGAGTCCAACTCGCACTTGGCCACTTTATTACAAGATAGCGGTCGAAAGACAAAGGCGGCGACCAGACAAACTTGAACTTAAGCTTACACAAACCCAAATCTAAATAATAATCTAATCTACACACCAAAAAATTTAATTGCCACCTTTAAAAAACGCAACCCTAAAAACCTTGGATTAATTGTTTTTCATTTTGTCAACAATGTGTCGAGAAATGAATGACGCATTCTAAGAGTCTATTTCATTTTATAAAAGTAAATAGAGATTGATATTCCGGGAGCTGGCAGCAAATTTTGGGTACGTATTTGAGGCAAGCTGAAAACCTGTCACATAGCTCTACTATTACACCCCAACACGGAGGTGCAGAATTGGCTGGTGAGTAGTGGAGGAAAATGATCACCTGGCAGGTAGTCCCACCAAAATGATCCTTTTTGACCTACCCAAAATTAGCTGCCAGCTCTTGGAAGATCATATTTACGGTATCAACATGTTTACTGAAAAATATTTCGTGAGTTCCGAAGATTTTAATAATTTCATAACACGGCAAATTGGATAAATATATAATATATATTTCCTATAGAAAACCCATTTTATACATAATATAATACAGTCGTTCGTTCGAAATCCTAAACTATTTCATAGCAGATACAGATTTTGCATCACTGTAAAGTGTCACAATACATAAAAGTTTCAGGTTACGCAAAACGTCTGTAACAATTCGAAAGGACGTGTAAAGGTACAAGTTGGCGCTGAGACCGCGACACGAGACCGCGACCGGAGACCGCGACAGGCACTTGATACTATGGAATTGTATGGGCGCCAGTTCGCGCCGCGACCGCGACCGCGACCTGTCTCGGTCTCCTGTTGCGGTCGCGGCGCGAACTGGCGCCCATACAATTCTATAGTGTCAAGTGCCTGTCGCGGTCTCCGGTCTCGGTCTCCGGTCGCGGTCGCGGCGCGAACTTGTACCTTTAGGTTTGCGCCCACTTATACAACTCCGCTCCCACCCGACAAATAAAATACATTCAAATATGCGCCTTATGTCATGCGCGTTAAGATACAGATTAAATTGGCAAAAAAAAATTAGCAGACCGCTCCTTGACAGCCGTCTGCTAATTTATATTGCCAATGTAATTTTTACCTTAGCATGCATGACATAAAGCCCATATTTGAGTGTATTTTATTTGTCGGGTGGGAGCGGAGTTGTATAAGTGGGCGCACACCTTTAGCTTCATCATTTTGAACACCTTTTACTATGAGGCCAATAGTAGTACTTAACACTAGTATAATTATTATTAATTACGGGATATTTACCATGCTTTTTATATAGAGATTACAGGTAAACCCTTGAATGTAGAGCATAAAGCTGCTTCGAAATATCGAGAATTACCTAGCTCCACCATACAATCACGGTAAATATCCCGTAATTAATACTAGTGTAGTAGTGAACGATTGTGATAGATTAAAATAAAGTTTAACACTTCTAGTCGCGAAAAAAAAGATGTGTGTCATTTACACACATTTTGCCAAAGGGATTTTTCGTATGGAATAGTCGATATTTTTTCGCGATTAAAGTTAACCTCAAAAAAAATGTTCAGAGTAGCTACTAAACTTTACGGCTTAGAACAGTTGGTCTACGTAAATACATACTACTTGAGTAAAAAAAAATGTGTAAGTTCAAAGTACACTCAACTTTGGATAATGCACTACTACATACAGACGAGATCTCGTTTAGGACAAATTACTATGCAGTTTATATAACTTAAAAATATATACAAGTAACAGTCTCACCAAATATACAATTAAATCAAACTTCTAGTTCCGAAATGTTTATAAAATGATATTTCAGAATGAATCTTGCAAATGATCGTCTATACCTCCAGACTCTAGATGAAATAATTGTCTAGTCTAATCAATTTGAGTCGAATCAAAACGTTTATCTTGATTAAAATTTACTGAAATTTAGTAAATAAAATTAAAAGTAAATTACCATTTTAAAACATACTCTTTATACTGACTTTATACTTATATCTTTATATTTCTTTTATACTGACGTCGATTGGTTGTATGTACATTAAATTTATGAATAAAAGGTATACTTGTCTCATGAATTTTTTCATGCATAATATAACAAATCAACCTCTGTAGATGCCAATATACTTTTTCTATATAATTCTATGGAGGTACGAGATATGCATGTCACCGTAAAATAGTAAAAACCGTCAGATTAGAATTATAAACTAGCCGAATCTACCGTGAGATTATAATCTCACGCGATGTATTGTTAACTCACGGTGTTTACAATTTTACGGTGACATATACCTATAGCACAGTCGGGGCAGACATTGAAATAGAAAAAATTCCGGGGAGCGATTTTTTTTTTACAACGTCGGGAAGGGTTGTTGGAAGTATAAATCTCGATTTTCTAACTAATCCCGGTAGAGGGTTCGCCACCATCTTGTTTTAAAGTTTTTGTAAAATAACTCGTTAATTTTCAACTTTAGAGCAAAAATGATCGTAACCAAAGTTGTTGGAAATTTAATTTCTCACAAGTTTGGTCGAAATAATTTTTACGCTAGGATCAATATTTGCAGAGTTATACCATCAAGTTTATCAAAAAAAATCGTAATGGGTGTAATTTTATTTTCTTCATCTTTTGTTCTCGCACTTTTTTTACTTATTTTATTTTTTGTATTTGTTGTTATAGCGGCAATAGAAATATATCATCTGTGAAAATTTTTACTGTCTAGCTATCACCGTTCTTGAGATACAGCCTGGTGACAGACAGACGGACGGACGGACAGACGAACAGCCAAGTCTCAGTAACAGGGTTCCGTTTTTACCCTTTGGTTACGGAACCCTAAGAAGTGCGACAACCAAAGTTGAAGAAAATAAAATTCTACCTATTACGATTTTTTCGACGTTTAAAAAAAAGAAATCGCTCCCCGGATTTTTTTCTATTTCAGGCTAATTTTATGTCTGCCCCGACTGAACTACTACTTTTGATCGAACAGTAAGAAGCAAAATAATCTATACCAGTGTGATGTGAAAACTAGAATTTCATAAGGTTTTATCTCCCCGCGACGTAAACTAGAAACAATTTGAAACAAAACGTCTTACCGAGAAGGTCCTAATTCCAACAAGTTTACGCAAATTAAGCCGATATTCCCGACATAGGTAGCATATATAAAAAAAATGTTTTTGATTCATATTTACTATTATATCTTAAGGTCTGTGAAATATTCGATGAAATACAAGGTTATTATCATAAAAGTCTTAGACCTATTCCATGGAAGACAACAATATTACTTTGTAAATGGGTTAAGCCAATTAAGTATATAAAGATTTTTATTCCTATTTTTAAAATAACCAATTAAGCAGCACCGGAATCAATATAAAAACAGCATAAACTCTGTAATATGTTATGTTTTTACGTATAAAATATCTTTATTGGTATTATAAACCATGATCGAATAATTCAACCACACATTACGTATACAATACAGAGTCAAGAAAAAATATTTAAAACAATTCGAAACTAAGAAACTATTCACTATCGGGACAAAATACATTCATAATTATGCAATAACTTAAAGTCTTTTTGTTCATTTATCGTCCCAATCTCACAAATGACGCAGTTCGAGAACGTAGCTGAGTATTATCGTGCACTTACAGCCTGACAAAGAAATGAGTGAATACTAAATTATATATAAGATTTTCTTAACTAAAATTTTATGGATTCTATGACAAATTATTTACTAAACCTATCAATGTATCAGTTATTTTTAGATTTACTATTTTTCTTCCTTTTTAAAGTGGTTTTGTCAGGCTGTAGAAGTGTAGATACCACCAATACATAAAATGTACCTACTGAAAAGTATACCCCGTTGTTAAAATGAGATCAGTGAATATATTACGAGTTCCATATCTCCGCTATCGTTACCATATGAACGTACTCATACTAACTGACACATTTTCATAGACCTCCCCCTCCTCGGCGACCACCCAAATACTAAGACCATCTCTCCCCCTTTTTTTGCATTGGGAGTTGTTAATTTAAATAGCACCTAACGCTGCGCGCCATTTTTGAATTTTTTTTTTTTGAATTTGGACCACAAGATTTCCTTAGTTAGATGAAAACCGAAGTAACCCCTCCTCACCCCTCACAGATGTTGAATACTACCCTCGCCGCTCAGAACAGGTCACTTAGTATGCGATCACATTTCCTTAGATGATGCGTCAGAGACGATAAGATCTAACTCCAAGAGTCCCCATTTTAATGTGAATTATACCGACACAATATCAATGAATAACATAATAAATAATTAAATACACGAATTAATCCCGCCAATGGGATGCTACGACCAATTACCAGTTTTAAACAAATAATTTTATTGTTTCCCTAACCGAATTCACCAGTAATTTGTTCGAACCGTATCTGAGATTACAAATGCATCACTTAAAAACGTTAGTATTAAAACAATTAAACAAAACTGGAGCACTGAACTAGCATTCAACCTGTGATCATAAGCTACAAAGATAACTTTCGGTATGTTATTCTCACTAAATTATATTATCTATAACTAAAACCCAAGTGTGGTCGATGAATGTATACACTAAAATAATGTCTTCGATAAACAACAGTCATAAGAGGGTGTGAAGCAAGAATATGTAGAAAAGGGTTTTTAGGAAAACCATTTAAATTGTTATTTATCATTAAAAGAAAGGAAATAAGCAATGGACCACCTGATGGTAAGTGGTTACCACTGCCGGCGGACGTATACAAAACCAAAGGTGCCGCGTAGCAGCTGCAAGGAGGAATCTCAACACCCTTTGTTGAAATTTTGAGTGGTCAAACTTTAAACTAAGTATTAGTAACATAGTTCCTGTGGACGAAACGAGAAACGAAAAGACGAGGTGACCTAATGGCTAATAAATATGCGTCCTTTTTGACAATCGTGATATCGTACGTTGGAATCCCGCCATCACCTCTAGAGATTTTTCCCATGAGTTAAAGTATCTCATCATCACTGGCTTTATCGGTGTATTAAGACATCGTAAGGGAACCGGCGTGTTCAAAGAAAGATATATTGGACATGTGTCATCTAGCCAGAAGATATATTTGACATGTGTCATCTAGCCAGCCGGCATGGTAGATTATGACCTGCGCATCTAACTAAATCGGCTATCTCTTTGCTAATGCTGTCTCTATCATTTCAAGCGAAACGAAAAGAGAGAGAGAAACATCAAAGCGATGACATTTTCAGTTCGGCGGTAAACCCCCCTGGACTCTCTTTTTTGTTAGAGAAAGCGTGGAAACTAAATAATATGCTAAATGAAAATAAAATGCTTAAAGACGAAACGCGAGACATCTCGTTTCGTCAGCACCCAAGAGAAAATGTAAATGGTCATATTCAGTCTGTCTATTATGCAAAATAACTGGATCAATTACAACAAATGGGCATTCTAAGACGTCTTAATTTTCCAAAGGTAAAATATATAACCACACAATAAAATGTAAAATACTGTTTATAAAATAGGCTGGAGTTACAATAAATCATAAGTAAAACGACATTGATAAAACAAAGTGCTCATTATCACAGTGTGAATCCTAGGAATGCTTGCTTGACGAGTTAACACACATAAGACTACATCCACTTACTTTCTATGACTCCTAAGACATATATCTAACTATAACATAACAATAGTATAATATTAAATGCCAACTAATCTCATTGTTGACTTGAGCAAAAATATTTACAATTTCATAGTAAATTTTCTAAGGCACGTGTTTAGTTGCTTGAAACAGACTCAATTAATTGACAATTGTAAATATTTTTTTTTAGAGTATTTTAACTGACAATTATGATAATATGAAATACACATATTTGTGAATCAATAATAAAAGGGTTTTCATACACTGTAATTTAAAACGAGCATATGAGAACTATTGATGGGAGGCGATGCGATAATAATTATCAATCAGTTTTCGAAATGCAAATTGTAGACCTATCAAAGATAGTTCTCATTTCTGCCATAAGTGGCGCTAATGTTTCATTTTGTCTGTGAATTTACGAAATGAAACATTGGGGCCATATTTGTCGAAATTTAAAACTATCTTACGACAGACTTGCAAACTGAAAACGCCTCATAATAGAGATAATTATATTATTCCTTTATTTACTTGCACTCTTTAGGCTTATTTTACGTTTTGTCATTGTGTTAGACCGTCACCGTAATAATAGAGTTGCTGAATCAGAACCGTAATTTTTTACCCTTCTAATTTTATTTTTAAACTTTATTAACGTTTTAGTTAATTAATGGTTGCATTAATTCGATTTTTTGTGACCTTTTTTTGTGAAACGACGGTAATATACATACATTTTTAATCTTCTATTCAAAACATCAATACCGCAACATAAGCGCATTGGTTGTAAACTACAGTCGTATTAAATTAATTACGGGATGCTTACCACATGTTGAAGCGAGTACCTGATATTTAGATACAGTTTCATGGACCATATTCACAGGCAAACTCCGAACTCTTGACATTTATATACCCGTAATTTATGAAACAAGTGTAGTGACCAACTACATCTAAAACACTGATTGCTCGTAAAATAAGGACATGCTCGTATCGTATGCATGCGATTCCAATACTAGTGTACAAACACCCTTAGAACTGTACAATCTTTAAACTACATTCGTAAAGTAAATACTTATTTAATAAAGTAGAGTTTTAAAACATTTTGCATGGCGTGCCTATGAATACGTGATGTCATGAAGGTCTTACAATTACTTAATTCTGAGCTAGGACAGTGGCTTACAGCCTTGAGCAAAGATCTTCACACGCAAAACGTATTGCACTGGGGACGGCAAACAACACGCGGGTACGCGGCACTAAACACAGCCTAAACTAACTTATACCTATAGGCGAAGTATACGAGACTATACGGGACTTCTCATATCGTGTAGACGGCATATCAACCTGATGCACATTTTTAACTATTTTATTAGAATTTATAGTTATCCATTGAGAGAGCGCTGTGAGATTTATTCGCGTAAAGTTTTATATCGAAATATCTTCATCAGTTTCAGTCCATTATCCACCCACTGCGGAGCATACGTCTCTCTTCATCATATACACCGTTAAACTAGTCTTGATCCTGTGCTAGTCTCATATTGTACAAAACAAACGGTCAGCAAATACCCGATACGTAAATATATAAAAATAGTTTTATCGTCTCTTAATTTCACAAACCTTTACAAAAAAAAATAGCACTGTTAAATTAATTAAACATAAAAAGAAATTAAATTGTATTGACGACATTTTCTTATTGTATTTGTCTATACTTAACGTTATACATAAAATAAAGGTTGTGAAAAAAGAAACGACATTCAATTTAATCAAGACAATTTCGGGTGACCATAATAACGAACATGACAAGGAGAAGAATAAACTTATACATATACAACGACCAGCTCAACTGGGTACAGCTGACCAAAATAGTCCGAGAGTGAAACTGGTCAGTATACCTTTGTAATAAGTGCTATATTGGTGTATACTGACCGAACTTGCACTACCAACCAGGTGTCTACCCGTCTACCGATGAAAAGTCGCCGTCTGTGTTTACACGTAAATACATAACTGGCACTAAATATATGGCAAAGTCTTAATTCATATCTATAAAGGTATAAGTTCGTTTTAATTAGGCGGTTTAAAGATAATGTACTGGTTTACATTCATGACGTTGTAATTGCCGTTTCCCTGTGCGCGTGAGGCGCCGCTGTGTGAGTGCATCTCGTCGTCGCTGCCCGGTTCGTCACCGCTGTTCATTGGCTGCGCACACAAACATAATGCGTACATATGCAGATCGATTTATCCAAGTGAGAGAGGGTTCACACGGCGCGGCTGCCAACCGCGCCCGCACGCGGGCGCGGCTGATTTCCATATAAAATTGAATTCAAAACACACGACGCGGTTTACGGCCGCGGCGGCTGCTCAGCCGCGCGACGCCCGCGTGGCTGCGCGCGATTCTTGCGCAGTAGCTTTCCGGAGCAGAAACCGCGAAAACCTGCGGTCTCGTGAGTATTGAAACAAAACCGTCGCGCGGCGCGCGCCCGCGCCGTGTGAACCGGCTCTAACGGGTGGTCTAGTCGGGAGAACGGCGACTGCCGATCCGGAACCCCCGGGTTCAAATCTTACACGACCAACAACATTCAAGAAATAAATATCTGCCGATACAAGTGAAAACCTATAATTTTGAATTTTAGTATGCACTAAAATGAATCCACTAACAGACTCTTTGCAGAGTCTGCCTGACGAAGTACCACATCTTGGCCAGTTATTCTACGACCAAGCAGTTATGTGAAAACATCACTGTGTTCCGGATTGAAAAGCAACATTCCCAGAGAAATTACAGGGCATAGAGATGGATCATCTTATATCTCCAGGTGACGAGCGCAATGCAGTGCTAGCTAATGATTTAGAATCTTCATGTTCCAATAGCTGCATGTCACTGTGCTGTTATGGGCAGGCGTGTTGCTTACCATCATCCTCATTCTGCTCGCCTTGTCACTGTACCATAAAAAATACCAATACGCTATTATACAGGGTTACTGGTAATAAGCCCGCATCAGTTTAAGGACATGTTCTATATGTTTAGATTTAGTTCTACAACTTTCGTTAAAACTCGATACATATCCCAACTACCGTTACCCTCTCTAGCACTGTTTAGCGGCTAAATAATGTTTACACACTTCGGAACACCTAATTTATCGAGCGTTAGAGAGCGCGATGTTCGATGAGTTCGATGCTAAAAGCATCGAACTCTTCGGGCAAATACCCTTTTTTTAATTTTGTATGAGGGAAAACAATACGATTTTTTATAAACTATAGAACAAAATATGTTGATATATTTAATATACTTAGCATCCTCTTAAAAGAATGCAGTCTGATTACCAATAATCCTGTATATTCGCCTATTCCGGGAAAATAAACAGCAGCGGGGTAAAACCGCAAGGCGCTACTAGTTGTAGTTAAATAAAAATAAAATATTAGTGGACAATTCACACACAACACCATCTGACCCCAAACTAAGCAAAGCTTGTACTATGTTAATTAATTGCATACCTGTGACCGGAGCGTGAGTTGCGGCGGCTGGATGACGTTCGTGTCACGAGCGGCAGCGAGCGCGGCGCTGAGGTCGCCCGCTCCCGCGCCCTCCTGTGCTTGGGCACCGGCCGTAACGCCATTCACCACGGCCGACGGCTCCGTTCTACAATATAATTATAAGTTTTTACAATGTTTTTGAAGTGAAAACTTCTTTAGGCGCGCCTAGACAGATTTTTCGTGGGCTGTGAATTGAATTCATTCGTCACGCTCGGGTATGATAAGAAAGCTTCGGGTAAACTCGGGACTATTGCTATTGGCCATCTAGAAATACGTCAGCCAATGGGAAATGCTGAAAGGACGTGGACAGGCCATCATGGCATGGCCATCTAGAAACACATCAGCCAATGGGAAATGCTGACGCATTTGTAGATGGCCATGCCAAGATGGCGAGGCCACGTCCTCCGGTTACATTCGTGTAGTTTCCAAAGTAAGCTATCAAATTCTGAGTTACAAGTTTTCACTTCTATCGGCAGTTCCTATGACTGCCAATTTTTTTATACATAATTATTTTAAAAACTTAAGCTCAAGAATATTAATAAATAATTGAATAACAATACCTATCTATACTAATATTATAAAGTGGAAAAGGTTTTTTGTTTGACGCGCTAATCTCAGGTAGTACTGGACCGATTTCAAAAATTTTTCAACGTTAGATATGTACGTAATCCCTGCGTGCTATAGGTTATATACTATGTACCACGGGCTAAACCGGGGCGGACCGCAAGTTCCTAATATTTTATTAGTGGCCATTTTACACACAACACTATCTAGTTGGGTTAGATACATAAACATAAAGGTACATTACGGGAGTAGTATGTTATGATTTGTGGTCATTAATAATTCACGTTGTAATTTGTAGTGAAGAAATATGATTGCTTTAAACAATATCATCTGGTGAAGGACCTAATTGGAGCCTTACTATTGATTAACGCAATCTCTTACAGATCACTTGTGTGAAATAGGATAAGAGATCTGTATATTCTACGGTATCCCCGTTCTTATTGATGAAATATAATATTACTCACGTCTTAGTTTCGTCCTTTTAGGCAAGCAAAAACAAATAACACAATTTATTAGAACCTTTAGAAAAAAAGTTGGCACAATTACATCCTATTAATATTATTTATGATTGTGAAAGTGCCTTGAAATTGGTATAATTGTTGCTATATCACTTCGGAATAGCAGTACGGATCAAAATAAGATTCATAGTCAGGAATAGCGCATATCCCTTGCCATAGCGACATCGCTAATCGCTTCCAAAGTGAGCTATCAAATTTTGAGTTATAAGTTTTCACTTCTATCGGCAGTTCCTATGACTACCAACATTTTTTTTATCGTGTATTATGTGTACATTTTGTATACTTACGTAGCGGGAGTGTAGTTGACCCCGGGGCCCCACGGACTGGGCGTGGTGTCCTCGTCGTGGACAGCCGGCGAGTAGTTGTCATTGACGTCGTTATAGCCTCCTTCTGGTTCGGGAGGACTAGAACAAAAAGGGGCGTTTAGTAAGAACAATATATTATATCAGAGTTTCCCAAACTTATTTTAACTGTGACGCCCTTGGGAAGTTGTCATATTTTTGTGACGCCCTGGCTTTCTTGCCGGTTTGAAGGGCAATGATTCCAGAGCAATTACAGGGCTTAGAGACATAATATCTTAGATCTCTGGGTGACGAGCGCAGTGCAGTGCTAGGTAATGATTTGGACTATCATGTTCCAATAGCTGCGTGTTACTGTGCTGTTATGTGGCAGGCATGTTGCTTACCATCAGGCGCATGACCTGCTCGTCTCGTCACTCTATGTTATAAAATATATACATATATTTCCCTATCTACATAATTGTAGTTCTAGCCTATGGGGGTAAAAATAAGCTCCTCAACAATCGTATGGGGTTTCTGACCTTTGGCAATACGGTAAGCTACTGCCGCTTCCCGCATCACAATACACATGGCCCTAACTCGGCTAGGTCAGGATCGCCTCACGACGCACAGCAGTTTGGGAAGCCTTGTATCATGTAATGTACAATATACATTATATTTATTAAAGGTTTCATTACGCAGTTTTACCGGCACAACTCCTGCTATCGTCATTTTCCCGTGATAAAAAGTAGCCTATGTCAAAAGCCAGTAATATTTCTGAGATTAACGAAAACTTACAGGCAATGAAAATTCAGGGTTTACATTTTACATATTTACTTATTGTGATTTATAGACTCATAATATTGTCTTTTTGTACAATAGGTATACTTATAATGGAATTATCAAAGGTTTACGTGTAAGAGTAATTTACGGTTCAAATCACTTTTTATGTAAAATCCATCACGCCGTTATATCCGTAGAACGTGTCAAATAAAGTGTACATGTCACCGTAAAATTGTAAAAACCGTCAGATTATAATTTAACGACATCAGATTACAAACTAATCTACCGTGAGAGTGTCATTTTTACAGCAACATGTACAAGAAATCGGGCGGATCCTTATAGAACAGATATGGGATCAAGTACAACTCGAGAAGATCAAATCGAGAGTGAATCGGTTTCTTCTAGGTTCCCCGCTGCACAGTCGCGTAACATCAGGCGAGATGGCGGTCAAATGTAAACTATAATAGGAGAAAAAATAGTGCAAAACGAATGAACAACTTTTTATTTTTACGGTTTTAAAAGCATTATTAATTTTGAAAAGACATGATTAATCATACATGCCGGATGAGACGCGACGTCTTTGTGAAGGACGCGCCCGCTGACGCGACGTCCTACGTCGTGTGGTTAAACGTTATCATCGTAGAGAATGAAACTTGAACATTGACACGAATTAAAACGTATATTTTACGCGTGTACCTACAAACCTACATATTTATTTTTGATATCGATGTATGCACCCGTTGCCATACAATTTTTATCTTATTATAGTGACATTATAAAACTAGCGGTATTTGTTTGAACGCGCAAATCTCAGGAACTACTGAACTTATTTCAAAAATTCTTTCACCGTTGAATATGTACGTAATCCTTGAGTGCTACAGGCTACATAATATATAGGTAGCACGGGCGAAGCCGATGAGGATCGCTAGTTCTCATACAATGGTAGTTATGTAATGACTATTGAATTATTCATTGTGAAGAAACCGGCATATTCTTATAAAAACTACATATTTCGAGGTCATGTATCAACGCTAAAACATTGTTTGTCAGCGTAGTGGTTTGTAGCCTTGATTCTCTTCTTACAAGAGCAGCCCCCGAGGCGCCCCAGCAGTGGGAGCATATATAAGCTTATTCTAACCAATAACGCCTTGGCTAGGCCTGGTATGCTTAACTAGTTGGCTTATGACATCATCAGAGTTTATCAACAACATATTTTATTAGGCTACGATGGGATTGACATAAACTTGTAGCCTAAAGACCGACTAAGAACAAAAAAGAAACAGCATAATCACAAGAGTGAACTCAACACTTACTCAACAGTGAAGTTCCTCGGAAGTCTCACGTACGAGGGCGGGTTGAAAACCGTCCCCTTCTGGTGGTCCTGAGACTCAAACTCCGGGAACGGCGGTTGGTACGGCTTGATCAGCGGGCGAGCAGTGTCTGGAAGAAAACACAAACATGGATGATATTTAAACTAGATAGAGAGATCGTCATCAATAGCCCACTAAATGTTCCCACTGCTGGGACTCGGGGCCTTCTCTCGCAAGGAGAGAGTTAAGGTCATAATCCACCACACTGGCCCAGTGCGGGTTGGTGGATGTGACACATGACTTCGAAAGATTCTAGGTACATGTCGGTTTTCTCACGATGTTTTCCTTCACCGTGTTAAGTTAGCGGCATTACGCACATGACTTCGAAAAGACAGGGGTGCGTGTGGAGGTTTCAACCCGGGGTCTCCGGATCGGCAGGCGCCGTTCTCCCGACTAGACCAGCCGTAACTTTGATATGTACATACTCTTTATTGTTGACGCCAAAAGAAGAACAGATTTACAGACAAAGAAAAACAATAACAGCTAGCGTACAACAGGCGGCATTATCGCGGAAAGCGGTTCTTCCAGGCAACCTTTGGGTGGAAATGGTTTTTGATATTTTTAATAGCAGGTTGTGCCATCATGATGGTAGATGACATCAGCTGAGATACCTGCGAGATAGATTTTTATAGTGGTAGGACTCTTTGCAGGGTTCTCTTAGTTTGCCAGTTATTCTACCTCCGAACAGTAATATAGGAGCACTGTTTTGTTATAAGCAAACGTGTTTACTTACCATCAGGTACACGTCTTACTCGTCTCGTCACTCTACCTCATAAAAATAAACAAAGGCTAGCAAAAGATATACAACATATTTAAAAAATATAACTTATTACTTTAAGTTATTGCTCTGTATTGCATCATGATTACAGCAAACGCACAGGACGCCATAAGCTCAGCCGATAAACATACAACTACTGTAATATTAAGCGCAAGGCCACGTATCCTTTTTTATTATTGAATTCTTATTTTTGTAGCCATTATTTTAAATAGGGTGTATTCTTATCTTACTAATATTATAAATGCGATAGTTTTGATGTTCGTTGCTCAATCGCGTCGGATAGTGTTGAAATTTGAAACAGTTAGATTATAGCGTAGAACTAGAAGATGGCATAGGCTACTTTATCGTACTCCAAACTTGGTACTCCAGAGAAGTACATTGTCTGAAAACATCCAATTTCGGACGAAATTACAGAGACTGCAGTTGTAACACCATTCATCATTTCATCTATGATCGGTAGACCTCCTTCGTACCCATATACGGTAGTTACTCGTAGGTTCGTTCGTCTTGCAAAAACGACGCTTTCATTTACATTTAAAGCTTATTTTCAAATGTGTTCTGTGTTTTTTCTCGTAAACAACAAAGAGCTATCGTCACGGCAAAACCCGTCAAGGGTAGAGGGCAATATGGCCGATTGAGCTATACCTAATACTAGGCCACACTCACGACCTACTTAATTTTGAAAATAAAATATTACACCACAAATACATCACTTAATTACTATTTTTTTTTTAATTATGTGAGATATTTATACGTTTCGCGTTTGACTGCGTATTTCCTTATAATAAAATAAACTTAAGTACCTACTTGAAACAAATAATATAGGTAGAAACAACGAATGAGAAGATAATTACCAACTACTCGACAATAGGATTCCAGGATGACCTAATCTAATCTGATGCTGATAACCTTGCCTAGCGTAATGTCACACGTCCATACTCCGTTACAATATTCACATTGGGCGTATTTATTTACTTGTGTTTCCTGTTTTTATCAATATGTTCTAGCATGGCTTTATAGAATCATCATCAGCCTATCCTAGTCCACTGCTAAACATATGCCTCTCTCACGACTCGTCACTCAACCAGATCCTCAGCTGTACGTTTTCATCCACTGCCTGTTGTCTTACGCATATCGTCAGCCCATCTAATCTCAGGGTGACCTACATTACGTTTGCCAATACACGGCCTCCACTCAAGAACACGTTTACCCCAACGGTTATCGGTTCTGCGGCAGATATGACCGGCCCATTGCCACTACATTTTGTTAATGCTTTGAGCTATGATGTCCTTGTGAGGTTTTTCTAAAGCTCACTGTGTGACTTTGAATTTGTTGATTGCTTTAACTGCCAGTTTAAACGTTTCGGCTCCGTAGATCATGACAGGTAGGGCACACTGATTGACTGTTGTCTTTTGACATTGTGAGATAGACGACGAGAAAAGACAAGTTGTTTGACAAATGCTACTCAGCCCATCTGAATCCTTTTCATGGGCCCACTATCAAAATGGATATTTCCTAATTCGACCGTCAATGCGAGGTAGGTTGGTACACATCACACTTTTGGGCAATTTATAGTGACATTACTATTTATATTTATGGCAACGTGTTCCGGAGTTAGGGGCTTGGGCGGAGTTAGTTAAGCACCATCGTTTCATGTCATAAGACCGTAAGAGGCTGTCGAATGCACTGCCTAAGTGGATTTTCCCGATGATTATAATCGTGGCTTCTGCAAATCGCGAGTGAATCGGGTTTTTTTTAGGTAAGCACGCTCCACCGCAGACCGCATCACCGCTTAACATCAGGCGAGATAGCGGTCAAGTGTAAACAAATAAAAGTTTAAAAATAAATCTTCATAATAGCGTTTGAAAACAATTTGGGGGAAATTACGTCCCCTCGTCTCACGCCTCGAAGAAGATGGATGTGTTTCGTCTGCTGGTTTTGGACTTGGACTGTCGTCGTTGCAGCGTCATCCATTGACAGGTAAGTAGTAATTTAAATGAAGTGTCAAGTCAGTTTGATAGAAAAACATTTGTGATGTTATCTAGTTGATTTATAAAAGTTTACCTTCGCCGGGAGGGGGCAAGTCCTGCGCGTGCGTCGGTGTGTACGGCGGCGGACATTCGGGCGCTGTCGCTACCACGTGCGTCGGCAACGTCGCGCCGATGTTCGTATCTGAGAACAATTACACAATTTCGTATTTACATACTTACGACTGGGGTCAATTAAACTAAACTTATATAATTTAATCTTTTTGTATCTTATTAAGGAACCAGCGGCTGTCTAGATTTCGTTCGGGTTCAAGAAGTAACATAATTATTCATTTATTTTCACAGTAATAGAATTACACATTACATTTCAAATTTTGTACAGCATTAGTGGTAAGACTCTTTATTTATTAGGCTTTTTACTAATGGTAACTCTCTTGCTGAGTTCGCTTGGTGTCTACCATACCTTTACCAATGGTTTTACAGGTTATTTGTGTAAACACTGTACAAACAAAAGTTTGTACTTATAGGGCGAAGAAACAAATCATCTTATATCTCGTCGTTACCCAGGTAACGACCGCAATGCATTGCTAGGCAGTAATTTCGGGTTATTCATGTCCAAATAAAATGCGTGTAAGTGTTATTTTGGGCTTGCGTGATATTTACCATCATAGCCATGAATTGTTCGTCCCATCATTACATATTACAAAAAATGCAAGTAACAGACCGTCTGAAGATGTCTGGTAGATTTGAGCTTCCTATTCCTTAACATAATACTACGGTTCAGACAACCGCGCTGTCACTGGTTACTATTCTATATTTAAATGATATCAGATAAGTTTAGTTTCACTGTAATGTTATAGGTTACCATCACTCCGTGTGCGTCATACCACGTCCCGTCACGTCGACTTTTATCAAACCACTTGTCAAGGACCAATCCTGGGCTGAGTCCACAGCCTAGTTAGAAATTAAAACGCACGCACGCACTTATCGGACAGTTTTGAGACTTGACCACGACCATGTGACTGGCCCCTTATGCCCGGCTCCGTCATTGCCACTTACCCAGGTGGAGTTTGAAGATGCTCGTGTTCCTCAGGATGTATCTGATGAAGAAGGCCGCAGCGATCAGCACGATGGCGACGCCCGCCACCACAATGACCCACAGCACGGCGCCGTTGTTTTCAGCGGGCGGCGGGGCGCCCTCGGACCGCGGCACGCAAGACAGGTCGCCTTCGCGAGAGTCCACCAAGCTGACGACAACATACATTTATAATTTACTAGCTGACCCGGCGAACTCCGTAACAACATATTTTTTTCGTAAAAAAATCTAGATTTTCTTCCATACAAATATTGTCCCGACAATAAAGAATACATAAAACAAAGAATCATCCAATTTGGTGCAGTCATTCAAAAGTTATGAGCGTACAACGTACATAGGTAAATTTTCACTGATAAACGTAACAAGCGACATTTATGTAAGTTAACTAATGGAAGACGCTGCCTTTTGCAGCACATTAAGTATACACTAATGCAAAAGGCAGCGACGCACATTTTTCCGTATCCTAATATCTGTTCAATAAAATTATCTTCACTTTATATTTATATACAAATTAAACTCACACTTCTAACTAATAAAAAAAAATAGTTCAACTAAAAGCACTGCTCCAAAGAGACAGTCGGGTAAGCTAAGGTCGGAGTAAACAAAAAAATCATCAACTGCATGCCTACAGTTTTTAAAACGATGATTGTTTTGTCATCGTTAAAATAAATATTCCGAGGGTTGCTAGCAAATTTTGGGTAAAGAGGCAAGCTGAAAACTTGTCTCACATAGCTATCCTATTATTACATATACCCCAACACGGCGGTAAGGCCTGGCTGGTGAGTAGCTGAGCAAAATGGATGAATGGGCTGTGTAGTGTGTAACTTGAGAGATAGGATATTTCGATTAATAGTTTAATGACAAAATCCGAGCGAAGCCGGAATAAGCCGTCAATAATAAAATAAGATTATTTGCGTGACCGCACCACATCAATTGGTAAAACCTAAACAACAAAGAGATAACTTGCACGTACACCAATGATCTCATCCGCAGTTCTGCCGAAACGTAGCCGTATCATGCCGATCATGAAGAATGAGGTCAAGGTCAAGGTCCTAACATGCAGGGTAAAACGAGTTTCCGGAATTAGTTATACATGCCACGGGAATGCAATAAAGTGCGTATTAATATTATCATCGCAGCGCTTAACTGTCATCTCACAGGAAAAATAACTTTCAGGAAAAACTAAGCTTTCAGGAAAAACATAACTGTTCGAGTATACAATATTTTTCTAGGGTGAATTTGTTGAATTAGTTTACCTAAATACATTTCAAAGAGTTAATTTAGTGAAAGAGTTCCGAAATGGAGAATAGCGATGACTCCGTCTGACGAAAACGATTACAGCTTTGATCTTGATCTCTCTTTAATTTCAAGCGAAAACAAAGAGAACAACAATTTTAAAGCCTATACCATTTTTTTGTAATGGAAAGGACTCTTTGCAGACTTCGCCTGGGGAAGTATCACATCTTTGCCAGTTATTCTAACCCAAAACAGTAATGTGAAAACATCAGTGTTCGTGTTTGAAGGACAATGTTTCCGATGAAACTACAGGACACAGAGCTAATAGATATTTTAATATATCTCTAGGTAACGAGCGCAGTATTACGTAATGATTTGGATTTTCAGGTTCCATTAGCAACGTGTCATTGAGCTGTTATAGGCAGGCATGTTCCTTACCATCATGCACATTTCCTGCTCGTCTCGCCACTCTATAGTAATAAAAACAAATAGTTCGCCTTTACCGCCTAACCATTTAACGGTCTTGGTTTTGATATTGCTCTCTCTATTCTTTTAACTTAAAATTATAGACACAGCAATGGTAAAGCCAAAGCCGATTCAGTTAGGCGGTAGAAGGGCCGCGAAGGGTCTACTATATTATATATAAACTACAAGTGTGGGAAATTTAGTACTTCTCCGTCCGCGAGATTTTCGTAAAAGGGGTTACTTGCAAAGTTTATTGAAGCATGAACTTTGTAACCCCTTTTACGAAAATTAAAAAATATATAGATACATTGAAGTATAATTAGGTACGCAGTTACAAAGAGTGTGTTTGATCAACACTACCTAATGCCCTGTTCAGTTCACGAATACAACCTTGGCGTATTCGGATTCATTCGGCTGATGTATTCACAAAAATATTGACGCCGGGTAAGCATTAGCGCGAGACAAATCCTACGCGTAATGATAAATTACATCATCGCTGACAAATGGCTGCGGAACAACTGGTACCGAATGATTAATATGTATGTACATTGTACAATAATATGTATATTGTACGATCGAACTTTTCGGCCTGTTTGCAGGCTATGCAGTGGATAGCTTTTGAAACGAATTTGTTGTAGTGTATACATTTCACCGTAAAATTGTAAAAGACGCGCGACGAAGATTATAATTATATAATCTGACGGTGTTGATAATTTTACCGTGACTCAATATACATATAATGTTGGAGGGCAATGAGGATATCAGGGATTACATGATTGAATAACAAACAACCAAGCACTCAAACATTCACGTCCTACTAATAGTATAAATGTCAAAGTTTGGATGTTTGTTGTTCAATCACGGCGGAACGTCTGAACGGATCAAGTTAGATTATATTGTAGTCCTGAATCGGGACTATATACATTATAATAGAGCTCAATTGATGTAATGAGCAGGTGCGTTCTTAGTCCTTAGAGTAGATACTTTTCATCGCAGGAAAATAAAAGTAACGGGACTAATGCGGGTAAAAACCACGGGGCATTACTAGTACAATAATAATTCTCTACCACAGCTACAGTAGGTACCCTACGGCCGCATTCGGATAGAATTTAATGTTGTTTCTATGGTCCTAGGGATGTTTTCGGCACTTATGTACCTAGCTATGTGAGCTCAACTTAGGATTACAATTTGTAGTAAAGTTAGATTATAGGCGGGAATAGGATACAGACTATTTAAGTTAAATAACGGGAAAAAGCGCGGGTAGAACAGCGGGGCTTTGTTAGTTTATAATATAAGTAGGATTGTATGCCTATAAGCCAAAACAAGCAAGAAATATAGGATCTTGTAGTGGTAGGACTCTTTGCAGACTCCGCCTGGGGAAGTACCACATCTTTGTCAGTTATTCTACCGCCAAGCAGTAATGTGCAAATATTACAGTGTTCCGGTTTGAAGGACAATGTTTCCAGTGAAATAACAGGGCATAGAAATAAAAAAATACCTCTGCGTTGCGAGCGCAGTGCAGTGCTAGGTAATGATTTGGACTCTCCGTGTTCCAAAAGCTGCATGTCACTGTGCTGTTATGTGAAGGGCAGTGTTGCTTATCATCAGGCACATGTCCTGCTCATCTCGTAACTCTAAATATTTATATATAAATACTGACTCTTTCAAGCATGGCCCGCAAGTCCCGATGGATTTGACGCAGGCGTTCTTGAGCGTCGGCTCCTCCCGGTTGAGATCCTTGCAGCGGAGACAGGGCCGGCAGATATACCCCGACGCGGTGTCGCAGAAGTGGCCGTCGAAGCACGTGTGGTCTTCGTGGCAGGGCTGCGACGCGGCCACCCCACACAACGCTACCAACACGAACAACATCGTCTTGAACCTGAAACCAATTATTCTATGTCAGTATGTAGACTAGTAAGTTACGGCTGGTCTAGTCGGGAGAACGGCGCCTGCCGATCCGGAGAGCCCGGGTTCAAGCCCCACACTCACCACTGTATTTTCGAAGTCATGTGCGTAATGCCGCTAACTTAAAACGGTGAAGGAAAACATCGTGAGGAAACCGACATGTACCTAGAATCTTTCGAAGTCATGTGTCATCCGCCAACCCGCACTAAATGTTCCCACTGCTAGGACTGCGGGTTGGTGAACCCGCACTGGGCCAGCGTGGTTGATTATGGCCTTAACTCTCTCCTTGTGAGAGAAGGCCCCGAGTCCCAGCAGTGGGAACATTTAGTGAGCTGTTGATGATGATGTAGACTAGACTGGACGTATGTTTGCAAAGGAATTACAGGACAAAAACTTAGATTAAGAATAAATAAATAGATCAGGTATCAGGCACGGTTCGTTTGTACCAATCGTAAGCCGATGAGGTGTATGAGAGCGAGAAGACTAGAGCGATCAGACCCGTGCTTTCGGTGTAAAGCGTTTGTTCTAACTCTATATGACAAAATTACTAAACTCTTTGGACAAAAAATAAACAATTTTTAATATTTATAAAAATCTAGTGTCATGATGTTTGTTTCCAGTGAATTCTTCACCAAGTCAACCGATATTCGCGAAAGTTGATAACCTACTGTGTAACTTGGTCTAACTTGAGAGAAAAGATGGTTTTTTATTTTGATTAATGGTCTTTATATGACGATATGCGAGCAAAGTCAGAACGAGCGGCTAATAAATAGTATTACATTTATTGGTGGACATTCTTCACAGAACATTAATTAACTAGCCCTAAAATAAGCAAAGCTTGTGGGATCTTTACAGGAGCCAGATAGGTGACACAATACTTTTACAATGTTAAATACATTATTTTGATACTTACATGGAAACACAGAACAAATATTTGTACTCGTATCCATTACACAAATAAATAGTTATGGGTGAGAATAGTATCCACGACACATACTTACGATACAATAGAAACACACAAAACAAATATGAATTTATATTCATCACACAAATAGGTACCTATTTATGGGTGAGGATCGTACCCACGACCTACGACTCCACAGGCTTACAACCAACTAAGCTACTAGGCCAGTCAAAAATCATAAATGAATAAAAACATGTTTATTTCCTTTAGACGTTCCATTACTGGTTGCACTCCTAATTTTAAAATAAGTAGAGGAAATATTTATTGTGAAAATGTATTTACATTTATAGAATTATTCTCACAATCGTGAGATCGTAATTTTGTCTGTACCTCTGCGTTTTTTTTCCAAGTACCGATATAAAAGTTTGTCACCATCACTGGTTTTAACGGTAAAGGAAAATATCGTTAGGAAACGGGCATGTGTCAAGAAAGACATCTTTCAATGACGTGTATCACCCAACCAACCCGCACTTGGCCAGCGACTCTCTCCATATGAGAGAAGACCTCGAGCCCTAGCAGTGGGAACCATAAAGTGAGCTGTTTATACTGAGACTCATTTTATTAGTAAGACTGCGCGTAATAAAATTTAAAGAATATTGTGATCCGTTCAAATAACCTTTGTTTTTACTGTCAATCTTAATCCTTATCTACATATCCAGTACTCGTAATATAGGTTATCAAACTAAGAAGTCAATATACTGTAGTTAATTACCTATTATAGCTATTTGCACATTAAATAATTAGAATTCCACATTGTAGGAATCATAGCACGGCATCATCGCTTAGTGCAAATTGCAACGCAATAGCGATAATAATTTTTATCTAGATGTGTTATGCGTCTTTTATATTGTAGTTAAACGAAAAATAGCCATCTACAGGATAACAAAGAAACAAAGAAATTTGTAGTAAAATAAAAACAAAAGCGCACGAGACGATAGCGCGATCGAGAGACGCGGTGCGACGGTGAGTCAGCCGACACCTGACCGGCGGCTGCCTCACGAGAGAAACACTTGATGCAGTGCCGTAACTATACCATAAAGGGACTTTTGGGTACAAGTAGTGCTCCGGCAGCACTGCTGCACACAGCGGAGTAGGCAAAGACCATATTATTACGTCGGACGCGGACATGGCACGGGCAGCTTCCAATCCCATTCAAATTTCACACGAAACGTAGCGAAATAAAGCGCAATTTAGGACATACTGATGTCGTGGCTCCGGCTTGGTTGACGTGTCATTTCGCCCGTCATTGTGTTTTAAAATTGCGCTTTATTTCCATGCATTTCGTATGAAATTTGAATGCAATAGGAAGCCGCTCGTGCTATGTACGTGCACAACGCCATTTAAATGTGGCATTGCGGGCCTGTGAAAAAATTGGAATCTGGTCCTTAGCATTGAGATAATATTACTACGTAGTCCTTAGTTCATTTAACATTACAAACACATATTGCTAGTAGGTAGGCTTATTAAGTTTAATACACTACCGTCAAACTAGCAACGCCGCTTGTATGCGACGTGCGCCATCCCATCATAGAGTAAACTGACACTAGCCACACCGGTATAATTCGACAATCAAGTACACAAACATAGTAGTTATGAACTTCAATTGATGTTAAGTACTTAGATTTTATATTAAACCTATATATATGACTTAATTTTGTTAACAACGTTAGGCTACGTCTGAGGCTTACTACTTGGTTTGCTTCTTCACCCTATAGGTAGTTACGCCACTGACTTGGTGTTGCAGAACTGGCCGAGACGCCAACGCGTCGGAAAATCAGTAAATAGTTTTTTTTTATCACCAGTTTCCAATATAAATTGATTCAATCAAGACCACTGAACCTCGTCGAGATAGAGAGTACTATGTCGCATAACTATTAACAACTCCACGGCTCAAATGCATATCTTATGAAAATATGAAATAGAGCGACGTATCACCACTCAAGGCCACTGAACTGTCTCATTTTTATGTCATACATAAATATACTAATGTGTGTAAAATTCAAAGATCTTGCCGCTTCTTTCGAGTTTATTTTCCTGTTACGTATGAGTTAGTTGTCATCAAATCTAGCTTTATGTGAACTGCCGATCAACACGGGAAATATGTATGATTTTTTCCATGATCTAGGTTTATCTTGGCCGTGAAAATAAATATAAAATTAATTTTAAGACGTCCTTTAGATAACTTTTTTTTTTTACGGGCAATATCTTAGATCTATTTTAGAATATATGTTAGATCTATTTTAGAATATAGCTCTGTAACGCGGGTTTATATCTACTAAAACTACTAGGTGATTTGCTTTTGTGCTTTTACAGAGAGCACCGGGGGTGTACCACCTCTATAATGGTCGTGTCTTTGAAATTGTCTTTTTTTCGCCTTCAATTTAAGAGAGTGTATTAATTAGCGAAGATATAATAAGCGTTTTAGTAACGCGGCCGAAAGATGGTATCTTTGGAGGAATACACTAGTATGCTCTTGTCAATTTGAATCTTTTTTTTGTTTTTTAGTTTAACCTCAGTTGTCCCACCGCTGGGCAAAGGTCTCCATATTCCCAATTCCCTCCACTTTATCCGGTCCGGAGCTACTATCTTAGACCAAAATAAATGTCCCCTCAAACTAATAGTCTCTAATGACAATCACTAATATTCTAAACGCGAAAGTTTGGAGGTTTGTTGATCAAACACGTCGGAACGTCTGAACGGTTCGGATTGAAATTTGGAACACAGAGCACATAGGAGTCTGGAATAGCACATAGGATTTTTTTATCACGGTAACATAACGGGAACTGCACGGGTGAAAGCGCATCAAATAAAGATTTTAAGGTTATACTAAGATTTTAATGTTAGTACATTTACTAAAATAACTGGATGCATAAAATTGAACAAACTTCAGTGATTCAGATGACGTGAGCACAGGCAGCGTTAAGATAAAGATAGGCATTCTATAATTAGGATTAAGGACATTGGCCGCTGGCGAGCGCTGCTCGAGAAAAGGTACAAACCTACTGCTATTGAAGCAATTCTAAGTTACTTAGATACCTATCCACACCAGTATAATAAAAGTACCTACAACCAAAAAATCGAACTTGAGAAAAAAAGTAGACAGACTGAGTACCTATTTGTTGGGACAATTAAACTCGAAGGAGCCGAAAATGACGTATTTGAAACGATAGGACTCCGCAGAGTCCGTCTGTAGCAGTAGGCACCACACCGTTGTCAGAGATATCGGACCTATGTCAGTCATTCTACCGCTCTATAAATGTTCAACCATTACTTTCCGGTTCGAAGGGAAAAGGATATAACAAGGCGAAGAGATAAATCATCAAAAGTGTAAGGTGACGAGCTAGTGTAGTGTTTGTCAATTGGATTCTTCATGTTCAAATAGCTGCGTGCCACTGTGCTGTTATGGGCGGGTGTGTTGCTGACCATCATCATACAATAAAAAAAAAGACGTGTGGCACTCGGGGACTGCCGCGGTAAAGCTATTGCATGCATTTTTTATCAACTTATGCAATATATTTTTTTAAATTTGATTTCTACAGTATTTTTGGGATAATGTTGAGTCTGAGTCACATTTGTTTTAATCATAATCAATCTATTCTATGCCATAATGCTGGAAAGGTTGAGTACAAAATAATATAAACTCATTAAGGTAAAATTTCTACAAAAGATTTAATACAAAATGCTACTTATTTACATTAAGGTTAAAGTTATACAAAGAGATTAAGTACAAAATATCACTTATTTACAGCAATTATTCAAAACAATCTCAAAATCAAATGAGTCAAACAAACTCTCTTACATCATCATACTGTCATATACTTCTCTTAACACGTTGGCTGTCCGTGCACTATATGTAGGGCATTGTGAAGTTAGCCATGGCGTCCGTGCACTATATATAGGACACCACTCCGCTCAAACTAAACGCGATTTCTTGAACTGGACGTACGAATAACAGTTTTGAATTTGAGATAGACGTGTGGATTAGGAAGTATATAAAAAAACCCGCGAAGGACATACGGGAATTTATAAATTATTTGTACGGCAGTTGATGTGGGTAGAAAACAAAAAGTAAAATGACAGGCCAAATCAAAATTATTTATGTTTTATTGCAAAATTAGTACTGAAAACAAACAAAACTTGTTGTAATTATAATGAAAAATAAAACACTTTACACAGTTTTAATGGCATTCGTTATAATAGGGCAAACAGAAGCCTATCCCACATAGAAGAATACCCACAATTTTTACCTACAGTAAAACTTTTTGACGGCTGTTAGTTGAGTCTGACACTTTTTTGTCTATGCCCCACGCAAAAAAAAAAAATACAAAAAACACAGGTACCCTTAAAAATAGTGCACTAAATGAAAGCTGCAAAGTCCGTGCACTACATACAGTGCACAAAAATTAAGCCGAGGAGTCCGTGCACTACATATAGGGCATGCGGAAATTCAGCCTGTAATATATTTTCAAAAACCCTGGAGGTAAAAACGTTATTTCAAGAAGCTAGTAGCATCATTTTTATTCATTTAGTTTACAAAAAAAATTGGACGTAGCGTGTCACTTGACTGAATCAACGTGGACAGCCAACGTGTTAAAATTAATCACACTAACTAAATAAATATTGGTGGACTATTCACACACATGAAAATCTGACCCCAAACTAAGCAAAGCTTGTACTATGGCGGCCAGATAGCTTATATTATAATACTTATACAGTTTTAAATACATACTTGCTACTAGCTTTACCCGCAACTTCGTCTGTGCAAAATAAATATTAAGGTAATAATACAATTTCATCAAAATCGGTTCTGTTGTTTAGATGTGAAAGCGTAAGATACAATCGTCGCCCATTTCAACTCCAATTTCATCCCCATACAGGTCGAAATTACAAAATTGCTAGAACAAACATTTATTTGTTTCGTGTCAAGTGTCTATATATTATACAGAGTTTCATGGTTTTATCTTCAACGGTTGGGAATTTTCATATTGACATTCATCCCCTATTTCAACCCCAATTTCACCCCATACAGTTCGAAATCACAAAATTGATAAAACAAACATTTAAGTGCTTCGTATCAGGTATCTAGAGACAAAATTTGATAACTTTGAAAATCACGAATTTTCATACAACAGTTCATCCTTGTTTCACTCTCTCTCTTCTCTCTCACTCTCAATTTCGCAAAACCCCGTCTTAGTGAGCGCCTACGTGCTAAAAGGGGCCTCCATACAAAATTTCAGATTCCTAGCATTTGTAGTTTCTGAGATTCCTTGATGACTGACCTTTCGCTTTTGTATTTATAGAAGACTAGCGGCCCGCTCCGGCTTCGCTCGAATAATAACCTAGATATCAACTGCAGCGCCATCTGCCGAGCTGATTTGTGAATCTAAACCTTCCAGGGTCCTACCCAAATATATACAAAAAAAACATTCAAATCGGTCCAGCCATTTAGGAGGAGTTTACTAACAATGAAAAGTGGCATTGATTTATATTTATATAGATAGATAAAATATGAAGAAACACCCAGCCACAGTGCAAACATATTTTTTTTATAATGTGACTCATCACTCTATATTATAAACGAGCAGGACATGTGCCTGATGGTAAGCAACATGCCTGCCACATAACAGCACAGTGACACGCTGCTTTTGGAACATGAAGAGTCCAAATTATTACCTGCAGCACTGCACAGCGCTCGTCACCCAGAGATATAAGATGTATTATCTGTATGCCCTGTAATTTCACTGGAAACATTGCCCTTCAAACCGGAACACAGTAATGTTTGCACATTACTGCACTGGGTGGGAATCGAACCCACAACCCTCAGCTTCGCAGGCAGAGCTACTATACCCACTAAGCTCATGGCTTCTAATTCGCTCGCCAGTCTAATTCACTAACATAAGATTATTTTTATTAGTTTATTATTACTTCATTATACAACTGTTAATATTTAATTTTTTTTATTTTCCTGTTCAATTCAATTCATTTATTCGAACCATAAATCCATAAGAACATGTGGTAACGTCATTCACAAAAAATCAAAGAATCTGTGTACATAATAAGATAAAATAACTAAGGTAAAAATTAATATAAGCAGCTGTAAAGGAGCCTCAGCAATTTAAAGCAGTGAATTGTGTGTGAATTGTCCACCAATATTTATACAGTATACTAAGTACATGATTGAGTACAAACAATGTTACACCAAAAGTTTTATAAATCTACTATTTTACCTTACTACAAGATTCCAATTTCAACACATTTCTCTTCCATATGTTATCTTTAACTTTGACTAACACTTGACTTTGTTGCCTTGCTCAATAGGTTTTTATTTGATTTTTAAACTTGATTTCATTGAGAGCTTGTGTAGGGATTGCAAAAATATAGAAGCGTAGGAAATACAATTTTGTGTTTATGGTGTGCTTTAGGATTCAGATTTAATTTCTGCCATTGACTTTGATTTTTTCTTACATACATTATACATTGATAAATATATGTACAATGATCCCTTCATTGCTATCATACTAAAGAGAGACGAACTTCTTAGCATTCCATGGATTCACCGTGCGGGTGCCGGGTCCATAGTGTGGCAGAGAGAGAAATCTCGAATAGACCCCAAGACTTGTGACTCGGACTGTAGGTTTAAAAGGGGCCCCTTATATTGACGTATGTCAACACTCACCTTCACTTCTCGTATTTCTCTCCCTGCCCAGCCAAATCCGATATGATCCTACTAGTGCAGCTTTAGATACTCGTTCTAGTATAGAACTTACTGCACTTCTGGACAATCCAAGGTCTTTAAGCAGGTTATAGAGAGATTTTGCTGGTATACCTCTCGCTCCTACTTCTACAGCATATAAATTAACTACATAGCCATGTTATGTGGTGAAAATCTCCCGTACTGATTCTCCAGCTGATAAATTATATAAACCATGGATTGCTTTCTTTTGCAATATGAAAACATAGTTCCTGTCCGCAGCCTTTGGCTGTAGCTTCTTCCACAGATTTATCATAGGCACAGGTATTTTCAGATGAAGCTGCTCCTTATCCCATATCCAAGGCTGTTTCATATTTTATTGTGTTCAGGACATACGCGACACTTGACAGTACACACATTTAGATCTCTTTTTATTTGGACATATCCAACAACATCATCGCATAAGATCTGAAACAAGCAAACAAACGCTTATTATATTTTACGCACATAACCTAACTTTGTAAACAGTGTTAAAGATGAAGTTCTAAGCCGAAAATCATCTATTACATATTTATGTACTAGGCTGCTTTATGTATTATACTTAGGTAAATAGTATTAAACGTAAAACTGTACTTACAAAGATGTTTTCACGTTCATGAATTATTCTGAACTACTAAAGTCTTTGTTTCTTGATTGCAAAAAAGTTTGCCTTCTTTGGTAAATTGGAACTACCTATTCCCTTTAGTAAATCCAGATTCCATATTGTTAAAAGCCAAAACATCTCAATTATAGCACGCTTCTTGGAACATGAAGATTTTCAGCTTTTTCACTATAATATTTTGCTTTTATGGCACTATGTTTTTTGTTTATTCATATTTAGTGACATTGACATTCATGTACATCCAAAAATTTTAAACGTCGCGAAATCAGTGTTCCATCTACTCAAAATATTTATCCCTAAACTTAAGTTAAATTAAAAATCCCTAAAATTGATTTAATAGTGAGCTAGTGAGCTTTTACGCTGACATTATTGCTTCATTGATATACCTATTCCAAAATATGCTATGATAATAGCCGTTAGAAAGTTATTTTCCCGTTCTCTACGTACTCAAATCCACTACGTATCACGGGAAATCCGTTAAGTTGGCAACACTGCTAAGAGCATTTAGTCTGTAAATGTAAAACCATAAGATTGAAAGTCGAATGACCGAGTGGGGAGGACGGCGTGACAGTCTTCCCTCCCTCTTTTTTTGTGAACATAAGAAAGAGATGCACCATTAGTAACAATCGGTCTCCAGGCCCGCGATAAAAGCTATGCAATAGCTTAAAAAGTGGCATTAAAATTTGAAAATAAAACCCATTAAGTATTTCCTTTAAAAAATGCCATGACGCCCTAGTGGATAAAACGTCCGATAACAATCGCGATGTCCTAAGTTCGAATTCCGGCTGCATTTCTGAATATTTTTCCGAGTGCAAATGTACAAGTCATCGCTACTAACTTTAACTGTGAGAGAAAACATCGTGAGGAAACCGGTATGATCCAAGAACCCTCGAGGTCAAGCGTCATCTGCCAATCCGCACTTGATCAGGTTGGTGAATTATTACTTTGACTCTCTTCTTGTGAAAGAAGGCCCCGATATCTTAGCAATGGGACCATTTAGTGGGCTGCTATGATTATGCAATCTCTTTGTCTACTTTTACCTACTGTCTAACTCAACTGTTGACCGCTTTATTTTGACCAGTTTCCGAGTATTTCACATAGAGTATCTATAAACAGTAGGTATCTCTCCCACATAGCGTCTGTTATTTGTATGTTTCATTTATATCATTGGCAAGGTCACTCGACGCCGAAGTGGCGATAATGACTCAAACTTTGCTTCAGTACAAGGTAGTAAGGTGAGTGTTCATCTAAACAATTTTATTGTGTGCCTATAGAAGACACAAACTGTAAACTGTATTTTAGCTCTTAATTAGCAGGTATTAGATTACACAGCTGTACAATTTTATTTATATGATGAATAGGATAGGTTGCTGTTATGCTGTTGTGTCTGAGCTATTTTCTTTGATAAGTAGGTAGCATAGGTACTTAACCTATTTTATTTTAGTTGCTACTTCTAACGACACGTCGCCTCTCACGAAAACAGGTGAAGGCTATAAAGCTATAATCCGCCACCTACCACGCTGACCAAGGGTTGGTTGATGTATGACATATTCCTTCGAAAAGTGTCTTTCTTGAAACATTCCAGTTTCCTAACAAAGAGCCCGTGGTAATATCAAACTCATTTGCAAAAATACTCAAAACTGCACGCAGGTTTCGAACCTACAACCTTAAGATTGTTAAGGGGGCGCCCCCTAAAGCCAGAAAACGAAAAAAGGACATTTTCGACGCCGCTCACTGAAGTTAAGAAACTAAAAACTATGACAAAAAAAATATTGACGTGTGGGTACAATCAAGAAGAAGCACAATAACCGAATAGAATTTTAAAAATAGATCAGTTTTTTTACAATAAAAAAATAAAAATGACACCGAAAAAACCCGTTTTAATTCGAGTACTAGAAATTATCAGCGATGACCCCACATTATTTTTTGGTAATAAAATTTCTATTTGTACGTTCTAGTAAAGTAACCGAACACTTTTTTTAATTTATGTTTAGTTATTGAGTAATTAAATAAAACTTGGTCAAATTGGACGCCTGATTAAATATTGATTTTTCCTCCAAACTGTGTCATGCTATTCTCGACTTTATGTACATCACATTAAGAAACGCGTCGCGCGGGTGAAATCTGATTTTTTCCTGGCTTTAGGCGCACTCTTAAATATGCCATTCTAGAGTACTAGACACTGGGCCACCACTAGGTTTTTCGGAATATTTATGAAATAAGTACATACTTAATGTATTTACAATGATATTACGTACTATGTACATACATGTAATTTTTACAAAGGTATAGGGATTAGGGACGCCTTTGCCCAACATTGGGACAAGACAGGCACATAAAAATAATCCACACAGGGACCTTTTCACCATAATACAAGCTTTGCTTAGTATGGGGCTAGGTAATGTCGTTTAACGAATATCCGCATTTTTTTAGTTTTTGGATATGACTGCAAATTTCTATCATTGAGGATATGTGCATTCATAAACTGCACACTTGAAAATCATAACGAAATTGCTTCATTCTTGTAAACACTTCTTTTGCATAACCTACCTATATAACAGGAAAACCTAGCTCGAGCTTCACGGACAAGTCACTGGTACCATCGTACGTCATAGGTTATAATTATTAAAAGTTGGTTTGAAAATAAATGTGGTTAAGTCTTTTTTCGTTTGACTGTCGAGATATTATAAATAATAGCACAGTATAATAAATAAAGAAATACTACATTATGTACAGGCAGATTGTCGTCATCATAATGCTTTCCCTTGTCAAAACAAAACTGAAGAGCTTGTTTGTTTGAACGAGCTATTCTCCAGAACTACTACACCGATAAAAAAATGGTTGTCTGTAAAGTCGGTTTACTGACGATAGTTAAACGTGACAACGTCTTAAGAAATCAGTACGCTGATAGCGCGAGTAGTCATACCGCTCGACTCGGCGGGTGGCGCCCTCAGCGCTCAGCTTCGTCCGCATGGCACAGACGACGAACTAACGGTAACGGTAACGTTACATGACGTCATGTTTTGCGGGCGTGCAGCCGGCTTCACCGAATTATAAGACGTTATCACGTCAAAAAAAAAACATAGTTGGATATGTACATGATCCCTGAGGCTATATTTTATATGTACCATGTATGACCGAAGCCGCTAGTAATTAATATGCCTCAGGAATTATCGTTCCACATGAGACCCAAAAGCTGCCGGTTCGCGGTGGATATCCTGAAATTTCGCGTTTATGGGACGAAACCAGTGACGGTTTGCAACACGATTGACCATAACATCAGCATCACGCAGCTATTGAACATGAGGAGTCCAAATAACTGTCAAGTATATCGATAATCGATAGCCTCAGTCCTCCGGCAGATGACTTCTTTTCGGATAAAATACCTCAAGAAATACCTAGTCCGAGCACAGATCGTTTCATAACGCGCTGTACAACATTCATTTGTGGACAGTTTAACTGCAAGTTTCGGCGCCGTAGATCAAGACCGGTAGGAATTGATTTGAACACTGATTGAAAACTTTCGTCTTTACGCTTTGCGGGATGGGTGGTTGGTAACGTTGGTATTTGTGAATTACTATGATAAACAATATTTAATTGATGTTAATGGTGTACAGTTTTATTTTAACGATTTCGACCGCAGAAAGAGGGACTAATAGGTAACTACAAGGAGTCTGATTTTTTATTATCGGGATAAAAAGTGTCTGTCTGAATTCAATGCTAAGTTAAATTCAGAAATAACCTCTTCGACACACGTTGAACGGTTGAGGCAAAGAAATAACTAACCGCATACCGCAAAATTTGCATAATATTAAAACATCACGCGTCCCGGACCTGGGTACTACGATATTACACACAACATAAGCAATCCAATAAACGTTCCCACAGCTGGGATCTTAGCGGGGCCTTCTCTCGCAAGTAGAGAGTCAAGGCCATACTTCACCACGCTAGCCTGGTGCGGGTTGATGGATTACACATTTCTAGGTACATGTCGGGTTCCCCACTATGTATTCTCTGATTTTTTTTGAAGTTTACAGCATTACGCACTTGAAAAGACAGTGGTGCGCGTGGGATTTGAACTCGGGGCTCCGGATCGGCAGTCGCCGTTCTCCCGACTAGACCACCCGTAACTTACTAGACCACCGTCTAACAAAATAGCGTAAATGAGGAATTTGTAGAGCAAGACAAAACAGATAGGTGCCATCCATTACTTCTTTATACCAACATTTCTTCTTGACAATTTTTATTGTGTTCTGTAAATTCCTATTTATTTTTAGACGGTAGAACTTAGGTATCTATTTTGAAGTTATAGGTACTTCTTTTACCGCGTTATAATAAACTGAGAGTTTTTTTTTACAATACCGCGTGTATTCACCGTCTCGAAAACCTGAAGTTAGCTTATCAACATTTTAGTAAACATTGTAATAAGGTAATAACTAACGTCTTGCGTTGACGGTATTAGGTTTATTAGTCTATTTAAGTTTATGATCAAAACCTAAAATAAAAAGCTCTCTATATAAATAAATAATTTTGTCAGAAGGATGAAATGTGTATTTTTTTGTCAGGCAGTTGAGGTTCGAAATTGTTCGTGATACCTAGCTTGTACCAGTTATTCCTGAACCTCAATAAACTAAACTTTACGATTCAAAGTGCTGTGATATTCTGTGGCCGTTTGATATTATAATCTAATCTGTGGCAAAGGTCCAGAGACGCTAGCACCTATGACTCACTGACAGGTTTCAGTGCCGCTCCGTGCCACCCCACATGTAAACAAGTACAAAAAATACGTTTCATTTAGGTAATTTCTATATTTATTTACAATATTTTATTTTCTTTTTTGGGTTATGTTGGTAAGTGAGTACGTGTGTATGAATGAGTTGACAGAGTGTATTTTAAATAGGCTTACTCTTGACTGCCATCTCGCCTGATATGTGATGACCTATTTTAGGCTGATTTTAGTATCACGCTGACCGCACGCGCACCGTCGGCGCTGATGGGGGAGATATAATATGAACTTCAAGGAAGCGTTTTAGTATGACGCTTATTTTTATTATGTTTTTTAGCTAATCAGCGCGCGCGATGGTTGGAGAACTATGCGCTCAGCAGGTCTACTACGAAGTCCGATAAACGATATATCGGCCGAACTTATGGAAGTTTCTTACCTCGATAGACGATCGGTCGGTTGATCGAATCGGCCGTTTCGTTCGATCCGACCCTCATCCGACCTAAGTCTATAACTTCCGACCGAGATGTATCGATCCGAATGTTTTTCGCGGTAGACTACAGATCCGATTCAGCTGTCGGTCGGATCGAATCATTCGGAGTTTGTTTTCGTAGTAGACCTGCAGCTATCAGCCCCGAAGGTGCGCGTATGTTCGGCGTGATACTAAAATCAGCCTTAAGCGAACTTACAGTCTACGGTGGAGCGGTCTACCCCTTACCAGCTACCGATGTAGCAGGCTCGCCCACTAACGAGTCCACTCTCTGCTATTTAAAATGGCACTTTAAATAGGTAGAGATCTGACATAAACCTAGGTAGGTATGTATTGCAGATATAATTTAGCGAGCCTGCTTCCAGTATATTATTACTGCTACAGGCTAGCTGAAGGTAGTCCTGTCTGCTTGAACTACCTAGGTACCTACCTACCTAATTTATAATTTAATGTGTATTACACAATAAAAAATAATTATTTAGATAGTCTGTGTATTGTGTATATCTTTATTGGTACCTATGTGAGTTCCTAGTTCCTACCTACATTTATTTATAATTATTTTTGTAGGTACCTACCTAAGTTCGTAATGACAAGAACTAGGTAGGTACCTATTGGCACAAATAAAAATCGATACCTTTTTTACGAGACCTATTGCATTTGGCCTCAGATTAAAATCGTACCATCCTACCTATTCCTTATCTGTGAAGAGTTTTAAACAGAAAAAGCGCATTCTACCTATTCTATCTGGTGAATGCTGATTTCTTACATTTTGTATTTTAGATACGCAAATTTCGTAAATTATAAACCTATTTCGAAGACCTGTGTAAAACAAGTTCACATGCCTGCCTGCCTAGGTAAATACTTCACATAGATAGCGGCTTAGCAACATGTGCCACAGCATATCCAACAGTAGGTCATACTGAGCTTAGTCGGACCATGCTTTACCGCTTGCCGACCAACGACCAACCAGCTGACTATGACGCAATATTGCGTCATAATAATATTTTAAAGAATGTTGAGAAGAAAAGGGGTTTTAGAAATTCAATATTTATCTCATAATCTAAATTCTCGCAAATTGGCAACAACTTAATTTAGAATGCAGCAAGAACATGGAAGAATTCAAAAAAATATTTTTCTTGTGGGCCTTGAAAGAAATATTGTACTTTTAGGTGTTTATTTATTTGTATTTTAGTAGACCAGTACTAGGTACGAGTACCTACTATAAATAATATGCACTATATGTATAATAGGTAGTAATGCCATAAAACCATTTCCCTTTACATAGGTAGCTAACTTAAATGCAGTTGGCAATTAGGTTATTAAGTATTTGATGAATAATTTTCCATAGACCATAAATTCTTATTTATATGCTTATACACATGTATGTATATGTATTACTACATACATATAGCAATTATTTATATTCCAATCAAAAAATTTAATAAAAGTAGGCATCTACCTACCGATAAGGATAGACAACTTATTAGGTACATACATAATATGTATGTACAGTATATTGGTAGGTAGATGCCTACTTTTATTTAAAAAATTGTTATATGCTATTTCGAATAGCGAGAACTACTGGAATAGATAAAAATTGTACATATAAACAAAGTTATTCAGTTAAAACTTACAAAAAAAGATTCCTTAGGGAACTCTGCATTTTCATATGATTAAAGGTTAAAGACTATAAAATCATTCAGACTTTCAATTTTATGCAAGGCCATCCAATTCTTTCATTGTGCTTGAGCAACTAACACAATTAATATAATATACACATTTTATCACATTTATAACATTAGGATAGTTCTTGAGTACTTTGCTATACTTCTAGAAGTACTAGCCAAAAGCCTAGCTGAACAAACAATACATTTTGAAAAGTTTACCCTTGGAATAGTAAAGTTAGTCTGATCTAAAATGTTTTATTTTCAACTTTTATAGGTTTACATTAGACCGCCATTTCGCCTGATCTTAGGCAACAATGCGGTCTACGATAGAGCGTGTTTACATAGAAAAAACCGATTCACTCTCGATTTGAAAGACACAAAGATTGTAACCATAGGGGAAAACCCACTCAGGCAACGTATTCCACAGCCTAGAAGTTCTTATCACAAAGTAGAGTCAAATCTCTTCATTTGTGTCTTTGGAACATCAACCATGAAACGATGTCACTTTTTCGATGATGATTAAGACAACCATATTAGCCACCATTTTACTTCAAGTCTTACAAAGACAAATAAGAGTCCAACAGACAACAGCAGGCCGAAGTCCGATAAATGATATATCGGCCAAACTTTTGGACATTTCCTACCTCGAAAGACAATCTGTCAGTTGATAGGATCGGCCGTTTCGTTCGATCCGACCCTCATCCAACCTAAGTCTATAATTTTAGGCAGCAGTGACCTAGGTTTTACTTTAAGTTGGCTTACCCCAATGCTTGTTTTCTACTCTGTCTAATCATAAAAAAAAACAATATAAGCTAACTATTACCCATACACATACACTGTGGCTGGAATATGCAAGAACTGAAATCTATAGAACCATTTTTCTTTTTATAGTTTAGAGAGACTAGACGAGCAGGACATGTGCCTGATGGTAAGCCACATGCATGCCTGTCACATAACAGCACAGTGACATGCAGCTATTGGAACATGAAGCGTCCAAATCAATCAGCCTGTATATCTCAATCCAGTGAGTTTGTGTAATCAGTCGAACTAGAAACAAACTCACTAGATTTCATCCATCCAGAAATTTCACTGGATGGATGAATTCTAGTGAGTTTGTGTTACCAACATGCATAATATCAGTATATCTTTAGCTATACAGCTAACATGCTATACGCAAACTTAGTTGTGGTTAATACTAAAATGTTTTAGTTGTTACCAAGTTTCAGTACTATCTGCAGTCCCTATGACTGCCAATTTTTATTTTATATTAAAAAATCAAGACATGATCCAGGACAAAGATATGACTGGCCTTTTGGATCAGCTGGTAGTGAGTTTGTTTATTATATGCCACAGATTTTATCTATCATTCTCTACAGATGTTAGTCCTTTTTCTAGGTGTTTCTTTATGTATGCTAGCTGCACCCCACAGTTTTAGCCGCATAGTTCCCGTTCCCATTATTTTCCCGGGATAAAAGTAGCCTCTGTGTTATTCCAGACTATGTTCCAAATTTCAACCCAATCCATTCAATCTTTATTACTATGGTGTTAGGCATCAGGTTGCTGATAAAATAAATCAATTAATATTGGTTGGCAATTCACACACAACGCTCACTTTTTTTTTATCTGATCCCAAACTAAGCAAAGCTTGGACTATGGCGACCAGATAGCTGATATTATACTTAATAATATGTACCTAGTTTTAAATGCATACTTATTTATTATTATGGGTCGGGTCTTGAATCGAGTCGCCTGAATTTGAGGATACTGCTAATGTGGAATGGTCAAGGGGCTTTGTCTTGACCCTCCCAATTCGATTTTAGCTGCCGGAGTTACGCGAAAATATTTTTAATGAATATTTAAAGTTTCTGTAAATTCACACGAAAAACACACGGATGCGTGAAATGGAACGGAATATCAGGAAATATTGCATAAATTTGAATGTCTGCTATGTCTAAGTTCGTGAAACGAAACGTTTTGATCACGATTTTTGAGGTTCAATAAAGTAAAAAAAAAAAAAAATGTTTTTTTTTGTAGTTGATCATGATCAGTGTAATCAACTATGTTTATAAATTAAAATAAATACTCGTACATAGTTTTGTTAAAATCGTTTTCCTCCCTTCAATACTTAACAAATTACCCACCCACCCAGTTCCCTTCCCCTCCCCCCCCTAAATTCAGGCGACTCGATTCAAGACCTTACCCATTATTATTATACATAACATGTCTTATCATTTCATTTAAGACTGCTAAAATACTTAACATAACTGCGATTAATTATTTGTTTGTTCTATTTTTACATAATAGGTAGGTAGGTACCTAACAATTTTACTCCACAGATCAGATACTTGGAATGTCATTTTTATTTTCACATTGAATTTGATTTTAACATAGGTTTTAATAAGGGCGCTGAGTTCTTACTAGTAGCTCTCATCTCACGTGACATATATTATACCTAGCTAGTTAATTGTTGGGAAATAATTATCAAACACTGTACTAATAATAATTAGTCTTTTTGCTGAGATGTGACAAATAAATATAAACTCGAGGCGCTTTTGGCCGGTCTCAATTTTTAACACAACGCCGTAAAATCGTAAACCGTACTTTTGTCCAACAATAAAACTTGTTCAATCCTGAAAGATACCTAATAAACAACGGTTTTCAAAGGAAGAATATTTTAAATTTACCGTCTAATTTTCTTCTAAGCTACTATGTACTATAATTTATACTAAATCTTGGCATATTATCCTATTATGTATTTACTTACCTGATCATATCTCAAACTTTTTCACAAATTTTCTCCTCACAAAAAATCAGTACACAGAAAGATTCGTCACTTAGTTTTTCAGAACAACTCAACTTCTAAGTAAGTTTCAAGTTTATATCACTGCGAAGCACAATAACGACTGAATAAAAATAATGAACAGTAAGCTACACGTGTGAGCAATAAAATAAATAACTTTCTATTCCAAACACAACCGTCCACAACAACACAAAACTTTATTTTGTTTGCTATTGCTTTGATTGAAATAGGGATGTCGAAAAAATATCGATACATCGATATATCGATATTATTTTTTAAATGTATCGATATTTTTGAGCGATATTTAATGCTTCGATATATCGAGGTATCGATATAAAATTACAAGTAATTAAAAGGTATAAAAATCGATATTTTTTATGATTTTAAAATCCTAAAAAATAAAACTTTTTATACTAACATTTTTTAACAAATTACATTTTTTTTGTCTTTGGCCGACTCGATTTGCAGCTCTTTAATTTGGTACTTAAGTTGGCAACTCTGTCTGTCAATCAGTCAATGTCACATCAGTGTCAGTGTCTGTCGTTCACCTATCCGTCCGGTCTGTTATCCGTATTATAACCTATAACCACAACGCGAGCGTATTTCTGCCTGCATTTGAGTTGATTTGTAGTTCTCAAACAATATAACTAACTAAATCAATAATTGATTCACGTAAAATATCAAAATAATTTGAGCATTCCAGTCATGTCTAGTGTTGTATGGAACTTTTTCAAAAAAATAGACAGACAAAACGTTTCATGTAATGTGTGTGTTTTTTTTTTCATATCATACCGATATATCGATATATCGATATTTTTAAAGAAAAATTTCAAAATCGATATTGATATATTCAAAAAATATCGATACAATATATATCGATATTTTATTGCATTTCCGACATCCCTAGATTGAAAATTGAAAAATGAAAAAAGAACGCGAATGACAACCACAAATCGACAGGTTTCAACTTGTTTACTATGGTTTGTCTCTTATTTACACTGTTAGAAGAAAAGAGATAGCAAAACATTTTATCCATTTTATCCCATGGTGTAAATGTCATAAATTATCATACTTCAAAGTCATTTTTAGTCAAGCTGTCTGTGTCAGGAAGATGAATGTTACATTTTAATTTTATCAGAATTTGTATAAGTTTTATCTGGAGAATATAGCTAAGTATACTGGACAGCAGAGTTGCGGATTGATATCCGCAACTTGCTTTCTTTTGGTTACTCGTTTCGTTTTATCCCTAATAGCAATAAAAGTCCCGGGTAAGGTCTTGCATCGAGTCGCCTGAACACAGATCACTAGGGTGGAGGGGGGTGGGGGAGGGTAGGGGAACCACCCCCACCATTTTCGCCTGCCGGAACCGCATAGTTTTTTTAAATTTAATAACAAAGATAATTTTGTCTACTCTACTAAAACACTTTTATGCTGCCTATACATACTGGCCGAGTGGAGGCCAACGCCAGTGTGTGGAGGGTCGTTTTGTGATGACTCGCGTCGCTCGCCTCGCTGGCCGAGTGACGGCGAGTGGCCAGTGTTTATAGGGCTGTTTTGTCTCGACTCGTCTCTCGTGACCGGTGTCGGTTTTTGTGCACAAAACAAAGGCGCTCGGCGAAAAGCGTCCTGCTCTCCTATTGGCCTACCTCGTTTTTGTCTGCACTGGGCCAATGTGTGGATGCTACGTTTTGTCCCGTGCCGTTTTTTTGTCTGCACTGGGCCAGTGTGTGGATGGTTCGTTTTGTCTCGCGCAGTTTTGTCGGCACTCGCGTTGGCTTGGGCTGGGCCAGTGTGTGGATGCTTTGTTTTGTCTCGTGCCGTTTTGTCCACACTCGCGTTGGCTTGCATTGGCCCAGTGTGTATAGGCAGCATTTACACCTAAATTTAGCGCGGGGGGAGAAGGGTAGAGGGTGGGGCTAGTTGTATCTGTCATTGATCTGGACCTAACAGGTCAAAGATGTCAGGATTTGTCACTAATTTCGACATAACCGGTCTAACTTGGACTCTGGGTGGGCTCCCGCCAGAAGCTCTTGCGGTCACCCCTGAATGTTGCTTCGCCACACTCAGCCTTCGTTTCGCTACGGAGGTCGCATTCAGGACCTCCCTTGAGTGTCTGGTTCCCGCATTTATTATAAACACTCTAGGGGTAGTAGCCACAAGACTAGGTTGAGTCGAGGTGCTCTGTGTCGGTTTTGTGACTAATTTCAACCTAACCGGTCTGAGTTTTTTTTTTTTTTTTTATAGCATAGAGTGACGAGACGAGCAGGTCATGTGCCTGATGGTAAGCAACATGCCTGCCACATAACAGCACAGTAACACGCAGCTATTGAAACATGATAGTCCAAATCATTACCTAGCACTGCACTGCGCTCGTCACCCAGAGATCTAAGATATTATGTCTCTAAGCCCTGTAATTTCTCTGGAATCATTGCCCTTCAAACCGGAACACAGTAAAGTTTGCACATTACTGCTTGGCGGTAGAATATTTGGCAAAGGTGTGGTACTTCCCCAGGCGGACTCTGCTAAGAGTCCTACCACTACAAAAGAGTTGGTCCCTGGGTGGGTAATTTGTTAAGTATTGAAGGAGGAAAAAGATTTTCACAAAACTATGTACATACGAGTATTTATTTTTATTTATAAACATAGTTGATTACACTGGGTAGCGATTCTGAAACCATTCGGTTGCATCCGACACGGAATCTCATCTCTCGGTCTCTGTCATGCTTATCAGATAAGACAAAGACCGAGAGATGAGATTCCGTGTCGGATGCAACCGAATGGTTTCAGAATCGCTACCCTGATCATGATAGAGTATCTCTCTACCTAGTCTGTGATCATGATCAACATAAAAAAAGCACTGGTGTTTTTTTTTTTTACTTTAGTGAACCTCAAAAATTGCGATCAAAACGTTTCGTTTCACGAACTTGGACATAGCAGACGCTCAAATGTTTGCAATACTAGCTGACCCGTGCCCACTTCGTTGGGCATAATTGAGAAATTGAGGCTTCTCGTAGAGTGTTTTCCCACTGGCTATCGTCTTCTAACAAACCTCTCTCACGGCAAGCAGCTTGGTATGTTTCTTTGACAACGATTTAAATTATTTTATTAAGATGAAAAATTAAATTATCTGTACTAATATTAAAAAAGTTACTTTTTGTAACTTAAATATAAATGTTAGACATAATATGCTGTCGTTGACTTTTTTGTAGGCATTTTTAAGCTCCACATCTTTTCTCTAGAACTCAAAAATGTATCTTTCATAGTTAAGGCAGCGTTCGTAAGAAACGCTTTCATTCGACCGTTTTTTCTCCGATTCACGGACTACCAAGTAAAAGCCTTCTTATTTTTCGGTTTTATATATAGCCTATGACACTCGGCAATAATGTGGCTTTGTATTGATGAAAGAATTTTAAAATCGGTTCAGTAGATCCCGAGATTACCCCTTACAATTTAACAAACACACAAACTTTACTTCTTTATAATATTAGTATAGATTTCCTGGGTAGCGATTCTGAAACCATTCGGTTGCATCCGACACGGAATCTCATCTCTCGGTCTTTGTCTTATCTGTTTAGCATGTCAAAGACCGTGAGATGAGATTCCGTGTCGGATGCAACCGTATGGTTTCAGAATCGCTACCCTGATATTGCGTTCCATTTCACGCATCCGCGTGTTTTTCGTGTGAATTTACAGAAACTTTAAAAATTAATTTAAAATATTTTCGCGTAGCTCCGGCAGCTAAAATCGAATTGGGAGGGTCAAGACAAAGCCCCCTTGATCATTCCACATTAGCAATATCCTCAAATTCAGGCGACTCGATTTAAATCGAGTCGCCTGAACCTGAAACTGAAACTGACCCAACCCAAAGTGGTCGACTCTCTTAGGGCCAGGTGGGATAAAAATACATACACGAGGGGGCTCCAAACGAGTAGTGGCAATATATACGCGCGTCTCTTTCTAACGTTTCATTTTAGAGATAAGTAACCTGTGAAAAATTACGATTTTTTCGTCTATTCATTCGATAAGATAAAATCGTTCGACGAAGCCGTCTAGACTCTAGACGGGGCAATCGTGCGGGGCAGATGTAGCACATCTGAATTTTCCTTATTTTGCTTATTTTTGTTGAAATGGGGGGTGGCGGTTCTATATGGAGATTACGTCAGCAATAGTTATTTATTTTTGAAGTGAAAACTTCTTTAGGCGCGCCTAGACAATTTTTTTGTGGGCTGTGAATTTAATGCATTCGTCACGCTCGGGTATGATAAGAAAGAAAGAAAGGCCTTCTAGAAATACGTCAGCTTATGGGAAATGCTGAAAGGGCGTGGACAGGCTATCATGGCATGGGCATCTAGAAACTGCATCAGCCAATGGGACAATGATTCATTTCTCATTTCATTTTCACGCATTTCATGGTTACACCCGTGTAGTTTCCAAGGTAAGCTATCAAATTCTGAGTTATAAGTTTTTACTTCTATCGGCAGTTCCTATGACTGCCAATATTTTTAACACAGTTGACAACCCACACATTATCTAGACCGGCGCTTCTACCACCTAACGAAAAACGCTTTGACGCTTTGATGCTTTGATATTGCTGTCTCTTTTCTTCTCGCTTGAAATGAAAGAGACGGCAATGCCAAAGTATCATAGCGTCAAAGCGTTTTTCGTTAGGCGGTAGACCCCCCGAAAACGGAACGAATTTTCGGGGGAATGGGTACAAATTTTACGTAAGCATGCGAGGGCGGGCGGAGTTTATAATAATATAAACAAAACTTACTTGCAAGTAGTAAGCAAGTACAGTACCCGGCGATAAATATTGCACATCGACACCTGGAAAGAGACAATCGGCCAACTTCGGCTTCGTAGAGCGTCATCTCTGTAGCACGAAATACAAACAGTGCGGTATCTATTAGGAGCTGTTAAAACAATTTTAATTTGCTTCTTTTAATAATTCTTTTTATTCTTTGTATAAAATACACCAATAAGTGTTCTATAAGTGATGGCTTTAGGTTCGAGTAAAATAAAATAAAAAAGTAGCCAAGTGCGAGTTGGACTCGCCCATGAAGGGTTCCGTTGCAGCAAGTAACATAATATACATAGTACACATAGTTCTTGTAGTTCGTTGTAACTTTGATTGAAGTTTTAATAATAGTGTATTTATGACGTACTAAAAAAAAACTACTCATCAGATCGAGTTCAAACCAATTTTCGTTGGTAGTTTGCATGGTAATGTACATTATATATTTTTTTTAGTTTTTTCATTCTCTTACTTTAGAAGTTAGAAGGGGGGGGGGGGGGGACACACAATTTACCACTTTGGAAGTGTCTCTCGCGCAAATTATTCAGTGTAGACAAAAATTATATTAGAAACCTCAACATCATTTTTGAAGACCTATCGATAGACACCCACACGTGTAGGTTTTATTTTATTTGCGCATTTTATCGCGATATTCCATTCGTTTGAGGCTTACATCGAGCTTTTCCATTAAAACTTTTCGATTGTCTTCCAGTTTAGTGAACCGAAATCCCATCTCGTGAAGTATTTTTCTCAACGTCTTTTCAGACCCATTGTAATTAATAGCTTCACATAATTTAGCTTTTAATGACTTTATTGTTGGCAGTTCATTAAATCGTAAGTGAAAATCATACACCATTCTTTGAACAACATCATAATCAAAATCGTCCATATCCAAACGAAATTGCTTTTTTGGTCTCCCTTTTTTTGGAGTGCTAAACTTAATTTCAGTAGAATGTGTTTCAGTACTGACTTCGTTTAATATATTGTTCAAAGTTCTTCTTGAAATTCCAGTGGCATTTGCAACTCGCGCTTGAACCTTCTTAAAATAACAACTTACAGTTTTATCTTCATTTTTTTTAAATCTGTCAGCTTAAAAATATGAAAAAGGTTAGAAAATATTTATAAACATTGTAGATAATTTGGCGTGACTGACCTCGTAAAGGTTTCCCTTTTTTTCCTAAAGATGCCATAGGACAACTTTAAATTATTTAAATTTGGGGGTGTTAACAACTCTATATATTTTTTTTTAACTGGACGCGACCGCACTTGAACAACGACTGACAAAACGTCACATAGGTAGTGTGTGACGGAGATAATGCTCTACAAAGCCGAAATCAGCCGACTGTCTCCCTCCAAAGGCCGATGTGCAATACTTATCGCCGGGTACTGTACGTTTTGTTTATATTAGTTGGGCTGTAGTTCCATGTGGTTTATAATCTACCTTTTTACATATAACATTTTGAATTTTCCCGCCTACGCAAATGGTAGATTTTAAAATTTCCCGCCTTGCGCACTGACAGAAGTTTGAAGGGGGCTGAAAATAGATGGAGCCACTTTTCTACGAAGTATGGAGTTGACATTCTCCGTGAGTATTTGTTCTGTGACCCAAAGTCCCTGTAAGCTGTAGTCGTAAGCGTAGGAGACTTGTAAATTTAAATTTTCTACCAGAATTTGGGCACACACTAATAAGGGAGATATAATGTACTCCTCTAATTTGGGATAACAGGAATCAGGATGACACTCCTCATCTCTACTCTCTAGCTCTTTAGCCTCCAGTCCATAGTTGAACGATAACTTGAAAACGTCTCTCTATAGTATAAGTGTTCTGTGGTCTCAACTCTCAACCTCTCAACGTCAAACGTCAGAGTATCTCTCTAGTCTCTACTTACCTACTTAGTCTGTGCAAACGTCAACATTTCACTCTCAAACTCTCATTGATTTTCTGATTTTCTTTTCATCATTGTATCATTGTAGAGGGTAGAGATGTATATTATGTAGTATTTACATTGAGTTGTAGAGCAGTAGAGCAAATTACTACGTAGTAATTAAAGTACATAATTACATTTTCTTTGAATGTAGAGTACCTACGACCAAGACCAACTGCGAGTGCGAGATCAATTATTGTTATTCATTGACCTGCAGTATTTACGATTTGAACTATTTTAGAAGAGGAAAAGTATATTTACAATCTGTTCCTGCTAAGTTTGTGCAGACTCCAATTCCCCAAATTACGTATTGAATCTTGAAAAGTATTGGACTATATCTCAAAAGATCTCGTGTGTTGTAGTTGACCTACTTCCTACTTGTAATTACAAATCACTAAACCTTGTAATTGTTGAAAGAGCGTGGTATAACTGATTTATGGAAAATCTTACTACTGATTCTGGAGAAATGGCTGGATCTGCAGAAGGAAATTCGGAGTCATCACGGCTGGTCTCTCAAAATGCTACTGCGTCTAAACCGAGCTACATAAATGTATTTAGCAATTTATGTGCCCTGATATTTCTGGGCATTATCATGTACTGCTGTTTCAAGGATGGCGCTAATCTGTTTTCGTTCCATCCAAGTCTCATGACTCTTGGGGTATGTATAAATATGTTCAACAGGTTTAAAATCTAAAGTTACTGCTTACTGCACATTGACAACAATTGCATTCAGGCCTTATTAACCCTAATGAAAGAAGGGTTGTGTTTTTTGCTCATATCTTGTATGTTTGTAAATTTCTTTATTCCCACGTATCATTCAATTGGCTGTAATACTGGTGTAAGGTGCAACACAAATGTTACTTTCATCAAGGTATTTTTGCCTCTAATATATGACCAAATTCATCTACTAATCAAATTCATGATGGCTTAAGAATATACTATACCTTGTTTCAAGTGTTAACCTTTTGACCGCCAGAGTCACCTATACTTGACAAGCGCGAGTAAGCCCTGTGCGCCAACGGGACTATGCCAACCAAATGGACTATACCAAAACATTGTGTCTTAGATATCAAATGGTGACAGCACAATTTTTTTTTTTTTAATTTTGACTTATTTTGTACGCTTGGCGTCCAGGGCATGGAAATGCAATTTAGTCCTGGCAATCAAAAGGTTAATTAGTTAGTAACAGACATCAGCTTTTGTTAAAACTCTTTATGAAGGTTTTTAGGAAGCATTTATTTAGGTTTATTATATGTGGATAAAAACTTTGAATTTAAATACACAGGTATTGAAAGGCATCTTAGAATCTCAGAATGTATTTTGTCTGATTTTGAATAATCATTATTCATCATTAGTCTTAATCTAGGTTGTAATAAATTGCACCTCGCATAGACATGGCTGCATACCATATAAACATGCATTTGCAGACTTCCATACTAAAGACAATATCATCCACAATTCTTTTTGCCTGTTTTGCCATTGTAATTTTAGTATGGGTAAGTTAGGGTACAAAATACCCCAAGTGGGACATCAGTGTAGGACTTGTTAGCCCTGTGTGGAATAAATAATAAAAATTACAAGACCATTTGTTTCCAATGAAATGTATGACATGATTGGTGTTTCTTTATTACAGTGGTTGCTGGTGATGACTACAGCAGTGAATGCAATAACTCCAGGTGACCTTGCCACTGAGTGGATGCCCATGAGACTCCGCAGCGCCCGCCACTGGGTGCTGCAACTTGTCGCTGGAATTGTTATCCTAACAGGTTTCCTTATTATTTTGTCCAATAAGATCATACATGAAAAGTCTCATTTTGTCACTCTTCATTCAAAATTTGGCCTAGCTGCATTTATCTTCATGCTAGTGACAATGTTGGGTGGCCTGGGAGCCTTGTACAGTCTGCAGCTAAAGTATTATCTTGCACCAATTTACACCAAATTGATCCATGCTTCAGTAGGACTTGTGACTTATGTACTAGGAGTTATTGCCATACTGCTTGGCCTATTCTCGGGTTGGTGGGTGTTTGGTGAAACTCTCCGTTACACCGCATTCACTCTAGTGCTGGTGATCATGGTTTGCACAATATTACGTCCCAGCCTTAAAATCTACTTCAGGCTCAAAGAAAGGATTGAAAATTCAAACTAACTGTTGATAACCATATACCAAAAATTAATCAAAATTGCCAAAATATGCACAATAATAAATTATTTACTTAGTGATTGTTTCTGATGTATACTATGAATTTACAATGTGATATTTTACTGTGTTTTTACTTTATTTTGCATAAGATCTGTTTTGAAATGTAGTTGTAAGTCTTTCATTGTCATGTCTTGGTGCTTAATTTTTTTGCATTTAATGCTTCCTATGTGTAGGTTATTAGATTTTAATTATGTTTAATTACCTAAACACATATAGTATGTATGTACTTATTTTAGAGTTTAAGAGTAGTTTTATAGTGCTTACACTATAAAATGTAATAGATGTTAGTTGTGTCATTATGAAGCTTTGAAAGTAGATTGCTGAATTTGACCAATAGGTATTGTGGATTTTCAACAATTATTCTGCATGGTAAACATAGTTTATAATTGGTACAATTTCAGTCTTAAAGGGTTAGTTTGCACCTTTTTGATTAGAATTAATATTCAATTCAGGTATCTTCAATAAGAATAAAAATGTAATGAAATAATGATCAATAATATGCCTCAAATTGAAAACAATAAACATTTTAAAAAAGTAACTTCAGTAAAATTTTAATACTTTTTTCAAATTTTCATGGAACTAGCTTTAACATACTGTACCCAGCTGTGGACTAGATTACCTAACTAGATAGGCTGATTATGATGGTGGTGACAATGTTTATAGCATAATTGTGAAAGCCAAAGGCAAATGAAATAATAGATTTAAAAAATAATTTGCCAATAAATTAGGCAAGCATTTTCAGAGAAACAAAATTAATGCTAGTGATAAATGGGGGGCAAAAATAAAAAATGTGTCAAATTATTGACATTGACAATTCCAAATTTGACAATTCCATGCCTGTCATATTACTCTAACAAAATGAAACATTGTATAACATCTTTGGCACAGTTCAGAACAATTTTTTTGGATTCTGAGAACATCTCATTGGAAGAATTTTACCAGTGGAGTTCTATATTCTATAGTTGTATAGGTATACAATCTAGAGTCTGTTTTATATTTTTAGAACCTAATTGTAAAAAAAACACAAATAGATTTACAAATTGCAAACAAATTGCAAAGTCCAGTTGTTTTATAGAGGCCTAGTCATTTTATTTTTTCTGCTGAAAAAATACGTCATATATGCCTACAACAAATAATTTTCATAAATGAAAGGGTGTTCATATTTTATATGTATACAATGTGATTTTATCTACATTAATATTAGGTTTGCGACTGCGAATCAAGCGACTGCCATGTCGTCTGTTGTTTGGTAATGATGCTGTCTACAACAGGGCGTACTCTCATAGAAGAAACCGATTCTCTCTGGAGTTGAAATCTTAACATAAGTGAGTGGATCATGTTTTTGTGTCTTTCTAAATTCATTGTCTGTATTTTATCAAGTATGAGTAATTCAATAATAAGACACAATCAGTGTGCCAAAATCATGTATTCCATTTGTTTATTTAGTTTGTAGCTGATCACTATCATATTCTTGGATGTCTATACATATTTTTCTATGACCTATACCTTAGTCTATGACACTTTTCTTATAGCTGTATATTATAAATCATATCAAAAATATCTAGTACAGAGAGAACATATATTTAAATGAAAGATCTTTTTTAAATATGGTATCTAGGTACTTAAATTTAATTATGATGCTATTTTCGAGCTGCTTTTCAATATTTTAAAAGATAAAGGTTAATTTGTACTTAGTGAGGCTATATCCTGTTCTGTCCATGCTATACCATTACATAAAAGTAAAATTTTATGTGTGCTGACCCAAGTATTAAAAGTCACTATAGTAATAAGTACCTAATGTTTTAGAGTTTACATTTTGTTCCACAAACTGGACATGGTAACATTTTTAAATAAATGAATGTTAACCTAGTCCAATTTGTGGATAAAAAAAGTTTTGGAATTGGTGCAACATAATATTACCTATTGATTAAAGAAAGTTTTAGTTTTCACTAGAACTGCCTTTTGTATAATGGCATGGCATGTAAATAGAACAAATCGTATGTTGAGCAGTTCTTAAATTGAATGATGAATAAAATTTTGTATTGTAATTAATTACTGGCTCTGAAATAGTGAACTGAGTTTTGCAGACTGAATTTGTAATGTTTCGAATATTTTTTTAAGGGATCTGTGACAGTTGGCCCGATATCGTAGCTACTGTCTAACAAAGTTTTAATAGGTTACTACCAACTTGTTTACTTCCAAAAAATAAAGCAATTTCTCGATGATCATGTGAAGAATGTCTATAAGAAATGACACTAGTGTCACAGCCCTGGTGCGAGTATACACATTGGGCGCTTTCAAACGCGCGCTTTGCTAACGTGCGTCTTGAGAACCAGGACGTCTACTCTATTTGTACGAAAACGTAATTTCGAAAAAAAAACTCTGACATTTAAATGTTCTAAACGTACTCTAATTAGAGTAGGCTTAGAACATTTAAACGGACAAAGCGACGGGTCGAAGTAGAATCGGAGTTGGAAAGTCGCGAGTTTATTTCGAAATTACGTTTTCGCAGAAAGAGAGTAGCGTCTACGTCTAGCGTCTTCTCTACTCGGAAGCGCGCAAACGTACAAGATAGCAGCTCATGTATGTATCTCAAAGCGTGCAGCTAACTCGCGACTTTCCTACTCCGGTTCCATTTCGATCCGTCGTTTCGTCCGTTTAAATGTACGAAGTAGAACCGGAGTCGGAAAGTAGCGAGTTCATTTCGAAACTACGTTTTTCGTAGAAAGAGAGTATATGTCCTGGAGTTCTATTGAAATTGAAGTGCACACACGCAAGCGCGCGCTTTTGGTCAAGCGGGCGGCAAAATAGCGGTCACATACCTATTTTGGTAGGGACTAGGGACCCGCGTTACGGGGACGTTAGCTGCACGCTTTGAGATACATGAGCTGCTATCTTGTACGTTTGCGCGCTTCCGAGTAGAGAAGACGCTAGACGTAGACGCGCACGGACACGAATGTACCTACCTACATTCCAGTACCTACTTGATGTTTGCGCTAAAGTTGAGACCAAACGATTGTTTTATTTGATTTGTGTGTAATGTGTCGCGCAATTCCTTCGGTTTCTTTCAATGCACATAGGTAGGTATCTACATCTACCTACCTACAACGTAAACGTTACGTAATTAATTTCACTATATTTTTTGTATTATTTCAATTCACTTTGCATCGTGTGGCAGTACCAGGGCTATTTAAACCACTTTAAATAGGGCTTAACAACGTGTTACGTCCTTAGTCGAAAAAAAAAACGAATTACATCCTACATCTCAAAATAATAAGCACGTTTGGGATCGGCCTAAGTCGGCTACAGGCATCTAGCAATGCATGATAGTTACAAAATTATATTTAGGTAAAATAAATGTCTATTTATGAATGTTTATAAAATATATTAGATGAATAAAATATATTATTGTATATCTGTGTAATATCATTGAAAAGAATAAAGTTTACTGCAATTCAATCTCTGTTGTTTTAATTCCTTATTTTTCCCAATGACGTTTCTAGAGTATTTTAATGTACCTAGTTGCTTACGTAAACAAGATTTGATAAATTACTTTATAGACGGGCCCGTGTACAAAATGGCTGGGTCATTGGAATCACTAGGAGATCTATGTAGAAAGAAAGAAAGGTATAAAATAATACGAGTAACATTCAGCACGATGCCGATGCCGTCACTACTTGTAAGCTGTCCCACTGAGTGCAGGTGAAGATAGGGAAGTGCAACCCTCGAGCTTTTTCCCTTGTCGCATGATTTTTGTACCGAGCGACGTTGCGGAATAATGGATTAGAAGAGGCATTGAAACTGAAACAATAGCATAGAATAGACATTAGTATATTTTCATGATTTTTGTTGACGCAAAAATGTTTTGATTTTCCGGCAATTTTCAGGGTAAATTTGCTCATTTGATTATGTAGGTACGGCTTTGGTTCCATAGTTTCAATACTTCTTCTAATCCATTATTCTGCAACGCCGTACAATAATCATGCGACAAGGAGAACAGATCGAGGGTTGCAACACCCTATCTTCACCTGCACTTAGTTGGACAGCTTACGAATGATGGCATACTGCTAAATCGAATTATTTTATACCCATATAACTTTCTACATAGGTCTCCTGGTAGTTCAAATGACCCATCAATTTTGTACACTGTACACGGGCCAGTTAGTCTAGTCTACAAGTGCTTTTTAGGTCAACATTTTTTCGTCTTCTCCTATCATTATGACTGAGGTGTCATTCGATTCATAAAAAGCATTTGTTGACTAGACTATGTAGTCTATTATGGAACAGGAATTTTTATTCTCGAATTTAGGATGGAATTCACAGTAAAGTTCTTTTGCCGTATACATTACAGTGAAATTTGTTTGAAATATCCTATTAGTGTTATAAATAATATGAAAGTTTGGGTGTTTGTAGCTCAAACACGTCGAAACGCCTAAATGGATCGGAGTTGAAATTTGGATCACAGAATAGCACATAGATGTATTTACTGTGACATAGGCGTCTTTTTATCGTGGGAAAATAACGGGAACGGCTTTTTGACTCCGGGTGGGTACAAGCTTTGCTTAGTTTGGGGTTAAATGGTGTTGTGTGTGAAATATCCACCAATAGTTTATTATGCACCAACAATTTATCTATTGTTAATTACTCAGTACGCTGCTGGCTGGTAGTGCAGTAATATTCACAACGGCCTACGGCACTACGGTAGGTAGTGCAGAAATATTCCCTACAGCACTACTGGATACAGCGCTTTCGTGCGTGGTAGTATCGATGGGAACCAACGAACATGTTAGATCCTAAACAAATTACCCACGACACAATTGGCTAGTAGTGCAGAAGGGAAAACACAATTTCACGACACTACCAGTAGGCAGTGGCAGCTTGGTACTTGGTAGTGCGGTGGGTAACAAGGGGAACGGAAAGTGATAAAACCGTGAGGCGCCGCTAGTAGTAAAATATTTTAATTTTGCCTAGAGATACTAGAATTTTAATCAAAATTCCGAAGTCTGAAATTGATACTTTATTTTGTAACGCGGCGGCATAATACTTTATTTTATAACATATTTTACTCACAGCGACGATATCGGTTCGCAGTCATATTATAACGCTCTCAAAGCAGAAAAAAAAAATTACAAACAAAAGGTTAGAAAGAAAAGCAGTTTGTGGTTAAAAGAATTTATTGTGAGAAAAATCTTACAAATAAAACAAATTACATTAGCTCCTAATAGTACAGTGAAAGTGCAAATCAGAGTACCCTGATTCCCAACGCCATCGGATTGTTCTCGAAACGGAATCATACCATAATCATAGCAGGCATGTTGCTTACCATCAGGCACATGTCCTGCTCGTCTCGTCACTCTTTATTTAAAAAAAGACGAATTTGAATCGTTCGAATTGCGTTGTGAATCAGTACCCAGAAGACCCAGATCGAATCGACCTTACCATCTTCAATTATTGACTTAATAAATGTTTGTAATGTAGTGTAACTATTTTCAGAATGTTCAACAAGAGTAAGTACTTAGATATAACTGAAAACAATATAACTACCGTGTTGTATCCGAACGCCGTATTGGTATAGTGGATAGGTGCCTACTAAAACATTCCGAAAGTTTTTGCAGTGAATACTTCTTTCGGCGTGTCGAGCCCTTTTCGAGCGAACAAAAGTCATGGAACTCGCGTCATCGTCACCGAACGCTTTCCATGAGCTATAGGTATGCACCTATAGCACGACCACTTATCTGTAGAATGTAAGTCTGATGGCGCCAAGATCGTAAAATGTTGCCACCTATTACAAAATTATACATCTTCTGTACCTGTGTTCTCATTTAGTAGGTAGTTTCAGTCAGCTTTTGGCCATTATACTTATAAGTTGCTGTCATCAACACCATCTACAGCCCACTAAATGTTCCCACTGCTGGGACTCGAGCCCTTCTCTCGCAAGGAGAGAGTTAAGGCCATAATGCACCACGGTGGCCCAGTGCGGGTTGGTAGATGACACATGACTTCGAAAGATTCTAGGTACATGTCGGTTTTTTCACGATGTTTTCCTTCACCGTTTTAAGTTAGCGGCATTACGCACAGGATTACGAAAAGACAGTGGTGCGTCTGGTCTGGTTTGAACCCGGGGTCTTCGGATCGGCAGGCGCCGTTCTCCCGACTAGACCAGCCGTAAGTTTAGGTTTGTTGCTGTAAAAAGTTATAAGTGTTCACTTCTAACAGCACACAAAATAGTTCAGCAAACATATTCTTCTATCAACATTTTACAGAATTCACAAATCTATCCGCAATTTTTAGGGCCCCGTAACACGTAAAAACGGAAGCCTTATCCTGTGTTATATTTTAGTAGTGCGCAAAATGAATAATTAATGGAGGCTTCACTAAATAACGGTATTAATCTAGTGGCGCCACAAATAAGGCGATGGTGTGTAGCGCGGCGGTCTGCCGCGGCAGCGAGCGTGCGAGCTGTAGCCGCACGGTGAAGAGCTGTTCTTCTCTCGACTCGCTGCTGTAGACGGGCACGTCCACACTGCCCTCGTCGTTGACGCTCGCGTCCTGCGGAATCATAAGCTTACATGAAGATACTGGCTGGCTTAGTTAGAAGTAAGTCTGCCTGAGAAGCCGTAGGTTCGATCCCCACCCACTGCAAATATTTCTGTGATGAATGGTACAAATATGCAGGAATACTATCAGGGTCACTGGCTTTATTTACATCCAGATAAGTTCGCGCTTTACGAATTTCTATTTGGCGAATTTGTATTTCCGACATTACAGTCGGACTGCCAGTTGGAGTAGGAGGCGTCGCGCTACCAACTCCCAGACGCGAAGCTTCCGCAAACTAAGATGCAAACAGGTTTGTCTTCTCCATTGCAGTGTGAGCCAGTGTCCCGTTCAGGTTTCAGCATTGGAGGCAGTGAGGAGCGGCAGAAGTTCGATTCGACCGATTTAGCTAGGGACCAAAACGCTTTGCTGCCTGCAGGGTACGAAGCTAGTTTGTTCCCTATTCGACTAATATGGTCAAAACGGGCCCTCTGAAGAACCCTTTTGCATGCCTTGGCAGCCTAGTTAAACGCCTTCTTCTTCTGGTGTATGTCTCTCGCCTTACGCTGTCGAGCTTCAACCCAGGCTAGGTAGGTCTCATGTTTAAATGCTTCTGCACTATAACATTGAGACCAAAACCAAGGGCGAGCTTTGCTGGATAATGGAACGTCAGCATATGTAATAAAATATTCCATAGCCATTCGTATCACATCACAGTATCCACGCAGGCTGAAGGATCATCAGAAGAGAAGCAATGACTGCCATGGGTAAGATGCAAATAAAGAGAGCACCTCGTCCCGATCTGCTGACTTGTATCGCCATAGTCGTTGGTTGCCTCTAGGGCTGGGATAGGGTGGGCGGTAAACACGTAGATACAGATTTCACCACACAGTGGTCGGAGCTACCTAACGGCGAAGATACCACCACAGAATATCGGTCTGGATCAGTTGTCAGCAGAAGGTCTAAGCAATCGGCAGTATGCCACTCAACGTCTGTACGATGTAATCTATATACAGGGTTACTGGTAATCAGCCTGCATCCGTTTAAGGGCATGTTCTGTATATTTAAACAAACAACTTTTGTTCTACAACTTTCGTTAAAACTTAATAGGTAACCCAAAAAAAAATTTGTATTTGTTGCCCTTTTTTGTACTGTTTAGCAACTTTTTAGTGTTTATTCACTTCGGTACATCATTTTTTGCGCGTTAAAGAGCGTACGCGCTCTCGTTACGAATTGTTACAAAGAGTTCGATACTTTTAGACCGTGCAAATGCACTTTTTATTTATTTTGTAAAAGAAAAAAAAAAAACATTTTTTTAAAACTGTAGAACAAAAGTTGAAGTATTGAATGTACCTAACATCCCCTTAAAAGGATGCAGGCTGATTACCAATAACCCTGTATATAAAAATCAATGCCACTTTTCGTTGTTAGTGAACTCCTCCTAAACTGCTGAACCGATTTGAATGAATTTTTCTGTATGCGTTTGGGCAGGGCCCTCGATGGTTTAGATTCACAAATCAGCCCGGCAGATGGCGCTGCAGTTGGTATCTAGGTTATTATCCGAGCAAAGCCGGAACGGGCCGCTCGTATAATATATATTTTAATAGCGGTTTCTCCTGTAAGTGAAAATTTATTTTTGGATAAGAAGTAAATGTCTTAAACCCGAGGTATTTGAGGCAAGCTCAAGACTTGTCACATAACTCTTCTATCATACCCCAAAACGCAGGTGCAGACCTGGCTGGCTGGTGAGTAGGATTAAGTATTATGTGACGAGTTATTATCATCATCAGCCCGTGTTTGTCCACTGCTGGACATAGGCCTCTCCTATAATACGCCACTCAGACCGATCCTCGGTCTTACGTTTCCAACCGCCACCAGCCGTCTTTCGTATATCATAACTCCATCTAGTCTCAGGGCGTCCTACACTACGTTTACCGACGATTCTACGATTTGCAGACGACATCGTCGATATGGCAGATACAAGTTTTCAGCTTGCCTCAGATACCTACCCAACATTTGCCAGCTCTCGGGATTGATGCTACCAGAGTGACGTATTTGGCGTGTAGGGTGTACGTTCCCGTTCCCGGGCCGTCCCACGGGACGTCTCGAACGTCCTGAAGAGAGTGGCAGGAAGCGGATGGATGCGGAGAACCGAGGACCGGATTTGGTGGCGCAACATTGGAAAGGCTTATGCCCAGCAGTGGACGACGACTAGCTGGTGATGATGATCGAGGTTTTTAGTTTGCTTCAGATACCTACCCAACATTTGCTATCAGGTTTCGGGATATGATGCTTACCAGAGTGACGTATTTGGTATCAGGTCTCGTGATATTTTGCTTACCAGAGTGACGTATTTGGTATCAGGTCTCGTGATATTTTACTTACCAGATTGACGTATTTGGTATCAGGTCTCGTGATATTTTACTTACCAGAGTGACGTATTTGGTATCAGGTCTCGTGATATTTTGCTTACCAGAGTGACGTATTTGGTATCAGGTCTCGTGATATTTTGCTTACCAGAGTGACGTATTTGTTATCAGGTCTCGTGATATTTTGCTTACCAGAGTGACGTATTTGGTATCAGCTCTTGTGATATTTTACTTACCAGAGTGACGTATTTGGTATCAGCTCTCGTGATATTTTACTTACCAGAGTGACGTATTTGGTATCAGGTCTCGTGATATTTTACTTCCCAGAGTGACGTATTTGGTATCAGGTCTCGTGATATTTTACTTCCCAGAGTGACGTATTTGGTATCAGGTCTCGTGATATTTTACTTACCAGAGTGACGTATTTGGTATCAGCTCTCGTGATATTTTACTTACCAGAGTGACGTATTTGGTATCAGGTCTCGTGTTATTTTGCTTACCAGAGTGACGTATTTGGTATCAGGTCTCGTGATGTTTTGCTTACCAGAGTGAAGTATTTGGTATCAGGTCTCGTGATATTTTGCTTACCAGAGTGAAGTATTTGGTATCAGGTCTCGGGATATTTTGCTTACCAGAGTGAAGTATTTGGTATCAGGTCTCGGGATATTTTGCTTACCAGAGTGAAGTATTTGGTATCAGGTCTCGGGATATGATGCTTACCAGAGTGACGTATTTGGCGTGCAGGGTCGGCGCGGGCGCGTGCGGCGGCGCGTGCGCCCGCGCGGCCGCCAGCCCGTCCGCCGCGAACTCGGCGCCGCTCAGCCGCAGCCCTACCAACGCCAGCCCTTCACCCGCCGTCTGACCCTCTCCTGAATTAATATCAAACGCTATTACTCCTACGGCTATGCTCCTTTATGTGTGTGACTTCGCTGGCAGAAAAATAAGCTTAATGATATATGGAAAAAAATTACAACAAAGTTTCCAACTAGCATAATATTCAACACGTATTGACTTCAGTATGAAAAATCAGTAGGAATAGTTACATCTAATCTTACTAATATTATAAATGACAATGTTTGAATATTAGGATGTTTATTGCACAATCACGTCGTAACGTATGTACGAATCGAGCTGAAATTCGGAAAGGGGTTTGGGTACTTTTGTTATCACTTTCTTGTAACAATAAAATACACTGATGCTATCTCTACAATCAGATTTGCTCTAAGTCATATCGGTGCTGAGTTATGGCCTGTCAAAGTTATTAATTTTTGGATTTTTTGTATGGACAAGTGGCGTCGTTTTTTTTAGCGGCCAAATATCTGTTGTCACTTTTTTGAAACATTACCTTACTCCAAGGGTATTTATGCAATCATATTTACTGTAAACCATATCGGAGCCGAGTTATGGCCTTTCAAAGTTTTTTTTGGGCATTTTTATATGGACTAGTGGCGCCATTTCCTTTAGCGGCCAAAGATCTGTTGTCACTAGTCCCTATAAAATGCCAAAAAAAAACTTTGAAAGCCCATAACTCAGCTCCGATATGACTTACAGCAAATCGGATTGCACAAGTACCCTTGGAGTAAAATATTGTTTTAAAAAAGTGACAACGGATCTTTGGCCGCTATAGAAAATGGCGCTACTAGTCCATTTAAGAAAAACAAAAAAAAAACTTTTAAAGGACATAACTCAGCTCCGATATTACTTACAGCAGATCTGATTGCATAAATACCCTTGGAGTAAGGTAATGTTTCAAAAAAGTGCTAACAGATATTTGGCTGCTAAAAAAAAAACGACGCCACTTGTCCATACAAAAAATCCAAAAAATAAATAACTTTGACAGACCATAACTCAGCTCCGATATGACTTAGAGCAAATCTGATTGCACAGATAGCATCAGAGCATCAGACATCATCAGCATTAGCAGGGATATCATCAGACAGCATTTTATTGTTACAAGAAAGTGATAACAGATGTTTGGCCGATAAAAAAAAAACGACGGCAACTTTACCCAAACCCCTTTGGATTATAGTCTGGAAGATCACATAGGCTTGTTATCCCAAAAAAATGTCGGGATCGGGAACTACGCGGTGAAACCGCGGAGTATTGCTAGTTCAATAATATAGGCGTGAATGTATGACCTGGAGTAGCGGTGAGGATCAAGATGGCGGGCGGCACGCGGCGGCGCTCGGCCGTGCGCGCGCGCAGGGCGCTCACCGCCCGCGCGCCGCGCACCCAGCCGCGCAAGTCCACCTCTGCAAGTAAACGGACCAACTTTACTATAGTGCTACCAAGGTGTTTTTGCTCGTGGCCAAATGGGGCACAAACTCCGCCGCCCACCACAAAGGATTGCCAATATACCCCATTTCCAAATTACCCAAAATTGTAAGGAAAAATCAATACTCAATTTCCCCGAAATTCTCCTAATAAGGAAAAACGAAATGTAATATTATGTGTTTGAAGTGAAAACCTCTTTTGGCGCACCACACACAGATTTTTCGTGAGCTGTGAATGAAGCTCAAAAAACTGGAAGAAGAATATGGAAGAAAAGACGGGTAGTTCGATGAACCTTTTATAAATCAATTATGCTCCGGGAGTGAAGAAAGCAGCGACGAGGATGATTATCTATGTGAAGATGATGAGGACTTTTATCATTTTCAACCTCTCGACAAAATTCATGGAGAACATAATTACAGCAAAAAGATTTGAAGAATTGTTTTCGTTTTTTAGCAATAATTTATATTTATTTTCATGCAATTATTGCAGTTCCTAATATTTTTGTGGTGATAGTGTTTACTTAACCACTTGACTGTCCGCGCTAGCAGACTTTTTTCCGGTCAACTGTCCAACGTTGCCGCTCGATAGAGGCGTATAAAAAACCGCGCGACCTCTCCTGATAAAAACGTTAATTAAAATAGAATTATAGAATCGATTTCAAAAAGAAAAATATATTTGAATAGATAATGAAACAAGGCATCATTTAAGTTTAAAATATGAACTTTAAACTCACAACTTCTTACCAATCAACCAAATTCAAACTTAAATTTGTGATTTTTCTACTGATTTCCCGTCAATTTTATATTATGTTATTATAACAAACTTACGCTATATTTTATAGTTTTATAAATTCATTGAAAAAGTAAATTATATTTCCTTTCAAATAATGATAAAATATAAACAGAGGATACATGAGAAGTCTATTAAATTCAATGATTAAAATGATTCCTCAAATCACGGCCATTGTTCCCGACGCAACGGCGAAAAGGAAAAAAAATGCAATGGCTGAAAAACTAAAAAATTGATTAAACGCCATCTATGATTATTTCTGCAGATTATAAACCACAGTCAATACATATCTGCGCTACAGATTATTAATAAAAACGTGTTTCCGAACGCTTCGTGGTTGTGGCTCTGTAGTGGTACCACTAACAGTTAACCGGAAAAAAAATATGGTACTGTAGTGACCAGGGACAGGCAAGTGGTTAAGCTCCCCCAAACCAAAGGAGATTTTGTTGTCGAGTAACCCTGATCGACACCCACGCCCCCCTAACAACGTCATCCAAAAGCCAAACAAGCCTTGTACAATTTTATTATATAGTGCTCGCAATATAACTCTGCGCGTAGCAAAATATGGAACTAATTGACAGGCCGTCAACTTCTTATTTACGTCAGTTGACAAAAGTTTGTTTACGTTTGGTGTATTTATTAATTTCCAAAATAATTAATAGCTTTTATTATGCCGAAAGTGATTAAAAGTGCTGGCGGTGGCTGGTTCTTGAAAATCAATCGTGGTTGTGAAGAAGAAAGATACAATAACGGGCCAAAAGTGCAGTTTTCTAAACGCAGAGCTATTTGACAACTAACATGTAGGGATATCATAGCAATCAAATCTCCACCTATTATGGGCATATTTTAAAGCTGAGGCTTTAGGTTGAGGTGCGGCTTTGGGTTTGATTGTTTTATCGCCAATTTACCCGTGGGAAAAATGTGTGTGCTTAAGACCGAATGTGAGAAACGAGTTATAAATGTTTTTTTTTCATAATATACAAACCAAAATAGAAAACACAGTGACACAGCAGTGAAGATCAGCTGATTGTATCTTTCTCGCTCGGGTACACTCGGCGGTTCCATGTTCACCCGATCGACCCTTTCACCTAACAGCGGTGCGCCAAAAGAAATTTTACTTAATTTTTTTTTCAACGTTAGCTTGGATGTTCCTTGATCCTTAACTCTGTATTCATTACTGTATTTTTATTGTAGGTGTTTCAGAACGTGCTGTCACGTGGTAATGGACAACGCATTATACCACTGCACTAAGATAAATAAAGCGGCTACAATGGGCTATGTAAAAGAAGAAAGCCAAAAGTGGCTTAAGAAAAATGAAATAGATTTCGACGATTGTAGGACAAATCCGCAGTTACTCGAATAAAGAGGCACAAAGAAGACCCACAATACCAAGTAGAATAACTATTAAAGGAACATGGACCGGAACTTTTGCGGTTACCGCCGTGATTCATCGTGATTTAAACAAATCCTATTGAAAAAAGAAGATGATTCTATGGAAGCCAATGACTCATTATAAGAACGTTTATACGCCAAATTTTCAAATAGTGTTGTTTATGGTCTCAATAAAAGATTTACAAGTTTAAATTAAATTCTTGTTATTTCGATGTTGGTGTAGGTTGAAAATGACAGATTTTTTATAATGTAATAAACTATAATAAAGTTTTCCTGGTGGTAAGAGACTCCGACAGCCTGTACCAATTACCAATGATACTTGGTCATACTGAACCAAACCAGCACTGCAAAGGCGTTCATTACTTCGAGACATTCGTTCTTGAGTCTCAGTTATCGTGTAGTTACTTAAATTGCTTCCCTGAAAAATCCCTTCCCGTACCTGTTTTATGAAGTTGTACGTTCCCAATGAACGGGAAGGGAACCTATTAGCTTGACCTGGCAACATTAAGTACGCCACCAGTCGCGCGCAGACTTATACTGCGAGCACTATACTGACATACGTAAACGTGGCGGACATGTAATAGTTAACATGTAACAAGCGTCTATAAGGATTTAACCAAAGAGTTTACATATACTACGTATAGAGTTAAATAAAAATAAACAAACGCATTACACCGAAAGCACGGGGCTCTTCGCTCTTTTCTTGTCGCTGTCGCGGCACATCACTATGTCGCCATAGCTTGCTTACACCTCATCTGCTTACGATTGGCACAAAGGAACCGTGCGTAAAAACCTGATCTATTTACTTATTCTTTATCTAAGGATTTAACGTATTATTATAATACGTTAAATCCTTATATTTTAATGGGATCTTGATCTTGACACCGAGGTAACGAGGTATATTTTACACCAAATGAACAAAACCAAAAACTTAACTTTGCTTTGAGTTTTTGGCGGGAATTATTTTATTTGGTATTTTTATTTGGAAAGGTATACTCATAAATGTGTGTTAATGGCGTCTACTTGAACCAGGTCTTTATTTTGAAGTAAACCACATTAAAATTAAAGATCATTTACATAGAAAGGAAAAATGGCCACAAAGTATTGTTTTTTTTAAAGTTCAAGTTATGCTATCGAATGCATTTTTTGTTTGTTTTATCGTATACAATTAATTTTAAACATAAAATTTCTATATCTTCCTTATAATTCAAAATCTAATAGCTCCTAGCTCATAGATCAGTTGAGGACCCGAAAAAACTGCGACTTAAGCATCAAATTTGCAAGTTTACATTTTAAGCACATTAATTATAAACAAACCATACCACTAGAACCGTCTTGAAATTGAGAAGAATGGGCTGAAACAGGTAAGTACAAGTAAGACGGCACTTCATATGCTGAAGCGTAAACAACGTACTTAGGTAACCTGACACCCGTTTACCCGCCAAAATTGTAAACGCGACTCGGCGCTAGGGTATTAAGCGATTCAAGCGGATAGAGGAACAAACCGATACTTCGAAAAGAAGGGATGACAAGTAATGTTTGTATGTGACGCCCTCACCGGCGGGTATATCGTCATGGAGGCGGTCGAGGCGCGCGGCGGCGGCGCGAGCGCGGTGGCAGAACTCGCGTAGGTACGCGTCGGGCGCGCGCGGGCCCGCCCACGCCGCGTGCCAGCTCTCCGGGACCTGACGGCGAGAAACGGCGTCACCAAACCACATATAAAGTCAAAGAACATTCTAATGTACAATTTACACACGTCAATTATAAAACAATTGGCAGTCATAGGAACTGCCGATAGAAGTGAAAACTTATATCTCAGGATTTGATAGCTGACTTTGGAAACTACGCGGGCGAAACCGGAGGGCGTGGCCATGACCTGTTTAGTACTGGTAGGACTTTTAGCGGAGTCCGCCTGGGGAAGTACCACACCTTTGCCAGTTATTCTACCGCCACGCAGTAAAGAGTGCAAACATTACTGTTCCGGTTTGATGTTTCCAGTGAAATTACTGGGTCTCTGGGTGACGAGCACAGTGCAGTGCTAGGTAATTATTTGGACTCGTCGCGGTCCAATAGCTGCGTGTCACTGCTGATATACATAAATATGGTAGACATGTTGCTTACCATCAAGCACATAAATAGTCTGCTCGTCTCGCGTCACTCTATATTTTAAAAAAAGAACAAAAGAAAGAGCATACAAATTGTATGAAATTTTCAAAGTTCGAAATTCACACTTCACTGTATTATAATAATAGGCATGGTAACTAAAAAAACTAATTAGTATGTCAGTTAGATCATTAAAAATACTGTACATACACATATTTTTTCTTTTGTTTCATAACCACAACATGACAAAGATACAGTGCTTAGAAGTTTCGAGTGACGTCACCTCTACGTACGATGTGACGTGACGTCACAACCCTCCACTCTGGAAGTTTGATGATCTATATTTTTGTCGGGTATTAATAATAATTTGATAAAACTTAGAATAATTTGAACGGTATATTTTTGACCAAGTCATCATCCCATATCCTAGGTCAGTTAGGTTTTCGATTCCGACGAGAGAATGCTGACAAAAAATCGTAAAAAATAAAAATATGGGTTTTTTTTCACAATGAAATGGTGCGAAAATGATAGCCTGGACATCTAGTTTTACATAGGACAGCAAATCATTTCACAAGTAAGTAATTAGCAAAAAATGACGTCATCAATCAACAACATTTAAAACGAACATTAAAAAAACGAAATTGGAATCCCCTGAAGTCTTTCTTTGCATTCTGCTCTGTCCTTTAAAGTTTGTAAGTATAACTCTTACCTCGTCTTGTCCGATCATTTGTGGAAAGTAGTTCACGTTACACGGATGTTCTCTAATCACAAGCGCGGTATTTTACCTCGCGCTGACTTGTGTTAGTACGCTAAATTCGTATCATCGCCGATGAATAGGTTATCTGATCTGTGTGTATTATGTACCTCATGTATCGCGGCGGCGGGGTTCCTCGCCGCGGCGCGCAGTGTCGCGTGTATCACCCGCGCGGCGCGCGCGGCCTGCGCCCCCTCCCCGCGCGCCGCGCCGCCCCACCACCCCCCCGCCGGCCCGGGCGCCCACCCCTCCCTCAGGAGCGGGGACCCGGACATCAGTTTCTTCCACAGCGACGCTAAGCTCTTGCTCGACGTCGCGCCCGCGGCGGGAGACGACGCCACAGTGCAGTTCAGCTCTGAGGATATGAGAACAATAATTCTGGTATGTGGTTATTACACATTTTAAATGAATTCCCGGGTAACTCATGTTTGTGTCTCGCCTGTTTGTCAGTGCCAAACGAGCAGCGGTCAGGCACGTGCACTCTGCCTGAAAAAGGCCGCCAGATGCGTAAGTATGCAAAAGGGTATAAGTTGTTATGTATTTTTCTTCATTTACACACGTCTTATCCTATCGGACAAAAGAAACAAAAGATGTGATTGTCAAAAAAAAAACATTCTAAACCATTTTCGAATCCACTTCCAGCGTTTTGCGATGCGGTCTACGACCGAGCTTGCTTACCTAGGCGAAACCCATTCAATCTCGAATCGAAGACACCAAGATTGTAAACCATCACAATAACACACTCAAACAATGCATTTCAAAGCCTACACGTTCTAATCACAAAAGTAGAGTCAAATGTTTGGAACACCTCTTCGGTCGAATGTTTGAAACGTCAATCATGAAACGATGATCGATCTTTCGAGCTATGAATGGCCCGATAGAAAACTAGGTAGTATTAGATCATGCAGATCAGTTGCACACTCTTTATAGTATAACCGACAAAAATTGAAAAAAATGTGTGCAAAGCAGAAGTCAAAACTTAAATAAATAAAAAAAAAACGACGGTGACAGCAGCCAGACAGCAGCCAGACAGCAGCAGCTTACTGTTTCTTTCTCGTTCTAAAACACACGGCGGTGCGGAGTTGACCTGAACATTTCTTTCATTTCCGAGCGCGACGCTGACCTTCATTCAGAGTCCACGAAAAATCTGTGTGTGGTGCGACAAACAAAGTTTTAACTTAAAAAAATAATAATTTTAAATTATAATTAACCTTTGAGTCGCGCAGTGATCTGAGTGGCGGTATTCCGTTCCCAGGCGGCACGGCAGTTGGCCGGCAGCCCCAGGAGTTGAGGAGAGTCCATCTCTGGTAGCGATGCGAATGCGGCTGCGTACTCCTGACGAAATTTTACTCATTAATTTAAACATTTTTTTTTAAAACAGTGTTTTCCGGAACAGCGGTATAAGTCCAGTACGTTGATATTGCGATTGGCGGTCATCCTAGTGACGTAGTCGAACTGTCAGTACTATTCGCAAGGCCCTGATTACCTACCTCTACCTTAGGCTACAGAGCTAGCGCGAGCGCACCCGCGCACGAAGCGTACCAGCGACTCCTATAACGTAGTAGGTATGTATTACCTGTATGTCAGCGGTAGGTAGTGGAAGACGCGACGCGGTGGGCGGTGGCAGGGCGCGCGCGTGTAACTCCGCCAGCGCGCCTCCGTCACGTTCTCGCCGCAGCTGACGCGTATGTCAGCGGTGGGTGGTGGCTGACGAGGCGCGGCTGGTGGCGCGTAGTTGAGGCACGCGCGTAACGGAGCTATCGCGCACCCTGACTGTGCACGACGCGTACTAACAACTCATACAACGTAGTCTGTAATACCTGTATGTCAGCAGTAGGCGGTGGCAGCCGCGGCGCAGCGGGCGGCGCGTAGTTGAGCGGCGCGCGAGGCGGCGGCAGCGCACGCGCGTGTAACGCGGCCAGCGCGCGCTCATCCGCGCAGCCCTGCACGCGCGCGCCGTACAACGCTAGCACGAGCGCGCCCGCGCCTGAACCGCGACTCACGCGCGCGCCCGCGCTCACCTCGCCCCACTCCCACGCGTACCAGCGGCTCCAACCTGACACACACATCATTTAATTTCTCAATAATCGACTACAATTTAAAACGAAATTCAGACATTCGACCAAATTCCACAAGACGCCTAGATAAAAGAAATCTAATTTTAGTTTTTTGTTAATATTTCAAAAACCGCCACACCGGTTTCGATAAAATGTATGTGATCTAACAAACAAAAAAAAAAGTAACATAATGGTATGCCTACCATATCAGGCAAAACGACGACGACAAGTTACTTCGAAATTTTGTGACCATATATCATGCATTATGTGCGTTTGTAATTTACTCATGTTTTGAACCAATAAATTATCTTTTATCTTTATAATTGGTAAATATTGTGCTGTGACTTCGTTAGCATCGAATTTAGAAAAGCCAATTTTCCAAGGAACTCAGCAATTTTTCTGTAGCCAAGTTTCAGTTTGATCCAGCATGCACCATATTCACGGATAAAATATTATACAGCGTGGTCATCACGTTGTTCCTCACAACCCCCTGGTTCTTGCAGCACACACGTATAACACAGTATAACGACAGCATACCCTGGGGGATGTAGTTTCGGCGCTCCTGCAACAGCGCGTGGAAGAGCGCGAGGCAGGCCAGGAACCGCGCCACGGGCGGCTCAGCCCGCTCGCCGCTCCACGCGCTCAGCGTGCTCATCACGTTGTTCCTCACACCCTCCGGCGCCTGCGGGAAAATTAAGATTTTTGAAGTGAAAACTTCTTTCACACACAGATTTTTCGTGGGCTGGGAATGAAGCTCAGCGTCACGCTCGGAAATGAATGAAAACTTTAGGTGAACTCGGGACCCCTGTGTGTGCCAGAGTGAAAAAGAGAGTCAGCTGCTGCTATCTGTCTGCTGGCACTGTCTTTTTTTGTAATTTATTCTTGGCCACGAATACTAGTCCTTCAGCCGCATCTGTAACTGTCGTGTCGCTGTGTTTACTATATTCAATTTCTGTGTAGGTAATACATTTTATTTTTTATTTAAAAAAAAACAAAAGTTTCTATTACTTAGTTATTTCTCATATTAGCTTTTACTTTTGCCGTGCGGTCGCACACAATTTTTTGTAGGTTAGGTTAGGGTAATGAGACGATCAGGATATGTGCCTAATAATAAGCGACACGCTTGCCCATAATAACACAGTTTCACAACACTGTAGTTATTGCAATATGAAGTTAAAAGTCCAAATCATTAGATAGTATGGCACTGCGCTCGTCACTCAGAGATGTAAGATGATATCTATGCACTGTAATTTCTCTGATAACGTTGCCCTTCAAACCGGAACACGGTCAAGCTTGCACATTTTTGGTTGGGGGTAGAATAACTCGCAAAGGCGTAGTACTTTCGCAGGGAGACTGCAAAAGTCTTACCACCACTACACTATAGTGACAGACATGATGCTCCATAATATATTACGTCGAATTATTTACAAGTTATAGGCTTTCTTAAGCAAGAAACGATATAATAAAAGTTCTCCTCTTTGCTTAATAACTTTATAGGAAAAAGAGTGATGGGCAAGATGTGTGCCTGATGGTAACCAACACTCCCGCCTACCACAGTTATTTGATTTAGCCACGCAGTTATTTGAACGTGAAGAGTTCATATTTCTGCCTAGGACTACACTGCGTTCTTTACTCCAAGATATAAGATGGTCTATTTATTTGCCCTGTCCCCTTTCTGAAAACATTGCCCCTCAAACCGGAACACAATAATGTTAACCCATTCATATTAGGCGGTGGAATAACTGACAAAAATGCGGACCTTACCACTACAAGTAATAGAACTAAATCTTTTGATTGTATAATGTATATTTGGTGACACTTATTATTATTAAGTTAGCATGCAATGATATATGTAAATACTATTTGAATGCGTAATGGTAACAAACGTTTTTGAAGTGAAAACTTCTTTAGGCGCACCTAGACAAACTTTTCGTGGGGGGTAAATTGGATTCTACCGTCACGCTCGGGTATGATAAGAAATCTTCGGGTAAACTCGGGATCTTGGCGATTGGGCATCTAGAAATGCGTCAGCCAATGGGAAATGCTGAAAGGGCGTGGCCTCGCCATCATGGCATGACCATCTAGAAATGCGTGAGCCAATGGGAAACGCTCACGCATTTCTAGACGGCCATGCCATGATGGCGAGGCCACGCCCTCCAGTTACACCCGTGTAGTTTCCAAGATGACGAGCTATCAAATTCTGAGTTATAAGTTTTCACTTCAATCAGCAGTTCGTATGACTGCCAATATTTTTGTTATTCTATAGATTTAAAAGTATATGGTCAATGAAAACGAGAGTTCACAATATTATTAAACTCATCAGATCTCACCTCTAATATAACATTAATGCATGAATTGGCGATCAGCGGCGGAACATCACGGTATTCAGACAGCACCCACAAACGGAATTCTTCATTGCAGTTCTCCATCTGAAATTAAATATTTTCTTCGTTACTTATGATGATGCGAATAGTATGTATTTCTGACGTGACAACGTCTAATAAATTTAATACATGAACGGCGGCTGCATGTACGCTTGCGCCGCATCTATCTTCGATTCGATTGGGTTGTATGCAATCATCAATGTTTTGTTACGACTTTGTCACGTAAAACTATCGTCCGTGAACTGACTTTACGGGCAACCATTTTGAAGTGAAAACTTCTTTAGGCGCGCTATAGACAGAATTTTCGTGGGCTGTGAAATGGATTCATCAATCGTCACGCTTGGATCTTGGATATGATAATGGATCGGATCGGATATGAAATCTTCGGGTAAACTCGGTAAAAACGGCCAGGTAGGTACCAGGGTAACAGAAACAGTAAAGAGTTTCGATTACCTACCTCCAACAGCCCAGGGTTCATCTCCAGATACCAGGACAACAGAAATGTAAAAGAGTTGCGTTTGCCCCTAGGTACCAGTACCAGGGCAACAGAAACAGTAAAGAGGTGCAGTATTCTGTATAATTACGTTGATATAAAACTAGATGGCGCAACCATCGATTTAGCTGGCGGTGTTGAAATTATGCGAATGTACATAGACCTACGATGGTTTAACAAATAATTTGTCTTCTGACAAGGTGATAAATAAATTAGACAGTTCAGTTAAAAGTGAAAACGTTTGAGTCTCAAGTTTTCACTTCTATCGGCAGTTCCTATGACTGCCAATTTTTTTTATTTTAAGTTTTTAAATTTTTTGATTTAAATAAAATCGATAATTGGTTTGCACTTGATCGCCATCTCGCCTGATGTTAAGGGACAATGCGATCTACGATGGAGTGAGCTTACCTGAAAAAACCCGATTCACTAGACTAAAATACATTCAAATTATATCCAACAGAGAATATCCACTACGGCATCGTATTCCACAATTTCGATGTTGTTATTGCAAAAGCAGAGTCAAAACTTTTTTTTTTGTTACTTTTATAGGTTTACGCCATCTCGCCTGATGTTAAGCGACGATGCGGTCTACGATAGAGCGTGTTTACCTAGAAGAAACCGACTTATTCAAAACTTATTTCATATGACAGGTTCAGGGATTAGATACACCTATAAATATCCAAACTTCCACATTTATAATATTAGTAGGATAGATGAGTGCTTGAGTAGACTGATACTGGCATGAACAGATAGATTTTGGTTTATTTTTTCACCCAAATCCACTGAACAGATTTTTCATTTTTTTTCAGAAAAACAAAACACATAGGCTACATGCTATGTTAAAAACTTAGCCTAATCCTACGGTATAGCGACTGCAAATAGTATGTTATAATCATCGAAATAAATCAATGCATGTGCCCGCCCAAACTTCAGGCGCACGGAATTATGTTATCGTTGGGAGGAGTGAACTCACTCTTTCCGTTTTTAGTCGATTGTAGGAAGCGGTGAATGCCGGACGTTTACTTACTATATAACATACTTATCGCTATTCGTTGTGAACAACCAAAATAAGTAGAACCGCAGCATAGCTCGCCGCTAGCGATTCCATGGGTCAAGTAGATAGGTAGTTGTAAGCCACGCACGGTACACACAGAGACGCAGTTTGTTAACAATTTCAAGGTGCTCAGGGTACATCTTTTGATTTATATCGATGGTTATAATAGCATCAAGTGACCTCCGGAAGTGCCTCCTCCGCGAGGAACGCCTGGAGTTCTGGCGAGAAGGGCGCCCCTCCGACGGTTAGCGCCAACCAACCGCCCGAACCACGGGCTGTGGACAGAGCTTCACGCCACGCAGACACGCCCGCTGACGCTGATATCTGCAAACCATACAATTTTGAACCTTATAAACATATTATTTTCCATACATGATAAATAAATGTCGGTTTCCTCACGATGTTTTCCTTCACCGTTTTAAGTTAGCGGTATTACGCATATGACACTACTGTCTTTTCGAAGTCATCATCAGCACATGATCAAATGCATAGTCGACTATTCTACAAATGACATATAGGCAAACATTCATTTTTATATATTAAGAAGAGGATTACCCGAGCGAAGCCGGAACGCGTCGCTAATTATTGACGGTTATTCATTTTATAATATTACTAGCTGACCCGGCGAACTTCGTACCACCATACTTTTTTTTCATCATAATTTTCTAAATAAATACAAATATTGTCCCGACAAAAACGAATACATAAAACAAAGGATCACCCAATTTGCGCAGTCATTCAAAAATTATGAGTGTACATACATTCGAAGATCCGTTTTTATATGTCTGATAGCTGACCCAGCGAACTTCGTACCACCATATTTTTTTTGACAAAATTTTCTGACATATAAACATTGTCCCGACAACAACGAATACATAAAACGAATCATTCAATTTAGTGCAGTCATTCAACAGTTATGAGCGTACATACATTTCGAAGATCAATTTGTATAATAAAGAAAGAATAAGAAGACTACCCGAGCGAAGTTGGAACGCATTCTTAATTATAAACGGTTATTAATTTAATAATAGAATTATTAGAGTACTTACGGTTGTGAGCGCGTGCGGCGGCGCACGCGCTGCCAGCGCGTCGTGCGCGTGCGCAGCTAGCAGGAGCGCGGGCCGGCGCGGGCGCGCGCGCGCCGCCGCGGCCACCGCCGACACGCCGAACACCGCGCCGCTGCCTGAACATAACACAACCCTATATTTCAATGTCTCCCTGCACACAACACATTTCTATATTTCAATGTCTCCCTGCACACAATACAACTCTATATTTCAATGTCTCCTTGAACTCAACACAACTCTATATTTCAATGTCTCCTTGAACACAACACAACTCTATATGTCAATGTCTCCTTGAACTCAACACAACTCTATATTTCAATGTCTCCTTGAACACAACACAACTCTATATGTCAATGTCTCCTTGAACTCAACACAACTCTATATTTCAATGTCTCCTTGAACTCAACACAACTCTATATTTCAATGTCTCCTTGAACACAACTCTATATTTCAATGTCTCCTTGAACACAACACAACTCTATATGTCAATGTCTCCCTGCGCATAACACAACTCTATATTTCAAAGTCTCCCTGCACACAACACAACTCTATATTTCAATGTCTCCCTGCACACAGCACAACTCTATATTGTGGCGCAACTATATTGTGACGCTAGCTCATTACTGTTTCTCTGTAATATTTCAATTTGTTTGCGTCATAATTCAATGTCTACCTGATCACATCAACTTTTAATTACAATGTCGTACAAACAGTATGCGCTTGAGACACCGGCGTGTAATACAGTACAAACTGACAAATACCAACAAACTTAACTTTGCAGTCGGAGCAAATGGGACTTTCTTCCTGGCAGGTGATCTAAATTGAGGGATTGCATTTTTTCCCGCTACTCACCAGCTTGTTCCGCAACGCCGTGTTGGCGTACAGTAGGAGAGTTATATGACAAGTTTTCAGCTTGCCTCAAATACCTACCCAAAATTCGGTGCCAAGTCTCAGAATATTACATACGTCATCCTACATTCATGCATCTTTACGTACTTAACTGAAACGTACACGGGTTAGCATTTGTACGAGACAGTACAAAACGGCGTCTACACTGCTACTCGCGACGATCTCGTTGCACGCCCGCAACGTATTCGTTGCGCATCCGCTTTGAAGACGTTAGCAATGATTTAGTGTGATAACGCCAGCAGGCATTTGTCAAAATCTTACATTAAACATCTTAGTTTGTCATAATGTGGTTTCCGTGACCATTAAATTCAGTGGTGATGACACGTGAATATGGATTTGAAAAGAAATTCAGAGGTACACCGGAATTCGATCCCACGATTCGTGAAATCGGACGTTCTAGCCACTAGGCATCATGGTATTCTGTAGTTCATAGTATTTACTGACCTAGTATACTATCGACAAAGGCCACGATAGCACGGTACAAGCTGTCTGGTCGGATCGCAGCCACACTCACGACCACCTCGAAAGCGGTCAACTTATATTTGTTCAGCGAGTTGATATCTCCGGACGACATAAACTGTTTCCATTCCTCAGTGTTCTGCAGTGACAACCGGCTGTATAGGTCTTCGCTCGCCGTCTGTAATCAAACATTTTAAGTATTAATTTATTTAAGATACGGTTCACAATAATTTTAGTACGAACATTGCGATATTTGGCGTATAATTTCCGCCTTTATTGGCGTAGGATGCAAATTAGTTTATTTACTTAAATATGCATTATTTAGAAAGTCAATGCAAGTATACAATCAAACAAATTAAATTACATCTGACATTGTTTAAACTAAATTTTGTAGTGGTAGGACTCTTAGCAGAGTCCGCCTGGGGAAGTACCACACCTTTGCCAGTTATTCTACCGCCAAGCTGTAATGTGCAAACATTACTATGTTCCGGTTTGAAGGGCAATGTTTCCAGAGAAATTACAGGGCTTAGAGATATAACATCTTAGATCTCTGGGTGACGAGCGCAGTGCAGTGCTAGATAATGATTTGGACTCTTCATGTTCCAATAGCTGCGTGCTGCGTGTCACTGTGCTGTTATGTGGCAGGCATGTTGCTTACCATCAGGCACATGTCCTGCTCGTCTCGTCACTCTTTATTAAAAAAAAAAACTATCAGAGTTGTTCACTACACCTGTTACGCAATTATGGAAGATTGGTTGTGCCGAGATTTAAGTTAGAATTCAACTAGGTAATAAGCCAGTAAAATATAATTTAAAATTACACTAAATTTCCGATACAATTTTGTTTTTTAAGGTTTGGCAACACTTACTGAGCTGTAATTTTATATCACAAAATGCTGACAGATCCAGGTGGAGCTTCAAGCGACATCTTGAAATAACGTTTGTGGCCGATATATCGGAAACTATGAACTCTAGGCCAAAAGTTTAAAATATTTCAATGTGTAATGCTGTTTGTTTTCCATTTAGAATAAAATAAAAGTCATGGATACCATTATTGTAGCGAATATAATTTTACATCTCTAGTTTCCAGAAAACATTTTTGTAAAATTTACGTTTACGATTTATGGTCCATCTAATGAACCGGTTTTTCTATGTATCTTTATCTCATATTTCAAAAGTTATAGGAAAATGGGTTCATTAAATGGGCCAAAGACAACAAAGATGCGAAATTGTATTATCTACAATAATGGTCTCTATGACTTTGGCCCTAAAGTACATAGTTTCCGATATATCGGCCACAATCGTCTTTTCAAGATAGCGCTTGAAGCTCCACCTGGATCTGTCAGCATTTTGCGATGTTAAGCTCAGTAAGTAATTCTAAATCTTTTTTTATAAAACAAATTTAATCGGAAATTTAGTGTAAAGTTGACCAAAACACGTCTATTTTTACTGGCCTTTAACAATAGCAATCGTCCAGAAAGACTAAGAAAGAAGGTAGTTCCACATAACATTCTGTGATTAGAAACGTTTGTGCCGATTGCCCTAATTGGTCAGTTTAGCCGTGACCACTGACCATGGTGCATAAAACTCCACTAAAAACGAAGAGAGAGAGAGAGAGAGAGAGACAGGATAAAAGGCACAGGTGACAGCACTATACCAAGCAGTAAGTTAGAAATACGAACAGGAAAATGATGGCGATGAAATTAATGACACGCGAGTAGCAAAATCTGACATGCCTAAAATTTAAAAAAGTAGAACAACTCCTGTCCATAAGTATTAAAACTATGACTCTTTATCGAATGAACATTTTCGAACAAACATTTCCAAGCATCCTTTTCCAGTTGCATACCATTCTGTTGTTAAGAACATACAATAAGAGCACTTGAGGAATCCTTTTGTAGAATACCAACACTTTTACATAGACATTTCACTTGTATAGTTGTTCACTTGACTGGCCTCGGAACATATTCTAAAAAAGATAACTTGATGATGGCTGTGATATCGTCTGTTGGCTGGCCGTTACCCTATAGAACGTGATATCTGTTTCAATTGTCAACTTTTATTTGAAACTTATATACCTAGTTACATACCTTTAATTTGGCGACCCGTTTTAAAATGTCGTCGGGTATCCACGGATGTAATTTCTTCATTTCTTTTGTATCAAGAACGTCATCGGCTATGTCATCGTTTCCAATGAATATTTGCCATAACTGTAATCGCAATATTTAGACAATCACATAAATATAAATACCAAGATACATACACATACCTACCTAAACAAATTGTAGGTATTTGAGACCGCTATGCAGATTTGCAAACACATACATATATGTATATGTCAATGTATTTAATGTATTTTTTTAAAGGAAACTCAATTATCATAGTGGACTGAACTTTAATGTACCCCAACAAATAATAATTGCCTTGCCATAAGTATAGAGGTATGCGTAAATGGTACATTTAGGTTTATGCTCTCCAAAAGCGGCAAAGATATTAAAGAACGAATAGAAATTAGTTAACTATTTTTATTTATTTTAAGTTAAGGTTACCTTATCAGGCATCAGATCTTCATAGACTTGCTTCAGAAGATGCAAAACGACGATATATTTATCTTTCTTGTGCAGTGCCAGCAACACCCTCTCGATAATCCTTCGGGTCAGATACTTTACGACTTCTTCACTATTGCTCGGATCCTGATAAAATAATAAAAACTAGCTTCATTTGATGATTTGATGAATCTTTGTCGATTTTTAATATCTTATATATAAAATTCTCGTGTCACAGTGTTTGTTTCCTTACTCCTCCGAAACGGCTTTACTGATTTTTACCAAATTTTATATGCATATTCAGTAGGTCTGAGAATCGGCTACTAGCTATTTTTCATACCCCTAAGTGTTAGGGGTTGTTCACCCCAAACATTTTTTTTTTTAATTTTTGGTATTTTTTTTTTGTTTTTATTTTTTTATAATGTGGCGTTAAAAAATACATACAACCCTAAATTTTTAGCCTTTTATCACCAACCCCTGTTTTTTTATAGCCATTTTAGTAATTTAATCATTTGACAGTGAATTCCTAAACGACGGGACCGATTTGAATGTTTTTTTTTGTGTGTATTCGAAGATGGTATAAATTCACAAATAAGCCCGGCAGATGGCGTTGCAGACAGTGTCTAGGTTATGTCCGAGCGAAGCCGGAATGGGCCGCTAGTCTTATATATAAAATTCTCGTGTCACAGTGTTTGTTTCCTTACTCCTCCGAAACGGCTTTACTGATTTTTACCAAATTTTATTTGCATATTCAGTAGGTCTGAGAATCGGCTACTAGCTATTTTTCATACCCCTAAGTGTTAGGGGTTGTTCACCCCAAACATTTTTTTTTTAATTTTTGGTCAATTTTTTTTGTTTTTATTTTTTTATAACGTGACGTTAAAAAATACATACAACCCTAAATTTTTACCCTTTTATCACCAACCCCTGTTTTTTTATACATTTTAGTAATTTAATCATTTGACAGTGAACTCCTAAACGACGGGACCGATTTGAATGTTTTTTTTTGTGTGTGTATTCAAAGATGGTTTAAATTCACAAATAAGCCCGGCAGATGGCGCTGCAGACAGTGTCTAGGTTATGTCCGAGCGAAGCCGGAACGGGCCGCTAGTATATGTATATATAAACTCTTTTTATACAAAACAGACTTCAAATATATGAGTGAGTAACGCTTATATAGTAATTATATTAACTTTCGCTGTTGAGGGCCTATTTGTGGTTTTGAATTCTGTTAAATTTTTTGTTTAAAAAGAGTTTATTTTACCCTTTACCCTTAAAGCGTCGACGTATGCATGTAGCGCGGCGTGTTTGCACACTGCTAGCATCAGCGCCTCCTCTATTTTTGACTTCAGAGCGTGACGCTTCACTTACAGCCCACGAAAAATCTGTCTTTGGTGCGCCAAAAAAAAAAATTTCACTCTAAAAAGGAGTAAAGAGACATAGATACCGTTCTGTTGAGAGCGTCGGCGTATCTTTCACTTCAGAGCGTGACGCTTCACTTATGTATATGTCGTTGGTGCGCCAAAATAAGTTCTCACTTTAAAAACGACTACAGATATTACAGCGACATAGATACCGTTCTGTTGAGAGCGTCGACGTAAGCGTGTAGCGCGGCGTCGATGGGCAGCGACACGAGCGGGTAGCGCGCGGCTAGCCGGCGCACCGCCAACGCCAGCGCCGCACCGCGCCGCGCGCTCGGTGCGAGCGAAGCGCGCGCGCCCGCCGCCGCCTCCTCTATCTACCAAGTAAGTTATCGAAAAAAAAACATACAATAAACCGGGACCTTCACATTTTCTCACAAATTTATTAAATAAATAATCAGTTTAGGTTCAGAAGTTACAGCTGCTCCAGCAAGTTACGGCCGCCTCTTCTATCTACAAAATACGAGGTTTATCAACAACACACAGAATAAACCGGGACCTTTATCTCGTCTCGCAAATCAATTAAATAATCAGTTAAGGTTCAGAAGTTACGGTTGCTCTAGCAAGTTACGGCCGCGTCCTATATTTACGAAACACGGGGGTTTATCAACAAAACATACAATAGACCAGCAACTTAGGTGAAGTTCACCTCTCGCAAATTAATTAATCAGTTTCGGTTCAGAAGTAACGGCTGGACACCTGCTGCCGTCTTCTCTATCTACGAAATACGGGGGTTTTACAATAAAACATACAAAATAAACCGGGACTTTCACCTTCTCTCGCAAATTAATTAAACAGTTTCGGTTCAGAATTTACGGCTGCTCTTTGCAAGTTACGGCCGCCTCCTCTATCTACGAAATATGGGAGTTTTCAACAAACAAAATTTTCAACAAAAAATGCGGGTGTCTCGAACACCCGCATTTTTTGTTTTAAGTACCGCACCTATCCGCTAGATGGCGTGGATCGGTCTTAAAACCCGATAACGATGTTAACACCATTCATTAGACCATTTCAACTTAGTTTGCTAGTGGTTGAGCTATTTATTGTATTAATGAATATCGATTCCTTAAGGGATGGGTGCTTAAGACGTCTGCCGTGCGCAGAAGTGAAAACTAAAATAACAAATAGGTATTAAGACTATTGAATAATTTTAATAATTAAAAATAAAAACGATTACATTTACATTAAATTTAGCAAACACACGACACGCGACACTACAGTGACAGATACAGCTGAAGGACTAGTATCCATGCCCAAGAATAAATTTAAAAAAAGACAGTAACAACCGATAGACAGCAGCAGCTGATTATCTTTCTCGCTCTGGTATACACGGCGGTCCCGAGTTCACCCGAAGATTTCTTTCATTTCCCAGCGTAACGCTGACCTTCATTCACAGCCAACGAAAAATCTGTGTTTGGTGCGCCAAAAAAAGTTTTCAACAAAAACATACAAAAACATGCAAATTCATTAAACACTTTCAATTCAGAATTCGGAGAGCCAATGGGGATCGAAAGCAAAGAATTTTGATGCTGCGTTGGGTCGACTCCTGAGAGAAAGGGGATGTGATCTACAGTCCGGTCAACAATCATCTCCCTGGCAATAAAGCATGTGGATGCCGCAAGTTTATTGGACACTCTTAAGGTCTGCGCCGTATACGACTCCATTCCCACCCGACAAATAAAATACACTCAAATATGGACTTTATGTCATGCTAGTTAAGATATAGATTACATTGGCAACATAAATTAGCAGACGGCTGTCAGCGAGCGGTCTGCTAATCTGTGTCGCCAATGTAATCTATACATTAACAGGAATGGTATAAAACCCATATTTGAGTGTGTTTTATTAGTCGGGTGGTAGTGGAGTCGTATCAGTGGATCAGTGGACCTTTAGGCGTGGGTCTGACGATCTTTTGTTTACATTTTCAAAGTATATTACCCCATAAACCATAATGGGGTAGGTTAAAAATAAGTGCATTTTACATCGATCGCATTGGCCAGCGCCTTCTCCACAGTGTCGGCGGCGGCGCGGGTCTTGTTCAACGAAGCCAGGAACGCAGCGTCGTGTAGGATGTTTCCGTTGCGAGACAGTTCGCTCAGCAAATTCTCCTGCAGACATCATTGTTTCACAACAAAAGTGTACATTGTAAACATACCACAGGCCTTAATGACGATCTAAATTACCTAATATTGTTAATATTGGGACTTTTAGGAATTAATAGGGAATTTTAGGGAATTAATGTTGTTAATATTGGGACTTTTAGGAATTAATAGGGAATTTTAGGGAATTAATGTTGTTAATATTGGGACTTTTAGGGGTTTCTTATTAGGAATCTTCTCGTGACTACGGTTGTTGTAACGCTGCCGAAACGTCAAGGTAATTAAATAATAATTTAGATCGTGATTAACTCCAGTGTTATGTTTACAGTATGAGTTCCAATTGCGAATGTTTAGAAACAAAAAAAGTTTTATTAGTATGTAGCTTTGAAATCGATTCAGAGACATGCTCAAAGCTTATATACAACGACATCCTTGTTCGGAAAAGACTTTACCGTTGCAGCAAAATTGCTAGACTACAAGGGTTTACAGGATACATTTCGGAGAGTGTGCAACTGATCTGCACGATCTAATATCACTTTCCCCTTCTTATACAGAAACTTGTAAGAAATACGAGATGATACGGGTTTCTGCTGTCTTTTACTCGCTAAACGGGATTTCTGAGAGAGCAGTTGCTAAAATTTTCTAGCATTCAGATGCTTTAGGTACCGCATTCAGTAAGCCGATTTAGATCACATTTCTTGCAACGTATTTTTCTAGATAATAAGTCAGCCAACGTCATTTAAAATCAAAAAATGTATATTGGCTCTACATACCGGCTACAAGCCGGCAAGTGCTAGATTGTCCCCGCCGGATTATCCGGGCCGTAGGGTACACTCTTCTAAGATGCCAGGCAAGGCGACTATGTGACCCCCCTTGTAGCCATGTGAGCCCCCCCTGTGATACGCCCTTGATGCCGCCAGGTCGTTCATTGAAATTACTACCGGATACCGGCGGCTTCTCAAGTCGATGTAGTACCGTCCGATGTGCCCTTGTGCTAATCGTTCTGCGAGAAGTAGTACTTCAAGTAAGATGTCTTTAGTAGAGCTGTACTTCTGAGCAAAGTTTAGTAAGCAGTAGAGAGCTAGACTAACTACTAGATAACTGACAACGGTCCCTTTGAATAAAAGGTACCGTGTAATGTTTTTATGTTACCTGTAGCTCATGTTGTTGCTTTTGTAATTTGGCCTTCTCAGATTTGATCACTTTAGCCTTTTCGCTAATGTCTGGATTCTGTTGCTGGAGCGCAAAGTTCACGAGTTGATCTGCGAAATAGGAATCATCAATTTCACAATCAATTTGGACCATGGTTTTTAAACACTATACGTATATTACTTCATACAGTGACGTATTGACGTAGTTACTTCGTGACGAGTGACGAAACCTCCGTAATAAATATGGTACGAGTTTCGACCAATAAGGGGTTTTTGAGATACAAATTGGTATGCCATGTTAATTTTGAAGTGAAAACTTCTTTAGGCGCGCCTAGACAGGTTTTTCGTGGGCTGTGAATTCAATTCTATCGTCACGCTCGGGTATGATAAATAATCTTCTGGTAAACTCGGGACCATTGCCATTGGTTATCTAGAAATGCGTCAGCCAATGGTAAATGCTAAAAGGGCGTGGCCTGCCCACCATGGCATAGCCATCTAGAAATGCGTCAGCCAATGAGAAATGCTGACGCATTTCTAGATGGTCATGCCATGATGACCAGGCCACACCCTCCGGTTATACCCATGTAGTTTCCAAGGTAAGCTATCAAATTCTGAGATTTAAGTTTTCACTTCTATCGGCAGTTTCTATGACTGCCATTTTTTTTTATTCGCCTATGCTGGCGCCATTATTTCATTTTGCCAGATAAAATTTACAAAACGAAACAATAGCGCTATATTAGGCGAAACTTCGACATATTTCTACACATATATCTTCGACACCAGTGTTTGCATCATAAATACACCTCATTTGAAATCTGTTGGAAATGCAGCATTTTCGTTTCGTTGTTTTACTCATAGTTGGTAGTCACATTTGAGTAAAGCAAGCAGGTTAATGTAACTGTATCAATATATTAGTTTCCCTAGGACTCTTTGCAGCGTCCGCCTGGGGAAGTATCACATTTTTCCCCGTTATTCTACCGCCAAGCAATAATGTGAAAATCATTGTGTTCCGGCAATGTTTCCAGTAAAAATACCGAGAAAAAACATGTCATAATTATCTCTGGGCGATGAGCCCAGTGCACTGCTGGGTAACGATTTGAAGTCTTCAGGTTCCAATAGGTGCGTGTGACTGTGCTGTTATGAGCTGGCGTGTTAGCGATTTGCACTGGCTTCGGCTACACATATAGCCCATAGCACTCAGGGATCACGTACATATCCAACCGTGAAAGATTTTTTATACTAGTCAAGTAGTTCCTTTGAGATTATCGCGTTCGAACAAATAATTTCTTCAGTTTTATAAAATTACTAGCTGATACCCGCGACTTCGACCGCGTGGAATTTTCAAACAAATGTTCATCCCTCGTTTCACACTCATAGGGGTTGAACTTCGCTAAATCCCCTTGCTAAAAGGCACCTCCATGCAAAGTTTGAGCCTTCTCACACTTATAGTTTCTAAGATTTTGTGATGAGTGACCTTACGCTCTTATATACACCTATAGAAGTATAGAGTACAGATATGAAGGTACGAGTCATACCTGTGAGGGGGTGTAGCCTCGCAGTGAAGTGCACAGGCGACAGTCGCCGCAGCAGGTGCGGCGGCAGGCGCGCCGGCAGAGCCTCGTCTCGAGCGACCAGCACCAGGCGCGCCGGCGGCAGCGACCGCGCCAAGTCGCTCCACGACGGGTGCACACCTGACACGTCCGTCACCACCAGAGTGCGGCCCAGTCTGACCACGACAGATACCGTTTTACAGAACAATCTATTTTCTTCAAAAATAAACAAAAACCGTCATCAATTTAAAGTTAAATTCAGACACTCGACCAAATTTCATAAGAATCTATCACTATATCGTCTAAATATGTGAAAGCAAAGTTTAGTTTTTTTTTCATATTTCCAAAACCACTACAACAGTTTCAATCAAATTTATATGGGACCACCTCTGAACTATAATCTACAAAACAAAAAAATCGGTTCACAAATGGCGGCGCTAACATAGGTACATATAAAAAAACACCCGAATTGATAACTTCCTCTTTTTTGGAAGTCGGTTAAACAACTAACGTTATAGTCTTACAATAAGACGGATTAACAGAGCGCTGTCTTTGTCGCCCAAATCCATACAAAAGACAGAGATAAAATCCTTCAGGGGGCGTCATCCACGATTTCGAAGGTGAGCCCATGCTTTGTAAGGTAACCTGAACTTAGTAAGGTAATCCCACGCTTTGTAAGGTAACCCAAGCTTAGTAAGGTACCCCACGATTTGTAAGGTAGCCCACGCTTTGTAAGATCACCCACGCTTTTTAAGCTAACCGAGGCAAATCCCAAATTTCCATTGGAGACAACATGTACTGGTAGGGCTCTTTGCAGAGTCCGAATGGCGAAATACCACGCCTTTGCCAGTTATTCTGCGGCTAAGCAATGGTGTGCAAGATGCAAAAAATGCATGAAAAAATATTGTCTAAGAAACATTTTACATTTTCAAAATGAATTAAAATAATTTGGTTTTATGAATTATGACAAAAATATGTAAAAAAAATATTTACACACGATTAAAATTGCATTTTCCGTCAAGTTCCGCACAAAAAGTAATCTGCAGCGTAGAAGTAGCGAAATTGCGGAACAAGCTGCAGGCTAATGCAAAATTAACGCGAATGTTTAAAAGCTATCAACGAACGGTATGATTCTATCGAAATATTCTGGACTCGAATACTCTCCGTCCTTGTCATTTATTTCCCGAGTGACAGAGACGGAACGTGTGATCCCCTCACCTGACTGCGTATTGCACCGTGGTGAGCAGTTTCTCGCTGTGTTGCGATACGAAATCGCACGGAGTGTCTGCCAGTGCGTTCTTCAGCCAAGCCAGACCCTCGCCGTCCGGGTCGATGAGGAGAGGAGTCAGACCGCACTTTGGACCTTCCAGTGTCTAGATATGAAAATAGTTTAAAATATTATCGATAAGGAAAACTATAATAAAAGTGGCCAAGTGGGAGTCGGATTCGCCCATGAAGGGTTCCGTAGCAGCAAGTAACAAGAGTAAATAAGTTTTTTTTTTTAACATTTATAGGTTTACACTTGACCACCATCTCGCCTGATGTTAAGCGACGATGCGGTCTAAGATGGAGCGTGCTTACCTAAAAGAAACCGATTCACTCTCAATTTGAAGACACCAAGATTATAACCATCGGGAAAAACCCACTCAGGCAACTCATTCCACAGTCTAGACGTTCTTATCACAAAAGTAGAGTCAAACCTCTTTGTTCGTTTCTTTGGAACATCAACCATGAAACGATGCCGCTTCTTCGAGTTACGAGAAGTCCGATAGAAAAAAGGGCTAGGTGGTATTACACTTTATTATATTATTATAGATGGTATGGTGGTGGTAAGACAGCCCTACATGTTTTTAATTTTTTTTTGAAGAAATCTTAATGCGGTTCACCGAATACATCTGATCAGACAGACAGACATGACGAATCTATAAGGGTTCCGTTTTTTCGTTTTACGGAACCCTAAAAATTACTAAAAAATTTAATTCATCCGTCAGTTAAATTATAAAAAAATATTGTACACGTATTTTTAGGGTTCCGTAAAACGTAAAAACGGAACCCTTATAGATTCGTCATGTCTGTCTGTCTGTCTGTCCGTCCGTATGTCACAGCCACTTTTTGCCGAAACTATGAGAACTACACTGTTGAAACTTGGTAAGTAGATGTATTCTGTGAACCGCATTAAGATTTTTACAAAAGTTTTTTAAAAAAACAAAAATTAGGGGTGCCCCCCATACTGCGAACTGAAGCTTAAAAATTTTTTTTTCATCAAACCTACACGTGTGTGGTGTCTATCGATAGGTCTTAAAAAATTATGTTGAGGTTTCTAAAATAATGTTTGTCTACACTGAGTAACTTGCGCGAGAGACGCTTCCAAAGTGGTAAAATGTGTGTCCCCCCCCTCTAACTTCTAAAGTAAGAGAACGAAAAAACTAAAAAAAATACATGATGTACATTACCATGAAAACTACCAGCGAAAATTAGTTTGAACTCGATCTGATGAGTAGTTTTTTTTTAGTACGTCATAAATACACTATTATTAAAACTTCGATCAAAGTTACAACGAACTACAAGAACTATGTGTACTATGTATAAATATTATGTTACTTGCTGGAACGGAACCCTTCATGGGCGAGTCCAACTCGCACTTGGCTACTTTATTCTTATTTGTCTTTTGTTTCACAATAAAAACGACGAAGATACAGTGGATAGAAGTTTCGAGTGACGTCACTTCATTATAATGACTTTTCGAAGACGTGACGTCAAACTTCTGAACACTCCGGAAGTTTGCTGGTATATAATCTATATATTTGTACATTTTTAATAATTTGATAAACAAAAAATATATTTTAACGTAATAATCTAAAATCTAACTGACACACTAATGCAAACAATGATTAACAAATTTCGCAAATTCCTAAAGGGCTCGCAGTAAGTTATTAAGATAGCAAATTTGTGTACGCTAAGATAAACATACTTCGTTCATACTAATGTGGACGGTTCTGTAATACAGGAGTAGATATGTAGATAACATATATTTTTTTATATAATAGAGTGACGAGAGAAGCAGGACATGTGCCTGACGGTAAACAAAATGCCTGCCACATAACAGCACAGTAAAATGCAGCTATTAGAACACGAAGAGTCCAAATAATTACCTAGAACTGCACTCCGCTCTTTACCCAGAGATAAGATGTTCTCTATGCCCTGTAATTTCACTTCCGGCCCAACTAACCTACTCCATCTTCTCATTGGATCTACTCCGAGCAAAAAGGGATGTTGATAACAAATATACCTGATCAATGAGTACAGCATTTTTGACAGCAGACAGATCTGTGGAGAGCCCCTCAGCTTCCCACTTCAACTGTTTCTCGGTCGTGGACAGGAAGTTGATCACCGAGAACGTAGCATCTTCGAATCCTATCAACGCGCCCCATTTCTTGACATACTCTCTGAAAATAAACGATGTTGTTGGCTGTTCATTCTAAGATACATTTCCTAAAATCGCGACGCAAAAACCACGTATGTGTGTGGCGTGTCTTTTGCAGCTTACGAACTGATGAACTCATTTTGATTGTAAATAAAAGCGTGTTAAAAAAACATCTAATACATAACGAAATAGTGGATTGCATATTTGTACACAACTCCCTCAATATGGGTATCAACTGAGAGGGCTTGACTAGTAGACTATATAACTATAATAACACACTATGATGAATTCTAAGATGGCCAACACCTCAAAATAAAGAAAAAGGATTTAATTAGTCATTTAACATTAAATTATTTATCAATGAAATCTGCAATATGGTCATAGTGAAAGTTACTTTTTTTACTTTTATGGGTTTACACTTGACCGTCATCTTTAAGCGACGATGCGGTCAACGATGGAGCGTGTTTACCTAGCAGAAACCGATTCACTCTCGATTTGAAGACACAAAGATTATAACTATCGGGAAAAAGCCACTCAGGCAACGTATTCCACAGCCTTGACGTTCTTATCACAAAAGCAGAGTTGCACTGTGTCTGGGTGTTTCTATGTATAATAAGTATATATTTAAAACTATATAAGTTATATCAGCTATCTGGCCGCCATCATACAAGCTTTGCTTAGTTTGGGGTCAGATGGTGTTGTGTGAATTGTCCACCAATATAAAAAAAAAAAAAACTCTTCGTTTATGTCTTTGGAACATCAACCATGAAACGACGCCGCTTTTCGAGCTGCGAGCATGAGTTTGGAAAATTGCCCATGGAACATTTATCAGCCTGTAGTTAACGTATCTAAAGAGATATTAAAATCAAATAATCTCGGGTAGTTATAGGCATGTTTAATAGATTACCTGGATTCTGGTTCCGTGGAGTCAGGCAAGTAAACAATGTAAGCAGCCGCAAGGAGAGATCTTTGATTCAGGTCGGATATTTCTTTCTGTATGGTCTCGAGCTGAAATAGAAAATATAAAAACTTTTGACTGCTAGCTAATATCTCACGACATGAAGAGCGCGGTTTCATTACTTGTGTGGTGAAGGAACTATTCGCCACAGCCGTTGTCTTCCGTGGCGAGTGTAACGCAATTCTCAAGTACAATGTAGGCATATTACACAGAGCGTGCCCTTATTGCCAGTGGTCACGAAATAATACGCTCCAAGTGGCAGGTGCGCCGTCGTCTACCATAGCTAGTATAATGTAGTTGTCAGGTGCAATATGTACATGCATCTTTAGAGCGTAACGTCGTTGATTGTATGATGAGAGGAACTATTCGGAGTTCGTCTACCGTGGCTAGTAATACTCAGGTGTAATATAGGCGTAACTGATGTTCGAACTTGATACCCGTGTGCTGCCCCAGTTTTTATTCACCGCTTCAAAGGGGTCGTCTACCGTGGCTAGTGAAATGTAGTACTCAGGTGTAGGCGTAACTGATATTCGACCTTGATACCTGCGTGCCGCCCCAGTTTTTATTCACCGTGGCCACGCGGTCGTCTGCCGTAGCTAGAATAATCAGGTGTAATGTAGGTGTAACTGATGTTCGATCTTGATACCCGTGTGCTGGTAATAAAAACCGGGGTTTATTCACTGCGGCCACGCGGTCGTCTACCGTGTCTAGTGTTCACTCACGTCAGCCTCCCAGGCTCCGTACTCCCGAGCCAGCTGGCCGAGGAGTGTGCTCGCGGCTCGGATGGTGTAGCTCGCCGCACCCAACTTCATTTCGAGCGCCGCCGCGTCACGCGTGTGCTGCCCCAGTTGTTCCTTCAACGCTGCCACGCGGTCGTCTACTGTCGCTAGCCCCGTAGACAGAGCGGTCAATTGAGCTTCGGCCTCGTGCAAGTTCCTGCGGTCGAAATTTAGGACAAAATCAGTCATAAAAGTATGAAATGTCAATTTTAAAAATGGAAAATGCCATTTGTAACCTCTTGCTTTTGATTTTTTATTAGTTGTCCTGTAAATTGTATATTTAAGAGCAAAGAACTTTGATTTTGTTATTACAAAGTTTTGTCTAAATGATGAGTGATTTCAAGCTAGAACATGGTACCTGTGCAGCGCGGCCTGGTGTTCTCTGAGCGGGCGCACGCGGCGCAGCGCAGTCGCGTACTCGATGTTGGCGCGCACCCAGGCGGCGAGCGGCGCGCACGCGGCGCTGGCGCGCGTCGCCGCCGCCGCGGTGAACGTGAGTGGTACCTGTGCAGCGCGGCCTGGTGTTCTCTAAGCGGGCGCACGCGGCGCAGCGCGGTCGCGTACTCGATGTTGGCGCGCACCCAGGCGGCGAGCGGCGCGCACGCGGCGCTGGCGCGCGTCGCCGCCGCCGCGGTGAACGTGAGTGGTACCTGTGCAGCGCGGCCTGGTGTTCTCTAAGCGGGCGCACGCGGCGCAGCGCGGTCGCGTACTCGATGTTGGCGCGCACCCAGGCGGCGAGCGGCGCGCACGCGGCGCTGGCGCGCGTCGCCGCCGCCGCGGTGAACGTGAGTGGTACCTGTGCAGCGCGGCCTGGTGTTCTCTAAGCGGGCGCACGCGGCGCAGCGCGGTCGCGTACTCGATGTTGGCGCGCACCCAGGCGGCGAGCGGCGCGCACGCGGCGCTGGCGCGCGTCGCCGCCGCCGCGGTGAACGTGAGTGGTACCTGTGCAGCGCGGCCTGGTGTTCTCTAAGCGGGCGCACGCGGCGCAGCGCGGTCGCGTACTCGATGTTGGCGCGCACCCAGGCGGCGAGCGGCGCGCACGCGGCGCTGGCGCGCGTCGCCGCCGCCGCGGTGAACGTGAGTGGTACCTGTGCAGCGCGGCCTGGTGTTCTCTAAGCGGGCGCACGCGGCGCAGCGCGGTCGCGTACTCGATGTTGGCGCGCACCCAGGCGGCGAGCGGCGCGCACGCGGCGCTGGCGCGCGTCGCCGCCGCCGCGGTGAACGTGAGTGGTACCTGTGCAGCGCGGCCTGGTGTTCTCTGAGCGGGCGCACGCGGCGCAGCGCGGTCGCGTACTCGATGTTGGCGCGCACCCAGGCGGCGAGCGGCGCGCACGCGGCGCTGGCGCGCGTCGCCGCCGCCGCGGTGAACGTGAGTGGTACCTGTGCAGCGCGGCCTGGTGTTCTCTAAGCGGGCGCACGCGGCGCAGCGCGGTCGCGTACTCGATGTTGGCGCGCACCCAGGCGGCGAGCGGCGCGCACGCGGCGCTGGCGCGCGTCGCCGCCGCCGCGGTGAACGTGAGTGGTACCTGTGCAGCGCGGCCTGGTGTTCTCTAAGCGGGCGCACGCGGCGCAGCGCGGTCGCGTACTCGATGTTGGCGCGCACCCAGGCGGCGAGCGGCGCGCACGCGGCGCTGGCGCGCGTCGCCGCCGCCGCGGTGAACGTGAGTGGTACCTGTGCAGCGCGGCCTGGTGTTCTCTGAGCGGGCGCACGCGGCGCAGCGCGGTCGCGTACTCGATGTTGGCGCGCACCCAGGCGGCGAGCGGCGCGCACGCGGCGCTGGCGCGCGTCGCCGCCGCCGCGGTGAACGTGAGTGGTACCTGTGCAGCGCGGCCTGGTGTTCTCTAAGCGGGCGCACGCGGCGCAGCGCGGTCGCGTACTCGATGTTGGCGCGCACCCAGGCGGCGAGCGGCGCGCACGCGGCGCTGGCGCGCGTCGCCGCCGCCGCGGTGAACGTGAGTGGTACCTGTGCAGCGCGGCCTGGTGTTCTCTAAGCGGGCGCACGCGGCGCAGCGCGGTCGCGTACTCGATGTTGGCGCGCACCCAGGCGGCGAGCGGCGCGCACGCGGCGCTGGCGCGCGTCGCCGCCGCCGCGGTGAACGACGCGCCGCGGCTCGCCACCAGCTTCTGCACGCTCGCGAGCGCCGCCGGGGTGATCTGGCTCGCGTCGAGACATCTGCGCGTACGAACGTTACACGTGGAATAAATCGATTTGAGTTCATCTAGCAGGCCACTGCTGGCAAGTTGCGTTGATTGTATTGTACCCTAGTTGCAAGAGGTGGAGTTTCCGTCGGAGTAACCCCATTCGGTCCAAAATCGGTTTATTGGCTCTGTTTCAAGCATTTTAGAGTTGGTTTACGTGAATAAGATTGGTTTACTTACTACAGGACAAAACTAGAAAATACGCGTTGTATTAGAGCAGTGCTACCTGATGTCCTCCTTGACGCCGCGCTTAGAAAGGAAGTTCTTCATGGAGTGCCACGAGGTGTCGGCGATGCCCATCAACCGCAGAACGCCCTCCAACACGTCCCGGACCACGTCTGGAGGCGCGCGGAGTGAACGCACCTACATCACACACATTATAAAGTAGATTGTTCAGCTTTCTTGAACTTTGATCATTACAAAGATAATAATATTTATTTTATTTTATTCTAAATGGAAAACAAACCGCATTACACAACCAAACATTCAGATTGAGATTTAAGTAGATTGTTAAGATTCAAGTAGATTGGTAAGATTTAAGAAGATTATTAAGATTTAGGCAGATTGTTAAGATTTTGGTAGATTGTTAAGATTTATGTAGATTGTTAAGATTTCAGTGGATTGTAAGATTTAAGTAGATTGGAAAGATTTACGTAGACTGTTAGGCTTTGTTGAAATTTTATTAATGAAAACATTAAATTTAGGTAGACTGTTAAGCTTTAATGAACTTTAATCATTATTACAAAAAATTACATTTAAGAAGATTGTTAAATTTTATTGAACTGTGATCACCACAAACGTACCTAAGCTGATTGTCATGCTTTATACAATTTTAATCCTTACTAACATACAATTTAAGTAGATTGTTATGTTTATTGAACTTTGATTATTATTACACACTCAAATAAAAAACGCCAGTACCAGTATATCTTACCTCGCTAAGAGATTCTGATCGGATATCTCCGACTGCCGCTCTGGCTGCAGCTATCACAGGTTCCACTGCTGCTAACTCGGCTTCGATTTCTTTCTTCCTATAATTATTAGTATATAGATTAGTCAAGTGAAACCGACTAAATGATATGAAGAATAAAAGGCATCGGGAGAGTAGTTACTAGAATTAAATGAGATTTAACGTTGCAGCAGACTATATATATGGGTTCTTCGTTTTCCATCTATTGTAGCTATATATACATGGTAGGTATAGTAAGATGTTTTTTGCTAGTCCACTCAGAATTGTGATTAGAAAAAGATAAAATTTAACAGTCTATTATTACTCGAGGGGTAAACTTCCGAGTATGCTTCCTACACGGTTTCAGGTATGTTCTGAGTATGAGCGTAAGTATACCTAGTTAATAATTTAAGTGAAGTATGGCCTTACGCTTCCTACAGTAGCCTAAACTTCCGCGGACTATCTGAAGCCATCTACCATAGGTTCCACATAAAAAGCCAACTGCTATGGGTTCGTCATAAAAACCCAACTCGCCACACCGTATAACTTGATCTACATTTTCACAAAAACTGACAATTTTTCGCGACATTACCCGGTACAGAACCAACCGTTTTAGCGACAGTAAGTAGCACAAACTTTCGGTGTTTTGGAAACGAATGGCTAGAGAAGAACGTACTGCACTTGAAGTTTTTCATTCTCCATCTCGATGCTCTTCTTCAAGGCGTGCATTTCTTCCTTCTTATCGGTGGTCGCGCGGACGGTGGCCGAAATCTGATCGAGAGCGCTGTTGGCGCTGGCTTGCTTCTCTGAAAGCAGTACTTCTTGCTCCGCTGCCTCTTTCTGGAGGATTGCCACTTCGCTACGAGCGCGACGTAGAGCCTCCACTCCGGACTATGGAAAAAAATTACGGTATAAAAAGGTAAAAGTGTATTTTTACATGATACGGATACGATAACTCTGCAAAAAGTTCTCGCACTACAAAGAAATCTTGCGAGGAGCAGCAACGGAGGCCAGACACCTCCATGAAAGTTTACAGAAATGCCTAATCTTATTAATATTATTAATGTCAATGTTTGGATGTATGTTGCTCAATCGTGTCGTAAGGTATGGTCTGGATGAACACATAGGCTACTTTTTATCCCAGGAAAATAACAGGGGCGGAACTAAGCGGGTAAAACCGCGGGGCACTGCTAGTCTTTGTTAAAGCTATTAAACATAATAATGTCTCTAATTCTAACCTTAACAATAAGGTACATACCGAAAGCATTGTCTGCCTTTGAATGAGTGCAGTTTTTTTCTTTACGACGATATTGTAGTACGCTTTTATAAAGTGCACATAGCGACATGGTGCTTTGAGGCCTTCTGTGTCCAAACTGTTGTATATCTTGACGAAACCTTCGGTTGGGATCATGTTCAATTGTTCCTTTGACATGTCGTTCATATTTTCTTTGGATAACCTGCACATTTCGAGAATTTTAAAGTATGGACGTACATTGACAAATATAATTGATGGTGTTAACCTATACTTAAATAGTCCATTGCTATGTTTCTACTGCTGGAACTTGGGGGCACACTGGGGGAGTCTTCTCTCACAAGGACAGAGTTAAGGCTTTAATCCATCACGCCGACCAAGTCCGGATTGGAGGATGATCCCAGTTCATAAAACGTGTCTTTCTTGGAACATGCCAATTTCCTTACTTTGTTACGCCTTAAAGTGGTGAGAACGTAGTTTCCCAATTGTGAGAGACCGTTTGAATCCCGCATGCACCTCTCAGTAAATTTTATCAAGTGGTGATGTGAAGGTGTGACCAATTTGGCGAGTAATGAAACGCTCCAGCTCATCTTTAACGCCGCGTACAGACTTGTGAAATGTAACATGCAATGAAAGAATTTGCCGTTTACATTGTCGTTGTTTTTTTCGCCGAACACAAAGGGGCGCGCCGTATGCACGGAGCGTCAGTGTGGACTGTTTGTGTGTCGGTACTGCGGAACGCGCGCGAACCATAGAAGAAAACACAGCTGCTGCAGCGGCTACAGTTGAATCATCTTTGCCGCGCTCATACCGGAAACAGATATTAGTACGCACAAACGTACATGTTCGGTTCGTGCGCGCCCCGCGTCCACACTTGCGACATGCTCCTTTCATGTTACATTGCATGATACGTTTCGCAAATCTGTACGCGGCATTAGTAGTGGCTGACTTTGTTAGACTAATTATTTATCAACTTTATATTTGCAACTTAGGGCTACACTACAGTGATGTCAAACTTGTACATGGTATTTGAAAATATACTCATAGGTGGAGGCGGGTTTCAAACAACCTCATGATAGAGAAACTCCATTCTTACCACTAGGCCACTACGGCTTCAAAGATAATAATTGGTGCAAGCGAGGTAAGGTATAATATGCCCAAGTATGTCTAAAAGAAAAACATTCTGTTACAAATGAGTTGTCTTTCTTACATCAAATCTCCAGCTGTCGAGTTGGAGGAGTCAAAATCTAAATTGAATTGGCAGCATAGAAATCAATGAGAAATATCAATATCAGTACCAGTGCTTTTAAAATACAGGTAATCGTACATTAATATATACAGTAATTCGTAATAGCAGTTGATGGTATCGTGGACATTGTAGATAAACAATGGTCTTGTAAACAGTTCAAGCTGAAAATGTGATGTTGTAATGATATAACAATATCTATAAATGTAAATTGAATCGTGATACATTGACTAGTTAGTGAAATTGATCTTGACTGACATAGTGCTTTGCTTATGTATTTAATTTAAATATTACAGAAATACACAAAATAACGTGCTGTGATACAATTGAAAGCGACAAACGGTGCAGAAAACTCTGTGCAACTAACTCTTGTCGTCTGTACCTCTGTATGACCAAAGTCGGCATATCTCTAAGAGTATCGTGCGACCATTTGTTCAGCCACAGCATATGAGCGTCGTTGTATAGCATCGGGAACTTTTCTAATAGTTCCTGCAAGTTTTCCTGTTTTTCGTCCAGGCATATCACTATTCCTAAGTTCGCTTTTATATCTGAAATTGCGAATTACTTGACTGTAGTTTCCTTCATCCCATTTTACGGGTACATAGTATTTGCTATCAGACTAAGAGACTTATTACTTTCTTTAATGCGTTGTTGTTAACATTAAAAAGAAAATCATTCATGCACTGCGTGCGCAAGCACGCAGGTAGGTCATAATAGTTTTAAAATTGGGACTGGTATAGTTTCGTCTACAACAATGGGGGCGCAAATACCAGTATTCGTAGTTTCAGTATCACTGCACCAACATTTTTGGAAACAGGACATGGCTTGGGGTTCTTAAAGTGGCTAACTTAAACACTAAATGCATTTAACTTTACTCGTATTCGGTAGAATTAGAATTGTCTTATCTTAAACTAGTTCCAACCTGGACATATACCATCCCCATGAAACGCCTTCGTTATTTTAATTGATGTCAGTTGCATCTCACATGATACACCTATGTAGGTACGTTCTGGTGATTTAAGTTCTCTCTGCTCCGTTTTGGCGATATTTTTATTATTAACTTTACTAAATCGCCTTAATTTACATGTATTCAGTAAAACACTTAGCCCAGAAGACACCTATGGCCTCTACTCCAGAATCCGTTTGCCTAAAAAGTTAAAGGTTGAAAATGACCCGTTTTTCGACACAGTTTGTTGCGATGAGCTATGCCAGTAAACTAAGTTCCTTCTAAATGAATGTAGAATGTAGAATGAGTTGAGCGTACTGTCTAGGTCCTGCTGCGACAGCTGCCCGTGTCTGAACGGCTCCGGCACGCTGTGCGCATGCGCCGCTCGCAGAAGCCCCTCCAACTGCGCCATCTCTTCGGGTCGCGCCGCGCACTCTCCCACCACCACCAGTGCGCGGGAACCGGCGACCGCGCTCGATATCGCCTGCACACACCCTTACACTTCAATCGTACTATACATACTTATATAATAAACAATTTTATACAAAAAAATACTCGAAAGCGAAAAATAAATCAATATAATTATTATAAGGGCTACTCACTCATCTATTTGAAATCGGTGCCAGTCAAGACAATTGTAGGTGATTTTTTTTTATTCATATTTCAAAAACCACCCGGCCGATTACGATAAAATTTATATGGGACCAATCGGGAAATATATCCATACGAACAAAAATATAATTTTTAAAATCGGTCCGGGTGTTCTCGAGGATTCAAGTAACATACGTAAAAAAAACATGGTGGTCGAATTGATAACCGCCTCCTTTTTGGAAGTCGGTTAAAAATAGAAACGCAGCGGCGATAGAGGTAATTAATGGCGGAGGATCGAAATCAGCACAGACAGAGCTTAGTAAAGTTTTTTACACTTTATAAAATAGAGGCATTGCGTGTTTGCCTCGTAGTCGCTTAAAGACTTCTTCTGACAGCGACACCTCGTATTAGTTGAAAGTAGAAATAAGTATAAGTCATGACGTTTTTTTGTAGTACACAGTGACAGGACGAGCAGGACATGATCCTGATGGTAAGCAACACGTTTGCTTATATCAGCACAGTGTCACGCAGCTATTGGAACATGAAGAGTCCAACTCATTATATAGCACTGCACTACGCTCATTACCCAGAGATAAGATGATTTATCTCTATTCTCTGTATCTTCCCTGGAAACATTGCCCTAAAAATCGGAACATAGTAATCTGCAAACAGATTACTGCTTGGCGGTACAATAACTGGTAAAGGTGTGGTGCTTTCTCAGGCAGACCCTGCAACGCCTTCGACCGGCGCGCTTGCCGCGTCTCACCCCGCACGAATGTCCAAAAATGTAATAAGCCAGACGATGTAATCGAGGGTTTCAATTTTACTCACCAGCCCCACCAGCCAGTCAGGTCTACATCTCCGTGTTGGGGTAAAGTATGTGGCAAGTTTTCAGGTTGGATCGAATAGCTACCCAAACTTTGCTGCCAGCTCTCGCAGGTACAGTCCGCGAGGTGTAAGCTGAGCTTTGCATTTGTGTGAGTGTACATTCACGTACACGCACTTCACCTCTTGTACAGACTGCAGCGTGACGTGTTTAATATTATTTTGTTTTTGTTTGATATAAGTGTTAGTAAAATGGATGCCAACACAAATAAGCGCAAAATACGGAAACCATTAAATAGCCAAGTAAAAGAAATTTTGTGTAATTTAAATAGCTATTTTAAAGACATGAACGATAAAGACATGTCAAGTGTGACTACATCAGCCCAATTGGTATCGACATCGACAGGAATTCCACTGTCAACTGTTAAAAGAGTCTTATTGGAAGGTAAACGTGTTTTGAAAGATGGAACCAAATTCAAATCTCCGAAAAAGACCAGATGCAGGAAAAATATAATAATCATTGATGATTTTGATAAAGCAGTAATCCGTAGAACAATTCATAATTTTCACATTACTGACAAAGAGGTGCCAACAATGAAAAGAATTCATGAAAAATTAAAGGCTGACATTAACTATCCAGGATCAATATGGTCATTGCGAAAAGAAGTATCTCTTTTAGGATTCAAATGGTCAAGGACAGAGAATAACAGAAAAAATTTAATGGAAAAGCATGAGATCCATGAGATCATGGCAACCATGAGATCCGTCACCTACGTATAACTTATTTACTTAAAATTTCCGAATACCGTATTCAGGGCAGGCCTATCGTTTATACCGATGAAACATATATTGACACCACTCACACTTCATCAAAATCATATTCAGATGGCAGCACTTCTGGTTTGAAGAAACCTATTTCTAAAGGAAATCGATTGATAATCGTTCATGCCGGCGGCGAGGACGGTTTCATACCAAATGCGCTGCTGATGTTTAAAGCTAATCAAATAAAGTGGCCAAGTGCGAGTTGGACTCGCCCATGAAGGGTTCCGTTGCAGCAAGTAACATTATATACATAGTACACATAGTTCTTGTAGTTCGTTGTAACTTTGATCGAAGTTTCAATAATAGTGTATTTATGACGTACTAAAAAAAAACTACTCATCAGATCGAGTTCAAACTAATTTTCGTTGGTAGTTTACATGGTAATGTACATCATACTTTTTTTTAGATTTTTCATTCTCTTACTTTAGAAGTTAGAGGGGGGGGGACACACATTTTACCACTTTGGAAGTGTCTCTCGCGCAAATTATTCAGTGTAGACGAAAATGATTTTAGAAACCTCAACATCATTTTTTAAGACCTATCGATAGACACCTCACAAGAGTAGGTTAGATGAAAAAAAAAAATTTTGAGTTTCAGTTCTCAGTATGGGAGGCAACCCTAATTTTTCTTTTTTTTAAATTTTTCTGTTGAAATCTTAATGCGGTTCACAGAATACATCTACTTACCAAGTTTCAACAGTGTAGTTCTCATAGTTTCGGCAAAAAGTGGCTGTGACATACGGACGGACAGACAGACAGACAGACAGACAGACAGACAGACAGACAGACATGACGAATCTATAAGGGTTCCGTTTTTACGTTTTACGGAACCCTAAAAAGTGGTGATTATCATGTTGAAGCCCAATAGCGTTATTGTAGTTGACAACGCATCTTACCACAATTCGTTAAACAATCCCGCTCCCAACTCAAATAGTCGCAAACAAGATATGATTGACTGGCTCAAGTTACGCAATATCGATCACTCAATATCCATCACTCAATATCCATGCTTAAACCACAACTTTATCAATGGATACTGCATAATAAACAACGATTTATTGAATATAAAATTGACACTTATTAAGAGAACATGGTCACAGCGTCCTCCGTCTACCACCCTATCACCCAGATTTCAATCCGATTGAAAATATATGGGCAATGATAAAAGGATACGTCGCGAAAAAAAAACGTGTCAATGAATATGGATACAATAATGAGGTTAGCAAATGAAAAAATTGAAAGTATCACTGTACAGGAATGGAAAAATGTTTGTGACCATGCAATAAAAGAAGAAAAAAAGTTTCATGGATACGGCGCCGTTATTGACAATATAACGGAAAGATTCATTATTAAAACAAACGACACATCAGACGAGAGTGAAAATGATAACGAGAGTGATAAAGAAAGTGACTATGGTGCAATGTCTGGTGTAGAAGATGTGTAGTTATTTTGTTGTCTGACTGTACTTTTGGTGATCACTCACACTAATGCAAAGCTCAGCTTATACCTCGCGGACTGTAGCGTGTCGGTACTCACGCTCCTGCAGGTGTTGTAGAGGTGTTCGGGATGGCGCACGGCGAGCGCGCCGGCGGAGACCGCGGCGGCCGCGAGCAGTGCGGCGGCGCGACGGCCCACGCCCGCCGAGCCCACGCACACCGACACACCGCCTGAACACTGACCAAACAACACATCACTAACCACTATAGCACGACTGTCTCAGAAAGCGAGATTTACTTGTGGTAATGATGTTTACAAACACGCTGTGAATGTGTGCGTATGTTACACGTAGCCAACCCTAGCGTATTGCCGCATCAGCATCGCCCGCAATACACTGCACGCGGCTCCAGCGACACGAGGCGCAAGCTCAGCAGAACGCTGCTTCGATTGACGTCAACCCGAGGTTATCTGCGACGGCGGACACGAGGCATCGGCCTCTTTTGAATTCCGATCATTCTTAGTACATAGAAATGAATTGTAACTTTTATTTTAATAAATTAGTTTTATTGAAAAACTTTGCATTTTTTGGATCCTCCGGCTACAGTCACGAATTACGTAACCGCTGCGCTCTCAGTAGCTACCCGACACGCGGGCAGCCCGAACCGCGAGCGGGGAATGTATGTATTTGTTCTCACGGACACATACTTACTCGTATTTACACTTACGGTATTTGTATTCACGGTCATATAATTAGCGCGCGTCGCTTTGTGAGATAAAACTACAATTCTACATTCGTATGCGTTTTGTGATAGTGAATAGAAATCTCGGTTTTGTAGGATTTATAATTTGTGGTTTTCTCGACTTTAGATACAAAGTAGTTAGTATTTTATATGTTGTAAGATGTTGTGCTCGAAAACATAGCACAGATTGAATGGTTTACTTGATTTTTAAATAGAAACAAAACGCATGAAAAAAAAACTAGATGAGTAGAAACACTAAAGCCAATAACAGTTATCACTGGTAATACAAACGTAATGAAAGGAATGTGAACACTAAGAGAACGGAAGTTGCAACAACTTTTTATTGGGTATACCTATGCATAACAAGTAATTAAACAATAACATTTAAAATGTTTCTACAGTAAACTGTGATGGAAACTAGTGAATGATTATCTGGGCTCTGACCCAACAACACACTTTAGTAATTCCGTAGTTCATCCGTATCATTGATATGTCTCATCGTAAAATTGTAGATACCGCCAGTTTGTAATAAAACGCGTGAGATTATAAACCTATGGTTAGGATAGTTTAAAATATTACTTCGTTAAAGCCGGGTCACATAGAGGCTCCCGCCGCGAGAAAGCGATAGCGATCCGAGACGGGATTTTTTGTAATGTTCGAATTTGTATGCAACCTGACACACAGCAAGCGGGCGCGATCCGATACGATACGCTCTCCCGCGCGACAAGATCCGGACGACAAACAGGAGATTACTTTGCGGGAAGAACGCGCCGCAGCGCGGGACGGGCGGCGGGCGCGGGCGCTGTACTCTACGGTAGTCGGTACAAGCTGTCACACAGGGCAACGCGATAGCGTAGCGATCGCGATCCGATCTCACGAGTTGTATTTTTTTACAACGTAATCGTGCGATACAGTGCGTTTCACGGAGATGTGTAGAAAACCGAAATAAAGGTGATGCCTTAACATAAAAATCGTAAATCTATTTTGGTGTCACACCGGCTATGTTATCGCTACCTTCCCGCCGCGGGCTGCGGGCGGTCGCCCTGTGTGACGTGGTACGGACCGCTATCGCTTCGCACCGGATCGCTATCGCTATCGGATCGCCTCTGTGTGACCCGGCTTTTAGATTGGAAACTGATTTTTCTGAGTTTTTTTTAAATTTTATAGGTTTCACTTGGTCGTCAACTCGCCTGATGCTAAGCAACGCGACGATGCCGTCTACGATGGATCGTGCTAACCTAGAAGAAACCGATTCACTCTCGATTTGAAAACACCAAGATTGGGAAAACCCCGCTCAGCCAATGCATTCCACAGCCTATCACACTCCTATCTACAGCTCTGTCGTTCTCATAACAAAAGTAGAGTCAAACGAAGAGGTTCGTTTGTGTCTTTGGAACATCAACCATGAAATGTCGTTTTTACAATTTTTCAGTGCTACATACAATGAAGCTCACTATAGGTACTAGAAGAAACAGTTTCGCCATAGATTGATCATCGGTTAAGATCAGGCAAGATGGCGGAAAATTATTTCAATTTTTAAAAAATCGTCGAAAGACTTACTGCTCGCGTCATGGCATCGCACAACACAGCCAATTCAGGACAGATCTCTGCGCCGGAGTCGCCGAATACGTTGTAGTCATGTTCGGATACTGAAAAACAAGATGAATTATTCATACACATGTAACTTGGGCAGTAAACATTTTCTAATTTTCCAATGTGATTGATTTATTAGCCGTATTTTATAAAACCGAATATAAAATTCAGATCCTGCTCCGTTTTGCCACATACTTGACTTTACCAAGACTCCTTACGACTTTTTGTAATTTTGTTAAACTGTCGTGATGACAAGGCAAGCCAAATTAAATACTTATTTTTCTCTGCAGATCCACTCCATACATGCATATTATACAATAACGAGATACGAATCGAGAATATCCAACTTTAATTTAAAAATTAAACTCACACAGTCAAGTAATTTCTTTGTCTGGGTCTCTATGCCTCATAAGTATGTTTTACAATTATATGTTATAATTACTTGTTACAATTATATATTATAACTGTTCCGTATAATCGGGCAACATTATATCGGCCGACGATTAGCGTGTATCTATGGTTTTGACAGCCGGCTGTGAAGTGACGTTGTCTCGTTTCGCTGGTACGTTCGAGCGACTCCTGGTTTGCTTTTCTGGATAAAAGTGTTATAGTTCGCGGGAACGACGAGTTTTTCGGGATAAAACCTTGAGTGTTGTGCGGGAATACATTATCAACGTGAATATTTACTACTGGATTAGTGCTGGAGTACTTGTGAAGTGGCTACTGGATTGGCCGCTTCTAGAACGCAGCATCGTTCTGGGAATTCGCGAGGTCGCCTCGATATCGTCTGGTTTGGTATCACAAATTCCCTTCCTTCCTTCTTCCTGACAACCAAACTGGACTTTGGACGACGCCGGGAGCAGTAATTGGGTGAGTAATTTTAGGTACCCTGTTTGCAACTAAGGAGTAAATCTTAAAATCGGTATAACGGCATTTAGTTTGTTTTTAATTCTCGCTTATGGGCCCCGAGACGGTATTTCTGGCATAAATACTGAACATTTTTTGGTAGCAGGAGCGTCGTTGGCCGTAAATACTCCCTTTTTGTTTTATTTTTCTGGCAAAATATACCGGGTAGGCCGAATATTTGGGGGTTCCCAGTTTATAATTTCTCCCCAAACTGTCGGGAAATTAGTATTAAGTGGTATCCGGTTTTTTAGGTTGCGGATATAGTTGTTGTGACATTGTCCGAACTTTAGGCTAATTTAAAATTTAAATTTAAATTTAAAAATGGCTTCGGATTTGGCCAACCAGCTCCGATGGTTCGAATCCTTACAAGGATTGGTCGGCCGGAGAGACCGGGAGGAGGCGCTGCTAAACAGGGCAGAACAGCTCGACAGGCGCCTGGAGGTCGCTGAGAGGAGCGCAGGATCGCTGCGGGATGCAAGGCCGTCTCCACCTGAGGAGCAGATGGAGAGGATCGAGGCGGACATGCGGCGCATCCTGGATGTGTACGACGAGGTCTCCGAAAGGGTTCGCCAGCTGGAGAGGTCTCGTCAGGGAAGGGCGAACTCGGGACCCGTCATCAGGGATGCGGGCTCGGGTGTAGTGGGACGCCTTCCCACTCTGGACTTGCCCAGGTTTACAGGGAACCTGCGGGAGTGGAGCGGCTTCCGGAGCATGTTCGCCTCTCTCGTAGATTCACGCACGGACTTGACGAGGGCGGAGAAGCTGGCCTATCTCCGCACGTCACTGGAGGGTGAGGCACTCTCCCTGATCCAGCACCTGGAGCTGGACGACGACAACTTCGGCACGGCGATGGAGTTGCTGGATACGAGGTTCCAAAACCCTCGGCTCCTCGCCGACGCTCACGTGTCCCAAATACTGGGGCTGCCGAAGGTGACTGAGAGGTCTCAGTTGAGGCCGCTAATCCTCACGCCCGTGAAGGTGGCGTACAACGCCTTGCGCAGCTTGGGACTGCCAGTAGAACACTGGTCGTTTCTGCTGGTCCACATTCTGCTGGGCAAGGTGCCGCTGGAGTTGCGCGCCCGGTTCGAGCGGGAAAGGGGCCTTCACGGCGACCCGAAGCTCTTCCCCACGTTTGAGGAGCTGCTTCGGGCCCTGGAGTGGGAGGCGAGGATGGTCGAGTCGGCGCCGCAGGAGGCGCAGCCCGCCGTTTCAGCTCGTGGCCCTGCCGGAACAGGACCGCGACCTACAAATCCCCGCACTCAGGGTGGGGTAAAGCGGACGGCGACGGTGACGAGTGCGTCGGAGCAGGAGTGCCCGAACTGTGGCCAGCTTCACGCGCTGGTGCAGTGTCCGGCCCTGCTTGCGAGGACGACTTCCGACCGACGAGGCATCGTTCGGAGGTTGCGTCGGTGCTACGGGTGCCTGGGGGGTCATTTGTTCAATGACTGCCCCACGGCACGGCCGTGTCCTGGGTGTGGGGGACCACACCACCAGCTCTTGTGCGTCAGGAGCGATGGTGCTGGTCGACAGCCCTCAGGGAGGGGGCCCTCCACGGGCGGGGGCGCTCCCACGCAGAGCCACGCATTGTACAACAATGAAGTGGCTACAGCGTGGAGCACACCCCCTCCACCCCAACCCACGGCAGCACCGGGCAGCCCAACAAGGGGCGTCCTACACGCGGCTCGGTCACCGACCTCACAGCCCGCGCGGACGCGGGCGAACTGGAGAGGTGGAAGGGTGATACCGGAGTCACCACGGGGGCCACCTCCCCAGCGTTATCCTTCTCCGCCGCTGGATCCGCGACCAATGCAATGGAGGGCGTACACGCCTCCCCTCCATGAACATCCGAGGCTGGATTACCACCCGCCCTACTTTAGGTACGGCAGGGCAGCTGGATATGCCCCCCCTCCGATGGCCCTTTGCACTCGGCAGCCATACTGGGCTGGGCCCGGTAGTCCGACGGGTTCGGACGGGCCTCGGAGGGATTGACTAGCCTCCGTTCCCTTGGCACAGGATCAACCGGTGGTCCTGCTGCCCACCCTCTGGTTACGGGTTTGGGGTCCAAGAGGCGACTACGTCCGGATACGAGCGCTCCTGGACACAGGGTCCCAAGGGTGTATTTTAACAACCCGGGTTGCTCATCGCCTGGGCCTGGCTAGGTTTCCGTCACCGACTCCGTTGCGGGGAGTCGGGAACACAGAGGTGCGGTCGGCTGGACAGACCCGCCTCTCCTTCTCGTCCGTACATTCCTATTCGGAAAGGATTGCGGTCAGGGCCACCGTCATGGATTCGGTTGTCGGTTGGCTTCCTCAGGCGGACATAGATCCGGATCTTTTGTCCTGTACTAAGGGTCTAAGGTTGGCGGATCCCCGCTTCGGTATGGCGGGTCCGGTAGATCTTTGTTGGGTTCTGATGTACTGGGTTACATCATGAACGGGAAGCCTAGACTGTTGGACCAGTCTTCGCTGATGGCGCTGCCCACCATCTACGGGAACGCCATTTTGGGAATGGTGGATGAGTGGCAGCAGTCGAATCAGGCTTCTTTTACGGGAACGGCCCTCGCTCAGATCATGCAGAGGTTCTGGGAGATCGAAGAGCCGCCTACCGTGTCTCGGCTGGATCCCGAGCACGTGGAGTGTGAGAACTTTTATCAGGGTCACACTCGGAGAATGGTTTCTGGGCGATTGGAGACTAGGCTGCCTTTCCGGGATAACCCCCCGCGTCTGGGCCAGTCTCGATCATTGGCCGAGAAAAGGCTCCGGTCCATGGAGCGACGCATGGCTCGAGATCCTGTACTTCGGGAAAAGTACATCGAGTTCATGAGGGAGTATGAGGCACTGGGCCACATGTCTCCGGCTCGCGACGACTGGTCGACCATGGACCACTACTTTTTGCCTCATCACGCTGTTTTGAAAGCGTCGACAGGCAAACTCAGGACGGTGTTCGATGGATCCGCTCCGACTTCGACAGGAGTGTCACTGAACCAGTGCCTCCACGCTGGACCGAAGTTACATCGGGATATTGTAGACATCATCCTGAATTTCCGTAGGCATCAGGTGGTGTTGGGAGCGGACATCCGTATGATGTTCCGACAAACGGTCATACACCCCGAGGACAGGAGGTTCCAGTTGATCCTCTGGCGGGAAAGTCCTCAGGACCCTATGATGGTGTATGAGTTGAACACCAACACCTATGGGTTGAGATCAAGCCCCTTCATTGCGATCCGCTCACTGCTGGAGTTGGCGGAGCAAGAACGGGCTCGGTACCCACGTGCAGCCGCAGTTCTGGAACGCGACCTGTACGTGGACGACGTTTGCACTGGTGCGCAGACGGTGGAGGAAGCTCTGTTGCTCCGGGATGAGCTTACAGAGCTTCTCGCATCTGGAGGCTATGAGCTTCGGAAATGGCTCTCTAACGACCCCAACGTCCTGGCTGGTATCCCGGACGATCACCAGCAGGATCCGGGGCTCTTCGAGGAAGGTGACGATCCGCACGGGATTGCGGTTCTGGGCATGCAGTATCAACCGGTTGCTGACATCTTCACCTTTCGGGTGGCACTGGAAGCCACACGCGCGTGGACAAAACGGACGGTTTTGTCCACCATCGCCAGGATGTTTGATCCAAACGGTTGGATCAGTCCGGTTCTGTTCGCAGCCAAGTGTCTGTTACAGCGACTTTGGACTCTGAAGGTCTCATGGGACGACCCACTGGTTGGAGACTCGCTTAACATTTGGCTTCGTTTAATATCTGACCTCGAAACGGTCAATCGAGTGGCGTTGCCCCGTCGCATTCTGCCACCAGGCTGTAGCCGGATCAGCCTGCACGGGTTCTGTGATGCGTCCGAGCTGGGCTACGCCGCATCTGTGTACTTGCGTACAGTTGACGCTGGAGGCCACGTCAATGTCACGCTCTTATTGGGGAAGAGCAAGGTAGCTCCTATCAGGACACGACTCACTATTCCGAAACTGGAATTGAGCGGAGCCACATTACTTGCTCGGCTGCTTAAGCACGTATATCAGGAACTGTCCACCTCGATAGACATCCGGAAGGTCTATGCGTGGTCAGACAGTCAGGTTGTACTTGCCTGGTTACGAGCAGCCCCTCACACCTTGGAGACTTTTGTGGGAAATCGGGTTTCCCAAATCCAAAACATTGGACTGGACATGGTTTGGAGACATGTCCCGGGTGAGTTGAACCCCGCTGACTGTGCTTCGCGCGGCTGTTCCGCGCCGGAGCTAGTTGATCACCCCTTATGGTGGGGTCCGGACTGGCTGCGGGAGCCAGAAGCTTCCTGGCCAGCTCTCGGCGCGGACTCGGAGCGAGCGGAGCTGCCCGGAGTCCGCGTGCATGCGATTGTGGCGGAAGTGCCCCCAGACCCTGACTGGTTGAAGGGTCGTTACAGCAAGCTGGATAAGTTGTTGGGGGTAACTAGCTGGATTAAACGCTTCATCCACAACTGTCGTCACCCTCGTCAGAGGAGGAGTGACCAGATCGCCACTGTGGAGGAGCGTCGGAGTTCCTTGCTGCACCTCATTCGGCTGGTGCAGGGTGAGAGGTTTCCGACGGAACTTGAGGCGCTGCGCTGCGGACGCGCTCGCTTGAAGGGTGCGGTCGCCAAGTTGAACCCTTTCACAGATCAGGATGGTCTTCTGCGCGTAGGAGGTCGGCTCCGGAAAGCCAACCTGCCGTACGGCAGCAGGCACCCCCTGTTGCTACCGAACGGAGGTCCTCTGGTGGACCTGCTGATCACCGATCGGCATATCGGTAACGCGCACGCTGGATGTGGCGCGCTTCTCGCTGTGTTGCAGCGTGAATTCTGGATCTTGTCGGCTCGCAGGGCGGTCCGAAAGGTGCTGTTTAGATGTGTCCCTTGTTATAGGCTCAAGGCGTCTACCATGCAGCCCATGATGGGAGATCTTCCTCCGGATAGGATTTCTCCCTCGAGGCCGTTCGACGGGGTCGGAACGGACTTCGCTGGGCCCTTCTCGGTCAAGTCATCGACGTTGCGTAACGCCAAGGTCGTTAAAGCCTACCTGTGCGTCTTTGTGTGTTTGGCCACCAAAGCAGTCCACCTGGAGCTGGTCTCTGCGCTGTCTACGGAGGCCTTTGTCGCGGCGCTGGATCGCTTTGTAGCGCGAAGAGGAGTACCCTCTTTAATACGTTCGGACAATGGCACAAATTATCGAGGGGCGGCGAATTATTTACGCGAAGTTAATAATTTTTTAAATTCTGGTAATAATAGTTTAAGTCTGGCCCTCGCCCAGCGGGGAATCAGCTGGCAATTTAGTGTGCCAGCCTGTCCTCACTGGGGAGGAATTTTTGAGGCTGCGGTGAAGTCTGCTAAAACCCATCTCCGCCGTGTCATCGGGGAGACCGTGTTAACTTGGGAAGAGTTAGTCACGGTACTATGCCGCGTGGAGGCAGTGCTTAATTCCCGTCCTCTCTGTCCAATCTCGCCTGACCCTAACGATCTAGAAGTCTTGACGCCGGGTCACTTCTTGATCGGTCAGCCTTTAACCGCGTTGCCGGAGTATCCCTGGAAGGATGAGCGCCCCGGACGCCTGTCCCGTTTTCAGTTATTGCAGCAAATAAGTCAAGACTTCTGGAGGCGCTGGTCGGCCGAGTACTTGCATCTGTTGCAACAACGGGTAAAATGGACAGATAGGACGGAGGCCCCTCGGGAAGGGGACTTAGTATTATTAAAGGAGGCAAATTTGGCCCCCCTACTTTGGCGTAGGGGACGTATTATAAAATTGATATCTGGTACTGATGGCACACCCCGCGTGGCGGAGATTCTGGTTTCTGGTTCCAGACTTCAGCGCGCGGTGTCATCTCTGGCCCGCTTGCCTCTTTATTAGATATACGTGTTTTCAAGGTTAAAATTTAATTTTATTTTATTACTATTTTTGGTAAAGTGTTTTTTTTTGGTTTGATTTCCACTTTCGGGTCAAAGTTGGGAATTTCGTTTTATTTGGGGTCCGGATACTACTAAATACTACTACTAAATACTGGTTTCTAAAATTGAGCTGGAGTTCAATTGGTCGGGGGTTTTGTTCCGTATAATCGGGCAACATTATATCGGCCGACGATTAGCGTGTATCTATGGTTTTGACAGCCGGCTGTGAAGTGACGTTGTCTCGTTTCGCTGGTACGTTCGAGCGACTCCTGGTTTGCTTTTCTGGATAAAAGTGTTATAGTTCGCGGGAACGACGAGTTTTTCGGGATAAAACCTTGAGTGTTGTGCGGGAATACATTATCAACGTGAATATTTACTACTGGATTAGTGCTGGAGTACTTGTGAAGTGGCTACTGGATTGGCCGCTTCTAGAACGCAGGATCGTTCTGGGAATTCGCGAGGTCGCCTCGATATCGTCTGGTTTGGTATCACAAATTCCCTTCCTTCCTTCTTCCTGACAACCAAACTGGACTTTGGACGACGCCGGGAGCAGTAATTGGGTGAGTAATTTTAGGTACCCTGTTTGCAACTAAGGAGTAAATCTTAAAATCGGTATAACGGCATTTAGTTTGTTTTTAATTCTCGCTTATGGGCCCCGAGACGGTATTTCTGGCATAAATACTGAACAATAACTATGTATTATGGTTAATACAAGTTTTGGTTAGGTTAAGGGTTACTTAGAGTGTATTTGTTTCAAAATTTTGACGGCCTCATCGTAGAAAGGCAACCAGGCAACCTTAGGATAATTTGAGGGAAAGTCAAAATACGAGTAGGCAATAAATTGTGCGCACACAACAAAAATATGTATGCTACGTGCTTGCACATCGATAAAGGAGTAATAAAAGCCAAACTTACGGCATTGGTTTATAAGTTTTTCTGTAGCGAGATGCCACTGGCCGTAGTCCACAGCTTCCAAATAGATTCCGTCGCCACGAAGTTTCGGCAAGAAGTATAGATCGTTGCTTCCCTTGAAATACTTTCTGGATATGTTTGCGAATCTGGACTTTTCGTCGTCTGTGACGAGTCTGTCTCTGAAGATGGCGTTCGCTTCGGCTGTTACCGCCATGTTTAGCTGCTCCATATTCGTTGGGGAGTAACGTTTGACGTTCTCACACCAACATCTTAGGTGGGACGCGTTCCAGTTATATTGTGGTCGGGAGTGAAACACTTCTGTCACCTAAATAAAACACATAACGAACTGTTAGGTCGGACTTCACTGACTTCATAAAAAGTACGGTTTTTACGATCGATATAAATATCAAAAGACCTGTGCCTTGCACACCTCGAAATTGTTAACAAACTGCTTCTGTGTGTAGCGTGAGTGGTTTACCTACTACCAATCTACTTGACCCCTAGAATCGCTAGCGGCGAGGTATGTTGCGGTTCTACTTATTTTGGTTGTTGACAACGAATAGGTAACGATAGGAATAAACCGTAAACGTCCGGCGTCCACCGCTTGCTACAATCGCCTAAAACGGAAAGAGTGAGCTCACTCTTCCCAACGATCACATAATTCCGTGCGCCTGAAGTTTGGGTGGGCACATCCATTGATTTATATAGATGGTTTTTAGTTTCAGTTTTAACTTTATTAACTCAAAATTATTTTATAGACTTTTGAGAAACAGCGGTCACTCCTAGACCAAAACGATTATAAGTAGGTAAGATCATGTACCTCTTTGAACACGGTCAAGATGGTACCAGCTAAAGCGACGATTTCCTCCGCGGGCATGCTCTTGTCGACATTCTGTTGGAGCCAACATTTGACTAGTTCCAAAAGTTCTTCCTCATCCGCTTCTCTGAAATAGATAAATTGAAAAAAATCATTCGAACTCATTTAACAATAAGGACTACAGACTTGATACGAAGCGCGTAGTTGAGGGAGGAGGTCGGTAAAGCTACACGAAGCAATGTCTTTAATTTTACTACAGTTTTTACTTTCAGTTGCTTAACATCAGGCGAGATACCTTGACCTACGTTAAGTTATGACTGGTCTCGTCAGGAATCCCATGTACCCTAGTCGCCAAAGTCTTAGGTTCAAAGACCATGCATTTACTGTCTTTTCGAAGTCATGTGGGTAATGCCGCTTATTTAAAAATGTGAAGGAAAACATCGCGAGGAAACCGACATGTACCTAGAATCTTTTGAGGTCATGTGTTATGCGCCAACCTGCACAGCGCACACGTCGTGGGTTGTGGCCTTGACTCTCTCCTTGCGAGAGAAGACCCCGACTCCCAGCAACGGGAATATTTAGTGGGCTGTTTATTTTTATGTACACCTTGACCGCATGCGGCACCAAAAAGTAACCACTTTAATGCCAATGCGGTTAAGGAGTTTTCACTTTAATAACTGAGTGATTGTACTGACGGCAGCAGGTGGGGCGGCAGGAGTGCGAGCAGGCGGGGCGGCAGCGCGGCGTGCGCGGCCGTGGCCACGAGCCGCGCGCGCGCCACGCCGGCCCACGCCGCGCCCGCGCCCGCGCCGCGCGACCAGAACCCGCCGTACTCTAACAACTGACAAAAAGATAACATGAGACATCTATCTTAAGCTCTTACAGCCCAGCCACACTAGCTACTTTTAGCAGCGGCGACAGGAGACAGACGCTGCGTCACGCTTCAAAAAGTAGCTGCGCTTGACGTCTAGTCGCTGCATCCCGCTTCAAAAAGTAGCATGTGTGGTCAGGGCCTTATACACGTTGAGTCGCAGACGTGGTGGCGGGCGGGGTCACAAAATATCAAATACATAGCTTATATCGTAGTGTTGACGTACAAAACGCACAGCGCTCACGGCGGTATCAAACAAGGGAGACGTTAGTCTGTGTTCACGTCAAACTAGAGGTGGAGCTCGCGATGTCAGGTAAATTCAACCAGTTTGAACTTATCGCTTGGAACAAAAGCACGTTTTTATCATGCAGTTTAATACAGAAGAGTTTATTGGTGCTGTTCAGGCTGGAACTCCGGTTTGGCAATTTGATAGCCATCAAACAAACACAGAAAGTATTTTTTCAGAGTTTTCTTCAAGTTTGAAATACACCACTATTTCATGAACTATTTCACTATTTCATATTTTATTAATTTCATGAACACCAGTTCAATTTTTTCTAAACTTCGTGGTTTATGTTTTTAACCCCTGCCAACACGTGACACCCGCGCAAACGACTGGTGACTAATAATGTGAACAAGAGCTCGCCACGTCTAACGCGTCCCCGCACCCGCCACCGCGCCCGCGCCTTTCTACGTGAATGGGACTTTATATTATAAAGCTGCCACTTGGCACTGGTTAGCCGTGAATGAATTTAAAATTTGTAAAAACCATGCAAAAAAAAATATGTGCTTTTATGAAACCACGGTTGCTCTGTCGAGCGCCTTTCACTTTATCCCTACTCCGCGGCCGACGCGACATGCAATAGATGGACGAAAAGGTTAGAGGCGATGTAATAAAAGTTTCACTTTAAAATCTCAAACATCCAAACTTTCGCGTTTATAACATCAGTAGGACAAACACAATAAAAAACAATAATAGTTTATAAAACTAAAAAACACGCTTCAGCCGCCATGTTGGATTTAGGTTACGTGATTATTTTTTTCGAATACCATTCAGCAAACCCTTTCATTTAATACCCATATCATGGGGGTGCATCCAATCCACCATGTTGGATTTAAGTTACGTGACTATTTTTTTCGTATTCCTGACAGCAAACCCTTTCACTTGATACTCATATCATGGGGGTGCATTTCAAATAGCCTGTCCGCCATCTTGGACGTCCGCCATATTGGATTTAAGTGATGTGACTATATTTTTCTTATTTCTAACAGCAAACCCTTTGATGGATTTCGATCAGCCAGTCCGCCATCTTGGTGAGGCCGCCATATTGGATTTGTAATGACGTTTCTTAGCGTGTCATGTATAATTGTCATCAGAACTTAGAGCGTGAGCAAAATTTCATCCTAATCGAAGACCGGGAAGTAGGTCAAATTAAGATTCCAAGATTTTCTTACATACATAGTTACAAGTGAAGCTAATAAAAGCGTGTTAAAAATACCTGTAGCAGGAAGGAATGCACGGCGCTAGTCCCCCAAGCATCAACGCGCGCGCGATGCAGCGAACGTACCAGAATCGTCACTCGGTCGCCGCCGCCCTGACCGCCTGAACGGACCACGTTACTCTGTCGAGGGGGAACGAATATGTAGGTACCTATATTGTGTAAATAATTAGATTATAAAAAAATATTGTTCACGTATATTTTTTCGGTTCAAAACAAATAATGACAATGATACAGATATAGTGCTTAGATATTTCGAGAGGCATTACTTCATTGTATGGTTTTTACAACGACGTGACGTCACAACTTTTACTCAGGAAGATTTATGATCTATATCTCTGTCGATTTTTAATAATTTGGTAACACAAAAAATACGTGTCCCATATTTTTCCGTATTCTACCCGACGGATTTATATACGGGTATATTTTTCATTATCATCGCAATTACACTCGTATATCGAATGTTATAATATATTCGTACAAAATTGGCGTTATAATGTAAATTGTTTTTTTTAAATAAAATTTATTCGAAACAATTTTACGGAAATGTTTTCTTTTAAATTTGACTGTTAATTAAGTTTCATCTAAATGTGATTTGTCTCGAAATAAATACAGATGCAAGGATACATACCAATAAATATACATCCATTAATTCATTGGTACGCCGCGCCGCCTTCCCAAATAAAAAATACGAAAAAAAAATCCTACCAAAAAGCGACCGCAAAGTTAAATTTGTTAGCTTTTCAAAAGCTAACCAACTTAACTTAGCAGTGCTTCGAGTGGTTATCAAATTATCTAAATTTATACATCTATTTTGTTACTATAATTCGTTCATATTTATTGAAAATAAATAGAACGTTTGTATTTGAAAATGTTTTATACCCGTTTTAATTCAGCGATAATATCGGCCGGTTCCAGAATGGGCGTGCAGTCTATTGTTACCAAAGGAGAATTGCATTCCTTGATCACGTGCTCCGCTAATAGACTGGAACAAAGGCACAGATATGTGTTATCATTCATATACAAGTAGTCTAAACCAAGAAATTTACAGTCTACACTCTACAGTGTGGTTGGCAGTCTGCAGTGAATCTGTTTCTTCAGGGTAAGCGGGCTCTACCGTAGACCACATTGTCACTTAACATAAGGCTAGCTGATGGTCAACTCCAAACCCATTTTTGGTAAAAAACAAAAGTTTCGAGAGATCTCCTGCAGTTCGAAAGCGTTAAGCCATTGACTCTATCTTTTTGGGAGAAGGCCCCGAATGATTGTAGTGGGAAAACAAAGTAGATATTAGGCCGTGCCACGCGCGGCCGCGCCTTAATTCCCTTGGGGCAGTATCCCAGGCATCCATCCCCGGTACCCGGTAACGAGGTCAACCTCGAAACCTGCCCCTACCTCCCCGACACCAAAGAAGAAAGAACCTAAATTTAATGGTGTACAAAATAAATGGCCTTCTCTCGCTTACTTCTTAGCACACGCGAGGACAACTTCGACACCTACCCCTACCACCCGACTTCAAAATAGGATTTCAGTAATAGTGGTAATACTCTTGACATTATAGCTTTGTGTCGCGGTCTCAGCGCGAACCACCAGCTTAACTATCATCTGTGTAGATTATCAGTAGCTTCGATCGATTTAGTAGTGGTAGGACTCTTAGCAGAGTCCGCCTGGGGAAGTACCACACTTTTGCCAGTTATTCTACCGCCAAGCAGTAATGTGCAAACATTACCTACTATGGTCCAGTTTGAAGGGCAATGTTTCCAGAGAAATTACAGGGCTCAGAGATATAATATCTTAGATCTTTGGGTGACGAGCGCAGTGCAGTGCTAGGTAATGATTTGGACTTTCATGTTTCAATAGCTGCGTGTCACTGTGCTGTTATGTGGCAGGCATGTTGCTTACCATCAGGCACATGTCCTCCTCGTCTCGTCACACTCTATGCTATAAAAAAAACGAGTGCTATACGCTACGAGTACTTATGTTTCCGTACTTCTTAGCGCAGGCGTCCGGGCCGACGATGAGGAGGTGTCCGTCGCGGGAGGCGAGGCAGGCTCGCAGCACCGGCTCGGCCGCCGCCAGTCGCGGCGACATCAGTAGAGCCTCCGACACCCACTCCTGTGTGGGAGGCGCCGGCGCCGGTCCCGGCCCGAGGAGAGACGACAGCTGTCAACGAAGACAATACAGGTCACCGCCAGCTAAAGCTAAAGAAACTAAGCTAAGCAAAACTAGGAAATAAGTGGCCTCGTGCCTTAGTGGGTAGTAACTCTGCCTGCGAAACCGAGGGTCGTGGATTCGATTCCCACCCAGTGCAAATATTTGTGCGATGAATTCAAATATTTGTACTATGTCTGGGTGTTTCCATGTATAATAACTAATATGTATTTACAACTATATGTATAAGTATTATATCAGCTATCTGGGCGCCATATTACAAGATTTGCTTAGTTTGGGCTCAGATGTTGTTGTGTGTGAATTGTCCACCAATATTTATTTATGTTGCGCGGCTACCAAAGAATCTAGCGACAGGCGCCTGAGGAGTAAGGCAAGGGAGTGAGAGGAGTTAAGCTCACGTAGTTCGAATCGGCCTACACAACTAAGTTAGTTCGACTTAGCTGGGCTATTTTACGTAGCTTAGTTGGCATAGTTTGCGGTGGACGCACATGTATGAAAAACTGGCTCAACTATGCGAGCTAAGGTAAACTAACTTAGTTTAGTTGGCGGTGGACGATCGGCTTAAAGGTCACTTCGTCACCCACTTATACGACTCCGCTCCCACTTGACCAATAAAATACACTCCAATATGGACTTTATGCCATACCCGTTAAGATATAGATTACATTGACAATATAAACTAGCGTACGACTGTCAGCGAGCTGTCTGATAATTTATGTTGCCAATGTAATCTATATCTTAACGGGCATGGCATAAAGCCCATATTCGAGTGTATTTTATTTGTCGGGTGTGAGCGGAGTCGTATAAGTAGGCGACGTCCTTAAGGCTAGTGGGCTTACAAGCTGGGCATATGCGGTATTCATTGCTTCTCGATAAAAAGACTGCACCGTCCCGTCACCTGCAAAACGTCTTAGGCCAGCGGCACACTTAACGGTACTTACAACGCCGAAATTCCGCGGCAGTCAATCTGCTACTATACATTGTAGCCACATTGAATACATTCAGTTGCAGATTATAATTTGTCTGCTAACGCTTATACGGTGTGGTCATAATGGATTGTCGCCGCGAGTTATTCGCCGAATATGGCGCGATGCCTACAAATACCTGGAATGCGACGTGGCCGATCTTGCGCCGACAGAAGATCAGTGTGGAGCGGTCCCTGCTGTTTCTAACTTACATGTATTGGTGTAGCATGAAAGTCCGTCGCGCCACTTCCCGAAATTTCCGTCAAGTGTGGCGCTGCGCTGGCCAATTTTGCAGATGACAGGGCGGGGCAGTATTTTTGACGGCGAAACAATGAAGACCGCGTCTGCCCTTGGAAGCTTGCTGGTTTTCGCGCCGCAAACACAACGCACACGAGGCACGGGAGCAGTTCGTTCATGACGACCGATTTAGTGAAAACCACGTGGACTCAGCTAGCCGCCCCGTTGCCTGCGTTACTGCATATAAACTGGTTTGTAAGATCCATGGCGGGCAGCCACGACTTAGGTTGTGTCCCCAGAGAGCAAACTGTTAGCAGCTGAGATCCGCTGACTGAATTAGCGGCGTATCGGTCTAGTACCCTTCCATATATTTTAAATGGAGTGCCCATAGTTTGCTAGACTTGCGCAGACTATGTACCTATTGTGAACGTAGAACTAACAAATTGTGGACATTCCATTTCAAATACATGGAAGGGCGTACTAGATTAACTCAGTCGGCCGCTCACAGTTTGCCTACCGAGGACACAGCCTTAGTGTGAGTAGGTAGTATTCCTTTGACGCATTTGCACTATTTTTCAGCCCCTTCGTCAGCAAAGCGCCAAAAGACCGCGGTCTGCGCCGCGAACGCGACACAAGACCGAGACCGGAGACCTCGACAGGCACTTGACATTATAGCTTTGTGTCGCGGTCTCAGCACGAACCACCAGCTTAACTATCATCTGTGTAGATGATCAGTCACTCGGCCTGAGGAGTGACGAAAACTGTATACGAATAATGACGAGTCTTCAGAAACATACCTCATGATGTAGGGAGTCCACAGCGCTGTCTTTGATGACGTCAGTCGTGCTGGTCTCTAGGGCGTGGTATACTAGTTCTTCCGGTGTGGTCCGGTCCGCATTCCCTGCTAGTGTCTGCATCGCGTATTCGAACTGCGTTAATATCTGTTTCACCTATAACGTGAACGAAGGGGAATGTTTGAATGACTGAGAGACATTAGTAGTTTAATTAGACTTACGATATTTTTAATAAAACTAGCGCAACTTCATTCGCGTATTGTTAAAAAGAATGGCTGTTTTAAGTGAAAACTTCTTTTGGCGCACCACAGACGCCAGATTTCTCGTGGGCTATGAATTGACCCCAAGCATCACGCTCGGGAATGAAATAAAATGACCATTGGCCTTGGTCATGGCCACGCCCTCCGGTTTCACCCGCGTTTATTCCAAAGTGAGCTACCAAATTCTGAGTTATAAGTTTTCACTTCTATCGGCAGTTCCCATGTCTAACATTTTTTTTTAAATTACTTCGCCTTTTTTACTGAAACTGTGCTATAACATACATATTGTAACCACAATTTAAGGCGAATATATAACTCCGACTAAAATTCAGAAGACAAATGGTTTCCAAATTTATATCTTATTAAATAAAGAGTAAAGAGGCGAGCAAGTCATGCTCCTGATAGTAAGTACGTGTTACGTGTACGTTGTACCTGCTCATTACAGAAAACTTTGAACATGAAGAATCCTCCCTGCCTAGCATCGCACTGCGCTTTTTAACCAAATACATAAATGAAGATGTACGTGGTTAGATGTAGTTTTGCTCTGTATTTTTTCTGAAAGTGTAGCCCTTCAGAACCCGGAACACAGTACAATGAATAAATACTATAGTTAAAAAAGGAAATCACTACTATTCCTCATCATCATCATCATCAACAGCCCACTAAACGTTCCCACTGCTGGGACTCGGGGCCTTCTCTCGCAAGGAGAGAGTTAAGGCCATATTCCACCACGCTGGCCCAGTGCGGGTTGGTGGATGACACAAGACTTCGAAAGATTCTAGGTACATGTCGATTTCCTCACGATGTCTTCCTTCACCGTTTTAAGTTAGCGGCATTACGCACATGACTTCGAAAAGACAGTGGTGCGTGTGGGGTTTGAACCCGGGGTCTCCGGATCGGCAGTCGCCGTTCTCCCGACTAGACCAGCCGTAACTTCACTACTATTAGATGTGTTTAAATAATCTACTCTTGTTAGATTATAATGAATCCGGACCCATTCATCGTTGGTCAAAATAGTTGTGTTACATCATCGCTATCACTAAGGAGCAAATAGTAACGTTTAAGGTCAACGAAGTTCGTGATATAAGATAATGACGCCTAGAGAGTACGCATTTTACACTACAATAGATAAATTAAATTCCAGTAAGAACTACAATTTACTACGTACCTACGTACGTATAACTAGTTTAGTTATACCAAGCACATCTGAATTATCCATAGACCATGCGCGGCTCCAGAGGGGGGGGGGGAGGTCACGGGGGACATGACCCGCCCCAAAATCAAATACATTAGATTAAAAATTAAAAAAATATCAAAATGTCTAATAGTACATAGACTATTTTTAAACGCGGGAAAACAACTGGAACGTCAACTACGCGGGTAAAATTGTGGGGCGCTACTAGTAAAGTCTTTTTTACTCGATTTATTGTATTTCTACTCGTGACCCCCCCCCCAAATCTGAGGCTGCGTACTGGTGACCCCCCCAAACTTCGAAGCTGACCGAACGGGACCGCGCCTGCCATAGACCAATGAAGGTCTGGAATTTGAAATGCTGTAGGTAAGATAGATTGGAGCAGCACATTTTTGTACTACTTTTTATCGCATGAAAATGATGGGAGTGAAACTACTAACTGAGAAGTCGCGGGGCATTGATAATACACGTAATTTTAAACACATTAAGAGATACTACAGGGCTTAGAGATATAACAACTTAGGTCTCTGGGTGACGAGCGCAGTGCAGTGCTAAGGAATGATTTGGACTCTTCATGTTGCAATAGCTGCGTGTCACTGTGCTGTTATGTGGCAGGCATGTTCATTACCATCAGGCACATGTGCAGCTCGTCTCGTCACTCTTTCTTTAAAAAAAAAACACATACTTATGTTACATGGGAACACTCAGACTTAGAACAATCATCATTCATCACTCAAGCGTTGAAGTGGTGAGGTGGGAATCTACGACTACGACTCAATGAGCAGAGTCACTAACGGTCGAGCCACGAGGTCAATCTATCTGTTTATATAAAAGCGAAAGGTCACTCATCAAGGAATCTCAGAAACTACATATGCTAGGAATCTGAAATTTTGCATGGAGGTCCCTTTTAGCACGTAGGCGCTCGCTAAGACGGGGTTTTGTGAAATTCAACCAGTAAGAGGGTGAAACAAGGGATGAGCGGTTGTATGAAAATTCGTCATTTTCAAAGTTATCAAATTTTGTATCTGACACGAAGCAATTAAATGTTTGTTCCATCAATTTTGTAATTTCGAACTGTGCGAGGGTGAAATTGGGGTTGAAATGGGGGATGAATGACATTATGGAAGTTTTCAACCGTTGAATATAAAACCATGAAACTCTGTATATAGGCACTTGACACGAAACAAATAAATGTTTGTTTTCTAGCAATTTTGTAATTTCAAACTGTATGGGGATGAAATTGGAGTTGAAATTGGGGACGAATGTCGTCCCTCTTAGGCTTTCAAACCTAAACAACTGAACCGATTTTGATGAAATTGTAAAAGTGTTTTATTATAAGCTGTTTTTAGTAACCGTAAATGTGTCTGGGTATACAAATAAGTACTGCCTGAGTTACCTTAGTATTTATTTCGCGCGGACGAAGTCGCGGGTAACAGCTAGCCAAGAATACATTAATACTGACGAATCGAGAGTGAATCGGTTTAGTTCTAGTATGCACGCTCCATCGTAGACCGCATCGTCACTTAACATCAGGTGTTGTTGCGGTCAAGTGTAAACCAATTATAGTTAAAAAACAAAAAGTCTAGGCACTTTATTTTATAGAAAAGAGTTACGAGACGAGCAGGGCATGTGATTGATGGTAAGCAATAAGCCTGCCACATAACAGCGCAGTGACATGCAGCTATTGGAACATGAAGAGTCCAAATCATTACCTAGCATTGCACTGCGCTCGTCACCCAGTGATATAAGATGTTTTATCTCTATGCCCTGTAATTTCGCTGGAAACATAACGCTTCAAACCGTAACACAGTATTTTTTGGACATTACTGATTCGCGGTAGAATTACTAGCAAAGGTGTGGTACTTCCCCAGGCAGACTCTGCAAATAGTCTTACCACTACAAAAGTAATATTGTGTAGCACTTACAAGGGTAATATTGTGTAGCTTCAGAATGACATCTGACTTGTGTTCGTTAAACCAATTGATACACTTCACAACGCTCTCCTGCAGTAACGGTAGCGCAGCTCGTCCGATTTCTTGGTCTATGTCTGCACGCTGCACCCAATTGGTGAGAAAATCAAGGCCGCAGCTGACGTCGTCGCTGCAACAGAATGATTTCATATCATACATATATTGAATTTATTTTGAATTTAAATTTACTTTACTGTGTCATTAATGCGTCTCTAACACAAAATTGATGTTATTTGAAAACTGCTTGCGCCAATTTGACGAGAGCTTCAGCAAATCTCTGTTACACCGAACGCTCGTTCCACATTGCAGTACCATCACTCCCATACCTGAGAAGTATGACTCCCATCATCGACACGGTGGCCGACGAGGCGTGCTCTAGACTGTGCGTCTCGAACACGAAGTAGACGTTATTTGAAAACTGCTTGCGCCAATTTGACAAGAGCTTCAGTAAACCTCTGTTACACCGAACGCTCGTTCCACATTGCAGTAGCATCACTCCCATACCTGAGAAATATGACTCCCATCCTCGACACGGTGGCCGGCGACGCATGCTCTAAACTGTGCGTTTCGAACACGAAGTTGATGTTATTTGAAAATTGCTTGTGCCAATTTGTCGAGAGCTTCAGTAAACCTCTGTTACACCGAACGTTCGTTCCACATCACAGTAGCATCACTCCCATACCTGAGCAGTATAACTCCCATCCTCGACACGGTGGCCGGCGAGGCGTGCTCCAGGCTGTGCGTCTCGAACACGAAGTTGACGTTGTTCCCGAACTGCACGCGCCAGCCGGACGGGAGCGTCAATAGACGATTGTCGTCCAGCACAGAGTTCAGCGCCTCTACCCACTCGGGGTCTATGTCGCCGTCGCACACCACCCACGACCAGACATCTACGTGGACAAGTGCAATGTAGTTATATGTCAAACAAGACTGCAAAGTTGCTTTTTAACCGCTTGCTCAATGTTGATAGCCGAGCAAGGGAAGAAATCTACAACTGAATCACAAATAAGGTTCCTGAGCGTTAGCGAGGGAATCAAAAGAGCACGAAGTGATAAATCTTTGCACTTGAATGCAAGACGTAACTTTTCATCTCACCTCAGCGAGGAAATTACTAAATGCGAAAAAATATATTTTTCACTTACTTGTTTTTAACCTAAGGTTTTAACAATATGACGAAAAAGAAAATCGCGCGCAAAACAAATAAAAAAAATAACTACACTTTATGTTCCCAATGGTGAGACGGGGGACTTTCTCTCATAAGGAGAGATTCAAAGCTATAATCCAGCAACACTGACCAAACGCGGGTTTGCCGATGACGATTGCGAAAATATGTATTTCTTAGAACAGATTGGTTTCCTCGTGCTTTACCGTTAGATCCAGTGATGATGACGGACTCACAGATTGTGTCTAGCGTTAGAAAAAAGTTTTAAGACTTTTGATGTTTAATTACAGTATTAAAATGTGTACCTGCAGGTTGATTAGAGACCTCGAGCGCAGTAGCGGAGATGACGCCGTCCGTCCACTGGCGCGTATCGTGATCAATGTTCCCCAAGAGCCAGTCTCGACTCATGGCCTTCGGACATATCGTATACTCCACTATATTCCTGCCCTGGCTTGTAAGAGCCTACAACAAAATACATTAATACCTTAAAAAACACGCTTGCCTATCTTCCGGCTTCATCATCAGACCTTGAAACCTAATCGTGGTCAAAGTTAATAACAAGACTTTTGTAACAAATCCAAACACCGCTATGATGCGATGTTCCATCCTGAAGTTCCAGTTCATATCTTCCGGCTTCATCATCAGATCAGTTCGACAGTACCATATCATTGTATTGTCATCAGAACTACATACAGCTGCCAATTTTCATGACGCTACAATCCTTGGAAGATGGTTAAATTAGTTACCTTGGATTACATTACATAGTTTCACCGATCTAATAAAAGCGTTTAAAAAGACAACAAGTCAACGAGTTTGGAGCATTTAAAACAGAATGGACGATGGAAGCTCAACACCTTATTAAATGGTAGGAATTAGGGGCCTTTGCCCAGCTGTGGGCTAACTGAAGTTGTATAAAAAGTATTATGTACTTTTACATAGCAAAGCAATCTGGTTTAATTTGCACATCGTCGCGATTTCCAAGACAATGCCATAATTCCAGAGAAATTACAGGGCATAGAGATAAATCATATTTTTTTCTGGGTAACGGAGCCCAGTGCAGTTCTAGCTAATGATTTGGACTCTTCGTGTTCCAACAGCTGTGTGAAACTGTGCTGTTATGGGCATTCGTGTTGATTGCTAAGCATGTTCTGTTCGTCCCATCACTCAACACTATAAAAATAAACAATATCTTCGTTAGTTTAGTGCAAATTGGAAGATGACGCATGTGCTCGACCGATGACGATCTTTCTTGGATCCAATGTTTTTTAAATTACCAGGTATGTAGGTACTTACATTTTTGAGCATTCGCCTAATGGTAGTTTTCCCAGAGCCCGGTGGTCCCACTATCACGACACCCATCCTTTGCTGCAACTGCTCATAGAACTCCGCACACTTCTGAATCTAAAGAGTGTACACAACTGATTAGTTCAAGGATTTACATAGGTCGCTTTTAGGTGATCTGACAAGATAGCCCAAAAAATCAAATTTAGGTATTACAATACTAGCCGCGCCTTACTTTTTGAAGTGAAACTTCTTTTATTGGCTCAGCACAGACAGTTTTTTTTCACTTTTATTATTATAGGTTGACACCTGACCGCCATCTCGCGTGATGGTAAGCGACGGTCTACGATGTAACCTAAATTATTAGGATTTTACCTCCTTAAGTAATATTTTTACAAATTCTGGACATAATATGTATTTATATAAGTTTAATGTAATCAAAAGCCTTAAAAAATAAGTAACAAGCTACAAAAAAATTTGATACTTTCGTACAAACTTTCAACATTTTCGCGTTAAAAAATAGTCTACTATGTAGTTTCAGATTATAGACTATCTCTGTAATGTACCAAAAATAATTTGAATCCATTCAGTAGTTTAGGCGTGAAACCGTAACAGACAGATAGACAGAGACAGTTTCGCATTTATAATATTAGTAGAGATTTTTAAAACTTCATTCAATTTGAGAAGATTTGAAGAATTGAGCCAAAGTAGTTTAAGACTAGCAGCGCCCCGTGGTTTCAGCCGCGTAGTAAGTACCCGATCTCGTTATTTTCCCGCGATATAAAATAGGTTATTTCCTGTATGTTACTTCTAATACCTCCAAGATTATGTGTACAAAGTTTCGTGATGATCGATAGTTTACGTGTGAAAGAGTGACAAACAAACTTACATACTTTCGTGTTATGTGTATAACATTATAGTAGGATAATGCTGACCTGAAGTTTATTATGAGTTAGTTTGAGATGTTCAATAGAGGACTCTATGGCCGTTTTGACAGGATCCGATGGTGGCTCCTCCACAGGGACGTCGGCGAATACCAGAGACAGAATATTTTCGAATCTGAAAATATAACTTCGTTATGTTGTCAGTTATTCTAACGCCTAGTAGGAATGTGCAAAAATCTCTTTATTCTAGTTTGAAGAACAATGTTTCCAGAGAAATTATACGAAATACAGAAAGAAATATCTTATATCTCTGAGTGCCGACCGCAGTGCAGTTGCAGATAGCACTATTGTAGAGAGTTACATATCTAGCGCGAAAGCCAGCGGGGAGCAAGCCCAGTTACTGAAAGAGAGTATAATCGAGCATTTGAACTTGGTCATTGAGGCAGTCTCTGAATGGGGCGATGCCAATCTGGCTAAGTTTAACGAGGAAAAGACACAGGCGTATCTGACTCGACGTCTGTACTCTTCTGTGTCACAGAGTAAGAGAGGAGTCTATTTCTACAGACTCCTACTTTTCGAGGTGTACCGTGCCGGTTATCGACCATCTCGAGCTTTTGGGTGTTACCTTGTCATCTACGCTCAACTTTGGCTCTTATATCGAGTCCAAAGCTAAATTAGCTGCCAAAAAAACCTTTGAGAGGACACCTAGGTGTCCTCTCAAAGGTTCGAAGGTACTTCAAGTCTGAACAGTTGCTTGCGTTATATCAAGCACAGATTCGCTCTTGTATGAAGTACTGTTCGGACTTTTGGGATGGTTCGGCTTATCAGCTCGAAGCTTTGGAATCGATCGAAAAACGTGCCAAGAGGCTGATAGGCAATGACACTCTTGTGCGAAAAAGACTTCAAAGTCTTGAACATCGCCGCAAAATTGCTAGCTTGTCGGTTTTTTATCGGATACATTTCGGAGTGTGCGCGACTGATCTGCATAACTTAATACCACCTTTCAAGTTTTAATCTTGGTGTTTTCAAGATCGGAAAGTGAATCGGTTTATTCTACGCAAGCACGCTTCACCGTAGGCCGCATCGTCAAGTCAAGTGTAAACCTATTCAAGTTATCAAAAAAAGGTCTATGTAACGATTTGGACTCTTCATGTTTCAATAGCTGCGTGATACAGTGCTGTTATGGGCAGGCGTGCTGCTAACTATCAGGCTCATACCCTGCTCGTTCCGTCACTCTATATTATAAAATAACAAACACTACAAAACTCTTTTATTCAACTCAATTATAAGAACACAAAACACAGGATATAGGTAAATGACAAAATGCTAACAACTTGCATAATCTATTTTAATGATCAACTTAAGAGTTTGGTACCTGCGATATAGGCCTCACCTAGTGCAGGGGCTTTAGTGCAAATGATTTATTATGCTATGTAAGTTCTATGGCACATAAAACATTTTCCATTTTGTTTTCTTTTTTGAAGTGAAAACTTGTGGCGCGCCATCCACATATTTTTCGTGGGCTGTGAATCGAATTCTAGCGTCACGCTCGGGAATGATAAGAAATCTTCGGAAAGCCCGGGACCATGGCCATGGTCATGGCCACGCCCTCCGGTTTCACCCACGTAGTTTCCAAAGTGAGCTATCAAATTTTGAGTTATAAGTTGTCACTTCTATCGGCAGCTCCTATGACTATCTACCAATGTTTTTTGTCGTTTTATTACCTGATTGCAGAGTCCGTAGTAAGCTTGGACACGTTGTCGCGAGCGAGCAACCGTCTCAACGCAGCGCGTTGCTTGGGCAGCGGCGCGGGCGAGGCCGAGGGCGCCACTAGCGCAACTGCCGCACTGCACACGCTCGCCTTTAATGCGCGCAATCCCCAGTCGTAGTGTCGCTCATCCGTTATCAACGCACTGCAGAGATAGAGTATATATATTGTACTACATAAGTTTAGGAAGCTATGGCATCTGGTTTATTGAACTTTCAAGTTTAGCAAAACAAATACATAATTACATAAAAAATTGGCAGTCATAGGAACGGCCGATAGAAGTGAAAACTTATAACTCAGAATTTGCGGGCAGAATTCCTCCATTCACCAGCAGCTGTCCCGGAGGCCTTCAACAACCTGAATAGGTTGCTTGTCTTCTGGGATAGGCTGGAATGGTCGGAGTAGAAGGGAAGTATGAGATACGCACAATGGCCCAATAGGGTACCGGACATAGCTGGGCACCGTTAATCAAATAGTTAACTTCTTTAATCGTTAATCCGTTACAAAAAAAGTTAACTTCGTTAAACGTTAAAGCGTTACATTTCGTAAGAATTAACGGAAGTTAACGTTAATCGTTAATCCGTTAATATGCGTATTGGATTTTTATATCGTTGCGTTCACTAACTTATAAAACCTGTTGGTTTAGGTTCTGGAAGTTAACAGGTTAGGAAAAAATCAAATACTTGTAGAGTTTAGTTTTATTATTGAAGTGAAAACTTTTTTAGGCGCGCCGAGATAGATTTTTCGTGGGCTGTGAATTGAACTCTAGCGTCACGCTCGGGTATGATAAGAAGTCTTCGGGTAAACTCGGGACCATGGCTATTGGCCATCTAGACATGCGTCAGCCAATGGGAAATGCTGAAAGTGCGTGGCCTGGCCATCATGGCATGGCCATCTGGAAATGCATCAGCCAATAGGAAATGCTGCTGCTTTTCTGGATGACCATGCCATGATGACCAGGCCACGCCCTCCGGTTACACCCGTGTAGTTTCCAAGGTAAGCTATCAAATTCTGAGTTATAAGTTTTCACTTCTATCGCCAGGTTCTATGACTGCCAATTTTTTTTTTTAATTTAATTTAATCGTCGGGCATGCGCATAGGTATCTATTTCCCCTCATGAACATTAACATGTCGAAGTTCTCGTCTGAAAGCGAGGCTCCCTTTGGTGTTAAAATGTCTTTACCCGTGGATAGCAGACGTTCAACTGCAGCGTTTGAGGGCTGTTTTCCAAATTTCAACCCACTCCTTTCCCGTTCCCAGACGTTCTGACGTGATGAAACGACAAACATTACAACAAAAATTGCCATTTTTAATATTAGTAAGATGTTAAACACTGGAATTTTCATTGTATACCTCCATTTCTTCATTCTTATACATTGATTCGTTCATTTTATTTAACTTTTCTTTGGTTAGTTAAAATGAACTACCAACGATTTTATTAAAAGAAAGTTACAATACAGATAAACGATCGAAAAAGTATGATTTATCGGAGAGTTTCCCACTAGCTATGGATTACTATAATCTACTTGGTTTACTAGGGATGTGTGAAATATTCAACTAAATTGTAAACGTCAGTGAAATTCGAGTATGTCTATGCTCAAATTTTCAGCCAAAAAGAACTCGAGATTATCGGATATATGACTTATGATAACAAAATTATATTTGTTTTCATATAACGTCAACCGATCATGCCACAGGCTAAAATGACGCCTCAATCCTGCCAAAATTGCAGGAACCCACCACAAATGGTCACACTGCGCCCAGCATTTTTCATTTCATACTTGTCTGAACCTGTTTTTTGCGCCGCGCCGAGGTGCCGTGCGGTAAATAGTAAGCATTGGATTAACGATTAACGGACTTCTGCATAATTAACGGAAGTTAACATGTCCGTTAACATTTTTTAAAGTTAACTTAAAAGTTAATCCGTTAATCAAAATGTTAACTTCGTTAATTAACGATTAACGGATTAACGAGTTAATGCCCAGCTATGGTACCGGACTGGGTCAAAAATACACCATCCTAATTAGTCCGTCAGCTAGATCATGGAAAAATATTGCACACTTATTTTTTGTTTTTTCATAATATTAAAAATCGTCAAAGATATATCGACCATCAAACTTCGAGAGTGGGGGGCCGCGATGTCACTCGTGAGTAAAAATCGTACTCACAAGTGACGTCACACGAAACTTCGAAGCGCTGTATCTTCGTCATTTTTTGTTTGTGAAACAAAAGAAAAAATACGTGTACAATATTTTTTGCCAATCTAACTAACGGCCTACTTAGTTTTTTTGAGGATTGTACCTTATTGGAGAGGCGAAGTGCGAAAAAGGCCCCGCCAAACAAACTCAGGATTTGATTGCTTACTTTGGAAACTACGCGGGTGAAACCTGATGGCGTGGCATGGTCATTTCTAGAATTTCTGAATTTCTAGCATTTCTAGATGGCCGATAGCCATGGTCCCGACTTTAACCGAAAATCTCTTATCTTCCCGAGCGTGACGCTAGAATTCAATTCACAGCCCACAAAAATCTGTCTGTGGCGCGCCAAAAGAAGTTTTCACTTCAATAAAAGCAACCTATTAAGTCAGACAGTCGTTCAACAACGAAGCCGTCTAGACGGGGCAATCGTGCGGGGCGTGCGGGGTGAGACGCGACATCGTTTCATGGTTAACGTTCCGAAGACTCGAACGAAGAAATTTGACGCTACTTTATGATTAGAACGTCTAGGCTGTGGAATGCGTTGCCTGAGTGGGTTTTTCTCGATGGTTACAATCTTGTTATCTATAACTCGAGAGTGAATAGGTTTCTCCTAAAATCACACTCCAAAGAAGACCTCATCGTCACGTAACATCGGGCGCGATCTACCTATAGTAATAGTTAAAAAACCAAAGGAAATACAGTACACACATTTGGTATGTTGAAATGTTGGAATTTGGAACTTAGTTAGATTTTAGTCTGGAATAGCACACAATAAGTCACCCTTTATCGCTGGAATATAACGGAAACGGGAACAACACGTAGTACAACAAATGCACGTTACCCGGCCATCATGAAGACGTTGTACAGATCGCTCGCCAGTTCGCTGGAGTGGGGCACGCAACTGGCCGCTAACAGGTGCGCCGCCAACGTCTCCGGTCGCGGCGCCAACATGGCGACGGGTCGCATGACGGCCTCCAACGCCGCCGGCAGCGCGCGCCGGCCGCCGTAGCCGCGCCCCACCGGGTTCATCGTCGCCGCCACGCCACACCACTCGGAAACCACCACCTGATCACAATTGGCAATTATTTTGACGTTGATTATCACTGTTTACTCCTTCTTCAAAATGTAAGAGAGGAAACAGAGTCTCTAACGTGGTGAGGGAATCAGGTTAGTCTTTTACAATGTCATTGGCACTCTGATCATTTTTGCATTTTTTTAAAGTTACGACCAGGAACTAGTCTGTAGAATTGTTGTAACTGTTATAACATTAATTATCATATTATTCTACCATAATATACCATTTTACGTTTGTACTTCTTTCAGTTATCTATGGTCCACCACCCAAACTATTATAAATAGATTCCTTAATAATCAAAAGGTTATCAGACTTACATGGAAGATATTGCTTTTAGTGATAAAATCGCCATTTGTGTCCATAATGTGTCGTTGTTTTATATGCTACTGATTGTTAACTTTGTTTGTGGTATCAATAGCGTTTTTGTATTGTATTGTTAGGTTTACTTACGTAGCATAATCGTTTGCGGACTCAGTCGCGGTGAGCACGGAAAAGTAATAGTACAAAGTTATTATATAAAATAACATTCTATGTACTTGCTTTCCGTTGAGCAATGCAGTGCCATTGTCAGCAAGCAACGAGGCAACGACTGCAGTTGGACGGGGGCGGTCGCCAGCGACTAGGCCGAGAGTCGGTTAAATTAGTCGAAGCAGCCCCACTTAATCTACCTATTTTACATTCTGCTCCATGAATTATTTATTTATGGTTTATTTACATAGCACAATCTTACGGGGACGCAGTCGCAGTCAATCTATGCATTAGTTACTACTAAAGATAAGTACTACTAATTACTGTCGCTTTCAGCGATAAGGTTGTCGTTTGTTTCACTAGATTTAAGATTATTTCTTTTCGTTTATTTATTTTTCTTTTTGTGTTGTGAACAATAAAGTGTTTTTATCTATCTATCTACTGTTTTAATTATCATATTATTCTACCAGAATCTGGATTATTTTCCGTTTCTGGTTCACACATTTTTTTATCTATGATTTGTTATAACATAATTAGTAATAATTATTATTACAATCAAAATAACATTCTACGTACTTGTTTCCCGTTGAGCAGTGCAGTGCCATTGCCAGCAAGCAACGACTGCAGTTGGACGGCGGCGGTCGCTAGCGTCTCGGCCGCGAGTCGGTTGAACTCGTCGAAGCAGCCCCAGGCTCCACAAAGCGCTAACCCGGTCAGAAGTCGGCCCAGGCACTCCGAGTCCATGGCCTGGACACAAAATCAATAGTAAACATGTCATATACGTGCATGGTTGCCTAGGAGAGATCGGGTCTAAGCGATAAGGCCCCTAATTATTGTGTCTAGTATAATAATAATGTTCTTAATTTTTTTTGTACTTATTTTTCTTTATTGTAGCTTTTATGAAAGAGTTATTTTATCTTAAGATCGAACTGATACTTAGAGAGTGAATATTTATACATTTACAATGCGATGCGACAATAGGGTAATTGCACAGCTTTGTATTATTATTAGAGTGATGTAAACTTCTTTAAGTCGCGTTGAAAACTAATTGGCAGTGGAAAATCTTATAAGTCCTCATTACCGGCTTAAATGTTTGATAGGACATGTTCTAAATTTGCCTTTTCACTTTAAATAAACCTTTGATAGACATGCCACTTGCCTGTGACATGACATACAGTAGAACGTTTGGCCTGACTTGGTTAATGGATCAATTCTAACTCTTTCACTCTAATGGTGTTGTAATGGTAGTACTATTTAGAAAAGTCCACCTGGGGAAGTAGCACGCCTTTGTTAGTTAATGTGCCGCCAATTAGTAATGTAGCAATATTAATTTGTTCCGGTTTGAAGAGTAACGTTTCCAGAAAAAATACAGAACGAAGAAATAAATGATCTTATTTGTCTGGATGACGAGCGTAGTAGACTGTTAGACAGTGATTTACGCTCTGCATATTATCATAGCAGCGTGGCACTGTGAGCAGGCGTGTAGCTTACCATCAAACGCATATCTTGCTTGTCCCGCCACTATATATTTGAAAGAAAAAAATGTATTATGTAACACTTTGCTCTGATGATTACTTTCATTTGACACGTGATGATGGTGAGATATCGAAAATGCCTAGGTAAACCTAGCAAATTGCGTCTTGGCCGAAAGACTTTCAAGAGGAAAGTTCACACCTATAACTCTATAACATAACATAAATCATTTTATTACCAAGTAAGCTGTTACAACATTTTAGGTTCCCTACCGTTTGCTTTAGTTCTAAAGACTGTGTTGAAAAATGTGGAAAGAGTTTCGTGGTATTTACCTCGTCGCAGTTAAATATAAGAACCAGCCGTCCGAGTAGACTGCCCAGTGCTTTGACCGACTCTGTCTTACCCGTGCCCGCTGGTCCGAACGGGTTACCCACCAAACCCAAGTGCAGAGCCTGTAATTATTAATCACATTACATACATACATACCCAGCACACTAAATGTTCTCACTGCTGGGACTCGGGGCCTTCTCTCGCAACGAGAGAGTCAAGGCCATAATTCACCACGCTGGCCCAGTGCGGGTATATAAAATTATTAATCATCCCACTAATATTATAAAAATCAATGTTTGGCGGCTTGGATATTTAAATGTTTGTTGCGGTCAATCACATCGTAACGTATGAACGGATCGGGCTGAAATTTGGAATACAGGTAGATTATAGTTTGGAAGAACACACAGGCTTTTTATCCCGGCAAAATAACGGGAACGGGAAATAACCAGGTAAAACCGCGGGGTGTTGCTAGTACGTAACAAATAGAACGTTATTTATTAAGACATGGGTAACTACCTAACTCACGTGTGATGTGTCACCAGTCCGACTGAAGTTTCGGCCGCGACGCGTTTGGCACTCAATGTGCCAAACGGGCAGAGACCACGCACGTGCTTTCTCCTCGAAAAAGGCCGCCGGACGCGGTTGAAACTTAATTCGGACTGGATCGACTATATCACACGTAAGTTACCCGTAACTTAATTAAATATGTATAACAAACACATTAGATTTCATACTAAAATAGAATATTTATTGAGCTGAGAGCTTCTTTAAACGCGTTGAGAAAATTTTGATAAGGAGATATCTTACGGGTTCACGTCAACGACATGTGTAACAGCTGTATAATATATTATGTAGCTTTACCGGTGACGTATTGCGCAACATTAGTAATATAATATTCATCATTCGCCTACCCTTACCCCACTTTATGTGGGGTCGGTACAACATGTAAGTTTCTTCCATTTGTCTCTATCATTTGTCAAATCTGAGTTTACTCCTTTTCTATCCATGTCCTCTTTCACACAATCCAGCCACACTTTTTTTGGTCGCCCTCTACCACAACATCCATCAACATTAATATTTAAAACTTTTTGGGTTACTTTTTAGGTCTTCATCCCTACGCATAACATGGCCAAACCACGATAACCTGGAGCTTTTCAACCTTTCTGTCACGGGTGCTACTTTCTTACTTCCCCTAATATACTCATTACTTATCCTATCTACCCTCGTCACACCACACATCTCAGCATTCGCATCTCCGCTACATGCAATCGTCTTTCATCCGAACCTTTGGTTGCCTAACATTCAGATCCAAATATTATATATTATATTAGTAATATAATATTATATTACATATTATATGATATATTATATTAGTAATACAATATTGGCGGACAAAATTCACACTCATCACTATCTAATCCCAAACAAAGCAAAGCTTGTAATATAGCGGCCTGATAGCTGATATAATACTTATATAGTTGTAAATACATATTAATTATACATAGAAACACCCAGAGACAGTACAAATATTTGAATTCATCACACAAATATTTGCACTGGGTGGGAATCGAACCCGCGACCCTCGGCTTCGCAGGCAGAGTTACTACCCACTAAGCCACGAGGCCAGCCAGCATTAGTGTTGTTTAACGATACATTTTAAGTCATAAGTTTTCACTTCTATCGGCAGTCTGACTGCTATATTTTATATAATAACATATGTATACAATATTGGGAGACTTCGTTCGTTGATAATGATGGTGGCTCTCCCGTACGACTGTTATCTGAAATAGCACTGATATTCCCGGAAACATTACGACAAAGAGTGATAACCGATTTGCGACTGTATTTGAAACTGAATATTATAATTTACAAGTTAAAAGCACATTATGGGTTTATATAAATATGAACAGTATTCTAACATTTTGTATTGAATTGTAGTGGATTTGATTATCTTAATTATCTCTAGAGCTGAATCAGTTTGTGGATGGTTAAGATCTGCTGCATTATGTGGTGTAGTGTAGTTTTCATTGAAGGTAATTTAGTTTTTATTTCAATAAATTTTGCTCGTTTAATAAATAATAATTATTCTATTATGTACCTGTTATATTATATCAATGTTGGTCAAAGCTCAATGTAGTGGTAGGACTCATGGCAGAGTCCGCCTGGGGAAGGACCACACCTTTGCTAGTTATTCTACCGCCAAGCAGTAATGAGAAAACATTAGGTACTGTGTTCCGGTTTGAAGGGCAATGTTTCCAGATAAATTACTGGGCTTAGAGATATAGTCTCTTAGATCTCTGGGTGACGAGCGCAGTGCAGTGCTAGGTAAATGATTTGGACTCTTCATGTTCTAATAGCTGCGTGTCACTGTGCTGTTAAGTGGCAAGCATGTTGCTTACCATCAGGCACATGACGTGCTCATCTCGTCATTCTTTATTTTAAAAAAAAGCTGCTTTTATCTCAAAAAAAAAAAGTGAAAACATATATAGTTTACCTGGGTCAGTATAAGAAAGCAGTCGTCAGCCAACTCCGTTCGCACGAACTGTCCGGTGTTGACGCCGAGATATTCGTATGAATAGGAAATTTGAGCCAAACCCATCTTTGCTACTACGTCTTTGCTGCCTAATAAGTAGAATCTGTAACAGAATTAGCGCTTTTTTTTATAAATCACACTTATATTACGAAGTTTTGAGTATAGAAGGCTTGAGTGTAAGTTTGTTCTCACGTCTCTCTGTAATGACTGAACGGATTTAAATGACATAAAAAACATAGCATGTACATAATGTTTGTTGCTCAATCAAGTCGTAACGTCTGGACCGGATCTGGTTGAAATTTGAAACACAGAAAAAAAAACAGGGAAATAACGGGAACGGGAACTACGCTTGTAAACCGCGGGGGCACAGTTCACATAAAATGTTCACAACACCTCCCCTATTTTCCTCTCCTCCTAATCCAAGATATATGTACTTATGTAAAAAAAAGATAATTGTAATGACAAAGGTCACGGACCCCAGAGTCTGTGAAAGTGGCTAAATGAAATTAAAAAAATTAAATAAAGTAGCCAAGTGCGAGTTGGACTCGCCCATGAAGGGTTCCGTTCCAGCAAGTAACATAATATACATAGTACACATAGTTCTTGTAGTTCGTTGTAACTTTGATCGAAGTTTTAATAATAGTGTATTTATTTATGACGTGCTAAAAAAAAACTACTCATCAGATCGAGTTCAAACTAATTTTCGTTGGTAGTTTTCATGGTAATGTACATCATATATTTTTTTTAGTCTTTTCATTCTCTTACTTTAGAAGTTAGAGGGGGGGGGGGGGACACACATTTTACCACTTTGGAAGCGTCTCTCACGCAAGTTATTCAGTGTAGACAAAAATTATATTAGAAACCTCAACATCATTTTTTAAGACCTATCGATAGACACCCCACACGTGTAGGTTTGATGAAAAAAAAAATTTTGAGCTTCAGTTCTCAGTATGGGGGGCACCCCTAATTTTTGTTTTTTTTTTTAACTTTTGTAAAAATCTTAATGCGGTTCACAGAATACATCTACTTACCAAGTTTCAACAGTGTAGTTCTCATAGTTTCGGCAAAAGGTTGCTGTGACATACGGACGGATAGACAGACAGACAGACAGACAGACATGACGAATCTATAAGGGTTCCGTTTTTACGTTTTACGGAACCCTAAAAACCGCGGGGTGCTGTAGTTCCTAAGATTAGTAGGATGGGAAGATTGGTATTGTACTCGTACCTACACTATACATTTTATAATAAATTATTTTTAAAGTAATACTTTTTTTTTTTTTATTTAATAAAGAACTGTTTCTAATACTGTGATGTGGTCTATTTTGACGACGAAATTGACATGTACATGTGCAGTTGTACAGTAAAAAATGAATATACGTAACACATCTGTTTAGTAGTGGTAGGACTCTTAGCAGAGTCCGCCTGGGGAAGTACCACACCTTTGCCAAATATTCTACCGCCAAGCAGTAATGTGCAAACATTACTGTGTTCCGGTTTGAAGGGCAATGATTCCAGAGAAATTACAGGGCTTAGAGACATAATATCTTAGATCTCTGGGTGACGAGCGCAGTGCAGTGCTAGATAATGATTTGGACTATCATGTTCCAATAGCTGCGTGTTACTGTGCTGTTATGTGGCAGGCATGTTGCTTACCATCAGGCACATGACCTGCACGTCTCGTCACTCCATACTATAAAAAAAAAAAAAAAAAAAAAAAATGTCTGTACAACAGTAAAACGATCCCATATCGTACCTGAGTTGCTTCTGCCAAAGCCAGTCGTTCGTCGACGTCACGTTATTGTCTATCAAAGTCCTTATAACGGAGGCATAATGAGCGCACTGTAATATGAGAGCCTGCCTTTTGTTCCGCTCGCTTTCGTCCTCTAACTCGGCCGAAGCATAATATAAATTCTCCTTTTCCACGTTCTCTTTCAACTTGTGGAGTTCTCTAGAGGTAATCGCTTTTTCCGCTTGTTCCGTGAATCTTATGTTTTGCGCTAGACAGAGAATCTGCGTTGGAAGCGAAAAGGGATCTTGATTTTGCAATGAGTTCGTTAGCACGCATCTCAATGTTAGATTCTTTAGCGAGGAACGCATCTCGGTCTCAAGGTTCTTTAGCCACACCTGAAAGATACATTTTAGTATAATTGCTTATTTGTAGAGTTGTTGTTTTTAAACTATATACAAAACATGATAATCAGGTTCTGATAATTAGGTAGGTAAATTAGGTATTAAATTAGTTAGGTGATAATTAGGAAGGTAACGCAATTGGGAATCAGAAAATATTTCTATAGCAGCGGGGCTAGCACGGGCAGTTGACAATTACTCCACCGGGAAAGGAAATAATCTCTTTCCCCCTTGTCAATTTTGTCCACTGTCAGAGCACGGACTCGCCGGTGGATAGTTATTCCACGGTGGATATACGGCGGGAGTAGCGTTATCACTTCAGTATTGCCGTTATAAGAAAATTAAATAATAAAGTGGCCAAGTGCAAGTTGGACTCGCCCATGAAGGGTTCCGTTGCAGCAAGTAACATAATAAACATAGTTCTTGTACTTCGTTGAAACTTTGATCGATGTTTAATGATAGTGTATTTATGACGTACTAAAAAAACTACTTATCAGATCGAGTTCAAACCAATTTTCGTTGGTAGTTTGCATGGTAATGTACTAATGCACATCATATATTTTTTCATTCTCTTACTTTAGAAGTTAGCACACATTTTACCACTTTGGAAGTGTCTCTCGCGCAAATTATTCAGTGTAGACAAAAATTATATTAGAAACCTCAATATAATTTTCGAAGACCTATCAATAGACACCCCACACGTGTAGGTTTGATGAGTTTCATTTCTCAGAATGGGGTAACACTAATTTTTTTTTTTTTTTTTATAAAAACTTAATGTGGTTCACAGAATACATCTACTTACCAAGTTTCAACAGTGTAGTTTTCATAGTTTCGGCAAAAAGTGGCTGTGACAGACAGACGTGACGAATCTATAAGGGTTCCGTTTTTACGTTTTACGGAACCCTAAAAATGACGTAGGTATTAATCATCAGTTTTTCTGTCAACGTTCGCTCGTTTTACTTTTATTATTTTTCTGTGCTGCGTTTTGAGGTTTTATATGTAGGTTTTATATTTTTGTAAACAACTATAAAACATTTTCTCATCTAAATCACATACCTTAGTATAGAGAACGCATTTAAATATAAAAATGAGTAATTATATAATCAAAAATATAATTATAATATGCTCGCGACATTATGTTTGAGAGAGATTTACTTATATCCCCACCTCCAAATCAGACGATAGTTTGTCCCCTGTCATTTGTCAATTGAAGAGTATTTATCTTCGTTTTCCCGAGTCCGTGCTCTACAGCGGGGAGTAGCGTGATATAATGTCCACGACAAACGTCAAGTGGAAACATTTTATCCTTTTCCCCTGTTGCCATGCTATGCAAGGTGGAAATGATTATTATATCCACTGACAGGTGGATAAAAATGGTGGAAAGACTATTAGTCCACTCCCCGTGCTAGCCCCGCTGGAATTTAATACTTAGAAAATGTATTAAATAAGACAGGGCAAAATTAGAATGGCGTATAAAGAAAGAGAGTATCAGGGCCCATACTCTTCGTTTGTGCACTACTTCCTATTGTATACTTAGTTTTTTTCTACTCTACGGTTGCCTGAAACAGATAATTTTAAGCGATACCGTCGCCATCTACTCTTTTTTAGGTTTAATTTTAAATTTAGATTTGTTTTGTCAGTGTAATACAGAGTTTATATATGATTACTAGCTGTTACCCGCGACCTCGTCCGAGCGAAATTAATAACTAATAAACTAATACTAAGGTGACTCCGGTAGTACCTAATTTTATACCCAGACACATTTACGGTTACTAAAAACATTTTATAATAAAAAAATCAAACAATTTCATCAAAATCGGTTCAGTTGTTTAAGTGTGAAAACGTAAGAGACTTTCGTCCCCCATTTCACCTCCAATTTCATCCCCATACAGTTCAAAATTACAAAATTGCGAGAACAAATATTTCTTGGCTTCGGGTCAAGTGCCTATAAAACAAAAAAATAAAAATATACATTTCAACTAGGGATGGGCCGAATGTGGTTTGAACCGAATACGAACTTCGGCCGAACATTCGGTAAAAATGAAAAATTCGGCCGAAGTTCGGCCGAACTTCGGTTCAATTTCGCCGCGCTTTTTCGTGCTGTGACTTGTTTACGCACTTGCTGCAAATATTGCTAGATGTGCCCCGCCCGCACTCCGCGCTTCCCCGCGGGGCCGTTAGCCAACTAGTCATTTGTAAAGACGTCACCTTAAATTAATTGTTTTACGTGATTTTTGTTTGTTTGTTTGACAGATTTTATCATTATTTGTTTGTTACTTTATTGTGAAGACGACTGGAAAAAAAATCAAGTGTTTCGACATTTTATTAAGAAACAGACGACCAAAACAAAATATCGATTAAGAAAGAAAGATTTCATCGAAAGAAAGATTTCTAAGGCTGGTTTGGTTAGTAAGAAGAGCGCTTTAATTTTGTGTTTTGTTTGATTAAGTACCAAAGATTTTTGAGACTAGTAGTTAAAAAGATCAATTTAAGTTTTTTGTTCATCACGTGTGATTACTTTTTCTAATTCAAATGACTATGAGTATATCCGACTTATCTTATTTTAGTGCAGAATGTTCGGCATTTTAACCGAAATTCGGCCGAATGACGAAGTTCGGTTCAAGCTGCCGAAGTTCGGTTAAACCGAATGTAAAACGAATTTCGGCCCATCCCTAATTTCAACGCCAATTTCACCCCCGTACAGTTTGAAATTACAAAATTGCTAGAAGCAACATTCGTTTGCTTCGTGTCAAGTGTCTATATACAGAGTTTCATGGTTTTTAAGAATCCAACATTTTGCAAATTCAACATTGTGGTCCTAAAGGTTATCTTGAACGGTTGGGAACTTTCATATTGCCATTCATCCCCCTTTTCAACCCCAATTTCACCCCCGTACAGTTCGAAATTACAAAATTGATAGAACAAACATTTAATTGCTTCGTGTCAAGTGTCAAGATAAAAAATTTGATACTGACGAATTTTCATACAACCGTTCATCCCTTGTTTCACCCTCTTAGGGGTTGAATTTCGCAAAATCCTGTCTTAGCGTGCGCCTACGTGCAAAAAAGGACTTCCATTCAAAATGTCAGAATCCTACCATTTGTGCTTTCTGAGATTCCTTGATGAGTGACCTTTCGCTTTTATATATATAGACTACACGTACTTAGCATTAGGTATTCAGCCAATGTAATTTGTAACAATTTTACGAGATAGGATTTCATCAACACGGCGATGTTATAAAATAATACATTACCACCTGTTCATTATAACAACGAGTAGGTATAACTCCAAGCTCACAGTAGGCATCTAGTTAACTTACGTATCATATTTATGTTAAGGCGCAAACCTATATATAATAAAGTACCTACGCTATAAAAACTGTATCAGCTAAATAACAGTCACGTTAAATGAATGTATAATATGTAAATAAATTAGTTACCCAAGACATGTTTGTAAATAGTAGGCCAAACTCTTTGCCCTCAGAGCTTAGCACTCGATTCCGACAATTGCAGTATTAAGTAGGTATTGCTTCACAAACATATTAATCGTCGTAAAACAATAGAAGTCGTGATGACCTTACAGCAAAAATGTCCGAGTCCACAAGAGAAGCCCTGAAGACCTAGTGCAGATAATGCTTGGTTTCACAATCGATATAGAAGCTGTTACCTCAACAGGGCAGTCGATATCGACGGGGTGATCAAGTTGCAGCGTCTCTCCGTGGAGACTCTTCAGGGCAGTTACGGACAGGTCGCCAGGGCCCAGGCCGACACCGATGATGCCAGGGAACAGTTTCTTGAGGTGCGTCTGCATGACGGTCGCCCGGCCGGCGGCGCCTGCGCGCGCTTGGCCCAGCAACTCGAGAAGGTCATCGTCGCTCAGGAAGTACAGTCGCGGGAACACTGATCGTTTCTCCTGTGTGGCCAAAAACATGAATTATTGCACTTACTTGACATTTATTGTGACAAAACTTTACCTAATATTCAAACTATTTTTGGATCTTAATCTGAAAAAACGGTTAATAAAGTGGCCAAGTGCGAGTTGGACTCGCCCATGAAGGGTTCCTTTGCAGCAAGTAACATAATATACATAGTACACATAGTTCGTTGTAACTTTGATCGAAGTTTTAATAATAGTGTATTTATGACGTACTAAAAAAAAACTACTCATCAGATCGAGATACTTTTTAGTTTTTTTCATTCTCTTACTTTAGAAGTTAGAGGGGGGGAGGACGGGACGACGACGACACATTTTACCACTTTGGAAGTGTCTCTCGCGCAAACTATTCAGTGTAGACAAAAACTATTTTAGAAACCGCAACATCATTTTTGAAGACCTATCGATAGACATCCCCACACGTGTAGGTTTGATGAAAAAAAATGTTGAGTTTCAGTTCTAAGTATGGGGGGCAACCCTAATTTTTTTTTTTTTATTTTTTTTTTGTAAAAATCTTAATGCGGTTCACAGAATACATCTATTTACCAAGTTTCAATAGTGTATTAGTTCTCATAGTTACGGCAAAAAGTGGCTGTGACATACGGACGGACAGACAGACAGACATGACGAATCTATAAGGGTTCCGTTTTTACGTTTTACGGAACCCTAAAAATGAACGCCAATCCGCAACGAAAATGAAGTCGCCGCCTCTTCTGACTACAGAAAAATGTGATCAATTAAAGTTTCGCGTTTATAATATTATTATGGGGTTTATAATATACTAGCAGCGCCCTGCGGTTTTAGCCGCCTAATTCTCGTTCCTGTCGATCCCGTTATATTCCCTGTGACGAACGAGCCTTTGTGTTTTTTCACACTATAATCTGTTTTTCAAATTTAAGCCCGACCCGTTTATACGTTACGACGTGATTGAGCAACAAACATCCAAACAAGTCAATGTTTGGATGTTTCAAACATACTATCCTATACAGAATTACAAATCTTAACTCTCGATCGAGACGTTTCGGAGGAGTATAAATACACAGATAACGAAACAATATTTTTATAAAAAAGATTATTATTATATTTATCTACATACATATCAGGCTATTAACTTTTTTGTGAGTATAAATGTCCCGTCGTCAAGTAATCGGTTAGAGCTAAGTAGCACAAGCCGTAGTGATAACCTCACCAAAACTGTATTGTTCCGATTTATCAGACATCGTTGTAAAAAAATATCAAAGTTATTTTTGTATGTCACGTGGTTATTCACAGCACAAAAGCCGGACCCTTCGCATAATAATAATAGGCTCGTGTCGAGGCTAGTCAGCCAGTTAGCTAAAAAAACTATGAATGAAACTAAAGAACAAATAAATATAGTTACACCGGATTGTTCACACGCAAGTCAAACAAAAAAGGAATAGTGAGACTACTTTTCTTACCGCCTTCGAAAAAAGAAGTTTCTCAATTCGACCGTACAATTTCGAATTGCATTTCTTTCACCGCAAATTGCATGACATTATGTTTACAGCCTAAGATTTTTTTAAATAAAGAGTGACGAGACGAGCAGGACATGTGCCTGATGGTAAGCAACATGCCTGCCACATAACAGCACAGTGACACGCAGCTATTGGAACATGAAGAGCCAAATCATTACCTAGCACCGCACTGCGCTCGTCACCCAGAGATCTAAGTTGTTATATCTCTAAGCCCTGTAATTTCTCTGGAAACATTGCTCTTCAAACCGGAACACAGTAATGTTTGCACATTACTGCTTGGCGGTAGAATAATTGACAAAGGTGTGGTACTTCCCCAGGCGGGGCTAGATAAGATGTAGCATATCTAGATCTAGATGATACCTACTAACTCCTTTAGGAGTGAACTTTGGTAAGAAAGTCAGCGATTGGTGGATGACGCATGATCTAGAAAGATTCTAGAAACATGTCAGTTTCCTAATTTACTTCACTATTTTTTAAGTTAGCGGCATTACACACATGGATTAAAAAAACAGTGGTGCTCTTGAGTTCGACCCAGGGGCTCAGGATGAGCAGATGTTGCGCTCAAGACTAGACTAGCCGTACCTTTTATTATTATTATCATCAGTGATCTTTTTATGAATTTTACACCATGACTGCGTCAGGATTCTAACTGTCAGGTTACCCTAGTTATCAAGCCTAGATTTTTGTTATTTTGCTCTGCGTATGAAGTTTGAAACAACAAACTCGCAGAGCTATGTTCCTCATTACTCAATCACTCATTACGACTCTTCAGAATGTATTTGAGATCAATTGATATTGGACAGCTTATTGACAGCACTACCTTAGAGTGGTAGTTACCTAAATCAAAATAGTAAAAACTTTGTGTTTTAAAATATGACACATAATTACGTATAAGTACTGTACCTACTCCGTTTTATTTTAGACACTAGCGTCCGCTCCGGCTTCGCCCGTTGTACGTACATAGCCTATAGAACGCGGGGATCACTTACATATCCAATGGTGAATTTTGAATGGGTCCAATCGTTCCTGAGATTAGCGCGTTCAAACAAATAAACTCTTCAGCGTTTAGAAATAAACGATTTTTTCTTACTGTTGCGGGATTTATTAATTTTGTATTAGGACATACTGCTCTGTACTGACAGATAGGTATAGACAAATATACAGTTACGTCGACTAGCATAGGTACTTAAAATATTTGAACTGTGATCGATAAGTATGCCTACTTGCCTACTAACTTGTCGCAACTATCGCTCAGAGGTTCGGGCTGACTACACTAATTAGTAATATCTACAATACCTACGCCACATAGACTTGGGGTTGAATCTAAGTTAAATGCTCATTACACGTGATGATTTTCTGCATAAATATCATCATCATCACCGAGTTACTTTTTTTATAGTATAGAGTGAGGAGACGAGCAGGGTATGTGCCATGATAAGCAGCACGCCTGCACATAACAGTACAGTGCCATGGAACTGTTGGAACATGAAGAGTCCAAATCAATACCTAGCACTACACTGCGCTCGTCACCTAGATATATAAGAAGTTTTATCTCTATGCCCTGTAATTTCACTGGAAACATTATCCACTTCAAACCAGAACACAGTAATGTTTGCACATTACTGATTGGCGGTAGAATAACCAGCAAAGGTGTGGTACTTCCCCAGGCGGACTCTGCAAAGAGTCCTACCACTATACTTCTACTACTACTTCCGAGTGATATGGTAGCTTGAGTTTCGGACGCGGTCGCACGCGCGCAATCCCCTTGAAAACGGCTGCCTAATGGGGTCAAATCTTAAGTCCGTCTTGACCGACCATAGTGACCATAGACCACGTGAGTAACCCGTTATTTAATTATAAATATGAAACATCCATGTTAGTTTCCACCGTAAAAAATAAATTGTATAGAACTATTGGGTTCATCTTGTTCTGCCAAACTACCAGCTCTCCTCTTGCATAAATAAGATCATAAACAGTCCACATAATAAAATATATTACTATTATTATTATACTTATTACACTCGAAGCGTTCCCTCACAAGGAGAGATTCAAGGATGTAATTGACCTTGCTTGCAAACTGCGTGTTACCGAATTTGTCTCGTTGGATTTGTTTTATAAAATGCGCCTAATGGTAAGCAACGGGTCTATTGTCTCATTCCGTTCTTGAAATCATCTCGAAGAATGTGGCATGTTTATAAATAGACATTATTCGAGGAAGCGTCAACCGCCAATCCGCACTTGGCCAGCGTGGTGAATTGTTTTGAATTGGCCCAGAGTCCGAGCAGTAGGTACACAATGTAGGCTGTATAATATGATCATGCTTATTCGACTGAAGTGCAACAGGGAGTTGGCAGTTAGACAGACTAAGGTGAACCCAGCAATTCCTCCTGCTTTTTAGAATGGGATTAAGTTCGCAATTATACTCGACAACGCAGGCCAATTAGGTACAGCATTTTCATCGCTTAGCATCAGGCGAAATGGCGGTCAAGTGTGAACCTATAATAGTTTTTAAAAAAATGGTTGGTTGTCTGTAAAGTCGGTTTACGAACGATAGTTCAACGTGACAACGTCATAACAAAACATTGATGAAATGATTGCATACAATACAATCGAGTGAAAAAAAATACATGCTACATATGCTTACAATGAGCGTAACGGGACAAGGAGCATAACGGGACACGTACATGCAGCCGGCGTTTCCAACCGGCGTTTCAAAAAGAAAACTGGTTTCTGACGATGTTTTCCACCGGCTGGGAGTAGGGCTAGAGAGTCCCCTATGCAGGGGTTACATAAATAAAGAGTGACGAGACGAGCAGGACATGTGCCTGATGGTAAGCAACATGCCTGGCATATAACAGCACAGTTACACGCAGCTATTGGAACATGAAGAGTCCAAATCATTACCTAGCACTGCACTACGCTCGTCACCCAGAGATTTAGGTTGTTATATCTCTAAGCTCTGTAATTTATCTGGAAACATTGCGCTTCAAACCGGAACACAGTAATGTTTGCCCATTACTGCTTGGCGGTAGAATAACTGGCAAAGGTGTGTGGTCCTTCCCCAGGCGGACTCTCCCATGAGTCCTACCACTACAATACACAACTACAAATTTTAAGGAGCTCGGCTGGTATGGGTAGACTGGCTTCCCAGCCAGTTGTGCCCCAGCCAGTTGTGTATTGTGCACTTCCCCCCGGAAGTCCACAATACACCTCTAGCGGGACGTCATTGCAGGTCAATCAGCCCAATTCCCAATTAGATTAGGCTAGAGCAAGTTCTCACGTCGATGTATCGGTCGAGCGCGGCGCGACACGCCTGCAGCTGGTCGGCCACGGCGTCCAGCGCCGGCTGGAGTCTGCCGGCCTGCACCAGCGCAGCCAGCCGCGGCTCCGCCTCCAGCAGCCGCGCCGCCTGCCGGAACCCCGCGTCCACCTTGCGGAACCGCCCGGCCAACTCGCCCTCCTCGGTACTCAGGATCGGCTCTAAGTACAACCATCTGAAAGAGGCACACAGGAAATGCTCCGTTATTTTTATAACATATGGCAGTTGGCTTCACGTGGACTCTGGCCGCTGCTGCCTACTGAACTCTAGACTACTGTTAGAACCCTGCGTCCACCTTGCGGACCCGGCCGGCCAACTCGCCCTCCTCGGTACTCAGGATCGGCTCTAAGTACAACCACCTGAAAGAGGCACACAGGAAATGCTCCGTTATTTTTATAACATATGGCAGTTGGCTTCACGTGGTCTCTGGCCGCTACTGCCTACTGAACTCTAGACTACTGTTAGAACCCCGCGTCCACCTTGCGGAACCGGCCGGCCAACTCGCCCTCCTCGGTACTCAGGATCGGCTCTAAGTACAACCATCTGAAAGAGGCACACATGAAATGCTCCGTTATTTTTATAACATATGGCAGTTGGCTTCACGTGGTCTCTGACCACTACTGCCTACTGAATTCTAGACTACTGTTAGAACCCCGCGTCCACCTTGCGGAACCGGCCGGCCAACTCGCCCTCCTCGGTGCTCAGGATCGGCTCTAAGTACAACCATCTGCAAGAGTACACAAGAAATGCTCCATCATTTTACTCGCCTCGTGGCTTAGTGAGTTGTAAATCTGCCTGCGAAGCCGAGGGTCGTGGGTTCGATTCCCACTCAGTGCAAATATTTGTATGATGAAGTCAAATATTTGTACTGTGTCTGTATAATATGTATGCATGTATTTACAACTATATAAGTATTGTATCAGCTATCTGGCCGCCATACGAGCTTTGCTTATTTTAGGGTCAGATGGGATGTGTGAATTGTCCACCAATATTTATTCATATGTTTATGACCTATGGCAGTTGCTTCATGTGGTCTCTGGCCTCTAATACCTTCTGAACTCTGGGCTACTGCCGGGAACACGCTTCCTCTTAGCCCTCCTAGGTACTTAGTATCGGTTCTAAGTGCAACCATCTGCAAGAATTACTCAACTCCATCATTCATTTGTCAGTTGGCTTCACTTGCCCCCTGACCTCTACTGCCTACTGAGCTCTGGGCTACTGCCGGAACACGACGTCCACCTTGCGGAACCCGCCGGCCAAATTGCCCTCCTCTGTACTCAAGATCGGTTCAAAGTACAACCATCTCATTGACTGGCCTCGTGGCTTAGTTGGTAGTAGCTCTGCCTGCGAAGCCGAGGGTCGTGGGTTCGATTCCCACCCAGTGCAAATATTTGTGTGATGAATTCAAATGTTTGCACTGTGTCTGGGTGTTTTTATGTATAATAACAATATATTTAAAACTATATAAGTATTGTATCAGCTATCTGGCCGCCATCACACAAGCTTTGCTTAGTTTGGGGTCAGATGGTGTTGTGTGTGAATTGTCCACAAATATTTACTATTATTATTTATCTGCGTGTAGGTAGATATACCTACAGTAAATACTCGCACACATCGACAACCAAAAACCGGCACGACGAAATTGGCCGACAAACACGCGCGCAGAGCAACACTCAAATTCGAGACATTCAGTGCGTTAGTTGCGCGTGTTTTCATTTTTTTAAACGGCAATTTGACACAAGTGGCCTCTACTACCTACGAGTGCAGAAAGCGCAGGACCCTACCAATCTTACTAACAATACTTACGTATAATACTTATGCATACGTTGAACACACCTGGAAGGTCTCCATTTACTTACCATACCACATCTATATATACGATATATCCATCTAATAGATCCATCTAGTATATACGATAACTAGCGCCAGAACACCTCAGAGAGGATAAAGGAACGATTTAGCATCCCCGAAGGGACTGACCTCCGGACCTAGCTGGGAGGATCTGGCACCTGCCGACTTGTGACCGGTGTGTAGACGTCATTTAGTATTAAAATATTTATGTACTGGTATAAGTATAAGCTCTACGTACAACAATCTTTAAGACGAGTTACGAAATATCTGATGTGTCATGTTGTGTTAATATGTTTATACTGGTATTTCAGCTCTTAGTACAACTATCAGCATTTTATTTGTTTGTTTAAGCTTCATACGTTAAAGTGTTCATTAAGAACAGACTAGGTTTATACTTTATCGTCGCCGGAAACACCATATTAAATTTTATAAATTACCAGCTGGCTCACATCTTACATCATATAAATACGCAGAAAGGACTATGCAGAAAGGCTGAACTAAAATGAAGTAGACGTATTCATGGCTCTTAATATTCCAAGAGCTTAAAATGTTTAAAATTTCGCATGCCTTTTAGGCTGAAATTCAAATCAAATTTTTGGCGAATAAATTAATTTGACTTTTTGACTTTGACTTTGAGCTAGTAGCAAATTTTTGTAGGTAGGTATTTGAGGCAAGCTAGAACCTTGTCACATAACTTATTATTAAACACCAATTTTCATGAATCTCGATTGATTTGGTGAATAATTCACTGGGAACAAACATCAGGACACTGGATTTCTGTACATATATTTTTAACAAAAAGTGTTTTTTATAGTCTTACTAGCGGCCTGTTCCGGCTTCGCTCGGATAATAACTTACATACCAACTGCAGCGCCATCTCCCGGGCTGGTTTGTGAATCTAAACCATGCATGGCAACCCTAAACTTTAATAATAAAAATAAATGTTTATTTTTATAAAATAATTTTAGATTTGCCATAAGCTCGGGGAAATTTTATATCTTTCGCTTGCTCGGTCATCAAAATTGAGCACGCGGTTAAAAAGCCACTTTGCACTCTTGTACAACAAATAACTATTGTCCAAAAAAAATTTTTTTTATGTGTGAATAATCCTTATCACTTAAGGGTATAAAAAATAGATAGTAGCCGATTCTCAGACCTACTGAATATGCATATAAAATTTGGTAAAAATCAGTAAAAGCCGTTTCGGAGGAATAAGGTAACTAACATCGTGACACGAGAAAAAGATAGAATATTTTAATAGTAAGTACAGTAGAGTCAAGCACTGCTCTGCGGTCGTCGCCCAGAGATGCCAAAGGATTTATCTCTATGACCTGTAATTTATCTGAAAACATTGCCCTTCAAACCGGAACACAGTGATGAGGTGTTTATGATAGAATAGCTGGCAAAGGTGTGGTACTCTCCCTCAAGCGGACTCATCAAAGTAGTAAGACTCTTTAAGAGTCTTACTACTACTGAAATAACACCCAGACACACCATTACTTGATTTTTTTGGGATAAAAGTAGCTTGTTCTTAAAACCTTCGTTCGAGATAGAGGTCGTGAGTATAATTCCTACCCAAGACAAGTATTTGTGTAATGTATACAAATATTGTCCACCATTATTTATTTGTTCTGTGTCTGAGTGTACATAATGTTTCATATGTTAGTGTTTATTGTTTTTAAAATAAATAGATAAGTATTATATCAGCTATCTGGCTCCCATAATACAAGTTTTACTGAATTTAGGATTCGTTTGTATTGTATGAGGAATTTACTTGCTTACTTTCTACGCTCCTAACAGCCAGCACCTTTCAATTCTTCATAAGCGATTTAGCAATAAACATACTAACATCAAACATTTTATAATATTAGTACCTACCTAGTAGCATTCTATTGGTTACTTAATTAGCGTAATACAAGGTTTTCTAGTCTGGGTCTATAGTTTTACGAAAAATGTCTGATATTTCGTTTTTATTATGGTATCAGCCCAAAAATCACGAAAAAAACATACAAAATCTATGAAAGTTGTTTATACATACGTAGGTATTCAGAGTTAAACCCACAACAATACAACACATTCCTTCTGTGTTACCCTGTTTTAAGTATTCAAAGTAATGAACAGGAATATCAATTACGTCATTTATCTAATTCAACTAACAAAGTCCCTTTTTTGTACTTTGTCAACAATACTTGCATATTATTATATTACAAAGAGAAACGACTTCTATTTAAAAATTAAATCACTAAACTTGTTCAGATGGACTTCCAGACAAAGTTGAAAGTATATCTTATGATAATATAATATTTCAAAGCAGTCCATAAATTTTCATCATTGATGACCAGAATCTTGGACCTAACGATACAAAACGTCGTAAGGACATTGTGTTTGAGGTGCCTCGATGCAAAACGTACTTCAGGCACAGATTCTTTCCATTTGTTAGTCGCTACTTATACAATAAATTGTCAGAAACAGAGGAACTGCGCAGACTTAATGTCCACAGTCTTAAAAAAACTGTAACTAACACACTTCTCAAGCTAACATACCGTGACACTGAGAATCTATTCTCAGTCGTAAGGCTAAATTAGAGTAAACGGCATACGCAAAAACGAGTACTTACACACAAATTCACACCCTCCCACACACACCCTCACACACCCTCTCACACACACATCCACACACACCCACATCCACACACACCCTCACACATACCCTCATACACCCTCTCTCACACACACCCTCACACATATACACCTTACACATAGTTTTATTTTTATTTTTAACCTAATTTTTCTTCTTAATTTAATTTAATGTTTTTAAAAGTAAAGTTATGTAATGTGAATTTCCAACAAATAGAAGATTGAGCAAAGTAAGAATGAAGCATCTAACATAGCTTATTTTGGGAGAGCACGGATCTCTGAAACACAAGCTTCAAGCTTAGTTCGGAGATTTGAAGCTCATCGTCTTAATGTTAACAACCTACTACAATATTGTTTCTACCTATGTAATATTCTACTTAACATTAAGTTCAGTTGTAATCATAACTTGTGACAATAAATCTATTATTATCTATTATTACTCTAATTCAACGAAAACGTAATTTCGAAATAAACTCGCGACTTTCCAACTCCGATTTTACTTCGATCCGTCGTTTTGTCCGTTGAAATGGTCTAAGCCTACTCTAATTAGAGTATGCTTAGAACATTTAAACGTCAAACAATGTTGTATCGGACGAAACGAAGTAGAAAAAGAGTGGGAAAGTCGCGAGTTTTTTTTCGAAATTACGTTTTCGTAGAAACAGAGTAGACGTCCTGGACTTCGCCTACATAGGTAACTCATACAAGTATAAAACCTTGTTCAATTCGTTTTGTAATTGAACCTCATTTAAGAAAATGTTGCTGGCAGTTCACAAAAATATATTTCAAAAATATTAAAAAAAATAAAAAAAAAAAAATAGACGAGAAAAATTACAAATTAACAAATTATTTACATTGCTCAATTTATTGAAAAAAAACTAACTAAATTCGACCACTATTTCTATGGAAGTTTCGTCTTTTTTGAAGCTAGAAGCTTGTAACTTAGTTTTCAGGCTTTTGATTAGACATAAATAAACTTTACTCCCAGAAAAACAAAAACCGACTTGAATTAAAATTAAATTTAGATACTCGCCTAAATTTCAGAAGCTGCTATGACTATGTTGTCCAAATAAATGTAAACAAATTTTAGCTTTTTGTTGATAGGTATTTCAAAAACCGCTACATCCATTTCGATAAAATTATATGGGACTACATTTGAAGTATTTTCTACTTAATAAAAAGAAATAATCATCAAAAACGATTCATAATTAGCGGAGCTATCGCGTAACATGCAAGACGAGTACAAGCAAAAAAAACATACAACCGAATCAGGAAGCTTTTCCTTTTTTGAAGTCTGTTAAAAATAAATTTTAAACGGGCAAGTTGCGGGTTACACCGCAGCGCAGCGCGTGCGCAGCTAGTAAACAAATATACTCGTGATAACGCAACTACCCTAAAAGGGATACAGTAGGAAATTATACATAAATGACGTAGTCAATTTTAATCCTAGCAAGGGTATTTAAAAGAAAAACTTAAAATCAGTATAATTAAAATGTTTATTAACAATTAAGTATTATTGCCTCATGTAGAAAGACTTAATAATATTTCAAATGCAATGTTTATTTACGGTATAAAAACTATTATATTTTCTACGGCATTTTAAAAATCGGATGTTATTGTGATAGCCTATTTAAAGTCTTAATAAACTTACATAATTAATATTGTGTATCATTTTAGATAGGTAGGTTTTGTGAAATAATAGATCAAGATAAATTACGCTTACACATATAAAACCTCCTAAATTTACTCATTTTATAAGTATTCATAGATATATGAAGACCTTCCTATAAAATCAGCAATTAAAAGCATAACTTACATTATCATAAAATTAAATATTAACAGATGACGCCTTATTCAGACTAACACATAATTTTCTTTGGAATAGTAACAGACAAAGCATGTCAAGGAGAGAACCACTCATAAATAGAGCTCATACATTTCATAATTAGCATTAATTAAGAATAAGAACACATGAAAAATATCTAAGACTCATACTAAGCATGGCAGTTTGTTCTAATGTATTTTATCTTTACGGCATTATGAAATAAATTATTGAATTTATTTTAATCCAAAATAAGTATACATTTAGGATTCAAACAAAATCCAATACATACATACAAACTATCTAAATCTGTCTATAACAAAGAACGAATAAGTCTTAATGTTGAATGATTTTACTATGGGGTCTTATCTAAGTTATAGTCTACTTTGAAAGTAATAATATATCATTGTTTAAATGCAGATTCAGGTATTTTATGATTGTCTTTAAACAGATAGGTACAATTATGCGAAAATATAATCATACTTTTTGTCTACAAATCTACAACCCACGCCCATTTCAATACACATAATACAAAAACACCGTGTAGTCTAACTACATACATAACTTGATTTATGACTAATGCTGTAACTGTGTACAATTATGGCACAAGTGGAACAGTATTAACATTCGGAAACCTAAATTCTATTTCTACGTAGTACACGATCGGTAATTGTCTGAACGTTTCGATATTTCGGAAAGGTAGTAATTCATTTGTGTGTTGAGGTCGCCTATTTCTTTTTCAAGAAGATTCAGTTGTTCATTGTGATCGTTATACAGTGTTTCCATGTTAGCTAAAAGTTGAAGTTGGTTTTGAGTATCACTAGCAAGTCTAGTAGCACGTGTAAGTAAAAGTTGAGCACGCTCTCTCGAATTTAACGTTTGGCTGGCTCTATCTGCGAGGGACGCATTTGTTTGCTTGAAATTTTGTCGGAGTTCACGCGCTTGTTGTTCGGCGTTCTCAGCTCGTTGTACAACATCATTAGCTTCTTGTTTAACTTGTTCTGCGTCACTTTCAATTTTTAAAATATCTTTTTGCAAGTCAGATAGGCGCAAACGCAATTTTTCGACTTCATCTTTAGTCTCGTTAGCTTTTTTCTGTGCTCGTTCAGTTTCTGCAGCTATCGGTGTTAAATCGCCTTTTGCTGCTTCGATGTCGCTATTTGCTTTATTGATTGCATTTTCAGCTGCGTCTTGTGCGGCTTGTGCTTCATCTAACGCATCTAAAACTTTATTTGCCATTTCAAGAGTTAAATTAGCAGCTTTGTTGACAGAAGTAGCATTTTGTTTTAATGCTTTCGCTCTTTCTAAGTCAGGTTTGGTTTCAGTTATGATGTTTTCAATGTTTGTAAGTTGTGACACAGAGGAATTGATTCGCTGTGACAGCTCAGTTATCTCTTTAGGTTCTATCCTAATAGAGAGATTAAGAATATCATTGGCTAGTGTCCTTACGTCAGAGGGAGTATTAGATGTGTTAGACAGGAACTCTTTAAGTTCAGCTGTTAAATCTAGACTTTCATTCGTGATTCTTTCAGTAGATGTTTTGAAATCTTCTGCCTTATGACGTAAGTCATTTGCTCGGGAACGTACTCCAACCGTGTCTTGTTTTACTTGTGATATCGATCTGAATAAATCTTCAGCAGTGAGTTCGTGTTCTTTTATTCGATGTTCTGTTTTATTAGCAAAATCTAAAGCCTGTTCAGCCTTAGTTACAGCGCCTAGATCACAAGAAATTCCACCGCATTTTCCGCAACCGGCTCCACCACAGATATCACAACTATCACTTTCTTGACCACACATCTTTTCATTGAGTTTTGGTATTTGTGATTCTAAGTGTTCTAGCTGTCCGCCTAAATCCTGTAATTTTTTGTCATTTTCATTTTGAGTACTGTTGAAGTGAGCGTATTGTAATTCAATAAGACGGTCAGTATTTTTGATTTGCCTATCAGTATTTGCGATTACTGATTGAACATTTTCAGCATCATCAGCAGCCTTCACAGCCCTATGTTTAGCTTCTCGAGTCAAATTAAGAGCACCCTCTAAATTTGCTTCCTGCAATTTCGTGGCATTGTTTCCTAAATCGATGGTTTTAGATTTCAGGTTATCAATCCCTAATCTTAACCCATCTAAAGTAACATTTCGAAGATTTATTTTTGATGTAACTGCATTCAGATTATCGTTGCTGTCTTTAACTTTCTTTTCCGCGTCGTTTAAAAGATTTTGTAAACTGGTAACGTTAGATAGTAAGTCCCTAACAGTAGTTTGACCTTCTTTGGCACTAAGTAATAAATTTTCTACATTAGACAACTTCTTCGTCATTTCATCAAAGTCTCTAGTATAAGCTCCTGTTGCACCAACAAGTTTGATCTTACTAGCGTTATTGATTGCATATTCAGTTTGAACGCGTAAATCATCGATTATTTTATCCCAGTTATCGAAACATTCGCCACATGCGTAACAATCAGGAGCTTGGCCAAGGTATCCTCTAGCACACATATCACATCGATATCCTCCAATACCAGGTTTACAAACACAAGAACCGTTGTCTCTCTTGCATTGTCTGGATAATGAACCCGCTAAATTGCAGTCGCACTCGTGACATTCAATGTTAGGATTACCCCAATAGTTTTCTTGACACTGATCGCATTGTCTTCCACCATGGCCGGGTATACAGTCACATTTACCAATATACTCATTACATTGTGGAGATAAAGAACCAATAGGATCACAATCGCAATGGTCGCAACCTTTACCAAGAGCGATTCGCCAATGATTAGCAGTACATTGATCACAGTTTATTCCCATCACATTGTTAAAGCAAGGACACTGTCCAGTGATGCCATTGCAATTGCCCATGGTGAAGTTAGTGCCAAGATGGGAACAATTACACGGGTAACAAGATTTTTCTAAAGCGTTTCCGTAATATCCTTCTTTACAAACTTCACAGCGATCTCCAGCTGTATTGTGTAAACATTGTAAACATCTTCCAGTGTAAGGATCACAATTGCCAGGTTTTGTAATATCAGTGTTATCATTGCACTCACACTTTTCACACGTTCCTTTGATGGGGTCCCCGTAGTAATTATCGGCACAAACATCACAAAGTAATCCAGCATATCCTTCTTTACAGTCACAAACTACATCTTTTGTTTCAGGCTCCAATTCACACCTATCAGCATGACTACTTTTGCTGAGATCACCTTTTGTACCAGGACAGGGACAAGACCTGCATGGTATGTCTATTCCAAGCCGTGGATCGCCATAAAATCCTTCAACACATCTCTCACATCGATGGCCTTCCGTGTTATCACTACATTCTTTACAAGCGCCTGTTTTATCATCACATTCAATGGCATGACCATTGCAATCACATTGCTGACAATTAGGGAAATTGAAATATCCTGGTTGGCATAGATCACATGCTCGTCCGTAGGTATTAGCTCGGCATTTACATTGTCCACTAGTGGCATCACAGAAGTTATCCAGCGAACCTATACTATTACAATCACATCGTTTACAGCCAAATTTATTGAACCCATAGGTGCCTGGTGCACAACGATCGCACCTGGCTCCTACAATATTTTCAACACACTGACAGTATCCGGTATAAGGATCACACTGATGGCTCTTGGATCCTGACGGGTCACATTGGCAAGACTGAGATCCATTTCTTATATAAAATCCGATACTAGCGTGATATTTTTTACAAGTGTAGGGCACGTTTTCTCTATTTAGATCATAGTAATAGGAATCACCGCAATTATACCGATCAAATTCTTCCCGCATTGCACTGCCGTTTGATAAAAATGGCAAGTCGTCAAATGATGGTATTAAAACAATTGAGTCTATCAAAATGGATGCCCTTGTATTGGATGAAACTCCATCTTGACGGCCTAAGTAAATGCGTAATTCGTATTCCTTGTCTTTTTCAAGGCAAATAGAAGGACTAGCTAAAACACTACGTGAATTTGATGGTAATCGAATGTGTACTGAATCATCTTCTGGTCTAACGTTAGCACATGGCGAATCAGAATTGATAGGTAATGGTCTTTTGACTAAAATTGTAGCTTCTTCCCAATTTTGAGAAGACTGAGGTTCATATCTAACTAATACATTGTAGTTCATACTTTTCTTTAAGTTATTAATTATAAAGACTAAAGTACTACTTTCGGGGACTTTCATAAAGCCTGGACCTGACCAAGTTTCTTTCCTACCATCCGGGAAATTTTCTCTTATTACAACGTGACATAGCTGACTCTGAATAGCGTTATCGTCGAATTGAGAATCACATTGGCTAGACTCTGCTTCTATAACATTTGAATCGAGAGCTCCTACAAAGAAGTTTTGGATGGGCTGATCACATCTACGTCCAGTAACATGTGGACGACATTTACATTGTCCTGTTATAACATCACAATCACTATCTACGGAACCACCAACATCACAGTCACAAGAAAGACATCCGTCTTCACTGTCGGAAAGGCCATAGAACTCTGGTAAGCACTGATCACAATTTCTTCCAGTTACATGACGTTTACAGAAACAGTTTCCAGTAGCAGCATCACATCCTTTTTCATTAATTGTTCCCAGATTATCGCACGTACAAGATTCGCAGCCCTCCGGATTTTGGGGATCGAAATTCCAATATCCATCTTTGCACCTATCACACCTTGGCCCGTCAACAAAACTTTTGCATAAACAACGACCAGCTGTTTTGTTAGTATCTAAGTCGGTTTCATCATCACATAGAATCTGTTGATCGGTCGTACCTTCGGGATCACAATCGCATGGTCTACAGATATCGGGGCTTTGTATGTCTAAACTGGGGTCCTTGTAGAACTTCGGTTTACAACGCTCACAATTAACGCCCATTGTGTTGTGCTGACAATTATCACATACACCGCCGCTTGTTTTCCCAGTTTTATTATAAACTGCAGGATCAAAATGGCATGTTGTCGCATGGTTATTACAAGTACAGCGCTTGCAAATATTAGAACTTTTTCCTACGGCAGGTTGCCAAGGCAAATCATTGTAGAAATCTTCGCAATATTCACAATTTAATCCTCTGGTATTGTGAGTACATTCGCAACGGCCGTGCACCATGTCATTCTTGGACTCTACTCCGGGCATCGGTAAACAACGAGAAGCGTGCCCATAACAAGAGCAGGACCCGCGTACAGTCATTTCGTAAATGGCATAATAGTATTTCTCTTGAATTTCAGCTCGATTATCTAGTTTGTCATCACCGAGAGTATGTAATTTTGTAAAGTTGATTCTCAGGTTGGTCATACGCAACAAGTTTTGGACTTCTTCCGCATAAGGGTTGTTTACGTTAATGTTAGGCGGTAGAACACGGAATATAACTTCACCTTCGCTCGACGGTGCCACTTTCGAGTAACGAGATTCACATATCACTTCAGTCAACGATTTTGGGTCTCCCTCGGGAACTCCAAAGTCTTGACAGTTATGTGCGAAGTAACGATATACGCGCCATGTCTTTCCAAAGTCGAACGACCTTTCAACCAACATTCCCGCCGGTCTGAAAGTTTTGAACTGAATGATCAAATGAGTGAAATGAAACTCGGCTTCCATATCGAGTTGTATCGTGACATTCTCTTTGCCATTTTCAGATTGCCACCAGGACCTGTTTCGCGTGCCCGGATAGTATTTGTTTATGACATTCTGTATCCTGTGATTGAGGTGTGGGTTATGATAGGTGTTGTTCGTAGTTTCGCACCAGAAGCACTTTTTGGGTTCCAAGTGTGAGACGATGCAGTATCGCTCGCGGCCGTAGAGGCCGCAGGTCGAAGAGGCAGAGAGTCGGGACTCGCGGCCGATGAGTAGGTTACCGGTGGCGGGATAGCAGGAGCTGAGGTCGCAGGCGCCGGCGGTGAAGCGCGGGTCGACTCGAAGCTGCCGCTCGTGGAACGCGGCGGCGGCGGCGCCGATAAGCGTCGCGATAAACAAGACGCGCAGAGCCATGGCGCGGACGGGCTCTCGGCGCGCCGCTCACTGCACTGCCGGCCGGAGCGCGCCACTCTCGCGCCGCGCCTCCCCGCCGCCCGCCGCCCGCCCGCTGCCCCCGCCGCCAGGGACGTACTCGCCGACACGAACCGTTAAAAGCTCTAAGCAACTGTTTGCGGATACTTACTCTACCTGCTTTACTTTTTTTTTCAAATGATTTGTTACTGATTATATACTAATATTATAAAGCTGACGAGTTTGTTTGTTTGAACGCTAGGATCTCGGAAACTACACGACCGATATGAAAGATTTTTTTTGTTGGATAGTCTAATATCGAGGAAGGATATAGGCCATTTAACATTACGCTACTATCAATAGGTATTTTATTTTATTTTTTATTTTATTTTATTAAGTTTGGGAATCTTACAGCTAGGTACAAAAATATATAACATAATAGGTACAAAAGGCCAATTAAAAAAATCCACTTATAGATATTAATAAAGATTAAGTAAATCAAGTAGACTTTTGACATGAAAACGTACAAAAAAAAAAGCTTAAACAATACCAAATAAATACAGTAATTTAGCTCAAACAAAGTACTCCTGTGTGAGAAGTCTCTTGCATTGTATAATAGAAGTATTAAATACGTCAAGATCATGTTTAGCAAGCAGGCTATTGAAACTCCGGCTCGCCCTCAGCAGGTAACTATTTTGCCTGTAGTTAGTGTTAGCGGCGGGTATGAACAGCGAGCACGGCCTCCTCCTCGGATCAGCTGTCACTCTGATACCTACTTGCTCAAGCAGCTCAGGGCAGTCCACTGCGCCGTTAGCTATCTTCAGCAAGTAGGCCACATCTGCAATATCTCGTCTTATGTGCAAAGGAAGAATGTGGAATTTACGACAACGCTTTTTATAGTCTGGCAAATAATCTTCAATTTTAAATTGCAGATGTCGCAAAAACCGCTTCTGAATACGCTCAATTCGCGATCTATAGACATCATATCTCGGGTTCCATACTTGTGAAGCATATTCTAAGTGACTACGCACATATGAACAATATAGAATTTTTATGGTTTTGATTGATTTAAATTCAGTTGATAAGCGTAGAACGAAACCTAGTGCCCTTGATGCCTTATTGACAATAGTATTAATGTGCTCATCAAAAAGTAACTTACTATCAAAAATAATCCCCAAATCACGAATTGAACCAACTTTTGTAAGATTTGAATTCTTAAGCTTATAATTATAATTCAGGGGTTGTGGCTTACGAGTAAACGCACAAAAGTAGCATTTGGATACGTTGAGGTCCAATTTATTCACAAGACAATATTCGTCGAACCGATTGAGATCTTCTTGCAGCAACTGCGAGGATTTGTGGGAATCAATGGGGCATAATATCTTCATATCATCTGCGTATAATAATACTTTAGAGTGTTTAAAGCATGAAGAAATATCGTTAACAACGAGAGTAAATAGCAGTGGACCTAATAATGATCCTTGAGGAACACCCGAGGGGACTCGCATAGGTGATGACGTATAGCCATTCAGTACTACTGTCTGACATCTATTTTGTACGTAGGACGTAAACCACCTATACAAGTTACCTCGGATACCTACTGCCTGGAGCTTCCGCAAAAGTATATTGTGATCTATTCTATCGAAACATTTAGAATAATCGGTATAGACAACATCTACCTGTGAAGGTTTGGACATATGCTCGGATAAGAAGTCACTGCATATAATCAAATTTGATGTAGTAGACCTGCCTCTTAAAAAACCGTGTTGAAGCGAGCTAAGTGTGTGCTTTAACGACGCATAAACCTGCCTGTATACTATTTTTTCTAGCACTTTAGCAAACAGACATAGCTTGGAGATGGGCCTATAGTTCTCAACTCGATTTCTGGGTCCCTTTTTATGTATAGGTGTAATATACGCAGATTTCCATATCATAGGCATGACACCTTCGGATACTGATCGCCTAAAAAGAATAGTAAGTGGAGTGGAGATACTTTTAGCACACTTCACTATAAATATTGCCGGAATACTATCAGGACCGGCAGATTTACCAAGGTCTAGGCACTTCAAGAGTCTACAAACTTCGAAACGCTCAAACTCAATATTTGCTATATCCGAAACCGACATATTGCTATCAGATACGTCGAGCGAGTAATCAGTACAGTTACCATCCAAAAATGTGGAGTGAAAGTAATCACTAAACATATTACAAATATCTTCCCCGGAGTCAGACGAGCGCTGACCAAAACATAACACTGCGGGATAAGCGTTATTTTGTTTTTTTAATTTAACATATGACCAGAAAGCTTTAGGGTTTTTAGATATATTTAATTCAATGTTCGAAATGTACTCATCAAACATCTGTTTTTCTAAAAATTTTGCGCGATCCCTTAAAATCAGAAATGATTGCAGGTCAGAACGATTACCGTAATTTTTAAACTTGCGGTGATATTTGTATTTTTCTTTCAAAACTTTGATGAGTGTTTTTTTAAACCAGGGAGGGTATTTCTGTGAAGGCGTGACTGTTTTGGAAGGTATATGAATTGTTCTAAGATCATTTAAAACGTTATAAAAATATGAAACAGCGTCTTCCAGCGATTTGTCGTATAGTTCATATTCCCAACGAATGTCGTCTAGCTTGGAGATGATGACGTCATAATTGTTATCACCTGTATTTTGTTTGCCGTGTATTTCACTATGGTATTATTTTTAATACTGGGATTTGAGTCTAAATATGTGTCATTTAGTGTAGAGGGCGCCGGTGAGATACCATTCACTTCTACCCGCCATCTCAAAAGAGTTTTAGAGGGGTTGGCGCTATAAGTAGATGGAGCTAAGCCGTTGAGGAGCATTCCGTTGTGAAATTTTATATGAGAAAGATCTAACAGTTGTCGATATAAACCCTTACATTTATTTAATTGGTTTACTTTTACTCAGTTGATAATATCAGAAGTGCTATGAACACCACGCCTGGAAATCACAAACGGTGATGAGAAATAATCGGAAAAGCAAGCGTCGCCCGCAGTTAGTTAAAAATGTTATTCTTGGATCAGTGGTTTCAGTAAGTGCATAATGTACACGTGAGTAAGCAACAGTTTTATATTACGATTTACTTTGAAGAAACGATTTTAAAAATTGTTTTAACCTTGTTTTTGCATTTCAAACGAAATTTTTGCATATCACCGACAAGTTAAAACTATTAATTAAGTATTATCTCGTTAGGGGGTACTGTAAAAAAACCTTCAATTCCGGGAACTGCAATCAGACCATTTCGTAGAATGAAACACCTTCGGTTTTTTTTAAAGTTTGTGGATACTGTTTTATGAAACTTTATGAGAAGTAGCTTATTTTGTGGAAAAGTTTGCGAGGCACAGCAACCATAGATAAAAAGTGTAAATCAGTTGGATATTGGGTTAAATATCTTTCAGGGAAACTATTTGATAAAGGTCATGCATTTTAAAACATAATACAGTAATAGAAAGTGTTACATCTTTGATTTGAATTTGGTTACCGTAGTTGGGTTACAAAGTGGTTATATTCAGTGCAGTTATAAGATACCCTTATGTTGAAATTAGTAAGATTTTAGTCAGATGATGCCGAGCTATGTACGTTACCAATGAATTGTTTTGGTATTGTTTCAAAAAATGAGACCCTTTAATTCACTTGGGAGCGTTTATAAAAACTACATAGAAGGCCATATGTGAGAAAAATATGAAACCTTTGAATAGGTACGATTAGAAGACTTGGAGATATATGTAATTGAAAGTCAAACCCAATCGAGCAGTGCAATGGCTCTAGGATGTTGTCGGGAATTATGATTGATTACTGATGAGTTAACGTTTGAATAACGTAGTGAAGTGCAATGGCTTCGATCCATTGACAAAGTAAGCTAGAGTGAAACCGTAATACCTTGGACATAAACTGACGTACCTTGTGTCGGCCTAAGAGTGTAACTGCTAGAGAAAGCATTAAGAGTGAACATAATGAACTTTGACTTTGACTATGACTATGACTTTAATGCCGCGTATCTAGAGTTACCAGGCGGCAGCTAGGGAAAGGTGTATGTTTGAGATTTATGGAGAATGTGGGTAATGTAGTGACGTACCTCGAGTTGCGACAATGTGAGAGCGCAACTGCTTGGGAAAGCTATTCATTACTCATCTTAAGTGGATTTATTGAGAATGTGGTAATGTAATGACGTACCTTGAGTTGCGACAATGTGACAGCGCAACTGCTTGGGAAAGTCACTCATCTTAAGTGGATATTACTGGAAGAGTAAAATTAATAAAATGAAACTTGTGCATTTTGTTCACAGCAACCACACCAGACTGTGACACTGCCAAGGTTGGCAGCGTGCGCAGGAGGGCCGTGTTATCACCTGTATTTTGTTTGCCGTGTATTTCACTATGGTATTATTTTTAATACTGGGATTTGAGTCTAAATATGTGTCATTTAGTGTAGAGGGCGCCGGTGAGATACCATTCACTTCTACCCGCCATCTCAAAAGAGTTTTAGAGGGGTTGGCGCTATAAGTAGATGGAGCTAAGCCGTTGAGGAGCATTCCGTTGTGAAATTTTATATGAGAAAGATCTAACAGTTGTCGATATAAACCCTTACATTTATTTAATTGGTTTACTTTTACTCAGTTGATAATATAATCTCCACTATAATAAAAATACTTAACGTATGGACGAGGTTTAAGTTTGTGATATTGGACGAAGTCAGCAGAAATACAAAGAGCGGGGTGGTGTGCCGTGTCGAGTTTGGACAGTGGGTTCTGACAGAGAGAGACTCCTACCTCATTATTTGAAAATATTAAATCAAGTATTCTATTGTTACTGTTCAAGATATTATTATATTGTGATAAATTGCATAGATTAAAATCGTCGAATAAATTTTGTTGTATAGGACCTATAATATTGTCGGCAATGTAACCTGAGCTCTCATCAGACGATTTCCAAGATAAGTTAGTCATGTTAAAGTCTCCCATAATGAGAATTTTATCGCAAGGGTGTTTTAATATAATATCAGTAATATTGTCAGAAAAAGTTTCCAGCTGTTTCGTCATAGAATTACCTGCATTTTCCTCACAAATATAGACAACACAAAGATGCAGCTTGTAAACTACCCTTGGTCTCCGGCAGTGCAATGTTAATGTCACCCACAAATCTTCTGCATTGGAACACCACTCACTACGTTCCTCGGCTATAATTTCCCGCCGAATCGCCAACAACACACCACCCCCTCTTGTCTCGCCTGTTTTGTGATAGTCCCTATCCCGCCTGAAAACTAAATAACGGCCGTCAAACAACTCACTATTACGTATGCCATCTAATAGCCAAGTTTCCGTCAAACATATAATGTCAAAACTATTTAGAGAAACGTTCCTGTAAAAATCAGATGTTTTCGTTCGTAAGCCACGAACGTTTTGGTAATAAATGTTATACATTATTAAAACTGAATAATAACACTTGAATAAAAGTTAGTTCAATTAAGAAAAAAGCACAAATATGGTCATAAATTAACAATGAGGCATAAAGACATTTAAATGTATTCCGAATGGTGTAAAATAGAGAAAAGATAACCGAGATAATGGAGAATGTAACGAAAACGGCAAAAAATATTTCTCTTCGAGACCTTTAGACATAATAAATTTACTTTTCAGTTTTTTAAATATTGTTTTGTAATGTGTAATAAATAATTAATTAATTCTCAGAGAAAGTTGTTTTTTATTGTATGTTATTCACGTCGAAAGGCAAATTTACATCAAGCTATTGTATAAGTTTATTTACAGACTTTACAGTGTCTGACTGTGTAATATTAACTAAAATATAACTACTTAAAGCCGTTAAATTGTAAATGTATTAGACTCAATTTTGACGAAGTTTAGTGTGCAGGCGGTTTCGAGGGTGATAAATAATTCTAGCTAGGTTTTATTTATAGAAAACGTTATTTTATCAGTGTTTTCAGAACATGAACATGACATCGAGCGATGCTCAGTCATCCAGGTACTGTACTATAAAATTGTAATTATTAATTGATTACTAAACCATTTTGTAAAGATCCCGTTAAATAAGCTGGGTAACTGTATATAAGTAGAACAGCATTGTAGAGTGCGGCCCTGCGCGTGGCGACGACCGCTCCCGTCGTATTCTCCGAATCGGGCACCCAACAAAAATAACGAAGCGTTTCGGGATGCGCTTTTTGTTTTGGTCATTATTATGGCAACAGCCTGCTTCCTAGTCTAAACCTTTAATGCCCTTTCTTTTATAGCCGCCTGAGGACGTTAAAATATCACACGAACGAGACGGTGCGGTGGTAGCGTTACGGTGATGTTGTAACTTGATTGCTTACCTATTTATATCGGTACTGCCTACCAAAGTTGTAGATACAACGTAGTATAGAGCTAAAGAGGTAGTGAGAATGAGTCACGATGCACGAAAGATCGACTGGGTCAGTATTTACGAAATCTGCGGACCGGTTTGGCGAGATAGCTTTGGAGCTTTTATTTTATTGATGTAGTAGGTAACTGAATCACTTAGTTTAACTAATAAACACTGTCAATAGCCGTATGTAATAATGCACTTATTCGTCATGTCTGTCTGTCTGGCCGTCTGTATGTCACAGCCACTTTTTGCCGAAACTATGAGAACTACACTGTTGAAACTTGGTAAGTATAATGTATTCGGTGCCGCATTAAGATTTTTTACAAAAAAAAAAATTAGATTAATTAGGGTTGCCCCCATACTGAGAACTGAAACTCAACATTTTTTTTTTCATCAAACATACATGGGGTGTTTAATCTGTTTATCGATAGGTCTTCAAAAATGATGTCGAGGTTTTTAATATAGTTTTTGTCTACACTGAATAATTTGCGCGAGAGACGCTTCCAAAGTGGTAAAATGTGTCCCCCCCCCCCCCCTCTAACTTCTAAAGTAAGTAAATTAAAAAACTAAAAAAAATACATGATGTACATAACCATTCAAAATACCAACGAAAATTGTTTTGAACTCTATCTGATGAGTGGTTTTTTTTTGTACGTCATAAATACACTATATTATTAAAACTTGGATCAAAGTTACAACGAACTACAAGAACTATGTGTACCTACTGTGTATATTATGTTACTTGTTGCAACGGAACCCTTCATGGGCAAGTCCAACTCGCGCTTGGCCACTTTATTATAGTATACTAGCAGCACCCCGCGGTGTTACCCGCGAAGTTCCCGTTGTTTTTCCGGGATAAATCGGGGATAAAATAAAGCCTATGTGTTCTTCCAGACTATAATGTATCTGTGTCCCAAATTTCAGCCCGATCCGTTCATACGTTAGGACGTGATTGAGCAACAAACATCCAAATAGCCAAACATCCTACTTTTCACACATCATTAAACTTTTTATCCCGAAAAAACAACGGGAACGGGAACTTCGCGGGTAACACTACGGGGCGCTGCTAGTTTATGATAGTAGTAGGATGGCAATGTTTTAATGTTTGTTGCTCAATCACGCCGTAACGTCTGAACGGGTCGGGCTGAAATTTGGAACATCTTAATATATAAAATCTCCCGTCACGATGTTTGTCCGCGATGGATTCCTAAACTACTTAACCTAAGTCGGGTCTAACTTGAGAGATAGGATAGTTTTTTTTTCGATTAATAGTCCTTATAAGACGAAATCCGAGCGAAGCCGGAACGGGCCGCTAGTATAGTATAGATTATAGTCTGGAAAAATATTAGGCTAGTTTTTATATCGAAAAAAAAATAACGGGAACGACGGGAACGGAGACTACGCGGGTAACACCGCGGGGCACTGCTAGTAATACCTATTATAAATGCCAATGTTTGGATGTTTGTTGCCCAATCACGTTGTAACGTTAGAACGGATCGGGCTGAAATTTGGAACATATATAATACATGTATGTAGATTATAGTCTGGAAGAACACATGGGCTACTTTTTACCTCGGAAAAAATAACGTGAACGGGAACTACGCGGGTAGACTGGCCTTGTGGCTAAGTGGTTAGTAGCTCTGCCTGCGAAGCCGAGGGTCGTGGGTTCGATCCCCACCCAGTGCAAATATTTGTGTGATGAATTCAAATGTTTGCACTGTGTCTGGGTAAGTATGTATTTAAAACTATATAAGTATTATGGCAGCTATCTGGCCGCCATCACACAAGCTTTGCTTAGTTTGGGGTCAGATGGTGTTGTGTGTGAATTGTCTACCAATATTTAAAAAAAAAAAACACTACGGGGCGCTGCTAGTTAATAATAAAGATAACCCACATAAACTCAAATATTACCTCAGTCACGTGATAAAGACGGGACAGTTTGACCCGTCAGTTCCGAGCGCTCTCTGATGGCGCGGCCCGGTCTTCCGCCCAGTACATCCGTTGATAAGGGACCCGAGATCTGACGCTATCGAACGCGCTAAAAGACCTACACACTACTATACCAGTACTTCATAAATTAATTTGCGATTATAGCCGTATGCATGTTCGTTGGGCCCTGTTTTTGTAACTGTGGTTTTGTAACTGTGTGTTTGGTAGTGGTAAGACTCATGGCAGAGTCCGCCTGGGGAAGTACCACACCTTTGCCAGTTATTCTACCGCCAAGCAGCGATGTGCAAACATTACTGTGTTCCGGTTTGAAGGGCAATGATTCCAGAGAAATTACAGGGCTTAGAGATATAATATCTTAGATCTCTGGGTGACGAGCGCAGTGCAGTGCTAGGCAATGATTTGTACTCTGCATGTTCCAATCATCATCATCATCATCATCAGCCGCAAGACGTCCACTGCTGAACAAAGGCCTCCCCCCTAGATTTCCACAACGAACGGTCCCGCGCAACCTGCAACCAGCGGTTTCCAGCGACCTTTGTGAGGTCATCTGTCCATCTAGTGGGAGGCCGTCCAACACTGCGTCTTCCGGTTCGTGGTCGCCACTCGAGAACCTTTCTTCCCCATCGGTTGTCAGTTCTTCGAGCGATGTGGCCTGCCCATTGCCACTTCAGCTTGCTTACTCGTTGAGCTATGTCGGCCACTTTAGTTCTTTTGCGAATATCTTCATTACGGATTCTGTCGCGCAAAGAGACTCCGAGCATAGCTCTCTCCATAGCTCGCTGTGTGACTTTGAGCTTTGTTATGAGGCCCACAGTTAAGGACCACGTCTCAGTTCCATAAGCCATCACTGGCAACACGCACTGGTTAAAGACTTTTGTCTTTAGGCATTGGGGTATTTTGGACTCAAAGATGTGTCGAAGTTTCCCGAACGCTGCCCATCCGAGTTGGATCCTTCGCTGGACCTCTTTGTCGAAGTTGGATCTACCTAATTGGATCTTTTGACCCAGGTAGACGTATTCGTCAACAACTTCGAGTGTGGTATTCCCAACAATAACCGGTACAGGTGAGACATGCACATTTGACATGACCTTCGTCTTGTCCATGTTCATCCTCAAACCAACCTGTTGGGATACTCTACTGAGGTCCCTGAGCATTGCACCGAGGTCCTCCAGCGACTCCGCCACAATGACTATGTCGTCGGCAAACCGAAGGTGAGTGATGCATTCGCCGTTGATATTGATGCCATGTCCGTTCCAGTCCAGTAGCTTGAAAACGTCTTCCAGCGCAGCAGTGAACAGTTTCGGAGATATAACATCTCCCTGTCTCACGCCTTTCTGTAGCTGGATATGTTTTGTGCACTGGTCATGTAATCGGACAGACATTGTGGCTTTGCTGTAGATACACTTCAACACTTCGATATAGCGATAGTCGATGCGGCATCGCTGGAGAGACTGAAGCACTGCCCAGGTCTCGATGGAATCGAAGGCTTTCTCATAGTCCACATACGCTATACATAGTAGCCGATTATACTCCTCAGTTTTCTGTATAATCTGCCGGAGCGTATGTATGTGGTCTATGGTACTATAGCCTTTTCGGAAACCGGCTTGTTCGGGTGGCTGAAAGTCGTCAAACCTGCGTGCGAGACGATTCGTGATTACCCTCGAAAACAACTTATAAACGTGGCTCAGAAGTGAGATGGGTCTGTAATTCTTCAACAAGGTGTTGTTACCTTTTTTGAAGAAGAGCACCACCACACCTCTTCTTCACGCTTCTGGCGTATTACCGTCAAGTATGACGGAGTCGAACAGCTTCTGGAGGACTTTAAGTACCGGTTTTCCACCCGCTCTCAGAAGCTCAGTCGTAATTCCGTCATCGCCAGGTGCTTGTTGTTTTTAAGTTGTTTGAGGGCCATCCTAATCTCATACAGGCTGACTTCCGGGATATCTTCGGTAAAGTGCCGGGTCAGCTTGGCTCTGGGGTCTTTTGGCATGCTAACGACAGGTTGTGCTTGTGTAGAGGTGTATAACTGTTCATAGAACTTCTCAATCTCCTCCAAAATCTCGGGCTTCGACGAGACTACGTTACCGCTATCGGTCTTCAGTTTGGCCAGCTGACTTTGCCCAAGAGACAGATTTCTTGCGAACACTTTCGAGCCTTGGTTCCGCTTGATCGCTTCTTCAATACACGAAGTATTGAAGCAACGTATGTCGCGTCGCACACAAGTAGAGATCCGTCTATTGAGCCGTCTGTATACCGTCAAGTCGACCGAAGACTGCAACCGCATATCTCGCCTAACTGACATGAGATTTAGAGTATGATCGGAGAGCTTTTGGGTTCTATTTTGGCGTCGGCTCTTATAAAATTTCCTGCCAACTGCTTGAACAGTTTTCACCAGCCTGTCGTTTATTTCGTCCGCCGTTACGCATTCATCTAAGGCTTCGAAGCGATTTTGAAGTTCGAGTTGAAAGTTATCGGGATCTTCGATTTGAGCATAATTTGGTCGGAGCGTGGACTTCATTAGACGTGATCTTTCGAACTTAATGTTTAGATTCAGCGTGCCTCTTACAATACGGTGATCGCTGCCGGTCTTAACCCTACTGATCACAGAGACATCGCTGAATATTTGCCGTTTAGTCGTCATAATGAAGTCGATCTCATTTTTTGTGGAACCATCTGGGCTAATCCATGTCCATTTTCGTTGTGGCTGTTTCTTGAAAAAGGAGTTCATCATAAAGAGGCTCTCCCTTTCCAAGAAATCAGCTAGACGTTCCCTCTTGGGTTCCTCTGCCCATATCCGAATTGTCCCACTCTCAACTCATCACCGCTACGTTTGCCCAGTTTCGCGTTGAAGTCTCCCATCACAACCGTGAAATGTGTTGGCGAGACCTGTATGGCTTTGGAGATGTCCTCATACATGGTCTCAACCTCTTCGACGGGATGTGTCGAGGTCGGTGCGTACACCTGTATGACCTTCAATGAATACCGCGGTCGGTAATTTTAAGTACAAGGTACACGACCCTGCTCGACACACTCTCGATCATTATCACGTTGTTGACGAGAGACTTGCGGACTAAAAACCCGACACCCCCTTGGGATTGTTGATCTCCCTCCCGGTAGTAGAACAAGTTGCCGGATTCGAGGGTTATCCTGTCCTCGCCCTGTCTACGGACTTCGGATAACCCCATGATATCCCAGCGCAACTTGTCCACTTCTTCTTCCAGCTCCACAATCTTTTCGTCAGCCCTCAAAGTCCGTGCGTTAAACGTTGCCAGGTCGAGTCGTTGGGTTTGGTGGCGGGGCGTCTGCCGGGGATTATCGGGCATGTTCCAATAGCTGCACGTAACTGTGCTGTTATGTGGCAGGCATGTTGCTTACCATCAGGCACGTGTCCTGCTCGTCTCCTCACTCCATACTATAAAAAAAAGTAAGTGGAATTTTTCTGTTAAATATAGTTTTACACTTGACCGCCATCTCGCCTGATGCTAAGCAACGATGCGGTCTACGATGAAGCGTACGTACTTACCTAGATTATACTTTTTCACTCCCGACTTGAAGACATCAAGATTTTAACTTTTAGGAAAAATCTACTCAAATAACGCATGCATTCCACAGCCTAGACGTTCTAATCACAAAGGTGGAGTCAAATATCCTCGTTCGACCCTTCCTAAAGTCAACCACGAAACGATGTCGTTTTGTCGAACTACGAGTAGTCCGATGAATAAAAGGGCAAGGTGGTATTAGGTCACGAAGATCACTTGAACACTAGTTGCAAGGTATCCGATTAAAAATCAATAGACCAAAGACGTTTAAAAAAGTTATAATTTTCCGGCGATGTTCAAGATTTTCAATTCTTTTTCCTAAGAAATTGCTAGTGGAGTCCCCAGCATAACTAAAATGTTTATGGTTTTCTTATTGCTGTGTCTATAATTTGAAGCGAAAAGATCAGAGAGAGCAATATCACAGCTTCACAGCTAAGACAGTTTTATTTAGGCGGTAGGCCCTGTGGCTTGATTTAACTTTAAAACAGGGATTACTAGTAGAAGGCTAGAAAGATCTTTGCACAACGTTGGTATAGATTTTTGCAGATTTTTTGTAGAAAATAGATATATAGAAACCCTTTATTGTGACACAAACAAAAATAACTAGCGCCACAAATAGATTATTGTTGTAGAATGTGTTATTCAAGTACAGTAAGCATATAATAATAATAGTTAAAAAAAACTAAGAAACACGCTTTTAGCAAACCCTTTCATTTAATACCCATATCATGGGGGTGGGTTTTCAAATAGCCAATCCGCCATCTTGGATGTCCGCCATGTTGGATTTAAGTCACGTGACTATTTTTTTTCGTATTCCTGACAGCAAACCCTTTCATTTGGGTATCAAATATTATGGAGGTGGATTTCAAACAGCCAGTCCGCACTCTTGGGGAGGCCGCCATATTGGATTTGTAATGACGTTTCTTAGCTAGTCATATATTGTCATCAGAACTCAAGAGTGTGTGCAAAAATTAAATTTTATCCTAATCGAAAACCGGAAAGTGTGTCAAATTAAGATTCCAAGATTTTCTTACATAGGTACATAGTTAGTTACAAGTGAAGCTAATAAAAGTGTGTTAATTGTTAGTAAAATTAATCATGTGCACCACAAAATCTCAATCTCACCATAGGTGGCGCCAATGTTTCCTTTTGTTAGTAAAATTAAACATGTGCGCCATACATGGTGGCATTGAGAACTATCTTTGACGGGTCCATTTGCATCTTGAAAAAGGAAACTATTTTTAGTAAAACTGATTTTCATTCCAACAAAGCAAAAGGATAGGATAGCGTAACTAAATAGATAAACCACATAAAAGAGCTTTCGGTTGAGACGAGACGCGACGCGACGGGAGCTACGTAAGGGAAGCTTGTTCATTGAACTGGACATTAGCTATGTGATTATATAGGTTCAGTTACCGTTATTTAGTACTACTGTGCCTGCGGTTATAATGACCAGTGTAAAACCGGGGAACAGGGTACCGAAGTAAGGTATAGTATTATTATAGTTCATTGAATCTAATTTTACACGGACGAACTTCATCCAAAACGAAGAGTGAAACTGGATAACATGTGTTCCAATAGAGAGAGATAAATAACCAATGCTAATACAGGAACGCTAGTAGCGTTGCTCCATTGAATCGCTGGCTTTTACATTTGGGCAATATAGTACCAGTTCTGGGACTCCCCGAATCGATAAAAAAAATGTTTACACAGGATCACGCAACAAGACTACGTTTACTTTTGACGTTGTATATATCAGAAGCAAAAATGGTAATTGAATCAGGGGAAACCGGAATTATGTCAAAGAGCCATGGACAACTCACCCGTACTTGAGCTGTACAGCTCACGACTCAAGCGCTTGACCTGCATCAGTGAATCGGCTCACAGATCAGCTCAATCGTATACAAAGATAATCTGACTACTCTATGGTCTATGGCGCAATCGTAGAAAATGTTCTGATACTTTTTTGATTCGTTGATTGACCTGTTGAATATTCTGTGGTAAAATTTTACTTTTCTACAAAAAGCTGTATCTGAGCTTGCTGCTTGTTTTACATTTGCGCCGTGACTCAACGAGTCATACTTTTATGTTATGATCTGTAATAGGTACTTGAACCGGCCAGATCTAGGGGCATGGCAGTGCCCCCGCCAAGTCGAGCGCGAAGCAAACACTGCCGTACCATCCTTTACTGGAACCATTTCGCCGCATTTTCAGGCCCCTATTTCAGAACCTCTGGATAAGACCAGAACGCTGAAATTTTCGTCATCTTGTAAGTTATAATCATATACTTAAAATTCAAAATTTCAAGTCTGTAGGTCATTTAGTTCCGAAGTTAAGCTAAAGCAAAGTTTCGCATTTATGACACCTACTCATGATCATCAAAATAGAACTAGTACTTCCCATAAACTCAGAGAGCTGAAATTTGGTACAGAGTTATAGTTTAATGGCCTAATAAAGAGAAAACTATAAAAATTAGGATAATCGAAGATCTGGAGTACCTGGTGACCCTTATTTGAAAACACAAGAGCCCAATCAAACTATTAAAGATCGACATACCGCCTTTACAAAAAAATATTCAATTTTGTTTGCCTCTTCATTTGATGTCAAAAATCGAAAAAAAAGCTGAGGGAGCTTGTTTCAGCTGTATTAGAAATACGGTAATGCTATTACCATTAATATAATTAATAATAATACAATTAAAATTATATAACATTACGAAAGGCTCATAGGCAACAAAACTCTTGTGCGAAAAATACTTCAAAGTCTTGAACATCGCCGTAAAATTGCTAGTCTATCGGTTTTTTATCGGATACACTTCGGAGAGTGTGCGGCTGATTTACATGATCTAATACCACCTTGTCTTTTCGTAGTTCTCGTAGCTCGAAAAAGCGACATCGTTTCATGGTTGATGTTCCAAAGACACGAACGAAGAGATTTGACTCTACTTTTGTGCTAAGAACGTCTAGGCTGTGGAATACGTTGCCTGAGTGGATTTTCCGCGATGGTTACAATCTTCGTGTCTTCAAATCGAGAGTGAATCGGTTTTTTCTAGGTAAACACGCTTCATCGTAGACCGCATCGTCGCTTAACATCAGGCGATATGGCGGTCAAGTGTAAACCTATAAAAGTTAAAAAAAAGTAAACCTATAACAGTCAAATGTCAAATAATGCCAGCTTTCTAAGCGTGCACACCGTTATTTGTATATTGTTTGTTGTTATGATAACACATCATTTTTAACTCCAAAATTTTTGATCTTCGACAGAAACTGAAAGGAACTTGTACGTTCTACCAACGGAAACGACGCCACGTAAAATAATAGGTGTCATTGGGAGGGTTTTCGATCTCGCCTTTATTGCTAATTCGGCAGCCACTCGATAAAATGATTGTTGATTTTAAATAAGCACCCTAATTTTTGTGTCAATTCGCATTATTTAAAGGTCTAGTTTAAATTATTTATGAGTTACAACCAAATACACATTCTGACTTTCACCCCTTTCTGCAAGAAAACCGTGCAGAATTTGGGGGTTTAAAAGTAGACAGCTACCATCTCCTTAGTATGATCTTAAATCATGTCAAGTTTCATTTGAATTGAATCAGTAGTTTCGGCGTGATGAGAGTTCCCTGTACAGAAAGACAGACAGACATGAAAGAAAAAAAATGCAGTTTTACCATCAGTATCGACATGGAGTGCCTCCAATTTTTTTTTTCAAAATATCTTCAATGTAAGTACAAAATTCGATCCGCTACAGTTTTATTATAAGTATAGATAGTTAATAGGTACATTAATAATTTTATATTCTATACTAACATATGATTCATGTAAACACCCGGAAACAGATCAAACATCAGTATTCATCACACAAATGTTTGTCCTGGATGGGAATGGAATCTGCGACCTACGGCTCAGTGAAGAGACTAACTACCGACTGAGCCTCGAGGTCAGTAAATAATATTCCGTAATTAATTATACTAATTTAGTACTACATAAGCAGCCCACTAAGTTTCCACTGCTGAGACTCAGGGCCTTCTTTCGCAAGTAGAGAGCCAGGACCACAATTCACCACGCTGGCCCAGTGCGGGATTGTGGATGACGCATAACCTCGAAAATTACGGTTTCCTCACGATGTATTCCTTCAACGTCTATTAGCAGCGTTACGTACAGGACTTCGACAAGAAAGCGGTGCGCGTGGAAACGTGGAAAACGAACAAGAGGCTCCGGGATCGGGGGTGGCCGTTCTTCTGGCTATACCAGCCATCTTAAATGTAGTACTAACTAGTTGTAGAATAACTTAATCTTGCCAGTTAAAGTTAACCCGATTTGTAGATGAGGGCAGATGTATAAAAAAGCAGCGGCCCCTTTACCGCCCCGATAACTCGTCACAGTTACAACAGTGACGATAACCCCTTATCTGTGTCAAGTTAAAAATGTTTCATGTAGGTACTATTAGTTTGAAGCTTATGTGTCCATTGTCATTTTAAAAATTGCGAAAGTATCTGCTCTACACAAACTCGAGTATTTACTCGACTTTGTTTGGTCTCCATGTGGTAAAGAGAATGTAAATTACATTATATTCTAATCTATTCTCAATTTGACCACTGACTTTATATAAAGTTTATAACAATAAACAATAGAGTATATTTATTTATGCGTGTGACAACACGCTTGTCCATAACAGCAAGGAGCCACGTAGCTTTTTGAATAAGTTATTATTGCTAACACTTGGTTTGAACTTCAGACCTAGCTTAATTGCGGTGTATAGGTAGATAGCGAACGGATAAAGCAGTATTTTGAAGTGAAAACTTCCTTTGGCGCGCCACAGACAGATTTTTCGTGGGGTGTGAATTTAATTCTAGCGTCACGCTCCGGAATGGTAAATCTTCGTGCCATGCCCTCCGGTTTCACCCGCGTAGTTTCCAAAGTGAGCAATCACATTCTGAGTTATAAGTTTACACTTCTGTCGGCAGTTCCTATGACTGACAATTTATTTATTATACTACCGTCCCGACTTCACTCGGATTAGTTAAGCCCAGAACCATTTTTGGAGGGCTTTTTTTAAAAGCGTACCAAAAATTGGCTCATTTATAGAACTTTATTTATGACGTATAAGAACATTATACCTGTACAATCTCTACATATTTATACTGCAGCTAATAATATAGGACATACAATTTTGTGAAATTTGATTGAACTTATTTTTAACTATTATAATATATGTAGGTTTACACTTGACCGCCATCTCGCCTTAAATTTAATGTAAGAATTGTTTGTTTTGTGAAGTTAGCCATTATACAAATAATAAAGCAAGTAGGTAGGTACTCACTTAATTAGGTTAATTAATTACACGGCACCTATATTGCACGTCCGTTAGTAAAAACTGTTGATACTAAACTTTCAATTCAACTTTCAAAAATATTTCAAGTTCTGTGTCTTTAATGTGGTGTGAGATGTAATAGTGATACTGTTGTCGTGGTTCCGTAGATTAATTACCTCAGACGTATGATGTACCGACGGAATCGGAATTCCCACTTGTTAATAGTAGTATAGGCCTTATAGACCTATAGACTAGTAGCTACCCGCTTAGTTCCCGTCCCGTAAATTACTCGCGATGCAAAGAAGATGTTGTAACGTTGTATGTGTCATTCCAGACTTTAACCTAATATATTTCTGTACGAAATCTTATTCTGATGTATTCAGTACGTTTTGCATGAAAGAGTAACAAGCTTCCATCCCATCCTGATGGATGAATACAGGCGCTTGTTAACATATAAACTTCTGTACTCGTCCATACAAACTGAAAATATTTTAGTAAGATTAGACAAACGAGAAAATCATGTATGACAGTAGGCCGTCCAACCTTACTTTACGACGGGATTGAGCACGCGTGATAAACTTTCTAGACGTCATATTCTTTTACACGTTTCCTGTTTCTCTGTTACTTAAATATCTAACAACAAAATAAAATTTAAAACTAAAACAATGCCAATTAACAAATTTCACTTATAAGTTAAGCTTTTAAAAAGCCGTTAGGAGAAACGAGTGTGGCGCTTCCTTGCAGCTTCGTGGTTTTGCCCCACAGTATATAGACTACAAATAGAGTGCGTCATCGTCCGTCCCTGTGAATGAACGCTTTCGCCGCGATAAGAGTTCATTCTCAAAAGGCGGTTATGAAGCCAAAGTTCAGTAGATAAGCAGCTCTCGATCCGATGAGCGGTTATCTCCCTCTTGCTGGGTACTGCGTGCTGCGTGTACTGTTTGTTACCATTTAACTATAATGATAATATACCTAATTAATCATAATTTTATAAAACGTAAAACCTACACTTCCTTGCATTATTATTCATTACGAGATATTTATCGTGACTAATTATCGAGATATTATCCGTCTAACCTTGGAGCCTTACTGGACCAGAGTTGCAGAAGACAGAGCACAATGAAGAGCTGGAGGAGGCATGTGGCAGGAGGCACGCCGAATTGTAAAATATGTATTGCCAAATTTGCAGCGGAATAAAAGGGATTTGAAGGTTCATTCATGATGTTCAGGGATCAGGGCAAAACTGATGTAATAATACATGAATATTACATTACTCTTAGGGCCAGTAAAAATAGAATTTAGCTTTGCAATAAATTTCCAATTCAAATTGCAATTCGCAATTCGGTTGATCGCAATCTTGAAAAAACGTTTTTGATCGATTTATCTATTTCAAGAGTTATCGGCCGCGATATAAAAACCGGTTTGCTGAATGGGCCATAAAACGTAAACGGTGCATTTTACAGAAAAGTTTTGAAGGAACAAAAGACGCAAAATTTTATTTTCAATAATAACGATTTTAATAGTTTTTGCCATAAAGTGCATAGTTTCTGAGATATCGACCAAAACCGTTTTTTCGAGATTGCGTTTGAAGTTCAACCTGAATCTGTCAGCATTTTGTGATTTTATGATCAGTAAGTGAGGCTAAACCTCATAAAAAAGGAAATTTTGTTCGGAAATTTAGTGCAAAGTTGACCAAAAAAAACGTTATTTTTACTGGCCTATCTGTAGTAAACAAGCGTGTTTGCTTGAATCAACGGACAGTCTAGAAAGATACAGAGACAGTGTATAAAGTAGTACTGGTAGGACTTCTTGCATTCTGCCTGGATACTACAATAGTGACAATGAAAACGGATCCAGAGTTTTAGGCTATAAAAAGTATTTTCGTAATCTGTGCCAGCAAAGTGTTTCTCCACCAGCTGTTTTAACGATATGAATGTAATAGATCGTTGAAAATCCATTTAGAAAACTTGCTTGCCAGCATAAGCAAAAGTAGCCTTCTAAATGTCCCCACTGCTGGGACTCGGGACCTTCTCTCGCAAGGTGAAAGTCAAGGCTATGAATCACCAGAGCGGGTTGGTGGATCACACATTCTAGGTACATGTAGGTACATTCCTCGCAATATCTTCTCTCACTGTTTTAAGTTAGCAGCATTACGCACATGACTTCGAATTGAGAGTGGTGGGTGTGGGATTTGATCCCGAGGTTCCGGGTCGGCAGTCGCCGTTCTCCCGGCTAGATCAAACAAGTGCAAAACTTATACCTGTACGATTGGTTGATATTTATCGAGCTGGAGTGTAAATCATCGACACATTACTATCGATATAAACCAATGGATGTGCCCTGAGCACCTTGAAGAGACGAACTTCTTAGCATTCCATGGATTTTCCGTGCGGGTGCCGGGTCTATCGTGTGGCAGAGAGAGAAATCCCGAGACTTGTGACACGGGTGTAGGTTTAAGGGGCTCCTTTCCGACGTACATCAACACTCACCTTCACTACTCGTACTTCTCTCCCTGCCCCGCCAAATCCGATATGATCCTACTAGTGCTGCTTTAGATACTCGTTCTAGCATATAACTTACTGCACTTCTGGACAAGCCAAGGTCTTACAGCAGGTTATAGAGAGATTTTGCTGGTATACCTCTCGCTCCTACTTCTACAGCGTATAAATTAACTACATAGCCATTTTTTGTAAATCGTTTAGAAGGTCGTAATACTTATTTTGTTTCATCGCGTGGTCTTTAGGTATATTAGTTTCCCACGGTACGGTAAGTTCTACAAGGACTATGCGTTTCGTAGCTCTAGTTATTTATCTATAGAGAGAGAATTTGTGCTGTTTTCGGTGTACAAAATGTTTAATATTGTAAAATTTCAATTATCGATTTCTATTAATCTTGTATTTAATATCTGTTTTTAGTGCTGATTATTCCTGTATCCATGACGTACCTTATATGACTAACATGTTGTAATGGTGAATAAATGATCTGAATCTGAATCTGAAAAAAGGAAAATGGTAATAAACTGCATCTCTCGTAAGTAGTTTACAAACAACCATTCTACTTGACCCCTAGAATCGGTAGCGGCGAGATATGCTGTGGTTCTACTTATTTTGGTTGTTGACAACGAATAGAGATAGGTAAAAACGTCCACCGTCCACCGCTTCCTGCCACCAACTAGAACGGAAAGAGTGAGCTCACTCTTCCCAACGTTAACATGATTCCGTGCGCCCTGAAGTTTGGGAGGGCACATCTTTGTATTGAGATCGTTGCACATTACTTTTGCAAAAAGTCAATATGTATGAAAGAGCAGTCTAACGTGGAAATATATTCCGAGAGCTGGTAGCAAATTTTGAGAACGTATTTGAGGCAAGCTGAAAACTCGTCACATAACTCTCTTAACCTTTTCTATTCTTTTTATATTCATTAAGTTTTATATTAATTTTGCCCCGCTTCTCACCAGCCAGGTCACCTTCGGGTTGGAGTACCTATAATAGGAGAGGCATGTGACAAATTTTCAATTTGCATCAAATATCTACCCAAAATTTGCTACCAGCTTATAACACTAAATAATATCGGAATAATACTTCTCATGCTTAACATAGCCTTTCTCCTTTTTATGGAGAATAGAAACTACCTATTTCATTTCGCCATGATTCGGGTATAGCACTGCTCTACAGTACTTTATTGAAAAGTTTCACTACAAATGATTAAGGTTCATGCTTTCAGGCATTTATTTTCCCAAAAAAATTAAACTATTCGCTTAAAAGAAAATATACGTAAGATATTAATTATTTCGCAGGCGTCGGACAGCCATTAGAACCGACCAATACTTCATACGCGCAGGTACGCATTGGTTTCATACGCGCAGTCCCGTCATTTCCGAGATAACAAGAACGAAATTAAAATTTTCGTTTAGCCAAGTCGGGGGGACTTGGATTTGAAATTTGTTATAGTGGACCTATAGTATTCTACCCAATATACCTCATTTGATACCCATATTGAAGGCGGTTGTGAAACATATTTTATCAGCCTTTTTGTGGACGCGGCCATTTTGAATCCATATTTTTTAACTTTAATATGTTTATACTTGATCGCAATCTTGCGCGATGTTAAGCGACGATGCGGTCCACGATGAAGCGTGCTTACCTATAAGAAACCGATTCACTCTCGATTTGAAGACACTACGATTATAACCATAGGGAAAAATCCACTCAGGCAGCTCATTCCACAGCCTAGACGTTCTTATCACAAAAGTAGAATCAAACCTCTTTGTTCGTGTCTTTGGAACATCAACCATGAAACGATGATACTTTCACGAGCTACGACTACGAGCAGTCCTATGGAAAAAGGGCAAGGTGGTATTATATTATATTATTATCCTCGACGTGTATCCGATATGCTGGCAATTTTGCGGCGATGTTCTCTTTTTCCCACAAGAGTGTATGAGTAACATATACCAACAATGACTGCCACCTCTCAAGCAGCATCTTTTGAGGAAGTTGAAAAACATCTCACTGAAGCTTTGGAAGTGTTTGGAGGATACTATGATGAAAATGGATTAAGACCAAACCCATCGAAAACATTTTCTACCGCATTTCACCTCAGAAATCGTCAAGCTAATCGTAAACTTAATGTGAACTGGCGAGGTATCACCATTGAGCACAACAATACCCCGACTTATCTTGGTGTCAAACTGGACAGAACACTGACATTCAAAACACACTGTCAAAATACAAAATTAAAAGTTAGCGCCAGAAACAACCTTCTCTCTAGACTAGCTTCTACCACATGGGGTGCTTCAGCCCATGTTTTACTAACATCTGGATTAGCACTGTGTTTTTCTGCTGGAGAATACGCATGTCCAGTATGGCACCGATCTGCCCACGCGAAAGAAGTTGATGCTGCACTAAATGACACATGTAGGAAAATAACAGGTTGTCTGCAGCCCACCCCTCTTAACTCACTCTACCCTCTAGCCGGAATAGCCCCACCAAAAGTCCGTAGAAGTGTAACCTGCTCAGTAGAAAAAGAAAAACAAGAAAATGACATCAGACATCCACTCTACAACTTAAAAATACCAAGCATACGCCTCAAGAGCCGCAGAAGCTTTCTTAGCTGTACAAAACTAATGCCTGACTCACCCAGAGAGTCCCGCTGCAAACAGTGGAACGAGATCTGCCCCCCTCCCCATGAGTTCGTGGCCCCAGCCGAAGAGCTTGCCCCAGGTAGCAACTTAGCGTGGCCCACGTGGAAGTCACTAAACCGACTCCGGACCCAAGTGGGCCGCTGCAAAGTTAACATGGCAAAATGGGGATATTCCGATGCAAGTAACATCCTGTGCGAGTGTGGCGCCACTCAGACCATGCAGCATCTGCTGTCCTGCCCGCGGTGCCCAACCAGCTGCACCAGAACCGACCTGATGGAGGCCTCGCTACCAGGAGTTGCAGTTGCTGAACATTGGGCAGCACATATTTAAACATTGATAACAATAATTGTACGTAAATTTAATTTTCTTAGAAAAAAAAACATAACAAAAAAAATAAAAAAATATATCATAAATTAAAAAAAAAAAAAAAATTAGATTTAGATAGTAGGTATAGTTACAAAATAGGTATTAAGGAAACAAAAACAATAGCAAGTAAGAAGAAACATCATCGACACGAAGAAGAAGAAGAAGACTGCCATGGGTAAGATACAAAGAAAGATCGCATTTCGTCTCAATCTGCTGACATGTATGGCCACAGCCACCGGTTGCCTCTGGGGCTAGGATCGCGTGCATGGTAAACGGATACTGATTTCACCAGACAGTGGTCGGAGCTGCGTAACGGCGAAGATACCGCCACGGAATATCGGATTGGATCCGTTGTCAGCAGAAGGTCAAGCAATATGGAGTGTGCGACTCAACGTCTGGTACCAGTGTGGCCTGTTGGACCAGCTGGGTTAGATCTAACGATAAAGCTAGCTTTCTCGTCTTCCTACCCGGCGTGGTTGGTGTCCCGGTATGGGTATAGCCATTCCTTATGTTGGCTGTTGAATTCCCTCAGTAACACTAATTGGACTACGGGTACTTCTGCTCCGTCCGGTGCCTCACTTAAATATTCCATGAGCCTAGTTGTCTCCTGATCGACATTGTGCGACTGATAGACACAGGCATAGGCAATTTTGTCTATGGCTGTGGCTATCAGCGCCCAAAGAACAGAGAATCTGGTGTCCTCAAGATCACGAAGACGCTGACAGCAAAAATTGTCACGGGCATACAGGCACACTCCAGCACGTGGCTTGAAATTGTGCTCCAAGGTGGACCCTGGATACGTTAGGTACGCCACGTGCGACAGACATCCTATCTCCGTCCTTAGGAAACAAGAGTGACAGCTGCTCAGTCTCTAGATGGTGGTGGACTACGGTGATATTGAAGCGCAGATCTCTGATATTCGTGAGGTGCACTTTGAGTGATGACGAGTGTAGCCGCTTTTTAACTTTGTTTCTATCCATTTTTTTGTTCATATTTTCGAGAGTGAGTGTCGGTGGGGAAACGGAAGAACGAAGCCACACACTGCCGACCAAAGGTCACAACACACAACACGAATACATCTATCGCAAACTAGTCTGGAGACTGCGAAGACACCCGAGACTACCGGGGATGTCTATCTGGCCTGTCATCCGGTCGCTAACCGCCAGGATGGTGCATCCCTCGATCGCTAGATGGCGGGGCAACCTTTTATGAGTGGCAAGCTCACTACTATCTGCGGTCGGTCGCGGCAATCGTGCTTCGGATCCGGCTACCCTCCACGACCAGCTTTACGGTGTAAAGTATCGGTGTGTGTCAATCTAATTTTGTGGTTATGGAGCAACTGGTCTAACCCGTTTTCCCCTAATGGCGTCATGGCTGGAACACGGTTAAGCGGCTTGGCGGCATGACTTAGACTGGTGGGTGGTCACCGGCCACGGCCGAAGTCTACCACCGAAATATTGTCACCTGGCTGACACACACACACACCCTCTCACACACCCTCACACACACACACACACACACACACACACACACACACACACACACACACACACACACACAGGCACAGACAGCAGACATAACTTTTTTGGGTTTAGCAGGGCGTGTATTGCCGATGCGATAACCACAGTCTATTAAATCATACAATCGTTCGACGAAGCCGTCTAGACGGGACAATCGTGCGGGGCGTGCGGGGTGAGACGCGGGAAGTGCGCTTCTGCATTGCCTACATTACAAGTTACAAGTTACAATGTTAGTATTGCAAGAGCGCGGCTCAGGGATGACGTCTTCCGTATGTTTTAATTTTATTTTGGTGCCACGTTTTTTTTGTTTCCGACAACCCTACCCATGTATAGACATTATCGGCGTTTCGCCTAAGATCAAAGGCGACGAACTACTGGTAGTATTTCTTTATACTGTACGATAACCAAAACATGCCCATATGCGATTTTCCACAGTCGTAGTTCAAGTTATGCTGGCGTGAGCTTCGATATAAACCATTGAATGAGCCGTCCCATACTCCAGGCGCACGGAAACCAAAATAAGTAGAACCACAGCACAGCTCGCCGCTAGCGATTCTAGGGGTCAAGTAGATTGGTTGTGTGTAAACCACTTACGCTACGCACAGACGCAGTGTATTACCAATTACAAGGTGCTCAGGGCACATCTAATGGTTTATATCGATGGGCGTGAGTATTATACGTATTGGTTATTAGCCATCGAGAATCAGACCCCAGCAAGGTTTATAAAAATGTTAGTACAAAGCATTTTTATTGAGTTTATTTAGGTATAAAAAAAAACAAAATTAACATAAAACAATTCAAATTAGATACAGATTAATAAAAAATAGACAGTGTCAACATGATTACCCTGGTAACATGGTAAAAATAACCAAACTTATTGAAATAAAAGCTATAAGAAATCTATTTACTCGGATACAAACCAAAAAGATTACTATTATTAAAATACTCTAGGTTCTAGGTGTTATAAAGACAACAGATTTTGATACATTATATTTATATGTACAGACCTCAGATCGCTTGTACTAAGGTTCGAGACACGCATTACATACTTACATTCTTACGAACATTTTTTTTTCAATGGAACCAGCAGGCCTACTACGAAGTCCGATAAACGATATATCGGCCGAACTTATGGACTTTTCCTACCTCGAAAGACAATCTGTCGGTTGATAGGATCAACCGTTTCGTTCGATTCGACCCTCATCCGACCTAAGTCTATAACTTCCGACCGAGATGTATCGATCCGACTGTTTTTCGTGGTAGGCTACAATCCGATTCAGCTGTCGGTCGGATCCGATCATTCGGAGTTTGTTTTCGTAGTAGACCTGGTGTCGTGAAATCGCGCAACAAAAAACATAAGTAAGTATAATACTAATAAACTGTACCAAACATTATTAAAAAACTGTACCAAATTATCTCTCTTTTTTTCAAGTCTCATTACTGTTACACGATACTAATTGTAATAATCACGCTAATATTATAAAGGCTATACATAAAGGATTAAGTTGTTGTATTTTGTAAGTGTGAAAGTGTGTATGTTTGTGCTTGTGCCCATGTAAATCTGAAAGGGCTAAACAGATTTGAACGAAATTAAATACACAGTAATGGAAAAGGAACGCTTGTCGCAGAAGAATGTTCTAGACGTCTAATCTCGAATTTCGAAATAAACTTGCGACTTTCCCATTCCGATTATACTTCGATCCGTCGTTTCGTCCGTTAAATGTTCTAAGCCTCTAAGCCTACTCTAATTAGAGTAGGTTTGGAACATTTAAAAGTCAAACAATGTTCGATCCGACGAAACGAAGTAGAATCCGGTTCTAGTAGTAGGAAAGTCGTGTCGTGAGTTTATATCAAAATTACGTATTTCGTAGAAAGAGAGTAGACGTCCTGGTTGCGGAAATACGAGCAAAAATGCCTTTCCGTTTGTTCAATTAAGTTGCTTTTACCTTGTTTAATTACCCTTAATTAAAGTTTTACCCTTATTACAGTTTTTTTTTGACATAGGTATACAACATTTTCCTTCGATGAATATTATAATTAAAAACTGCATTAAAATTTTTCGATGGGTCAGTCTTTACAATAAAACACTTCGGTAATAAGTTAACTTTGCTCTAAACAACTACAATGCATCTCTAAAGTAGCGGTTCGCGCGGAGACCGCAACAGGCGCTTGACATTATAGAGGTTGCTTTGTATGGGCGCCAGTTCGCGCCGCGACCGCGACACGGGTCTCGGTCTCCTGCCGCGGTCTCGGCGCGAATTGGCACCCATACAATTTTATAATGTCAAGCGCCTGTTGCGGTCTTCGGTCTCGTTCTCGTGTCGCAGTCGCGGCGCCAACCGCCGCCTTTACGCTAAATAGATTAGTAACTGATTTTTTAAAGTATTTTCTCAAGCATCGACGTATTTAACATCTTATCTAGATATTAGGTAGGAGAATGGTCACATATTTATCATGATTGCGATACATCTTATTTCAATAAATTTCATTTTTTTTAAATCAGGCATCTAGTGGTGGTAATGTGCTGGTGCAATTGTATACCAAACAACACACATGCTGACTAATATTACTATTACGAATTTGAAAGTTTAGAGTATTTCTAACTCAACCACGTCAGAAGAAACCACGTCTGGTTAAAATTTGGTCCGTCAATAGGTACTAGGTGTCTGCAATACCACGTTCTAAGTCAAGGCTACTCTGAATATTGAAACATGCAGAATTCCTTAGTGAAAAGTCCCGTCGAGAACTCTACGCGTGTGAAGTGGTGCGTATGTACTATATATATACAGGGTAAATAGTAATCAGCCTGCATCTATTAAAGGCAAGTTCTGTATATTTAAACATAATACTTGCTCTACAACTTTTGTTAAATTTCAATACATATCCTAAAAAAAAATGTTTGGTTTTGTTGTCCTCTCTAGCACTGTTTAGCTCTATTCGCGTCGGCACTACCTTTCCCGAGCATTAAAGATTGCATGCGCTCTCGTTGCGCAGATTTCGAAGTTTTTAGACCGGGCAAAATATACACTTTTTGGAACGAAGTTCCCTACGGCAGGCTTGGAATAATAGGGATTTTGCTGCGCGACCGAACTGAAAAAAATGTGAGACTAAAACCGTATTACGTAAAATATATTACGGAAGTGACACGTGTCTGTCCGTGACCAGTGTTTCCTGTTAGAATTATTATCAAAATAATGTTTTAGTGCACTTTGTTGGTGGCTACCTATTCATAGTCCTGAGTCTATTTCTACTACCTGATAATGTCAATACTATTACGTAATAACAGCCAACATTACGTATGAATACACAATCCGTGTTAAAAATGAATTATAAAGCGTATAAGTCATGTACGGTACCTCAATGACACATGATACAACAATTGAGATGACGTCAGGGTAAAAATATACCATTATAATTAATCCGTCAGGTAGATTATGAAAAAAATTTGAACACGTATTTTTTGTTTAGTCAAATTATTAAAAAATTACGAAGATATAGATAATCAAACTTCCGGAGTGGGGGGCTGTGACGTCACATTATAGGAAAAATCGTACCACATCATGACGTGTCTCGAAACTTCTAAGCAATGTATCTTCGTTGTTTTTAGTTTGTGAAACATGAGAAAAAATACGTAAATATAGTATACATTATTTTTTTATAACATAACTGACAGACTAATTACTTTTTTTTAGTCGTCTCGCCTATTGAAACTGCAAATAAACAAATAAATATTGGTAGACAATTCACACACAACAACATCTGACCCCAAACTTAGCAAAGCTTGTACTGCGGCGACCAGATAGCTGATATAATACTTATATCGTTTTAAATACATACGTATTATATATAGAAACACCCAGACTGCTCCGTTCCTACCTGGTGTTCCATGACACCAAACCTTTTTTAAAATTTTGTATGTAAAAATAAAAAATAAATTAAAACTGTATAACAAAAGTTAGTACATATGTATATTTAATGTGCTTAACATGTCCTTAAAGAATGCAGGCTGAATACCAATAACCCTGTATAATAGTAAGACAAGACATACATTGTATTTACTCTTTCGAGGTGTACCTACACCGTGTAATGTTAAAATGAAGTGGGCACAAACTTACTTAATACCCACGAAATCTGCTACCCACCCGGTTCCACCGTTGTTCATGGTTGTATAGAATACGATCTTAACGTAGTTATCGGAACTAGTGTAATCTGCAGGGTTTTCTGTACAGTACGTTGATATTTCATCACCTTTGCTATTCACAATTTGTAAATAATTCTGGTCACAGATTCTGCCTAAATCAAACGTCTCAAAATGTAATTTCAGACGCGTTCCGATTGGAGTTTCCAATTCCCATTCGCATTTTGAATTCCGCCTGTAGATATCAGGGTACATCGGACTAGTCACTCTACCTAGTTCAGTTTCTAGTTTACCACCACAGCCTCGACCTTTGTCTGTAGTCACGAAATTCATTTCATACTGTACTACGTCGTTGCTACTGATTCGACTATGCAGCAATAAGTACGGTCCTGTAGAAAATAGCGGTAAAGGTCTCTCGTAATCCTTATTCATAGTAATCATCTTCGTTGATGCAGTATCTTTGCCGTCGAATACTTCGAGATAAACTTTGTCATTCCAATAATCCGGATTTACCACCAGAAAATAAGCAGAGATCGTATGGTTACCGGGAGCAGTAATTAAAGTATAGCAATCCTCAATACGATCCGCTCTATCTTGATAATCATCGTAACCGTAGCGACTTGAATATTTGTACCTTGAATGAATCTTACCTTGGGTGCCAGTGTAGTTTTTACCACAAAATCCGGCTTTAGCAAATTCCACATGAATTCCCTTATGAGATTTAGAATCCGATTCTGGAGAAGTGACAATTGTAAGAGTTACACTGCCAGTTAGGTATACGTCCGATGATTTTATAGAACCGCAATATTCTAACCGTTGAGGCAAATTTCCATCTTCCTCACTCAAATAATAATGTGTAGCTATAAAAGAATCTGCTGAGCTAGATAAAATATAATCTTTTCCAACAGAAACGTTACTAGTTGATGGATTGCTAGAAACTATAAGCTTATCTTTCTCACATGTCCTGATTCCACTATGAGATTGTAAATCTAAATCAATTATGGATAGTCGCATAGTAGTATCTCCATGAGATGCTGCATCTAAGTAGTAGACGCAACGCAGACTGCGTGGTATGACTCCTCTATCGTAACCGGGTGACTTAATATGTACTACTTCCTCTTTTACAGTAAAGCGAGTTTTTCCACATAAGGACTGTTGAACTGATAGCTTAATTTCGAATCCAGAACTCACAAGTTCTCCGTCAGTAGTTAGCCTTATAGTCATAAGATTTGCCGATGAATGTAGTATCGGTGGGAGCGTGTGGCCACAGTAAGTACCTATTATGTTACTATCAGGATTTAAGCCATCTTTTATTTCAACATAATCACAATCACACTTACTAAACCCTAATGCGGTCTGATTTACTTTGTAGCATGATGATATGTGGAATGATACGAATTCTATTTGAATTACAGTATCTGGTGGCGAGCTTATTACCCATTGGCAATCTAAATAGTTTTCATACACCACACTGGTTCCCAATAGCGGTGACTTTAATGTTTTTGTAGACATGTTTTCAAGATCCAACCGCCCACCACATCCAACAGACTCTCCGTATGTAAACAGTACCTCAACCTTAAATCCAGTAAACGTATAGCTTTGATCAGTCACAAATTCTAAAACAATATTGTTTTCTTGACTTCTTAATACTGTTGACGAATTGATGTGACCACACAATAACGCAAATCTTTTGTTGCTATCTATCAAAAGACCGTTGAAGGCGGCTACATAATCGTTGTAGCATTCGTCGTTACTTTCCAAATCAATGTATAAAAACTTTAGAATCACTAGTTTTTTTTCTGGCGCTTTTATAACCCAAGTGCAATTCATATCGTCATCGTAAGTACCATCACCAAAATGTGACGACAACAATGTCGGTTCCTGTACTAGCCCACCACATTCATAAATTTGATAAGTTAATTTAAATCCTTTCTTTTGGACGAATCGGTCCGATTTTAATGTAATATAAAGATTATTAGAACTAGTTAAGGCTGAGGGAAGCTCAGTGCCACAATTAACCTGATATACATAATTGTAACTGTCGGTTGACCCCGAAATAGTTACATTGTCAAATTGACAATCTGGGTAAGTTCCTTCTAAATCGAATTCTAAAAATCTGACAAGTATTTTTTTATCTTTTGGAGCTTTTATAACATAAGCACAATCTGACATAGAGGGATAGCCGAATGGGAAGCCAGGACTGACCAACGTTTGTATTTTATCTGTTGCTAGATAATCTCCGCCACATATGGGAGTCCACGATGCTCTAAATCCGTCCAAATTTGTTTTGGCATCTGTACGTAACACAACTTTCATTTTATTGTGCGTTGAATTATATGACACTGGTATTTGACGTCCACATACTCTTGCCAATTCATTGTATGTGTCGTCATTCCAATCGTAGATTAGGACGGCATCTTTGGTACAATTAGGTGTATCTTCGACAACAAATCGATCGATAAAGTGAAGTGATATTCTACTTCCCAAATCGGCTGTGATTAACCAAGCGCACTCCTGGTTAGGTTCATAATGTTTAGGATAGTTTGGTGATGAAAACATTCTCTGATAAACTGATAGTTGTCCACCACACGCACTTTGTACCGATTTGGCCATAAGTTTCAAGTTAGTCGAATTCGTATTCTTTATATGATACTCTATGTAAATGTACCCAAAATTGACGACTAATGAATCATCTAAAGTTTTACCTTTACAGTATTCACCAAGAGCAGGCGTAAATTGTGTCGTGCCTTGTCTTATATTTAGATATTCGTCGCCACAATCATACTGAAACATTCCTTCCATTTTAAGTTCTACTCTAGAATTTAATGGCGTTATAACAATCCAGGCACAATCTAACGTTTCATTCAAATTATTAGGGATTTCTAGAATATTAACGGGGTCCTCACCGGCATTTACAGTGCCACCACAAAGTTGGGCTTTAAAGTCCAAATCAAAATTTAAAGTATTACTGCGACTTGTAATTGCATTTAAATTCATGGATGACGACGGTATTCTATAGCTTGCTTGCACAGTACCACATAGATCTCGATTAAAATATAAACCTTTATTTAGCACACTTGCTCTAATACTCAATTTGGGATCTGAATATCGGCAACGACTTCTGGCTACGGACGAATGAACACTAGCCGTCACTAATATAGTTTTGTAATCCATGTCTTCGTTTTCTACTCGGCTATTATAGTGCCATTCACAGGCATATGATCTGTTTAGGTTTGGAGATGAAAGTTTACCGCTAGAGCTATCTAAATTACCACCGCACAACGCCTCTTGATCAGAACTGAACTTAGCTTTGAACCTGTGTTTTGAAGTCAATGGGTTTAGCCATAAGAATATTGACATTTTATTACTTGTCGACTCATATACCCGTATTGATGGAGTATAATTAGTACCTGGTATTGATTGAATAAGAGATTGAAATCCGTGGTCGTTGTAGATTCCGATGGTATGTTTATCTGCATCGGCATCTAAAAGTTCCAGCCGTACTCGACGATTACTATCTGGAACTGTAATAAGCCAACTACAATACCTTAAAGCAGATTCTACAGGATATCCTGGGGTGGTAACGAAACCTTGAGGCGTAGTCACAGATCCACCGCAAGTCGGTCTAGATGAAGTAAATGTAAAGCGGAAGCCACGACTTTGAGCTCCTTTTGACCAATCACTCGGTTTTCCAGAGTAATATTTTATGATAAATTCATTTGTCGAACTTTCAACAGGAGTTTCAATCGAATCGGTATAACAATACTGTCGCAGTACAGTTGCAGTATTAGCTCCGGGAATTTTTTCTTCAACGGTGACTTTTGTTGCACATGCTGTTTCTGACTCTGGTAAATCAATATCTTGGGCTGCTATTTTGAAAACAAGTTGTGGACCTCCTTTTATATGCCATTCACAGTTAGAACCAATGGGTACATTCATTAAATGAGGATATCCCGGTGATTTTATTTCTCCAGTTTCAGATATTATGGTTCCACCACAAACATCAATTGATATGTTTGCTTTGAATCCGTCTCTAGGTTCAGAAATTTGCGATAAGTATTTTACATACAAAGCATTATTAGTGGTTTTAATAGTTCCAGGAATTTCACCACAGAAACGTCCTAAGCTCGGCGCCAGGCTTGATGAACCGTCATGCAGTTCTACAAATTCGTTTAGACAGTCGGCGACATCATCCAAATCGAACCTGTCTATGAAATCAATTCGTAGAATTTCTCCAGGGGGGGCTGAAAATACCCAAATACATTCCGCAAATGGGACTGAAGGCTGAGGATAGTTTGGCGAAGTAATAATTTCCCAATTTTGATATGAATCTAATTTAGATGTCGCCCCACACTCAATATTTTGTTCTTCATATCGAATTTTAAAACTTTGTAGTACACCTCTGGATTGATAGTAATCACTAACATAAGATATAAATAGGGAATTACTTGATGTTGTCAGTTTGTCCCTACTTTCGTGTGAAGAGCCACAATATTTGGCCAAAAGAGGAGCTTCGTTTGAATCTCCATTAAGAAGTTTAACTGATGTTTTACAATTGTCATCTGTGTTACTAATGTTGAAATATTTAAATTGCAAGTCAATAAGTCTTCCTGGGCGTACTTTAATGGTCCATTCACATTTTATTTTATGATTTGCCTCCAAACCAATTAAAGTATCTTCCCAAATTGGTCCAACTTCGCCTGACGAATCAGTTATCAGGCCACCGCAGATCGAGCTCACCTTACCTTGAAATCCATTTTTAGTTATTGAAGAGTCTGTAGAGAATTGTACTTTTAAATAATTGTCTGAGATTATTTCTTGTAATGCTGGTTCTTTTTCACAAACATGATCTTTGATTTGCTTCCAATCTCGTGGTTTGTTTGATGAGAAAATATTAACGTAGTCTGCAAAACAGTTACTAGTTTCCTCAATTTCAAATTCAATGAAACGGAATATTAAATGTCGCCCAGCAGTTGCTTTGAATGTCCACTCACAATTCAAATTATTATCATATTCTTTCGGATAATTTGGGGTTGTAAACATACTAAAATTACCGGGTGCTATAATTTCAGTATAATTAGAGCCACAATTGTTTTTATTCTGTTCATTATCATTCTCAGCATCAACATTCATTTTTTCCCATCGTAAATGAAATTGCGAGCCAGAGTTAGCTTCATCTAATGAAAGTTTAATGAATGCCATGTTGGAAGATGTTTGGACAGTTCCCTCTGTTTGCGATAGCCTTCCACAGAGCATAGACAAACGTGGAGCTGTATCATCATATCCATCGTAAACAGATAAATAATTGTTACAAACTTGACCAAACGCGGGAATTTCAAAATTATCGATAGTAATAACTATACCTTCAGTACCATTTGCTTGTATTCGCCAGGAGTATTTTGCAGCGCCATGATACAAATGAGGATATAAAGGCGAGGCAATTTCTCCGCTTTCCTCGTTAATTAACTCGTTTCCATGTAGAAAGCCATAGTGCAAAACAAAGCCCTTACCGTTGTTTTTATCGCTGCTATGAAACTTGATATAGAGTTTTGATGCAATGGTTGTGTTTGTTGGGATATCTGTGCCACAATAAACTCCTAAAAGATGGCCACCACCATTATCTTCACGAATTTCTAAGTAATCTTCATTACATCCCTCTGAATACTCTAAATCGAATATTTCAAAAGTAATATAAACTCTATTACCAGGCGAAGTGCTCAGTGTCCATTCACAGTCGGACGCAATAGGATATGATAGCGGATAGTTGGGTGAAGCTATCGCTCCTTCTTCGGACGTTAAAACACCGCCACACGCTTCAATTAAAGGTGAGTAATGAGCAGAAAAATGGCCAACTGTATAATTAATATAACTGTCAAGCAATACCGTAATTGCACTACCTCTACTCACTATCATAGGCGGCACTTTTTTACCACAGAATTCATCGATAAGAGGTGCTTCTATATTATCACCATCAAATACACGAAGAAATGAAGACGCACAGCTTTTATTGCTTTTAACGTCACCTATTACGGGCAAAGATAAATGAGTGATAGTTAAAGATACTTTTTGATCTGGTTTATCAGCATAAATAGTCCATATACAGCTCTTGTTGAGATAACCACTGTAATTTTCATTGGATATTATTCCTTCAGAATCAGCTTTGATAAAAGCTCCGCACGTGACACTAAAATTGGCTTTGAATCCTTTAGCTTCTCCATCATCATTACTTGTAAATTGTATCATAATTCTACTAAACTTCGTTGTTATTTGTCTGACACTTGATGACGGACACATTATAGATGTATAATTTTTACTTGGTATATATTCGTTATCAAATATTTTTATCGAATCACCGCAGTCACCGTCATCTGAGTTAAAGGAATATAAATCGAAATCAATGAAATTAATTTGTATACGATGATTTTTAGGAACTGATATGATCCATCTACAATCTAAATTTTTATCATAATTTTTAGGATAATTTTTGGAATATATATACCCTGTTGAAGTCATTAAGTTTCCACCGCATTTAGCTTTAATTGTGTTAAAATACGAATTAAAATAAGCTCCTTTTAACGCCGACCGTTTAACATATTGTACGAGCATAACATTAGAAGTCGATTGTACTATCGACATTTGACGATTACATATTTTAGTTAAAAGAGGTGCTTCTGTATTTTGGCCGTTATATATTCTGACAACATCTACAGAACAGTTTTGAGATTCTTTCAAGAATATATCCGTTATAGTCAAAGTGATACTTGTACCAATAGGAGTCTCTAAAAGCCACTCACAATCTACTTTGTCTGAAAACGTAGCACTTCTATCAACCGCAATTGACCCATACCTATTTTGGATATGACCACCACATCCATAGCGCACCCATTCTAAGCGAAAACCAGTTTTTAATCCATAAAGCCCCGACACAAATTTAATTTGCAATGAATCACTAGTAGAAGAGATCATAGGTGGAAGTTTGGTACCGCAAAATTTTTCACTAAATGTAGTTTGTGTCGTTTCTTTCCACTGTAAATAATCACTGCCACATGAACGAAAATCGTTCAAATTAAAGTCACGCTGTGGCGGCCAGATGCCGTAAGGTCGACGATAAACAAAATTGCGATTAGAAATATCGAAATTGGTGAATGTTATATTTATTCTATTACCCGTAGAAACATTAATATTCCATAAGCAATTTAAGTTTTGCGGATATTTATCAGGGTAACCAGGGCTTTCAATGATACCATAACTGCCAGTCAAATTGTTATTGCACATTGTGAAATAATTTAGCAAAAAGCCTTTTTTACTAACATAGGCATCAGAACGAAATTTAATAACTGCATAATTTGTGGTTGTTTCAATGTTGATCGATCCTCGGGACATTTGGCAATATTTGCCTAAGCTGTTAGAGTCAAAATTATTTCCATCAAATATCTCTACATAATCGTCTCTGCAATCAGATGTAACTTCTAAATCTAAATCTGAAAAGGTCAAATGTATACGAGATCCGTGACTAGTCACGATCTTATAAAAACATTCAGCATTTTCATAGTAATTATCAGGGTAGTTCGGTGATGATATAGATCCTGATGAACTCGTAAGAGTACCGCCGCATCCTACGACGGAACCATCCCATTCCAATTTAAAACCATTTCCCGTTAAATAATAATCTGAATAAAAATGTATCAGTAAGTTGTTAGCAAGTGAAGTGATTATTTTCGTTTGAAATTTACCACAATATTGACCGATCAGTGGTGAAGTCGTAGTTGCACCATTCTTTAATTCTAAATAATCTCCGTGAGTGCATGACCCTCGTATAGGGCGTTCTAAATCAAATTGGGAAATATTAAGTCGGATTTGTTGCCCTGATGGAACTGTTATCAGCCAAGTGCAATCTCGATTTGGCTCATATCGCTGAGGCCAGCCTGGAGAATATATAATACCATGGCTTCGGTAGTACGTCCCTCCGCAGTGAGATTTCTCGTCTAAGTATGTATAGGACACTGAAAACCCGCTAGTTCTAATGCTATGGTCAGATTCAAATTTTAAAATCAAACGTTTAGCGGACGTTGTTAAAGCAGGAGGACTATTAGTACCACAAAACTTTCCTATGGTGAAATTAGCATTTTCGTCATCACTTTCAATCAGTTCCAGATAGTCACTACCACATGATGACGTCTTTTCAAGTTCAAATCTATGCCAAGTTAGCTTAATGTGCATACCCGGAGGCGGCAGTAAGATCCAATAACATGTTTGATCGTTTTTATAAGTGCCCTCCCCTGATGGGTGATTGATTAGACCTGTAGTTTCTCTATAAATTCCGCCACATTCAGTAACAAATGTTGTATAATTGGCATAAAAGCCGGTTCCCGTAAGACTCATGTCCGAGTTGAATCGTATGTACATGTGGTTGTGAGTGGAATATTGTACGGGTGGGATGTGTTCTGACCCGCCACAGAATCTACCCCGAAGGGTAGAATTTGCATCAATCCCATCTCTTATTTCGACATTATCGTACTGGCAATCATAATATCTGTTATCTTCAATGTCAAAGTCTTGAAATGTCAACTGTATTGCCTTTCCTGGACTAGTAGCAATAAAATACTCACATACTTTATTTTCAGGGTAATTAAATGGATATCCAGGAGACTTTATAACTCCGCTATCACCATACAAAGTTTGTTGACAAAGGGCTTCATATGATATTTTAAAACCACCAGCGCTTATTGTAACATCACTGCGAAACCTAAAGAACAGCGTATTTGAAGTAGCAACGTAAGATTTTGGATATCTAGCTCCACAAAATTTACCAACCAACGGAGACTCTTCTGAAGGTCCATCATATATTTTTAAATAATCAAATCTGCACCTGGTGGATCTTTCTAGACGGAAGTCTTTGAAATATATCCGTATCTTTGAGCCTGGGCTAGTTTTTATCTTATATTCGCATATCATATTGCTCAAATACGCCCCATCATACATAGGTGCGCTTAATTCACCTCTATCTTGTGTGTAGTATCCTCCACATCCCGGTACACCAGGTGTCGATGCATATGCTAATTGAAAACCGAAACCTGCCCCGTAAGCATCGGAATGGAAATGGATCAAAATATCAGAACCGGCTGAGGTAATCGGAGCTGGTTGTGTTGAATCACAAAATTGATTAAGCAATGGATCGGTTTCTCGACTACCATCATAAATAGCTAAATAATCAAAGCTGCAGTTGGCATGATGTTCAATATCCAAAGCAAAGAAATGTAGTTGTATTTTTTTCCCAAATGGAGCCCTTAGTTTCCAATAGCAATCACGATTCGGTGGATATTTTCCGGGAGACCCCGGCGAGCTGATATGACCATGGGTGTTGGCATCAATGGTACCACCACAAATAGGATCTATACTAGTCCAATGTAAAGAAAATCCAGTTTTCGCAACGGTATTGTCTGATCTAAACCAAAAGTAAATATTATTGTGACTCGATAAAATATTACCACCTTTCGGTAAAACGTCACCACAAAACCTACCTATTAATTGGCTAGCAGAACTGCGACCATCATGAATTTGTAAAAAGTCATACGGACAATCAGGATTTCCTTCTTCTAAATTAAATTTGCTAAACGTTACATTAATTATTTTGCTTGGTATAGTGTGGATGACCCAAGCACATCTTGAATTATGTTGATATGAAGAATTAGTTAGTGGATACACTATATTACCTTCTTGATCGTCCAGCATACCACCGCATGTTTTTCTCAATTGACATAATGGGCCCGAAAATTGTGCAGTGCATTCGCATCTAAATCCTGTTGTAGTGGTGTCATCTAATCTGCAAATGCCGCCATTGTGACAAGGGCTTACAGCACACAAATTTTCGGGTGCGTCACAGTGGGGGCCTCCGTATCCCTTTTTACAGATGCAGGTATATCCCGAACGAACTATGTGACATTGTCCATGAAGGCCACAAGGGTTGTTCTCACAAGAAGCGGTAGTATTGTTACTCACAGGAACGTAGCATCCATGTATTCCGACGCCATCGCCATCCATACCATCTGGACATATACACTGTGCTGTACGCCCGAGTGACAAGTTTTCAACGCACTGTGCAGATGGGTGACATCCACCATGGTCGACATTGCACAGTCCCTTCCAGGAGCAAGTAACACCATCTCCTTCATAGCCAGAAGGACACGATCCGCATATTCTAGATCCGATAGTATTATGGCAAGATACTAGTGGGCTACAACCTCCGTTAGAAATCGTAATGCATTCGTCGATATCAGAACAGGAGTATCCATCACCTTCATAACCTGGTGGACATTGACCACATCGAAATGAACCTGGGAGATTAATGCAATCAACTTTAGGATTAACAGAACAGCGAGCACCTTGAAGGGGATCACATTCGTCAACATCTGTTAAGCATGTTACGCCAGTTCCATTTGTAGTCCATCCTTGATGACAAATACATGCAACTCCTTCACCTGTCTCAACCTTGACACAGGTTCCATGCCCACACATTTCAAAATCACCGCCGCTGCAATCTTTCGCTTTTCTTGTACAATGTAATCCAAACCAACTTGATCTACACAGGCATTCATAATAACCAGGTTTGTTAACACACGTCGCTCCGTTTTGACAGCCCAAATCAGTTCCCGCGAAGTTTCGACATTCATTTACATCGATGTCACAATCTTGCCCTTCCCAATTGTTTGGGCACAAGCAATGATAACCGTTGACTAAATTCAAGCAAGTACCTCCATGTTGGCATGGATGTGATTGGCATTCATCCTTCCCGCGGTTGTTAAGTTGTAATTGCAGATTATTCACTTTTCTTTGTAAATTATTCACTTTTCTCCACAACGTCGAAATGTTAGCATATAAATCATCCGGTAAAGGAACCGTTTTGCTTTCAAGTGTCTCCAATCTTTTCAGTATTGCATTAGGCTCATTTAATAAAAATTGAACGTTGTTATTCGGTGCTTGTTGATATTGCGCTAAATTGCTATCTGATTTCGACTTAATATCAAGAATATTAACATCTCCGACGAAAATGGTAGATTTGGGGCCATTAGGACGTAAAAATATACTTTTGTCGTAAGCTGGTTCCAAAATGAGATCTCCATCTGAAGTTTTGATCTTTGGTCTGTCTTGGTAAACTTCACAATCAAAGTTCGCAAACAGAAAAACTAGTAAAATATAATGCACAAGTGTTCTGGCCATGCTCCATGTATTGACCGTTCGCAAGTTTTTTGTAGACTGAAAATTTCAGTTCAGCGTGCAGATGGAAACGAGAAAAGGGGCGTGTTTAACGACGCCCCTAACGATCGCATTACTATCGGGTTAATTGACAAACATGAGCCATATCCAGTGACAATAGCATTGCCATTCTCAAAGTGGTATTTTTATTATACATACAATGGTTTAAGGGTTTAAGGTTAGACAAAACCATTTTTAGTAAGAGCCAGGATGATATAGCTTTCAGCGATAATACCCCCCGCCTAGCGTAGTTTTTAATATTTTTCTTTTCTTGTATGTTTTTTGGTATGCACAATCAATATCATCATCATTTTTATGTATAGACACTATAGACCCACTGCTAGGTTTAGGCCTCACCCCTAAGCCATTGATCTCTATCCTGAGGCGATCCCAGCCACGTAATATCCGCGATGGATCTGATGTCGTCGACCTGTTTGGCTGGTGGTATGCCAACGGAACGTTTATCGCCGATCGGTAACCACTCTGTCCGAGATCTACTCCACCTACCGTCACCAGGTCACCACGTCTGGCCACGTGTCCTGACCAGTGTCATTTGTCTCATTTTGTGTTCATTTCACTCTGCTATTAAAATATATAATCATTTACCCATTGACATAAAGTCACTGAAATTACTTGGCTCGTAAGTAAGACTTATCACAAAATCATTTTTATAAAATTATCCTTATTTATAACATCACCTTTGTACACAGTTTTTTTGCAATAAATGATTTTGATTCTGATTTCCTTCCGTTCTCCTCATTATAACAACCCGGTTTAGATTTTTTTTGTTTCGCTATAAATTGAAGAAAAGTTTCAAAATCTAAGATAGATAACTTAAGGGATAGTTAAAGATAGGAAGATAGATAAATTAAGGGACCAGTTGATGGTTTTAGCGTTTTTAGCACGAACATTTTGTTATTTCTGATACAAAACATGTTTCATTACCCCAAGTGGACCCGTACTAGGTTAGCCTATAGGTACTAACACTCGAATTAGTGGATAGTCAAATCAATAGTGTTGTCGTATTTTTTTTTTGATGAAGAGACCTTCTTTACAATCTATTTTGGTGCAGGGTATAGATGCGTCACCACTGTAAACGATACGGCTACCACATGGCATGTGTCTACCAGATGTCGAAAATGTTATTAACTCGACCACCGCCGAATACAGCATTCGATTTAGTAGTTTTACCTACTTTGCAAAACTGTAGAAAAAAGTACTTCGTTGATTTAGATCTAGTTATTATCAGACTGCAAGAAGGATTTTGTTTTTCACGCGAATTTTGTGTTTGTGAATTTCTTTATTCCTACGTACCTGTCCAAAATTTTAGATAGGTAATAAACAAAAAAAAAAACAAAACAGTAGATTTTTGGCGCCAAATTGTTAGTAGTTAAAATTATTTGTTTAACCTTACATATCGAGTAGGGAGTAGGGTATTAAAATAACCACCCCTAACGACCAGATCTCGTCGCGACCCGGCGAGCCGGCGGTTAGTACGGCGCGGCGCGGTGTCGCGGCGCCCGCGCAGCGTGCGGTGTTTGAAAAGTTAATTAAAAAACATAACAATTATTGGCATGGACACTAATTTATATCAACGACAACAAAACCGGTGTTTAAAAGATGTCAAGCTGAGGATCGTGAACGATGGGAGAGACCTAAGTCCAGCAATGGACTAGGATAGGCCAATGACTATCAGATACGACAGCTAAATAAAAAGTGGTCAAGTGCGAGTTGGACTCGCCCATGAAGGGTTCCATAGCAGCAAGTAGCATAATAAAAAAAATCTTGTAGTTCGTTGTAACTTTGATCGATGTTTTAATAATACTGTATTTATGACAATTACAAAAAACTGCTAACTATACATTTTGGGTGGAAGTTTGCATGATAATGAACATCATTTTTTTTTTTTGCTTTGTTTCGCAAACTATTCAGTTTCGAAAAAAAAAATACAAACCGAAATATCATTTTTAAAGACCTATACACATACATAGATACGCGTCACGTAAGATTTTGATGAAAAAACATTTTTGAGTTTCAGTTCCAAGTATGCGGCACCCCCAGGCACCCCCCAAATTTATTGTTTTTTTTCTATTTTTATGTGTAAATCTTAAATGCGGTTCACAGAATACATCTACTTACCAAGTTCCTACAGAATGGTTCTTATAGTTTCGGAAAAAACTGGCTGTGACATACGGACGGACAGACGGACGAACAGACGGACAGACAGACAGACAGACACGACGAATCTATAAGGGTCCCGTTTTTTCCCATTTGACTACGGAACCCTAAACCGACGTGGTAGCTTAGTGGCTAGGACACGTGATTACACAATCGTGAGGTTTGATTCCCGGCTGCACCTCTGTGTATATTTCCAAGTCCCAACCAGTTTGTCATCACCACTCACTTTTTCTTTATAGTACAAAGTTGCACGACGAGCAAGGCATGTATGTACCTGATGTACCTGATGGTAAGCAGCTTGCAGCCTATAAAAGGTGTCACGCAGCTATTGGAATACGAAGAGTTTAATTCATTACCCATGTCATATCATTACTGCACTGCGCTCGTCACTCAGATATATAAGAGGATTTATCTCTGTGTTCTGTAATTTGTCTAGAAACATTGTATACAGTAAATATATAAATATTATGTGTATTGTATTTGTGTAATATAATAATATTTAAATATAAAATATACATGTAGTTGATAGGGATATACGTAAATAACATTATGTATGAATATTTATGTATGTATAAATAATGAAATATTGGAGGGACGCCCACACCCTTCAAACCGGCCCTAACGGTGAAAGACAACATCGTAAGGAAACGGTGTGTTCCAAGAAATACGTATTTCGAAGATATGTGACATCTGCCAACTCCAACTCACACTTGGACAGTGTAGTGGATTATGAATTTGTGTCCTTGTGGGAGTAGGTTCCAAATCCCAGAAGGGGAGACATAAAGGCTTGCTTTATATGCCATGCTATATTATGCTATGCTACGATAGTTAACGATATAAAATTCCGATCTTTACGGGTTTAAGGCAGAACTGTGACAAACCAGCGACAGTTTTCTTTTATATTTTTTACTATTATTTATTTTTTAGTCTAAACCTCTACGAGAAAGAAGAAGAAGAAATTATGATTACAAGAAACAATGGATACAAACGATACAGAATACAAATGGTCAAAAAATTACAAACAGATATGATATACTAAAAGTAGCAACACAGTTTTATTCTTCTTTATACTCTAATACGGATAATTTTCAAGTATCATGTGAAAAATCTTTGGAGGTACCATCTTTGCTAGTCCAGGAGGTGGAGCGTGGGATAAGCCGTCTAAAGAAGAACAAATCACCTGGGGAAGACGGTGTGTCAACAGACACCATCATTGCTATGTTGGAACCTCTGGCGCCTCAGCTAACAGAATTATTTGATAAAATAATAAGGAACGAGGAGGTTCCTGAAGACTGGCAATATTCCGTGATTACTTTATTGTACAAAAAAGGAGACCCAAAAAGTATTGAAAACTACAGGCCGATCAGTTTGCTTCCAACTCTATATAAACTGTTCTCATCTGTAATACTATTTAGAATCACTAAAACACTTGACGAGCAGCAACCGCGGGAACAAGCTGGCTTTCGAAAAGGCTTCTCTACTATAGACCACATTTACACTTTGACGCAATGTATAGAAAAGTGCAACGAATACAACAAAATCATTTATATTTCATTTATAGATTATTCAAAAGCATTTGATTGTATTTCTCACAAACACCTCTGGGATAGTCTAATAGAACAAGGCATAGAGCAAAAATACATTTCTATTCTGAAAGCAATTTATAGTAGATGTCAAGCTAAAATCAAAACAGAGAGCATAGGGCCGCCGTTTCTGTTGAAACGTGGCGTTAAACAGGGCGATCCAATTTCACCCAAGCTATTTACAGCAATTCTAGAGTCGGTGTTTAGAAAACTAGATTGGTCAGACCACGGACTGAACATAAACGGTGAACGGTTGACACATCTTCGCTTTGCAGATGACATTGTCATTGTGGCAGAAAACGCTGACAGTTTACAGTACATGCTTGAAACTCTAGATTCGGCAAGTAGAAAAATCGGACTTGAAATGAACCAATCAAAAACAAAACTAATGACAAACGGAACACCAAAGTCTATTAAACTGAATAATGACGAAATAGAGTATGTTAACGAATATATATATCTTGGACATTTGATAACTTTTCTCGACTCTACCAACAACGAAGTTGACCGCAGAATTGCTATAGCATGGAGAAAGTACTGGGCAAATAAAGATGTTTTTAAAGGTAAAATCCCAATACACCTCAAAAAACGACTCTTCGACAACACTATCGTACCGTCATTGCTCTACGGTTGTCAAACGTGGGCGCTCACAAATAAAATTATTAAAAAAATTGCCGTATTCCAGAGAGCAGTAGAGCGGTCGATGCTGGGCTTAACACTCAATGATCGGATCAGAAACGATGTTATTAGGCAGAGGACCAATGTGTTGGATGCGGTGACGATGCTCTGTAGGCTCAAGTGGAAGTGGGCTGGCCACGTCGCACGCGCTGGAGACGGCAGGTGGAGCGAGCGCATCATACACTGGCGGCCCAGAGACACCGCGCGGGACAGAGGACGGCCGCGGAGAAGATGGTGTGACGACGTCACAGAAGTCGCGGGTGCGACTTGGATTCGACTGGCACAGGACAGAGCAGCATGGCAAAAAATGGAGGAGGCCTTCATCCATAATTGGGTGCCTAGGAAAGAAGCTGAGTAAAATAATACTATAAAAATATTAAATTATCTGTAATATTCCAAGGCAAATAAAGGCTATTTTATTTTATTTAAACCTCTAAAATTCTAGACTGTCGCAAATGGTAGGCAAAAAAGAAATTGTGTGTGCATAAACAAGACCACACGGCAGAAGTAAAAACTAAAATAAGAAATAACAAAACTAACAAATTAAAAAGTGTATTTTGCCGGTCTAAAAGCATCGTATCGATCGTTCGTACATCGAACTGACTCAACTTGTTAGGAAGAGTTCGTAACAAGAGCGCGTGCGCTCTTTAACACTATACAAATGATGGGCCGAAGTGAATAACCACTAAAGAACCGCTAAACAGTGCTATAGAGGGCAACAAACATGTTTTTTTGGGTTATCTATTGAGTTTTACCGAAAGTTGTAGAACGAAAGTCGTTTGTGTAAATTTACAGAACATGCCCTTAAACGGACGCAGGCTGATTACCAGTAACCCTGTACATTTATCCTAATAAATATTTATGTCTCACAAGCGTAGATAATGCCCACGCGCGTGAATAATCCTACCCAGAGCGGCATAAAAATTGACTTAAGGGAAAAATTTGCTTCTTGGATCGGTTTGTCTTTTTAGAAAAGGCTTTAAAATAGTTGTCTGACAAATTAAAATTGGAGTGGGTGGGTATGAGAATTTAAGTGACAGACGCTTTAAAACTCTCAAAATAATGACTTAATATTTTGAGAGTTTTAAAGCGTCTGTTAAGCAAAACGGCCGACGGAAAGTGTCTGGCAGTATTGGGGCCTTATTTGTATGGATATTGCCTATAACATACGTAAAAATCAGTCGTCAGAAAATAAGTGAAGTAAGCAGTGTTTTTATGTCCCTTCATTGCCCCATATCTCAAAATTGGCCGTCTAAGCAAGTTAGCGGGTAAGCATGTGTTCTTAGTTCGTACTAACTCTACTCAATCGTCCACATTTCGTTCATCAGAAAATACGTGACGTCTGGCGGCTCTGGGATCTCGGACTATAAGTACTTTCTATCTACTTCATTTAACTCATAAACTTCATTTTGACGAGTATCAGGTCCCCTTTCCGTTCTCGCGATACATCGTGGCGCAAGTTAAACACGAAAGCTGATAACATGAGGAATGTGTGAGCAGGTTTGAGATAACCAGTTGATGTTTGAAATCAGCTGAATGTACCGAGAGTCACTGCTAGTGAGGGGTCCCCGGGGGTTTCGAAATACGCGCTTAGTTCCCGTTTACGTTATTTTCCCTGGATAAAAAGCATATGTTATTCTAGAATATAATATAACTGTAATCCATATTTCAACCTGATCCGTTCAGAAGTACTGACGTGATGAGGAGCAAGCATCCAAACTTTGGCATTTATTTATAGTATTAGTAGAATTTAAATGGTAAAGAAACATATCAGTTCAATATTATATGGAGCAGCGCGTATTACAATCTAGGACTCTGTAAAGAGTCCGGTTATCCAGACAGTAGCTAAATCCAGACATATGGTTCCCGGAACGTTTTGCAACGCCTGTAAATCTTACGATTGGTTACAGCCGCACCGCACATGCAACATTCGTCTAGGTTTAATTACCTACTTGTAATAACGCTTTATTGTAGTCCTTTAACATCTGTCTTTAATTTATATTTGTTACACAAGTCGCCAGTAAACATCCCTTACAATGTACATACACGTGTTTTAAGAAACTGCCTGCGCAGAAAAGATGCCTACGGCACATAACAAATGGTGTTAAAGACGGCTGATGTACCGATAGAAGTTAAAACTTATAAGTTGTAAATTCAGTATTGATATTTACAGCACAAATGTAGCTATAGATATATTTACTGCTATTACGTATGTCGATGATGCGAAGTCACAAAATTTTAACCATCCAAAAAGCGTCTAAGCGTCTTGCGGGTTACGTCAACCCATAAGATTTGCGCCTACCAAAATGTGGATAAAGTTACTCGTATCACTTCAAACACACTTTGTTCAACAAGATAAAGAATCAGATGACATATATAATTGAATACAACCGATTAAAAGCTAAAAATGAAAAGAAGAAGAAGACTTTTATCAGCTGACTATTATTTTTATTATTGTATAAATTCAGACTAATAGAAACTGTTTTACCAGACATTGCATGCCTCTCGAAGATACCAGTTTGTATAGGTCAACTTTTAAAATGTTTTGTAATATCTCATCTTACCTGCAAACAGCAATAAAGATTTTCGTATTGGTATAGATCTGTATCAGTATCAGATCTGTATCAGTATCAGATCTGTATCAGTATCAGATCTGTATCAGTATCAGATCTGTATCAGTATCAGATCTGTATCAGTATCAGATCTGTATCAGTATCAGATCTGTATTAGTATGAGATCTGTATCAGTGTCTGTTATTTATCGTGTCTCGTTCCTCGTTAGGACCGTGGAACACCCCTTTCTTGATCTTCCCTACCAGCCGCACTCAAAGCCGAGGTCGTACCGTCTGAGGGGCCTTTGCACTAGTCATCGTATATGATGTACTTAGTACTCGTCGAACATGTTAAGATTAGGTTGGTAGGGCAAAATCGGACTAAAGAGCACTAAAATAAGGTTGAAAATGTTCCATACTCCCGCCTATTTTTCCTTTTCTTTTCCTAATCCATGATACATGTGAAAAAATCGAACCTAAATGACAAAGGTCACGGACCCCAGAGTCTGTAGAGTTGCTAAATTTAAACAAAAAAAAGTGTCAGTCATAGAAACTGCAGATGGAAGTGAAAACTTTCGACTCAGAATTTGATAGCTCACTTTGGAAACTACGCGGGTGAAACCGGAGGGCGCGGCCATGACCATGGCCATGGTCCCGAATTTACGCGAAGATTTATTTCATTCCCGAGCGTGATGCTTGAGGTCAATTCACAAGCCACGAAAAATCGGTGCGCCAAAAGAAGTTTTCACTTAAAAAAGTAGGCAGGAGATGCCGCTTGAGACTAACATCATAGAGTCTCGTATGATAAGTGTAATGTGAAGGAGTGCGTCTGACCTGCGCTGCGCGTGGTGCGCGGTGCGCGCGAGGCGGCGCGCGCTGCGCAGGCGCAGCTCCCACGCCGCGCACGCGTCCGCGCCGCCCAGCGACGACACCACCCACTGCTGCTCCTCGATCTAATCAAGCAGATACATAATTATGTACATACAATCAAAATACGCTCACTTATTTACCCGTGACAATAAGCAAATTTTAAGACAAATTCTATTCATTTATTTCACTAGTCTATAGCTTGTTTTCTGCTGCCGCGAAATTTTTTTAATTGATCAATCTTCACTTATGATTTGTTTTGCCAGAACTAAATTCAACTTTTTGAGGGTAGAATTTTTTTTACACGAGTCATATGCGGCTCCGAACCGATTTGGTTTCCGCGCCACATTACGGGTTAACCCGTAAAGCGGCGCGGTAAATCAATGGGTATCCACGTGTGCTTTTTTGTTTTTCTTTTATAGTATAGACATACCAGGCACATGTTCTGCTCGTCTCGTCACGTATATACTATAAAAAAGTAGTGGATCTTATGTCTGAAAAAAATCACCTTGGCGGATATCTCCTTGAAGTCCTTGACGATGGGCGTCTGCCTCTTGGTCTTGTCTTCGTAATAGATGACCGTGAACCGAGCTCCCGCGAACCACAGTTCCAGCTCGTTGAGAGCGGACCTTATTGCGGACTCGCTCGATGCCGAAGAGCTGATTTTCTGAAATTACGCTCCTTATAAATAAATAAACATTGGGCTTTCCTTACAAAATAGTAACAAGCCCAAAACTAAGCAAAGCTTCTATAATGGAAGCCATATAAACCTAAAGCTGGCAGTAAATTTTGGGTAGGTTTAGTGAGTAACGGAACAATATGAATCCCTCAATTTAAGGCACCTGGCAAGTAGAAAGCCCCACCAGAATGATCTGTCTCTTTGAGAATCCCTATTTTTTAGCCATCAATAATACCCAATAAAAATTTCCAATTGCCTCAACTTTTTGCACAGCTCTGGCAATGTTACATCCCCGACTATATCGTCTGGGGTCTGGAAATAATGGCTTATTCACGGAGTCATTTTAATCAATACAGCATTAATAACTATCGAATAAATTAAGTACCAAATACATAGTGCATTCAATATACATACCTATTCCAGCATTTAATTTTAATGAATATTTTATTTACGGACATATTACGTTGCACCCGTGGGAAGCCAGGGCGGGTCACTAGTATAATTTATACAAATACAGAGATAATTTATATAAGAAGAGATATTGCTTATGTGAAAAAAACCTTGCATAATAAAAATACAATAAATTAACAAAAATACAATACACTCGCTACCATGTATATATTTAACACACACACACACACACACACACACACACACACACACACACACACACACGCATTTCTACTCTTTTGTTTACTAAAATTATGGTCAAATTTCGACCACAGGGCGACCACTATTATTAATTAGTCAATCTTAACATTTCCAAAAATTACCTGTAAAGCTTTCATGTGCTTTTTTATATTGGACGCGACAGCCAAGAAATCTTTCACTTGCAGCGTGTCAGGTTTTTTACATTCCATTTCAAGAAGTCCGAACACTTCTCTCCAGTGTCGTTCTGTGAAATCAGCGCCTCGGAGGTACTTAAGTATACTTGTTGTGTCCTAAAAAACAAATTAAATACATTTATGCCATTTTCGTGTGTCACCTTTGTCAAAAAATAATTTAAATAAACAATAACAAGGGATTACACTAATATAATAAAAGCGAAATTTTGGGTTTTTATTCGTTTAGTGTGAAAGAGGGAAAAGGAAATATAGAGAGAGGTGGGAGAGAGAGAGAGAGAGAGAGAGAGAGAGAGAGAGAGAGAGAGAGAGAGAGAGAGAGAGAGAGAGAGAGAGAGACAGGGGTAAAAAATCACATCTTCTCACAGCATATTTTTCTAGTTCCTGTTGCAAGAATAAAGTGATCACTGTGTATGGTTCTAAGTTTCCCTTCCATTTCGCAACAAATTCATCCAGCAAATGGAGTTTCTTCTGGAACACTATCCAATCTTGTTCAGCGATCGATTCAAAGTCTGTAACAAACAAAAATTGAAATAGACTACGTTGTCTGAGTGGATAATCCCTGATGAATAAAAGCTAGTTGTCTTAAAAACGCTCCGTTAAGCACCACATCGTCGCGTTTTTAGGGTTCCGTAAAACGTAAAAACGGAACCCTTATAGATTCGTCATGTCTGTCTGTGTGTCTGTCTGTCTGTCTGTCTGTCTGTCTGTCTGTCTGTCTGTCCGTCCGTATGTCACAGCCACTTTTTTCCGAAACTATGAGAACTACACTGTTGAAACTTGGTAAGTAGATGTATTCTGTGAACCGCATAAAGATTTGAATAAAAAAATTAAAAAAAAAGAAAAATTAGGGTTGCTCCCCTGACTGAATACTGAGCACTGAAACGCAAAATTTTATTTTCATCAAACCAACACGTGTGGGGTGTTTATCGATAGGTCTTCAAAAATGATGTTGAGGTTTCTAAAATCATTTTCGTCTACACTGAATAATTTGCGCGAGAGACACTTCCAAAGTGGTAAAATGTGTGTCCCCCCCTCTAACTTCTAAAGTAAGAGAATGAAAAATCTAAAAAAAATATATGATGTACATTACCATGTAAACTACCAACGAAAATTAGTTTGAACTCGATCTGATGAGTAGTTTTTTTTTAGTACGTCATAAATACACTATTATTGAAACTTCGATCAAAGTTACAACGAACTACAAGAACTATGTGTACTATGTATATTATGTTACTTGCTGCAACGGAACCCTTCATGGACGAGTCCAACTCGCACTTGGCCATTTTATTTAAATAGTTTTACATATGATCGTTATCTCGCCTGATGTTAAGCAACGATGCGTCATATATGGTTATAATTTTCTCAAAATGTAAAATTATTCTGTAGGTACTTACCTTCATTATAGTCTTTGAACACAACCCAAAGATCAAGGCATTCCTTCATAAGTTTTTCAGCTTCGCTCCATATTTCTGATTGGTCTATTTGCATATTAAATTTCTGACACTCTTTCCTGTAAAACACAAATTTCTTATATCATTCGATAATATCATTTATTTTTAAACAAAAAAAAATACATCTGTTTTATTATCTTCATCGACTCTTTTTTCATTAGTAAAAGTATATTGACGGGGCGAGACAGGCTTAACCGATTCATTGTTGTGCTCATTTTTTAGGGTTCCGTAAAACGTAAAAACGGAACCCTTATAGATTCGTCATGTCTGTCTGTCTGTCTGTCCGTCCGTATGTCACAGCCACTTTTTGCCGAAACTATGAGCACTACACTATTGAAACTTGGTAAGTAGATGTATTCTGTGAACCGCATTAAGATTTCAACAGAAAAATTAAAAAAAAAGAAAAATTAGGGTTGCCCCCCATACTGAGAACTGAAACTCAATTTTTTTTTCATCAAACCTACACGTGTGGGGTGTCTATCGATAGGTCTTCAAAAATGATGTTGAGGTTTCTAAAATCATTTTCGTCTACACTGAATGATTTGCGCGAGAGACACTTCCAAAGTGGTAAAATGTGTGTCCCCCCCCCCCTCTAACTTCTAAAGTAAGAGAATGAAAAAACTAAAAAAAAATATATGATGTACATTACCATGAAAACTACCAACGAAAATTAGTTTGAACTCGATCTGATGAGTAGTTTTTTTTTAATACGTCATAAATACACTATTATTAAAACTTCGATCAAAGTTACAACGAACTACAAGAACTATGTTATATTATGTTACTTGCTGCAACGGAACCCTTCATGGGCGAGTCCAACTCGCACTTGGCTACTTTATTTAAACTTAACACAACAGGCTAAATATACGTTGAAAATAGTGATAGTTTAGTTCTGGGCAAACCAATATTTTTATTGTTATTTAATGTATCTTTGGGTACGCAGATGATAGCACCGTTGTAGAGAGTTACATATCTAGCGCGAGAGCCAGTGGTCAACAAACGAAGGTATTGAGAGAGAGTATGATCGAGCGTTTGAACTTAGCCCTTGAGGCTGTCTCTGAATGGGGCGAAACCAATCTGGCCAAGGTTAACGAGGGAAAGACGCAGGCGTGTCTGTTCTCCGCAAAAAGGAGTCAATTTCTACAGACTCCTACTTTTCGATGTGTATCCGTCCCGGTTACTGATCATCTTGAGATTTTGGGTGTTATCTTGACATCTACGCTCAACTTTGGCGCGTATATCGAGTCCAAGGCTAAATTAGCTCCCAAAAAACTAGGTGTCCTCTCAAAGGTGCGAAAGTACTTCAAGTCTGAACAATTGCTTTTGTTATATAAAGCACAGATTCGCTCTTGTATGGAGTACTGTTCGCACCTTTGGGATGGATCGGCTAAGTATCAGCTTTGAGGCTCTGGAATCGATCGAGAGGCGTGCTAAAAGGCTCATAGGCAATAACACTTTAGTGCGAAAAAGACTGCATGAACTTGAACATCGCCGAAAAATTGCTAGCTTATCGGGTTTTTTTTCGGATACACTTCGGAGAGTGTGCAACTGATCTCCATGATCTAATACTACCAAGCCCTTTTTTCTATCGGACCTCTCGTAGCTCGAAGAAGCGGCATCGTTTCATGGTTGATGTTCCAAAGACACGAACGAAGAGGTTTGACTATACTTTTGTGATAAGAACGTCTAGACTGTGGAATGAGTTGCCTGAGTGGGTTTTTCCCGATGGTTATAATCTCGGTGTCTTCAAATCGAGAGTGAATCGGTTTCTTCTAGGTAAGCACGCTCCATCTTAGGCCGCATCGTCGCTTAACATCAGGCGAGATGGCGGTCAAGTGTAAACCTATAAACGTTAAAAAAAATTGCGTGAGATATTAAAAAAATTATTTTGGGAGAAGCCATTAGGTATCGAGATACGGTACTACGTACTAGTTCGGACAAAAATTATACGTGCATGTTCTTACGACAAATAAAGAAATTTGTATTTTACTTAACTTAATATGAGGGAGTTACATTCGATTTAAAAATGACATGTCTGTCGTGTTATCAGCTACAAGTAGAAAAAAAGAGGACGCACCTGTCGTGCCATCAGCACAGAATCGTTTAAACAACTGGTAGTTAGTGTTGCAGAATGGGGAACAGCCCCCAAGTCCTTGAACTTGGGAGTCCTACTCCGGCAGAGAGGTTCGCCTCGGAGCCGGCTCCCTACCTTCCCCCATGGGGACAAGGAAGAACAACTATGATGATGGGGAACAATACAATACAACTCTTTATTAAAGAACCTCCTGACCTCCTGACGACGCGCGCTGTGTAACCAATTTCTGACTTCTGAATCTGTCCCTTGATCCAACCACCTAGCTAAACCCTCCTAAGATATTTGACGAGACTTTTCGCTTTAAGGCCGTTCACCGATACCACTATCGGGACTATAGTAGTATAGACTACAATGGGAACATTTAGTTGGTTGCTTATGCTGCTGTATATTGCTTACGTGAGTTCTTCTCTTTCCTTCAGGAACTTGGTCCACTGTTCGCTAGCTTCGAAGACAGAGCGGCATCTATCGAGCATGGCGCAATACTCCACGTCTCGCGTCTCTTCAAACCTAGCTTTAGCCTGACTCCACCGCGTGTGCCACGCTTCAACTGCCGTGTTCAGATTCTCCCACTCTCCTTTGAGACTTGATTTTACTATTTCCGCCTACAACAGGAATTAATGATCAATTTACAGTCAAAACACTTACAAAGAATTATACAATACACTAGCATTTGACTGGCGTCGTGGCTTAGTGGGCAGTAACTCTGCCTGCGAAGCCGAAGGTCGTAGGTTCGATTCCCACCCAGTGCAAATATGTGTGTGATGAATTCAAATGTTTGTATTGTGTCTGGGTGTTTCTATGTATAATAAGTATGTATTTACAACTATACACGTATTATATCAGCTATTTGGCCGCCATATTACAAGCTTTGCTTAGTTTGGGGTCAGATGGCGTTGTGTGTGAATTGTCCACCAATATTTATTTATTTACTTTAGTTCTCAAAACGTAAAATGTTCATTTTGATATTTGAGTAAGGCCTGAGAATGTTACTTACGCAAATAAAAGTAACAATAAGATAATAAGATAATCGCATTTATAATCCTAGTTCCTACTAACATTATAAATGCGACAGGTTGGATGTTCAGATGTTTGGAAATTTCGAAATAAATAACGTAGACAGGGCGTCTTCATGACTGTGTCACTCCGCGATGAGTCAATGATAGTGGTGCAAAACAGATGCCAACTGCAGTGGGCGTATTTATGCGTCATTATCATGTTCTATCAGTGTATCTATTTCTTCACCTATGTGTGGTATTTAGGGCATGGATACCGGTATTCGGTATTACCGAAAAACCGGTAATACCGGACTATTTTAGGCAATTCTGAATACCGGTATTGAAATTGCAAATACCGGTTTTTCGGTATTTTGAATAAAGAAATTAAATTCATAAATAAAACCCATAAGTCAGCTCTAGACTACGAAAATAACAATCAATAATCAATTGCAATTCATTTTATGATTGTAAACTTGATGAGCGGCAGTCTTACGTCATTTTTTTTCATGGTTTACACGAAATAGTGTAAATGTATTAACAAAAACTTGTTTTGCACTAAAAAGAGTAACATAAAGTATTTTTAACCCCCGCCAAAATAGGGGTGTTACAAGTTTGTCGTCGATGTATGTCTGTCAGTATGTCTGTCTGTCTCTGTGTGTGTCTGTCTGTGGCACCGTAGAGCTCAAACGGATGGGCCGATTATGCTGTTTTTTTTGTTTAAAGGTTAAATCCCGTGCGGTGGTTCTTAGCTATGTTTAGTTAATATCGATTCAAGATGGCCGCCTCCAAAATTAATCTAAATTTATTAAAAAATATACAAAATTTCTTCACAACCTCCCTCAATATGGGTAACCAAATGATAGGGCTTAACTAGTAAAATACTATACACTGACAAGTTTTGGCCGATCCAAGATGGCCGCCACAACAAATGGCGAATTACATTATTATTTTCACTACTACCTCAATATGGGTATCAAAAGAAAGGACTTGACTAGTAGAATGTCGTACAGATTACAAATTCGAGGTAGTCGGGGGTAAATTTTTTTTTTTTATTTTGGTCTTGTTATGCATATCAACTATTTTGTACAAAAATTAAACCAACTTCAAAACCACAAATAGGCACTCAAAAGCGAAAAATAAATTATTATAACTATTTTAAGCGCTACTCACTCATCTGTTTGAGGTCGGTACCAGCCATACGAATCCATAAATACTACCTACAAGTAATTGCACTACTTACTAGGTACATAACATCTACCTACTAGCTTTTTCACTTGACTGGCTACGACATCAAATAGATTAGTGAGTTGGACTTATAATAGTTACATTAATTTATTTTTCGCTTTTGAGTGCTGTTTTGTGGTTTTGAAGTTGGTTTAATTTTTCGTATAAAACTAACGAGCGTAAACTAGTTTAAAATGTATGCGTATGTATTGATATTTGTTTAACTTTAGAGTTTGAAATGCTAAATTAAGTAAGTAGGTACCAGATTTACTATACCGAACAGCTGAAGTACAATACCGAAAAAAATACCGAAAAACCGAGATCCCGTTTTAAAAATTTGAATACCGAAAAAATACCGGTTTTGTCAGAAGTCCAATACCGCCATGCCCTAGTGGTATTTTGATTAAATTAATTATTGATGACAAATTAAATTGATGATTTTCAGGAAATAGCATGTCGAGGCTGTAACAGGTTCACGATTCTAATTGTGGATTTAGGTTCTCGAGCATCATCGGGCGTCGTCTTCTATGTTATAAAATGGTAGAATAATCTTCATTTAACAGATTTCAAAAAACATTTTTTTTCAGACTTGGATTTTACGTTTCAAAGGGCAAATTATATTTTTCCCAGGCGGTCCCATTTAAACTTCAACAAAATTGGTACATACATAGAAACACTCACAACAAACGAATGCGCATAAGTAAGTACCTGGTGCTCAAACATCTGCTGTTGACTGAGCATTAGTTCTCGTATTTTCTGCCACTCCTTGATAGTTCCATCAACAGACGCGTCGCCTCCCCAAGTTCGCAACATGTGACCTTTCTTTTTCAGCGCTTCCATTGTAGCCTCCATCTAGAACATAAGCACGACAGTTTGGTCAATTTGGTGAAGTGTGTCCATCCATGCACATGGGTAAATTAATCATAAACATACAAGTGATTGACCACTTGTATGTCGCTAAGGCAGAAGCTACGAAAAGTCATTACTATTAACACATATAAATACATACCTCAGGTATATTCTCCTGTAACGCTTTGTGTTTGACACAAATGTCCGCCAGTTCCTTGGCATTCTTGGGTTATAGAACTCTCCTGCAGCGTCGCTAAGGTGGCAGCTACGAAGAGTCATTACTACAAACACAAATACATACCTCAGGCATCTTCTCCTGTAACACTTGCTGTTTGCCACTAATCTCCGCCAGTTCCTTGCGTTCTTGGGTATAGTATTCTCCTGCAGCGTCGCTAAGGTGGCAGCTACGAAGAGTCATTACTACAAACACAAATACATACCTCAGGCATCTTCTCCTGTGACACTTGCTGTTTGCCACTAATCTCCGCCAGTTCCTTGGCATTCTTGGGTATAGTTAGTATTCTCCTGTAGAGTCGCTAAAGTGGCAGCTACGAAGAGTCATTATTACATACACAAATACATACCTCAGGCATCTTCTCCTGCAACGCTTGCTGTTTGCCACTAATCTCCGCCAGTTCCTTGGCGTTCTTGGGTATAGTTTTGTCTTGCAGCGTCGCTTGGGCGGCGGCCACGAACGCGTCGAGCCCTGCGGCGTCGGCGCGGCAGCTCGCTTGCAGCGAGGACACGAGGCGGGCCCACAGCGACCGGGTCTGCGCTTCGAGCTCCCGGCGGAGCGTCGATGTGCCCACCACTAGCCACTCGATCTTCTCATCTTCACTAAGGTAATACACATACTTATTAAAATAAAAATTAAAATATTGGGCAGTATTTCTCACACATACACCACCTAGCTCCAAACTGAAAGAAGACATTGCTCACACAACACCATCTAGCTACAAACTAAATAAATAAATAAACATTGGTGGAAATTTTACACACAACACCATCTGACCCCAAACTAAGCAAAGCTTGTAGGTACTATGGAACCCAGATAGCTGATATAATACTTATATAGTTTTAAATACACACATACTTATTTTGCATAGAAAACACCAAGGAACAGTATAAATATTTGAATTCATCACACAAATATTTGCACTGGGTGGGTATCGAGCCCACAAGCCACGGCCTCGAAAGCAGACCTAAGCCTGAGCCACTAGGCCAGTCTATATACTATGAAACCAAGCTTAGTGCTAAAACAGGTGAAGGAAAAAATCGTTAGGAAACCGGCTTGTTGCAAGAAATATATTTTTTAGGACACGCATTGTAAGTCGCAAAAAACAACACAAAAAATAGTCCTATGGAATAGTTTACAAACAGTTGTTTTTCCAGTCTGCTAGCGAAAACATATATTTTTCTATGAATGATGACGTCATGTCATAAACTCATAAGTATAAATAATCTAGTCTAAGTAAATCAAACACATTAGATACACATATGACAGACATAACCACGGTGTACGAGTATGTGTTTGGAGGTTTGGACACGGAACAAACACCATTATTCATCATCACAAATATTTTTCTTGTCATCAAATCAAATCCACAATCTACGGCCATGTGGACAGACTCGCTGCCAACATTCACTGTAACAGTAACCAGTGATTAGCGGTTAATAATATAATAATTAAATTTTCCGACAAAAACCAAAACACCAACTTCAGTTTAAAATTAAACACAAGACACTCAACAGAATTTTTGTGAAATCTATATCCACACAGTTCAAATTCCAATGAAACAGTGAGATAGTATACGAATATATCATCGGCGTAAGCAAATTTAGATTTGTTTATATTTTTAAAACTGCTACATTGATTACAATAAAATTTCCATGGGACTATGTCTGAAGTATCCATGGGACTATGTCTGAAGTATCCATGGGACTATGTCTGAAGTATTTTCTATGAAACAAAAAACTAATCATCGAAACTGGTTTACAACTGGCGGAGCTAACACTTAACATACATACAGCAAAAAAAACATACACACCAATTGAGAACCTCCGTCTTTTTTGCAGACGAATAAAAATAAAGTTACTCGCTATGTCATCTCGGCGCAAACAGCGTCGCTTCTAGCTGTTTCGCGGCTTTGTTGGTAAACAGTGGTTAGTAAAACAAAATTACTCACAACGTCATTTTAGCGACCGCCTGTCCATAGGCCTTGCAGGCCTTGAAGTTAGCTTCCCAATCGCCGGGCTCCTTCAAGTGTTCCATACACAGAGCCTCTAGATCCGGCACGCACGCCAACGCGGCGCGGCGCGTCATTTCAGCGCAAGTGCGCTCCAAGGCAGACAGCGTCGCTTCTAGCTGCTTCACGGCTTTGTTGCCTAGCCAACTGTGTCTAAAAGAAGACATAATAATACATCATAGACATATCAAATCAAATAGTGTATCTGTGAGAAACATGGTCGTGGAAGGACATACATTTTTTTGAAGCATTGTCATAGAATAGAAACTATGCAGTGTGCACATTGCATTAAAGTTTTGTCTCTCATGTTTTGCCGGTTTCGGCGTACAAATATTACATAAATGACGACTGCTTAATCATGTACATATATAAAATTATAACTCATAACATATTCTTGTACCTTTTATCCCCCATTTATGCTCTTATGGCACTACTTATTCAAGCGAAAACTTTTTTTAGCTCGCCACAGACAGATTTTTCTTGGGCTGTAAATTGAATTCTAGCGTCACGCTCGGGAATGATAAGAAATCTTCGGGTAAACTCGGGATTATCGCAATTGGCCACACCCTTCGGTTTCACCCGCGTAGTTTCCCATGTAAGCTATCAAATTCTGAGTTATAAGTTTTCACTTCTATATTTTTTGAAGTGAAAATTTCTTTAGGCGCGCCTAGACAAATTTTTCGTGTGGTGTAAATTGAATTCTACCGTCACGCTCGGTTATGATAAGAAATCTTCGGGTGAACTCGGGACCTTGGCGATTGGGCATCTAGAAATGCGTCAGCCAATGGGAAATGCTGAAAGGGCGTGGCCTCGCCATCATGGCATGGCCATCTAGAAATGCGTGAGCCAATGGGAAATGCTGACGCATTTCTAGATGGCCATGCCATGATGGCGAGGCCACACCCTCCGGTTACACCCGTGTAGTTTCCAAAGTAACCTGTCAAATTCTGAGTTATAAGTTTTCACTTCTATCGGCAGTTCCTATGACTGCCAATTTTTTTTGTCTGTGTATCTGTCTTTTATTTTGGTGTGAACAGTGTATCTTACTATCTATCTATCTACCTATAAAATAACAAGTAGAACCCGGCGATTTCACCCCACGTAGTTTTCATTCTCATTATTTTCGCGCGATGAAAAGTAGCTTATCTTTTTTTTTTAGTTGTGCAAGTGTTTACATAGCGTTATAGTTATACTACTACACGGTGTTACTGGTGAACGTGTACAGGTAATTACTTGTCGACAATGGCGGCGAATATGTTCGGTCCGGAGGCGGTGACGTCGCCGGAAAGGCATTGGAAATGCGCCGGCAGCGCCACGAGCCGCCGCAGTTGACGGTAGTGCTGAACCCGGAGATCCTCTAGACACGGCACGGAACGCACTGCGTGACCCCTGCCACAGATGAATAGAGAAGTAGGAAATATCTTAAAGCCACAGTATTACCACTATATAAAGAAATATTACTATCGCCTATGATCTTGGAAGAATCGAACCGAATAAAACCGAAAACTGAACCGCGCTCACAAAATACTAACATTGTAATGTTGGCAAAGGCGGGAGCGCGCTTCCCGCTTCTCACCCCGCACAATCGCCTCGTCTGGACGGCTTCGTTGAACTACTGTATGATTTAATATACTGTGGTGGTACCAACCGTACCTAACCTTACTAGTATAGTCGGGAGAAAGGCAACTGCCGAATCGGAGCCCCTGGAAATCACCTCGGAGCCGCTAATCTAAAAAAATGACGAAGGTATAGTAAGGAAACCGAGATGTTTCAAGAGACATGCCTCATCAAGTACGTATTTACAAACACGCACTTTGTCTGCATAATATACGGCCTTGATTCCCTACTCGTTCTACTCGTTAGAGAAAGCCCCGAGTCCCAGTTGTGGGAACATAAAGTGGGATGTGTATGCTAAAAGTAGATTTCATAAAATATGGCACTACACCAAAAACATTAAAAATCTTGTAGAATATCGTGATTTTTGTGATGGTATCCTGGACTAAAATTATTTTGTAGGTAAGTACGTATGCTCCGTTTTATTTTAAGAAAATAATGAACGTATTGTCTAATTCACAGATGTACCAAGGTGTACTACTGTGCATAAGCAGCGCACTAAATGTTCACACTGCTGGGATTCAATACCTCCACCTCCTTCTACAAGGAGAGAGTCAAGGCCATAATCCGCCACGCGGGTCCCGTGCGAGTTGTGGATGATGCGATAGATTCTAGGTACATGTCAGTTTCCTCACGGTGTTTCCCTTCACCGTTTTTTAAGTCAGGGGCGTTACGCACACTGGAAAACTGACGCAACAAAAACTCAACTTCGAAAAGACTGCGCGTGGGATTCGAACCAGGGGCTCCGGGTCGGCAGTCAGCAGTCACCAGTCACCGTACTCTGGACTTGACCAGCCGTAACTTAAATACTACCTTTTTTTATACTAACCTGAGCATCAAATCGACCCTGACAGTCGGAAAATGTTTGTGCAGAGAGAGAAGAGTCTTGATGTATTGGCACTCGAGAGCCTTATACAGCTGCCAGTCCCAGTGCACCCTCCACCGCTCACTGTTCTTGTAACCATTTGCTTCTACCTGCAAGTGGTGTATCAAAATAACTAGAGTCTTACCTTTTATCATGGGAAAAATATTGTTTCATAAATTCCCAGTTTATTAAAAAATTAGCAATGAAGATTTTATGAACAGTGCCAGGATGTTTTTGTTGGAGATTTCTATACGAATATACTATCAAGGAATATTTTAGGAATTACTTTGGCTTATGGGATTCCAAAAATAAATAAATATAAATTACATTTCAACGATCAGACAGTGAATGAGACTAAAAACTACAAAAAATTATAGTATATAGACTACATTCATTAATTTTACCACGAAAAACTTTATGGATTGTTTAACACAAACACACATATTTTTTAAGGCATTCATAGAGTATATGTAGTATACCAAACGAGCGATAGATCATCCTGGTTCTTTTATGGTCTTGGTAAGTGGAATGTCAGAGTCAAAGTAGGCTTTGATTAGTATAGTAAGTGAGAGTATGGGAAGAACATGGAATGCTCTGCATAATATGTGCGTAAGCAAAATTAGTAAGGTCAGGTTTGTAGGGCGTTCTTCACTAGCGCGAAGTTCGATGGGCAGTGGCGGCCAACTTCCACAAGTCACTTCATCATCATCATCATCATATCAGCCGAAAGACGTCCACTGCAGGACAAAGGCCTCCCCCAAAGATTTCCACAAAGATCTGTCCTGCGCTGCCCGCATCCAACGATTTCCGGCGACCTTTACCAGATCATCGGTCCATCTTGTGGGGGGGCCTGCCAACGCTGCGTCTTCCGGTACGCGGTCGCCACTCGAGAACCTTTCCGCCCCAACGGCCATCGGTTCTGCGAGCTATGTGCCCTGCCCACTGCCACTTAAGTTTAGCAACTCGTTGAGCTATGTCGGTTACCTTGGTTCTCCTGCGGATTTCCTCATTTCTGATTCTATCGCGCAGGGAAACTCCGAGCATAGCTCTTTCCATTGCCCTTTGGGTGACTTTGAGCCTTCTTATGAGGCCCATAGTAAGCGACCACGTCTCTGTTCCGTATATCATCGCTGGCAACACACACTGGTCAAAGACTTTCGTCTTGAGACACTGCGGTAATTTGGACGAGAAGACATTACGTAGTTTCCCGAACGCTGCCCAGCCGAGTTGGATTCGACGAGTGACCTCTTTCTCGAAGTTGGATCTACCTAATTGGACTGTTTGTCCTAGGTAGACGTATTCGTCAACAACCTCGAGCGTAGAGAGTCCTACTTTAAGAGGAGTGGGTACAACATGGTTATTTGACATGATTTTTGTCTTATCCATGTTCATTTTAAGACCCACTTTTTCAGAGGCTCTACTGAGGTCATTTAGCATTCTGCCGAGGTCGTCCAGGGTTTCAGCCATGACCACGATATCATCGGCAAAACGGAGGTTGGTCATGTACTCACCATTTATGTTGATGCCGAGTCCGTTCCAGTCCAGAAGTTTGAAGACGTCTTCCAGTGCGGCGGTAAACAGTTTCGGGGATATGACATCCCCCTGTCTCACACCTCGTTGCAGCTGGATCGCTTTGGAATTCTGGTCCTGAAGACGAACTGACATGGTGGCGTTTTCGTACAGGCACCTTAGCACCTCAATATACCGATAGTCAATTTGGCACCGCTGGAGCGACTGAAGCATAGCCCAGGTCTCGATCGAATCGAAGGCTTTCTCATAGTCCACAAACGCCAAACATAGGGGCTGGTTATACTCTTCGGTCTTCTGTATAACCTGCCGTAGCGTATGTATGTGGTCTATGGTGCTAAAGCCTTTTCGGAAACCGGCTTGTTCGGGCGGTTGGAAGTCGTCAAACCTGCGTGAGAGACGGTTCGATATGACTCTCGAGAACAGTTTATAAACGTGACTCAGAAGCGTGATGGGCCTGTAATTCTTCAAAAGGGTCTTGTCACCCTTCTTAAAGAAGAGTATCACCACGCCTCTGTGCCATGCCTTTGGCGTTTTGCCTTCGAGAATGACGGAATTAAATAGCTTTTGTAGCGTCCTTAGCATAGGCGAACCTGCCGCTTTCAGGAGCTCAGCTGTAATGCCGTCATCACCCGGCGCCTTGTTATTCTTTAGCTGTTTGAGAGCCATTCTAATCTCGTACAGGCTAACGTCTGGGATATCTTCGGTGTAATGTCGGGTTAACCTGGCTCTAGGATCGCTGGTCAGGTTTACGACAGGTTGCTGTGTCGTCGTGTATAGCTGTCCGTAGAACTTCTCAACCTCTCCCATGAGCTCGGATTTGGACTATATGATCTTCCCATCCTCGGTCTTCAGCTTCATCAGTTGGCTCTGGCCAATAGACAAATCTCGGGCGAATACTTTAGAGCCTTTGTTCTGCTCAATGGCCTTTTCAATACACTTCGTATTGAATTGCCGTATATCGCGAGTCAGTGACTTTGAGATCTGTCTATTGATCCTTCGATACTTAGAAGCATCACCTGAGGATTGTAAAACCATCTTGCGCCTTTCTTCCATGAGCTCTAGGGTAGGGTTAGAGAGTTTTTGGGTTCCTTTCGTACGACGGATTTTAAAATATTTAGATCCGATCGTATGGACAGCTTCCACGACCCTGTCATTATAATCATCCACGTCTACGCAGTCACCTAGGCATTCGAAGCGATTCTGAAGTTCGAGTTGGAAGTTCTCGGAATTCTGGATTTGGATAGGCGCTGGCCGGAGCGTAGACTTCATCAGTCGCGACCGTTCGAGTTTTATATTAAGATTCAGCATGCCTCTTACCATTCGATGATCACTCCCGGCTTTTACCGCATTGATCACGGAGACATCACTGAATATTTCTCTCCTTGACGACATGATGAAGTCTATCTCATTTTTGGTTGCACCATCGGGACTAATCCAGGTCCATTTGCGTTGTACCGGCTTCTTATAGAAAGAGTTCATCATATAGAGTCCCTCTTTCTCTAAGAAGTCGGCCAGCATCTGGCCCCGCGAATTCCGATTACCAAACCCGTAATTCCCGACCCTAACCTCATCATCGCCCCGCCTGCCCAGTTTCGCGTTGAAGTCCCCCATGACGACAGTGTAATGGGTCTTGGAGGCATGCATGGCTTTCGAGATATCCTCATACATAGCCTCTACCTCAATATCGGAATGTGTCGACGTTGGCGCGTATACCTGTATGACCTTCAGCGAATACCGTTTGGTAATTCTGAGTATAAGGTACGCTACCCTCGTCGACACACTCCCGATTTGAGTAACACTGTTCACGAGGGACTCGTGGACGATGAACCCGACACCACCTTGGGACTGTTGGTCGCCCTCCCGGAAATAGAGCAAATTGCCGGATTTAAGTATTATCGAGTCCTCGCCCTCTCTTCGGACTTCAGATAAACCTATAATACTCCAGCGCAATTTGCTCAATTCTTCCTCCAGCTCGATAACCTTCTCGTCAGTCCGCAGTGTTCGCGTGTTGAATGTTGCCAGGGCCAAGGGTCTTTTACGGTAGCTTAAGGGGGCCGTCCGGGGATTCTTAGCACCCCCTGCTCTGCTACTGTCGTGGCCGCTACCACAGCCAGGACTAGCAGAGCTGCCGGAGACTAGGGGCCGTGGCTTTCTTTTTGTGTTCATAATGGGGGGGTTTTGCCGTAATCGCCACGCTTGGCAGGCGGGTTGGCGATCGCAGTTGGTCGGAAGTTTTCTACAAGATGCTGCTGCCCATCTTGTGTTATTAGTGTTTATAACTTCCGACCATTCCGCAATGGTTTTACCGCCATTGTTCGGTGGACTGATTGCACTGAAGGTAGTTTCCACGACTATGAAGGTCGTGCAAACTACCATTAGCGGGCGGTGGGGTCGTCACGTCCCTACGCCAACAAGTCACTTAAAACTACATATTATGTCCATTTAAAACACCTTAATAGGGTACCGGACTGGGTTAATAATACACCATTCTAATTAGCCCGTCAGCTAGATAATGGAAAAATATTGGACACGTATATTTTGTTTTTTCATAATATTAAAAATCGTCAAAGATATAGATCATCAAACTTCGAGAGTGGGGGGTGGCGACGTCCCTCGTGAGTAAAAATCGTACTCACAAGTGACGTCACACGAAACTTTGAAGCGCTGTATCTTCGTCATTTTTTGTTTGTGAAACAAAAGAAAAAATACGTGTAGGTACAATATTTTTTGGCAATCTAACTAACTACTTAGTTTTTTTGAGGATTGTACCCTATTCAACTATACCTGTTCTATGATGTCTCTTATGTCTTTAACTCCCTTCTTCCACTCGGCTTGCTTCGCCAGAAGTTCCGTGTCCAACAATCTTTCTACAATACTTCTTATTGCCACGTGTTGGCTCGTCAAGTAGGTATTCTGAAACCGAAACGTCCTAACATAAACCAACTATGTAATGTGAAATCGCAGTAAAGGTAAGATCGGTTCGAATTTTACTTGCAGTAATACCTAGTATTACCAAGTACCTATTGCAGTTTTAAATAAATACACAGGTAACTCACTTTTGATATAGTCATTCCAGCCAGACCCAAGTTTCGATCGCATCCGGCGACCCTTTCGATCGATACTTGAGTCGGACTGGACTGACTATTTCAAACGTGAGTTCCCGTGTACTTATTTAAAATATGTTATAACCGCATTAGTTTTCATACCTATTGCAGTATTTAGATATGTTTCGATTTGGAGAGCAATGATTTCTGAAAATTCCTGCGAAAATTTGTAAGCAAAAACTTAAAATCACGTATATCTGTGCCGTTTTACGTTTTGCTTATCATCAGGCGTCCCGTCACTCGTAACTTTTTTTTAAACTCAGCTGTCTCACTGCAGGGCAAATTATAGTATGGTATATTATACTTGAACTGTAAAAAAATACAATCATTCTAATGTATTATGTAGTATTTTGATCTAAAGAATTCACAGACCTGTGTCTCTAACTTGAGAACAGCCTTCTTCAGTTTCTCGGTGTAGTTGACGAGTTGTTCCATATCGTCCCAGTAGACCGCCTTCTGGTTCTGCACCAGCGACGACAAGTCCAGCGCTGCTTGGAGCATCATCGGACGAGTGGAGGGAATCATGCGTTCGCCTAGCGTGTTGTGGAACGACGCCACCTATAAAGTTACACGCGATTAAATATTACACTATTTATTGTAATCTAACAATAATAAAACCGACCAAGTGCGAGTAGGATTCCCGCACGAAGGATTCCGTACCATTAGCAAATAAACGGCGAAAACCTCTTTGGCGTTATTGGGAATTCCTTATACATCGCAATTTCCGCAGGCAGGCAAAAAGTTTTCTTAAATTTTGATTTTTGGCTCATGATTCTGACGATGAATTCAATATCGCGTTTTACTTTTACTAGTGGCGCCATCTAGTTTTCTTGGGACGGACTAATCGAGCAAGAAACGGTAAAAAATCAAGTTTGTTGTATGGGAGCCCCCCTTAAATATTACTTTTATTTTATTTTTAGTATTTGTTGTTATAGCGGCAATAGAAATACATCATCTGTGAAAATTTCAACTGTCTAGCTATCACCGTTTTTGAGATACAGCCTGGTGACATACGGAAGGACGGACGGACGGACGGACAGCAAAGTCTCAGTAATAGGGTTCCGTTTTTTCCCCTTTGGGTACGGAATACGGAATACGGAACCCTAAAAACGTATTTAATTGGGTAAACGGGAAACACACTTGTAAGGTGGGTCAATCCGGTGAAAAAGGCCTCGCGGCCGAAACTCGAGTCGGATTGACCGACGAAATTACAAGTGAGTTTCCCGTTTACCCAATTAAATATGTGTAACAACTACGTTAATTTTAATAACAAAAACGGTTATACAAATAGTATGGATTAACAGTAAAATCTAGTGCTATAAGCGGTAGTCTAACCGCTAAAAACGATCTGTTCTAGACCTTTGGATGGTAATGGTTTTTAAGTAGCTAGTGTACTATTTGGAAAACTAATGTAATTACAAGCGAAATAATCAAATACGGTAATAGTCTGCAGTGCAGTGCAGTCTGCAGTGTTCTGTTATAACAGTGTAGTGTTATCTAATATTGTAGTGCTCTCTATTAGTGTAGTGTTCTCGAATAGTGTTCAGTATTATCTAATAGAAGTTGCTCACTTTTGGTGACTTGCAAGATTTCACCCATTCAAAAAGTGACAAAACGTACGTCCCGCTACTCCGCGTGACGCGAACCTATAAACTAATCTTACTAATCTCTCTCTAATATAATCTAAAACCTCTTTGGCTTTATTCCGAATTCCGTATACATAAGACTATCACAGTTTCCTCAGCCAGGATAAATAATCTAAAGAGTTTTATTACAATTTTGTTTTACCTTATGATTGTAACGACGACGTCGATAGCGCGTTTTATTTTTACTAGTGGCGCCATCTAGTTTGCTTGGGACGGACTAATCGAGCAAGAAACGATTTTAAACATCATGATTGTTATATGGGAGTCCTCCTTAAATGTTTATTTTATTTTATTTTTAGTATTTATTGCTATAGCGGCAATAGAAATACATCATCTGTGAAAATTTCATCAACTGTCTAGCTATCACCGTTCTTGAGATACAGCCCTGGTGACAGACGGACGGACGGATAGTTAAGCCCCAGTAATAGGGTCCCGTTTTTACCCTTTGGGTATGGAACCCTAAAAAGTAGGCAGTGACCTGTTGCAGGGGTGTAGCGTGCGTCAGAGCCGCGGCGACGGCGTCCAGCGCCGCGGCGGCCGGCGGCGGGGGCAGCCCTAGCGCGGCGAGCGAGCGCGCCTCCAGCGAGCGCCACGCGAGCGCCGGGTTCAACATCACCTCCAGCATCTTAGTCTCCGCGTTGAACTCCACCACTGGCTTGTTTGTCGTCAACTGTAGTAAACCGTTCTTGGCCTGAGCCTGGAAAGTATAAATGGAACAAGATTCTTCATTACAATTTTTATCATTTTATTGTGATAAAAACTTAACCTTACTTAATAATTTAGACTGAAGACACGGTTCAAAATTAAGATCAATCCAGTCGCTGTCTCTTCTGACTACAGATATGACAAGGATACGATTTCTAATCTCAATATCGAACGTCGTCCACAGAATAGGGTCATTACATGTTTTATATTATATTTAAATTTTTTTGTCAAAATTGGGCCCTAGCTCAGCATAATGCCGATTGTATCCAACCCGCGCTGATCTTCCGCTGGTACCGGCGAACGACGACACACACAACACGGCACGCACATAATGTACCTACTTACATAAGCCCGTTACCTAAATATACATTAAATTACAGTACATACACAAAAAGACTCAAATTTAAGTACGCATACACGCCTTACTTGATACACAAGTATCTTATACCTTTAAACGAGCAATTCTTGTATATAAATATATATAATCTGAATCTCGAAAACGGCTCGAACGATTTTGATGAAATTATGTATGTAGGGGGTTTCGAGGACTATAAATCGATCTAATTAGGTTTCATTTTTAAAAAACGCATATATGCGCGTTTTTAGACAATGAAAAACTGTCACATTAGACATTAGAATGCGAAGGTAAATTTCGCCGCGTGACGCGACAGCGTAATAGCTCAGATGGGAAGTCAGGCGGTCATAGCGGTCACGAATTAGTAGCTCCGGGTTCGTATCCAGACGGCTTCTCTTTTTTTCATGTTTTCTTTTTATTTTTTTATAAGAAAACCTATTTCTTGGAGTCTTTGATCTGTAGTTATCTAAGTACATTTAGTATTTAAACCGAGCAAAGCTCATCGTCACCCAGGTACTAATTCCAGGAATACGAATACACCGTTCTGAAATTTAATCAATTATTACTTACTTGCAAGTCCCGCGACCATTCTTCGTGCAACTGCGTGTACATTGCTTTGAGGTCTTTCAACAGTTGGGTGGCGAGCTTGAGTAGTTCAGAACTACCCTCAAATTCTTTCAAATATTTCTCAGCACAAGTTTGTATTTCTTTTACCTACAAAAAACAAAAAATATTATATATTTCTTTTATTCATTATATTTTGATATAATTCTCAACTCTTTAAATCTTCAATTCTAAGCTCACGGAAGCTTTTTTAGTATAAAGCATCAATATGTAAAAAGCTATAAAGTGGATATAACAGCACAGCTTTACGCAGCTATTAGAACACGAATAGTACAAATCATTACCTGTCACTGCACAGCGCTTTTTACCCAGACAAATATGATTTATTTCTATACCTTGTAATTTCTCTGAAAACATTGCCCTTCAAGCCGGAACACGGTAATATTTGTACGAGCTATGGACTGAACGCCACATTTACACACATTGTAGACATTGATTGTAAAAAGCTAATCTGTAGGCTGTAGAAGTCATACAAAACACCATAACATGAGCAGTTTATTTTATGTTCCCTAACAGTGGTGCACTAGACTCGAGGCTTTCTCTTATGAGGCGAGTCAAGGCTATAATCTACCACACTAGCAAAGTGCGGCCTGGATGATTATTTGTCCGGCGAAAGTTATCTTTACGTTGTTTTCCTTCAACGTTAAAGCCCAGTGGTGATGGCAAATTAGTACCTCTGTACTTTAATACATATTTACGAGAAGAACGCGCGATTGAAACCGTTACGGTTGTGAATTTTAGCTAGGATTAAATGAATATGAAACCAGACGTTCTTGGAAATATGCCTCCATAGTTTGGCTGTAAGAGTCAACTACCATAGCTACTTTAAATGAAAAATTCGTAGTGGCTGCCGATAAAATTGAAACTAATAACTATGATAATGTTAGGATTAAACAGCGCTAATGTCGCACAATACTTCAACCTCCATAGCTACAGATAAACTGCTATCACACACATAGGTGAAGCGAATCAGATTTATCTCTCCTAAAAAGTTCTCCTAAATTTACGTCAAAAAACCTTACTTTAGCTTCAGTCTGCTTGGCCCATTGTATCTGGTGTACGATAGGCGACATCTCGGGAGGTTGGTACATCTTGACGTCAGCGTCGTCGGACTCCAGTTGGGTTTGAATGCCACGTAGCATGGAGAGAAGCGACGAGACGAATATTTCGAGCTCGTTGTTCAACGCGTGCTTCACTAGGGGACGCTCTATCAATGCGCGGTAGCGCACGAATTCGTATAACATCTGTTGACGCAAAATACAAAATACTTTATTTCACACTATAAAAAGTTGGCGCACCCATTGGCTTTGAACTAGTCGGAACTGTAATTCGGAAGACAATGGTTCGTCCCATGGTAAATTAGTAAATATATCTTAAATAGTGCATGTATGTGGTTTTGAAAATGGGTATTAGTTTTATTAAGCAATATAATACCATACACAAACATACCAGTTTTATGCTAAATTAATTCTAAGTTGTGTAGCTTGGCGAATAAGTTAGAAGTAAGATGCATACCTTGATCGAGCTATACGATACAGCTATTGTACGATATACGATACATGCTTTTTTAATGCACATTGCGAGATATAAAATATTTTTCTCTTCTAGAGAAAAATTCTATGGCAGACGTGCGCCTACTGTAGTAGTACTAGTCTGTCAATAGCTATACAAATTCTGCTCAAAGAACTAATAACTTTAGAATATTAACTGTGTTTTAATAAACGGCAAAAAAAAATACCAGAGTGGTGAACAAGCGTGATAGCTTATATCAAAGCTACAGAGAACTACATTGAGGAGTAGGCACCAGGCACCTGTTTCGTGGATGTGTTGTGTAGTCTCGGCTTTAGTTTCTCCGCTATCTTGGCCTCGGCAGGACGCAGGCTGGCAGCGAACTTCGACACGGCGGTATCCCACGACGCGTTGGCGCCGTTACACATCCATACATTCACATCTAGTGAGAAAATAATACTAGATTTATAATAAAAAAAAACCCTTGACCCATTTGTTGGAAATCACTACACACACACATCATTACAAGTTCTTCTTTTTTTGTTAAAGAATAGGGTGACGAGACGATCAGGCCATGTGCCTGGTGGTAAGCAACATGCCTGCCCATAACAGCACAGTGACACACAGCTATTGGAACACGACGAGTCCAAACTACAAGCCCAGTAATTTCTGTGGAAACATTACCTTTCAAACCGGAACACAGTAATGTTTGCACACTACTGCTTGGCGGCTTTTTTATAGTGTAGAGTGACGAGACGAACAGGACATGTGCCTGGTGTTAAGCAACATGGCTGCATATAACAGTACACACCGTGAGGGCTATTGGTAACAAGTGTGTCTCTGTGCACTCATCTCTATGCACTGTAATTATTCTGTCTTGCTGTCTATAGGAGAGAGAGAGAGAGAGTCAATCAATTGAGATATTTAGATATTTCCCCAGTCCTTGTCTAATACTGTAAGAGTGAAAGAGACGGACTGTGTAGATTAGATACGAGTATCAAATCAGAACTGTTGGAAGTATGGTGAGATACAGCTCGCTACTAGTCATAGTCACTACGAGTCCCTAAGCATACGGAGTAATATTTTTTGACCTTTCCATAGTATTTCTCGTATCTAATGCAAAGAGACGTTTTTAATATGCAAACGAATCTGTCAAAGTTACTTTTCAATTTTGCCATACCTAGGTGGCTCCAATGTTACATTTTGTTAGATTTTTTTTACAAAATAAAACACAAACCGTATTCATATTTGGTTATGTTAACACCGTGCCAGTGTTCAACTTTTGTCGCCCAATCAACACCCCAAGATTTCTTTATTATGTGTTAGACGGATAATATGAATAGAAGCCCGTGTGTGTTAAAGTTGGCTTAAATAATAATACCTATTAATTTGATAATAAAATAAAAAAAAAAATAAAAAAAAATTTATTTCAATCAAATAGATCTTAACTATACAATATTTTCTTACTTCTATAAACAGGTAGATTATTTTGTTAGCCTGAACTAGGTAGAACCTGTGTTTCAGGCGAGAGAAATGCTTATTTACCTAAGAGTTACATTTAGGAAGAAAATAAAACTAAACAATTTATTAATAATTACGATATCGGTAAAAAGAAAAGGTATTTAAGAACTACTTTGCTTATCAAAATTATAGGTATGCAATTCCTTAATTATTTTGTAACTAATATCATATGCTCAGTTTCCTCATATGACAGAGTCAGCAAATACTCGGAGACAGTTTGTTTACAGTTATATAAATTTTGATTGTAGATGCATAACAATCTATTTACTCGATTGTAGAGTAATGGTCCTAGAAATATGAAAAATCTACTTGTGAAAGCGTGTTTTGTGTGTGCCAGCGAGATACATACAATATCCTTACGTCTCTTGTTAGTATTGTTAGTGGAGTATGATAGTATTTTATGCTGTTTTATTGTCGTGTTCAATATAAATAGTTGTCTTACAGTTAGGATGTTACAGGATTTATAGAGCCGTTCCGTAGAGAAGAGAAATGGGCGAAATGTTGCGACTTTCAGTATGGCTCTTTGTGCTCTTTCTACTGAAATCATTAATGTCTTGGAAGCCCCCCCCCCCCCATGATGTAATACAGTATGTTATTATCGATTGGCATAAAGCTTTATATACTTGCTTTATTAATTTAGTATCTAATGTTTATATTAAACTAGCAGCCCGCGTATTTCTCAAATCCCGTAGTTTTCCCGGGATAAATAGTAATCTTTGTGTTGTCACTTCAGTAATTTTTGCGTAAAAGAATAACAAACATACACAAACTTTCACACTTATAATATTACTAACTGAACGCGCGCGCGTTGCTACGCCATCTATCGAAAATCGATCGTACCAATTCAAATTTTGAACAAATTCGGTTACTTTAGGTTCTAATGACGCAACCTTTAAAATATGACATAAATATGCTGTCACGCAATCAAAGCTCTCAAACAGCAATATTTTTTCCCGTTTTTGTTACATTTTTCATTCATGCTCGGCTCCTGTTGATAGTAGCGTAACGTTAAATAGCCTATAGCTTCCTCGATAAATGGACTATCCTACAAAGAAATAATCTTTCAATTCGGACCAGTAGTTCCAGAGATCCTTGCGTTCAAACAAACAAACAAACTCTTCAGCTTTATAATATTAGTATAGATTAGTAGGATTTGGTAGATATAATCGACTGCGCCACCATACCATACCACAACATACCATGAAATGGTGTGAATAATCTCTCAGTCTGTAATTCCGATTTCTCGTTCTTTGATAGAAGCTTGTTCAGCTGGCTGTGTGTTGATCTTACATCGTGGACCTGAAGCAAATAACACACAGTCTCTATTATTTAACAGTTCATTAGTGATGTTTTAAATACCTACAAAAAAAATCTAAGTTATAAGTTTCTACTTCTATTGACAGTCCTTATGACTGCCACTTTTGTTTGTTTATTTTTTCTTTAAGTTATGTTTTTATTAAATAGAGAGCGATAAGACGAGCAGGACATGTGCTTAATGGTAAGGACTATGCTTGCTTATAACAGTACAGTGACAGGCAAGTATTGTACTACACTGTATCTTCTAAACCTGTAATTTCACTGGAATCATTGCCATTCAAACCGGAACACAGTGATGTTTTCACACTCCTGCTTGGCGGTAGAATAAATGGCAAAGATGTGGTACCTACTTTCCCAGGCGGGGAAAAAAAGAAAAAAACACTTGACCGCCATCTCGCCTGATGTTAAGCGACGATGCGGTCTACGATGGAGCGTGATAACCTAGATGAAACAGATTCACTGTCGATTTGAAGACACCAAGATTATAACCATCGGGAAAAACGCAGGCAACGCAGTCGTTCTTATTTCAAAAGTAGAGTGAAACTTCTTCGGTCGTATCTTGGGAACATCAACCATGAAACGATGAAGCTTCTTCGAGGTACGATAAGGTTAAACATTAGTGTTATATGTGTACCTCTTTCAGCCTATTCTCGAACTTCTGACAGAACATAGGTACATAAGGCTTGCCGCTCCAGGCGTGTAGAGCGTAGTTAGGCCAGTACGTCTCGGTAAGGGACCGACACGCACTTGTCCAAGTCTGCACCACTCTCAAGCCCTCGGAGAGAAGTGTTAACACTTCGTAGTCTCGACCGCTGTCCACTTTCCAGAGGTCCATAAGTGATACTGCATTCTGTATCGTAGAGCATATAAGGTGCCCTGAAAATGATTGATTTTATACATATTTATTTACATCAACTCCTACCGACCTTCTAAAAAGAATTAATTATTTGTAGCTGAAATTAATATATCAGGCACAGTATTCAAATTTCCATAACAGGATGCCAATTTTGAATAACAATTAGAGATCATTAAACAAAATAAATAAATAACTACAGTTACATGAAAATATTTAATTCTATAAAGATAAATATAATTGGAGTGTCTGCTTGTTATACCAAATTAACATCTTTTTACCAAGTTCAAATGGGAATATATGTATACGGTTAGTACATGTATCTAAAATATATATTTTTTAATTTTTGTCTGTCTGTTTGTTTGTTAGCTTTGTAGTTGTCCAGCTTATCTTCAAAACGGCTGGAACTACTTTCACAATCAGATTTTTGATGTTTTAATATAAAACACAAGCTACTCAGTACTCACACTTGACCTTGACCAATATAATTAGGATTTCGTGAAAAAACTATTTTTTAAAGCACGTGTGAGCACAGCTAGTTATAAATCATCCAAACTTTCGCATTTATACTTAATATGAATAGTACCTATAAGTTTTCACTTTTCTCACTCACTAGAATTAGGTTGAAAATATTTTCTACTCCGCCATAATTTTCTTCTCCCAATCCAACATAAATACAAAGAAAGAACCCTAACGACAAAGCTCAAGGACCCCGGAGGCTGTGGAGTTGCTAAATGTAATAAAAAAATAAAAATGTTTTCACTACTACCGGCAGTCCCTAAAACTGAAGTGAAGTGAAATCTTCTTTTGTCACACCACACACAGATTTTTCGTGGGCTGTGAATGAAGCTCAGCGTCACATTCGGAAATGAAAGAGGTGTTCGAGACCGCCGAGTGTGCTAGAGCGAAAAATATGTATTTTTTTATTTATTCTTCTTGGTCATGGATACTAGCCCTTCTGCCGCATCTGTCCTTATCGTGTCGTTGTATTTACTATACGTGGGACACTCAGAAAATTTTGAGAAACTAAAAAACTAACTTGTATGAAAAAAATATGTTTACTAAATCTTTTCAAAGAACTCTCCACCAGCCTCTATACAAAGTTTCATGCGTCTGAACCAATTTTCAGAACATTTTTTCCAGTCCTCCGCAGACACCTCTTCTACGGCCTTCTCAAACGCTGTTAGCGCGTCTTCCGGCGATGAAAACTGTATCCCTTTGAGCTGATTTTTAATTTTAGGGAATAAAAAGAAGTCACACGGAGCCAAATCAGGACTGTAAGGAGGGTGCCCCAAGACTCTGACCGGTGTGGAATCCAGGAAGTCCCTCGTTTTGATCGCAGAGTGCGCGGGCGCGTTGTCGTGGTGAAGAAGGACCCCGCGGAGCCCGGTGTTCGGTCGCTTGTTTTTCATTGCAGAAAAAACTTCTGACAAGCATTTTATGCTGTACCATTCGGCGTTGATACTGTGTAAGTGGAATTGAAATTAGGTACCCCGTCAAAGTGAAGAAACTAGAAAGAAGTGAAGAAAATTTTCCTTGCGGTCCTCGATCACTTAACTTTAGTAGGTGTTGGTTCAGTTTGAAACAGCCAAACTGTCGACTGACGCTTTGTTTCTGGATCGTAATGATAAATCCAGGATTCGTCACCTGTCACAATGTCGTAAACGCGCCGTGACGAGCCTGCATCAAATTTTTGTATCATACCACGGCACCGATCCACACTTGGCCTGCTTCTGCGCTTCGGTGAGGTTGTGCCCAGCACCAAGCACCCAGCGGGAAACTATCCTCCTTACGCGAAGGTGCTCGTGCAAAATCTTGTGAACACTTCCTGAACCAATCTGCAGAGTATGCTGAATCTCTTCGTACGTAATGCGTCTGTTTTCTTGAATTATTTTTTTTACTGCCAGCACACTTTCTTCAGCGACAGCCGTCGTAGGACGACTACTCCTTTAGAACAAGAGCCCGTGAACTAAAAGCTGAAAACTTGTCAGCGCATGCTCCTAACACAGGTAAGAACGATGGACCATTATGAAGTTTGGGTCATCCTGGCTTTGGCAAATAAACGGTACTAAGGCCCCGAGTCCCAGCAGTGGGAACTTTTAGTGGGCTGCTTATGATAATTAGGCTGCTAATTGTTACCCAAATATTATGTTTAAAAATAAGCGCGCACGTAGAATTATAATTGCATGAACATTAACACAACATGGGTGTCTGGCAAGTGCTTACCACGATGTTAAGTGTCTAGCAATTATTGGTGTAATTTTTAATAATATTCTGAAGGTTTTACCAAAATATCAGACTTTATAATTTGACAAATTTAGACCGGTACACCTTTAGTACCGTTTATCTGCCAAATCCAGGATGATCCAAACTTCATCATGGGCCATCGTTCTTAACTGTGTTGGGAGCATACTCTGACAAACGTTCAGCTTTTATAAAATAACGAAGGTCTGGGGTGCATGGGCTCTTGGTCCACTTTCTTCATTCCCCAAAATAAAACGGCCGCGTTTGAACTCGCTATACCAGCGGTAGTTGGTTGCTTTTGAAGGTCCTTCATCCATAAAAGCAATTCGAAATCGATCAAATGACTCGTCAGATTTTAAGCCACATTTGAAATCGTAAAAAATCATAGCACGAAAATGTTCTCGACGCAGATCCATTTTTTAATAAGACAAAAAAAATTGAATTGGCTCTCAAAAACTGCGGAGGGAAATTTGAAAATCGAACAGATGTATTTCTACTTTTAAATCATCGAAGTTTTCAAAATAATAACAAGTGGCCAGTGTCTTATACATAAAAACTTTTTTTCGCAAATCTTTCTGAGTTACCTACCTGGTATTCAATTTGTATGTAATCGTTTTTATTTCTAATTAAGTATTAAAATTTAATTGTAAAATTTTGTAATGAGTAGTTACTTTTTATAACCCGACTGAAAGAAGGGTTATGTTTCTCGTACGTATCTTGTATTTTTATAAATTTCATTATTCCCATGTATCTTCCAAACGGCTGGATGGATTTTGACAATTAAGATACTATCATTAGATTCGTTTCAATCACCCAAGTATCCTTAGAACCTTAGATGGTACATTGTATAAGCAAATGTTTGATTTTTTACAGTCGGCTTTTTTAAATTAAAGTTATTTTACGAGTACTTTCCACTTCTGCCGTGCGGTCTTAAACACACTATTTTTTTTTTCATTATTACCTAAATTACAATACGAACCGATGATATCGAAGACGTGTATCATGCGCTTCTGCGAGTACGGTACAGACGTAAAGCGCCATACGTCGTCCAGCAATCCCCCGATATTCTCCGTCGCTTCTCGCATTTCCGCCAAGTTACTGGACTGCACAACTCTAGAACAATGGATGAGAATTCAAATAGTACGGGGTGTAATACAACAACAACTAACAACTGACGACAAAATCGTGTTTCAATCACGATTTCACGAAGCACGTTTTTTTTTACCCGACTGCGCGACGCAAAGGAGTGGTAATGTGTTTAACAGTCTATGTATGTAGGTATGTATGTATGTATGTTTGTATGTTCCTTTGAGGCACTATACAGACCAAACGCCTGGGCCGATTTTTATGATTCACACGTCAATCGATTCCTCTTAATCTGGCGAGTGACACTAAAGACATGACATTAGTATAAGTCCAATATGGCGGCTTCAGGACGCCATATTGTCCAAATTAAAAAAATGAAAATCACCAAAATATGTCAAGAGGGGTATCGTTGAATAGGTATTTCAAAATAATGTTTGGCTTTCTCTCAATGTTTTTCGATTCGACTGACCGTTTAGGATGTATATCGATTTAAAGTTGAGTAACAACCATTCTCACATTTATAGGTTTTTAGGTTGCAGAAAACTTCGTATAACTAACTATACGTGTGAATGTGGATGGACATTATATACTAATGTATCTAGTAGGCATCGATATAAATTAATAGATGTGCCCTGAGCACCTTGAAATTGGTAATAAACTGGGTCTCTGTATGTATCGTAAGTGGTTTACAAACAACCAATCTACTTGACCCCTATAAGCGCTAGCGGCGAGATTTGCTGTGGTTCTACTTATTTTGGTTGTTGACACCGAATAATGATAGGTAAAAACGTCCGGCGTCCACCGCGTCCTGCAACCGACTAGAACGGAAAGAGTGAGCTCACTCTTCCTAACGTTGACATGATTGCGTGCGCCGTGAAGTTTGGGATGGGGCCCATCTTGCGTTCTACGATCTATGCTAGTAGGTATATTGGACTACCTTTTTTTCGTACGTGCAGGAAATGTATTTACGCATACCCTACTGCCCCGCCCGGGAGACACAGCCGCGTTATGTTGCACTCTATATTATGTATGGATATGGTGCCCCTATCTACTAATAAACCTCTATGGGGTTTCAACTCTGCCGCTGATAGTGGGAACACGGAACCGCTCTCGGATTGCTCCACCTCGGTCGCCCATCTCCAACTTCAAACGATTTAGTAGGTACTCAACGTCAATCGAAAACCTATACTAACACAAAACTATAAATATGAATTACATGCAGTAGAAAATCCTACATATTATATCAGTAGAAACGAAGACATTTGGTCAACAACCAAAAGATGCATATTATTATGTTGAGCATATTAACATTCACAACATTGTTCATAACTAAAAAGTATTAAAAAAATATATAATTTAAAAACTCAAAAACCCGACTGCGTAAAAAGTGAACCAAACTACGTTCTAGCATACTAAAAAAAACTGAAAAGAATAAAACAAGCATTTAGATTTCTGGTGGTCTAGAATTTTATAATATGTTATTGTATTAATACTATTGAAATATATACAGTACCCGGCGATAAGTATTGCACATCGGCCTTTGGAGGGAGACAGTCGGCTGATTTCGGCTTCGTAGAGCATTATCTCCGTCACACTTACACACTTACCTATGTGACGTTTTGTCAGTCGTTGTTCAAGTGCGATAGAGTGCGGTCGCGTCCAGTTAAAAAAATATATATAGAGTTGTTAACACCCCCAAATTTAAATAATTTAAAGTTGTACTATGGCATCTTTAGGAAAAAAAGGGAAACCTTTACGAGGTCAGTCACGCCAAATTATCTACAATGTTTATAAATATTTTCTAACCTTTTTAATATTTTTAAGCTGACAGATTTAAAAAAAATGAAGATAAAACTGTAAGTTGTTATTTTAAGAAGGTTCAAGCGCGAGTTGCAAATGCCACTGGAATTTCAAGAAGAACTTTGAACAATATATTAAACGAAGTCAGTACTGAAACACATTCTACTGAAATTAAGTTTAGCACTCCAAAAAAAGGGAGACCAAAAAAGCAATTTCGTTTGGATATGGACGATTTTGATTATGATGTTGTTCAAAGAATGGTGTATGATTTTCACTTACGATTTAATGAACTGCCAACAATAAAGTCATTAAAAGCTAAATTATGTGAAGCTATTAATTACAATGGGTCTGAAAAAACGTTGAGAAAAATACTTCACGAGATGGGATTTCGGTTCACTAAAATGGAAGACAATCGAAAAGTTTTAATGGAAAAGCACGATGTAAGCCTCAAACGAATGGAATATCTCGATAAAATGCGCAAATTTCGCGAAAGAGGAAAAAATATCGTCTACATGGATGAGTCTTACATACATACATCCCACACTAAAGGGAAATAGACTACAGGCCCGTGAACAAAATTTACGGGTCAAATGAACCAGCAGGAGACCTATGTGGGATGATAGACGGGTACAAAATAATAAGATTCAGCACTATGCCGTCACTTGTAAGCTGTCCAACTGAGTGCAGGTGAGAATTCAAAAGTGCAAGTAGAGTGGGTACATTTTGATCAATTGTTTCTGCACGGCATTCTTACCATCCCATAGATCCGTGAAAAATAATGAGTAAACGCGTAGTGCCGTACAAAAATAGTGATCCACAAAGTCGGAAACATTATTGATAATCCGGAATTTTTGAGGGAAAATTTGGTCATTTGATACTGTACGGCATCGGTTCCATACAGTTGCAATACCTCTTCCAACCCATTATTCCGCAACGCCGTACAAAAATAACGGTCCAAGAGAAAATGATCGGGGGTTCAACTTCCTCTTTTCAGTGATCCGGAGAGGTGGTTTGACACAACGTAAAATTAATTTATTCCGAAAGTATTTTGTCCATAGATACAAATTTTATACGTGCCGGACATTTTTGTTAGTCCAAAAGTCAGTAAATGGCAAAAAACCTCCAGAACATTGCATATGACGAAATGTACTTTAGGGTGATAGTTGGTACGATTTTTTAACGACATTCTGATAATTTATTTGAATTTAATGTATGACTAAGAAAAGTTAACGCCGTACAAATCTGAAAGTTCATATTAAAGGCCAGTAAAAATATAATTTAACTTACAAATTTTCGTTCCCAATTTATTTATTATAAGGTATACACCTTATAATAAATAAGTAAGTAAGTGATCATACGATCACTTACTGAGCATAAAATAACAAAATGTTGACAGATTCAGGTGGATCTTTAAGCGTCATCTTGTAAAAAACGTTTTCTCGGGAACTATGTACTTTAGGGCAAATATTATTGGAGTCATTATTGTAGAAAGTATAATTTAACACCTTTTGTTGCCCAAAACTTTTTGTTAAACGTACCGTTTACGGCCCATTTAATGAACCGGGTTTTTTATCGCTGCTGCTCTTGAGATATTTATATAAATAAGACGCATCAATCCATGTTTTAAGACCGGTTTTTTAGCTACAACTTTTGCCAAAATTGTTTTTTTTTTAAAGTCTGTAATATTTTGAGTTTGAAGAAGTTTAATGTTGGACGCATCACTATATTGCCATAGCTAACATACACCTCATGTGCGTGAAAAACCTGGTCTATATTTATTTACTTATTTTTTATCAGAATTTTCATGGTCTAATAACCGACCACAAACAAAACTATTGTTTATTTTAATACAATTCATTGATTTATAATATTTTTGGCGGAATAAGAGATTTTAAACGTCTTATAAATCAAAAAGTATGGACATTACAAAAAAAAGCTTTTCACAAAAGTTGTAGAGAATAAACTGATCTTTAAGAATTGTTCAATTCGTTTTATTGATTAATCTAATATTTCAAGAGATATCGGCCGTGATAGACAAACCGGTATTTAAATGGGCCATAAATCGCAAACGGTACGTTTCACAAAAAAGTTTTCTTGGAACAAAAAGTGTAAAATTTTATTTTCTACAATAAAAATCTCAATAGTTTTTGCCCTTAAGTACATGCTTTCCGAGTTTCCGAGTTTCTAACTAAGTGGTACGTATTTTGTTTGATTAAGGGTTAAAATGTACGGCATTATTTTTTTCCAATTTATTTACTTGAATACTATTTAAAACAATGATAATAATATGTTGAAGATTCCTATAGTTAATTAATCTATTTTTAGGAACCAGAAGTGGTTTCATATTTTTAAAACAACAATTAACAAATCACACCAGTTTCTATTATCAAATTATGAATTATTACACAAAATCACAGTAATTACTAAAATAATAAATCTTTATATCTTAAGCACGTCCAACTCTGACAAGCGTCCCTCCAAAAAGAAAAGAAGATCAAGATTCCAGAAAAGAAGTTAGGTTCCAAGGAGGCGGCAGCTATCTTCATGAAACCTCTTTAGTTGCGTCACATCATGTTTGGCTCCGCCCTCTGCCTAGGTGAAGTTCCTAACACGGCCTCTCCTGATGCAGCGTCGTCCTCGACCGCTTGATCACGAATGGATGGATGGTCCTGGGACAGAACCACTATTCATTTCTTCGTGTCCATCGTGATCTGGAATACGACATTAGTAAAAGCACAGTTCTAACACTCCATAGATGTTGATTTGAAGAGTTGAATAAGATTTTATCAACAATCACAAGATCACAACTGTTACCGTGCACTCCTAACAGTCACGATATGACAAAATAAAAAGTTGGTGATAAGCTGGTAGTTTTTGGTTTAGTCATGTTTAAGACTAGTTGTAATCGCCACATGATATCCGACCACTCGTTGGTTGCACTCGATGCGAACCAAGTTTAGTAAAGGTACACAGTAACATTCGACTCGGTCGTACCTGACCTTGAGTTATGCTACAACTAGGGTAGTAGAATAGGTAATTAGAAGCACTGAGGTCATGGATATCTGAATCAGAATTAGAAACATAGTACTGGGTAGATCTCACCAAAGTTACTGTTTTAAACGCGTCGTTGAGATGATCCTTAACATCTGCGAAGGCAAGGTTCGAGACCTCACCGCGTGATGTTGCTGAACCTGCACGGACACTGACGCCACACGGAGGCTCTGCCGCAGTGACGCTACACGGAAGCTCGGCCGCAGCGATGCCACACGGAGGCTCTGCTCCAGCGACGCCTCACGGATGCTCTGCCGCAGCGACGCCACACGGAGGTTCTGCCGCAGTGACGCCACACGGAGGCTCTGCCGCAGCAACGCCACACGGAGATTCTGCCGCAGTGACGCCTCACGGACGCTCTGCCGCAGCGAAGCCACACACATTACGTCACACGCCATAGGTAGCTGCACACTGCAAGCGCACGTGGACCGGCTCATGTCATAGGTAGCTGCCCGAAAGCAAGCGCACATAGCCACACACATTACGTCACACGCCATAGGTAGCTGCACACTGCAAGCGCACGTGGACCGGCTCATGTCATAGGTAGCTGCCCGAAAGCAAGCGCACATAGCCACACACATTACGTCACACGCCATAGGTAGCTGCACACTGCAAGCGCACGTGGACCGGCTCATGTCATAGGTAGCTGCCCGAAAGCAAGCGCACATAGCCACACACATTACGTCACACGCCATAGGTAGCTGCACACTGCAAGCGCACGTGGACCGGCTCATGTCATAGGTAGCTGCCCGAAAGCAAGCGCACATAGCCACACACATTACGTCACACGCCATAGGTAGCTGCACACTGCAAGCGCACGTGGACCGGCTCATGTCATAGGTAGCTGCCCGAAAGCAAGCGCACATAGCCACACACATTACGTCACACGCCATAGGTAGCTGCACACTGCAAGCGCACGTGGACCGGCTCATGTCATAGGTAGCTGCCCGAAAGCAAGCGCACATAGCCACACACATTACGTCACACGCCATAGGTAGCTGCACACTGCAAGCGCACGTGGACCGGCTCATGTCATAGGTAGCTGGCCGAAAGCAAGCGCACATAGCCACACACATTACGTCACACGCCATAGGTTGCTGCACACTGCAAGCGCACGTGGACCGGTTCATGCCATAGGTAGCTGCCCGAGAGCAAGCGCGCATAGCCACTCGATGATACTGCACACGTCTCCGGCGACCATTCACCGCACCATGGAACGACGTGCTCCGCAGCCACTTGGGTTCGTTGTCCATAAAACCCTGCAACAGTTCAAGTTATAAGACAAGGTTTCAATGATCTTATAGGACTCCTTCATCCCGGAGTCTAACTGCCTCTTATATCTCACCGACCGACGAATACAAATTTGAAAATCAAAACTTTGAGAACGTTTTCTCTTCTCATTTCCGCAACAATCCTGCTGTTGCCGGTTAACTTTAAGTAATCCTGTAGTACGCTATTTATCTTGATCATCGCCCCAAACAAGCTTTTATCGTAACTTCTACAATGCTAGCGGTTTTAACACTGTAATTGTCAAATTGTGTAAACCCAGCGCGGCTCATGACGACAAATACGCGTTACAACAGGTCTTGATTCTCATCGATCAAATCGCAGAAATTATTCAATAACATCTATTTCTTTCTCCTCATTTAAAAACGTTGTTTTAATAGACTTTTTATCGCCCAAGCGACACACACACCTGTGAGCCACTACCAACTCCGTTGAGTTTTTGACATCACCAATTTGTTAATAAGCCGGGGTGACTTTTTGGTTCAATATATCCGTGCCTATTGAAATTAGAACACTAGTTTTTCTGAGGGTACTTGTACCACAAAAAAGTCTATCTCCATTGAAGTTTTTAGAAAGGTCAAGAATATCGTAATCAAATAATCAAATCAAATTAAATAAAAAGTACCTATCGCAAGTAGATTTTAACACTTGGCTGCCGATTCAGCTCATCGAATGACACGAGGACACGACGTGTCTGTTTTGCTTTTTAACGTTCCGAAATAAAAGTCAATGTAAATAAAGTAGTACGCTTTGACCAGTAGGTATATCGATTAAATAGGTACGTCAACCGGTATCTCATCTCCGTAAGCAGCATGACTTTACTTATCTAGGCATTGATACAAAACATTAGATGTACCCTGAGCACCATGAAATTGGTAATAAACTGCGTCTATGTGTGTAGCGTAAGTGGTTTACACTTATATAGATTGGTGGATCTATTAGACCCCCAGAATCGCTAGCGACGAGGCATGCTGTGGTTCTACTTATTTTGGTTATTGTCAACGAATAGTGATAAGTAAAAACGTCCGGCAGTAACCGCTTCCTCCATCCGAAAAGAAAGGAAAGAGTGAGCTCGCTATCTAGGCATTTCGTGACAAAAATGACTTGGTTCGGTGTCTTAGAGTCAGTGCGACGCTTAACATAGCGTTAATTAATCGTGTAACAGACCCTTTTCTTACAATTCGTACACATGAACGGTGAAATGTTAGACAATTTATAAATGTTGATTTTATATCCATTCATCATTTTAGGTCAACAAGGTTGTATGTTGTAGATGACCAACAGTAAAATTTGTAACATTTGACTGAAACCTGCGCGCTGTGGAGATACTAAGTGAACGTTTACGTGTTAAGACAGATTTTCACAAAAGCGGGTCAATTCGGGAATATTTTACTGATCATTTTTGGCTTTATATTGGTTTAACAAAATAAATTCAGCTAACTCATTAAGTTGTAATTGGCGTCAAACATCGCGGCCTCACTTCCTAGGTCAGTAATTATCCGAATAACAATATGACGTTTTGAAGTAATTCGATAGACCTTTAACAATATTAGGGCATAGTACATAGGGCAAATTGATGAGTAAGTAGACGGTATTTTAAACAAATTGTCAGCGACATTCAAATTTTGCGGGGAGACTGACCGAAATTCAGTCTTAAAATTGGACCAAGTGCGATCATCGGAAATCCAATCGTTTAACCATGCTTCACACCTCCTTAAGATACTTTCCAATCCGCGACTAGCACTCGTGGTCGCTCCAACGATTGAGGTCACATTCATGGTCTATCTCCGCGCACTAAACATCAAAATCGTGAACGTTCGGATCAAAATTTGAAATGTAGCAACGACTATGTTTCAATACAGCAAAGAAGATAGTGCATTCAATGCTCAATACGCGCTGTTATCAGTATAAGTTGGAACGGACTCACCAAACTTGCTGAGCTTGCCATCTTCGACCAGTGGCGTAGAAACCTGGCGTTCCGGCGTTGGACGTGCTTTAGATGCGTATGCCGAAGTCGTTAATCTATCCTCTAGTGTGTTTAATCTTACCATACAATTGTATCTAGAACACAATTACATGTGCTATTTTCTCGAGATCGGGTTTGAGATCTATGTGTCTTTAGACCGAGAAGCTCGATACGACAAAATAAAAACAAATTTACTTACGTATGTTAACAAAAATAAAATGAAGAGAGAAAAATAAATACGCACACAAAGATGGTAGGCACAGAACACATTTTTTACAATGAAAAGTAAAAAACAAAAGACTGCGGTGATAGCCAGCAGTTACGTGAGCGGTTTTCGAATCCCACTTCTGATTTTAGGAACCAGAAGTGGTTTCATATTTTTAAAACAACAATTAACAAATCACACCAGTTTCTATTATCAAATTATGAATTATTACACAAAATCACAGTAATTACTAAAATAATAAATCTTTATATCTTAAGCACGTCCAACTCTGACAAGCGTTCCTCCAAAAAGAAAAGAAGATCAAGGTTCCAGAAAAGAAGTTAGGTTCCAAGGAGGCGGCAGCTATCTTCATGAAACCTCTTTAGTTGCGTCACATCATGTTTGGCTCCGCCCTCTGCCTAGGTGAAGTTCCTAACACTATGGTTATTCAAATAATTGAAAACTTGCATGTTTTGTATTCCTCTGTTACTTTTTTTAGAACACTTTCTTTTGTACGGCATTATTATACAACAATAGTTTTTAGCAATGTCATGTAGAAAAATAAGACGCCGTACAGGATCAAATGACCTACCACCTTTATAAATGAAGTATACGATGAAATTAATGTAATTATCGGTGAACATTCAAATAAACAGTAATTTTTAGACGGCATTATTTTTAATTGTCCGTTTGAGTGCTAGATAATCATTTGGAACCGATGCCGTACTTTTTCAAATCACCTCTCCGGATCACTGAAAAGAGGAAGTTGAACCCCCGATCATTTCCACTTGGACCATTATTTTTATACGGCGTTTCGGAATAATGGGTTAGAAGAGGTATTGCAACTGTATGGAACCGATGCCGTACAGTATCAAATGACAAAATTTTCCCTCAAAATTTCCGGATTATCAATAATGTTTCCGACTTCGTGGATCGTGGATCACTATTTTTGTACGGCACTACGCGATTTCTCATTATTTTTCATGGATCTATTGGATGGTAAGAATGCCGTACAGAAACAAATGACCAAAATGTACCCTGTAACGTTACATATTGACTACAATATATAAACGTACATCTACATTTTCATTCCAAAATCACCACTTTTATAGGAGAGATGCGTTTATTTACATACCAAATTTTCATATCACTAATTTCCTTTTAATTGTGTCCATACGACAAAGAATAATTTTCTCATCATTATGATATTGTTCTGGAATTATATATCTCACTTAAACCTGTAATATTTACGTTTTTCTAAAATCCTTTTTGTTTACATAATTTAATTATGTCAATACTCCAAACATCATTCGTCGCTTAGCAACCTCTACCCTTTTTCATAAGGTCGTATAGTTTTTAGAACTAATCCTCTTTGCATTATTAATATTAAAATAAAGTTTTTTATTCTAGATTCAAAAGACTAAAAGATTTCATTATGAATCAAATTGGCTGAGATGGGCAGAAATAATCTGGCTCCCATAAGAGCAACAACAAAAGTGCAGTGGACTTCCAAGTGACCAACATCACCAATAAACCTTGAAGGTCTGAACGTTCCTGCTGCCGGCTGTGAACCCTACCGTTCACGGACTATTATTCTGGAAGCAGACCACTGTTCCTGAAGTCGACCATCGTTCTGGAAGCAGACCACTGTTCTCGAAGTCGACTATCGTTCTGGAAGCAGACCACTGTTCCTGAAGTCAACCATCGTTCTGGAAGCAGACCACTGTTCTGAAGTCGATTATCGTTCCCGAAGCGGACTATCATTCCTGTGAAACTGCTTGGAAGCCACTACACTCACTAGCCCCTCAAGCCAGTTGATTCCCCAATCTTTATTTTTAAGTTACGTCTTTTTTTTATTGTACTATCATTTCCATTTCACTTCACCATTTTCTTTTGTAATATACTTGTATTTATAACATCTTGTTATTTCCCCTTTCTCCTCCCTTATAATTCTCTTATGATCACTAACGTGACAACCCACTCTACTTGCACTTTTGAATTCTCACCTGCACTCAGTTGGACAGCTTACAAGTGACGGCATTGTGCTGAATCTTATTATTTTGTACCCGTCTATCATCCTACATAGGTCTCCTGCTGGTTCATTTGACCCGTAAATTTTGTTCACGGGCCTGTAGTCTAAAATCTTGGAGTGATGATAAGAAAAAAGGAGTAAAAAATCCAATTTCAAAAGGGCAACGTTTGATAATAGTTCATGCGGGAAATGAAAAATGCTTTTTACCCGGTCCCTTTTTAACGTATAAATCCACGGATACTACAGGTGACTATCACAATGAAATGAATAACGATAACTACGAGAAATGGCTGGTTAATCAATTAATCCCAAATATACCCAGTGATTCCGTTCTAGTTATCGACAACGCACCCTATCACAACAATAAATATGTTGAAAGACCCCCCAACTCAAACATCATTAAACAGGAAATGATCAACTGGTTAAACAGACATGAAATTCCAGTTGATCAAAAATTAACAAATACCCAGATTTATGCTATTATAATTATGTCAGCACAAGGAGAGGTATATAGAGTTTTCCGTGGACAAAGTACTTGCCGAACATGGGCACACTGTGTTGCGATTGCCACCGTATCATCCGGATTTTAATCCAATTGAAAATATATGGTCTCAACTAAAAGGCTATGTAGCCTGTAGAAATGTGGGTATGAATTTAACTAAAGTAAAAACGTTATTGACTGAAAAAGTAAACATGATCGGGACTGAAGAGTGGAAAAAGGTTTGCGATCACACAATCAAATGTGAGAATGAATATAAAAGCATTAAACATGGTTTAGACAATTACACTGATAGACTAGTGATAAATACGGCTGATAGTGACAGTGATATTGACCTCTTTGAGAGCACAGATAGTGAAATGGAAGTAATTGAAAATAAGAATTATTATTATTTTTATTACAATGTCTCTTTTTAACAATAGGTACAATGGTGTTTATTATGTATACTACAGCTGTAATTTTCCAAAATAATCGCATAAGCATTGCCATTCAGCGTGGTAATGCCGCCAGCATGCTGGGTACGCTTCCGATTGGTAGTGGGCTAAAAATAATTAAATACGTAAACATAATGTGAACATATTTTTAGGGTTCCGTAAAACGTAAAAACGGAACCCTTATAGATTCGTCGTGTCTGTCTGTCTGTCTGTCTGTCCGTATGTCACAGCCACTTTTTGCCGAAACTATGAGAACTACACTGTTGAAACTTTGTAAGTAGGTAGATGTATTCTGTGAACCGCATTACGATTTAAAAAAAAAAAAAGAAAAAAAGGAAAATTACGGTTGCCCCTCATACTGAGAACTGAAACTCAATTGTTTTTCCATAAAACCTACACGTGTGGGTGTCTATCGATAGGTCTTCAAAAATGATGTTGAGGTTTCTAATAAAATTTTTGTCTACACTGAATAATTTGCGCGAGAGACACTTCCAAAGTGGTAAATTGTGTGTCCCTCCCCCCCCCCTTCTAACTTCTAAAGTAAGAGAATGAAAAAACTAAAAAAAATATATAATGTACATTACCATGCAAACTACCAACGAAAATTGGTTTGAACTCGATCTGATGAGTACTTTTTTTTAGTACGTCATAAATACACTATTATTAAAACTTCGATCAAAGTTACAACGAACTACAAGAACTATGTGTACTATGTATATTATGTTACTTGCTGCAACGGAACCCTTCATGGGCGAGTCCAACTCGCACTTGGCTACTTTTTTATTTTATTTTACTCGAACCTAAAGCCATCACTTATAGAACACTTATTGGTGTATTTTATACAAAGAATAAAAAGAATTATTAAAAGAAGCAAATTAAAATTGTTTTAACAGCTCCTAATAGATACCGCACTGTTTGTATTTCGTGCTACAGAGGTGACGCTCTACGAAGCCGAAGTTGGCCGATTGTCTCTTTCCAGGTGTCGATGTGCAATATTTATCGCCGGGTACTGTACAATATTTTCTAACAAAAGAACATTACAACTGAACAGTCGGGATCCATTGAACAATTACATTTTTTTTTTTTTTTTTTTTTTAAATATTGGTGGACAATTCAAACACAACACCATCTGACCCCAAACTAAGCAAAGCTTGTGTGATGGCGGCCAGATAGCTGATATAATACTTATATAGTTTTAAATACATACTTATTATACATAGAAACACCCAGACACAGTGCAAACTCAAATGTTCATCACACAAATATTTGCACTGGGTGGGGATCGAACCCACGGCCCTCGGCTTCGCAGGCAGAGCTACTAACCACTTAGCCACAAGGCCAGTTTATTAATTGTATGTCGAATAATAATGGATCCCGACTCTTCAGTTGTAATGTTCTTTTATTAGAAAATATTGTATTTATTTCAATAGTATTAATACAATAACATATTATAGAATTCTAGACCACCAGAAATCTAAATGCTTGTTTTATTCTTTTCAGTTTTTTTTAGTATGCTAGAACGTAGTTTGGTTCACTTTTTACGCAGTCGGGTTTTTGAGTTTTTAAATTATATATTTTTTTAGTTTTAATAATTATTTTTCTCTAAAACGATTACTTCAGAGTTCAATTTAAAAATTAAACTCACACAGTTCGATCAATTAATATTAACAATTTTTTCGTCAATAAATCAGTGCCAGTTCGGTTAATTAACGATACACGATTTTTTCAGCACTAAATCAGTGCAGTATGTACCTACTAGGTAATGATTTGGATGGACTCTTCATGTTTCAATAGTGTTAGGTACTGTGCTGTTATGTGCAAAAATGTTGCTTACCATCAGGCACATGTCCTACGCGCACCACTGTCTTTTTCGAAGTCATGTGCGTTTGCCGCTAACTCAAAACGGTGAAGGAAAACATCGTGAGGAAACTTACATGTAGCTAGAATCTTTTAAAGTCATGTCATCCACCAACCCGCACTGGGCCAGCGTGGTAGCTATATGGCCTTGGCTCTCTCCTTGCGAGAGAAAGCCCCGAGGTCCCGCAGTGGGAACATTTAGTCGACTGCTTATGCTATATTCATATTACTATTAATAAGGACAATTTATTAACATAAAAAACATTCTTTTATTATTTTAAATTAACCATAACAACATTGGTCGTAGTCGGTAGGACACTTGTCAGAGTCCACCAGTGGAAGTATCACACATTTAGGCGGTAGCTCTAAGGCTGTTGTGGGGCAGCTAGTATTTGATTTAATATTTTCGTCTACTCACTTAATTTCCTCACAGATATCTTGAAACAAGTCGCTGAATGCCGCAGCTGCTTCCCTCTCTTTCTTATTCACATCTTTTCTTTGTATAACCGACTTCCAATAGTCCAACTCGTCTTCGATCGATAGAATTACTGTAAAATAACAAATAAAGTATCAAGACATTTTTATAGCTAAAAAAAAGTAAACACCTTATGCCAGTGCCATTAGTCAACGTCGCCTACAATACACTACAAAAACACTTCTTAAGCCTCATCATCATCAACAGCCCACTAAACGTTCCCACTGCTGGGACTCGGGGCCTTCTCTCGCAAGGAGAGAGTTAAGGCCATAATCCACCACGCTGGCCCAGTGCGGGTTGGTGGATGACACATGACTTCGAAAGATTCTAGGTACATGTCGGTTTCCTCACGATGTTTTCCTTCACCGTTTTAAGTTAGCGGCATTACGCACATGACTTCGAAAAGACAGTGGTGCGTGTGGGGTTTGAACCCGGGGTCTCCGGATCGGCAGGCGCCGTTCTCCCGACTAGACCAGCCGTAACTTCTTAAGCCTACAAAAAGTTGACAAAAAAAACACATTATAAGAATAAAAGGTGACCTTATTCCTAAAATCGAACTGTTGTACTCGTATCCATAACCTTTGATTGAATAGATTTGGAATAGTTTGTGCGGTGAAATAAATACAGGTTTTCTTATTACTGTCACCGTATAACTATAAAACCCGTTACATTACAATCTAACTACGTTAGGTTATAAACTAACGTGACATATCTAAACTACAATAAAACCGGCCAAGTGCGAGTGGGATTCCCGCACGAAGGGTTCCATAGCATTAGCAAATAAACGGCGAAAACCTCTTTGACTTTCTTCGGAATTCCGTATACATCGCAATTTCCGCAGACGCGCAAAAAGTTTTTTAAATTTTGATTTTTGCTTCTGACGACGAATTTGATATAGCGAGTTATTTTAACTAGTGGCGCCATCTAGTTTGCTTGAGACGGACTAATCGAGCAAGAAACGGTAAAAAATTAAGTTTGTTGTATGGGAGCCCCCCATATATTATTTAATGTTATTGTTTGTTGTTATAGCTGCAATAGAAATACATCATCTGTGAAAATTTCAACTGTCTAGCTATCGCCGTTCTTGAGATTCAGCCTAGTGACAGACGGACGGACGGACAACCAAGTGTCAGTAATAGGCATCCGTTTTTACCCTTTGGGTACGGAACCCTAAAAACTCTTTAATATTATATAACGAAATGTGTATTTCTGTTTTCACTGGATTAACATAATATATAGGTTACTTTTTATCCCTTTAAGATAGATTAGAGATTGTTGAGATGCGAGTTTCACCGCGGAGAAATGGGTAATAGCCATACCGTAAGTCCCTAACCCTAAGCCATCTTTTAACCGGTAGAGGTGCTCGCCGTTGATGAACGGAAAGTAGTTAAATGTGAATGAACGCTTACTAGTTATGTTTGATTCATCTTTTCCATGTGTCAGGGCTCTAAGGATGGATTCCAGATCAGACAGGTTCTTCTGGAGTTTCACTGAATATACGTCGTTTTCCTGGAAAACAATCAACCATTTGTATTGAAGGAAGGATTTAATAAAAAAAATTACGTGATAGGTAACATCTCACATATAAGAGTAAATCGATGAATGCCGGCTGGACGCACGAAAAAGTGTCACGTTCCGTCTGACCCAAAAGTGTAAACGAGAACGGAACAAGTGATAGAGAGGCACGATAGGCCTAAAGGTCTGCGCCCCCCTATACGTCTCCGCTATACATTACATTACATTGCTCAAGGGTCGGTGCTCTCTGCGACACTCTTCCTGCTACATATCAACGATCTGTTGAAGCCCGGTACCTTTGAGTAGGCAGATGATAGCACCGTTGTGGACAGCTACATATCTAGCGCGAGAGCCACTGGGGAGCAAACTCAGGCACTGAGAGAGAGTTTGATCGAGCGTTTAAACTTGACCCTTGATGTCGTCTCTAAATGGGGTGATGCCAATCTGACCAGACTTAACGAGGGAAAGACGCAGGCGTGTCTGTTTTCCGCAAAAAGGAGTCCATTCCAACAGAATACTTTTCGCGGTGTATCCGTGCCGGTATCCGACATCTCGAGCTTTTGGGCGTTCCTTTGTCGTCTACGCTCAACTTTGGCTCGTTTATCGAGTCCAAGGTTAAGTTAGCTGCCAGAAAACTGGGTGTCCTCTCTAAGGTGCGAAGGTACTTCAAGTCTGAGCAGTTGCTCACGTTATACCAAGCACAGATTCGCTCCTGTATGGAGTACTGTTCGCACCTTTGGGATGGGTCGGCTAAGTAGGTATCAGCTGGAGGCTCTGGAATCGATCGAGAGACGTGCCAAAACGCTCATAGGTAATGACACCCTCGTGCGAAAAAGACTGCAAAGTCTTGAACATCGCCGAAAAATTGCTAGCTTACCGGTTTTTTATCGGATACACTTCGGAGAGTGTGCAACTGATTTGCACGATCTGATACCACCTTGCCCTTTTTTCTATCGGAATGCTCGCAGCTCGAAAAAGCGACATCGTTTGATGGTTGATGTTCCAAATACACGAACGAAGAGCTTTGACTCTGCTTTTGCGATAAGAACGTCAAGGCTGTGGAATACGTTGCCTGAGTGGGTATTTCCCGATAGTTACAATCTTTGTGACTTCAAATCGAGAGTTAATCGGTTTTTTCTAGGTAAACACGCTCTACCGTAGACCGCATCGTCGCTTAACATCAGACGAGATGGTGGTTAAGTAAAAAAAAACCTATAGTTAAAAAAAAATTAATTAAATAAATAGTATTTATAATCCACATTAAACTTACAGCTGTGAGTAAAGGTGAATATACATGTCTTAATGTATGGTACAGAGATTCCGCAGGGCTGTTCGACAAGGTTAAGATGTTAAAATTACTGTTTCGGCCCACACTGTCTCCACTTCCTAGCCCCGAGGAATTCTTATAAAATATCAAACTCTTGTCTTTGAAGTCCTGGATCTAAAACACATCAATTTTCATTTATTAATTATTCTTTGTTCTAGTGTAATTAAAACTGTTTTATTTGTGTGAGTTATATTGCAAACTGATAGGCAGATTGTGAGCACCTTTATTTATTCTATTTGCATCTATGTAATATAACACACGCAGACACACACACCGTCATAATCGGTCCGGAGAATAGCCAAAACAAAAAAATATATAATCATTTTTTAGATTTAAGTAGGTACTATAATATTATATACATTCATTTGAACTTAGCAATAAGCTGAAAAAATTTACTCTAATTTTATTTATTTGTATAGAAGATTTATCATGGGAAGAGCCATTGTCGCACAGCTAAAAATAGTTCAGAGCCAATGGGTTCATATTAAGTTTTTAGTTCATAATCTTACTCATGTAACATAAAAGATTTTGTATTACAAACACAAATCATTTTGAATTGATCATCATCTATATTTTATGTCATTTATTTTTAATTAGAGGTTTTGATGAAAATAATTTATTTTCTTCAAATAAAAAAAATCAATTTAAAATTACATTCAGACACTCGATTTTTCCAATTTCCTAAGAAGCTATCACTAATGACTAAGTCGTCTAGATAAATGAAAGTAAATTTTAGTTTTTTATTCATATTTCATAAACTGCTACACCGATTTTGATAATGTTTGTATGGGACTGTGTCTGAACTATGATCTACCAAATAAAGAAAGAACTATCAAAATTGATTCACAATAAATAATTGGTAGAGCTATCATGTAACATACATTCACAAACAAAACATACAATTGAATTTCAAACCTCCTCCTTATTTGAAGGTGGTTAAAAATATGGATTGTAAAATGATTACATTAATTTAATTTAATAAAGTTTAGATTCAATGAAGTTATCTATATAACATCAATATCTATTGACTTTTTCTAAACTTTACCTGGGGGTGAAGCAGTAAGGTGTTATTACTGATATAACTTTGAACCAGTAACCTCTGAGAATTACTGATGAAATCCGACAGGGTATCCTCCGAGTGGTTATCCAACTTTAAATCAGATTTCTCATAGAAATGTTCTGTAATGTAAGAATAACACAGGTATCAAGAGAGTATGTATGGTTAAATTAGTTTCGTTACCAACATATAAATAGGTAGTATTTGTGTAAGGAGTAAGATTAATTCATAGTAACACAATAGGCAGTGTTTGCTTTTGAATGCTTTGTCTAAACAATTTTTGTACTAATTTTCATTTTACTCTTTAAATAAATGAGAATTAATCATCATCACCATCATCTTTGCTGCACGCTCTACTTTTAAGAATGTCTAGGACGTCTAGGTCATGGAATGCATTGCCTGTGTGGGTTTTTCACGAAGGTTCTTCTCTTGGGATCTTCAAATCAAGAGTGAATTGGTTTATTGTAGGTATTGTCGCTTAACATTAAGCAAGATGGGGGTCAAGTGGAAACATATAAATGTTTAAAAAAACACCAGGTACCGAGTGTGACAGTGCTGAGCACCCAGGGAGATGCAGATTATGTTGCACCTCTTGACCACTAACTGTTAACAAATACATAGATACCCTCCTTTCACAGTACCTAGGTATATTTTCATAGGGTGAGTGGGAGTACGCATATGGGTCCCCTGATGGTAAGAGATAACAACTTATGAACATGTCCACCAATATTTCGAATTATTATGTGCAGCATCAGTGTAGCTGACATTGTTTTGTCAATAGGTATATAATAACATCAATATTTTGTAACATCAGTACCTAAGTACCACCTTTATTGATCCATCTAAGATGCACATTTAAATTGACTCTCTTTTTAAAGATTAACAACTGAAAATTTACTCGAGTAATAGTTTTCTACTTGCTTTTTTAACTAGAGTTTATTTTCGAGCACTACCCCAAGTAGGTAACTACCTACTTACTTACCCAAAGTATTCAGAATGAATGTCCGAGCAGTGTCGTGCTCCATTCTGGACTCCATGGACCCTGGAGATGGATTACACCATATATGAGATTTCACTATAAAATATTCACTATTAGTAAGTTTTTACTCCAGTGTAATAGTATTACGATAACATTCTTCAATGTACCAATGATTATTTTGTAATAAACGAAAAATTGACGGTGTTGCACCATTTAGTCTGTTTAATTTCCAAATGTCCATTAATAATAAGTAGTTTACAAATGAAATAAAATTTTATTTATAAGTACTTATATTATACAACATAGTACCAGATGGTAGTGACGGATTTTTTTATTGTTTTTAAATGAAAACTTCTTCGCACCACACACAGATTTTTCGTTAGTTGTGGCTGAAGCACATCGTTGTAGTCGGACTTAAAAGAAATATTCAGATTTTCAAATGAACTCGGGACAGTGTTCCAGAGCGAGAAAGAAACAATCAGCAGCTGCACCTAACTGCTGTTTCGCTGTGTTTACTATATTTACGGGCGGATCCAGCTTTGGCTCCGGTTACATTGCCCCAGGGAAGATCAAATAGTCGTGGTCAAGTTACAAAACTGTTCGACTTATCGTACAGCACCATTACCACTAATTAAAAAGCATGCATGACTGTGTAAGCACAGGCATGCTTTTTGAAGTGAAAACATCTTTTGGCGCGCCTAGACAGATTTTTCGTGGGCTGTGAAATGAATTCTAGCGTCACGCTCGGATATGATAAGAAATCTTCGGGTAAACTCGGGAGCATAGCCATTGGCTATGTAGAAATGCGTCATCCAATGGGAAATGCTAAAAGGGCGTGGCCTGCCCATCATGGCATGGCCATCTAGAAATGCGTCAGCCAATGGAAAATGCTGGTGCATTTCTAGATAGTCATGCCATAATGACCAGGCCACACCCTCCGGTCTCCGGTTACACCAGTGTAGTTTCCAAAGTAAGCTATCAAATTCTGAGTTATAAGTATTCACTTGTATCGGCAGTTCCTATGACTACTATTTTTGAAGTGAAAACTTCTTTAGGCACGCTATAGACAGAATTTTCGTGGGCTGTGAAATGGATTCATCAATCGTCACGCTTGGATATGATAATGGATCGGATCGGATATGAAATCTTCGGGTAAACTCGGTAAAAACGGCCAGGAAATACCAGGGCAACAGAAAGAGTAAAGAGTTTCGATTACCTACCTCCAACAGCCCAGCGTTTATCTCCAGATACCAGGACAACAGAAATATAAAAGAGCTGCGTTTGCCCCTAGGTACCAGTACCAGGGCAACATCAAGTTTTCACTTCTATCGGCAGTTCCTTTGACTGCCAATTTTTTTTTTATTAGAGATCCACCTATGTACTGGACCCTGCCCAGGGAGGGTAGGGGGGTCATATCCCCATGAACCATTTTGAGCTTTTGGGCGTTACCATGACATCTACGCTCAACTTTGGCTCTTATATCGAGTTCAAAGCTAAATTGGCGGCCAAAAAACTAAGTGTCCTCTCAAAGATGCGAAGGTACTTCAAGCCTGAACAGCTGCTTACGTTATATCAAGCAAAGATTCGTTCTTGTATGCAGTAAGTACTGTTAATAATATGTTAAATTTTGTTTTACATTTTTCGTCAAGTAGACGTCTCGTACGTAAAGGTCCCTATGCAACCCATGCTTACTGTACCTATGGACTTACTTGTTTAATTTCTTTTCAGCAGTATTACCTACTAGCACAAACGTGCAACTAACGCTCCTTCTGCATCCGCTCAAAGTTGGCTGGGTAGTAGGGGTCACTTGAATCCAATTGCTATTATTGGTACCACTAACAAAATTAAAACGCGCATAACTAACATACTGAATGTATCAAATATAATTGGCGGTCTGCGTGTGCATTTACTAGTTCTTCTTCAACTTGATCATGTAATTTGTGGGAGCACGCATCGTCAAAAATTCACTCTCATTACCTATTTACACCAAGCACGCTGAAAAATGTATAACATCAAAACGAAACCTTGTTCTCCCCTCTTATAGAAAAGTAGTCCAAAAGTTCGGGTATATTGCTTGTAAATGACAACACTTGTTCTGTTGACATTTTCATTAGCAACCAAACGTTGCCATGGTAACTACCTCTCTACAGTGTTTTTTTTAATGCTAGCGGCAAAGAAAGAATAATCTTAGACGATATCGGCTCACGTAGGCTGTAACGTTTCACGCTTTAAAGTGCAAAAAATTGAAAAAAAACCATTAAATTATGTAGTTTGGGGACTATAAAGGATCGATAGGGGGTGCATTCAGGGTAGCGATTCTGAAACCATTCGATTGCATCCGACACGGAATCTCATCTCTCGGTCTTTGTCTTATCTGTTTAGCATGACAAAGACCGAGAGATGAGATTCCGTGTCGGATGCAACCGAATGGTTTCAGAATCGCTACCCTGAGCATATATTCCAATTTGAGGGATTCTGGCGAGGTCAGCTCAAGGTCATTTCGATGAAAACGCGTTTAATTCGATATCTCGAGAACTGTTAGTGTTAGGCAAAAAATTGCAGAGACCTTTTCTCTTTTAAATTAAATTTACTAACTTTTATATTAACAACTTTTCTTTTTTTCATCAATATTTTTCAAGTTATTGCTTCCGAAAGGCAAAAATTTAACTTTTTTTCCTCCCTTCCGCCATTTTCTCCCCAACCGTTCAATTTTATGAAACTTTACCGATAAAAAAGTGTAGATCTTTTAATAATAAAAAACTTTTTCCTTGAACTTTTTTCCGTAATGACAATACCTTCAGAGTTATGTTACTTTACCGAGCGAAATCCGCGCCACTGCGACACCTCCGCGACACTGCGACAAATCCGCTACACCTCCGGACTTAGGGCTGAACCCAAAATGCATTGTTTCATTCATTCAAAAAACTCGGGACCATGGCTATTGGACATCTAGAAATGCGTCAGCCAATGGTAAATGCTGAAAGGGCGTGGTCTGGCCATCTAGAAATGCATCAGCCAATGGGAAATGCTAACGCATTTCTACATGGTCATGCCATGATCCCCAAGCCACGCCCTCCGGTTACACCCGTGTAGTTTCCAAAGTAAGCTATCAAATTCTAAGTTTTCACTTCTATCTGCAGTTCCTATGACTGCCAATTATTTTTTATTAGTTTAACCAGAGTTGTCCCACTGCTGGGCAAAGGTCTCCCCCAATTCCCTCCACTTTATCCGGTCCTGAGCTACCATCGTCCAATCATTTTTAAACGCTACGAGTTCGTCCTTCCATCGCGTTGGAGGAAGACCCTGGGCACAGATCAGAAAATAGTTACTTCGTAACAGATGCATCACTGCCATACAAAAGCGCAAATACCTACACGATAATAACCTAAACTTTCGTAAACTACTTACCTACTGTTACTTGCAAGCAAAAATACACCTTTGTACAAGCACGCAGAGTTGAGAATACCGTGCGCCCCGTGTGACTTGTCGTCTGCTTACGTCACTGACCAAACGTGCTAGGGTTGTACGAAATATGATAAGACTAGTGGCCCATTCCGGCTTCGCTCGAATAATAACCTAGACACCAACTGCAGCGCCATCGCCGGGCTGTTTTGTAAATCTAAACCATCGAGGGCCCTACCCAAACGCATACAGAAAAATTCATTCAAATCGGTTCAGCCGTTTAGGAGGAGTTTATAACAATGAAAAGTGGCATTGATTTTTATATAATATAGATAGATGATAAAAAAACTTTTGATTTTGAAAAAAAAATTTTGTGGAGGGGACCATTTTGAATCGATATTATCCAAACATCTAAGAACCACCGCACGAAAATAAACTTTTATAAAAAACGCATCGAAATCGGTCCGTTTGAGCTCTACGGTGCTACAGACAGACATACACACAGACAGACATCGACGTCAAACTTATAACATCCCTTTTTTGATCGGAGGTTAAAAATTAATTCACAATTAGCTGAGCTCATTCACGAAACATACTTATTACATACTAAAAAAATTAAAACCAGAACCTCCTCCTTCTTTGAATCCGGTTAAAAATTCTATAGCTTTTTCAGGTAGGTACGTATTATAGTTCATTGATGCTGAAGTATATTTTAGTTGTACAATGTAGCCAGTTGTAAGTTGTTACAAATTAGTATCATTCAGTATGTACATGAATATTCAAATAAAACCGGCCAAGTGCGAGTGGGACTCCCGCACGAAGGGTTCCGTACCATCCCACTAATAGGTATTATAAATGTGAAAGTATGGATGTTTGGATATTTGGATGTTTCGATGTTTGTTGCTCAATCACGCCGTAACGTATGAACGGATCGGGCTGAAATTTGGCATACAGTTAGATTATAGTCTGGAAGAACACACAGGCTACTTTTTATCCCGGGAAAGTTACGGGAACGACGGGAACGGGAACTACGAGGGTAAAACCGCGGGGCACTGCTAGTTAGCAAATAAACGGCGAAAACTTCTTTGGCATTATACGAAATTTCTTTTACATCGCAATTTCCGCAGACAGGCAAAAAATTATTTCAGAATATTGACTTTTCCCTTATGATAATCACAATGAAGTCTACATCGCGATCTATTTTTACTAGTGGCGCCATCTAGTTTATTTTCGACGGACTAATCGAGCAAAACCCTTTACCCTTTGGGTACGGAACGCTAATAAAAAGTATGCCTTCAAAAACTCATTTAAATTTATTGAGACATAATAAAGATGGGATAAAAAGGTATTTCAGACAATATTTTTTACGCATAATCTCTATTGTATCTATTCTAAATAGATATTACCTATACAAAATACATATTACACACTACTGTTTCCATGTTCTGTGCCATTGAAACCTACCAAAATGATGCTCAAAAATAAATATTAACAATAAAAACACTTACCTTGCTTCCTGTTTCGGCAATTTGAAATAAGATAAATTACTACATTTGAGTGTATTGCTATTGCAGCCAACCACAATACAATAACGCCGCGACATTATTTATGCGCGCACTCGGCGTTCGTTCGCACGTCAACTCGGGCAAGCGGCCGGCGCCCCTGTGATTTTAGAACACTCGGGTGGACCCGAAAGAGTAGGTTAAAATCTCGCGCCGTATAGCGAGTGGTGAGGGTGTGCCCTGGGGTCGACTGGCCGATGGTGTCCACTCTGTAGAAACTCACCGATCGGGGTGCATTCTGGTCACATGACCAGAACGCACCCATGCATAAATCCTACACCTGTTACACCTGTAATGGAACGCAGTATGGTGTTGCGAATACGGCCTTGTCTTTTAATTCCTAAAATACTGCGTTCCATTGCTCGTTAGTAATTACCTAGTTAGTGCCATCCATTAGTCGTATGTAACCCAAATTGATGGGTTAAAGGTCGTCACATTTATAATTTCAGTGGGATGTCAAACATTTCAATTTTCATTGTATAAGTACCTACCTCGATTTTTATATCTTTATACATTGATTTATTAATTTCATTTAACTTTGCTTTGGTTGGTTAAAATGAAATACAACCATCATTGAGCCATCGACATAAATCAAAAGATGTGCCCTGAGTACCTAGAAATTGGTAACAAACTACGTCTCTGTATGTATCGTAAGTGGTTTACAATCAACCAATCTACTTGACCGCTAGAATCGCTAGCCACAGAATAAATATTAGTACAGAGGCCACACTTACCAAAAACAATTATACAAATAGCGACTCTTGCTTGGACACAACAAAGTTCAATTCAGCTCGCAATACCTGTCGCGATTTTCAAATATACATTTGCACTCCTTCTAACGCGTAACTCTGTCCCTGTCTCGCGCGGAGGGTTTACGACATATCTAATAACAATATGCGCGGGAAACGTTTTGCGCGAGCGCTCAGCCGTGCGTCCGACAACCGACTGTCACTTGTTTCCTGGAAGGAACGGTCTAGCGGTAGGCTAAAACCGCGCGACCTAGAGCGAGTGAGGGTGCACTGCGCTAGCGGCGAGATATGCTGTGGTTCTACTTATATTGGTTGTTGACTACGAATAGTGATAGGTAAAAACGTCCAGCGTCCACCGCTTCTTGCAATCGACTAGAACGGAAAGAGTGAGCTCACTCTACTCAACGTTAACATGATTTCATGCACCCCCAAGTTTGGGAGGACACATCTTTGTATTGAGATCGTTGTATTGAGAAATGTTACGAAAGTTACAGTACATACCTACAAAGGAACGAAGTATGGTTGAATTTATCAGACAATTCCCCACAAGTAACGCATTACTATAATCTACTGGGTTTACTAGGGATGTGTGAAAACTAATCAACAAAATTGAGTTAGTCAATTTTGTCTATCTTTATACTCTAATTTTCAACACCGGGTGGTTATTATCGGGAATATGAGTTATGGTAACAATAAAAGTGGCCAAGTGCGAGTTGGACTCGCCTTTGAAGGGTTCCGAAGAAGCAAGTAAAATAATACATTTAGTACACATAGTTTGTGTACTTCGTTGTAACTTTGATCGTTTTAATAATAGTGTATTTACGACGTATTAAAAAAAAATACTTAGGTACTAGATCGAGTTCAAACTAATTTTCGTTGGAAGTTTGCATGATAACGTAAATCATATATTTTTTTAGTTTTATCATTGTCTTATTTAAGAAATTATAGGGGTGGGGGACACATTTTACCACGTTGGAAGTGTCTCTCGCGCAAATTATTCAGTGTAGAAAAAAAATATTTTAGAAACCGCAATATCATTTTCGAAGACCTATCCATAGACAGATAGAGACCCCAAATATAGTAGGGGTTTGACGAAAAAATAATAATTTTAGTTTCAGTTCGCACTATCGCAGTTCGCAGTTACATTTTTGTGTAAAATTCTGAATGCGGTTCACTCACCAAGTTTCAACAATATAGCTCTTATAGATTTGGCAAAAAATGACTGTGACATACGGACAGACAGACAGACAGACATGACGAATCTATAAGGGTTCCGTTTTTACGGAACCCTGAAAATCACTTCCAATCCACCAATACTGCCAAAAACTACCAGTTTTCATAAAACATCAACCTATCATGGCAAAGGCTAAAATAACGCCTCAATCTTGCCAAAATGGCAGGAATCTGTCTCATATGGTCACACTGTACCCGACGCGACATTTTTGCTTAGTTGGTCGACTTTGACACGCAGTGTTGCGACGCGTAGTTCCGCTGCCGTTTTATCTCATACATTTTCATACAAAGAATATTTGGCCGCGTCGCGTCGCGTAGATACGCCTAGTGCGGGCACTCCATAAAGGTGTACCCGCACTAGGCGTAACTACGCGACAGACATGACACGTGACGTGCTTTCAATGTTGAAACGTTGAAAACAAAAATATGAAAGGTTACTTTTTATGCAAAAAGGTTACATTTTGAAGTGAAAACTTCTTTTGGCGCGCCTAGACAGATTTTTCGTGGGCTGTGAAATGAATTCTATCGTCACGCTCGGCTATGATAAGAAATCTTCGGGTTAACTCGGGACCATAGCCATTGGCATCTAGAAATGCTCCATCCAATGGGATGTGCTAAATGGGCGTAGCCTGCCCATCATGGCATGGCCATCTAGAAATGCGTCAGCCAATGGGAAATGCTAGTGCATTTCTAGATGGCCATGCCATGATGACCAGGCCACACCCTCCGGTTACACCCGTGTAGTTTCCAAAGTAAGCTATCAAATTCGGAGTTATAAGTTTTCACTTCTATCGGCAGTTCCTATGACTGCCATTTTTTTTATTTTAGGTTATTTTGACAAGACCCGACTGGCGGCACTGGTCGCGCCGCTGCAGTTTAAGTGCGGTATACTGAATTGGGGCGCGTCGCTTCGCGTCGCTCCGCTGCCGCGTAGTTACGCCTAGTGCGGGCCCACCGTAAGGCTCAAGTAGTATAGTAGCAGTAAAGGAAACTTAATTTGTTTAGTATCAATGTTTTATTTTCTTCTTAGATGAACTAGCTACTGGTTCTGTCTCATATTCTATCTCAACGCGAGGTTTCTTCCGAATCACCTTTTCAGCCATGTCCTGAAAACAAAGATTATTTTTCAATACCTATGATTAAATCTTTTTGTTTAGTTTTTCGGAATGATATAATTTTGTACTGTACTAGTAGCGCCCCGCGGTTTCACCCGCATAGTTTCCGTTCCCGTTATTTTTTCGGGATAAAAAGTAGCCATGTTATTTTTAATACTTACCTTCAAGAATATGTGTGCAAAGTTTCATGACCATCGGTTAAGCCGTCTTCGCGTGAAAGCAACGCAAAGCAAAGAAACAAACAAACCTTCAATTTTATAATATTATTAGCAGTGCACCGCGGTTATACCTGCGTATTTCCCATTCCCGTTATTTTCCCGGTATAAAAGTAGCCTATGAGTTCATCAAGACTATAATCTAATTGAATTCCAAACTTCAACCCGAACCGTTCAGACGTTCCGACGTGATTGAGCAACAAACATCCAAACTATCGCGTTTATAATATTAGTAGGATTATAGGGATAGAAATAGAAGGTGTAGTTATTTTAACATAATATCTTGTCAGTCGTTATCTTTATGGTTGAAAGTCATATTTAGTATGAGGTCACAGGGCGCACTATCCTCGGCTTCTTAATAGGCATCGGCTATTGATAGGCCAGTGAGAGTCTCCACTCGGTCTGACCAACGGATAGGTGGCGGGCAGGCGCGTGCCAACATAATATGCACTTTCACTGCACTTATTTTAAATAAGAAAACAAGCGATAAGCAGTGCACTCAAAATGAACCCACTGACTGAATTCGCAAAAATAAAAGCCTTACACAATCAAGGAAACTATGATTGTATGAGGGCATTAAATGTATTATGTGCAATCTTACCTCAATATCTGATGTTTCTGATTCAAAGTCACTATCCATTTCCACGTTTTCCTTTCTTCCGGATTCACTTTCCTGTAAATTACAAAATAATTTCATTATCATACAGAATAGGCGAGACGACTAATATAAACTAATAAGTCGGTCAGAGTATTTATTAAAAAATATTGAAGACATTTTTTCTTATGTTTCTTAACAAACAAAAATGACGAAGATGAAGAAAATGCTTAGAAGTTTCGAGTGACGTCACGTTATGGTACGTTTTTTACGATAGAGTGACGTCACAGCCCCCCCCCCCACTATTATTGTACATTTTTGATAGTTTGATTAAACAAAAAATACGTGTTATTTCGCCATAATCTACCTGACGAACTAATTAGAATGGTATAGGTACATATTTTTGACCCTGTCGTCATGCCAATTATCCAGAAGTTAGAACAGTTGCCAAATTTTATAACAAAAATGTATCTTGCATAGTCAGGAAGACTTCTTCCTTTTTCCACAGAATTTCCACAAAAATACTAAAAAAAAAAACGTTTTTTTTTCATATTTTTTGCATGGTTAGGGATGTTATTTTTTTCTAAGATTTCGATGTCGGCCAATAAGATATTGTTATGTATAAAATCCTACTAATATTACTAATTGGATCCGACTCCACCTAGTCCCCTAGAGTCTCCTAGGGGTAGTAGCGACTTTTTTTATGTAAGTACTACTTACACTCTAGGCTCTTTTACGAAGTAACTATTTTCTCTCTAGGACCTAGCACCTTCTCGGCACTCAGCGAGTAGCAGGTGCGGGCGCGGAGGCAGGTGCCAGAACCAAACACCACAAATACTCTGCCCTGGAATCTTCTTACGAGTTCGTACCGTTCGCAGTGGAAACGGCTGGACCCTGGGGTTCTGAGGCGAGGGCTTTTGTTGACGTATTGGGTCGTCTTCTTAGGGAGAAAGGACGTGATCCGCGCTCAGGTCTCTATCTGGCGCAAAACATTTCTCTGGCCATACAGCGTGGAAACGCCGCCTATCTGATGGACACTTTTGGTCGGCGATTTGGCGAGCGCGGATACTAAATTGATGACTGGAGTCAACTTGTGTTTGTAGTATTTAAGAATTTGTCATTTTAATTTGTATTTTTTTTAATATTGTTTAATAATTGTTACACCTAATTTGATTTAATTAATACTTATACTATAATGACATTTAATATTATTTATTATGATTTGTAAACACAGAAAGAATTAATAAGTGAAAAAAAAATATAAATGTGAAAGCTCGTATTTTTTTTGTCAACTCCGTCTTAAGAGCCGGTTCACACGGCGCGGCTGCCAACCGCGCCCGTGCGCGGTCACGGCGCCGCGCCGCGCGACTGTTTTGTTTCAATATTCACGAGACCGCAGGTTTTCGCGGTTTCTGCTCCGGAAAGCTACTTCGCGAGAATCGCGCGCAGCCACGCGTGCGCCGCGCGGCCGTAAACGGCGTCGTTTGTATTGAATTCAATTTCATATGGAAATCTGCCGCGGGCGCGGTTGGCAGCCGCGCCCTATGAACCCTTTCTAAGAACTTTCCATGATCAAGTTGAAATTTCGAACTCAAGACTATAGTCGTCTCAAATAGTTTATTTGCTACCTGTTGTCTCAAAAAAATGCAGAGTTTGTTAAAGAGTTCCATTTCTGAATTCTATGCGGTAGAAGTTGCGATGGCTTCGTGGAGAGAATCATCTCGGAGTACTTAAACAAGAGCAGATGAACAAGTTTGTCATCACCACTGTCATCAAAGGTGAAACACTATTTTTTTGGATATGTATTGAGTTGGGAGCCTATTAGAACGCATAATTGTTTGGTCTTAATTTACTTTCTCATAATGAATGTAGCATAATGTATACTGTCATAATGCAACTTTCGCATAATAATTTTTTGGCGTTATGTGTTTTAAGCATAACAATCTATTGTACTACATTTAATTCGACTATTGATGAGACGCATAATAGTTTTTAGGCATATTTTTATTCGTTCAAATTTTTTTAAAGGTGTCATTTAAATCGCATATTTTTTCCCCCTAATTTACTTTGTCATAATGAATGTAGCATAATATAATAGTGTCATAATGTAACTTTTGCATAATAGTTTTTTGGCGTAATGTGTTTTAATTATAAAAATCTGTTGTACTACATTCGATTCGACTGTTGCTCAGACGCATTTAGGCATTTTTTAAGTATTTGTTGTGCTACGTAATATATAACGAGGTTACATAGGACCCAGATCCGACTCGGAGCATCCCGACTCCACCTAGTCTTGTCGCTACTACCCCTAGAGTGTATTTAAGAAATGCGGGAGCCAGAAGCTCAAGGGAGGTCCTGAGTGGAGCGAGTATGGAAAGGGACACTCAGGGCTGACCGCAGAGCTTCTGGCGGGAGCCCACCCAGAGTCAAAAACTGCACCATATGTCTTAGGTGTATGTAGGTTTTTAAGTCCTAAAAACGTTATGTCTACATAAATTAGTACAAAAATTGTTATACTACTGCATAAAGACTTTTTATTGTACCTACAATAAAAACGGCGTTTACCATAAAAAAAATTATGGTGTTTTTCTCAGACCAACGATTCTTAATCCTCAAAATATACTAAATAATTTCACAGCAACAGTATGATAACACGAATGCGACAATGACAGATACTATTGGCAATGATATTCCATTAAATTAGTAGATACCTACATTACGAATAATAAATATTGTTTTCAAAGTACCCACCCGCATTTCACACACCCACGTATTTTATTTAAATTATGTTGCTACAGTCCGCTCTTTGCACTTGTTTTTTAGTTAGGCGTTTAAAGTTTATGCCGTTGATCATTATATTTAAGTATTGTTATGCTTTTCTCAATGTGTGCCTTTAAACATTATGCTATTTATAGTTATGCGTTTAAACATTATGCTAAGTTATCGTTATGTCATATATGGTTATGCTAGTTAACATTATGCGAAGACAGTTATGCGTTTAGTTGTTATGGTAAATTATCATTAGTCCTAATAACGTTATGCCTACCTAAAATGGGACAGAAAATGTTATGCCATCCCATATAATACGTGTCGCGCGGCTGTCGCGCGGCTTGCGACCTAATTGTTTGTGTTTTATTTATAGATACTTGTTTCATTTTTGTAATGCTTCGTTAATATGTAAATAGTCGTATTTGCATTTGTTTAAGGATCTTGTGTCTGAAATAAAGGATTTTATTTTATTGATTTATTTTTATTTAATGTGAACGCGATCTTACCTCATCGGTTTCCATGTCGGAGCCGGCCTCCACGAACTCGTCAGCCTCCGCGCCGCGCGCCAACTCTCGCTCCAACTCGGGCTCCATCTCTCTCTCCACCTCTTCTTCTTCCTCATCTTCTCTCTCGCTCTCATCGGACACCTCTTCAGCTTTGAGCGCCGAGTCGAACGCCATTTGAGGGAAGTTGTAGATGTCGTTGTACTGAAAACGTGGAGTGGTAATGTTTAAGCCATGGATCAATCTACTAGAGATGTTCCGGATATCTATAATCGTATCCGCGGATATCCGAGGGAGAATAAGGATTCGTATCCGTTAGTTTTTTGGCGGACCTATTACCTTATTCATTTTCAATTCATAGATGAAATTTTATTTATATGTGATTATTAATCTGTTAAAAAATCAATTAACTTAAGTTCAAAATCATATCAATTCATATAATCATATTAAGCCTTAAAATAATATTTGGCACCTTATGTTGCAAACATTTATCCTAGTGAGGTAGGTACCATACCATTAGCACATAACTCAAAAGTGCTAAATCAACTATCTTTAAAATAATCTGCCTTCTTAAAAAAAAAAAACTGACTTCAATTAAAAATTAAATTCAGACTCTCAACCAAATTTCATAAAAATCTATCAATATCTTCTAAATACATGAAAGCAAATTATAGGTTTTTTTTTGTTCATATTTCCAAAATGCTACACCGATTTCAATAAAATTTATTTGGGACTACCTCTGAACTATGATCTACCAAATAAAAAAATAACCATCAAAATCGATTCACAATAGACGGCGCTATACATACATAAAAAAATAAGTGGTCAAGTGCGAGTTGGACTCGCCCATGAAGGGTTCCGTTGCGGCAAGTAACATAATATACCTACATAGTACACATAGTTCTTGTAGTGCGTTGTAACTTTGATCGAAGTTTTAATGATAGTGTATTTATGACGTTCTAAAAAAAACTACTCATCAGATCGAGTTCAAACGAATTTTCGTTAGTAGTTTGTATGGTAATGTACATCATATATATTTTTTAGTTTTTTCGTTCTCTTACTTTAGAAGTTAGAGAGGGAGGGGGGGACACATTTTACCACTTAGGAAGTGTCTCTGGCACAAATTATACAGTGTAGACAAAAATTATATTAGAAACCTCAACATCATTTTTGAAAACCTATCGATAGACACCCCAAACGTGTAGGTTTGATGAAAAAAAATTTTTTGAGGTTCAGTTCTCAGTATGGAGGGCAACCCAAATTTTTCGTTTTTTTCATTTTTTTGTCAAAATCTTAATGCGGTTAACCGAATGCATCTACTTACCAAGTTTCAACAGTGTAGTTTTCATAGTTTCGGCAAAAAGTGGCTGTGACATACGGACGGACGGACAGACAGACAGACAGACATGACGAATCTATAAGGGTTCCGTTTTTACGTTTTACGGAACCCTAAAACACCATACAACCGAATTGATAACCTCCTCTTTTTTGGAAGTTGGTTAATGAGATCAATCACAAATCTTTGTAATTAATATCTTACAATGATTTGTTTTAGATAGTTTTTATAAAATACAAGTTAAAATATTTTTCTAATGTGATAAATTGAGTTTAATAAATCTTTCATTCAACAAAATATTGAAATACACCCATAAGTATTATAGAGAGTTATTAGATCCATTTTATAATAAGAAAAGAAAATGTCTGTCTCTTTCCATAGGTTGATGTGCAATATTTACCGCCTCGTGCTGTAAGAAAGTTAAAATCCGTATCCGAATCGGCGGATTATATAGACCAGCTATCCGCATTCAGATTCGTGTTCGCGAAAATACTTTTTTAAGCATCCGGCACATCACTACTATCAACTACACAAATATGTAAAATTGATTAACAGATGGCGCCTCAATAAGCTATGTATATATACAATAATTATACATAGATTACTTGTCCAACCAAAAAGAAGAACTAGTAATCTTATAAATGTATATCTTCGATATATCAGGTTTTCAAATAGAGGTTAAATGGAAGAATGGATGCATGTCACTTACAGTTCCTTTCTTTAACCTCTCCAGCAGTTGTTTTTCAATAGCATTGTCTATTCTTGCTGCAACCAAAGCTTTTTCTTCTCTTCTCCTTTCACGGCGTTCTATTTTACGTTGAATTGGCACTAATTCTTTCCTGGAAAATAAGTAACAACAGTATGTAAGAAGACTGGTGTCATTAATTTATTTAATTAACTAGCGGCCCGCTCCGGCTACGCACGGATATAAAATATGTATATAGCCTATGTCATTCACTGAAAAAATGATTAAAATCGATACAGTACTTTTGATTTATTCATTACTGCCCATGGCCTGCACTAAATCTGTAATATCTTCAAAAATACTCATTTAAATCATATGCTGTAACGGGCCATATAGATCTATATTAAATCAACAATGTATTTAAGGTATTTAATTAGATAAGGATTAATGCTGTATTGGTTAAAATCGCTTTGAAAATTTGCCATTATTTGTTGTTAAAAGTAAATGACAAAAATTTGTTATTGTGGGATATCTATAAGAGATAGACATATACCATAGGGGAGTTTTCTGTAGACTTTTTTAATGTAAGTATACATTACTTAGTACATTGTTTTGATAAATATTCTAGGGTTCAGCCTGCATTTGCAATGTAAGCGGAAAAAATGTACTGAATTATTTACATCACATTAGAAACCTCAAAGATTACAGTATTTCTCCACTATTTTTAATAGATGTTATTATGCATATAAACCTTCCTCTTCAATCACTCTATCTATTAAAAAAACCGCAAAAATCCGTTGCGTAATTTTAAAGATTTAAGCATACATAAGGGATATAGAGACAGAGAAAGTGACTTTGTTTTATACTCTTTGGTTAAAAGAGGTTGGATTACTTATTAATTTTTAACTATTATTTTTGCTTATTTATTTATTTTATGGGTATACAACCAAAACTTTTTTGCAATGGATGTGAAATGCAAATTAAATATTTCGTAAATTAATGTGGTAAGTACCTAGCAGTTAATGTCGCGATGAAAAACATAATTAAATATACTAAACACAGGGACACAACAGTGAAGAGCAGTTGACTATATAATCTTTCTCGCTCTAGCATCCCGAGTTCAGCCGAAAATTTTCTTATCATATTTCTTATCATTTAAAAAAAATCTTATCATACCCGAGCGTGACGCTAGAATTCAATTCACAGCCCACAAAAAATCTGTCTAGGCGCGGTAAAAGAAGTGTTCACTTCAAAAACGTATATACTCTTTGTAGGTATGTATTATACTCTTTGATTAAAACTCTGAAAAAAAAATGTTTGAACGGCAACGTCAAATGTTTGATCGATAATGTCAAATGTTTGACTGGAATATTACGTAGAAAAGTTTATATGAGAAAATGAAATTGTTGTTTTTTACTACCTTTTTCGCGACTTTTCAATATTTTCTCACCGTTTAAACCTTCCCTTAACTACCACAAACATTTCAAAACCAAAATCAGCCTAATCGGCCCATCCGTTGTTGAGTTTTAGCGGACCCACGAACAACAATTAATTTTTATCTTATATATAAAATTCTCGTGTCACAGTGTTAGTTACCTTACTCCTCAGAAATGGCTTTTCTGATTTTTACCAAATTTTATATCCAAATTCAGTAGATCTGAGAATCGGCTACAAGTTATTTTTCATACCCCTAAGTGATAAGTTTCTTGATTGTTCACGCCAAAATTTTTTTTTAATATTTGGACAACATTATTTGTTTTTATTTTTTAATGTGGCATTTATAAATACATACAACCCTAAATTTTTACCCTTTTATCACGCCTATTTTTTAATAGTCATTTTAGTAATTTAATCATTTTTCATCCCGCTCGAAACTGATCAATTATTGTCTTTTTCTAATGTTTTTCACTCTATGTATTTCGATTAAAATTTCCCGGAGCTTATAGCAAATCTAAAATTGTTTTATTAAAATAAACATTTATTTTTATTAATAAAGTTTAGGGTTACCAATGTTAGATTTTTAAAATTTGTATTTTAATAATTTATATGCCAAAACAATGTTTGCTGGGTCAGATAGTCTTTTATATAAAATTCTCGTGTCAGTGTTAGTTACCCTACTCCTCCGAAACGGCTTTACTGATTTTTACCAAATTTTATATGCATATTCAGTAGATCTGAGAATCGGCTACTATCTATTTTTTATACCCCTAAGTGATAAGGGTTGTCCATCCCAATTTTTTTTTTTTATTTTTGGACAAAATTGTTTGTTTTTATTTTTTTATAATGTGGTATTAAAAAATACATACAACCCTCAATTTTTACCCTTTTATCACCAACCCTTATTTTTTAATAGCCATTTTAGTAATTTAATCATTTGACAGTGAACTCTTCCTAAACGGAGGGACTGATTTGAATGATTTTTTTGTGTGTATACAAGTGGATTCGAGGATGGTTTTGATTTACAAATAAGCCCGGCAGATGGCGCTGCAGACAGTGTCTAGGTTATGATCCGAGCGAAGCCGGAACGGGCCGCTAGTATATACATACTATATAGATTGATGATAACAAAGCAGCATAAGTTCCTGTTATTTTCTGGTGATAACAAGTAGCCTATATCCAGACTACCCTGTGTTCTAAATTTCAACCCAATCTGTTCTGACATTCCGACGTGATTGAGCAACAAACATCTAAACATTCAAACTTTTGCATTTATAATATTAGTAGGATTGTACGATAACTTCATTTTATCATATGGTTTTAAAAGGTTTTATAAGTTCATTCTTTTCACTAACTTTTTTCACAAATCGACATGATGTGATAACCAACATCAGACAAACTCACGGGTAGTGAAATTATTATTAGACAAAAAAATATTTATCATTTTGGTTATATCTCGAAGTAAATATTTGACAAATTTTCATTCTTTAGCATATTATTTGACATGTTTGTGATTATTTTAATTTCAAATGATTATTTTATTATTTTTGCACATTTTTACTTAATAGATAGATAGATAAACTCTTTATTGCACTAAATAAAACAAAACAAAAAAATATTAAGGAACAACAAAAAAAGAAAATTTTGTTACAATTGGCGGCCTTATCGCTAAAAGCGATCTCTTCCAGGCAGCCATGGTATCGGAAAATAATTATAAATGTATTATTTGGCAAGTTAAAGTTTTTGCAATGAATAATATATGATTAGACGGTTTTAAAGTGATTTTTTGTCAAAAAATGTTTGTGAAACATTAGTAAAGCTTTTAAAAGAGTAAAAGACTTTCAGAACTAGTATCCTCAGATATTGTTCCAGTTGTACTCTGTTGAGTTTGTGATTTGTAGTAAAAAATAATCTCATAAATGTGAGCTGTCTGTGATGGTGCACATGATCCTTACTACAAGTAAGGAATCATGACGCCAATTTCCTCTAGTATTTTCTTTTAAATATCACATAAATAAGTATGGAAAATAAGTAAAAATCAATACATATCTGCACACTAGTTGTACCTAACACTTTGCACTTATTTTATCAATGATAAGTAACTTTTTTTTTATTAACCAATGGACTTGAAACAAAGACTAAAATAAATGACTTTCACAATTTTACCCATTTCTTACTTCAATTTTATAATTTAAGCTTACAATTAATAATAGTTTACAAAACTAAAAAACACGCTTCGGTCGCCATGTTGGATTTAGGTTACGTGATTATTTCTTTCTTTTCCCATTCTGCAAACCCTTTCATTTAATACCCATATCATGGGGTTGCATTTCAAATAGCCAATCTTGGATGTCCGCCATGTTTGATTTAAGTCAGGTGACTATTTCTTTCGTACTGACACTTAACCCTTTCATTTGGTGCCCATATCATGGGGGTGCATTTCAAATAGCCTGTCTGCCATACTGGATTTAAGTCACGTGACTATTTTTTTCGTATTTCTGACAGCAAACCCTTTCATTTGATACCCATTTTATGAGGGTGGGTTTCAAACAGCCAGTCCGCCATCTTGAGGAGGCCGCCATATTGGAGTTGTAATGAAAAACGTTTCTTAGCTAGTCATGTATTGTCATCAGAACTCAGAGCGTGTGCAAAATTTCATCCTAATCAAAGGCCGGGAAGTGGGTCAAATTAATATTTCAAGATTTTCTTACATACATACTTAGTTACAAGTGAAGCTAATAAAAGCGTGTTAAAAATAGTTTTAAAGCTCAACTTTAAAATAATTTTACAGTAACAGTTACAAAGTACAATAACAACTCATAACTTAGATTTTTTTAAATACACTAATTTATACACACAGGTAACTCACATTTGATATAGCCACCCATGTTTTGAGTTACCCATGTATGTATTTAAAAGAAGCCTTACTAAGATTTCCATTTGAAAATTAGTTCCTATAAAAAACAGTATTAAGATTTGTTAAGAACTAGTTAAGGACTAAAAAAAGAATGGATACTTACACTCTTCTTAGTTTTAACTTTCGCATCCGTATCAAATACTGTGTTATCTTTACAAATCTCTGTTTGCACTTAGCTTTGATAAATGCTGGCCAGTAGAGCAAATTCTCATTGATCTGATAGATTGCCTTTTCGAAGTTTCGCGACAACTTTACTTTCTCCCATTGCTTGGCTGGAAACATAACTCTGCAAAGTTTAAAAAAGTATATGTTTAAAGTATCTTTTTATTGTATAGTATTGGGTTGAGCATATGCCTGATAAAAAGCAACATGCCTACCCACAACAGTCAGTGTCACGTAGCTAACAAAACAAGAACACTCCAAATCATTACTTAGCACTGCACTGCGCTCATAACACGGATATATGAATAGAAGTTGCCTTTCTTGGGGGTAAGCAACAATGACAACATGTTATAACAAACTTCTCAAGTTGTGAAATTACTAGGCGTAATGGTTTAGTTATTGTTGGGCCTAATGTGTCTGAAAGATCCTTAATCATTTCCAAACCCATACAAAACATGTGGTCTTACTTTATATTATAGTATATGAGCATAAATTAACACATGTCAAATTAATGAATTAAAATATATCATAATCATAATGAAATTGAAAGTTTTGAGGACTGAAATGTGTTAATATTAAGACGAGAATTCACATTGCCAAAAATTTCACATCTAATCATTAATTAAGTGCTGTTAATAATAGATGATTATTTTATATTCAGACACAGCAGAAATCACTACTATTACTCAAAACACTGATTGTTAAGCAAATAATCATTATAGTATAACATTTTCAAAATCACTTAATTATAACTAGTACCTGTCTACCACTAAAAAAAGAGACCATCTAAAACATAGCATAGCTCTTTGAAGCATATAATTAACTAACATCGCCTCGCGGTCTTACCCGCGGAATTCCCGTCATTTTCCTAGGATAAAAGTAACCTATGTGTTCTTCCAGGGTATAATCTACCTGTATTCCAAATTTCAGCCCGATCCGATCATATGTTAGCAACAAACATTGAAATTTATAATATTGTTAGTAAGATTAGTCACAACCGCTTCTAGCTGAGTTCACAATTTATTGATGAAATCATCAGCGAGATGGATTTATAGTAGGTTAACTTTAAAACTCGAAAGTACCTTTCGGCTGTCTTCATAAATAAATATATGATGCCATTTTCTTCTCTCACCGTAGCATACTTGCTATTAGCCAAGGGACAGGCAGCCCGGCTGCACAGACCTGTTAGGTTATATTCATTACGGCAAAACTGTTGCGTCTTAGTTCTGAAACATAAAAAAATAACTTCTGAACTTTTCTGAACATAGTAACCACTAGAACAATGTTACACGTAGTATTTTACTTACGTTACTTTATGGGAACAGTGAGTTTTGTTGATTATAGCCCACACGACCTACGAAAACAATAATACATCATATATTAATGGTATTTTCGCTTCACTAGCACAATAAGATAATTTAAAGTACTTACATCGTCGTGCTGCATTTTAGTTCGTAGTGTATTTTATTAAATATATCAACAAAACAACAATATTTAACCCCAAATCACATGGAAAGATACACGGGATACTACAACATAACCTGAAAAGACGACAAATGACAAAAGTTGTCAGTTGGTCATGCCACTGTGTGTGAGACTGTGACAGCCTGACCTCGCTGACAGATTAAAAGGCGTCACATTTACTGTCAATGTCATTATCATAATGTAATTTTTAGGGTTACGTAAAACGTAAAAACGGAACCCTTATAGATTCGTCATGTCTGTCTGTCTGTCTGTCTGTCTGTCTGTCCGTCCGTATGTCACAGCCACTTTTTGCCGAAACTATGAGAACTACACTGTTGAAACTTGGTAAATAGATGTATTCTGTGAAAGGAGACGGCCCATTTTCCATGGGCATTTGCCCCACAGAAAAAGTGCAAGAGACTTGACCAAAATTGGATCATTGTATAGGATTTTTAATATATATTGAGGAACCGTTTATGTTTTTATCCTGCATAGCGGGGTTTGAAAGATATCAACTAAAACTTTGAAAAAAAAAATAACGCCGCAAGTAGGTAATCAAGAACGTGATTATGTACTTGCTACTAAAAGAAGGTAGTAAATAATTCATTACTTTGCGGCTGTTCTCAAAATATCAAAATAATGTCGACTCAACGCAGAAGGACCGGAGATTCGGCAAAACCACAAAATAATTACGAAACCTTTGGAAAATAAAGAAATTCCTTGTGTTGTGCGAGATTCGAACGAATCGATTTTCGAACGAATTTTTACTTTACGTAAACTTCAACTGAAGAAAAAAAGAGAATAAACAAGGCTGACGACTTTGAGACTTTGACTATTATAGTCGATACACGAAGGTACAAATGATACGCATGATCATCGTAGTATTCATTTATTGGGTACTGACCCGAAAACGAAACACGAACTAAACCTTAACAGGCTTATTTAACACAAAAACTTCGCTAGCGTGTTTTAACGCCGTACAGCGCCATCTAGTTTGGCTCTATGGAACTACAGTACCTTAATACAAAATTACTTAAACATAGTCATTAAGGTACTTTTTAATCACCAATTTGCAATCCCCGCTTGGCAGGTTAGTATTGAATGTACAGTTTGAATGATTTAATTATGTGTTATTTTAATTAAATAACTTGTTTAAGTCTCCGGGGCTACTTAAGTACACAAACTTGAAACGACTTGGGGCAGAAATGAGCCGTCTCCTTTCTGATTAAGATTCTGTGTAAGATTTTTACAAAAGTTTTTTAAAAAAACAAAAATTAGGGGTGCCCCCCATACTGAGAACTGAAGCTCAAAAATTTTTTTTTCATCAAACCTACACGTGTGTGGTGTCTATCGATAGGTCTTAAAAAATGATGTTGAGGTTTCTAATATAATTTTTGTCTACACTGAATAACTTGCGCGAGAGACGCTTCCAAAGTGGTAAAATGTGTGTCCCCCCCCCTCTAACTTCTAAAGTAAGAGAATGAAAAAACTAAAAAAAATATGTGATGTACATTACCATGAAAACTACCAACGAAAATTAGTTTGAACTCGATCTGATGAGTAGTTTTTTTTTAGTACGTCATAAATACACTATTATTAAAACTTCGATCAAAGTTACAACGAACTACAAGAACTATGTATATGATGTTACTTGCTGGAACGGAACCCTTCATGGGCGAGTCCAACTCGCACTTGGCTGCTTTATTTTAAAGGCTTTGAGCCATGATGTTCAAGACAGTATACGTGTTTTGTGGTTCAAGACCACTGACTATAAGTAGAGAGCGCAACGTCTACGGAACAAAGCCATTTTTAGGGTTCCGTAAAACGTAAAAACGAAACCCATAAAGTTTCGTCATGTCTGTCTGTCTGTCTGTCCGTCCGTATGTTACAGCCACTTTTTGCCGAAACTATGAAAACTACACTTTTGAAACTTGGTAAGTAGATGTATTCTGTGAACCGCAATAAGATTTGAACAGAAAAATTAAAAATAATAGAAAAATTAGGGTTGCCCCCCATACTGAGGACTGAAACTCAAAAAAAAATTTTCCATCAAACCTACACGTGTCTATCGATAGGTCTTCAAAAATGATATTGAGGTTTCTAATATAATTTTTGTCTACACTGAATAATCTGCGCGAGAGACACTTCCAAAGTGGTAAAATGTGTGCCCCCCCCCTCCCTCCCCCCCTCTAACTTCTAAAGTAAGAGAATGAAAAATCTCCAAAAAATATATGTTGTACATTACCATGTAAACTACCAACGAAAATTAGTTTGAACTCGATCTGATGAGTAGTTTTTTTTAGTACGTCATAAATACACACTATTATTGAAACTTCGATCAAAGTTACAACGAACTTTATGAACTATGTGTACTTTGTATATAATGTTACTTGCTGCAACGGACTGCAACTTCATGGGCGAGTCCAACTCGCACTTGGCCACTTTATTGTAGGCACATATTTGTTCCGCAGGCAAATAACCAATGATATTAGATACTATGGATTTTAGGTCAGCGTTCAAAAACAGCCCCACTCAACAACAGACAAAACGCCACAAGTCAGCTAACTTTACGTCAGTCGTTGTCTGACTTAGCACCTTACTGGCCGCATTGCGTACTCCCCTATGATGGTGTTTTGCGTCGTAAAATCCTGAAAAAAATTCAACAAAAAAATTAAAATGAGAGATGGTACATCATATTTTCAGAAATCACATCATACTCTGTCAATTTAGGGGCGTTAATACTCTAATAAGCATTTTATAAACAATCATTTAATCTACTTCAATTACAAGTACCTACGTAACGTATCCGATAGGGATTGTCATACGTAAAAACGAATCTGGTTTGATTTTTTTGGTTGGAAGTTCGGGAGTTATCCCGAACGGTTGAATCGATTTTATTTTTGAAGTGAACACATCTTTTGGCTCACACCACACATAGATCTTTCGTGGGCTGTGAATAAAGCTCATCGTCACGCCCGTAAATGAAAGAACGGTTCGAGTGAACTCGGCACCGCAAAGTGTGCTAGAGCATTCTTGCTCTAGCACACCAGAAATAATCAGCTGTTACTGCTGCTGTCTGGCTGCTATCACCTTCTTTTTGTTAATTTATTCTTTGCCGTAGATACTAGTCCTTCAGCCGCATCGGTCAATGTCGTGTCGATGTGGTTACTATCTTCAGATTGTATCTTATTATTTTTATTATATGAACGTTCAAGTATTACGGAACGCAATTTATAAAGATTTTAACACCCTTCCTCTCACTCTCCGTAAGCATTAGGTGACATCCAAGTGATCGTATTTAACTTAAAAGTCACCAAACAAGTTGCTAACTAGAGAGGTTTTAATATTCTGATCATTCGTGTCGATCAGTCGTGATCAATCCGACTGGGTTCAGAATCGATACGTTGGTGTTCATTTTAAACTTTTAAAAAATTGGCAGTCATAGGAAATGCCGATAGAATTGAAAACTTAAAACTCAGAATTTGATAGCTTACCTTGGAAACTACACGGGTGTAACCGGAGGGTGTGGCTTCGCCACCTTGGCATGGCCATTTAGAAATGCGTCAGCATTTCCCATTGGCTGATACGTTTCTAGATGGCCATGCCATGATGGCCTGTCCACGCCCTTTCAGCATTTCCCATTGGATGACGTATTTCTAGATGGCCAATAGCCATGGTCCCGAGTTTACCCGTAGCTTTCAAAGTCATTTGACTTTGACAGCTTTGGCAAGTTGAACTGGGGGCTTTGTATTTGTAATGTTTTGTTGGAGACCTGCCGTCCTTTATATTATGTCGATGCAAATAACGCACTGAATAAAATGTATGTATGGATAATAAAAACTCATTTTTTACAGCCATCAATATTTTTTTAAATCTTCTACTGGAATAAAGTAGGTAGTTGAGTAGTGGTAGGACTCTTGGCAGAGTCCGTCTGGGGAAGTACCACACTTTTGCCAGTTATTCTACCGTCAAGCAGTAATGTGCAAACGTTACTGTGTTCCGGTTTGAAGGGCAATGTTTCCAGAGAAATTACAGGGCTTTGAGATATAACGTCTTAGATCTCTGGGTGCTGGGTCTGCTACTCAATAGCTGCGTGTCACTGTACTGTTATGTGACAGGCATGTTGCTTACCATCAGGAACATGTCCTGCTCGTCTAGTCATTCTATATTTAAAAAAAAACTCGGGAACGAGAACAATACCAACAATTTTGATATACTTACCATGACGTAGAAATGAGTTTACCCTCGACTAGGTACTTTGAATTTGAAATTTGTATAGTAGTAGGTATTCTACTTATTTTATAGTATTAGATACCTACTACAAGGGCATTTCACGCCAAGCGGACAACCAAAAAAATATGAGGTCGTGAAATTTGTTCATAAAAAGCAAAAGAAAGCAGCAACCACCATTCATCAACACCATTATGCTCGACACACCTATCAATGATGTCGCACAATTTACCCGCCGCCTGATTCCTTGCACCTTTTGGAATGTGCCGCAACACGGGAATGTTCCGTTTTAAGCTAGCTAACTTCTCCAGAGGACTCCGCTGCGACGGTATTACAGATGCCGCCGTACCAGTGGCCCTGATATCTGAAGAAGTCTGCGCGGGCGCAGGAACTCGAACTAGTTGGCTGCACGACGCCTGTTTATGTTTGTGTCCTATGTGAATTTTCAACCCGTGTACACTAAAAGTTCGCATGGACCCTGGGCAGTGGGGACAAGTCAAACACGTTAACAACTCGCTCATCGTGATGAAAGCTTTAAAATATTCACCCAATTCGCAATAACAGATAACAAAAATAGATGTAAAAAATCATAAACATTTTCAAAAATCATAAACGCCACCCATAAACGAGAAATATCCGTAAATCAAATAAAAAATTAATAATCAACAAATCTGAACAAATACTCTGAAGTTACTTAAAACAAAGTTAGATACGCTATAAGAGCCATCAGTTATTTTCTCTTCCTAATCCCTAAGGCTTGGTACAGCAGGAACAATTCAGTCGACTGACGTCAGTCGCCAGAATTCTGCATTTAGTCAAGTGGAATAACATAATTAAGCTAGCATAGTAAATTTAGAGGCGAGGATTGCTTACTTCTATCTCTCTACCGAATTCAGTTTACCAATCTTGCTTCTAGATTTGCTTCAGCAACCAAACCCAGCCAAGTGCTATAACCAACTTTCTTTACGCTGTAAAGAAGCTGTTGTGGCACTGGCGCTTAGCTCATTTTATAACGGTTCTGCGGGGGGCCTGGATGGTATGCGCCCAAGCCATTTGAAAGAACTGACGTCGATTACAGCCGGTGAGAACGGGCGGCGCCTACTACAGTGCTTGACGAAACTTTTAAACTTTTTACTCAGTGGTCAACTAAATCCGGAGGTGTGCCCATACCTATATGGCGCCACATTATGTGCTTTAAAAAAAAAAGATAAAGGTATTAGGCCAATATATAGCTATAGGCAGCACATATCGTAGGTTAGCTGCTAAACTGGCCTGCCGCGCTGTCCGAGTGGAGATGTCGGAATACTTACAGCCGCATCAGTTGGGTTTTGGGTCGCTAAGAGGCTGTGAGGCAGCTATTCACGCCGTCCGTACATATGCCATGGAAGCATCTAATAAAGATTGTGTCATTCTGAAACTTGATATTCGCAACGCGTTCAACACCTTAGAAAGAGATACACTTTTGAGCCAGGTAAGGGATAAGATTCCTTCCGTATATCCTTTCTTACATCAGATATGCCATGTACCATCGAACCTCTTCTACGGCGAGGATCTTATCCTTTCACAAGTGGGAGCTCAGCAAGGGGATCCACTTGGCCCCCTAGTCTTTTGTTTAGCAGTCCACAAAGCCATTTTGGAACTGAAATCACCTCTAAACATGTGGTACTTGGACGATGGCACCATCGGCGGTAGGCCTGACATTGTGGACCAAGACCTTCAAGTGCTCATTCCGCATCTCAGGAAGCTGGGTCTGGAGGTGAATCCGGTTAAGTGTGAGTTCTTCCCCTGTAGCACTGAAACTACTTTACACTTCCGTCACTTTGATTCTAGGCTTCCTGGCCTTAGAGAACTAACAGCTACCAATTTCAACCTCTTGGGTTCTCCAATTTTTCTCGAGGCGGTTCCTGAGGCCATATCCGTTCGAAAACAGCTTCTCCTTATTGCTCGAGAGGGTTTGCAGGAACTATCCACTCATGTTGCAATGGTGCTGCTGCGTATGTGCTTTGCCATGCCGAAGATGACATACCTATTGCGTACTGCACCAACTTGGCTTTGCCCGGAAGAAGTGTCCGCTTTCGACAGCACACTGAGGGATGTGGTGGAGTCCATCCTTAATGTGTCACTTTCGGAGTTACAATGGCGTCAAGCAGCCCTTCCTATTCGGCACGGGGGACTTGGGTTTCGTCGCGTAGTCGACGTTGGTTTGCCGGCTTTTCTAGCATCAGCGCATGGGGTTGCGGACCTCGTCACTATCATTCTATCTAGTGGTGACGGGGCGAGCATACCTTTTGTGCCTGAGGCGATGTCAGCCTGGTCAACCCTCAATGACGGAGCGTCAAAACCTATTACCCCGAACGTTCAGCGAGTCTGGGATGAAGTTGGAGCTAGGAGGATCGTCGAAGAGATGATTGGTACAGCAACTGGCGCTGATTTGGCGAGACTCCGTGCTGTGTCGCAAATAGAATCCGGAGCATGGTTGCAAGCCCTTCCTTCACCTAATCTGGGGACCTTGATAGACGACGACTCGCTGCGGGTGGCCGTGGCTTTGCGATTGGGCAGTAAGGTGTGTGAACCCCATAAATGCACCTGCGGCTCTGTTGTGGAGTCTGATGGCTATCACGCGCTTAGTTGTCGTCGTTGCTCGGGTAGGTTTCCGCGTCACCATGCTCTTAACGACATAGTACGTAGAGCTTTAATATCAGCTGGCGTTCCTTGTGTTGGGGAGCCGCCAGGTTTGATTAGAAATGATGGGAGGCGCCCGGATGGTTTGACTCTAGTGCCATGGAAAAACGGCAAGTGCTTAGTTTGGGACGCCACTTGCGTTAGCACTGTCGCAGACACGCATTTGAGTCGAACCATCCGCTCGCCGGCGGCCGCTGCGGAGGATGCAGCCTGTAAAAAGCACCAAAAGTACGCGACGATGGAACCGCAATATTATTTTGTACCAATAGCCGTGGAAACCTTGGGTAGTTGGGGAGCCGAGGCTAAAACCTTGGTAAAAGACATTGGTCGCCGAATTCGCGGTAAAGGCGGTGACGCCCGGTCTGGCTCGTTTCTGGTGCAAAGGATTTCTATTGCGATTCAACGGGGTAATGCTGCCAGCATTTTGGGCTCCTTTGCGCCAGGGACAGTGCAGGGCGGGTTATGTGATAACTTTTAACATAAAATTTAATTGTCATCGTTATTTATTACTATTTGGTGTTTGTGTTTAATCTTAAGTTTTTCTAAATTGTAAATTGTTTTATCTTTTTGTTGAATTAAGTTCTAAATGTGATTTTCTCCAAATAAAAATATTTTAAATTTTAGTTATGAAAGAGAAAGATTTATGTTCCTAAAATACGTTTTGTTAATTATTTGTTTGTAATGAGTGACTAAAGCTGCTCAATAAAAACATTTAGATTGGTAAAAAATTTCTAATAGTAATTCTAATAGTTAAAAAGTTGTACTTTTTAATTTTTTTGTCGACTTCAAAATTTGATTTTTTTATTGTAGGTAAACAGGAAGTGAACTTTTCAAATCGATTTTTGAGTAACTTCAACAGTTTCTTTTTCTAAATATTTTATAATTTAATTGTCATTTCTATAATCTAAGATTGAATTAAAGCTTTAGTTACTCTTCACAAAAAAACGATCTCTGATAGTTTTCGAGTTAGAGCTTAGAGCTATAACAAATAGAGTACTTACATACACATCGCTAGAAGCACGTTCTAAGCAATCGGGTATAAGCGCCAAGATCTGTACTTAGTACTATTATTAAAGAACAGAGAACAGAGGCAAATTATTTAAGCCCCAAGGAATCGATTCACGCCGAGACTGATTGTCATACGGGCAACTTGGTATATGTTGCACGGAATTCAAATAGATGAGTGAGTAGCGCTTTTAATAATTATATCAGTTTATTTTTCCCTTTTGAGTGTATATTTGTGGTTTTGAAGTCGGTTTAATTTTCTGTGGAAAATAGTTTATAAAGTATCTACTTATATGTCCCTCCAGACCCTCCAGTGGAAGCAGGATCCGAGTCAAGTACACCTCTAGGATCGCTCCCGTGTCCACTTTCGCCTCATTGGATGAGTGAGAAATCATGGCGTGCTCTCGCTCCTCTAACTCATACGTCCTTTCACTGTCCAGCATCGTGGCTAAGATGGTCGAGAGCGAGAGGTTCGCTCTCACGACCGCGGCTAGAGATGGCCGCGGTTCCGCCTCTGTGGCTACATCACATCGAGGATCCTCATCTGGAAGACAACGCTAAGAAACATCACTGGACCACGTGACCATAATAAAGTCGTATAGGTATTATTTTGTTGCATTTCCGAAAGTATTCACTAAAATGAAATAATGTCAAGGGAAATTTTGCTCAAAATTGTATGTTTGTGATGAATAATGTATTTATTCGGATAAATATTAACATCATGTAACTATAAGATAAGATAAGATAAACATTTATTAACATATTAACACATATATCAAACTTAACTGCAAAATGTATTGTCAACCAAAAACTTAATACAGTGAGTAATATGTCTCGTCTTTCGTATTTTTTACAATTTAAATAATTTGAGAAATTGATTTTCTGCTGTAAATGGGCAAAATAATATTAAAAATAATTTCTAACTAATATAAAATAATCTTTAAAACATTCTCTACACTTTATCAATTAAAAATTAGATTTTAAATAAACATGTTAAACAGTATACGATTAGCAATTTCACGATATGAGGTCATCTAGTAATAGGTAGGCACATTTTTAATGTTATCAATTAATATAATGTAGTTAGACATCAGGCAACGTCGTCATAGTCACAAGTCAAGTACTCATTTATGGTGTACAATGTATTTTTTAGTAAGAGTTGCTTGACTTTACTTGTAAATATTGCGTTACTGGATGATTTTTTTACATTTTCTGGCAATTTATTGTACAGGACTCTACCCATGGCATTGGCAGTTTTCTTGCTACAGAGAGTCTGCATTGTAACGGTTACAGTTCGGTTTTAGCTTTACCCGATCTCCGATCTATTTTTTCCTTTATTATGATTTTTTCTATATTTTCCCTGGTGTATTTAACAGTCTCAAATATGTAGAGTGCAATCGAAGTCATTATACTCAAGTTTTTATAAAGATCCCTACAGCAATCTCTATATTTTGAATTAGTTAAGATTCGTATTGCTCGTTTTTGTATTTTTAAAACTCGTTGGAAATCTGTTGAACAACCCCAGAAAATTGTACCGTATGACATAATGGAATGTACATAACAATAGTATATGTCTTTTAAGCTTTGTGGAGAGGTGACATATTTCAGTTGCTTTAATGCATATGTACCTTTGGCCATTTTTTTGCAGATTTCATCTATATGATGTTTCCAGTTCAAAGCAGGATCCAGTTCAAACCCCAGCAATTTGACTCTATTTGTGCTCATTATTTCTGTCCCGTCCATTAATTTTACACAGTGACTTATTTGCTTTGTCGACTATAAGTTGAAAAACATAACGTTGGTCTTATCACCGTTCAGCTGTAGGCCATTCATTTGGAACCAGCTCTTAAATTTATCTACAGCTTCACGTATTTTTTAAATTAAGTTTTCTGTAGAATCCGCTGTTAATATCAAGGTGGTATCGTCAGCATATTGTATTATTTTTCCATCTAATTCCAAGAACGACAAATCGTTTACAAACAACGAAAAAAGTACATTTCCCAGCGAAGAACCTTGAGGAACGCCTATATTTATGCATTCTGGTTGAGATCTATGACGCCGGTTTTCAGTTTTGATCTCTACTATGTATTCCCTATTTTTTAGAAAAGATTTTATAAGCTCCAGATTTTTATTCCTACGTACTCCGTAGATCATAAGCTTCCTTAATAAAAGCTCATGATTCCCGGTCGAAGGCCTTAGATAAATCTTCACTAAACACTTTCAAAAAAGATGTGAAACAATTCTATTTGTCGAAATTGTAGACTTGTTGTTGGTTGATGTCCTAATATTGCAATTGCAGCTGTTTTTTTTTTATATGTTTGTATATATGTATACATATATGTATTATTTGTGTATATATATATTTTTATAATCGTATTTATTAGTCTATTATAATTCAACATTTAAGTACCTACCTACTAGTATTAGGTTGTTCTATTTTTATAACAAATTTGTTTTTATTTCCGTTATTTAGGTATTTATATTACTATTTATGAGTACTTATGTATTTTTTTTAGTACTTCTTATTTACGCACCCCATTTTCTGATTTGTCCACATGTTGTTTTCCATCCTAAGGTTGCCTGGAAGAGATCGCTTTCAGCGATAAGGCCGCCCACTGTCGCACTAATTTACTATGTTTTGTTTATGTTTGGTATGTATTTTTATTTTTGGTGTGTCAATAAAGAGTATCTATCTATCTATCTAAATCTAACATTATTGCAGCTACTTTAATTTTTCTGTCCAGATTCTCTACCGTATTCACTAGAAAATCATGAACAGCCGAAATCGTAGACCGCCCATTTCTCTACGCGTGCTGTGTATCAGAGATAATAGAGTGTCGATCAAAATGTGCTATTATATTCTGTGACATTACTGATTCAATAAGCTTGGAAATTGTAGGTACCATAGTTATAGGCCTGTAATTTTTAACGCACTCTGTTTCGCCTTTTCCCTTATAGAGTGGAGTTAATCGTGATTTCTTTAGGTATTTTGGATATCACTCAGATTGTAAAATTTTATTAATTAAGAAAGTAAAGTGATCTGACAGGTAGAGCAAAATACGACACAAAAATGCACCGGATATGTCATATATATCTTTAGTGTCCGAATTCTTAATTTTATTACTGGCTAACTCTATTATATGTAAGGGTGTGATGGTTTCAAATTGAAATTCACATTGATTTTTTATTCTATTTTTTAAAAATAAAATAGATTTATTCAAATCTGGAGAATTTGCTATGGTTAGGTTGTATGCTGTGGTCGCAAAATGATTACTAATGTATGACCCTATTTTGTCTTCTGCTAAGGGAAAATTATCTGAACCTACAAGATGCCAGTTTCATTTTTTTACATTTTTATTACTCTCCTCTTTGATAACGTTCCATATCTCTTTCTTAGGATTTCTAGAATTTCTGATTCTCTGTTGAATATATTCTTCCTTTCTTTCTTTCATTAGTACCTACGTCTCTACATTTTTTCTTTTGATGTATAATACTTTCAGATAACCCCGAATACTGACGTCTCAGTTGGTATAAATCATTTACTTCTATTTGCAATTCAACAATATCCTCCGTAATCCACGGACATCGATTAGTTCGCCGATTTTTTGTTTTTACTAAAGGAAAGAAAATATCGAAGTTCCAAAGAATTTTACTTATGAAATTTTCAAAGGTTTCTCCATTATATTTTTCAAATATATTGTCCCAATCATACGCTAACATAGCATTACAGAATTCTATTATTTTATCGTCGGTAAAAAAGCGTTTCTCTACGGAAATTACTTTTGGTTTAAGCTTTTTGTGTGACACAATGTTGACAAGTTGTGCGTCATGGTCAGATATACCTGATATGAAATATATGAAAATTCCTATGCAAACAATGTATTATTTTTCATACGGCTTCGGCTTCCATTCGGTAATAGGTATCAACGCAATTTTAAAACATTGAGAGTATCGTTAATGTTCTAAATGTTCTTCATTGGAGTATGATTCTTCATTCAGGTGATGAATCTTCTTCAGATAATCTTGAGCTGAATTGTCGGAAAATCTTTTAGCCTAAAATTGAGGTAGGTAGCAGGATTCTTGCTTTGAGTAGTTGCAATGTTCGATTGTATGAATAGTTACCCATGTTAGTGTATAATAAAGTAGCCAAGTGCGAGTTGGACTCGCCCATGAAGGGTTCCGTTGCAGCAAGTAACATAATATACATAGTACACATAGTTCTTGTAGTTCGTTGTAACTTTGATCGAAGTTTTAATAATAGTGTATTTATGACGAACTAAAAAAAAACTACTCATCAGATCGAGTTCAAACTAATTTTCGTTGGTAGTTTTCATGGTAATGTACACCATATATTTTTTTTAGATTTTTCATTCTCTTACTTTAGAAGTTAGAGGGGGGGGGGACACACATTTTACCACTTTGGAAGCGTCTCTCGGGCAAGTTATTCAGTGCAGACAAAAATGTTTTTAGAAACCTCAATATCATTTTTGAAGACCTATCGATAGATACCACACACGTGTAGGTTTGATGAAAAAAAAAATTTTTGAGTTTCAGTTCTCAGTATGGGGGGCACCCCTTATTTTTTTTTTTTTTTTACAAAACTTTTGTAAACATCTTAATGCGGTTCACTGAATACATCTACTTACCAAGTTTCAACAGTGTAGTTCTCATAGTTTCGGCAAAAAGTGGCTGTGACATACGGACGGACAGACAGACAGACATGACGAATCTATAAGGGTTCCGTTTTTACGTTTTACGGAACCCTAAAAACCAACGGACAAATATAAACAACAATAGAAGGTAAGTACACCAAATAGAAAAGCGAGATATTAAATTCGATAACACAAAAGTACGTAAATATGCAACAATAACAAACAAACACACTCTTAAGTTTTATAATATTAGTATAGATTTTAATACTTCATTAATTATTCCTATTGAAAGTAAGAGTAAAAATATGTATGTAGGTAATAACGTTTTTTGGTACAATGTTACGTCGTCTACATTTGCAACGCGGCACTCACGTAGTTCGTATGATTTATAGCAGAATTTGTATTAAGAAATGTTCCACAAAATGTTCAGTAAGCCACATCGTTCCTTTGCAATAATTTTTGAAGTACTGAACCCATATTGAGGAAGTAATAGGGAAAAAACTCAGAATTTGATAGCTTATGCGTCAGCATTGGCATGGCCGATTATGGTGTTGTGTTTAGATACGATTATGGTGGGTATCGCTTATAATCATGATATTCATTTATTTTTCTTACATATCAACGATCTGTTGAAGCCCGGTATCTTTGGGTACGCAGATGATAGCACCGTTGTAGAGAGTTACATATCTAGTGCAAGAGCCAGTGGGCAGCAAACTTAGGTACTAAGAGAGAGTCTGATCGAGCGTTTGAGCTTGACCCTTGAGGCGGTGTCTACATGGGGCGATGCCAATCTGGTCAAGTTCAACGAGAATAAGACGCAGGCGTGTCTGTTCTCCGCTAAAAGGAGTCCATTCCAACTGACTCCAACTTTAAGAGGTGTATCCGTGCCGATTTCTGACCGTCTTGAGCTTTTGGGCGTTACATTGACATCTACGCTCAACTTTGGTTCGTATATCGAGTCCAAGGCTAAATTAGCTGCCCAAAAGCTAGGTGTGTCGCAAAGCACCCTATTTCTCTTGGTACTTAACGAATATCTAAAGTGTTTACTGATCAACACGCCACTGAGTATAAAGCAAGAAATTAAATGCTGTGGAAATAACATTATAAAACTGAGAATAACAAAACTGTGTACTGATTACAGTCGATGTTCTCACATTGAGACTAATCACTGAATTCAACAGATTGGGGGTTGCCCCCCAAGTGGCCTCCAACCTCCCCTCATAGCCACCCCGAGCCTCGCATAGCTGAACTTAGTCTGATACTGATATATCTGAGCCTGGGTACACATCTAAAGACAATAGACACCTGTTTACTTCTGGTGTGTCTGACTGCTGAATCTGAGGCTGCTCACTGTTAACAACAGCCTGAACACTTTGGTCCACATCTAAACGGCCCACAGACACCTGGTTCTCTATGGTGTGTCTGTGACCACTAAATCTGGCACTGATCGCTGTTTACCACAGCCTGAACACTTTGGTACAAATCTAAAAGGTCCACAGACACCTGGTTCTCTCTGGTGTGTCTGTGACCACTAAACCTGAGCACTGTTCCAACAACACAAAACACAAAAACACACACATCTAAAATGGTAAGTACACAGATCATGTATAACAACAACAAATATAAAACTGTATACAAAAACACACACATCTAAAATGGTAAGTACCCAAATCAAAATCATGTAGAACGACAACAAATATAAAACTGTATATCTGTATAAGTACATGTACTGAGAAAAGGTAACTGACTCACAGGTGCTGCTCCTGCGCTGTCCTCTCGGCCAATGTCTCGCCGCCGCTACGCGTTCGCTCCTTGCGCCCGTCTTCCCGACGGGCCTGACGTCACACTACCTACTTATAGATACTATACCTTCGCATTCGCGACATTCCCCCCCGAAAGAGAGATTTAGAAATATCAGATCCAATTATAGATTTTACTTCTTATTAGTATTTAGCCACATCTGTTCTGACCACACTGCTTTGCGTTTGAACCAACGCAATCTCTAATTGTCATGTCTACTCTTTTGACCTTCATTCAGGCTTTGATCGATGATGCACTTCTAGATCATTCTGCTGCCTGAGCTACTAGTACTGATTTGGCCCGTTACTATCACATACAGGCACTTTAGCTCCGAATCTCTGTATAAATGTTGGTGCTGGTTTACAAACACAATTTTAATCTAAAAGTCAGACTGGAATACTCCGAACTGAACTCTGTACTAAAATTATCACATCTTTTCTAATGGACATAGGTACCAACAATACCTTACTGAATGGGTGCACTTCTTTGCTGTAGGTAACTTAACCTCGGCCACCCTTATCTTACCATCTGAATTTGCCTCTAGCTCTACTATTTTACTAACCTTCAAGCGTGTCCCTTTACAGCTTTACACTATTCTTAACGGAACCGCATTAAACTTAGTCACTAAGTTTTATATACTCTGTGAACTCTGATACTCTTATAAATATGCTCTGTTATGAACCACTCTTGGCTCCTGATGTCACTGCTCTCACCATCTAGTTCAAGAAAACTGGTGAACTATTGATAATATCGTCTTTGCAAACAAAATCCGATCAGATTCTATTTGGTAACTGTAACTGATTTTAGCTGAGTCCAGAATCTGATAATATTCAGTAATTTTAACATTTTACTCAAGTTATTGCGATATATGATATGTTTATTTAATACTGTCCTTGACTATGGCTCTAACTCTTCCCACTCTTCCATAAAAACTTGTCTAAATTACCTAGACATGGGACTATAAAAGGTTCCTTACTAAGCTGGAACTCTTTCTTTGATAGTTCTTTCTAATCGTGTCTTAGATCGCGTCGTGTCTCTGACTGTACCTTTCCTCTATTCAGGTCATACTGGTCTCTATAATATCTCTAATGATTCTGAAAGTAATCTGCTACGTTCGCAAACTGTTTAGGTAACTACTACCTCTGTGTTTTGATATCCGGTCTATACTGTCACCATACTCATGGTGGTAGTTATCATCGATTATTATCATTGAAACAGCCCTGTTTCATATCTAGCTGTTGTATTCGGGAGACCCTCCTCGGCCAAAGAAATTTGAGCTAAACACGGTCTACTGAACCGAATAAGATGTTTGTTCCCTGTAACTGGTCTGAAAAGTCTAGATAGAAAATCAGGACTCTTAAACTGTATATCTTACAGGATTCTGTTTAGTTCGTTTAGTAACTACATCTACTAGACAGTGTAGTTCGTAGGTACACCTCTGATCATCAGTGTTGTATTTTATTTTATTGCATTAATTCTACACACAACAAGCATTGTGATTAGCTTGTTATCTATTTTGTACCATTTCCATACTATTTCGCTATCATTCAAACTTTACTTTAGCCTGTTAATCTAAAACTTTGGTTTTGTAGTTCTAAACCTTGCATCTAATTCTGATAAGACTGCTGGTAATTCTGAATGATGCAAGTTATTACATTATTTTTATCAAACACTCTCTATATCTTTAACGGCTAAAGAACTGCGCAAGTAAATTACTTCTTTGTGAGCGTCCTTTTATGAACCAGTCAAACAATGCCATTTGTTCTGAGTATATGGACTGATTGAAGTTTTACTAACAACTTTAAAGTAAAACCTCCTTGTAAATGTATTAACTCTGAAATTTTTGACACTAAATTCGTCAAATAGATCATTTAATTAAACCTTCCACTAACTCTTTGTTTCCACAATATTACAAAAATAGCTTTTCTTTCTTCTTTTCCGAGGGCCACCGAAACTCCAACAAGTACCTACTACAGTACAGGTACCTTGGTAACTAGTGAAAAAATTTTCGGTGCCTTATACTTATTATTTCTACTGTCTTCTAAATTGATATATAGCTTTAACCGAATACTATCTGCATCCCACAATACACATAATGATTTCCAATGCTTATTACGGTCTCGTAAATACGTAGGAATGCAGAAGTAAGCTCTTTTGAGTTTGGCCTCTGTTCGATGAACGAACTGCCAAATTATTCTTTGGAAACTGTATAAAAATCTAAAGGCCTCTGTTCAATGTTTCTGTTACTATGTATTTCTACTTAGTACTTAGCTATTTATGTATTTCCTGCTTATGTCATTCCCGTGTTTAAATTCTGGTGACATAAACAACTTAACAGTGTTCTCTGAATGTAGTGAGCTTAACATTAGGTACGCACTCACAATATAAACATTTCTTGTGATTAAAAACTGAAATGACTGTCTTCTGTTATAGAGAACGCGTAGAGTACACGACACGGAGCTTATACCGTGGATTGTTTTGTTTTACTATAAACACAGTTAATTATGTGGAAGGTGACTCTGTGGACCTACTGTTTCAATGATCCCTTTCTTAGTTGATCTTGATAAACTTTATGGTACCTCTCGATTTCGGAGCTAACTATAAACAATATCATGCCGATCCCATATCGTCTAACTCTAAAACCACTGCACTGTTTTGCAGCTTCATAATTCTCTTCGCACTGAATGGTCTCACGAAATGGTCTGTATCTACTAGTTTTCTTGCAAATGAACTTTAGACAATCCGTGATATTTATGGACTGAACCTGCCATAATTACTTCTCATCTTTAAAATCATCTTTAAAGTCGGATGGTCCGACTCACTAAATCAATTGCCGAAACCAGCATTCTACTTACTAGATTGATTATCCACTATTTCGCTGTTCTTCCAAAACTAAACCCAACTAAAATCAGAATTGACTAATCAATTCTCTATCATCGTAATTTTTCTTTCCGTATAAACTAGTGATACTCTACACTACTTACCGACCAATGTGTCGGTTCTGTCTCCAGTCTCCACATCTGATACTATTACACATTTATCTGCATTCAGCTACAAAAGTTCGGCTTCCGTGTGCCATGTCTTATGTTATAGCTGAATAGAAAACTCTCTATTTTAACACTAAAAACAAAAATATAACAACAAATCACTGCACTAAAAGTGGCGGCCTTATTGCTGAGAGTCATCTCTACATGACATAATTATGACGAACAACTTTTATTCAATGCAATTGTTCAATCTGTGAATCTACATTACCACCGTACTTTTATCTGATACTTGATGACTTTAAAGACCATGTATCTAGTTATTACCAAATCAACCCCTTCTGTTTGGAAAACTAAACAAATTCACCACAGCTGCAGTCTTCAATTACTTAAGTATGCTTTTTCGTGAACTTTGGTACACTGCACACAGAGTCTAGCAAAACTCTCAATTTGCAATTCTCTCGATTCAGATTCTAAATTATTGTCACTTTAACAAAGCGCGTTTCTAGGCAGTTGGTATTTTGACCGTGATTTTTATTCTGTCTAGTCTAAACTCTTAGCGATATACAGTAATAACAAATATATATGCCGAAATATTAAAATTTCTATATTTCGACTAAGAGCAGCACTACTTGCCATCTGAAAAACAGTTGTAAAAACAGTATGCCCATTCATGACTTCTTATAAATACAAAATGTACTTTCACTTACAGTCTTCTCAGTAACTCAATGCTATATCTGAGAACTCTTCTGGTCTTGTACATACGCAAGCATTTTAAATGAGACTGATAGTCGTATTGTCTGCTGTCAAACTAAGGTTTATCTTCCGTTAAGTTTGTAATACGACATTCATTAAGCAATATTGTTTCTAAATTTCTAACTCTACTGTATCTCTGGCCAATATAAGTAACCACTATATCAAAACGAGACTTAATCTTTTGTCTGTTTGTGATTGGTCCACACCACAAACCTCTAAACTTCTATGCTGACTGTACCAAAAAAAAAACATGCTGACTGTACCCAAAAAACACTGGTTTTTGGAGCCACGAAAACTACTGTAGTAGGTAAATACTTCCCAATACTGTCTATCGATTCTTTTTCTTTGGACTTTTTCGTTCTTATCTCATAAATCAGAACTTTAGAAATACCTCCGTAGGTAATCATACTTCGGAGGTGATTCTAATTGATAAAGAACTCAATACTCTGCGCTTAAAGAACTCGACCACTCTAAATTAAACTCGATCTCACTCGGAAAATAACTCATCCTCTGAGGTAAACTCGATTTCGCTCCGAAAATAACTAAACGCTTTCAGTTAAACTCGATCTCATCAAGAACATAATTGTACCATCCCTAACTGGATGGATTCTATAGAACTGTACTGGACATCGAGATCGACAATCATGACTGCTTTGCCATACTTCTTCGCTAACGCACTCACGTGTGAGTCGTGTCTAAACGTCTAAACGTTATACGCTTGTGGATATACGAGTACTTCTAGTTTTTCTCTAGTACTGAATATACCAATTACTAAACTAAGTACAATAAAGTACATTTCTGTTTTGTACTTTCGATAAAATCTGTTTTCAACATTTGCATGTACCACGTACATTGCCAATTTGCCATAGCATCCTGCTAAGTGTTCACTTAATTCTGGGCAGTTTGCTCCTAATGTTAGGAATCCCACTATCAAACAGAAACAGTACCTTAACTCCCAACTATTCCGCCTGACACTAAAGTTTCTGATGATAAAACTTCGGGTTTGATTTGAGAATTGCCTATTGGCTTAATTTCTCTACGTCAAAAACTGTTATAATTTACTATAATTTTACTAGTTAATTGTAAATTTCCGAAACAAGCCACTTATTGGCATCCTTTAGTTTGGACCCGATCAATTTTAAATAATTGGTCACTTATTTAATCCGCTAACCCGCACTGGGCCAGCCTGGTGGATTATGGCCCGGACTCTCTCTTAGCGAGACACGGCCTCGAGTCCCAGCAGTGGGAACATTTAGTGGGCTACTTAAGCTGATGTATTGAGCCGAGCTACTTTTGATTGAACTGAATCATTAGTTGTCCTCTGTTCTCAACGAGCAGCTAAACGTATAAAGAGCAAGGTTCGTTACTGTTATCTTTCTGTATGTTACGGCCGATATTCTAATCCAAAGTTATAACTTTATATTATACATATGTACTACGCAACTTTAAGCGTACCGCTAAACGAAATATGATTCATCATACGAATAAATGGTTTTGACAAAACCGCTGTAAGTAGGTACTGTGTTACTTTGTGCTTCGGCTATTGTAAATAATAGTGTAACTGAACACGGTTGAACTAAACCGTAGTTACAACGATCTCACTGTGATGTCTATCATTAGTGGATAGAACAAAAATAATGTACCTGTATAAACATTTAGGTAATCTTATGTTCTAGCAAATTCTAATCACAAAAAATTCTTCCGCACTCTAAAAATTTTGCACTTTACAATATTTCAAAATGATTTTCTCTCATCAGATCCCAGCATCTCCACCATGTCGCAAAGCACCCTATTTCTCTTGGTACTTAACGAATATCTAAAGTGTTTACTGATCAACACGCCACTGAGTATAAAGCAAGAAATTAAATGCTGTGGAAATAACATTATAAAACTGAGAATAACAAAACTGTGTACTGATTACAGTCGATGTTCTCACATTGAGACTAATCACTGAATTCAACAGATTGGGGGTTGCCCCCCAAGTGGCCTCCAACCTCCCCTCATAGCCACCCCGAGCCTCGCATAGCTGAACTTAGTCTGATACTGATATATCTGAGCCTGGGTACACATCTAAAGACAATAGACACCTGTTTACTTCTGGTGTGTCTGACTGCTGAATCTGAGGCTGCTCACTGTTAACAACAGCCTGAACACTTTGGTCCACATCTAAACGGCCCACAGACACCTGGTTCTCTATGGTGTGTCTGTGACCACTAAATCTGGCACTGATCGCTGTTTACCACAGCCTGAACACTTTGGTACAAATCTAAAAGGTCCACAGACACCTGGTTCTCTCTGGTGTGTCTGTGACCACTAAACCTGAGCACTGTTCCAACAACACAAAACACAAAAACACACACATCTAAAATGGTAAGTACACAGATCATGTATAACAACAACAAATATAAAACTGTATACAAAAACACACACATCTAAAATGGTAAGTACCCAAATCAAAATCATGTAGAACGACAACAAATATAAAACTGTATATCTGTATAAGTACATGTACTGAGAAAAGGTAACTGACTCACAGGTGCTGCTCCTGCGCTGTCCTCTCGGCCAATGTCTCGCCGCCGCTACGCGTTCGCTCCTTGCGCCCGTCTTCCCGACGGGCCTGACGTCACACTACCTACTTATAGATACTATACCTTCGCATTCGCGACAAGGTGTCCTCTCAAAGGTGCGAAGGAACTTCAAGTCTGAGCAGTTGCTCACATTATATCAAGCTCAAATTCGTTCTTGTATGGAGTACTGTTCGCATCTTTGGGATGGTTCGGCTAAGTATCAGCTGGAGGCCTTGGAATCGATCGAGAGACGTGCCAAAAGGCAACAACACTCTTGTGCGAAAAAGACTACAATGTCTTGTACATCGCCGAAAAGTTGTTAGCCTTTCGGTTTTTTATTCGGAGAGTCTGCGACTGATTTACATGATCTAATACCACCTTGCCCCTTTTTCTATCGGAATGCTCGTAGCTCGAAAAAACGACATCGTTTCATGGTTGATGTTCCAAAGACGCGAACGAAGAGATTTAACTCTACTTTTGTGATAAGAACGTCAAGGCTGTGGAATGCGTTGCCTGAGTGGGTTTTCCCTGTGTCTTCAAATCGAGAGTGAATCGGTTTCTTCTAGGTAAATACGCCCCATCGTAGACCGCATCGTCGCTTAACATCAGGTGAGATGGCGGTCAAGAGTAAGCCTATAAAAGTAAAAAAAAAAAAAACTTTTCGAAAAAAAAATCTTAAATTAATTAATATCTGTGGTTTCGAAGTCGGTTTAACTTTTTGTATGAACTAAATGGAATGAATTGAAAAATGGAGTAGGTCTTTCGGTCTTACTGTCAATCCCTCGACAACTCAGGCCATAATTATTCGAAGCTCGCAGCTTGTATCGAAAATCGACTATGGCACTACTACTAAAGTTGTATTCGGTGGCGTGACCATTTATTGCAGAAGTAAAAAATCTTGGCATTATTTTCCATCGTTGTTTTAACTTGGGTTCCACAAATTCGATCTACAAAGCGCAAAATATTTGCCTCAGCAGCATCACTTCGAAGAACCCGAAACTTTGCCTACGGCCACCAAAGTTGCGTTAGTACTTCTTCTCCTTCTTCCCATCCTCGATTACGCTGACACGTCTGCTATCTTGACCTTAGACCAGTGCATCATCACTCGCTCAAGGTCGCGCGGTTTTAGCCTACAGCTAAACCGTTCTTCCCAGGGAACAAGTGCCAGTCGGTTGTCGGACGCACGGCTGGGCGCAACACGTTTCCCGCGCATATTGTTATTAGATATGTCGACAACCCTCCGCGCTAGACAGGGACAGAGTAAAGCGTTAGAAAGAGCGACAGGTATTGCGAGCTGAATTGAACTTTGTTGTGTCCCAGCAAGAGTCGTTATTTATATAATTGTTTTCGGTAAGTGAGGCTTCTGTACTTGTACTAATATTTATTCTGTGCTTAGACGTCCGATGTGTTCGCTATTGTACGCAGAGACCAGATTGACCCGTTGCTGACAGGACGCGTCCAGCTTCGGTGGAGAGGGCGGCCACTTACCTGCCGTATATTAAAGAAGTGACGATAACAATGGACACTTGTTACGCCGAAGATATTGGATCAAGACAATGTTTCGTCCACTCAGGCAGTTAAAGCAAGTGGTACGCTCCCCAAAGGACAAAGACCCTTTGGGTGTGCCTGGGGTGTACATGATTCCCGGTGATTGCGATAGAAGCTATGTGAAACACGTAGGAATGTGTCCACGAGACTTACGGAAAACATACGCGCGATAAAGAATTTGGACGGCAACAGCTCTGCGGTGGCGGAGTATGCTCTCTGTTCGAACGCTCAACACTTCATTCGATTTGATAAGGCGGAGGTTTTAGTAGAATTGTACTGGAAGTATTTTATACCCCGTAAAGTCAGGGAGGCCATTGAAATTAATAAGCGTCCGACGTTTAACAGAGATGATGGATGGCATGTGCCGCCCGCTTGGAAACCTTGCCCCCAAAAGGCTCAGCAGTGTGTTCAGAAAAGTAGTGAGGACACAGTAAGCTCGGTGTGCTGCAATATTCCCAACGCGCAGCTCACCAGTGATGAAGAGTTCAGTGTACACTGGCGCAATCCTCCCGCACCCCCTCAACAACCGTTAAGCTTGCGTGTGCGCCGTGCGGCTGTCCGCAGTGCTAAACGAGCTGCGAACACGCGCGCGCACTCGCCTTGAAGAAGATCGTCGGACGCGATCGAAACTCGAGTCGGACTGTTCGGACTATATTATACGCGAGTTACCTGTGTATTTATTTTAAAATAGGTATATTCATTATGTAGTCTACATAATTTGTATATTACAAAATTAGTACTTATGTGTATTTATTTATTTCGTTAGTTGCACCACTGCCCATGTTACAGATTTAGTTTCCTCATGAATCAAAAGGTTATCTGGAAGAGATCGCTTTTAGCGATAAGATCGCCTTTTGTCTTGTTATTTTAAGTGTTACTTGTTGTCAACTTTGTTTGTGGTGCCAATAAAGTGTTATGTATTGTATTGTAAAATCAATTAATAGTTATTTGTTATACAAGAGTGCAAAGTGGCTTTTTAACCGCGTGCTCAATTTTGATGACCGAGCAAGCGAAGGATTCTAAAGTTGAATCACGAGCGTAGCGAGGGATTCAAAAATTAGAATCCTGAGCGTAGCAAGGGAATCAAAAGGGCACAAGGTGAAAAATCTTTGCACTCGAGTGTAACACGTAATTTTTCATCCCCCCCTAGCGAGGAAATTACTAAACGCTTTGCGCATTTTCAGTTCCAGTCGATTCTGTTGGCGTTAAATAAACATCTTGGTCGCTAGAATCACTTATTATTATGGTATTTCGGTTTTTCACTTGTATTCAATTTTATAAGTTTTAAACTTAAGTTTATTTAGCCATGGTTTTAACAATAACAATATGACGTGAAATATGGAGAGTTGACCGATTGAGGTAAGGAGTTTCATGTGTACATGAAAAAGTGTCCGCCCAAATGCATTAAATTATAGTAGTGCTAAATTTGCATCAGGGTACATTTTAAAGGAAATTAATAAACGTACTATTCAGAATTCATGAAAGAAAAATATTGGCCGTCATAGGCACTGCCGATAGAAGTGGTAACTTATAACTCAGAATTTTATTTTTACTTTGGAAACTACGCGTGTGAAACCGGAGGGCGTGGCTATGAGCATGGCCATCTAGAAATGCTGACACATTTTTAAATGGCCAATGGGAAAAGCTGAGGCATTTCTAGATGGCCATTGGCTATGGTCCCGAGTTTACCCGAAGATTTCTTATCATTCCCGAGCGTGACGCTAGAATTAAATTGACATCCCACGAAAAATCTGTCTTTGGCGCGCCAAAAGAAGTTTTGACTTCAAAATATATTGTACCTACATGTTTTCTCAAAATAGTAATTATTTATTTCATGTTATATTTACTAAATTATTTTGTACTGCACAAGTAGTTGAAATTATCTATTAATTACTATTTTAGTAGTCCATAATATTTAATTATTTAACTCGGCAACTCGGCATACTTCAATTCGATTACAATTGATTGATTCATAGCATTTCAAAATGTTTTGCCATTTGAAATAACATTCTTTAACTCTATCCTCCATACGTGAAAAGAAAATTGCGCGCAAAGCAAAAAAAAAAAGTACACCAAAGAGGTTCCGAGTATGAGTTTTTAACAAATTAAAAATAAATGTATGATGAATTCGGCACCAAGGAGGTAGAAATAAATAGGTTAAATTATGTTTTGAATTCAAAACCTCAGTACACACGATGTTCTAAATTCAAATTTACTTTAACCTCTAGAGGGTAAAAACGACTTTTGCGCCCTGATATCGAGGAGCAAAAGTACTCTTTCCGAGCTGGTGGGATGAAAAATTAATTTATTTTACCCTTTTATACACACATTGTTGTTTTTGAAGTCGGTTTAACATTTATTTGACTTCTGTTGTAATGTAATGTTGGTGAAATACTTTATTTCATTTTTTTATAGCGTAGAGTGACGAGACGAGCAGGTCATGTGCCTGATGGTAAGCAACATGCCTGCCACATAACAGCACAGTAACACGCAGCTATTGGAACATGATAGACCAAATCATTACCTAGCACTGCACTGCGCTCGTCACCCAGAGATCTAAGATATTATGTCTCTAAGCCCTGTAATTTCTCTGGAATCATTATAAAATTACTTACTCGTAGTAAATTACTGCCCAACAAACAAATACGTCGTATAAGTCTTGACTTGTACGACCTAAAGTTGGATAGCAGTCTTACAATGGTAATGAGATGACTACCAGGTCCTATAGATGTCTTTAATGCAACTAATTAGTCGTGCGACGAATATGTCATAGTAAACTGGTAGGTATTAGCAACGTTGGGGAGACTAAACGATACGACGTTACATTACAGTCTTAGCTAAAACGTTTGTATGACAACGCAATAGTCATACTAACGTTATAGTCCAATAAACGTTTTGAACACACCAAATTATGTTTTTGGAAAACCTTTATACAACATTTATACAACGTGGATGTTATATAGACGTTTTCATAGTGCCGTTTATATAACAATCAGTACCTTGTTTTCCAGCGGTCAATTAAATACTCTTAAATGACTGGGTTGTTTATTGACGACTCAAATATAACCTTTATGTTACATGATGTCCGTTTAAAGTCCTGTCCTGACTTTAATCAAACTTGCAGTCGCATTTAAGTCAGGTTTTGACTTTATAATGATTAGACGGCCATATTTACGGAAGTTTGATGATTTTTTCCTACGAAAAACCGCACTGCACTATGAAGTGTTCTTTCCTGAAATAGATTTACAAATAATAAATTTTGGTGAATATTGACAATACGAAAAGGGTTTTAATGTTTTTGAAGAACTCTAATAGCTAGCTGTCATGGCGACCATCATCATCATTATCAGGTCGTACAGAGGTAAGTGTGCGAAAAAAGCAACAGTCAGACATTTTTAGAAAAAAATAAAACTATTTTTGTTAATGAAAATATGATTATAACACAAAATTACGAGGGGGTATAAAAATCTGAATAGTATTCACATAGGTATATTATCATCAAACTTCAGTTCCCAGTCAAACTAAATATACCTACGACAGATAAAGTAAGCAAACTACGAAAATTAAATAACACTCACCTTATTATTTCCCAGTTCCAGTAAGTTGTAGTATGTTTTTATTTTACACTAAATTAAATCTTCGAACGAAAAGTTAGGATGCGACTACTGCGCGACGAAAGTGGTTATCACATAACATTTGTACGACTGTTGAATGACGTTAACGAAGTTGGCTCGAGCTTTCTGTATGACCATTATACGACCATTTAGGTCGTATAACTGGGGCCATTTTCGCGTTTAGTAAACGTTATTATAACGTTAGTATGACTTTATTATAGCGATGTATGGTATTCAGATAACGTTTACTTAACCTTTATACGACGTTAAATTGTTACTTGGGTGATAAGTTTAATTTTTTCGACTTGTAAAATAAAACTAGTTACAAAGTTCTGATCCATTTATTTTATTTTATGTGCTAACTTACGTTACATACAAAAAACCAAGTGGACAAAATTAAAGTACCGTTGAAAGAAAAAACTGAAAGTCGCACACCTATGCAAGCGTCAAAATTATCAATGTTCTGACACTTACCTGCATCGTGTAAACAACTTGACCCAATGAAGTTAGCTGCGCAATCGCTGCGCAGAAACGTTTTTAAGGTCTCTTTGGTGGAAGTGTACATGCGTGGACTTTCCCCTTCCACGTCAATTTTGGGTCAACTTGTTTGCCGGCCACTATACATTGATTGACAATTGACTGTATTTTTTGGAGTACAGCACCACCAACTTTTCTATCTGTAGAACGGCCAAAAGGGCGAACTAAGTTACCAGTATTTAGAAGAACACAGAAGTGGTCTAGTTTTGTATTAGGTGGCAACAGTTTTCGATCGTGGTCATAACGGCTGAAGGACTAGCATAGAGTACCTGGGTAGCGATTCTGAAACCATTCGGTTGCATCCGACACGGAATCTCATCTCTCGGTCTTTGTCATGCTAAACAGATAAGACAAAGCCCGAGAGATGAGATTCCGTGTCGGATGCAACCGAATGGTTTCAGAATCGCTACCCTGATTAGGAGCAGGTAAGTATCCATAGGCAAGAAAAAAAAACAAAGTGATGCCATCACCCTACATAAAAGTATCTCTCTACTTAACATGTGCCTACATTGACTCATAAGTTGGTTGTACTGTAATACATACTCATTTTGCACTAAAATCAAATCACAGAATAAAGTTGTGACATGATAACCTTAAGTTTAATTTTTAATTACTTACAACTAAACAATTTCTTAATTTTCATTACTACCTACTAAGCAATTATATTTATTTTATTCACTTAGTGAAACATGGGTCCTATTACAGTAAAATGGAATAAGTACCATTCTAGTTGATGAAAAAAAATGCTGAGGAATTGGCGTTACCAGAGGGGATCTACCGCTTTACCAAAACTGTCATAGCTTTGACATTGCTCTTACTTTTCTTTCCGTTTGAAATGATAGAGACAGCAATAGCCGAGCCAAAGCCGATTTAGTTAGGCGGTAGAAGGGGTTCGACAAAATCAGCAATAAATTCGCGCGGTTGTGCGGCGATCTCGGCGCGCGTGATATTATAGCAGACAAGAAACAAGAGGACAATATGCAGCACATCATATGCATGTGAAGGTCGCCAGACTACGAGGAGAACTAGGCGCTACAACTCTCTTCAGGGTCAAAAACCTACTCTGAGGTAGACCCTAAACAAGGTAGAGGGCTGAAGGGTGTAATACCGTCAACCCTCAGGGTTTTACCTACACCCTACGAGAGAGACATAAGATACGAGAGTTATCTATTCGATGGCGACCTATGCATGCCTAAGATGGAGTGAAGTGGAAAAGCAAAAGTGGAAAAGCTTGTGAGGTGGGCTTGGACAGGAGATTTTGACAGCAAAAGAGAGAGATAATTAGGTATAGAAAACAATACCTATTTTCCGTTTTAGTCTTCAGTCTGAAAAGTTTTAGTCTCATTCAACGTAAAACTTATTACGTAAATAAGTATCTGCGACGATTTCGAGATTCTAACTCAGAATAAATCTGAATAATAATGTAGATTTGTGATAGCTCTATGGTTACGGCACTGTGTATTCATAGACCCATGATTGTATTTGTTAACATTACAATGAGGCGTTTTCCAGATGCAAATTTACTTGTCAAAAATAGTCCCAAATTCCGCCAAGTGTGGCCACACTTGATTGGCGCCACCTATGGCGAAATTGAGAACTGCCTTTGACAGGTCTTTTTGCATCTTGAAAAAGACAGACAAAACACGTACTTATGTTTGAAGTCCGCTTAAACTCAAGATAAAACTGATTTAAGTAAATAATTTAACGGACGAACAATGTAATACCTAGATACCTATTACAATTATAAAGAGTAGATAACCCCAAGTTTAACTCGTAAAGATCATTGAAATAAAGCTCATCTCTTTTGGCTAGAAAGATGAAAGCAGTTGTTTAGACTGTATCAACCATCGATACATCATAATCATGATCTATTTCGATGCTTACAACGCTTTTTTGTATCTTATACCTTTATACGAGCAATTCTATATATATATATAAATATGTATATAGAATCTGAATCTCGGAAACGGGTCGACAGAATTTCATGAAATTATGTATGCAGGGGATTTCGGGGACGATAAATCGATCTAACTAGGTCTTATTTAAAAAAAACGCATATTATGCGCGTTTTTAGACAATGAAAAACTGTCACATTAGACATTAGAATGTGAAGGTAAAGGAGACGGCCCATTTTCCATGGGCATTTGCCCCACAGAAAAAGTGCAAGAGACTTGACCAAAATTGGATCATTGTATAGGATTTTCAATATATATTGAGGAACCGTTTATGTTTTTATCCTGCATAGCGGGGTTTAAAAGATATCAACTAAAACATTGAAAAAAATAACGCCGCAAGTAGGTAATCAAGAACGTGATTATGTACTTACTACTATAAGAAGGTAGTAAATTCTAAATTCATTATTTTGCGACTTACTGTGCTCAAAATAATGTCGACTCAACACAGAAAAGGACCAGAGATTCGGGGAAACCACAAAGAAATTAGGAAACCTTTGGAAAATTCCATGGGTGTTGTGTGTGTTTCTAACAAATCGATTTTCGAACGAATTTTTACTGTACGTTAACTTCAACTTTTTTTTTTTTTTTTTAACTGTGATAGGTTCGCACTTGACCACCATCTCGCCTGATGTTAAGCGACGATGCGATCTACGATGGAACGTGCTTACCTAGAAGAAACCGATTCACTCTCGATTTGAAGACACCCAGATTGTAACCATCGGGGAAAACCCACTCCGGCGACGCATTCCACAACCTTGACGTTCTTATCACAAACGTGGAGTCAAATCTCTTCGTTCGTGTTTTTGGAACATCAACAATGAAACGATGTCGCTTTTTTGAGATACGAGAATTCCGATAGAAGAAAGGGCAAGGTGGTATTAGATCATGCAGATCAGTTGCACACTCTCCGAAGTGTATCCGATAAAAAACCGATAAGCTAGCAATCTTGCGGCGATGATCAAGACTTTGAAGTCTTTTACGCACAAGAGTGTCATTGCCTATGAGCCTTTTGGCACGTCTCTCAATGTCTCAATAGATTCCAGAGTCTCCAGCTGATACTTGGCCGATCCATCCCAAAGGTCAACTGAACAAAAAAAGCGAAACACATGGCTGACTTTGACTATAGTCTGTACAGTGTACACATAGGGATGTTAAAAAATAATCGATTTTTATTTTAATCGATTTTTATTTTAAAATAATCGATTTTTTTGTGTCGATTTTTAATGTAACAATAATCGATTTTTTGTAAATCGATTATAAAATTACGTGTTTAAATCGATTTTCGAAAATAATAAGAAAAATTTGGAAAATATTAGATTTTGGGACAACATAGTCGTTTAGTTTTTCAATTCTCATTTTTAGTATTTTATTTTAAAACTAGTCAAATGTAAAATAGGTCTAGACATTGTGACATGTTATTATTTGGTTTTTATTTTTGTTTTTTTTTAACCCCGACCAAAATGAGTGGTGTTATAAGTTTGACGTCGATATCTGTCTACTGTAAGTATGCCTTTCAAACGGATGAACCGATTTCGATGTAGTGGTTCTTAGTTATGTTTGGTTAATATCGGTTCAAGACGGCAGAATGCCAGATGCCTCCACAAACTGGCGGAAAAATATTTTTTTCCTATACTTTATATTATTAATACTATATAGACTACAACATGCTGTAAGGCAGAATATGGTGCTGATTTTTATATCTATGCATCTGTAAATAGCTATACACACAAATAGAGAATTAAATAGAAAAAAAATCTAATCCAAGATGGCCGATTTATTTAAAAACTTCTTCAATATGGATATCAAATTAAAGAGCTTGATTAGTAGTATACTGTACAAATTTCACATCAAAGGTATTCGGTGTTAATCCTGATAGTCATCATCTAATATTTACTACAATAAATAAAACGTTTAATAGTATATAAATTTGTGTCAACAATGCTATAATATGGTTTCCTACTAATAACTTACCTTGTAATTTTAAAGGAGCATTGAATTTGATCTTTAGTCTTGAATTGGCTTGATATTATTTTTTGATATTATTAAATTTAATTTGATTTTATTTAATCTGTTAAATTGTTAATGTGAATCTCTTAGGTTTGTTATGGCTTATGTTTGTTATGTTCGATTAGCCTCGTAACTTAGTGGGTAGTAATGTCTGCGAACCCGAGGTTCGTGGGTTCGATTCCCACCTAATGCAAATATTTGTGTGATGAATTCAAATATTTGTAATATGGGTGTTTCTATGAACAATAAGTATCTATTTACAACTACATAAGTATAATAAATATCAGCTATCTGTCTGCCATGGTACAAATTTTGCTTAGTTTGGGGTCAGATGGTGATGTGTGTAAATTGTCCACCAATATTTATCTTTTTTTATGTAATTTTAATATGAAAACCATGTACTTTTAAAAAACACAAAGAAATCGATTTTTTTCGGAAAAATCGATTATTTTTGTTATATAAATCGATTTTTTACAAATCGATTAATTTTGAAGAAAGAAAAATCGATTTTTATTTAATCGATTTTTATCCATCAACCTCACATCCCTATGTACACATAGGTACAAAAGAAAGAACAAAGAACAAAGAAGTGTTCAGCGTAGTACTAATCTATATTCTATTGGGTACTGACCCTTAACAGGCTTATTTAAATTCACAAAAACTTCGATAGCGTGTTTTAACGCCGTACAACGCCATCTAGTTTGGTTTTATGGAACTACAGTACCTTAATACAAAATTACTTAAACATAGTCATTAACGTACTTTTTAATCACCAATTTGCAATCCCCGCTTGGCAGGTTAGTATTGAATGTACAGTTTGAATTATTTAATTATATGTTATTTTAATTAAATAACTTGTTAAGGTCTCCGGGGCTAATTAAGTACCTAAACTTGAAACGACGTGGGGCAGAAATGAGCCGTCTCCTTTCGCCGCGTGACGCGACAGCATAAAATTAGCTCAGACGGGAAGTCGGGCGCTCATAGCGGTCACGAATTAGTAGCTCCGGGTTCGAATCCAGACGGGTTCTCTTTTTTTTCAATGCGTTTTTTTTAATAAAATCTATTTCTTGGAGTCTTATCTGTAGGTATCTAAGTATATTTAGTATTTAAACCGAGCAAAGCTCGGTCACCCAGGTACTAACTCTATAATATGTGTATGGTATTAAGTAGGTACCTACATACACATTTTCATTCGTATTTGATGAGTTTAATCTAATAGCTGTCATAGTAGATTTGTCTCCATTGACGAGCTTCTTAACAACGAAATAGAATAAGTACCAGAATACTACTCCAATTTATGGCAGTCACTGCCTCAGCAAAGGATTAGTTTCTTTTTTCTGCGATTTCCTCTGCGGTATCGGAATCTGAAACTTCAAAAATGGGTATGAGTAATGAAATAGCTAATTGGCTAAATTCGGGAATCAGTAATCAAGTAATCATAAACATATTATTGGCTACTGCTATCCTGGTTATGCTTAACTTTGACAGCCCCGCTCCGCCAAGATACATTTCATGACAATACATTTTTGGCGTGTACTTCTATATCTACTAGCTGCGCCCCGCGGTTTTACCCACGTAGTTCCCGTTGCCTTTCCGGATAAAAAGTAGCCTATGTGTTCTTCCAGACTATAGTCTATCTGTGTTCCAAATTTCAGCCCGATCCGTTCATACGTTAGGACGTGATTGAGCAACAAACATCCAAATATCCAAACATCCAAATATCCAAACATCCATACATTGACATTTATAATTAGTAGGATTACTAGCTGCGCCCCGCGGTTTTACCCACGTAGTTCCCGTTGCCTTTCCGGATAAAAAAGTAGCCTATGTGTTCTTCCAGACTATAATCTATCTGTTTTCCAAATTTCAAGCCGATCCGTTCATACGTTAGGACGTGATTGAGCAACAAATATCCAAACACCCAAATATCCAAACATCCATACATAGATACCTATTTATAATATTAGTAGGATAGTAGGAAGTAGGATTTGTGGGTAAGACTGACAGTACTTACTTTGAAAGCTACGACTACGATTCTCGTCACAAAGTTTCCGACGGTTGTATTGCTGGCGTTGTCGTAATGCAAAGTTTGGTGATCTTCGCATTATGTCTTCCAATTCGCGAACACGTGACTCGGAGATTTGCAATCTTTCTTTTAAGGAGATACAATTTGCTTGCGACTTCTCCAGTTCTTTCATGAACCTGCCAACGTTTGCCGCTGTCATTTTCACCGCGTTCTGTAAGCCCGCTATGCTACTCAATGCGGGCTGCACCTCATTTATTTTTCCCTGCAACAATTCGATTTGCGCAGCTGATGATTTTACTGTTCCCTCCAACTCGGTAATGCATTTTTCTGACATCTTTAGCTTTTGGTTCATTTCGTTACTGTACGTCTTTGATGTCTCCAATATTTCCAGTAATTTGGTGGCCTTCGTTTCTGTTCTTTGTTGTAATTTACTTAATGAATCAACGCAAGCCTCTGACTCCAGCAATCGTGATTTTAAATCAGTATTTTGTTGAGTTAACTGCTCTTCTAATTGCTGCGAAGTCGTCGTTAACTCAGAAACATGCCCCTCTAATTCAACAACATGCGATTTGCTCATCTGCAGCATGGCCTCTAACTCAGCTATGCGTTTTTCCGAGGTGTTAAATTGTTGCTGTAACATTTGTAGCTCATCGTGCGTTGCGGTCACTTTGGATATGGACTCCTCCAGTAATGTTTCTAACTCTTCAACACGTGTAACCGACTTTTGTAATGATTTTTCTAGTCTGACTACACTTATTTCAGATGACACAAACCGCTCCTTTACTAGATGATGCTCCTCATCTAATGCGATCAAATTTGTCTGTTCTGTTTGCAAAGAACCCAGGTAGCAATTTTACGTCATGACGACGTCCATTCACGGTCATTTTCGACGTAAATGACGTCGTAAAAAACGTCCCACAGACGTACTAAATGACGGCCTAATGTCAGGTCTCAGCGACGTCTCTGAAGACGTCATATTAACGTCTCCAGATAACGTCATATTAACGTCTCCAGATAACGTCATATTAACGTCTCCAGATAACGTCATATTAACGTCTCCAGATATCGACTTATTCACGTCCCCAGATAACGTCATATTAACGTCTCCAGATAACGTCACCTTAACGTCTCCAGATAACGTCATATTAACGTCTCCAGATAACGTCATATTAACGTCTCCACATAACGTCATATTAACGTCTCCAGATATCGACTTATTCACGTCCCCAGATAACGTCATATTAACGTCGCCAGATAACGTCTCCAGAAGACGTCAATACCACGTATTGTGAAGACCTCCTATAATAACGTCTATTAACGTCTTCAGACACATTAATATAACGTTATCTGAAGCGTTAATATGACGTCATCCGGGATCAATTTGGCCTCGATGCAATTCATCCAGCCACAGTCTTCAAGTAACTCTGAAAGGTCAACATTAAAAACACAAATTTGCATTGTAGTATTATTTATTATAACGAGTTAACTATCACAACTTAATTAATAAATGGAGAATTTTAATCCTTATAACCATGGAGCATAGGAAAACATATAAAAGAATTACTAGTTGCCTCTTGAGGAATAACAACACATTTTGAAATAATATCATAAACAGGTACAATTTTGTAAGCTGAACAGAGTTCCGAAACTTTAAAAATATCAATAACAGCAGAATCATAAGGATACGTATAGTAGGAATCATAATGTACAAACTCTTTTCCATAGACGAACAAGGAAACCTCTCCATTAATCTTACATCTCAAAATATTATGTATCTCGACTACTTTGCCGTTTGCATAGCAGTAACAATTATTAGCTAAACCAGATTTTGTATACATTGCAAAACCCTTATAAACAAGTTTATTAAAGCATTCATAAGCATTGTTATCAACAGGCGTTGGTCCTAAGCTATTGTAATAAAAAACCGCTGGTACCTCGTCAATCAGTTTTGGAGGAAAAGTAGATTCCATTTCTTTTAATCGTTTATAAATTTGCTGCAACGGTTTGTTAGGTGACCTAACTAATTTTTTTAACATGCCTAAATAATTTTCGAAAGGAAAGGCGGAATAACTGTCCAAATCACCAAATAAACGAACGTCATCACACAAATGACATAACATATGAACATTGTAAATTAAAAATTTCCGGCTATAAATAGTTTCGGAATGTCTTATGAACATTAATAATAGCTCATGTGCTAAATATGTACCTACTTTATTGATGTTTCTAGGGCTACAAAGAATTGTTATAGCACAATGAAATAACAAAAAATTTTCATACAGGGAGGTTGGAAGGATATTTTTTAGAACAACTGGTCCAGTATATAACAAAAACATCCTAAATTCGGTGGCTTTCCAGCGAGCCAACTCACTGATACTTCGCGGTCGCCTGTTAAATTCAACAGGTATACAACTTGCACAGCTAAGTAATTTTTCAGAAACTGCATTTACTAAACGGCTATTTAAACGAACATTTAAATCACCACCAACCCAAACATTTAAAAGTTTCCTCATGACTCCCAGACAAACAGCATGCATATAATCAATGGGAAACAATGAAACTAAATCTATGGGAAGCGTCAAAAGTGGAGATTCACCAACATGATGGTCGTCATCAGACTGTAAACGAAATTGTGAATCCGTTCTCCTACTCGCAGATACGCTTGTATAAATCACTCTACCTTGAATATACTCACCAGGTTCTACACATTTATCACATGATGAGTATCCACCATGGGATTTAGTACATTTGATAAAAGCTCTAGCTGGAGCGTCACATACAAAACTATGTACTTTTACAATATAATGAGTATCTTCAAAATTTATTCCATCATTAAGTAATGTAGACAGTTCTTCAACAAATGGCCCCAAAAACAGATTCAATGGTGAAGGTTTAGAGTTTCCACAGAACAGAGTTATTACAAATGGCTGTGCACAATTAAAGTTTTTGATCAAACCTAATATAGGCCATAGTTGAGTATTCGTGCTTTTAAAAAGTGGCAAACCATCAACATTAAAAGACAACAATATTTCACTATTTTTAAAGTTGAACCCACTGTACAGTTTTAATTGTGCTTGTATTTGATTTATGAGACCAATGTGCACCAATTCACCAGATTGCAAAGAGTTACTTGATATATTCATTGGCGTATTTAAAAACGTTCTGCTATCTCTAGGCAATTTAGGGCAAAAAGGATTTAGAATTTTTAGAAGACTATCTAGAGCACTGTGGGAAATTTTATGTTCTACGGTAGCCCAATGTCTTAATTGCGATGGCAAATCGTTAGCATCGTCAGATCGTGAATCATCATTATCTATAAAACAATCCTCAAACAATGTTGATTGACAATTTTCATCTAAAAAAATATTCTCTTTATATGTCCTTAAACAGTTTTCATTTAAAGTATTGTTGTCAATACTACTGTTACTCGTAGCTATAGATGTGGATGTATATTGTGGTGAAGATGGCAAATCACTTAATGATGGCTGTAATGTACTTCTTTGTATTTCTAAAATAATTTTTCGTTTTTCTGCCAAAATCCTTCTATACATTTGACGCTCACCTACTACATTTTTTTTCTTCCTAGAGGATGACATTGTTATTTTCCTTTGACAATCGCTTTTTTGCTCGTTCAGGTGCGTGCTTGAGCCACACCTTTATATCGTCTTCAATGTCTTTTTCTGTAATCCTTGGAGAGGAACTCTTTAAGCTCTCTGAAAACAAAAAAGTTTGTGAATATAAGAATAGCCCAAATGCCTGCAACGCTCTGTGGGGTCAGATGACGGGTCGCTCTCACACAGCGACTCGCGAGTCGCGACACAACTGGTGTTAAATATTATTTTTAACGGAGAATTAAAAACCGGTCAAGTGGGTGTTGGATCACGCGCATTGTAGGGTTCCGTAGTAAGCCCGTCGCAATAATTATGTGGACTTAATTGTTTTATTTTACCAGTTAATTGACGTGATTATTATTATATATAGCCTTGCCAAATTACAGCTTTCTAGTACTAAGAGTCTCCCCACCTAGCCACCTACATAAAACATGCCAATTATTAACCAGTTGCCAGTACACAAGGAATATGTATCTTTTGAAATTATTTAGGTATTTCATAGCACACTTATTTTGTATTATAGATGAGATCTAGAAAGAATAAATTTAATCATATGAAAGACAATAGACACATACCAACAATAAATTCACGGAGACGTAGCTCTGAAAAAGGCTTCTTCTCAGACCTTTTACCATAGAAGTTGAACTTGCTTGCCAACGAGTCTGACAATGTATATTTCATCACTCTCGATACTTTATTTTTTAAATCATGCCCACCAAGGCTCTTTAGGTAGCTTGTCTGTAAATATTAATTGATAGCAATAAACATCCACATATATCTCTATAAGTACACACTAGAATTAACATAAGATCCAACAGTCACATACATAATCTTGAGCTCACACTATAGGATTCCCTGTCATAGGTATCAGGAACTACGAGTGCCAAGGTATCATGACACAGACCTAGAGCAAATATTTGTGTTGCAACAGGAATTGAACCCACACCTCACATCTCAGCCCTCTAATCGCCCACTGTGAAGCAGTGGCCAAAATTATTAGGAATTAACTACACATAATGTGAGCAGAAGCTAATAAAACATAGCCTGTCAGGGGTAATGTAGCTTGCTATTAGTGACTGAATTCCCAGAATTGAATCAATAGTTCCGATGATTAACTCCTACATCCAAACTCACAAACAAACTAACTCATTCTAGCAAGGTACCCATGTAATAAAAAGCTTTCTTATGGTAAAGTAGGAATTAATTATAATTGCTCAATAGGCATTTCCTGTTTATTAAAAGTAAACACTTACCAGGTTAGCACAGTTTTCTGTATTAGTCAGTAACTGTTCCACTGTTTCTAAATCTTGAAAAGTTTCCAAGGGAAATTTGAATTCAGGCTTCAATGCATTGGTATTTCCTGCTCTGTCTTTCAAAATTGCTAGGATGACATCATTTTGGGCTTTTATTTTGGCAAGTAGTGAAACAACTTGGCCTTGACAATCTGGATGAAAAAAGTAGTATGGTAGGTATTACAGTCTATAATAATCTTAACACCAACCACCACCACCACCACTATACCAAAAAATAGAAATAATCGTCGAAAACTATACTCATGCATATAAGGTAGTATCTAGCAAAGAATCTAGTTAGGCAGCTATAGATTTAAAAAAATCAAAATGATTTTTACTATTTACCACAGTTATTGGAAGCACTGCTGGCAACAATTTCATCGAGTGTCATACTTTGTGAACCAGATGGTTGATCATGATGACTGTTAGAAGCCTTCTCTTGTGCATCAGGTTTATTCATCTGTGAGTTGTGATTTAGTACCAAATCACTGTAAATTGTGCTTGTACTTGAAGGTTCAAGGTTTATATCTAAAAAGCAAAAAAAAAAAGAAAATAATGGAAGGAAATATTATTATGTTCAAAATAATTTAGTTAATGTATCATCCGGTATAATTACAATTGGATAGATGTTTCTTTAAAGGCGGAGGACGAGGGAATTCACACCCTTTCTCATCATCATTATCATCTGATGATGAAATGTATCTGCTAGTTTTTTTTGTTTTGCGTTTAGGTGGCTTACTTATATAATTTTCCTCCTCAGTCTGTATATCTGATGTGTCTTCCACCAACTTTAATTTTTTCTTTGCCTTATCCAATTCATCTATAGAACAAGCATAAAACACCAACACAGTTAATATCAAAACAACATGCAAGTTAAAGTTAGTCACGCCATGCAACACACCCACGCCGTACAAGCTTGGTAGTCCAGCACTTATTAATCCATTAGTTCTATCTCATTACTAGTAGTTAATAGTACTGCCATTACTTATATAATTTACTATGCTTTTGTTTCTGTTTTGATATGGTATGGTGGTGAGATTACAGGCACATGAGACTGCAATGAACACAACACAATGCTATGTAGGGCACATTCTAGGTGGATGTGGGTACATACCCCCCATACATACCCCTGGTGGTTCGGTGGCCACCTAACCACCAGGTTTATGTATGTTATACAATGTATAATTATAAGACAAGACCAACAAATATTTGTGAAAACAAACAAAACCAAACACCTGTGAACACACTTTCTTGGAAATGATTACTTATCTGTTGCTTGCTTGCTGTCGCCGCTGCTGCTTGTTTACACACGGCGCCATGACCTAAAAATAGCAGTTCTGTCTTGTGATCTTGGGCAATCTGAATATTTTTTTTCTGTGCGCATCAAAACTGCAGTCAACTTCAGCTCGGCCGTAATCCTTAGATTTTTAGGTTATGGCACCGTGTATTTTTTTAGTTAGGTTTTAAAACACTAGCACCTACTAGAATTAAATTCTGGGCCAGTCTGTCTGTGCCCAGGCTTAAAGCATGGTAAAGTTAACTGCCCTCAAGCCACCAGCTGCTAAAATAGTTGTGTGTGGTAGTGTTACACTACCTACTCATAAAAAAAACTTACCAGTCTGATAGAAAACTCTATCGATCTCGTATAGTTTCCATTGTTCATTTGGAGACGAACACCTCTGTAGAAGTTTATCAAATGCTTTCGCCTCCTTTACGGGAGGCCAATAGATTTCTCTTTTTTTAGGTGTTATCCATTTATTGATGACCACAGCCACAGTGCCACCCTCACTCTCCGCGAACTGAACGACACTATACATAATTTACAATCCTTTTATGTGCTGTGATACGTACTATAACAACAGCAAGAAAAAAACATGAGAATTTACACATTTGTTTGACACAGAGAATTGAGAAAGAAAAAAAGCGCGGGATACCAACCAACCGTCAACGCGTTCGTTCGTTCCGTTCCGAAATAAACAAAAGCAAACAAAAATATATTTTTTTTACTTTTTAAATATTTATATTTTTAATCAGCCTTTTCTATCTTATATTGGTTCTTTCTAATGTTTGATGATAGACTAATAGCTGAATTTCTTTTCATTGAGTTACATAACAAATACAAATGTAAAAAATAATAATTTAATAAAATAATAACAAACAACATGCTATCAATGCGTTCCGTTCCTCGCAGATTGGAAGAAAGATAAACTCTGGTGATAATTTTTAAATTATTAAAATGGACTATTTACTGTCGAGTTAAAGTTTTTACAGAGTACCTATATTTTAATACAAAAAAACGTTCGCTAGCCGCATGATAGTTATGTTGTTAGAGCTAATTTAATCGTGCCTGCTTGAGCATGGTAGGCACCTGTTGTACTCTCCTAGAATAAAATTATGTTTCTTTTCTTGGATAATGGCATACCTAGCTCATATACCTACCTTACTTAATTAGGTTTTATTCTGATTCCCATAATAATAATAATATGCTTGAATGTCCATAGCATCATAAGTAGGTTCCCGTTTATTCTGCTAGTCAAACGAATGGAAGTCAGTGGTGGATGTTTCTGTAGGTATCGAGGCGGCTCAAGACCGCTCGTCGTGGCATTTCTATGTATATGGGGCCTGTCCAGCAGTGGACTTCTAACTAAAAGTGTTTGTACAAACCTACTTACAGAAAATAAATCATTTATCATTTAAACTGATAATTTATTTAATGACGATGAATATTAATTTTATCGGTTGCAATTAGGTACCTACCTTAACACGTTCGCAGTCCAGTGTACCCTATGCGGTACACGCGGAGCGATTCCGCCGAGTCCGTGTACCCTATGCGGTACACGAGGCCACTATAACTATATGGGCTCTGCAGCCACGGACTTATGAAATTTGTTAGTGTATCGTTCCTGGACTTGTGACAAGGGTTCTATTAGACAAGAAAAACCAAAAACATGACTTATTTTTTTTATATAATGTTTTCACAGTACAAAATGAAACGAGTTAGTAGAAATATATAATGTTTTATTGGTGAACTGTAACTTTAGGAAAACAATCAATACATATGCCTTTTTACATTTTTTACATTGTGATGACACCCTTTTAGCTTTGGCGCGTGCATACGAAGTGAGTCTTCCTTCGTCGTGTTTTAAGTCCGTGTACCGCCCGGTGTACACGAGCAAAGTCGGGGCACGGGCCTTTATTTTAACATAATTATGCATCAGTTGTGACGTTTGCATCGACTAATGGTCAAAAGTAATGAAAATGATATTGGACTTATGGCGTTGTCGGAAACTTTTGTATTGGGACTGCGAACGTGTTAAGCAGGTATTAAGTAGTACCTACGTGTTAGAGCATTCCTTTAGATGCACTAAATAAATAGTACGTAGGTAAGTACACTACGGCCGAAATATCTTGGCGAGTCTGTACATAGACACTACGAACTTTCGCCATTGACCCTAAATGTAGGTACGTTCCTACGGCGTCTTATTAATGAACAACACAGGGCGTCACAGAATGGAACCCAAATGGACGTTGCTAGGGCGTCTTATTAGGGAACAACACAGGACGTCACAGAACTGACCCTAAATGCACGTTGCTACGGCGTCTTATTAATGACCAACATAGGACGTCACAGTTGACCCCAAATGGCCGTTGCTAGGGCGTCTTATTATTGACCAACACAGGAGGTCACAGAATTGACCGTAAATGGACGTTGCTAGGACGTATAATACATGACCAACACAGGACGTCGCAGAATTGACCCTAAATGCACGTTGCTACGCCGTCTTACTAATGACCAACACAGGACGTCACAGTTGACCCCAAATGGACGTTGCTAGGGCGTCTTATTATTGACCAACACAGGACGTCACGGAATTGACCGTAAATGGACGTTACTAGGACGTAACATTCACGACCAACACAGGACGTCACAGAATTGACCTTATATGGACGTTGCTACGTCGTCATAATCATGACCAACATAGGACGTCACTGAATTGACGCTAAATCGACGTCACCAGGACGTTCCCTTGAGTACCAGACGTTAAAATGACGTCAGTGTGACGTACTTATTTGACGAATAAACTACGGACCCTAATATGACCTTAGGATGACGTCATTTTTTCGTCGCAGACGTCATTTTGCTACCTGGGAAACCTTCAAGTCAGCCACAAGCTCTTCCGACGTCTGAAATTTTTGTGCCAGCTCTTGAACACGCATTTCCGATGTTGTCACTGTTACTTCTAACTCAGTAATGCGGGACTGTGCTGTTGCTAGAGATTTTTCGAGGTCCACAACACGCATGTTTGAAATTTGCAAAGTCGTCTCTAAAACGGTATTTCGCTGACGGGATTTTGAGGCCTCTGCCTCTGCCTCTTCTAGCTTTATAATACGTAGATACGATGAATTTAACTTTGCTTCCAACTTGGTAATACCAGCTTCTGATATCGATAGCGATTCTTTAAGCTCAGTAATACGGACATACGATGCCTGTAACATTTCTTCTAACTCCGTAATCCGACCTCCTGATTTCGTCAACGAGTCTTGTAGTACAGTGACACTACCATTCGATATCTGCAATTTCGTTTTTAACTCAGTAACAAGCGTCTCTAACACAACAACATGCGCTTTGGTTGTCTGCAGCATAGCCTCTGACTCATCTACCTGTTGTTTAGAAGCGTTGAATCGTTGCTGTATCATTTGTAGCTCATTATTCGTTGCGGTAACTTTTGACATGGACTGATCTAGCAACCCTTCTAACTGTTCAACATGTTTTACCGATTCTTGTAGTGTTTTTTCAGAGTCTTCTAGCTCTATAATACGCATATTCGATGCATTTAACCTTCCTTCTAACTCGATAATACTAGCTCTCGATGCTGTCAATAGATCTTCTAGCCCAGTACCATGCGTGTCAGATGCCTGTGCCGGCCCTTCTAATTCAGTTATATTAGTTCCCGATGTCGTCAATAAGCCTAGCTCGACAACATGCGCTTGAGACGTCTGTAGCGTTTCTTCTAATTCTTTAATACGAGCTCCTGACGTCGACAACGAATTTTGTAGTGCAATAAAACGGTCATTCGATTTTTGCAATACGTCCTCTAACTCGGAAATACGTGCCTCTAACTCAACGACATGCGCTTTTCTTGTCTGCAGCAAAGCTTCTTGTTCCGATGCGATTAACTGTTGCTTCAATATTTGTAGTTCGTCAGTCGTTCCAGTAAGTTTTGATTCAGATGTCTCTAGTAATTCTTCTAACTGTTTAATACGCATATTCGATGAATTTAACTTTCCTACTAACTCAGTATTACTTTCTCTCGATGCTACCAGTAAATGTTCTAGATTGGTAACACGGGCATTTGACTTTTGTAGCGCCTCTTTTAACTCGGTATCTAGAATCAATATCTGTATTGATTTCTTTAATTTGGCGAAACATGCTTCAAAAGCGGTAGAAACATTTTTTAATTCGTATGAATCTTCTTGCATTGCATAACAGTTTGAGTCATTTTCAAGCTCAGTAGTACCGCACGCCTGTAATAAAACAATTTTACATTTTTTACAGTATTAACATAATACAAAGATTTACATAAATAAGCTCACGCTCACACACGCACTTACTCAAATACTGTCTGTTTTGTGTATTTTTACAGACTTCCAAAAAGGAGGAGGTCATCACTTCGACCACCATATTTTTTTTATGTGTGTTACCTGATTTCTCGAGAGTTCCCGAACCGATCTCAAAATTTATTTTTGTTTTTGTTCGGATGGGTATGCTTTCCGAATGGTCCCATATAAATTTTATCGAAATCCGTCAGGTGGTTTGTGAAACATGAACAAAAAACTCAAATTTGCCCACAATTTTGTCTGGATGACATGGTTGTAGATTTTACAAAAGTTATGATACTCGATTCTGTCAACACGAAATTGTGTTAATACATAATTGAAAACTTATTTTGCACTAAAAAGGGTAAACTAAACTCTTTTCATACAAAACGTTTAACCGACTTCAAAACCTCAAATAGGCACTCAAAAGCGAAAAATAAGATAATATAATTACTGTACTAAAAGCGCTATTACAGTAATTATCGCATCTAATTGAAGTCGGCGCCAGCCAAGTCTTTCAAGTACTTAGTAGGTGAATACTACTTACTATGCCTACTTACTACGTACATAGTATCTATCTACGAGCTGTCTGACTTGACTGGCACTGCCTTCAATTAGATGAGTGATTAGCGCTTAAATAGTAATTATATTATCTTATTTTTCGCGTTTGAGTGCCTATTTGTGGTTTTGAAGTCGGTTTAATTTTTTGTATTATAATAGTTTATTTGTGCTCTTATTTACCTCAATTTCACAATGCTCTTCAGATTTGATTAAATCAGAAAGTGTGTCAAGTAAACTTTCTATTTGTTTCTGTAACCCACTTTTAGTTATCGTTTCGGGTTTGACGATTTTCTTTGGAATACCATTGTCGTTTCTAATTTCGGCTACAATTTCTTCTTCTACTTTTTTACCTCCGTTTGAGATTTTTTCACTATAATATTTTGTAGCATCAGTTGTCCTTTCTAATTTAGGTTTGATATCGTCAACTTCACACTTAGTATTGATATTAGCCGATTTATGTTGGATAGCCGATTCATTCGACGTAGTCACTGCACAAAATATTTTTAATTCATTATTTCTTTGAAGTTCGTTTACTTTCAATTCACTTAACCTATCTATGTCGTTGATAATTTCGGAAGAGGTATTGTTTGGTTCTGTGGTAACTTTTAAATTATTGTCTGTTGAACATTTTGTTTCCTCCGTTTTAGATCTAAATTGGTTTTCTGTAGTTGTAACTTCTGTAACTTTGTTGTGTTCTGTAACTTCAGTTGTGCCCGTAGATTGTACTGTTTGTGTTTCATCTTTCTTTTGAATTGTTGTTTTCAGTTTATTTTCTTCATGATTGGCTTTGTTCGCAATACTAATACTAGTATCTTTTTGAAAATCGGCTGTTTCTTGTAATGTTTTTTCTGGTGTGTTTATTTGAATGTCAGAACGTATGTTATCGTTTATGACTAATTTATTAGTAAGTCTTTTTGTTTTATTTTTCTTATTTCCCATATTGTTATATTTGGTGTTCTATTTGAAAATGTTTTCACTCGACCTGAAAAATAAAAATGCTTAAAATAGGGTACAATCCTCTAAAAAAATTATTAGTCCGTCAGTTAGATTGCTAAATAATATTGTACACGTATTTTTTCTTTCGTTTCACAAACAAAAAAATACGAAGATACAGCGCTTAGAAGTTTCGCGTGACGTCACTCATGCTTACGATTTTTACTCACGAGTGACGTCGCGACCCCCCAATCTCGAAGTTTGATGTTCTATATCTTTGTCGATTTTTAATATTTTGAAAAAAAAACAAAAAATACGTGTCCCATATTTTTCCATGATCTAGCTGACGGGACTATTTAGAATAGTGTATTTTTGACCAAGTCCGGTACCCTATTCTTTTCGGGTTTGTATTTTACAAATAAATTAAACATAATGTTATTATACCTCACATAATACGTACACAACTTATCATTTTAACACGTTTGCTGCATTATGAGGTCGAAAACGCCACATGCGTAGCTTCTCGCAGGTGCGGTAGTCAAAATCGTGTTCTTTCACTCTGTGCGGGGGGCGACTATATTAACATTTATAAGAGTAAAACAGAGACAAATATATGAAATTTCTTCTCTTGCAAAGCCTAGCCTAAGAGTGAAGTTAAAACTAAATGAGGTTTAAAAGGCCCCAAACGCACTGAGTATTAATTAGTTTCGTACAGTGCGAAGTGAGGTCTAATCTGCCTCAAAAATGTAGGCCTCACAGCCGCACGGAGTGAGGTGCGGGCGGCGAGGCGCCTGCGTATCCTAACTTAGTGACGTGATAAAAAGTATCGATACGAAAACATGCTGCCAATATTGTATAGAAATTAGTACATGTGCTCAGCAATTTTCAGGGACAGATTTTTTATAACATTTATTAATTTGTTGTTTCTGTGACTTGTAAATTGATAATGGGGATAAGTTATATAAAATTCGCCAAATATATTATGTTGAATTCTCGATTTTAAGGGCGTACCCCGAGCAAATGACCTTGAGTATTTCTTAACTTATCGCACACCGCAAGAAAGACCAAGAGAGAAACAGTAGGATTTTTCGCTGTTTTACGCTCAAATTTTAGAATAAACTCTTTTAAAAAAATATTTCTATCAAAATGTTCGTAATGGAATTGTCTATCCGTTGGTGTAAGTACACAATCAAAATAATGGACAATTTTCGAGGAGATGCATGATAACTACAATTATTTAATTTTTTCATGGTTTCGTTGTGAGGCGATTATTTAAACAATAAGTTAATTAAAAAAAACTTACATTTTGAAGCCAAGAAGTTGTATAAATTTAATGTATCTTTAACCAGTTGATATTTGTTTTGGCTAATGAGTAGATAGCTCTTAAAACTGGACAAAAACTCGTTTTGCTGGGGGACGCACCTTAACAAGTGTTTTGTCCTAGAAAAATTATAATAATTGATATCGTGGCGCGGACGACTTAAATTGCGTCAATACATAAAAAATAAATAACATACATATATATGGAGTCAAACTATAATTATAAATTGTATACTTCTGAAGGATACTCGTATAGTACACTTATTTATAGAGACAAAGAAAGCTATCATCTCGAGCAAGATCATAGCAAACATACAGTTTTGAGACTAATTAAAGGGTCGTATTGTTCTTCCTGACAATTTCAACGAAATTGACGAAATGGTCAACGAAAGAGCTGTGTAGGTTGCTACGATAAATTAAGACTTGTGTAAAAAGTAGTTAGGAAGCAAAAACAAAACAAATATTGTTCGTGTATTTCGTGTCCAATTCGTAAAAAATCTTTCTACTTGACTGGATTTAATGAAAAACATATTAATCAATCTTTTTACATAAATTATTTTAATATCGCAACTGCAACTCTCTCTATTCACAACACTAGTCGAGACACTAATAGAACTTTATTTCAATGCGATGTGAGGCAGAACAGATGTCATATATATAATGTTCATTTACTCAATACGTAAATGACATAACTATGGGCGAAGCTGGATTCAACTTTAACAACTCTTTAAATTAATATTGGTAAATTTTCGAGCAATTACTATTACAAATGAACATAATATTTAAGGTATTCTTAGAAACAATTTTGTGAGGCACAAAAGGTCCCATACGTACTGCAAGGAAGGTCAATTTTGTCTCGAAAGGACCTCATACGCACTAGTTGAAAGTCTACGAAAAATGGCCCCGCAGCAAACGTGTTAATATTATCACGTTATAACCCTTCATTACAACAAATAAGATTCGCCTAATGGGGAGTGTCGTGTTACGTAGGACTCACACTACGGTGGAACAGTATGATGATTCGGGAGCCTATTAGAACGCATAACTTTTTGTTCCTAATTTACTTTGTCATAATGAATGTAGCATAATGTATAGTGTCATAATGCAACTTTCGCATAATCATTTTTTGGCGTCATGTGTTTTAAGCATAACAATCTATTGTACTACATTTTATTCGACTATTGATGAGACGCATAATAGTTTTTAAGCATTTTTTTATTTGTTCTATTTTTTTTAAGGTGCCGTTTAAATCGCATAATTTTTTTTTCCTAATTTACTACTTCCTAATTTACTCCCATCGGGAATTCAAACCCTGACAAGTGACACAGAGTTTCTTAAGAAAGTCAAGGTTATTTTATTAGACAAGACCATTTATACACTAAAAGAATATTTAAGCAATGACTACACCAATTACAATTGGACTGATACCTGACATAATAATTTAATAATTTCAAAATGTTATTTATAAATGTGTAGACATAAAATTAAATTAATGTTAGTATAGACATAATTAAATAATTAAATGAATAAAATGCCCTTATACAGCATTTTTAACTGTAAAAAAAAAGGAAAGGAAATTAATTATCAAATGTTTTGTATTTGATTGTTATTTATATTTTAATTTACATTTGACATTTTCATAGTGTACCATACAACCATTTTGAAAAAAATTGTAATGTGTGTGTTATCAATGAAATAAATTATATTCTATTCTATTCTATTCTATCATAAAAATCTATTGTGCTACATTCAACTCGACTGTTGCTCAGACGCATTTAGGCATTTTTTAATTATTTGTTGTGCTACGTAATATATAACCAGGTTATATAGGGTCCAGATCCGACTCGGAGCACCCCGACTCCACCTAGTCTAGTCGATACTACCCCTAGAGTGTATTTAAAAAATGCGGGAGCCAGAAGCTCAAGGGAGGTCCTGAGTGGAGCGATCCATGCGAGGCCAAGCGTAGCGAAGGGGGGAGGTGGCGAGCGAAGCGAGCCGGCGACCTCCGTAGTGGAGTGCAGGCCGAGTATGGAGAAGCGACACTCAGGGCTGACCGAAGAGCTTCTGGCGGGAGCCCACCCGGAGTCATAAAGTGCACCATATGTCTTAGGTGTATGTAAGTTTTTAAGTCCTAAAAACGTTATGTCTACATAAATTGGTACAAAAATTGTTATACTACTGCATAGTCCTGCATAGATATTCCATTAAATTAGTAGATACCTACATTACGAATAATAAATATTGTTGTCGAAGTACCCATCCGCATTTCACACACCCACCTATTTTATTTATGTCCGCTCTTTACACTTGTTTTTTAGTTAGGCGTTTAAAGTTTATGTCGTTGATCAGTATGTTTAAGTATTGTTATGCTTTTCTCAATGTGTGCCTTTAACCATTATGCTATTTATAGTTATGCGTCGAAACATTATACTAAGTTATCTGTATGCTATATATGGCTATGCGTTTAAACATTATGCTAAGTTGTCGTTATGTTATATATGGTTATGCTAGTTAACATTATGCGAAGACAGTTATGCGTTTAGTTGTTATGGTAAATTATCATTAGTCCTAAAAACGTTATGCCTACCTAAAATAGGACAAAAAATGTTATGCCACCCCATATAGACCCTGATGATTCTACCGACTAAAACTTACACGGTCACCTTTGCCGCATATGGCTGGAATGCGCCACGCTCTCGCATTCATCTTCCGCGAACCCGCCGCAGCCTGCCCGTTTTTATGGGAAACGTTCCGTCACCTGCCCTCCTGAACCAAAGGCATAACGAACGTAACCACCTCGGAGACTAACCAGTAAAGGGGTGCCAGACCCTCTCACGCTTGATAATCTTTTGTCACCCGCGATGGGCCAGATATTCGGCCTCGTAGCCTACCTACGAACGGGAAGAGCGGCGTACCGATGTAACGGTACTCTTCTTCGGTAGCCCCACCGCGTCCGCTATCATACATTGCCGACCATGCAAGGCAGTGGCAGGCGGTAATTGCCTAAACTGTCTTATACAACTTACCTCGGGTTAACTTTAAGTAAAAATAAACCTTTTCATCCCTTGTGCTTGTGTAATAAATTAAAAAAATTGGTGAATAATATAGATTAATGTTTATTTTATTCCTAAACATTTATATTTTTGAAAAAAAAAATCATTTACAATATGTATTTTGCACTTCAAAAAATCAAATAAATTTCTGCACAAAAACGCTCCAGACTGTCATGGCGTCTTGAATGGCGTCACGCCGTGGCAAACAAATGTGTTTGTGTAAGGAAGTTCTCAATGTTTTAAAGGACAATGCCCACGTCCCATACATTGAAAAACCTGTCAAACTTTTTTTTGATACTGAAAGTGCGTAGATATGAATAGTGTCTAATTAGGATTGTTCATGGTTCTTAAAACGTCTGCTGTTGGTGTTTTTTATTTCCCAAATACCAAAAATGAGTTACAGTTAAACCAAAAGTAAGGTTATATTTACTGTCAAAATACATTAGAATTATGTTTTCTTTCGGATTAGAACAGAAAAGAAAAGAAAAAACTATGATATTATCTTTCAAAACATATTTCTTATCAGAATAAATAGGAATAATAGTACTGCTCACTACCAACTGATTACCATATGTATGAACACTTCATTTGCATATAAATATTGTCACAGAAGGGAATATCTTAATTGTGATATAAATGTCTCATTATTTTGATATTCGAGTTAGAGGTTTCCATCAGACAACACAAGCATATATAGTTTTATGTAATTATTACCACAATTATGTACCTAAGTAATAAGGAGCACTGAATCACATAATTCCCAGTTTTGTTAAAACCAATATAAATTCCGACACAAAAACTGGATGAGTTGTCGTTGACGTCCGATTAGGAATTAATAATATTCTTCTTATTCCTAATATTTCTCTACACACCGCAAAGAAGCTCAAAAAATCTTCCTGGAGCAATCTCTTTTGAACAATCGGAATAATTTTATTGTGTCTGAAATCCGACATTGAAACATTGTAACTGGTAATCGGAGTTTGTTGTCTTGAATAATGCATAAATATTACACCGCTTAGAAAACAAGAAGAAAACTAAATATAGGAAGAAACCAATACATTTTGCTTGTTTACTTTTTTTGACAACTTGTCAATTTGACATTAATCTTTCACCACAAAGATTGTTTTACCTCTTTGTTTGACCAATTTGGATTTGGTGAAAACGTTTCGTTTCACAATTGCGTGCCAACTTCTTCCTCGTTTACATTGCTATAAAATGCAATGATAATTTCTTTGCCGCCGTAATTACATATATCGTTATTTAAATATGTAAAAGTAGTAAGTAAACGACATTGTGAAAGAAATTGACATACATAACATCACACAATACACAACATTAAAATTAGGGACTCACAAGCGTTTTCAGTTTACAGCGCATTTAGTTTAGTATTTTAGCGCGCCCCTCCGATCCTCCCGCCCTAGGCTGCAGCCTAATGTGCCTAATGGTTAATCAGGCCCTGGTAATAAGGCAAAGTCTTGGCAAAGACTGTTAGACCGACAAATACATGACACTGACATTGACATATTATAGTCTTAAAATATCATTTCATTGGTTCGTGATAGGTGTTTGTCCTTTACAGTAGTTAAATACTAACCACTAACTAAACTACAAGAAGTCAACCGAACAAAGGCCTACCAGCATAGCACTGCAAATACACCGATCAACCCTGAGAACAGTGGCCCACCAACGACACACAAGACACTGGCGAAGTTGTGGTCATGCCGCATACAGAAGCCAAACACAAAAGAAGTTGAAGTTGGTTCGTGATTGGTTCATTGGTATTCACGGTAATTTCTATTTTTGTGTTTTGGGTATTTGGAGTTCGAATACCATAATTTTAGTTTTGATCTCGCTGTTATTATACCTATCTTAAATGCTTAAAATTCTTTTTTTTTATTTAAATTAATAAATACCATAATAGCATGCACTAAAGAAAAAGAAGTACTATTAAAAGTTCTTGAGCGCTCGTTATTCAGACGTTATTCAGGTGTAATAGCAAGCTCAAAAGTTAGACTCTAAGACAGTCTGCCCAAGGAGTGCTGAATAACGCGTAGTCTAATAAGCTCTTTCGACGTCAAATTTATAACACCTCTTTTTTTGGTCGGGGGTTAAAAACCGCCGTAACTGTGCCACAAAGTGATCAAGTAGGAGTTAATATATTGCTAAAAATTGCAAAGTACGAAAAAAATAATAAACTTTGAAAGACTTATGCTCAGAAACTATTGGGTGTACAGAGACAATTCTAGTATCATATTGTAGCAAATTTAGTCTATACTTTATAAGTGCCGTAAGAAAGTTTTTACAAAAACTAGTCCTTTAGGGTTATAATCGCCAAAATTTGAAAAATAAACGATTTTTTCAAGGTTTTTTCGATTTTTGACAAAGTTGCGTTCGTCGCTCGAGGTCACAAACTTGGGACAATCATTAGGCCAACATCATATTAAGAGTGCGCCTAAAGCCAGGAAAAAATCAGATTTCACCCGCGCGACGCGTTTCTTAATGTGATGTACATAAAGTCGAGAATAGCATGACACAGTTTGGAGGAAAAATCAATATTTAATCAGGAGTCCATTTTTGACCAAGTTTTATTTAATTACTCAATAACTAAACATAAATTAAAAAAAAGTGTTCGGTTACTTTACTAGAACGTACAAATAGGAATTTTATTACCAAAAAATAATGTGGGGTCATCGCTGATAATTTCGAGTACTCGAATTAAAACGGGGTTTTTCGGTGTCATTTTTATTTTTTTATTGTAAAAAACTCTGATCTATTTTTAAAATTCTATTCGGTTATCGTGCTTCTTCTTGATTGTACCCATACGTCAATATTTTTTTTGTCATAGTTTTTAGTTTCTTAACTTCAGTGAGCGGCGTCGAAAATGTCCTTTTTTCGTTTTCTGGCTTTAGGCGCCCCCTTAAACAAGTCTGCAAAAAATCAGATCTACCGGATTTAACGCATCCTACTCCATACATTCAGGCGACAAAGTTACTGGACTAATTTAGATTTGTACAAAAAAATGTAAAATAAAGTGGCCAAGTGCGAGTTGGACTCGCCCATGAAGGGTTCCGTTGCAGCAAGTAACATAATATACATGGTACACATAGGTAGTTCTTGTAGTTCGTTGTAACTTTGATCGAAGTTTCAATAATAGTGTATTTATGACGTACTAAAAAAAACTACTGATCAGATCGAGTTCTAACTAATTTTCGTTGGTAGTTTACATGGTAATGTACATCATATATATTTTTTTAGATTTTTCATTTTCTTACTTTAGAAGTTAGAGGGGGGGGCACACATTTTTTTTTTTAAATAAAGAATGACGAGACGAGCAGGACATGTGCCTGATGGTAAGCAACATGCCTGCCACATAACAGCACAGTGACACGCAGCTATTGGAACATGAAGAGCCAAAATCATTACCTAGCACCGCACTGCGCTCGTCACCCAGAGATCTAAGTTGTTATATCTCTAAGCCCTGTAATTTCTCTGGAAACATTGCCCTTCAAACCGGAACACAGTAATGTTTGCACATTACTGCTTGGCGGTAGAATAATTGACAAAGGTGTGGTACTTCCCCAGGCGGACTCTGCTAAGAGTCCTACCAGCCTACCACTACTAATTGTGTACAATTTTACACTACAATTTTACCACTTTGGAAGTGTCTCTCGCGGAAATTATTCAGTGTAGACGAAAATGATTTTAGAAACCTCAACATCATTTTTGAAGACCTATCGATAGACACCCCACACGTGTAGGTGTGATGAAAAAAAAAAAATTTCTCAGTACGGGGGCCAACCCTAATTTTTCTTTTTTTTAAATTTTTCTGTTCAAATCTTAATGCGGTTTACAGAATACATCTACTTACTAAGTTTCAACAGTGTAGTTCTCATAGTTTCGGCAAAAAGTGGCTGTGACATACGGACGGACAGACAGACAGACAGACAGACAGACATGACGAATCTATAATGGTTCCGTTTTTACATTTTACGGAACCCTAAAAACAATACATTTTCGGGGTGTCCCATACTAAAGCCGTTATTACACTACTCGTTACACAGCAGTCTTAGCTAAGACTGTCTGCACTCTGCATAACGAGTGGTGTAATAAGCGTCAGACTGTTAGACTCTGCATTCAGACAGCAAGATCGGGTTCGGCGAGTCTTACTGGCTTACAGTCTCAATAACGAGTAGTGTAATAAGGCAAAGACTGTTAGACCGACAAATACATGACACTGACATTGACAAATAGCCTTAAAATATAATTTCATTGGTTCGTGATTGGTTCATTCGTATTCGCGGTAATTTCTATTTTTGTGTCTTGGATATTCGGATTTCGAATGTCTTAATTTTAATTTTGACCTCGCTGTTATTATACTTATCTTAAATACTTAAAATTATTTTTTTCAATTTAAATTAAAAAAGTAAGTCGAGCGCGCGTTTTTCAGACTGCTGTAATAGCAAGCTCAAAAGTTAGACTCTAAGACAGTCTGCATAACGAGTGCTGTATTACGCGTAGTCTAATAAGCTCTTAAGACCTGAAACTCAAAAAAAATGGTGGATTGTCTATGGCTAGGTCTTCAAAAATGGTGTTGAGGTTTCTAATAGGTACCATTTTTTATGCACTGAATAATTTGCGCGAGAGATACTTCCAAAGTGGTAAAATGTGTCCCCCCAGAGGAGGGCTTGTAACTTCTAAACTAAAAGAACGATAAAGCTAAAAAAAATATACGATATTGTACATTACCATGCAAACTTCCACCGAAACTTGGTTTGAGCTCGATCTAGTGAGTAGTTTTTTTAGTCGATCAAAGTTACTCCGAACCACAAAAACAAAACTTATGTATTGAGTATGTTACTTGCTGCTACGGAACCCTTCATGGGCGAGTCCGACTCGCTTTTATTTTTGTTTAATAGAGCATAAGTTTAGTTTAGAGGTACCTATGTGAAAACTTATTTTAGCGCACCACAGTCAGATTTTTCGTGGTCTGTGAAATGAATTCTAGCGTCACGCTCGGGACCCGGGACTCGGGAATGATAATAAATTTTCGGGTGAACTCGGGACCATGAGCATTGGCCATAAAGAAATGCGTCAGCATTTCCCATTGGCCGTGGTCACGGCCACGCCCTCCGGTTTCACCCGCTAAGTTTCCAAAGTGAGCTATCAAATAAAATTCTCAGTAAGTTTTCAATAAGTTTTCAAGAAGATGTATTCTGTGACCCGCATTAAGATTTGAACAAAAAAAATAAAAATTAGGGTTGGCCCCCATAATGAGAACTGAAACTCAAATATTTTTTTTCATCTAACTTACACGTGTGGGGTGTCTATCGAAAGGTCTTCAAAAATGATGTTGAGGTTTCTAACTTTCTAATATAATTTTTGTCTACACTGAATAATTTGCGCGCGAGACACTTCCAAAGTGGTAAAATGTGTGTGTGTGTCCCTCTAACTTCTAAAGTAAGGGAATGAAAAATCTAAAAAAAATCGATGATGTACATTACCGTGTAAACTACCAACGAAAATTAGTTTGAACTCGATTTGATGAGTAGTTTTTTTTAGTACGTCATATTACGTACGTACGTAATACACTATTATTGAAACTTCGATCAAAGTTACAACGAACTACAAGAACTATGTTTGTGTACTATGTATATTATGTTACTTGCTGCAACGGAACCTTTCATGGGCCATTCAACTCGCACTTGGCCACTTTTTTTTTTAAATATGATCAAAAAACTAAAATTTACTTTAAAAAAAAAAAATTCAGACACACGCTGAATTTAATTTTAATTTGAAGTTTGTTTTTATTTTTCAGAAAAAACAAATTATTATTGTTTACTTTTCAGTTTCTTGGAATCTAAAATTATTTATTTACGAATAAGTACATGCACGACAATAGTTTAAACAATGGTCTGATACAAATTTTATAAATATTCGTCTGCATAGTGCATACCTACTCTGTAAAAACTACTAAGGTACACAATGTCACATTGTATATCGATTGTATTCACATTTCTAATATTTAACTTCGTCACCGTCATATAGCATCAGGTTACGGTATAATGTATGTACCTATTTGTAATAAGTTAACTTTGGCATCAAACGGTACATTCAAATAAAAATAAAATGGTTAAGGTAACTGCTTTATTAGAACAAGCAGCTCATTGTATTCGATACGTCGGCATCGTTTATCAGCAGTTTGGTCATTGTTCAAACATCTTTGAACAAATATTCCATAGTGCCCTATGTGTCTTGTGTCTTCCGGCGAAGGGCCTCCGCGCTAACCCAAAAGTACGTTAGGTTCGTGTGTAAGTAACGTACGTTAGATTAGGTACTTACCTACGATAGTAGGGGCCACACAGCCAGCTACTACTATAGATAGGTCAGTTAGAAAAAAACCCTTTTAATATGTACTTCTCAAGTCTCAAATGGCATTATGATTATGACTAAAATAAAAGTCAAAATGTTTATTGACTTACCTTGGGGATTCGTTGCTAGTAACTCTTGACTGCGGATCAGGAAATCAGGAGGTCACGGCTACGATTCCCACCTAGAACAAAATATTTGTGTGCTGAATGCAAATAGGTACCTATCTGGGTCTGAGTGGCAGTAATGTGTAAACATTACAGTGTTCCGGTTTGAAGAGCAATGTTCCCAGAGAACTCACAGAGCTTAGAGATATAATATCTTAGATCTCTGGGTGACGAGCGCAGTGCAGTGCTAGGTGATGATTTGGACTCTTCATGTTCCAATAGCTGCGTGTCACTGTGCTGTTGATGGCAGTCATGTTGCTTACCATCATGTATGTCCTGCTCGTCTCGTCACTTTATGCTATTATTAATTTATTTCTCGAAGTTTTAGGTTTACTTTATATGTCTCGTTAGGGAATAAACTATTTTCTACAAAAAATGAAACCGACTTCTAAACCAAAAATAGACACTCAAAAGCAAAAAATAAACTGATACAATTATTATACCTATGTGCTACTCACTCATCAATGCATTTATACAATTTCGCGTTGACAGGATCGAGTTTCATAACTTTTGTGAAATCGACAACTACGTCATAGTTTTTACTTCAAATTTTAAAAACTATTAGGTACATTGATTTCGATAAAATGTATATGGTACCATTCGGGAAGCATACTTACCCATCCGAACACAAAAGGATTTAAAAAAAAAAAATATATCGGTTGGGGCGTTCTCGAGAAATCATGTAACATACATACATAAAAAAATATAAAAAAACATCGTGGTCGAGTTGATAACCTCCTCCTTTTTGGAAGTCGGTTAAAAAAATTATGAGAGTACATTTTTACGATGCGTCGATGCGCGCGCACAAATCCACGAAAATCCGACACCCTGAAGTTAGTAAACTTTGTAACTAACTAGGTTTATACCTACTTCAGCGATAGAATAATAGACAACATCTGTCTATTCTATCGCTGAAGTTATACCAATTTCGGGTTAATACTTCAGCGATAGAATACGAGTAATAGACAACATAATATCATGTCTATTCTATCGCTGAAGTTAGACTAAAGACGTAAATACTAACTTCGGGTTAATACTTCAGCGATAGAATAATAGACAACATCTGTCTTTTCTATCGCTGAAGTTAGACTAACTTCGGGTTAATACTTCAGCGATAGAATAGACACTATCAATTAAATTTATAATTAAAGTCCACAGATTACAGAAATAAACATTAACATTATTTCTGTAATCTGTGTTAAAGTCAATTAAATCCCAATAAAGGTCAGCTTTTTATTATAGCATCCCATCGTAAGTAATGTAACAACTATTTTACATTTCGTTAAATTAGGTAAGTATATACCATTGAACTCTTAAAACACTGGTATATACGATTGCTTTTGTAAGCTAGCCGGCGAAAGGATGTTTACATAGGTAGGTAAATTAAAGCAAGCTCAACAACTCTCCGTGAGTATAGTGAGCTTCATTGTACGTTGTAATCTATCTTGTAATGGGTACTTTTAATAACAGGTATTTTAAAACTAGACGCCGATTAGACTTCACGGTACCTACTAAATTACTACCTAGGTATAAGTATTAACTGATAAGACAAAGACTAATAGACTACAGGCCCGTGAACAAAATTCACGGGTCAAATGAACCACCAGGACAACTATGTACCTAGGGTTATTGATAGGGTGGGCATTATGCCGTCACTTGTAAGCTATCCAACTGAGTGCAGTTGAAGAGGGGGGGGGGGTTGCAACCATCGATCATTTCTCTTTGTCGCATGATTTTTGTACGGCGTTGCGAAATAATGGACTAGAAGAGGTATTGAAACTGTATGGAACTAATGCCGTACATAATCAAATTACCAAATTTACTCTGTAAATCGTCGACACATCTTATTTTTTCCGACAAACTTATAATTAAAAATCTAAAGTTTATAATTTTTATAGTTTCCATACCTCTTCTAATCTATTATTCTGCAACGCCGTACAAAAATCATGCGACAAGGAGAAATGATAGAGGATTGGAACCCCCCCCCCCCCTCTTCAACTGTACTCAGTTGGACAGCTTACAAGTGACGGCATAGTGCTGAATCTTATTACTTTATACCATTCTATCATCCTATATATAGGTCTCCTGGTGGTTCATTTGACCCATACATTTTGTTCACGGGCCTCAGTCTATAAGAACTAAGAGGTATGATTCCGTGTTGAGATCAATCCCATTGCGTTATTACCTAATCAGGGTACTGGTCATGTTATCAATTATTTCCAAGAGGTGGGTAGGTATTGGCCATGGGCGAAAAACTTTTTTTAAACGTCCTTGGTATTGGCATAAAACTTAAAACCACAAGTCATTGAAAGTTGTGATCTATATAATAGGTAGGTAGATACTGTTGTCACGCCAATGTTTCATTTTCTCACAATATTTTATTTCATCGTTAAAGCCAATGGTGATAATCTTCACTAGCAAAAATACCCAAAGATGTACTTACCTAGTTCTAGTTGGTATTCAAACCTAGGCTTTCACTGTAATGTTGTGAATCGCACGATCTAGCCACAAGCATCCACTAGGCAACCACGACTTAAAGATTATAGGTACGAGTAGTAAAGTGTGGATATTTAGGGTCAAAAGTCAAAAGACCCAAAACAGTTTTTTGAGATTATAATATTTCGTTTCCTCTTCTTATCGTATTTAGATTTTATGAAAGTTGTGGATAATTTATATAATGTTGTAGAAAATAAAATGTTGTATTTTAACCAAATCCTAGTTTGGTTTTATAATTCAAAATTATCATCTTAATCAGTTATCTAGACAGATCAACGAAATGTAGGTAGGTATGTACTTACTTACATGCAGATGAACATAAGAACCCCATTATTCGTAGTCGGTCAAATAGCAAAAAATAGCAACTTCGAGCAAAAGCGATTGAAATATCATAAATACACCTACCTATAGGTACTTATACGATAATATTATAAATTAGCAGCGCCCTGCGGTGTTACCCGCGTATTTGTCGTTCCCGTAACTTTCCCGTGATAAAAGTAGCCTAATGTGTGGTTCCTTACAGTTAACTGTGTTTCAAATTTCAACCCGATCTGTTAAAGCGTTCCTACGTGATTGAGCAACAAACAGCCTAACATCCAAACTTTTGCAATCATAATACCTACCTAATACCTATTTGTAGGATATAGTAGGATTAGAATCGTCAAACTTTGTTCGCAATCAACTTAATTAATTAACTATCAAGAGAAAAACATTAAAAAATATGTATACATACAGATAAATACTGAATCTCCTTGTTCTTTGTGGAGTAGAAATTGAACAACACCACTAGCTACACACTCGACCTCTTTCTTCTATGATGGTGTCCCAACTGGTCCCAACTAGCCAACTACCAAGCTACCAACTACCAACTAGGTAGTTTGCGTTGTACCGCTGTAGTCTGTAGCCGTGTAGCCAAAACAAAACCACTAAAAACTACATTTTTTTTATCGCACATGCATTAGAGATGTGATTGTTCACAAATAAATTAATCATTACTATCGATAATCGATAATCCTATTTTTTGGAACGAGAAATTTCATCACGATGTTGTTAATTTCATTTCTTTTGTGCGAAATATCATAAGTATTTCAGCAATTTGTGTATGCTATTATAATACTAAGCTAAGTTACGGCTGGTCTAGTCGGGAGAACGGCGGCTGCCGATCCGGAGACCCCGGGTTCAAACCCCACACGCACCACTGTCTTTTCGAAGTCATGTGCGTAGGTAATGCCGCTAACTTTAAACGGTGAAGGAAAACATCGTGAGGAAACCGACATGTACCTAGAATCTTTCGAAGTCATGTGTCATCCGCCAACCCGCACTGGGCCAGCGTGGTGGATTATGGCCTTAACTCTCTCCTTGCGAGAGAAGGGCCCGAGTCCCAGCAGTGGGAACGTTTAGTGGGCTGTTGATGATGATAATGATTATAATACTACCTACAATTAAATGAAAATAAGGATATTTCAAGTAGGTACTTATCTCAGTAATTACCTTGACCATTTTTAGGGTTCCGTAAAACGTAAAAACGGAACCCTTATAGATTCGTCATGTCTGTCTGTCTGTCTGTCTGTCCGTCCGTATGTCACAGCCACTTTTTGCCGAAACTATGAAAACTACACTGTTGAAACTTGGTAAGTAGATGTATTCTGTGAACCGCATTAGGATTATTACAAAAAATTTAAAAAAAAAGAAAAGTTAGGGTTGCCCTCCATACTGCGAACTGAAACTCAAAAAATTTTTTTTCATCAAACCTACACGTGTGGGGTATCTATCGATAGGTATTCAAAAATTATGTTGAGGTCTCTAAAATCATTTTTGTCTACACTGAATAATTTGCGCAAGAGACACTTCCAAAGTGGTAAAATGTGTCCCCCCCCCCCTCTAACTTCTAAAGTAAGAGAATGAAAAATCTAAAAAAAATATATGATGTACATTACCATGTAAACTACCAACGAAAATTAGTTTGAACTCGATCTGATTAGTAGTTTTTTTTAGTACGTCATAAATACACTATTATTGAAATTTCGACCAAAGTTACAACGAACTACAAGAACTATGTGAACTATGTATATTATGTTACTTGCTGCAACGGAACCCTTCATGGGCGAGTCCAACTCGCACTTGGCCACTTTATTTTGGATACAATTTTAGGTAAATATAGATTTAAGACTCTTATTTTTTAAGTTTATTCACTACTTAGAAGTTTTAAAAAATTACATACCATCAAAACGGAGGTTTGCTCAGACCGTTTGATACTTACTTAGCTACTTATTACACAGATAGTACTTTGTACTAGTACTATTGTACTAGTAACTTACATAGTTACTTGGTTTTAAAATTATCTCAATCATTTGCCATTCCAATCATTTCATCATCATCATCATCATTTGCCAGTGTGTTAACGCCGCCAGGCCGCCACCGTGCTGAGCACGTATCTATTATATCTAGTATCAAAATTAACTTTGTAAATGTTTTTAAACAGCTGGTTAGAATTCGCCAGAAGGTTAGAATTTAAAACATACTTATATTTTCATATGAAGTATGATTTTTTAACGTCCCTACACGTGGTAGTTTGGATGACATCGAATATTGTGGCTTTCAAGATAAGGAAATAGTATTTTATTCAAGAGGTTCGAGAGCTACTCCGTCAAACAGTATCATTGAGTACATGAACCAATAGGAGTCTCTTTTCATTCCCTTATGACTTAATAAATACTCGCCTACTTATATTATTTATTAATATTACAAAAATGTGAACGTAAAAAGTGTGAAAGTAACAACTGTCTGTCAGTCTCTTACGCTTTCACGCTTAAACTACTGGACCGTAGTAAATCGAAAATTAAATTTGGTAGAGACAATAGATCCTGGGACAGGACATACATACCTAGGCTACTTTTACCGCGAAAAAATGACGGATGAACGTATGGAAGTTTTGACCATTTTAAAGCTAGAGTCTTGAAACTTATCCTTTATAGGCTTTAGATAAAATATAAACAAATAGTTGGGTACCTGGATAGGTGCTTTTTGCTTGGTTTTTCTTTTCTAAGAAAAAAATCGTAGCTAGATCAGGATTGGACAACCGTTTTAGTAAATTTTATAAAACAAACCGTTCAAAATTGTTTAACAAGTTTTTTTTGTATAATATTTATCTTTTTTCTTTTTAGTTTAGGCCATTAACATCATATCAAATAGACCTATTACTTAATTATTCCCTTGTAGACTAGGTATGTTCAAATTCACCATAGTAAATTAAATATGTTCCTCTTTAAACAAAAATCGATCAATGGTTATTAGTTAAACAATTATTTTATGTAGGGTTTATCTCTAATCTATACTTACCTACTAAACGTTTTACATTCACCTCTATGATGCTCATTTATAAAAGGGGAAACCCAAAATATTAACATCATTTTGAAAGGTCCATTGAATTACGAGTACCTACCTACCTACATACTTTCTTTCGACGGTAGACACAGGGACTTTCCTAGCGGTGCAGGCGGAGAATTACCGATAGTCTATTAAATATGAGTATTTTTAACCCCTGACCAAAAAGAAAGGTGCCTTCGGCGCTAACTCAATAGTCAGATAGGTAGTAGTGGCCGGCCTGGAGGGGTCCAGGTCAAGGCCGGCTTCCGTTTGTCAGTTGGAAAAAAATAAAATTACAACCTCCCTCAATAAGTAGGTATACATACATATGTATATATCAAATGAAAGGGCTTGACTAGTAGAACCACGAATCCACGATATCCGTGAGTAGAACACAATACCTACTTACACAAAAACAAATTTCAAATCCTAGATGGCTACCTACTTACCACCACAGATTACAGAGTGGCTACCTCCACAAAATGGCGACTTACATTTGTTTTTAGGGTTCCGTAAAACGTAGAAACGGAACCCTTATAGATTCGTCATGTCTGTCTGTCTGCCTGCCTGTCCGTCCGTATGTCACAGCCACTTTTTGCCGAAACTATGAGAACTACACTGTCGAAAGGTTGAAACTTGGTAAGTAGATGTATTCTGTGAACCGCATTTGTACAAAAAAAAAAATTGGGTTGTCTTGTCCCCCATACAGAGAACTGAAACTCAATTTTTTTTTCATTAAACCTACACGTACACGTGTTTCGATCGATAGGTCTTCAAAAATGATGTTGAGGTTTCTAATATAATTTTTGTCTACACTGAATAATTTGCGCGAGAGACACTTCCAAAGTGGTAAAGGTAAAATGTGTGTACCCCCCCCCCCCCCTCTCTCTAACTTCTAAAGTAAGAGAATGAAAAAACTAAAAAAAATATATGATGTACATTACCATGCAAATTACCAACGAAAACAAGGACGTTTAAAAAAAGTACGTCCTTGCAACGAAAATTGGTTTGAACTCGATCTGATGAGTAGTTTTTTTTAGTACGTCATAAATACACTATTATTAAAACTTCGATCAAAGTTACAACGAACTACAAGAACTATGTGTACTACCTATGTATATTATGTTACTTGCTGCAACGGAACCCTTCATGGGCCAGTCCAACTAGCACTCGGCCACTTTATTTTTTTCAAACTCCCTCAATAGGTATCAAATGAAAAGAAAAGGCTTGTCTTGTAGAATACCAATGACGTTTAAAAATTTTTTTTTTAAACGTCCTTGTAGAATACTGAACAAATTTCAAATCCGTGGTTGTCGGGGGCAAATCAAAATTGTTTTAATTTTGTTCTTGTGCTTTCTTATGCGTGATTTAATTATTAATTTTAAACTTAAGTACAATAAAATAAATAGACTTGATTCAACTGGTTTTATGTGACATCTTTATATATATAGGTAAGTACTTGCTGAGCTAGAAATCTGATCCAACGAGGAGCGAGCAACAAGGTAATGGGGCCCCAAGACTATAACAAAGCATTATTTTGTTCGAGTTGACAAACAACGCAGAAATGCAAAGGTTTAGCATTGAGATAATATTACTACGTAGTAATAATTTCTCAAAGGAGTTTAGCTTCATTTTTATTTCTTTACAGTTTCATCAAATCTGATGTACCTAACTACCTAATTCTCACTAAGTAATCAACATTCCCGATTAGCCCCTAAAAGTATCCACATTTTCTGATTGAAGAAACTTTGCTAAACATATCATCAAAATCTATGTTTTTGAGCTTCTTCTTCTTCAGCCCGTTATCGCTCACTGCTGATTCTCTCTTCGTGTAGGTAGGTACGCCACTTGTCTCGATTTTGTGCTAATCTGATCTACCTATACATATCCCGCAAAATCTAGCCGATGATGGGCGTCCAAAATTGGCCACCAATCCGTCACCGATTGAGTTCAATAAGGAAGTTTCCAATTGCATAAAATCAAAAAATATTTACATAGATTTAAAGATAATAGTAGGTAATAAATTATTCATACTGAAAAAAATACTTGAAAATCTCAATAAATGACGAATATGTGAACATTTTAAAATTACTAACTAAGGCGCGGTTTATCTATTCTATGGCGCGGGACAAACACAAGTGGCGTGTGGCGATGGCGTGGTGCGGGCGCGCCACGCCATCGCCAGACGCCAGACGCCACGCCACTTGTGTTTGTGCCGCGCCACTGCCATTATCTATTCTATGCCAGAACAGGCATAGAATGCGTGCATGCTGCGTAGAACAGGCGCGTAAACGTAAATGGTGTCGGAAGTCGGAAGTCGGAATGGCGAGGCGCGGGCGCCCACAGGGTATGCATTCAGGGTACGCTACTAAAGCGTGAAGTCACAGTCTGGCATTGTCTATGCGTCGCTCGTAAAGTTTGTATTTTAACTATATTAAATATTGCGTTTAGGAAACTGGTTTCATAACAAAAGTCACTTTAAATTGAATGAATTATCCAATGGTACGGCTGGTCTAGTAGTTACGGCTGGTCTAGTCGGGAGAACGGCGCATGCCGATCCGGATACCCCGGGTTCAAACCCCACACGCACCACTGTATTTTCGAAGTCATGTGCGTAATGCCGCTAACTTAAAACGGTGAAGGAAAACATCGTGAGGAAACCGACATGTACCTAGAATCTTTCGAAGCTAATGAAATGAAATAAATTGATGAACTTACCTGATTCGTTTAATTCAAGCCCAATCAATTCCCATGTTTTATCCTGAACAGCGCGGTTACTGTAACTTGGTATATTATAATCGTAAAGATAGATAAACTCTTTATTGCACTTACATAACAAAGAAAAATACAGAAAAAACTTATAATAAAGTAGCAATTGGCGACCTTATCGCTGAGAGCGATTTCTTCCAGGCAACCATAGGATGGTAACAAATAAATCAATCAGTAATGGAAGACGGGGAGTACAATTAGGAGTACTAACAATTTATAATAACAAACAACTAATTTAAAAAACAACAATATAAGATCCGGGTGGTTTTCTACTAACTCGCAAAATTTTATGTTGAATTCAATATCGTCACGCATTTTCGCCGTTTAGTTCAGGACGTCTACTCTAATTCAACGAAAACGTAATTTCGAAATAAACTCGCGTTTTCCAACTCCGATTCTACTTCGATCCGTCGTTTAAATGTTCTACGCCTACTCTAATTAGAGTATGCTTAGAACATTTAAACGTCAAACAATGTTGTATCGGACGAAACGAAGTAGAACGAGAGTAGGAAAGTCGTGAGTTTTTTTTAGAAATTTCGTTTTCGTAGAAACAGAGTAGACGTCCTGTTCTGTGTACACCGACGACGCCACCGCCGATGGCGTGGAAGCGGCGCCCGCGCCACGCCATCTCATTATGTCTCGCGCCCTGCCACTTCTATACATTTTGTATGAACTATTTAAAGAAATGACGCCGCACCACACAAAAATCAAAAAGCCGCGCTGCGCGTTAGCTGTGTGACGTCACAAGTTACGACGCGGTCGCACTGTAGGTTAGAAAGGACGCAATAGAATCTGATTTCGCGGCAGAGAAACTAGAATTTCGTGCTAATACTATCTCGAATGTGGTGATGTATGTAGCGTTGCGACTATTATCATATTTTATATTATACTGGTATCTATAATATATGTAGAGATACGTTTACCTAGGGCAGACGCTGGAACTAGGTAGAAGTAAGTTTGAGAGTGAGGCTATGACATAGAATAGATAATACAGATAGAACGGACACTCCCCACCCCCCGCCAGTTTCAAGCTTCCTACCCCGCAAGAACGCGAGAAGCACTCAACGAAGGGATATATCGGACGACAATTTTCTATGAGAATACGACCATGACGCTGTGTTGCTGTGTTATTTAAATTTAGGTACCAATTTTTTCATCTGTTCAACGAAACAAGAATAACAGATTTTTAATTTCATAAGAATTTCTATAATATAGGTACTAGGATTGAATCGTTTTTCTACTGTGTTTTGATAAGTTCACAATTTTAAGTTAAGAATAAGAGATTTTTGATTTCATAAGAATTTCTACAAAGATTGAATCATTTTTGTAAACTGTGCTACTGGTTTTAGAAGTACGCGCCAACACTGAAGTCCTGTGACGAAATTATTAAACTCGTTGTTTTTAAACTGCGGCTTTCGTTAATCGTTGTGAAATACGTCAGTGGCGCCAATAACGTATGGTAACGAGTGATGGCGCGGAGTATAGTTCGCTTAGTCACTAGTGTTGCCAATTTAGTGGATTTTTTTACTAAGATAGCTACTATTCAGATTTATTGGTAAGTGATTATTTCTTAGCATTCAACCGACTCAAAAAAAAGAAAGAGGTTCTATATTAGACTATCTGTACTTTTATGTGCGTCCATGTATATATTATGTCGGTCAATAGTGAACAATGAATATAGGATTTCATCTAGTAGTATGCTTATTTAAGATTTCGCAACAACCGTTCATTAAAAGCAGTAAGAGGATACGAGTACATTGACTATTGGAATGGATAGTTCCAAAAAAAAATTAACGATATTTTTAAAATAAAACTTATTCAGTAATTAACGGCTTTGACATTGACTTATAAACTTTACCGGTTCTAGTACTACCGGTACTACTACGATTTAGTTTCATTTTTAACCAACTTCAAAAAAGGAGACGGATCTCAATTCGTTTATATGTTTGTTACGTGATAGCTCCATTTATTGTGAAACAAAGGGCATAAGCCCAAATCACATTGAAAAAACCCAGGTGCCACACCTGGGTTTTTTGATGTACCTCAGATTTTAAGTTATTAGTAATAATATTCTAAACTATCATCATCATCCGTTTGAGTGGCTAACCTGCGTTTTTTTGCCTGTAGAAGTTTTGTAGAAGTTTGTGTCAAAAGCTCGTTTTATGGAACAAAATATGTTGTATAATTTGGTGTTAATGATAGAAAAATAATATATACCGGCTGAGTCATAAAGAGACATATCAAACAATGCACGAATATGCTTAGGTTCTTTTCGCGATGGGTGGCCTTGGAATTCAAATTTAACGAGTGTAAGTAAAATAATTCATGATAATACGCTTATTTTTGGTAATGTACTTTGGACTTTGTATTCAATTATCAGTATGCTTACATCGCGGGTCAAATCTGGACAAGTACTAGCACAAGCACAGCACTAGCATAGGCATAGGCCTGGGATATGAGGCGTAGGTACTTGAAGAGAGGTATATGCTAAGAGGTTATGAAGATGATGATGATGATTACATCGCATTGCAAACAGTATTGGTGACTTTAAAAAAACGCCTACAAAACTACACTGATAATAAAACATGTTAGCCACTAATTTGGGTTATGGGAGTGGTGTAATTTTTTTTCCTAAAATATATTTACATACAATTATTAGATTTTTTTGAGATTAGATACAATTATTTTGTGCCGAGGTCAGGGTACGATTTGGGTCATGTCTCCTTTGATGTTTCTTTTTTTTTGGTAGATTTTTTTCACAGTTTTGAAATATGAAAACAAAACTAAAAATTACTTTCGTTTATTTTTGTTCAAGTTTTTTATGATCGTCGTTGAAATTTGGTCAATTAAGTTTCTGAATTTACTTTGAAATTAAAACAGATTTTTGTTTATTCGGCGCAAATATGATTGTGATTTGAGTATAATAGACTCACTTACTATTCTCACAATACTTATTTAAAGTTTTATGCGATCCTTACTATAATGCGAATAAATAAATCACTATTTATCAATATACAAAAGTAATATTTTTTAAGCAATTAGGAATAAATTAAATCCGGAACTAGCAACATTATCTTTCCGGCCGGTTCGTAGTTTGTTTACAAAATTGAAACGTCTGGCGTCCACCGCGTCCTGCAACCGACTAGAACGGAAAGAGTGAGCTCACTCTTCCCAACGTTGACATGATTGCGTGCGCCGTGAAGTTGGGGATGGGGCCCATCTTGCATTCTACGATTTATGCTAGTAGGTATATTGGACTACCTTTTTTTCGTACGTGCAGGAAATGTATTTACGCAAACCCTACTGCCCCGCCCGGGCGACACAGCCAAGTTATGTTAGACTCTATATCATGTATGGATATGGTGTATCTACTAATAAACCTCTATGGGGTTTCAACTCTGCCGCTGATAGTGGGACCACGGAACCGCTCTCGGATATGGTGGTATCTACTAATAAACCTCTATGGGGTTTCAACTCTGCCGCTGATAGTGGGACCACGGAACCGTTCTCGGATTGCTCCGCCTCGGTCGCCCATCTCCAACTTCAAACGATTTAGTAGGTACTCAACGTCAATCGAAAACCTATACTAACACAAAACTATAAATATGAATTACATGCAGTAGAAAATCCTACATATTATATCAGTAGAAACGAAGACATTTGGTCAACAACCAAAAGATGCATATTATTATGTTGAGCATATTAACATTCACAACATTGTTCATAACTGAAAAGAATAAAACAAGCATTTAGATTTATGGTGGTCTAGAATTCTATAATATGTTATTGTATTAATACTATTGAAATATATACAATATTTTCTAATAAAAGAACATTACAAGTGAACAGTCGGGATCCATTGAACAATTACATTGTATGTCGAATAATAATGGATCCCGACTCTTCAGTTGTAATGTTCTTTTATTAGAAAATATGGTATATATTTCAATAGTATTAATACAATAACATATTATAGAATTCTAGACCACCAGAAATCTAAATGCTTGTTTTATTCTTTTCAGTTTTTTTTAGTATGCGAGAACGTAGTTTGGTTTACTTTTTACGCAGTCGGGTTTTTGAGTTTTTAAATTATATTTTTTTTTTATTATAAGTGAACCGCATTAAGTTTATTCCATTTATAAGTATTTTAGTCTACTCTACAAGTGCTTTTTAGGTCAACAATTTTTCGTTTTCTCCTATTATTATGATTAGGTTTCATTCGATACGGAATGGAATCTAGATATGGGCTTAGAATTTTCTCAAAAAATAAGTAGGTATTTTTTGAAACAATTCCAAGCCCACTCACAATAAAAAAATAGTGTTTCGTTATTTGCCAATATGTACAAAACTATAATAAAAAGAATCCAAAAGAAGATAATATTTTCTAAAAAAAGTACTTCCATTCGGAACTGTAGAACCAATATCTATAACTTTTCCAGAGAGTTGAAAATATGCCCGAAAATGGTTACCCCGGCTTGCGCCCCTTCGGACATTGATTGAATAAAAATTATTTAAACTTATGATAATAAATATGAAAATAAAAAACTGAAAAAAATCAGGCACTTACAAGATAGATCAATGAACAATAATCCGTGGTTCAAAACTTGTTTTCGTAATTTTCCAATAAGTTATCCATTAGTTAATTAACATTTTTATCAGCACGAGCATTAACATTGTAAGTTGTAAGTACGATAAATGTTAAAATCTGAGGATTTTTTCCTTTTGTAGAGCTATTCTTCAAAGGTTTTAATAATTTTAATACAGATTCCCGTTGTAATAATGAAAATATAAGTTATTTTTCGTTTTTAACCGACTTCCAAAAATGAGGAGGAAATCAATTCGACCACCATATTTTTTATGTGTGTTACCTGATATCTCGAGAACGCCTGAACGAATTTAAAAATTTATTTTTGTGTTTGGACGGGTATGCTTCTGCCGAATATGCCGAATGATCTCATATAAATTTTATCGAAACCGGTGTGGTGGTTTTTGGAATATGATGAAAAAACTAAAATTTGCCTACTATTTTGTCTAGATGACGTAGTTGTCGATTTCACACTCTCTACTTAGTCTTTAATTTCACAAAAGTTATGAAACTCGATGTTGTCAATACGAAATTGTGTTGTTTTGCACTAAAAAGGTTAAAGTAAAGTAAACCATTTTCTACAAGAAATTAAACCGACTTCAAAACCACAAATAGGCACTCAAAAGCGAAAAATAAACTGATATAATTATTATGAACGCTACTCACTCATATTTGAGGTGGGTGTCAGCCAAGTCAACAGGTAGTAGATAGATACTACTTACCTATACCTACTTACTACTTTACTACGTCCTTATATCTCTCTACTCGCTTTTTGACTAGACTGAAGCACCTATATATTGAAACCTCACACGTGGTCCCTGGGTGGTGCTAATCAGGTGACAAATTATCGGTGGTAGGCTTCGGCCGTGGTTGGTGACCACCCACTAGACTAAGTCACGAGGCCAAGCGGCCTAGCCGTGTTCCGACGTGTTGTCTAGTGACACCTTTAGGGGAAAATGAGTCAGAACAGTTGCTGCACAACTGCAAGACCGGTTTGTCACACACCAATACTGTACATCGGGAAGCTTGTCATGGAGGGTAGCGGGATCCGAGGCACGGTTGCCGCGACCGACCGCAGATAGTTGGGGGCCCAAGTAGTGAGTTAGGCACTCATGAAAGGCTGCCCCGCCGTCTAGCGAAAAATCCCGGGATGCGCTATCCTGCCGGTTGGCGACCGGATGACAAGGCCAGATAGACATCCCCGGGGGGGCTCAGGCGTCCCCGCAGTCTCCAGGCTAGCTCCCCACTGGTGTATTCGTGTTGTGTGTTGTGACCAATGGTCAGAAGTTGGCGGCCTCATTCTACTGCCGTTTTTCCACCGATTCTCTCCGATAAACAAACGAAGAAAGGCAATAAAAGAAACAAGGTTAAAGAGCAGCTGCACGCCTTGTCGGCTAAAGCGCATCTCACTAATATTCGAGGTCTGCACTCCAAACTCTCAGCAGTCCACCATCACCTCGAGACTGAGCAGCCGACACTCTTGTTTCTTATGAAGACGCAGATAGGTTGTCCGTCGGACGTGGCGTACCTAACGTATCCAGGCTATACTCTGGGGCACAAATTCCGGCCTCGTGCTGGAGTGTGCCTGTAGGTACGCCCGTGACGACATCTACTGTTGGCATCTCCGTAACCTTGAGGACACTAGATTTTCTGTTCTTTGGGCACTGATGGACACAGGCATAGACAAAATTATCTACGCCTGTGTGTATCGGTCGCACAGCGGAGATCTGGAGACGACTAGGCTCACGGAATATTTAAGTGAGGAGGCGGACGCAGCTCAACAGAAGTACCCTTTGGCTCAATTAGTGTTACTGGGGGATTTCAACGGCCATTATAAGGAATGGCTGTACCCATACCGGGACACTGACTACGCTGGGCAGGAAACGATAGATAGATAGATAGATAGATAGATTAACTCTTTATTGCACTTAATTTAAAAATAAAACAAATGTTACTTATAATAGAACCAAATAAAGTAGCAATTGGCGACCTTATCACTAAAAGCGATCTCTTCCAGGCAACCATAGGATGGAAAGAGAGATTTGAGAATAAGGAGGAGGGAAGTACAAAAGGAGTGGTTAATACTACTACAATTAAACATTAAAATCGAAAACTAAAAATTAAAAACTAGAATACTGTTTAATAAATAGACACTTACACAGTAAATATACATCCTAATACATAAATACGAACATAATAATATACTAATACATAAAAACAATTTGTTAGGACATACAAATAAATATTAAATATTGTGATTTGAACTAGAATATCAGCTTCAATTGGGCGATGATTGCGATAAGTATATTTCTTTCACTTGGTTCTTAAAGACAACGTGTGATTGAGCTTGTCTAGTGGTCACAGGCAAAGCGTTCCACAGCTGAGCTGCCTGAAATGCAAACGACTTGCCGTAGAACATTTCACTACGTGCGGATGGTATTTGCAGCAACAAATTGTTTTTCGATCGAAGAGGCCGAGCGTGGGCATTGCTGCAGAAAGTAAAAAGATATTTTAAATAATGCGGAGACAATGGGTTAAACAACACGTTATATGCAAGGGACAAAATATGAGCATTCCGGCGAAAGCGAATGGGGAGCCACTTGAGCTGCATACGAAACTGAGATACGTGATCATATTTGCGTAAGCCAAATATAAATCTTATGCAATAATTTTGGAGGCGCTCAAGTTTATCTAGCTGATCTGCTCTGAGATCAAGATAGCAGACGTCTGCGTAGTCCAGGATGGGAAGAAGAAGAGATTGTGCAAGCGCAACTTTAGTAGCAGTGGGTAAAAAATTACGGAGTCGCCTTAAAGATCCCCCAGATGCGAACAGTTTGCAACTAATAGATTTCAAGTGAGTGAGGGTTAGGTCTAACGATAAAGCTAGCTTTATCGTTAGACCTAACCCAGCTGGTCCAAGAGCTTGGCCACAAGAGTACCCGACGTTGAGTCGCATTCACCTTATTGCTTAGACCTTCTGCTGACAACTGATCCAGACCGTTATTCCAACCACTGTCTGGTGAAATCTGTACCTGTCTACCATCCGCCTGATCCCAGCCCTAGAGGCCACCGGCGGTTTTGGCGATACAAGTCAGCAGATTGGGACGAGATGCGCTCATTCTTTGCGTCTTACCCATGGCAGTCATTGTGCTTCGCTTCTGGTGATCCCTCAGTCTGCGCGGATGCTGTGACTAATGTAATTCGAACGGCTATGGAATATTTCATTCCATACTGCGACGTCCCATTATCCAGCAAAGCTCACCCTTGGTTTGGTCCTCAATGTAAAAGTGCTGAAGCATCTAAACACGAGACCTACCTAGCTTGGGTTGATGCTCGACAGCGTAGGGCAGGGGGGGACATTTGAGTATTTACATGAATATTATAATTAATGACATTTTTGATTTTTTGATTATATACATTTATTGCACTTTATACATTCTTTGACATTCCTTACATGGATGAACTGCAAGATCTACTAATGCAAGACCTTAGACCCTGGATGGACATATTGATCAAACTCAAAAACACAAGACAATATCCTGATGAAACACAAGACGTTGGCGAAATTGTGCTCACCGAACATTTATCTCACACAAATATATATCACAACCAAGTAGAAGCCAGAAATGAATCGAAGATGAAGAATCAGATGACATAAATAAAAACCAGAAATTAATAGAAGATGAGGAAGAAGAAGACTTTAATCAGCTGACTATTATTTAAAAATTAAGACTAACAAATTGTCTTGCCAGACATATTGCATGCCTCTCGCAGAGGCCAGTTTGTATGGGGCAACTTTTAAAATGTTTGGTATTATCTCATTACCTACAAACAGCAATAAAGATTTTTGTATTTGTATTTGTACATACACCAGAAGAAGAAAGCGTACAACAAGGCTGCTAAAGCATGCAAAAAGGTTCTTCAGAGGGCTCGTTTTGACCGCATTAGTCGAATAGGGAACAAACTAGCTTCATATCCTGCGGGCAGCAAAGCGTTTTGGTCCCTAGCTAAATAGGTCGAATCAAACTTCTGCGACCCCCCCCCCCCCTACCTCCAACTGCTGAAACTTGATAGAACATTGGCTCACATCGCAATCACACAAGGCAAACTTGTTTGCAACTCAGTTTGTGGAATCTTCGCGTGTAGATGCTGGTAGCGTGACACCTCCTACTCCACCTGGCTGTTCGACTTTTATGTCAGAGATAACGGATTCACCAAAAGGAGGTTCGCAAAGTGCTACGCAATCTGGACGTGAATAAAGCCAGTGGCCCAGATAGTATTCCTGCTCTAGTATAGTCACCGACTCACCGATACTGACGCGCCTATTCAGACTCTCTCTCCAAACTGGGCTAGTAGCTAGTACCGAAGTCTTGGAAGCTTGCCAATGTGCAACCTGTGCCCAAAAAGGGTGCTGACCCTGTCAACTACAGGCCCATCTCGGTCACGTCCATACTCTGCAAGACTATAGAACGTGTCTTAAACCACAGGCTCCTGACGTACCTAGAATCGAACGACCTCCTCAGTGACCAGCAATACGGGTTTCGCCGAAACCGGTCCACCGGGGATATTCTAGCGTACGTCACTTACATCTGGAGTGAAGGTATTGAGAAACACGGGGAAGCACTTGCAGTCTCCGTGGATATCTCGAAGGCTTTCGACAGGGTTTGGCATGATGACCTTATAAGCAAGCTTTCTAGTTATGGTTTGTCTCCTGGGTTCATTGTGTGGATATCGGACTTCTTGAGGGATCGATCCATACGAGTCGTCATTGATGGCTGCTCGTCGGATAAAATGGCTATCAATGTCGGAGTCCCTCAAGAGTCGGTACTCTCTGCGACACTCTTCCTGCTACATATCAACGATCCCGGTATCTTCGGGTACGCAGATGATAGCGCCGTTGTTGAGAGTTACATATCTAGCGCGAGAGCCACTGGGCAGCAAACTCAGGTACAGAGAGAGAGTCTGATCAAACGTTTGCCAGTCTGGTCAAGTTCAACGAGAGTAAGACGCAAGCGTGTCTGTTCTCCGCTAAAAGGAGTCCTTTCCAACTGACTCCAACTTTTAGAGGTGTATCCGTGCCTGTTTCTGACCGTCTTGACCTTTTTGGCGTTACTTTGACCTCTACGCTCAACTTTGGCTCGTATATCGAGTCCAAGGCTAAACTTGCTACCAAAAAACTAGGTGTCCTCTGAAAAGTGCGAAGGTACTTCAAGTTTGAACAGTTGCTTACGTTATATCAAGCACAGATTCGCTCCTGTATGGAGTACTGTTCGCACCTTTGGGATGGATCGGCTAAGTATCAGCTGGAGGCTCTGGAATCGATCGAGAGACGTGCTAAAAGGCTCATAGGCAACGACACTCTTGTGCGAAAAAGACTTCAAAACATCGCCGAAAAATTGCTAGTTTATCGGGTTTTTATCGGATACACTTCGGAGAGTGTGCCACTGATTTGCATGATCTAATACCACCTTGTCCTTTTTCCCATTGGAATGCTCGTAGCTCGAAAATGCGACATCTTTTCATGGTTGATGTTCCAAAGACAACGAACGAAGAGATTTGACTCTACTTTTGTGATAAGAACGTCTAAGCTGTGGAATACGTTGCCTGAGTGGGTTTTCCCCGATGGTTACAATATTTGTGTCTTCAAATCGAGAGTGAATCGGTTTTTTCTAGGTAAACACGCTCCATTACGATGGATGCGGTCCGTAGGACCGCATCGTCGCTTAACATCAGGCGAGATGGCAGTCAAGTGTAAACTTTTAGAAGTTAAAAAAAAATGGCTACGAATTCAAATAGATGAATGAGTAGCGCTTATAATAATTATATCAGTGTATTTTTCGCTTTTAAGTGCCCGCCCATTTGTAGTTTAGAACTCTGTTTAATTTAGTGTAGAAAATAGTTTATGCTATTTACAATTTTACTGAGGTGAAAAATTGTATTTTTGTATTATTTTAAATTGTATTATTAAACATTGTAAAAACATTTTTTTTATATTATTATTATTAATATCTGATGAAAATAATTCTTAAGAAAACCCCGTTTCAAAAAAATGTGTTTAATAACGCATTTGTTAAATAACACTTTTATTTACCACTAGCAGCGCCCCGCGGTGTTACCCGCATAAATCCCGTTCCCGTTGTTCCCGTTGTTTTTCCGGGATAAAATGTAGCCTATGTATTCTTCCAGACTATAATCTATCTGTGTTCCAAATTTTAGCCCGATCCGTTCATACGTTAGGACGTGATTGAGCAACAAATATCCAATCATCCAAATATCCAAACATCCATCCATTAACATTTATAATATTTAGATACATTTAAAATATTTAGATTATAATATTTAGATAACAGTAGGATTTGATAGGAAAATTAATGAACCGAGTTTTTTAATTTCTATTTATGACATGCAAAAAAACGATTTATTACAAATAAATTAAATATCTATTTGAACTTTTTTCTTTTTCTATTAAAAATATAAAAACAACGATGTAAGTAGGTCTTAGTAGGTATTTTTTTATTATTTAGCTTTTTTATTGAACCATTCATTTTTCCATTTATGGATATTTCTCATCGCTGCTCAAATTTCATGGTCATAATATTTTGTAAACGGTATTAGTCAGAAACAAATGTTAATAATAATTGGTGAATTTTATTGGAAAACATTTAATATTCTACAAGATATGTTAAGCTTGTTTCAATAGAAGTAATTATTTATACCAAAAATTAACACGAACGGTCAAAATCGGGGTCATTTTTTGCATTCTCATCGTGTCACACTTCATTTGGTTACTGCTTCACTAAGTTCCAGTATATTTGTATGTTACATATACTAGTAGTGTCATCGTAATAATATACACTTCACACACATCACTATTCTAAAAATCTTATTATTATTATTTTGAAGTTAAAACATATAATGTGTCGGTCACACGATTTTAGTTACTTTAGATTTACGTCACAAACAGCTGATTATTGAACCCAGTGACGCCAACCAATCACAAACTCTGTTAGGTTGATCGTTTCATATAAATTTAATTTAAAACATGTAGACCTAAACTTCCCCAGAATTAAAAAGGGATATTTTCGTCATCTGCGTGACGTTATGTCCACGATGGTGATTGACGATCAGATTAAAAAAAATAAAGTGGCTAAGTGCGAGTTGGACTCGCCCATGTAGGGTTCCGTTGCAGCAAGTAACATAATATACATAGTACACATAGTTCTTGTAGTTCGTTGTAACTTTGATCGAAGTTTCAATAATAGTGTATTTATGACGTACTAAAAAAAAACTACTCATCGAATCGAGTTCAAACTAATTTTTGTTGGTAGTTTACATAGTAAATGTACATCATATATTTTTTTAGATTTCTCTTACTTTAGAAGTTAGAGGGGGGGGGACACACATTTTACCACTTTGGAAGTGTCTCTCGCGCAAATTATTCAGTGTAGACGAAAATGATTTTAGAAACCTCAACATCATTTTTGAAGACCTATCGATAGAAACCCCACACGTGTAGGTTTGATGAAATAAAAAATTTTGAGTTTCAGTTCTCAGTATGGGGGGCACCCCTAATTTTTGTTTTTTTAAAAAACTTTTGTAAAAATCTTAATGCGGTTCACAGAATACATTTATTTACCAAGTTTCAATAGTGTAGTTCTCATAGTTTCGGCAAAAAGTGGCTGTGACATGCGGACGGACAGACAGACAGACAGACAGACAGACAGACAGACATGACGAATCTATAAGGGTTCCGTTTTTACGTTTTACGGAATCCTAAAAAGGTAAATCACTGTGATTTAGAATGTCTATGTCCTTCTCATTAGTTTTGTCGTAATCATTTACTGTCTAATGAATATTTAAACTCTCAAATAGTTCATACAACGTGACAACGTCTTATAATTCGATGGAGCCGGCTGCACGCCCGCAAAACATGACGTCATGTAACGTTACCGCCATAGATTAGATAATAACTTACCGCCGTTACCTCGCCTTATTACTTTTCGCACCATCTAGTGAGTGAAATGTGTATTACGCTCAAGGAGTTTGTCCATGTTTTAGAAAAGCGACGATATGAAGTTAAGAACTTGTGCTAGTACAATGATGTACCCAGAGATGGCGCTTTGAACAGCTTTTCAAAAAGCTTCAGAATGTTTTACCTAGATGGCGCTTAACACAATCAGTATTTTCTTAAGACGTTATCACGTTCAGCTATCGTCAGTAAACCGACTTTACAGACAACCATTTTTTTTTTAAATACCTACAAAGTTTCTGCGTCACTTTCGTGGATTGTAACTTTGTAACGTCACCTGCGTGGGAACAAAAAATTAAAAACGTTGTTTTTTTCGAACAAGGCTCAAAATTTAATTTACTGAATCGAAAATATTACTTTTGATATTTAATGCTTTATGTATGCTTAGAAAACCAATACAAATAAATAATAATTAAACTTTTCCATGAAGGTGACGATGAGAATCGTAATAATTTTAACGAAAAAAGAACCGACTTAACAAACGCGCTAGTCGCCCCTACAATTTTTGCAAGTTATTTTCAATTTCTCCAAGATTCCATCATCAGATCCTGGTTTCCTTATCATGGTACCACTCTTGGGATGTCTCCTATCCAACAAAAAAATAATCATCAAAATCGGTTCATAAACAACGAAGTTAACAACACAGTCAACGAACACACATAAAAAAAAACATTTATACGGTCGAATTGAGAAACCTCCTTTTTTTGAAGTCGGTTAAAAATGAGAATTAGCCTTATTTACATGCATTTCCATACCTACTTACATGAACCATTTGTTTTTCAGGTCAAAACATTTAGAACGGCAAAACAATAAATGTTAAAATATGGGAAATAAGAAACATAATAACAAAACAACAAAAAATACAAACAAAAAGAAAATTTTTACTAATAACCTAAGCTCTGAAATCAAACTAAACACAACATCAGAAGAAAAAAATGAAGAAGTAGCAGATCGTCAAAAACTTATCGATAATCAAACCAAAGCTAACCATGGACATAGTAAACTAAAAACAATAGTCCAACAAAATGATAAGCAAACATTGGAACCGAAACACAACAGCAGAATCAATGATACAAGTGAAATTACCAGTATAGATATTAGATTTGGTTCTACAACAGATAACCCAAAATGCTCTATGAGAAATAAATTGGAAGTCAACGCAGAAACAAACAACATCACTCACGAAATTGCCAAGGATATTGATAATTTAAATGAATTGAAAGCAACACCTGAACCTCAAAAACACACTATCAAAAATAATACCAGTACGTCAGAAGGATCAGCCATACCATATCAATGTGCGAATACTAATATTAAACACGAAGTCAGCAGTAACAAGAATAAATTAGAAAGAACGACTGACATCCAAAAAAACACGAGCATAGTCGCAAGTGCAGATAATAAAACGGAAGAAGGAATGAAACGACGAAAACACTCTAGTAGTGTTATTCCATACAAAGTTTTCAATCCAGTAAAAAATGTAAAATGTGATACATCTAAACAAATTGAAAGTTTACGTAATACACTATCATATATTCTAAAATCGGAAGAGTTATGCGAAATTGAGGTAAATATAGGCAATAAATATGTTTGTGTGTATACCTAGTATGTTTTTGTAACTCAATATCAAATTCTGTTCATAGATTAATAACGCCTAGATCTTCCAATAAACGCTTCATGTTAAGTGAAGCAAAGCGCAGATTGATTTCGGCGTAAAGTAAGCTATACACGCTACGGTCTGCCGGAGAGGTCTACCTGTGCAGGTATGCCTGCGCAGGCCAATCGAACATTGGTAGCGTGTACGGGGACGTTCCGGTGTACCGGAGCAGTCTTCAGTTCTTTTTGCGCCGGCATCGAATGAGGACGATGACGCGCTGGCATTGCTAGGCCTTGCTTTAATTTTAAAGATGAAAGATACAAAAACAGTGATGAGGAAGCGAAAAAAGTGGTTATTAAAAAGAAAAACAAACAGTTTGATTATGGTAATCTTAGTTTTTCATTTCCTAAAGACATGGATGACTTCTATAAAGGACAATGCCCACGTTCCATACATTAAAAAACCTGTCAAACTTTTTTTGATACTGAAAGTGCGTAGAGATGTATAGTATCTAATTAATATTGTTAATGCTTCTAAAAACGTCTGCTATTGGTGTTTTTCATTTCCTAAATACCAAAAATGAGTTACAGTTAAACCAAGAGTAAGGTTATGTTTACTGTCAAAATATATTAGAAATATGTTTTCTTTCGGATTAGAACAGAAAAGAAAAGAAAGAACTATGGTATTATCTTTCAAAACATATTTTTTATCAGAATAAATAGGAATAATAGTACTTCTAACTACCAACTGATTACCATAAAATAGTTCGCGGCTGGAATTATCATAGGCTACACAAGGCTTAAACTAACTAAGTGCAGGGCTAGGTCTGATGATTTGGACTTGTCTTCATGTTCCAATAATTTATGACACTGTCTTGTTATAGGCAAGCATGTTTTCTTGCTTACCATCAGGCACATTACTCGCTCATCCATCATTGTTTACCAAAAAAAAATACTTAAATCAGTGTAGATAATACTGTTCACCGATTTCTTTCTACTGAATCTATATATTCAAACCAATGCAAGAGGGGAGAGAGGATAAATAAAATATATTGTTTGGGATCATAATTATATATTTTTCATTTAAGAATAATGTTATACAATATTTAATAGCCCAAAACTACTACATAGGCAAAATATCCTGCTCGTGGATTTATGTGGTCCTGCTGTCTGGCCATCCTACAAATCACACGGAGGACTCTGCAATGCAAGTACAGCAGTACTGAAAGATGGCCTCTGCTGACAGTGGCCTTAGGAGGTCCATAAAAATCGAGGGTTTCCATCAGACAACACAAGCATATATATGGTTTTATGTAATTATTACAACAATTATGTAAGTAATAAGGAGCACTAAATCACGTCATTATTCCCAGTTTTGTTAAAACCAATATAAATTCAGTCACAAAAACTTGATAAGTTGTCGTTGATGTCCGATTAGGAATTAATAATATTCTTCTTATTCCTAATATTTCTCTACGCACTGCAAAGAAGCTCAAAAAATGTTATCTTCCTGGAGTAATCTCTTTTGAACAATCGGAATAATTTTACTGTGTTCAACTGAAATCTGACATTGAAACATTTGATCTGGTAATCGGAGTTTGTTGTAGTTGTAGTGAATAATGCATAAATATTACACCGCTTAGAAAACAAGAAGAAACCCAAAGGCAGGAAGAAAACCATTTATTTTGCTTTTTTACTTTTTTTGACTTGACAATTTGACATTGATCTTTGACCAATTTGGATTTGGTGAAAACGTTTCGTTTCACAATTGCATGCAAACTTCTTCCTCGTTTACATTGCTATAAAAAGCTTTGATAGTTTCTTTGTTGCCGTATTTATAAATATATATCGTTATTTAAATATGTAAAAGTAGTAAATAAACGACATTGTGAAAGAAATTGATATACATGATATCCATATTCAATTTCAATCTAACGCGGATCACTAAAACGAAACGCAAGTACCGTTTCGTTATTGCAATATTTTCGAAGTCAGCTTTGTTGGTAAATGGTAGGTTTAATTTAAACAAATGCAAATTATATTATTTTGCAATGTTAGAAAGTTATATAACTTCGCACACGAGTACAACAAAAAATCACCGATTTTTTAATATATAACTCATATGTCTACACGACAACTATTTCGGCGGGTCAAAAATGGGCATTGTTCTTTAGATAAAACCTTCAAGGATTTTTTTAGTTGAATTTGGTGGCGCCATTTTCAATTGTTGTGGCATTCGTGGCAATACGATGCGAGCGACGATACAACCGTCCGAAAGAAACACTAAAAAACAACTAATGCGACCTGCGCAGGCAAGAGTACACCCACACACGCACAGGTACACCGTACGGCCGTACGGTGACACTAGAAAGAATTGATTTTCGATCTTGCTCCGGTCGCCTGTGCAGGCTCAAAAAACTGCACAGGCCAATTCCCACACACATTCCGGTCTACCTGCGCAGGCATATCTGCACAGGCGGACCTCTCCGGTAGACCGTAGCGTATATGGCAGCCATAAGCAGTATACACTGAAGTTCGCCAAACAAAACTTTTGTCGTATAATATGATGGTTTGTGTGGACAAACCATTACTATTAACCATAGTGATTATTCTATGTGTTCAATTGAATTATCTTTATCTTTTTATTTTCAATTCTACTTATTTATAAATGTTTCTGATCCCAGATTGTTTTATTATAGACGCACGTTACTGAGCCGAATAATATCTCAAACTACAATACAACGCAAGAAGTTCTAGACAAATCAGAAAATGATTCTACCAAATCTGAAGTACATTTTGGTCAGTTAAAAGAATCTTTCCAAACATCGAACTCGATAGTTACCGAGTTAGAAGACATATCGGGCGCTCATGTTACAGAATTAGAAGACATGCTACGGCCATCCCAGGAGCATATTATCCAACTAGACCCATCATTGCTAATGTCGGAAGCACGTATTACAGAGTTAGAGGGAACGTTACAGACATCGAATACGCATGTAATATACGAACTAAAAGATTTATTGACAGCATCGAGAGAGCGTATTGTCGAGTTAGAAGAAACACTACGAGCATCCCAGGAGCGTGTTACTGAACTTGATGAATCAATGTTAATGTCGGAAGCCCGTATTACACAGTTAGAGGGAACGTTACTGACATCGAATGCACGTATTACCGAACTAGACGAATCATCACATATGTCGAGAACCCGTATTATAGAGTTAGAGAGAACATTGCAAACATCAAATGCACGTGTTACCGACCTAGAAGATTTATTGACAGCATCGACGGTGCGTGATATCGAGTTTGAAGAAACACTACGAGCATCCCAGGAGCATGTTACCAAACTAGACGAATCATTACAGATGTCGGGAGCCCGTATTACAGAGTTAGAGGGAATGTTGCAGACATCGAATGCACGTATTACCGAACTAGAAGATTTATTGACAGCATCGAGAGTGCGTGATGTCGAGTTTGAAGAAACACTACGAGCATCCCAGGAGCATGTTACCGAACTAGACGAATCATTACAGATGTCGGGAGCCCGTATTACAGAATTAGAGGGAACGTTGCAGACATTTAATGCACGTACTACTGAACTAGAAGATTTATTGACAGTATCGAGAGAGCGTGTAACCGAGTTACAAAAAACACTACGAGCATCCCAGGAGCATGTTACCGAACTTGATGAATCAATGTTAATGTCGGAAGCCCGTATTACAGAGTTAGAGGGAACGTTACTGACATCGAATGCACGTATTACCGAACTAGAAGATTTATTGACAGCATCGAAAGCGCATGTTATCGAGTTAGAAGAAACGCTACGAGCATCCCAGGAGCACGTTACCAAACTAGACGAATCATTACAGATGTCGGGAGCCCGTATTACAGAGTTAGAGAGAACGTTGCAGACATCGAATGCACGTACTACTGAACTAGAAGATTTATTGACAATATCGAGAGAGTATGTAACCGAGTTAGAAGAAACACTACGAGCATCCCAGGAGCACGTTACCAAACTAGACGAATCATTACAGATGTCGGAAGCCCGTATTACAGAGTTTGAGGGAACGTTGCAAACATCAAATGCACGTGTTACCGAGCTAGAAGGTTTATTGACAGTATCGGGAGAGCGCGTAACCGAGCTAGAAAAAACACTACGAGAATCCCAGGAGCATGTTACTAAACTTGATGAATCAATGTTAATGTCGGAAACGCGTATCACAGAGTTAGAGGGAACGTTACAGACATCGAATACGCATAATACCGAGCTAAAAGATTTGTTAACACTATCGAGAGAGCGTGTTGCCGAGTTAGAAGAAACAGTACGAGCATACCTAGAGCATGTTACTGAACTTGATGAATCAATGTTAATGTCGGAAACCCGTATTACAGAGTTAGAGGGAACGTTGCAGACATCGCATGCACGTGTTATCGAACTAGAAGATTTCTTGACAGAGTCGAAAGAGCGTGTAAACGAGTTAGAAGAAAAACTACGAGCATCCCAGGCGCATGTTACTAGAAGGCTAGTTAGGCTAGAAGAATCATTACAGATGTCGGGAACCCGTATTACAGAGTTAGAGGGAACGTTGCAACCATCAAATGCACGAGTTACCGAGCTACAAGATTTATTGACAGCATCGAGAGAGCGTGTTACCGAATTAGAAGAAATAACTCAGCAAAATACTGATGTTAAATCACGACTCCAAATTTCAGAGGCTTGCGTTGTTGCGTTGGGAAGAATGCAGCAAACAACTCAAACGAAGGTCATCGAATTACAGGACGCACTGCAAATATCAAAGACGCAAATTACCGAGTTGAAAGAAAAGCTACAGACGTCAGAGGAGTGCATTACCACCTTGGAGGAAACAGTGAAAGCATCAACAACAAACGCGCTACAACCAGCGTTGGTTCGCATAGCCGAATTAGAGGAAGCAGTGCAGATGTCGGGAGAATACCTTGACAGCATCAAGAAAGAGCTGGAGAATTCGCAGAAGAGTTGTAGTTCCTTTGAAAAAAAATTGGAAATGTCAGAGTCGCGTGTTTTTGAATTGGAAGACATATTGCGCAAATCACCAGATTTGACACCAAGACGACGCCAGAAATATTACCGTCGCAAACGCTGTGATGAGAATCGTGGCCATAGATCTCAAGGTACATTTTGTCGCTCTTATGTATTCTTTCTTACACTTCTAATACATTCAGAACAAAAGTGTATTGTTCTTATACTTATACTTTATCTAAGGTATTGGGTATTGTTCCATTGACGAGCTAAGTAGTAATTTTCGCACAGTTATAACAGCGTGGTAGATTATGACATTTATGACGTAGACTCTCTCCTTGCGAGAGAAGGCCCGAGTCCCAGCAGTGGTAACATTTCATTTTTTTTCTTTTTTCCCTACCTTTGTAATGCCGTATCCCGATGGTAGCTGGGGCCGTTGTAGGTACCTGATTATTGTTTTTTGGTAGGCTTTTTTAAAACTTTAATATAAGTTTACAATTGACCGGCATCTCGCCTGATGCTAAGCGACAATGCGGTGTAGGTACGTTGAAGCGTGCTTGCCTTTTTTTTAAATGTTGGGGAAATACATCTACTCCCTACTTGGTAGTCATCATGTCCCTGCATGACGGGCTTAGTCGGGCTCGACACCATGAGAGTCGACATGGTGCCACCTACCGACTAAAACCCTCACAGATTTCTCCTGCATGGCTAGGGGACAGGGTGGCAAGGTCACTTTTCGCGCTCCCGTAGATGACCGTTACCTACTTGTCACCGCCGTTGCGGACACTTCGCGGAGGCATCACTGTCCCCGCATTTGGCTCTAATGACGTGCTGGAAATCAGCGGCACGTCACCTCCTCGAAGGCCTATCCCTAGGCCCTAGGTGGGGTGTCGGAGCCCTAAACCTCCAACGCCCCAGGTTAGGTTCCCGAGCCACGCATCCCAAAGCGTGCTTACCTAGAAGAAACCTATTCACTCTCGATTTAAAGACACTAAGATTAAACCTAACCCCATTTATTTTTATTCATATTTCTCTCCATCCTTCGGTTGCCTGGAAGAGACCGCTTTTAGCGATAAGGTCGCCATTTGTTTCACTAGTTTTAAGGATGAATGTAATTTCGTGTATGGTTTTTTTGTATTGTGGACAATAAAGAGTGTCCATCTATCTATTGCCGTGTGGTGTTCGGCAGAGTAGAATAGCACCAACCCTCAACTCTCAGGGTGTCGTATAAGGCGACTAATGCATAGGTCAGGACATCTAGACCGAAATGGACCACAAACGGGCAGCAGCGTTTCTAAATTATGGTCCTCCAGCACTGCGATCGCCAACCCGCATGCCCAGCGTGGCGATTATGGGCAAAACCTCTGATGGAACGCACAAAAAGGAAACGGGCCCCAGTTCCCGGCGGCCCTGCTATTCCTGATCAAATTGGTGGCGGTCATGGTCACGGCAGGGCGGGGGCAGCTGTATATCCCCGGGTTACGGCAGGCCACCAAACCCAACTGACTCTGGCGACGTACAACGGACGAACCCTGAGGCTCGATGAACATCTTGCGCAACTCGAGGTAGAACTGGAGAGAATCACATGGCACGTTCTGGGGCTGTGTGAAGTCCGTAGAGAGGGGGAGGACACCATAACCTTGGAATCGGGCCATCTCCTGTACTACCGCGAGGGAGACCAACAGTCCCAGGGGGGCGTGGGGTTCCTCGTCAATAAGTCTCTCGTTGACAACGTTGTGGAAGTCTCTAGTGTGTCGAACAGGGTAGCGTACCTAGTACTGAAGCTGACTGAGAGGTATAGCCTCAAAGTTGTACAAGCGTATGCACCGACCTCGGCACACTCAGACGACGAAGCTGAACATATGTATGACGACATATGTTCAGCCCTTCATAACACCACGAAGGCGCACTTCAACGTTGTCATGGGAGACTTCAACGCCAAAGTGGGTGTACAGGGTTGCAGTGAATCCAATGTGGGTCCATACGGTTTAGGGAGCAGAAATCACAGGGGGCAAATGCTCGTCAACTTTCTAGAGAGCCAGGGGCTCTTTTTAATGAATTCATTCTTTAAAAAGAAGCCCCAGAGAAGGTGGACGTGGCAAAGCCCCGATACTGTGACTAAAAATGAGATCGATTTCATCATGACGGACAAAAGGCACATATTCAGAGATGTATCTGTGATCAATAGGTTTAAAACCGGTAGCGATCACCGACTTATACGAGGCACTCTGAATATAAATTATAAGCTTGAACGAAACCGTCTGATGAAATCTACACTCCGACCAAATCTGCTCCAGACCGTTATAGGATCCAAAGCACAGATTACAGAAATAAACACAGATGGAACCTTCGTGAACAACACTGTGAGGCCCGTAATTAGTCATGTTGACGTAACATTGTCAAATCAACGTTCCAAATTACTTGTATAATGTTGTCAGTCTTAAGAAAAAAGTCCCACTACTGTTGTCTTAGCTTGGGAAATCTTCACGTATAATAAACACATCAATTGATATTTTAAAATATTAAAATTATTACACCGATTATGCAAGGATTTCTTGTTACTACTATTTCCATTCTATGAAGAAAAGAATTTTGATTTTGCATGCAACTAGAAATTAACTTGAATCGCAAATAATAAAATTAGTGTAATTTACTCGCTTAGATAGGTTAAACAAAAATTAAAACAACCATCTTTACCACCAAGCTATTTTTGATAAAATGCATATAGGCTACCTGTATGTTATAGGTCCAAACAACAAACAAAAAAAAACTAACACAATAATCATTTTAACAGTTCACTTATTACTCACCTTTTTTTTTTGACAAAACAAGACTTTAAAATCAAGTAACCGTATAATATTAAAAAACTTTACAATTTAAAAATATTTCATTTTACAAACAACGTTATGCATAATATTAACTTCAAAATATCTTCCTTCAACAAATGTTTTATTTTATAAACCATCATTTTATAACCAATTATATAGCCACCGTTTCACTTAGATAATATACCTATCGAATGACATTACAATATAATACAAAACACTTTATTGGCACCATAAACAAAGTTGACAAGAAGTAACACATATAATAACAAAACAAAATGGGCACAAAAGGCGATCTTGTCGCTAAAAGCGATCTCTTCCATATAACCTTTTGATTCATGAGGAAACAAAATGTGTAATATTTTGGGCAGTGGTGCAACTAACTAAATAAATAAATACACAAACAAATTTTATGATGTAATAATGATTTTGTTTTTTGTACATTTTTATGTCATAAATTACTCATTTTACAAATTTAACATTTACCAAAATTAAATTTGAAACTAAATTAAGTTGAATAATACAATGCCCATCAATAATTTGGTGTAAGAGTATCTAAAAAATATATAATCTATAATTTACCCTAAATTCAGGGAAAATAATTTCCATTTAGTATAGCCACACTAACCTATTTTCGTTGAGGTGTTGTGTTCCATTCATCACCAAAATGAAATCGCCTAAATTATATAAATAACAGTAAAAATATTCAATTTTTCCTATGAAATTATATTCCTCTTTCCTTTTTTTGTTTTTGGGAACATTGTTTGCAATGTTTGAAGACACAAGACGGCATATTTTAAAACAAAACTTAAAATCACACGGGACGCCCGTACAACACGGAAGTCCGTTTCATACTGACTGGAGTTTGTATTTGCTTCGGCGTTTGTATTTCCTTTGTCTGCTTCAGTAGCTCTGTTCTGCGTGCTCTATCTGGTTTTATTTCTGTAATCTGTGATCCAAAGAATTCCAGTTAAAACTGGAAAATCGTTTTGCTGCATTGGGACCCACCGTTGACGTAGATGAGAGCCTTAATAAAGTGGTAGAAATCCTCCGGGAAGAAGGTGCAAAATTTTGTCAGCTGAGGCGTAAGGGAAAGAAATCTAATCTCTCGGAGGAGACTCTCCGACTAATGGATATTAGACGAGAGCAAGATCAGGCCACAACTTCGTCAGAAAAGCGGGCTCTCAATTCCAAAATTAGTAGCATGGTACGACGGGATCTCCGGTGCGCGAATACGCGACGTATTCAACTCGCGATAGAGCAAAACCGGTGATCCAAAGTATTTGCTCAACAATTGAGGAGGCCCCATCTGACGAAGTTAAAAACATTCAATGGCAACATCGTTAATTCCAGGTTGGGGGTCCTCTCTGAGATAGAAGATTTCTATACCCGGTTATACGAATCGCAGGCTTTGCGCCCAACGCCAAGTAAGGAGGACTCACGAGCACCACTGACGCGCCACTATACAGACGAGCTGCCAGAAATTAGCCAAGGCGAGATCGAGATTGCTCTCAAACAGCTTAAGAATGGAAAAGCCTCCGGTGAAGACGGTGTCACTTCGGAGCTCTTGAAAGCGGGTGGAAAACCGATACTTCGAGAGCTTCAAAAATTGTTCGACGCTGTTCTCAGCTGTGGGAGAACTCCAATTTCGTGGCACAGAAGTGTGGTGGTTCTGTTTTTCAAGAAAGGTGACAAAACTCTTCTGAAGAATTATCGACCTATCTCACTCCTGAGCCACGTGTATAAGCTGTTTTCGAGAGTAATCACGAACCGTCTCGCCAGAAGATTTGATGAGTTTCAGCCACCGGAGCAGGCTGGGTTTCGAGGAGGATTTGGCACCATAGACCACATTCACACGGTGCGGCAAGTTATACAGAAGTCCGAAGAGTATAACCAGCCCCTGTGTCTTGCATTTGTGGACTATGAGAAGGCTTTTGACTCCGTTGAGACCTGGGCTGTTCTGGAGTCTTTGCAGCGATGCCAAGTAGACTATCGTTACATCGAGGTGCTGAGAGATCTGTATGACGCCGCGACAATGTCAGTCCAAGTACAGAATCAGTCGTCTAAGCATATCAGGCTCTGCCGAGGAGTGAGACAGGGGGACGTTATCTCCCCCAAACTGTTCACAAGTGCCTTGGAAGATATGTTTAAGGCACTGGACTGGAAAGGACTAGGCACCAACGTTAACGGCGAGTACCTCTCACACCTCCGATTCGCTGATGACATAGTCCTAATAGCGGAGTCACTGCAAGACTTGCAACGAATGCTTACCGACCTAGCTGATTCTTCAAAGCGTATTGGTCTCGGGATGAACATCGACAAAACTAAAGTCATGTTCAATAGACTGGTTACCCCGGGACCAATAATTGTGAGCGGACAAACCCTCGAAATTGTTCAAAAGTATGTCTACCTCGGACAGCAGTTGCAAATGGGGAAAAACAATTTCGAGGGAGAAGTCAATCGAAGAATTCAGCTGGGTTGGGGAGCATTCGGTAAACTTCGTCGGATCTTCACGTCGTCTATTCCGCAGTGCCTGAAGACAAAGGTCTTTAATCAGTGCGTCCTACCCGTAATGACCTACGGTGCCGAAACGTGGACACTCACGGTGGGACTAGTCCATAAACTGAAGGTTGCTCAGCGAGCAATGGAGAGGGCTATGCTCGGAGTCTCTTTGAAGGATATGATCCGTAATGAGGTGATCCGACAAAGAACCAAGGTTATCGACATAGCTCTCAGAGCAAGTAGACTTAAGTGGCAGTGGGCTGGTCACATCGCTCGTAGAACCGACCATCGCTGGAGCAGACGAGTTCTAGAGTGGAGACCGCGCTTAGGCAAACGTAGCGTGGGGCGCCCTCAGGCTAGGTGGAGGGACGACCTGCGGAAGATTGCTGGCAGAAATTGGATCCAAAAAGCGCAAAATCGAGCCATTTGGCGTTCATTAGGAGAGGCCTACGTCCAGCAGTGGACTGCGATAGGCTGATGATGATGATGATGATGATGATCTATCTATTATGCAACCTATTAATATATTTTACATATTATGATTAGGTAGCTAAGTAGGTAATTACTAATTACTAAAGACCAGTAATAAAATTTCAGATTCCGATACCGCAGAGGAAACCGAACACAGAACGAAATCCCGTCTGAGGCAGTAATAGCCATTGGTGCCTCCTGCCTCCCCAATTTCGCTTTCGCCGTTATGAAGCTCGTCGATGGAGATAACAAAATTCTACCACGTTTGCGTATTACGCAGAACACACGTAAATTCTGAAAAAGAAACTCACAAACTAAATGAAACCTTCAACGCGTTCTTCTCTGTTATTACTAGATTGACATATTAATATATGTACCTACATACTAGCTGCTAGCTGTTACCCGCGGTTTCACCCGCGTCTATCTGAGGAAAATCTCTACAAAATATACATTGCTTTAAAAAGCTATGATCAAGTAAGAGAACTATAGAAAAATAATAAAGGAACGCTAGGTAAATGTACTGGGATCTACTAAAATGTAAGTACAAGTATTTTAAAGAAAGTAAGTAAACTATCCAGTAGATGACACCTTAAGGGTTTATTAGTATGTGTATAGACATAGTTTGGTATGAAATCATCTTACAGGGAGTTTCTACTTGGTAATAGTTGCGCAAATTATTACACTTTCAGAATATGACAAGAATTGTATAAATAAAACTGATGCGTATTTTTTATATATTTTTTAATAAAATGAAGGTAGTAACCTAGTAGTTGACACCTAGTAAAAACAAAAATATTTAGTAGTTGACACTTGTTATTTTCAGTAGTTGACATTGTATGTTTAAATTAAGATGTACACAAAAATGAAATGTTATTAGATACAACTGACTGAACCTATATACTTATGTATTTGTAAACTTAAAAATATATACCTATATTTATACATACTGACAGCTGGAAATGAGCTATCCTGTTTAGTATCAATATTCAGTAATTTTATATCAGTCATTTAATAGTTCCATAAATATTCTAGTTCAGGAACCGAGTATACATTTCTTGTCTGACTCATTTTTAATGGCTCGTCAATATGGAACAACACATATTCCCATTCATAGTCCAATTGATCCACTTTTTCAGGCCATTTCCAAAGTCTCCCACATTTCTGCATTGACGAAATAGTAGCAGCTGTTTTAGTAACATGAGTAATTACCCCCGGAAACAACTCTTCTTCGTAAGAAAATACTACATACTCTCCTAATTTTCTCTGTACTGGTTTTTTAAGTTTTTTTTTTTAATGTTTTCTCTATCACTTTCATTTTCAGACTCACTTTCACTGTCAGCAAAAACACCATCCACATTTGAATCAGAACTATCGTCAAAATTAAGCATCCTCTTTTCAGTGTTTTTCTTACGCTTCTGAATGTTCTCTTTTTTTGTTTTCTCATTTTCTTCTCTTTTCTTTTGTCTTTTGGCAGCACGTTCCATTTTTAATTTTTCTAATTCTTCCTTTTTTGCTAACTTCTTTTTAAAATATTCTTGACACAAGTGTCCCGAAACTATAGAAGGCATTCTTTCTTTTATGGATCGTTTTCTGTCTGGTTCCTCTTTATTTTTCTTATAATAAAAATGTCTTTTAAAGGGGCTGGGGATTTCCGCAGACACTGAAGTTTCTATGGTTTCGTTATTGCACTCGCTAATGGCACCAGAAGCGAGCGGTAGAGCATCAGGGGCAAAGGGGCTAGGGAAAACCGCGGGCGCTGAAGAAGGTCCAGCTTGGCAAATGGCACCAGAAGCGAGCGGTAGAGCATCAGGGGCAAAGGGGCTAGGGAAAACCGCGGGCGCTGAAGAAGGTCCAGCTTGGCAAATGGCACCAGAAGCGAGCGGTAGAGCATCAGGGGCAAAGGGGCTAGGGAAAACCGCGGGCGCTGAAGAAGGTCCAGCTTGGCAAAGGTTCATATTATTTTCAAAATATGATTCAAAAATCGTAGGAGAGTTGTTTTTAGATGGCCGGTTGTTATGTGCTGTGCTTTGGTTTTGCCACTCGTTATTGCCACCAGAAGCGAGCGGTATAATGTTAAATAAAAGATTTGTATCTTCACTGTTTTCTGCGGTAGGCTCAGGGATAACAACAGATGAATTTGTCAAACCGTTTTCTATTTCTGATTTTGTACTTTGCCACAGTTCAAACAGTGAGATATCTTTTTCGTCTAACTCATTTTTATCTCCGTTGCAAAATATAATGAGCTTGCTTTGGGGAATACTTTGATTGAGAAACCGAAGCCCTTCTTCTAAAAATCTTCTACGTCCCTCAACATTTGTGACTTGATTATGAAGGTGTTCATTGTTTAATGGAACAGTGACTATTTCCGGGTGCCACGGAAATAGCCCACATTTTCTAAAACCATTTTCGAAGATTGTCGCGTTCAGTGTAGTGTCGATAACTTCTTTCAGAAGTTTTGGAAAATCTTTTTTCTTTAAGATTGGAGCTTCCAAATTAGATATTCTCCATTCGTGTACCCTCTTTTTCCAATGCTCTTTCAGAGTTCTGAATACAGCAACATCCATTGGCTGTAATAGGTGTGTTGCATTAGGGTACAGGGCAATGAGGATGATGCCATTTTTTTCGCAAAACTGACTCACTTGTAGACTTAGATGAGACGCATGCCCGTCCACGAAAAGAATGACCGGCAAAGGAATACTTTCTTTCTTCAGCCAAGGATGAAAAATGTCGGCAATAAATTCGAAGAACGCCTCGCAAGTCATCCAACCAGAATCTGTTTTTCCCAGACCCCATTCTGGAGGAAAATTCTGCGCAATTTCTTGTGGGATTCTTTTATATTTAAACAAAATAGTTGGAGGAGGTATAGCACCAGATGCGCTACCTGTGATAAGGACGGTTAGGCATTCTTTCTCATCTGGATTAACTTGCTGATATACTGTCTTGTCCCCTTTTTGTGCTAAAACTTTACCACCCTTCGGATTTAAAAAAAAAGCAGTTTCATCTGTATTAAAGATCCTTCTAGGATCTTGTAAAACGTCTTTTTGTTGAGTCTGATCCAAAAATGTCTCTACTTCTTTAAACCAATTTAAAATGTTCTCCTTGGATATAACAGCTCTTGATCTTGTAAGGTTTTGAGACATACGAACACTTATTCCAGGATTCCTCTTCATGAATCCTTTCATCCACGATTTTCCTGGGCAATTGTCTTTAAACGGGTTCGGCCTTTTTAATTCTGTTAATAGACGCTGCACACTAAAGACAACCTCCTTCATAGTGACGGGAAATCCTGCACGGGCCATTTCAAAAATCCAATCTACAATGGTTTTTTCCTCTGTTCTACTCAATACGGCTGGTGGCCCCATTTTTCGGTCAATTGGATGTTTTCCTTCAACCTTGTACTTTAGTGTAATCCTTGGTACGTTAAATTTTTTTGCAGCAGTCTTATAAGGAGTTTTATGTAAACGCACATCTTCTACCGCTGCTTCCATAGCCTCTTGTGTATAATTCCTAAAATTTCCTTTTGTCGGTGGCATCTACAAAACGAAAGAAAAATAATTCGATAGTTGACACCTAAATCTCTAATAGTTGACACCTGCTGTCAACTACTGAACAAAATGGTTTTAAATTATTTTAGAAGATATAATAGAGTAATTTAATGTATAAGCAGCAAGATGACACATAAATTATACGATATTAATAAATTTCAAGAAAATCCATTAGTTGACAGCACATGTCAACTACTCAATCTTAAGTCGTTTTAAGGATCAGTAAATGACATGACCCCTTATTTATATTTTTTTTTTATTGTTTGTCATGTTAAATGACATGCATTCACACTTCAGACTCTAATATAAAGGATACAATTAATATTTATTCATAATTATAAAAGATTACGTACCTTTCCAATATTAATCTTTCGGCTTGCTCTTAACAAATTGCACACGAAAATAACAATAAATATGGCGCGAAACAACCGGCTATCATGGATCGAACGCTGTGACTAGCGATGACGTTAAAACGCCACGATAGTTTTTGTTGGTGCCGCTAGATGTCTATACTATATCATAAACACAATGTCTATCTTTGGCTACTTGTTTTATTCTTGTTATTTTATTTTCTTCGTCAAAGTGTCAACTATTGATGCAGTGTCAATTACTGGTGGTTTTACCTGTAATTCTGTGTATAGGTACCTACGGTATTTTTATTTCTTGCGGTACCTAGAAGAACAAATTGGTTATCTCTGTAACCTATAGTTCGGCCGTTCAGAGAATGCGTTCCTGGACGTCTACTCTGTTTCTTCGAAAACGAAATTTCGAAAAAAAACTCGCGACTTTCCTACTCTCGCTCTACTTCGTTTCGTCCGATAGAACATTGTTTGACGTTTAAATGTTCTAAGCATACTCTAATTAGAGTAGGCTTAGAACGCTTAAACGGACAAAACGACGGATCGAAGTAGAATCGGAGTTGGAAAATCGCGAGTTTATTTCGAAATTACGTTTTCGTTGAATTAGAGTAGTAGACGTCCTGACTACTATCAGATAGTCACGACTAGTGATGGGCACAACATACCTAACACTGAGTTCGTTACTCGTTCCTCCAAAATTAACCACCGCATTATTTTAAAGATTATTTTCGTTTTAAATTGGCGGAATCATTTAAAATTTATATTTTAGTTATTTAAGTGGAAACCAAAAAAAGGTATTATTCATTTAATAAAATTGTTTTTTTTTATTCTTTGTTACAAAGTTACAATCTGTATTTCTATGCAATAAAGTACATTGAATTGAATGTGCGTACAAAATATTAATCAGACTCCGATTCGCTTGAGGAGGTGGTGTCCTGGTGTCTTCATCATCATCTTCGCCTACACGTATAATTATATTATTATCAATAACAGAATCAATCCTGATATCTCGGTCAAAATGTTCCAAAATCAGGTTTTTAGTCTTCGCAGCAACCTTTGCCCAGTCATCTCATGTGACTTCCCCGCAGGCTTCTTTTAATAGGGTCATCATCTTTTTCGTGCTGAATGGCGGGGAAGTATTGTGGCGGGCGGCGTAACCTTTTATTTGAACCCAGATTAGCTCGATCGCATTATATTGGCAATGATACGGTGGTATTCTTAGAACGCGATGACCGTACTCCAGTGCCAGTGTACAGTTTGCATTATTTAATTATATGTTATTTTAATTAAGTAACTTTTTAGGTCTCCGGGTTAGTTAAGTACATAAACTTGACACGATTTGGGACAGAAATGAGCCGTCTCTTTTACTAAGAAATATTTAATTACAAAAATGTGATTTTTGATATTCTTTTAATACAAGCTATCATAAAATTAACACTAAACATTAATATGTGCTTAGTAGTAACATCCCTATTTTATTATTTTTGGTACGATTATCTGAAAAAATAAAGTTAAAAGTAAAATAAAGCAAAGTAATTTCCGTTAAATATTTTTCTTACAGTTTTAGTCTCACATTTTTGTCAGTTCGGTCGCTCAGCAAAATCTCTATCTCCAATCAATCGATATAAGTAGTCATTAATGACTGCTCGTCGGATCAAATAGCTATCGATGCCGAGATAGGGGTCTCTACTTTCTGCGACGCTTTTGTATCTTATCGCTGCTACGTAGCAACGATATGTTGAAGTCTGGTACCTATCATTAGGAACGCAGATGATAGCACTATTATTGTAGAGAGTTACAACACGTATCTAGCGCACGAGAGACAGTGGGCAGCAAATTCAGGTATTAAGAGAGGATGGCAGTCTCTAAATAAGGCGATGCAGGAAAATATACATGCTTGTCTGTTCCATGCCAAAAGAAGAATGCGATATACCCTGCAATGTCCGTGCATGGTTGTCATGCGTTTTCGTTACGTTATAATAAAGAAAAAACACCAATGGATGTGTTACTTCCGGAAGAATTATTTCGAAATGTGAATCAAGTAGAGGACATTTGGTAGATGAAATTATAAAGATGATTAAGGAAATAACAAAATAAATCTAATTGGTTGGGGACGGCATTTTTTCAGTTTATGCCGCGCCTAAAAATATTTAAGATCCATAAAGTCACATCCTTCGCTAAATAAAGGCGTACCTGGATCTAACGGCACTGGAATGATATGGTCAGGAGGGCGAATTAATTACTTAAACAATTTAATATTTCATTTTAATATGATTGTGTTTAATCTGTCTTTCGAATATCTCAAACGCTATACGACGTCACTGGTTCGTGTAAACAAAAAACATGGTCATTGTTTTCTATTGATATATTTCGTGCTGGTAGACCGGTCTCAGCGCCGGGCTATGATCGTCGATATCACCGTACCACATGACGAGAACCTCGTGAAAGCCGAGAAGGACAAGCTGAGCAAGTACCTTGACTTGGCTCATGAGGTTACCGCCATGTGGGATGTTGATTCGACGATCATAGTCCCAATAGTCGTGTCGGGAAACGGCCTTGTAGCGAAGAGTCTCGACCAACATCTAAAGAGACTTTCGCTAGACGGTTGGGCTACGGGCCAGATGCAGAAGGCAGTCATCCTTGACACAGCGCGCATCGTCAGGAGGTTCCTCACTCTGCAGCCCTAACCACCGGTAGCTTGGGCCCTGCCCCGCTGCTGGCGGCACCCTAGTTCTTAAGTTTTTTATAATGTTTATATTTTTTATATTTATGTTGTAAAAAACTTAGAGATTAAGAAGATGATTAAATGAGTGAATAATAATAATATATTTTTATTCCAGAATTAATTTTTCCATATACAATTATTCTAAACAAATTAATCAATACTAATAGAACCACGATACACAAAAAATTATTAACTACGTCAACCAGTGTTTTGCATGCAGTTCATTCCATCTTGCCAGGATAGGTCCATGCACTTCCATAAGAGCGCCGAGCACAGAGTTAGAGGTCCGGTAAAATCTCTCCCGTGTGTTAGCCGATCTTTGTCGCATCAGTGCCGCGAAACCAGGCAGTCTTCTCTCAGTAAACATAGTTGAAGCACTACAGAACTTAGGCAGTCTCATTATAATTCGCAATGAATTATTGTACTGTACCCTGAGAGCATTGTACTCTGCTTTTCTGTAATTACTCCAGAGCTCACATGTATTCATATTAGTACAGTACGTCTGAAAGAGCAACGGCTTAACCTCATCACTGCAACTGGAGAACCGTCGCGCGAGCATATTAGATCTGACGCTCAAAGCACGAATAAATTTATTTTTGTGTGGAAAAACAAATTCACTCGGTTTGTGTAATGGCCACCCATCCAAATATTTTTACGTAAGTACTACTAACGTACTAATAAGGTCGCAAGATCAACGTACGCGAACGAAGTAGCGGGTTCAGCTAGTTAGCGAATAAACGAGTTTGCTAACTATCTATCAATCTTTATTAACCTACAAAGTACAAATACAAATCTTAATGCAACAGATATGTCACCCGACTTGTCTATTCATAGTAATTCTATTTTGTAATTATGTACTAAGAAAGAAATAAAATAAAAACGAAATTGTTGCTTTTTGTTCTGTTTTTTCATAAACATTTATAAATTGCTACCATAGAACCTATTTGTCGATTTATTTGTAAGCACATCACTAATAATCGATATCGATAATAATATCTATTTTCAGCTCGTTTCGTGAGACGTCACTATTGCGATTGCGACCCTAGCGCTTTTGTGCGTTTGTGCCAACATCGGAACTAAGGGTCACAATATCGAAGTGTATCTTTGGTATTTATAGTGTTTTGAGTAGCGATTCTAAATGCGATTCCGAATGGTTCGGAATCGGAATGACGATACCTGTCTCTGTCATGCTAAACAGATAAGACAAAGACCGAGAGATGAGATTCCGTGTCGGATGCAACCGAATGGTTTCAGAATCGCTACCCAAGAATATATTTTTGTGAAGATCATTTTGATGAAAGTATTTGACACAGTATAATTTTAGTAATGCAAATGTAAAAAAACTGTTAATTTTCCTCAAGAATAGTGGTAAAACAATAACAGACTAGTTTAGTAAAGCGGTTGAAGAACTAGTATCCATGGCGAAGAATAAATAAAAATAAAAAATAAAAACATATAATTTTGTTCAATGAAAATGTCAACAACGTTAGTAATGTCAAGTGTCAAGTGGTATTTAGCACGGCGTGACGTCACATTTTCTGATTGGCGTTCACTGTCACGTGGCTCAATGCCTAAGTCAAAGTCAAAGTTCTTTATTCATAAATGTACAATTTACACGTCAATTTTATAACATTTTATAAAATATTATAAAATATATTTTTTTATAACTATTTTTTAACATTTTCTTTTCTAAAAATAATCTTTATCTTATTTGATAAACTGTTTCATTTTTTAAAAATCTCTATGTCTTATTCAATAGGAAGAACCTCTAATCCATCCGATTCATTCTTAGTGGAAACAAGCCTATTGCACTTAAATGACACACGACACAGGTTTTTTTTTAAATAAAGAGTGATGACACGATCTGGACATTTGCCTGATGGTTAGCAACATGCCTGCCACACAACAGCACAGTGACACGCAGCTATTGGAATATGAAGAGTCCAAATCATTACCTAGCACTGCACTACGCTTGTCACCCAGAGATCTAAGATGTTAAATCTCTAAGCCCTGTAATTTCACTGGAAACATTGCCCTTCAAACCGGAACACAGTAATGTTTGCACATTACTGCTTGTCGGTAGAATAACTGGCAAAGGTGTGATACTTCCCCAGGCGGACTCTGCTAAGAGTCCTACCACCACCATGATACCATACCATATACTTTATGATAATTTTTTTTGTACAGTATGTTTTTGTTATGAAGTTATGTATAAATAGATAAATGGCGACCGTAACACAACTAACGCAAACTATACAGCTAGAGTTTTACGAAATAAAACAATTAAAAACCTGTGATTCAAAGTATAAAGGTTAAAGGTTTTTTTCAATAAATAATTAGAATGTAATTGACGTCTTGTTTTGTGTTTTATTTCTGTTAATAAAATGACTATTGCAGCTAATTTTAATTTATAAGCTTGACAATATTATACATATTGATAAATGTTGTATATATTTTAAAAAACTTTTTATCCAACTATAAATCTATCCAAACAATCGAATGGAAGCCGAAGTTATGTAATAAGTAAATAAGTTAAGTTGATCAACTTGATTTAGTCATTATAATAAATCCTACAAGCCGGCCAATTCCACCAATGTTGACACCACTCTACTTAGTCTGTGGTTGACACTCCGTGAGTATTTGTTCTGTGAATGTTGACCAGCGAGCAACACTTGACGAATGCATTCATTCATTCAATTTACCAACAATTTACTGTCTCTATGGTTGGTTGATTTACGTGAAGTGACACCGGCTTGATGGCTTGATCCGTGAGTAATATTGTTCTGTGGGCTTGATATGACAGACAATTGAGACAATTCTATTTTTAATTTTCCGTTTGAAATCTTACGTCGGTTATTTTGTTTAATTTGTACCTTGTGTTTTGTCTATTTTTTAAGAATTAAAGTCAGAAGTTGATTTCTTTGAAAATGACTGACACCCATATTTTAAGCTAGTCGGTTTCGTGAACAATGCGACAGCTTCTAATGTTTACATGATAAACTGCATCGCCTTGGGAATGCTTAGAAATGAGTGATAATATAAAAGTAGTTGTCAAAGTTCGACCGCTAATTTCTCGCGAATTAGAAGATAAACAACAGCACCAGTGGCGAGTACAGAGTAACACACTATATCAGCTTGATAGCAATGGTCGGGACTTCGGGCAAGCCTTCACGTTTGGTGAGAGTACATTTTATGGTTATTACATGTCGCGTACCATAAGCGGTGTTGATTGTGATTCTAATGAGCCAACTACAGCCTACACACACCTGTGTCATGCAAGTCTGGTTGCGAATGCTAATTAGTTATGTTTTTTACAGATAAGATATATAATGAGGACTCAAAGACTGCAGATGTGTACAAGGATGTTGCCAAACCGATTGTGGAGGCTGCCACTGCGGGCTTCAATGGAACAATATTTGCCTATGGACAAACATCTTCTGGCAAAACATACACCATGACAGGAACTGAGACTTCACAGGGCATCATTCCGCTTTCAGTTCTCAATCTGTTTGAAATCATAAAGAGTGTTCCCAATAGAGACTTCTTGGTCAGGTAATTTTGTTTGCTTCCTATGATGTATGAAATTAACACCTGTTATCTGATATTGATAAAATTTTCAATTGCCGATGCTGTTATGTAAGCAGTAATGTGATATTTCTTGCATTGTATTTGTTTACCTGTTGAAGTTGTGCAAGTTGCTGGACCTAGTCAGACTATCACAGTTTCCACGAGAAAGCTCAAAATTGTTTCCTTAAGCACCAATGTTTCGTTTGTTTCCTTAAGCACTAATGTTTCTTTTGTTTCCTCTGCAACTTATTCCAACAAATTGAACAATGTGTGAGACCAATGTGTTTCTCAGACTTCAGGAACCTATCTGCTGGGCCATGTATATACAGTGAACATTTTTAAGTATTGAGGGGATTGGGAATCCTAAGTAATGAAATGTGTTAGCTACTTGTTCAGTGTAAATAAAAAAAATAAAAGTGTGGAAACTGCCTGTCTCACTACAAACCAAGTTAAACATACAGATTGAAGAAATTTTGTGTCAACATTTATCGTGTTTGTTGGCGAGCGGTGGACTGTATAACTAAGGTGGAAATACAATACAATAATTCTTTATTAAAAAGCCACAAACAAAGCAAAACAGAACATAAAATTACACAAAACAAAGAATAATACTATAGCAATTTAATTGGCGGCCTTATCGCTTAGAGCGATTTCTACCAGGCAACTGTGCAAGGACAGGAAATGGCATACCAAATATGGCGCTTAAAATTAATCTAAACAGTAATAAGTAAAACACATTTATAGGAACTAGGAAAAATAATAATACATAAATATGATAATAACAAATACATTGACACATTAACAAATATAATATAATGTATATACAATATACTTACATAAACAAAAAAAAAAAACACTTTGAATAATATTTAAACCTAAAAAACTAAATTATTATTTACCATAAACAAATATAATAAACTATATAAACTATGAGATATAGGATATGAGAAAGGCGTACAATGATGGTAAAAGAATTATAATTATTTAAAATATTTACAAAACTATATAAAAACCAAAGTGAACTAAACAACAACTGCAAACTGACAAGAAAAATAGAACATAAAAATACAATTTAAAATATAGAAAAACAAAGTGTTCCAGCCAGTCGTCAACAGTGTTCATGTTGTGAAAGTGAAAGTTATATCTGCTTCTCAGTGTTTAGTAACAGTTACAGCTTAAAGTGTAAAGTAACAGTACTTTATTTTATAGTAACTCAAAGAATTCATAATGGTTCTGACATCCTTCTGTTGGTAGCTTACATTTAATCTAATTTGAATAACAAGTATCTATCTACCCTTACTTCAGCTGCATGACATTTTTCATGCTAAAAAATAAACATTCATAACACACATAAACAGCCCACTAAATGTTTCCACTGCTGGGACTCGGGGTTTTCTCTCGCAAGAAGAGAGTCACTTATGTTTATTCCAGAAAATAATCTTATTTTCCAATTTCAGCCCAATCCATTTAATTCTTCCAATGATTGACTGACAGAAATGTCGCAAATTCTTTTGCGACATTCTTTCAATCTATAACTGTAAAAATGTTCCATATAGAAAAAAAAAATATGTAAAACTTATGTAAAGCCACTGTCTGCATTTTACCAAGCCTAACTTATTGTTGCCACACATGGGTTCACACCAACAAAACCAAATTAAGCATCAGAACTTGCCAAAGGGCGATGGAGAGAAGTATTTTGAAAATAAAGAAAATAGACAAAATTAACAGTACAACAATTAGGTCCATAACTAATCTTGCAGATGCACTTGACTTCAGTCTTAAACAAAAATGGAGATGGGATGGCCACATAGCACGAATGACCGACAATAGATGGACAAAAGAAAAGTCAGGAGACCTAAAATGTGATGGGTTGATGATGTCCAGGATACTTCAGGATCACACCGGCTCAACCGAGCCAGAGACAGAAAAAAACGGCAAGAATGGGAGGAGGCCTATACCCGAAAGGGATCCTTAACGTAAACTAACAAACAAATATAAGTACACATAATATGTTAAATGCAAAAAAGGAAAAAATAAAGGCTTTTCATTTATTTATTTATGTGGGGCCGCTACTGGAATAGGGTTATCAAATTTGGAGCTCCTACTTAAAAAAAGATATTGATTTACTTGAAGACAGTTGAGTACGAGAGATATGTAGTTGGCGTCATAAGTCCCAGTTGTCCCACGCACCATCACTGACAAACACTGCACATCACATCCTCAGCAACAGAGTGTTGTTTACAACGGGAACAGGTTGACTGAGGAAGTTATTTCAGCAAAATCATTGAACTCTTTCAAGAACATACAAGACAAATGGATAACAAAAGACAAAATAATTTCAACAGACAACCTATAATTTGTTATATTTCAACTCTGAGATATAGGCATATCAGCTAATTCTGCTCACCTATTATATTCAATAATTATTACAATTCTCACAATTAGAATATATAGTATTAGTAAGATAAATATTTGAGATTTCACAATTATGTTACTATTCAAATTTAGGGTGAGATGTTACTATTGAAATTACGGGTAAAATTGTACAATTAATTTATCAAATACTGTATATTACACTCTTGTATTGTCTTCATTATGAATGTGATGTAATGTGTAAGCTGTGTGTGTAATCCCACTGGGTTCGCCAATGAAAACAAAAGTGTTCCTGTAAGTGCATAAAGTGGAATTCCACTGAGGTTGTAGTTAACAGGAGCATTATGTGTGTTAGTGAGTCTTGACACAACAAAGTTTGCCAGGTCAGCTAGTATGTATATAATTGTAAATACATACTTATTATGCATACCATAGAAACACCCAGACACAACTTGTTGGCATGGGTGGGAATCAAACCCACAACCCATGGCTTCACAGGTACACTTACTGCCAACTAAAATGTTTTGGCACTATATAGCTGTATGGTTTTGAGTGACTGGTATAAATAAGCAAAAGCATCAAGCAGTGTAAAACAATATTTTTTAATAAATATTTAATCCATTCATTATATTGTGAGAAGGAATTTTTTGGCATTTAGCCATTAACTTTGGTTATGCAGTGCAAGAAAATAAACTTTGAAGTATTAAATCCTAATTTGCGAATATTATAAATAAACCTGATTTTTATGTTTTTGATGGTTATATTATAAACCTGAAAGTTTGTTTGAAAGAAATTGCTCAATCACAAACATCACAATAATCAATCACGTCGGAACGTCTGAAGATGGGTAGAAATTATCTAGAATAGCACATGCCTACTTTTTATTATGTTACAATAATGGAAACGAGTACTGTGCGGGTAACACCACGGGGCATTGCTAGCTATTGATACTTAACAACCATTGTTGTTATATATGTTTAACTTAATGTGTTGCATTGGATCCCGATAACCTTTCGGTTGTTGTTAATTTAAATCAGGGATGTAACGGAGGTGATCTTATCGGAACCAAAGTCGGAGTCGGAGTTTTTAAATTTGATTTATCGGAGTCGGAGTCGGAGGTAGGGTCAGAAGTAGTGGTAAGAGAGAGATTTTTATTTTAGGACAAATAAAACATTCATTCAAACTTTTAATTGTTTTGTTTCATGAAATATCACAAAAAATGAAAAAAATGGAATATTCAAAAATAAACAAAAAATTCAATTAATTGAATCCCAAAGTGCGATATAAACAAAAGCTTTCAAACAAATTAAATTAAATACATTGACACCAAAAGTGTGTATATGTACTTTATGAACATAAGCTTTGAAGCTGTCTCAGTCTAAGATATTTCTTAAGAGTGCGCCTAATGCCAGGAAAAAATCTGATTTCACCCGCGCGAGGCCCTTCTTAATATGATATGCATAAGGTCGAGAATAGCATGACACAGTTTGGAGGGGAAATCAATATTAAATCAGGAGTCAATTCTTGACCAAGTTTTATTTAATTACTCAATAATTAAACATAAATTAAAAAAGTGTTCGGTCTAATATTTATTCTGTGGTTCGGTTACTTTAATAGAACATAAAATTAGAAATTTTATTATCAAAAAATAATGTGGGGTCATCGCTGATAATTTCGAGTACTTACATGAATTAAAATAGTTTTTTCAGGTCCCATTTTAATTTTTTACTTTAAAAAATCTGATCTATTTTTAAAATTATATTTATTCGGTTATTGTGCTTTTTCTTTATTGTACCCACACGTCAATATTTTTTTTGTTATAGTTTTTAGTTTCTTAACATCAGTGAGCGGCGTCGAAAATGTCTTTTTTCGTTTTCTGGCACTAGGCGCCCCCTTGTAGATTGAATCGACGCCACCAAAAAGGTATTCGCTCGCTACCGAGCCTGGTGGACACGATAATATTGGCGGAAATTTAATATAAGGTGCTGGAATTTTGTGTTTTTCTATGTTGTACTCATTTAGTATACTTTTCATAACACTCGTGCGCGGGAGATTCCCTGCGCGACATGTTCCTGCGAAACTGTTCGTTACTGTCGGCGCAGGGTGTCGCCGCTAAGTTATGCTACGACATCCGATTAACCTCCGATTCAAAAGTTTCGGAACCGGAGTCGGAACCGGAGGTGTAAAACTAATCGGAACTTCCGACATAAGGGAGTCGGAGTCGAAGCTCCGTAACATCCCTGATTTAAATCATTGTTGCTTAACATTGATTAACAACAATGTAGTTTAGCGAAAAGATCGCCTTTTGTGGCCATTATGAATTATGACTGTGTTGTTTGTTTTATTTTTGTTAAGTAATTTGTTGTAATTCTTGTGATGCCAATAAAGCGTTATTGTATTGTTGTTACAGGGTATCATATATAGAAATCTACAATGAGACTGTGAAAGATTTGTTGGATGTAAAGAAAGGGAACATCAAAATTCACGAAACATATGACGGTTGCATCAAAGTAGACACAACTGAACGGGTTACATCATCACCAGAAGAAGTGTTAGAAGCGATGCGAGAAGTAAGTATTACTCAATTTTTTTCTGCACATAGATGTCTATATTGTCTGAACCAGGGATGTAACGGAGCTTCGGCTCAGACTCCGATATGTCGGAACTTCGGTCGTTAATAATAAATAAATATTGGTGGACGATTCACAAACCTTCGGTTCCGACTTCGGCTCCAAAAATTTTGAAACGGAGGTTTAATCGGAGGTAAGGTTTATAAATATTTGAGATAATACCTTATTGTGGTGGAAAGTAAATGGAAATACAAAATCCCAACCCCTTGAATCAATTGCCCGTCAATGTTTATCGTGTCCACGTGTTTGACAATTTTTTTTAAAATTTTTATTCCCATTAAAAATGTTTCTCCTGCCACCACTTCTGATCCTGCTTATGCCTCTGACTTCGGTCCCGACTCTGGTTCCGATTCCTATAAATCAAATTTAAAAACTCCGACTCTGCCTTGGGTTCCGATAAAATGACCTCCGTTACATCCCTAGTCTGAACATGTCCAGCTTCCATGTTCCAATCATCTTAATTAAAAAAAATATATAAATTGGTAAACTCTTTTATTTACAATCTTCAATTTGTACCAAATTTGTACATAGCATAAGAAGCCCACTAAATGTTCCCACTGCTGGGACACTGCCGTGTCTCGCACCTTAATCCACCATGCTAGCCAAATGCGGGTTGGATGTCACATGACCTCGAAAGATTCTAGGTACATGTGTTTTCCTTCACCGTTTTTTAGTTTGCGGCATTAAGCATTTAACTTTGAAAAGGCAGTGAGATTTGGCTCTGGATCAGCAGTATCCATTCTTCCAATTAGGTCAGCCAATGTACATGTATGATTGTAATTTTGGAATGTAAAATTTATAATTGAAAAGTATTATTCTAGACTAATCTGTAAAAATCTGTTCTAAATTTCGAACAGATCCCTTCTGCCAATCTAATGTGATTGAGCAACAAACATCCAAAGTTTTGCATTTATAATATTAATTGGCTGTAATTTTGCATGCCAAAAGGTAGATTATGATGCAAAATCTTGCTATTTATAAATACTGATATCTGTTACATACATTTACACCATGCAAATGCATATAAAAATTGTGAATGTTTTTTTTTTTTCAGGGTGAATGTAATAGACAAACAGGGTCAACAAATATGAATGAAAAAAGTAGTAGGTCTCATTCAATATTCCAAATTGTAAGTATTTTTTGTTTTATTTGAATGTTAGCATTAGTATGTTAAAGATTAGGGTATCAGGTTATGACAAAGGGCTCAGTAGAAGGATGCGGTGCCACAAAGATGGAATAACTGTGGCTCATATCCGTCTGCGGCTAGGGATAGGGCGGACCTCTGACTGCCGACCATCTTAGTCAAAATGCTGGACAGTGAGAGAAACTATGAGCCTAACACTCGCATCTGGTCTTCACTAGAGGACCTGTGTCGGATGGGTCGTCTAGAACTGCACTTAGGGCTTCCCGAGGACGTAACGCGCCACCGGTTTCCGAGGCGTCTCTGAATCCAAATGCAGGGGTTCGTCCCCCCGCGAAGTGAGCCTGTAAAGGCGGTGGCAGTAGAAAGGTTATGGTCGAATGCGATGGCCGTCCCGCGACTCTGACAGGACAGGACAGGCAGTGGCTTGGCAGCCATGGCTATAGAAACCTGTGGTGGTTTTAGTCGGCATCTACCCTCCGTGATGTCAAGCCTGGCATACCCCATCATGTCTCTGCACGTTGGACAATATGTAAATGCATTTCCCATAAAAAAAAACGTGTGTGCTTAAGACCGCACGGCAGAAGTGAAAACTAAAATAAGAAATATCTATTAAATCTATTGAATAATTTTCAGTTCAGTTCTTTGTTTTCTGGGCTATACGACTTTGTCGTAATTCTGCCAATGTCCGTTTCTTGGGAGTTTCGTAAACGGTAACTATGTTTTATATCCCACGGTTTACTTATTTGATCTGGATAAGTTGTTTTAATCTAGAACAGACAAACAACACATGTAATACCCAACACCGAGTTAGTAGTTATATTATAATAGGTACATATTTTTACAATAGGTAAATACTTAATATTTAGTTTGGGGAGACACCCATTCTTATAATTTAATTTATATTTATATAGTATAGAGATGATTAGGGGGGAAAAGGTAAGGGATAATAGGCATTTCATAGATGTGGGACGAGGGATACTAGCAGGAAGGATATTGGAGAGGGAGTAGTTTAATTTGGGGCATTCAAAGAATATGTGGTCCACATCTCCTTCATCAAAGCCACATTCACATATCGAATTATCACTGATCCGAAGTTTTGCCAAAAAGACGGGTGCAGACGGGACCAAGGCGCAATCGGCAAATCACATAGGTAGTTGTTTTGCTGGCCTCACGATTGAATAATTTTAATAATTAGAAATAACGATTACATATACATTGAATGTATAGTAAACACGACAGTGAGAGATGCGGCTGAAGGACTAGTATCCTTGGACAATCATATTTAAAAAAAAGACTGACAGCCGTTGGATAACACAGCTGACTATCTTTCTCGGTCTGGCCCATTCGGCGGTCCCGAACTCACCTGAATATTTATTTCACTTAAGAGCGTGACGCTGAGCTTCATTCACAGCCCACAAGAAATCTGTGTGTGGTGCGCCAAAAGAAGTATTCACTTCAATAAAGTCCATCAGTATTTATTTCAAAGTCCATCTGCTGTTGAATTATTGGCTCGCTAAGCTCACTGGAACCTATCAATATTAGCTTCATTCAAAAAGAGAATTAAAAAAAAACTGGCACCCATAATGACTGCCAATAGAAGTGAAAACTTATAACTCGGAATTTGATAGCTCACTTTGAAACGCGGGTGAAACCGGAGGGCGTGGAAATGGTGACGCATTTCTAAATGGCTGTTGGCCATGGTCCCAAGTTTGCCCGAAAATTATAAAATCACCCGATCTCTGGGTGACGAGCGCAGTGCAGTGCTAGGTAAAGATTTGGACTTCGTGTTCCAATAGCTGCGTGTCACTGTGCTGTTATGTGGCAGGCATGTTGCTTACCATCAGGCAAATGTCCTGCTCGTCTCGTCACTCTTAATTAAAAAAAAAAACAATAATCTGTGTTTGGTGCGCCCAAGGAAGTGTTCACTTCAATAAATGTTACTGTTTCAGACTATAGAATCTCGAGAGCACATTGAGGGCACAGAGGAGGCGGGGTGTGTGAACGTGTCTCAGCTGAATCTAGTCGACCTGGCGGGGTCGGAGCGCGCGGGCCAGACCGGAGCCACGGGGCTGCGGTTCAAGGAAGGCACGCACATCAACAAGTCACTGAGCGCGCTCGCACTCGTCATCAAGCAACTCTCTGAAGATCCCAACAAGTGAGACTCAGCACTACAACCATACATGCTAATCTTAATATATATAAATCTCCTGTCACGATGTTTGTCCGCGATGGATTCCTAAACTACTTAACCGATTTTAAATTAAATTGGCACACCGTGAGCAATGTGGTCCAACTTGAGAGATAGGATAGTTTTTTTTTCGATTAATAGTCCTTATTTGATCTTAATAATAATAATATATATAAATCTCCTGTCACGATGTTTGTCCGCGATGGATTCCTAAACTACTTAACCGATTTTAAATTAAATTGGCACACCGTGAGCAGTCTGGTCCAGCTTGAGAGATAGGATAGTTTTTTTTCGATTAGTCCTTATAAATCCGAGCGAAGCCGGAACGGGCCGCTAGTAATATTATAAATGTCTGTATGTTCGTTGGTCAATCACGTCGTAACGTCTGAACGGATCGGACTAAAGTTTGGAATACAGAAAGATAATAGTCTGGAACTATCACATGGCCACTTTTTATACCGAAAAAATTACAGGAACGTGATCTACGCAGGTAATACCGCGGAGCGCTGCTATTACATGATACACAGAAAATCACGTCCTATTAATTAATGTTTTAAATGTCAATTTTTCGATATTGCTAAATCACGTCGTACCGTCTGAACAGATCTGGTTGAAATTTGGAACACAGATTATAACCTGGACAGACTATAATCTGGATCATCATAATAAGCTACTTTTTATCCTGGGAAAATAACGGGAACTACGAGGATAAAACCGCGGGGCGCTACTAGTTATGTTATAAAAAATATATTTGTTTTTTACTTACTCGTATGCACTTATGCTTATGGATGTCTTATGCTTGGCTCATTGCACACTTGATTTAAGTGACCGTCCGAAAGTTCGGTTTAGAGTAGTTTCGGCCTCAGTTGCGGTTTCTGTTAAAATATGGCCGACATTTTCAGCTGTGCCGAAACTTTAGTGTTCGTGAATTATCGCCGCCAACGTAGCGGCTCAGTTCGCCACCGCACCGTCCTGAATAAAATTATACTTTGATGATGGCCTTTTTAATTAACTGTGGTTGTAAAATGTTTATGCCAATATAAGATAATTTATCTCTATGACTTGCAATTTCTCTGGAGAATTTGCCCTTTAAACCGGAACACTGTAATATTTGCAAATCAAATACAGCGTTATTGGTAAGCAGTCTGCATCTAGTTAAGGGGGGGCATGTTTTGTATATTTAAACAAACAACTCTTGTAAAATAACTTTATAGTTAAACCCAAGAAAAAAAAAATAGTTTTGTTGAGAGAGGATACTATCTAGCACTGTTTATGCTCTATTCGCGTCGGCACTTCATTTGTACCGAGCGTTAAAGAGGGCGTGTTCTTGTTATGACTATATTAGACTTTAATATAAACACACTACAAATATAGTTTATTTTTATTTGTATGTAAAAAAATAACTTAAAAACTGTAGAACAAAAGTTTACATGTTTAATGTTTATAACAAGCCAATTATTATCTAAAAATATTTATACTAGAGCTAACAAACTGGACCTATATTTATTTCAGATATGCGAACTACCGTGATAGTAAGCTGACACGAATACTCCAAAACTCGCTCGGTGGCAACGCAAAGACCAGCATCATATGCGCCATCACGCCGGCCGCTCTAGAGGAGACCATATCGACTTTGCAGTGAGTCACTTTATTATTTCTCATATTGAAAACAGGACTTAGTGCTCCCACACAAAACTGCGATGCGACGCGTCGCATCGGAGGAACTGGCTATGGCGAATTGCTCCGATGCGGCGTCGCATCGCATAGCAGTTTTGTGTGGGAGCCCTTAGTCGTGACCTAATTATAATTTTATTTTATTTACCACGCCCCTTGTAACCAGGGATTTTATGGAGCTCCGTAACTGTAACCGAAAGTATCGGATATCCGAAACAAAATTGTGACTGTAACGGTACCCGTTTCATAAGTTTCGGATAGTACCGCATAAATGCAGAGTCTAAATAAAACGACATGTTTCGACAGTTTTTGGTTTCACCGCTCGCGCGCACGATTTTGTGTTTATATTTTACTTCAGGAGACCTATGTAGGATGATAGAAGGGTATAAAGTAATAAGATTAAGCACTATGCCGTCACTTGTAAGCTGTCCAACTAAGTACAGTTGAAGAGGGGGGTTCGAATCCTCGATCATTTCTCCTCAACTTAATATCTGTAACTGAACTAACGGATAATATATCCGAAACCGGTATAATTTTAATCCTAAATCCAGACCCAAAATACGAGTATCAAATCCACAACATCTCTACTTGTAACGCTGGCGAAACCTAGAGGTAATTAAATAATTAACTAGAGGTAATTAAAAAAAAAAATGATTTAGATTAAATCCTGATAAACTAATGACGTGTAACATATGTTGCAAATAAAATATTATTACGGTTAATCAATTCGAGTTCAAATAATACACTTGACCGCCGCCGGGGGAGTGGTGTAAAACTTTGTCATTGAACCAATCAGCGCACACCTGGCTTTCGTCGGATCAATTAACGGCAAGACGCCGTAAATTAATCAATTTACTAAAATACGTACGTTAAATAATAATATATTTCAACTGCCGTTTGTTATTTTCCGAAAGTTGATCAACTACGTAGTGAATTGATCATGATCAACTAACGTTTCTTGTTATTTTCTGGTGACACATACACTTACATTATTGACAATATTATTTTTTTTTCAACATTTACGTCGTGTGGCCAACCCATGCTTTTTGCAAAAGCCGGTCCCTATATTAGTTAGTCACAAGGTTTATGTGTCGCAGGTTCGCGACGCGAGCGAAGGCGATCAAGAACAAGCCCGAGGTGAACGCGGTCGCGACCGACGCGACCATGATACAGAGCCTCACCAAGCAGCTCTCCAAGCTACAGTCGCAGCTCGAGTCCAAGAAGAACCTAGAACTCATACTCGAGACAAGGAAAACTGTTGAAGTAAACATAACAATACTTTTTCTCGTCTTATACCTTTAAGCTAGCAATAAATAAACAATAAATATAAATAAATATTGGTGGACAACTCACAACCTCATCATCTGACCCCAAACTAAGCAAAATTTGTACTGTGGCGGCCAGATAGCTGATATAATACTTGTATAGTTGTAAATACATAGTTATTATACGTACATATATATATAGAATTTGAATCTCGAAAACGGCTGGAACGATTTTCACACACAGGTTGTTTCGGGGACGATAAATCGATTTAGCTAGGTTTTATTTTTTAAAAACGTCATTAGGTTTTTATCCGCGTTTGTAAACAATGAAAAACTGTTACATTGACATTAGAATGCGACAGTAAATTTCGCAACGTTGCGCGACAGTATAATAGCTCAGGCGGGAAGTTGGGCGGTCATGAATTAGTAGAATCGGGTTCAAATCCAGACGGCTCCTCTTTTTTTTCCAAATTATTTTTTTTGAGAAAATTTAGTACTAGATGCCTTTTACCTGTAGGTATCTAAGTATACTCAGTGTTTAAACTGAGCAAAGCTTGGTTACCCAGGTACTTTTATTAAAAACTGTAGCTCTGCCTGCGAAGCTGAGGGTTTGATTCCCACCCAGTGCATATGTTTGTGCGATGAATTCAAATATTTGTACTGTATCTGGGTGTGTCTATGTATAATATGTGTGTATTTACAACTATTTAAGTATTGTAGCAGCTATCTGGCTGCAATAGTACAAGCTTTGCTTAGTTTGGGATCAGATGGTGTTGTGTGTGAATTGTACACCAATATTTAAATTAAATTATAGTACTTTATTGGAGTGTAAACTTCTTTTTCTTCTTTAGCTAGTTTGAGTACTTTATGATAGGGGAAAAATCTTGTACCTCACGTACCCGACATGCTGATGTCGGGCAGCGGAGCGTCCCGTGAGCGTTAAACGCCTTTTGTAACTGATTTCCAAAAAGGAGGCGGTTAGAAATTTTACCACCACTTTTTTTTTGTATGTTACTTGATTTCTCGAGAACGTCGGAATCAATTTCAATATTTCGTTTTTTGTTCGGATGAGTATGTTTCCCGTATAGTCCCATATAAATATTATCGAAATCGGCCAACTGGTTTTTGAAATATGAACAAATAACTAAAATTTGCCTACAATTTTGCCTGGATGACATGGTTGTAGATTTCACAAAAGTTATAAAGTTCGAACCACCATACTTTTTTTTAGTTATCATTTTCTTAATTTTCTGAATTTAGAAATGCGAAGTGAGTTAACCATAGGTGAGTTTTGTATCTCATTAGCTCTGAAGTGGCGCACCTTGCTATATGACTGGTCTCCTGCCTTATTAAAATTGTATTTAAATGCTTTCCAAATGACCCTCCCTGACCAGAGTAACTTGGTAAGGTGGGGAAAAGCCAAAAAAATATTGCTATACTTGTGGTGAGTCGATATGTACAGCAAGGCACATATTGGTGGGATGCAAGGTGCTCCTTATTAGGGGTCATTACTCACAGCGCCATGACAGAGTACTTGAAATCATACGTGAAGCCATAAGCCTTTCGGTAGCTAGAGCCCAAAAGAGATTGACAACAAACAAAAGACAAATTAGCTTTGTAAAAGAGGGCTTAACGTCAAACTCCAAGAATAAACCTTACTCAATCCTGGGTTCAGCACCTGATTTTAATGGACACGTATGAAAAGCACTATAAAATCTCAGAGGATGTGGGTGTTTCGTCATCCAGACCGAACATTTTTCTTTTTTCTAGAACTACGAAGCGCATTAGTCTTTGTAGAACTTACCGTACCGTGGGAAACTAATATACCTAAAGAGGTTCATTCGCACTAGTTCCATTGCTTTGTTCCATGATGGAACTACTGCGAATTTTTTTCCTTTTTTTTTCGCGTTAGTTCCATTCATGCATGAAATATGAAATGATGGAACTACTGCGAATACTCAAAATAGAATTCGCATTAGTACCATTATGAAAATTATATATGGATAGGTAAAAACATTCAACTTTAGAAATACCTCAGCACATTTGACTACTAATTTTATTCACAGAAACATTTCAAACATTAATATCTTATATATAAAATTCTCGTGTCACACTGTTTGTTTCCTTACTCCTCCGAAACGGCTTTACTGATTTTAACCAAATTTTATATGCATATTCTGTAGGTATGAGAATCGGCTACTAGCTATTTTTCATACCCCTAAGTGACAAGGGTTGTTCACTAAGGCAAAACAACGTTTGCGGGGTCAGCTAGTCACAGTATAAAGAAATACTACCAGTAGTTCATCGCCTTTGATCTTGGGAGAAACGCCGATAATGTTTCGATCGGGTTGGGTGGTTGGGTTGTCGCAAACAAAAATGCTTTTTAAAATATTTTACAAGAATTTTACAAAAACATACGGAGGACGTCAACCCCGAGCCGCGCTCCTGCAATACTAACACTTTAATGTAGGCAATGCAGGAGCGCGCTTCCCGCGTCTCACCCAGCACACCCCGCACTATCGCCCCATCTAGACGGCTTCGTCGAACGACTGTATGATTTAATAGACTTAATATTGTCGCTTACCGTTATTTAACAACAAAAAATACAAAGTCCTGGGTGAAAATCTCACCACTTCCCCAAGAATACAGGTCATAGTATAGAACCAGTCTTTATTTTGACCTAAACCATTTTAAAATTAAAGATCATCTTCATAGAAAAATCATAATATAAAAAAACAAACAACCACCCAACCCGGTCGAAACATTATCGGGGTTTCTCCCAAGATCAAAGGCGATGAACTACTGGTAGTATTTCTTTATACTGTGATATTAATGTTCGAAATGTTTCTGTGAATAAAATTAGTAGTCAAATGTGCTGAGGTATTTCTAAAGTTGAATGTTTTTACCTATCCATATATAATTTTCATAATGGTACTAATGCGAATTCTATTTTGAGTATTCGCAGTAGTTCCATCATTTCATATTTCATGCATGAATGGAACTAACGCGAAAAAAAAAGGAAAAAAATTCGCAGTAGTTCCATCATGGAACAAAGCAATGGAACTAGTGCGAATGAACCCCTAAAGACCACGCGAAGAAACAAAATAAGTATTACGACCTTCAAAACGAATTAATAAAAAATGGCTATGTAGTTAATTTATACGCTGTAGAAGTAGGAGCGAGAGGTATACCAGCAAAATCTCTATAACCTGCTGAAAGACCTTGGCTTGTCCAGAAGTGCAGTAATTTCTATACTAGAACTAGTATCTAAAGCTGCACTAGTAGGATCATATCGGATTTGGCTGGGCAGGGAGAGAAATACGAGCAGTGAAGGTGAGTGTTGACGTATGTCACAAAGGGGCCCCTTTTAAACCTACGAGTCACAAGTCTTGGGGTCTACTTGAGATTTCTCTCTCTCTGCCACACGATGGACCCGGCACCCGCACGGTGATACCACGGAATGCTATGAAGTTCGTCCCATGAATTACTTGCCATGACAAACTTTGTCCCGACAATGACGAATACATAAAAGAAAGAATCATCCAATTTGGTGCAGTCATTTTAAAGTTATAAGCATACATACATTTCGAAGATCCATTTTTAATATGTAGATTACTAGCAGTGCCCCGCGGTTTTACCCGCGTATTTCTCGTTCTATAATTTCCAGCGATAAAAATGTAGGAGGCTATACAGTCATATCAATTGTTATGTGACTATAATTTGTAGTCCAAATTTCAACCCGATCCATTCAACCGTTCTTGATCGTGATTGAGCAACAAACATCCAAACTTTCGCATTTCTAAATTTAGTAGGATATCCTAAACATTTCCGAAAATGACCTTATTACTATCTGAGAGTTTATTTCCGATTCCGTTCATTCAAATTTAGTGGGTACATCCAATCCTTATGTTTCTTTCTTATTCCTTTATTATTAGGTACATCCAATCCTTATGCCCCTTATTATTATTACTGCAGCAAGATCTCCAAAACAAGATAACCAACCTACAAAGGCTGATACTGAATGGGTTCGGCCAAAGAAGCAGCATTGAGCAGTTGGGAGGCGCACGAAGGAAGCAGCCGCCGCGGAGGATCACCATCTCTACGTTACACTCCATTGACGAACATCCAGTACCCACCGTCCCCAAGTTCTGCACACCTACCTTGAAGTACAAGTGAGTAATAGTATATTATGGTACAAGGTACAAGTGTGTAATATTAGTGATTACCGCTGAGGCGCTATTGAGTCCCGAGTTTGTTACGCTTTTATGTAAAAACACTGAAAAGTACTAAATGGATGTGGATGAAACTTAGTGCAGAGAAAAGATTTTTTTGTCAATATTTCAAAAAGCACAAGTCTGTGAAAAAATAATTCAATAAGTCGCATACGAATATAAACATATTTTTATTTTCACATATCTTTCGGTACAGTATTCATTAATGTAATTGTTTTCTTTGTTCATAGTCCCATGGTGATTCCGAACCCTTCAGACTTTGCACCCATTCAGAGTTCAAATAAACTGGATACGTTGCCTGAAGAACCGTCGCGGTTAACGACCCCGCCTCCTAAAGATAAAAAAGTTAATTTCGATGACGATGTTATCGAAATTGGTAAGATTTTTTGCATAAATAATTATTTTCTTCAATTTAATACTTTCATTACACACTCTTGAAACTATCAAGGCTTTTTAAAACTATCAACACTCAAACTTTTCTGTTGCTTGTAGTGCTTACCTAATTTTTAATTTGTCGCATAGAGAGGGTTAGTGCAAAAAAAAATTTACAGGTAACTTTTTTTTCAGTACAATTATTTTGTAAATGGATAGTGTCATTATAAAGTGTAGATTGGTTTCAGTCACATGCATACAAAACTATTTAAATAATTTCAATTTCATAACAAAACACTGCACAAGTAAACTGCTGCTTTGCTACTTTGAATGCATGTAAAATTACTACTTGGTATTTTTTAATAAAACAAAATTTAGTGTATCTGTTTTCTAGAGAAGCTTTACTGTAACAAAGTTTCAAGTGATTTTGCATGCCTATTAACATTCTCCATTGTACACTGAGGAAAAAGTTACCCTGTAATACTAAACCGAAATAGATGTGTATTTATTTACCATTTTATAATTTATTTATTTTTTACTCTTATAGGTTTCCCTGTCTTAAAGTCCTTTTTAGTGCAAGTTTTCAAGTTTGTCATCACTACTGGCTACACCAGTGAAAAAAAAACACAGGGTTTAAAGTTTGAAACTGGTATGTCCCAAAAATACACCTTTTGAAGCCATTTATGTCATCAGCCAACCCGCACTTGGCTAGTGTGATGGATTATAACCTTGATTCTCTCCTTATGAGAGAAGGCTCCGAGCCCCAGCCGAAAGAAAGTGGGCTGCTTAGTTGAGTTTGTCGGGGCCTTTTCCGCATTTAGCCTCTTAATTGGGCCATTGTTAAAGCGAGCTGGTTATGTATCTAAAAGCAATACAAAACTTGGTGACGGTTATTTATATTATAATATTTGATAGGTATATATACAAACTAATTTTAACTAATTTATAGGGTGTTGGTACATAGCTGTATTTTTTTACTAATGCATGAGAAATTAACTACCTAATATCTCATTCGTTTTAGTAAGAACCGCTTCTTTCATCTGCTTTACAGACAGCGATGATGATGACAACTCCACTATACCTACATGCTCGCCATATCACAAATGCTATAGTAAGTGTAAATATTACTTGTGATGCTCCACGGGTTCACTCGCGTAGTGCCTGTTCCCGCAATACTCCCGCCGTAAAAAGCCAAAAATATCTGTAACCTGTATGTTTGTAACCATTCTGTGTTGTGGCTTTTGATAGAGACTTTTCTTTTGGTTTATTTACGTTGCCTATTTCTTGCCAACTTACATGCTACTCCAGATTTCAAATCTAGGTACATCCAAATTTTTGACAGATCTCTTCAGGTCGCCTGACCTGATTAACCAACAAACATCCCAACTTTTAACATATTTTAAAATCTGTTTTCTGGTAATTAAAGATAAAAATAAAGATAGCCTTTATTTCTGGAATATTAACAATGTTTAAATAAACATATTTATTCTCATTTTATAATTATTTATTCTCCAGTTTGTCTTTCGACATAGGCCTCCTCCAAGTTTTTCCATTCTTCTCTGTTACCCGCTTTCCTCCATGTGGTTATTAATGATAAACAAAATAAAAAATATTTTCAGCTGTAACTAAAACACCACCCTGTGTACTGCGTAAAAATTTCCATCGAGCTGAAAAAAATTATCGTGAAATTGTGGAGTTTACAGAACGAGAGAAGATGTACAAACCGGATGTGGTAAGAACATCATTTACCTATAACGTTTTAACGGTTTCACTCAATATAAAAATCAATGCCACTTTTCGTCGTTAGTGAACTCCCCCTAAACGGCTGAACCGATTTGAATGAATTTTTCTGTATGCGTTTGGGTAGGGCCCTCCATGGTTTAGATTCACAAATCAGCCCGGCAGATGGCGCTGCAGTTGGTATCTAGGTTATTATCCGAGCGAAGCTGGAACGGGCCGCTAGTCTTACATATCTTGTGGTGAAATAATTTTTGAAATTGGTACAATAGTACCTGATATTGGCTTGTTCAAACAAAAATCCTCTTAAGCTTTTTAATATTGTATCTTAGATTAGGCGCGCCAGACTCCGGGATCCTTTGTCATTTGTGTTGTTTTTTTAACAAATGTCTTGGATTAGGAGATAATAAAAGAAAAGTAGAGGGGAATCATTACCTTTTTCAACCTATTTCTAGTGCTTGTTGGATTTAGTCTGTTGAGCTGATCAATACCAATTAGAATAAGAAAATAATGAATTGATAGGAATATAATTATGCATCAACACACGTCACATGCTTGTTATCAAAATTTAATTTCAGGTAGAGCTTATGGAAAAATTAGAACTAAGCACCAACATGACAACGAAGCTACAAGAAGAAATTGAATTGATGAAGAACAATAGCAAAGAAAAGGACTTGGAAATGGAGCTCCTTTTATTTAAAATTAGGAAATCTGAAGAAGAATTTAATAATGCGAGGGTAAATATCCATTACGTTGTTCGGTGGCAAGGTAAAACACGTCATCAGTTGTTTTTCAATTGTTAAAGTCATGGTGACCGAGTAGCGGTAACTTCCAATTTCACATTCTGAGGTCATATGTTCGGTCCCCCTCCACCTATGATAATAATTTCTCCAAGTTATGTAACAGTTTGTGATAGCAAATGCTGTAACGCTTTCATTATTTTATTTAAAACTAGCTGACCCCGCAAACGTTGTTTTGCCTTAGTGAACAACCCTTGTCACTTAGGGGTATGAAAAATAGCTAGTAGCCGATTCTCATACCTACAGAATATGCATATCAAATTTGGTTAAAATCAGTAAAGCCGTTTCGGAGGAGTAAGGAAACAAACACTGTGACACGAGAATTTTATATATAAGATAAATAAACATTGATGGACAATTCACGCACAACACCATCTGACCCCAAACTAAGCAAAGCTTGTATGATGGTGGGCAGATAGCTGATATAATACTTATATAGTTTTAAATACATACTTATTATACATAGAAACACCCAGACACAGTGCAAACAGGGTCTATATGGGGTGGCATAACATTTTTTGTCCTATTTTAGGTAGGCATAACGTTTTTAGGACTAATGATAATTTACCATAACAACTAAACGCATAACTGTCTTCGCATAATGTTAACTAGCATAACCATATATAACATAACGATAACTTAGCATAATGTTTAAACGCATAGCCATATATAGCATACAGATAACTTAGTATAATGTTTCGACGCATAACTATAAATAGCATAATGGTTAAAGGCACACATTGAGAAAAGCATAACAATACTTAAACATACTGATCAACGGCATAAACTTTAAACGCCTAACTAAAAAACAAGTGTAAAGAGCGGACATAAATAAAATACGTGGGTGTGTGAAATGCGGGTGGGTACTTCGACAACAATATTTATTATTCGTAATGTAGGTATCTACTAATTTAATGGAATATCTATGCAGGACTATGCAGTAGTATAACAATTTTTGTACCAATTTATGTAGCTAACGTTTTTAGGACTTAAAAACCTACATACACCTAAGACATATGGTGCACTTTTTGACTCCGGGTGGGCTCCCGCCAGAAGCTCTTCGGTCAGCCCTGAGTGTTGCTTCTCCGTACTCGGCCTGCACTCCACTACGGAGGTCGCCGGCTCGCTTCGCTCGCCACCTCCCCCCTTCGCTACGCTTGGCTTCGCATGGATCGCTCCACTCAGGATGTTCAGTATTTATGCCAGAAATACCGTCTCGGGGCCCATAGCGAGAATTAAAAACAAATTAAATGCCGTTATACCGATTTTAAGAGTTACTCCCTAATTGCAAACAAGGTACCTAAAATTACTCACCCAATTACTGCTCCCGGCGTCGTCCAAAGTCCTGTTTGGTTGTTAGGAATAGGGAACGGAAACACGGGAATAAGGAAACCAAACCAGACAGCTCCAGACTTCCCGTCCCAGCAATAGTTCAACCGGTCCAGCGGTTGAGAAGGGGCCAATCCAGTAGCCACTTCACAATTAATAACCCAGCACTAATCCCGTAGCGATATATTACAGTTAATAACGTATTCCCGCACAATTATTAACACTTTAAACCAGATTATATAGATAAAAGTAAAACGCGTCTTTTTCGTTCCAGCGAAAAACCGACAACGTCACTTCACAGCCGGCTGTCAAACCATAGATCCGCTATGATTTTTAATGTTGCCCGATTATACGGAACACAGGACCTCCCTTGAGCTTCAGGCTCCCGCATTTTTTAAATACACTCTAGGGGTAGTAGCGACAAGACTAGGTGGAGTCGGGGTGCTCCGAGTCGGATCTGGACCCTATATAACCTGGTTATATATTACGTAGCACAACAAATAATTAAAAAATGCCTAAATGCGTCTGAGCAACAGTCGAATTGAATGTAGCACAATAGATTTTTATGATTAAAACACATAACGCCAAAAAACGATTATGCAAAAGTTACATTATGACACTATATTTATGTTATGCTACATTCATTATGACAAAGTAAATTAGGAAAAAAAAATTATGCGATTTAAACGGCACCTTAAAAAAAATAGAACAAATAAAAAAATGCTTAAAAACTATTATGCGTCTCATCAATAGTCGAATAAAATGTAGTACAATAGATTGTTATGCTTAAAACACATGACGCCAAAAAATGATTATGCGAAAGTTGCATTATGACACTATACATTATGCTACATTCATTATGACAAAGTAAATTAGGAACAAAAAGTTATGCGTTCTAATAGGCTCCCGTGCAAACATTTGAATTCATCACACAAATGCTTGCACTGGGTGGGAATCAAACCCACGACCCTCGGCTTCGCAGGCAGAGCTGCTACCAACTAAGCCACAAGGCCAGTCGAAAAGCTTTAACAATGAAGGAAAACATCGTAACCAAACAAAAGTTTGAGGTAATGTGTCCTCTGCCGATCCGCACTTGGTTTTGGATTAAAGCCTGAGTCTGTCTTCTTGTTAGAGATGGTCTATTTCCAGCTGTGGGTGCATAATTTGGACTTTGCTGCTCCAAATATCGCAGAATTATTTTGCAATCTAGGTTTAAAAAAGTTGGCAGTGATCAAATGAGAAGTGCACCAATATCTATAACAGCTACATATTCGCAGTAGCGCACGAAACTGTATCGATATACCAGGATTCGTATCGTCACATCACATAACCACGGTAGTTATTCCACACTTAATGACAGATACATTGAAAAGTAAAGTCAATGTTCTCTATTTGTTACTATCTTTTGCACACTATAACCAATATGCTTGATGATGATACACCTAATGATTTTATGTTTAGATTGATATGGAAACGAATACCCAGGAATACAACAAAAGACTCACAGATTGCGAAGTTAGTTATGAAATATTGCAAAAAAAAGCTAAACTACGCGAAGAAGAACTTTTATCACTATTAGAAGAACAAAAGGTTAAGAAGCCTGAAGATATAGGTAATATACTTTTGTGCAATTTCTACTCTACAAGTTTCATAACTCATCATTAAAAATTTTGACTTTAACTAATGTTTTTGAACTAGATTTTCACAGTTAGGGCGCGCTTTTTAAAAACATTTCTATGTACAACCATTTTTATTGATATATTGTGGTATAACAAGTTTATTTAACAATTTCCATATGTAGCACCCCTGTTTCTTTCAGGGAGTAACAGTGAAGTTTCTTACAATTCTGTCACTTTCTCCCGGTTATACAGTGATTTTTTTAACAGCAATAGGTTTGCACTTGACCAACATCTTGCATGTGGTTAAGACAATGTGGTCTACGTTGGATCATGCTTACTTAGAAGAAACCGATTTCACTCTTGACTTGAATACTCCAAATTATATCCAACAAAAAAAAAAACAATAAGGCAAACTCCTTTCACAGTTTATACATTCTTATTATGAAAATAGAGTCGAAACCTTTTAGTTCCATAAACTACACTGTCATTGATCAGCTTGTTATACAAATGCTTCTGTTTTAGGAAAGTTACCAGCCAATCAATTTGAAAAAGACCGAATTAGTTTTATGGATATGTCTAAGGACATATCTTTAGTAAATAGTGATAATGAAAGCAGTATTACAGTTTCTAATGAAGAAGGGTCATGTGAGACGAAAAATTTGGCAATCACTTTGCAGGACCAGCTTATAACTAAATGTCAAACCATATGTCAGTTAGAAGCCAATATTGAATCACAGAAAAGGTCTATTGAATATTTAGAACAATCTAGTTGTGACCTTCAAAAGTTAATTGATAATTTTAAAGAAAAAAATACTTGCTTAGAAAATGAAAATCAATTATATAAGTCTAACATTATTGCATTAAATGAAACTATTAACGAACAAAAAGAAAGTTTAAAAATTGCACACAATGATATAGCATTGTACAAAGAAACCATTCAGGAATTGCAACAAAAATTGACGGAGAAAAACAAACTACTACATCTGAATGTTGACTATACAGATTTTGAAACCATGATAGCTAATGAAGAACAAATTTTAGCAAACAATGAAAATTTAAAAAATCTAATTTACTCATTCAAAACTGCTCTTGATGATCGAAACAAACAAATACAAGAAATGAAGTCATCCATCGACGAAAAAGAAAATCCTAATAATAACTCTTTGAGTGATGATGTTAATGACAAAATCAAGCAAATAAGTGTTTTAAATGAAGAGATCGCGAAACTTAAAGATGATACCAATAATAACATTGTCATCATCAATAATCTGGTGCGTGAAAATTCCAACTTTGCTTGTGTTGAAGAAGAACTAAATAAAAAAATGACAGAACTCGAAAACCAGACTCTTGAACTAACAGAACTTAAAAAGGAAAACATTTTGCAAATTGATAATTTAAATGAAATAAATCAACGTCTTCTACTTTCTCTCTCGGACAAAGATGCACAACAACAGCAATGTCTACTATTAAACAGCGAGTTGCAACATAAATTAGATGAAATGTCTCTAACAATTACAGAAATGGAGAATGAAATCACTGTGAAAAATGGTATAATTAATTCACTGAGTAAATTATACGACGACAAACAAGAATACGAAAACCATGCCAAGTCAGCAATAGAGAAATTAAATAGTGTTATATCCGTGTTAAGTGGAGATATTCAAGAAATTCCTGAATTTATTGAAAACTGTGTCACGTTATTTAATGCTCTCAGCAATGGCCTTTGTTTGCTTGAAAATGTAGCTACTGATATTATTTCAGAGAAAAATGTGATAGTTAACGAAAATTCTCAATTAAAATCAGACATAACGAATCTGCGTGATAAGTATGATTTAGAAAAGACAACACATCAACAAGACATTGATGAACTTAAGAATGTCATAGAAATGCATATGAAAGATATTGTTAACTTAAAGGAAACCAACAAAAATCTAAATGAAGAAATGATTATTGAATACAGAAAAGAACTTAGTACGAAAAACTGTGAATATGAAACGTTAATGGCACAGTGTAACAGTTATAAAGAGGAAATTAATAAATTTACTGAAGAATCCCTACAAAATCAAGAAATTCTGAGAGATAAAGACGCTCAATGGAAATTAAAAATTGATGATCTAGAGGTACAACTTCAGAATTCTAAAGTTTCATTAATTAAAGAACAAGATTACCTTAAAGCTAAAGAAAATATTCTCCTCCAGGCATTGCAAACCACCCAAGAACTTGAGAATGAATTAAAAAATAAACATGAGACGATAGTATCACTTACAGAAAAATCTGTGAATTTAGTACAAAGTCATGATCAACAAATTGAGAACATATATAATCGAATTTGTAACATATCAAACAGAGTCAATGATGATAACGTTACGTCGTGCCAATCTAGTAATCTCTATGAAAACGTTTTGCTATTATTAGAAAATATTAAAAATGAAGATTTAACCAATGATAATGATTTAAACAGTGCATCTATTGCCGCTCTACTAGAGGCAAACCAATACTTGAATAACCAAGTCACTAAACTAGATAATGACAACAAAGTTTTAAAATGTGAACTAGAGAGGAATAATTCAGAAATGAGTAGTCTCAGTAAGAAGCTTACTGAAAGTAATACGATTTTAGAACAATTGAAGTCAGATTTAGAACTAAAGGTTGTTCAAATCCAAATGATGGAAAATAAAGCTTTGAAATTCAAAGATCAGTTTACTGATCATGATATTGCAATGAATAATCGACTTCAAGACTTACGATATGAAAATGAGTTGCTCAAAGCACATTACAAAGTTGAATCACAAATTAATTCTGAAAGTTCTCCTGAAAACTTAGACGCTTATCCTCCTAGTAATGTTACTGTGTCTCAAACGAAACAGCCAAATCTAAACATAATAACACCACCTAGTTTGCTTACCATCTGTTGCAACAAAATAGTAGATATTGTGGAACCAAAACAAAATGATTCCGATTTAGCAACGTCATCTAACTCGGAAAGTGAAAGTGAAAGTCGAAATACGAAGACGTGCGCCACTTGTTATGATTCGTCTGTAGAACTTAGAATTTTAAAACAAGAAAAATGTTCTCTACTGGGCATTTTAGAACAAACCGAAAGAACTAATAAAGAATTATTGTTAGAACAAGAAAATATCCGTCACGACATTAAGTCATTGCTCGAACCAGCTCAAGAATTACACAAGAAAATTTCCAGTCATAAAACCAATCTGTCGATTTTAACGGCCACTACTTATGCAGAAAACAGATCTCTTAAATCGCAGGTATTAGCTTTAAAGCATCATCACGGAAAAGTGCTGAATCTCTGTCAATGCGATATTCCAGAATTCAAAAAACAGTTATGCGACTTGTTTGTAATTTTAAAGAATGACCAACAAATAGAAAACCTAAATGCTAACTACAAAAGGTACTCCTTACCAGATGTATTAGATAGCAACACTACAGACTGTAACTTTAAAAACGATTCAACGTTAGATGGCGATCTTTTAATGCTGGACACAAATGTGACAATCACAACAACTGGAGACAACACTCTAGTGGGATCTGACCAAACATGTTTAGATTTAACTCAGTCAATGGTCAATGAAGTGTCTTGTCAAACTACCGATGCCAACAAAACTGAAGCAAATCTTATTCCAACTAATATAAGCCTTTTAGAACATGATAACCAAAATATGTTCTCATCTTTACAAATACTAAAAGAAGAAAATTCTAAATTGAGAACATTAATAGACAACATGTCAGTTGTTAATATCACTGGACTTAAAGTTGACGCTCTAACCAGTCCCATCAAATTATCTGGCTCCGATGTAGAAAATGTATGTGTTAAATGTCAAATTCAGGATAAACTCCTGACTGATGCAAACATTGAAGAAGTGAAACGCCTTACCAAAAAACTAGAAGATATTGAAGTAGAATACGAAAATATAGACCGAAAATACAATGACCTAATGCTGGAAATGCCTAAAACTGATGCTTTAGTCACCAAATTAAATACTTTAGAAAAAGAATATGAAGTTAAATCCACGGAAGTAACTAAGTTAACTAGTATGTTGAATGTTAAAAATAAAGAAATAAAAAGATTACAAGACGAAAATGATACGCTGTCGACACAAGTAATGGAAAATATTTCTGAAGCAGATGACCTTAACAAAGAATTAAGTAAAATGAAGAATGCAAATCGCGAACTCATCGAGAAAGTCCAAAAACTAGAATCTACAAATACAATTGTTGAAACTACGTGCGGTCAATGTCTATCCTCACTTATTGGACCCACTCATTCGGTTCCCAGTAAAGAAAATCCACATAAAAAACTAAACAGAAGTTTAAGTGATTCAGATACGTCATCAAGATTCAATAAAATATGCACATTACAAAGTGAATTATGTGCTGGTCGTGAAGATTGCGAAGTCTTAACTGAACATGTGGCAACCATTAAACAACACTTGAATTGCAGTAACATGTCTGTAGATTTAGATGAAAGCATGGGCGATTCTAACGCGTCTCAATCTAAGAGTTTGATAAACCCTAACTCACAACAAATTATGATGAGCAGTATGCCAGATATTCAAGAGGAAAAGACTTCAGACATCTACAGAGTCGAAAGAATTGATTGTTACAACTATTTTCTGGAAACAACTGGCGAGGAACACGAAAATGTACCAGATAGTTTGAAAATTATTGACATTTTAAAGATGTTTTACAATAGTATTTTGGAAAAACATGGTGAGGAAATTGAAATTCTCGCCAAAAGGATAAAAGAATACGAAGAATTGCAAAATACGCAACAGACTCAATCTGATGCATTAGTTACAAAATATACAGCCAAATCAGAAACTTTAGTAGAGAACGTGAATAGAGTATCAAAGATTATGTCACAGATGAAATGTGACATAAATCATATAAATAATGAATTCAATAAAAAAGATGACAAAACTCTGGGGAAAGTAATTGACATGTTCAAACAAAAATTCCTCAAGACCCTAGATTATGAATTCGGAATATCTAGTGCCTGTCTATTCGAAAGTATAATTTCTAGCTGCGGGGAAGAAATTAATCGTATAAAAGAACAATATTCAAATATAAAACATAAAGAAGCCGATGTCGATACTGTAGAACAATTAAAAAGGAAACTTTCGGAAAAAGAAGTGGAATATAATTTATTAAAAGCTGCAAAAGAAAAAATGGTCGAAATCAGCGGCGCAGTGACATTAGATATTGTAAAAAGAGAAGAAGATATTAATAAAACTCTAAATGAAGCATGTCAAAAATTACTGCAGAATAAATTAATTACACCTGAGTTTGATTTATCAAAATTAGCTACCAATAACATCGACACGCTTATCGATCAAATAATTATTGAAAGCCATTCTAAACAAACAAGTAATCAAGAACTTGAAAAAGAAATTGAAAGACTCAGATATGAAATTCATAGTTCTAGAACTAATATTGATGAAAAAGAAAAAGAACTTATTGAATTAAAAGGGCAAATTGAATCTTTAAGAGATATTAATAACAACGTAACTACAAATTTAGCTGAAAAAGAAGAAAAATACTATACGCTAAATATGGCATATGAAACATTAATAAAAGATTATGATTGTAAGGTTCAAGAAAATATGGAAAAAATAATAGAAGTCAACAAAATTGCAGAAGAAGTGTCAACTTTGAAGGAAAAACTAAATCAAAAAGAATCATTGATCTTGTTATTATCTCAGCAAAATGTTAAAAGTGCTGATTTGGAGGATTTAGCTAAAGATTTGAAAGATAACAATGCAATTCTAACTGCAGAAATTTCTAGTCTAAAAGAGATAATAAAAAATAAAGAATCATTAATATCATCACTAACCGAGAAAAATACCAAAACTACTGAGCTTCTTCTTTCTATAAAGGATCTACAAGAAGATAACAAAAAATTAAAATCCGTCAATCAAATGATATCTCAAGAAAAAGAATCGTATGGTATTGATTTGCAAAAATCGAATGAAACAATCAAACAAAATATTGCAGAAATAGAAAAAATGACATCAGACATTCTGATTTTACGAGAATCGGTAAAAGACGCTACTTCAACTATAGGATCTTTGAAACAAGATATACAGAAGATAACAAAAGTTAATGCAGAATTAGAGTATAGCTTAGAGGAAAAGAGAAGAGAATGTGTAAGACTAGAGATGAATATAAAGACACACGATAAAACGGCTGAATTACAAAGCAAGATGATTATAAGGTAAATAATCGTGTTTAATTTGATTAAATTGATATGCTGCATGCAACTGACATTTACATTTTTTTTTTCAGACTTAATAAACAGAAACAAGAAGACGACGTAATGATTAATGAAAAGGCAACAATAATTAATGAAAAGGAAACAATAATTAATGAAAAGGAAACAATAATTAATGAAAAGGAAACAATAATTAATGAAGTAAATGAAAAATACAACACATTACAAGAGGAATGTGGGAAATTGAAAAACGCAAAGGAGTTATTAGAGGTAAACCTTATTTTTTTTACCCGACTGAAAGAAGGGTTATGTTTTTCGCGCGTATCTTGTATGTTTGTAAATTTCTTTATTCCCACGTATCTTCCAAACGGCTTGATGGCTTTTTAGAAGGGCTTGAATGAAAACATTGCGATGAAACTATCAGGTTTCATGAAAGAAATCTCTCTATCTATCTCTAAAATAAATATTGGTGAATTGTTGGTGAAATATTTTTACGAAAACGTGATGTCACAACCCTGCTAAGTTTGATTAATTATCTATATCTTTGTCGATTTTTAATTATCATTTGATAAGCTATAAAAACGTGTTCCCTATTTTTCCATAATCTACCTGACGGACTAATTAATTAGAATGGTATATTTTGACCCAATCATTATCCCAATTGTATGCATAATTTAGCCGATGATTTAATTGATTTGTACATTCAGGTGCGTATTTTGGAGCTGCAAGAAACGTTGGACCGCCCGCGATCGTCGCTCGACGCTGCGGACCTGTCGCGACGCAGACGCCAGAGCATTCACGACTCCAAGCGGCTGTTGAAAGACTTGGATGGTAAATATCATAGAAACAGTATTTTTAAAAGTTGTTTTTCTTGTGCGCATGCTTCAACTTCCGTTATGTTTTTCAGCCACTTTACAAATAAATAAGCAGTACATACGACGATAGGTACTTGACAATAATAGTTCTCGCGCACCGCGCTTAATCCAGATTGCCTTGCCTAGAACTGTCACTCGATCACATTTTTGGTGATGGTACTTTTTTTGATGGAACAATGACAGTTTTCTGGTCTATCCACTAAAGATTATAACATAATCTAGCATGAAGTACTGTTTTTTTTACTGTACTGATTTTACTGTTTGCGCCTGATTGTACATGTCCCGTCAGACATTATTATCGGACATTAAACATCAAAGACATTTCGAAATTCAGTCATTATGGGAAAAGGTCATTTTGAGATTTGTTCATTATAGTTTTCGTACAATATAACATTCAGTCCAAACGGACCGCAACCGAAATTTGGTCGAGTGTCTGAATTTAACATTAAATTGAGCTGTTTTAGTTTTTTTGAAAAAATAAGATCATTTTCCTTTTCGTTTCAGAGCAACGTCACCTGGAGGCAGTGTTTGGGTCTCGGCCGAAACCGGACGATCTTTTCAGCGAGGGTGACGATACTTCCGGTCGCAGCACCCCCTTCGGCCCCGGCAAGGGGTGAGCCCGCATGTTTATAATTTCTCCCTTGACTTTTTACAATATCCAAATTAATTCAAAATTACAAACCTTACTTTGGAAGTTTGAAGTTGTCTTTCGATTTTTAATACTTTGATAAAACAAAAAATACGTGTCCCATATTTTTGCATAATATACCTGACGGACTAATTAAAATGGTATATTTTTGACCCAGTCATCATCCAAATTATATAACACTAATGTTGTGAACAATATTGATGGCTTAAAACAAAAAAAAACATAACTAATTGTCTGTTTTCTTACAGCCACGATAGCCTGCTCTCGAGAACCGACCATGTAAGTTTCATTCAACTTATATAACGAATAAAAATTTTTTTGAACGCTGAATCCATTTGAAGAATGTACAAATAAAAATGTATCTCTCTTTCGCATTATTTTATAAGACAAGTGTTTGGAATAGAATGACGTAACAACGTATTTACAAGTTAGCTAAACTTGTAGAAAAGGGTAATGGTAATTATTAAACTTAGATGTGGCAAAACTTGCAGTCTAACCTGTCCTGTTTCGTCATCGCCGTCGCAAGGAATGCACGCCGCGAATTGATTTGTTTACTGTTTGGATAGGGCTTTCCCGAGAAATCCACGCGCGGTCGCGTTATCATTCTGCTTTAAAAATACGTTCAGTCATCGCCGTCGCAAGAAATGCACGCCGCGAATAGGGTACAATCCTCAAAAAAACTAAGTAGCCCGTTAGTTAGATTGGCAAAAAATATTGTACACGTATTTTTTCTTTTGTTTCACAAACAAAAAGTGACGAAGATACAGCGCTTGGAAGTTTCGTGTGATGTCACTTGTGAGTACGATTTTTACTCCCGAGTGACGTCGCGACCCCCCACTCTCGAAGTATGATGGTCTATATCTTTGACGATTTTTAATTAATATTATGAAAAAACAAAAAATACGTGTCCAATATTTTTCCATGATCTAGCTGACGGACTAATTAGGATGGTGTATTTTTGACTCAGTCCAGTACCCTATTGATCGGTTTGGCCGCAGCGCGTCGTGAGGAAGCACGTGCGCATTGATTTTGTTTGTACGCGAGTATCGCGTTATCATTCGGTTTTCAAATAGGTGGTTCCGAGAAACGGACGCGCGAATTGATTTTTGGTTACATGTGCGGTCGCGAGAACAAACTTGTGTTTGTGAAAAAAGGATTTCAGTGCAGACAAGTGTATCGGAAGGAGGCTGTACATTTGACAAGTATCGTACTACTATTTATTCATTATAAACCTTAGATACACGGGAACAGGGGTAGTTCGTGAGAGGCTTAGGCATACACTTTTATGTACGCGGAACCCGGTTACACAAGGTCAAGTGTCATATTCCTATAGATTTTAAGATAACGTCCCAATCGTTTTTATATTGGGTGGTAGCAGAGATTCTTTTAGTTTTTAGTTATGAGCTAATCATTACCGATCAGATAGTGGCGGATTCCCAGGCTGGTCTGCGTAATTTAGCCTACAATTTCTGCCTGATAGCCTGCTCTCGAAAATCGATCAAGTAAGTTTTGTTCATCTTATTTAACGAATAAACACTTTTTTGGACACGGAATCCATTTGAAGAACGTAAAAAGAAAAATGTATCTCTCTTTCACATTCTTTTATAAGACAAGTCTCGACCTGTTGAAAGTTTCAACGATCTTAATGGAGACAAATTTAACTACCACATGTCTCGGATGTACTATTTTCATTCCAATTTGTGGTTTGTTCACAGAGCGATAGAGACGAAGATAGCTCGTCCCGACCGAGCAGCGTACAAGCGGCGCGTCTCCGTCGTCAGAGCATCCATGATTTGCACCGCGGGGTCGTTCGGCACACGCCTTCGCCGCATGGTTAGTATCAATATACAGTAGATGAAAAAAACAATAGGAAATAGTATTACAACCGGTGGCCTTACCGCTAAAAGCAATCTCTTGAAGGCAATAAGGCCCTCTTGAAGGCCCTGGATGGACATATTGATCAAACTCAAAAACACAAGACAATATCCTGATGAAACACAAGACGTTGGCGAAATTGTGCTCACCAAACATTTATCTCACACAAATATATATCACAACCAAATAGAAGCCAGAAATGAATCGAAGATGAAGAATCAGATGACATAAATAAAAACCAGAAATTAATAGAAGATAGGAAGAAGAAGACTTTAATCAGCTGACTATTATTTAATTTTTTTTATTTTTTTATTTGAAAGTTAAGACTAACGAATTGTCTTGCCAGACATATTGCATGCCTCTCGCAGAGGCCGGTTTGTATGGGGCAGCTTTTAAAGTGTTTTGTGTTATCTTATCTTACCTACAAACAGCAATAAAGATTTTTGTATTTGTATTTGCAACCTTAGGAGTCATCCATAAAGTACCTACGTAACACATTAAAGGGGGAAAGGGTCGGTGAAGTGTTACATTCTGTAACAAGGGTTAGAAGGGGTTTATATATTTTTGACGTCACATTTCAAAATCTTGTACATGACGAAAATACTTGTAATTGAAGAAATTACCTAAATGGCAAAAAAATCTTTAAAAAAAATATAAACAATAAAAAGCAACAAAACCAATAAAATGGCACTGCTGTTTAATTTACAAACTTAAAATTTACCATTGCAAAATATTTGACGTCACACGGGAGGTGTGGGCCTCACAGATGTGATCAAATACAAGGTCTTTTTATCCGACTGCGCGACGCAAAGGAGTGGTAATGTGTTTATCAGTCTATTGTATGTGTTTTCCAGATTTATCGGGGAAGCTGAATGAAGAAAGTCATCCTGGTGATAGTTCAGACAAGAAGAACGATCCCATGTAAGTTTGAACCCAAAAATTACATAACAACACTACAACAAATTGTACTTCTATTGTAACGTTACATCAGAAGTGTAATTTTGTAGTGCTAGGACTCATTGAAGAGCCATTGATATTAGAGAGATTGATATCAATTCGCCAAGCAGCAGTGTGCAAACTTCACTATCTTCCGGCTTGAACGGTAATCAATGAATCCAATGATGTTCTCAGAGAAATTTCAGGGCATACTTAGAGATAAAAATCATCTTATAATATCTCTGGGTGTCGAGCGCAGTGCAGTGCTGGATAATTATTTTGTCTCTTAATTTTCCAATAGCTTCGTGACACTATGCTATGTAGGTGTGTTGCTTACTGTCAGACGAATGTCCTGCTCGTCCCGTCACTATATAGATTTTTTTTGTATAGAATAGAGCAACGAGACGAGCAGGACATGTGCCTAATGGTAATCAACATGCCTGCCACAGCATAACAGCACAGTGACAGATACTATACAAAAAGCCTTGACTGCTTTATGGTTAAAACACACCCAGTGCAAATGAACAAGTTTCTCTATTTAACAGTAAAAACAATACATCCAACGTAGTGCAATTTGGCTTCGACTTTCCTTTTCTGAGAAAATCTCGATACCCAGCAATAGGAACATGAAATGTGTACACAGTGGGAATATCGCCTATATTCACACTAACATTATAAAAGGAATGAAATTAAATACGTAGCAAGTACAATACCTTAATTTATGAAGGTATCTTTACCACATATTTTTATTCTTATCGTTGCGACGTGATTGAGCAACAAAAATCCAAACTTTTGCAGTTCTAAGGGACACTTAGCTACTTTTAGCATCGGCAACGATATCGCTTACGACAGTCGCTTTTTAGAAGCTAAAAACGTTCTCCAACGCACACTTAAAAACTTCAAACGCGGCGGTTGAGCTTAGGTTGCCTTTCGGTAGCGCAATAAACGACTAAACGCGCCATTCCGATGCCGCGATCGAATGCAGGCAGTCGCGAAATCGCCGATGATAAAACTTGCTAGTCAATTGTTTGGCCTAAAAATATAAGCAATAATACTCATAAGCCCGAATTTTACTTGCCCGAATTGTTTGTTTACCATAAAAGTTAGGTGACAAAACTTTGTCCTAAAAAACGATTGGCTTTCTTGCACTTCGCCGGCCGCTCCCGCGCCACGCTCGATTCGCTCGCTCGTCTCGTGCGTTGTTTCTCGTGTTCTAACCTAACCTAAATTGACTTTATGGGAAACCAAGTTTCTAGCACGTGACTAATATTGTACACAATAAGTATGACATACAAAATTATGAGAAACAATATTGTCTTTTGACCAGTTGCTATACTGGTCAAAACACATAATATTACATATTTATTTTATTACATATAGATAAAATTATGGCAAATAAAATTCTGGCAAGTGGGTGTAGCCTCTATTGTGGCCCTAATATCAATAGGATGAATCCTTAGATGCAGAATAAGTAAATAGATCAGGTTTTTCCGCACGGTTCCTTTGTATCAATCGTAAGCAGATGAGGTGTATGTTAGCTATGGCAACGTCAAATGAGCCGCGACAAAAGTATGACACTTCCACAAAAGCGACAAGACAAGAGCGTTCAGACCCGTGCTTTCGGTGTAAAGCGTTTGTTCTAACTCTGTACGTAGTATATGTAAACTCTTTGGTTGAATCAGTGTAGAATTGTAGATGAATCGAGTGTGTTTATCGGACAGTGAAGCGAGTCGTCTCCGCGCTCAGACCCGTGCTTTCAGTGTAAAGCGTTTGTCCTAACTCTGTACGTAGTATATGTAAACTCTTTGGATGAATCGAGTGTGTGTTTATCGAGCAGTGAAGCGAGTCGTCTCCGGTCGCAGCTGTCGTCGTGCCGGCAGGAGTTGGAGGATCTGAGGGAGAGGTACCGCGAGCTGGACGAGGAGTGCGACACGTGCGCCGAATACCTGCGCGAGAGGGAGGAACAGTGCGCAAGGCTCAAGAAGGAAAAAACCGCTTTGGAGGTAAACAATCTTCGTAATATTACATTATGATATAAGTGCGCTAAGTTAATAATTACAGCTGAGGCGATATAGAACTATAATGAGCAGATTCTGTAATTATGATGTAATGAGATAGATTACGATATTGAAATTGGTGAAATAAAAGGCCCTTTACCAGTGCATCATCACTCGCTCAAGGTCGCGCGGTTTTAGCCTACAGCTAGAGCGTTCCTCCCAGGGAACAAGTGCCAGTCGGTTGTCGGACGCACGGCTGAGCGCTGGCGCAACACGTTTCCCGCGCATATTTTTATTAGATATGTCGACAACCCTCCGCGCTAGACAGGGACAGAGTTACGCGTTAGAAAGAGCGCAATTGTTTATTTAAAAATCGCGACAGGTATTGCGAGCTGAATTGAACTTTGTTGTGTCCCAGCAAGAGTCGCTATTTATATAATTGTTTTCGGAAAGTAATGCTTCTGTACTTGTACTAATATTTATTCTATGCCTTTACAAGCAAATGTGTTATAAAACATAGTACCTGGGTGCCCGAGCTTTGCTCGGTTTAAATACTATAAATACTTAGATACCTACAGATAAAAGACTCCAAGAAATAGATTTTCTTAAAAAAAACGAATTGAAAAAAAAAGAGAACCCGTCTGGATTCGAACCCGGAGCTACTAATTCGTGACCGCTATGAGCGCCCGACTTCCCGTCTGAGCTAATTATGCTGTCGCGTCACGCGGCGAAATTTACCTTCACGTTCTAATGTCTAATGTGACAGTTTTTCATTGTCTAAAAACGCGCATAAATTGCGTTTTTTTTTAAATAAGACCTAGTTAGATCGATTTATCGTCCCCGAAATCCCCTGCATACATAAATTCATGAAAATCCGTCGAGCCGTTTCCGAGATTCAGATTCTATATATATATATACATATTTATATAGGTACAAGAATTGCTCGTTTAAAGGTATAAGATTATTATATCTCTGGGTGACGAGTGCAGTGCTAGGTAATGATTTGGGTATCTATATGTTCGAATAGCTGCGTGACACTGTGTTGTTATCGGCAGGCAAGTTGCCATCAGGCACATGTACTGCTCATCTCGTCACACTATCGGTTTCTTCTAGGAAAGCACGCTCCGTCGTTGACCGCATCATCGCTTAACATCAGGCGTGATGGCGGCCAGGTGTATACCTTAGTTAAAAAAAATAAAAAAATACACAAAATGTCGCCGCTATTATTAGCAATCAAATATTATTCCGAGAGCTGGTACCAAAATTTGAGTAGGTATTTGAGGCAAGCTGAAAACTTGTCTCATAGTTCGCTTAATATATCCCTACACGGAGGTGCCGACATGGCTGGACATCAAAACGAATCCCTCAATTTAGATCACCTGGCACCCTGGCAGGTGGATAGTCCCTCCAAAATGATCTCTCTTTTTGAGAATCCCTATTTTTTTTTTCATATATATCACCCAATTTTAATTTCAAATTGCCTTAAACCTCTTATTTGTAAATTTTGCAAAATATATTTGCACGCGCCTGGCAATGTTAGAATCCCGACTAAATCGTTGGGCTTATTATTTTCCTTATACTTTAAACATTAAATTACAACATATTATTAAAATCGCGTATTGCCTCATATTACAGAATAATTTTTTTAATGTGTCGATCCGTTTTGCCCTGCCTATTACCAGCCAGGGCTACACCTCCATGTTGGGAAATAATAGGAGAGCTATGTGAGAAGTTTTCAGCTTGCCTCGAATACCTGCCCAAAATTTGCTAGCACCTCTCGGAATATGTGTTTTATTCCTTTTTCGTCAAAAATTAATTTGTCTCAATTTATTTAAATTCTGTATATTTGTATATAAGCTAGATAAAATATCAAAAAATGGCCGTTGGCTGTCCTATGTAATCGACTAATTATTACATTCAGTTTGCTCTACATGTTCTTGTTTATGTTTCAGAAACAAATCGCGGAATATAAATCAAACAGTTCGAGTTGTAACGAAAAACCGAGCGTCGCAAATGTTGCCGTCAATACGGACGAAGGTGAGTGAGAATGGTGTCTAATCTACACACAGCCGTCTAGGCGGTCATAGCCTAAAATTTTGGCGGGGGGACTCACCAATAATAATACTATATGTCGAGTAAAAAAGTATTTATTAGTAGCGCCCCGCGATTTTACCAGTGTTGTTCCTGTTGTTTTCCATTTGTAAAAAATAACCTATGTGGTATATGATACTCCATAAATTTTTAGATTTCCTCATCAACCAGCTAGGTCTGCACCTCAAGTTTTTATCTTCATCATCATAATCAGCCCACATTCGTCCACTGCTGGACATAGGCCTCTCCAATAATACGCCACTCAGTCCGATCCTCGGCTTTACGTTTCCAACTGCCACCAGCTGCCTTTCGTATTTCGTCACTCCACCTAGCCTAAGGGCGTCCTACACTACGTTTGCCGATTCGCGGTCTCTACTCCAGGACTCGTCTACCCCAACAAGTTTTTAGCTTGCCTCAGTTAATTACCCAAAATTTTCTGCCAGCTCTCGGAATACTACATGTTCCCACTGCTGGGACTTGGGGCCTTCTCGCAAACAGTCAAGGCCATAATCTACCACGCTGGCCCAGTGCGGGTTGGTAGAGGACGAATGTAGATGATGATTATGTTGGACTTGGTAGATGATGGTTTTACCTTGAAAGATTCTTAAAACATGCCGGTTTCCTCACGATATTTTTCCTTCACTGTTAAGTTAGCGGCATTACGCACATGACTTCGAAAATACAGTGGTGGCCGTGGGATTCGAACGAGGAGCTCCGGATCGGCAGTTGCCGTTCTCTCGGCTAGATCAAATGTGATATTTTAATTTTAATCGTGGGTTATTACAGACTGGGCCAACTTGCACTCTGTGGTCGTGGACCGCATGTCATACGATGCTGAGGTGGAGAAAAACAAGCGGCTCACCAAGACCATCGAGGAGTTGAGATTCCAGAAACAGGATCTAAAGAACACGATGGCTAAAATGCAGAAAGCACTCGAGAAACAGCAGTCTTCTAAGGACAACAGGTGAGACCTTGAAGTATAAGGTACATGCTAAATTTGGCAATTTTTTTCTCAGAAATGTTTATAATTAAACATTAAAAATATTTGAGAAATATTTTAAACTACTTAGAAAAAAAAACTGTTTTTGCAAACATTTTATGTGGTCGAAATGACATTTTTCTATAATCCGATTTTTTTCGCAATATTAGAGATTGCTTCGTTGTAAGAAATATTCGTAATCCTAATTATATTATAAATGCGTAAGTTTGTCAGAACGTACGGATGCATGTTTGTTACTTTTTCACGCAAGAACTACTGAAGAGATTTGGATGAAATTTGGTACATAGATAGATAATGGTCTGGAATAACACAGGCTATTTTTTATCCTGGGAAAATAACGGGGTCGGGAACTACGCGGCTGGAACCGTGGGGTCTAATCTAATTCTAATTCAGAATGGGGGTGATAGACCTGCTCTGACGTCCCGCTAGGGGTGTATTGTGCACTTCCCCCCCGCCAGCCTACCCAAACAAGCCGAGCTCCTTAAAATAGCGGAGCACGGCCTTGGGTCGCTGGCATACCAGTTTCACTCCCATTTCGTCAGTTGTTGTTTCTCTGCATATTTCATTTGGAATTTCTTCAAGGAGTCCCGATGATACTCTAATGCTTCCTGTGGCCTCACAGCCTAAGAGCACGTGCTCCACAGTTTCATTCTCCTGCAAACAGCCCCTGCATAGGGGACTGTCAGTAGATCCTATCTTGTGAAGATGGTAGTTTAAGTCACAGTGACCTGTGATCAAACCTGTCATCAGACGGAGATCTGATCTTGATAGATTTAGGAGTTTATTAGTAACTTTCCTTTCTATTAGTGGGAACACAGCTTTAGTGTGTTTGCATTTCTTGGATTTATCCCAAAGTTTTTGCTGTTCCTTTTCTGTGTGTCGACATAGCAGGTTTCGCGTTTCTGAAGCAGTTGGCTTACACAACTCTGCTATGTCAGCCTTGGTGTTCTTCTTTGCACCTGCTTTGGCAAGTGCGTCTGCTTTTTCATTTCCTTTACATAGGTTGTGGCTTTTTGTCCATTCAACTGTGACATTATAATTGTGTGCAAGACACTGTAGGGTAGAGTGACACTCTGCAATCACTCTAGACCTGGTTACGGGTCTACGGAGAGCGTAAATAGTGGCTGCACTGTCTGTTATGAACTTTAGTTTTGGTTTGTTTTCCAGTATATTGCCATCTATTTTTTTCCTAAGGACTGATTTGGCTGCTAACAGAAGGCCCATGACTTCTGCTTGGAGTACTGTCGTGGTTTTGTTTAGGGCTAGTGATTCGGCTAGGCCTAGCTCTGGTGAGTGGTAACCACACCCAACTCCCATACTGTTTTTTGCACCATCTGTGAATATGCTGCAAATATTGCTTTCCCCAGCAGTGTTTGTTTTAGAATGATCTTCTGTGACCAGCCCATACTTTTTCCCATCTAGATAAGTCGTGGCTATTCGATCCGTGCCTTGGCATGCGCCTGGGACAATTCTCGTCGCCCGATCTAGGATCTTGCAGTGGCTCGTGGGAATTCCTGAGCCTTTCCATTGATCTGTCGATTTAATTCTTAGTGCTGCCGCCATTGCCTCTTGCTGTATATGAAGATGGAGTGGCGTCAGACCAAGTATTATATCAAGTGCTTCGGATGGTGTAGACTTCACACATCCGCTGATTAGTGAACATGCCAACCGCTGAATCTTTTGTAATTTAGAGATTGTAGTCACCAGATTAGTTCTAGGCCACCACACCACACAGCCGTAAGTGAGTGCTGGTCGAACTATTACTGTGTACATCCAGCGACATAGTTTTGGTTTAAGTCCCCAATCTTTGCCAATTGCTTTGGTGCACTGCCATAAGATATTAGTAGCCTTTGTGGTAACATGGTCTAGCTGTTTTCCCCACAGTAGTTTACTGTCCAACCAAATACCAAGGTATTTCACTTCCTTGCTGAGCACCAATTGCGTTCCAAATAGTTTGGGAAGTTTCAATTTTGGTATTTTTGTTTTACGCGTGAATAATACCATCTCTGTTTTGTTTGGATTAGCGGACAAATTTCGTTTTTCACAAAATGTTTCGAGAATTTTAAGTGCTGTTTGCATTTTTTCACATATAGTCGACTCACAAAGTCCTGAGACCATGATTGCTAAGTCGTCCGCGTATGCGACGGTAGTTATGCCTTCTTTGTTTAGAAGTCCGATCAATTCATCTGCTACAATTACCCACAAGAGTGGGGATACTACTCCTCCTTGTGGGCACCCCTTCGTGAGTATGCAGCGAGACTCCGTCGAGGACTCTATGTTAGCTGCTCTACTCGACAGCATTGTTGTGATCCATCCACTCACTCTGTTGTCAACATTATGTCGCCTTAGTCCTTCCTCAATACTGGGAAAAGTCGTTTTGTCAAAAGCTCCCTCAATGTCAATGAAGGTTACTAAACATGACTGTCTTATTTCCATCGCGCTTTCGATTTTATGTACAACCTGATGTAGAGCGCTTTCAGTCGATTTGCCCGATTGATAGGCGTGTTGATTCTTGTGCATTGGGCTGTCCAGTAGTGGCCCGTTTCGAATATATTTGTCACATAATCTCTCCAGTGTTTTTAGCAGGAAGGAGCTCAAACTGATGGGCCTATATGACTTTGGGTTAGTGTAGTCTGATTTGCCTGGTTTAGGTAGGAATACTACCTTCACTTCTCTCCAAGCTTTAGGGATGTACTTCCACGCTAGACAGCTTTTGTACAAGGTTAAAAGGTGCGTTTTAATCATTCCCAAACTCCAATGTAGGAGTGCCGGAAAGATTTCGTCAGGTCCTGATGCCTTGAAAGGTTGGAATGTGCTAATAGCCCAGGACAACGTTTCATCAGTAACGATTGATGACGCAAAGTCCCAGTCCTCCCTAGATGGCTTCTGGTGTGTTCGGTTTTCCCACCCTTCTCCCGATTCCAGCCTGCAGTCTGGAAAGTGGGTTTGAAGAAGTAATTCGAACTGTTCCTGTTCAGACTTAGTGTATGATCCATCAGGTTTCTTTAAGGTTCCCAGTTTGGTCTGTGAATTATTTGATAGTAGTTTTCTTAGCCTAGCGGTCTCACTTTCTGATTGAATAGAGCTGCTGTATTTACGCCACATACTTTTTTTGCTTTTGATTATTTCTATTTTTAACCTATGTCGGGTTTTTTTATATTCCTTCCAATCCTCTTCGCGGTTTGTGTTCATGGCTCTGTTAAAGTTGTGTCTAGCTTTCTTTCTCAGTTTACTGAGTTCTTTGTTCCACCATCTATCTTTTTTGTTCAGAGTATTGGTGTTCTCTGTTTTTAGAGGACATGCAGCTTTATAACTTTTGATTAAAGCTTTGGTTAAAAAGTCTACCATTTCTTCTATTTTGTTTGTTGTAAGTTCATTTTTTTCAACTGCTTCTTCAGGACCTTCAAGCAGGATTTTTTCAAGTGATTCTGAGAAAAGACCTTTGTCAGTTTTTTTTGGATTTCTGTAAGTCCGTGGGTGGCGTTTACATAATTTCAGACCGAACCTGATCCTACGATGATCTGAGCCGGAATATTCATCCGTAGCTACACGCCACCCACTTATGGTGTCGCCAATTACGGTCGTTGCTATAGTGATGTCTACTATGGTTTTGGCCCACGAAGTGACAAACGTCGGCTCCGCTCCTTTATTTAGGATGTTAAGGTTGTGCCTGAGGGCAAAATCTAGAACATCTTTACCTCTTTCGTTTGTGTCAGGGGAGCCCCATACAGTACAGTGTGCGTTCGCATCACAGCCTATGACACATTCAATATTATTGGTGTTGCAGAAGTGTATTAGTTGTTCTAGTTCAGATGGAGGTGCAGTTAGTTCTCCATCAAAGTATGCTGAGGCTAGGAAAATGGAGCCGAGCCCACTCTTTTGACCCGTGTCTATACTTATTACCGTCAGATCGTCGGTACATAGGTGCGTTACTAGCGTTGCTTTTAGAGTTTTGGGTACATATATAAAAGTACGAGTTTTATTTTGAACTGGAGCCACGAAAACGTTACCCTTAAGGGCTGTGAACCCGCTTACCTTGCCGTGGTAAAGGTATGGTTCCTGGACCAGTGCTATTGTGTTTGGTTGTTCCTCCAGCGTTCTGCGCAAGGTGTTAGAGCCTGTGACACTGTGTTGGACGTTAGTTTGTATAATATCTATTGAGACTAGGCTCTCGTTTCTTATTGATTCTGAAACCCTAGCTGTATTAAAGTTTTGTTTGTTGTTTGTGTTTTTACTATTATTGATATTTTGAAGGTGCTTATCCATTTTTAAAAATGTGCTCCTACTCCTATCTTAATTGTCTAAGGAATTGTCAGAGGCGGCGCATTCCCGCTCCGTGTCCATGAGCGACAGGGGCGAGAAGATCGTCAGGCTCATAATGTCGCCTGTGATATCGTCCTCGCCCTCGTCGTCCACTTCCAAAAGTCGGTCTACTTCCTCCCTCGTCCAATCCTTGTCCTCTAGGGGTACAGCTTCCGCACTGGTTGCAGCCACAGAGGAAGTGCCTTCACCGCTTTCTGCGGCGCTGGCGACCCTCCCGGCCTCTGCCCTTGGTCTCACTGATACCCCCTTTTTTATATCTTTTACTTTCACGTAAATTGACCCAGTAGTATAGTGAAGGCGATTGTTTACTTTTTTCAGCTTCTCCACGTCTACTGCTGGGATGCCCATCACGAGGATGTGATTAAAGGTTTGGCCTTTCTGTCGCACGATGTGTTTAAAGATAGGCCAGCCCTCTATGTTGAATGATTTATTCAATTCAGACAGGAATTCTCTTAAGATGAACGGCCATCTTTCGAGGTCTTCCCTTTCCTCATTGAAGTCTGGCACGTAAATTATGCCTGTGTGATATCTGGGAAGCTCACTCTCAGGTATCACTCTGAATCCCCCGGATCCCTCCCACAAGAGCGGCATCTTCTCGAGTGTCGAGACTAGCCACGCCAGCGAGAAGTCATCACAAGGCGTTATTTTGAGGCAACCGTGTGGCAGCCTAGCTAGGCGCTGTCCGAATATTGGCAGCCGTCTTTCGTTTTTAGGCACAGCCCTATTTGATTTAAAAAGCTCGTACTGTGCTTTGTCAATAGATTTTCGAAGTAGGGTCGCTTTGGTCTTGTCCAATATAATGCCATTAATGTCTTGCACCACCACACGGTACCGTTTGACAGCCGTGGCGTACGAAACCTCTTGCGACCCTTCTCGTGTTAGTGCCAGTCCCTCGGTGCCTCCCAGTCCTGCCACCGTAACAGCAGGCCCGTGAGCTAAGCATAATTTTTTGTCTGCAGCGGCAAGACTCGGTGACACCTGGTCAGAACTGCGTTGGCGTTTGGTCGGTCGTGTTGATTCCACGATCGGCCTCGATTTGTCAGCTACAGACACCACTTCGGCCCTAATCGGTGCGGTTGAGGCACCGTCGCACCCCTTTTGCACCCCGCCGACACCCTTGTCTACAAGACATGGCGTCTGCAGAGGCCTACTCGGGAGCTGGGCCCTACCGCCACCTTTTGCGACCTCTGTTGATGCTGTCGCCTTTTCCTCGTTTGGTTTCCTCTTTTCGAGGTTTATAACAATTTCGGCATTTGCCGTTTTATTCGCTAGCCGCACTCGCTCGTTCGGTTTGCGGTCCGTCGCATCGGCAGATCCGTCCACATAGCCACCCGGCACACCATCCCTGACAGGGAGGACCGGTTGGGGGGACATCACCGCTGAGCTTGGGCCCGGCGCCCCGTCGACGACTGCACCTAGTTTGCTCGGGTTTATTCGGGCCATGCACGCCATGACAGCCGGCGCAAGTTCCGTTAACCCTGCAACCTTCGCAATGCCTTTTAGATTGCGATTTATGGCATCAGCTCTTTCTGCCTCCTCTTTGAGGTAGGCCGATTGTTTTTTCCGGTGGTTTTTGCCACCAGTTTTGTGTGGCAAGGTGAAACTAGGCCTTGAAGCCTCGTTCCCACCTCGCCCGATACCTTCTGCGCCCAACACAGCGCCAGAGGACGCCTCCAGCTGTCGCAGCCTCTGCATCCTCTTCGCTTTTCCGGGGCGCTTCTTCTTCTGCACTGGTCCAGGTCCACCTGACCGCGCAGCCGTCTCCTTCAGCGCAGGTGCGGCCCCAGTAGCAGCAGCGGCCGGCAGAGCCTGGGACTCCACTCCGCCGTCGCCTTCGGTAGCATATTTCTCACTCTCCAGCCCGGGTACCGTAGAGCGCCGGTCGCTAGCCGGATCGCATGGCACAACGTGTTCCTTTATTGTACCTTCCATATTAAAATATTGCTTCTAGAAATCTGAAACTAAGATCTTATTATTAGTATGGGCATCAAGAGCCCACTTCCCACACTTCTTCACAGCCTACTTCCCCCCGGTATTTCGCATGTCGATGGTGAGAGGGCCTGCCCGAGAAACACACGGGTGACCGCAATCTCCACCTAACACACCGGCCACGGGCAGCCGCGAGGTGGGATGTTGTGCACGGCATACCAAGTGATGATTTGAAATACCGTTCACCCCATCCCTCCCCCCTAGTGCCCTCCCTCTTTATCCGGGCTTGGGACCGGCACCGCACTAATGTTATTGAGCTGAAAGCGGAATTTAATCCAAGCAGCTAGTTTAAGCAATAGACAAAAGCAAAGTGGCGAGGTTACAAAAGCAAAGTGGCGAGGTTACAAAAGCAACCGTGGGGTGCTGCTAGTTATAAATACAACGCTTCATATTCCAAATTAATCCTAATATTATAAGTACAACAATTGGGATGGTTGTTGTTTCCATCACGCCGAAACACGGAATGGCTAGTAGTATAGAATATATAAACGGGGTAATGTCCGAGCTAGGCTAGTACGAGGCTAGTTTTTCAAGCTAGGATAGCAAGCTAGTGTTAGCAAGCTAGCAATCTAGCACTTCTAGCTTCGTGTAGACAACGCTACGCTAGTTTTGTCTACACAAAGCCAGATGTACTAGCTTGAATAACTTAGCTTAATTAAGCTAGCCTCGTGTAGCTAGGGCATAAGTCCTTAACTGGTATACTGGCGCCGTACCCATATTTTTTAAGGAATAATGTGTAAATGTGTTTCATGTTAATTGGCGTATGTATGTGATGAATAAAGATATTTATTATTATTATTATATTATAGTTTCGGTATATGTATTATAAACCCACGTTTAAACCGAAATTTCTAGCTGGCAAAGTTCTATTTATTGTATGCAACCTACAAATTCGAATAGATATAGATAGTTTCTTGTAACGTTTTGCAAGTTAGTTTAAGTTAGTTAACGAGTTAATGAGATAAATATTTTAATTAACAGAGAACTGGAATCGACTAAGAAAGAACTGAAGTCCGTGAAGGTAGAGTTGGAAGAACTGCGGACGAGATACAAGGAGCTGGACGAAGAATGCGAGACGTGCGCCGAGTACTTGAAGGAACGCGAGGAGCAGTGTCGCCGGCTCAAGGAAGCCAAGGCGGCGCTCGAGGTTTCATCACTCATACTATAAATAATTATATATATATTTGAAGTCGACACTTCTTTTGACGCACCAAAGACGTATTTTTCGTGGGTTGTGAATTGAAGTCAAGCGTCGGGTAAATTCGGGACTGCTGATGCTACGCATTTCTAGATGGCCAATGGTCATGGACTACCACTGCACTGCGCTCATAATATAGCCGTATAATTTCACTGGAAACAATTGCCCTTCAAACCGGAACACAAAGACGTTTCCGCATTACTGATTAGCGGTAGAATTACTGGGAAAGGTGTGGTACTTCCCCACTACTAATCTGATTTTTTTTCCACTTCTCATTAAGCCCTGACGCAAAAACGACGGAGTGTTATAATTATAAGTTTGACATCTCTCCCGAATGGATGAACCGATTTTGGAATTTTTGAATTAAAAGTAGAATTAGTAGGAAATGTTCTTAGCTACTTTTGATGATAAAGTAGTTAAGAACAAGATGGCCGCCGTTTCAAAATGACGGATTATAAATATGTGAAAATAATACACTACATTCAATTTATATCTGGAAGGAGAGAAGAGTCATCGCAACAATTTAGGCGAACAATGAATAGACATTTCAAAACTAATAAAAAAATGTTGCATGTTATTTCAGATCAAATTGCAAGAGCTTCAAGAGGACTCGCACACGCTCGCGCATTACTCGGCGCGCAAGAAGCGGCAGAGCGTCCACGACAAGAACCGGAACTCGGTCATGGACCAGTCGGACGCGTCTACTGAAACCAGTGAAGGTACGACACTACCAATCAAAACAAAGTCGTACTCGTCATAAAATTATCACTTGGTATCAAATAGTTTACATATACTACTACGTATAGAGTTAGAACCAACGCTTTACACCGAAAGCACGTGTCTGATCGCTCTTGTGGAAGTGTCATACTTTTGTCGCAGCACATCACTATATTGCCATAGCTAACATACACCTTATCTGCTTACTATTTGTACAAAGGAACCGTGCGGAAAAACCTTATCTATTTACTTATTCTTTATCTAAGCTTGGAATCAAATCAAAGTCAGTTTAATTAAATTATCACGATACTTGGAATCAAATTAAAATCTAGTGTAATTAAATTATCACGACACATGAAATCAAATCAAAGTCTGTTTAATTAAATTATCACGGCACTTGAAATCAAATCAAAGACAGTTTAATTACATTATCACGACACTTGGAATCCAATTAAAGTCAGTTTAATTAAATTATCACGACACCTGGAATGAAATTAAAGTCAGTTTAATTAAATTATCACGACACTTGGAATCAAATCAAAGTCAGTTTAATTAAATTATCACGACACTTGGAATCCAATTAAACTCAGTTTAATTAAATTATCACGATACTTGGAATCAAATCAAAGTCAGTTTAATTAAATTATCACGACACTTGGAATCCAACTAAACTCAGTTTAATTAAATTATCACGATACTTGGAATCAAATCAAAGTCAGTTTAATTAAATTATCACGACACTTGGAATCAAATTAAAGTCAGTTTAATTAAATTATCACGATACTTGGAATCAAATTAAAGTCAGTTTAATTAAAGTATCACGATATTTGGAATCAAATTAAAGTCAGTTTAATTAAATTATCACAATATACCTACATGGAATCAAATCAAAGTCAGTTTAATGAGGTAATTGGCTGCTTATCGAGAATAAGCCAGCAAAATATTTTGAAGTGAGAACTCCTTTAGGCTCGTTGGATATTTACATCAGGCGAGATAGCGGTCAAGTGGAAACCTATAATTGTAAAAAAAAAGACAATATAAGTGGCAAAAAAGCAGGACGTGGCTTATTTTTTTTACTGTAAACCTTTATAAGCCTACTATCCGTGCCCGACAGTCTCACCTTATAGCCTAAACTTAATTATATAAATTCATGATTTGTTTTACAGATTTACAATCGAGTCAAGTGGAGCGAGACGGCAGCTCTATAAAAGAGACCGACGATAAACTACGTGAAATAAAACATCTCAAAATGGTAAGAAATACAATGTTATAGGTTATACTACTTCTTAATAGCTGTTATTTTCCAAGTTAGGGCTAGTCTAGGTAGTCAGGAACTGCGATTGGCAATCTGTAGCTCAATCAATCTGGAGCTCTTGGTTGAAATCCTACGTGCACCACTGTCTTTTTGAAGTCATGTGTGTAATGCCACTAACTAAAAACAGTGCAGTAAACATCGTTTGGAAACAGACAAGTTCCATATATCTTCCGAGGTCATGCGTCATCCACCAACCCGCACTTGGCCAGCGTAGAAGATTGCGCGCCTTGACTCTCTCCTTGCGAGCGAAGGCCCCGAGTCCCAGCAGTGGGAACATGGCATACTATAGTAAAAAACAAGAAATGTGCTATCACTAAAATTCGCAAACATTTGTTTGGATCGCACCTCAGTAGCACTAGTGCTATATCTTCAAATTTTAGAAACAAATCCATCCTACTAATATTATGAACGCGAAAGTTTAAGAAAATGCGAAAACGCGAAGAATGTATTAATGTATGTTTCTTACTCTTTCACGCACATACTAATTGGGATTTGTATGGGAAGGGATTCGAATGAAATTTGTTACATAGATACTATTATAGAGTATTATATCGATAATGCTCTGTAACAACACACAGGTAATTTTTTATCCCGGTAAAATAACGGGAACAACGCAGGTAACACTGCGTGCGCTGCTATTATTTTATAAAGTAGACTTTTTTTGGGATCACACTTCGACATTAAAGCTAAGAACACTCTGAAAATTGAAAAAAAAACTATACACAAACCCAAAGAGCTTTTTTTGTTTGGCACGCGCTAATCTCAGACATTACTAGAACGATTTCAAAAGTTCTTTCACCGTTGTAAATGTACGTAATCACTCGAGTCAGTGCATCATCACTCGCTCAAGGTCGCGCGGTTTTAGACACGTTTCCCGCGCATATTGTTATTAGATATGTCGACAACTCTCCGCGCCAGACAGGGACAGAGTTACGCGTTAGAAAGAGCGCAAATGTTTATTTGAAAATCGCGACAGGTATTGCGAGCTGAATTGAACTTTGTTGTGTCCCAGCAAGAGTCGCTATTTATATAATTGTTTTCGGTAAGTGAGGCTTCTGTACTAATATTTATTCTGTGCTCGAGTTCTATATATTAGTACCACGGGCGAAACCGGGACGGACCGCTAGTTTTTTAATAAAATGTTACCCTTGTGGGAAACCCACAGGTGGTGGATAAACTGAGTCACCAGAAGTCGGCCATGGAGCAGCAGCTGAGGTCGGCACAGGCCGCGCCGGCGCCGCAGCCGATGTACGTCGCCACCGGCAGCGCCATTGTGCAGGTATGTCGGCTTACACTCGTCACTATATTACAACTAAAGGCCTGTTTGCATTTTGATTAGTGCAGGTGTTAGTGATTAGTAGCAAACACGTGTGAACACCGATTGATTAGTGCGAGTGTATAGTAACTGGGGTAGTGAAGTGATTAGAAGCGTGTTCTATTTCTCATTCGCACTCGCAATAATCAAAATGTAAACAGGCCTTTAGCTCCAAAGCTAAGTCCAAACTCAACAATGGTTTTTGAAGTGAAACTTCCTTTGGCGCACCACACACCGTTTTTTCGTGGGCTATGAATGAAGCTCACCGTCACGTTCGTAAGTGAAAGAATTGTTCGAGAAACTCGGGACCTAACGCATTTCTAGACGACCATGCTTATAATACTAATCTACTTAGATGACCATGCTTAGAAAACTTATCTAGACGAGCATTCTTTGAAGAGTAATTCCAGACTGGCAGCGCCCTCCGGTTTCACCCGCGTATTTTCCAAAGTGTGCTATCAAATTCTGAGTTATAAGTTTTCACCGTCTATCGGCAGTCTGCCATGTCTGCCATTTTATTTTCACAAGGGGCGTTTTCAAGATGAGAATTTTTTTTTTTCAAAAGACATTTAGATATAAAAATATGTTTTTTTAATAGTTAATTTTTTTTGTGCGCATGCTGCAACTTCTGCCTTTTTTTTTTGGGCACTTTACAAATAAATAAGCAGGCTATACCAAGTTTTTCATGTAATAATAGTTATCTATTTGATATAAACAATGACATTTTCTTACTATGTTGTTTTTATGTTTTGATAATATCAATCTATATTCTCGTAAACTTGACAAGTTCTCGCGCATCGCGCTAAATCCAGATAGATAAATCAAGAATCGTTACTCGGTTACATGACCACAATAAAGTTGCCTTATTGCTCAAAGCAATCATGCAAGATACAAATAGACCTGTCAAAGATAGTTCTCGATTTAACCAAGTGTGGCGCCAATGTTTCATTTTCGAAATGTCTCAATGTCAAATTGGCAGTCATAGGGACTGCTGATAGAAGTGAAAACTTATAACTCAAAATTTAATAGCACACTTTGGAAAATACGCGGGCGATAATACAAAAGTTTTTGCGTCAACTTCAGCCTTACCTGTGAACATACGACGCATGAAACTGCACCGAAATATAGGGGACTCGTTCCACCAAATAACCGCGGTAAATATCCCGTAATTGATAACACTAGGGTCCATTTCAAACCGTTTGTTTTGTTTCCAGAATCAACAATTGACGGACGTTATGAAAGAAAATCAGCGTTTGAAGAAAATAAACGCGAAACTCGTGAACATTTGCAAGAAACGTGGCAAGAGCGACGCGAACAGAGAGAACGAGGACCCGTGGGAACAGGGCTGAACTAACTAGTATTACACACGGGAGCACAACTAATAACGGGTATTCGAGGATATTATTTTAGCATAAGATCGGTGGATAAACCGTGTTTTGTACAAATTACGTATTATACTAATTATTGCTATACCGCGAGACTGAGTATTCGCATGTTGGACAAGACTGGAGGCGCGGTGGTAGGACGGAAACGGGGATCGGATGAGATGCGGGCGGCGGGTCAGCTACTAGCGCCCCCGCACCTCACGCGGTCCCCGGTTTACCCTTGTACTGCGCAAGCGACGACTCAGCCACGCGGTAAGCCTATATAATAATATCTTTAACGCGCTGGTAATCGCACGTGTAAATTAATAGTGTTGTGCCGATTGCCCAAGTAGGCTGGCTCTTCTATCGCCTGATTTATAAAGGTCATGACTTTTTGCTGTTATTATTGCTTCAGCATTAAATAATAATAATAAATAATTAATAGAGCTGTAGTAAATCTAAAACCATTATATTCAGGCGGTAGATCCACAGTCTCGGATTATTACAGCTGGCGAAATGTCCATCTATCACACAGCATAACAAGCGTCTAAATAATTTCGGGATAGTTTTTTTTATGTTTGCCCTATTTCTGTTAGTGATAGATAAATAGACATTCTTAATCAAACGGACACATTCCTAAAGCTAGTGAAGCGAATGGCGACCTTATCGCAAAGAACTATCTCTTCCAGGCAACGGAAAAGTTGTGTTACGTTATTATACTGTGTGTTTAGAAGATGAGATTTTGTCTACTGTTTGAGGCTTATTATTTTATGTATCATAGATAAATAATAATTACTTACTAAAATAAATAATTGATTATTTGTTTAACGATTATTCACTAATACGAGTGTGTGTAGAATTTCACATTTGCCATGTAATTTACGAATGATAATGATGATGACTGAATATGACGAAAAAAAAACAAATTGTAATCAAAGACTGGCTTTATCGACATTCCTAAAGCATTTATATGAAGCGAACAGAATGATTGAATTGCATTAGTTTCACTTTTGTAATAATGCGTGCCATTTTTTTTCATTGATATATTATAGAGATTTTTCAAACTTCACCATCCACACGGTGCTGGTCTAACAGGTTCCGGGTATTCTAATTTGTTCGAGATCTTTCCGACACTGAAATTCGACATTCAGTGTTTCTCGTCTACATTCCCAATGATAGATACTAATTTATTTATTTAGACACATACGTGTTAATTGTGACATATTAGAAATAAGGTCGAAACGTTGACGTGATGTAAAACCCAATGCAGCGTTCTCAGTATGTAAATATAATATCTGACAAAGATAATTGTAATTTTCGGCAATGATAATTTTCACTTTGTAAAATTTCTCTGACAAAATAAGACATTGGCGCCACCTACCGCGAAATTGAAACTATTTGACACGTGTATTTGGATCTTAAAAATACCTCATTGGATTTTACATAACTCTTTTCTAATAAGGCAAAATTCTAAATGGACAACTGTCCATTTTGACATACCTACGTTATTAGAATTAGGTTAACGATAAATAAAATCAGTTAAAATAAAATTAATATATCTAGCTGACGAAGAAGAGGACTTGTAAGTTAATCCATTTTTGCGAAATTTGAAAAAAAAAAAGAGATCCCGAAACAGTTAAAAACTGTTCCGGAAGCTAAGGACATCTTATACATGAACGTTTGAACCGAATCGATTAGAATACTTCTAAACGACAGTACGAAAAAACTTATTTCTAATAAGTTGTTTTCAGAACGCAAATAAACCTAAAAATAGTTCTCAGTTTTGCGAAAGATGGCGCCAATTTCTCATTTTGTTAAATTTCTCTTATACCCCGTTTACATTATTCCAGTCCAGCGAACGAATCCAGCAATGGATTGCTTACTGGAATAATGTAAACCGGCACTGGAATGCATAAATCCAGTCCCAATGCATTCCAGTGCCGGTTTACATTATTCCAGTAAGCAAACCAGCGCTGGATTCGGTCGCTGGACTGGAATAATGTAAACGGGGTATTATAGTATAATGAAACGTTGTCACCACTTCGAAATTTTTAACTATCTTTGACATTTTGCTATTTGCATTTGGACCGGGAAACCTGTTAATGTGTGAGATTGTAAGTTAATGGAACAGCTTAGAATTAGTGCAATAAGTGTTCATACATTGATCACATTTTACGTAAACGTGCATTCTTAGAACACGAGTCTCTTATTTTCTAGTATTATTAGAGTTGTACTTAATATTGAGCCCAATCTTCATTATTTCTGAAGAATGAGTAAGTCGGATCTCAGATTCGACCAAATTCGTAAAGTAACAACCTAACTTTAGCTAAAACAAATAATTTATTTTTCTATAATATCAATTATTATTCAATTAATATTCATAATTACTATTATTATTAAAATCGGAAGCGCTAAACTCGTTTCTACGTGTAGCAACCCTTAGTTATAGCTTTTTTTTTCTTTGAAAAGTTTAAGGGTACTTCTCCAAAACGGCTCGACTGACTATAACGAAAGAGTATTTCACTGTCTTATTTTTTCACTGTGCTTTTTTATTTTTGTGCGAACAATATCTTAATATTCATGTCCATTGTCATAAAGTCTTACACGTAGTGTTGTGTAAATTTGATATTTTGTTTTTGGGGTCAGCCAATAATCATATAAATAATAAACACATTGGTCTGATCAAACAGTTTCGAAGATAAATGTGATTATTTAGTTCACTTAATAATAATCTACGAACAAACAAATTTTGTTTAATGTATCTCGTCAGGTCATAGTTTTTAGTAATTTTAAAGATTACTTGAAAAACTACGAATTTAAAATTCGAAGTCGTAGCCAAAACCTACTAGGTTAGTACTTACGGAAGCGCAACGTGGATCGAGTTTAGCTATTTATGCGATTTTCTTGAGGTTCTAACTTACATTTTTTTTTTTCAATTTGATCAATTATTTTAACTTGATTTGTCAATAATATGCTTCAGGTATTACTGAAATAAATGTTTAATTTGTGAATTATATTTCGTTTTTCATTATATTTTCCCTTAGACATCAGTGAACCAAGTCAAAAATTACAGAGATGTATTGTCCAGTAACGTGTTGGTCAACAATGACCCTGGCTGATTTCTGTTGCGATAGTGGCGATAACTTCCAATCATCACAATCGTGAGGTCGTAGCTTCGAAGCCAGGGTTTGAAGATATTATGACCAGTATGACGTAATATCGGAGGAAGGCGCGATGCGAATCAAATCGGAAGTTCTTGCGATGCATTCGTGTGAATTCGCAGATATTTCCGATGCGAATTCGTGGTTTTGTGCCCATAAGCACACTTTTTTTTACTTTTGTAGGCTTACACTTGACCGCAGGATTAGAGTCTACCTGGGGACGCATGTACCACACCTTTGCTAGTTAGCTGTTAGTTATTCTACCGCCAAGCAGTAATGTGAAAACAACACTGTTCCAGAATTGTCTCTGTACACCCAATAGTTTCTGAGAATAAGTCTTTCAAAGTTTATAATTTTTTTCGTACTTCGCAATTTTTAGCAATGTTTTAACTCCTACTTGACCACTTTGTGGCACAGTTACGGCGGTTTTTAACCCCCGACCAAAAAAAGAGGTGTTATAAATTTGACGTCGAAGTCTGTCTGTCTATTAGACAGACACACATACAGGTCTGTCTCTATGTGTATCTGTCTATGGCACCGTAGAGCTGAAACGGATGGGCCGATTTCGATGCGGTTTTTTTTATTTGAAGATAATTTTTTGTGTTGATGTTTTGAGCTATTTTTGGTTAATATCGATTCAAGATGGCCGCCTCTACCAAACGGCATACCAAATATTTCATCACAATCTACCTCAATATGGGTATCAAATGAAAGGGCTTGACTAGTAGAGTACTATACAGTATAACAAATTTCAAATCACAAAATGGCGAACTACAAAATTTTTTTTTCACTAATGCCTTAATATGGGTATCAAATGAAAGGGCTTGACTAGTAGACTACTATGCACTATGTTTTAAATATGTAAAATCAGTTTTATTAATTAATTTTTGTCACTCCGGCTTGTAGAAATCGGCAGATTATAATACATATGTATATTTCGTTAACCTTGAACTATTTGCTTCAAAATAAAAAAAAATTGCCATGCTCGAGTATGTCGCGATGATGTTTTTTTAACAACTTTGTGGGCCTGATGAGCCCTCGCCTTTCTTTACGTCACTCTCAAATTGTCAGATTAGTGGAATATACACTTTGGTACCTAATCAACTCACCCTACCCTAATCTGACTGAATCTTTAAGGCGCTGACAATAGCTAACTGAAATTCACGAATTCGAAACTAATCCACGCCTCTTTACAACTTCAATAAGACAGCGCCGCCACACGAAACCGCGTTGAGCCGACGTCATTATTAATATTCATGGAAACAAAAAGTTACCGCGCCAAGCTCACGATCAGATGAGATCAGATGGCGCTTTTAAAAATATTTTGTAATTCCTTTAACATAACTTTTTGTTTCCTTCAATATCTTTTTGCACTTTTTCAGATTGTGAAGAACATTATCGAAATTCTATGAGTAAAGCCTATAAATAAAAATTAACTTTCCACCGGTTACAGACATAATGAGATTTTTTTCGCCGGATTCTCTTATTTTTGTCTAGTGATTTTAGTGAATGTACGGTCTACAATTACAATAAACTCTTTTTATACAGAAAATTAAACCAATTTCAAAATCACAAATAGGCACTCGAAAGCGCCTAAGTTAATTTAATTATTATAAGCGCTACTCACTCATCTATTTGAAGTCAAATAGATTCATTCGACACAAACACTGATTGCATAAATGTAGCTACAGCAAAAAGCCAACATTACGTGGTGTTCCCAGGCGGTCACCCATCCAAGTACTGACCGCGCCTGGCGTTGCTTTAACTTCGGTGATCGGACGAGAACCAGTGTTTTCAACGCGCTATGAACGTTGTCAATTATATACGTATAATAATACAAACATAGGTACCTAATAGTTATCATCATCATCACCAATATACGAGCCCGCAAGTTAATAATCCACAACTATTGCTCATTACAACACGAAAAACAAGTTTTTGGAACAACACCATTTCGCTGCTTTGTAACAAAATTTTACAAAATTATTTTTATTTCATAAGTAAATATGTTTTTAAAATTTAAAACATGCGGAACGTTTGTAAATTGATACATTTATAAATTGCAATGGAAAAAGTTTTGGAACTTATATCATGCAAAAAGTTGATTTTAAAATGTCAAATAACAATGTAGAAATGGATATTGCAGCTGTAAAGGAGTTCCGTCAATTACAACAGTATTTGTAAAAAGGCTTTGTGAAAGTCAAAGTAACAAATAATTGTATTGTTACATTCAGTAAGTATACATACATATCCTACATGAGTACAAATTCGTATTATACAGAGGGGTTTGGGTAAAATTGGTGTCGTTTTTTTTTTCAATCAGATTTGCTGTAAGTCGGAGCTGAGTTATGGCTTTTCCAAGTTTTTTTTGGGTATTTATAATATATATGGATTAGTGGCGCCATTTCCATTACCGGCTAAAGATCTGTTGTAATTTTTTGAAACATTATCTTACCTCAAGGGTATTAATATTTTGCATTAATCCATTAATATTTATATAAACTATTATGCAAAATTTACATTATGACACTATATATTATGCTAAATTCATTATGACAAAGTAAATTACGGAAAAAAATTATGCATTTTCAATGGCACACTTAATATACTTTCACGTTGTGACGGCTTAACCAATTAGGAAGATATTTGTTACAGCTTAAACTCTGGATTAAGATATTTATTATAGACTATTTTAACCCCGAATTGAATCCCGAAATCCCGACATGACCTTGAACGATGAGAGTGTTGAAAAATAATATCATCATGCCATCATTTAACCCTAGAACATTACGCTTATTTTTCAACGTTTACCTACTACTAAGCTTCGTCGTTTCGACTACGCTGTCATAAAAATAGATTAAGGAGATTGTATTGAAAAAAAAAAACCTATTTTTTTCAAACAGTTATATGCTATAATAATGTAACACTGTTATTTAAATAAACCATATTATTACAGAATCAGCCTGTTTACTGAGGCCATATTTTCAGCTCCAAATGAAGATACTTGTTTTTAAATGCTTACCTATCAAAAATTATCTGAAAAAACCTGAAGTAATTGAAATTAAAACATAGAATCAACAAAACAAGTTAATATTAAAATAAAAAAAAACAAAAACTTAGGCATTTGTGACTCATATCAAGTTTGTGTTATTTTTGTACTTGTAGAAACTGTTTTTTGTCATGTTTCGTTTTGCTGACCGGTACCTATATGACACGAACTTCTCTTTTTTGCGATATAATGAGATGCGCGCTTCTTTCTCTCAGTCTCAAGAATTATCTGTTGATTTCTGAGTGGGTGTTCCATTTTTGTATTTTTTATATTTTATTGCATAGGTACTCGACATTGGTAAGTATAGTATAGGTGACATTTACATTTTTCATATCATCCTCCTAATATTATAAATGTCAATGTAAATATTGGCTTCCTAGGGAGATGTTGCTTGCCAATATGATCGAATATCATCATAATATAGTACATAATATATTATAGCCTATAGTTCTCAGGGATCACGTATATTATATCCAACGGTGAAAGAATCTCTGAAATTGGCCCTGGCGCGTTCAAACCAAAACCTCTTCAGCTTTATAATATTAGTATAGATAGGAGCTCGAGAACTAGCGTTTTTCGTTATTTTTAATATGGTACCTACTGTAAAAAAACCTCAAAACTATGTAAAAGTTTAAATCATGTCAGTATTTTAAACATTAGCGCCCCGCGGTGTTAGCCGCGTAGTTCCCGTTCCCGTTGTTTTTCCGGGACAAAAAGTAGCCTATGTGTTCTTCCAGACTATAATCTATGTGTTCCAAATTTCAGCCCGATCCGTTCAAACGTTAGGACGTGATTGAGCAACAAACATCCAAACATTGACATTTATAATATTAGTAGGATAGCATACCGAGGAGAGTCGACTATATTGTTGTGTACATATACATGTGTAATGTAGCACAAGTAAAACACTTTTTTTTATAAAGGCTATGGTAATTGGGCTTAGATGACGTCTACTGCCTCTAAAAGTTTTAGATTAGTGCAGAAGTCACAGGGTCCTGCTAACCTAAAGTTACTATGCTTACGAGTGTAAAATACACATATCTTGTAGTTTAGTATGTGTACTTCCTGTATTTATTTTTAGAGAAAATTAAAAAGACAAAACTTCATATAAAAAGGATTTAATGCTAGAATGAAAACTACAGCATAACATGCTTCAGACAGTTTAAATACAAGACAGTTTCATTAATACTGCACACATGGGTAACATCAATGATTATATTGATCAACTGAGGATACATTTTGACCAATTTACAACTGAGGATTGAAGTGGTAAGACTCTTGCCAGAGTCCGCCTAGGGAAGTGCGACACCTTTGCCAATTTTGCAAATTTCATCGCCAATCAGTAATGTGCAAACATTCTTGTGTTCCGGCTTGAAGGGCAATGTTACCAGATAAATTACAGGGCTTAGAGATATAATATCTTAGATCACTGAGTTTCGAGTGCAGTGCTAGGCAATAGCTTGGACTCTTCATGTTCCAACAGCTGTGTAACTGAGTTGTTATGTGGCAAGCATGTTGCTTACCATCAGGCATATGCCCAGCTCGTCTCGTCACCTTATACTGTAAAAAAATATTGATACAAAAAAAGAACTTGGAAAGTGAACAAATGGAAATATTTTAATTAATTCATGGGTAACTCATGTATGATATGGTCGGTCTAGTATAACTTAAGTTGGTTTAGTCACAGTCCGAATGGCGATTAAACTTAAGTCGGACTAGACCGATGATAGCACGTGAGTTACCCTTAAATTAATTAAAAATGTATAACAACTAAGATAGTATTCATACTAAAAGTGGAAATATAACAAGTAACAAGTAAAGCTTAGATATGGGCGAGGCCCGCCTACAAAATATCACAGGATATTATCATTCTTTAGTTTCCGTCACAATCTCGCTTGCGGAATTGTTTTCCCCATTTCCAACTACATCTTTGTTTTTCCCATTTTCAACTACATCTTTGTTTTTCCCATTTTCAACTACATCTTTGTTTTTCCCATTTTCAACTATGTCTTTGTTTTTCCCATTTTCAACTACATCTTTGTTTTCCCCATTTTCAACTACATCTGGAGCGTTCAACGCGCCATTTTGGTCCTTAACATCTTTCAGTAGTAGTTCCATTTTGGTGGGTAGTTCTTTGAGCAGTTCTTCGGTTTTGTCTTCGATGTTAGACTTAGTTTCTTTCTCAGCGTTCTTCACTTTGGTCTCTATGTAGTCGGCGAATGTGTTGAGGCCGACCGTCTTGGCGAGTTCCGCTGCGAAATTCAGATGCTCTTGGCCCGTCGACCTGCGCAAGACCGTCGCAGCGTTTGAAACCTCTCCCATTGAGATATAGCTGTAATAAAAAGATGAGACATTAAGATAATCTAAAGGTGCAGGTTCGCGCTGAGACCGCGACCAGAGACCGTGACAGGCACTTGACATTATGGAATTGTATGGGCGCCATTTCGCGTCGCGACCGCGACACGTGTCTCGGTCCTGTCGCGGTCTCGGCGCGAACTGGCGCCCATACAATTCCATAATGCTAAGTGCCTGTCGCGGTCTCCGCGAGAACCGCTACCTTAAGACACATCACACATCACAAGTTTTCGGTTGGACAAGCAATATTTTCAGCGAAATTACTGGACAACGAAATAAACTAATTGATATTTGTCTGATGAAAGTGCCAAAGGCTTGATAGGATTTAAACTGACCTTGTTCATAATATTTCAAGGTCATTTTGTAGTTATAGGCTAGCTTAGTTGGTATGAGTAGAGTTGATATCTCAAAACCAATCAGTATTTATAACAAGAGATTAAATCAGAGCACAATGCTCACCACCCAAGTCATATCTAGATTTGCTTCTTAGGACACGGATTTACTCCATTCACGTTGTGCGAAATGGCTAAGCAATGCCAGATTAAAATGTCCACCAATAGTGAAACTACTTTTTCAGTCACCTTACGCCTATTGGTAGATATTTTCCCCAACTTACCTACAACCGGACTACTGGCACTCCGCAGTGCCAATAGTTCGGTGATGACGTACAACCGAACTACTGGGACTAAAAAGTTGCAGTAGTTCGGTTAACCGAACTAGCAACCGGACTACTGGCACTACTCGATTTTTTCTTATACATAGTATGAGGAAACTTACATCAAAGCTGCACACATTAGATTGCCAGTGTAGGCAAGAGTACCAGTCCACTTTCGAAGAACTTGTTCTGCTATGCTGTCCATGTGTCTGAAATAAATTAGTTTCATGTTTAATTATTGTCATCTTATTGTTGATGTTAAATTATTGTCATATATTATACATCTTACTTGATTGTCATAGATCCCACCAATATTATAAATGCTAGAGTTTGGATTTTTCTAGCTCAATCACGTCGAAACGTTGGAACGGATCGGCTTGAAATTTGAAACATAGTTTGATGGCCAGCCCACACCCTCCAGTTACACCCGTGTAGTTTCCAAGGTAAGCTATTAAATTCTGAGTTAATTACTAAAACTATTTTTTTATCCCATTTACCTGCAGCGGCACAAGATGTAGGCCTCTTTGTACAGGTTGACGTCCTCGAGCATGTCCACCGCGCCCCTGACGTCGTGGATGCTCAGCAACGCCGCGACCTTGCGGTACAGCGCGCCGTACTCTCTGCCGCCTAGACCTGAAACACACTACTAGTTAGATAAACGTACTTAGTGTTTATTGGTTGCTTTTTTTATGATCTCAACCGTCTGAATCGTTGTAAAACCGACGACCAAGAATTCTTCATGTACACTGTGTATCAGTAGCTGCGTGCACAATTCAGTTACAGGCAGCTTTAGTATTGCTTATATTTTCGTAGTGGTAGGACTCTTAGCAGAGTCCGCCTGGGGAAGTGCCATACCTTTGCCAGTTATTCTACCGCCAAGCAGTAAGTGAAATCATCAATGTGTTCCGGATTGAAGGGCAATATTTCCAGATCAATTATTGGAAATTGAGATGGATCATTTCATATCTGGGTGACGAGCGCAGTACTAGGTAATGATTTGGACTCTTCATGTTCCAATATCTGCATGTCACTGTGCTGTTAGGGGCAGACGTATTGCTTACCATCAGGCCCGTGTCCTGCTCGTATTGTCACTCTATACTACTACAAAAAAAGACGCACGTCATGCTCGTCCCAACATACATATATTTTATATAAAACATACTCCGTATGTATTTTATTTGTTGTTAAACTTACCAGGCTCATTGTCTTCGGGCTTTTTCACAGCCAATCGATCGATCTGTGCAATATACAACTGCGTCACATCCTTCCAGTATCTGCAAGTAAAATGTAACCATTTCTTTATTTATATCTATGCACAATGACACTTAGGCTGAAAGATTATTTACCAGTTGAAGAAGGATGTAGGAGACTACTCAAAGTAACTCGCGCGTAGAAATGAGGTAAGTAAGATACCAGTTTTAGTCAGAATAAAACCCTACCATAGTTTACAAAAAATAACAGTCCCATTTTGACTTTTCAGAAAGATCTAGAACGTAAGTTGTAAAAGAAATGATCTAATAAAAGATGTGGTGTCATGGGTACCAGGCTACCAGGTAGGCACGAACGAACGAAGTTCCTTCGAACAATATAGAAGCTACACAATTTGCAAAAAAATATCTTTATATGATTATTTATTGTAGTTGTAGTATTATTTTTTGTAGTGGTAGGACTCTTATCAGAGTCCACTAGGAGAAGTACTACACACCTTTGCCACTTATTCTACCGCCAAGCCGTAATATGCAAACATTATTGTTCCGGTTTGAAGGGCAATGTTTCCAGAGAAATTACAGGGCTTAGAGATATAATATCTTGATGTGACGAGCGCAGTGTAGTAATGATTTGGACTCTTCGTGTTCCAATAGCTGCGTGTCACTGTGCTGTTATGTGGCAGGCATGTTGCTTACCATCAGGTACATGTCCTGTTCATCTCGTCACTCTTTATTTAAATAAATAAAAAATCTGGTACGATCATCTGAAAAATAGGGTTGGCAACACTGGTCACGGGCAGTTTTTACGCGTCACTTCTGTTCTTTCGGATTTAGTTTTCATATTTTTTGTCAGTTCAGTCGATCAGCAAAATTTCTGTCTCCTCCAAGCCTTCGGTCCCAAAGTGTACCAAAGTTCAATTACAGCTTTTCACTTCACCGCCAGGTCGCCTGATGTTAAGCGACGATGCGGTCGACGATGAAGCGTGCTTACATAGAATAAACCGATTTACACTCCATTTGAACACACCAAAACTATAACCATCGGGAAAACCCCACTCAGGCAACGTGATCCACACCCGAGACGTTCTTATCACAAAAGTGGAGTCAAACCTCCTCGTTCGAGTCTTTGGAACATCATAAACAGCCCACTAAATCTTCCCACTGCTGGGACTCGGGGCCTTCTCTCACAAGAGAGTTAAGACCATAATCTACCACGCCGGCCAAGTGCGGGTTGGTGGATGACACATGACTTCCAAAGATTCTTTGGTATATGTCGGTTTCCTCACGATGTTTTCCTTCACCGTTTTAAGCGGCATTACGCACATGACTTCGTAAAGAGAGTGGTGCACGTGGTTTTGAACCCGGCGTCTCCGGATGGGCAGTCGCCGTTTTCCTGACTAGACCATCCGTAACTTCAGTCTTTGGAACGCCAAACATGAAACGATGTCACATTTTCGAGCTACGAACAGTCTGATAAAAAAGGGCTAGGTCTAAATACCGACCAAGCAGTTCGGAGGCACACATTTCGTAAAAAAAAACCCACTAATATTATAAATGTCAAAGTATGGATGTTTGATGTTTGTTGCTCAATCACGCCGTAACGTATGAACGGATCAGGGTGAAATTTGGAATACAGTTACATTAGTCTGGAAGAACACATAGACTAATTTTTATCCCGGGAAAATAACGGGAACGGGAACTACGCGGGTAAAAGCGCGAGGCACTGCTAGTATTTAATAAAGGCGCAGTCAGCCTTAATATAGACAATGAGAAACGTGCATATGGACACAATCTTACACTTAATATTATTTAGCAAATTAAGTCATAATAAAATTACTCATTAGCCTAGACTTTTTAAATTAGGCTAGATTGTAATAAATATATATTAGTCACCAAGTTGGTTGGTGGATAATTATTCAATAAAAAAAACACTAATATTATAAAGCTGAAGAGATTTTAGTAGTTGTTTGTGTGTTTAAACGCTAGGATCTCGGGAACTGCAGGACATCTACCCTCTTCTAAACTCGCGACTTTCCTACATGGGGGGGTCTACCGCCTAACGAAAAACGCTTTGACGCTTTGACATTGCCGTCTCTTTATTTCAAGCGAGAAAAAAAGAGACAGCAATGACAAAGCGTCAAAACATTTTTTGTTATGCGGTAGACCCCCGGTTCTACTTCGATCCTGTGTACTTTGTATAGACACTTATAGTATACTTTTCGAAATGTATGTGATAAAAAGTCGGTTAAAAAAAGAAATTATAAAAGAATAGTTACTTGAACGAGACGCAGGGCGCGATGCTCACTAGGAACGGGTCGAGGAGGTCGCGCTCGGTCGCGAACTGGATCACCGAGTCGATGCGGCCGCGGAATATCATCAGCATCACGTACTCCTTGTACGATTTCAGCGCCAAATGAGACTCGCCTGAAAGTTACGACCAAGTTTTAACTAATTGTTTAGTTAGTTGTTGACGGTAATGATATACCGTTTTTTTTGTTATTATTAGTAAAATATTAACTTATATTTTTTTTAAAACAAGCTTTTATTTTAATGCTCTAAAACGAAGAAAAGTACCATATTATTGCACTGTCACTGAAGTTGCGTAGGTATACCAAATTTCAACATAATCTAACGTCAGGAAGTGGTTCTAATGTAACTTGCAAGTTTTGTCCCATACTAACAGGGCAAGTAGAATAAAAGCTTATAAAAAAACATACAGAAAGTGAGCGAAACCGCGGGCAAAAGCTAGTAAAATCAATTTTTGATGTTAATTTTAAAGTCGGCACCACTTTCGTGTGATATTATGCAGTTTCGATTAGTTTCCGGGGTATGCATTAGCTTAGTTATAAATAAAATATATAAATATATTGGTGGACAATTCACACACAACACCATCTGACCCCAAACTAAGCAAAGCTTGTAATATGGCGGCCAAATAGCTGATATAATACTTATATAGTTGTAAATACATAATTATTATACATAGAAACACCCAGACACCGTGCAAATATTTGAATTCATCACACAAATATTTGCACTGGGTGGGAATCGAACCCACGACCCTCGGCTCCGCAGGCAGAGTTACTATGCACTAAGCCACGAGGCCAATCTATAGTTATAGATATAGCACGTTGATATTGCGATTGACGCCCATCTTAGTGACATAGTCGAACTGTCAATACCGTTCGCAAGGTCAGCCAGTTACACGTGCTTACACGTACTGATAAATAATAAGTAAATAAATATTGGTGGACAATTCACACACTACACCATCTGACTCCAAACTAAGCAAAGCTTGTGTGATGGCGGCCAGATTGCTGATATAATACTCATATAGTTTTAAATACATACTTATTATACATAGAAACACCCTTGATAACTTCTACCTTCTTGGTTCCCACGTATGAAAACTTCATTTGGCGCACCACATACAGATTTTCCGTGGGCTGTGAATTGGGCTCAAGCGTCACGTTCGTAAGTGAAAAAAATCTACGAGTAAACTCGGATCAAATATTAGTGTTCACTTCTATCGGCAGCTCATATGACTGCCAATTTTTTTTTCTATACTTATTTAATTAACGGCTGTTGCGCTCATGAAATTATAAATAACTAAAGTCGTAATTTTTTTTGTAAATTATCGATTCAAAATATGAACCGTGCTCTAAAAAAATAAAAAATACATAAATAAGTACCTACTATTCAATTATTTAATTATCTGTACCTTATTGCGGCAGACAATACCAACCATCTGTTATTGTGTCAAGGTTCCGTCGCGTCAACGTGCGGGGCTTATAGTGTTAATAAACAAACTAGAGGCGTACCACGAAATAATGGCAATTGGATGACATTGTCAGGAGGGCGTCGAAAAATCGGGCATCGGCAACCCTGTTTGGCTTGCCGACGGGGTTAGTTCCCATTTTGGCCACGTGCCATTATTTCCATGTAAGGGTATACATACTTACATTCCATATCCAAAACTTCATTCACCTCGTTGATCGTCCCAAACAGTTTGAGATAGTCGACGTTATGCAACTCCGGGTTCTTTTGTTTCGCTGTCTCTATCAATGTCTTGATATCCTTACTTTTGTCCAACTGTTTCTGCAACATCACCCTTATTCCGTCTACGTTTATATTATAGATCTGACGCGATACGAGTGGCAAAATGTATCTGAAATATAAAACATAATATGAAATAGCTTTTAGAAGTTATAGTTATATTGGCGTGTTAAGTATAAATTGAAACTAACTTCAGGTTCATATTTCTTGCATTGAAGATAATATCTATTCTATGGTTGAAATTAGACTTAGCACAGGCAATGTTTTCCTCATATTCCAATAGCTGCGTGTCACTGTGCTGTTATTTGGCAGGCATGATGCTTACCATCAGGCACATGTCCTGCTCGTCTCGTCACTCAATCCTATAAAAAAAATTACTATAACTATGCTGAAGTGACGAAATATTTATAAACTTTAGTCGGACTGGACCGACCATATCACACAATGTGAGTTACCCGTAACTTATAGTAGTGGTAGGATTTTGCAGATTCCGTCTTGGGAAGTACCACACTGTTGCCAGTTATTCTACCGCCTAGCAGTAATGTGACATCGTTGTCATCGTCATTGCGGTCCAGTTTGATGGCCAATGTTTCCTCTGGGTGACGAGTGCAGTGCTGTTATGGGCAGGTATATTGCTTACCACAGGCATATTATTTATGTCCTGCTCGTCTCATCACCTTATGCTATAAAAAAAAACTTAACTAAATATCAGCCAAATAACTTCATTGACTAAAAAATGTGTTACCTTTTCCCTTCTTTCACTTTATTAATTTTAACGGCAACCTCTGCGCCCGTATCGACGTCCGAATGGTCAGTTTCGTTGGTATCTCGGTCTTTGTCGTTGACATCTTTTTGTTTGAGATCAGTGTCTTTTTTGCCATCCTCCTGTTGTTTGTCATCTTCTGCGTTCTGCCCGTCGGCGCTCCGATTTGTCCCTTTGCCCTTCTTCTTATTGGCGCGCTTTACACGCTCCTTCTTAACTTCTAAAAAAAGCGTATTGGAAATTAGATCAATCTTCTAGTCTCAAAAATGTAAGAAGATATTAATTGACCTGGTTTCCTATTGTTTTCTCAAAAGCTCTAAAATGAGTTTATTTTTAACCGACTTAAAAAAATTAAAGGTTCTCAATTCGGTTTTTTTTATATGGTACGCGAAAGTTGCGCCAATTGTGAATCGATTTTGATGATATTTTCAGTTAATCATACGTCAGTGATGGTCTGATATCAATTTTATCACAAACAGTGTACTGGTTTTTGAAATATCAATAAAAATCTAAAATTTGCATACACTGATGATATTACTGATGATATTTGATTTATATTGTATGTATTTAATTTAGAGACTGCCTCAATATTCTAGTTAAGTTGTGTGTGCATGCTTTGGAAAACAGTTTAGAACATCACAATATTATAATTTATCTGTTATTTAACATTTACTGTAATCTGTTATGTACGCCTAATTAAATAAATAAATAAATTACATTGGTTTACTTTGAAATGTGGCTGTCTCATTGGAACATTGTGTTTGGTTGATTTCACAAGGTTTATGACATTTAGTAGAATGAGTTTAATTTTAAATTGAAATAAAAATAGACGTCACGTCAAAATGTATACCCCTCTTCTCACTTTGATCATTCCAAAACATTCCATTTTGTTACCGGATTTTATACCAAATCCGGTAACGGTTCACTTCTATCTGCAGTCCCTATAACTGCCAATTTTTTTGTGAATTTGACTCCCAGTTCCGCTTTTGGGCGTTCTTTAGACAAGTGATACTTTAGCTTTAGACAACTCGTACTTAAGACAAGTGATACTTTACACAACTCGTACTTTAGATAAGTGATATTTTAGACCACTCCTACTTTAGACAAGTGATACTTTAGACAACTCGTGCTTTATACAAGTGATACTTTAGACAACTCTTACTTAAGACAACTGATACTTTATACAACTCCTACTTTAGACAACTCGTACTTTAGACATTTGTTACTTTAGACGAATGGTACTTTAGACAAGTGATACTTTAGCCAACTCGTACTTAAGACAAGTGATACTTTAGACAAGCGATACTTTAGACGAGTGATACTTTAGACAAGTCGTACTTTAGACGAGTGGTACTTAAGACAAGTGATACTTTAGTTTTAGACAACTCGTACTTAAGACAAGTGATACTTTAGACAACTCGTGCTTTATACAAGTGATACTTTAGACAACTCTTACTTAAGACAACTGATACTTTATACAACTCCTACTTTAGACAAGTGATACTTTAGACAACTCGTACTTTAGACATTTGGTACTTTAGACGAATGGTACTTTAGACAAGTCATACTTTAGACAAGTGATACTTTAGCCAACTCGTACTTAAGACAGTTGATACTTTAGACAAGCGATACTTTAGACGTGTGGTACTTTAGACGAGTGGTAATTTAGACAAGTCGTACTTTAGACGAGTGGTACTTTAGACAACTCGTACTTTAGACAATTGATACTTTAGACGATTGTTACATTAGACGAGTAGTACTTTGCAAGTGGTACTTTAGACAAGTCATACTTTAAACAAGTGATACTTTAGACAAGTCGTACTTTAGTACTTTGCAAGTGGTACTTTAGACAAGTGATACTTTAGACAAATGATACTTTAGACAAGTGATACTTTAGACAAGTCGTACTTTACACAAGTGGTAGCATACCTGTATAGTTCTCAGCCGGATAGTCGTTGACGTCCCACAACCGCAGACAGAAGTCGTTCCCTCCGGAGATCACTTTGTTTGAGAGCTGCGGGAGCGCGCACCACGCCGCGCCCAGCGTGCCCGACGAGTGGCCGTCGAATACGCTCACGCACGCGCCGACCGCCACGTCCCATACCTGGACATGGGTAGACATCGTACAAACTATCAATCAATGTCATACAATAATATTACATCATCATCATCATAAACAGTCCACTAAACGTTCCCACTGCTGAGACTCGGGGCCTTCTCTCGCAAGAGTCAAGGTCATAATCCACCACGCTGATTTGCGGATTTGTAGATTCTAGGTACATGTCGGTTTCAATGGTTTCGGTCACCGTTTTTAAGTATATAAGTTTATAAGTTAGTGGCATTACGCACATGACTTCGAAAAGACACGTGGTGTGATCAAAAATTGACAAAGATCATCAAACTTCCGGAGTAGAGGGTTGTGATTGTGACGTCACACTACAGTAAAAATCGTAGCATATCGTGACGTGACTCGAAACTTCTAAGCACTATATCTTCGTCGTTTTTTGATTGTGAAACATAAGAAAAAATACGTATACTTCCAATATTTTTTAATAATCTAACTGACGGACTCATTACTTTTTCTTAGTCGTCTCGCCTATTACATTTATTATTTAGATAAAAGTATATAAATACAATTATATTAATTCAGTTAACAATAAACTTTAATACGTAACATTGTACAATTTCGACCCAAACTATGTATATTCCTACTATTTAATAACTATATAAATTTGCAAACTTTGAAAAAATAAAACGTGTGAAATTATGAACCTACAGTAGGTTAGTTTATAGTCTAATGTCGTTAAGAACTACGCGGTTGAAACCGCGAGGCACTAGTTTATAATTTTAACTGCGTAGTACCCGATCCCCTTATTCCCGTGATAAAAAGTAGCCCATGTTGCTTCTAAAGCCTCCAATAATATAATATGTGTACAAAGTTACAATATCATCGGTTTAGTTGTTTATCGCGTGAAAGCGTAACAAACTTACATTCTCTTTTACAATATTAGTAAGATTACAAAATTTTGTTGAGTAGATACTTATGGATGTTTGTTACTCATCATGCAAAAACTACTGAAGGGATATATAAATAATAATAATAATAAATAATAATAATAAATATTGGTGGACAATTCACACACAACACCATCTGACCCCAAACTAAGCAAAGCTTGTATGATGGCGGCCAGATAGCTGATATAATACTTATATAGTTTTAAATACATACTTATTATACATCGAAACACAAAATGTAGCCTATGTTGCTTCTAATACCCCCAATCATATATTTTTGAGTTTATTACTCATTCATGCAAAAGCTACTGAAGGGATCTGGATAAAATAACTGAAATATGGTACATAGATAATAACTAACAGTCCGGAATAACACATATACTAATTTTTATCCCGGGAAGGTAAAACCGCGGGGTACTGATATTTAGCTTATATGGTACATTTTTTTAATTAAATCTTTTTTGGCGCACCACACACATATTTTACGTAGGCTGTGAATGAAGCTCATCGTCAATCTCGTAAAAGAAATAAAAATGTTCAGTCCAACTCGGGACCGCCGAGTGTGCCAGAACGAGAAAGATAGTCAGCTGTTGCTGTTTAATTTATCCTTGGCCATGGATACTAGTCCATCAGCCGCATCTGTCACTGTCTTGTTGCTGGGTTTACTATATTCAATTTGTTATATGTATTACATTTCATTATTAAAATTATTCAATCGTTTTTACGGTTATTTCTTATTTTAGTTTTCACTTCTGCTGTGCGGTCATTAGCCACACACACATTTTTCTATTGTGTTTATATTGGTCAGCACACACATTTTTTTATTGAGAAACATAAACATACCCTAATAGTAGAGTCCAGAGACGACGAGAGCAGCATACCCTCACGGTGAGGGCTCCAGAACGCTTGCGTCACTTTATCCATGTGACCGACGAGAGTTCGGAAATCAGTGAATTGCTTGCCGCCACCTTGAAAACAAAACACCAAATAAGAATAGTTATTTTTTAAATGAAAACCTCTTTCGGCACACGACACACAGATTTTTTCGTAGACTGAATGAAGCTCATCGACACGTTCGTAAGTGGTGGTGGACAATTCACACACAATACTAACTGACCCCAAACTAAGCAAAGCTTGTACTATGGTGGCCAGATATAATACTTATATAGTCTTAAATACTTATTACACATAGAAATATAAACACCCAGACACAGTAAAAATATTTGAATTAATCACACAAATATTTGCACTGGGTGGGAATCGAACCCAGCGAGGGTTCGACGAGGGAGAGAGTGCTAGGTAATGATTTGGACTCTTCAGGATACTATTATCCTGAAGAGTCCAAATCATTACCTCGCACTGCACTGCGCTCGTCACCCAGCGATATAAGATGTTTTATCTCTGTCCTTTAATTTCACTGGAAACATTGCCTTTCAAACCGGAGCAGTGATGTTTGCACATGGCATTACTGCGTGGCGGTAGAATAACTAGCAAAGGTTTGGTACTTTCGCAGGCGGACTCTGCAAAGAGTCCTACTAAAAGTAATACCACAGTATAAAGAAATACTACCAGTAGTTCATCGCCTGTGATCTTGGGAGAAATGCCGATAATGACGAGAAACGGGTAGGGTTGTCGAAACAAAAAAAAAAAAACGTGGCACCAAAATAAAATTAAAACATACGGAAGACGTCAGCCCTGAGCCGCGCTCCTGCAATACTAACATTCTAATGTAGGCAATGCAGGAGCGCGTTTCCCGCGTCTCACCCCGCACGTCCCGCGCGATTGGCCCGGTTAGACGGCTTCGTCGAACGACTGTATGATTTAATAGACTGTGGTTAATACTATGGACAGTGTCTAGGTAAGACGGGAATTTATCGTTCTTACCTTCCTTATCCTCATATTTGATGACCACGACAGTGTTGGTTCTCTCTACAGAAGTGATCGCCAACAGGTCCTTGTATTCGGACTGCTCGTCGGAGAAGGTTGTCTGTTGAGGGTGCCACGATATCGCCTGGATCTGACGGCTGAAAAATAATATTTATAAGGCTTAAACATGTGGATTCTAAGAATCAGGTAAATTTATGCCCCGCTGTTTTTCCCGAGCAGTTCTCGATCCCATAATTTTCCCGTAATGAAAAGTAGCCTATATGTCCTTAATAATAATAATATTGGTGGACATTTCACACACAACACCATCTGATCCCAAACTAAGCAAAGCTATATAGTTAGCTATGGAAGCCAGATAGCTGAAATAATACTTTTGTATTTTAAATACATACTTATTTTACATAGGAAACACCCAGGCACAGTACAAAATATTTGAATTCATCACACAAATATTTGCACTGGGTGGAGATCGAACCTACGACCCACAGACTCGCAGGCAGACTTACTACCAACTACCTAGGCAAGCCTTACAGACTATAATATAACTGTCTCAAATTTAAACGCGATCCGCGTTGAAATTTGTGTATTTTAACGTCAACGCGGTGTATTTTAACGTCCCCAAAGTGTAGTGTTGTCCTTTAGGGCGCCTGAGGCATGGCTCGCCAGGGGCGCCTAGATGGCTAAGGCCGGCCCTGAGTATTATAAATGCGACAGTTTGGATGTTTGTTGCTCTATCATGTCGGAACGGCTGAGCGGATCGAGTTGAATTTTAAAGCTAAAGTTATAGTCTGGAATAGCATACATGCTATTTTTATCACATAACAGAACAAATAAATAAATAAATTTCACACACAACACCATCTGACCCCAAACTAAGCAAAGCTTGTACACAATACATTATCATACATTTATCAATAAAGAACTTTGAGTTTGATTCTCACGTGAAGACGAATTTGGCGGCGAGTGCGTGGCCGCCGGTCCCGCTGAAGACCGCGACGCCGCCCGTGGTGGAGGCCACTGTGAGGCCGCGAGTCGAAAACTCCACCACCGACATGTCCCACACCTGGCCCTCGATCTCGATGCGGATCGGGACCGGAGCTGGAATAAAGGTGAATAAATGTGGACATTTGTCACAAAACAAGAAAAAAATGATTTATACTACTACTACCTTGGATCTGAAATTTGTTATAGTGGTATACTACTCAAGCCATACACTTATTATATATAAGGACCTGGCCAAAGGTACGACGTAATGGCACAACCGCGTTGGGCCTAAAATTGCATTTTTAGGGCCATGCGACATGAGTTCACAGCGGTCAGTGTGCGGGAGGAAGTGTACGAGTTTTTGCTGGCCATTAAAATGCCAAAAAATGTTCAGTAAGCCACGTTCTTCCATTGAAGTCATTGCCTCAAACCCTTTCATTTGATACCCATATTGAGGGAGCTTGTGAAAAAAATATTTTATCCAACATTGTGTGGAGGCGGCCATTTTGAATCTACATTAACCAAACATAGTTAAGAACCAATAAAAAAAAACGCATCGAAATGGGTCCATCCGTTTGAGAGTTACGGTACCAAAGACAGACAGAGTCTCAAAGTCTTAAACAGATGGCGCATCAATGGACTTTATACGATTAGTTGTTCAAATAGTGTTAGTAGTGGTAGGACTCTTAGCAGAGTCCGCCTGGGGAACCTACCACACCTTTGTCAGTTATTCTACCGCCAAGCAGCAACCTGCTCGTCTCGTCACTCTTTATTTAATAAAAATAAAAATTTGAAGTTGGTATCAAGTGCGGATCCAGGAGGTGTCATGTGGGTCATGACCATGACCCTTCCTGGGCTGGGTCCAGTAACTAGGTGGACCATTATTTAAAAAGCATGTATGTACTTATTGCATAGTTTTGTGGCTTGACCACGACTATGTGACCCCCTCCCTCCCCCTCTGGAGCCATGTGACCCCCCCTGGGGCCAAAGCTGGATCTGCCCTTGGTTGGTACGTACGGGCTGCAAGTAAAGTATAGTTACCCATTTCAGGCTTATTCGCCTTATACATGACGAGATCCTTCCCGCCAACGGCGAATAGCGTCATACCCTCGCCCCAGGCTAGGGAGTAGACTCCGTTGGAGAGCCCCGGCTGTAGGACCTTGGCTGGGCGCTCGCCCTTGCTGATATCTAAAATACCCACCTGAAAATGTAACAACATTAATCTGTCGTAACGTTTACTTCGATATTTAAGACTGGAGTTATGACCACTAGAGCGTCTTAAGGGTCTGCGCCGACTTATACGACTCGGCCACCACCCGACAAATAGAATCAACATCATCATCATTATCAACAGCCCACTAAACGTTCCCACTGCTGGGACTCAGGGCCTTCTCTCGCAAGGAGAGAGTTAAGGCCATAATCCACCACGCTGGCCCAGTGCGGGTTGGTGGATGACACATGACTTCGAAGGATTCTAGGTACATGTCGGTTTCCTCACGATGTTTTCCTTCACCGTTTTAAGTTAGTGGCATTACGCACATGAGTTCGAAAAGACAGCGGTGCGTATGGGGTTTGAACCCGGGGTCTCCGGATCGGCAGTCGCCGTTCTCCCGACTAGACCAGCCGTAACTTCATACAACAAATTCAATTCATTCAACATCATACAAATTCATTCAACAAATAGAATACACTCAAATATTGGCTTTATGCTATGCATGTTAAGATACAGATTACATTGGCAACACAAATTAGCAGACCTCTCGCTGACAGCCGTCTGCTAATTTATGTTGCCAATGAAATCTATATCATATCATGCATGACATAAAGCCCATATTTTAGTGTATTTTATTTGTCGGGCGGAGTCGTATAAGTGGGCGCAGACTTTAAGGGGACTGTATAGTTTATAAACAGCTCATTAAATGTTCCCATTACTGGGACTCGGGGCCTTCTCTCGCAAGGAGAGAGTCAAGGCCATAACCCTCCACGCTGGCCTAGTGCGGGTTGGTGGATGACACATGACCACAAAGATTTTAGGTACATGTCGGTTTCCTCACGATGTTTTCCTTCGCCGGTTTAAGTAAGTGGCATTACGCAAATGACTTCGAAAAGACAGTGGTACATGAGGGATTTGAACCCGGGGATTCCTGATCGGCAGTCGCCGTTCTCCCGACTAGACCAGCCGTAACTTATTTACGTAAGGTGACTGTCCGATAAATATACTAGTCACCGAACGACTTCGATCAGTTTTAATATCGATTAAAAGGACAATATTAGTATGTACTGAAAAAAATACTTGATGGCTCTTTAGTAAATGCTTTTTATTAAGAAATCTATCTATATATATAAAAGCGAAAGGTCACTCATCACCGAATCTCAGAAACTACAAATGCTAAGAGTCTCAAATTTTGCATGGAGGTGCCTTTTAGCACGTAGGCGCTCGCTAAGACGGGGTTTTGCGAAATTCAACCCATAAGAGTGTGAAATAAGGGATCGACTGTTGTATGAAACTTCCGTCATTTTCAAAGTTATAAGCATGAAATCTACTGGACTTTTAATTAAATTTGATACACAGATAGACTGGAGCTCAAGAAGGAGCATAGACCACTTGTTATTACGGAGAAAAGGGAGAAAAGAAAATGGGGGATGAAAGTTTATATGGAAGTTCGTAATAGTTGCGAGATAAAACAATGAAACTTCTTATCTAGACACTTCTATATCTAGGTAAACTTGATATCCATACTAATATTGTAATATTATAAATATAAAATTAACTTTGTTGTTTGTTACGCTTTAACACCTAAACCACTAAACACCAAAAAAACACAAAAAAGATTTTGATGAAATTCGATGCACAGATAGACTAGACTCAGGAAAGGACAAGGGCGACTATTTATCACAGAAAAAAAGTTAAAGGGGTGGAAACCAGGAGTTATTGTTTTTTCATGTAAGTTCGTCAATGTTGACGATAACACCGTTAAATTTTGCAACTAGACACTTGAAACTTGAAATCCATCTTTATATATATTATTATGATTATGATTGTGAAAGTCTGTCTGTCTGACTGTCTGTTGCGGTTTATCGCCTAAAAAACTGAACTGATTTTGATAATACTGTATGAAAATGTGTTAATCTAAGCTGTTTTTTTAATCGTAATATGGTATTGGTGTACAAATACTGCCTCAGTTACCTTAATATTCCTTTTGCGCGTACGAAGTCGCGGGTAAAAGCTAGTATTTCTATATATAGGTATATTGTTTGTTTTGTATGTATTATAAAACACCTGAAAGTTTTAGTATTGTTCACATTGGATTAAAGCATTTTGGTGCTGTAGTTGGTGTCAGTTATGATATTACATATAGTATAATTTATTTCTACAATAATCATACACCAAATCGAAGGTAAAGATTTTGTGGTTTTACGAAAATGTGACATAACATTTACTAGACTCTGCAAAAAAGTAAAAAAAAGAGTAGTACAACTTACCCTAGACTCAGCTGTAGAGAAAGCCAGCAAATTCTCTTTGGTAGGGTGCCAAGCGCATTGAAGGATCTTTCCTTGCACATTCTGCCAGTGCATGGCGACTTCTCCCATCGTCAACTTATTCTCCTCCTCTCCCGTCGGCTGGGTCTCCCAAATGCGAACGGCACCATCTCCCACACCTATCGCCAATCTGAAAAAAAATATGGTTATTTGTGTCTGTAATTTGTTAATTAGTAGTGATAAGACTCTTTGCAGAGTCTATTTGGGGAAGTACGACACCTTTGCCTGTTATTCTGCCGCCTACCGCTGTAATGTGCAAACATTACTGTTTTCCGGTTAGAAGGGCAATGTTTCCAGTGAAATTACAGGGAATAGAGATAAAACATCTCTGCATGTCACTGTGCTGTTATGTGGCAGGCATGTTGCTTACCACCAGGCACATGTCCTGCTCATCTCGTCGCTCTGTGCTATATAAAAAAAGTCTCCTTGCGAGAGACGGCCCCGAGTCCCAGCAGTGGGAATATCATAATCATATAGTGGGGTACGCCACTAGATATGATTGTGACTTAAGCTTTAGATAAAATAAGTTCATCATACTCACTTCCCAGCATCGTAGGAGCATGGCGTGACGTTGTACAAGTACCCGCCACAGGTGCCGAACTTGGCCAGTACTTGGTGAGTGCTGACGTCATATTTGATCAAGTAACGGTCTTGGCCCACGGTCCATACGCTCCATCGACTCTCGTCCAACGGTACTTCAGGGGTTTGTACGCGAGGCGAGTTTGACGTTACGAAGAATAAACCACGACGGTGCTCCGTATGAAGCACGCTCCATTGGATTCTGTTTCTGCTGTAAAAATCACGAAACACTAATTGAAATAGATTTTTTTTTATTGTGAAACAAAAAAAAACAGAAATATTACAGTAAAACACTTATGAACTAGCACCACAAATGGATAAGATGTTACTGAAGTGGAACATGTCAACACAACAATCATTATGGTTATACAACAACATTTGCTAAACTTTCTAATATGATAAAGACGAAAGTTTGTGAGTGTTTATGTTTGTTACTTCTTCACGTCTACATTACTACAACGCAACGTTTACAAACAAACGGCTGTAGCGATTTTAAAATTTGGTATGGAGATATCTGATACCCTGGATTAACACATAGGCTACTTTTTATCCCTAAAAAAATAACGGGAACTACGCGGGTAAAACCGCGGGGTGCTGCTAGTAATAATATAATAATGTTTAAAAGGAAATCATAGAAAAGTTAACAAATTAGATTTCAGTTCATTTGCTCCAAACCTAGCGAAACACTGTGTTTATACGGTAGCCAATCATGTCTCCCAGTCATCATCATCATCAGCCACAAGTCGTCCACTGCTGAACATAGGCCTCCCCCCCTAGATTTCCACAACAACCGGTCCTGCGCAAACTGCAACCAGTGGTTTCCAGCGACCTTTGTGAGGTCATCTGTCCATCTAGTGGGAGGACGTCCAACACTGGGTCTTCCGGTTTTCACTTTTATGGTTGGTATCCTGAATTTTCTTGAGCTGGGCCGCAAACTGACCAGATTGTTTGTACTGTGATAGTTACGATACGACATTAATCGCGACCAATGTTTTGCGGTTATGGTTTAGTGTTTTAGCAGGAAAATTCAAAATTACTCTATTATTGTATACTTAGTATTTACTCACCCAAAGTACAAATGTTTTCAAATAAAATATTTTTTTATGGTACACAAGAGTCGATATTCAAAATAAAAGCAGTTCCAATAAATTGTTAACATCCGCTATTGTGTTTTCACAGATAATGTAATCAAAAAACTCACCAGTCAACATTTAACGGGTTGCATCCCAAGAGATGTGTCTTTGAATCTACGATGAGCAGCATATCTGCCTTGTACCAATGCAAACTTGCACTGTGAGGCGTTTTGTGGGCCTGATTCTTGTTATTTTGTTTCGGAGTTAGTTGTACCGCACAACTGGCTACAATCTTACCAGTCTTTGACCAGATGCGGACACTAAAACTGAAATAAACAAAAGATAGGGGTCTTTGAAGTATTATGTAAGCACTATAGAGGGGTGGGGGGTATACGTTTTCCTTATTTTTGATGACATGGGGGTGAGGGTTGTAGGATTGTATCCTACTAATAATAAACTATTAAATCTATTGAAGACAAAATTGTAAATCTACACCACTGATGTACTTATTTATAAACTAAAATACTTAAACCTACAGCGGCAATAAGGGTGTCAAATGGAGATGGAGAATGGCAATAAGGGGCTCAAATAGAGATGGAGGATGGCAATAAGGGGCTCAAATGGAGATGGAGGATGGCAATAAGGGGCTCAGATGGAGATGGAGGATGGCAATAAGGGGCTCAGATGGAGATGGAGGATGGCAATAAGGGGCTCAAATGGAGATGGAGGATGGCAATAAGGGGCTCAGATGGAGATCATCATCATCATCATCAACAGCCCACTAAACATTCCCACTGCTGGGACTCGGGGCCTTCTCTCGCAAGGAAAGAGTTAAGGCCCATAACCAGTGCATCATCAATCGCTCAAGGTCGCGCGGTTTTAGCCTACAGCTAGACCGTTCCTCACGGAACAAGTGCCAGTCGGTTGTCGGGCGCATGGCTGAGCGCTCGCACAACACATCCATTTCCCGCGCATATTGTTATTAGAAATGGCGACAACCCTCCGCGCTAGACAGGGACAGAGTTACGCGTTAGAAAGAGCGCAAATGTTTATTTGAAAATCGCGACAGGTATTGCGCGCTGAATTGAACTTTGTTGTATCCCAGCAAGAGTCGCTATTAATATAATTGTTTTCGGTAAGTGAGGCTTCTGTACTTGTACTAAAATTTATTCTGTGCCATAACCCACCACGCTGGCCCAGTGCGAGTTGGCAGATGACACATGACTTCGAAAGATTCTGGGTATATGTCGGTTTCCTCACGATGTTTTTCGCTAGCGGCATTTCGCACATGACTTCGAAAAGACAGTGGTGCGTGTGGGGTTTGAACCCGGGGTCTCCGGATCGGCAGGCGCCGTTCTCCCGACTAGACCAGCCGTAACTTAAGCCGTAACCGTAACAAATGGAGATAGAGAATGGCAATAAGGACTTCAAATAGCGATGGAGGATGGCAATAAGGATAATGGCAAAGGGGCTTAAATGAAGATGGAGAACAGCAATAAGGGCCTCGACTGGAATTGAGAATGGCAATAAGGGGCTCAAATGGAGATGGAGAACAGCAATAAGGGCCTCAAATGGAGATGGAGCACGGCAACAAGGGATTCAAATGGAGGTGGAGAAGTAGAAATACCTATAAGGTACTCACCCATTTTTACTTATGGAAGCTAACAAATGCTTATGTACATGATCTGTGCCATCAACTTGCACAATTTTAGAACTGCTTGCAGCGAGTGTAGCTATCCCGGAAATTTCCTTTGATTTTCCATCTTGACTATTGTTGTTGTTTGAGGCATTTACATGAGTTTTATCCATAGCTTCCACGAGACTAGCAATGGATTGGTCATCCTCCTGTTTATTTTTCAAAATCTGGTTCTTTAATCTCTGACACTCGGCCAAAAAATCTTCTTTTTCAGAATCAACTTTCTCCTTAACCATAATCTCTTCAGGTTGGTATTTCTTATGGCCAAACTCATTTACCTCATGGTCTTTATAAATGTCAAACATATCATCTTCTGGAGCGGTGATGGAGTCATCAAAGCTATCATCTGGGAGTTTCTTCTCCGCTCCAGAAGTATCCAAGCTGCTTGGTTCTGGTTCATTTCGTATTTGTTCTAGCCGTTTTGTTGCTAAGCTCTTCTTCTCTTGGAAAGAGCGTTTAAGAACTACTTCATATTGTGGGCACCATGTTACTTGCGAAATGTCATCATCTTGTCCTCGGACTTTATACACAATATTGCCTTTTCCTGTAATATTTTAAATATGTAAATAAGTTTGATGGAAACAGAGAAAGTAGATTTTTGTGTCTTAAAGTCCCTAGCAAAAAGGAGATTTCCGCATTCCAAAATAATTGTGAACAACATTACAAAAAATTATATAAATACAGGAAGGAAAACAGGCCCTACAAAACCTTCAATTTTAATCATCAATTATTTACTTTAAAAAATTGACAATTATGATTAAAAAAATTGGCAGTCATAGGAACTGCCGATAGAAGTGAAAACTTATAACTCAGAATTTGATAGCTTACCTCGGAAACCACACGGGTGTAACCGGAGGGCGTGGCCTTGCCATCTTGGCATGGCCATCTAGAAATGCGTCGGCATTTCCCATTGGCTGATGCGTTTCCAGATGATGGCCTGTCCACGCCCTTTCAGCATTTCCCATTGGCTGACGTATTTCTAGATGACCAATAGCCATAGTCCCGAGTTTACCCGAAGCTTTCTTATCATACCCGAGCGTGACGAATGAATTAAATTCACAGCCCATAAAAAATCTGTCTAGGCGCGCCTAAAGAAGTTTTTACTTCAAAAACACTCATATTATAATATATTTATTTATCATGGTTAAATGGTATAGCAAACCTGTACTTTGGATACAGTTTCATACATGTTCAAAGGTAATCAATAATAATAGTTATGAACAACTATGGTAGCTCAGAAAAATATATTATTTAACACACATACCATTTAAATCCAAGACAAAAACTACCCCTTGTTTGGTCCCAACAGCAACCACCAAAGGCATGTGTGGAGAGCAGCTCATGCAGCTAGCTTTGAAGTGTCGCATGAAGCCTCCGTAAGTTTTCGTTGTGTTTGTGTTAAGCTCCCACAACACAACATTGGAGAAACTTCCAACAGATATAACGTGGGTAGCTGTAGTTGTAGGCTTGCTGTATCCAACACCAATCACTTCCTGCCACCAAAAAACAGGTATTTTATAAAAGTGGTATTAGTTGCACCATCTATACTTATAATAAAACTGTAGCGGGTTGAATTCTGTACATTGAAGATATTTTGAAAAAAAAAATTTTAGGGGGCACTCCATAGTCGATACTGATGGCGAAACTGTATTTTTTTTCTTTCATGTCTGTCTGTCTTTCTGTATAGGGAACTCTCATCACGCCGAAACTACTGATTCAATTCAAATGAAACTTGACATGACTTAAGATCATACTAAGTAGATAGTAGCTGTCTACTTTTAATCCCCAAATTCTGCACGGTTTTCTTGCAGGAAGGGGTGAAAGTAAGAATGTATATTTGGTTGTAACTAAGGTTGCCATCCGTCCGGGTTTCCCCGGATTTGTCCTAGTTTAGAACGCGTCCGGGGAGCGTCCGGGCCAGACTTCATTTTGTAATCCGGGTTTATAAGTTTAAAGTCTTGAGCCTGTACGCCGCGATGAACCAACGAACCGACTCACTAAATTCTTAATAAAATAATAATAAAACATAACTACTTAACTAAATGAAATTTGTTAAAGGTCGGAATATTGGCGGACAATTCACACAAAACACCATCTGACCCCAAACGAAGCAAAGCTTGTAATATGGCACCCAAATAGGCATAAAAAGATTATTGATATCATTTTCAGCTGTTCAAACTTACAATCTGTGAAGTGTATTTAAAAAAGCTGTTGACATGTCCGGGTTTTCAGCTCTAAAATCCGGGGTTTTCACGAGTTTTGTCCTGGTTGCCGAACTTTAGAGAGAACTTTTTTAGAGCAACCCTAGGTTGTAACTCATGTTTGCGTTGTTGTTAATTCTTATTTTGTTAGAAATAACACATTTTTAGTATATTTCCATCAAATTTTTAACATTATTGGTTGTGTGGTTCGGAAATTACATAGAAATTAAATAATAACGGTAATAATAAGTTCGGTACATACTAACTTCCAAGTATACTGTGACACTGTAAACACTAGAGATGTAATGGAGGTCATTTTATCGGAACCGATTTCGGAGTCGGAGTTTTTGAATTTGATTTATCGGAGTCGGAACCGAAGTCGCAGGCATAGGCAGGATTAGAAGTGTTGGCAGGAGAGATATTTTTGTTGGGTATATTTTTTTTGTCAAACACGTGGGGACACGGTAAACATTGACGAGCAATTGATTTAGGAAGTTGGAATTTTGTATTTCCATTTACTATCCACACAATAAGGGATTATCTGCAATATTTATACACCTTACCTCCGATTATAACCTCCGTTTTAAAGTTTTCGGAACTGAAGTCGTTCTGACTTATCGGAGTGGGAGTCGAAGCCCATCCCTGGTACACACACCGTACAAATCCGTCATCCTGACTGATGACGGATTAGAGCGCGGTGTGTAAATGTTTTTCCAAATTAAGTTCAGATGGCAGCTCAGGTACGAAACACGATCTGATATTTATTAGAAAATGTGTAATGTAGTATTTAATTTTTTTATTGTAGCGGCAATATAAATACATCATCTTTGAAAATTACAACTGTCTTGCTATCGCCGTTCTTGGTAACAGTCTGGTGACAGACGGACGCACGAACGGACGAACAGCGAAGTCTCAGTAATAGGGTCCCGTTTTTACCATGTACATATATTACATGGAAAATAGGGAGGCGGTTTTTTGAATATTAACAAAAACTGGATGACGGACGTCGGCCAAGCGCTTGGAAAGGTTTTTGAAGATGAGGTGAGCTCCCGGCCTTCACAGGCACTCAACCCCAAAAGGCTTAAATATAAAACCACTACCGAGGGTTGCATATTTCCACCGTTTGAGACGCTCAGCTGAATTAGCCGCTGCACTAGCCCTACTATGTGTCTCTGGAAGATGTGATGGTGCCAGAGTATCGACGCAAGGTACGTCCGACTTAACTTCCAAGGCAAAAAACTCATGCCGTCAGGTCTTTTACAGCCACAACAGCATTTGTTCACTTTTTTGTTGTCAACACCATTGATTCACCGTGTGGGTGCCGGGTCCATCGTGTGGCAGAGAGGGAAATCTCGAATAGACCCCAATACATATGACTCGGGCGTAGGTTTAAAAGGGGCCCCTTTTAGTAACGAAAAAAATAATAATAATGTATTTATGAAGTACTAAAAAAACTACTCATCAGATTGAGTTCAAACCAATTTTCATTGTTAGTTTGCATGGTAATGTACATCATATATTTTTTTTAGTTTTTTCATTCTCTTATTTTAGAAGTTAGAGGGGGGGGACATACATTTTACCACTTTGGAAGTGGTACAAATAATTTGCGCGAGAGATCGCGCAAATTATTCAGTGTAGACAAGACTATATTAGAAACATCAACATCATTTTTGGAGACCTTTCGATAGACAACCCACACATGTAGGTTTGATGAAAAAAAAAGGGGGGCAACTAGAGATGAAACGAATAGTGGTTTGGGGGGCAACTAGAGATGAAACGAATAGTGGTTTGGCCGGATACCGGATATTCGGCAAGCTACTAGGCCGGAGTGCCGGATATCCGGCTACCGGATATTCGGCCCATTATCGATTGATTTATCGACTTACGATAAATATGAATATTGGTGCGGTGAACTTGATCGGAAATATTCGGGCGCGTTCGTTCGTAGGAGAGAATCCAAACTAATTGCTACTTTTCTAGACCCGAGGTTTAAGTCAGACTACTTAGAAGTTCTTGAAACTTAAAAAGCCCGACAGATAATCATGATAGAGTATATAAAAAACTCTTACGACGAATCTTCTTCTGACAGTAATAAATCATCGCCCTTTTCAACACCTGCGGGGCTAGCACGGGCAGTTGACAATTACTCCACCGGGAAAGGAAATAATCTCTTTCCCCCTTGTCAATTTTGTCCACTGTCAGAGCACGGACTCGCCGGTGGATAGTTATTCCACGGTGGATATACGGCGGGAGTAGCGTTATCACTTCAGTATTGCCGTTATAAGAAAATTAAATAATAAAGTGGCCAAGTGCAAGTTGGACTCGTCCATGAAGGGTTCCGTTGCAGCAAGTAACATAATATACATAGTACACATAGTTCTTGTACTTCGTTGTAACTTTGATCGAAGTTTTAATGATAGTGAGTATATTTATGACATAGGTACTAAAAAAAACTACTAAATCAGATCGAGTTCAAACCAATTTTCGTTGGTAGTTTGCATGGTAATGTACATCATATATTTTTTCATTCTCTTACTTTAGAAGTTAGCACACATTTTACCACTTTGGAAGTGTCTCTCGCGCAAATTATTCAGTGTAGATAAAAATTATATCAGAAACCTCAATATCATTTTTAAACACCTATCGATAGACACGTGTAGGTTTGATGAGTTTCATTTCTCAGTATGGGGGCAACCCTAATTTTTTTTTAAATAAAAACTTAATGCGGGTCACAGAATACATCTACTTACCAAGTTTCAACAGTGTAGTTTTCATAGTTTCGGCAAAAAGTGGCTGTGACAGACAGACGTGACGAATCTATAAGGGTTCCGTTTTTACGTTTTACGGAACCCTAAAAATAAGAATAAGAATAAGAATAATTTATTTACCAACACAAGGTTAAACACTTTAACAAAATTAAACATTAGTATTGACAAAACAAAACATATGCTGATTAGCAGTGAGCTCCAAACTAAGTGCAAGACTTGTATCTTGGAGCTCGAGTGCGAAATTTCAAAGAATAAATTCGTTTCAGTTAAACTGTAGATTACTAATAACTAAATGGAACATTTTACACAGTTATTACAATTAAACAAAAGGTGAAAAAGAAAACAATTAAACAAAATAAAAATTATTACAACTCTAGAAGTTGACAAGAATATCTAACCGTGTCTAACAAACTAAGCTATCCACTGTTTATGAACTATTTACTATACAAACAACCTATGAGCTCCTCAGTGCCATCATACGTAAGAGTTTGTAACCAGGCTTTTAATTTATTTTTAAGTTCGAATTTCGTCAAGTGTTCGCAGTCTCGCAACCGCCTCGACACGTTGTTGTAGATACAGACAAGCGAGTACGACGGCGCACGCCTAGCAAGGGATGACCTGGCGTGGGGTAGAGGCAGTAAGTATGCCCTGGTAGAGCGCTTAGCCAATAACGTTAAGTAATCTTCGCGGGATCTTAAGCAAGAGTGAGTCCTCATAACAGCGTTGAGCACAAACAACTGTCGAACTCTTAGAACGCTAAATTCGGAGTAGAGTAGATCGGTGGAAAAACGAAAAGGCTTCCTTAGCAATACTTTAATTAGAGCCCGTTGTGCTCTCTCAACCGTTATCAAATACGTCTTTCCAGCGCATCCCCAGACCGAAATGCAGTATTGGATGACTGACTGACATAGCGAGATGTAAATGTCCTTAAGAAGAGATATAGGTGCACAGTCCCTCAGGTTTTTCATAATATGAATCAACTTACGCACGCGTGATGATATATCGTTTATGTGGTATTTAAACGATAGATTCTCGTCAATTATTACTCCTAGGTATCTCATACTCTGGACTCCCTCAATGATGCTACAAGAGCAAGGCGAAGATTGAGATTGGTAAACTGTGGAGCAACAATGGATTTTCAAACGTAAGTGAGAGGGTGGACGAGAAACTGAAGTTTTGCCAAAAGCGATGTATTTAGACTTACGCGCGTTTAAAGTGAGCAAATTTTTAGCTAGAGTATCGGCAAGGACCGCCAGATTATCTTCGGCAAGGCGAAATACCTGACTCCATGACTCGCCATGGAAAACAATCGCAGTGTCATCGGCGTAGGTGATGATATCGGCATTGGGAAGCTCACTGTTTACTATATCATTTATGTAGAGCAAAAACAAGGTCGGACCGAGCAGGCTTCCTTGTGGAATTCCATAGTTCACTGGAAGTTGATCACTGGAGTGGTTACCGACTTTGACGAATTGCGAACGACCAGTTAAGTAACTATGGAACCAATCCTGAGCGACGCCTCTGACACCGGATGCCTCCAGCTTTCTCAGGAGCAAACCAGGCGATAAGGAGTCGAAAGCTTTAGCCACGTCCAGAAACACGGCAACACATCTCGCTCCTCCGTCCACGTAAGAGGATACCAAATTCACCAAAAGAGAAGCAGCGTCCTCCGTTGACTTACCTTGTCTAAAACCAAATTGCCTATCCGAAATAATGTTTTGTTGCTCTAGAAATTTTGTGAGTCGAGTGTTAACAATCTTCTCAAGGATTTTAGAAATTATACTGAGTAGAGCGATAGGCCTGTAGTTATCTGGAGACGATGTAGAGCCGCTTTTATGTATGGGAGATACAGATGCAATTTTCCAACAATCTGGAAAAACCCCGGTTTCTAGACTTAAATTAAATATGTGATGTAAAGGAGTGACTAGAGTTTGAAGTGACATTTTTAATAATTTGGACGGGATAGAGTCAGGCCCAGGAGTGCAGTCAGTTTTAAGGTCAGCTATAATGCACGACATTTCATGCGGGTCCGTGGGATACAAAAACAGTGACTGGGCGCATGACGGCATTGTTTTATGCGATTTTATTAACGTCTCTTCGGTTACACTGAGCTTAGATAAAATGGCATTTGCGAGGTTTTTGCCTACCGAAGCGAAGTGACGATTGCACCGGTTGAGAGGGTTTCCATCATTGCCTTTCATCAAGTCGGAGGAAGTACTACTTTGCCTGGAAGTATAGCAAATATTTTTAATGGTTTTCCAAAGTTGCTTTGGGTTATTCTTAGTTTGCTCCAACAGTTGACTGTTGTAGCAAGTCCTCACGTTACGTAAAAGTTTGTTACAAAAGTTTCTGTATCTTAAATATATCAGAGAACGTTGTCTGTCATTAGGGTTATTTTTGCTGTCGACGTGCAGTTTGTCGCGATGTCGCATACACCTGATCAAACCAGGAGTTATCCATGGCTTTAGTATCGCGTCTCTACGACCCACTCTAATAGATTCTGTATGATTTTTTATAGCATTTGACAAGAGGTAATTAAAAATATTTGTGGCGCAGTTAACATCTGAACAAGACAGTACTGGAGACCAGTCTGTAAGAGCCAGCTCTGAAGCCACGCCATCATACTTAGTCCTTAGATAGTGTCTGTTTAAAGAATTTTGTTTTTTTATTCTAGCGGGATAGCAGGCAATTGTGATGGAATGGTCAGTAACAGAAGACTGACAAACGGCACCAACAGTTTTACGTTCAGAACTGATGAATATATGATCAAGGCAGGTACGGTTCCGAGTCGGGGAGGTAATAGCAGGAAGTAAGGCGTGAGAAGCCATTACACAGAGATACTGGGAGACATGTTTATCTCCAGGATCACACAAGTTTATGTTAATGTCGCCTGCAACCACAAGGGGGGATTTAATTTTTACTTTTTCGAGGACAGTATCTAGGGATAACAAAAATGGATCTATATTTATTATGGAAGGAGAGCGATAGATTCCCATTATGGTTATTTTGTTGTCCAGGTGTAACCCTAGAGAGTCTGAGTCTATCAGATTAGGTTCAAACGACGTAGCGTAGTAACTAGTTTTGACATAAATGACTACTCCGCCATTTTTGTTTATTTGACGACTAGAACGGTAGCAGTTATAACCTGGTAGGGGCTGCAATAAAGTGTTATTCGTTAACCAACATTCCGTGAGAATAATTACATCGAAACAAGTGCTAAAGCGATCTAGCGAGACTACGAAGTCCTCGAAATTACAATTGTAACTTCTGATATTTACGCTGATGACTCTAAAGTTACCATCAAGGTTTTGGTTTAGAAACGATCCGCAGGATTCGGCTGAATCAAAATTATGACATGCAATGGATATCGTTGCGTCGATATCGTCTGTGGTATTAACCGAAACCATCAGTGGAGTTTATAGACTGAGAAAACTTAATAGCCAAATCACTACAGTATACATTGCTATAACAATTAAATAGGAGATTCGAAACCAAATGCATAATATTATTAGATAAGTGGAAAGCTACATTTATCGACTTACATAGCGGAGTGGTGTGATCAGTTAGATAAATATAACATAATATTAAATTTTTAGACATATAAAGAAAACAATTGAGCATATTATTAAAATTAAAAATAAAACCAGAAACAGCCGAAACTACACTAATATCAGACGAACGAAAAGACACGACTTCAAGGTGAAATTGCAGGTTCGGTGGGGGAATGTTCTGACTCACAGTTTGTAGCCGGGCCGAGACCACGTTCCAAGTCCGCTGGCGATCTGATGACAATCGCTGGAATTCCCTCTTTTCTGCGAGCCAAGATGACACCATTTTTGACCCAACAGTACTTAAAACCAGTTTCCTTACAGCGTTGTCTCGCAGTGCGAAACAACAGTCTGTTATCTTTCGTAAGTCGCTCGTTGAGATATAGTTTTCGGTTTGTGCCCCCGACTTCGATGTCTAAAGTATTCAATGACGGGCGACTCTTGGCGGCCTTCAGAAGATCATCGCGTGTCTGACGTCGAACAAAGCGTACGACCACGGGCCGAGGGAGAGAAGTAGTGGTGCTGACACTTGCCGACGGGCGGGAGCCGACTCTCGTGACGTAATCGATGTCTCCTTCCTTTAGATTAACGCCGAGCTTTGTAGCCGTCACGAGGGCCAAGTGGGTCAGATTCTCGCCCTTTGCCTCATTTACACCAGACAATTCCAGCTCGTTTCTTAAATCGATCTGCACCTTTGCGCCCAGCTGCTGACGGAGATCGGCGACCGCCTCGCGCAGAACGCATATTTCTCGTTCGCGTGCGGTGTCGCGCGCCTCGAGTACGCGGCATTTAGAGCTACACTCGTCGATTTTGGCGATCGTGTGGTCGGTTAGGAAGTTCATTTGCTTTTTAAGGTCACCTATATCTTCCCTCATGAGCTTCAGCTCAGTATACAATAATTCCATAGGTTCGGGGTCTGGAGTTACCGCGGGTGAGCAAGCTGGTGTGTTTTTATTACGCCCGCCCGCACTTGTAGACGGCAAATTAAGGCGCAATTCACCGGACGCAGGTCGCGCAGGCGACTCCGTATTGTCGGATTTCGGCAGGTTAATAGTGCATAGCGGACAGACCCAACTCGCTTTTGCCTCTTCGGGAATGTTGCGAATGTCGGACAAGTTCACACAGATACCGTGAAAAATGCTGGGGCATTTCGAGCATTTAACTAGTTGTACCGATCTAACGGGTTTTTTGCAAGCACCGCAGATATTTGCCATAATTTTATCGGGTAGTATGGGCATTGTGCGACGAATGAAATGGATTCTACCCGATATTAAATATAAGTTTAGCTCACAGCACGCAACGTAGCAGACAGATCGGAAGCGTAGCACTTCGCCGGAACGTAGACTCAGTGATCGTAGTCTCAAAACCAGTCCTCCGTAGGTTAGTCAGCCCGAAAGTGAGACAGATTTATTAGTTAGGACAGAGGCCGTCTCTTTTTTTGAGGTGAAGAGGGGCTTACCTCGGCAACGGCTCGCTCAGCGTGTGACTCGAAGAACTTTGTTGCAATAAAAGTGATGAAACGGAGACACGCCGCAATAAGGTTTACTGCACGTTGAAATTAGGGATATATTTACGTGCACTAACTGTCAAAAATTATGAGATGATACGGAATACGTCTACTCTCTGAGGTGGTCAAGAATGCACTCCGTAATCCGAAGTCCGAAATGACGTATTAATCATCAGTTTTTCTGTCAACGTTCGCTCTTTTTACTTTTTTTTTTCTGTGCTGCGTTTTGAGGTTTTTTTTTGGGGGATTGACTTTTTTTTAAAGACATCTCGAATCGATCGCAATCACGACCCATACATTTGGTGGTCAGTTAATATGCATCAGTACCCACAGTTGTCAAGGCAGCACCCGGTAGTAGCGTTTACAGCGAAAGGCTATTTTCAGAAGCTGGTCTGGTAACGAAGCCAAGCGGAGTCGCCTCTTGCCAACAAACGCGGAAAATTTGGTGTTCATTCATCAGAATTTACCACTTGTTAATTTTGAGTATTAATTAATAATAAATATAAAATTATAAAAATATAGACGTTGGTTGAAAAATTATAAAAATATTAGTGATTATAAAAAAAAAACAGTGTCAATAACCTATTGTGGACACACGATGGACCCGGCACCCGCACAGTGAATCCATGGAATGCTAAGAAGTTCGTCTCTAATTTGCCCTTTGTAAAATAATGTGGTTTTTTAGAATTTTACTATTCGGAATCCGGCCGGATAGTGAAAACAAGGCCGGATGGGCCAGATACCGGATAGTTACCGGATATCCGTTTCATCTCTAGGACAACCCCAATTTTTCTTTTTTTTTAATTTTTTTTTGTAAAAATCTTAATGCTGTTCACAGAATACATCTACTTACCAAGTTTCAATAGTTCTCATAGTTTCGCCAAAAAGTGGCTGTGACATACGGATGGACAGACAGACAGACATGACGAATCTATAAGGGTTCCGTTTTTACGTTTACGGAACCCTAAAAACAGAACCCATTTTGATGGAATTGTATAAAAATGTTTATACAAGCTGTTTTTAGCAAATGTAACTTTGTATGGGTTATATTGTTTGCAAAACAAGTGGCCAATTGAGAGTGGGACTACCGCACAAAGGGTTCCGTACCATTAGCAAATAAACGATGAAAACCTCTATGGCTTTATTCCGAATTCCATATAGACTACAGACCCGTGAACAAAATTTACGGGTCAAATGAACCACCAGGAGACCTATGTAGGATGATAGAAGGGTGTAAAGTATTAAGATTCAGCACTATGCCGTCACTAGTAAGCTGTCCAACTGAGTGCAATTGAAGAGGGGGGGTTGCAACCGTTTCAGGCAGACAGGCTTTCATCGGAATAGCTTTATTAAAATTTTGATTTTACCTCATGGTTTCTAACGATGAATTCAATAGCGCGTTTTAGTCTTCTAGTGGCGCCATCTAAATCGCTTGGGACGGACTAATCAAGCAAGAAATGATAAAAATCAAGTTTGTTGTATGGGAGCCCCTTAAATATTTATTGTATTATTGGCCTTGGCTTGTCCAGAAGTGTAGTAAGTTCTATACTAGAACAAGTATCTAAAGCTGCACTAGTAGGATCATATCGGATTTGGCTGGGCAGGGAGAGAAATACGAGTAGTGCAGGTGAGTGTTGATGTACGTCACTAAGGGGCCCCTTTTAAACCTGCGCCTGAGTCACAAGTCTTGGGGTCTACTCGAGATTTCTCTCTCTGTCACACGATGGACCCGGCACCCACACGGTGAATCCAAGGAATGCTAAGAAGTTCGTCTCTCTTTCTATCCTACTTAATTTGTATGGAAAGAAACAAGCTAGACATAAACTCGCAATACATCAACTTTGTCAAATGGTATTTGGTGTCAGTCTGCAACCTCAACTTTGTCAAATGGTATTTGGTGTCAGTCTGCAACCGGTAATTCAGTTGTTTGTTATTGTGAAGTTTTCTTGTGAGTTAATTATAAAAATAGTGATAATTATAAGCTGAGTAGGAAATTTAATTGTCTTTGTTGTGGTAACGCTTTGATTCCATGATTGTGTATAAATATTTGTATTTACTGAATTTCTTGATATGATATGTAACCTGCCAGTTTGGGAGTCACTCTACTCTCAATCATTTTATTAAACCCTTTTTTCCTACTACTTAGACAATTTTAGTCTTTCTAAAAATATGCCACACTTATATAGTTTGCTATATAAACATCACTTCATTAAACTACAAACTATCTTTTAACTTCACTAAATGGAATTCTAAATTTACCCCAGATCAATTTTGGACACAATTTAATATACAATAATACTTCATACCTCGTTCTCAACATCATGTGCTTCATGTGACTGAATATTTTTGATGGACCATTTCTTGTCCACTTTTGTGATAGTCCACTCTTTGACAGCTCCATCGGGACTTCCAGTAACAAAATGCCTTTTCTCTGGCCAGTCAGGAGATATATCCACAGTAGAAACTCTGTAAAAATGATATTTAAGTTTTCAGGTAAGCAGACAAAGAACATGTTTTTCGTAACAGATTTTCACATCATCGTTTAAACACTTAATTCAATAAATTTTGTATCCTCACTTGTCATTGTGGCTCCTGTGTACCACGTGCGCTTTATGGCGGTGGGTGCTGTCTATCACCCCTTCAAATTCCGAGGGTAAAGGTTCTAAAACAACCAGACACCGGCCGGGTCCTCCGTACACCAACCAACCATCTCCAGATACAGACAATACCGAAGGTAAAAACCAATTAGGAGATGGACAGAGTATGGTTTCCTCCATGGTTTTATAACGTAAACTTTATAACGTAAACTTAATAACGATAAGTTTTATTCCAATCGGTAAATACACCCCATCAAATTACCATAATGAGAAATTGAAATTGAGAATCCACAATCCGCCAAAAACAGACCACAGAAGGCACAGAAGCACAGACTAAGTAGAGAGATACTCTTCACTCTTCAGTTCAGTCTTTAATATGTGATCTGTGTCTGTGGTGGTCTATGGTGTCTATGGTCGTATCTCTCTACCTATTGTCTCTACTTAATCTGTTCTGTGGTCACACAAAACTCTAGACGTCTAATCTCTCTACTTAGTCTGTGGTCTAGACCAGTGATTACTTACTCTGTGGTCTAGACTCTAGACAAAACTAGTATATATATATAGTCGGGGTGGTCGACTCTCTTAGGGCCAGGTGGGATAAAAGTACATACACGAGGGGGCTCCAAACGAGTAGTGGCAATATATACGCGCGTCTCTTTCTAACGTTTCATTTTAGAGATAAGTAACCTGTGAAAAATTACGATTTTTTCGTTAATTCATTCGATTTGTCTAACGATTTTGTCGTTCGACGAAGCCGTCTAGACTCTAGACGGGGCAATCGTGCGGGGCAGATGTAGATCTGAATTTTCCTTATTTTGCTTATTTTTGTTGAAATGGGGGGTGGCGGTTCTATATGGAGATTATGTCAGCAATAGTTATTTATTTTTGAAGTGAAAACTTCTTTAGGCGCGCCTAGACAAATTTTTTGTGGGCTGTGAATTTAATTCATTCGTCACGCTCGGGTATGATAAGAAAGCTTCGGGTAAACTCGGGAACTCGGGACCATGGCTATTGGCCTGCTAGAAATACGTCAGCTTATGGGAAATGCTGAAAGGGCGTGGACAGGCCATCATGGCATGGCCATCTAGAAACTGCATCAGCCAATGGGACAATGATTCATTTCTCATTTCATTTTCACGCATTTCATGGTTACACCCGTGTAGTTTCCAAGGTAAGCTATCAAATTCTGAGTTATAAGTTTTCACTTCTATCGGCACGGCAGTTCCTATGACTGCCAATTTTTTTAACACAGTTGACAACCCACAAATTATCTAGACCCGAAAACGGAAACGAATTTTCGGGGAAATGGGTACAAATTTTACGTAAATATGCGAGGGCGGCTTATTGATGACAAGGAAGAGAGAGAGGGGGTCAATAATTGCAATAAATCTGCTGCCGTAAAACTTCAACGGCCCCTTATGGCCATAACTTTACCAGAGCTTTGATCAAATTGAAGACTTACCGTACTTGTCGCATTTTATGGCGAAGAAGATATCAACATCATGGCTATTGAGTGATTTCATTGTAATTATAATAAAATTACTTAAACATACAAATTACCTATAAAATTTCTCTTGATAACTCGATTAGTAAAATAACAATAAAAATAAGTATCGAGTCAAACATTTTCGTGGTGTATCTCTAAAAGTCTAAAACGACCACAAGAAAATGGCGTCGTGTTTTGTTTATGTACGTGCTTTTCTTGTTTTTTTTTGCTAAAATCCAGTTTATTTTACACTTTATCCATATATTTCCGCTGTATTTCGCCATGAAAGAGAGCCAACGAAAATGTGCTAAGTGTGGCAGATCGCCTGCTGGTAATTCTACCATCACGCTATATCGTTTTCCTAAACCTGGAAAAAGGAATCTTTTACGGTAAATACAACTTACGTTGTTCGCCAGATCGCGAATATTGTTATGAAATTATCAAATATTTGACGACCTATGGGCGCCCGGCGGAAACTAAAACACATTTGTAAATTATGCTTTCAGTTCCGGGTTGTGGGCTAAGTATATGCTATCCTAATGAAGAATGGGCCTCAAAGCTTCAAACCAATTTCAAGAACAGCTGTACAAGAAGGATTTTATGCTGTGTAACCATCACTTCAAGCCATCTTCTTTAATTTCTGGTGGAAAATAGCTTATAACATCTGCTACACCCGATGAAAGCTATGATGAGGTAAATATATTTTAATTGTTTTCTAAAAGATAAAAATAATAATTTAGTGTATGTTGTGCTTGGTAAAATAGCATAAATTATTTAATTTTAGATGCTGAACATTACTGAACTGAAGCAGGTTCATCTACAAAGCAGCCCCTACTAGAAAACATCAATATGTTGAATACTGACATACTGCAGTGGTCACTACTACTGAACATGAAGCAGGTCGATCAATAAAGGCTGACATAAAGCCAGTGACTACTATAGGAGAAAATTATGAGGTTGGTATATCGAAGTTATCTAAAAAAAAAATGTGTGCGCTTAAAACCGCACGGCAGAAGTGAAAACTAAAATAAGAAATACTTAACTATATAATGACTACTAAATAATTTTAATTTAAAACTTTTACGGCTGAATGATTAGTATCCATGGCCAAGAATAAATTAAAAAAAAAAAAACACGGTTCGAAAATGCCGTTTAATAACTCGCAAGTCGCAAGTTTTTAGTGTTTGCTATTTAGTTATGTCATATTTATGTATTTCGCTAAAAATGCATAAATATGTTGTGTTATAGTGTATTTGTGTAAGCACCTTCTTATGAAAATGGGTATCATTTTGTGTGTTTACGTAGTGTAAGTGCTGTGATAAAATATTACAACCATAACTTTTTTGCAATGGACGTGAAATGCAAATTTAACATTTCGTGACAGGTTCAATTGATGTGGTAAGTAGTAAGTAAGTAAGTAAGTAGTACTGGATTTGAAGTTAATGTCGTGATAAAAAAGTTTCAAAATTCGCCAGTTTCAGCGAGAAAGTCGCTAAAGTGTCAACTCTGGTAGTGAGCAGCGAGAGGGAGTAAGAGTATGTATTGTCCCATGTCCTCCTCTAACAATTATCTTTCTCGGTCTGGCACGTTTGTTGACCACATTATCTTTCTCGCTCTAGCATCCCGAGTTTACCCGAAATTTCTTATCATATCCGAGCGTGATGATCACGTGATCATCAATCCATTTCACAGCCCACGAAAATTCTGTCTATAGCGCGCCTAAAGAAGTTTTCACTTCAATAAAGCTGAAATCAGAAAAAATAACATCTGTGTTAGAATTTGGTGTCGGCATCATAATGTCTACAATTTACTAATTCAATACTGTGTCTTATAACAAGCTTTTACCCATGACTTTTATTTGTAGTTTAGAAGGATGAGCAGGACATGAGTCTGATGGTGAGCTACACGCCTTAGTTACACAGCTACACAGTTACACAGCTACATAAATAGTCTAAATCACTACCTAGTGCTCTGCTCTCGTTACTTAGAGATTTAAGATATTTTATCTCAATGCCCTGTAATTTCTTCGGAAATGTTGCTCTTCAAACCCTTGATTTGCAACACTAACAAAAAAAAATACTAGTTTCGAATGTTTAATGATGAAATAATATAATCATGGGGAAAATAAAACTTTCAGATGCTGGGATGAACTGAACTGAAGATGGGAAACAAACACTCAAGTACTTAAAAAAAATTACAAAATGTGTGGAAGAATGTGCTTCTACGAGTATTATAAAAATATTGTTATAATATTTAATTTATTAATGGGTAGTGGTGTACATGTTCTGATTACATTTTGAAGTCTCAAGATTGTATTTTCCAAATACCTAATTGAAATAAATGCATTGAATCTCAACACACATGTTTTTTTCTACACCACATCAAGCCATGAATTTATATAAGACAAGAAAAAGAAAAGGTAGGTTATAAACCACATGGAACTATAGCCTAACTAATATAAACAAAACTTACTTGCAAGTAGTAAGCAAGTACGTTTTGTTTATATTAGTTGGGCTGTAGTTCCATGTGGTGTATAATCTACCTTTTTACCTTATAACATTTTGAATTTTCCCGCCTACGCAAATGGTAGATTTTAAAATTTCCCGCCTTGCGCACTGATAGAAGTTTGAAGGGGGCTGAAAATAGATGGAGCCACTTTTCTACGAAGTATGGAGTTGACATTCTTCTCCGTGAGTATTTGTTCTGTGTATATAGTGATCTGTGGACAAAACCACAAAACATAAAAAAAAAACATTTTAGTTTTAGTTTGTTTTGGAAAAAGCTTACAAAAATATTGTTATTTTCCAAATACATTACAAAAAAATTACAGGAGTATAAATCTAAAATACAGCCATGGCTCACTACAAAGGGGCAGCATCAGAGGCTGGAAGAGCTATGCACTTGATGAAGAAACGAGAGAAGGCACAGCAGGAAATAGAACTCCGCAAAAAGAAGATAGAAGAAGATTTAAAGATTGAGAATATAGAAAATAAGTTTGCCACCCACTATGATGCCGTAGAACAACAATTAAAGAGTTCTACTATAGGTCTGGTAACCTTAGATGAGATGAAAGCAAAACAAGAGCACATAGTAAGAGAAAGAGAGAAAAAACTGGCACAGAAAAAAGCAGAGAAGGAGAAAGAAAGACAGAAAGAGATAGAAGCAAAACAGGCACAGAAAAATAAACAGAAAAGACAAGTAAGTGTTCAGTTTTGTGCTTGTTTGTTAAAAAAAAAACTCTTTATTTTTCACCTTCAAACATTGATATAACTAAGTAAAGGAAGATGAGGTATGCTCTAGAGAGACGAGACGTACTTCTTAGCATTCCATGGATTCACCGTGCGGGTGCCGGGTCCATCGTGTGGCAGAGAGAGAAATCTCGAGTAGACCCTGAGACTTGTGACTCGGGCGTAGGTTTAAAAGGGGCCCCTTATTATTGACGTACGTCAACACTCACCTTCACTACTCGTATTTCTCTCCCTGCCCAGCCAAATCCGATATGATCCTACTAGTGCAGCTTTAGATACACGTTCTAGTATAGAACTTACTGCACTTCTGGACAATCCAAGGTCTTTAAGCAGGTTATAGAGAGATTTTGCTGGTATACCTCTCACTCCTACTTCTACAGCGTATAAATTAACTACATAGCCATTTTTTGTTAATTCATTTAATAGGTCGTAATACTTATTTTGTTTCATGAAAGAGACAAAATAGCCGGAACTAACATATCGCCGGTCGTGTTTCACTCTTACGCTGTATGTATATCTGTCCCTTTTTACAAATGGCAAATTGTTTACAACAGATAACAAAAAAATATTTTAGATGAAATAATAATTGAACTGTTTTGGAAATAATTAAAGATTTTGTGTAATTGCGCATGAAAAGTGATACCATGGAACTTGTTCTTGGTCTTTGAACTGTTTGTACACCTTGTAAAAGCACAATAAGGAATTATTACAGCTTATATCAGATTTTTTTAAATTATTAGCAAACGTTTACTCAACTTGAGGCTCCTGTTGCGACTGAGACTCAATCAGGAGACATCACCTGATTTTGCAATGCCATCTTAGACGAGCGCGTGCCTCTTCTTAGTGTTTTAAGAGTTCAATGCCTTCAAAGCAATAGCCACTCTAAGATTAGTTCTTTTTTTTCCACAACAGTGTAAAGGGTGAAAGTATTATCATTTGTTAGTCAGACTCCTAAGGATAACATCAACCTGATAATTCTGAATATCAACAGTGAAGTGCGAATACCTCCTATTTAACAAAACACAAATTTTCCAGATGACACAAAATGTTTTATTTAGTTCATAAATAATTATTCAAACATTTTTTCAAATTGTTTTAGTTGATATTTCTTCTATCATTTTGACCCTTATTTTTGTTCCTATTATTTTAAAATTTTCCCAGTACATGCAAAACTGAACTTTAATGCATTATAAATAAAAAAAGTGTATTATGCAAAAACTGTTAGGTAGGATGTATTCACACTTCACCAATATGTATATTTGATGTAAAAGTCAAATACTTTTTTGATCTTCTTGAAAGTCTAATTTAGTTTACTTTAGTCTAGTTACTTTTAAACTTTTGTTGGTTAAACTTAACGGGACTTAATTGCAATCAAAATTATTTTTAATTACCTCCTGATATTTTGGTTGCACTTCTTTGGCCATGATCATAAGAAGACTCAATGTACAAAACCAAAACATCAACAGCTACTTAAAAAACATTTATATCCCACTTAATTTATACACACCCACATCCACTAGAAGTATAACTGACCAGAGTATGAACAAAATTCACATCAAAATTCCTTATATTTTTTTTGGTTGTCTGCTTGGTGTTTGTTTAAACACAAGGATCTCAGTAACTACTGGTCCAAATTGAAAGATTCTTTCTCTATTGGATAGTCCATTTATCGAGGAAGGCTATAGGCTATTTAACATTATGCTACTATCAACAGGAGCGGAGCATGAATGAAAAATGTAACAAAAACAGGGAAAAATATTACTTATTGAGAGCTTTTGTTGCGTGACAGCATGTGTCTATCTTAAAGGTTGCGCCATTAGAACCTAAGGTAGGTAACCAAATTTGTTCAAAATTTGAATTTTCCAACCAATTTTCGATAGATGGCGGGCGTAGCAACGCGCGCACGTTTCAGCTAGTATTTTATATACTTAAAAAGTTGTTAAAAACCACTGATTTTCCAGATACAAGCCTTATCTTTTGATATGGATGAAGAAGAAGATGATGATGGTGACGACGACAACAGTTCCTGTGATGATGACAAAAAACCTAATGATGATGACAAGAAACCTAATTATGAGGACAAGAAACCTAATTATGAGGACAAGAAACCTAATTATGAGGACAAGAAAATCAGCGATGAAGACAAGAAACCAGAAACAAGCTGGCGAGACAAAGAAACGGAACCAGTAAGTAAATTCTTACAGTAAGAGTTATATTTTCAACATTGAAAACAGTTAAGTATAACACAATTTTATTATACACTGACTGTATTACTTCAGAGAACGGAAGACAATGAATGGATTCCATTTGATTGTTGGTGAGTACAATCAATCCTTTGCTAATGAACTTAAAAGCAGAAAACCTGCTAAATATTTGTACCAAAGATGGTTTTAATGACTTATTTTGTTAGATAAATTTGGCAAGCATACACAGTATGCTTCTCAGCTTGTCAAATTTCTAACCTACGATGTTTGAAAGGCAAAAATTACTGAGGGACATGTTGAGCGATATTGAGTTATATGACACATCATTGAAATCAGTAAAAAAGTTATGCATCGGTTGGTCTTATTCTCGTCTCAGTAGGACGAGTTTTGATTTCACTTTGTAAACTGACAAAAAAAAACGCAGTTTTCGGCGACCAAGCGCCTAGATTTTACCGATTTATGAATAACTTTTATTTAGCAGGTCGAAGGGTTCCGTGCTATTTGCAAATGAACGGCGCAATCCTCTTAGGCTTTATTCGGAATTCCCTATACATAGACTATGGCAGTTTCCGCAGACAGGCTTTCAAAAGTTTTACTCTAAGGCCAAGTCCTGTTCTAAGTCCAAAAAGATTTACAAAAATTTTGATTTTACCTTATATACCTTACATACCTTATATATGTACCTGTGGGCTCGTGACTTAGTTGGTAGTAGCTCTGCCTGCGAAGCCGAGGGTTGTGGGTTCGATTCCCACCCAGTGCAAATATTTGTGTGATGAATTCAAATGTTTGCACTGTGTCTGGGTGTTTTTATGTATGATAAGTAAGTATATAATTATTCAAAACTATATAAGTATTATATCAGCTATCTGGCTGCCATCATACAAGCTTTGCTTAGTTTGGGGTCATATGGTGTTGTGTGTGAATTGTCCACCAATATATGAAATTTAAAAAATATGTTTCTAACGATGAATTCGATACCGCTTTTTAGTCTTCTAGTGACGCCATCTAGTTTGCTTGGAACGGACTAATCGAGCAATAGTAAAAGGGTCAATCAACTTTTCGACCCACTCTTTGGAGAGAATACAATTTTTTTATTTTCATTTTTTTTTGTATATTTTCAAATAGATTGAACATTGAAGCATGACATGTGTAAATGGGCACAATGTCTGTTGTATGATTTTTACTATATTCATAAAAAACTTAAGCAACCCATAACATAGTCTCTTGCGTTACCAGAGAGTATTACCTCAGTAACCGAAAATAAAACTTAGTTTTAACTTACTCTTATATATTTTTTACTTTCAGATGCATAATCAAACAGTATGGTATATTCAGTCTTAATTTAAGTTACATACCTGAGAACATAATATCAACAATTTGTATTTAGCGTTACCACCGAGATCCAAAATTTATATTTTCTTTGCATAATTCTCTGTTGAGAGTGACAAACGCTTCAAAATCTTTATAAAACGAAAACCAACTTTTAACACAACTAAAACAAGAAAATAATAAGTGATACTTCTAAAAACAACCGTAAAATAATAAGCCACCTATACACACTGGCCCAGTGGAGGCCAACGCCAGTGTGTGGAGGGTCGTTTTGTGATCACTCGCGTCGCTCGCCTAGCTGGCCGAGTGACGGCAAGTGGCAAGTGTGTATAGGGCTGTTTTGCCTCGACTCGTCTCTTGTGACCGCGCAAACAAAGACGCTCGGCGAGTAGCGTCCTATTCTCCTATTGGCCTACTTCGCTTTTGCCTGCGTTCGGCCAGTGTGTGGATGCTACGTTTTGTCTCGTGCCGTTTTGTCGGCGCTCGCGTTGGCCTGCGCTGGGCCAGTGTGTGGATGCTATCTTTCGTCTCGTGCCGTTTTGTCAACACTCGCGTTGGCCTCCACTGGGCCAGTGTGTATAGGGGACTATAGTGATAACTATTCAAAGAAAAGAAGACATAAAAGTAACACTAGAGACAATTAGACAAATTCTTCTCTATATGACGTGACACCGGACACATTCTACTATGTAACATCAAGACCCACGTTTTGGTGTTAGTAGAATGTGTTAGTGTGTCAGTTTAATTGAATTTCTGGTGAAATTCATCTAAGGAATGTTAGAATAGGAACTATTTGTTTACAAATTGTGATGAAGTCTACTCTTCGTCCAAATTTGGCCCAAATTCAAAACCAAAAGAGCTTTCTGGTGGAACTCCAAAATTGTTTGGTATGGCTGAATGCGAAACAGTAGATGGGCTGAATAACGGGCTAGTGGAAACTGTCTATGTCTCTGGAGTTAGCAACTATGTCTTTGGAGTTACTACAAACGTAACTCAGTATACAGGTAACTCATGATACATTTGCCAGTATTTTGCAAATTAAATGAATTTTTCACTTAGCATTAGAAATACTTATATGCACCAATCAAAACTTTAATTCTACGTCCTTGAAAAAAACATGATTCGTAAAATGAATATCAGTATTTACCGATAAAATCGCGGTAACTCAGCCGACACCGATTAAACCCACGCACCAACACTTGACCTGAGAGCTTGTCGCTGACGGGTGGTCAGTCAGCATCATCAATGGTCTTCGCCGCGCGCCGCGCCGACAGAGAGACCGCCAATATTTTAGTATATAGTCTCCGAATTACGCACGTGAAGTTTTTTTAAATGCGCCTTTTAAAGGTAACTCAGTATACCAATGTACACAAGAATTCCTTTGGACATAAAGTCTAGATTTTTTAGGAAATCAATTATCAATCGATCACTTTTATAATTCGAAAATATTAAAGTTTGTATTTTAATGTATCGATGATTCATAAATTAAGCACAGTTTACACAGTTTTTTTGTTAATCTATCGGCATGAGAAGTTGTCATCACGCGTTTTGGACAGCAATATTATGTATGGAAGGAAAAAATTTCGCTGGAGTTACGACAAGTTTAGATATATTTGAGGAATAATTTCACACACAAACATGGAAGTTACGATACTTTATAGTCTATAAATACTATAGTTTGTAGTTTAATGCCAATTTAAGTAGGTATATTTATGGAGTTTTTGTCAGAAATAGCTGAGGACACTCAAGGAGGAAAATCAAGTTTGTTGTATTGGAGCCCCCCTTAAATATTAATTTCATTTTATTTTTAGTATTTTTTTGTTATAGCGGCAATAGAAATACATTATCTGTGAAAATTTTAACTGTCTATCTATTACCGTTCTTGAGACACAGCCTGGTGACAAACGGATGGATAGACAGACGGACGGGCAAGTCTCAGTAATAGGGTCTCATTTTTACCCTTTGGGTACGGAACCCTAAAAAAATAATGAAGTAGTTATTTATGACTATTTTTTTTCGCAAAACATGCATAAACATAAAATTACTCTATTTAAATTGTTGCTTGGTAATTTCTGCCTTTCCAGTGTAATATAATCAGTATGTATTTACTATATCTTTTATGTGGTCCCATAATACAACCATTAGTTGCTTATTTTGGGCCTAGGTAGTGCTGTGTGAGGAATGTTCCCCAAGGGGTGCATGGCTCGGGAACTTCCACATGGTGCACCCTGGCCATCCCACAACAACTTGCTTCGTTGACATTTACCTATATATGATGGTGAATCCCGGCCGTTCCTACTCTCCCTTTTGAGCAGTGTGTGTAGAGGTTGGGAAGAGAGACTGGAAGGCTTTGGAAGGTTACTCGGCTGATATATTGGCCAAGTAAAATTCATAAGCCTTCCAGATGAGGGTCCTCCACGAACACTCTGATCCGTAGCCGCGGTGGTGAGGGTGGACCTTTCGCTGTCGACCATCTTAGCTGAGATGCTCGACGGATGACAAGATGGTCGTGTGAAACAGAGGAGCGAGAGAGCCTTTCGCTCCTCCACTGAGGCGGAAGCGGTCCCCGGGGAGAGCCTGGAGAGCTGCCACTCTGGCTCGCATCTCGTCTCCACTGGAGGGCTTAGGGCGTCGCATTTTTAGGGCCGTCCGGCAACCCACCTTGGTATAGGCCTTCCGGAAGAGGTGACGCTCCAGTGGTGTTCGGCCCATCACTGGAGCCAAAAGCGGGAGTTGGGACGGCTCCCGCGAGGCGGGCCCGCAAGGTTGCAAGTGGCAAGTGGGTCAGAGTCGCTGGTGAGTGCGAAAAGTGACCCCGTGACTCTGATCCCTGGCCATGCTGGAGAAACCTGTGTGGCTTTTAGATGATAACCATAACCGTCCATGGTGTCGAGCCTGACATACCCCACCATATCCCTAATTAAAAGTGTGTAAACAACAACAAGCATATTACTGTTAACAATACAACTGTTTATATTAAAATTAATGATTAATAAAATGAGAATGAAGAAGGAAGTATTCACTGTTATATATGTAGATATATGTTAAAGTTTTTCTTTTTTGTTGGTTACGTTCAAAAATTAACTACCCTAAAGAACCGGTCGTAATTATTATTTTTATTGCTACTGGTATGCCAAGGTGCAAGGTACGTGCCGCGAAACTCAATTTATTCTGATCTTTTGTGCTGTAAAATATGAAAGTTCATATTTTAAACACAGTGTCACAAAATGGCTTAAATAACATGTAATAAGGCAAATCTACCCCCATCAAAATGTTGGTGCAAATGAAATTTAAATTTTAGAAAAATTCAACCTCAGCAATTTTCCGAACAGCTTGATTTTGAAAGGGGTATTATTGATGTGACTGAAAATAATCTGTGTTCCAAATTTCAAATCGATCCAATCAAACGTTCCGATGTGACTGAGCTTACATCTAAACATCCAAACTTTCGCATTTTTTTTTTTTTTTAACTTTGATAGGTTTACACTTGACCGCCATCTCACCTGATGTTAAGCGACGATGCGGTCTACGATGAAGCGTGTTTACCTAGAAAAAACCGATTCACTCTCGATTAGAAGACACAAAGATTTGTGTTTACCATCGGGGAAAACCCACTCAGGCAACGTATTCCACAGCCTAGACGTTCTTATCACAAAAGTAGAGTCAAATCTCTTTGTTCGTGTCTTTGGAACATCAACCATGAAACGATGTCGCTTTTTCGAGCTACGAACATTCCGATAGAAAAAACGACAAGGTGGTATTAGATCATGTAAATCAGTCGCACACTCTCCGAAGTGTATCCGATAAAAAACCGATAGACTAGCAATTTTACGGCGATGTTCAAGACTTTGAAGTCTTTTTCGCACAAGAGTGTTGCTGCCTATGAGCCTTTTGGCACGTCTCTCGATCGATTCAAGAGCTTTCAGCTGATACTTAGCCGAACCATCCCGAAGGTGCGAACAGTACTCCATACAGGAGCGAATCTGTGCTTGATATAATGTAAGCAACTGTTCAGACTTGAAGTACCTTCGCACCTTTGAGAGGATATAAGATATTAGTAGGATATTGATAGAATTTTAATGCAATATCAATTCTCTATTAATAGAAGTCAACAATTTGCCACTATAGAAAGAACTGTATTATCATGAAACAAAATTACAGGTATTCAAAAAGATAAAAAAGAATCCGGATGTAGACACATCATTCTTGCCAGACAGAGAAAGGGAGGAAGCTGATCTGAAACTCCGGGAGGAGCTGAGGCTAGAGTGGGTGATGACCCAGGCCAGCCTCAAAGACGAGCCCATTACTGTCACTTTCAGTTACTGGGATGGCTCGGGCCATAGAAGAAATGTTACTTTGAAGAAAGGTAGGCCTGAAATTATCATCCTTATTTAACTCTTGCTTGTTTTTTTTTATATAGTATAGAGTGACGAAACGAGCAAGACATGTGGCTGATGGTAAGCAAAAAGCCTGCCACACAACAGTACAGTGACACGCAGCAACATGAAGAGTCCAAATCATTGCCTAGCACTGCACTGCGCTCGTCATCACCCAGAGATATAAGATGTTTTATCTCGTATGCCCTGTAATTTCACTAGAAGCATTGCTCTTCAACCCGGAACATAGTTATGTTTGCACATTACTGCTTGGCGGTAGAATAACTTGTAAACAAATTCAAGTTTAAATCGGTAAGTGTATGGAATATTTACTGTATTCTTTTAGGTGTGCTGTATCCTAAGATTGCCTGGATGAGATCCCTTTCAGCGACAAGGCCGCCAACTGTCGCACTACTTTACAATTTATTTTTAGTTTTTTCTATGTATATTTAGAGGACATGGCATGACTGGCCTTGTGGCTAAGTGGTTAGTAGCTCTGCCTGCGAAGCCGATTGTCGTGGGTTCGATCCCCACCCAGTGCAAATATTTGTGTGATGAATTCAAATGTTTGCACTGTGTCTGGGTGTTTCTATGTATAATAAGTACCTATGTATTTAAAACTATATAAGTATTATATCAGCTATCTGGCCGCCATCACACAAGCTTTGCTTAGTTTGGGGTCAGACGGTGTTGTGTGTGAATTGTCCACCAATATATTTATTATGTGTTTTTCACCAACCGTGATGTGTAACGTGGTAGATTATGGCCTTGAATCTCTTCTTGTACGAGAAGCCACAGAGTCCCAGCGATGGGAGTGTAATAGTACATTATGATATAAGTGCGGTAAGTTGATAATTACAGCCGAGGCTTTATTGCTAGCTCGAGCCGAAGGCGAGAGCTATAATTAGCAGAGGTTGTAATTATCAAAGCGCACGTATGTCATACGACGTTTTATAACATATTTGCGAGGAAATAAACAAAACTCTGACGACATTTTCAAATAAAAACAATACAGCGAAAAAAAACGCGCGGAATAATATTTACTTGATCACAGATCACAGCACAGAGTAAGTAATCACTATGGATCACAGATTAGCAATGCGCGCGCATTGGCGCCTTTTTTTTAAAGCAACGGCACAGAACCAGCCCTTATTCCATTAATAATAAAGTAAATTAATATTTTTGTGTTTTGTTACAGAAAAAATAAAGTAATTTATGGTCTAAATCAATTAAATTAACGAATTTAATAATTCTTTATTATATTTTACATCTCAAAGTTAATTTTATTCATAAAATGTTGACCACACTTTTCTGACATAAAAACTCTTTACTAAGATTTAAAAAGGTACCGTTCGTTTTAGACGGAGCATATCTCTCTAGTACTAGACCTAGTCTGTGGACGGAGCATTTTGAAACCGTGCGTTTTACATTACACATTACAGCACTGGTGCGTAATAAGATACATTACGATACAGAAATTGGTCCAATAAGAGACCCTTTACGAGCAAATATGTTATAAAGTGGGTTTATGCTTCACCACGGTCCCACAAGTGCATTTATACGGTTCACGCACTAAACGTTTTTATAGTAGGTTTTACAGTTTTCTCGTTTACACATACCTACATATTATGTCAAATGAGTGTTTTGTTTTCAGGAAATTCGATTTACCAGTTTTTGCAGCGATGTTTGGACACCCTGCGGACTGACTTCAGTGAACTTAAAACAGTAACTGCTGACCAGTTGATGTATGTGAAGGAAGACCTGATTTTACCTCACCATTACACATTCTATGACTTCATTGTAACAAAGGTATGTGTTAATTGCTACTTATAGAACAAAATCAATCAGTTTCGGCGTTAGGGTAGGGCGACCGCCCAGGGCGCCGCGCCATAGGTTTTTTTTTTTAGTATAGAGTGACGAGACGAGCAGAACTTTTACCTGATGGTAAGCAACATGCCTGCCACATAATAGCACAGTGACTCGCAAGTATTGGAACATGAGTCCAAATAATTACCTAGCACCGCACTGCGCTTATTATCCGGAGATATAAAGTATTTTATCTCTTAGCCCAATAATTTCTTTGGAAATGTTGCCCTTCAAACCGGAACACAGTAATGTTTGAGCACTTCTTCCCCAGGCGGACTCTGCAAAGAGGCCTACCATTACTAAAACTGGGGTCGGGGACAAACTCGTTCAGCTGTAATTACTTGGAAATACTTTGCGGTGCAGACGAGATTCGAACCTACGACCTCGCGATTGTAAAATCGGACGTATTAACCTAACTGGCCACCACGGCTTCCTAGTGAGCAAGCTGCGATTGTAAAAGCATCCGAAAGTACTTGGTAGGCTGGAAGTCCACTTTTTTTTACATACTAGGTACTCCACTCCACAGATTCCTAGGTCCGTGACCTTTGTCATTTGAATTCTCTTTTTTTAACATACTTCTTGGATTAGGAAAATAGGGGGGATTTGAGACATTTTAAGCCTATTTCTAGTCGGATGTCGTCCGTTGAGCCGATCAGTACCAGTTGGGATTCCGCTAGTAATCGACTAGACATCGTCGTTTGCTATTTTCTTCGCCGCCGCCCTTCAGTTGCATTTCTGACCCAAATTTGGAAGTCCACTTACTAACCTTGAAACGATACGTTGCCTCGAAAAGCGGTTGGACCTGTTGAACTACAATTAAATTTTCTGAGAAAAACAAAAACTCTGTTTTTGTTTTGTTTATTTTCACTTTAAAATTAAACGCAGCAACTCGTTTTTAGGGTTCCGTAAAACGTAAAAACGGAACCCTTATTAGATTCGTCATGTCTGTCTGTCTGTCCGTCCGTATGTCACAGCCACTTTTTGCCGAAACTATGATAACTACACTGTTGAAACTTGATAATTAGATGTATTCTGTGAACCGCATTAAGATTTAAAAAAAATGAAAAAATTTAGGGATGCCCCCATACTTAAAACTGAAACTCAACATTTTTTTTCAACAAACCTATACGTGTGGGGTGTCTATCGATAGGTCTTCAAAAATGATGTTGAGGTTTCTAATATAATTTTTGCCTACACTGAATAGTTTGCGCGTGAGACACTTCCAAAGTGGTAAAATGTGTGTCACATACCTCCATCATAAATACATTATTATTAAAACATCGATCAAAATTACACCGAACTACAAGAATTTATTTATTATGTTACTTGCTGCTACGGAACCCTTCATGGGCGAGTCCACCTCGCACTTGGCCGCTTTTATTTTTCTGTGAAATCAACTCGTAAACATTTTTCCAATGAGACAGCGACGTATGTAGTAGGTACTAATATATCATCGAGGTAAGCGAACTTTAGATAATAAAAAATATGTTGATATTTCAAAAACCACTACACCGATTTCGATTTATGTGGGACCACCACTGAAGTCTGAAGTGTTATCTACCAAACAATGATCTTGTCTGCACGATCTACACGATGCCTACTTTTTTTTTATATTTCCATCGGACTCCTCGTAGCTCGAAAAAGCGACGTCGTTTCATGGTTGACTTTCCAAAGACTAGAACAAAGAGGTTTGACTCTACTTTTGTAATAAGTACGTCTAGGCTGTGAAATGCGCAGCCTGAGTGGGTGGTTACATTCTTGGCGTCATCAAATCGAGAGTGATTCGGCTTCTTAGGTAAGCACGTTCCATAGTAGACCGCATTGGCGCTTAACATCAGGCGAGATGACGGTTAAGCGTAAAAAAAGCGTAGTTACAAAACAATCATCAAAATCTATTCACAATTGGTGGAGCTATCGCGTAACAAAATGAGCATGATAGCTAAAAATAAAACCGGTTAAGTCCGAGTGGGACTCCCGCACGAAGGTTTCCGTACCATTAGCAAATAAACGTCGAAAACCTATTTGGCTTTATCCGGAATTTCTTATACATCGCAAATTCCGCAGACAGGCAAAAATTTTTATTAAAGTATTGATTTTTGCCTCATGATTCTGACGATAAATTCGATATCGTGTTTTATTTTTACTAGTGGCGCCATCTAGTTTGCTTGTGACAGACTAATCGAGCAAGAAACGGTAAAAAATTAAGTTTGTTGTATGAGAGCCCCTCCTTAAATATTATTTTTATTTTATTTTTAGTATTTGTTGTTGTAGTAGCGGATGTATATTATAGAAATGCATCATCTGTGAAAATTTCAACTGTCTAGCTATCACCGTTCTTGAGATACACAGGACAGCCAAGTCGCTGTAATAGGGTTCCGTCTTTACCCTTTGGGTACGGAACCCTAAAAACGTAATCGTATTACCATTTTTTGATGTCGGTTAAAAATGACAAACAAATCGACGTCACACCTGACGCTAAAATGAGGTAAGGATGTTCACTTCGTAGCAATGATTATATTCCTTGAGTTGGCAGAAAAGTTGTCACATAGTTTGGCTATACCACGGTGCTGCAGACCTGGCTGGTGAGTAGCGCGGCAAAATGATTTACAATAGATTTGACAATACATTAAAAAAATATAAATATTCATTCAATATGATTGAGACAAAATGCATTTTTTATAAGTCTTTGTTTTATTTATTTATTTAATGTAAAAGAATTTAAAAAAATAGCCAGACAAATTAGTTGTGGTTTTAAGTTTTAACTTTGCCAGACGCGTGCAAAAATGTTTAGCAAAAAATGTATTTGAAATTTTAATTGGGTATTTATGACAAAAAATTAGGGATTCTCAAAAAGACAGATCATTTTGGTGGGACTTTCTACCTGCCAGGTGATCTAAATTAATTAACCCCGCTACTCACCAGTAGGTCTACACCTCCGTGTTGGGGTGACGAATTTAACGAATATAAGATAGGTACGTGACAAGTTTTCAGCTTGCCTCAAATACCTACACGTAGTTTGGTGCATGCTCTTGGAGTATTAACGGTTCACCTTGAATTAAAACTACAGCCATGATCTACACGCAAAAACCAGAATTACGAATAATTCATATGAACTTAAAAATAAATATAAAACTACATGCGCTTCTCGATGCGACCCGCTGCTACTTAGCAATCACAAACTTTAACGGGATAAAAATTAGCATAATATTTGTAAATTCAAAACGTGTTAATTTTGAATTTACAATTATTATGCTAATACATACTTACGTATTTCATTCGAATCCGTTACAGCAGGTCTACTACGAAGTCCGATAAACGATATATCGGCCGAACGTATGGAAGTTTCCTACCACGATAGACAATCGGTCGGTTGATCGAATCGGCCGTTTCGTTCGATCCGACCCACATCCGACCTAAATCTATAACTTCCGACCGAGATGTATCGATCCGAATGATTTTCGTGGTAGGCTACAGATCCGATTCAGCTGTCGGTCGGATCCGATCATTCGGAGTTTGTTTTCGTAGTAGACCTGCAGAGGTGCATGGAAACAATCCTGCACACAACCATAAACCATACTACTTTCGCTTTTATGATATTAGCGTGACTTTGTGAACAAAATCCTACTAATATTATAAATGTTAGGTAGATGTTTGTTGCTCAATCACGTTGAAACGGCTAAACGCATCGGGTCGAAATTTTAAATACTTGTTATAGTCTGGTTGCCCGGTTTAAAAACATCGAACTCTTCGTAATAAGAGCGCGTACACTCTCGATGAATGAACTGCCGACGCGCATAGAGCTAAGCAGTGATAGACAGGACATTTTTTTTTTTTTTGGGATAAGTATTGAGTTTCAACAAAGGCTGTAAAACAAGAGTTGTTTGTTGTTTGTTTAAATATACAGAGCATAGCCTTAAAGTGATGCAGACTGATTACCAGTAACCTAGTATAAAATTTAGAAAAAATTACATCACGTGATAACCAAAATCAAAACAAAAAGTGCGGAGTCGACCTTAACAATTTCAAAATAAGAACAAGGCTTGGCTCCACCCCAACCAATGACCCATCTCACCATTCTCACACATGTTTATTATTTATTTATAACTAGCGACCCGCCCCAGCTTCGCACGGGTGCAATGCTGATACTTAATTTACTAATAAGATTAGTTATTGTGGATGATCCCTAAGAGATAAATATACACCATCGTGGACTTATGTAGACTTTTAAGGAGTACAATACTCCAGTACATTATTTTGATCTATCTCGTAGGGTTCAACTAGCGATTGCAATTTAAGCGCAAAAAATGAGTTTATTTATGACATCACGTTAGAAATATTCAAAATTATCAGTGTTTCTCTGCTGTTTTATGCACGTATTATACATATAGGTAAACCTGCCTCTTCAATTGCTCGACCTATTATAAACCCCCGCATTAAAATCTGTTTCTTAGTTTTAAAGATCTAAGCATAGGTACATAGGGACATACAGACGCGGGAAGTGACTTTGTTTTATACTAAGTATGTAGTGATGTAAATTTTTGATTGTTGCAGGCCCGAGGAAAAAGTGGCCCTCTCTTCCAGTTTGATGCCTCTGATGACGTCAGACTGGTCAATGACGCGTCGCAAGAAAAACAAGATTCCCATGCGGGAAAAGTTTTGCTCAGGTCAGTTCAAGGGTAACATGTTTGTGGATTAAATTATACATTTAGTTCAAGTAAACAAGGTCTGATTACCGGAATGACTCTCGAGTTTATGAACTAATTAACGAAAACAATCATAAAAATCGGCCCAGGCGTTTGTAGAAGAAAGGTGATGGAATCTTTTTTGTAGACAATTTTACGATCTTCAAACTTTGCCTGAAACATTTTTCGATAGCTTTCGTTGTTTCAGAGATATACGCAAAAACGCAAATTTGTAACCTTTGACCTCGAATAAAAAACAACGCACAAGCGGGATCGATGGGGACTTTTGACATATCATTTGTAATGACGTATTCAAGGCCTAAACAAAAATCCAGCTTGTTGGGAATTAATGCAAACTGGAATATCTATTTTGACTGGAATATATATTTTATGTGCCTGATGGTAAGCAAAACGCCTATCTATAACATCAAGTGTCACGCAGCTATTGGAACATGAATAGTCCAAATCCTTACCTAGTATTGCACTGCGCTCGTTACCCAGAGATATAAGATTGTTTATCTCTGCCGTCTCTGCAACCAATGTCCTTCAAACCAGAACACAGCGCTGTTGCTGGTAGTTCACAAATGACGTTGGAAAGATTTTGAAAAACGTGTCGGTTTCCTCATGATGTTTTCCTTCGCCGTTTTTAAGTTAGTGGCATTACGCACATGACTTCGAAAAGAACTTAATTTTTCTAACAGTTCCCAGTATTCTAGTTGTAAAGATATCTAACTATCGCTATCTGTTTTAGGTCCTGGTATGAAAGAAACAAGCACATTTTCCCAGCCTCCAGATGGGAACCATATGACCCCACCAAGACATATTCAAAGTACACAATCAAAGGAAAGTGAACTGTATCAATTAGGTAGTTTAATATAAATTTGTAAAGCAATAAAACTATCTCATAATGATAACCATAATATAATTAAATAAGGAATCTATGTACATATAATGGAAGTTTGATTTATAAATATTTCTATGTCTATGAATGGAGTTTCAACTGCAGCTGACTAGTTTTTCTAGTTCCTGCCAGCGCTCAGTCTCCAAATATTCGAGGAACTTTTGCTTGTGTTCGCTCAAATGTTCAGTTTCCTTGAGTTCTGGGCCGTGGCGTTGGTAATGTATGATGGCAGCCAGTAGGTTCCATACTGAAAACTCGGGCCACAGCACGTCGGTGAAGTAAAGCACTGTATTTGATACCTGAAAATAAATCTTCCTTAGTACCTTGCTCCATTATGCCATTACAAAAACAATTCATTTATTCGTGTATATGGGTATACAAAGAACTAAATACATAGGTAGTAAAGCTGCACTAGTAGGATCATATCGGATTTGGCTGGGCAGGGAGAGAAATACGAGTAGTGAAGGTGAGCGTTGATGTACGTCAAAAAGGGGCCCTTTAAACCTACGCCCGAGTCACAAGCCTTGGGGTCTACTCGGGATTTCTCTCTCTGCCACACGATGGACCAGGCACCCGCTCGGTGTGTCCCACTAATATTATGACATACGTGTCAATGTTTGGAGGTTTGTTGCTCAATTGCTCGGGAAAGTCTGAACGGTTTGATGCATAGTTAATGGTCCGGAATAGTGTATACTGTATACTCTACTTTTTATCACAGGAAAATAACGGGAACTATCGGGCAAAACCGAGGAGCGCGGCGAGTGCTTAATAAATGGCTACATATTCCACCTTTCGTCATGTAAAATAATCATTTTAAAACAATATTTATAAATGGATAGCTTTTGTCAATAAAACACTAGTCAATCTAACACATAAACAAAATAGTCAATTGACCCACTAAGTACTAACTACTAACCCAATCTTACTAATTAACTATACTGACACACATTTGTACAGCATATATTAAACCTTTCCAATACCATACTTAGTGACCATATGCAATGTTTACTACATCTTGTACAAGTCGCATAGATACTAGAGTAAATGTATCCTGATTGATGCCATAAAACTAAAAAATAAACTATGACCCCATGGCAGTTCTCCTCAAATGGCCTCCACTGCTTACCACATTTTAGTAGGCAGAGAATGCTCACTAACCTAAACTACCTACTCAAAGCATAGGTACCTAAAAGATTAAAAAGAGAATTTTGAAATACATAAAAACTTCTGACAAAACAAACCAACAATGTGACCGGAACATAAAATTTAAATATAAATTTATTATCAAAACATAAATCTTGAGAAACTAAAGACACGTGACATGAATTTTAAGAAATACTTTTGAATTAAAGGATATAGTAAAAGTTCAAGGTTCGATAAACTGATTAAGTATAAAAACTTTAACTTAACTGTTTGTATCTACCTACATAAATTAAAATGCAAAAACAAGACTATTTATCCATACTTATTTTATGAAGTAGAAAGAAAAGATATTTTTTGTTTGAACATGCTAATAGCAGCAACTACTGGACCGATTAAAAAAATTCTTGCACCATTGGATATGTATGTAATGCCTGAATGCTATAATATGTTACACATATATTTTGTACCAAGTAAATTGCTAGTTATACATACATATCGTCATGACAAAGGTAAAGTGGCCAAACTGACATTTTGGTCATTTTGACTTTAATATGGTATTGCCGTCATTGCTATGATATCTTGACTGTGGTAAAATATGTGATATGTAGCTTTTGTCATTTGAAGATAATTGTCATTATTCTTTTTCCATATCTGTATAAAATTACGTTCTCACAATAGTAAACTTTTCTATGTGCTATTTGTTTTGTTTACCCGTGCAATAAATAACTTTTTGTGCAATCTCCACAATTTTGAATAGGCCAAACTGGTATATTGTATACTTTACCTTCATTAAAAAGGTAGTGAAGAGTAACATTCCACTAAGGTATACTATCCTAATTGCTTTAATTCAAGTGTTTACCTTGGGTTACGAAGCAAGTGGGATGTCTATTTCCACAATACTGTAGTAGCCTAAGTGGTAGATTGAATACTTGACCATTGTGGAAAAGTGTAATGACGATTTAAACTCGACAATGGTATACTAGCCTAATTGGTAGATTTAATTATTTACCGTGGTTTGTAAAGCACTGGGATGCTAAGCATCACGATATTCTATTAACTTAAGTGGTAAATTGAATACTTGAATATACCGAACAAGTCAATTTTATTATTAAACTAGCGGACCGGCTTCGCTTGATTGGCAACATTTTTATATATAATTTAGCTTATATTTCTATGATACCAACATACTGTGCGATACCGTTTTTTCCGCCACGCCTTGTATACAATTTACATTATTTTTTAAACATGTAAATCGATTCTTGTAAATCATCGATTTACAATACGATACGTCCGACATCACCAAATTGACGCGCATCACTATCTACTAAGTTCAAATTCATTCATGCAGTCGCGCATGTCTATGCGTCGGCGACGGTTGATATATTAGTTTTTGCTGTTACTTTCAACATGAAGATGAGATACTCACGCTCCCTTCAAATTCTGAAAAATGCAGGAGTGTTGAGTTCAGATGAAGAAAATAACTCTCCAGGTAAGAATTCAATTTTTTTTTTCAGATTTATAACCTTAAAATGGATATATATCCATTTCTAAGTAATCATGGGGTGTAAGGGGGAAGCGCTTAACATCTAGTTTCCCCAAATGTCAACCTCTCCTGCGCGCGGTACACCCTGCTGCCAACTAACGAGGCTCTGACGACCGAACCAATGGCGGTATATCCATTTAAAAGCCAGTCCTAAATTGACCTGGCCGGTGACGGGCAGCGGCGTCATCGGTGCAAAGGACTGGCTCCGCGGTCACCAACCCGCCTGCCAAGCGTGGTGACTATGGCAAATACCCCCCCATATGATGGTCACAAAAAAGAAACGGCCTAGTCCCCGGCGGCTCCGTTATTCCAGGCGTTGGTGGCAGCCTTGGTTCCGACGGAGCATGGGGTGCTAAGAATCCCCGGCAGGCGCCCCGCCACCAAACCCAACGACTCGACCTGGCAACGTACAACGCACGGACGCTGAGGGCTGACGAGAAGATTGTGGAGTTGGAAGAAGAAGTGGTCAAGTTGCGCTGGGATGTAATAGGGTTATCCGAAGTCCGTAGACAGGGCGAGGACAGAATAACCCTCGAATCTGGCAACTTGTTTTACTACCGGGAGGGAGATCAACAATCCCAAGGGGGTGTCGGGTTTATCGTCCGCAAGTCTCTCGTCAACAACGTGTTAATGATCGAGAATGTGTCGAGCAGGGTTGTATACCTTGTACTTAAAATAACCGACCGGTATTCATTGAAGGTCATACAGGTATACGCACCGACCTCGACACATCCCGACGAAGAGGTTGAGACCATGTATGAGGACATCTCCAAAGCCATACATGTCTCGCCAACATATTTCACAGTTGTAATGGGAGACTTCAGCGCGAAAGTAGGCAAACGTAGCGGTGATGAGTTGAGAGTGGGACAATTCGGATATGGGCAGCGGAACCCAAGAGGGCAACGTCTAGCTGATTTCTTGGAAAGGGAGAGCCTCTTTATGATGAACTCCTTTTTCAAGAAACAGCCACAACGAAAATGAACCTGGATTAGCCCAGATGGTTCCACAAAAAATGAGATCGACTTCATTATGACGACTAAACGGCAAATATTCAGCGATGTCTCTGTGATCAGTAGGGTTAAGACCGGCAGCGATCACCGTATTGTACGAGGCACGCTGAATCTAAACATTAAGTTCGAAAGATCACGTCTAATGAAGTCCACGCTCCGACCAAATTATGCTCAAATCGAAAATCCCGATAACTTTCAACTCGAACTTCAAAATCGCTTCGAAGCCTTAGATGAATGCGTAACGGCGGACGAAATAAACGACAGGCTGGTGGAAACTGTTCAAGCAGTTGGCAGGAAATTTTATAAGAGCCGACGCCGACGCCAGAATAGAACCCAAAACCTCTCCGATCATACTCTTAATCTCATGGCGGTTAGGCGAGATATGCGATTGCAGTCTTCGGTCGACATGACGGTATACAGACGGCTCAATAGACAGATATCTACTTGTGTGCAACGCGACATACGCTGCTTCAATACTTCGTGTATTGAAGAAGTGATCAAGTGGAACAAAGGCTCGAAAGTGTTCGCAAGAAATCTGTCTCTTGGGCAAAGTCAATTGACCAAACTGAAGACCGACAGTGGTAACGTCGTCTCGTCGAAGCCCGAGATTTTGGAGGAGATTGAGAGGTTCTATGAACAGTTATACACCTCTACGCAAGCACAACCTGTCGTTAGCATGGCAAAAGACCCCAGAGCTAAGCTGACCCGACACTTTACCGAAGACATCCCGGAAGTCAGCCTGTATGAGATTAGGATGGCCCTCAAACAACTTAAGAACAACAAGGCACCTGGCGACGACGGAATTACGACTGAGCTTCTGAGAGCGGGTGGAAAACCGGTACTCAAAGTCCTCCAGAAGCTGTTCGACTCCGTCATACTTGACGGTAATACGCCAGAAGCGTGGAGCAGAAGTGTGGTGGTGCTCTTCTTCAAAAAAGGTGACAACACTTTGTTGAAGAACCTTGTTACAGACCCATCTCACTTCTGAGCCACGTTTATAAGTTGTTTTCGAGGGTAGTCACGAATCGTCTCGCACGCAGATTTGACGACTTCCAGCCACCCGAACAAGCCGGTTTCCGAAAAGGCTATAGAACCGTAGACCACATCCATACGCTTCGGCAGATTATACAGAAAACCGAGGAGTATAATCGGCCACTATGTATAGCGTATGTGGACTATGAGAAAGCCTTCGATTCCATCGAGACCTGGGCAGTGCTTCAGTCTCTCCAGCGATGCCGCATGGACTATCGCTATATCGAAGTGTTGAGGTGTATTTACAGCAAAGCCACAATGTCTGTCCGATTACAGGACCAGTGCAGAAAACATATCCGGCTACAGAAAGGCGTGAGACAGGGAGATGTTATATCTCCAAAACTGTTCACTGCCGCGCTGGAAGATGTTTTCAAGCTACTGGACTGGAACGGACATGGCATCAATATCAATGGCGAATGCATCACTCACCTTCGGTTTGCCGATGATATAGTCATTGTGGCGGAGTCGATGGAGGACCTCGGTGCTATGCTCAGGGACCTCAGTAGAGTATCCCAACAGGTAGGTTTGAGGATGAATATGGACAAGACGAAGGTCATGTCAAATGTTCATGTCTCACCTGTACCGGTTATTGTTGGGAATACCACACTCGAAGTTGTTGACGAATACGTCTACTTGGGTCAAAAGATCCAATTAGGTAGATCCAACTTCGACAAAGAGGTCCAGCGAAGGATCCAACTCGGATGGGCAGCGTTCGGGAAACTTCGGCACATCTTGGAGTCCAAAATACCCCAATGCTTGAAGACGAAAGTCTTCAATCAGTGCGTGTTGCCAGTGATGACCTATGGAACTGAGACGTGGTCCCTAACTGTAGGCCTTATAACAAAGCTCAAAGTCACACAGCGAGCTATTGAGCGAGCTATGCTCGGAGTCTCTTTGCGCGATAGAATCCGTAATGACGATATTCGCAAAAGAACGAAAGTAGCCGACATAGCTCGAAGAGTAGCTAAGCTGAAGTGGCAATGGGCAGGCCACATCGCTCGCAGAACTGACAAACGATGGGGAAAGGTTCTCGAGTGGCGACCACGAACCGGAAGACGCAGTGTTGGACTGCCTCCCACTAGATGGACAGATGACCTCACAAAGGTCGCTGGAAACCGCTGGTTGCAGGTTGCGCGGGACCGTTTGTTGTGGAAATCTAGGGGGAGGCCTATGTTCAGCAGTGGACGTCTTGCGGCTGATGATGATGATCCATTTCTAAAATAATATCTAGGTACTATTATTATTAATATTAGCGGTTTGTTTGTAATCACTTATCTCAATAACTACTTGGGGCTCATACACACAATGCGGTTGCCCGCCACACTACTTACTGATCTAATTTATAAAATTTAGTATACAAATATTATTATTATTTAATTAGTTAATATGAGACGCTCTTGCACAACCGGATATGATTGAAGACAGTGAATAGTGATTATAGCAAAGTATTTTAGTTTTTGCAATCGTTTTTAATGTGTAAATGTGCTCATGTATTTTAGATATTTTCTTTTTTTATAATATAAATTGTAGTATTGTATTTTTTTTTTTTTAAAGATTTTGTAAAGCAGCCCAGCTCTAGATTATCTTTTTATTTGTAGATTTTTTAATGAAAAACTGAGCCAAGTCATGATTGTAACCTAGATATTAAGATATCTTTTTATTTATATTTTAGTTTATGTGTTATTAAGTTCTGCAAAACATAATTGTTGCAGATAGTATAAGTTTAAAAAGGGTAGAAAGTTTTTTTTTATAAAGTATGAATAAATATAGGTGCACAAATTTGATTGTTTTATTGCTGTTCACCGTAATTTTGTAATTTAAATACTCTAAAAATAAAAAAATGCTTATACCAAAGCAAATAAATAAAATAAACTGTATATTAAAGAACATTTAGGCTTGTTTAAAGTAAATTTAAGTATTACCTAAGGTATATTTCAACAATGTCAATAGACTAATCTACCACTTAGGCTAGTTGTACATGAAAAAATATATTTTTTTAATTTTATTCCTACGATGGTAAATATGCCCATGTGCTTTAATTTCCTAAAACCTATAAATATTATAATTCTAAAATAATCAAAATAAAATATGTAGTTTTTCACCAATGAGTTTTCAAAATTGAGACTTTACCTTTAAAACCTGATTTAGAGTCTTTGATTTTGTTTTCATTTTGCTGTACTGAAAAGTTTGGCATTTGCAGATTGGTTAATTTACTATTTTATCGACGATATATACTAACTGCAGCGACCCGCGGTTTTTACAGCCCTATTCGCGTTCCCATTATAAATAGCAACCAAAACTAAATTCCTTAGCCAATACTGAAACGGAAGTTTCTGTCGGTTACTATTAAATACATACCTGCCACAACATGAAATCAGACAGTCTAACTTCTCCCGATGTCCTGATCAAGAGTTCTGGCTCCCCAAGCTCCATGGTTTGGGACACGAGTGTCTCGTCAATATCCTCAGCAGATATCTTGTTGCTTTGAACTGCATCCACTAGATGTGATGCTGCACGACTTATTTCATCTCGACCTGATAAGAACAAACATTCGTATACATATAGAGTACACTAATGTTTACTTAAAAAAGCATAGAACCAGGAGTATGTGGAGTTATAGTATAGAAATTGTTTTGCTCTCAATGTATGTGAAACGGAAGACAATAAAGGTAGATATTCGCAGTTTCGAGAGAATGATGGCACGGTTTCAACAGAACTAAGTGGCTTAAATCAAATCTTTTCTTTTGGTTAATGTAAAAAATGCAATTGAATAATAATTGGTACCTAATAATTGGTAACTAATTTCATATTTTTTTATCATCTTCATCTTATTTTAGTCCACTTCTTGACATAGGCCTCACTCATGGTTTGCCAATCGGCCCTCTTTACATCTCCAAATCTCCATCCACTGCCAGCTGTCTTCTGTATATCGTCACTCCATCTAGTCTAAGAACCTTTTCCTTTTTAAAAGTCAGTTAAAAAGCTATTATTCACCACACTCATTCATGCCATTGCTTTTCACGTGGACATTTACCTGTATAAGCATAAGCAATATTCAGGCGCAACTTGTCATGATTTCTGGAAGCAAGCATGGCTCGGGACAGTAATGCTCTCAAGTCTTCTGGTAAAAGTGACAATCTCCCAGCAATGTGCACTCGTATTCCCCAGTCTTTTAACTGATCTCTGGAAAGATATTAGCACTTTAGTAGTGGATATGTTTTAGTAGAACTTGATTCAACTTAAAAGAAACCTTGCTTTTGTTACAAAATAGCACAAATATGCCAAAATGTTTTTAATTAACTTTATAACACACTTAGCTCCACATATAGTATAATATATTCTATGTATATTGGTCTCCAAGACTGCAACTGTTCTAAAAATAAACAATATAGGTACTATAGGATGTCAACCTTCATTTATACCACTTTTTTAAGTATAAACTCAGTTTTGCCATTGGTAAGTATAAGTAATTTTTTTGGGTCCTGGTCCTTATTTTAACTTAACTCCTGGGATTTTAACATTTTTGGGATGCTGATCTTTCATTTATCCAATTAAACCATTAACAAATGTTTCAAATCAGTCTTAGAGTTCACTGGGAAATAAAACCACCTCTACACAACTAATGCTAATGCTATATACAAAAAGATTACATATGTGTGTGTGTGTGTGACGTCTTTTTCTGGTTTTGTGCAATGATGGAACAACAAGAAAAAGTTATTAACTCATTAATTAACTTGCGAAAAGTTAAAGAAACATAGACTCTATCCTATTAGAATTTAGGTTTAATCGTGGCCTGAACCCATATGGGTACAGCACCAGTAAAGCAAAAATTGTTAATTTGTTGATGTTTTAATTTTACTTTTTTGTGACAAATTTTAAAAAAAGCAGTGACATTATTGAAATTCTTCTGCTTTAATATGAAACAATTAGGACTGCCACAACCACAATAGTTTTTTGCATAAACCAAAACTGAGGTACAATACATGCTTGACTTTTGGGCTCAATCTTTTATGTGATAGAACACCCTTTTCAACCCATAAAAATTTTAACTCACATTTCATCTAGAAGTCTTTTAAATTTGTCGCGTGCCAGATCCATCAAGTCATCAACCTCTTCTTTGCTTCTCTTAAAGTTTTCTATGCTGAATGCATACACTGTGACTTCGGGAATACCAAGATCTAAGCACCACTGTAAAATTAATATTATTTACACAAATCAATTTGTATTTGAAGTATTGCAGGTTGTTGAGGAATTCATTTAATTAAGACATGAGCAGACAATTGTGATGTGAATTGTGAAGTTGATATTCTGGTAGCAACTCTTGAGTTTCCAATGAAAAGATTTAATGGCAAAGGTATATATACATAGGCAAGGAGAATACAGTCACATTCCAAGAAAAAAGTGATCTACACTTGGTCAGCGTGTTATTCTGAGGCATCTAATGTAACAAAAAAGTATTACTAACACTATATTTGATGGAGTAATTGTGTATAGTAGTTAACTTTATCTTTCCACAAATTGATATGTGTGCCATTCAATACATGTGTATGAGTGATGATATTTTTAATAAAAATAATATATTTGGTAGGTATGAAAATACCTAGTTCGTAAAATATCTCTAATGATAAAGCTATTGCAAGAAACAATACTGGCTCTCTAAGTAAAATTTACATTGTAAATAATTCTGACTTCACAAACACAAACTGAAATCAATAACTTACTTTTAATGTCTCCGAGAGCTTATCAAAACCCTTGTAATGACCATTGGTAGTGTTCACACTCTTCTTCTTTGCAAATCTACGATTCCCATCCATGATGAAGGCTATATGCTGAGGCACACGTCCAGTCTTCACCACTTTAATGCATAATAGTTGAAAGAACGAAACACAGTTCTCTTTCAGCCAAGACATTTTAGTTGATGTGTCTTTCAGTAACCAATTTTAAAACTGCGTTAACTGTTGGCGTACCCGTACTTATATGTGCAATTTGCCTTTGTTTATGTATATTCTGAAGGCTGTATTTACGTCAAACTGGTTCAAAACGAATTGGCCATGTATTTTTTAATGTCGCGAGTTGCGCAACTGGAATTATTTTATTTCCATTTTTTAGACTTATTCAGACAGATTTAAATTGAACTCACTCGTGTTGTGCGTGCACGGATGCAACGAACACTGAATATCGTAGCACTTACCAATAAACCCAAATTGTATTATGTATTTACTACAACAAACTAAAAAATATGATTCAAAATAGCAATTTGTAATCGATACCAAGTGAGTAAATACACTGTGTGCTTGCAATTTTATAGTTCTTGACAACTTTCGGTACTCGGTACTGTACAAATCTACAAATTCAAGTAGGTGTAGGTACTAAAAACTTCAAATTTTCATCTTTTTTCTGGGGTTCGTCGACTTATTCTCACAATCAATATTTCTTACTGAAAGTTTAACTTTAACGAGACTTGATTCTCTTGCTGTACGATCTACACGCATCTAAGTTTAGTTTAGTTGATAACTTTACTAATTTTCATACATCTTTTCATTTCTAATTTCTCGCCTTTCATCAGTCATGCAGGTCATCACCGTTCGTGGTAGTGTTCTAGCACAGACCAATAAGAGTGTTCTAGGTTCTAGTGTTGCACATCGATGGTGGATTGGTGGACTATCGCTAAACTATCGATAAAATATCGATAGGTGACATCATTTCAATAGTATCGTAGGTATCATTTCAATAATTATATAACGTGTGGCGGAAAGGTCCAACAATATTTAACAGGTCATTCCAACACTGATGTGGACTTCATCTCCGAAGATCTCTTTCCCCTGAGCACCTTAGATCACGAGATAATACGTGTCAAAGTTTGATGTAAATTGTAAAATGTAACAGCTTCAACCCTAATGCACGGTACAGCTGAAACGTTTGTCAGTTGTTGACCTTTCCTGTCAAAGACTACATTTTGTGCAGAAAGGGTTTTTGTTTTTGCCTACTCCGAAGCTGTGAATGGAATAAAGATAAGTTAAATGATTAACTGTGAATTTAATCCATTAATACAATAGGTAATGGCTAGAACTGTTCAGTTCAGTTCAGTTCTTGGTTTTCTGGGCTATACGACTTTGTCGTAATTCTGCCAATGTCCGTTTCTTGGGAGTTTCGTAAACGGTCCTATGTTTTAAATCCCGGTTTGATTATGTGATCTGGATAAGTTGTTTTAATCTAAAACAGACAGACATAACACATGAAATACCCAACACCGAGTTAGTAGTTATATTATAATAGATACATATTTTTACAATAAATACTTAATGTTAAGTTTGGGGAGACACACATTCTTATAGTTTAATTTTATTTATATTTACAAATTTACATAGTATAGAGGTGATTAGGGGGGAAAAGGTAAGGGATAATAGGCATTTCATAGAGGTAGGACGAGGAATACTAGGGGGAAGGATATCATAGAGGGAGTAGTTTAATTTGGGGCATTCAAAGACTATGTGGTCCACATCTCCTTCATCAAAGCCACATTCACATATCGAATTATCCCTGATCCGAAGTTTTGCCAAAAAGACCGGGGTGCAGACATGACCAAGGCGCAATCGGCAAATCACAGAGGTGGTTGTTTTGCTGGCCTCACGGAATTTAAAAAACCAGGGTTTTGGGGGTATATCTGGTTGTATCTCAGCATATAATTTGCCTGTGGTCTTTTGAGTTGTTTTCCAGTGTCTGGCCCAAGATGAGTCAAGGTGGAATTTTGGGAGTAGACAAAAGTCATGTGCATAAAGTTTATAATTATCAAGACAACCAGAGTGGATCGCAGCCTTGGCACAGGCATCTACTGTCTCATTACCTGGGATTCCGGTATGACTAGGGATCCAAGCTAGTACCACATTGACTCCTGCACTATGACAATCATACAGTAGGTTTTTAATTTGGAGGATAAGGGGGTAGCGGGCAGCAGAGCGGAAAGGATTGGATAGGATGGATTGAAGACAGCTTTTTGAATCTGTGAAAATAATGGAGTTGTGTAAATTATGTGATTTAGCAAATTTTATAGCTTCAAGGAGAGCAAGGGCTTCTCCTGTGAAGATGGATGTGAGAGGGGGTGATTTGAAACTAAGACAAATTCTTGTGAATGGAATCCAGACTGCTGATCCTACGAGGCTGTTGAAAGATAATTTGGAGGCATCTGTGTAAATATAGTACCAACCGCTGTATTGAGAATCGATCTGTTCCGTGAATAGTCTCCTAGCACTTGTATCATCCTTGTTGATTCCGAAATGAAGAAGGATTTTAGGTTGGTATGTGAGGGCTTCATATGGTGTCATGAACAGAGGGTTCATAGGGTATTGGACAATGGGGAAAGGAATTCGGGTGAATTTTATGTAACTATAAGCCAAACAGGGAATATTTTCTGAGTATTGGGAACCATAGAGTTGAGAAAGGTGATTGAGTCGTGGAAGGAGGGGGTGATTTGAATTTTGAATTAATCTATATAGAAAGCGATCTGAAAGGAATTGTGCGCGTAGTGCCAAAGGAGGCTCCCCACATTCCACTTGCATAGCATTTATGGGGGAGGACTTCATTGCTCCTATGATTATCCGCATACACTTGGATTGAATTTTGGAAAGTCTTTTTTGACCAGATTTGTTCCCATGGAATAGAAAAATGCCATAGTCTATATGGCTTCTGATAATGGCATTATACAGTAATTTTTGGCAATAAGGATGTGAACCCCACCAAGCACCAGAAAGAGATCTGAGGATGTTAATATTTCTTTCACATTTTCCAACGATATAGTCTACATGTTGTGTGCCTGTTAGCCTCGAGTCCAGTTCCATTCCCAAGAACTTAGTGTGTCCTCTCTGTGCAATTACCTCCTGTCCAATGCATAAACTGATTTGTGGTATGGTTCTTTTTTTTGTAAACACAACTACGGAGCTTTTGGAAGCTGACAGTGTCATGCCCTGTTCACCTAGATAGTCATTTAAGTATCCTAAAGCAGTGTTCAACTTATCAGCTATTTCTTCACAGGATTGGTCGCAGGCATAGAGGGCCAGATCATCCGCATACTGGAGTATACTGCAGAATGAATCCACACATCTGTCAAGGTCATAGGTGTACAAGCTGTAAAGGATTGGGCTCCAAACTGCACCCTGTGGGAGGCCTCTCCAGACAGTTTTAGGTGGTAGTATGTTGTTCCCAACTTTGATTTGAACTGTTCGTTCCATAAGCATATTGCATATGATGCGTACAAGCTTGTCTGGTATGCTCAGCTGAGTTAATTTACTCCTGAGTACAGGAAGCAGGACGCAATCATAGGCCGAAGAAATGTCTAGAAAGACACCCACAACATACTTCTTTTCTTTATGTGCAGCCTGGATGTCTGTTGTAAGGATGCTTAAGCTGTCCAGTGTGCTTACACCTTTCCTGAAGCCATATTGAGTTTTAGCCAAAATCTTCCTATTTTCCACAAACCATTCTAGTCTATTTTTTACCAAGTGCTCTGTTATTTTGGCCAAAACAGATGATAGTGCTATTGGCCGATAGCTCTGAGGAATTAAAGGGTCTTTTCCAGGTTTTTGTATGGGTATAATAACCTGGGTCTTCCATTGTTTCGGGACAATACCTAAGTCAAAAAATTTGTTAATTATCTTTAGTAAATGATTTTTAAGTTTATCTGGGGATTTAATTATAAATGAATATGGGATTCCGTCAATACCTGGGGCAGAGTCTGTCAGTCCGTCAAGTACTATTGTAACGAGACAGTAAGACCTCGTTGACAGAGAGCAAAGTAAAAACTTCTTTGAAAATTTTCAGTTTTAAATATTGGCATTTTTTGAGTTCTTTTTGTTTGACGAGAAACGTCACTCAAACATGCAAATTTTCTATGTGAAAAAATTATACTTTCTTTGATAAAATTAAATAAAGAAATGTAAAAAGAAGGATCAAATAAAAACACAACCCATCAATTGTAAGTACATACAAATATAAAAATTGCATTATGCGTAATTAGCGTAATTCGAATCTAAAAGTTTGAATGATTCCAGGCCTATCTTTCGAGGAAACTGAAAATAGAGGAATACTCAATTTATTACCTCATAGATGACCATATTTGGAGAAACCTAGGTACTTAAAAGGGTTACACTCAACTGTAAGTTTAATTTGTTGCAACTATTATCTTTGATTCGGAACTCTAGTTCCGAGACTAGACGCGCTGGATTCGAGAGAAACAAGGTTAATACACGTAATTTTATGATTTTATGAAGATAGATATCTGTAACAAACATATAGTTTTCGAGAAACCCTCAAAGCGAGGATCCTTATTTTGCAATATGTACATAATAACAAACTTTCGACAACTTATAAATTTTTTGTCCTATAGAGACAAAAGTAAATTAATAACTTCGAGTACATGGTTATCAGTACTAATAATACTTAGGCTCTAATGGGATGAGTGTTTTGAGCTACAAGGCTTCGAAGTCAGTCCTTGGGCTAGATAAAATAAAGCTCGTCGAATTCCTGTTACTAATACAGAGCAAGAATTTGACAATTAGACTGTTCTTCTGGACTTGCAGAGTAAAATACTAATTTTATTATTGTCTGAAGTAATCATAGATTTAGTTCATAATCTATAAAACATACGCGATGAGACAGAAAAAAAGTATTACAACCTTCTAAACAAATTGATGTAGGTTTAGACTATAATCTCTAAAGGATACGCGAGGCGACATACTAAGTGTTATAATCTTCTAAACAAATTAACGCAGATTTAGACTTCATAAAATCTCTAAAGAAAATGCTATAAAACAAAATGATTACTATAATCTCCTAAACAAACTAACAAAAACGGCAATGTAGTTAATTTCTACATAGAAAGTTGCTGTAAAAGTAGGAGTGAGAGATATACCAGCAAAATCTCACTATAACCTGCTGAAAGAATTGGGCTTGCCCAGAAATGCAGTACGTTCTATGCTAGAACGAGTATCTAAAACTGTACTGGCGGGTTTATGTCAGATTTAGCTGAACAGATGAGAGGTCTGACAGTAGTTAAGGTGAGTGTGGAAGTGCTTCACAAAGGGATCCCTTAAACCTACGCCCAAGTCACAAGTCTTGGGGTCTACTCCAGTTTTCTGTTTTCTCTCTCTGTTACACGAATGGACACCAGGCTCCCGCTCGGTGAATCCATAGAGTGCTAAGATATGTCTCTCTTCTCGCGGCTAGGATTGCGGAATAGTCTTGAAGCGAGGGCATCCTCGTAGGGTCCCGACTAACACGGTTTAAGAAAAATAATAATCTAAACTAAAATTCATAAACATAATGCTATTCGTTTGTAGTAGAAAGAAGTTCACTATTTAATTCTATAGGCAGGCAGGCTAATTAAAACTAATCAAAATGTATTTATGGTAAACGGAGATTCTCATTTTCAAATACCTACCTATTAATTTAAACTTCTTGTTTTGTGAATTTGATCTATAATATTAAGATAGCTATACTCCATAAACTCTCTTTGTAGATAGGATTATCACTTTCTTTACAGCATCCTACGTATTGATCAAAATTATCTCTAACTGCATTTTAGTAAACTATAAGATCTGTGTCAATTATTTATTTCTTAGGAAAATATAGATAAACCGGTCTTTTCGTAGAATCTCGGGTAATGCGGATACAACGTAGAGTCCTATACTTTCCACTAGACGTTCACTTGGCCAACTCTTTAACTATCTTCTCTTTAGTTAGGAGCCTTAACTATCATTAATTATATTCAATTTATATTCAATATACATCGTTTTTTTAAGCCTTCAGTTAATATTTTGTTAGAGGTCGGAATTGGTACATCTTGGTGCCGTAAAACCAGGATGATTAAAGGTTGTCAAAGCATACTCTCAAATATGTTAGGCCAGTCCATCTCACTATGCATAGTTCATTAAAAGAGAAAGGGGAGTCTAGTGTACATGTAGAGGGAAGAAGGCATGGAGGAGAGGGATAGGACTCTATGGTTGGGGCTGATGGCGGGGCAATGCTGTCAGAAAAATCCTCTAGCCATGTTGAGGGGTCATTTCCAACAGGGTTTTCATTCTGTACTGAACACCTAAACCTCTTGATTTGTTTCCACACCAGTGAAGCCGGTGTTTTTGGTGCTAAGCTCTCACAAAAATTAGCCCATCCTGTTTTTTTTTTTTTTGATACCATTCTACGGAATTTAGCTGCCACTTCTTTGTAAATTAAAAAGTTTTCTCTAGTCATATTAGAATTATACCTCTTTTCAGCTTTCTTGCGTTCCTGAACTGCTACTGTGCATTCAGAATCCCACCAGGGAGTGGAAATTTTAAACCCTTGAGCTGGTTTCTTAATAGGGATATGTTGTTCTGCCGAAGTGATTAGGGTATCTATGAGGATATTGTATGAGAGTAGGGGGTCGGTATCTATAGATATGGTTAGGGTGCTGAGTTTACTATCTACTAATGAGGAATAGGCTGTCCAATCTGCAGAGGAAAGTTTGTACTTAAGGGAGGGAGAAAGGTTACATTCTGGGGTGGCTCTATCTGGCTTTGTGATAATTATAGGGAAGTGGTCGCTCCCATGGGTGGAGGGAAGTGTTTCCCAGGAGAGTGAAGGGGCTATCGCAGGAGAACCTAGTGTTATATCCAATGCACTCCTTGGGTCCTGAGAGGGTCTGACTCTGTGGGTGGGCGAGCCATTGTTGATAACACATAAGTCAAGTTCATGGAATACATCAACAAGGGAGCGACCTGCTTGATCTGAGTGATTGGAACCCCACATGACATGATGTGCATTAAAATCTCCCATCACCAGCATAGGGAGGGGGATGGTTGACAATAGGTTTTGGAATTCAGAGATGAGTGAGAGAGTGGGATGGGGGATGTATATGGACACAAAGGAGGTATCTAAGGATCTGATACCAACAATGTTGATACCATAGGAGTGGGGAGGGAAAGGAATAGGGGAGTAAGGAACAGGACGCTTAACAAGTAAAGCAGATCCTGCATATCCATCAGACCTGTCATCGCGGAGGCAGGAGTACCCCGGCACCCGGAAGCAGGCACCAGGCTGCAACCATGACTCCGAGATGGCAATGACTGTTGGGTGGATTTCTGAAATTAGAATGGTCAGTTCATGCTTCTTACGACGCATGCTCTGAGCATTCCATTGTAGTACTTTCAGAGGAGAGCTGGCCATTTTGTTGGGAAAGGGAGATTAGGTGTGTCAGTTGAGAGGCAACGTTGGACGGTAAGGGTTGAGGGTTGTTTATGAAAATGTTCATTAGCAGTGATAGGAGAGTTTCTATCATGTTACCATGGGGTGAAGGGAGGTTGTTGGCATATAAAGCAGAGCCGTTCGGCAATGTGGAGGCTGGATCGGAGACTATTTGTTGGTGGGCGGTTTTATTGTATGTTTTCCCTAGTGAGGCTTTCGGTCTAGGGTTAGCGTATACAGTCCTAACATATGAGCGCTTATTTTGTTGATTATTTGCCGTTTGTTGGGATATGTAGGGAGGGAGGGAGTGGGGAAATTGAGCGACTTCAGCATATGATCTTGTCACCTTAGGGAATTGGTTTGCGGCTTCCATATATGAGATAGCTTCTTGTGCCATTACGACCTTGATGGACTTCTGTCTCTCAAATTCTGGGCACAATTTGCTGGTGGCAAAATGACGTTCAGAACAGTGGAGACAGGTGGCTTCATACTCAGTTATTTCGCAGTTATCACCCATATGCTCATTTGAGCAACGATAGCACCTACTCTTAGATCTACACTGTGCTTTAGTATGTCCAAATCTGCATCAAGAATAGCACTGGATGGTTGGGTAGTGATATAGTTCTACTGGTAGCGAGGTATAGTACGATATAACACGTGCTGGTAAAGTTTGATCCTGGAATGTCACCACCACAGTTTGTGTTGGGACCCATGTTACTACACCTTCAGTATTATTCTTCCTGTTGATTCGGCGTGCCTTAAGAACCTTACCACACCCGGGAGGGAGTTCGAGAGATTCTACAAATTCAGTCATGGAAAGATCTGTAGGAACATGACGGATTATTCCCATGCGTGTAATGTTGTAGACTGGGATAATAGCAATATATTTGTGTGTCGTGAGTATAGAATGGGCGACAAAGTCATTTGCCGCATTGGCAGAAGTGAGTTGCACAGAGATTTTGTTGCGCCCTATCTGTTTAATTCCACCTGGACTTATGTTCTCAATTTTGTTTTGATTTAGGAATTGTCCAAATTTAATTGGCTTAACCATCATATTAGCCGAGGTTTCTGGATCGATTCGGGAGATGTGGACTACAAACGGACCTTTGTCAGCTGGCAGTGGTATAGTGGTATCCACCGATAACCGTAGCGGGGTCGATATATATAGTTTCGACAGCAGCTGTCGGGTCCTGCTGTGAGCTGATTGGCTTTTTGGGGGGGTTTGGATTATAAGTTTCATCCTCTAGGCGTCTTTTAGTGGCTGAGATTAAACTCACCAGTGGGATATCAATATCAGGCGGTGGATCGGGCTCAGGAAGTTCGGGATCCATCCTTGGATAAAGATGTGAAAGACTGGGTCACAAACACAAAAAACACAAACCTTACCACCACCTGGACAGTATTTAAACAATGTTATTCGTAGATCAAACAAACTTTCACTATGATCAGATAAAAATGCGATATTTTAGGGATTCCGTTTAGCACACTTCCAATGGCGGGAGCAGAATCTTCGGCTAGAACTGTTGTCCAGTTGGAGTCTCTTGGATGGTCCACAACTACGATACCTACCTCACACGAATCAAATAAAAATAAATAAAGAAAACAGCCTAGTAGAAGTACCTACTGCGGTATACAACGCCGGATTAGAAGCTTTAAGCAAGCTTGGCTACATTTTATGTGTACGTCTTTTTTCGCTCATCACTATACCTAACGATTTTATGAATTAAAAAACACTTTTACTAATGTTTTTAATTGATTGTGATAGTAAGATACTTAAATACAAAAAAAGGAAAGAAAGCGTATTAAAAATTAGCAATTAGCACTTTGGTACATTTCGTATAATTTCAAACTAACTGACGCATATCAGTCTTAGTTTTATTCTTTGCGAAGTTACACGTGCACGTGGACTGTCGACAAGGTGGCACGGCGGTACTTCTTTGGCGGTACCTTCTTTGGCGCTCGCCGCCACTCGTCACCGCGGCATTATCATAGAATTGCCGCGACCGCAACGACGAATCAGCGAGCGAGAAAAAAGCCGAAAAGCCATATTTAAAATCGACAAAAATTTATTTATTTAGAGTTGAGGGTTCCGTCACAAATTATTTTTATTTGTGGTATTCCTTGACAAAGAAAACACTAAATGCTGGCACAGAAGATCCTGATATTTAATACCTAATCCTGTTGGTTACGGAAATTAACATGGCTCATATAACTGCACAATCCTATATACCCACTGTTATTAACCTAGATTGCGCTGGATGTCCAGAAAAGATAACTAGCAGACAATATATGGCGTGCTCAGTTTGTCAATGTACCTACGATCTTATATGTGCTAATGTGTCATTCACAAGATTCCAGATGATGGATAAAACCAGAAGGACTACTTGGAAATGCAAGCCATGTTACTCCAAAAAACCGAAGGGCGACAATACGCCGACTGGTCGTCCAAAACTTTTGGAAACATTAATACTAAATGACAGAATCGAAAACTTAACGAAACAACGAAAAAAAAGGTTACAAAGTCACATTTCCCTGGAAAGTCTATTTAGCCCAAGGCTATCAATTAACACGATGGATGATAATTTTGATGAAGCAATAACCTGTCCCAGTCCCGACCCATCTTCTTGTCCCAGCTCCGACGCGACTTTTTGCCCCAGCTCCGATACAACGTTTTGTCCCAGTCCTGACATTTTTAACGAGATAAAATCTGACATTGTGCGACAAAACCCAATCGAGATTTCAAATAGTTTACTAAAAGCTAATCAAGACATGAAAAAATGCAAATAGAAAATATAAAACTATATGAACAAATACAAACACAAACTGAAAAATTTGAGAGTGAGTTTAATAAATTAAAAACAGAGATACAAAAATTGCAAAAAGAAGTTGAAAAAATAACTAAAAAAGACTGTGAAAGATGCAATAGTAAAAACAGTGAAGAAACAAAGATGCTAATTTCATCCGTGAGCGAAAAAATGCCCACAGGCATACAAGATCCAAGAGTCTACGCAACTGTCCTGAACAAAACAGAGAAAAGTAAATTAGAGAAAACTCCAAATGGAAACACCAGTCAAGTTACCAGCCGGATTCGAAAACAGTCTACACTACCAACTGAAATTACGGATCATTATCAAGATAAAGATAAAAATAACATTTACACGATTTCACATCATAGAGAGAATAAAAATTTCATGACTACATGTAAAAAAGTGAATGTTAAATGTAATGATAAGCCTAAAATACTTATTATAGGTGACCAAAGTAGCAAAGATCTAGCATCGCAGCTTATTAAAATCCGCTCCAAGAAAACTAATGCAAAAGAATATAATATTGTCAACTACACCTACCCTCATGCCCCGACAGACCATATCTTACGGCATTGCAAGCTAAATAACACTGATTTTCAAAAAAATGTTTGGTTATTCCTATCTGTAGGATCAAATGATAAAAACCCAATACGATTTTTTATGGAAATATCGGCTATTTTAAAAAACATTACCACACCCAAAATAATTGTATCACAAGTTGCACAAAATAAACACCTAAATGAAGAAAAACTAAATAAAGAACTACTTAATCTTATTAACAACTCAGGTACCGCACAGTTCCTTGAAATTCCACATCGCTCCTCAACGGATTATAAAATCTGTGAGTTACTGAACAATATTATTAATACGAAAGACTACAACTCTTGTTACTTAGATAAAAATATAACACAAACTACAAAGAACACATCTAAATATGATAGAAAACAAAACACAATACCATCCATGTTTGAAAAAATGAAAAAAGCTAAACTTTCATTTAACGTGGGCTCTGACAAATCGACGAATGTCATAAATAAAATTGACGAAAAAAAACACAATGTTGTAAAACCCGGTACAATTCCGTTTTACTTTCAGTCAGAAGTAAAACACTCGAAGAACAATAAAAATCAAACAACGTTTTTTCGTATCTCACAATAACCACCATAACGATATTCAAAATCATAAGCAATTTACTGTATTTCATCAAAACATTGCAGGCCTCGTTGGAAAATTAGATCTGCTACAAGTATCATTGCTAGATTTTGCCAAAAACGGAAGCCATATAGATGTAATATGCATTTCGGAAGTCTTAGCTAAAAATGGCGATGAAAATAACATTAAACTTCCAGGTTATACCCTTGCTACTCACTACTTTCGAAAGCATAAAAGACGTGGAGGTGTGTGTGTTTTACTAAAAATTGATTTGGAATACAGAGAGGTACCTTATACTAAACAAATCTCCACAGAACATGGAATTCGAATGTTGTGGAATAGAGATACCTGCTCACAAATGTTTTATTTTCTGTATATATCGCACATATACATATAAATATACTTTTTGAGAAAATTGAAACATTAATGCATAAATTATATAAAAGCGGTAAAACTAACTGTAAAATAATATTATTAGGTGATTTCAACATTAATGTTTTAAACATAAACAAGAAAGTAAAGGAATTAGAAGAAATTCTTAGAAATTATGGATTTAAAATACATATAAATGAACCTACAAGGCTAAATTCGTGTATAGATAACATAATGAGCAACATTCCAAATGCAAGAGCTAAAGTTCATTTCACTGGTCTTTCTGATCACACAGCCCAAACATTAAGTTTTGAAACTAATGAAATAAAAACTAAGCCTAATTTTATTTACACTGAAAAAAGAGATTATAAAAAAGACAATATTAAATTATTTCAAAATTACCTCAGTAATATAACCTTTCAAGATGTGTACGATAGTAATAATTTAAACACAGCATTTGATATATTTCATGATACTTTCTCAGTCCTTTATAAATTGTGTTTTCCTATGATTAAGGTACGAATTTCAAGTACTCCAAAAACAATAAAATGGATTACAAAAGGTATCCGAAAATCATGTACTACAAAAAGACGTTTAAGATATGCGTATTATGAGAATAAAAACGAACTTACTAGAGCTCAATATCAAAAATATGCAGACTGCTTAAAAAAATGCATGCGTATATCCCAGAAAAACATGAATAAACGCATGCTATCAACAGCTAAAAATAAATGTAAAGCCACATGGGATATTATAAAAAACAATAGCAACATTAAAATGTCTAGCATCCCTAAAATAAAAATAAACAACCTCGTAATAGAAGACCCTATAAAAATAGCCAATAAATTTAATAACCATTTCATAAGTATTACTCAAACCAATAATGAAAACAAGGACAAACCATATCCCACATCCAGTAGCACATCGACAGTAAATACAAATGCGGACAAAATAACTTCAAGCTTATTTCTCTCACCTACTAGTGCAAACGAAGTAAAATCTGTAATAAAGTCACTTCGCAATACAAAATCTGTAGGCTACGATGGAATTAGCACCCATATTTTAAAGATCTGTAGTGATGAATGCGCTGATATTATTAGTTATCTAATAAATATGTCTTTTGAACAAGGTACATTCCCAGATGCTCCAAAATTCTCAACAGTAAAACCACTATATAAAAAGGATGATAAACTCAACATCAATAATTATCGACCTATTGCTCTATTGCCGATTCTATCTAAAATATTTGAGAAAATAATGTATCAGAGATTATATAATTTCATAACCAAACATAATATAATAAAAAATGAACAAAACGGGTTTCAAAAGAATAAATCTACTACATTAGCGAGCTTTACGTTAGTTAAAAATATAACTGAACAGATAAATATGAAAAACCCAGTTGCTGTTGTATTTTTTGATATGAGTAAAGCTTTTGATTTTGTTTGTCATAAGACGTTGCTTGGTAAACTCGAAAATTATGGTATTAGAGGCGTCCCTCTTGACTGGATTAAGAGCTACTTGTGTAACAGAAAACAACGCGTAGAAATAAATAAAATAGATGAAATGAACTGGATGCGTAATTTTTTATCTGATTATGCATATAACAGAGTTGGTGTCCCTCAAGGTAGCATCTTAGGACCGTTGCTATTTTTGCTATATATTAATGATTTACCTAACGTTACTACGCATAAATCAGTACTTTTTGCAGATGACATATGCATTATGATTCCACAACAAAAAAATATAGATTTTGAACGCAGCATAAATGAAACCATTAAAACTATTATTGATTGGATGACCAAAAACAACTTACAGGTGAATATGAATAAAACAAGCTATATGCAATTTCATAATATTAAAACTAAGCCCCAAAATCTCAAAATTAAATATCAAGATATCGAAGTAAAAGCAACTAGTACAGCCACATTTCTCGGAATCACCGTCGATTGCTACTGTAATTGGAAAGCACAAATTGAAAAAGTGTGTTCCAAATTAAGTAAATTTGCCTTTGCACTTCGTAGACTATCTTTAGTAGCATCCAGAAGTACATCCTTAATAGCTTATCATGGTTACGCTTCAATGCTAAGGTATGGTCTTATTATATGGGGAAACTCGGTAGAGATTGGCAGAGTTTTTAGAGTACAAAAAAGATGTATACGTGCAATTTGCGGTGCTGGTCCTTTGGATTCATGTAAACCGTTGTTTAAAGAATTGAAACTACTTCCGCTGCCATCAATGTACATTTTTGAAGTATGTATGTTCGTTAAAAAACACCCAGAACTTTTCCATAAACTCAAAGATAATTGTAACTACTGTACACGTTATTCGAATCGACTTGTTTTTCCACAATGTAACATAGAGCTCTACCGAAGAAATTGTTATATTATGGCTTTAAGAATATATAACAAATTCCTGAATCGTTCAAATCTCTTACGTGCCAACAATTTAAAACTAAATTTCAAAGTTGGTTAATGGAACACAGTTTCTATGACATCAAACACTTCATGGAATTTAATGAAAATAGATTTAGCCCGATGTAATTCTTAAACTCTTCTTGACTCTCTCCTTGCGAGAGAAGGCCCCCGAGTCCCAGCAATGGGAACATTTTGTGGGCTGTTTATGTGTGTTATTATAATTCTTAATTTCTGAATGTTAAAATGTGTAATAAATATAGAGATAATTATATTTCAATAATTAGTTTTCAGTTTAGTAGTATTATTATTTATGTCATAGATTTGCAATACATAGTGAATCTTTTCGCATGCCTTTTAGGCCGAAATTGTCTAGGTGCTAAGTATTTCTAAGACCTTTAATGTAACCACAATTTAAAGCGAAATAAAGAAACTTGAACTTGAACTTGGGTTCGATTCTCGGCTTGGTCGATATTTGAACGATGAATTCGAATGTTTTGAACCCCCGACCAAAAAAAGGGGTGTTATAAGTTTGACGTCGATGTCTGTCTGACTCGTCTTGATACAAGACGAGTATCAACTCACTCGATTTCGAGACGAGTAGTCGCTCGCCTGAAGTAAAATGGTGGTTATTGTAAAGGTTTAAGAAAATGTAGTAATTCGCAATCCAAATCACAATTAATTCCAATTACATTCCACTAATATTATAAACTAGCAGCGCCCCACGGTTTTTCCCGCGTGGCTCGTGGATCTCGTTATTTTTCTCCTATCTATCAAATTCCAAATCCCGATCCGTTCAAACGTCACGACATGATTGAGCAACAAACATAACATTTATAATATTAATCACACTATTACAATAATATTATAAAGGCGAAAGTTTGTGACAAGTGTGTGTTTGTTTCTTCTTCACGTCTAAACGGCTGAAGCGATTTTAGTCAAATTTGGTACCTATGGAGTCAGCCTGGATTAAGAGACATAGGTTATTTTTTATCCCTAAAAATAACAAGAACCACGGGAACGGGAATTACGCAGGTAAAACCGCGGGTGCTGCTAGTATAAAAGAATATGGAAGTTTGATGGACAGACGGATGGATGTTTGTTACTCAATCACGCCAGGATACTTGAACGGACCTAGACGATATATGGCAGAGATAGATTATAGCCTGCAATAGCGTATAGGATAAATGTACTGCTTCTGAAGGACGCGGGTAAACCGCGGAATTCCGGTACTATGAAATAATAATTAGACTCGAATAATGTTTAAGAGTAGTTTTGTCGTTTTATAGATAAATGCTCGGTAAATAGTGATTCTAAGAACGATTGAAGTTGATAACGTTGGCACACATCAGTAATATTAATAAAGTATGCGCGATTTTACACGAACTCACGTACCTACTATGGGGTTTCTCAAGTGCGGAACATTAATATTGTCGTTTTGAAATCTTTTCAAATAATTGTAAAATTTGAGTAGAAAGTTCACTCACAGAATTCACTCGTTCGCCCGCTTTGCCGGCGTTACGTTGTGTGTTTTATTTATTTCTATCTACGATCCACGAAGTCCCAGTATACGAATTCCGAGTACTACGACATGATGTTGGCGCTGCAGGTGGCAGTTGCCATGGTGCACGAGAAATTTACCGTCAACGTTACCTTGACGAAAGACCGCTCGCGGAACAACGCAGGCTCCCTTCATATTCCTGTTTTCGAGGGCTTTGTCTACTTTTGCAAAGCACGAGAAGCTTTAACCCACCACCACATGAAGGACGTCCAAGTACACACATAGGATCTAGACTGGAAACCCAAATCCTGCAACATTTTGCTGATGATCCGCGCACAAGTACTCGTCGTACGGGTTCAACATTCCAAGTAGACCACAGTGTGATGTGGATATGGAGAACCCTCCATAATGATGGCCAACATCTCTGGGGTGGCCGTAACTTCGAGCCATTTTTATTATGTGTAGTGTTGTGTTTTGTGTTGCGAAAAGTTACAGTGTTACAGTGCGACTATCGTGGATTATGTGATAGTAAAAGGTTAGTTAATTTAGACAAAAATAAATAGCTTTTGTACCTATATTCAATAATCATACAGGGTTTTAATTATTAAATTAATAATTCCTACTTTTTGTTTGAGTTTGATTCAAACGTGTACCTACTTAGTTGTACCTACCTAGGTATTTCATTCAACATTAATTCTTATCTAATACGCTTGACTAAATTTAGCGGACTGAATTCAGAACAAGTTATAAACAAGCAATCCTTACTTCTGAATTTACTAGGACTGAATGTTACAACATTTCACTAAATTCAGTCGACTAAATTTAGCAAAGTGTAATAAGTCTTTTGGTTAGTGTTAGTGCTAATAAAAAACATCTCTTTTCATCTGGGTTTATCGAATAGGTATACCAGTTCAATAGCTTCCACGCTTTAAATTACGGCTGGTCTAGTCGGGACAACGGCGCAGCGCCTGCCGATCCGAAAGCCCGGGGTTCGAATCCCACGCGCACCATTGTCTTTGCGAAGTCATATGCGTAACGCCGCTAACTTAACACGATGAAGGAAAACATCGTAAAGAAATCGACACGTACCTAGAATATTTCGAGGACATGTATCATCCGCCAACACGCACTGGCCCAGCGTCGTGGATTATGGCCTAGACTCTCTCCTTGCGAGAAAAGACCCCTAGTCCCAGCAGTGGGAACATTTAGTGGGTTGTTTATGCAATAGCTTCCACACCTAATCTTTTTCATCTGTTCGATTTGTATGCCTCATTGAGATAATATTACTACGTAGTAATAATTTCTCAAAGATTTAGGTAGGTTTTTCAAACAGCAGATAGAACGGCGGTGGAATTCAGAGGACGGCGGCGCGGCGTCTGAAGACGGCGCGGTACGCGGCAGCCACAGACTAGGTAGAGGCGGCTGCGCGGCGTGGCGCGGCGCGGTCACTGACCGGTAGTGAGGGTTGTCAAATAAAATTTTAATCAACGGATTTTTAACTTTGTATGGAAAAAAAATGTTGTGCTTTCGTGTCTAATATTCACATAATTATGTGATTCGATACGTAGTATAGATGAAGTACCATAAATATTGTTGGACCTTTCCGCCACACGTTAGTGTAATACAGGACAATAGTATTGATAAACAGAAATAGTTTCGATAGTATTGCAACTATTCGCTTCGATAGTTAAGATACTATCGATAGTATTGAAACTATCAGCTTCAATTGTATCGATAGTATCGAAAACCAGTGAATGTTAATTATGAGCAATACTATCGGTAGCATCGACATCTCATGCTATCGATGGTTAAATAAACTGCAATAGTATTGCCTTTCAAAAATCACTCACATATCTAGTACCTAAGCTTCCTTTAAAAATCAAATCCGATCACTTCTAATACACAATCACTTCTATATCACAGGACAACACAAACCTTCCTAAAGCTTTTGTTGTGGGTACACACTACTCACTTTCAAAACTTAAATATAATGAAGTAATACTATCGGTGGTTACTGAAGTATCGATAGTTCAATAGTATCGATAGTTTAACTTACTTTCGATAGTATTGATACTATTTTTAATTAACGCGTCGATAATATTCATGTTTTCGATTGTATCGGTAGTATTACTTAAAAACTATCGACACTGTCGATATTATTATGATGCTATAGTACCATTAGTCAATTTGCGCCATCGATACTATCGAAATTGTGACTAGTTTTCAAGGTTAACTATCGATAGCGAAACTATCGATTTTAGGGCAACACTGGTTCGTGAGTGACGTGTGACGTACGTTTACTTCATTACTTCTATATTCTACATTACGCTGTACGTTACGTGTTATGTCGCAACGTGATCATTAGGTAATGATTATAACAACCAATCATCACAAGCCACCTTTATCTGACAGATTTTTGGTTCCTAGCCTTTCATAAAGCACCCTGTTAACGATCAAATTGTTTGTCAAATTTTACGAATTTTCAAAATATTGCCTTCAGCCTTCTGGGTAGCGATTCTGAAACCATTCGGTTGCATCCGACACGGAATCTCATCTCTCGGTCTTTGTCTTATCTGTTTAACATGATAAAAACCGAGAGATGAGATTCCGTGTCGGATGCAACCGAATGGTTTCAGAATCGCTAACCAGGGTAGCTATTCTGAAACCAGTCGGTTGCATCCGACACGGAATCTCATCTCTCGGTCTTTGTCTTATCAGGGTAGCGATTCTGAAACCATTCGGTTGCATCCGACACGGAATCTTATCTCTCGGTCTTTGTCTTATCTGTTTAGCATGACAAAGACCGAGAGATGAGATTCCGTGTCGGATGCAACCGAATGGTTTCAGAATCACTACCCTGTATAGCATGACAAAGACCGAGAGATGAGATTCCGTGTCGGATGCAACCGAATGGTTTCAGAATCGCTACCCAGGACCCAGGGTATCATTCATGAGGTCAATCACAAGGATTGCCAATACTTGCCGAATTCAGTTATTTTTTATTTTTCGAGTTTGTTATTTCGTATACAACACATTTAAGCCATAAAATCACTGTCTCCTTTATAAATTATTAATGTAATAGCTGATAGACTACTTGAGAAATCGCAAAAAAAAATGTCAAGTGTCAAAAATGTTAGTTTACATTTTAAGTCATTGAAGTCTTAAAACACTAAGAAGCGGCACGCGCTCTGCTACGATCCCAATGCAAAATCAGGTGACGTCTCCTGATTGAGTGTCAGTCGCAACAGGAGCCACAAGTTGAGTGGACGTTCGCTAATAATTCAAAAAAATCCGATATGAGCCGTAATAATGTCTTATTCTGCTTTTGCAAGGTGCACAAACAGTTCAAAGACCAAGAACAAGTTCCATGGTATCACTTTTCATGGGTAAGTACACAAAATCTTTAATTATTTCCATAACAGTTCAATGATTATTACATCTAAAATTATTTTTCTGTTGTAAACAATTTTACAATTGGCCATTTCTAAAAAGAGACAGATATACATACAGCGTAAGAGTGCAACACGACCGGCGATATATGTTAGTTGCGGCTATTTTGTCTCTTTCACGCCAGTGCATTTGTATGTCTTTCTATTCTTGTCGAAAAAAATATCTAAACAAATGTGATCTATAGCTATCTCATTTGCACCCACTGCCTACTTGTCATGATGTCTTTGTCATTCATTCAAACGTCTCTCACGATGCAAGTGAAGCTGTGTGCACATTGCGTATACTTGTGTGATATTTTCGGCATATTATGCTGTCTTTATATTAGAGCGTACCTTATCTTCGTTTACTTAGTTTCATCAAAGTTTTAAGTACATTAATTATAAACAAACGATACCGCTATAACGCTGGGCTGTTGGAGGTAGGTAATCGAAACTTTTCACTGTTTCTGTTGCCCTGGTACCTACCTTTATAGGTAGGTCATAACTATCAAGGAAAACCCACTCTGGCAACTCATTCCACAGCCTAGACTTTCTTATCATAAAAGTAGAGTCAAACCTCTTAGTCCGTGTCTTTGGAACATCAACCATGAAACGGTGCCGCTTCTTTGAGTTACGAGCAGTCCCTACCATATCCAAGTTCCGTATCCATATCCAAATATCCATATCCGAGTTCTTATCATATCCAAGCGTGACGATTGATGAATCCATTTCACAGCCCACGAAAGTTCTGTCTATAGCGCGGCTAAAGAAGTTTTCACTTCAAAATTGGCAGTTATAGGAACTGCCGATAGAAGTGAAAACTTATAACTCAGAATTTGACAGCTTAGGTACCTTGGAAACTACACGAGTGTAACCGGAGGACGTGGCCTGGCTATCATGATATGATCATCTAGAAATGCGTCAACATTTCCCATTGGCTGATGCATTTCTAGTTGGCCATCGGTCCCGAGTTTTCTTATCATACCCGAGCGTGACGCTAGAATTCAATTCACATCCCACGAAAAATCTGTGTAGGCGCGCCTAAAGAAGTTTTCACTTCAAAAATAAATGCAGCGACACGTTCACAGGCGGCGTGGTGGCAACTTGTGCGCCCATCAGCTGTAAATGGAGAGTCGCGAATATGTCCGAAATAATGATCGGTTTGGTCGATTAGTCGGCCTTCTTACAACCGACTAATCAGCTAGTCGGCCAAAGTCATGATCGGCACATCTCAAATTGATATATATCCATTCCAAAAAATCCTACAAAATTACTTCACCTTTCAAATCTGAACCTGTTTAGTCTGGTTCTTACTTAAAAAAATGAAATATATAAAATACAGAACAATATGAAGCGACCAAAATCTCTAAAACTATCCCCAAAAATGAAATTCCCTAAAGAAAACCCCTAAGTTGGTAAGACTGAGGACGCATCTGGGTAGCGATTCTGAAACCATTCGGTTGCATCCGACACGGAATCTCATCTCTCGGTCTTTGTCTTACCTGTTTAACATGACAAAGACCGAGAGATGAGATTCCGTGTCGGATGCAACCGAATGGTTTCAGAATCGCTACCCTGGACACAAGATTTTTCGAAACCCACCAAGTTAGCTGTGTATTTCCGTCAAATATCCGTATATATTTTTATATGCCAATATTAACCGTCAAATTTCTAAAATTATATATATTAGCAGGTACATCAGCTTTCAGTATCTTATAAATAATATAAAAATAACAATGTTTGTTGTCCAATCACGTTGTCACGTATATGCATGGAAAACAGACTTGTTTTCCCCAGGAAAATATAGGGAACGGGAACTAGGTACTCAAGTAAAACCATAGGGCGGTGCTAGTAATGTATATAATATTATTATCGAACCTAAGTTAGTTAACTTTTTAAAAAATAGTGATCACACAAATCTACGGAAATATATTACTAAACCGAACGCGATTTATGCTACTTCGATTACAAGTAAAAGTAAGACCACAGATCAGTCTGAGGGCTATGCAGGGAATGAGAGCGAGGCCCAGTGCGCGACCGTTTTTATAGGGCCGATATGGGGGTAGGCAGGTATGGGGTAAACTAGATTCGGTAATAATATATATAATATTATAAAGAGGAAAGATTTGTACCTATTTTTGTATGTTTGTAATGAATAGGTTCAAAAAGTACTGGGCCGATTTAAAAAATATTTTTACCAATAGAATGCTACATTCTTCCAATTTGACATAGGCTACATTTCATTTTGAAAAAAATTAGGGATCCTTGGTAAAATTTGAACAATGAAACCGAAGGTGTAGAAAAATGAGTCTTAAAATGTCTTTCGTCGAATGCGCTGCCGAAACTATTAGCGATAGAACAAAATAATGTACAACAATATTGAAGAACATCATAATGTTTACAAAAAAATCCGCAGTAGCATATGTCCAACTGTTGTAGTTATGTCACTACAACAACTTTTTTCATCTTAAACATTAATAATGAAAATGCTAACCAAATTCAAACCATGCTATTTATGTGTATATATTAATCCTTATTCAAAAAAAATATTTTATGGTCAAGACCATTTCCAAAACAAAGTACTCAGGGATATTGTCAATGCGCCCTGGTATGTGAGAAATGCCGACATTCATCGAGATCTTGGAATGGATCTTGTCGGCAAAGTAATAAAGAAGTACGCAGAAGCACATGAACGTAGGCTTCATCATCATGTGAATGTCGAGGCTATCCAGCTCCTTGATAACACGGACACAGTGAGAAGACTTAAAAGAACAAAACCTTTTGAGTTAGTGTAGTGCAGTGGCAGTGCAATATAATATAAAACAATTAAATGTGCTTAGTCAAGTGAAAGAAGTGACTTCCCCTTAACAGAGACAATAAGAAAAGTGCTGATGGGCACCTTCTTATGTATAAACTATGTAGCAATTTAAGTTAGATATAAATTACTCATTAGCCTAGACTTAATAAATTAGGCTAGATTGTAATAAGTATTAGGATCCAATGTGACTTGGTGAATAATTTTAGAAAAAAAAAAAGACCATTTCACTACCTATAAAATAGTTTTTAAATTATTTAAATTGGACTTTCCATTCAAAAGATATTACGAATTAAAATATTCAAACAGTAAACAAAACCGCCATAGCGCCGTGGCCGTTGTTTGCGATCACAGAACAGATCAGAATTGTTTTATTGCGTAAACTGTGTACAAAGATGTTATACAGAAGAAATATACTTAGAAACAACAGTCTTACCGTTTGCGGGCATGCAAAAATAAATCCTCTTTGGTATGAGGTTACAAAAACATTACATTACATTAAAGGTATTTTATCATACCTATAATCTAAACAAAAATAAACAACAGAGAGTCAACAAATAATAAGTATTTAGAATTTAGGATTAACTTAAATGGCAATATCCGAGCGAAGCCGGAATGGGCCGCTAGTAATGTATATAAACATTGGTTTCCTATTATTTAGCAGCAGTGAAGTCATACCACGCGATTTTTTTGAGCCGCGTCTTACGGGCGCGACCCTAAACGTGACGTTAAAAATAGCATGATTTGGCTTCACTGCTTAGCTGGTAGCAAAGGTAAGTCCCGCTCTTAAACAATGAAAGTTTGTGTCTGGACTACAAAAGAAGTCTTTGATCGACCTTCTTATCATAATATTTTTTTTTTTTTTTTTTTAACATTTATAGGTTTACACTTGACCACCATCTCGCCTGATGTTAAGCGACGATGCGGTCTAAGATGGAGCGTGCTTACACAGTAAATACATAAATTCATAAATTCTTTACTGTGGTGCTTACCTAGAAGAAACCGATTCACTCTCGATTTGAATAATATAACATAATTCGTTCTTATTAGGTACCTGCCTACCTTACGGTTTGAAAAAAGCAATAAACATTTATGGACGAAAATGTGTAGTTTTGATTTCCGTTAGATATTCCGTTATCCGCTAAAAAGTTATTTTCGCGTTCTTGATGTACCCAAATCCGCTAGATACAGCGAGCAACACGGAAGGGAGTAGCCTTAGCTAAAAAATATTGTTCAAATCTTTCTGTCATTTCTTGCGGGAGGGGAAGTTGCACACTAGCGCAAAGCCGCACTATTACATACAAAACATACCTGTACTGATCCATTGCCGATCATACTCACACAACCAAATCACTAAAACATAAAAAATAAAGCACCATTCACAAATCTAGCCCCGCCCTCAGTGTATTCCACGCCACAGTATATTATCAAACTCCATGGTCCACGCGGACTTGTACTTTGACAGAGGGGAAACGCTGTGTATGCCTACTCCCTTCCGTGTTGCTCGCTGGCTAGATATGATGTTATGATGGGAAATCTGTTAAATTTGCAACACTGAGATAACCTCGATAGAAGCACGGCTGAAGGACTAGTATCCATGGCCAAGAATTAATTTAAAAAAAAACTCGATAGAAGCGCCATCTGCTGTGCTTTGCTCAATGACAGATGACAGTAACATATCATACCATAAAGGCCCTATTCATGACTTTTTAATGAGCCGTTTTCCGACGAGACAAAAAGATATGGTTTAATAAAACGATAATAGGAGGCGCTTGTAGGTCTTTTGGTTTGTTGTCAAAAGCGGTAGGCATAATGGGACTAAATTCATTCAATTTGCGAAAGCACGACTTCTAGTAATAAATAATAAACTACTTTATCCATGTACGCATTTTATTCGAATCACAGACCAATAAGAGAAGTCAGACCGCCATGTGCCATAGTTTGGCGTTGGACCGTATGCTAGAATGAGCCGTTTTCCGACGAGACAAAAAGATATGGTTTAATAAAACGATAATAGGGGGCGCTTGTAGGTCTTTTGGTTTGTTGTCAAAAGTGGTAGGCATAATGGGACTCAATTCATTCAATTTGCGCAAGCACGACTTCTAGTAATAAATAATAAACTACTTTATCCATGTACGCATTTTATTCGAATGAAAACTATATCAAAACATCAAAATTTCAAAACAAATTCGTAAACGTGATGAAAGACAAAATATATATTTTTTAAATTTATTCTTGGCTATGGATACTAATCCTTCAGCCGAGAGAGTATCTCTCTACTTAGTCTGTGGATAAAATATTGTCCTATCAGTGTTGCTATTTATATCTTTGAATTTTCCGTCTACTTTGGCTTAGTTGGTGTCTATTGCCTCGGGTGTTCTAAAGATTTTTACTGAAAAGGGATTGTGATCAGTAACGATTTTTTATTACATTATCAACCTAATTAGCTATTTTTATTCCCAATATTTTAAAAGTTTAACGCAATATAAAAATTGTTTTAGTATTAAATTCCTTAATGTATTTAGGGTTTTTATAGAAGGTAGACATACCAAACTAATCAGCTAAGCTAAGAAGAGATGTATCTAAATGTAAGTACATAAATAATTGATGTGTTAACGAAAACTCAAAAATTTTAAATTATCACAAATAATTTAGATTCGGTTTTTTCCCTGAAAACGGGTAGGGTCTCTAAAGGGATTACACTGTTGAGAGTATATGGTAGAGACAGATCTATCTGCATCTCGAACTATCGCCATCTAGTGCGTCTGTTGGAACTATTTTTGTCTCGTCGGAAACTCCCTCATTGAATATGACGTTTCTTTTTTTTTTGGCATGTTAATTTCGTACTATTCATCCACGTTACATCACATACATACGTATAGCTATACATATAGACCTCTTTATTGTATACTGCAGGGATGTTACGGAGCTTCGACTCCGACTCCGTTATGTCGGAAGTTCCGATTAGTTTTACACCTCCGGTTCCGAAACTTTTGAATCGGAGGTTAATCGGATGTCGAAGCATAACTTAGCGGCGTAACAGTAACGAACAGTTTCGCAGGAACATGTCGCGCAGGGAATCTCCCGCCAATCTATATTATCTATTCTATGCTCCCGCGCACGAATGTAATTAAAAGTATACTAAATGAGCACAACATAGAAAAACGCAAAATTCCAGCACCTTATATTAAATTCCCGCCAATATTATCGTGTCCACCAGCTACCGAGTAGCGAGCGAATACCTTTTTGGTGGCGTCGATTTAATGTACATGGGGGGCCTAGTGCCTGAAAACGAAAAAAGGACATTTTCGACGCCGCTCACTGATGTTGAGAAACTAAAAACTATAACAAACAAAAACATTGACGTGTGGGTACAATCAAGAAAAAGCACAATAACCGAATATAATTTTAAAAATAGATCAGATTTTTTACAGAAAAAAATTAAAATGGTACCTGAAAAAACCTCGAAATTATCAGCGATGACCCCACATTATTTTTTGTTCATAAAATTTCTAATTTTACGTTCTATTAAAGTAACCGAACCAAAGAATACATATTAGACCGAACACTTTAAATTTATGTTTAATTATTGAGTAAGTAATTAAATAAAACTTGGTCAAAAATTGACTCCTGATTTAATATTGATTTCCCCTCCAAACTGTGTCATGCTATTCTCGACTTAATGCACATCATATTAAGAAGGGCCTCGCGTGGGTGAAATCAGATTTTTTCCTGGCATTAGGCGCACTCTTAAGAAATATCTTAGACTGAGACAGCTTCAAAGCTTATGTTCATGAAGTACATATACACGCTTTTGGTGTCAATGTATTTAATTTAATTTGTTTGAAAGCTTTTGTTCATTTAACATACTTTATATTTGGGATTAAATTAATTGAATTTTTTGTTTTTAATATTCCATTTTTTGTGATATTTCATGAAACAAAACAATGAAAAGTTTGAATTAATGTTTTATTTGTCCTAAAATAAAAATCTCTCTCCTACCACTACTTCTGACCCTACCTCCGACTCCGGTTCCGACTCCGATAAATCAAATTTAAAAACTCCGATTCCGACTTCGGTTCCGATAAGATCACCTCCGTTACATCCCTGGTATACTGTATCCTAACGATTTCATTTATGGAGAGGATTTAGAAGGAAAAAATTAAACAATGCAATTAGTAATCACTTATTAAATTTTTTATTTCTTATTCAACGCTTTTAATTGCATTGGTGGCAAAAAATTTTTGCTCAGCCTTGAAACATCAGTCCCTTTCAAAATTTTATTAATTATATTGCACCAATTAAAAACAAGAGTTTAATTAATATGTCTAGGAACAAATCACTGCTTACTTCTTTGTGTATCGCACAATCAATATAACTAAATGAATATTTGGAAATTATGGCTTCTTTCATTTTTTTGCTAATTGATTTTGCATGGCCATTAATTTCCAAGTATTCATTTGTTGTTTTAATTATATTTCTGAAACTTGTTATGGCATTTTCGGTGGGATAACACAATTTTTTAATCTTTATGGATTTGTACTCTCTCTCCTTGATGTATGCATGGGTGGAACTCTCATCTTCTGTAGTAAAATTCTTTTTACATGCTTCGCAATTTATTTTCTTAAGTAACTTTCTTGTTACCCATCCAACCGTATATGCCCATGAATGGATATTTAGTCGTTCCCGTCTCGCTTGCATTTAAAAATTTTCTTGCTCACTTAAAAAAATCTCATTCATTTCATTTGACTCTGGAACTTGGTCTTCTACCTCACTTATTGAGGCAATGTCTTTCTCAAATAAGGACTGAATGTTTATCAAGTACTTACTTGCGTCATTCTCACAGTTGAAATTATCGATTTGCAATCAGCATTATAAACATCTACTATATCCTGCCATTTCACTTTTTTCCCCTCAAATATCATGTCTTTGGTGAGCATATTATTTCTGATCCCTTTTATCAGATGTGGTGGATCATAGAATACACTCAAAGTATTATTTCCACTTAAATTGATGGTGCCATCTGGAAATGAAATAAAATGTTATTAATAAAATATTAATAGATAATATGAAATCCTATTCAAATTGAGCATTCAATGTGGATAATTGTTTCACTTGTGCATTTATTTACCATATTTTAATGGATTTTTTAAGCTTCTGTACACAGTCTGGTCCTACTTTGCAAGATCTTCTTTAATTAAATGATTATTATAACTTACCAACAGACTCTCCTGCTCTCAACTGATCTGCTTTTGGTAATGATCTAATAGACTGTTTAAAGCCGATTGGAAACTTGACCCTTGATCACAGGCAAGGGCTGTGGGCTTTAGTCCTATGTTAGTTACAGCAGCAACAATTTCTTTTATTATTTTGTGGGATGGAAGAGGCTGAAACTAATCGACGCAAACTCTTCTCATCAACGCAGGCAAGCCAAACACCAACGAGAATAAGCATTAAAGCACTGTAAGGTACCGCATCGCAAACTAATAAAAATATGCACTGCATTGACAATATTTGTGGATTCTAAGAGACGGAAATTAATCAACGCAAACACTTGAATCAACAAAAACAAGTCAAAATCAAAATGGCCGAACGCACGCCGGGGCGCCGCAGCCAGTGTTGCCACCTTGGTTTTTGAAAAAGAGCAGTCGGACAAGCTAGAAAGAGCTAGATTTAGCAAATGAAAGAGGTGCTAGAAAGGGCAAAACCATAAAAGCAAAGGGTTAAAAATTGTTTATTCGAAATTTCAGAAAAATCTAATTATAATTACCGATTAAGTTGGTTATGAAATTGTTAAAAATCAGCGTCAGCATCGGAATATTCCAAAATCATATTTGCCAAAGCAGAAGAAGTTGATGGCTGACTGACATCTGTGTTCTTAGCCAATTTGAACGAGTATTTCAAATTAGTCCCACACATTTTTATTATTTCAGTTGGCACCTTGTGGGAACAGCAAGACTTTCAATCGTTATCATAAAGTGTGAACTGACGAAATCTATACTACATGACGCGCATTGTTTCATAACTTGGTAATCGCGTTGCGAAGTCTTCGGCTCGCTTGAAAAGGGCTAGATTGCTCTTTTCGGGCTAAAGCATGAAAAAACGAGTTTACCTACAGTAAAAAGTGCTAGATCTAGCCCGAAAAGGGCTAAGGTGGCAACACTGCCGGGGGCATGGGCCTCTGACGGGGGTGAAGAGGGCTTGAGAGGGGGAGAGAATGTCAAAATGTCAAAAATCTAGCGCTGTCATCCGCTACGGTTCATTTTTTTTAAGTGAACATTACCTGGCGTGATTCGAATGAAAACTATATCAAAACATCAAAATTTCAAAACAAAAACCTGATGAAAGACAAAATATATATTTTTTAAATTTATTCTTGGCTATGGATACTAATCCTTCAGCCGAGAGAGTATCTCTCTACTTAGTCTGTGGATAAAATATTTTCGTATCAGTGTTGCTATTTATATCTTTGAATTTTCCTTCTACTTTGGCTTAGTTGGTGTCTATTGCCTCGGGAGTTCTAAAAATTTTTACTGAAAAGGGATTGTGATCAGTAACGGTTTTTTATTACATTATCAACCTAATTAGCTATTTTTATTCCCAATATTTTAAAATTAAAAAAGACACTTTTTACACTATACTTTTTCCCTGAAAACGGGTAGGGTCTCTAAAGGGATTACACTGTTGAGAGTATATGGTAGAGACAGATCTATCTGCATCTCGAACAATCGCCATCTAGTGCGTCCGTTGGAACTATTTTTGTCTCGTCGGAAACTCCCTCATTGAACACATTTGTTATGTTAGTGTTATTTATTGAAGGTTTTGCATGGCAGCATTGAACGAATGAATAAACGATAAATTAATTATCTGTGCAAGCATTGAATGAACGAACTGCAAACGAATCATACTTCTCTTATTGGTCTATGAGGTCTATGGTCTGTGCTTCTCTTATTGGTCTGTGATACGAATAGGCCCTGCCGACTGCCGAAGTAAGAAGTAATAATTGATTGTTGGTTAATTTCTCTACATATCGCCGAAAGTGGATTATTTTCGCTATGAGCAACGTATTTAAATTAAAGCTACAGTCGCTAGGTCATCCAAATCCAGACAGTTTTAATTGCGAAGGTAAAATAGTCATACATTCATAGGTATGTTCATTATTTGTAGGTACTGTTTGGCTCCCATAAAACTTATAACTACTAATTTTCAGATGAAAAAGAATACAGGAGTGTTGTTCTGTGGTTAGAGGATCAAAAGATAAGACACTACAAGATAGAAGAACGCGAGGGGTTGAGGAATATTGAGAACACAGAAATCTGGTTAGAGGCCTATGATACGTATCAGAGAGACCTGGTGAGCCCAGCTGTTCAATTGTCGCCTAACGAACAGTTGAATTGGGTGCTCTCATACGCTGTACGTTTAGAATACGCGGACAATGGTAAGCAACATTGCTTTTTTATTGCAAATTTATTATTAACTTAGGTACCACATCTCTGACTTCTACCTGTTGAAACTATAGGTAGCATAATCTGGTAGGTATAGGTCATCTAAAGCGAACTGCTATAGTTTCTTAAACAAATGAATATCTTAATTTATTGTTAAATGTTGTTCACGGGTTTCTCAATATTTAGGAGACATTGAATGCTATACTTTTATTGTAATAATGTTGTGTAATAATTTTTCAGCTGATAAGTACAAGAATGCTAAAGCGGAGCAGCCCAAGCAAGCTACTCCCAATGTTGTATCCTCAAATCCACTAGATAATCTCAATTGTAAGTATATTATTGTATACATAATTAGGAACAATTAACTCATTGATAGAAGATTAGAAAAATATTCTCAGTTTAGTAGTTTTGTAATCTGAAATATTCCCTTTACAAGCTGTGAAGTTTCCTTAGCTTATGATGGCTATCCAGGGCCTGATTAACCCTTAGGCTAATTAGGCTGCAGCCTAGGGCGCGAGGATCCGGGGGGCGCGCGCTGAAATTGTGTCTTTGCATGTACAATAATTAATCTATCAATATGGGTGGCACACTAACATTCTACCCTGGCCGGCACACTAACCTGGCCGACCTAGGGGCGCGTCCCCATAGTTAGCCTAGGGCGGTCGGAACTCTTAATCAGGCGCTGTGGCTATCCCATAATAAATAGTTGGGTTAGGGTTGATGTAAAAATAGTTGGGTTAGGGTAGGCTTTGGTGTACATACATTGAGGTATTTTCACAGTAAAAATAAAAGGTTCTAACTATGTACTAGATGGTTGTAGTGGGTTGGCCAAGATCACTATACTCATTTATTTAATTGTATGGAAAAAAAATACAAATTTCGTGTTTTTTCATTTGTGATGATGTGTAAAATTTAATTGAAATCAGCCCAATCATCATAAATAAAATCTTAGATATTTATGGACAAAATATGTTAGGTCAGTTATGGATAAACCCATTTGTATAAATTTCACATTTAAGTTGGACTACAATCATTTTTATTTATTGCAGTTTCGAGTCCTGTTTTCAAGGCAGGTGTGGAAAGAGTCTCAACAATAGCTGGCATTGGACCTCATACAGATCCAAAACTCCGGTTGGCTGCTCTGGCTAAGATCCTGAAGACATCCCCTCATCCCGAACCTCCAACTACAGAAAATATTGTTGTTCAATCACCCACAGATGTCTTGAAACTACTTTTCATAGATGATCTGAGAGATTTGCAAACAAAAATCAATGAATCACTTGTAGCTGTCCAAACTGTGACAGCTGATCCCAGAACTGATACTAAACTCGGTCGTGTTGGAAGATAAAACATATTCTCACATTGCCACTACAAATAGTAACATGACAAGTCCAATATTATATCTGAAACCTTTGAAACTGCTGATATTACATTGTTTGATTTAAATTCTGTCACTCTTAGGAGAGAACTCAATGTAAACATGGCAATATAAGTGGGCTAATGTGGCTGGGTGTAAATCATGGATAGTGAATAGAGTTTGTTTTGTCATTTTTATGAATTGATGACTAATGAAAAAAAACTGTTGTGGGTTTACTGTGCCAAAACAATGCTAATTTACAACTTTCAAGAATTACTGGTAGTTTAATACCCCGTTTACATGATTCCAGTCCAGCGACCGAATCCAGCGCTGGATTGCTTACTGGAATAATGGAAACCGGCACTGGAATGCATCCATCCAGTGCATACATTAATGGTATATTATATTAGTCCAGTAGACCTCACTCACTCTCAGTGTACAGGGAGTGATAATACAGTGGATGGTAATAGGCTGAGAATTAAAATGAAAATCAAATGCTTACAAAAGTTGAAAGGATTAGTACAAGTGTTTGTGCCGTGTTCCCATTGATTTCTCTCTGGGATTCTGTATTTATGGTATAGTTGAGGACTGGAGACAGTTCATGATCTTCAAATACTATTGTAGTGATTATACTTTTTATTGGCACCTAACAGTAATCTTCAAATCTGTATTTTCACTAATTATATATTAAATTACTCACTGAAACCTGTCACTGATGAAATTAGCAGAATTTTATCTATTCTTTTCAAAAGATTTGGCACTCAGTAATTTAAAAATCACAAAATATGTATCCAATTGGATGAGTTTATTATCTTGTAAGCATGCAACTATTTAGGATTCATAAATTGTCATTATATTTGCAAATGAGAATAGTGGTCAGACAGTGGACTGTTGTTTATTTAACTAAAAGAAAATAAAAACATTTGTATTTTTTTTTTCAAACAAAATTATCTGTACTAATATTATAAAGCTGAAGAGTTAGTTTGTTTGAATGTGGTGATTTCAGGAACTACTGGTTCGAACAGAAAGATTCTTATTTTGTTGGATAGTCCATTTATCAAGGAAGGCTATATAACATTTTATGCTACTATCAATAGGAACGGAGCATGAATGAAGAATGTAACAAAAAGAGAAAAATATTCCTCTTTTGAGAACTTTAGTTGTGTGCGCTTGAAGTCTGTGACAGCATGTATCTGTCTTTAGGGTTGCGTCATTATAACCATTTTTATGCTAACAAATCGCGGATTTGTATATGTTATGATATCCAGGCGAAGTTGTACAGGCTGCTAGTATTTGCATGAAACTTGAAACCTCTAAACAAATTTTGATAAAATAATTTTGTATTTGGCTTGCTGAAGTTTCATGGCGACCTGTATCATTATTATATTACTAGCAGCGCCCCGCAGTTTTACCCGCTTAGGTCCCGTTATTTTTACAGGACATAAGGTACTTCCAGACTATAATCTAACCATATTTCAAATTTCAGCCCGTTTCATTCATACATTACGACATGATTGAGCAACAAACATTGACATTTATAATATTACTAGCAGTGACCCGCGGTTTTACCCACGTAGTGCCTGTTATCGTCGATTCCCCCGGAAAAAAAGTAGCCTATGGGTTCTTCCAGACTATAGTCTGAGTTCCAAATTTCAGCCTGATCCTTTCATATGTTTCGACGTGATTGAGCAACAAACATCCAAACATTGGCATTTATAATGTTTTTTTGTGGCATTGCATTTATTTATAATTAGTAGGATGCCATGATATGCCAGTGTCATTATGTGTGTACCATTAACTTTGTACTTTACTTTTTTTTTCTGTTTGATACTGTCTAGTATAATGTATAACTTGTTACATTTGTAATGAAGGCAATACCAGAACTGATTCACAGATTTGTATTTATTATGAAAATAAAACTGTAAGTAACTTTTATCAGTTAGTTTTATTTTTCTACATAATAAAAGATAACATAACAGGATTTCTGTAAGTTAACTTAACATTTTATAATTATGTACTTTCAATTCTACATTTTAATCATAGGTACAAGCCCCTATGAGAGCCTTGGTGCCTTATGAAACACTAACAACCTTTAGTAACATCTGATAAAGTAATGCAGAAAATGTGAATTAGTTGGTAAAACAATTTGGCAACATTATAATCCAATCAAGCATTCTGTAAAGTATGGGAGTTTTAATATAAACTGCTTATTGCCACACTGACTGGGCTTACATCTTACCACAAAATTATATAATATAGCTGTCTAAAATCAACACCAATAATAATGAAACTTTATGATGTATGTTGGTTACAAGTTTGAGAGAACAAATGCCAAAAAATTGACCAAGTATAATACCCGGTTTACATTATTCCAGTCCAGCGACCGAATCCAACGCTGGATTGCTTACTGGAATAATGTAAACCGGCACTGGATTGATGCTTTCCAGTGCCGGTTTCCATTATTCCAGTAACCAATCCAGTGCTGGATTCGACCGCTGGACTGGAATAATGTAAACGGGGTATAACATTTACATCAAAATGTCACTGGTTGTTGTGTAAATGCATCAGTCCTTGCAATGTGTAAACATACACAAATATAACAATCCTAAACTAACAAGGCGATGACAACAAATTACACAAATAAGTAATCTTCAGTGCATGCCACCTCCTTTCTCGAGCATCTGTGCAAATCTATTGGTAATAAGAAGAGAGACATCAATGAATCTCTCTACACAGTTGGAAATACAGGTTTCAGTTCTAGAGTCCAGCTTCGCTCCAGGCTTGTCAACACATTTGTCCCAACAGAAATCATTAAATTCATGGATCTGGAAGTAAATATCGCATCATTAAAAATGTGTAATAGGGAGGTACATTGAGGATTCTCATTGTGTGATGTTAACTCGTATCCATATATTTTGAAATTCAGAATCTAATGTTTTCATTATTATAACACTAAAATGACAAAGAGTACTAGCTTTAGAATGAAATACAGCAGCTCAGCCTTACCTGAGCATGAAATTGGGCCTTTTGTTTTTCAGCCATCAAAAAGTCCTGCAGCTCTGAGTCTGCTCCTTTTGGTGCTGATAAATCCATATCGCTCATTTTGGTTTATCAAAGTTAATTTCACAATTTTTCTGAGACAAGATCAAGAATCGAAATAATAGAATAAACCAAACCAAATGTCACAAATCGAGGTTAGAATTTTGTTCCATTCTTCTCCATTTTTGTATTTTTCTTAGCATAGGATAAATACAAAATTTGTCAGATTGTCTTTCACGTACTTTTTTTTCTTCTAATTTTGGCATATAGCAAATTTTTGTTATGCCGAAACCCGTTTTTATTTTCTTCTTTCATCATGTTTCTATGGATGTCGCAGACGAATTGTATGATCCGCCGTATTACATTACGGCTAGCCGTTACCATAAACAGGGCCGTTTTGAGATGCGGCGGCTTAACGATTAGGCTGCGTTTCCACAAAAGATGTGCGAGGATGTCTAGCTCTGCTGTGAAAATGTGTGGAGGTTTCCACCAAAGCTGTGCGAGGAAAATGTGTCATACGAGAATGTGTAGCTGTGAATAATGTGTGGTGCGAGGTACCTCCAATAAACTCCGTCTATGGACTGGCTGGTACAGTATGTCACAAACCTCGCAACACACGCCTCGCTTGTTTTGTATGCGCAAAAATCTAACTCCGCCGAGCCGTTTCCACCAGAGCTTTGCTTTGAATGAAGCGATAGTATTGGTTCTTTACATACTCATCCCTCGCTACGCAGCTTCGCACATCTCTGGTGGAAAAGCAGCCTTAGCCGGATTGAATGCGGCTAATTAAAAGCCAGAATGTATTCGACGCCATACGTCATTCAACACGGCTAGCCGTAATGTTAGTGTTGCCAACTATATTTTTCAGATAATCGTACCATAAGCTTAAAAAGATAGTTAAGTACATATTTATATTGCCAAGATATCAAGAGAAATAATAGTACGCAATGGAATTTCAATAAAAAAACGTAGGTAAATTAATTAAAAAATGGACTTGAATTAAACTATACACATAAATATACAGAAAATAGGCTGTGTTAATACGCTGTGTATCGTTAGTGTAACTACATAGAGATATTAGCAATTTTATTGGATGCGTATATGAAATAAGAAATACAGTTCGACCAGCTCTTCAACTTATTTTGTTTTAACACAAAAAATGATTTTATGGTCATTTTTAATTTTGTAAGATTCCATTCAAAATAAAATATCGTATATTTTGCGTACGATTTCGATATCGTAAATGAGCCAATAAGGTCGTATAAATACGATTTAAATCGTACGGTTGGCAGTACTGGTCATAAAGCATTTTAAACTTTGTTTAGTTTGTAAGTTAGGTCACCCTACAATTAAGCAGTAGTACGATGCGGCTAAACGTGGGCCTCCTTATTGAAGAACATATCGCAATGAGAAGCTGGCTAATCGTTGAACCGCCGCATTACAAAACGGACCTGTTTTTGATAACGGCTAGCCGTAATGTAATACGGCGAATTATACAACCCGGCTGCGACATGGATATACTTATGCGTTTCTATTTTAAACTCAGACAAACTATTATTCCTCAAAGATTTAAATGCACTCTTTGTAATTAGTTGTTTAACTTCATATAACATTGCAGTTTTGTTTTCTGCACAAAACTCTAATAGACTACAGGCCCGTGAACAAAATTTACAGGTTAAATGAACCACAAAGAGACCTATTTAGGATGATAGAAGGGTGTAAAGTATTAAGATTCAGCACTGTGCCGTCACTTGTAAGCTGTTCAATTGAGTGTGATTGAAGAAGGAGGGTTGCAACCCTCCACCATTTCTCCTTCTCGCATGATTTTTGTACGGCATTGCGAAATAATGGATTAGAAGAGGTATTGAAACTGTATGGAACCAATGCCGTACTTAATCAAATGACCAAATTTGCTCTGTAAATTACTCGTACTCTGTAAATTTTTCTGGCAAACTAATAATAAAAAGTTAAAATTTATAATTTTTATAGTTTCATTACCTCTTTTAATCTATTATTCCGCAACGCCGTACAAAAATAATGCGACAAGGAGAAATGATCGAGGATTGCAACCCCCTCCTCCTCAATTGTCAGTTGGACAGCTTACAAGTGACGGCATCGTGCTGAACCTTATTACTTTATACCCTTCTATCATCCTAAATAGGTCTCCTGGTGGTTCATTTGACCCGTAAATTTTGTTCACGGGCCTGTAGTCTATAAACCTAAAGAAACTCAATCAATTTCTTGTCATTCAATTAAAACTTCAGAATATTTATTTAAGTTTATTTTATAAAGGTACAAGTTCGCGCGGAGACCGCGACACGAGACCGAGACCAGAGACCGCACTGACAGGAGACAGGCACTTGACACTATGGAATTGTATGGACGCCAGTTCGCGATGAGACCGAGACCAGAGACCGCACTGACAGGAGACAGGCACTTGACACTATGGAATTGTATGGACGCCAGTTCGCGCTGAGACCGCGACAGGAGACCGAGACAGGTCGCGGTCGCGGTCGCGGCGCGAACTGGCGCCCATATAATTCCATAGTGTCAAGTGCCTGTCTTGGTCTCCGGTCGCGGTCTCGCGTCGCGGTCGCGGCGCGAACTTGTACCTTTACGCAGGGAAATCAATAATAATGCCTAGAGAGCTCTATTCGAAAGAAAATCTGTTATCTGGTTCTGCAACATTTTGCGCTTATCTTCTGCAAAAACATATTGGCAAGCATTTAGCGCCAACGTCGACAACTGGGATTTGTTCAAATTAAATGTTTCTCCACACAGCCTGTATTCTTGAGACAGAGATGTGGCAAACACACCTTTGTCGTCCGTCTGGAAATAATAAAAACTATTATTAAAGCCTGAATTATTACTAAACCTGTACCTATAATTTTATTATTTTCAATAGGTACATTTACTATACTCTGAGCGCTGTAGCATGATCCGTATAACGGTTACGACTACTTTCGTAACACGAAACGTTTTATGAAAGTTGCCCTGTTTTACAATATTATTACTTATTTTGAATCATTAATAGCTATTATTATATGTAATAAAAAAAAAGGAACCAGGTCAACCAGGTACTATAGGTATATACAAGAATTGCTCGTTTAAAGGTATAATACATAATATAGAATCTGAATCTCGGAAACGGCTCGAACGATTTTGATGAAATTATGTATGCAGGGGGTTTCGAGGACAATAAATCTATCTAACTAGGTTTCATTGTTAAAAAACGCATTTTATGCGCGTTTTTAGACAATTAAAAACTGTCAAATTAGACATTAGAATGCGAAGGTAAATTTCGCCGCGTGGCACGACAGCATAATAGCTCAGACGGAAAGTCGGGCGGTCATGGCGGTCACGAATTAGTAGCTCCGGGTTCGAATCCAGACGGCTTTTCTTTTTTTTTTAAGAAAATCTATTACTTCGTGCCTTTTATCTGTAGGTATCTAAGGGGGCGTCCATAAATTACGTGAGATGATTTAGGGGGGGAGGGGGTCGAGTCAAATCTCATGTAATCTCACGTTAGGGGGAGGGAGGGTCTCGACAAATATCACGTAATTTTTGTTCTGATTGAAACAAAAAAAGATTATACTGTTTTGTTCCATTCAATCCAAATTGTATGTACATGCTCAAGATTAATCTTGAGCGTCATCGTATTAATACGATTAAGGGGGCGCCTAAAGCCAGAAAAACGAAAAAAGGACATTTTCGACGCCGCTCACTGAAGTTAAGAAACTAAAAACTATGACAAAAAAAATATTGACGTGTGGGTACAATCAAGAAAAAGCACAATAACCGAATAGAATTTTAAAAATAGATCAGAGTTTTTTACAATAAAAAAATAAAAATGACACCGAAAAAACCCGTTTTAATTCGAGTACCTACTCGAAATTATCAGCCATGACCCCACATTATTTTTTGGTAATAAAATTCCTATTTGTACGTTCTAGTAAAGTAACCGAACACTTTTTTAAATTTATGTTTAGTTATTGAGTAATTAAATAAAACTTGGTCAAAAATGGACTCCTGATTAAATATTGATTTTTCCTCCAAACTGTGTCATGCTATTCTCGACTTTATGTACATCACATTAAGAAACGCGTCGCGCGGGTGAAATCTGATTTTTTCCTGGCTTTAGGCGCACTCTTAAGATTATTCACTATTTCGAAGGAGCAGATGATTTTACAGAAAATCATATGGACATGTTGGTGCCAATAGTCTCTCTTGAGACCGCTCATAATTCTCCAGTACCTGGGTAACCGAGCTTTGCTCGGTTTAAATAGTAAATATACTTAGATACGTACAGATAAAAGAAACCCAAGAAATAGATTTTCCTAAAAAAAAGAAAACATGAAAAAAATGAGAAGCCGTCTGGATTCGAACCCGGAGCTATTAATTCGTGACCGCTATGACCGCCCGACTTCCCATCTGAGCTATTACGCTGTCGCGTCACGCGGCGAAATTTACCTTCGCAATCTAATGTCTAATGTGACAGTTTTTCATTGTCTAAAAACGCGCATAATATGCGTTTATAAAAAATGAAACCTAGTTAGATTGATTTATCGTCCCCGAAACCCCCTGCATACATGATTTCATCAAAATCGTTCGAGCCGTTTCCGAGATTCAGATTCTATATATATATATACATATTTATATAGGTACAAGAATTGCTCTTTTATAGGTATAAGATAGGTATTCTTTTCTTTTTATCATAGTAGATTGTCAAATTACTAGTCTAAACTAGTCGTAAATAAAAGCACGAAGCAAATTGTTTTTTTTTCTTTCTACAATAACAACCCAACGCGTTTACGTAAGAAACCCACATTCTGAAAAATCTCACGTGAGATTGGGGGATGGGGGAGGGAGATGAACAAAATCTCACGACATCTCACCAACGGGGGAGGGGGGGCCAGAAAATTTAAAAAAACACCTCACGTAATTTATGGACGCCCCCTAAGTATTTTTAGTATTTAAACCGAGCAAAGCTCAGTCACCCAGGTACTCAGTAAATTAAATGAGACCTAACTAGAATGTCTAGCCCACAAATAAAATGAAACTTAAATAAAAGTAACCGGAAGGAAAAAAAAAATATGCGGATAACGTAACACAAAAAATGAATTTAGTGATGGGATGGATGGGACTGCAAAGATGAATAGTCAAAATAGGCGGAAGCCTAGTGATATTTAGGATATTTAAGGGGGCGGCAAATTTAGCAAACATTTTTTATGATTTTATTACTTTATACAGATGATATTTTTTTCCTAATAATTTTATTATGTCATTGATCGATTTAGGAATTAAAAGATTAGGTACTCGGATCAGAATCCTTGATTAGTTACTTTTCAAATATCATTTATGATGTGTTTTCTCTTTTGGTAAGCTTATTTCAAAAAACAGTTTGGAGATGAGATTTGAGCCCCCTGATTCAAAATACAATCGTATTATCCTAAGACCGCATTGTCGCTTAACATCAGGTGAGATAGCAGACTTTTCGGAAATTAATAATATTTTAAATATAATATGTCAATGGTTTGATGCGAACAATTTAGTCTTGAACCCAATAAAAACAAAATGCATAAAATTTTCTCTACCTAACGTACACATATCGGATATTAAAATAGAAATAAAGGGAAAGATGATAGAACCCATTAATACCACAACTTTTTTAGGGATCACATTTGATTCTAAACTGCAATGGGGTATGCATATAAAAAATCTAACTAATAGACTTAGGTCAGCGGCACATGCGGTTCGTCAAATTAGGAAAATAGCAGATGTTGCAACGGCTAGATTGGTGTACTACGGATATTTCCACAGTATTATGTCGTATGGTATATTGTTGTTGGGATCGGGCGCTGATAATATATGAGCTCTGTTTTTATTTTACAAAAAAGGGCAGTACGTGCAATCTACAATCTACCCACTAGGGAGTCACTCAGAGAGATATTTAAAAATATAAATATCTTAACTGTGCCTTGCTTATACATTTACGAATGTATCATGTTTGCCAAGAAAAACGAAAATACCTATGAGAAATTGTCGGACCTAAACCCAAATACTCGCCATACACATAAATTGACTTTTCCTAAATGCAGATTGCAAAAAACCAATGCTTCCTTTATTGGAAATTGTGTACGAGTTTACAACGTTATTCCGAAACAGTTGGCAGGTCTCAAAGGAAAAAAAAAATAAAAATGCTATAAAGAGTCGTCTGTTAAGTAAATCTTATTACTGTTCGGAGGACTTCATTCGTGACGAGAGACAATGGAAACGAGATGTAATTAATTTAAATAATGGATTGACATATTAAATAATTAATTGTTGTATTGAGTACTTTATGTAATTTAAGCTAAGACATTACCTGACGATGCCCCTATACAGCTGAAATATTTGACAAGGCATCTTAACAGCAGCAAATAATTAATTATTGTTTTGAATATTATTTTTAAATTGTAATCACTAAAAGAAAAATTTAATTGTATACTGTGACGCTACCAAGTGATACCATATCCTATGGTCTGAAATAAATGAATTGAATTGTGTGTATCCTATAAAAGTTTTTAAAAAGCTGTGGTATCATGGGACACAAGGTAGAAACGAAGTTCTTTAAATTAAATTTAATACAGAACCCAATTGGCAAAGAATTACCTAATAAGGATGTTAACAATTTTTCGGAATTGCTTTTATATTAGACTAGCGACCCGCCCCAGCTTCGCACGGGTGCAGTGCTGATCCTAAAATATACAAATAAAAATGGTCATTGTGGGTTATTCCTAAGAGATAGACAATAGGATACCAGACTGGGTCAAAAATACACCATCCTAATTGGTCCGTCAGCTAGATCATGGAAAAATATTGGACACGTATTTTTTGTTTTTTCATAATATTAAAAATCGTCAAAGATATAGACCATCAAACTTCGAGAGTAAGGGGGTCGCGACGTCACTCGTGAGCAAAAATCGTACTCACAAGTGACGTCACACGAAACTTCGAAGCGCTGTATCTTCGTCATTTTTTGTTTGTGAAACAAAAGAAAAAATACGTGTACAATATTTTTTGGCAATCTAACTAACGGGCTACTTAGTTTTTTTGAGGATTGTACCCTATTACGATTGCAGACTTTTTTGTAGACCTTTTGAAGGGGTATGTACAAAACTACTGTACATTATTTTGATCTAGCTCATTGAGTTCAGCCAGCGTTTGCAGTGTAAGCGCAAAACATGTGTTTATTTATGACATTACATTAGAAACTTATGAAATGTTCCGTGTATCTCTGCTATTTTATACGCGTAGATATTATACATATAAACCTTTTTCTTGAACCACTCAATCCATTAACCGCATCAAAATCTGTTTGGTGGTTTAAAAGACGCGGGAAGTGACTTTGTTTTATACTATGTAGTGATGATGGTTCACTAATGTTTCACAACCATTTTTTGACAAAACATCACTTTAAAACCAACTAATCGTATAATATTCATTGCAAAAACTTTATAATACAAAAATGTTTCATTTTACAAACAACGTTTCGCATGATATTTATTTCAAAAATACCTTACATCAGCAAATGTTTTATTTTACAAACCATTTTACAACCAATTGCATGGCAAACGTTTCACTTAGGTAATGTATCGAATGACATTTTGTTTTTTGACCATTTTTCATTTCATAAATTATTATTTTTACAAATTTAGCATTTACCAAAATATAATTTATAACAAATATTTTACAAGTACCCGATACATTGTTTATGTAAACTATGAATTCTGATTTGGTTCTGTCATTTACTTTTGACTACCGCTCCGATTAGGGTCTATCACTGAGATTTGACTCCGGGTGGGCTCCCGCCAGAAGCTCTGCGGTCAGCCCTGAGTATCGCTTCTCCACACTCGGCCTGCGCTCCACTACGGAGGTCGCATGGCTCGCTCCACTCAGGACCTCCCTTAAGCTTCTGGCTCCCGCATTTTTATATACACTTTAGGGGTAGTAGCGACAAGACTAGGTGTAGTCGAGGTGCTCCGAGTCGCATTTGGGTCCTAAGTAACCTAATCGTACCGGTGTGGTTACTTAGATATTAAAAAATTACACTCAAGTTTTTATGGAATTTAATAAATGTTTGTTTTATAGATTGAGTTGTTTGCCAAACAACACATTAGAAAGTGAAAATTTGTCAAGCGTTGGTTTTGTTTTTAAGCATTTGGTAGTTAACAAAAATATTAAAAGAATCATTTGTCAAATAATACGTTATACAATGAATGTTTGTCAAATAATTAGTTTGAGATATAACCAATTTTTGTTAAATATTTTTTTGTTTAATAATCATTTCACTACCCGTGAGTTTGTCTAACGTTGGTTATCACATGTTGGTTTGTGAAAAAAAGTTTATTAAAAGAATGGATACCAGTGATGATAAGCAATAAGCAGTAATCGTCGCTCACAAAGAAGAATGCACTCTGTGTTTGAGGTATCGATCAACATAGAGCATGGATATTACTTGGTTGTAAATGTGTTACCTACTTGGTAAATATTATAAAAAGAGGTTTGATTACTTATTAATTTTAAACTATTCTTTCAATTTGATTTCTGAACGATGGGGACACATCAAAAAACCTTATTTACTCTTTGATTAAAACTCTCGCGAAAAAAAATGTTTGACTGGATATTATGTATATGAGAAAATGAAATTATTGTTTTTACTATCTTCTTCTACTACTAATATCTTACTATCAATATTTTCTCACCGTTTAAACTTTCCCTGGGCTACGAGCTACGACAAACATTTTAAAACCAAAATCAGCCAAATCGGGCCAGCCGTTGTCGAGTGTTAGCGAGACCCACGAACAGCAATTCATTTTTATATATTTAGATACACGCTAGTTTACCATTTTTTTTAAATATTAGTATTTTCGATGAGTAAATATACAAAACTTTTATCTTTTTTTAACTTCTATAGGTTTACACTTGACCGCCATCTCGCCTGATGTTAAGCGACGATGCGGTCTACGATGAAGCGTGTTTACCTAGAAAAAAAAACCGATTCTTCGATTTGAAGACACAAAGATTGTAACCATCGGGGAAAACCCACTCAGGCAACGTATTCCACAGCCTAGACGTTCTTATCACAAATGTAATTTTCACTGTTTCAATTTCAATGTTCTTGTCACTTAATAATGTAATTTTGATTTTTCCCGCTAAAACACTAACGACTGACATAACATCAGTAACCGCAAAACATTGGTCGCGATTCACGACTGTATGTCCAGTTTATGTGTTTTCTTGTTTTTACTTGAATACAAACAATCAAAGTCGTCGTCGCTAACTATAATAAAAATGCAGAGAAATAGCGGGCAGTGATGCAATAAGATGTCACGTGACCACAGATAAAAAATAAATCATTTATAATAAATTTACAAAGAAATATTCAGTTACAAAAATGTGATTTTCGATATTCTTTTAATACAAACTATCATAAAATGAACACTAAACATGAATACGTGATTAGTGGTAACGTCCCTATTTTACTATTTTTGGTGCGATTATCTGAAAAAATAAAGTTGGCAGCACTGGTGATGGACAGTTTTTACGCGTCGCTTCCGTTATATATTTTTCTTACAGTTTTAGTCTCATATTTTTGTCAGATCGGTCGCTCAGCAAAATCTTTATCTCCAATCAATCGATATAGATCGATAAGTAGTAATTGATAACTGCTCGTCGGATGAAATAGCTATCGATGCCGAGATTCCGTAGGGGTCTCTACTTTCTGCGACGCTTTTATTATATCTTATCGCCGCTACGTATCAACGATATATTGAAGCCCGGTATCATTGGGAACGTAGATGATAGCACTGTTATGCTGGGGCCATACTAACGGGAAATGCCGTTAATTATCGCGATAATGGACGTTAACCATAAGTGTGGCCACTACTTACCGCGTTAATTTTTCAACGGCAATAACAATGCCGTTTGGCGTTAGGCGATAACCCAAGTGGCGGTACGTCAAAGAGATTAACGCGAGAATTAATGCGATGAAGCGGCCACACTACGTATTGTCAGTATGCATCGTGAGCGCGAAGGGATCGGACGTGTTTGTACGTGTTAGACTTTTTTATCTATCGCACCTTTTTGTTTTGAAATGTACGTACTATAGTTATGGAATGGAGTAACGAGCTATTTTTATGACCTCCCCAAACATTGGCACAAAAAAAAATCTGACTGTAACTAATTAATTCCAGGGTAGCGATTCTGAAACCATTTGGTTGCATCCGACACGGAATCTCATCTCTCGGTCTTTGTCTTATCTGTTTAGCATGACAAAGACCGAGAGATGAGATTCCGTGTCGGATGCAACCGAATGGTTTCAGAATCGCTACCCTTGTTAAAGTCTAACCCGACTGAATATTATGTAGGGCTATAAGTATTATGTACTCTTGACAGCTTGCCCCTGGGGAAGTACCTTTGCCAGTTAAGTTATTCTGCCGCCAAGCAGTACTTAATATGCAAAAATTACTACCTATGTCCGGAACATAGTGCAATATTTTTTAGAGGAATTATAGGACTTAGAGATATAACATCTTAGATCTCTGAGTGACGAGCGCAGTGCAGTATTATATGAAAAAATCGCCTTGCTTGAATTCAAGTAAAATTAACGCCGTTTTTATCGCCAACAATGGACATTCACGTTTCCCGTTCAAGTGTAGCCACCTACTTTAACGCGTTAAAAATTATCGCAATAATTATCGCGACAACGGGCATTAACATTAAACGTTAGTATGGCCCCAGCATTATAGAGAGTTACAACACATATCTAGCGCACGAGAGGCAGTGGGCAACAAATTCAGGTATTACAAGAGTATGATCGAGCATTCACACTTGATCCTTGAGGCAGTCTCTAAATAAGGGGATGCTTAACGAGGTAATGTTTAACGAGGAAAAGATGCAGGTTTGTCTGTTCCAAAAAGATGCCAAAAAGAGAATGCGATATAACCCATATGCCCTGCTATGTATGTGTATGGTGGTCATGCGTTTTCCCTACATGGAATAATAAATAAAAAACAACAATGAATGTGTTTCACATATTGATTGGGTAAACGGGTAACTCACGTGTAATCAGGTCGGTCAATCCGACTCGAGTTTATCGTATGTGCCAAACGGGAAGCCATCGTGCGCGTACACTCTTCTTGAAAAAGGCCGCCGGACGCGGCCGAAACTCGAGTCGGATTGACCGACCTGATTACACGTGAGTTACCCGTTTATCCAATCAATATGTGTAACAACCACGTTAATTTTAATACTAAAATGGATGTGTTACTTCCGGAAGAATTATTTCGAAATCAATTAGAGGACATTTGGAAGATGAAATTATAAAGATGATTAAGGAAATATATATAAATGGGTGTAGGCGGCATTTTCTTTTTTTCTGCCGATTTTGCCGCGCCTAAAAATATTTAAGATCCGGGGCTGCATAAAGTCACATCCCTCGCTAAATAAAGGCGTACATGAATCTAACGGCACTGAAATGATATTATGGTCAAGAGGGCGAATTAATTAATTAAGTAAACAATTTAATATTTCATTTTCAAAATTATCGTTTTTAATCTGTCCTTCGAATGTCTCAAACGCTATACGACGTCACTCGTGTAAACAAAACACTTGGTCATTGTTTTCTATTGATATATGTATTTAATTGTTTCAGTAATTGTTATACAATTTTCCAAATTCTATACAGAGATATATAGAATTTCGAAACAGCAATAGAGAATCTGTCTGTGTGAAAGAGCTATTCACTTATGTCTTAACAAAAATTGTATTTATTTAAGTCTTAGAGGATATTAACTTCGGATCTCTTCTTGATAATTTTAACCGTGACATTCTCATTTTTATACTAGTTGGCACTTGAAGCTATAATGTTCCCAGAGTTTTCACACTTGTGTTTTTACAGTCCATTTTAAAACCAATGATATTTTGGACTTTAACTAACTCATTATTTATTTGCAAAAATACATTTATTCCCTTATAGAAGCGTATTGTTGAAACCACTTGTGACGTCACAAATATGGCGGTGCATTCGACAGTGTTTTCCTTCGAAATTTTAAATTGAAAATAATCATTTTACATTTTATAATTTGTTTGGTTTAAAAAAAAGTTTGTTAATATATTATCCCAGTTTATCAACTAAAGATGAAATTGAAATACTTTTAGGGAGAGGATGTATTAGCCTATTGCGGGAGAAAAATGTTTCATAGTCTTACAAAGTTTGCATCAATTTGGTAACGTTGGCTACACTTACTAGATATGGCATCACTTACATGTTGTAGTAACGACACGCTGCGGTGTGCGGACGTGTGCAGACACACAGGTGCGATTAATTTACCCCAATTTTTTAAATTTTTACTTAAAATTTTGGGAAATTTGGGGAAATCGGGCATCGACAATCGGCAAGTGTTCTCTAAGACCAAACATTTTGGGTAATCTTTGTCGATGTCAACAAGATCATAAAACACGTGTAGGTACTATAAATGCGCAAAGGGACCCGAAAACTATTTTTCTTGCGTCCTAACAAGATCATAAACAACTTACACTATACTTTTACTTAATTCTGGAAATAATAATAATAATAAGGGTCAGATGCAGAAGGCGGCTATCCTTGACACAGCGCGCATCGTCAGGAGGTTCCTCACTCTGCAGCCCTAACCACCGGTAGCTTGGGCCCTGCCCCGCTGCTGGCGGCACCCTAGTTTTTAAGTTTTTTATAATGTATATATTTTTTATTTATATTGTAAAAAACTTAGGGATTAAGAAGACGATTAAATGAGTGGATAATAATAATAATAATAAACTCTTTATTAAAAGACCACAAAGAGTAAAACACGAACAAAACAAAAAAATAAACTTAGTAACTAATGGGTGAGACTCTTAATTGGCGGCCTTATTGCTTAAAGCAATCTCTTCCAGGCAACCTTGTACGGAAAAAGGATATAATTTGTACAAAAATGGCCCTTAACTTATTTAGAGATGGTCAGAAAAAACACAACTTAGGTACACATACTTAACAATCTATAGCAAACACTGAATAAACAGAAACACAAAATTATGTACATAATATGCAACACTCATATACCTACATACATTTTACTTGTTACTTAAATTATACATACATAAATATAATTTACACATACATATATACATATACAACTACATATATACATACATACAACTACATATATACATACATACACAATAAATATAAACAAAGATGGAATAGTAGCTATAATTCAAGATAGTATGCCTTCACGCGAAGCTTGAATACGTCAACAGAGGGTGCACGTTTGATTTCGAGGGGCAAGTCATTCCATAACTTCACAGCCTTGACTGTAAAGGAGCAAGAATAAAAAGAAGTGCTGTGCTGAGGAATATCCAAAATAAGGGAATCCGATGATCTTAGGGGTCTAGTCAGGAGGGAACTTCGAAAATTAAAACGCTCTTGTAAATAGCGAGGGGAAGAGGGATTAAATAGAACGTTATAAAGAAGGGAAAGTATGTGGACATCCCGGCGACGTCGAATGGGCAGCCACTTGAGCTTAGCGCGAAACTCAGACACGTGGTCATATTTGCGCAAACCAAAAATGAACCTTATACAAAAATTTTCAAGGCGCTCAAGTTTATCCAGCAACTCTTCTGTGAGGTCTAAATAGCAGACGTCAGCGTAATCCAAAATGGGAAGCAAAAGTGACCGTGCAAGCGCAGTTTTAGTGGTTGTTGGCAGAAAATTTCGTAGCCTACGAAGAGATCCCCCAGACGCAAAAATTTTACGGCTTACCTCCGTAATTTGAGGAACCCAAGAAAGATTGCGGTCAAAGAAAATGCCTAAGTTTTTTACAGTTTTACTGTATGGAATCGGCACTCCATCGAAAACGACATGTGGGAGTGAGTTCCAGTCGATTTGTCCAATGAGGCGAGAACTACCTAAAACAATGACCTGTGTCTTCAATGGATTGACTTTAAGGCCGTACGAGTTACTCCAACCCAGTATACGCCGCAAGTCCTCATTCATGGCTCTCACAGCCTCCGGAAGCCGTGCTAGTGGAGCCTGACAATTTAGTTGCATATCATCGGCGTAAAGGTGGTAGGAAGAAGAAAGATTATGTGAGATAGCATTAATAAAAATGGCGAAAAGTAACGGAGAAAAGACGCCCCCCTGCGGTACACCAGCAGATGTGACGCACCAAGATGAGTAATTCTCATCCACGCGCACTCTCTGTCGGCGCCCATACAGGTAACTATGAAGCCAGTCAATTACTGTCGGAGATATGTTAGCAGAGCGAAGTATAGCAAGAAGTATTTCAAAATCTACTGAGTAAAAGCATTGCTAAAGTCCAAAAGCGCCTGTACGGTTAAGTGACCATTATCCATACCCTGACGGATGTCATCACTGATTTTAACGAGTGCAGTAACCGTACTGTGCCCCGGACGAAAGCCAGATTGAAGAGGGTTAAGAAAGTCATTGCGGGTCAAGTAATGATTAAGCTGGTTGTGAATTAAGGACTTTTGATAAGAAGGGTAAGATGGAAATGGGACGATAGTCGGAAAAAGATGAGGGACTGGTTTTTTTAGGAAGGGGTATTATTTGTGCTTCTTTCCAAATGGAAGGAAACACACGACAGGTAATAGAAAAATTGAAAATGTGGCATAGGATGGGAAGCAAGTGATCTAGGATGGGCGTTATCATATTGCGACTTATTACATCAACCCCAACAGCATTTGAGGTTATTGACAGTATGCTCTTCCTAACATCACAAGCAGTAAATTGACGAAAATCAAAATGAGGTAAGTCCGGAGTGGCAACATTGGAAAGATAATTTAACGTGCTAGCTTTAGAAGCTGCATTCATATTAGAAGACATAGAAAAATGTTGGTTTAACGCATTTATATCTAAATTTTGAGGGTTGTATCTTGTCGTGATTTGCCGACTCCTAAGTCGAAATAGCACAATAAAATGCTAGAATCGGTGGGTGCTCTTTGATACCGTCATGCCAAATGACACCATTAGCCATAGCTCTACTTAATCCTTTTGCATACCGACATGCACGTGCTTTTATAAATGTTATTTCATCTAAATGCAACTCCCTAGCTAGTACCATGTCGGAAAAAGGCACATCTTGTAGTTCTGAGTATGTGAATATAATAAAAGAAAAAAAAAACTTGCACGGGACTCATCAAAACGAATTTAAGTGTCTATTTTTATTAATTATACTTTGTTTTTTTTTGCACTAATGTTTGACAGGGATCATAAATAGCTTAAATCCAAAAACTCGACTATATCAGACCGGTGCGTTAGCAGCCGTATTGGTATGGGCCATATCTTTTTTTAATTATATCTCCTTTATTTTTAATTTTACAATAATTATGAAACTAAAGTTGTAGATTACATTTCCTACAACTTTGATCCTACAACTTCTATTAATTTTTTTGAGTTTTGAAAGAAAAGGTCGAGGGCCGGCGTCAGTGAACTCGCCTAGCGAGTTCAAGGCATTGTTGAATGCATATTTTTCTTAAATTATATAAAATTATATGAAAATATGGATGCATTTTGGAAATATTGACTCGCCAGGCGAGTCGCCGGCACATGAACGAAATTTAAGTCGACTCGCCAGGCGAGTCATCGACACAGAATGTGTTAAGGCTCACGTAGTATAGCTAGCGTTTACGCCACGTTTTCGGAGGCACTAGGATTTGAACTTTACCCAATAAAGTTGGTATTTTTGTTTGCCTTAAGTAGTGAAAACTAACGAGGTTGTTACACAATTTTATTAACAAATGGGCCTACTGTGATAATTATGGTGGGTACAGCTTCACTAAGTTTCAGCCATATTATGCGGCCTATATAAAAAGGAGAGCGCGCAGGCGACCGCCTTAGTAAAAAATGTTCTTCAACTTGATTAACATAATTTATCAGAAATAACTAGTAATGAAGAAAAAATACTTACACAAATTATAACTGGTATTTCCGCTTCATAGAGTTCCTTAAAATGATGAGAGTCATAGTCTGGAGTAGATTTCGTATTGACATTGCTTGTTAAGCACACCTCTGTAAAAGGAAAATATATTGTGTTTGATACTATGTTACATATTTTATACTATGTTTTACATAGTTCTTAACTAACAGCGCCCTGCGGTGCAATCCGTGAGTTACCTCTACTGAATGGCATACTTATTTTTCTGAAATAAAATTTGCCTAAGTTACTCCTTATAATTTACTAAAATTGGTTATTTGAAATTTGGTTAAAATCTGGAAAAGCTACTTTTTATTGCGGAAAAATGACGGGAACGGGAACTATGCATATCAACCGCACACCTAGTACAACCGCGAAACGCTTGTGTAGATTTGATAGAACAACACGGACAGACACGCGTCACTTCCGTTATAAGTATATTTTGAAGTGAAAACTTCTTTAGGCGCGCTATAGACAGAATTTTCGTGGGCTGTGAAATGGATTCATCAATCGTCACGCTTGGATATGATAATGGATCGGATCGGATATGAAATCTTCGGGTAAACTCGGTAAAAAAGGCCAGGTAGTTACCAGGGTAACAGAAACAGTAAAGAGTTTCGATTACCTACCTCCAACAGCCCAGCGTTTATCTCCAGATACCAGGACAACAGAAATATAAAAGAGTTGCGTTTGCCCCTAGGTACCAGTACCAGGGCAACAGAAACAGTAAAGAGTTGCAATATTCTGTATAATTACGTTGATATAAAACTAAATGGCACAACCATCGATTTGGCTGGCGGTGTTGAAATTATGCGAATGTACATAGACCAACGATGGTTTAACAACAACAAATAATTTGTCTTCTGACAGGGTGATAAATAAATTGGACATTTTAATTAAAAGTGAAAACATTTGAATCACAAGTTTTCACTTCTATCGGCAGTTCCTATGACTGCCAATTTTTTTCTTATGGTTTTAGTCTCACATTTTTTTTCAGGTCAGCAATCCTCCAACCATACTGTACGGAACTTCGTTCCAATACATTTTTTTTTCCATAGTGGTCATTCATGATCGTGAACATTTGGGAACATTTAGTGAGCTACTCGTGATCACTTAATGGGGCGTTTTCAAGAAAAACCTGTCAGACAGTCCCCAATTTCACCGTAGGTGGCACCACTGTTTTATTTTGTTAGAGAAAACTCACTAAAACAAATAGTGGTGCCACACTTGGGCAAAATTTAATACAATTTTTGACAAGTCGATTTGCATCTGGAAAATGCTTCATTGCTATAAATATCTCAAAACGTAAAGCTGCCTATACACACTGGGCCAGTGCAGGCCAACGCCAGTGTGTGGAGGGTCGCGTCGCTCGCCTCGCTGGCCGAGTGACGGCAAGTGGCCAGTGTGTATAGGGCTGTTTTGTCTCGACTCGTCTCTCGTGACCGGTGTCGGTTTTTGTGCACAAAACAAAGGCGCTCGGCGAGTCGCGTCCTGTTCTCCTATTGGCCTACCGTGCTTTTGCCAGCGCTGGGCCAGTGTGTGGATGCTACGTTTTGTCTCGTGCCGTTTTGTCGGCGCTCGCGTTGGCCTGCGCTAGGCCAGTGTGTGGATGCTACGTTTTGTCTCGTGCCGTTTTGTCGACACTCGCGTTAGCCTCCACTCGCCCAGTGTGTATAGGCAGCTTATGAAACATACTAACCAACAGGTGTTTTAGTTTCGCAGAGCAGAGCCCAAGTTTCGTCAGTGCCTCCGAGCCGTGGATGCACACAGGTTCCGTGGCCAATTCTATCTGGCTTGAATTGAAGCATTGCTCTAACTTCATCGGGATTGCATACTTCCCCACAGTGCAATGTTACCTGAAAATTTTGTGATTCCCATATTAATCAAATTATTTTACCAATCCCACCCAAGAGCGGTCGCAGTCTTAAATTTTGGAGGGGTCGCGAATAATAATACAATATGTTGGGTAAACAAACTGGGTAAGTGCGAGTGGGATTCCCGCACGAAGGATTCTGTATCATTAGCAAATAAACGGCCAAAAAACCTCTTTGTCTTTATACCTGTAAAAATTTTAACTATCTAGCTATCACCGTTCTTGAGATACGGTAATAGGGTCCCATTTTTACCCTTTGGGTACGGAGCCCTAAAAAGATTTTACAAGTAGCGCTCCACGATTTTACCAGCAGTTTTAGTTCCAGTGTTTAAAAATAGCCTATACGACTGTATAGTATCTCGATATTTTGTAATTTTTTTGATTTTTTAATTTAACATTTTCGATTTTCATGTCGTCTGTAACCCAACCTCTGTGATGCACCTGATCCCATCCTGATTTCTTTGTTTTAAATAATGATCATAACTTTGTTTTGTATTATTTTGTCAGAGGGTTCTACCTTTTATGGTGTAAGGTTTATTGTATTGGAACAGTGGTTCCATATATTACACTACACACAAAAAACAATGTGCAAATTCAGCTTGCATTTTTTCTAATCCTGGTAATATTATAATTGCAAATGTTTTTAATTGTATGTCTGGTGGCTGGTGGTCATTCACGTTGGAACGTTTCAATGGATAGGATCATAGTTAAATTATAGTCTGAAATAATAGAGCATAGGCTATTTTTTATCGGGGGAAAATAATGGGATCGGGAACTGCGTGAAACATGAGTTAACATATCTATTTATATAAAAATCAATGCCACTTTTCGTTGTTATTGAACTCCTCCTAAACGGCTGGACCGATTTGAATGATTTTTTTTGTATACGTTTGGGTAGGGCCCTGGAAGGTTTAGATTCACAAATCAGCCCGGCAGATGGCGCTGCAGTTGATATCTAGGTTATTATTCGAGCGAAGCCGGAGCGGGCCACTAGTTTCTTATAAATTACTATCTCTTTGCCCTTTAATATTTTTGTAAATAAGTGCCAAGCTCTGGGCAGTGCTAGGCAAGAAATGTCAAAAGTTTCATGTTTAAATAACTGTGCGACACTGACCTGTTAAAGGCTAAGAATGTTGTTAAACAAAAGGCTTGATAGTGTTATCTAACCATTTCTTTTAGAACCAATTATACTACTTATAATGAGTGTGATTTAAATGAATAACTTATAATTACTTGTAATGAATTGTGATGAGCATTGACTGAATATCTAGTGGAAAAAACGAGAATTTGTATATAATTACTTATTTTAGACTAAAGTTATTTAGTTAGTTAGTCTTAATGTACACTGCAACAATAAACATAATAAATTATTATACTTAAAAAGTGACCTTTAATCCAGCTTTTCTTGCTTTTTCCAAAAGTGGTACAAAGTCTTCAAACTTTCCTATAACAGGGTTGCCGCTGATTTCAATACCCACAATAACATCGGGGTAAAGTTGAAAATACTCAATTGCTAAAGTAGTTATTTCCTCTGCTTCAAGTAATGAGGAACCTCTATTTATAGATACTATTAGCCTGGATGTCATTTTTAGACTAACCGAAGATTGTCTGGAATAGATGATACATTTATTTAAAAAGTTCAATGAAAGAATGAATTTATTTTTTATGCTGATTGAGCTTTTGTTTTATTGCATAATTCAGAGTATAGCTAATAAGGTGAATATCTTTGTTCAAATTAAACCTATTCACTCTTCAAAGTTTGGCAGATTGTAGCATTAACATAACCCATTTTTAGGTCTGTGAAATTGATAGCAATGAAAACATTAGTGAGGTGAATATTGTTTGTGCTGTGACTGTTTTTTTTTTTTTAAATTGACGAGAAAGCAGGACATTTTCCTGGTGGTAAGCAACATGCCTGCCACACTGGCAAAGGTGTGGTACTACCCCAGACGGACTCTGCCAAGAGTTCTACCACTACTAAATGTATCAATTCTTTTGTTTATTCATTTCTATGTATCATAAGTATTTATACATAAATATTATACCAGCTGTTAAGTTTATGTATTAATTTATCTAGCTGACATAGTAGAATTACAGGGGAATATAAAAAATATATTATATTACAAAAATACCTTTATCAAATACATCACACGAGTTCTTGACTTTATCTCAGGACTACTCTATACTCAAGGGGTGTGTTGTGGTGGCTGAGAGACAAAGTAAAAAAACTGTCCTCCTAATCATATTACTATAGCTTGAGTTATTTTTAGTAACTTTTGAACATATTTTTGTAACTTTGTCTACAGTAGTTTGTAGTCATAGAACAGTGTTTAATTATGATTAGTTTTTGTATTGTTTTCTGTGGGGTAATAAATAGTGTTTATTAGTTTTGTTTAATAAATAAATAAATAAATATTGGTGGACACTTCACACACAACACCATCTGACCCCAAACTAAGCAAAGCTTGTGTGATGGCGGCCAGATAGCTGATACAATACTTATAGTTTTAAATACTTACTTATTATACATAGAAACACCCAGACACCGTGCAAACATTTGAATTCATCACACAAATAATATTTGCACTGGGTGGGAAACGAACCTACAACCCTCGGCTTCGCAGGTAGAGCTACTATCAACTAAGCCACGAGGCCAGTATAATATAGTAGTTGTTGTTACTTACTGAATTGCTTTTATAATAGTGTCTAAATATTGTTTCATATTCATATACTCTGTGTTCCGAGGAGTACTTCTCAATTCAATGTAACAGCAGCCATCATCTTGAAATTCTTGAAGGGTTAAAGATGTGGCTATCTCTAATGTTGCTGGCATGCTTGTCAGTGAATGTGCTATGCCAAACACTTGGAAACAACTGTAAACATTACATAGACACATATTTCTAATTTCTTAATCTTTTTTGACCTTAAAGCATTAATGTAAAACTAAAAACTCCCCATGGTTTTACCAACATAATTCCCATTCCCATAATATTCATGTTATAAAAAGTAGCCTATGCTGGGCCAATTTCTAATTGTGTCCCAAATTTTAACCCAATCTGTTCTAATGTGATTGAGCAAGATATATGCAAACTTTCTCATTTATAATATTATTAGTAGGATATTGTTTGTACTAGTTCCTTACATTCCTTTCAGGCACTCTACTGCCTACCAGGCTTAAGTTTTAAGATAAAACTACTTTATGGACCGATCTAGAGATACTGGAGATCGATTAATATCTATTAGACTATACAGTCGGATAACTGGTATACTCCTGGGGCTCTTATATTATAAATATTTCCGTCCTTCCTTACTCAGACAAACTCCGTGTATCTCCGGCGCCTATTTGAAATTCGTCAAAGAATGCATTAGTTTTATCAACAATTCCTTTATCGGCATAGTGTCTCTGTAATTGCAACATGGTAGCACAGCTCAAGGAACCATTCAAATGAGCGTGTAACTCCTGAAAAACACAAACATTTGTTATTTTGTTAAAAAATGTTCATAGGTTATTTTAGTTAATTTCCTTACAACTTTTGGTAATTCACGACAAAATAAATCTAAATCCATTATCACTGTTAATGATGTCAGAAACTGACGATGTTTTATATTATAGAATTACGAAGCAAAAAATGTTAAACAAAAGTTGAATTTACAAAATTCAAATCAAAACAAAACTTGAGCGAGAAGGAGAGAACGAGAGAAACAGAACGAATGAACGAGAACATGTGGTGAGAACCAATGATCAAAGATCAAAAATGCAAGACGATGGCGTAAAATCGAGAATCGACCCCAACACGTAGGACAGAGAAATCATCTCTAAAGGTGCGCCCGCACTGGGCGACGCGACGCGACGCGACGCGCCGCGGCCAAATAGTCACAGATCACAATATAGACTCCGCGCCACCACTCGTGACCGTTGGTGAAAGGAGCCACTGTCGTATTCCACAATGACTGATGAAACCTATGATATTATAGTGGCTTAGTTCAATAATTTCGCCAAAGTACTTCAGTGATGGCACGGAGTCTACTACTAGCACAGATAAGTAAATCTTGAAGCTGCCGTCATTTTCGAGATATTATTAAATGTCAGTGCCAGTGAATCAGTGACAAACATTACTGTTACGAACTGTGTTGCCAAACGATACGAGTTCATACGATTTAAATCGTATTTATAAGATCTTTTTGGCTCATGTACGATGTACGATTGCAAAGTCGAAATCGTACGCAAAATATACGATCTTTTGAATGGAATCTTACGAAATTAACAATCACCATAAAATATTTTTTGAAGTGAAAACTTCTTCAGGCGCGCCACGACAAGTTTTTCGTGGGGGGGGGGGGGGTAAATTGATTTCTAACGTTACGCTCGGGTATGATAAGAAATCTTCGGGTAAACTCAGGACCTGTGCGATTGGGCATCTAGAAATGCGTCAGCCAATGGGAAATAATGACGCATTTCTAGACGCAATGCCAAGATGGCGAAGCAACGCCCTCCAGTTGCATCTGTGTAGTTTCCAAGGTAAGCTATCAAATTCTGAGTTATAAGTTTTCACTTCTATCGGCAGTTCCTATGACTGCCATTTTTTTTTAGTGTGAAAAGTAAAACAAGATGGTCGAACAACAAAAGAGTTTTGGAACTGAACTTCTTAAATGTAGATTGCTTTATGAATGCATACCGGAATATCTTTGCGTAGTTCCTTTATAAATATATAGCGTTTTAATGTTAACACAGTCGATATATAGTTAAATTGTGGTATTATCTTGTCAATTTGGCTATGCAACCAGTTGAAGTTGTTTTTGATCAAGTTTCGGAATAAACCTAACAGTTTTCTAATCTGAAAAAGTTTGATATAACTATATCTTAATGCCATAATGTTTCATCCTATATAAAGAGAGGCATATGTATAATGCGACAGGATGAGCAGAACATGGATGGTAAGCCATAACAACCTAGCGTCACGCAGCGTTTGAACATGATTTGGACTCTTTTAGTCTAAATCATTACCTAACACTGCAAAGCGCTTAACACCCATAGATAGTTTAGTAGTGGTAGGACTCTTTGCAGAGTCCCCCTGGGGAACTACCATCTTTGCTAGTTATTCTACGGCCAAGCAGTAATTTGCAACAATCACTGTGTTCCGTTTCGAAGGTCACAAAATGTCAAAGCCCACTTGCGCAGTTTTGTAATTTTTTTTATATGGCAGCATAGAATGAATGAGTGAACGTAAAATTACTTATCTGTGCTAGTAGTATATTGTGATCTGTGACTATTTGCCGCGGCGCGTCGCGTCGCGTCGCGTCGCCCAGTGCGGGCGCACCTTTAGAAAGAGACGATTCTATATCACATTGATATCACACATGCACTAATTTGTGTAATGTGAATGTTCATTTCACTCATCGAGCTTGTTACTGTCAGTCAGCTGACTTCATTCATGTAGTGCTGTTGTTGTTTTGAAAAATTCGGTATTGTTTTGTAATAATTTGTATGTGTAAAGATGTTTCAAATTTTGCTATTGTTTCTATATTTTAGTACTTTTGTGGTAACCAGTGAACCTAATATCCCTATAGTGATAACAACTTGGTCATTTACTGATTCAACTGAACGAGGTCAGTGAAATATCCACGGTTCGTTTCATTATTTAAAATTGAAATTTAATTTGTACAATATTTTACTTCATAAAGTATTTGTTTTAGCTTGGGCAGTTCTTAACAAAGGTGGTACAGCTCTAGATGCTATTGAACAGGGTGCATCGGTTTGCGAATCTCAGCAATGTGACGGAACGGTTGGTTTTGGAGGAAGTCCAGACGAGGACAGTGAAACCACGCTGGACGCTCTTATTATGGATGGGTATTGCCAATACATTTCTTATCTATACACTTTATTCCAATATTAGGTACGGTAATTATTATCAATTAATCAGGTATTCAATACTAATCAGTTTTAACAACGGAATAGTTTACCTTGTTTTATATTTGTCGTGTTTTAAAAGCAATATTATATTTTAGAAAAACAATGAATGTAGGTGCTGTTGGAGCTCTAAGACGGATAAAACATGCTATTTCTGTTGCTCGGCTTGTGTTAGACCACTCTAAGCACTCGTTTCTGGTGGGTGAACTAGCCACGCAGTTTGCAGTGCAGATGGGTTTTACTGAAGAATCTCTCACAACTCGAGACTCCAAAAAAATGTGGATGAAGTGGCACAATGATGATCATTGTCAGCCCAACTTTTGGATGGTAAAAAAAAAAATTATTTCATATTATATTAACAATTTTGTGTAATGTTTTGTAAGTCGTGGTCGTAGGGCTTAAGCGTATAATTAAATGTTCATCCCCTACTTATATTATAAGGGGCATTTCACGCCAAGCGGAAATAAAAACTGTCCAAGTTACTAAAAAATTGGTGGACAATTCACACACAACACCATCTGACCCCAAACTAAGCAAAGCTTGTATGATGGCGGCCAGATAGCTGATATAATACTTATATAGTTTTAAATAGATACTTTTTATACATAGAAACACCCAGACACAGTGCAAACATTTGAATTCATCACACAAATATTTGCACTGGGTGGAAATCGAACCCACGAGCTACTAACAACTAAGCCACGAGGCCAGTCAAGATTGATGTCAGGAAATGGATTTGAAATGTTCACTTCCGGTTTAAAATACGTAAAAAATCAAAATCAGCAATTAAACATCACATGAAAATAATAGCTTTTTCAAATTGGGATTCAAGTTTAATAAGTGTTTAAGTATTAGTAAAATTAATGCCTACATTCAGGGCCGGATTTAGGGAAGGGCAAACGGGGCATATGCCACGGGGCCTCCACAACAACACGAAAAAAAACCTAATTTCGACAGTAAACATCTTTTACGCTAACTTTAAACCATTTGTAGTCCCGCAGTTTTGCTTGAGAACTCTTAACACCTAGGAGTTGTATTTCAATGTCCCCAACGAAGCTCCGCCCGGGGCCTCCACACCTTTAAATCTGGGCCTGCCTACATTACAGGAGGAATTCGATAGCGAAATTTTAAGTTTTGAGCCCTAAGGGTTTGTGCATATACGTAAAACTTTCATGCCCTATTTTACCCTCTTCGGGGTTGAATTTTGCAAAATCGTATCATAGCGAGCTCCTACATGCTAAAAGGCACCTGTAAGCAACATTTTAGACTCCTAGCATTGGTCGTTTCTGAGATTTCGTGATGTGAATAAGTGTCAGTTTATCACGTCGCGCGTCGTCTATCTTGTATGCAATTTTATTTAAACTGTTTTTTTAGTGTTGTATTAATTTTGTAATTGTGCCATAAAATATTGTGTGTAAACATGGCAAACTATTAAAATAGCACGTGAATAATTCGTATGCCATCCATGTTATCCTACTATCCTATTAATAATATAAATGTGAACGTTTGGATGTTTGTTGCTCAACCACATCGTATTAAATGAAAGAATCAAGCTGAAATTTGGAGCTTAAATAAATTATATTCTGAAATAACAGACATATTTTTTATCCCGAAAAAACATCAGAGTTTCTGATACTCGTATAGCTGTTTTCTAAATTCTACAGTGTTAATTACAGTCGCGGGCAGATCCGAGTAGATGATATTTTGACTAACGTACATAATTTAACAATAACAACCAAGATAAAATAATGTCTCTTTTGTTTATCTTATCACAGAATGTGTATCCAGACCCAAAACAATACTGCGGCCCGTACAAACCTGTAAAGAAGAACCACGTTATCGAGGATACCACTCGAGTGAAAATAGATCGCTTTAACCATGACACAATCGGGATGGTCGCTATCGATGAATACCAAGATATCGCAGCAGGCACTTCAACTAATGGAGCCAAGTTTAAAATGCCGGGGTAACACCTAATATTATTATGACGACGTCGAGGCGCCGAGATGCTATACTCTGAACTATCAGTCAGATTTTTTAAATATGTATTTTTTATCGGTATTATTATTGTACTTGAACGGCATCTTGCCTGCTGTTGGGTGGGTGTTTGGTCTACTATGGGATGCGTTTTCTTGAAGACACTCAGATTATATCCGTCGAGGAATATCCACCCAGACAACGTATTTCACATTTTAGTTTTTCTTTTTACGGAAGTGGAGTCAGACCTTCTCGTTCGAGTCTTTGGAAAGTGAATCATGAAACGATGTCACTTTTTCGATACTAAGGGCAGTTCAATAGAAAAAAGCCAAGTGCCTTAGATTATGCAGATCAGTTTCACTTTCTCCGGAACAGGTCCGATCAAAACCGACAAACTCGCAATTTGGCAGTTTTTGTCCTTTTGCATCTAATTAATTGCCCACTTTATGGTAAAGGCTCTGGCATGCTTAATGCATTAGTTGAAACTACGGGCGTAGCTAGGTTTCTAACTTCTTTGATTGTTATTTGAACATAATAACATTAAAAATACTAATAATATCATCCAGTATATAATTATTTGCTATCGGCAATGTATGCTTACGATTCTATGCACATTTATCTAATTAAGATAAATTAAATAGGGTAATATTATGTTTATCCCGTAATACTTTATTTATTAATAAACCTGACATGCACCTAATGGTATGGCAATGACCAGCCCATAACAGCACAGGACCACGTAGCTATTTAAACAAAGAGACCTAGAAATTCCACATTACTGCCCAACACTATTCAGTACTCGTAACCCGGAGAATATATACTAATACTAATGATACATAGGAACACACAAATACTATGTACAGCATATATATGCATTTGTATTTACAGGATTACACATATTATGAGGACATTCAAATATAGTGCAAGTGATGGTATTAGATAAAATAAGATAATATTTAGTCGCGAAAAATTGTATAAGTCTGCGGAACAGAGGGCGTAAAGTTGAAGTGATCCATATTAAAAGTAATTCAATACCAATGACTTGAAATTCCATAGATGTAACGAATTTGTGTTGATTTTTTAAAACTTTGAGATGTCTTTAGAATACTATATAATATAGAGTCAAGAGCTCAGTTTCACCATAGGTAATGCTCATGTTTCATTTTATTGTCTCTAACATAGCGTTGCCAGGGGTCCGGTTAAAGCCAGACATAGTAAGGCTTTTTGATTCCGTGTCCGGCCAAAATAAACAGTGTTTGGCTTGTGTGTTTTGTTTCGACATACACTTTTCGCCAAACGAGCAATCGCAGAGCATAGTCGAATGTCGGTTACTCCCGCAGCCTGCAGCCAGTAGTGTTCACTCCTTTTTTTATCGTAGGTACCTATTAAATGCTGTAACACAAAATTCTCAATAGTGTAGGGTATCCGGCTTATTTGGCAACTCTTTGGTAACAAAATGAAACAATTGCACCACCTTGTGAGAAATTGATAAACTATCTTTGACAGGTATATTTGCATCCTGAAAACGCCTCATTGTGAATGTAAATTATGAACACTCTTGAGATATTTCATGTTAAGTAGAGAAAATAATATAGTCTATTTTAAATCTATTTTTCATATATTTAGGCGCATCGGTGACTCTCCGATCCCTGGCTCTGGTGCTTATGCTGATAATGCAGTAGGTGGTGCTGCTGCAACTGGGGACGGAGACATCATGCTCAGATTTCTGCCAAGGTAAATATATTTATTTATTTAGATCTCGTGCATGGCAAACATACACTTTTATTCATTAAACTACGTATAGGTTTTTTAAATTTTTGAAATGAAAACTTTGTTTGGCACACCACATACTGATTTTCCGTGGGCTGTGAATTGAGTTCAATCGTCACGTTCGTAAATGCTGAGAAATCTTCGGGTAAACTTGGATGGTCTAGATGGTCATGGTCAAATGGTCTCAAATTTAAATTTCGGTTACATGCATTTCATTAAATTGTATTTTTAGTTGTTGAGCTATATTTTGTTTGTTTTAGTTTCCTAGCCGTAGAAGAAATGCGAAGAGGATCATCTCCCGAGCAAGCCGCTACTACTGCTATCAGAAGGATCGCTGCCCACTACCCAAACTTTATGGGCGCAGTGGTTGGAGTTACCAAGGATGGTCGCCACGGTGCGGCTTGCCATGGCATTACCACATTCCCTTATGTCGTACACGATAAGAGACAAGATAATTATACAATAGTAACTGTTGATTGTGTTAATAGTTAGAATTAAAAACTGTAAATAATTTTATTTGTTTTATTTTTCGGAGAGAGTACTCGATTACGATAGATCGATAGATTATAGTTTACAAAATGGACAAATAGCGAATACTGAGAGATCTGGGTAGCGATTCTGAAACCATTCGGTTGCATCCGACACGGAATCTCATCTCTCGGTCTTTGTCATGCTAAACAGATAAGACAAAGACCGAGAGATGAGATTCCGTGTCGGATGCAACCGAATGGTTTCAGAATCGCTATCCTGAGAGTCAACTTGCTACAAGAGAAGTGGGAGGTTTCAACTTTCAACCTATGAAAAATTTAAAATACACATTTATATGAACTAAATATGACTGCGGTGTATTTTTAAGATAAAATAATGACATCACATTTATCTCTTTCTACCATCTATAGGACAAAAGAAAAGTCCTCACTACCAGTTAGTTATCTAGAAATACAAATCTCATTTTCATCAATTTCTTGTTAATTGTCTCAAAATTTAATTGTTTTTGAGGAACAGGCTTCATAAATGATTTAATTTAAAACCATCACCTTTTTTCCACAAAACTGATAACGATAACATACATATTTTATTTCATATATATTTGTGTGATGAATTCAAATGTTTGCACTGTGTCTGGGTGTTTCTATGTATAATAAGTATGTATTTAAAACTATATAAGTATTATATCAGCTATCTGGCCGCCATCACACAAGCTTTGCTTAGTTTGGGGTCAGACGGTGTTGTGTGTGAATTGTCCACCAATATTTATTTATATTTATTTATATTATATGTTAGTTTTTCTTTATAAAATATTAAAAAACTCTAATATTTTTTTCTCTCATTAGACCTTTATTACCATAATATAACTCGTCAATATTTTCGATAAGTACATTTCAACTTCCCGCTTCCCGCAAAAATGTAACGGTACTATACCTACCATATATTTTGTAGTGGACTCTTAGCAGAGTCCGTCTGGGGAAATACCACACCTTTGCCAGTTATTCTACCGCCAAGCATTAATGTGCAAATATTACTGTGTTCCGGTTTGAAGGGCAATGTTTCCAGAGAAACTACAGGGCTTAAAGATATAATAACTTAGATCTCTGGGTGACGAGCGCAGTGCACTGCTAGGTAATGATTTGGACTCTTCATGTTCCAATAGCAGCGTGTCACTGTGCTGTTATGTGGTAGGCATGTTGCGTACCATCAGGCACATGTCCTGCTCGTCTCGTCACACCTTATTTAAAAAAAAAATATGGTAGTGTTACTAATAATAATTGCACTAAATTTCCGATTCAATTTGATTTAATTTTCACAAGGATCACTTACTGAGGATAAAATCCCAAAATGCAGACAGATCCAGGTGGAGTTTCAAGCTTAATCTTGAATACACTTTTGAGCCGATATCTCGGAAATTCAGCATTTTTGGGTAAAGGTCTTATTATTGTAGAAAATAATTTATTGCATCTTTTGTTTCCAGTAAACATTTTTTGTAAAAATACTGTTGACGATTTATGGCCCGGTATCCGTTCTTTTCATTTTTTTTCACAAATCGACATGTGATAACCAACGTTAGACAAACTCACGGGTAATGAAATGAATATTACAAAGAAATATGTAAGAAATTGGTTATATCGTTATATCTCAAAGTAATTATTTGACAAACATTCATTCCATAACGTATTATTTGACAAATAATTCTTTTAATATTTTTGTTAACTACCAAACGCTTACAAACAAAACCAACGCTTGACAAGTTTTTAATTTAATTATGTGTTGTTTGACAAGCAATTATATTTATAAACACAGATTACAGAAATAAAACCAGATGGAGTGCGCAGAACAGAGCGACTGAAGCAGACAAAGGAAATACAAACGCCGAAGCAAATACAAACTCCAGTCAGTATGAAACGGACTTCCGTGTTGTACAGGCGTCCCGTGTGATTTTAAGTTTTGTTTTAAAATATGCCGTCTTGTGTCTTCAAATATTGCAAACAATGTTCCCAAAAACAAAAAAAGGAAAGAGGAATATAATTTCATAGGAAACATTGAATATTTTTACTGTTATTTATATAATGTAGGCGATTTCATTTTGGTGTTGAATGGAACACAACACCTCAACGAAAATAGGTTAGTGTGGCGAAACTAAATGGAAATTATTTTCCCTGAATTTAGGGTAAAATATAGATTATATATTTTTTAGATACTCGTACACCAAATTATTGATGGGCATTGTATTATTCAATTTAATTTAATTTCAAATTTAATTTTGGTAAATGTTAAATTTGTAAAATGAGTAATTTATGACATAAAAATGTACAAAAACAAAATCATTAATACATTATAAAATTTGTTTGTGTATTTATTTATTTCGTTAGTTGCACCACTGCCCAAAATATTACAAATTTTGTTTCCTCATGAATCAAAATGTTATATGGAAGAGATCGCTTTTAGCGACAAGATCGCCTTTTGTGCCCATTTTGTTTTGTTATTATATGTGTTACTTCTTGTCAACTTTGTTTATGGTGCCAATAAAGTGTTTTGTTTTATATTGTAATGTCATTCGATAGGTATATTATCTAAGTGAAACGGTGGCTATATAATTGGTTATAAAATGATGGTTTATAAAATAAAACATTTGTTGAAGAAAGATATTTTTGAAGTTAATATTATGCATAACGTTGTTTGTAAAATGAAATATTTTTAAATTGTAAAGTTTTTTAATATTATACGGTTACTTGATTTTAAAGTCTTGTTTTGTCAAAAAAAAAAGGTGAGTAATAAGTGAACTATTAAAATTATTATTTTGTTCGTTTTTTTTTGTTTGTTGTTTGGACCTATAACATACAGGTAACCTATATGCATTTTATCAAAAATAGCTTGGTGGTAAATATGGTTGTTTTAATTTTTGTTTAACCTATCTAAGCGAGTAAATTACACTAATATTATTATTTGCGATTCAAGTTAATTTCTAGTTGCGTGCAAAATCAAAATTCTTTTCTTACTAGAATGGAAATAGTAGTAACAAGAAATCCTTGCATAATCGGTGTAATACTATTAATATTTTAAAATATCAATTGATGTGTTTGTTTATTATACGTGAAGATTTCCCAATCTAAGACAACAATAGTGGGACTTTTTTCTTAAGACTGACAACATTATACAAGTAATTTGGAATGTTGATTTGACAATTTTACGTCAACATGACGTAATTACGGGCCTCACAGTGCTGTTCACGAAGGTTCCATCTGTGTTTATTTCTGTAATCTGTGTTTATAAAACAAACATTTACTAAGGTTTATCATAATAAGTAACCACATTGGAACGATTAGGGTAGTAGTAGACTTAGGTCATTAGGACCCAAATCCGACTCGGAGCACCCCGACTCCACCCAGTTTGGTCGCTACTACCCTTAGAGTGTAAATAAAAAATGCGGGAGCCAGAAGCTCAAGGGACCACCAGGGCAGGGGGCCCACCCGGAATCAAATCTCAGTGATAGACCCTAATCGGAGCGGTAGTCAAAAGTCAATGACAGAACCAAATAAGAATTGATAGTTTACATCATTGAACTCTAAAACACTAAGAAGCGGCACGCGCTCTTCTACGATGGCAATGCCAAATCAGGTGACGTCTCCTGATTGAGCTTAGTCGCCTGATGAGTGATGAGCGACAAATGGTGCGCACGTAGGCTACACAAATTCGAAATAAGCAGTAGCAATGTCTTTTTGTGAGTTTACAAGGTGCACAAATAGTTTGAAAACCAAGAAAAAGGTCAGTGGCAACACATTTCATGCGTAATTAAACAAAATCTTTGATTATTTAGACCTAAAATTATATTTTCTGTAGTAAACAATTTGCCATTTGTAAAAAGGGACACATATTATATGAAGTGTAAGAGCGCGACACGACTAGCGATATGTTGGTTGCAGGGATTACGACAGGTACCTATAGCAACATAAATCTCAAATTTTCGCTTTTTTATTTTTTATTAATTAACGCAGGTACTAGCTTTTATTCCCACTTTGATAAGAACCATATTGATTCATTTCCCCAGTTAATTGTAGTTCAATTGAGACTTTTAAAGAATTGTGATTGCTAACTACAACATTGTATTTTTAACCTCCGAGAAAGAAAACAGGTGGAATGGATAATATGTAGGTGTAAACAATTTAGAGTGACGAGACAAGCTAAACAAGCGACTGATGGTAAGAAACAAGCCGGTCCATAACAGTAAAGTGCCACGTAGCTATTTGAACAAGAAGAATTCAAATCACTATCTAGCACTACACTGCACTCGTTACCCGGAGTAAGAACTTGTTTTATCTCTTAAATGTTTTATTTTACCGCCAAGCAGTAAGGTAAAAACGTTACGTAATTTTAGGTTGACAATGTTGCCCAACATTGTCAAATAAATTACAAGGCATATAGATAAGTACCTAATTTTATATTTTATAACATATTTGCTCGTAAAGGGTCTCTTATTGGACCAATTTCTGTATCGTAATGTATCTTATTACGCACTAGTGCTGTAATGTGTAATGTAAAACGCACGGTTTCAAAATGCTCCGTCCACAGACTAGGTAGAGAGATATGTTCCGTCTAAAACGAACGGTACTACCTTTTTAAATCTTAGTAAAGAGTTTTTATGTCAGAAAAGTGTGGTCAACATTTTATGAATAAAATTAACTTTGAGAGGTAAAATATAATAAAGAATTATTAAATTCGTTAATTTAATTAATTTAGACCATAAATTACTTTAATTTTTCTGTAACAAAACACAAAAATATTAATTTACTTTATTATTAATGGCATACCGGCTGGTTCTGTGCCGTTGCTTAAAAAAAAAGGCGCCGATGCGCGCGCATTGCTAATCTGTGATCCATAGTGGTTACTTACTCTGTGCTGTGATCTGTGATCAAGTAAATATTATTGCGGGCGTTTTTTTTCGCTGTATTGTTTTTATTTGAAAATGTCGTCACAGTTTTGTTTATTTCCTCGCAAATATGTTATAAAACGTCGTATGACATACGTGCGCTTTGATAATTACAGCCTCTGCTAATTATAGCTCTCGCCTTCGGCTCGAGCTAGCAATAAAGCCTCGGCTGTAATTATCAACTTACCGCACTTATATCATAATGTACTATTATGTCACAGAATGACAAACGCAGTGCAATCTAGGTAACCATAATAGGACTCTATAGCTGCGTGACGTTATACTGTTACAGGCAAGCATGTTTCTGACTATCATGCACGTGTCCTGCTCGTCACATTACTCTATACTACAAAAATAGCCATAGCCTATAGGCTATAGCAAGCGGATTGGTGTGCACGCGCGCATTTAAAATATCGATCTGGAGTCATCCCAAAACTACCCCAAAACTTGTCTTTGTCTTCTAAAAGATCGGAGAAAAGATGGTGGTATTCGCCGAATACCTTTCTCTTGGAACAAGTTGGGTGTATCCATATTTTACGTTTTCTTTTTTGACGAACTGCTATGCTGTTCATTAATTTATTCTTCTAACAGCAGGCAAAAAAAGAAAGTTCTTCGTCAGAACTATCCATAACGTACAGTTGCACGGAAATTCTGGCAGTACACTGTACTCAAAATACGTCAATGCGCTGCGACCCGGCCCGTCACTAATGTGCTAGGTAAGCATTTTGCGCTCCGCTACGGCCCGCTCCGCCCCAGCAAAATGTGCTCTATATAATCAGCAGGTCTACTACGAAAACAAACTCCGAATGATCGGATCCGACCGACAGCTGCAGGACTACTACGAAAACAAACTCCGAATGATCGGATCCGACCGACAGCTGAATCGGTTCTATAGGCTACCACGAAAAACATTCGGATCGATACATATCGGTGGGAAGTTATAGACTTAGGTCGGATGAGGGTCGGATCGAACGAAACGGCCGATTCGATCAACCGACCGACTGTCTATCGAGGTAGGAAACGTCCATATGTCCATATATAACGTGTTGTACACACGTTCGATAAAATTGTGGAATTGAACTGTGCAGCAGGTCTACTACGAAAACAACCTGCGAATAATCGGATCCGACCGACAGCTGTCCGAATAATCGGTAAGGTAATTAAATGCTTTCGGAGTGAGGTTTACGACACAAAAACTGTCAAATCTATGTCGGTCGGAATTCGAAATGAACGAAACGCCTGATCCGATCTACCGACTGATTGTGTTTTGTGGTATGAAACGTCCATAAGTTCGGCCGATATATCGTTTATCGGACTTCGTAGTAGACCTGCATTTCGTTTGCGCAGCTTTATCGTTGAAATGCATTGCCGTGTATACATCGCATTGCATACATTGCCATCAGCCATCATTTTCATCATAATATCTCGTCACACAAAAATTGTAATAGAGAACAAACCAGTTACTACACAACACAGATTATAAGAGTCACATTTAAGTCTATTGTATAATCTATATTTTCTGTTGGGAGGCTACCGGAAGTTAATTTAAGAAAAAGCAAAAAAAATGTCTATGGCCGTTCCGTGGAAGAAACGCTATTAGTTTAGATTCTCTGTCCCTGTCTAACGGAAGTTGTTTGCAATAGCGTTCTCTCTATTGCATGCTATTATCCTTAAGTCCACAAATTTTGGAACAAAATTCTGAAGATAGCTAAATATACTTTTTTGACATCGTTCATTTCGTGTTTGATTGTCTTACTGCGCTCACTGTTCAACGTAAGTTTCCTAATATCTCTATAAATTGAATTATAGTCATGTTAAATCATATATTTGCGTTGATTTGTTGATTAGTGGAGAAATTTTTGTTGTTAGGAATAAAAATATTATCTATCTTGTGGTATCCATAACCTCGATTTTCACCTTACCACGTGGTGACTTTATGATGAAAACCAAAATAACATTTCATTCGTGGTATCCTCCTAGTGTTTACACAGTGAGGGCTCTAAAACGTCTGATTCAACCATCTAACTTCAAACATTTCAAATATTTTCGAATGTGTTCTTAAAGTTTTGCGTTTCACAGAATGGCGGACGCTGCTCCTGCCGGTGGACGTGGCGGTTTTCGCGGCGGCTTCGGTTCTCGTGGGGGTGACAGAGGCCGCGGTGGCCCACGCGGGCGTGGACGTGGTCGTGGTCGCGGCCGTGGGCGCGGCAAGGAAGACCAGAAAGAGTGGGTGCCGGTCACCAAGCTCGGTCGCCTTGTCCGCGAGGGAAAGATCGACAAACTCGAGAGCATCTACTTGTTCTCTCTGCCCATCAAAGAGTTTGAAATCATCGATTTCTTCCTGGGCCCTTCCCTCAACGATGAAGTCCTGAAGATCATGCCCGTGCAGAAGCAGACGCGTGCCGGTCAGCGCACGCGTTTCAAGGCGTTCGTCGCTATCGGTGACAACAACGGTCACATCGGTCTGGGCGTGAAGTGCAGCAAGGAAGTCGCGACCGCTATCCGCGGAGCTATCATCCTGGCCAAGCTCTCAGTCCTGCCCGTACGCAGAGGATACTGGGGTAACAAGATCGGCAAACCCCACACCGTACCTTGCAAGGTAATTTATGAATTAGTTCTGTTTTGTTATGGGCAGGCGTGTTGCTTACCATCGGGGGCACATGTCCTCGTCTCATCACTCTTAGAAAAATGTACCTTTTTTACGATGTCAAGTCTCAATGATGAAAACTGATAATCATTTCATTCGTGGTATCCACTGAGGTTTCCTATGAAGCTTTTAACATGTCTGATTCAACTTCAACATTGTTCTTAAACTTCGAAGTTGAAAATTTTTGTTAACGGTGGTATATGTAATGTTTCAGGTGACTGGCAAGTGCGGTTCGGTCACTGTGAGGCTGATCCCAGCTCCACGTGGTACTGGTATTGTATCTGCCCCTGTCCCGAAGAAGCTTCTTCAGATGGCTGGAGTTCAAGACTGCTACACCTCGGCTCGTGGCTCCACTGGTACTCTTGGCAACTTTGCGAAGGCTACTTATGCTGCCATTGCTAAGACCTATGCATACCTCACTCCCGACTTGTGGAGGGACATCCCGTTGACCAAGTCGCCTTACTCTGAATTCAAAGCTTAGACAATTTTCATTGCAATAAATAAAGCAACTTTAATTTGAATATGGCATTTCATTTACCTTATGCTAGGATATTCAGCTCATATTTATAAGAGCCAGTCAACATAGTTTCCGGTATACTTTGACAGTCATGTCTATCAAAATAAGACTTTCCAATTCAAAAAGGAATTAGTAGTAAAGTGAAGAACATAGTTTGTTAGAATTTATCAGTTTTGTGTTATGTAGTTTGATGGTACATGCAGAGTTAACAATACTTCTGCATAAAGACTGCAAAAGGCTACATATGTACTGGTTATGTATGGTAGGTACCTACCTACCTACTGACCTACCTAGCTGCCTGTGGCTTGGTGTGTTTATAATAAATCTATAGATAGCCTACTACTTATACCTCTCAATGACAATGAGGTCAAAGTTTGGACCTGTTTCAGTGAATGCAATTTATTAATTCTTATAGGTACCTATTTGACTACACGTCATTAGTTCCAAATATTGAAATACCTACCTACCTATTGACTTGGGGTTGTGGCTCAGTAGGTACCTATGTAGTTCTGTCTCCTGAGATGTGGGTTCGATTCAAATATTGGATAAGTAGGTATTTGTGTAATGAATTCAGATGTTTGTTACCTGGTTATTTATACATATATTATCTCCGGCATCTGGTTCTCATAGTGCAAGCATTGTTTGGCGCTAGCTAAAGCTGTGTGAGAGCAATTTCCGCCAAATATATTTGGTCCACCTGTGAAAGTTCCACTTTTGCGCCAGTGTTTCTACCACCAAGCAGTAGGTAGGTACCATAATATATTATGTATAAAGAGTAGACATAACTGTATTCAGGTTAGAGAAGCATTGTTTCTAATACTATTATTATCAAGAAAAGAAATAAATCACCTAGGCATCTCTTGATACCCAAGCTACATGAAGCTAGTTTTCGAAGTTAGGATAGCAAGCTAGTGTTAGGAAGCTAGTACTTCTAGCTTAGTGTAGACAAAACTAGCGTTGCGTAGCGTTGTCTACACGAAACTAGGAGTGTTAGCTTGCTATCTTGGCCTGAAAGACTAGCCCCGTGTAGCTCGGGCATGCGTGACAAGGCGAAGGCGGCGATTTGCAATCTTTCATGTTCAAATCGCATGTTTTATCATTATCTAGCACTGCACTGCGTTCGTCACCCAGAGATGAGATGTTTTATCGCTATGCCTTGTAATTTCACTGGAAATGTTGCCCTTCAAACTGGAACACAGTTCTGCTTGGCGATAGAATAACTGGCAAAGGTGTGGTACCTCTCCAGGCGGACTCTGCGATGAGTCCTACCACTACAAAATAAAGCTGCTTGGCACTTACTATTATGGGCGGCCTGTCCATAAGTGTTGCTTTCCATCAGGGGCAAGTTTTGCTCGTCATGTTACAAAATCTGCCCTGCTTGTGTGTATACAGTAAGTGACATGGAACCACTTTCGAGAAAAACGCGGTCAAAGTTTTTTTTTTACTTTTATCGTTTCTCCCAATGTATAAATTAAATGTAACTTTTCTAAACTGTTTCAGATAAAACCGTGTTTGTTTAACAATTTGTGTATTTCAATTTTTATTTAGTCATAATATTTTAATGGTACATCTTGAAAAAATATGTATGCTAAGGAATGAAAAAGCAAAAAATTATGTTTTTTTAATATAGGTACAGTAAGTGTATGACATACTGTAACTATCTTTAGTTTGAAGTACATACTGCAACAATGACTAGGAAATGAGGTGAATGTTTAAATAGGATAACAAAAAGTGCACAATTTGCTTAGTATTATTTGATCACTTACTGTAATTAGCTAGGACAACCATGTAATCTCATTGCACCATTAATAATAATGAATTACTCTTTTTCTATGTTTTGGTAGCTAAATAAAACAGAAGTTAGTAAGTGTGATGTAACAGTTTAATCGAAATAGATTGTAAAATTGAAAAATCTCATTTTCATGTTACAGCTACAACCCACATAATTTAAACTTAACAGTTTTTGTCTTAGTTTCGCAAAAAAATAACTGTTTAATTTGAATACCATAGATATTTTTTTCATGATTCAGTTAAGTAGCTCTTAAATAATGCCAATAAAGTATAAAAATGATCCCTACAAGTTATGTTACATTTGTTGTAACATTACTTTCAAATTTCAGCGAAGGAATTTGATACCATTAGTAACAAAGTTATGTGTGTGGTATTTTGGCTTTGCCATCGGACTACAAGCCAATATGTGGGTTCCACATATCTGTTGTGTTACATGAGTGGGTAATCTTACTGAATGGACAAAAACATCTAGATCTATGCCGTTTGGAATCCCTATGATATGAACGGATCCAACAAACCACTTAATTGATTTTTACTTTCGTTATACTGATACTAAAACGGATACTAAAACTATTACAAAAAAGGAAAAATCATTTAAAATTAAGTATCCTGACCTGCCAGAAGCGAAAAGACCAACCCCTCATGGTGCAAAAACTATCCATACCAGAGCCAAAGTTCCGATCAGACATCAACACCAGAAACAACCGGAAAGATACATTAGATCCTGATTTACAAGAAGCTCCCTCATGTAATGGTCCATTTTTACTATCTCAAGGAGATCTCAATGATCTGGTACATGATTTAAATTTGTCCAAACAGGCAGAACTTTTGGGCTCTCAATTGAAGGGATAGAGTTTTTTTAGAAGTAAAAACAAAAGTATGTTATTTTTGCAACCGAGATGAAGAGCCAAAAGATTTTTTTACAGGTGGTATTTTGTCTTGTCCTTGAAAGTGTATTTATTCACATTTGAACTTATTTCCTGAAAATATAGGTGCCATCAGTGACGAACGCGTCTAAGATTCTACGATACGATAAGAAATACGATTTCAAGGAAAATTAACCCCTCGTATGCTGTTGGATTACTGTTGGACATTACAATGAGATGTCCCTGAAGCCAAATATATACGAAAATCCTATAGCTACATTCATATTAGTGGCGCAATATAACGAAATAGCATATTTTTGTTGATAAAAACTGATAAATTGAAAAAATCATATAACCTAATTACAAAAAATCTGTTCGCATTTGAAACATTCTAATTTCATTTCTATTATTTTAATACTTGTCCTGAACATACCCAGATAAAAAAAATCATGTTACATGCAAAAGTGTTTTTTTTTTGTTGACCAGTGTAATAAACCCAATGGGTGAACTAAACATTGTTTAGTTGTGTTGTTTTTAATTTTTGTTTGTACTTCTTCGTACACATTAAAAAAAACATCTAAGATAAAAAGAAGATAAACACTTTGTTTCCAAAAAATAAGACTTTTAGTAGACTTTAAATAAGGTTTTCTCTTTGTATTCTTTCTTCATAAAAATAATCTTTTTAAGGCACTTTTAATTCGTTATCTCTATCTCTATCTCTTTAAAAAAATATAAAAACAGACTTCCATTTAAGGTTAAATTCAGACACACGACCAAATTTCATAAGAATATCTATCACAGTATCGTCTAAATATGTAAAGCAAATTTTAGTTTTTTGTTCATATTTCTAAAACAGCTACACCGATTTTGATAAAACGTATATGGGACCGACTGAATTATGATCTACCAATCTACCAAAAAAGATCATGCAATAAACATGTTCTTACTGTATATATGTTAAGGTTTATGAACTCATGTTTTATTGCCAACACTTAAAGTAACAGTACGTGGTACTTACTGTTAATATGTGTTTGTGATACTTGATGAAATATACTCATAACTTAAATATAATAATTGCAAAATTACTTACTGTAGCCGTACCTAGGAAATGGTTAAACAATTTGAAAAAAATCAACCGTATGTGCTCATGCTGCAATAATAATAAGGATCCCTTGGTGCGAAACGTGCCTTACTGTAACTATCCTTAAGCTTATTTCGTTTTCTGAGTGACATTTTGAAACTTTGAATATACAGAAATGTAGGCCTTAATCTCTACATTCCAAATATGTACTCAACTCAATATCGACCAAAATGTGACTTACTGTATGTAGGTATCATAAGCAGGGCAGAAATGTAATAGGTAGGTACTTTAAGCGGCCTACGGGTTTACCCGCGATTAAAAGTAGCCTATGTATTATTCATTCCAAACTAATGTGTTTCTAAGTTTAACCCGATCCGTTCCGCCGTGACTAAGTAGCAAACATTCAAACTTTCGCATTGATAATATTCTACGTACGTATAGTAGTAGTGGTAGGTACGGTACCATATTTTTTAGGCCCTTCATTTTTATCACTCTCACCACGGGGCGCCTGCATTGTAGATTGTAGCTTTGAACTGCGTATTCATAAAGTACCAACAACTCGCCTAAAACGACGTTAAGGTCGTTAAGTTGGAGCATTTTCTAGAAAGTGTTTATTCGCCCTCGACTTTGAGACACCTAGGTTGTTGCAGGTTTCAGAAAAAAAAGGAAAACAGCAAGGAATTCCACTGTACTGCCTGTCCTGTCCTGCTCATAGTACAATCAAACAATCTTCAGGTTGTGTTACTCCAGAGCACATTCCTCAAACCTCGAACTATATCTATAAGGGAACCTGGGCGTAAGTAAGTAGTAAGTTACGGCTGACCTTGTCGGTAGAACGGTAACTGCCGATCCGGAGCCCATAATACGAATCCCACATGCACCCACCGTCTTATCGAAAGCCATGTTTACCCACATGACTTTCGATAAGACGGTGAGCCGTTAACTTAAAAACGGTGACGGAAACCATCGCGAGGAAACCGACATGTTTTGAGGTTATGTAACATCCGCCAACCTGGTGGAATAAGACCTCTCTCGAGTCCCAGTACTGACAATTTAAGATGGGCTAACTGACCAATACATACTACTTTATCAACAATAAATACAATTGAAGTTAATTTGTCCCTTCAAATATGCTTATTTAAAATTGGAAACTACGAGTCAGGTTCAAAAGTCTACCACCTAACTAAAACTGCCTATGTTTTGGTATTGCTCTATCTCCGCTTAAAATTATAGAGACAATAATAGTAAAGCTAAAGGCGATTCAGTTAGGCGGTAGAAGGGCCGTTTCCTAAGACCAAGATTGGATCTACAATCCAAATGTGCGAGTGCACTCCACAATTAGTCACCAACATCACCAATTTCTCTTCTCTCATCATCATGTCATCACTTTTTGTGCAGCTTATTAAACTATTTACTAGTATTACTAGTACATTTCTTAAACTAGTAGCGTAAGAATTATTGTTCCAATTAACATTTGTCAAAAAATAAAAAGAGGTTTTTATGTGCATTATGTATCCTTAATTCCTAAAAAAAATCCTTAATTTTATTAATAACAATTGCAACAAATTTATATCACGTTTTGGTAAATTGTTGCACTTCCTGTTCAAAAAGACTGATTGTGTGGTCGCAGACTTTTTGGAGATCCTTTAGGCCACGTTTCAATACTTCCAAAGTGGGAGTCTCTCGTGTTTGTATCCTGAAGTGCATTTTCGATTCTGCCGGGTGAGGAACGGTGTAACCACAGAAATCAACATCTTCACTGAAAAGATATAAAATTAAAGTGTCAGTTAATCAATAATAGAGCAATTACACACAGTGCAATAAAACTACATAAATAAATAGTCATAGTTTGGTCATGTCAGTTCTTATCATTCACACATTAATTTCTTTAACCCCTTTATGGACAGGGAAGAAGGCCCAGTTAAGCAAATTTAGACTCAATCAACAGGAGTTTAGATTTAATTTTAACAGGATGCATGTGACCACCGGTGGATGAAAACCGTTTAAGGTTTAAGGGGTTAAACTAATTATATCATGTTCACGCACAAATACTTAAGTACCCATTTTATTGATATTATTTCTAGTAGAAATACCAAGAAAATAAATGCTGGTCAATTCAAATTACTGCGCTATTGATAAACAATCAAGTATACTAGGAACTTTGTAGTGGTAACTCTTTGTAGAGTCCACCTGGGGAAGTACCACACCTTTGCGAGTTATTCCACTGCCAAGCCAAAATGTGCAAACACTATTCTGTTTCGAAGGACATTGTTCCTAGAGAAATTACAGGGCATAGAGATAAAACATTTTACATCTGACAAGAGCAGTGACTGCAAGTGTGGGACTCTTCATGTTCCAATAGCTATGAGACATTGCACTGTTATGGGCAAGTGTGTTGCTTACCATCAGGAATATGTTTCGCTTGTCTCGTCACTCTATAAAAAAAAACTATGTTATGTCCTAGCATTTTTGCTTGCGACTTTGTTGGGGTATTATTCTGTGAATTTCAGAAAGAGGTTATTCTTTAAGCAAGTCTGAATTTTTAGGATGTCTAATTTGTTAAGTTGTTCTGATGTGATGAAGCAACTAACATTCACATTATAACATTACCATGATACCTAGTAGTTGTAGCTGTCAATATAAGCTAGCACTAATGTAACAGTTGAGTGTTATTTGATTTACTTATTAAATTTCTGAGAGTTTTAAGATAATTATTCTGTTGTTTTATTCAAACTTCAGGTTTCAATACTTACTATCTGTTAATTATACATTTTAAAGCATTTCCTAAGGTGTGACTTTCATGTTGAAAAACATAGGTCCTGCATGTTGGTCCAGAATCTTCATCTCCAGTAAGCTGGAAGAACATAAATTAATTTGCATGAGAACTTGACAAATATTGTATGACTAATATTAAATGTTAATTAGGTATTGTTTAAAACCATTGTGGTAGTAAAGGAGCTTGATTACCATGGACCAATGAACAAAGTTGTCATGTCATAACTATTGAATTTAAGGGTGAAGGAAAAATCGTGAGCAAATCAAGTTATCTTTGAAGGGCATGAAACATCCTCCAAACCACTTGGCATGGTGGTGAAACGACTTTGTCTCTACTCTCTTCTTGTGAGAGAGGGCCCCGAATCCTAAAAGTGTGAAAATAAAGTAAGCTGCTTATGCTATTATTTGACTAGAGCATCAACGATGTAGATTTAGCTCAAATAGGTTAGGTTACATTTAGTGCCACTACTTTTAGTAATAAAACGATTTATTATGAATTACCTACTGCGAAAACAAAGTTTACCTCAGATATCTTCATTGTGCCGCTAGATATTGACGACTTTAACTTAAAATATCACTTGAAATGTGGGAAAACGTGATGCGTGTTCAGAGTAGCTGTATAGCTCTGTAAAGTTGAAGGACTAACTTTTTTTAAATTAGATAATGTATTATCTAGTAAAAGTTAGAAGATCTTGGTACAATAATTTCAGCAAAATTACTGCATACAACTCAAATGCTCAAACATTAAAATAAAAACAACACGAAATTACGAAAATAAACATTGTTTTGCGTAATGTCAAAAGCGAAAGAGCGAAAGACAAACGAATAGCAGTGAAAGACTGACAGAGTGACACTGACATCGTTTTTACCTGCGACGGAATGGAGACGGTATATTTTTACCTGCGAGTCTGCGACGGAACCATAGACGGAACGAAGGCGGTATATTTATGCGTGAGAAGAATTCATAGGATTGAGGATTTAGGTACCATGTTGGTCTGATGGATTTTAGTATGAAAACTAACGTAGTTATTACAGATTTTAAATATATACTCATCATCATCAGCCTGTGTTCGTCCACTGCTGGACATAGGCCTCTCCTATAATACGCCACTCAGCCCGATCCTCTGCTACTCTGCCATAGTGACGATGTCGTCAGCAAATCGTAGGTGAGAGATGTATTCGCCATTGATGTTTAGGCCATGTCCAACCCAATCCAGCGTCTTAAACATATCCTCTAGTGCGTTTGAGAACAATTTCGGGGAAATAACATCCCCTTGCCTCACGCCTCGATGCAGAGGAATATGTTTTGTCTGCTGATCTTGGATTTGGACCGCCATCGTAGCGGCGTCGTATAAACACCTCATCACTTCGATGTATCGCCAATCGACTTGGCATCGCTGTAAGGACTCCAGAACAGCCCAGGTTTCGACCGAGTCGAACGCCTTCTCATAGTCCACAAACGCTAAGCAAAGTGGCCGATTGTACTCCTTTGTCTTTTGTACAATCTGCCGTAAATGTGGTCTATGGTGCTGTACCCACTTCGAAACCCGGCCTGTTCATAAATAAATATATTTATACTCGGGTAACTCATATAGTCAGTCCAGTCCGACTTAAGTTTTGATGGCGTCCGGCGATCTTTTTCAAGGAAAGTGCGCGCGCGAGTTCGCAGCTCGTTTAGCACTACGGCACGCACGCAAGCTCAACGGTTGTTGCGGGGGTGCGGGAGGGCAGCGCCGGTGCACACTGGATCTCTTCGTAACTGGTGAACTGCGCGTCGGGAATATTGCAGTACACTGAGCTTACTGTGTCCTCACTGCGGTTCTGAACATACTGCTGAACCTTATGGAGGCATGGTTTCAAAGCGGGTGGCACATGTCATCCACCATCTCTGTTGTCTCTTAACACTTCATGCCATTTGATAAGGTCCTGGCAAAGGAGAAGTCTTTTATACCCCGTAAAGTCAGAGAGACCATTGAAATTAGTGAGTGTCCGACGTTTAACAGAGATGGTGGATGGCATGTACCGCCCGCTTGGAAAATTTGCCTCCAAAAGGCTCAGCAATGTGTTCAGAATAGTAGTGAGAAGACAGTGAGCTCAGTATGCTGCAATACTCCCGACGCGCAACTCTCACCAGTGACGAGAAGAGATCCAGTGTGCACCGGCGCAGCCCTCCCGCACCTCCTGCCAAGTCAGGTAAGCCCTATGCTTAAATGCTTCAGCATTTTTACACTGAGGACCAAACCAAGGGTGAGCTTTGCTGGATACTGGAACGTCAGAGTATGGTATAAAATATTCCATAGCCGTTTGGATCACTTCAGTCAAGGTATCCGCGCAAGTTGAAGGATCACCAGAAGAAAAGCACAATGACTGCCATGGGTAAGACGCAAAAAAAGAACGCATCTCATCCCAATCTGCTCTAACTTGTATCGCCATAACCACCGGTTGCCTCTAGGACTTGGATCGGGCGGATGGTACATGTCAGCAGAAGGTCTAAACAACAAGGAGTATTTATGCGACCCAACGTCAGGTACCCGTGTGGCCCCTTGGACCAGCTGGGTCAGGTCTAACGATAAAGCTAACTTTCTCGTTTCCAGCACAGCGTGGTCAGTGTCCCGGTATGGGAACAGCCAATCCTTGTGATGGCCGTTAAAACCCCCCAGCAACATTAGTTGGGCTGATGGGTACTTTTGCTGAGCCGCACCCGCTGCCTCACTTAAATGTTCCATGAGCTTAGTTGTCTCCAGATCCCCACTATGCGACCGATAGACAAAATTTTGTATATGCCAGCGCCCAAAGAACAGAGAATCTGGTGTCCTCAAGGTTACGGAGACGCCGACAGCAGATATCGTCACGGGCGTACAGGCACACTCCAGCACGTGGCTTAAAATTGTGCTCCAACGTATAACCAGGATAATTTAGGTACGCCACGTCTGACGGACGTCCTATCTGAATCGCCGTAAGAAACAACAGTAATGGCTGCTCAGTCTCCAGGTGGTGGTGGACTGCTGTGATATTTTAGTGCAGACCTAGGATGTTCTCGAGGTGCACTTTAAGGATCAACCACAACACATAACACGAATACATCTATGGGAAACTAGTCTGGAGGCTGCGGGGACGCCCGAGCCCCCCTGGAGATGTCTATCTGGCCTAGATATCCGGTCGCCAACCGGCAGGATAGCGCAACCCGGGATTTTTCACTAGATGGCGAGGCAGTCTTTCATGAGGGGCTAGCTCACCACTACTTGGGCCCAACTACTGTCTGCGGTCGGTCGCGGCAACCGTGCCTTGGGTCCCACTACCCTCCACGACTTTCCGATGCAAATAAGTAATGTGTGTGTGGCATTCCGGTCTTGCAGTTATGCAGCAACTGTTCTGACCCGTTTTCCCTAATGACGTCATCAGATAACATGGCCGGAACACGGCTAGGGCGCTTGGCGGCATGACTTAGTCTGGTGGGTGGTCACCAGCTACGGCCGAGGCCTACCACCGGTATTTTGGTCAGCTGTTTAGCACCACCCACGTGTGAGGTTTCTATTTACAGGTGCTTTCTCACGGACGAAGCTGACATAGTCATGCGCGGTCCGAAGGGGGGGGGGGGGGCGGGGGTGGTCACAGGGGACATGCAATAGCAATTTTAGATGGCCATGATCCCGAGTTCACCAGAAGATTTCTTTCATTTACGAACGTGAGAACGTGACGCTTGAAGTCAATTCATTTCATAGGAAAAATCTGTAAGAGGTAACGGCAAAAGAAGTTTTCACTTCAAAAAAATCCTCTAGGGGCTTCTAATAAATACCTCCTACTTTTAGCCCTGTTCTGTGCTAGGCCAAAACGAGCAACTTTCAGGATGCAAATATTTATAATTAAAGATACGTAGATAGATAGGTAGATACACTTTATTGAACACACCTAAATAACAATAATACACAAATTTAAAATAAACACTTAAAGTTAGTGCGACAGATGGCGGCCTTATCGCTAATAGCGATCTCTTCCAGGCAACCTTAGGATGCCTTACCTTTTTTTTTTCCCAGGGAAAATTCTTCGGAGTTCCACTTCACCGGGGGAGCGCAGTGGATATGTGGGACTCTCCGTCATAATGACGGCCTACCCACTAAAAACTCTGGGGTGTTTCTTCCGTACGCTTAAGTTAAGGTGGGTGCCTTACCTAACCTTAGGGGTTAGGGTAGGGGTAGTTCTGGATTTTACAAAAAACCGGCGCCAATGTTTCGTTATTGTGGAGAAATAAGCATGATACGTAGTGAAATAATATGTAGATATGTTTTGACCCATTCATCGCTTAAATATTTTAGGTAGGTACCTATTCTGAAAACGCCTCGTTAATAATATACTTGTTACTCCTATTTATAAATCGCACAAAAATACACCAGACACAGACCGCGCCAAAGTAAGTACCTATATATAATTAAGTTAACCGGACACCCGGACAGTCGACCAAAAATCTACATAAACGGCGCGTTCTAGCTACCTACCTACTCTTGAGTTGTCTATCTATCTACCTGCTCAGTGTATAATCTGTTCTATGGTACCTACCACTCTTCCTTTTGTTAGCTGCCAGGCTGCCACCAAGTTTGTTTTCTTCATTATCAAGTCAATAACAGTATGCAGGTAGTAGCAAAACTGGCTGTGGGTGTCAACCTGAGGCTTAATGAAGCGGTTATAACCAGAGAAGTAATTTTCCTTTACGGCCTCTGTCACCCGACTGGGAATTTATCTCATCATTGCGCTTGTGGATGTTCTAAACGTGATCTTTCGTACCTAAATTAAACTTTGCGGGTAGCGTGCCATTACCGTAAGATCACAACAGGTAATGCGCGGAAGGACAGATACCCTAGAGAGGATTTCGTCTCTCTGTCGTTGAAGTTTTTATTGAAGAAATTATCCGACTTCATAAACGCCACGTTTGAATTCCGTCTACATCTTTGAGTATTTTTTCTAGCGTAGGTGGACAAATTTCTCATAGTGATGGACTTCAGTGCCGGAAAATATCGTGAGGGAACTGGTAAGTTCCAATAAAGGTGTCTTTCGAGGGCATATCTTTTCCACCAACTCACACTTGGCAGTGGTGGATTATGGTCTAACTTTTTGAAGTGAAAACTTCTTTAGGCGCGTTTAGAATTTTCGTGGGCTGTGAAATGGACTCATGATCACGTGATCATCACGGTCGGATATGATAAGAAATTTCGGGTAAACTCGGGATGCTAGAGCGAGAAAGATAATGTGGTCAACAAACGTGCCAGACCGAGAAAGATAATTGTTAGAGGAGGACATGGGACAATACATACTCTTACTCTCTCTCGCTGCTCACTACCAGTGTTGACTGACACCTTAGCGACTTTCTCGCTGAAACTGGCGAATTTTTAAACTTTTTTATCACGACATTAACTTCTAGGTACTTACCACATCAATTGAACCTGTCACGAAATGTTAAATTTGCATTTCACGTCCATTGCAAAAAAGTTATGGTTGTAATATTTTATCACAGCACTTACACTACGTAAACACACAAAATGATACCCATTTTCATAAGAAGGTGCTTACACAAATCTATATATATAAAAGCGAAAGGTCACTCATCAAGGAATCTCAGAAACTATAAGTGCTAGAAATCTGAAATTTTGCACGGAGGTCCCTTTTAGCACGTAGGCGCTCGCTAAGACGGGGTTTTGCGAAATTCAACCCCTAAGAGGGTGAAACAAGGGATGAACGGTTGTTTGAAAATTCGTCTTATTAAAGTTATCAAATTTTGTGTCTAGACACTTTACACGAAGCAATTAAATGTTAGTTCTATCAATTTTGTAATTTCAAACTGTACGGGGGTGAAATTGGGGTTGAAATGAGGGATGAATGTCAATATGGAAGTGCTCAACCGTTGCAGACAAAACCATGAAACTCTGTATATAGACACTTGACACGAAGCCAATAATGTTTGTTCTATCCATTTCGTAATTTTAAACTGTACGGGGGTGGAATTGGGGTTGAAATGGGGGATGAATGTCAATATGGAAGTTCCCAACCGTTGAAGATAAAACCATGAAACTCTGTATATAAGCACTTGACACGAAGCGAACGAATGTTTGCTCTAGCAATTTTGTAATTTCAAACTGTGCGTGGGTGAAAATGGGGTTGAAATGGGGGATGAATGTCGATATGGAAGTTCCCAACCGTTGAAGATAAAACCATGAAACTCTGTAAATAAACACTTGACACGATACGAACGAATGTTTGTTTTAGCATTTTTGTAATTTCAAACTGTATGGGGATGAAATTGGAGTTGAAATGGGGGCCGAATGTATCTTACGCTTTCAGATCTAAACACCTGAACCGATTTTGATGAAATTGTATACAATTGTTTTATTATAAGCTGTTTTAGTAACCGTAAATGTGTCTGGGTATACAAATAGGTACTGCCTGAGTTACCTTAGTATACATATATTCCGTGCGGACGAAGTCGCGGGTAACAGCTAGTACACTATAACACAACATATTTATGCATTTTTAGCGAAATACTTATATATGACATAACTAAATAGCAAACACTAAAAACTTGTGAGTCAAACAGCATTTTCGACCCGCGTAATTTTTTTTTTAAATTTATTCTTGGCCATGGATACTAATCATTCAGCCGTAAAAGTTTTAAATTAAAATTATTTAGTAGTTTTTATATAGTTAAGTATTTCTTATTTTAGTTTTCACTTCTGCCGTGCGGTTTTAAGCGCACACATTTTTTATTTTTGCTGACTGACCTCTAACTCTAGCCTGTCCGAACTCGCTGAACCGAGTAGAAACTTCTATGCGCGCCTCTCGCTTATTCGAGCAGTGCGTGTAGAGTTTCTGGGGTGCGGTGGAACTGGTAAGACTTGAGTATACGTTACATAGCTGATATTTCTATTTGGACATGTAACAGTCCTAAATCTTTCCAGAATAAGGCGCAGGCGATGAGTGAGGATCTTTGGACTGAGGTGGGCCGCTTATCAGGGGTTTTGGCTCTAAACCTACGGTGATACGGCCAAGGGTTGTGCGACGTCGCGTGGACGCTCGCCGTGTTCCCGTCGTATCCGGCAACGGTGAAACTCATGTTATATATATAACATGAGTTATATATGTATATGTAGGTTTCAGACAATACTTGTGGTAACGAGTCCGACATAAGCCAACCGTTCTCTTAGGTGGAAGGGTATGCGTAATCGCAAAAAATAAGTAAATTATTCACTACTGAAGGCCAAAAGATCTACGGGCAAAACTACCACTATCTGGATCCTGCTACCTAGGATAAACTGTAACCAGGTCGGCCCGGGAAGAAGTAGAAAGATGAACTAAATGAACACAAAAAGGATTGGCTCGAATTTGCTCAAAATTTTGTAAAATCAGACTGAAATAATAATGCTAATAATACCTCTAGAACAGCGCTCCTGGCAGGCGTAAAAAGGATCCCATTATCAATACATGTGCTACCATTTCAACCACATTACCGGAAATGTTAATATTTGCATTTCACATATTGGCCATGAATGTAAACTGTCTCTCTGTTTTAATTTGTGCGTTTGAAGAAAGCCACACCTCACGATATCAACACCAGTGCCGTTAGGAGACATAACATAGGGTGAGTTATAAGGGAATATTCACAGCTCTGGCAAGGTAAGGATTTAATAAAGCGAGAACCAAGTTGCAGGTTTCATTTGTGAGAAGATTCCCGAGGTTTATTTGGTGATCTACCTTTGATTAGACAAAACATATACCTACATATATTTTGCCATTCTGATGTGATTTGTTATCCATAGTTACATGAATATACTCTAGACCTAATAACTCAAATATTAAGAATGATTATAATAATCAAAATGAGCTGCCAGTAGGGTTCCAAACAGTAGTGCCAGTAGGGGTCCGTAGGGAGGTCACAGGGGACATGAACCCCCCAATATCGCATAGGTACGTTAAAATGAAAATTTTAATAAATTACAAAATATCAATCAGTAAGTATAGAATTGTTTTTACTGCGTGAAAACAACTGGAAGGTTAACTATGCGGGTAAAATCTGGGGGCGTTATCAGACATCTACATAATTTATCATGTATTAAGTACTTGTATGAACAACCTAAATGTGTTTGATGGTATCTAAATAAAGATAAATCATTTTGCACAGGTCACGCTCGTAAACACTGTTAATAACTCGGGTCTTTCAGAGCCATTAATTTTGACACAAACTAATTAGGTAAATTTAAAATACCTACCCAACATATTGTGGCGGCTGCTATCTTGGATCTGAAGTGTTTTGTCCTAGTGTATGAATGATGTATAAGTATTCTATTAGTCGGGCCATTTTTATTTGATACCTAATATATTGCGAGAAATGTGCAACAAAATACGCCATTTTGTGGTGGCTGGTTTCTTAAATATAATATGAGAGTGAGAACATATAACTTAGAATTTTAGTAATAAATAACACCAATCACCAATGTTGCATAATACGTCACATTTATAGCTACATATATTTATTACTTTTACGCAATACTGTGACACTCACAATATTTCACCCATCTCACTACGCTACTCCGTCGCCGCTAGAACTATAGTGATGAGATGAGCAGCACATGTGCCTGATGGTAAGCGACATGCCTGCCACATAACAACACAGTGACACGCAGCTATTGGAACATGAAGAGTCCAAATCATTACCTAGCACTGCACTGCACTCGTCACCCAGAGATCTAAGATATTATATCTCTAAGCCCTGTAATTTCACTGGAAACATTGCCTTTCAAACCGGGACACAGTAACGCTTACTTACGCTTACATTACTGCTTAGCGGTAGAATAACTGGTGTGGTATTTCTCCATGCGGACTCTGCCAAGAGTCCTACCACTATAAAAAGCCAGTCCCAAACAAATAGTGGTAACGCGCGCACACTCTTCTTGAAAATAGCCGCCGGCTCCGGTGCGGGTGAAACTTAAGTCGGACTGGCATGACAACGCCACATATGAGTTACCAATGAATTAAGTAATTTAAAACATGTAGGGTAAAAGGCGGATAGTTGCCTCAGACGGATACATGCCTCGGTTTCGAATACACTATGTTAGATAAATATGTTGGTGGCGTTATCGCGTGATTATGATTGGAAGTGCCCCCCCTACTGACCTTAGTTCCATCTAAGCTGTTAGCTGCACATTTATCTCTAAAAAGTAGTGAAATCTAGACAAAGTCGTGCCAAGTATAAGGTTCCTTACTGCGATTTCTTTATTATAATAGTTAACGTTGTGTGACTTGGCCGTTGAATGGTACAAAACCAAACCTGCTCCGTGACACCATTGCACCAACCTGTCGCCAGAACCGCTACCCATTGAAGATGGAAAATGGCCACTTGGAACACGCTGATTCAATAACCAGTCAATTGTAGGCTTAATAAAGCTGCGTATTTCAATAATACTTATGTATAGGGGAGCCTGAAACAAACAGTATAAAAATATTTCCAGCACAGACGGACTTCTAATAATTGAGAGAAGTCCGTCTGTACGTCTATTTTATGTTACAACCAGTGCCTGATTAAGAGTTCTGACCGCCCTAGGCTAATTATGAGGACGCGCCTCCCCCAGAGGGTCTACCGCCAAACGGAAAGTGCTTAGCTTAGAAGTCTTAGCTTTGGTATTGCTATCTCTTTTATTTTCGTTTGATATTATAGAGATAGCAATGGCCAAAACCGATTTAGTTTAGCAGTAGAAGGGCAGGTATCTTACGGTCGGCCTAAAAAGTACCTAGTTTATTAGTTTTGACTTTGTTTCCTAGTTACAAATTCAAACCTGATCTATACCAGGGCTTTTTTGAGGAGGCACGCAAGAGCCTACAGTTCAGTTGAGGGTTCAAAGGATTCAAATATACCCCGGGTTTCTCCGGCAGTGATTTGGTGACTGATTTGCGAGAGCGCTCTCACACTCGACAGGGGCCTTATCGCTGACTCTATCGTAGAGCTGTCACTGACCCTGTCGCGGGGGACAGAACCCTTGCACACCAACCATGCAACGGAAACCAGCAGTACTTTAGCGTCACCTTTTCGCGAGGGCCACCACCTCACCTTCTGAAATAGGGTGCTGGATGGCATTGAACGTCCGACACCTCAGGCTCTCTAAGTGGAGATGGTGTAGGTACGAGCCAGAGTGGCTCGCTCTCGTCACCACTTCCTCCTTCGCGGACAAGCGAGAGTCCACCTCCTTCTTGCTCCTCAGCTATCTTCGTCTGCGACTTCTGCGAGATAATGATTCCTCAAAAGGAGACCACCGCCTCCCATGACCTCTCACTGCTAAACATCTTGGCTAAGGTAGTAGGCAGTTAGAGGTCCGCCACTTCTCCCGGGTACATCTTCAATGCGTGTTGATCGGTGTGATCTGCGCAATTGCACTGGTGACACACCAGCCTTTCTACCGCCTAACTACATCGACTTTGGTTTTGCTATTGCTGTCTCTATAATTTCAAGCTAAAAGAAATAAGGTACCGTCTGATGCACCCGTGCCCTATAGTACCTATGTCGCTCCCACTGAACCCACTCAGCGTTGGCCCTGAGACAGTTCGCTCTTCAAGTTGACGCAAATACGCCCCAAACTTCCATCTGATCAGCTGATCTGCTGTCAAATACCGAAATATTACAGTGTCAGCTTGCCAGCGACAGACACGCCACACACCACAATATTAGAGGCTAAAGCTAGCAGGTGCAGGTGAAGGTGTCCGTCAGAAATCACGAAAACAGATGGCCTCTATCTTGTGAAAAACCACCTCTAGGCCGATGCTCCTAATCCTGGCTACCACTGCCGCCAGCACCGCCACCTCGTGAAACCTCCGCCCCTCTCACAATAACCAGCGTGCCGTTGCCATAATAAGCGACACCGATGCAACGCAGTTTGCAAGTCGTAAGTCGGCCCACTACCATCCATACACCGTGGATATTCCCAAAATCCGTACAAAACGGTTTGAATCCACTTTTCTCGTACGTACCTACAGCTTTAGAGTGGTATAAGTTGCCGGCCTCCTTGTTCCCTGAGAGATACAATCTAGAACTTTTCAAAGTCAGAGTGAATAGGTACTTTCTAGGTCACGTGCGTCATCTTCGACCACACCGTCGCTTACCATCAGGCGAGTTGGTGGTCAAAAGCGGACCTACACGCGATAGGAAAAAAAAAGTTAGCGCTGCTTATTTGTAACCGAACAACCGAAGTGCCACAGGGGTAGCGTAAGAGCAAACTCCTGTCGAACCCCACGTGACATGAGGATAAGCTCCCTCCCTTTCTAATGTTGGGGACATCACCTCTCTGTGAAAGAGGTAGTCTCTTACGATGCGCCATAGATATTGGGCTACTCCAGCACTTCTGTTGTGGTTGTGGTGTGGTGGATTAGGATGTAGAACGCGTTTACTATGTTAGGAGACACCGTAAACAATACGCCGCCACTGGAGCACACCTTCCTTCGGACCTTCGGACGAATGGCGTCGGTCGTGGAGAGGTCTTTCTGAAACCTGAACTGTCCCTTCGACAAACGCAGATGATTTCAGCGCGCCCCTCCAGATCCTCGCGCCCTAGGCTGCAGCCTAATTAGCCTAAGGGTTAATCAGGCCCTGGTTACAACATGTGTTGCACAATCAACAACAGCCTAAAATGAGACATTAGCGTCCAATTAACAATATCAGTATGGGGTATTTTCTCGCTTAATAAACATAGGTAGTTACAACAGATGTAACATCACGTGTAAACAAAATTGACTTGTACCCACTAAAGGTACAAGTTGGCGCTGAGACCGCGACGCGAGACCGCGACACGAGTCGCGAGAATTCTATAGTGTCAATTGCCTGTCGCGGTTTCCGGTCGCGGTCTCCGGTCGCGGTCTCCTGTCGCGGTCTGGCGTTGCGGTCTCAGCGCGAACTTGTACCTTTAACGTATAAAGAATGTTCAACGGCCACGTCACACAACATTAACTATAATAATAAAGAAATCGCAGTAAGGAACCTTACACGACTTTGTCTAGATTTCATTACTTTTTAGAGATAAATATGCAGCTCCATCGAGACTTGGCTAGTTTTTAGGGTTCCGTAAAACGTAAAAACGGAACCCTTATAGATTCGTCATGTCTGTCTGTCTGTCTGTCTGTCTGTCTGTCTGTCTGTCTGTCTGTCCGTCCGTATGTCACAGCCACTTTTTGCCGAAACTATGAGAACTACACTGTTGAAACTTGGTAAGTAGATGTATTCTGTGAACCGCATTAAGATTTTTACAAAAGTTTTTTAAAAAAACAAAAATTAGGGGTGCCCCCCATACTGAGAACTGAAGCTCAAAAATTTTTTTTTCATCAAACCTACACGTGTGGGGTGTCTATCGATAGGTCTTCAAAAATGATGTTGAGGTTTCTAACATAATTTTTGTCTACACTGAATAACTTGCGCGAGAGACGCTTCCAAAGTGGTAAAATGTGTGTCCCCCCCCCTCTAACTTCTAAAGTAAGAGAATGAAAAAACTAAAAAAAATATATGATGTACATTACCATGAAAACTACCAACGAAAATTAGTTTGAACTCGATCTGATGAGTAGTTTTTTTTAGTACGTCATAAATACACTATTATTAAAACTTCGATCAAAGTTACAACGAACTACAAGAACTATGTGTACTATGTATATTATGTTACTTGCTGGAACGGAACCCTTCATGGGCGAGTCCAACTCGCACTTGGCTACTTTATTTACAGAATGTTTTTGGTGGGATTATGTTTACAAAAATGGGTTACTATGAAAGATCAAAGACCTATGTTTCGATATACATGTCGAATTATTCTTAATGAGTACTTTTTTTTTTTAAAACACAGCTTTACTGAAAAGTAGAGCAACTGTCCGGCTTTCACCCTAGTAACAGGCAGTAACACTACACGAAAACCGATCAGTAGGTAGAACTTTGTTCACATAGTAATTTTTTAATGCAGCCAGAATTAACAAGTGGAAATTTCAAAATAAGTATATTAAATACGACAACTAGATTTTTTACTCGCTATTAAAGCAAAAAATACTCGGAGCTTATCCCACAGATCGTATACGAGCTCTAGCGGACTAATTAGTGAAGGAATGAGAACCAGCAGAAGCTAGATTTCACTTGCTTTGTTGTGACGTTCATCTGCTATTCAGGCAGCTTTTAAATGGAGGCATTAGGGTAAATACGACGCAACAGAGCCTTTAGAAATGGAAATTACCTAGCTTCCACAATATACATTATTCGAATACCAAATCAAATCACACAAATAATGAAGTACGTAATTAAACGTACATAATTTGGGTACCAATAGGTAATAATCTTATATATAAAATTCTCGTGTCACAGTGTTTGTTTCCTTACTCCTCCGAAACGGCTTTACTGATTTTTACCAAATTTTATATGCATATTCAGTAGGTCTGAGAATCGGCTACTAGCTATTTTTCATACCCTTAAGTATTAGGGGTTGTTCACCCCAAAAATTTTTTTTAATTTTTGGAAAAAAATAATTGTTTTTATTTTTTATAATGTGGCGTTAATAAATACATCTTATATATAAAATTCTCGTGTCACAGTGTTTGTTTCCTTACTCCTCCGAAACGGCTTTACTGATTTTTACCAAATTTTATATGCATATTCAGTAGGTCTGAGAATCGGCTACTAGCTATTTTTCATACCCCTAAGTATTAGGGGTTGTTCACCCCAAATTTTTTTTTTTAATTTTTGGAAAAAAATAATTGTTTTTATTTTTTATAATGTGGCGTTAATAAATACATACAACCCTAAATTTTTACCCTTTTATCACCAACCCCTGTTTTTTTAGAGCCATTTTAGTAATTTAATCATTTGACAGTGAACTCCTAAACGACGGGGCCGATTTCAATGTTTTTTTTTGTGTGTGTATTCGAAGATGGTTTAAATTCACAAATAAGCCCGGCAGATGGCGCTGCAGACAGTGTCTAGGTTAGTATGTCCGAGCGAAGCCGGAACGGGCCGCTAGTATATCTATAATTATAACAATGCCGTATTTTTTCTAAACGAATCCGTGTTTACGATGTCTAATGCAAGCGCTTGTGTTCTAATGTTAGATTCTGATGCAACTCTTTTGGTAGATGGCAAATTAGGATAATCATTAACATGATTGCATCATTATAAAAATACGTACCTACCTATTGTCGCAATATCATGAACAGGCTCACGAGGCTCACTAATGCACACGATCTTCTCTGAAAATGAGATGACATTATTTCGTGTCGTAAACAAGATTTGAATTACCTATACTTACTTACTTTGTGGCGAATCGCCTATAACCCCTTATTTTTAGGCTTCAGCTTTCGTACTTGTTGTGCAAAATTTACTATTAAGTTAGGAAATGTTAATCTAAGCTACCTCTTGTTATTGTATTGTCTTGCTATCTTGTTATTGTAGAGGCAAAGAGGCAGAAGAAATAAATTAGTTCAAATTACAATTATTAATCAGTTGGCGGTAGTGAGGATCGATGTGTTTTGTAATGCTTTTTTTTAAACCAACGCGAACGTCACTATATTTATGCTTATTTCTTTTAATGTAGGTATTCTATAACTTTTAAAGTAAATGGAGAAACAGAAATATAGCTAGCCGCACAAACCTGAACCTATTTTTACCAACTTGAACTACTTACATATTTGTCAACGGCGAATTGACGTTGCAATAGGTATGGGTACATACCTATTGCAACGTACCACAGACTAAGTAGAGAGATACTCTCTACTACCTTAGATTTGGGCAAAAAATGTCTAAGCTACGAGTACATAAGCTAAGCTACAGCGTAACAGGCGCGATCTATGAGCAATTGATTTTTTTTTAATTCCTTGTCTCGTCTTACTGCTTATAGGTAAGTAGTACGATATCCGGCTGCATAATCTCTACGTTCATCGCGTAGTTAGTCAAATTCACATTTGAACATACATTTATGATAAGGAGAATACATTGATAATATCATCTACTTACGTAATTGACTCGGCTGTTTAGTTTAGTTGGGTAGTATTTAGTGAAGTTGCACACGCGTAAAATACCTTTCATAACTTCAAAATTTATTTTAGCTCCAAACCCCACAAAGATGTAGTCTGTTTAGTGTGAGGCAGATCGTAAAAGTTAACGGCGGGCGTAAACGAAGTAATGGGATATAGGCAGGTTTATTAAGAGGGGAGACACAGCATGGGTTTCACTTAGCCATTTGCCGAATAGCAGGGATTCTGTGGTGGTTCAAAATGGACATTAAACTAGACTGGATGGATAAACCCAAGAAAATGGTTGCTAGCGCAGGTACCAAACCAGTAGGTACTTTTTAGGGTTCCATAAAACGTAAAAACGGAACCCTTATAGATTCTGTCTGTCTGTCCGTGCGTATGTTACAGCCACTTTTTTCCGAAACTATAAGAACTATAGCTATACTAAACTTGGTAAGTAGGTGGATTCTTTGAACCGTATTAACATTTTTTACAAAAATATAAAAAAAAACAAGAAATTGTGGGGGTACCTACCTATCACTGAAACTAAAAAAAAAAAAAAAATTACGTGCGACTTGGGAACACGTAAGGTTTTGATGAGAAAAAATATCTATGGATAGGTCTTTCAAAATGATATTGAGGTTTTAAAATATATATTTTTTCTAAACTGAATAGTTTGCGCGAGAGACTCTTCCAAAGCGGTAACTTATAATTTCAAAAATAAGAGAATGTCAAAACTAAAACTTATGATGTACTTACATTGCCATGCAAACTTCCACCGAAAATTGGTTTGAACAAGATCTAGTAACAATACTCATTTCGTTCATTTTTCTCTTTCGGGTCACAAAACACGCCCGTTAGTAGTAATCTTGAATGGAACGAAGCTAGGTCAATCAGAAACTACCACCTTCCTAGGGTTCGAAATTAACCGAGGCCTGACGTGGGAGCACCACATAAACAAACTGTGTGGCAGGTTAGGCAGCGCGTGCTTTGCTTTAAGCCGTGTTGCAAAAATTGTATCTATTGATATGGTCCTCTCATTTTATTTTGCCTCCGTTCACTTCCTCCTTCAATACGGAGCAGAGCTGTTCGGGCGAGCTGCGGATCGGGATCGAGCGTTTAAACTGCAAAAGCGAGCCGTCCGTGCTATTGTTAAAATACCGCAGGATGAAACCGCGCGACCTCATTTTAAGAGGCTTGGTATATTGACGTTGCCTGCACTTGTTATTTTTCAAGTTGCAGTGTACGTTAGGTCAAACGAAGGTTCTTATAAAACACTCAGTAATGAGACTCGCAGCAAAGGCAAGCTCATGGAAGTGCATGGCACGTTGGAGAAGTCAGCCAGGTCGACTCATGTGATGGGGCCTTCTGTTTACAATAAACTCCCGGAAACCCTCACCTCTGTGCCCACTATGGGCAGTTTCAAATCGCGACTCAAACATTGGCTTATCGAGCAGACGTTTTATAGCTATGATGAATTTACACAATGGAATTCTTAATGTTGAGATTGAGATACATGTATTAATTTTTATGACATTTATTTTTATTTGTTAATTTATTTACCTTTATTTTCATAAATTTATGTGACATTTGTATTAATTGACAAAATATGACATTTATCATTTTTAATTGATGTAAGGTATATTTTACGCTACGCTAAGGTAATTTTTTATTTACCAGATCTTTTATAATGAATTTATTGTGAATTGAATTATGTATGACGTGTAACGTTGGTTATAAATAAATGATTATGATTATTATGATTAAGTAGTTCTTTTTAATCGTCATAAATACAGTAGATAATATTAAAACATCGACTAAAGTTACAACAAACTACAAGAATTTTTATGTTATGCTACTTGCTGCTATGGAACCCTTCATGGGCGAGTCCAACTCGTACTTGACCACTTTTATTTATTACTAGCGGCCCGTTCCGGCTTCGCTCGGATCATAATCTAGACACTGTTTGCAGCGCCATCTGCTGGGCTTATTTGTGTGTGTATGTACACACACAAAAATAATCATTCAAATTGGTCCCGCCGTTTAGGAGGCGTTCACTGTCAAATGATTAAATTACTAAAATGGCTATTAAAATATAGGGGTTCGTGATAAAAAAGTAAAAATGTAGGGTTGTATGTTTTTATTAACGCCACATTATAAAAAAATTAAAACAAAAAAAATGTCCGAAAATTAAAAAAAATTTTTTTGGGTTGAACAATCCTTATCATTGAGGGGTATGAAAAATAGCTAGTAGCCGATTCTCAGACCTACTGAATATGCATATAAAATTTGGTAAAAATCAGTAGAGCCGTTTCGGAGGAGTAAGGAAACAAACACTGTGACACGAGAATTTTATATATAAGATTACCTACTGCATTCTACGTTTTTACTATATGTTTTTTTAAGTTTATGAAGTTATATGACTTTTCATGTATAAATCTTTTGTTTTGTTGTAGCATAGATAGATAGATAGATAGATACACTTTATTGACAAACCAAAACAATAGGATACACAAAAAAAAAAAAAACATTTAAAACTAGTGCGACAAGTCGCACGGCGGCCTTATCGCTAAAAGCAATCTCTTCCAGGCAACCTTGGGATGGAAAATAACATGAGGATAAGTGAGAAAACGGGGTGCGCAAATAAGACGTAGAAAATCGTAAAGAAAATAAAATTAATTAATTAAAAAAATATATATATCACGGTTATTCAAATACCTATCATGAAATATTAGTACTTATATATATTAAAACATAATAAACTAATACATATGGTTATACATAATACACAAAATAAATATGTATGATACTGTATATCTATGCAATCGATGACATCAAACGACAAACAGCAACCTACAATTTAGATAAATAAAACTGTTTCACATATTTTTTGAAAGTGCAAAGTGATGGAGAAAGCCTGATATGCACAGGTAATTCATTCCACAACTGAGTAGCTCTAAAAGTGAACGACTTGCCGTAGAAAACTTCAGTTCGAGCAGAAGGCATCTTAAGAGAAAGATTGTTTTTAGACCTTAACGATAACTCATGGTAATTATGCAAAAAGGTAAAGCGCTCTTTGAGGTACTGTGGGGTGGCAGGATTGAACAAAATATTATACAGAAAAGAAAGTATGTGAGCATTCCGACGAAGGCGAATGGGTAACCACTTGAGCTGCATGCGAAATTTGGACACATGATCATATTTGCGTAAGCCAAATATGAATCTTATACAGTAATTCTGGAGGCGCTCAAGTTTGTCTAGCTGGTCCTCTCTAAGATCGAGATAGCAGGCGTCAGCGTAATCCAGAATAGGGAGAAGAAGAGACTGGACAAGAGCAATCTTAGTGGCAGTGGGTAAAAAGTTGCGGAGGCGCCTTAAAGAACTGCCGGACCCAAATAATTTAGCACTAATTGACTTAATATGGCAATCCCATGATAAGGTACGATCAAACTCTACTCCTAGATTTCTCACAGCATAGGTACTTGATGTAGGTACATAAAAATAGAAGACTGATCACCTGAATTAAGAACATAAATAAATATAGAGCAAAGACACTCTCAATGTTCAAACGTCGGACGCTGGCGAAATTGCGGTAGCATTACCGAATGGAAGCCATGACGAAAAAAAGAACATGTACATTTGTAATTTGTATCTATAAATATCGATGTATGCAATGGATATGGATATTTATTGAATGACGATACATCCCATCTTACATCCTTCCTCTGTTTATGGAATTTATTCTAGATGATCACAGCCACTGCTAAGATCATACGTACGTTTATCATCGAGCGCAAAGGTTATTTTTGTGTCAACTGATCTTTTTCTTCTTTTCTTCCGAAGTCAGCTTTGGGTCTATAAAATAAACTATTCATTGCACTGTATAGGTTTGGCATACTCTTTTTGTGTGTAAAGTACACTCATACGTTCAGGTATGCGTTCAAGTATGCTCTACGTGACTGCGTATAAGTATAGTAAGTAAATTGAGATTACCCTTAAAGTCATTCTGTTAAGTATACTATACACATAGTTTAAAAAAATATAGTTTCAAAATTACAGTCTTTTTACAAGATATTTTCTTTGAAACTGTTTACAAGTATACAGATGTATATAAATTAAAAATAAAAGTGACATGAACTTTGTCAGTGAGATTATATTGGCAATGTTTTGACACTAACGGTGAAGTTGCGAGATGATCAAGATAAAATATTCATATATTATTATTTTTACTCAAAATCAATAGCATTTTTATGCGTGTATTTTACTCACAAATATGTAATAATTATATATTTGCACGAAATAAGCTGTGAGGATCGAGTTCTTGTCAGATTTGTTTCGTTTTATGTGTATGTATATTATACCATACATTGCCACAGTTAAGACTGTTCTGTTCTGTATAGAATAATATACATTGCCACATTTTGGGTGGTAAATGTCTTAAGTTTTTTTCTACTTGTGTGAGAATTTGGTGCATGCAAATAACATCAAATTATGTCAAAAATGTACTGTTTCCCTAATTTAAAATTATGATTACGCTTGTGCTCTAATATTTGCTTTTTGGTATCATTTTGCTTGCATTCTATGTATGCTTCCGAAATATATTGGTTTCAGCGCTAGGTGAATTCTACTAATCCAAAAAGCCAGATCTTTTGAAAGACTTTGAGTGTGACATATAATTTAATGGGTTGTTGAAAAAAAAATGAAATTGTGCCTTTGCAAAACAAGGTATCTGCAGCAGCACTGATGATGATCAGATTAGGAGCAATTTGGTCATTGGCCTCAACTACACGTAGCAAGCTACCAGCGACACACTCTGTAAATGCATAAAAGCAAGTTTGTCTGTTTGCATTAAGTACAAAGTACATTTATAGTATTTCAAGGGTAGAAATTATTCTTTGTCCGTTCCCCAAAAGTTGCGGCATAAGTAGCAATGTATATTTTGCTATACGTGAATATTGTGTTGTGTAAGTAGCACTGTATAGTATAATATACATGTGTTTTTTTAAAAACGGTTATTTTGAAATTTTTATTATTATTTTTCCTATATGTCTTGGAGTCCCAATAAACGAATCCCGATACTTTTTTTGATTGATTCAACTAAAAATTGGTTTGCGACTTTAAGGGTTAAGAGAGCCTTGTGTCTTATGCCTTAATCCAAAGTTCCACCGCAATAGAGGCCACCTGAGGTCAAACCGCCATAGGTGTGCAAAATATTAAAAAAAAATATTCCCACGACTGCCACGAGAACACCATTGGAACTTGGTTATGTACAACAGAAGGTGAAACAACTTACCCAAAAATTCTGTGAAATAACAAATCCTACAAATACATGTGAAACAACATTTGAAGTTTGGGGTGCTAATATGTTTGCTGCTCAATTTAGTCAAAATAACTGCCCGGATCTGGTTGAAATTTTGAACGTAAATAGAATAGAGTATCCTATGCATACGAATCCTATCCAAATATGCATAATGCAAAAATCATCAAAGAATGTATCATTGCTAAACTTTATGTGGACGAAATGTCGGCGAAATCTCGACGAAATTCAGATTTTATGTGTAGGTACTAGTATGTATTTTCGTATCAAATTTTAAATATATCCATCAATTATTTTTTAACCAACAATACATATACCTATGTATTACATATACATATATGTCAAATTCTCGTGCACACGGGTTGTGCACGGTAATGATTTCATTCTCCCTTGTATTCAGGTGGATTTATGTCATCGACATTGTAAGTTGATGCATAATGTATGAAGTTGAACCTCATAAAATCTGTAGGCATGTTACGACGTATTCGCTATAACGTATAAGCAGAGCATTTGTTTCCATCTGTGGATTTTACATTTATTGCTTATTTGTTTTCGTCGATAATATTTATGTCTTTTTGAATGGCAATGGCTTACTGTAACCTTGCAACAATTTTTTTGTTATTTAATAATATAATTTTGATCGCTACTTAAGTGAGGTGGATATTTATGTAGTACCTAAGTTTATATTTATATTAATAAGAAAACGAATGAATTTTATTTTACGACTACCATTTATTGAGCGTAGACTAAATATACGTATAATGTACTTGTAAATTCACGTGCATGTATGTAAATTGTTCTGATTAATTCTAAGAGTTCAATGTCGTTTTTTTTATAATCTACAGTTTATGGGGGACCAAAACAAGCGCTTGATGGTAAGCAACACGCCTACCCAACAGCACAGTGCCACGTAGCTAATTGAACATCAGGTGTCCAAATCACTACATATAAGATGATGACCCCCTCTTCAATCACACTCAGTTGGACAGCTTACAAGTGACGGCATAGTGCTGAATCTTATTACTTTATACTCTTCTTTCATCCTACATAGGTCTCCTGGTGGTTCATTTGACCCGTAAATTTTGTTCACGGGCCTGTAGTCTATTAATTATTTGCTATTTTGTCTTTGACAAAGCCTTTTTACAGCTGCATTTGATTGACGAGACTCCCTTACAGCCGCTTTATTCATTTTGACATTGTTATTTTATCTTATTATGTACACGGATTCTTTGCTGTTTGTTAATGACGTTACCAAGTGTTCTTATGAATTTATGGTTCGAATTAATTAATTGAATTGAATTGAGTCCTACCATCACCTGTAAATTCACTATTGAATCGCTTTTCTCTAAATTAAAATACACGGCCCGTTTCGGCTTTGCTCGGATATTATCATAGAAAGAACACCAGTCGAAATTAAAACTACTCTATCCCTCGAGTTGCACTAAATTACATCTAAATGCAGACTTTCATGAATATCGGCTTACTTGGTGAAGAGTTCACAGGGAAGAAACATCGTAACACTGGATTTTTACAAACCACTTCTTGCTTGTACCCTGCGCGCTTTGCTACGCGACCCAACGAAAATTGGTCGTGCCAACTCTCAGAAACCTTCTTTAACTCATGCACAACAACTTAGCTAGAGATTAACACATGATCAAATTAACAATTTACGATTTTATACAGGACATAAAGACAAACATTATTTTTATTTAATATAGAAGATTAAATTAAATTTTTGTGGCAAGTACCTTCTATCTTTATAAGTAAAGTCGCAGATATACTTAACAGATTTGAAAAAAGTTGAACTTTAGAACGTTGGATGCCCGCGTTTGCAACGCAAATGCCATGTAGTCAAACCACCTAGTGGACCGACTAAGTACTTGAGACTGGAAACGATTTCTCTTGGCAAGAAACACCTATTTGCATCGTCTCATATAAGACCTCTATAAGAAGAATCTCTGCATAAGATCCGAACTAGCAAAACGCTTGAAAAAAACATCGTTTAATCATCGTCTAAAGACGTTAGTAAAAATTATAATCAACACCTTAGGTAGGTGTTGATTATATTTTTTTATTGAAGACACTGTGCTTTTATGAGTAAGGATTTTACTTACCATGTCCTGCTCGTTATGTCACTGTTAACTATAAAAAAAACAATATATAACTTTTTGTTTCTTAGTGAAAATTGTCTGTTTTGTAGTACAGTTTGAATTACACTTTTACGAGTAAGTAGTTATCTTTCGCAACGCAATTCCCTTGTTATCTGCAAATTATGTTCCGATGTACGGGATAGTGCAGTAACTTTATACATTACCAGTATGCGTTAAATCCGGTAGATCTGTTTTTTTGCAGACTTGTTTATGATGTTGGCCTAATGATTATAAAATTAAAAATTATGAAATAAAAAATCGAAAAAAATTATAAACTTTGAAGGACTTATTCTCAGAAACTATTGGGTGTACAGATACAATTCTAGTATCATATTGTAGCAAATTTAGCCTACTTTATAAACGCCATACAAAAGTTTCTTCAAAAACTAGTCGTTTAGGGTTATAATCGCCAAAATTTGAAAAATAAACGATTTTTTCGCGGTTTTTTCGATTTTTGACAAAGTTGCGATCGCCGCTCGAGGTCACAAACTTGGATTAATCATTAGGCCAACATCATAAACAAGTCTGCAAAAAATGAGATCTACCGGATTTAACGCATACTACTCCATACTTTCAGGCGACAAAGTTACTGTGGATTAGGATTAAAAGTCATTCATGTAATGTGTAAAGTGTTTTTTGCAGTAACGGATATACTATCGATCTATGCCTAAACATAATTGATATTTGTTTGCATTTGATTACTAGAATATGTTCCACTAAAGGTTTCGAAAGAAAAAGAAGTTTTTGATATTAGGTATTTATTGATAAGTGATTCATTTTATCCAAGAAACAGAAGCTATTCTCCATTGACGCATGTTGATCTCATAGGTATTAGTGACGTGTGTGTGTGAATGCTCAACAGTGTTTTACTAAAATGGTTTCAAAATCTTTATCCGGATATGGCGGAGAAGTTTTACTGAATTCCACTTCTAATAATTCACTATTTATTGTATTAAATGACTCGTCTCTATTAAATCCTTCTGCACACCTAATTTGTACTCTGGGCAAAGTATAGTTAGCAAACAAACCTGGGATATCCAATCTGTTTTCCAGGTGAATGAAATTCCTATAGTTTACGATAGTAACTAATTTTGCTAACTGTTTTTTCCAAATTTTCCTCTTGGTTAAAATTGCGACTTGAAATTCAGGAATTGGTGTTCTTTCAGTAACTGATACTAAATATAGATGTTCGGTAGATCCATCAATAGGTGTTATTATATACCTATGTCTTCTTATTTTTTTAGTTTCTAAATTCCAGCACATCGGTGAATTTACAGCAGCGTCCCAATCTACTTCATTATCGACTTCTTCATTATTGTTTGAACCTTTGATCATGTATTGGTGTATTGGGGCTACGCTCATAATTTCTGTTTCATTATTTTCGTTGACGCCGTGAAATTTGACGACATTCACTGTATGAACTGAATGATTATGAGCGACTAAAACACAATGATTAGTCGTACCGGTGTTGGTGATTGTTATTTCTATGCATGACGGGTGCGGCGGAGGACTACCGTTGGTACCCACTGCTGCAAGTACCCATTTCCCGCCATCTTTGTGCAGCTCATCGATCAGATTCACAAATTCAGGTTTTATTGGTATCATTTTAGTATGAGAATTTGATATCAAAATCGTTAGGATTAATAAACTTCGAAGCATCTTTCAGCGATTTCTAAAAATTCTGCTGTTCAAAAACCTTGGTAAATTCTCGTAGGTACTGTATGATTTTCAATTACGCCAGGAAGTCATAGAGGTAGTTTTTTTAATATATTTTAAAAATTGTTACTTATGGGCTTATCGCCTAAAACTAGCTCGTTCAAAAAAAGTCAGACCGCTCGCCAACTGCAATCTTAACAAATTTTATGAACGTTGTGAAAACAGGTAAGTACGCTTTTATAACGTTTGCCCGTAGCTTCGCTCACGTTCTGTAATTTTTTTGTAACAGATTCCTACCTTGGTACTTGGTAAGTAGAATGACTGTCGATTATAACTTAAATAATTATCGTTCTTAATAAATAACCTACGCGTTTATATGAAACTTGTATCCTCTATTTCACCCCTTTCATGGTTGAATTTTGTTAAACGCTGTGATAAGTTACTCATTATTTTTTCCGTTTCAAGGAATAAAAAGTTTCATCCAACTTTCATTCCTTATTTCACCCCCTTGGGGGTTGAATTTTGAATAATGATTTCTAATTTGCCACCACGGACCACCAATTTGACGGAGCCACCAGGCTCCGTCATACGAGGAATAGGTACGTGTGAAAAATTTAAAGGTTAGGGTAATAACGGTAAAGGTATAGGATATAGTCTACTTATATTACCTTTGCCTTCTATATACACAGATAGATTGACATTTTAAAATAATAAAAAATGTTTTTTTTTTTATTAGTAGGTATTATAAATAAATAACTTTTGTTATTCATTCGTTTTTGTAATTTAGACGTGCGCATAAAATATGCTTTAGCAGTGCGCAAGATTTGACTGCATATTTGTTACCTACTAATAATGTATTTTTAACTCCCAGCCAAAAAGGGTAGTAATAAGTATATAAGTTAAAATAAGTTTGACTTCGATGTCTGTCTGTCCGTCTGTGTGTTCTGTCTGTGGCATCGTAGCATGATGGCCGCCACCATAAAATGGTGAATTAATTTTTTTCAGCATTTCAATAATTTAGGTTAGCAAGTATCAAATGAAAGGGCTTGATTAGTAGAATACCAAAGTAACATAGAAGAGGCCTATTTCCAGCAGTGGAGGAACGCAGGCTGATGATGATTGAGTAGAATACTATAATACATTTCAAATCCAAAGTAGTCGGAGGTCGGAGCTAAATCAAAAATTTTAATTAAATTCTTACTGATAAAACGTTATGTGCAACACACAAAAAATATTAACTCGCAGTAAAATAAATATACATCATACTTGTGGTATGCTTGCTTGGCCTGCCTGAACTGAGTAATCGAGCTTATCTATTTAACTACATTTTGGGTGGATTTTCGACAAAGTTTTTTAGTACATTATAAAATTATACCTACACTGTTAGTGCCTCGCATTTTATTGTTTGTTTTATTTTTCTACTTTTATTGTTTTACGTGTTATTCTAAACATTAATCTAACTGTGTTCCAAATTTTAGCCCGATCCGTTCAGCCGTTCTGACGTGATAGGCAAATATCCAACCCTTCAAACTTTGACATATATAATAGGTATTAGTATGATACTCAGTAAAAATATGCCCCAAATATGTTTTTGACGTGATAACGTCTTATAATTCGATGAAGCCGGCTGCACGGCCACAAAACATGACATCATGGACCGTTACCGCGTTACCGTCGGTCGTTACCTCGCCGCTCGGTTGTTACAGTTGTATTAATTATTTCGACCAGTAGTTCAAGCGGGGATGTAGCTCAGTGGCAGAGCGTTCGCTTTGCATGTGAAATGCCCCGGGTTCGATCCCCGGCATCTAAAAGCTTTTTTGCATTGTTTTGATTGAAAATGACTAAATTCTACTGATTACTTTTTACATACAAATCTATTAAACAAATGAAATTAAAATTTTCTTTTGAAAAATGCTACCATTCCATCAGTATTTTCTTAAGACGTTGTCACGTTCTATCGTCAGTAAACCGACTTTACAGACAAACATTTTTTTTTTATTTATTCGCACAGTATACATATATTAGACCTTATGGCTTATGGCTAAAATCAATGACTACCTACAAAGACTCTGTTAGGGTGTTGCAATTTAGGACGACAACACAGTTTCGCCCTGAGCGGTATTATTTTAAATTAATGTAACAAGGCACAGATTAATTTAACTTTTATAAAATTATTAGCAGCGTTTCGCGGTTTTTCCCGCGTAATTACCGTTACTGTTATTTTACACAATAAAAATGTAGTCTTCTAGACTATAAATCTAACTGTGTTCCAAATTTAAACCCATACTTTCATAAGTTACGACGTGATTGAGCTACAAACATCCAAATATCCAAACGTTGACATTTACAACATAAGTACGAGTAGGTTTTAAAAGTTCCATTCATATTTAACAATCTGAAAATGTTACAGATTGTTAGATCAATGCTAAATTAAAGTTTTTAGGGCTCCTTAGCACGAGCGTTTTAAGATTAGAGATGTATTTTTTGTTACTTACCAATAAAGGATTCCATAATTTTGGTTGAAAGTCAAAGTCAAAGTTCTTTATTGATAAATGTACAATTTCCACGTCAATTATTACAAAAATAAAACAAAAGAAAGGGCATACAAATTGTAAATTGGTTCGTTGTTACGTTTAGGTAAGTTTGTATTTGAGTAATAATAATTAAATTTTCCCCGAAAAACAATAACCGACTTCAATTGAAAATTAAAACCATGTCTAAATTTCATAATTTTTGTTAAATCTATCACCACGTCATCCAGATATATTGCAAATTTTAATGTTTGATATTTTAAAAACCACTTCACGGATTTCGATAAAATTTAAATGGGTGGTCCCATATAAACTTTATCGAAACCTCTGAATAACCATATTTATTATGATCTACTAAGCAAAAAATAACCACAAAAAGGATGCGCAATTAGCGTAGCTATCGCGTAACATACCTACATACAAAAAAACATACAACCGAATTGTGAACCTACTTTTTTTTGAAGTCGTTTAAAAAAGGGTCACTTTCCCTGCCTTTACTCGCTATTCTTTTTTTATACGCTGGTATACTACCCTGGTACGGTATGCTGGTATGGTACGCTTCTAGACAAAAGACATTGGTTTCAACATACTTGTGGCGTTAAAAATATGTTTTTGTTTGCCTGTGTTACAATGAAGAATAATCCATTTATATCTGTACATGTTCAGTACATTCAGGCCTTGTAATTTAATATTTTCCGTCCCAAGTCGAATGCTTAACACAGAGAAAATGCAGGAAATGGCTATTTCTCATCGCTGGTCAAATTTCATGGTCACACAGTCAAATTTTATAAACGGTATAAGTTAGGAACAAATGTTGATAATTGGTGAATAAACCATTTAAATTTCTACTAAATACGTTAAGCTTGTTTCAAAACAAGTAATTATTTATACTAAAAATTAACACGAACGATCAAAATCGGGGTCATTTTTCGCATTCTCATCGTGTCACACTTCCCGGCGCAGTTAAAAATTTAATTTTGATTACTGCTTCACTAAATTCCAGTATATTTGTATGTTACATATACTAGTGTCCTCGTAATAAATATACACTTTACACACAATACTGTACAAAAATCTTATTATAATTATTTTGAAGTTAAAACACAAAATGTATTGTGTAATGTCGGTCACACGATTTTGGTTACTTCAGATTTGCATCACAAACAGCTGATTATTGAACCCAGTGACGCCAACCAATCACAAATTCTATTCAATTGATTGTCTGTATGTGTCGTATATATTTAATTTAAAACATAACACCTAAACTTCATCAGAGTTAAAAAAAAAGGATATTTTCATCACCTACGTAGCGTCACCTTCGTGGCGTTTTTCCATTAAGGTGATTTTTATCAGATTTAAAAAAGGTGAAGCCCTATGATTTAGGAATGTATATGTCCTTGACATTAGTTTTGTCGTTATTATTGACTGTCTAATGAATATTTAAATTCTGAAATAGTTCATACTTACCTAAATATTCAGAGCGGGCCTAGTGCCAGGAAAAAATCAAATTTCACCCGCGCGTCGCCCTTCCCCTCTCCAATACGCCGCGTCGCTGCGAGTAAGATAGAAGCTACGATCACTCAAGGTCATCGTTCCCCGAAATCCAGTATATGAAAACATTCAGATTAATCATAGATGTTTTTAAAAAAATACATCAATTTGTTTTTTATTGTCTATATACACACAATAAACCATTTATTGAAAAACAGTCGAATGAAAGAAATGAAAACTAAATATGACTGAATCACAAGATTTAGTCATTTATTTATTTAATATGTAGTCGTGTTTTATAATTAAATAAATGCGTGTTTTACGTTATCATATATAAAAATCATCAGGCATCAGTCTATTGCTTTAAAAAAATGTGTGCACTTAGACCGCACAGTAGAAGTGGACTTTATTAACACACTTTATTAGGAGTTTTATTTATTTATTCTGTAATAATATAATATGTAACCGCAACTTTGATATATTTTGTAATACTAAATAGCATGACCATGTTAGTAGGATAAATAGAAAAAAGACATTAATCAAACTTTGTATTTTTAAAATTAAATATAAATCAAAATAGCACAGCGACACTGCAGTGAAGAGCAGCTGTATCTTTTTCATTCGGGTACCCTTGGCGGTCCCTAGTTTACCCGATGGAGCCTTTCATCTTGGATCGCAACAGATCAGCTTCACTTACAGCTCCCGAAAAAAACCTGGCGCACCGCCAAAAGTAGTTTTCATTCCGAAAAAAAGGAATAGATTTTATCCCCACGTCACTCTTCTTCCGCCGCGTTAGCGCTAATAGAAAGATACGAGCTAAGCTCACCTTAGGTCTTAATATAACTAAGTAACAAATTTTATAACCCTATAGTGAGAATGTGTCGCCAATATAACGAAATTCATAAAAAATACCACGACACAATTGATGTATTTCATAACAAAATGTATAAATTTAAAAATGAACTTAGGAAGATAGTATTTACGCCATATGTTCGCTAAAGTCGATTTTCATTATTATAAAGTTTTCAAATTATAAAGTATTTCTTGGTTGCGTTTACATATTTTAGTTATGTTATAGTTTTAGTTGCATGTAGGTATGAGTTAAGTTAAAGTTATTGATTTATATTGTATGTATTTAATTTAGTGACTGCCTCAATATTCTAGTTAAGTTGTGTGTGCATGCTTTGGATAACAGTTTAGAACATCACAATATTATAATTTATCTGATAATTAACATTAACTGTAATCTGTTATGTACGCCTAATTAAATAAATAAATAAATAAATAAATAAATAAATAAATAAGTACAGTAAGTACACGTAACATTACGATAAATCACAGATACTGTAATAGTTACTAATGAATGCGCGTGTGGGTAAAATTATTAAGTTTCTATTTTTACATAGTATCTAAATTGAGAACAAAGAACAAAAGATGTTGAAAGAAAGAACGGGTGGACTGATATTGATGAGTTTAGATAAATATGTATACTAGGTTTCTGATTAACCTGTACTCTGCATTTATTTTTGGATAATTCAGGTAACATTGTATGTGGATGCTAGAACTAATAATTATTAGGTAGAGAAATATTTAATAATAATGAAATTTACCTAAATATGTAAGTAATATTTTTCTATTTAACAACCGCCAAACAAACAAACACCTCAGTTCAAAATACCAGAAATCAAATTACCTAATGGTTGTTTCACTTAATGTTGTTGTTATTGGTTTAAATATATTTAAACTAGGTAGGTATTAGTATTTGTAATCATTGTACATAATATTTTGTAGTTTTTTAAAAGCACAAACATGTAGATTATTTACCAATCTATTTACCCGAAAATACGTTTCGTTTTCAAGTATAGACAATGTGTGGTTGTGTCGGTTTCCATCTGTGTAAAAAATAAAATAAAGTGGCCAAGTGCGAGTTGGACTCGCCCATGAAGGGTTCCGTTGCAGAAAGTAACATAATGTACATAGTACATATAGTTCTTGTAGTTCGTTGTAACTTTGATCGAAATTTCAATAATAGTGTATTTATGACGTACTAAAAAAAACTACTCATCAGATCGAGTTCAAACTAATTTTCGTTGGTAGTTTACATGGTAATTTACATCATATATTTTTTTTAGATTTTTCATTCTCTTTAGAAGTTAGAGGGGGGGACACACACATTTTACCACTTTGGAAGTGTATCTTGCGCAAATTATTCAGTGTAGACGAAAATGATTTTTAAAACCTCAACATCATTTTTGAAGACCTATCGATAAACACCCCACATGTGTAGGTCTGATGAAAAAAAAATTGTTGAGTTTCAATTCTCAGTATGGGGGGGCAACCCTAATTTTTCTTTTTTTTCTTTTTTTTGTTCAAATCTTAATGCGGTTTACAGAATACATCTACTTACCAAGTTTCAACAGTGTAGTTCTCATAGTTTCGGCAAAAAGTGGCTGTGACATACGGATGGACAGACAGACAGACATGACGAATCTATAAGGGTTCCGTTTTTACGTTTTACGGAACCCTAAAAAAGTATTGCTGAAGTAATTACCATCTAGACACACCGAACCCCATGTCATCAAAAATAAGTAAAACTTGAAGCCCACCCGCCCACTATAGTGATAACATTACACATGTAAATAGAAAACATCTGTAAAAGTATAAACGTCACGTGTCAGAAAACACTTTTCAAACAATCTCGATTTAGGAAAGGATTCTTAACATGATTTTAATTTCCAGATAGCTAATGTTACGTATAACTTAACTACCCATTGTTGATATCGAAAAATACAAATATGTCTAAGAGAAAATAAAACCAATCAGAAAGTGAACAAATTCACAGGCAACAGCTTGCTAGTATTATTTATAATTTTAAACCAACAATTTTATAAACAAGAAAGATCACATTGTTTGTAAGGAGTAACCTTCAAAACTACTGGACTTATTTCTTTCGTCATTATATTACTACGTTATTCTTAATTACCGTAGCACCATTTGCCCTTCACGTGCTTTACGCAAAGCATAGTTGCGTAAGCAAAGCTCTCTATTGGAAGACGGATTGTGACATGTATAGGTACGTTTTAACACGTTTTAATGTTGGTACTAGCCTGTTCGGAATTTCAATTACGCGAAATTTACCACTATACAATAGAAATAAAGGAGACGGCTCATTTTTGCCCCACGTCGTTTCAAGTTTAGGTACTTAATTAGCCCCGGAGACCTAAAAAAGTTATTTAAGTAAATTAACATTTAATTAAATAATGTAAACTGTACATTCAAAACTAACGTGCCAAGCGGGGATTGCAAATTGGTGTGATTAAAAGTACTTTAATGACTGTACCTAAAGCCAGCCATGTTTTTTCTCTTTTTTCTTCTGTTGACGTTTACGTAAAGTGAACGTGCTTGTGTCATTTTGCCCGGATTGCGACATTCTAGTTTTGGCGCCAACGTGAAAAAAACATGTCGCCTCATTGTATTATTTTCTTTAACTTGTGTATTTTCGAGTGGCAATGTGCAATATAATTATTAGGTGGGTTATTACAAATTACTATTTCATGTTCGTGAACGTACTTCTTTGACGGTTTTTAGTAAAACTTGAAAATATTGAAATACGTAATATGTGAAAACACAAAAGGCGTGCGACGCCAATATAAAAAAAAAGTGAACAAAATTTACACAACATCCGATTCGTTCGAAACTCGACTCCAACAAGAATGTAAAATATGCTCGATTCGTTCGAAACTCACATATCGCGTTTTTTTTTCAACGTTTTAGTTGATATCTTTTAAACCCCGCTATGCAGAATAAAAACATTAACAGTTCCTCAATATAATTTTAAAATCCTATACAATGATCCAATTTTGGTCGAGTCTACTGCACTTTTGCTGTAGGGCAAATGCCCATGGAAAATGGGCCGTCCCTTTTAATTTGGGCTGAAAAAATAAAATATACGAATGGTACTCCGCCATTTCTGTGTCGCAATCGTCCGACGCCATTTTGCCCCAGGACAAAGAACATTTTTTTTTAAACCGAAAAATGGGAATACTGTTTTTATTTTATTGTAATCTACTAAAAAAACTATGCAATGCAAATAATAGGCAAACGTGGTAAAGTTAATATTATTTATCACATATTGGCTCGTAAAAGGTCTCTTATTGCACCAATTTCTGTATCGTAATGTATCTTATTACGTACTTGTGCGGTAATGTAATGTAAAACGCAAGTTTTAAAATGCTCCGTCTAAAACGAACGGTACCTTTTTAAATCTTAGTAAAGAGTTTTTATGTCAGAAAAGTTGTAAACATTTTATGTACAAAACTAACTAAGTATGAGAAATAAAATATAATGAGAATTAATTTTGACCATAACTCACAACAATTTATTTATAACAAAACACCAAAATATTCAATTACTTTATTACTAATGTCTTAATGTCATACTAGCTGGATCAGTGCCCTTGCTTTAAAAAAAGCGCTGATGCGCGCGCATTGTTAATCGGTGAACAAGAAATATGCCAGCCAATGGGAAATGCTGAAAAGGCCTAGCCTCTGCTAATTATAGCAATATCGCCTCGGCTGTAATTATCAACTTAGCGCACTTATATCATAATGTACTATTGTGTCTTGTGTTCTTTTATTAGTGCTGTGAAATCCAAAACTTTTTTACAACGGGCGTAATATGTAAACTTTGCATTTCGTGATAGGATTATTTAATGTAGTAAGTACCTAGAAGTTAATATAATAGTAAACTATATTTCAAGGGCTTTCTGGTGATATATACATATAGATATATAATAATACAAATAAATAATAATAAAACAAATATATAATAATATAATATAATATTTAATAAACACTGTGAATATATAATAAGAATATGTGATAATGATCTAGCCGGCACGTACGGACCGTTCCACGAGTTTTCTTCAAACGCGTGCAGGGTTAACCAAAAACATATATATCAAGACACATGCTGGAAAGTTTACCATGAAATATACATTCTCCTTTCTCCCTATTTTAATAGATCTAATGCTCAGCAGACGTGCCACGATGGATCGTCTGCTGATAAACATATTCATCAAGTTTGCATTTCTTTAATCTGAAAAGTTTATGTTAAAAAAATACTTAAAACATTATTTTCCGCAGACCTCAATTCATAAATATTTTCTGATCGTTTGTTTCAATTGTCACTAAAACTTAAAACTATTAATTTATTCATCATACAAAATGTATTATGTACACAATGACTTGTTTGGGTTTTTGCATATACTACCACAGATTGCTCTTTTATTAAATTGAATTTTTAAAATTTATGAAATTTAGCAAAAATAATGTTGGTAAACTTATCTTTTTAACAATAATAGATACCTACCTACTTTTTTACCTATTATTGTACATACTACGAACCTATTCCAAAACAAAATTTGACTTACCTAACTAAAACATACATTAAGTACCTGACTAAAATTCCAAAATGTTTACGTTTAGTTCTCTTTTTTCGCAGAAAACTTATTTATCGCATTATCCTTTCATCCCATTTTTTTAATTCACGCACGCATTTGCCTGACAGAGCGTCCGTAAACAACCTTCCACATCGAGCGTTGCCCGACAACTGACCAGGACCAGTGTTGCCAACAAGATTTTTTAAAATCCGCCAAGTCAGTTGTGAATTTCCGTCAAAAATCCGTTAAATATTTTTTATGAGCCAATAATAACCGTTTAATTTCGAAAAGTTTATATTTGCAGGTTCATCAGCTTTCAGTATCCTATTAATATTATAAATGTCTATGATTGGATGTTTGTTGCCCAATTACATCGTAACGTACACACATCGTAATGTACAGATCGGCCTGAAATTTAAAACACAGATTATAGTTTGGAAGAACACATAGGCAACTTTTCATCCCGGGACAACCAAGGGAACGGGAACTATGCAGATAAATCTGCGGAGCGGTGCTAGTAATAATATATACCTAAACATTGGTGTCCGATTGCTGACTGCTTAGTAGCAGTGAACTCCTACCACACGATTTTTTAGCTCCGTCTTATACCCATAAGCCTAACCCCCGTAAGCCCGTAATCTAACACTCGTAAGCTTAACCCGTAAGCATATTATTCGTTCATATTAGGTACTTACCTTACCGTTTGAAAAACACAATAGTAGACATTTATTGATGAAAATGTGAAATTTTTATTTCCGTTAAATATCCCGTTAGCCGTTAGAAAGTTATTTTCCCGTTTTCAACGTACCCAAATCCGCTAGATATGACGGGAAATCCGTCAAGTTGGCAACACTGACCAGGACCCAAAGGTCTATTTAATATCTAACCTGGTACGCATAAAGTCGAGAATAGCATGACACAGTTTAGAGTGGAAATTAATTTGAATTCGGGAGTCAGTTTTTGACCACGTTTTATTTAATTACGCAAAAATTGAACATAAATTCAAAAAACTATTCGGTTACTTAAGTAGAGCGTAAAATTAGACATTTTATTAGGGAAAAATAATGTGGGGTCATCGCTGATAATTTCGAGTACTCGAATTAAAATGGGTTTTTTCGGTGTCATTTTTATTTTTTTATTGTAAAAAAATCTGATCTATTTTTAAAATTCTATTCGGTCATTGTGCTTCTCCTTGGTTGTACCCACACGTCAATATTTTTATTGTTATAGTTTTATCTTTCTTAACGACGGTGAGTGGCGTCGAAAATGACCTTTTTTGCGTTTTCTGGCTTTAGGCGCGCTCTTCATTTAAATAAAGTGGCCAAGTGCGAGTTGGACTCGCCCATGAAGGGTTCCGTTGCAGCAAGTAACATAATATACATAGTACACATAGTTCTTGTAGTTCGTTGTAACTTTGATCGAAGTTTTAATAATCGTGTATTTATGACGTATTAAAAAAAACTACTCATCAGATCGAGTTCAAACCAATTTTCGTTGGTAGTTTGCATGGTAATGTACATCATATATTTTTTTTAGTTTTTTAATTCTCTTACTTTAGAAGTTAGAGGGGGGGGAGGGGACACACATTTTACCACTTTGGAAGTGTCTCTCGCGCGAATTATTCAGTGTAGACAAAAACACTATTAGAAACCTCAACATCATTTTTGAAGACCTATCGATAGACACCACGCACCTACACGTTTGATGAAAAAAATTTTGAGTTTCAGTTCTAAATATGGGGGGCACCCCTAATTCATTTATTTTTTATATTTTTTTTGTAAAAATCTTAATGGGGTTCACAGAATACATCTGCTTACCAAGTTTCACCAGTGTAGTTCTCATATTTTCGGCAAAAAGTGGCTGTGACATACGGACGGACAGACAGATAGACAGACAGACAGACATGACGAATCTATAAGGGTTCCGTTTTTACTTTTAACGGAACCCTAAAAGTGCCTGCAAAGTTGCTGCGTCACCTTCATGGATCGTAACGTCACCTACGTGGGAACAAAAAATTCAAAACGTTATTTTTTTCGAACAAGGCTCACAATTTAACTTACTGAATCGAAAATATTACTTTTCATAATGAATGCTTTATGTATGTTTAGAAAACCAATTCAAATAAATAGTAATTAAAATTTTCCATGAAGGTGACGATGACAATCGTAAAAATGAGAACAAGCCAAATACAAGTTACAAAAATAAGTAGGATAACTAAAGGAATAGACATACTAACTTAAGTGCTATGACTAAAACGGAAAATTGCGAGTCACCGAGTAATTTTCGAGATGAAGAAGAATGAAACAAATGACATAATGGAAAGGCTCACTGGGAAAAGTCAAGCAAGGGAGATACTAAAAGTATTTCAGTATGCGAGACAATAATAGTTGGTGGTCCCAATTGAATACAGACAGCACAAAATATACGAGAAGACTAGATATCCTTGGATGCCTTTACTTGAGGTCCGATTATTGCAGAAGAATTTTAGACTAAAAACGAGATTAAATACAAATTTATATTTATCTTTTAATACAACTAATCAACCTCAAAACTATATAGGTACCGAAGGAATAAAACTCATTTTTTACTTTTCAAGGCCACCATTGGAGCTCATCGGGGGATTGGAAGTCAAGTGCACAGCTAACCACTAATGGAGGAAATTCATTTTTGAACATTCTTTGTAGTTTATACAATATATGTTGGATTTCCCATTGTCTAACTTTTGATTTTGTTAAGAGTGCACTATGTATTTCGGAGCTTGGCATTCTACAATTGACTCCTATCAGATAGATAAAGTGAGACTGCCTGGTTACCCTTAACGGAAAAGCGTCTTGTGCAATCATTGCTGCTGTGAATGTGTACGATTTGACTTTAAACGTATTAGGATCCCAGCAAATTGAAGACTTGGCCATTGAATTCAAGCTGATTGTTTTCTTTCCTGTAGGTTTCACTGTAGTATCCCACCACTGGTGAATTGGGCCGATAGTATATATAACTTTGTTCTTCTTATCTTGTAATCCAGTAATTTCAATGTTTCTAACTTTTGTAATTGTATGGTTAAAAGTATTGAAGATACAATCGCATTCCTTATTAGTCTCTTTGAAAGTGAGTTCGATACATGTTTCGTTCGGTGGTGGTGCATCGTTGGCATTGCCACCTGCTGCAGCTATCAACCATTTACCGTTCTCACTACATAGCAGGTCAACTAGGTCCGTGTCCGTTAGCTCAGTATACGACCAGAATACTTTCGCTAAGATCATGTAAAACTGTAGATACACCTTCATCGATTTTCTTATACTACTCTTTTGGCTCTGCACAGGTCCCACTGCTTAACCCTGTGTGTGTAAAAAGCGTAATCTTTAATGGCTGATTGACGGATAGCTTAACCGAACACTGTACGTAGAGCTTTGGAATTTAGGGGAAGTATTTATGTAACTACTAGCAGTGCCCCGCGGTGTTACCCGCGTAGTTCCCGTTGTTTTTTCGGGATAAAAAGCCTATGTGTTCTTCCAGACTATTATCTATATGTGTTTCAAATTTCAGCCCGATCCGTTCATACGTTAGGACGTGATTGACCAACAAACATCCAAACATCCATACATTGACATTTATAATACTAGTAGGGCTAGTAGGATAAGACACATATTTCAGGGGTTCCAAAACTAAGATCCAAAATAAAATAATAGTCCTCTTAGATTTATAAGTCTGTGAAGCTTGAGGATATTTGTAACCTCAATAGACTTTGGTCGGAAATTTGTCTTTAAACAAATCTGTATGTAGCATTAATAAATATGGAATCAATAACTTTCGATCTGTTGTTTGAAAACCGATTACACGGCAACCAGGATCTGATGCTCAGTTGACATTCAACAAATATATCTAGAGTTGCGTAGACGGTTAAATCCCATCAAAAATATAAATGTGACATGACAACCAAGTTCAATAAATTTTATGATATAGGTATGGCTTGGTTGTTGACTTCAACAACAAAAAAGTGAGATTTAAATGAGCGCCAAGTTTAATGATCGACTGATCATGAATGACTGAAATTTATAACAACAACATAAAATATTTTTCATCCCACCACCTCGGAAAGAGTACTTTTGCTCCTCGATATCGATATCAGGGCGCAAAACTCACTTTTACCCTCTAGAGCAGGGGTCGGCAACGTTTCTGGAGCCATGGACTACATGGTCAAAAAGTAGATAAAAGCGGGCCGCACTTTTGAAATTTTGTAATTCTACCCCCCCACCCTGCGAAAAAACTGCGGTCGCGATAACATAAGTACCGAATAATACATTTGTTTAGTGGTAGCTGTATAAATTAATATTTACAGTTTATTAAATTTATAGGATATATGTGAGCCGCGAATAAATTATTAATCTTTTTTAACACCCTCGCGGGCCGCACAGAGGCAGGTCGCGGGCCGCATGCGGGCCGCGGGCCGCGCGTTGCCGACCCCTGCTCTAGAGAGTAAAGTAAATTAGAATTTAGAACATCGTGTGCACTAACTTTTTGAATTTAAAACATAATTTAACCTATTTATTTCTACCTCCTTGGTGCCGAATTCATCATAATTTTTTTTAGTTTGTAAAAATCTCAGACTCGGAACCTCTTTGGTGTACTTTTTTTTAAATCTTTTGCGCGCAATTTTTTGTTCACGTTTGGAGGATAGAGGAAAGGAATGTTATCTCAAATGGCAGATTTAAAAATGCTATGAATGACTCAATGAGGGGGTTTCCGACGAGACAAAAATAATTCCACCGTACGCAATAGATGGCGGTAGTGTAGATTCAGCAAGATCTGTCTCTACCATAGACTCTCAAAAGAGTAATCACAATGAAACCCCTCCCCATTTTCAAGGAAAAAGTCTAACCTAAATTATTATACATGATAATTTAAAAAATTAGAGGTTTCGTAAAGAGATCAATTCTTTACTTTAGATACTTAAAGTTTAATTTTCTTCTTAGTTCAGCTGATTAGTTTGGTATGTCTACCTTCTATAAACCCTAAACACATGAAGGAATTTCATACTAAAACCATTTTTCTTCTTACCTTTTGCGTTAAACTCTTAAAATATTGGGAATAAAAATAGCCAATTAAGTTGATAATGTAATAAAAACCCGTTACTGATCACATTTTCAGTAAAAATCTTTAGAACTCCTGATACCAACTAAGCCAGTAGTAACTAAGTAGAAGGAAAATTGAAAGATAGAAATAGCAACACTGATACGACCATATTTTATGCACAGACTAAGTAGAGATATACTATCTTGGCTGAAGGACTAGTAACCATAGGCAAGAATAAATTAAAAAAAATATAATTATGTTTTGTCTTTCAGCAGGTTTCCGAATTTGTTTTGAAATTTGCATGTTTTGATATAGTTTTTATTCGAATAAAATCCGTACATGGATTTGTCCATGTAGTTTATTATTTTTTACAATAAGTCGTGCTTTCGCAAATTGAATACCGTTATGCCTAACGCTTTTGACAACTAAGAGTATCTCTCTGCTTAGTCTGTGCAACTAAGTGAAAGACCTACAAGCGCCTACAATCATCGTTTTATCGAATTATAATATTATGTTTTTGTCTCGTCGGAAAACGCCTCATTGTAAACGAATTGAAGTATGGCAAGTTAAATAATTTAATATTATTGATTGTTGACGACTAAACTTTAATTTAATATTATTGATTGTTGACGACTAAAATATGTACTTAATAACTAATAGAAAATTTTACTTAAAAACTAGTTGCGTAGTTACATATAACATAACATAACAGTTGCGTAGTAAATATAACATCAAACAATTACTACTTTGAGAAAACATGTGGCTAGAATATTTTTTTAATTAATTCTGCATGTAGTCCAGTGCAATTACGGAAATAAATAAACATTAAAGACCTTCAAAACAAATTAACAAAAAATGGCTATGTAGTTAGTTGGCTGGGTAGGGAGAGAAATACGAGGGGTGAAGGTGAGTGTTGACGTAAGTTGAGTCACCAAAAGGGGCCCCTTTTAAACCTACGCCCGAGTCACAAGTCTTGGGGTCTATTCGAGATTTCTCTCTCTTCCACACGATGGACCCGGCACCTGCACGGTGAATCCATGGAATGCTAAGAAGATCGTATCTCTGTAGTTTGGGGATTATGAAGGATCGATAGGGGGGTGTTTCCTGAGCATATTTTCCAATTTGAGGGATTCTGGCGTGGTCAGCTCATGGTCATTTTGATGAAAACGCGTTTAATTCGATTTCTCGAGAACTGTTAGTGTTAGGCAAAAAATTGTAGAGACCTTTTCTCTTTTAAATTAAATTTACTAACTTTTACTACAACAACTTTTCTTTTTTTCACCAATATTTTTCAAGTTATTGCTTCCGAAAGGCAAACATTTTACTTTTTTTCCCTCCCTTTTTTATATTTCGCCATTTTCTCCCCAAGCGTTCAATTTTATGAAACTTTACCGATAATCAAAAGTGTAGATCTTCTGATAATTTTATTATAAATAGTATTAACTATTACATGCCAATACATAAATAATATTTTTACATAAATATCTATACTAATATTATAAAGCTGAAGAGTTTGTTTGTTTGTTTGAACGCTAGGATCTCGGAAACTACTGGACCGATACGAAAGATTCTTTTTTTTTGGATACTCCATTTATCGAGGAAGGCTATAGGGTATATAACATTACGCTACTATCAATAGGTACGGAGTATGAGTGAAGAATGTAAAGAAAACGGGGAAAAATATTACTCTTCGAGAGCTTTAGTTCCGTGAATTTAAATTCTCTTTGGTTGCTGAAGTCTGTGACGGCGCGTGTCTACATTTGAAGTTTGTGTCATTTGAAGTAATCAAAGGACAATGCCCATTTTTGACCCGCTAAAATAGTTGTCGTGTAGACATATGAGTTATATATTAAAAAATTGGTGATTTTTTGTTGTACTCGTGTGCGAAGTTATATAACTTTCTAACATTCCAAAATAAAATAATTTGCATTTGTTTAAATTAAACCTACCATTTACCAACAAAGCTGACTTGTAAAATATTGCAATAACGAAACGGTACCTGCGTTTCGTTTTAGTGATCGTGAGCGTGAGCGTTAGATTGAAATTGAAAATGGATATTATGTATTTCAATTTCTTTCATAATGTCGTTTATTTACTACTTTTACATATTTAAATAACGATATATATAAATACGGCGACAAAGAAACTATCAAAGCTTTTTTTGGTAATGTAAACGAGGAAAAAGGTGGCATGCAATTTTCACCAAATCCAAATTGGTCAAAGATCAATGTCAAATTGACAAATCAAAAAAAAGTAAACAAGCAAAATGCATGGTTTTCTTCCTAACTTTGGTTTTCTTCTTGTTTAAATTGGTTTTAACAAAACTGGGAATTATGTGATTCAGTGCTCCTTATTACTTACATAATTGTGGTAATAATTACATAAAACCATATATTGTTGTGATGGCTTGCTTGTGTTTTCTGATGGAAACCCTCGATTGTTATGAACCTTCTAAGACCACTGTCTCGAATACCAAAATAATGAAATATTTATATCACAATTAAGATATTCCTTTCTGTGACAATATTTCTATGCGAATGAAGTGTTCATACTCTACAGGAAATACGGGGATAGCGCTAAGTTGCTACAAAACCTATGCAATTACCAATTTTAAAACCCTGAGTTGCTTTTAGAAGACAGACACAAGCTGAAGCAAATAAAATAGATATAATATGTATATTTTAGTTGAAAATGATAGGGACAACCAGCAGAGGCCATCTTTCAGTACTGCTGTACTTGCATTGCAGAGTTCTTCGTGAGATTTCTAGGATGGCCAGACACCAGGACCACATAAATCCACGAGCAGAGTATTTTGGCTATGTAGTAGTTTTGGGCTATTAAATATATAAAGTTATTATTAAATGTAAATATAATTATATGATAGCAAACAATATATTTTATTTATCCTCTCTTGCATTGGTTTGAATATAGATTCAGTAGAAAGATATCGGTGAACAGTATTATCTACACTGATTTAAGTATTTTTTCAGGAAACCATGATAGGATGAGCGAAACATGTGCCTGATGGTAAGCAAGAAAACATGCTTGCCTTTAACAAGACACACTGTCTTGTGTCATAAATTATTAGAACATGAAGACAAGTCTACATCATCAGACCTAGCCCTGCACTCAGTTAGTTTAAGGCTTGTTTACCCTATGATAATTCCATCCGAGAACTATTTTATGGTAATCAGTTGGTAGTGAGAAGTACCTACTATTATTCCTATTTATTCTGATAAGAAATATGTTTTGAAAGGCAATACCATAGTTCTTTCTTTTCTTTTCTGTTCTAATCCAAAAGAAAACATAATTCTAAAATATTTTGACAGTAAACATAACCTTACTTTTGGTTTAACTGTAACTCATTTTTGGTATTTAGGAAATGAAAAACACCAACAGCAGACGTTTATAGAAGCATTAACAATCCTAATTAGATATTATTCATCTCTATACACTTTCAGTATCAAAAAAAGTTGGCCAGGTTTTTCAATGTATGGGACGTGGGCATTGTCCTTTGTTCTACAACAATGCATTGTTGCTTATTTACGTATTTTTAGGGTTCCGTAAAACGTAATAAAGTGGCCAGCAATGGATATTTTAGTATGGATTTTCCTCAAATAGACGCGGGTGAAACCGCGGGGCACAGCTAGTACTAATATATATGCAATTAATCCAAAATAATATTTAATAAATATCAGCTTCAATCAGACTTCAGCAGGCCTTTGACAAATATTGTTTTTGAAGTGAAAACTTCTTTAGGCGCGCCTAGACAAATTTTTTATGGAGTGTAAATTGAATTGTATCGTCACGCTCGGGTATGATAAGAAATCGTCGGGTAAACTCGGGACCTTGACGATTGGGCGTCTAGAAATGCGTCAGCCAATGGGAAATGCTGAAAGGGCGTGGCCTCGCCATCATGGCATGACCATCTAGAAATGCGTGAGCCAATGGGAAATGCTGACGCATTTCTAGATGGCCGTGCCATGATGGCGAGGCCACGCCCTCCGGTTACACCCGTGTAGTTTGCAAGGTAAGCTATCAAATTCTGAGTTAAAAGTTCTCACTTCTATCGGCAGTTCCTATGACTGCCAATTTTTTTTGACTTAGCCATCAAACGCAAGCTTCTTCGAATGATTACTATTAAATCAATGATTGTTTTCAATGATTACTATTTTCTGTCATTCCCCTATAATTCAAATGTAATTTGAGGTGTAATATTTTATGAATCAAGGTTTATATGATTAGAGCAATTGGTTGAATAAATAATTTACGTAAAACAATATAACGTACCTCAAAAACTTCTCATTAGAATATTATTTCAACAGATACTTTATACAGTACATGCATAAAGTCGGTGCTAACCTAAATCCATTCTATAGACCTACGAGTATGTAATATGTATGTACAAAATTCAAGTTTACACCGGCGTAATGTAGATTAATTACTAAGTAGTGGTTTTATTTTCAATGTATATCAAACAATTACTAAACATTCGTTATTTTTGCGTTCTCACCTTTGATAGTAGAAGTTGTTTATAAAATTACTAGACGTATACTTTTTATATTTTGAAAGAAAATCTTGGGAACCTATCTATGCCCCTTGTCCAATTTTATGACAACGTTATAGGTAAACATGAATACATAATATTTATAGAAACACTAAAAACGGCTGTAAAATTGAGATTAGATTTTTATTCTAATGCCACAATGATATTTTCACAATTCTGCCAAAGAAATTTTGCCACTTGAAAGATATAACTATTCTATGTACTTAGAAATTTTCTTTAAATCCAACAAACTAATGCAAAATCGTAAAAATGACTTATGAGCGCAGCTGACACCTATAATATGCAATAAAGACTACATATAACTGCATTTGATTCCGTATACCACGATAGCATATGGGAAAGCATGGTAGAGCAAGGAGTTGAAGAGGTATACATAAAAACTATCCAAAGTATATACAAAAACAATAAAGGAAGGATCAAACTCGAGTCCAGCGGCCCATGTTTTCCCATAGAACGAGGAGTAAGACAAGGGGACCCCCTTTCCCCAATACTTTTTATATCAATCTTGGAAAACATCATTGGCATGTTGGATTGGCGCAGACTAGGACTCTACATAAAAGGTAAATACTTAAGCCATCTTAGGTTCGCAGATGACCTAATACTTCTGTCAGAAACGGCTGGTCAGATGCAACACATGATAGAGTCTCTACTACAACAAGCCAGTGTCAGAGTTGGACTGGAGATGAACCTAACTAAAACCAAGATAATGACTAACAATCGCTGGAAGAATCCCATAATAATCAACGGAGAACCATTAGAACATGTTGAAAAATACATATACCTGGGAAAAAAAATAAGTTTTGACAAAAACAACGACATTTTTGACGTATGGGTGCCAGACATGGAAGTTCTCCACAAAAGCCGCAATTAAAATTAGAACATGTCAGAGGGGGCTAGAGCGAAGTATGCTCAACATAAGGAAAATTGACAAAGTTAGACATTCTAAGATAAGAATAAAGTGGCCAAGTGCGAGTTGGACTCGCCCATGAAGGGTTCCGTTGCAGCAAGTAACATAATATACATAGTACACATAGTTCTTGTAGTTCGTTGTAACTTTGGTCGAAGTTTCAATAATATGACGTACAAAAAAAAACTACTCATCAGATCGAGTTCAAACTAATTTTCGTTGGTAGTTTACATGGTAATGTACATCATATATTTTTTAGATTTTTCATTCTCTTACTTTAGAAGTTAGAGGGGGGGGGGGACACATTTTACCACTTGAACTTAAAAGTGTACGCGCCAGATGGCTTCGCGTTTGGCACTGAGTTTTTTGGTTTGTGCCAAAAGGGGCGGCCTTGAAAAAGGCCGCCGGACGCAGCCGAAACTCGAGTCGGATTGACCGACCTCATTACACGTGAGTTACCCGTTTACCCAATCAATACATGCTGTGTATATTTAAACAAAGAATACTTGTTCTACAACTTTTGTTGAAACTCAACAATACTTGTACTTTACTTATCCCAATAAAAAAATTGTTTTTGTTTTCCGTTCTAGTACTATTTACCTATATTCGCATCGGAACGGTGCGTGCGTTCTTGTTACAAAGAGTTCGATGTTTTTAGACCAGGCAAATAGGTACAGTTTTATTATTTTGTATGGGAAAATACACACGAATTTTTAAAAACTGTAGAACAAAAGTTGATAATTATATTGAATGTGCTTAACATACCGCCCTTATGATGATTACCAATAACCCTGTATTGTTCTTCACATATTGATTTTACAGTGTAGGGTGATGAGCAGGGCATGTGCCTGATGGTAAATAACATGCCTGCCACATAACAACACAGTGAGACGCAGCTATAGCCGGATCGGCAGTCGCGTTTTTCCTGACTGGACCAGCCGTAACTTCGTAACTTCCGTAATTTGCAGAGATTAGCACACCTAAACAGAGGGTGTTTTCTTTAGCTGTATCAATAAAAAGAATACTTAAGTAGTATAGATGAAATAAATTAATTTGCTCCGCGGTCATGCCCTTGTGACATCCAGTTATTTCTTATCCGTTGAGCTACGAGTATGTCTTCGTACAGGGTTCTGCAGACCAACTGTACTACACCAAAAGTGTCGCGTCTTTTCCTTTACACTCTACCACAGTGCTTTTATGTTTTACTATATTCAATAAATGCGTGACGCTTACCATCAGACACATGTTGCTCGTCCCGTAACTCTGTATCACTATAATAGTCCGAGATCCCAGAGCTGCCAGACGTCACCTATTTTCTGATGAATGAAACGAAAAGTGGACGATTGAGTAGACTTAGTAAGTACTAAGAACACATGCTTACTCGCTAAATTGCTTAGACGGCCAATTTTGAGATATGGGGTAATGAAGGTACATACAAACATTACTTACTTCACGTATTTTCTAGTAAGTGATTTTCACGTATGTTGTAGGCAATATCCTTAAAAACAAGGTCCCAATACTTGGGAGTATTGGGACCTTGTTTTATGACACGCTGGTGTTCGCATTGGCAGGCGCACTGCTCGCAGGCTTCTCCAGGGAACACGGAGTCGTTTCTATCAACAAGAACCTCTGGTTAGTATTGTTTTAAAACTTTACAGGTCTTAATCACAACTTAATGCAATTTCTTCAGTCTTCTCGTGACTACGCCGGTTGTAACGCTGCCGAAACGGTTTGGTTAGTGAACGAAAACTTTGGTTACTGCTCAAGAATCTGTATTATTAAAACGAGGTCATTGTTAAAACATCACTGACTGGCCTCGTGGCTTAGTTGGTAGTAGCTCTGCCTGCGAAGCCGAGGGTCGTGGGTTCGAATCCCACCCAGTGCAAATATTTGTGTGATGAATTCAAATGTTTGCACTGTGTCTGGGTGTGTCTATATATAATAAGTATGTATTTAAAACTATATAAGTATTATTTCAGCTATTTGGCCGCCATCACACAAGCTTTGCTTAGTTTGGGGTTGTAGCTCTGTTGTAATCCCGTCCTCCCCCGCGGCTTTTCCATTTTTAAGTTGCCCACGACCCATCACAATTTCGTCTAGACTTATCTCAGGCAGGTCTTCTGTGTAGTGGCGTGTCAGAGTAGCTCTTTTGTCCTCGTTTTGTGGGAGATGAGGAGCATGTGATGCGTACAGCTGCCCGTAAAAGTCTTCCACTTCCGAAAGAATATCCGCTTTGGATGTAACGACTGTCTCCACCGAGGTGGTTAACTTTGCCAGGTGGCTTCTACCTAGTGTCTTGACGAACACTTTGGCCCCCGATTTTGCTCAATTGATATTTTTCAATCAAGAGCGTGTTAGCTAATCGGAGGTCACGTCGTACGAGTTTGGTAATTGTCTTATTTAGAGCCCCTTTTTCTGACGAAGTTAACGTGGGATTGCGGCGTTCCTCCATGAGATGCAGAGTTTCCGTCGAAAGCTTTGACTTTCTGCCTTTGCGCCGCATTTTGCAGAACTTTGTGCCCTCATCTCGTAGGGCACAAAATGCATAAATGCATGGATATATTATTTCAGAAAATACGATCTGTTCTTGTTTTTATATCATGCTCTATGAAACGCCTTGTACACTTACTACTAGCTATGCTTCGCGAAATGACCCGCAACTCAACAAACACTAACTTTACTTTAATGGGATACTCGTATGAAGACTATGCTGTAATTAATGTATTATATATACTTCTTCTTTATTTATTTATTTTCAAATCCGCTCAACCGTTACAAAGAAACGTAGAAATATATATGTACGTTTAGGTACTACCATAAAATTTCGCTTTTATAATATCAGTATGTGATTCAGATATAATAGAAAAAAATGAAAAACTAGAGTAGATTCAGTGAGAGTAGGTTTTATTCCAGAATAATCTACGGGAGTTCCAAATATCAGCTTTATGCATTTATTCTTAACACATGATTGACCAACAAACATCAAAACCTTTAAAATTCCACATTTATGCCTCGCGGTTGCGCCCGCGTAGGTCCCGATTCCGTCATCCCGGGATCAACATTTGCGTGTGTGTTAATTGAGACTATTATCTATTTACATTCCAAATTTCACCCAGATTCCTTCAGTAGTGTGGTTTGATTGATTTGGTGTGAAAAAATAACAAACACATTCAAGTATTTTGCGTAAAAGCAGTAGTGGTCTATTAGCTAGTAGGTTTGAATACCGTCTGTACTACTAAATAAAGTATTATAATTATGTTCTCACTAAACTGAACTATTGATACTCAGAAACAGACACCATATTTTGTCATATACAATGTAATCTAAATATATAAAAGCGAAAAGTCACTTATCACGAAATCTCAGAAATTACAAATTGTTATAGTGGACGAAGTCGCGGGTAAAAGCTAGTACAGTTAACAATAAAACATCAGAATCTGAAACTCGCAATACTTTTTCCAAGTGCAGATTTACGAAAGACATCTTTCGAGGACTTGAGTCATCCTCCAACCAGAGCTTACCTAGAATGGTGAATTTTATGACCTTAACTACCTCCTTATGAGAAAAAGCACTGAGTCCCAGCTATGGGAACATTAAGTGGGCTGCTTATACATTAGGGTTACACCTGCGTAACCCTTAATAATTACCTAGTACATATAATAAAAACATGATGATTGATTGTTTCATTTAAACTTCTAATGTATGTATTAAATATTGTAAATAATATATTACTGAATTACTCAGCTTGTTACAAAACTATCTTGTACCCGCATCTTCACCCGCGTAGTCTTTTTACTATTATTAATAATAATGCGCTTGAAGCGCTAAGCTTGATCTCGCCATTTATTTGTGAAGCTTGGCTACAGAAATATATGGTATGCAAAATATATTTCGTCAAATTATCTTTCGGCATGTAAATAAAAAATTAAATAATATTTTAAAATAAAAAAATGTTCAATCTAAAAATAAGTTTACAATCTGAACATGATACATTACAACAATATGGTCCACAATGTTACAATTGGTACTAAAAAAACATGATACCGGTTAGAGTAATGTAACAATCAATAATGCCAATGAAATGTTATGTAATAATAATAATGTAATGTTAACGCCAATATAATAGCTGATCTAGAAAACCCCAACATCTATAGATACATGGTAAAATCTATCGTCAAAATTAAATTAAAATCAATTACAAAAATATTTATCATGGTAGAACTCTTTACAGAGTCCTCCTGGGGAAGTACCACAACTTTGCAATTTAATCCAAGTTCTAAGTTGTCAAGCAGTAGGTACATAAATATGTCAAAACATTGCTGTGTTCCGGTTTGAAAGGCAATGTTTCTAGTGAAATTAACGGGCACAGAAATAAAACATCCATATAGGATGTTTTATTATCTGTGCGATGAGTGGTGGGTAATGATTTGTACTTTTTATGTTGCAATAACTGCGTGTCACTGTGCTGTTATGGACAGGCATGTTGCTTACCATCAGGCACATGTCCTGCTCGTCTCGTCACTCTATATGACAAAAAAAAAAAATAGTCGTATAAATGTATGCTCGCCTCAGACCGAACGTACCTACTACGTATGATACCTACCTACTATTTCATGCATGCAGCCGGTGTGGCGTTCATTGATTTAAAAGACGTTATTATCATAATAAATGTAAATTTGGTTAAAGTTTTCTAAACAAAATATGTGTTGCGTTATTAAAGTAAATACATTAAAATATAGTTACCCAATTAGTTCAACCAAAGGCTACCTAATTGTTAAAATTTATTTGAAATTATTCACGAATCGCATAAAAAGATTTAATTTATGTCTAAATGTTTGATTCTTTAAGTGTTACCAATTTCTTGACAAACGATCATGAATTTTATTGGAGCCAAATAAATATGTAAGGTGCGCTAATTAGCAAGCTGCGTGATATATTTTATTTCTCGCGAGTCCATTAACTTTTTAATAATTTGACCACTTTTGACATTTTTGAACAATTCTTTATTGTTGTGTATACATTGAAGGTTTATGCGTTTTTTAGGTGAAAGGCTTGTCTGTTATTAAACAAGTCGGTTTGTATGATTATTATGTTAATTAGTTCGGCTCTTATTAAACAAGTTTTCAGAATTTTCTTCCATGTACAGACACAATTGAAGTTTTATCATAAGCATAGATATTAGATATACAATAAAAAACAGATAATGTTAATGAATACTTCGTTATTTTATCAGCTCCTGGATTTGTTAGTACCTACATATGTAACGGCTTGTTGGGCTTTAGTTCAGTCGCGTTGTTCATTCATTCCGAATCCTAATGTGACACGGTGATCGTGTTAATGTTTATTTGTTTTCTAATCGTTTTACTGTTATTTTCATGGATTCCCATCCTCAACAGATGCGGATTCAATATTACAGGGCCGTTACCTTTACCATTGATTGGTAACGGACATTTATTTCTTGTGAAATCCACAGGTTAGTACATTATAATTAATGTTATAATTCTTGTTAAGTAATTAATCCGCGGGTCTACCACACAAAGAAAACTGTCTTAGCTATGATATTGCTCTCTCTTTTCTTTTCACTTGAAATGATAGAGACAGCAATAGCAAAGTCAAAGCCGATTCAGTTAGGCAGTAGAAGGGCTGGTCGAGTCGGAATAACAACTGCCGATCCGGGTTCATGTCCTACGCGCTCTACTGTCTTTTTGAAGTCATGTGCGTAATGACATCTGTCACGTCTAGCTAGTCAAGATACATATCCGTGTTTTTATTGTTTTTGTGCGAAATAATGCCACAATCTACACTGGAAAAGCTTGTGAGTACATTGTCTAAGACTGTGGAACATTTGGTGCTAAAAATTGACTCACTACAATCGAAGTTAGATGAGCAATCACGACAAATTAAGAGGCTGACGGCACCGGTACAGGAACCCACTACTCGATGTCTGTTAGGAATCAGGACAGGAATGAACTTCATGAAAAATATGACGACATGCTTAAGCAAGAGAGAACTAAATACTATAATAAAATTATTTGCCAATCAGATAACGTAGTTAAGACAATGTGGGAGGTCGTGAACTCTCAAAGTGGCAGAACTAGGGAGCATCATGACTTTACTGAACTGTTGCTTGGACCGGATGGGTCTAAATTTCTAACAAAAAGTGAGGTTGTTAATTATTATGAAAAATGAAAAAAAACTTTATTACCACAAAAATTACAAAGATATACAAGAAAAAAGTAAATCTGTCCAATTGAGTTTTGAATTTTTGTTAACAACTTAAATTAAAATACAGTGGTGTCCGTTGGTTTCCCACTAGGCAAGCCTGTATCGGGAGAACCAAAATCCAGAGTAAACAATAACACTTTTAACTAAGCTTCGATATTAAGACAGTCAACAGTTGACAGTTAAAACTAAAATTGATCTATTACTACAATATTATACTAAGCAGTTAGATAGGTACAAAAGACTGACACAAAACCAATATAGTACAGTTAAAAAACATTTTTCAGTATGGCCTCTGTTTCATCATAACTCTGTGTCTTGAGCCAACTTCGGATGATATGGTTAGATTCATAAACTTTTTTATCCTTAATATCACTTAGTACTTAGTAACCGCGTTGTAGACAAATGTAAATGCGTATTTTGTAAACATTGCTTCGTCGTCTGGGGCACCGAGGGCTGATGTTGTGGCTGCGACAGCTGCGCTCGTCGCGGCGCGCGCGCACGCCGACAAACCTTTCACGCCGGCTGAGATATTTCGCGTAATAACAAAAGGTGTAGCGCGGAAAAAGTCAAAAGATGCTTACGATATCTCAACTACATTGCTGTGTTCTGCGGCAGAGTCGATGGCGCCTATTTTATCACGCCTCTATAACCAGTGCTGTAATGAAGGTAAATATCCTCCTGCGTTAAAACACGTAAAAGTCTCACCTTTATATAAAGGGAAGGGACAGCAGGAGGATGTAAGTAGTTATAGACCTGTGTCGATTATACCGGTGCTGGCAAAAATATTTGAGCACGGACTGAGCTCCCGTATAACGGAGTACTTAATCGAGTGTCAGTGTTTGAGTGAGCGCCAGTATGCCTATCGCAGTGGGAGGTCCACGACTACACTGGCTAGGGAAGTGGTCTGACGGGTACTAGAGGCTCGCGAGGGAAAGCAGCAAGTCGCGGTGATCTTCTGCGATCTCTCAAAGGCCTTCGACGTTGCGGACCATGGAGGAATGGTGGCCAAGATGAGCACTATGGCGTGGATGGTCCTGGACTAAACCTGCTCGGCGACTACATGGCGGACCAATGTCAGGTCGTGGTGGGAGATGGAGGCAGAGTGAGGGCAGAGCCTCTGAGAACAGTTATTGGTGTGGCGCAGGGATCCTCGCTCTCCAACATCATGTTTTCAGTCCTACTGAACGACCTTCCGGACAACATTCAGGAAAAACATGTTTTCATGTACGCTGATGACGTTGCAGTGGTTGTCACTGCTCCTACTGTGGACCAACTCGAGCGAAAGTTGAATATGGTAGCGAGAGGCCTTAACAGCTGGTTTACCATCAATGGATTAATGCTAAATGCCACGAAAACGCATTTTATCCACTTCAACCTTGCCGGTCGTTCATACAGACCACTTAAAGTTAATGTGGGATGCGTAGAGATGGAGCAGACACGATCGACCGCTTTTATGGGTTTGTACTCGACAAATCGTTGATGTAAGCAGATCACATCGATAGTTTATGTGTCAAACTTGGGCGGGCATGTTTTGCGCTGTATTACCCAGAAACCACCCAGGCGTATTTCCGCGGTATTACCCAGAAAAATGGTCCGACAGTGCTATTACGCTTCCGTGGACTCGCTCATTCAATACGGTATCGAGCTTTGGGGACGTGCTGCCGATTGGGAGCGTGTCTTCATAATGCAAAAACGAGCTGTACGAGCAATTTAATAGTACGAGTGCCGGAGGAAACGTATGCGCTTCAATTCTTCAAATCATTGCGTATTCTTACCGTCCCGAGCCTGGTGTGCTACCAGGCGGCGCTGTATGCGCGGGACCACCTGGAGGAGTACGCGCGCTTTGGAGAGTCGAGGCCGCAGCACGCCGCGCGGCACGCGGGCCGGCTGCACGCCGTGCCGTGCACGCTCACTCGGACCGGGAAGCTGGTTCACGCCACAGCGCCAATCATTTACAATAGGTTGCCAGAGGACGTGCGCGATGCGCCCTCCAAAGGAGCATTTAAGCGCAAACTGAAAGACTGGCTTATCGAACAGGCATTGTATGGGTTCGATGAAATACTGAAGGACTGTTTAGCTTGAGAATTTTTTTATTTGGTAATTCTGAATTTAATCCTAAATTGTTTTTATTAGTACCACTTTTTTATCTGACATGTCTACATCTGATTATTATTATTAATTTATTTTATGTGACATGTTATACTATTATTTGTTTGGTATTATTAATTTATTTTATTCTGACATTTTATATTATTATCTGACATAAATGTACATATTATGTTAAATTATTGTTAGCTATAGTTTTGTGTAATTAATGCAATAATTAATTAATCCTCGCCTATATTGACATACTTTTCGTATACCTACTGTATTTTTTTTTGTAAGTTTGACATGTAACATAAATAGTTATGAATAAATACTATGACTACTATGACTAATGCCGCTTACTTAAAACGGTGAAGGAAAACATCGTGAGGAATCCGACACGTACCTAGAATCTTTTGAGGTCATGTGCCATCTACCAAACCCGCGCTGGGACAGCGTGGTGGATTCCCTTGAATCTCTCCTCGCGAGAGAAGACCCTAAGTCCCAGCAGTGGGAACATTTGGTGGGCTGTTTTTGGAATAGGCTTGTTTCCACTAAGAACTAATCGGATGGATTTAATGTTTTTGCTATTGATTAAGATACACAGATTTTAAAAAATAAAACAGTTTATCAAAATAAGCAAAGATTATTAATATTTTTACAAAAGAAAATCTTAAAAAATAGGCATTGGGTCACGTGACAGTGAACGCCAATCAGAAAATGTGACGTCACGCCGTGCTAAACATCACTTGACATTACTAATGTTGTTGACATTTTCATAGAACTAATATCATTTTATTTTTTATTTAATTTATTCTTGGTCATGGATACTAGTTCTTCAGCCGCTTTACTCAACTAGTTTGTTATTGTTTTACCACTATTCTTGCGGAAAATTATATTTTTTTTTTACATCTACATTACTAAGATTGTACTGTGTCAAATACTTAGATCAAAATGCTCTTCACATAAATACATTCTTGGTTTAGTAGGCATCATTCCTCCACGAAAGCGTTTGCCACTTTTTTCGTATTTGTGGATCGTTTGGAACATAGATGAGTAATTTATTTGGTGTATTTATACTTGTGCTTGTACACTGGGGTACTATGCAGTTCTTGTAATACGAGGGATTCATTTTATATTAAAAACATTGACAACGTCCTTACACAAACATATAAGTTTGCCACGGCGTGACGTCATTCGAGACGCCATGACAGGCTTAAGCGTTTTTGTGCAGAAATCTGTTTGATTTTTTGAAATGCAAAATACATATCGTAAATGTAAGTTTTTTTGAAAAATATGAATGTTTCGGAATAATATAAACATTAAGCTATATTATTAACCTAGTTTTAAAATTTAGTAAACTAGCCTATTTGCTAAGCAGCATCTTTCAAAAATTGCGTATTAACTTATGTTTACTACATCGAGTTTCAAGATATACAACCTGAAACTCGATGGAGTGACGATGTACGTAAGAAAGCAGACAGAGGTTTGAGATCAAAAGCCAAACACAGTGCTGAGTGGCGTATTATGAGTTTTAGTTTCAGTTGAGTTTAAGGATGGGACATCTAGAAACTAGATGGCAAAATTAGGTTAAGTTTATTAGAGTAAGTAGTTATATATTAAATAAATAAATATTGGTGGACAATTCACACACAACAACATCTGACCCCAAACTAAGCAAAGCTAATACTATAGCGGACAGATAGCTGATATGATTATTATATAGTTTTGAATACATACTTATTATACATAGAAACACCCATTTTGCGTTAACCGATTTGCAGTCGCCATTGTAGGACATGCCACGTCACGTTAGATCAGGCGCGATCCGAGGAGGAGGGGGGGGGGGGGCTCACGTGACCCTCCAAAATCGCATAATCGCATACGTTACATTGAAAAATCTTTGATTTGCATTGTGACGTTTTTGATGTTTTGATCAAATTTGATGCTGCGACCGCGCCTGCGTTAGATATCAAGAACAGGGCCGGATTTAGGGGAAGGCAAATGGGGCATACGCCCCGGGGCCTCCACAACAGACACTTCAGGACAAAAATTCGACAGTAAAGCATCTTATACTCCTCTAAATCCGCCCCTGATCACGAATAATTATAGATTTTTTATGTATAGTAACTATATATTTAAAACTATACTTTGCTTAGTTTTGGCTCAGATGGTTGTGTGTGTGAATTGTCCACCGATATTTATTTATTATTATTATTTATTTATAATTACTTCTTTTTTTTCAGAATACCTGAATGTATTGAATGAGTTGTCTAAAACGTTTGGTGATGCTTATTTGGTGTATTTCTTTACGTTTCCATATGTGGTACTATCACACCCTAAATTTATCGAGGTATGTAAACAATAGTTTTAATATATATGTATACATAACAATAGTTTTGGACTCTTCATGTTCCAATAGCTGCGTGCCACTGTGCTGTTATGTGGCAAGCATGTTGCTTACCATCAGGCACATGTCCTGCTCGTTTCGACACTCGTTATTTAAAAAAATAAAATTGTGTTTGGATTTATGAGCCACACACCCTTCGCACTACACGACTTTTGTCGCCAGGAGATATAAGATGATTTTTCTCTTTACTTTGTAATATCTCTGGAATCATTTCCCATCAAACCGGAATACAGTATAATATTTACACACTTTTTTTCGTTTCGTTCTTTTGGTACTTCGTTTGGTTTATCGGGAACTTAGTATAATTATGGCATAGCAAAAGAGGTCTACTCAAAAATACCTTTAGGGAAAGTTGTGGAGGACGATGATAATTAAAACAAACTAAGTTTACTTATACGTTAACTTGTAATATCGTCACTTCAAACATTACTGCATTTTACTTTGTTGCAGCCTATTATAACGAGTACTGAATTAATTACAAAAGGTCGGTCATACAACTACTTGAAGCCCTGGTTGGGTGACGGTTTGCTTACGGCTACAGGTAAATTATAGTTATACTATATTTGTTCCTTCTTTAATGTTTGTAATGTCTCCTTCTTTGTGACTTTTTAGGGTTCCGTAAAATGTAAAAACGGAACCCTCATAGATTCGTCATGTCTGTCTGTCTGTCCGTCCGTATGTCACAGCTTCTTTTTGCCGAAACTATGAGAACTACACTATTGAAACTTAGTAAGTAGATGTATTCTGGGAACCGCATTAAGATTTGCACAAAAAAAAAAAAAAAAATTTGGGTTGCCCCCCATACTGAGAAACTGAAACAGAACTGAAACTCAACATTTTTTTTTCTACACGTGTGGGGTGTCTATCGATAGGTCTTTAAAAATGATGTTGAGGTTTCTAGTTTAATTTTTGTCTACACTGAATAATTTGCGCGAGAGACACTTCCAAAGTGGTAAAATGTGTGTACCCCCCCCTTTAACTTCTAAAGTAAAAGAATGAAAAAACTAAAAAAAAAATTATGATGTACATTACCATGCAAATTACCAACGAAAATTGGTTTGAACTTGATCTGATGAGTAGTTTCTTTTAGTACGTCATAAATACACTATTATAAAAACTTCGATCAAAGTTACAACGAACTACAAGAACTATGTGTACCATGTATATTATGTTACTTGCTGCAACGGAACCCTTCATGGGCGAGTCCAACTCGCACTTGGCCGCTTTATTCTTTCTTAAATCCATAGAAAGCAAGTACGTAAACTTACATTTAAAATCAGCTTAAAGTACTATCTACGATTATATGTTATAAGCAGTGCCCCGCGGTTTTACCTGCGTAGTTCCCATTTCCATTTCTGAGCTAAAAAGTAGCCTATGTATTATTCCAGACTATAATCTATCTATGTTCCAAATTTCAGCGCGATCCGTTCAGTAGGTACTTTTTCGTGAAAGAGTAAGCAACATCCACCCATACTTACAAAATTATGCGTTTACAATATTAGTAGAAAAGACCTTTATTTTGGCAATATATAGGTACGAGTATAAATATGGTCTAAAACGTTATATAGTTATGCCAACGTTGCTTCTATAATATAGAACCAATGTCGTATACTTGAGGACATATTATGTCCTTAGGAATACGACGTCAAAAGACCCAAAAACTAGATTTTTTGTAACAAGTATTGTACTTGTACCTATAGTATACATATTTCGAAAATTGTGTATTTCACCTGAAATTGTACGTTGAAATTGCAATTTCATTAAACGTAAATCCTACTACTTAATACAATAATTATCAAAATGTAGATGTTTCGATGTTTGTTGCTCAATTACGAATACAAATACAAATACAAAAATCTTTATTGCTGTTTGTAGGTAAGATAAGATAATACAAAACATTTTAAAAGTTGCCCCATACAAACTGGCCTCTGCGAGAGGCATGCAATATGTCTGGCAAGACAATTTGTTAGTCTTAATTTTTAAATAAAAACAAAAAAAAATAATAATTAAATAATAGTCACCTGATTAAAGTCTTCTTCTTCCTCATCTTCTATTAATTTCTGGTTTTTATTTATGTCATCTGATACGTGGAATAGCTGTACGGATCGGGATGAAATTTGGAACACATGTTATATTCAGAGGCTACTTTTTAATGCATGTACATTATAGGAACAGGAACAACGTGGATAAACCGTAGAGCGCTGCTAGTCGATCATAATTATTTTAAAACAAGAATTCTACCTCGTGTGTTCACAAATTTTAAGACGAATCAACATTTTTGACGTGACAACGTATTATAATTCGATGAAGCCGGCTGCACGCACGAAAAAACATGACGTCATGCGGCGTTACCTAGCTCTGAGGCGTTCCATTTAAGGCTTGGAGTTGAAGTTGTCACGTTCAACTATCGTCAGTAACTTTACAGACAACCGATTTTTTTTTTAAATTTCTAATATTCCAAATATGACATTTTAAAAGTTTAAATTGACCTGCCTGTATTAATTTATTATTAAGTAGGTAGATAATAATTGTATCAAGACTTAGAAGGTACCTACTATCTTAGGAAATTGTATCCAAAATACAGACGCCGTCTATTTTGCAACCTATTGCATAAACTGTAGAGCTGGCTGTAAAACAAAAACAAAATTAGTACTTAATTTTGATTTACCATCGACTTGGATTTGAATTTTTACAGTGTTCTACTAATCAAGCATTTGATACCCTTTGAGAATGATTGAGAAAGTTATGAAACTAAAATGTAATTCACCATTTTGCCGTGATGGCTACCTCGATTTTGAAATTTGGTATAACGTAATACTTATTTGACTAGTCAAGCCCTTTCATTTGATACCCATATTGAGGGATGTTGTGAAAACTATTTTTTTCGCCATTTTGTGGCGGCGGCCATCTTGAATTGATAATAACCAAACATAGCTAAAAACTACCGCAAGGAAACTAGCTTTCAAATGATACAGAATCGCATCGAAATCGCTCCATCGGATTTTAAGCTACATTGCCCCAGACAGACACACACGCAGACAGACAGACATCGACGTCAAACTTACATTTATCTCCCTCTTTTTAGGGGTAAATCATTGATATTGCTTGCAATTGTGTTCCAATTTGTCCATTTCTGGACTATTATTTTGAAAATAAATTACTTTTTACTTTACTTTACATACCTGTGAATTTTTTAAATCAAATTATCCAATACTCTTTCTCTTATTTATTTATTTTAAAAGCTTTTATTTAACTTGCAATGTACCTACGTATGTATTATGTATGTCTTTCAGGTCAAAGATGGAAGAGACACCGAAAGTTTTTAACTCCTGCTTTCCACTTTAACATGTTGCCAAATTTTGTGCCTGTATTCTGCAAGAATGGCAGAATATTTATGGATAAGCTGGATCAGTTAGCAGATGAGCAAGCCGTTGATTTGGTACCGATTGTAGCTCTTGTAGCTTTGGACAACGTTACAGGTAATGTAATTGTTAATAACTAGTAGTTAAGTGCTCTGTGGTTTTACCCTGGTCCCCTTTCCTATTATATTTCGGCGATATTTCATTACTTTTTAGAGATAAATATGCAGCTTCATCGAGACTTGGCTAGTTTTTTACAGAATGTTTTTGGTGGGATTTCACTTCTTTTTGTAGAAACGTGGACTTATTGATTTATTATATTAGATGTATTATTTGACACATATTCTTTTTTTCCGGTTCTGATTCTTGTACAGTAGCAATTACAGTAGCAACAGTTTTTCGTATTGCCCATTCGCGTTCATTATTTATGTAAGTGGACTCTCCATTATAGGCAAAGAACTTTAGAAGATTGGAAGAAGACTGCAAATAAATAAAAGCCAGTCTAGCTTAATCCAGAGTTTTCCTTTAATTTTATTTATATACAATATACATACATGCGTATTAAAATTTTGACTCTGACCATACATTATATTGTTATCCTAACTTTACAAATCTTTCTTTTCTTTTTTTCCGGTTCTGATTCTTGTACGGTAGCAACAGTTTTTCGTGTTGCCCATTCGCGTTCATTATTTAAGTAGACTCTCCATTATAGGCAAAGACCTTTAGAAGATTTTAAATAAATAAATATTGGTGGACAATTCACACACAACACCATCTGACCCCAAACTAAGCAAAGCTTGTATGATGGCGGCCAGATAGCTGATATAATACTTATATAGTTTTAAATACATACTTATTATACATAGATTGGAAGAAGGTTGCAAATAATTAAAGGCCAGTCTAGCCTTATCCAGAGTTTTACTTAAATTTTATTTATATGCGTATTAAAAGCAGAAAGGGAGGCATTCGCCCAGTAGTGGGAAGCAATAGGCTAGGTTAAATTAGAAGATGTGTCCCACTACGCTGGATTTTTGCAATGACAGACGATTTTTTATGTACCAATAGTAGAATGGGGCACTACTATATCTCTTATACAGCTGAGACAAGCTGAGGGTTCTTCAGACCTTCGATTTTTGACATCAAATGAAGAGACAAACAAAGTTGAATATTTTTTGTAAAGGCCTGTTTTCAAATAACCAGGTATACCACCAGGTACTCCCGATTTTCGATATTCCTAGTTTTTATAGTTTTCCCTTTATGTGGTCATTAAACCCTAAGTCTGTACCAAATTTCAGCTCTCTGAGTTTATGGGAAGTACTAGTTCTATTTTGATGATCATGAGTGAGTGAATGAGTGTCGTAAATGCGAAACTTTGCGTTCGCTTAACTTCGGAACTAAATGACGTACAGACTTGAAATTTTGGATTTTAAGTACGTGATTATAGCTTATTAGATGACGAAAATTTCAGCGTTCTGGTTTTATCCGGTGTTCTCAAATAGGGGCCTGAAAATGCGACGAAATGGTTCCAGTAAAGGATGGTACGGCAGTGTTTGCTTCGCGCTCGACTTGGCGGGGGCACTGCCGTGCCCCCGCCTGTGTTAATCCAGACCAAAATCTGACAGTGTTACAAATTTCAAGTCGATCGGTTCAGCTGTTCCAAAGTGACTGAGCAACGAACATCAAAACATTCAAACTTTGGCATTTATAAAATTAGTAGTAAGTATTGGACTATTGGAAGTATTGGACAAACTTTGGCATTTATATATATTATGGCTCCGAGCCCGTCTTCCAAACGAATGCCCGGAATATCACTCGTCTGGCCTCCACTGTAGTTCCTGGTCCCACGGTTTGCAATGACCAGCGCCCACGGTTATTTCCATTCCATTCGTACAACCGTGGACTTCAACAAGGAGGCTAGAGGCATGATATTCCGTCTTACAATACATGCTGCCTACGGATTTTTCCATGGTTCGGCCAGATCTGAACATGTGGCCGGACCTTCTAATAACGAAACAATAGGCGGTCGCCAGGTTCGTTCTATCTTGTTGTCGGTCAGACGGTTCAAAGAGAAAGCGACGCCATACAATTCAATATTGTTTCATTATTAGACAATGCCATATCCGTAGGTGCATCTTAACCATAACATTAAGTTAAAACTACAAAGACGTCTTATTTTACAGCTCTAAGAACGCCTTGTTTAACAACCAACATTTACAATAACCATTCACAATTTTACTAACTTAATCACACGTGTTGCTTACTCTATATAGGTATCAACACAAATTTCACACTATTTAAGTCTAAAAAGTCTTTTACATGGGCACTAAAACTGAATGGCCGCGGAACGCCTCGCTGTCGCTAGCAAGCTCTTTACATTTTCTTTTCAATAAATGCAATTCACATACATAAATTAATAATTTCATTAAGTATCGTATTGGAACTTGGGAATCCGTAATTTCAACGGCATACGTACTATAACTGTTTAAACTTGGTAATGCACATGTATTATGATGTGCATCCTACTTATTGATTTTCATTAAAATTTGTCCAGCCTTTACAAATATATGTGAGCACAAACACATACTTTTATCAACCCACAAACCTACGTCTTTATAACATTAGTGTAATGATCCGCATGTCCGAGTTGAAGGACTAGCTATTTTATTTTCAATCAATCTCAATCTTAAACAGTGCATATTTCAAATTAGCAGATCTATTTAAAGTGGGTCCAGTGGTGACCATATCTATGATCGGTCATGGTATCATTTTGAACTATGCGACAAATAGATTGGAAAGTAATGCATTTTTTGTTTACTTTTATCCCACATAGGCATACACAAATACATTATGGTGAGTCGGTAAAATTTGTATTTTTTAACATTAACTCTTATCATGCACCATCTCAGCACTCAAATCCTACTTCATATTCTTCTATTTATTAATTATTATTTAAATCCATATCTTCATATCACACAGTTTCTTCGGTGTTCCTCTAGCAACTCCTCACTGTAACCACTCTTCTCTGTAACCAATCCCCAGCTCAAATTCAACATCTTTTTGTGAGGTACTCATCGTCTTACCTCATGACATTGGGAAATAAGAACAAGAACAAGAACGAAATAAATAAGTAACTCCTGTCACAAGTTATATGTTAAGCATCACCTGAATCATAACGGTTTTCAAATAATTTCAATAATTCAAACGCCCCATAGAAGTCAGTTCATTTGTTTAAAAGTTACGGTGTCGAAGATGTAGAAGGTAGTACACATAAATACGAGTGCATACACGTCAATCTCAAAACACCGTCTTATAACATTGGGGCCAAAGGTCTCAATAAAAATGTTTGTCTGTAAAGTCGGTTTACTGACGATAGAACGTGACAACGTCTTAAGAAAATACTGATGGAATGGTAGCATTTTTCAAAAGAAAATTTTAATTTCATTTGTATAATTCAAATTTTAATAGATTTGTATGCAAAAAGTAATCAGTAGAATTTAGTCATTTTCAATCAAAACAATGCAAAAAACAATGCAAAAAAATGGTTGTCTGTAAAGTCGGGTTACTGACGTTAGTTGAACGTGACAACTTCAACTACGCCATAGAGCGAGGTAACGCCGGCGGCGAGGTAACGGCGTTAACGGCACATGACGTCATGTTTTGCGGGCGTGCAGCCGGCTTCATCGAATTATAAGACGTTGTCACGTCAAAAGCTTTTAGATGCCGGGGATCGAACCCGGGGCATTTCACATGCAAAGCGAACGCTCTACCACTGAGCTACATCCCCGCTTGAACTACTTGTCGAAATAATTAATACAACTGTAACAAACATGCGGCGAGGTAACGACCGACGGTAACGACCGATGGTAACGCGGTAACGGTACATGACGTCATGTTTTGTGGGCGTGCAGCCGGCTTCATCGAATTATAAGACGTTATCACGTCAAAAACTTCAGGGGGCACGGAATCATGTTATCGTTGGGAAAAGTGAGCTCACTCTTTCCGTTCTAGTTCCAAACCACAGCAAATATCTCCGCTAGCAATTCTAGGGGTCAGGTAGATTGCTTGTTTGTAAACCAATTACACTATACACAGAGACGCAATTTATTACCGATTTAATTTTTTTTTTTTAAATAAAGAGTGACGAGACGAGCAGGACATGTGCCTGATGGTAAGCAACATGCCTGCCACATACCAGCACAGTGACACGCAGCTATTGGAACAGGAAGAGTCCAAAACTGCGCTCGTCACTAAGAAATCTAAGATGTTATATCTCTAAGCCCTGTAATTTCTCTGGAAATATTGCCTTTCAAACCGGAACACAGTAATGTTTGCACATTACAGCTTGGCGGTAGAATACTGGCAAAGGTGTGGTACTTCCCCAGGCGGACTCTGCCAAGAGTCCTAGCACTTCAAGGTGCGCGGGGCACATCTATTGGTTTATATTGATGATTTGGACCATATAAGAATTATTTATCAAATATCTATTCTCTTTATTTTCAGAAGCCATTACGGGGGTGTCAGTAGATTCACAAACGACCGTCAATTCAGAATACGTAAAATCCGTTGATATGTAAGTGAAAAATCGAATCAAAACTGAGAACAATAATAAGGTACCTATATGACCCGATATCCGTGTATATGACGATTATATTATGACGATCTTGAGATTCATCTAAAAAAGGAAGAAAAGTATCTGAAATTCTCACTGAAATTTTATGAAGTATCTTCTTAAAATTTCAGTGAGAATGATGAAAAGTGATATCGTGATATATTGTATATAGTCCCCCTCATTGATTCGATGAATGCGGTATAATAGTCATAGCTCGCCCGAATGTGGCTCGACAAGCCAAACTTGGTGTTAAAAGACCAGACCCCAAATGTTACAATTATACAGCATTATAGAGGTAGGTATAGCTGTAGAAAGGCGTAGGTCTTGATTTCTGGGCGTGGCGTTTATGGTTAAGATCCTCTAGGCTAGGCATATCGACATTTATACTCTGAACACCATTCTCTTAGAAAGAATGGAATTGTACGCTTAAATTGTTAATTATTCTAGCATCTCAGAGATCATGTCACGGAGAATGCAGGTGCCGTACCTTGGAAGCGATTTTATATTCAACTTAACGGCGAATAAGAAGAAACAAGACGAGGCTGTCCAATTTCTACACAACCACACCAGAAACGTGATAGCAACCAGACGAAACACTATCAAGGATACGAATAACGGTAGTTCTCAAGACTCCAATGATTTAGGTAGGTAAATAATATTTTTAGTTATATAATACTAGCGGCCCGCTCCGGCTTCGCTCGAATAATAACCTAGATATCAACTGCAGCGCCATCTGCCGTAGCCTATGTTACTCTGGAATAATGTAGCTTTCCAAAGGTGAAAGAATTTTTGAAATCGGTCCAGTAGTTTCGGAGCCTATTCATTACAAACAAACAAACAAACAAACAAACAAACAAACAAACAAATCTTTCCTCTTTATAATATTAGTATAGATAAAAAATATTAAAAATAATATTTTTAATTTTCTCTGAGAAACCAAAAACCGACTTCAATTTAAAATGTAACTCAGATACTCGATTAAATTTCAAAAGTATTTTTTGTGAAATCTATGAATACGTCCTCCAGATAAAGGTAGGCAAACAAATATTCGTTTTTTTTTGTTGATATTTTAACCACCGGCACCGTACCTATCGATTTTGGTAAACTTTATACGAAAGTAGGTATTATTATCAACTCATCATCATCATCAGCCGCAAGACGTCCACTGTTGAACATAGGCCTCCCCCCTAGATTTCCACAACGAACGGTCCTGCGCAACCTGCAACCAGCGGTTTCCAGCGACCTTTGTGAGGTCATCTGTCCATTTAGTGGGAGGCCGTCCATCACTGCGTCTTCCGGTTCGTGGTCGCCACTCGAGAACCTTTCTTCCCCATCGGTTGTCAGTTCTGCGAGCGATGTGGCCTGCCCATTGCCACTTCAGCTTAGCTACTCTTCGAGCTATGTCGGCTACTTTCGTTCTTTTGCGAATATCCTCATTACGGATTCTGTCGCGCAAAGAGACTCCGAGCATACCTCGCTCCATAGCTCGCTGTGTGACTTTGAGCTTTGTTATGAGGCCTACAGTTAAGGACCACGTCTCAGTTCCATAAGTCATCAACTACAGAAGTATTATCTATCAAACAAAGAACGAACCATCATAATCGATTCATAATTTACGGAGCTGTCGAGTAACGTGCAAAAAAATACAACGGAATTAAAAACTTCGTCTTTTTTTTTTTTTTTTTTTTTTAACTTCTATAGGTTTACACTTGACCGCCATCTCACCTGATGTTAAGCGACGATGCGGTCTACGATGGAGCGTGTTTACCTAGATAAAACCGATTCACTCTCGATTTGAAGACACAAAGATTGTAACCATCGGGGAAAACCCACTCAGGTAACGTATTCCACAGCTTAGACGTTCTTATCACAAAAGTAGAGTCGAATCTCTTCGTTCGTGTCTTTGGAACATCAACCATGAAACGATGTCGCTTTTTCGAGCTACGAGCATTCCGATAGAAAAAAGGACAAGGTGGTATCAGATCATGCAAATCAGTCGCACACTCTCCAAAGTGTATCCGATAAAAAACCGATAGGCTAGCAATTTTTCGGCGATGTTCAAGACTTTGAAGTCTTTTTCGCACAAGAGTGTCGTTGCCTATGAGCCTTTTGGCACGTCTCTCGATCGATTCCAGAGCCTCCAGCTGATACTTAGCCGATCCATCCCAAAGGTGCGAACAGTACTCCATACAGGAGCGAATCTGTGCTTGATATAGTGTAAGCAACTGTTCAGACTTGAAGTACCTTCGCACCTTTGAGAGGACACCAAGTTTTTTGGCAGCAAGTTTAGCCTTGGACTCGATAAACGAGCCAAAGTTGAGCGTAGAGGTCAAAGTAACGCCCAAAAGTTCAAGACGGTCAGAGACCGGCACGGATACACCTCTAAAAGTTGGAGTCAGTTGGAAAGGACTCCTTTTAGCGGAGAACAGACACGCCTGCGTCTTACTCTCGTTGAACTTGACCAGATTGGCATCGCCCCATTTGGACACCGCATCAAGGGTCAAGCCCAAACGCTCGATCAGACTCTCTCTCAGTACCTGAGTTTGCTGCCCAGTGGCTCTCGCGCTAGATATGTAACTCTCTACAACGGTGCTATCATCTGCGTACCCATAGATACCGGGCTTCAACAGATCGTTGATATGTAGCAGGAAGAGCGTCGCAGAGAGTACCGACCCTTGTGGGACTCCGGCATTGATACCCATTTGATCCGACGAGCAGCCATCAATGACGACTCGTATGGATCGACCCCTCAAGAAGTCCGATATCCAAGCAATGAACCCAGAAGACAAACCATAACTAGAAAGCTTGCTTATAAGGCCATCATGCCAAACCCTGTCGAAAGCCTTCGAGATATCCAGGGAGACTGCAAGTGCTTCCCCGTGTTTCTCAATAGCTTCACTCCAGATGTGAGTGACGTACGCTAGAATATCCCCGGTGGACCGGTTTCGGCGAAACCCGTATTGCTGGTCACTGAGGAGGTCGTTCGATTCTAGGTACGTCAGGAGCCTGTGGTTTAAGACACGTTCCATAGTCTTACAGAGTATGGACGTGACTGAGATGGGCCTGTAGTTGACAGGGTCAGCACGACTACCTTTTTTGGGCACAGGTTGCACATTGGCAAGCTTCCAAGACTTCGGTACTAGCCCAGTTTGAAGAGAGAGTCTAAATAGGCGTGTCAATATCGGTGACAACTCAGGCGCACAAGCCTTCAATACTAGAGCAGGAATACCATCTGGGCCACTGGCTTTATTCACGTCCAGATTGCGTAGCACTTTGCGAACCTTTTTTTGGCGAATGCGTATCTCTGACATAAAAGTCGAACAGCCAGGTGGAGTAGGAGGTGTCGCGCTACCAGCATCTAGACGCGAAGATTCCGCAAACTGAGTTGCAAACAAGTTTGCTTTCTCCGTTGCAGTGTGAGCCAGTGTCCCATCAGGTTTCAGCATTGGAGGTAGTGAGGAGCGGCAGAAGTTCGATTCGACCGATTTAGCTAGGGACCAAAACGCTTTACTGCCCGCTGGGTACGAAGCTAGTTTGTTCCCTATTCGACTAATGTGGTCAAACCGAGCCCTCTGAAGAACCTTTTTGCATGCCTTAGCAGCCTTGTTGAACGCCTTCTTCTTCTGGTGTATGTCCCTTGTCTTACGCTGTCGAGCATCAACCCAGGCTAGGTAGGCCTCATGTTTAAATGCTTCAGCACTTTTACAATGAGAACCAAACCAAGGGCGAGCTTTGCTGGATAATGAGATGTCGGAGTATGGAATGAAATATTCCATAGCCGTTCGTATTGCATTAGTCACAGCATCCGCGCAGACTGAGGGATCACCGGAAGCGAAGCACAATGACTGCCATGGGTAAGACGCAAAAAAAGAGCGCATCTCATCCCAATCTGCTGACTTGTATCGCCACAACCGCCGGTTGCCTCTAGGGCTGGGATCAGGCGGATGGTAGACAGATACAGATTTCACCAGACAGTGGTCGGAGCTGCCTAACGGCGACGATACCGCCACCGAATAACGGTCTGGATCAGTTGTCAGCAGAAGGTCTAAGCAATAAGGTGTATGCGACTCAACGTCGGGTACTCTTGTGGCCTCTTGGACCAGCTGGGTTAGGTCTAACGATAAAGCTAGCTTTCTCGTTTCCTGCCCAGCGTGGTCAGTGTCCCGGTATGGGTACAGCCATTCCTTATGATGGCCGTTGAAATCCCCCAGTAACACTAATTGGGCCGAAGGGTACTTCTGTTGAGCCGCGTCCGCCGCCTCACTTAAATACTCCGTGAGCCTAGTCGTCTCCAGATCTCCGCTGTGCGACCGATACACACAGGCGTAGATAATTTTGTCTATGCCTGTGTCCATTAGTGTCCAAAGAACAGAATATCTAGTGTCCTCAAGGTTACGGAGACGCCGACAGCAGATGTCGTCACGGGCGTACAGGCATACTCCAGCACGAGGCCGGAATTTGTGCTCCAGGGTATAGCCTGGATACGTTAGGTACGCCACGTCCGACGGACAACCTATCTGCGTCTCCGTAAGAAACAAGAGTGTCGGCTGCTCAGTCTCGAGGTGATGGTGGACTGCAGTGAGATTTGAGTGCAGACCTCGAATATTAGTGAGGTGCACTTTGACTGACAAGGCGTGCAGCCGCTCTTTAACCTTTTTTTGAAGTTGGTTAAACTACCTACAATTAATTATCTGTTTTCAGGATGCACGTACATATATATCTGTTACAGATTTCGCCAGAGGTGGTGCCAATGCTTCATTTTTCTTACATTTATTTATGGCATTGACTCTCTCCATGTGACAGAAGGCCCTGAGTCCTAGCTGTGGGAACACATAAAGTGGGTTATTACAAAATTTTATAATTTGTTGACAGGCATTAAGAACAAAAACGCATTCTTAGATATCTTGCTTACGGCGGAAAAAGGACAAGAAGTAACCGAAGAAGGCATCAGAGAGGAAGTGGACACGTTTCTATTCGAAGTAGGTACATACATTTCTTACTAAAATACTTTTTATGTAATACATCAAACATATAACTATGTTTCCAAGAAAATTTCCATCAACAAAACCAAAATCAATATAAGTTTATCTGTCGGGAGTTACGAGCCACAGATAGACACACACCCATATACACACAGCCATGTTAAATTTATAACAAAACGTCGTTTTTGCATCGGGGCTTAAGAAGTATTTTTAAAACGACGTAAATGAATGTGCCGGCACTAACGTAACTGATGTGGGCTGCGATGTTGGGGGTGGACATTGCGCCTGTGGGTTGGATATTTACGGTGCGTCGCTCTCCCTGCCCATCTTGACGGATGGAGCCTTGACGGAGTCGCCACTGTTAAATGGCAAACGGTACGGTGGTAGGGCTGCAGAGGAAGAGAAATACCGGGATCATTTCCTCATCGCCGCTTTCCTCATCCTCTGTAGCCGAGAAATGATAGGCGGCGTGACCACAGACTCGAGCCTTCGCGGGGGACCAAAGGTTCAGACGCGCGGGCTTCTGTCACCTACTTACTGGTAGGTACCCGAGTTGATCACGGAGTATCTTGAGTTTTGGTCCGCCGGTGGTAGGGATGTGCACCGTAGGAGGGCCCGGAGACAGGTAAACCGTAGCAGGCTCGCGGAAAAATGCGAGTGTGGTCTCGCCTTTCCGACATAAGCGTCAAAGGTCACATACCTCTTGAAGGTTTAAGTCGGTACCGTGTGTACACGGTCGGTACACCATGTTCGTCCAAGGTGTTGAGTCCAATATAGCCCGACCGTCTCATCCAGGGAGATGGGCAAAGGTAAATGCACTTCTACCTCATTAAAAAAAATTTGCCCAGGCGGGTTACCATAAGCCAGAATAATTCTATTGTTTAGTAGGGTTACCATGAGGCAGAATAATTATATTGTTTAGAATCAATAGAAGTACATATCCTGGCCTATGGTAACTCGCGTGCCCAAATGTTTTTTTCACCAATTACATCAATCTAAACTTTAAATTGATCGATTTCAAATATGGGGAAGTAGGAGGTATCAGTTTTATGGTTAAATCCACAGGGTCATGACACGACAACTTCTGGTCTTAGCTACAGCATTTACTGTATCTCTAAACATCCAGATGTCCAGACTAAGATACTACAGGAACAAGAGACCATTTTTGGAGATGACATGGAAAGAGATCCAACGTTCACGTACGTTTCATTTATATGTAACTATCGAAATTATAAAATGAATTTAAAATTAAATTCATTTTATAATTTCGATAGCTCTATACTCGGCTCATCGTGTAAATAAGCATTGCCGTTCGGCATGGCAATGTCGTCAGAATATAATGCTTAATTTAGCAAGCTACGCTTCCAACTGGTAGTGAGTTTTATCAACTTTCTCAGACTGTGGGTAATTCAGATAATGTACAAATTCAATTTGTTACTAAAGGTTTTGCGGGTATAAAAAACAATTTCAACAACATCAATGTTACAAAATTATGTATATCGTACAAATTTTAACTCTACTAAATTTTGTTGATGGTCAACCGGACTTGGTTTTTGTACCGAAAAAAAAAACTAAGTAACTATAAGATCCTATAAGTAAATCAGCTACTTTTCTTCCCATGCTTGTTTTGAGTTAGTCAACAGTGTGGTTTGAGAATTATGGGTTATGTTTTTTTTTTAATATGGGTGTATTTTGCATTACTACAAGTCTGTTAATTTGATAATCTGTAAACATTATGTAAGAAGTATGGTATCAGTAAATTAATTCTGGATATTCTTCCTAACCATACAAACGCAAATTATTGTATTATTACTAGAGGATGCATTTATTTTGTCGTTCAAATGATGGTACGGTGTACACACAGAATTGAGAAGGAATGGTGGCGTAATGATCCGTAATTATGATTCAGTAAGCGTGTGGGCTATAAGTATTTACATCCGTAGAACAATTATGTTTTTACCATAATAAATCTACAGTCTACACCCACACTTATGAACGTTGGTATCCGAATATAAATCAAGAACTGCCAAATATAATATCGAATCATATTTATTAACTGCGTGCCACAAAATAAAGAGTATAGTAGCCTAGGCACCCACTAAATGTTCCCACAGCTGGGACTCGAGGCCTTCTCTCACTAGGAGAGAGTTAAGGCCATAATGCATCACGCTGATCAAACGTGGCTTGGCGGATGACATTCGAAAAACATATGTCTTGGAAAATGCCGGTTTTCTAACGATATTTCAGACCCAATGCCAAATTTGTACATCTATCGAAATCCCTAATGCAAAAACTTTGAAACCATCGCTTATTTAACACTGAAAAACTTAATTTTCAGGGATCTGAATAAAATGAAATATTTAGATTTGGTGTTAAAGGAGAGTCTGAGGCTGTATCCATCGGTGCCTTTGATTGAGCGCAACATTGTGAGAGACGTTGGTAAGTTTGGTCATGGTCGCATTACATTTTCTTTATTTCGTAGGAATATGGTGACCATTTGCGCATCGTACAAGAAAATCGCAGTGCAAACCTATGTGCAAATCTTATTGTGCTACTGCTGCGGTTTGAAAACACAGTTACTAGAAAAATTACAGAGTAAGGATTGTCTTACATCTCCAACTGACTAGCACAATGTACGGACAATGCGAGGCAGTAATTTGAATAATTAACTTGACATTTTATTTCTTAAAAATGGATCATGTGTTGTGTTCAGATAAGATATTAATTTCAAGCATATTTTGGAATTTGAAGAGACTTGCCTAAAGTTGAGTTGTAAGACTTGACTGCCCTCGTAGCTTAGTTGGTAGTAACTCTGCCTGCAAAGCCGAGGGTCGTGGGTTCGATCCCCACCCAGTGCAAATATACACACATATTTGCATGAATTCAAATGTTTGCACTGTGTCTGGGTGTTTATATGTATAATAAGTATGTATTTCAAAACTATAAAAAAAAGTATTATATCAGCTATCTGGCCGCCATCATACAAGCTTTGCTTAGTTTGGGGTCAGATGGTGTTGTGTGTGAATTGTCCACCACCAATATTTATTTAAAGTGATTTTATTTCTAAAACAAACTCCATCAAAGCTTGGATGCTCAGGTAAATGAAACCGCAATAAAATCTTAATACATATTTATATATTTACAGAAGCTGGAGAATTGAAGCTGAGAAAAGACACTACAGTGGTGATAAATATATTCCAAATGCAGCGAGATTCCAGATGGTTTAATGACCCTTTGGAGTTCAGACCAGAACGGTTCGATACATCTACGTCGGAATCAGTTGCGTTTAGTTTTCTCGCCTTTAGCGCTGGACCAAGGAACTGTATTGGTAAACCTTGCTTCTATACTAATATTACCTATACAGCCAAAAAGTTTATTTGTTTGAACGCGGTAATCTCAAGAGCTATTGGACCAATTTCAAACATTCTTTCACTGTTGGATCCCTGAGTACTATAGGTGGACCGCTAGAATACATAAATGTGTTTCGATTAATTCCAAACCTTCTTCATAAAAGTTTAATAATAAGTTTATATTGATAAATTATTTTACCATCGTATTCCACATATTTTCTTGAGGTTAATGCCAGCCAAATTACAACTTTATAAGTACAGTTATTAAATCGAATTTATTATAAGTCAAATTAATAGAAATTGTCGAAGTAACGTCAAACTCAGAGAGACAAAACTAAGTTTGGCTCAGTTTTGGAGTACTACCGCAGTTAGTCTATCTAGGGGAATATCATCATCATCATCAACAGCCCACTAAACGTTCCCACTGCTGGGACTCGGGGCCTTCTCTCGCAAGGAGAGAGTTAAGGCCATAATCCACCACGCTGGCCCAGTGCGGGTTGGTGGATGACCCATGACTTCGAAAGATTCTAGGTACATGTCGGTTTCCTCACGATGTTTTCCTTCACCGTTTTAAGTTAGCGGCATTACGCACATGACTTCGAAAAGACAGTGGTGCGTGTGGGGTTTGAATCCGGGGTCTCCGGATCGGCAGTCGCCGTTCTCCCGACTAGACCAGCCGTAACTTAGGGGAACTTAGGGGAATATGCTTGAGTGAAAAGAAAAACAATAAATCCTACTAATATTATAAATGCAAAATTTTTGTGTATGTACGGATGTTTGATACTCTTTCACGTAAAAAATACTGATGGAATCTGGATGAAATTTGGTATGTATATTTAGATGATTGCCTGGAATAACATAGACAAGGCAAGGAGAGGGTGAAGCCGTGAGACGCTCTTAGTTTCTCAATAATCTTGATGATACGTACCTATATAATATACTGCCAAATAAAGTATAGGAAAGACTCAAGAATTTAGAAGAAAATGATAATACTAACGAGCTAATATTATACCGAAGCTGTGGTGGTCTAGAGGCGAAAACGTTTGATTTCACTCGCAAGAGATCGTAGGGATATTTTTCCAAATGCAGATAAGTTTGTCATCACCACTAGTTTTAACGACGATGGAAAACATTACGAGGAAACCAGCTCGTTCCAAGAAAGTCATCTTTGGAGGTCATGTTTGTGTTATCAAACTGCAACATTAAGACTAAGGCTGTATAAGCTATTTCAATAATTTTATACCTAATTACCTAAATGTACAAATTTAGAAGTTTGTTACTCAAACACGTAGTAACCAAGCGGATTAGTGTGAAATTTAGATGAACTTAGAAACATTTATTGATTATTTTATGACAGACCATTTGATTTGTAGAGGTACCAATCAGACTGATCGAAGTTTTCTATCTTTCAGGACAAAAGTTCGCAATGTTGCAGATGAAAGCCATTCTCTCACAGTTAGTGAGACGATTCAGAGTATTGCCTGTCGAAGAAGAGCCATTACTGTGCTTAGATCTCGTGCTTAGGTCGAAGAACGGAGTCCAAGTTAAATTACTTAGAAGACAACGGGCACAATAAGAATACGGTTCATTAGTTTATAATATTTATCGGGTTCATAAAATTGAATAAGTGGCGTGATGTGTTAAATAATAATAATATTAGTATAACTTTGTAAGTATTTGTTTTATTAAATGGCTTTTATGTTTTATTAGTTACTTACATTATTATTTAAGATTTAAAGTAACACAATTTTTTATTTAGTATATCTATTAGTATTAGTTCTTTTGTCATGTCTCTCGATGGATTTTAAAGCCTCTAGATGGTACTTAGGCTACCTATTGCAAAGGTGCCAACAATGACTCTCATACAAGAGTATTTCTTCAATTTTTCAGTCTCATCATTACTACATAGTATCAAACAAAGTCGCTTTCTCTGTCCCTATATCTCTGTCTGTCCCTGTGTCTTCTCCGATATATCTTATGAGTTTGCTTTCTTATATTTACGATAGGTAAAGGTAAAACATTAAGATAATTTGCTGCAGTTAAACAGGTCAATAATAGACGTAGTGCTATGTAGTAAAATGGTCGACCACCGGTTGGTAGCCGTCATCTCCCGTTAGCTTTCTGATGCGAAGCGCCCGGGAATTTCTTACTTTGTCATCTAGATAGTTTTTTGGATTACTATATAACTTGGGAATAACATTGTAGTTATTTGAAGTGTAACACTTGTAGTTGGCATGAAGTGCTTTCTAGAAGTCGATACTGCATCAAACTTTTTTTCAACGTAAAATGAGCAAGGCATGGGCTCGATGATAAGCAACAAGCGTGCCCTCAACCAACCAACCGCTAGTCCGAACCCAATGTCAACTCAATGCTCTCCTTTCCGCCAACACTGTTCTTGACATTTTTTATGATAATTGGAACACCCTACGAATGATTATATATAGTTACTAGCTAGGCCCCGCGGTTTCACCCGTGTCTATTTGAGCTAAATCCCTATTAAAATATTCATTGCTTTAAAAAGCTATGATCCGTAAGAGAACTGTAGAAAAACAATAAAGGCACGCTAGGTAAAATAACTGGGATCTACTGAAATGTGTATGCTCTCGCACTCTTTTACGAATCCGCCGCGGGTCAATGCACGCTGTGATCACCTCGGTGACCAACCGTGGGAGCCAGACGTCCTCACGTCTGGACACCCTTGGTCTCCCGCGGCCGGCCAAATGCTGGGCCTCATCACCTATCACCATCCAGCTGAAGAGGACGAGGACAGCAGCTCACCGATATACCGACACTCCTCTTCCCCTACAGTCCCACCGCATCCACCATCATACTGCAGTGGGCAGGGAGTACGACGCACCGTAATACCGGTATTCTTCTCTAGCCAAGGTCTCTCCTCTACGGCCACAGTGCCTATCACCAAGCATCACGGCACGTCTCAGTCGCGCCGGCACCGTCTGCGCCGCGCAACTCCCTCCCGGCCGCTTGGACCGCAAGGCTTGGAGCCCATAGCCCTGGCGAGCAGTCCCACTGCGGGTTTCTCTTAGCTTCATTCTGGCTGACTAGGTCACGCCTACTGGACCCCCGTCTCGTCAATGCTAAAGCTCCTTGAGAAGGAAGCAAATTGTATCTTGTAGAGGAACCGGCGGCTGACCGCCGTCTTCTTTCTATTTGCCGTAATCTTTTATTAGATAAGTACCTAGTTGAAAATTAAGCGCATTTTTTATTTGGGCGAACAATTACGCGCGGTCACACATTGACATAGTAGGATACGTCGGGATCGACATTATGAACAGATATGGTACCGACAAAACCCCCATAGATTTCTCCAGTCGTAGGTTGGCAGCAGAGTCTTGGGACCTTTATAGCACTCGACCGCGACTCTGCTCCATTGGCTCCGTTTTTTGCAAGAACACTTCGCGGAAGGCATCCGAACCATCGCATTTGGTTCCAGTGACGCGTCAGAAACCAGCGACGCATCACGTCCTCGGAAAATCATAACCCTAGGAGCGGTGCCGGACCGCCCTAAACGACCGACACCCCAGACCCTCCAGTGCAAACAGGATCCGAGTCAAGTGCACATTTAGGATCGCTCCCGTGTCCACTTTCGCCTCATTAGATAAGTGAGAGGTCATTTCGTGCTCTCGCTCCTGCAACTCACACGACCTTTCGCTGTCCAGATCTCGAGGAAGACTGAATCTAAGAAATCCCTCACGTGGAAGACAATTTGCTCAAAATTATATGTTTGTGATAAATAATGTATTTATTCGGATAATTATTACATCATGTATATGAAAATTCCTATGCAAACAATGCATTCTTCTTCTTCTTTTTTCTTATGGCTTCCATTCGGTAATAGACATCAGCGCAATTTCAATTAAAACATTGAGAGTATCGGTAATGTTCTTCATTGGAGTATGATTCTTCATTCAAGTGACCAATCTTCTTCAGATAATCTTGAGCTGGATTGTCGGAAAACCCTTTAGTGTAAAATTGAGGTAGCGGGATTTTTACTTTTAAGTGCTTCTAACGTTCGATTGTATGAATAGTTATGCTAGTGTATAAAAACCAACGGACAAACATAAACAACAATAGGTACACAAAATAGAAAAGAGAGGTATTAAATTCGAAAATACAAAAGTTCGTAAATCTATATTTATAATAAAGTAGCCAGGTGCGAGTTGGACTCGCCCATGAAGGGTTCCGTTCCAGCAAGTAACATAATGTACATAGTTCTTGTAGTTCGTTGTAACTTTGATCGAAGTTTTAATAATAGTGTATTTATGACGTACTAAAAAAAACTACTCATCAGATCAAGTTCAAACCAATTTTCGTTGGTAGTTTTCATGGTAATGTACATCATATATTTTTTTTAGTTTTTTCATTCTCTTACTTTAGAAGTTAGAGGGGGGGGGGGGGGGACACACATTTTACCACTTTGGAAGCGTCTCTCGCGCAAGTTATTCAGTGTAGACAAAATTATATTAGAAACCTCAACATCATTTTTTAAGACCTATCGATAGACACCCCACACGTGTAGGTTTGATGAAAAAAAAATTTTTGAGCTTCAGTTCTCAGTATGGGGGGCACCCCTAATTTTTGTTTTTTTTTTAACTTTTGTAAAAATCTTAATGCGGTTCACAGAATACATCTACTTACCAAGTTTCAACAGTGTAGTTCTCATAGTTTCGGCAAAAAGTGACTGTGACATACGGGCGGACAGACAGACATGATGAATCTATAAGGGTCCCGTTTTTACGTTTTACGGAACCCTAAAAATCAAAGCCACTTTTCGTTGTCATTGAACTCCTCCTAAACGGCTGGACCGATCTGAATGATTTTTTTGTCTACGTTTGGGTAAGGCCCTGGAAGGTTTAGATTTACAAATCAGCCCGGCAGATGGCGCTGGAGTTCATATCTAGGTTATTATTCGAGCGAAGCCGGAGCGGGCCGCTAGTATGCAATAAATATGCAACAATACATTGTTGTGGAACATTTGATTACTTCAAATGACACAAACTTCAAATACGTCAGACGACAACGACGACACGTCTTGTCACAGACTTCAGCAACCAAAGAGAATGTAAATTCACGGAACTAAAGCTCTCAAAGAGAAATATTTTTTCCCGTTTTCGTTACATTCTTCATTCATACTCCGTACCTATTCATAGTAGCATAATGTTATATACCCTATAGCCTTCCTCGATAAATGGACTATCCAACACAAAGATAATCTTTCAAATCTGTCCAGTAGTTCCCGAGATCCTAGCGTTCAAACAAACAAACAAACAAACTCTTCAGCTTTATAATATTAGTATAGACTAGCGGCCCGTTCCGGCTTCGCTCGGATCATAACCTAGACACTGTCTGCAGCACCATCTGCCGGGCTTATTTGTGAATTTAAACTATCCTCGATTCCACTTGCACACACACAAAAAAAAAACATTCTAATTGGTCCCGCCGTATGCCGCCGTTTAGGAGGAGTTCACTGTCTAATTATAAAATTACTAAAATGGCTATTAAAAAATAAGGGTTGGTGATAAAAGGGTAAACATTTAGGGTTGTATGTATTTTTTAACGTCACATTATAAAAAAATAAAAACAAAAATTTTTGTCCGAAAAATAAAAAATAATAATTTTGGGGTTGAACAACCCTATCACTTAGGGGTATGAAAAATAGCTAGTAGCCGATTCTCAGACCTAGTAAATATGCATATAAAATTTGGTAAAAATCAGTAAAGCCGTTTTGGAGGAGTAAGGTAACTAACACTGTGACACGAGAATTTTATATATAAGACGAGAATTTTATATTTAAGATTGTGAAAATCTTACTGACTTGTTACTGACCTTTGGGATAAATATGAGACGGCCGAAAGATCAATTGACAACTGTAATTTTGAATGATTTTTTGTCGACTTGTTTCGTTATTCTTGACTTGTCTATGTAATAAAATGATGTAATTGTATGTTTCTAAAATGTAATTTTAAAGTTAACTTATATTATGTAAGATAATTGTAATTGGAATGCCTTTTTTATCCCAATAAATAAATAATTCACAGCCAAAAGCCACACAGTTATTTGAACGTGAATAGTCCAAATCACTACAAAGCACCGCGCTGCGCTCGTCATCCGGAGATAAATTTACTCGTAAGATGATTTATCTGAAAATATAACGCTTTAACTAAGAATAATAACAAGATTAAAGTAGTACATTCTTTAGTAAGCAGTACAAGCCATCTGGGGACAACTTTACTGTCATAAGTCTCTAAAAAATTTAGGTTTAAATACCTTAAACTTTTATTCTAGAAATAAATTATAATTATTGATTAATATTGTTAGTGGGGTCAATGTTACAGACAATTTATTGAATATGTACTTACGAAATCAGATGCATAGATTTTTATCACTGATTTTTATAGTCTTGTATGGTAGTAGCAATTTGGTATGTATACAATTTTCAGTTTTCGGAACTGCAAATACTTAATAATTCTTATAAATATCTTTGGTAAATCGGTTTCACCTTGTAAATATGCCGATCATAGTAGTGTTGGGTTGCGTGGTTCGTAATGGTTGCCATACAGGATTTTGCTTTGCCTTTTTTGCAGTCGAGACAAGACTCCCTGATTCACTATATTGGAGCACTATAGCGCAGTCGTGTCCACAGTTATTTCGTATACTTACATTTTTGTAGCAATGATATTTCTATTGTTGTTTTGTGCGGTAATAGTTTTGGTGGTGCTTTCGTGGATAACTATTCTGATAAATAGAAAAGCATATAATATTACTGGCCCTTTGCCTCTACCTGTGATAGGTAACGGGCATATCTTCGTGATTAAATCTACAGGTTGGTGAATTTTTATTTTCTTATATTTATAGGTACCTATTTTTTTGGTTAAATTAAAATTAGCCACTTCATGTACTCCTGGGGTTTACTCCTCTTTGTTTAACATGTATTTTTAATATGAGAAGGACAATTTATTAAATACCAATTAAATGATTTAAAAAGCGGTACATTTGTAGTGTTGATTTAGATACAACAATTCGCTTCATTTAGATCAACTTGAATGCACCACGTTACTTACGTGTTCATAAATATCCCGTTTATCATACAATTTCAATGATGCTTAGTTTAAGTTAGGCCAGATAGATGATATAACACTTTTATATTTCTAATATAATACATACTTATTATACATATACTAATATATATATATGCAGGTATACAGTATGCGAAGTTTTTGCTAAGCCGGACCTGCTACAAGTCTTATGCGGAACACCTAAATGTTAAAGTTTAAGTTACTTAGTTTTACTTAATTATCAGCTATCTGGACGCCATAGTGCAAGCTTTGCTTAGTTTGGGTCAGGGCGTCTACTCTCTATGAAAACGTAATTTCGAAAAAAAACTCGTGTCTTTCCTAGTGCGGTCAAAAAAAAATAAAGTGGCCAAGTGCGAGTTGGACTCGCCCATGAAGGGTTCCGTTGCAGCAAGTAACATAATATACATAGTACACATAGTTCTTGTAGTTCGTTGTATCTTTGATTGAAGTTTCAATAATAGTGTATTTTATTTATGACGTACCTACTAAAAAAAAACTACTCATCAGATCGAGTTCAAACTAATTTTCGTTGCTAGTTTACATGGTAATGTACATCATATATTTTTTTTAGATTTTTCATTCTCTTACTTTAGAAGTTAGAGGGGGGGGGGGGGGACACACATTTTACGACTTTGGAAGTGTCTCTCGCGCAAATTATTCAGTGTAGACGAAAATGATTATAGAAACCTCAACATCATTTTTGAAGACCTATCGATAGACACCCCACATGTTTAGGTTTGATGAATCTTTTTTTTTTTAATTTCAGTTCTCAGTATGGGGGGCAACCCTAATTTATCTATTTTTTTTATTTTTTTTGTTCAAATCTTAATGCGGTTCACAGAATACATCTACCTACTAAGTTTCAACAGTGTAGTTCTCATAGTTTCGGAGAAAAGTGGCTGTGACATACGGACGGACAGACAGACAGACAGACATGACGAATCTATAAGGGTTCCGTTTTTACGTTTTACGGAACCCTAAAAAATGATAGCAAAGCGACTATTCAGCTTTCAATTAATTGTTGAGGACTATAATCTATAGGTACATAAAATATACAGAGATATAAAAGAAAGCCTTGTTTGTAAACATTGTAGCGTCGGGTGAGCTGCGATGAACTTTGCGGTGCGTTAGCCGGCGGAAGTTTTGTCAAAGAGGAAAACTTAACATACGAAAGAACGAAACGAAAAATATCTCAATAAATATGGGCGATAGGTGAAAAATATCAAGGGTCAAAACTGTAGAACGTGACAAAAGTACTCCATCAAAATTTTCGTAAATCAACGCAAAACCGAGTTATTGTCACAAAACTGAATTTAACCCTGTTTTCAAGATGACCGAAAATGGGCATAAGAAATCTTGGTCGACAATAAAATTTGAACTTAAGTTTTTCTAGACACCGCCTACAACATTTCCAAAATTTAGCATTCACATTCATATGCATTTTCAAATGTTTAAAAGGACTGGACTTGTTGTAACGAAACGACGAGCGTGTTCGACGTCTGATTCGTGAAGGATGATGCACTAAACCATATTATCATAGTGTTCTGTTACAAGTAAACGCTCTAACTACTCACCTTTAGGAGGAACGAAGTTATAAAATAAATAATGGACAATAGAAATGTTCATATTTTTCACAAACGACAGGTCATAAATCTAAGATTTGTTATTGAATTATAATAATATATATATCTTAGTAAATACTTTATGGCAATAAATTATTATCTTATCCCATCATAACTTTACTGTGATTGGATCTATAAGCAGGAAAACGAACAGTACAGAGACGATCTAAACAAAACACTACATGATGTCATAAATTCCACCGGTCTTACTACAAAGTGGCTCTATTTAGGAGCTACAAGGTCAGTGCGAAAGACACGTGGAAGTAATTTTGTGTTACGTACAGTCGTTACAGTAGTAACAGTCAAATCTATATCTATACTTATAATCTATCTGTATCTTCTATACTTATAATAAAACTGTAGCGGTTCGAATTCTGTACATTGAAGATATTTTGAAAAAAAAAAAATTTGGGGGCACTCCATAGTCGATACTGATGGCGAAACTGTATTTTTTTTCTTTCATGTCTGTCTGTCTGTATAGGGAACTCTCATCACGCCAAAACTACTGATTCAATTCAAATGAAAGTTGACATGATTGAAGATCATACTAAGTAAATGGTAGCTGTCTACTTTTAATCCCCAAATTCTGTACGGTTTTCTTGCAGAAAGGGGTGAAAGTCAGAATGTGTATTTGGTTGTAACTCATGTTTGCGTTGTTCAATTTCGTTAATTCTTATTTTGTTGGAAAGAACACATTTTTAACATGGTCTCATCAAATTTTTAATAATATTTGTCGCGTGTTTCGGAAGTTACATAGAAATTAAATAATAACGGTAATAATACGTTCGGCACTTACTAACTTCTAAGTATTCTGTGGCATTGTAAACACTAGGGATGTAACGGAGGTCATTTTATCGGAACCGAAGGCGCGGTCGGAGTTTTTAAATTTGATTTATTGGAGTCGGAACCGAAGTCGGAGACATAGGCAGGATCAGAAGTGGTGGCAGGAGAAACATTTTTATTGGGTATATGTTTTTTTGCCAAATACGTGGACACGGTAAACATTGACGAGCAATTGATTTAGGAATTTGGGATTTTGTATTTCCATTTACTATAAGGAATATTTATCTGTCATATTTATACACCTTACCTCCGATTGTAACCTCCGTTTTAAAAAATTTGGAGCCGAAATCGGAACTGAAGGTGCAAAAGTAATCGGAAGTTCCGACTTAATCTTAACTGACTTAAACTTAGCTCATCCCTGGTACACACACCGCACTCTGCCATTGAAATCTGCCATCCGTCATCTATCGTCAGGTCATATGACAATACCTTTCTAATGTTTTTCCACATTACCTACACAGATGGCAGCTCATGGTATGAAACACGATCTGGGATTTATTAGAAAATGTGTAATGTCGCAGAAGCGTATTTCCAATCTATACAAGGCCAGAACGCAAGGGTATGAAACTAATCACGTATAGATTGTAAATAAGTTTTTTTACTAAGATCTTCCAAACCATACAAGGCCAGTACGCAAATACTCGCGTATACTTTGTAGTAACGTAGAAGTATTATGCTGTTACAGTACCCGGCGATAAATATTGCACATCGACACCTGGAAAGAGACAATCGGCCAACTTCGGATTCGTAGAGCGTCATCTCTGTCGCACGAAATACAAATAGTCCGGCATCTATTAGGAGCTGTTAAAACAATTTTAATTTGTTTCTTTTAATTATTATTTTTATTCTTTGTATAAAATACAATTTTTTCTATAAGTGATGGCTTTAGGTTCGGGTTAAATAAAATAAAAAAGTTCACATTATGTTTACGTATTTAATTACTTTGGAAAATGACAGCTGTAGTATACATAATAAACACCATTGTACCTATTGTTAAAGTGAGACATTGTTATAAAAATAATAATAATTATAGTAGGTTAAAATTGGGGTAGCTGGATCAAAAGAGATCCGCTACCCCAATTTTCATTTATTCAATTATTCAATTATTCATCTATTATAATTCATCTATTCATATAGGTACATTTACACATACAATTGTAATTCATTGATTATAATTAACGAATACAACACAAAGGTTACAAAACGATGTACATAGAATTATCCATTGATTTAAGGATATCCCTGACTTTTCCATATATATGATCCGAATAGAGATTCGCGACTACATGTTGAGCACACAACTCCGCATTACACTTGCATATCGATTGTTCGGCGCTTTTAAATTGTTCAGCATCGTAAATTTCAATGCGAATGACTTTCACGCCTTCCGAGGTAGTTTTCAAACATGAAGTTAACTTTTTCATTCCATTGATTCGAGGGCTCATCGCTTGTATTACGGGTTGCTCATTGTTTCCTAGTATTCTTGAGCATTCATCAATAGTCAGGGCCGGTGGTGATAGAATCCAGTCAGAACACTGAAAAAAAAAAACAAACGTCAGCAGATCAACGATCAAATAGTTATTCTTAATGTTAGATATGTTACTGTATTTTCATTATTAAATAAGATTTCAAATTTACTTACCGACATTTCTGGTTCTTCGTCTTGCTCAATGAAGAGCTACTAGTTATTTAAATTTTTTGTAAATCTCCCTCGTTTTATAACCGAAACCTATGATAAAAAAACGCACGATTATGAACTCTATACCCAAGAGATTGTTAATAGAGTCTATTATCGCTGCTTTACTTTGATACTGCTGACGATGCTGTCATTTGAAAACACGTGCCCTAGTAGGATATGGAGTCTCCCATATTTGGCTACTTCATAGCTGGTACATTTAAATCCGCTGTGGCCCGCTATTCACTTTTTACTGTATAGATTTAATTCAATGTAATTGATTGTTAATAAAATTAATAATTTAATAGCTATAGGTATACTAGTATTATACTTCTTACTAGACATCTGAAACATTTTTTTTTCTCAGAACATTTAATGTGTTTTGACAGATTACAGACCCTATACATCAAATATTTACTTCAAATTATACAGTAAATTAATAAAATAATGATCCTGCGACCCACGTTTCAAATCAGTTTGAGCGTCAAGGAAAATAGATCTAGTATTAAATGATGTACTAAATGTTTTCTGTCCGTCCCTTAATATATTTTATTACAGGTGTTGCAATCTTGTAATATAATAAGATGATCTCGCGAGCAAACCAAAATGAAATCATAGTTAGCGAACTTCGATCTCAATTCCTGCTTACAATGCGTTTCGACTACGTTGCATCTGCCAAATATAGAAAAAGTACATCTGAAATGTGTGTATAAAAGCCGGGACCAAAATCACAAATGTCACAGTCTACTCCTGAGAAGTCTCCAAAGTGATCTTCAAGCAACAACCATCGAGAGCCATAGAGACAAGTCTGAAAAAACTCTCAAAATGTAAGTATTACTTTATTTGCTTATTCATACATAAATCTAGTATTTATTTATTTTTTTAATTAATTCATCTATTCATTTGTAATATCTGATATGACTGAATAGTCCTTCTATTCATTCTTAACTTGAGGTTCAATAGAAGTCTATTTCAAGAATAGTTTTGTTTAAAAAGTGTTTTTAATTTACAGGTCTAAACATACGACTTCTCACGGAATCGGGCTGTCTGCAGCCGAGTCGAGTGAAGAGCATCATATTACCCCCGTGTTGAAGCCAAGAAAGCCTCGAGCATCTACTTCCCACGCTACCGTCGACGCTGCCAAGAAGCGGAAACATCCCCGCATCGCCCCAGCTGCGCAGTCCAAGTACTCGACGCACGAACTGTTCGGGACGGACAGTGAAGATGATGATGAAGACGACAATGGTATGAGCCCTACACCTACTCGGAACATGTATTCATACTTTGTAGTAAAATACCCTAAAGCTTATTCTCATCAAATCGATAAAACAAAACTGGGGGAGCATTATATTGTACTCGAAACGTATATAGCGAATGAAACGGAACCATTGAAAATAGATATGATGGTAAAAAGTAGAACGAATTTGGATACAGTAGCATCATATTATCTAACAAAATTTCTAGATACAATTAGAAGACAAAGAAAGTACTGCACAATATTTAATTTCTTTAGAGAGGTTTCACCGCTCATTAAATCATCTTCTTTTCAAGATCAAGCACGGGAGCAAGTAAGAAAAACTCCTTCACCTCAATCAAGTCTCGAAGTAAGCTCGAAAAAAGCTAAGAAGCCCTCCTCCGCTAGCAGGCAATATTTAGAAGGCACCACTGCTGGCTCTACCCATGACGCTATCAGGAAGACCTCTGCGAGAGATCTGTTCGGGGCTGACAGTGACGACGACAATGCTCAACAGACGGATCAGGGTAAAAAAGCACCCGCACTAATATCACATTTTACCAAAAGAACACCAAACGGTTTCTCACGACAAACAGACAGCAATAAAGAAGGATCCCATTTCATTGAGTTAAAAATCTATAATTGTAACGAAGTTAGAAATATACAGCCAATGAATAGGTGGCGCCATGCCATCATAACAGTGAAAAATATATCTAACGATAACTCAGAGGCATGGTCGCATTTGACGAAATTTATTAGGGCCACTCGTCAAGAATTTAAAGACTGCCCTTTAAATATTATTAGCGGATGTTCAAACTAGCTACATTATTTTATTATACCTTTTATTATATTTTATTTTATGTGTAATACATTGTAATATATGAATTTGAAATGACTTAGGTGTTTTGCACTTCTGAGGAGGTTCTAAGTGCTAATCGACAAGAATAATAGAAATGAATAGACTGAATTTTCAAAATATCGCTATTGTTGCTACCTACCTGCTGATGAAGCAAAAATGAAAGCAAATTATTGAATGTCTAAAATATTCTAATTGAATTGTCATGTAACGCACGCTTAAACTCTGGTCAGGGTGCAATAAACCGCACTTCTGAGGAGGTTCTAAGTGCTAATCGACAAGAACTAATAGAAATGAATAGACTGAATTTTCAAAATATTGCAATTGTTGGTACGTACCTGCTAATGAAGCAAAAATGGAAGCAAAGCAAATGATTGAATGTCTAAAATATTCTAATCGAATTGTCACGTAACGCACGCTTAAACTCTGGTCAGGGTGCAATAAACCGCACTTCTGAGGAGGTTCTAAGTGCTAATCGACAAGAATAATAGAAATGAATAGACTGAATTTTCAAAATATTGCTATTGTTGCTACCTACCTGCCGATGAAGCAAAAAATGAAAGCAAATTATTGAATGTCTAAAATATTCTAATCGAATTGTCACGTAACGCACGTTAAACTCTGGTCAGGGTGCAATAAACCGCACTTCTGAGGAGGTTCTAAGTGCTAATCGACAAGAATAATAGAAATGAATAGACTGAATTTTCAAAATATTGCTATTGTTGGTACGTACCTGCTAATGAAGCAAAAATGGAAGCAAAGCAAATGATTGAATGTCTAAAATAATCTAATTGAATTGTCACGTAACGCACGCTAAACTCTGGTCAGGGTGCAATAAACCGCACTTCTGAGGAGGTTCTAAGTGCTAATCGACAAGAATAATAGAAATGAATAGACTGAATTTTCAAAATATTGCTATTGTTGCTACCTACCTGCCGATGAAGCAAAAATGAAAGCAAATTATTGAATGTCTAAAATATTCTAATTGAATTGTCACGTAACGCACGCTAAACTCTGGTCAGGGTGCAATAAACCGCACTTCTGAGGAGGTTCTAAGTGCTAATCGACAAGAACTAATAGAAATGAATAGACTGAATTTTCAAAATATTGCTATTGTTGGTACGTACCTGCTAATGAAGCAAAAATGGAAGCAAAGCAAATGATTGAATGTCTAAAATATTCTAATCGAATTGTCACGTAACGCACGCTAAACTCTGGTCAAGGTGCAATAAACCGCACCTCTGAGGAGGTTCTAAGTGCTAATCGACAAGAATAATAGAAATGAATAGACTGAATTTTCAAAATATTGCTATTGTTGCTACCTACCTGCCGATGAAGCAAAAATGAAAGCAAATTATTGAATGTCTAAAATAATCTAATTGAATTGTCACGTAACGCACGCTTAAACTCTGGTCAGGGTGCAATAAACCGCACTTCTGAGGAGGTTCTAAGTGCTAATCGACAAGAATAATAGAAATGAATAGACTGAATTTTCAAAATATTGCTATTTTTGGTACGTACCTGCTAATGAAGCAAAAATGGAAGCAAAGCAAATGATTGAATGTCTAAAATAATCTAATTGAATTGTCACGTAACGCACGCTAAACTCTGGTCAGGGTGCAATACACCACACCTCTGAGGAGGTTCTAAGTGCTAATCGACACGAACTTATAGAATGAATAGAACTGTCGTTAAAGAAACATAAAATCATAAAACTGAACTTTGACCTGTTATAAATATTATTAGCGGATGTTAAAACTAGCTACATTATTTTATATTATTGTTATTTTACCAGTGTAATACATTGTAATATATGAATTTGAAATGAATTATGTGTTTGTTATTTCTTTCGCAGTTTTACAATATCCGCGCTCGCTACCTGCTAATGAAGCAAAAATGAAAGCAAAGCAAATAATTGAATGTCTAAAATGTCGAATAGAAATGCCACGAAATGAATATCGATATCATTTGAGATCAAATTTACATAAATCAAACTGTTTATCGAAGACTGAATTTGAAAATATTGATGTTGTTGCTACTGCATTCAAAAATCGAATTGTCACTTACCGCTTAAACTCTGGTCAGGGTGTAATACACCGCACCCCTGAGGAGTTTTTAAGTGGTAATCGGCAAGAACTTATAGAATTAATAGAACTGTCGTTAAAGAAACATAAATGCATAAAACTGAACTTCGAGCTGTTTGCTTACTTTAATTTACCAAAGTCTAATGAACGTCAACTGAAATCCTTTAATACTAAATATGAAGTTATATTTCAGAGCACAGACTTGAATGAAACGTTTTTAAAAATAATTGACAAGTTTAAATCAAAACTTTCGGAATTTGAACAATGTGAATCTGGTTGGACATGTTTATCTATAAGTCATTTAGAAATTAATATAAATAAATACTGTCCCATGAGAGGGGGTACGTATTTAGATCTACCACAATCTATTAAAAAGTCGAAAAGTTGTATTAACATACAGAATACTGATAATCACTGTTTTTTATGGTGTGTAGTTGCTGCGCTATTTCCTTCTGAAAACAATGTGTGTAGAGTTAAGTCATATCCTCATTATTCTTCAGTTCTGAGTACGAAAGGAATGGCATTCCCACCTACATACTCTGATATAAGATTATTTGAAATTAATAATCCTGATATAAGTATTAATGTTTATGGTCTGGACAAGAAATACAGTGTGACTGGACCTTTATATTCCACTCAAAACCGTAAAATCGATCATATAAATCTACTTTACATAGAACGTGATAATAAGGGGCATTATTGCTTAATTAAAGATCTTGTTCGATTAGTGCGACGGCAAGTTACTCAACATAAAGGCAAAATGCATCTATGTGAAGCATGTTTACAGTTTTTTAGTAATGAAGCTAAATGCAAATCTCATAATTGTAATGGAATATTAACTGTTTTACCTGAAAAAAATTCTTTATTAAAATTCAAGAACTTTGAAAGACAACAAAAGATACATTTTATCATTTACGCTGATTTTGAATGTTTGTTGCTAAATGTTAAAGAAAATAAATCTGAACACACTGAAACGTTAAAGATACATCAGCCTTCTTGCTTTGGTTATTATATTTGCTGTTCGCATAATCAGAGCTTGAACAAATATGTATCTTACAGAGGAATAGATTGTGTACAAGTATTTATTGAAAATTTAATCAAAGATGTTAAACGTATTCAGAGAATATTGTCAGATAAGAAACCGCTATCACCATTAACATGTGAACAAAAAACACAATATCGTAATGCTACTGTATGCCATATATGTAATGAAGTACTATTTGATGACAAAGTACTAGATCATGATCACGTGACTTCCGAATATAGAGGGGCGGCACATGCTCACTGTAATTTGATGCATAGAGTGTGTCCATTCATTCCGATAGTGTTTCATAATTTAACCGGCTATGATTCGCACTTGTTTATTGAAGAGTTAATGAAACATAAAGGCACTGTTCGAATTATACCTAAATCAAAAGAAAAGTATCTTTCAATTACAAAAGTTATCGAGACACCCGAATGTTTTCGACCTATTGAAATGAAATTTATTGATTCTTTTCAATTTTTAAGTTCAAGCCTTGACATGTTAAGTAAAAGTTTATCTAGAAGCGATTTCGTCCATCTGTCGCATGAGTTTACAGAGGAAAACCAATTTAATTTAATGCAGAAAAAGGGTATTTACCCGTATGATTACATGGACAGCTGGCTAAAGTTTGATGAAAAACAACTTCCAACAAAATCATTGTTTTTCAATTCCTTAATAGGAGATCACATATCACACAATGATTATGCGCATGCGCTTGAAGTGTGGAATTACTTTAAAATAAGAAATCTTGGAGAATATACTGATTTGTATTTAAAAACTGATGTGTTGCTCTTATGCGATGTATTTGAAAAATTCAGGATGATAAGTTTGCAATATTATAAACTAGATCCTGCTTATTACACGACATCACCCAGTCTAAGTTGGGATGCAATGCTTTTTCGTACCAAGGTTCAATTGGAATTAATTCATGATATTGATGTGTACCAGATGCTTGAGAAGGGAGTGCGTGGTGGGCTATCACAGTGTTCGCTACGCCATGCTGTGGCTTGCAATAAATATATGCCCGAATACGATGAAAACAAACAGTCTTCTTATCTGGTATATTTAGACTGCAACAATCTTTACGGCTATGCCATGACAAAAAAGTATCCTATATCAGAATTTGGTTTTTTATCTGCAAGAGAAATGGAACATTTTAATGTAATTAATATATCTGACAAAAGCGATTACGGTTACATCTTAGAAGTTGATCTTTCATACCCTGATCACTTGCATAAGTTACACCAAGACCTACCTTTCGCTGCTGAAAAATTTATACCTACGGGTAGTAAAACTGAAAAGTTAATAGCAAGCCTATATGACAAATTCAATTATATAATTCATTATGTACATTTGAAAGAATGTTTAAAAAATGGTCTTATTTTAAGTAAAATACATCGCATCCTAAGTTTTAGACAAGATAACTTTTTGGAACCATATATTGATCTTAATACTTCACTGCGACAGGCAGCAAAAACATCATTTGAAAAGGACTTTTTTAAGTTACTTAATAACTCGATATTTGGAAAAACGATTGAAAACAAAAGAAAACAAGTAGATGTAAAATTAATTTCGAGATGGAGTGACACCAAAAACTTGACGAATAAGCATCTTACTGCTGAAAAATTAATTACAAAACCTAATTTAAAATGTATAAATATATTTTCAGAAAACTTTGTTGCTATTCAATTGAATCACGAGAAAATTGTTCTAGACAGACCAATTTATATTGGATTTTCTGTTTTAGAGTACGCTAAGCAGCACATGTATCAGTTTCATTATGACTTTATCAAAAATAAATACGGGGATCGGGGATCTAGCTCAACTTTGTTACACAGATACTGATAGTTTACTGTATTTGATCTTGACTGAAGATTTTTATGAGGATATTCGTGAAAATATTTCTAAATTTGATACTAGTAATTTTACATCGAAAAACATTTATAATATTCCGAAAATGAATGAAAAAGTCCCTGGACTATTCAAAGATGAAATGGGTGGTGATATTATTACTGAATTCGTTGGTCTACGTGCTAAACTGTATTGTATAAATAGTGTAAAATCAAATATTCAGAAAGCCAAAGGTATTACCAAAGCAGTTACAAAGCATTTGAAAATGAGTGATTATAGTAATACTCTGTATAATAATACCAGTACAAGATGTAACATGCAACTGATAAGATCTATGAAACATGTGCTGTATACACAACAGGTGAATAAGCAGCTTCTTAATGGAAATGATGATAAAAGACAAGTACAAGCGGATCGTATTCGTACGCTTCCTTGGGGACATTGTGACACTATATTTTAATATCCGATACATGTTCGTAAAAATATATTTATATGCGTCTAATAAAATTATAACTAGAACATTTATTACTAGTTTTATTTGAAAAATATCTACACCGCATTGTAATTGTAACGAATAATTCAGAAAGTAGTGACATACCTGATCATAAAAAGATAGATACGTAATACTTCTCTTTATGTATAAATAATGACACTTGAATAAGAATACTCCAGATCTTAAAGAAAACTCTATAAAGCAACTGCATATTCAATACTTGTAATCACTTTATAACAATCAAAAGTTATAAATGAAACTAATTAAACAGAACCTTTCTTTAAAAGTGAGAAATTTTAAATTAAATAAATACGAATACGAGCATAATGTAAAACATAGTAGTCTATTACCGAATTCGATTCGTAGCATAATATGTGGGCCGTCAAATTGCGGTAAAACCAACGTCATGCTCAGTTTATTACTAGACGAGAATGGGTTGAAGTTTAAAAATATATATCTCTATTCTAAAACATCTTTTCAACCGAAGTATTTATTTTTAAAAGATGTCTTACGAAGAATCCCTGAATTATCCATTTACATATTTAATGCTCATGATGAGGTTATTCACCCTGATAAAGCATTAATGAATTCAGTAATTATATTTGATGATGTTGCATGTGAAAATCAAACTAATATTAGAAATTACTTTGCAATGGGGAGACATCGCAATATAGATTGTTTTTATCTATCTCAAACATATTCAAAAATACCGAAACAGTTGATTCGAGACAATGCAAGTTTACTTATAATTTTCAAGCAAGATGATATAAACTTAAAACATATTTACGATGAACATGTCAATTCAGATATGGAATGGTTAAAATTCAGAAAACTGTGTGCATTAGTGTGGAAAGAACCATATAACTTTATGTTGATTAACAAAGAATGTTCTATAAATGAAGGTAGATATCGAAAAGGCTTCGATATTTTCATCGACCTCGAACAATCAAGTTGTAATAATGTATAAAAGTATATAAATATGACTCTGACTGAAAAAAATATCTCATTCTAAAGTCTTACCTTATCGGTAATAGTTGTTTATGAAGTCAATCATGGATCGGAATGTTAAAGAGCAGCTTATACAATCAGTTACTGCAATAAAGAATAAATTAAAGCATATACGAGATGTCGAAGATTTAACGGATTTGACTATGACTAGAGTATTAAAACCTGTAGCTGAGCCGTTGAAAGCTTTGCTACGGGTTGGTTGTTTTGATAGTAAAAGTTTACAGAGAACAAAATGTGAAAACGAATACCCTGATAATGATAGTTTATATACTTCAAGCTCTCCTTCAATATATGAGGACTTCGAAGATGGTGATATCAGTTTTACTAAAGACAGAAAAAAAGTTGAGTATCCAACCATTGAATAGTCATTAGAAAGATCGTTAAATAAAGAAGATATTGAAAATATATATGAAAATATAAATATACCTTTCGGCGTTAGAAAAGAAAATAAAGGCTTTCTTATGGGCAACGCAAATGTGAAAATGACTGTATTAGATGATTCATTAAATAATAAAAATACACATATGATTACTATTAATAACAGACACTATGAATTAACACCAGGCTTGAAAGAATTACTGTTACGTAAAACTCCAGACTTGACGTTAGTATCGGCTAAAGATCAAATAGTATATAAAGATATTCTATGCGCCACCAGCGCCCATAAAAGATACTTTGATCCAAACGAACAAATCAAAGGTGACAAAAGTGCCAAATATCGAGAAATCATCAGACCCTTATTTTTAGACTCTTCTCAAATAAATACAAATGATTTTGTTGAATCAAAAGCTTCAGAAACAACTTCGGGGAGTGGATTACCAGCTCTAAAGAAGTACACATTAAATACAGATTTAGTTTACTGGGATGATCCAAACGAATTAATAGAACGGCTAAAAGTAATAATTTCATCAAGAGATGCTGGTAACAGTAATCATGACAATGAAATTATTTCAATAATAGAAGAGTTAAAGGAAGCCGGCATCATTAAAGAATAAAAACGTCTCAATTCTTAATATTTGTTCAGTATCAAAGTATCATTCAAATATGAATGTTGATAAGTTTGGTATTAACGTGTTTAAAAAAAATATTAATGATCTTGATGAAATATCGCTAAAATATATGAGTGATGGTAATTTAAGTGCCCAAAGCAAAATTATAAGGCATGTAGGAAACCCCATCGATATTGAAGATTGTGCTACAAAAAGTTATGTAGACAAATCGATAAATAATTGTTTAGAGAAACATAAATCTGTGGAGCAGTTTTTAAATGAAATTAGAAATAAAATAACTACTCTCGAAACTATATTACAAAATGAGCAAAGCCGACATCGTAAATGAGATATACAGAAGCGTAAGAGTGAATTTCCCTAGAAGGCATGTAATAATGAAAGATATAAACGATCTGTGGCAAGCTGATTTAATTGATTTACAGTCAATTTCGAATGAAAACTATGGCTATAAATATGTATTAGTGGTAATTGATACATTCTCGAAATATGCTTGGACTTTTCCCTTAAAACGTAAAACAAAGGAAGAAGTTTTTGATGCGTTTGAGAAATTATTTAAACAAAATCATAAACCAAAAAATTTGCAGACTGATTTGGGGACTGAATTTTACAACAGCAAATTTAAAAAACTCATACAGGCTTATATGATAAATCATTATTCCACTTATTCAGTAAAAAAAGCTTCGATTGCAGAGAGGTTTATCAGAACATTAAAATGTAAATTATACAAAAAGTTTGGTCTGAATGGAAATCATACTTGGATAAATGGTACTCTAGATGAAATAATTAAAACCTATAATCACACTTTTCATAGAACAATTGGATGTAAACCTATAGATGTTAGCGAGCGTAATAAAAAAAGAGTCATGAGAAGGTACACTAAACTCTTAGACTCCTCAAATTTGAAGAAATCAAGCAAAACATTTAAAACTACAGATTTTGTACGAATCAGTAAATACAAAGGCGTTTTCGAAAAAGGGTATACACCCAACTGGTCTACAGAAATATTTAAAATCTTAAAAGTGCAACAGACACATCCAGTTACATATTTATTGGAAGATATGAGAGGACGCCCGATTTTAGGTGCTTTCTATTCGCAAGAATTACAAAGAACAAAGCACCCTGATATTTATCTTGTTGAAAAGGTATTGAGAAAGAAAGGGAATAAAGTATATGTAAAATGGTTAGGACTACCACCAAATGAAAACAGTTGGATTGATAAAACCAATATGCTTTAGACGTATAATAAATATGGCTACTTAAGTGCATTCTTGCAAGTCGAGTGATCACTCTAATACAGGCTATGCAAGAAGACAGTCTTCTAAATTGGCTTATTAATCACTTACCGTGTGAAATTCATCTACCTGGATACAATTACTGCGGGCCAGGAACAAATTTAACAGAAAGACTTGCTAGAGGTGACAAAGGAGTTAACAAATTAGACGAACATTGTAAATTTCACGATATTGCTTACTCTAAATCATCATCTCTACAAGATCGTCACAGAGCTGATATTCAATTAATGAAAATGGCGAAGAAACGTATTCGTGCTTCTGATGCAAGCTTAGGTGAAAAGATTGCAGCTCAGTTAGTTCATAAAGCTATGTTAGCTAAAGTAAAAACTGGCTCTGGAAATAAACACCATAGCGCTAAAATCACGAAAGGAGCTGGTTTTAAAGACATATTTAAACATGTGATTTCTCATACTAAAAAACAATTAAAGAAATTTAAACCGAAATGTAAAAAAACTGCTATTAAGTTAGCTATTGCAGCTGCAAAGGAAATGACAACAAATTCAGATGTTAAGCTACCTCGAGTAATTCCAATTCCTAAAACTGGTGGTTTTTTGCCTTTAATACCCATATTTGCAGGATTGTCTGCTGCAGGTAGTTTAACTGGCGGTGTTGCTGGAATTGTTAAAGCTATTAACGATTACAAAGAAGCTAAAACACGTTTGTCGGAATTAAAACGACATAATGAAAAGATGGAAACTTTGTGTATAGGAAATGGGTTACACCTCAAACCTCACCGGAATGGTTTAGGATTATATCCATTAAATACAGCGAAAAAAAACTAGGAAGTAGGCTACCCAATCGAGCTCTGACTGATGTGGACATTATGGATCATTCACATAACATCCCATATTTCCGTGGGGTGTTTATGAGAGATCAGTTACCAAAGCAGCCGTATAGGAAAGAATGTGGTATCATTAATTTAGATAGCTCTAGTAATCCTGGTACGCACTGGGTAGCCTACGCTAAATTTAAGCATAATATAGAATATTTCGATAGTTATGGTAATTTGAAACCTCCTACCGAACTAATCAAGTATCTTGGCAAAAATATAAATTATAACTATGAAAACATACAACAAAATCATCCTTTTAATTGTGGTCATCTAAGTTTGAATTTTCTTAAACAATTTTGGGAGGGCAAAAGTAAATAAATTGATGATGAATGACAAATATCGTATAGTACTTGATCATGTCTTCTACGATTACCATCACTGGACGTGAGTCTTTGCTAGAATCACATTTTCATCCTACCTTGAATGTGACTGAAAGATATGAGTGTGGTTTATTATACTTCTCGGCTACAAATTCAATATCGAATGTTAATTCCGCAAACAATAGGTTTTATTACGGTGATGATGGAAAAGAACTCAGTATACCTGTAGGCACGTATGATTTGTATGATATAGAAGATTACTTATCACGACATCTGAATGACTGTACCATCAAACTTAAACCAAATAATAATACTTTAAAATGTTCGTTATTTTCTTCAAAGAACGTACATTTCGAGAAAGAAAACAGCATTGGTCAGCTTCTAGGTTTCGGTAAAACAAAGTTGGAAGCTAATAAATGGCATGACTCTGAGAGCCAAGTCAACATTCTTCCGTTGTCCGTGATAAGGATCGAATGTGATCTCATAAAAGGATCATATATCAACGGATGCCCAACACACATTATTCATGAATTTATACCTAACGTCCCACCTGGTCATCGATACATTGAAGTGCCGAATAATATTATATATTTTCCTATAAATAAAAGCAACATATCATCTCTGTGTGTAAAAATCGTAGATGAGAATAGTAATCTCATTGATTTCGGTAAAGAACAAATACAACTGCGGCTTCACTTGCGGCGAACAAGATGATTTTATTTTATAAAACACCGTGTACTTTAAAATATAAAAGCATTATTCAACCCCATTCTAAAATAGGAAGACGTGTCAAAAATTTAAATAAAATCACAAAAAATAATAAAAACTTTCTAAAAGCACTTGGATTTAAATTGTGATAATATGAGTATACTACAGGTGTCTGATTCGCCGCAATTTGATAATTCAATCGAAGGTTATGAAATTCATACTTATAACCCCTACAACAACAGTTTCGGAGAAAATGATGAAATTAGAATTCCAATCCATCAACAAGATGTATACATATTGCCATCGGCAAGTTTTATTTATGTGGAGGGACATGCAACTATAATTGGAAAAGATAAAAAGCCTGTTCAAAAGCCGCTAGAATTTACTAACAATCCTGTAGCCTTTTTGTTTCAAGATATTAGATACGAGATCAATGGTGTTGAAATAGACCGATCAAAAAATGTTGGTATAACAACTACAATAAAATCTTACGTATCTATGAATATAGCTGAAAATAAAGTCGCTGGAATGTGGGGATGGAATTTAAATGGCTTCAAGAGTAATGGTTATTTCTGTGCCATCATTCCATTAAATAAAATCTTGGGTTTCGCAGAGGATTATAACAAAATTATTATGAATTGTAAGCATGAGCTTATTCTTATCAGAAACAACTCTAACCTAAATAGTGCCAAAATTTTGGAAGAAGAAGACATCAGAATAAAGATACAGAGAATACAGTGGCGTGTCCCCCACGTAAAAGTAGCTGACCGAGAAAGACTCTCTTTGCTTAAGGTTCTAGAAAAAGATAAATCTATACAAATGGCATTTCGAAATTGGGATTTATATGAATACCCGTTATTACCAAAAACAATGAAACACTCATGGTCAGTTAAAACGGCGTCACAACTAGAAAAGCCTCGGTACGTAATCTTTGGTCTGCAAACTAAAAGAAAAAATTCAAAAACAAACAACTGTTCCGAGTTTGATCACTGTACGTTAAGTAATGTTACATTATTTCTTAATTCACAATATTATCCGTATGAGGCATTACATTTGGATTTTAAAGATAATAAATACAGTATATTATACGAAATGTATGCGAAATTTCAACAGTCTTATTACAACCGTCCAGTTGATCCGTTGCTTGATTTGCTTCAGTTTAAAGAAAAAGCTCCGCTGTTTGTTATTGATTGCTCACGACAAAACGATAGTCTGAAAACAGGACCTGTAGATGTACGATTAGAGATTGAAACCCTAGAAGACGTGCCTGACAATACGACCGCCTATTGTCTAATAATAAACGAACGACTAGTGGAGTATAAACCTTTAAGTAACATTGTCCGCAAAATATCATGAGTGTAATTCTAGATGTCCAAGGGTTCAAAACCGATGAAAATAAATTCATTTTAAAAGAAATAGCAATGGTAAACAGACAGAAATTACAAGTTTTTCTGTTCAAACCACCGTTTCCATTTTACGATCTGAGTAAAACGGAAAGAAAACAAGTTAGCTGGTTAGAGAGGAATAGAGGATTATATTGGCATGAAGGTTTTTTACCCTACAAAGACCATAAAAATATTATTGTAAATCTCTTAAAAGAATACGAATACATTTATACAAAAGGCAAGGAAAAAATGTTATGGATTAGGGAGATATTGTGTGATGATGATAATAATAATAATAATGCTGATGTATGTGTTTATAATTTAGAAGATAAGAGCTGTCCTAGCTTTTTAAATTTATTTAAGGAATATGAATTATGTAATGATGTGCATACTTGTATTTGTCATCATAAAACATGTGCACTCAGGAATGTTACTTGTTTAAGAAAATGGTGTATGCAAAATAAAGTTTTTATTTAAATTGTTATTCTTTGTTATTTATTTCTTAGTATTCCCTTAGAACATTAATTTGTGAGCGATCAGAATGAATAAAACAATAAAAGTAGGATATTTGTTGGAGGTAATTATAGTCAAATGTAATATAGACGGTCTCCACGCCGTCAAGACGATTGATTACGCAAATTATGACAGCATCCAAATAATGAATGCTCAAGCTATAAGAACGAACGTTCACTTTGGTAACCTTATACCGGAGTCTAAATTGTATCTATTTTACTGCTAGTAGGTGGTAGCATCATGAACTAAAACGTAACGATGAATAATTGAATAATTGAATAAATGAAAATTGGGGTAGCTGGATCTCTTTTGATCCAGCTACCCCAATTTTAACCTACTAATTATAATTCTCAATTACTTCCATTTCACTATTTGTGCTCTCAAAGAGGTCAATATCACTGTCACTATCAGCCGTATTTATCACTAGTCTATCAGTGTAATTGTCTAAACCGTGTTGAATGCTTCTATATTCATTCTCACATTGATCGTGTGATCGCAAACCTTTTTCCACTCTTCAGTCCCGATCATGTTTACTTTTTCAGTCAATAACGTTTTTACTGTAGTTAAATTCATACCCACATTTCTAGAGGCTCCATAGCCTTTTAGTTGAGATCATATATTTTCAATTGGATTAAAATCCGGATGAAACACAGTATGCCCATGTTCGGCAAGTACTTTGTTCACGGAAAACTCTGTATACCTCTCCTTGTGCTGACATAGGTAGTAATACACACAATAGCGTAAATCTGGGGTTTTGTTAATTTTTGATCAACTGGAATTTCGTGTCTGTTTAACCAGTTGATCATATCCTGTTTAATGGTGTTTGAGTTGGGGGGGTCTTTCAACATATTTATTGTGAAAGGGTGCGTTGTCGATAACTAGAACGGAATCACTGGATATATTTGGGATTAATTGATTAACCAGCCATTTCTCGTAGTTATCGTTATTCGTTATTTCAATGTGGTAGTCACCTGTAGTATCCGTGGATTTATACGTTAAAAAGGCACCGGTTACAAAGCCTTTTTTATTTCCCGCATGAAGTACTATCAATCGTCGACCTTTTGAAATTGGCTTTTTTACTCCTTTTTTCTTATCATCACTCCAAGATTTCCCTTTAGTGTGGGATGTATGTATGTAAGACTCATCCATGTAGACGTTATTTTTTCCTGTTTCGCGAAATTTGTGTATTTTATCGATTTATATTCCATTCGTTTGAGACTTACATCGTGCTTTTCCTTTAAAACTTTTCGATTATCTTCCATTTTAGTTAACCGAAATTCCATCTCGTGAAGTATTTTTCTCAACGTCTTTTCAGACCCATTGTAATTAATAGCTTCAGACAATTTAGCTTTTAATGATTTTATTGTTGGCAGTTCATTAAATCGTAAGTGAAAATCATACACAATTCTTCGAACAACATCATAATCAAAATCGTCCATATCCACACGAAATTGCTTTTTTGGTCTCCCTTTTTTTGGAGTGCTAAACTTAATTTCAGTAGAATGTGTTTCAGTACTGACTTCGTTTAACATATTGTTCAAAGTTCTTCTTGAAATTCCAGTGGGATTTGCAACTTGCGCTTGAACCTTCTTAAAATAACAACTTACATTTTCATCTTCATTTTTTTTAAATCTGTCAGCTTCGGTTACAAAACATTTATAAACATTGTATATAATTTGGCGTGACTGACCTCGTAAAGGTTTCCCTTTTTTTCCTAAAGATGCCACAGTACAACTTTAAATTATTTAAATTTGGGGGTGTTAACAACTCTAATTATATATTTTGAACTGGACGCGACTGCACTCTATTGCACTTAAACAACGACTGACAAAACGTCACATAGGTAGTGTGCGACAGAGACAATGCTCTACGAAGCCGAAATCAGCCGACTGTCTCCCTCCAAAGGCCGATGTGCAATACTTATCGCCGGGTACTGTACAAAATATACAGCGCCAGTACGCATACGGACTAATCGTGTATGTTTTGGAACAAGCGCGCGAAGCTTTATTGTAGATGTTGGTTTCCCAGATCCGACTTGGAGCACCCCGACTCCACCTAGTCTTGTCGCTACTACCCCTAGAGTGTATATAAAATATGCGGGAGCCAGAAGCTTAAGGGAGGTCCTGAGTGGAGCGAGCCATACGAGGCCTAGCGAAACGCAGGGGGGAGGTGGCGAGCGAAGCGAGCCGGCGACCTCCGTAGTGGAGCTCAGGCCGAGTATGGAGAAGCGACACTCAGGGCTGACCGCAGGGTTTCTGGCGGGAGCCCACCCAGAGTCAAATCTCAGCATCGGATCGACAACATAGACAATCAGTACGAAAAATTATTGTATGCATTGTAATAACAGATTTATAACAACATTACAATATAATATACTCGTACGCGAACAGTTTCCTATGGCTGCGTTCTGGCGTTGTATAGAATGGAAAGACGCGACGCGAGCATCCACGTTACAAACTATACACCATCAGTACGCAAAACTCTTGTATGGTTTGTAATAACAGATTTTAAAACAACATTACAATATATACTTTAGCATTTTTCTATGGCTGCGTTCTGGCGTTGTATATTTGGAAATACGCGTCGCAGAAACAGGAATACATGTAATGTAATGTTATCAACCAAAGTCGAAATACATTTAAAAATTTAGCGGTTGGTGTTTGTGGATGCAATCTTTGCTTCTGAATTTAGTATATTAGGTTACTGAATGCTATTATACTTTACCTACTGAATTTTGTAGCGAATACAATCACATTTGTAAGTAGCCTAGGTACGTGACATCAATTCTAAATTAGGTATTAAAAAACCGGCCAAGTGCGAGTTCCCACTCGCACTTGGCCGGTTTTTTAATACCTCTCGCTCGTGGGTACGGAATCCTTCGTGATTCCGTACCATTACAAAACTTCTTTTATTGTATGGGAGCCGCCTTAATCATTAATTTTAATTAATTATTTAATGAGAACATAAAACGAAATATTGTGTGAACAGTTAAAGCGTCTACCTGTCACGATTATTAGTATCGAGCAAGAAACGGTAAAAAATCAAATTTGTTCTATGGGAGCCCCCCTTAGATATTTATTTTATGTTGTTTTTAGTATTTGTTGTTGTAGCGGCAATGTAAATACGTCATCTGTGAAAATAACAACTGTCTAGCTATCACCGTTCTTGAGATACAGTCTGGTGACAGACGGACGGACGGACGGACAGCGAAATCGCAGTAATAGGGTCCCGTTTTTACAATGTACATATATTATATGGAAAACAGGGGGGCGGTTTTTTGAATATTAACAAAAACTGGATGACAAGATGTTCAAGCCTACTACCAGTCGAAGCGTGCCCAGCATGCTAGCGTCAGTACCACGCTGAATGGCAATGTTTATCCGTTGGGTCAAATAAACGCCAGCATTTTGGCCACACCTTGCGTCGGCCAAGCGCTCGGAAAGGCTTTTGAAGGTGAGGTGAGCTCCCGGCCCCCACAGGCACGACGTCTCAACCCCAAAAGGCTTAAATGTAAAATCACTACCGAGGGTTCCATATTTCCGCCGTTTGAGACGCTCAGCTAAATTAGTCGCTGAACTGGCCCTACTATGTATCTCTGGAAGATGTGATGGTGCCAGAGTATTGACGCAAGCTGCGTCCCACACTAGGGGCCGACTCAACTTCCAAGGCACTAAAGTCATGCCGTCAGGTCTTTTGCCATCGTCACGCGTAAGACCACTCCGGTTTGAGTACCTATGGCTGGGACAATGGCGGTGGAAAAAGTCAAAGTTTTGTGTATGAATTGTCCACCAGTAGGTATATATCCATCTGGAAGACGTAGTTATGAGCTTCTTAAATTAGTCGAGTGAACTTTTTACTTGACTAGAAGTTAGTTAGTTGACGTGAAATGATAATAATTGAAGTCAGTTCTTGTTCTTTCGGATATTATTTCAATCCAAATACTGTACTAAATTTAGTATTTAACAAGCTTCAGCGACCAAGTCAGACCGTTGTTTTTCGAAAATTGAATAAAATGTTATCTTACTACTAAGTATTATATGTAAATTATGTAAAGGTATGATTTGGTTGAAATTTGAAACACAGATAGTTTATAGTCTCATATACTACCTATCATCTCGGAAAAAGCATGGGCCCTAACGAAACAAATATTAACGATAGAGCGACATTACCAATTAGATTGACATTTGAAACACACATGGCTTAGAGTCTAAAATATCATATCGGCTAATAAGTCTATCACCTATTAAATAATTAGGTAAGTATCAGATCACGCACATCAGCTACATACTCTTCGTAATGTATCCCATAAAAATCCTACAAACTTAACACTGCGGCTATGTTCGATACTCCACAACCTTACTACGAGTATGTTTGATGTTGCTAAAAATATAAAATATGAAGTTGCTAGTTTTACTTAAGTACTACTACTGTACTAATAAGGTCGCAAGATCAACGTACGCGAACGAAGTAGCGGGTTCAGCTAGTTTAAAATAAAATCTTTGTGCACCCGAATATCATTAAAACATACCTTTTATGAGATAAAATAACTAATAATTGCCTGAAATGATAACTAAGCTTGAAGTTAGCCTTCAAACGTAGCTTGAGGATTTGTAGCGTCGTTCATAGACGCAGATCTCAGTTATCGGACCAAAGTTTATACATATGTACGTACATATTTATAGTGCTTCACTCAACCAATACGAGGAATTGAAATAAACCAGTGTAAAAATTAAGACTTTACTTGAAATTCACGTATTGTTTTAAAGGGCAACATGTAAAAAGAAAAAAAACAACGCGTCGCATCGTGCATAAATTAATCAAGAAAACAAACAAAACCGTAGGATAGAGATTTTTCTTTATTCTTTTTAGGGTTCCGTAAAACGTAAAAACGGAACCCTTATAGATTCGTCATGTCTGTCTGTCTGTCTGTCTGTCTGTCCGTCCGTATGTCACAGCCACTTTTTGCCGAAACTATGAGAACTACACTGTTGAAACTTGGTAAGTAGATGTATTCTGTGAACCGCATTAAGATTTTAACAGAAAAAATTAAAAAAAAGAAAAATTAGGGTTGCCCCCCATACTGAGAACTGAAACTCAAAATTTTTTTTTTCATCAAACCTACACGTGTCCCCACACGATGTCTATCGATAGGTCTTCAAAAATGATGTTGAGGTTTCTTAAATCATTTTCGTATACACTGCATAGTTTGCGCGAGACACACTTCCAAAGTGGTAAAATGTGTGTCCCTCCCCCCTCTAACTTCTAAAGTAAGAGAATGAAAAATCTAAAAAAAATATATGATGTACATTACCATGTAAACTACCAACGAAAATTAGTTTGAACTCGATCTGATGAGTAGTTTTTTTTGTACGTCATAAATACACTATTATTGAAACTTCGATCAAAGTTACAACGAACTACAAGAACTATGTGTACTATGTATATAATGTTACTTGCTGCAACGGAACCCTTCATGGGCGAGTCCAACTCGCACTTGGCCACTTTATTTCATTATCTGACAACCATAGAATAATATAACGCCTTGAAACCGGATCCGCACGAGAAAAGTGAGGCAAATCATAGGGGGGAAGCCTTACTGGCTTAGTCCGGTCGAAACTACCATCAGTTGTCAAGGTCGGTGTGTTCCCTCAATGTACATTGTACATACTCCGCGAGATTAAAGTTTTGTTTGGCAAACTTCAATACATGCTGCTTACGCCGACATCAGCGTTTTGCCTCATTTAAGATGAAGCGTTTGTTTGAAGATTATCGATAGTACCTGGGTGACCATGCTGACTGACTGACTGAGCCGAGATACTGACGCGCCACGCGGCTTGTCTAATTACGCGACAAAATACGTTTCTTAAAAATTAAACTTAGCTAGATCGATTTATCGTCCCCGAAACCTCCTACATACATTTCATGAAAATCGTTCGAGCCGTTTCCGAGATTCGGATTCTATATCTATACTAATTTCTATATAATATTATAAAGCTGAAGAGTTTGTTTGTTTTTTTGTATGTTTGTTTGTTTGAACGCTAGGATCTCGGGAACTACTGGTACGAATTGAAAGATTCTTTCTTTGTTGGATAGTCCATTTATCGAGGAAGGCTGTTGATATAGGCTATTTAACATTTGCTCCTGTTGATATAGGCTATTTAACATTACGCCACTATCAACAGGAGCGGAGCATGAATGAAAAATGTAACAAAAACGGGGGAAAATATTGTTTTTTGAGAGCTTTCGTTGCGTGACAGCATGTGTCTAACTTAAAGTTTGCGTCATTAGAACCTAAGGCAACCGAATTTGTTCAAAATTTGAATTGGTACGACCAATTTTTGATAGATGGCGTAGCAACGCGCGCACGGATCAGCTAGTCTACGAGTATCTATATATATAAAAGCGAAAGGTCACTCATCAAGGAATCTCAGAAACTACAAATGCCAGGAATCTGAAATTTTGCAAGAAGGTTCCTTTTAGCACGTAGGCGCTTGCTAAGATGGGGTTTGGCAAAATTCAACCCCTAAGAGAGTGAAACAAGGGGTGAGCGGTTGTATGAGAATTCGTAATTTTTAAAGTTATCAAATTTTGTATAGGCACTTGACACGAAGCAATCAAATATTTGTTCTATCAATTTAGTAATTTTAGAATGTACGGGGGTAAAATTGGGGTTGAAATGGGGGATGAATGTCAATATGAAAGTTCCCAACCGTTGAAGATAAAACCATGAAACTCTGTATATAGGCACTTGACACGAAGCAAATTAATGTTCGTTCTATCAATTTCGTAATTTCGAACTGTACGGGGGTGAAATTGGGGTTGACATTCATTCCCCATGGGATGAATGACAATATGAAAATTCCCAACCGTTGAAGATAAAACCATGAAACTCTGTGTATTGACACTTGACACAACGAAACAAACGAATAAAGAATAAGAACAAACGTTCTTGCAATTTTGTAATTTCGAACTGTATGGAGAAGAAACTGGAGTTGAAATCAGGGCCGAATGTCTCTTACGCTTTCAGATCTAAACAACTAAGCCGATTTTGATGAAATTATTTACAAGTGTTTTATTATAAGCTGTTTTAGTAACCGTAAATGTGTCTGGGGGTATACAAGTAGATACTACCTGAGTTACCTTAGTATTTATTTCGCGCGGACGAAGTCGCGGGTAACAGCTAGTACATATATAAAACAATTTCATTGTATTATTAATTTGATATCCCAGGAGATCAACATTGTTACCTTGTACTAGTATTTTTAAGTAAACGAACGTTATTCAATTGAAAATTAAATAAAAAGAAACGGTGCACGATTTCAGTGCACCAATCGCCATTTTTTGCCTACAACACCACAGTCCTAAAGCAAAGCTTGTACTATGAAGGTTAGCTGATATTAAATCTAAAGGTGCCCACTTTCTTTGTGTCCTCAGCAAGAATGAAGTAGGTACCGTTTTTACAATCTAGAGCAGCCTTTCCCAAAGTGGGCGATAACGCCCCTTGTGGGCGCATATATAAATTTTAAGTTTTTAATTATTAGTTTGTCGGAAAAATTCGTGATTTTCCGACGATTTACAGATTACATTTGGGCATTTGATTATGTACGGCATTGGTTCCATACAGTATCAATACCTGTCCTAATCCATTATTTCGCAATGCCGTACAAAAATCACGCGACAAGGAGAAATGATCGAGGGTTGCAAACTCCCTCTTCGACTGTACTCAATTGGACAGCTTACAAGTGACGGCATAGTGCTGAGTCTTCTTACTTTATACCCTTCTATCATTCTACATAGGTCTCTTGGTGGTTCAGTTGACCCATAAATTTTGTTCATGGGCCTGTTGTCTATTACTACTATTCGTCGAATTCGGACGTAAATCTCGATAAAATACACTCACTATAGCATTGCTTTTGTTTTTTGGAAAACAATTACTTACGATGTGAATTTAAATGCTTAAAATATCCTAGAACCACGATTCCACGAACACGGTATAGGTATATCCCGTAATCGATAATACTGGTGTTGTGAGCGACTGTGACCGATTAAATCAATGTTTGTTTCAGAATACTTCGATCTGCTGAAAAATTTGACAAACTCTTACGGAGATGCTTTCTTAGTGTACTTCTTTTCAAAACCATTTGTTATATTGTCGCATCCAAAACATGTCGAGGTATGTTTTTAATACATTTATGAGACGCTAGACTTTAGATTTAAATAGTCTTTGAAATTGCGTTGGATCGATACCTCATTCGTCCCATTCTTGTGGGTCTATAATATAATGAGTAATGATGTAATTATAATGGGAGACAGTATTACCTTTTTCATTAGTTTATAATATAACGTACGTAATATAATATCCTATACCGCAGAATGATTATGTTCATGTAATCTAAAATGTTTCGCACATTCTCAAAACATTGGATCTATAGAATACATATTTATAATAAAGCATAACTGACTTTTTTGTTCCAGCCTTTAGTTTCAAGCACAGAGCTAATCACAAAAGGCAATTCGTACGATTTCATGCGACCTTGGTTGGGAGACGGGTTGCTAACTGCTACAGGTAAAAAAGTATAAGTACAGATCCTATCCTTTTTGCATGTTCAACGAACAGAAAATAGCAGGTGCAAGTCTTAAAATAGTTGGAACATAGCCCGATAACCTTTGGCGGAAAAAAATAAAGTTATTTAAGCGAGCGTTACTTCTCTAAATGCCGATTTAAACTGACCGAACATAGAGCTAGAGCTGGAATAAGAGCATTCTTTCTCGATCTTTTAGTGTAAACGAAAGACCGTTCTTAAAGCGTTTTCCATTTTATATATTCCATAGAATCTTTGCGAACGCAAACAAAACAACGAAAGAATGCTCTAGGTTTGTTTACACCAAATTAATTTGTTACAGTGGGGATAGAATGAGCATTCGCTCGTCTGATGTAAATCGGCCTTAAGAGAAGATTTTTTAACAATCATGTTTTAAACTATTGGAATTCAAACTATCTTTGAATTCAAATAACGAACGTTTCTCAAAATGACGTTTAAATTGCCGGAAACTGATAGTTAGGGTCTCAGAAAAATTATTGCTCTAAAGGCCGGGCCACACAGAGGCGATCCGATAGCGATAGCGATCCGAGACGAGATTTTTTGTAATGTTTGAATTTGTATGCAACCTGACACACAGCAAGCGGGCGCGATCCCATACTCGGTATCGGATCGCTATCGCTATCGGATCGCCTCTGTGTGACCCGGCTTTCTCTACAAAGCAGATGTATTTCAAGTTTCAAGAATACAATTTAAAATTTTGAGTGACAATGCAATGGTCGGTTTGTCCGTGTGGGAACTACGAATGCCACACATACATACACAAAGACACGTCAAACGTTTTAGCGTTGGGGGTTAAAATGTAAATAATGTTACACAGCTTAGGTTATTTTCATACTGCACTTTTGTGTTACGCGAATGTGATGCCATTTTAAGATGTCGCCTTATAATTGTCGATCAATAAAGCTTGTAAATTTTTGATCAATACTCAAATAGTTTTCCGATGTAGTAAACATTTAAATTAAATGAATTAAATTTAATTAATAGTCAAGTGCACTAGCTACTATTTGATAATATGCATGTATACCCAAAAATACAGTATCAGTAATATTTTACTGGCTAGACAGGCTATTATAATGAATAACATCATAAATAAATCAAAATAAAAATCAAAATAAATGGACCACCATTTATTTTCAGGCCAAAAATGGAAAACCCACAGAAAATTTTTGACTCCTGCCTTTCATTTCAATATATTGCAAAGCTTTCTGCCTGTTTTCTGCAAAAACGGCAGAATATTATCAGATAAACTGGATCAAATGGTAGACGGTCAAGTTGTCAATCTGTTCCCGACGGTAGCCCTGGCGGCGCTCGACAATGTCACAGGTAAAATTAGACAATGTATTTTTTTTAATGTTTTTATAAGTTGACATAAAATTTGGCTTTATTCTGGTCCTCTCTACTTAGTCTGTGGTCAAGATAACGGATACAGAGTGGAACAGCACATAAATCCGCGAGGTATAGCCCTACTAACATTATGAACGCGAAACTTTGTAAGAATGTATGGATGTATGTTTGTGAGTCTTTCACACAAAAACTAATGAGGGGATTTGGATGAAATTTGGTTCATAGATATAATGGTATATAGGAATGGCATGTACTATTTTTTATCCCGAGAAAGTGACGGGATCAGGAATGAGGGGATTTGGATGAAATTTGGTACACAGATAGATGATAATGGTCTATAGGACTGGCATAGACTATTTATTTTTCCCGACTAAGTAACGGGATCGGGAACTACGCGGGTAAAACCGCGGGGCCACTACTAGTACCTATCTTAAAACACGGTTATCAAATACCTACTTGACTCTGTAACGGTGACCATGAGAATAACAGCTGTAACTGTCTTTACAATTTAGTCTCTGATTTAAATTACAGAAGCTATTATGGGACTGTCGGTAGATTCACAAACGAACATCGGCTCTAAATATGTGAAATCCATTGAAATGTAAGTAAAATGACTTTGACTTACGTATGTATTTTATTGTGTAAGATGTAAATCTACATGTCATTAATAGACTACATGCCCGTGAACAAAATTTACGTAGTATATGAACCATCAGGAGACCTATGTAGGATGATAGAAGGGTATAAAGTAATAAGATTCAGCACTATGCGGTCACTTGTAAGCTGTCCAACTGAGTACAGTCGAAGTACTGGCCATTTGATTATATACGGCAATGGTTCCATACAGTTTCAATACCTCTTCTAATCTATTATTCTGCAACGCCGTACAAAAATCATGCGACAAGGAGAAATGATCGAAGGTTGCAACCCCCCCTCTTCGACTGTACTCAGTTGGACAGCTTACAAGTGACGGCATAGTCAAACAAACATTCAAACAAGTAGTTTATTACGCCAATCACAAATCTTTGAGTAAGCAAAACTGTAAATGCACAAATTTTAAATTAAATTAAATTAAAATTCATTTATTTCCAGAAATATACACGTAGATTACAAATTAGACAATACAAATACTGTTGACAAATAATTAGCGCCACATTTTTTCCCGGTGACGGCATAGTGCTGAATCTTATTACTTTATACCCTTCTATCATCCTACATAGGTGTCCTGGTGGTTAATTTACTACGTAAATTTTATTCACTGGCCTGTAGTCTATAACTATTTGTTATCGAAGTCTTTTTGGTTCTTTAACATTTTGGAGGGAAATTTTGCGTGTAATCAAAATTTTCCTGAAATAAAGATAGCTTCTAATACAATTTTCGGGTTTAGGTTTAATTTACAAATTTGAGTACAGTTATGTTTTTGTTGTTGAGGTGTGTGGCTCTGGAGTCTTCACGTGGTGCACCCTGCGCATCACACAACAACTTGTCGGGGGTGCCGGCCCGGTGACATTTGTTGTGTGATGGCTAATCCCAGCCGGGGAGGGAGCTTCTACTCGCACTCCTTTCGTTTTTGGGCAGTGTGTGTTGGGATTTGGGAAGGTTTAGAAGATTTTGGAAGATTATTCAGCTGATATAGATATGTATACTCATTGGCTGCTGATATTATTGCATTTAGCTGATATGCTTATTGACCAAGTAAAATTTTTACATCTTCCTTATGAGAATCCTCCACGAGCACTCTGATAAGCAGATTACGATGTCGCCATAGTGGCCATCAGGCCTCGCACTGTCGACTATTTTAGCCAGCGCTCGATAGTGAGGTCGTGTGAGGCGGATAAGTGAGAGGGAGCGATGACCTCTCAAACATCCAACGAGGTGGAAGTGGAAACGGGGGCGAGCTATCTATCGCATCTGTCTCCACTGGAGGGCCTGGGACGTCGGAAGTTTAGGATCGTCCGGCACCCCACCTATGGATAGGCCGAAATTGTCTTCCCGATGAGGTGACGCGCCGCTGGATTCCAGTGCGTCACTGGATGGACCAAATACGGGGGTTCGGATACCCCTCGTGAGGTGGGCCTGCAAAGTGGTGGCAATGGCAGAGTCGCGGTCGAATACGTGAGCCTGCGACTCTGCCGCCAACCCACAGCTGGAGAAACCTGTGGGGGTTTTAGTCGGTAGAGACACCATGTCTCGAACCCGACATACCCTGCCATGTTCTTGCATGGCGGTCATGCGTAAATGTATTTCTTCCACATAAAAATAAATAAATATATTTTGCTAATTAATCTAGCAATTAATTAACTAATTAAGCAGCATTTAAGCATTTCCGAACCATAGCTGCTAATGCGCGGATTAATAGGAATTTAGGCTTGTTTTCTTCAAGTATTAGCTAGTTAAGCATTCTCCATCGTAGACGGCAACGTCGCTTAACATCAGGCGAGACGCTGGTCAGGTGTAAACCTATAACAGTGAAAAAAAAAATACCGATATCTTTTCAAGGAAGAGTGAAAGATACTTTCGTAGTCTATTTAATCTTTGACCATATCGTTGCACGCCAACAGACGTATTTTTGATCAAAGGCAGTGTTATTAATGTTAATATGTACTTACAACATTATTGAATTAATTTTAAAACTCATTTTAGCATTTCCCAGATCGTGTCTCGAAGGATGCAGATACCGTTCCTTGGAATAGATTTCATATTTAACCTAACCGCGTACAAGAAGAAACAAGATACGGCTATTCAGTTCCTACACAACCACACCAGAAACGTGATAGCAACTCGGCGAAACGACCTTAAAAAGATGGACGTCAACAGTTCAGAAGAGACTAATGATCTCGGTAAGACTTATAAACATTTCAATAGCAATGTATATAAGGATAGCGCAGATGTAGCTACGAACTGTAGGTGCATTGATTGTAATCATAACATACTAACCGCTCGTTATCGTAGTGTCAATAATAACAAAAACACCAAACAACGTTTATTTAGCATTATAAATTCAAAATATACCTAGTATCATCATCAATTTAAGTATGTTTGACAATGATCCTTTAAATATCCTACTAGTGGATATAGACTTTTCTCACTCATACGATCCTTTTAATATTTTTATCAGAGCGACTGTGATTTTGAACTTAGAAAACATTTTTACTTTTACTGCTATCGTATTGTAATTAAAGCGTCTGTGAGCATTCGAGTTTTTTTAAAGTAAAAAGTCCAAAAAATTAATGACGTAATTGAGCCATGGTCAAACCAACCTAGGTTTTTTGACACGAATGCAACAACCAATCAGAATTCATTGCGACAATCATCTAAATTGGTGATAAGACGTAATGCATGGAATCACTGAGCTCATTCTTTCGTCAGTCACCGACCAATTTTTTTGACCTTGGCTTTTTGTTATTCTTGGCTAGACATGTTTGATATTATATTTGTCTAGGTCTTTCTCAACGATGTATTTTTTATTTCAAATACATTTGTGATATGTTAAGCTTTTAATATGTGCTTTTGAGTAAATTGATGCTAAGCATTTTATCTTGCTTGGCTGTATTCATTTGAAATATTGTTGATTCCACAGCATGGCAAAGCAGCAAGTTTTCGTTGTCAGTATCTCTTTAGTTCTAATCTCAACAACTAAATTAAATAAAGTGGCCAAGTTTGAGTTGGACTCGCCCATGAAGGGTTCCGTTGCAGCAAGTGACATAATATACACATAGTTTTTTTAGTTCGTTGTAACTTTGATCGAAGTTTTAATAATAATGTATTTATGACGTACTAAAAAAAAACTACTCATCAGATCGAGTTCAAACCAATTTTCGTTGGTAGTTTGTATGGTAATGTACATCAAATATTTTTTTTAGTTTTTTCATTCTATTATTTTAGATGTTAGAGGGGGGGGGGGGGGGGGCACACATTTTACCACTTTGGAAGTGTCTCTCGCGCAAATTATGCAGTGTGGACAAAACCTATATTAAAAACCTCAACATCATGTTTGAAGACCTATCGATAGATATCCCACACGTGTAGGTTTGATGAAAAAAAAATTTTTGAGTGTCAGTTCTAAGTATGGGGGGCAACCCTAATTTTTTTTTGTAAAAATCTTAATGCGGTTCACAGAATACATCTACTTGCCAAGTTTCAATAGTGTAGTTCTCATAGTTTCGGCAAACAGTGGCTGTGACATACGGACGGACGGACAGACAGACAGACAGACAGACATGACGAATCTATACCTAAGGGTTCCGTTTTTACGTTTTACGGAACCCTAAAAATACGCACCTATCCCAAATTTCCCCATTATCCACCTGAAGGGCTTACTAGAATGGTATGTTTCTCACCCATCCCAAATTTGGAAATCAGATAAATTTTAGTATGAAATATCACGTAGTTACTTCAAATTTCGAAAATTAGAAATTCTCAATAGTTATATTTTAAGCTTCCTATTATTACACGCGAACAAGCTTCGGATAAATTATTGTACTTAGTAATTATTATTTGCTAATAAATTAATTACTGTTATAATATTTTAAATAAATAATTGTCGACAGGCATCAAAAACAGGCACGCATTCTTAGATTCTTTGCTTTTGGCTGAAGAAGATGGAAGAGGTATCGACGAAGAATCTATTAGAGAGGAAGTGGACACGTTCATGTTTGCAGTAAGTAGCGTATTACCTTTAATTGATACAAATCCTATCGGAACCCACACAACTAATAGTAACAATATTTAAAAAATTAAATGCATGATTCGAATAATTCGTTTACGAAATCGGAAATCGCTAGTGAGACAGACCTACGTCTGCAGAAACTGATGTGGTATTTTAGAAGTGACCATTTTTAGAAGTGGAATATTTAGCAGACCCGATTTAACATATGAAACTTTCAGGCACTTAAAGTAACTTAAAGTGGAATTGAGCTGGCCAACTCTACCGTATATCGGGCGATTTTTGGGCCAAGATCACATAGTGAAAACCACATCGCAAACAACGTAGCAGTAGACCAACTAAGCAATGACTGAACGACCTCGATAAACACTTCGATGATAGCCATTTACTAGCTCTGGTTAGAGACAAATGGTAAAAGAGGGTAGGAAGGGCTTGGACCGATATTGTGGCGTGTCAGGCTCTTAGAAATAATAATAATAAAAAAAGTTTAATTGTTTCTCTGTTTTTATATTTGCAGTATATTCGTTTAGGATATTTGATGCTTTATTTAGCTTTCTATTAACAGGAGATATATTTTATTAATAGAAAGCTAACTACGATAAACTTTTAATAGGGTTGAACAGCTTTAGAAAAATCTCATAATTCACGCAGGGCCACGACACTACAACTTCTGGAATCTGCTATGCCCTTCACTGCATGTCAAAATATCCAGATGTGCAAACAAAGATACTCCAAGAACAGGAGAGTATTTTTGGCGATGAAATGGATAGGGATCCGACATTCACGTAAGTCAACTGATCAAACTGATTTTTTTGCTCAATTTTGGACTGAATTATCGTAATTCATTAAGCATTCTAATAAATACATTCGATAAAAATCTAAATTTGTAAAATGTTTTTGTAGGGAGCTGAGTAAGATGAAATATTTGGAGCTGGTTATTAAAGAAACATTGAGAATGTTTCCATCAGTACCCCTGATTGAGCGTAATGTGATGAGGGATGTTGGTGAGTCACAAATATAATTATTGTTGTTTAGATTGTCGTAATTAATAGAGTCGATTTTTTGTAAGACAGAATAGATTAGATTTTTGTGACGTAATAAACATTTAATCAACTATTTTTATTGCAATTTTTTAATTTGGAGCGATGGTACTCTTTTGTAGAGTCCGCCTGAGGAAGTATCGATAGCTTTTCAGTAAATATTGTTAGTCCGTTGGTATGTTCCGGTTTAAAGGGAAACGTTTTCAAAGACGCTATAAGATAAGAAGATAGACTATCTAATATCCTAGGTTAGGAGCGCTGTGCCACTCGCACAAATAGTTGACATTTTGATTAGTCCGAGCGCGAGTGCGAGTGTGATTGCGAGTGCAAGTGAGTAATCGCGACTGATTACTATGCACTCGCAATAATCAATCGTTGTCCACACGTGTTTGCTACTAATCTCTCAACACCTGCACTACTCACTCGCACTCGCAATAATCAAAATGCAAACCGGCCTTAATATCTTAACGCCTTGCTATTTATTCTGCGCAGGCGTGTTGTAAAAAGTTGTAACAGGCAACTATGTGTTATACATGCGCGGCTCCAGGGGGGGGGGGGGGGGGGGGCACGGGGGACATGACCCTCCCCAAAATCATATACATTAGATTCGAAATCTAAAAAAAATCAAAATGTCTAATAGTACAGACTTTTTAAACGCGGGGAAACAACTGGAACGTCAACTACGCGGGTAAAATCGTGGGGCGCTACTAGCAAAGTCTTTTTTACTCGATTTATTGTATTTCTACTCGTGTCTATGGGGGGGTCCCCCAAAATCTGAGGCTGCGTACTGGTGACCTCCCCCAAAATTCGAGGCTGGGACCGCGCCTGGTGTTATATCACTTTATTGTTTACAATATTTAATTCATTTAACCTTTACTATTTCAGAGGTCGGTGAACTGAAACTGAAGAAGGGTACTTCAGTGGTGGTGAACATATTCCAAATGCAGCGAGACCCCCGGTGGTTTACCGATCCTTTGGAATTCAGACCAGAGCGATTTGATCCGGCATCGCCGGAATCTAAAAATACATTCAGCTTCCTGGCCTTCAGTGCTGGACCAAGGAACTGTATCGGTTGGTGTCTACCACGAACTTTGAATACAATTATTTATATTTTTATGAATCTGGTAAATTTATTTATGGTTTTACAACAAAAGTTTAATTCTTTCTCAAGTGGGGGCGCAGCAGGGAGACCCACTGGGACCCCTTGTCTTTAGCTTAGCCATCCACAAAGTTATTTTAGAACTCCGATCATCTTTGAACCTATGGTACCTGGATGATGGTACTCTTGGAGGTTCGGTGGAAGACGTCTACCAGGATCTGGAGATGGTTATATCTCGGCTTAGGGAACTGGGTCTAGAGCTGAATCCTAATAAGTGTGAGTTTTATCTTTGTAGTGCCGGAGCTGATGTCCACTTCCAACGGTTCACCCCATTATTGCCTGGTCTCATGGATGTTTCTAGGGAGTCTTTTTCTCTATTAGGATCCCCTATCTTCTTGGATGGAGTACCGGAAGCAATTTCATCTCGCAAGAGGCTTCTTCTTGCCGCTCGGGAGCGTCTCGGTGATCTTTCGGCTCATGTGGCTTTGGTGTTGTTTCGCATGTGTTTTGCCCTCCCCAAGATGACATATCTTTTGCGAACTGCCCCTACATGGCTTTGTCCTGAGGATGTCTCTTCATTTGACGAAGTTTTGAGAGCGACGGTGGAGTCAATTTTGAATGTCTCTCTGGATGACACAAAATGGAATCAGGCGGCTCTTCCTGTCAGATACGGAGGTCTTGGGGTGCGATGCACACGCGATGTGGGCTTGCCAGCTTTTTTGGCGTCGGCGCATGGGGTAGCGGACCTCGTCACTGTAATCCTTCATTCTGACGGTGGCGAGGCGAGCATACCATTTGCGTCGGACGCTCTGTTGGCTTGGTCTGCCCTCAGCGGGGGTGTGTCTGGTCCTCTGGTTCCTTATTTTCAGCGCGCTTGGGATGACATCACTTCAAAACAAAACAAAGAGAAGCTGCTGGAGGGTGCTACAGGAGCCGATTTGGCCAGACTTCGTGCAGTGTCACAACCAGAATCGGGAGCATGGTTGCACGCGTTGCCATCGCCTCATTTGGGCACTTTGCTGGAAGGTGATTCTCTGCGTGTGGCGGTGGCCCTTCGCCTGGGCTGCAAGGTTTGTGAACCTCATATGTGCACTTGCGGTTCCAGGGTGGAGGCCGATGGCCATCACGCATTGAGTTGCCGTCGCTGCACAGGCAGATTTTCGCGTCGCCATGCTCTCAACGACATTGTGCGGAGAGCCTTTATATCGGTCAACGTCCCGTGCGTGCTTGAGCCACCGGGTCTTAGTAGGTCTGATGGTAAAAGACCCGACGGGATGACGTTAGTGCCCTGGAAGAATGGCAGGTGTCTGGTATGGGATGCTACTTGTGTTAGCACTGTGGCGCCCAGCCATCTTAGTCGATCCATTTTGGCACCGGCAGCTGCTGCGGAGGACGCCGCAAGGAACAAGAGGCTGAAATACTGTATTTTAGAGTCATCATATGATTTTGTCCCATTTGCTGTGGAGACTTTGGGTAGTTGGGGAACTGAGGCGAGAAGTTTGGTGAGCGAGTTGGGACGTAGACTACGAGACAAGTCGGGGGACTCCCGCGCCGGCTCGTACCTGGTGCAAAGGCTGGCCATGGCAATTCAGCGAGGCAATGCGGCCAGTATAATGGGCACTTTTGCACCGGGTGCTGTTCGGGGTGGGTTATTTTAGATTATTGACGACTACTTTTCGTATTATTTGTTTTAGAGTATAGTAAAAAGTTTTTTGTATTTATATTAGTTATCAAGTTTGTATGTAAATAAAAATCTGGTAAAATAAGCAGGTATATAGATATAGTATAGTAGCAGGTAAATAGGTAGGTATAGTTCGAATGACAAATTCGTTTTTTTGAAGTGAAAACTTCTTTAGGCGCGCCTAGACAAATTTTTCGTGGCCTGTGAATTGAATCATATCGTCACGCTCGGGTATGACAAGAAATCTTCGGGTATACTCGGGTCCATGGCTATTGGTCATCTAGAAATGCATCAGCCAATGGGAAATGCTGACGCATTTCTAGATGGCCAGGCCACGCCCTCCGGTTGCACCCGTGTAGTTTCCAAAGTAAGCTATAAAATTCTGAGTTATAAGTTTTCACTTCTATCGGCAGTTCCTATGACTGCCAATTTTTTTTCTTTATAAAAGTTAAGCCGGGAGTACGACAATTACCGATCCAAAGTACCTGGTTCGAACCTCACACACACCACTATCTTTTCCAACTCATGTCTGTAATGCCGCTAAGTTAAAAACGGCGAAGGAAAACATCTTGAGGAATCCGACAGGTCTTCCGACAGGACATTACTGTATTTTTTTCATTTTTTATCATTTTTGAAAGCTTCGACCCTGGTCTAATGTTTCTAGAATCTTTCGAGGTCATGTGCCATCCACCAACCGGCATTGGGCCAGCTTGGTGGATTATGCCTTGCCTCTCTCTTTGCGACAGAAGACCCCGAGTCACAGAATAAATATTAGTACCCGAGTCCCAGCGGAAGGAACATTTAGCGGGCTACTTATGCTATACATTTTTTTCTAGAACAATTTGACTAACTAAACGCTGTGTTACATCAATAAATTGTCACTTTTAACGTTTCAGGTCAAAAGTTTGCAATGGTGGAGATGAAAGCCACTCTCTCGCTGCTAGTGAGGCGTTTCCGAGTAATACCTATGGACCATGAGCCAGAATTGTGTGCTGATCTCATCCTCAAGTCTAAGAATGGAATCAAAACGAAATTCCTTAGAAGATCGTTGAAATGAAATGTCGTGTCCTTTCTTTAACTACCTATCACTAAGTAATAATATGTTCTTGGATTCTAACGTATTTAGGCATTTAGCACATGTGTTCTCAAGTAGGTTTAGGCATTTAGGTGGGTTTTCCCATGAAGATTTAGCTCATGTAAATCCTGCTTCATTTTTTGCTTTGCACATTTTATGAACAAATGACTATGGGAAGATATACAATAATACAATACAAGCGTTTAAAATAATAACTTCTAAAATATTTTATCAGTTAACACGAATTTGTGGAGTGTAACGTCATTTACGTGATATAAAAAAGGAAAAAAATAAAATTATAAAAAATAACCAAGTCTCATTTATCATTTTATTACATAACGTAGGTAGGCCATAAACATTATTGCAAATGGGTACCTATCTGAGAAGTTTTGGTGAGTGTTAAGATTATTTTGTGTTTTGTGAATAATACCAACAAAGCGTTAATAAAAAAATATATACTTGTTATTTCTTTTAGATTAGATTTGGATATAGGTAGTATAGCACAAATCAAGTACAGTAATACTTACGAAGTAACTATTTTCTGATCTGTGGTAATACCCCGGACTTGCGCGATAGGTGGGACCAAGCGATAGGCGCGTAAGTCGAATTCGCTTATATCAGGGTTCAATTTTGAATACAAATACTTTGAATAAAAAAATTGCTGGACAACTCACATACAACACCATCTGACCCCAAATTAAGCAAAGCTTGTACGATGGCGGCCAGATAGCTGATATAATACTTACTTATATAGTTTTAAATACATACTTATGATACATATAAACACACAGACACAGTGCAAACATTTCAATTCAGCACACAAATATTTGCACTGGGTGGGAATCGAACCCACGACCCTCAGCTTCGCAGACAGAGCTACTACCCACAAAGCCACGAGACCAATAAAGTTTTGTGTAATCGGAACCAGAGTTTAAGAAAAATGATTTTTAAAATTCACCTATCCATAAAATGTAGTTTTCTAATACGGTGACGTTTACTTATGATGTTTGAATTCAAAGATGGAGTCTTTAATAGCTTCCGTTTTCTTAGAACCGTTTGAAACGTTGCTTTCAATAGGACACACTTCTTTGCACATTTACCTATTTTTATTCAAGTCTTTGATAACATTTAGTTCACACTTCAAAGATTGTGTTTTTCGTATTTTCTTGTTATGTTTAATTGTCTTTTATTGTCTTGAATGACACAATTCAAGATGAATCAATAACGTGCATTGCATACGAAAAGTAATTCCATGTGGTATATGTCCGAGTTTGTCGTAAACCGAACACTGGCAGAACGAATTGGGTAGCTATATTAAAAATCGCGGAACTCCAAATTCGCGTAAAACGGTGTAGCGTAAGTCGAAGTATTATTGTATTTAATTTAGTTACATCTTATTTCTTATTTTCAACCCACGACATAAGAACGACGGTGTAATACAACGACGCAATAAAAACAAAGGCAAACATGAAGCTGCACGAGAGCGTGCCCCATGCGGGACACACACCCCACACGGGGACCTTCACGTACTACGCTGACGACACCGACGACGCCATCGGTCGGTTCGTGCGGCGAGCGTTGGCTGCATCACCGAAGACCATCCGAGAGTTCAACCTACAGATGGCCATCAGGGACAGAAATGCAGCCGTAGTGGAGGCGGCTTAGGCAAATGGCAATAAGGCAAAGAATCGATGTCGAGTCGATTACTAGCGGAATCCCAACCGGTAGTGATCGGCTCAACAGACGAGCACTAACTAGTATTAGGTTTAAAATGTTCCCAACTCCCCCCTTATTTTCCTCTTCTTCTGATTATCCAAGAAATATGTAAAAATAAATAAGATTTTAAATGACAAAAGTCACGGACCCCGGAGTCTGTGGAGTAGCAATTTTGAATAAATAAAAAAAACGACGGTGTTTTAAGTTGGATGTGTCTGTATCTGCCTGTGGCATCGAAACAAAAAATATCTAACATCTTAAAAATAAAATAACGATAGGCGACCTTATCGCTAAGAGCTATCTCTTCCAGGCAACTGCAGGACGGAAAAGAAGAAATGAAGAAAAGGAAGACGAGAAAGTACACATATGGTAATGCATTCGAAGATGCGGGAAGGGAACTCAACCTTTTTCGTACAACTAGTAGGTAGTACCTATGCAGCTCTAAGCTAGTTTAATTCCTCTTTCCATAAATCATATCATTTAATAGGATATGAATCATTTTGATTCTACTACCTAGTTACAATAATAAAAATAAAAAAAACATATTTGCTTGCAACTTTGAACAAAACCTACAGATTCATTTTGTCACAGCGAGTATTATTTGATCCCATCTACGCGGCCCATCCTATGAAGCCGTAAAGTAAAGTTGGCAAACTAGTTTACAAAACCCGAGGAATATTTTAGCAGTTGTGAAGCAAAATATGAGTTTTATTGAGGTTTCGGCGGGGATATAGGGAATATTTGGAGGGTAAAGTTGAATTTAAACGGTTGCGACCGCTGCCATGTGGCACCGCACATTGTCGCCCCTTGTCGGGCCCCGACCTTCGTCCCAGCACTTGACGGTTAAACCTCAAATGAATGTTTGTTCAACCGTTTTGTGTCCAGTTTCGAAGCTGCAGCTTCGGATTTGCAGCTTCAAGCTTTGTATCATACGGGAACTGTGTCCTAGCTTTACCCTCAAGTCTGCGAACGTTATTATTAGTGTGAGAGTTATTAGATCCTACTTACCGCTAATCCTACTAATATTATATCCTATAATATTATATATATATATTTGTGTGATGAATTCAAATGTTTGCACTGTGTCTGGGTGTTTCTATGTATAATAAGTACCTATGTATTTAAAATTATATAAGTATTATATCAGCTATCTGGCCGCCATCACACAAGCTTTGCTTAGTTTGGGGTCAGATGGTGTTGTGTGTGAATTGTCCACCAATATTAAAAAAAAAAAATCCTACTAATATAATATCGAAGAGTGGATCTTTCTTGTTCAACCACGTTGTACGTTTGAATGGATCGAATTGAAATTTGGTTCACAGTTAGATAGTCTGGAAGAACATATAAAGGACTTTTTATCCTGGGAAAATAACGGAAACGGGAACTACGCGGGTAAAACCACGGGGCGATGATAGTATCATAAATATGAAAAGTTAGATGATTCGATGTTAGTCACTCACGTTTGAAAAGGCTGAACCAAAGAGTTAACATATACTACGGGCTGAACGGATTGGGTTGAAAGGAACACAGCTAGCTTATATTTAATCGTGATATTTTTGTCCTTTACAGGAATGGAAACTAAGCGGCTGAAATGGTAGACCATTGGTAGCTGGTGGTAAATCTACCTGCGAAGCTGTAGGTTGGGTTGGGTTCGATTCCCAACCAGTGCAAACATTTGAATGAATGAAAATTCTTTATCGTTCACACTTTTTACATAATAATTTTTATATAAGAAAACTATTGCAACAAGTGCCGATCTTATCGCTCAAAGCGATTTCTTCCAGGCAATATTTGTGTGATGAACATATTTATTATTATAGAACATAGTATTTGTGTTTGTGTGTTTCTATGTGTAAGTATGTATTTAAAACTATATGAGTATTGTATCAGAAATCTGGCTCCCATTGGCGTCGGACGTTTAGCCGCCCTGTCTCAAGATAGACGGTTTCGAGGAGGAGACGCGCTGCTGGCTTACGGCGCATCACTTGGCTCATATGGGGTATCCGTTCATCCGTCCGTACCCTCAAGGCAAGCCCGCAAGGGCGCCGGCAGTGTCAGGACGTCTACTACGTCTACTCTCTTTCTACAAAAAGCACAATTTCCTACTCTGGTTCTACTTCGATCCGTCGTTTCGTCCGTTTAAATGTTCTAAACTTACTCTAATTAGAGTAGGCTTAGAACAATGTTAGATCTGACGAAACGAAGTAGAACCGGGGTAGGAGAGTCGCGAGTTTATTTCAAAATTAAGTTTTTCGTAGAGAGTAGACATCCATGTCGTGTGGTCGAGTGTGACAGCGGTCATGCGACTCTGCCCCCAAGCCATGTCTGAGAAACTGGTGGGGTTTTAGTTCGTCCCTACCTACCAAAACACTAATACCCGCCGTGTCTCTACGAACAGCGGATTGTACGTAAATGCATTTTCCCCATAGAAAAAGAAAAAAAATGTCCACCAAAGTTATTTAACAGCGCTTCCCCTTCCGCTTCCTATTTATTTAATCCCTTACACATGTAAACTAAATGCATATCTACGTATATTTTAGACAAACAATGTGTCGTAGGTAAGTTTGAGATCGCTTAAATTATTGCTTAACCTTTTTAGTTAAAAACAAGTTAGGTAAATGTGTTTTGTTTTACATTACAATCACTATTGTTTTTAATTTCAAGGTACTAGTAAGAAGGAGTAGGTATATATAATTATTACGAGTATTATAATAAAAGCATTTTGTTTTCGTACACCGTTTCGTGCTGGGTGCCAAAACATAGGTTTGTAAGTATAACTGGCCTGGCCACCCAGAAGGGATGGCGGACTGTACTAGCTACTTTTTTAGGGAAGATTGGAGGACGGTTTTTTTATAAATTAAGAATGAGTAGACGACCAGGACATGTGTCTGATGGTAAGCAACATTCCTGCCACATAACAGCACAGTGACACGCAGCTATTGGAACATGAAGAATCCAAATCATTACCTTGCACTGCACTAAGATATTACACTTAAGATATTATATCTCTAAGCCCTGAAATTTCTCTGGATCTCTGTTGCTCTGGATTGGGAAAATTGGAGGGAAAGGAGAGAGGTCTTTACTCAGCAATGGGACAATATAATATAGGCTCAGATAACTATAACAATTTCGACAAAGTAGATTACCATAGGAAAGAGCTTTTTGTTAATTCTACGTCAGCGGGGTCGATACTACGAGTAAACTGACAACACAAACATATTTTAACAAGCCATTTGTTACTGCGCTGGTGTGTATTAGTTAGTTTTAAAGTTAAAAATTATATGTGTTGCAAGTGTCCAAGTTCGGGCAATCTTAGAGAACTCGAGAATCTCAGTGGTTGCAGCTGCGGTGAAGATGTAATGGCTTTAAAGCTTAAGTTCCCCGCAGGTTGAACCTCCAACTTAGTAACTTATTAGCATAGGATTGCAGTTTCTCTTGTCTGCCCTAGTTGTACTGATTTATGTGGACTTTGATCCTTCGAGTGCCGTTTGTGGATGCGATCGTAAACTAAAATACAAAGCACACATTTAAATTTGGTTTTGAATCTCTTCCTCATTAGTACACTTTATGTTTCTACGACAGGGATTCGGGTCCTCCACCGCGCTGACCAAGTGCGAGTTAAAAGATTCGTTCTTCCTGATCTGATCCTCCATTTATAGGCCTATTGACTAAATCCAGCGATCATATTTTTTATTCAACTTATGAAATATATACGACAATGGCTGTGAGATAATACATACAAATATAATATACGAGAAAATAAATTTTTATTAAAATCAAAAAATTATCAGTACCTATGTGTAGTACTGACTGTCATTATTATAAGCAAATTACACATGGCATCGTTATGAATAAATAACGCATCAAACAGTTTACAGACTTGAAGAAAAAATATACCGTAGTTTGTACCGTAAAAATTGCACAAAAAGATTAGGTTAGAAATGATGTGGCTAAATATTTACTTAATTTTATGTGATGCAAGTAATATTTATTGTAAATGTGAAAGTTTGGATGTTTATATGGTTGCTCAATAACGTAGGAAGTCAGAACGGTTCGACGGATCGGGTATTACATTTGGAACACAGAGAGATAATAGTCTGAAATATACCAATAATAGGCTACTTTTATCCCGGGAAAATCACGGAAACGGGAAATACGAGGGAGAAACCGTGGAGCACTGCTAGTCTGCGAAATGTATAAAAAATTACATGCGTCTTATTGTAACTTTAATATAAATATATATTATGTAATACAGAACCTCTTCTACAAAGTAGCGTCTATCCTTCATTGCATAAGAGTTTAACTCATCTACCTTTTTTATGTGGGGGAAATACGTTTATGTATCCTCACCATGCAGGGACATGGTGAGGTATATCGGGCTCGACACCATGGCGACGACAGACATGGTGCCCCTACCGACTAAAACCCCCACAGATTTCTCCTACATGGCCAGGGGTCAGGGTCGCGGGTTCACTTTTCGTATTTCCGTCAACGACCCTCACCCTTGGCACCTTACTCCTTGCGGATCCGCCTCGCGAGTGGATAGCCTCGAGTTAGCACCCTGCATTTAGCTGTAGTGACGCGCCGTAAATCAGCGGCGCGGCCTAAGGCCTGTCCCTAGGTGGGATGCCGGATGGCCCTAAACGTCCGACGCCCCAGGCGCTCCAGTAGAGACGGAGTGCGAGTCCGGAGTCGCAATCTCCAGGCTCGACCCCGTGTCAGCTTCCGCCTCAGTAGAGAAGCGAGAGGCTTCCAACTCTCGCTTCTCTAACTCGCACGACCTCTCACTGTCAAGCATCACGGCGAAGATGCTAGAGAGCGAGAGGTCTACCCCCACCACCGCGGTTAGGGATAGCCGCGGTTCCGCCTCTATCTCAACCTCTTAACGCACTGCTCAGGGGTGTGAGGAGCGCGTGTAGAAGTTCCCAGCCCTGGCCGGGATTCGCCATCACACAACAAGATGTCACCGAGGCAAGTTGTTGTGTGATGCCCAGGGTGCACCACGTGGAGATTTCCAAGCCACGCACCCCTTAACTCATCTACTTTGCTTATCTTGTGAAACATCAGTCGACATAGTGGTCAAGTGCAAATCTATTATTGTGTAAAAAAGTAATAAAAATTAGATACTACTTTCGTTTTTACAGAACAGAAATCTGTTCACTCCAGAGTCAAATTGGTAAGTTACTCAGTGGGGCCGTCTCACAAAATATTCTTTTCAGAACATTTTTTCAATGGCCTTCCGCCCCAACACGCTTTACGATCTTACATAATAAGAGACGCTGTTTATATAAGTAGGGAACGACCTGAGCGGGAAGCGGCGTACCTTCCTTGCGGAAGTGGCACTAAATTCCATCGCTTCGAGATGCCATGTAACAATTTGGAGAATGCTCCGGTGAACGGAATATCGGAAATTTTGAGCCGATGAGTAGCAGGAGAGTAAAACGGAACGACCCGTTTGCTGTCAAAATCCAATCAAATTATCTAGAGTGGTCCGCGCTTGACTAATTCTGTGATGACTCTTGCTCTCAACGTTTGTAGAAATCCTAAGATCGAAGGCCGATTTCACCAATAAAGCTAAAAGCCTACTTTGAAAGATTTTGTTGACTTGAAACTTTTATTGCTAGTTTTTTTAAAAACTTAATTATTAACTACCTAATAATACCTAATACATAATACCTAATTATTAATTACCCATTAACTATTAAAAACGAGCGCAGTGCAGTGCTAGGTGGTGATTTGGACTCCTCATGTTCCTATAGCTGCGTGTCACTGTGCTGTAATGTGGCAGGCATGTTGCTTACCATCAGGCACATGGCCTGCTCGTCTCGTCACAATTTATTAAATTAAATAAAAAAAGTAGCGGAGCTACGATCTCATTTGGGTATCAATATACGGTAATAATCGCCCGTATTAACCCACAGAGGCTGCTGGTATACTGGTGGGGCAAGAATATTTCCCTTGCATAGAAGGAAGGTTTAGGCCATGGTCCATCACGCTGGCTAAGTTGCGGGCAGCTTAATTTCTTTTGAAGATTTAAATTTGCTCTGACAAGCCGGTTTCGTCACGATGTATTAAACATTTAAACAGCATTCGATTTTTATAATAAAACTAGCGGCCCATTCCGGCTGCGCTCGGATATTGTCATTTGAAGACTATTAATCGAAATAAAAACTATCCTATCTCTCAAGTTGGACCAGACTGCTCACGGTGTGCCAATTTAATTTAAAATCGGTTAAGTAGTTTAGGAATCCATCGCGGACAAACATCGTGACAGGAGATTTATATATATTAAAGATTAAAGATAGATTATAGATAGATAGTGTGTTTATTTAACCCATACTACTCGTCCACCGCTTAATTTATTTGTATCTACTGTTTTATTGCAAGCAAAACTAAAGACAAATCAATGTAAAAGCCACCAACCAGGTGGTAGGTATACTCGCCAACCCAGCATTATAGTCAGTAATATAATAACTGTCCAAAAAATAGTCATTTAAATAGCATTTCTAAAATAATTTAGAGCAATTTGAATTAAATCGGTTTTCTGGCTCTCATACAACAGGCTTTATTTAATTTAAGTCTATTCTTTCGGAAATATTTCGGAAACAGTGCCGCTAATCTACATGGTCTAGCACCTTGCCCTTTTTTAACTGCTTGTAGCTAGAAAACGCAACATCATTGTGGGTATCGTTGATGGTTCAAAGAATTGACCAAAGAAGTATGACTCCAGCTTCGTGATGAGAACATCTATAATGTAGGATACGTTGCCTGTGTGGGAATTCCCTGGTGGATATAATCTGAGCGTTTTTCAATGTGTATTGCTTTCTTGGGTAAGCCCGTCCATCGTAGACCGCATTGTCGCTTAACATTGGGCAAAATGGCGGTCAAATGCAATCCTATAATCGATAAAAAACCAATTTTGTTTGAGATTTGTTGACAAGCTAAGTTTTCGTTACTTACAAAAAAAATCTACTTTTAATGGTGAAATTGACCCTAAGATGTAACCTTCTGGAAAATGACAAGTTTACTGGAACGTTCCACGGGATTAAATTGTAATTAGGTTCATTAATTTGAATTAAGAGTTCAGAAAGTTGATAACAGATTAGAGAGGAATGTAGGTAATTATTACGAAGAAATTCTTTAGGTAATGAACATTGTTCTTTATACATTTTTCAAGCATTTGTTTCTGAATTTTTCTTTGTAATATTGGGTTTGACTTTGATTCGCTTGTTGGTAAGCGACGATGTGTTTGACGTGAGAATACACATACTATACTTAGGAGGTGTTCATAACAACTAGGTACCATTCAAGGGCTGATCTAGCTTTAGCTTCAGGGGGAAGGGAGGGGGTGAGGTCACAGTCGTGATCAAGTCACAAAACTGTGCGATAAGTAGTGGTCCACCCAGACCAGGGGAGGTGGTGGGTTCTCTCTCATAAACCTCTAACCTCAAAGCTCGCAGAACTGATAACCGCTGGGGAGTAAAGGTTCTCGAATGGCGACCACGAAACGGCAGACGCAGTGTAGGACGGCCCCCCACACGATGGACCGATGATATTGTCTCGGTCGCGGGAAGTCGGTGGATGGAGGCGGCACAAGACCGGTAATTGTGGAAATCATTGGGGGAGGCCTATGTCCAGCAGTGGACGTCTGCAGGCTGCAGATGAGATGATATTGTTAATGATGGCAACCTGTAAATTTACACTGAGAAATACTCAGAGATGCAGAAACGATTAAAACCTACGACTATGCATTTTTTTTAATTGAACACTTGCCACTAGACCAAAGCGGTTTCAATGTACTAAGACTTACCTATGGTTATTTGCGTTAGTCGAGAAACCATTCAGTGTTAAGCCGGATTTCAATTACGTAACCGAGCTTATTAACGCCTCCATCCGCCCCAGTAATACCTACATTGTATCCCAAGAGTAGATTATAATTACCGACGTTTCGCTAATTATACGTAATTAAGCTCACAACACTTAGATCATTAATTATTATCAAATATATCCTACTCGTATTCCTGCTAATATTATCTATAAATACGAAAGTTTCGATATTTGCGCTCAGTCATGTCGGAACGTCGGAATGGATCGAGTTGAAATTTACAATACATATTAAAATCTGAACCGAATGGATTATAATCTGGAACAGCAAATATTTTGCATTTTTTATCACGAAAAAATAATAGGAACGAGTACTACGCGGATGTAACCGCGAAGCATTGCTAGTTTATTTATACCGTTGTTGTTCAGTGGAATGAAACCGATACAGTTTCATGCACCATGTTCAGGTAACGAGAAGAATTTACCCGTGAACATATAAACTGTGGTATATGTTGCGAGGGGATATTCCCTGAAGGATATCTGAGTATTTCCAAGTCGAACCAATCTATTTCTTCAAGGTAAGCGAGCTCCATCGTAGACCGTAACTTAACATCAGGCGAGATGACGGTCAATCTATACTAATATTATAAACCTGAAGACTTTGTTTGAACGCTAGGATCTCGGGAACTACTGCTCCGAATTGAAAGATTCTTTCTCTGTTAGATAGTCCATTTATCGAGGAAGGCTATTTAACATTACGCTACTATCAACAGGAGCGGAGCATAAATGAAAAATATAACAAAAACGCAGAAAAATATTGGTTTTTGAGAGCTTTCGTTGCGTGACAGCATGTGTCTATCTTTTAAAGGTTGCGTCATTAGCACCTAAGGTAACCGAATTTGTTCAACATTTGAATAGGTACGACCAATTTTCGATAGATGGCGTAGCAACGCCCACACGGATCAGCAGTTTATGATAAAATATTTAAAAAATAAGATAAAATGAAACTGATATCCAATATCCAAACTACCATCACCTAAATCCGACCGAAAGTCGAAATCATTACCTAGAACTCAATTGCGCTCGTCACCCTAGAACGAGTATATACGATCATTTATCTCTATGCCATGTCATTACCCTGGAAACACTGCCCTTTAAACCGGGGAACAGTGATGTTTTCACATCACTGATTAGTTACAGGATTACGGTGGAAAATATGGCAAAAATGTGGTACTTCCTCAGGTGGATTATGTTAAGAGTCCTATTATTATAGTTCTATTATATTGTTATAGTTCTACAAAATGCGTAATAATGGGGTTGCATATGCGAAGGATTTTTCTGCGTCCTGTTAAAATTTTCCGTACTTATTATTTTAATTATATTTGCTAGCGTTTACGTGCCATTGACTTGACGTGACGGTTTCATTAAAAACTTAAAATAATATCATATCAATATAAATCACATTTTTAGGGTTCCGTAAAACGTAAAAACGGAACCCTTATAGATTCGTCATGTCTGTCTGTCTGTCTGTCTGTCTGTCCGTCCGTATGTCACAGCCACTTTTTGCCGAAACTATGAGAACTACACTGTTGAAACTTGGTAAATAGATGTATTCTGTGAACCGCATTAAGATTTTTACAAAAGTTTTTTAAAAAAACAAAAATTAGGGATGCCCCCCATACTGAGAACTGAAGCTCAAAAAATTTTTTTTCATCAAACCTACACGTGTGGGGTGTCTATAGATAGGTCTTAAAAAATGATGTTGAGGTTTCTAATATAATTTTTGTCTACACTGAATAACTTGCGCGAGAAACGCTTCCAAAGTGGTAAAATGTGTGTCCCCCCCCCCTCTAACTTCTAAAGTAAGAGAATGAAAAAACTAAAAAAAATATATGATGTACATTACCATGAAAACTACCAACGAAAATTAGTTTGAACTCGATCTGATGAGTAGTTTTTTTTTAGTACGTCATAAATACACTATTATTAAAACTTCGATCAAAGTTACAACGAACTACAAGAACTATGTGTACTATGTATATTATGTTACTTGCTGGAACGGAACCCTTCATGGGCGAGTCCAACTCGCACTTGGCTACTTTATTTCTAAATAAATTATCCCTAATGTATTGATATTGCTGATAAAACTTATCGTTTTTTTTTTCTTTGTGCCAATACAAAGTTTGGTAGATAAACGTTACGTATTTTGCTTTTCAAACTGCTGTTTTTAAAATTTCTCATCTCCGCCACTTACTGGACGACGTTTGTTTATCTACGTGCGTCTGCTCGAATAATCAAATTAATTGTGAACTTTGTCTCAAAACTTCGATAACGCGATCTGAACTCTCCTAGAAATTAACCTCCTTATCTTGCATACCAGTTCGGTTTTGTGTAAAGTGTGACGTGTTTTAAAATTATGGATAGTCAAAGTAAGTTAATTTATTTTCTTAAAAGCTTTAATTTTGGACATTAAATCGATGTAACATTTTCACGTATCTTGAGCAAATTGTAATTCCCAGCATTGTCGTCAATTATCTAGGTACCTATAAACAAGCAAAACTTGTATTTATGTAAATAAGTATATACATATACACATACCTATACTATCTGCATCTTGGAAATGGCTCTCAACGATTTCCATTCGATTTAGTATGCAGGGAGTTTCGAGGGCGATACACAGATCTAGCTAGGTTTTTATTCGTGTTTAAACCGAGCAATGCTCGGTCATCAAGAACTACAGTTTAATTACTAGTAGTAGGAGATCCCGGTATACAACGACCTTCAGTAAGCTGTTTATTGCATGAAACGTTTTTCATCATCAATTTAATATGTCAACAAATATATAACAAATGGGTTGTCTAAAAATTTCAGTCCAGAATATGAATATTTTTATATGTATATTGAAATTTTGAAAAAACTTTATTATTATTTTGGCTTTGCTCAATGCTGACGAAATATCATGCAAATATGTTTTAAGAATAAAAAGTTTCATACTAACTTTTATACCTTATTTCACCCCTTCTTATTATAAGTTATGTATACAGTTTTTTCAAAAATTAAATAAATTTAGGTGAAATGTTTAAACAGTTTTTTATCTTTTTTATTTAATCGTATTCTGGACTGAATTTTATTAGACAACCCATTTGCAATAATTTTTTTGTCATTTATTTGCACTATTTTATATTAAATTGAATATAAAATACACAGATTACTGAAATTCAGTAATCTCTGATAAAATACTTTTCATCCAATACACAGCTCGGTGAAGGTCGTTGTATAGCGGGATCTTAGACTATAGAGCGGTTCGTCCGTTAACTGAAAATCGATTTAAACCTGTGATTTAAACTGAACGAACATAGAGCTAGAGCTGGAACAAGAGCATTCTTTCTCGATCTTTTAGTGTAAACGAAAGATCGTTCTTAGCGTTTTCCATATTAAGGCCGATTTACATCAGACGAGCGAATGCTCATTCTATCCCCACTGTATCGAATTCATTTGGTGTAAACAAACGTAGAGCATTATTTCGTTGTTTTGTTTGCGTTCGCAAAGATTCTATGGAATATCTAATATGGAAAACGCTAAGAACGATCATTCGTTCACACTAAAAGATCGCGAAAGAATGCTCTTGTTCCAGCTCTAGCTCTATGCTCGTTCAGTTTAAATCGGCCTTGATGTAGTTTTGAAAATTGCACAGTACGTATAAAAAAAACTGGCACACCCAGCGTTGTCCCTTTACAATGCGAGTATTACACTTGGTATGTTTTTTGAAACGAAAACTTCTTAAGACCCATTGTACTCCATTCAAATGTTACAATTTTAGGATCTGATAGAGTATCTCTCTACCTAGTCTGTGGATCTGATGTTGTATTTTTTAGAGGACGCAATTTTGTCTTTTTGTCATGTGTGGGTCAACAAAAGCTTAATCGTGGCTTAATCCCAAGTTTGTGGGGTTGCCATCCTTGTCCTCCGGCCGCCATATTAGAAAACGCATTTTTCGATATTATATCTTTGAAATGAAATACCTACTAAAAAATATTAAGATATACAATAATTTGTAGTAAATAAAACTTTCTACAAGTTTGTAATTATAAATGGGTACTTTTTTTGAAACAAAACAAGCAAACATTGCTTCAAATTGGCTTCAAATGACGAAGTCGAGTCGAAATCACTGTTTTGCGCACGTCACCAAATATTTATTCTGTGACGTTACTTTAAAGTAAGAAGTGACGAGACTTGAACCTGATGGTAAGCAACATATCTGCCCATATTAGCACAGCGTCACGCAGCTATTGAAACAAAGAATCCAAATCATTACCTAGCATTGCATTGCGCTCGTCACCCAGAGATGTTTTTTGGTCATTTGTCCTGTATATTTTGGAGAACATCACCCTTCAAACTGGAATACAAATTCCTGTTTAGCGGTAAAATAATAATATCACATAGGTTACTTTAATCAAGGAACGAAAAACGGGAACGAGAACTACGCAGGTAACACCGCGCGGTTCTGCTAGTCATTTATAAGCAATCAAATACAAAAATATAAATTAAAGGCTTTTTAGGTTACCTCTACTTAGTACTTAACATGAGAATCATTGAAGTATTTTATACATCATTACATCATTCATGTACATAAAGTGAATCAAAAACTTTGTATCCCTTTTTACGAAAATTGCGCGGACGGATGAGTATGAAATTTCCCACACTTATAATTAACTAGCAGCGCCCCGCGGTGTTACCCGCGAAGATCCTGTTCCCGTTGTTCCCGTGGGTTTTCCGGGATAAAAAGTAGCCTATGTGTTCTTCCAGACTATAATCTACCTGTGTTCTAAATTTCAGCCCGTTCCGTTCACACGTTAGGACGTGATTGAGCAACAAACATCCAAATATCCAAACATCCATACATTGACATTTATAATATTAAGGATTACAAGTAGCACCCCGCGGTTTTGCCAATGTAGTCAAGTGCGGATCCAGGGGTCACTGGGATGAGTCCAGTACCTACCTAGGTGGACGACTATTTAAATAGCATGCATGTACTTATTGCACAGCTATGTGGTTTGACCACGACCTTTGATCCCCCCTTGACAGTCTATTAAATCATAGAGTCGTTCGACGATGCCGTCTAGACGGGGCAATCGTGCGGGGCGTGCGGGGTGAGACGCGGGAAGCGCGCTACTGCATTGCCTACATTACAATGTTAGTATTGCAGGAGCGTGGCTCAGGGCTGACGTCTTGCGTATGTTTTAATTTTATTTTGGTGCCACGTTTTTAAAGTTGCGACAACCCTACCTACATATGTCTAGACATTGTCGGCTTTTCTCTCAAGATCAAAGGCGATGAACTACTGGTAGTATTTCTTTATACTGTGCTGGAGCTATGTGACCTCCTCTGGAGCCATATGACCCACCCTGGAGCTAAAGCTGGATCCGCCCTTGAACGTAGTTCCCGTGACCTTTATTTTCGCGCAATATAAAGTAGTCTGATGTGTTATTCCAGACTATAAATTAACCTAACTGTATTCCAAATTTCAAACTGATCAGATCAGTTGTTTCGTCGTGATTTACCAATAAAACATCAAAAATGTTACATTTTCAAATGTAGATAATATTTATATTAGTAGGTAGGTTAAAAAGAGAAAATCCATAATGCTTTTTTTATTCTTCAATAAAGTACATTAAAGAAAAAAAAACATGCGTGTACTTAAGTCCGCACGGCAGACTAAAAACTATTGAATTTTTTTATTTAGATATTAAAAGTAAAAACGATTATTAGGTACAAATAAATTGAACATAGTAAATACAACAACACGAAAGTAACAGATGCGGCTGAAAGACCAGAATATGTATATGGCCAAGCTTACATTAAATAAAGTGGCCAAGTGCGAGTTGGACTCGCTCATGAAGGGTTCCGTTGCAGCAAGTAACATAATATACATAGTACACATCATAGTTCTTGTAGTTCGTTGTAACTTTGATCGAAGTTTCAATAATAGTGCATTTACGACGTACTAAAAAAAAACTACTCATCAGATCGAGTTCAAACTAATTTTCGTTGGTAGTTTAGTTTACATGGTAATGTACATCATTTATATTTTTTAGATTTTTCATTCTCTTACTTTAGAAGTTAGAGGGGGGGGGGACACACATTAAACCTCAAGATCATTTTTGAAGACCTATCGATAGACACCCCACACGAGTAGATTTGATGAAAAAAATTTTTTTGAGTTTCAGTTCTCAGTATGGGGGGCAACCCTAATTTATCTTATTTTTTATTTTTTTTGTTCAAATCTTAATGCGGTTCACAGAATACATCTACTTACCAAGTTTCAACAGTGTAGTTCTCATAGTTTTGGCAAAAAGTGGCTGTGACATATGGACGGACAGACAGACAGACAGACATGACGAATCTATAAGGGTTCCGTTTTTACGTTTTACGGAACGCTAAAAAAGAAAGTGACAGCAGACAGACAGCAGCAGCAGCTGACTATCTTTCTCGCTCTATCACACTCGGCGATCCCGAGTTCACCGTTCCGTTTGGGTGAATTTTGAACAACCTATTTCTTTCATTTCCGTGCGTGACGCTGAGCTTCATTCACGGCCCACGAAAAATCTGTGGGTGGTGCGCAAAAAGAAGTAAAAAACACATCAAAAAACACATTACACATAGTTGTACCACGTAAGTATTTGATTACGAGGTTTATTACATACAGATTATTATCTATTTAGGTACGTAGTCACACCACCGCCCACATTATTTTATATAGATTTCATATGAACCAAAAGGTTATCTGGAAAAGATCGCTTTTAGCGATAAGATCACCTGAGCCCATTATTTGTGTTGCTTGTTTTATTTTTCATACTTTTTGTAATACTTGTGGTGCCAATAAAGTGTTTTTGTATTGTATTGTATATACCCTCTTTGGTTTAATCTACCTATCTAGATTATGGTCATGTATATTTTTGTATTTTTTAGTACAAAAAGTGACGAAAGTGGACGGAGCTCTGGAAGTAAAGTTCAAAAATGGCACTGTTTTGAAATTCGAAGATTGCTGGCTCCGTGATCATTGCAGGTAAGCCTATTTTTAATTTTTAACACAAAAATTTAACCTATTTTCGCTAAGGCTTTTTTGTCTGCTCGGCTAATTTTCGATTGCCGTTTCTTACCATATTAGGCTAAACACTTTATTTTTATACAGATCTAGCCGCAATGGTTAATAATACTCGTATTTTGAAATAATTTAAAATTAAAGATAAGGCAGTAAGAAAGTAACGCATTATTACAAAAAATATTATTTTGTGATATAAAATAATAATTTCATACGAAAACTTCGTTATTGTCGTGGTTTCTTTAAATTAGTTTTGACCCCACCGTCTTACTCACTCGAACGGGCACAATATAAAAAGCAATAACAGAAAGGTAAGTAACATCTAATACTGTAATCGTTAAAGAACGTTCTAGACAACTTTAACCATTTGTAAAATGTTTCTGAATAAATTGCATTTGTTCGAGTTCTTTGTTCTTGAAGCGGAATTTCGTTATTTTTTAAACGACTAGATTAACATAAAATATTGGTGTACTTTCTTTGAACATAAGAATAAGCCTAAAGAAAAGTTCATTTATAGGTTATGAATATACCTAGGCAGAACGGTTCCAGTGTGTTTACTTTTTAGTTCATTTTTAAGTTTTAGCTTACTCGAATATTTTTTATACGACATAAATACATATGTATATTTTATGTAGGTCTACGCTGACCGAAATTTGCCTGTTGTTATTTTTTTTTTTTTTATAGTATAGAGAGACGAGACGAGCAGGACATGTAACTGATGATAAGCAAATTTGCCAGTAACAGCACACAGTGACACAGCTATTGGAGCCTGAAGAGTCCAAATAATTATGGCGCTCATCACCCAGAGATATTTAAGATGATCCACTCCTATACCCTGCAATGTCTCTGGGAACATTGACCTTCAAACCAGTGCACAGTGATGTTTGCAGATAATTTTTGAAGTGAAAACTTCTTTTGGCGCTCCACAGACAGATTTTTTGTGTGCTGTGAATTGAATTCATTCGTCACGCTTGGGAATGATAAGAAATTTTCGGTCATAGCCACGCCCTCCGGTTTTACCCGCGTAGTTTCCAAAGTGAGCTTTCAAATTCTGAGTTATAAGTTTTCACTTCTATGGGCAGTTTCTGTCACTGCCAATTTTTTAAAATAATACTTGTATTTCAGGTGTCCGTCTTGCTATCACGAAGCCCAGTTTCAGAGAGCTCAACATTTGTTAGAAATTCCCGAAGCGACTATCGCTAATGTCAGAAACGATACATCTAAAATTGCAGTTACATGTAAGTATACATTTAAATTGTCTTTGCATTATAATAGGGATGTCAACAATTTTTCAGAATTGCTTTTATTTTGAAGACTGACGCTAGTTTACCATAAAAAAATATTGTATCCTAAAATATTAGTATTTTCGATGACTAAATACAGTAAATACACAATAATGAAGTAATGTTGAATTTCCTGTTAAACCACTAACGACTGACATGACGTCACTAACCGCATAACGGTCACGATTCATGACTGTAAGTCCAGTTTGTGTGTTTTCTTACTTTTACTTGTATACAAACAATCAAAATCGTCGTCGCTAAGATCGCAAACTATGTATAATAAAAATGCAGAGAAATAAACATTCTTGTCAATTTCGACAGCTCGTTTTGCAGGGAGTGACGTAATAAGCCATTTTGGTGTCTTGCAGTCACGTGACCACAGATTAAAAATATTGCATTTAAAATCATTTATAACTTTACTAAGTATATTATAAAAATTTCATTTTCGATATTCTATTACAAAAAACTATCATAAAATTAGCACTAAACATTAATTTGTGATTAGTCTTAACATACCTATTAAGGCGCATCTTGATGTCGTCCGAAATATCACCGTGACGTTATATAATTAGCATGTATAGGAAATCATCATCTAGGGCCATCTGAAGAACTATCTTTCTAATGGTGCAATATTCATTGTAACATGGACAAAACATCGTCAGAAAAAACATGGTTCAATAATTTTTCAAAGTCATGCCTAATCCGCTAGTCCTTACTGGGCCAGTTTGGTGGATTATGACCTTAACTTTTATCCCGGGAAAATAATGGGAATGGGAACTATGCGGGTAAAACCAGGGTTCGCTGCTAGTAAAAAACATAAGCATAACCCCACAGGCATTTAGCAATGTTGCATCGCCAGCATGTTGGGCTTAATTTCGACTGGTAGTGTAGAGGAACTGGAATACCTCTATATTTTCATTACATTTGTGAAGAATTTACATGTACTTATTGTTAGTTATGCATTTAGTATAGTGCAGTTTTCATTGTGATTCAGTTTTGGTTATACACTGACTGATTAAAACAAAAGAAGAAATAATTACCAGCCACCAATTACCACCAGTTTAAACTACATAAATAAAAATATTTGACTAATATTATTGAGTCCTTGTTAAAAAAAGATGCATGACAACATTGAATTTGGAAACAATACCAAATACTTCTAAGGTCTGAAGTTTTAAATTACATCAAATTTTGTTTTTTTTTTATATTAAAAAGTGACGAGACGAGCAGGACATGTGCCTGATGGTAAGCAACATGCCTGCCACATAACAGCACAGTGACACACAGCTATTGGAACATTAAGAGTCCAAATCATAACCTAGCACTGCACTGCGCTCGTCACCCAGAGATCTTAGATATTATATCTCTAAGCCCAGTAATTTCTCTGGAAACATTGCCCTTCAAACCGGAACATAGTACGCTTACACATTACTGCTTGGTGGTAGAATAACTGGCAAAGGTGTGGTACCTCCCCAGGTGGACTCTGCCACTACTAAAATTTAAATGATGTGTAGTAAATACATTTTTTTACTTTTTCAGGGAACGACGACCACGAATCTATTTACTTATCGACCTTTTTGGTACAATTTGATTACAAGACATGGAAGAGCAGTCGACGTCTGAAACCAATCTTATGGCGAGGGAGTAAGGTCGCCAATAGAGTGGCTAGACTACATGTTGACAGTTTCCTTGGCTCTGAGGAAGGAAGTCGGAAGGTGTTTCAGTCCCTTCTTGATTTCGGAGTGGTTTTGATTGAAGGGGTAAGAAATTCAGTTGACCGCATTTGCATGGACTCAAACTTATGTATTGGTACCTATAGCGAATAGCAAACTTGCACCAAAATCTGTGAGCACTAGAATAGGCATGGAGACGGAAAAAACTAATTAGTACGTCAGGTAGATTTAAAAAAAATATCGTACACGTATTTTTTCTTTTATTTCAAAAACAAATGGTGACATCAAAAATAATGCCTAAGCCCGTCAGTTTGATGATTATTAAAAAATTGTATTATAATTTGTATATAATTATTATAAATTTGTATTTTTTTTTTCTTTTGTTTCATAAACAAAAAATGACGAAGATATTGTGCTTAGGAGTTTCGACTGACGTCACGTCTTTATACGATTATTATGTAGATTTGACGTCCCAACCCAACTCCGGAAGTTTGATGATTTATATCCTTGTTGGTTTTTAATAATCTAATAAAACAAAAAATACGTGTCTCATATTTTTTCTAAATCTACCTGAAGGTATTATTAGAATGGTATATTTTTAACCCAGACATCATCTCTATTGAGATTAAAATGATCAGTTGCAAGAACGTCCGATTTAATAATCGTAGCTTAGGTTTGAATCCCGTTTGCATCTCTGTGTATTTTTCCAAGTGCAGATGGTGAGACGGCGATGTCAAGGCTTAACAGTGAAGGAAATTTTCGTGAGGAAACTGGTGTGTTCTAAGAAAGAGATCTTTCGAGAACATCCGAGAGATGGTTATCTATCAATGCTCACTTAACATAACCGTGTAGAGTCCTAATCAGTGCCTAGAACTGCACTGCGCACCAAGAGATAAAAGATAATCTGTCTCTTAGCCCTGTAATTTCTCTGGAAACATCACATTCAAATTGAATAACAATAAAGCATGTACATTACTGATAAAAGGTAAGGTAACTGGCAAATGTGTTGTACTTTCCCTAAGGGTCTCTGTAAAGAGTCGTATACATTTTTATACATACATTGACATTTATAATATTATAAATGTCAATGTATGGATGTTTGTTGCTCAATCACGTCCTAACGTATGAACAGATCGGGCTGCAATTTGGAACACAGATAGATTATAGTCTGGAAGAACACATAGGCTACTTTTTATCCCGAAAAAACAACGGGAACAACGGGAACGGGAACTTCGCGGGTAACACCGCGGGGCGCTGCTTGTCATCATATGTAATTAACTTACAACTAATTAAAGTACAAAGCAATGAAAAGTGTTCGAATGAAAAGTTTTCGTTCTTGGAAGTCGTATTAGTTGTTGGAATAATGAATTGTGTGCACAGTATTGGGTGTTGTTTTACTTAGTAATGGCACTGGCAGCGGTAAGATTAATGAGTATTGGCCGCTCGCTGAAACTGTGGAAAACAAACACAAATATTAATATTGCTCGAATAATAAAATACCGCAATATCAAATTACTGTATTGTGCTTTAGTTTCCGTTTTAATTAAAATCTAATTGGAAATATTACGGCCAAATATTTGCTGCAAAATGGACGTTGTTTGATGGACGTCGGACAGCTCAGCTGAGAAGGTGAACTTTTGCGATAATTTAAATTTGCTTTTTGAAGTTTTATTAAAATACTACTCGCATTTTTGGGATGGGTCGGTTAACTACCCGGCTTTGAACTTTAAGCTCAATGTTCGTGCCAAAAGGTTCATAGGAAACGACATCCTTTTTCGTAAAATACTTTTAAGTCTTAAATATCGTCGAAAACTTGTAAGTTACATATTCTCCGAAATGTATGCAACATTTCGAAAAGTGCCCTTTTTTCTATCAGGTAGATGTTCTAACGATATAAAGACTGGTTTGCCTCCATTTTCGTAAAAAGTACATCTTAATTTAGGAACGCATTGCCCAAATAGTTGTATGCTGATGAATATAATAATGACACACGGAGATGTGAATTTAAAGAAAATATATCTTTCTCGGAACGTGCCTTTGCGTTTGCTGCGACGAATATGAAGTAAAACTCACCTTTGAAGGCAAAGGTGACAAATGAGTCAATCTGAATTATGAAAACTACTTATAGGCGCGGGAGGGATTCGAACGTACGACCTTATGATTTCAATATCCGATTTTCTCGCCAATAGCCATTTTGGTATGATCGTAGCTACAGCAAAGGTGTTGTTTGGTTAAGATTTTTCTAGTGTGCTTATTAGTAAAGTAAGTAAGAACAAAAAAATGTATGGATCCATTTTGCTCCAGTACTTACCTCCGTGTTGGGGTATAATACTCGTCTTATACACCAATACTTACTATGTGACAAGTTTTCAGCGTGCCTCAAACACCTGCCCAAAATTTGTCACAGTCAGCTATCGGAACATTTATTATATGGAAGCATCTCGCCAAGTGACTATGAAGCTAACTTGCATAATAGCTTAATCAATCTTTTCTGTAAGTAGGTAGAACCCACATCGGAAGCCACAGAGAGAGTCTGCAAGGCGTTAGGCGGAGTCCAGCAGACGCTATTTGGTGGAATGTGGGAGTTTACAACGAAGCCAGACCATGCCGATACCGCCTACACCAATTTGCCGCTCGCCGTTCACAATGACAACACTTACTTCACTGAAGCGGCTGGGTGAGTACAAGAAAACAATTATATCACACTAGCAGCACCCCGTGGTTTTACCCGCTTAGTTCCCGATCCTGTTAATTCCCTGGGATAAAAAATAGCGTAGGTATGTGTTATTCCAGACCATTATCTATCTATGTGTCAAATTTCATCCAAATCCCTTCACAAGGTTTTGCGTGAAAGCGTAACAAGCATTATTTTCTAACGCGCAACTAACGCCCCTTATAAGCCAGCCAAAAGTTGGCTAGGCAGTAGAGACCGCTTAAGATCAATTTCCATAAGTATTAAAAAAAAAACACATAACTAACTTCGGTGCCAAGTGCGCACACCTACACTCAACAAAATTCGACTTGAATTCGGTTGAGTGTCGGTGTGCGCGCATCGTACAATAAAACCGGCCAAGTGCGAGTGGGACTCCCGCACGAAGGGTTCCGTACCATTAGCAAATAAACGGCGAAAACCTCTTTGAATTTATCCGGAATTCCTTATACATCGCAATTTCCGCAGACAGGCAAAACGTTTATTTTAAATTTTGATTTTTACCTCATGATTCTGACGATGAATTCGATATCACATTTTATTTTTACTAGTGGCGCTATCTAGTTTGCTTGAGGCGGACTAATCGAGCAAGAAACGGTAAAAAATCAAGTTTGTTGGGCGCCCCCCTTAAAAATATTTTTATTTTATTTTTAGTATTTGTTGTTACAGCGGCAATAAAAATACATCATCTGTAAAAATTTCAACTGTCTAGCTATCACCGTTCTCGAGATACAGCCTGGTGACAGACGGACAGCCAAGTCTCCGTTCCAATCCAATTCCAATCCATCAATAGGGTTCCGTTTTTACCCGTTGGGTACGGAACCCTAAAAATCACTCTAATATTTTCCAAGTGCACTAAAAGGTACTTCAATTATTGAATTATTACTCCGACATACTGACCTCAGTTGTTCGAACAAAAATGATAAAATCCAGTCGAAAGTTCCGAGTTCAGAAAACATAAACAAACAGTCAAATTGAGAACATCGTCATTTTTTGAAGTCGATTAAAGACTTATACTTTTACAATTTAGTATGGACGATAAGGCTCCTTACTTCCTTGAAGGCTCAAGGAAGTAACTATTTTCTTATCTGTGTTCAAGGCTAATGCTCAAAAATAAATGTACTGCACAATTTCTATGATAACTGCCACTCAACTATCGTAACATTTTACTTTAATTTTTGGCATCTTGATGCTGCTTCGCGTCCTATCCTTACTTTGCGTCCTATCCTTACTCTGTTACTAGGTACGTCTTCCTTTTCTTGTTGTTCGTGGTTACCATAAAGAAATCACTGACAAGACCGCAACTTATTGTACTAGGTATACGTTTTTCGAATCTTTCCTAGAATCTTTCGAAGTCATATGGCATCCACCAACCCGCACAGGGCAAGCGTGGTGGATTATGACCTTGACTCTCTCTTGCGAGAAAAGGCCCCTAGTCCCAGCAATGGGAACATTTACTGGGCTATTTGTGTTGTATACGTTTTTATCTTACGTAGTCACTGAATTTTTTCTAGCGTGCGTATTAAATTGTGTTTGTCTGTCTATAAATAAAAGACCTAAATCAAAATTTACGGAATTGTTACCTTATTACTTGGACTGTACTGATTGTGCTTTTATGGTGTTTTGTAAGGCTTTTAGAGGATGGTAGTGAAATTATCGGCCCTTGTGAGGAAATTACTAAAAGGACTCCGAAGGCAACCTTTCCGGACCAAACCTGAAATAATAATGAGGCGAAGCGCTCCAACAGGGTCACAAATACGTAGTCTTGAAAAAATAACTAGCTTTATTACCTCACAATCAAAATGGATTTTCGTCAACGTGAAGGACAAAGAATTTCGTGTCTAAAGTACCTATTGTTTCCCGCTTTTGAAGTTTGTTATTTTATTTTCCAACGTTTGATAAAAGTGTTCCGTTTTTTGCCTTTATGCTATTGTATTAAGAGTGAAACAATATTTGAGAAACACATTGAACAAAAGAAACCTCCTTCATGTTTAAAAACTTCTGAAATGGCGTTATTTAGAAGTAACCTCAGACCAACTATGAAGTAATAGTTGTGAAAAAAACGTTAAGAATGACTGGTCCAAGTAACAGGTGAGTGAAAATATTTGTTTAACTAGTTGTGCTCCGCGGTGTAACCCGCAGTTTACCTAAACTATTAGAAGGGATGTTACCTCCTTGACACGTACATTTTACAAACTTACAATTAAAATAAACTTCGAAAGTAACAAACGTATTTAAATGAAATCAAAACCCTAAAAATAAGGTTCAAGCTCTTAGCTTAAAAAAATACGAAATTTAGATACAACATTTTTTTCCCATCATGACCTTACAACCCTTTATTCTAGTAAATAATAGCCTATATCCTTTCATGAGGATATAGACTATATCTGTGCCAAATTTAATTTCAATTTGGTACAGATAGTTTGAGCAGTTTAGGTGTGAAAATGTAATAAAAAGTCAAAGTTACGTTCGCATTTATTATAGAGGTAGTAGTAGTGATTAGTATCACAGACATACTTAATGCTTTTTTTTTTTTTTTAGCAAAATGTAACTTTTGTACTTTTGACGTGTTAGATAACTTTCACAGATTTTCACTCAAATGAGATCCTGAAAACGCCTGCACACTTAATTAACACTGCTCTTTGTTTATTCTAACTGAAATTAAAGAATTATCAATAGTCCATATCAACCCATAGCCCCCACTGCTGAGACACTGGTCTCCCTCTAATCAAGTAGGATGGCTTAACCTGTAGTCCCCACGCTTACGAAGTTGCTGGTTGGCAGACTTCATTTTTCTTTGAAGAGTTAAATCTTCTCCGATATTAGGCTTCCTCACGATACAATCACTTCATCATTTTTAAGTTAGCGCCATAACGCACATAGCTTTGAACAGAAAATGATGCGCGTGGGATTCAAACAAACGCTCCGGCAGGTCTACCACCTTAACTCTCCTGTTTTCTGCAATGCTTTCATTTGTGACGTCATCTGCTAATTTGATAACGTCGCTGAAAACAGACATCTGCTTGCCGTATGCAGCGGAACTGAAAGCAGATGTAGTTGTCTGCTTTCATCAGCGTTATCAAATTGGCCGATGACATGACAAATCCAAGTATAACAGAAAGTAGGATAGATCTGCGTATCGGCGGTTGCACGACCACAACAGCCGTAAGGCTGAGACTCCACCAAAGCGGAAATGTGCGGAGATCTTTGAAGCGGAGACGAGAAGAGACGTTCATTGGGGCTGAGCGGAGACGAGAAATGTGAATAACGAAATTCTATTGCTTGTTAAAAAAACATCTTGTTTCAGCTCGCACATCTCCGCTTTGGTGGAGGCTCAACCTCACTCTGAGTTCTACTTAAGTTGCGGCTGGTCGGCTGGTTAAGTAGAGCAAAGTTATTAAAATCAATTTTAGTTAATCTGTTAAGGCCAGTAAAATACAAAATGACACGATTTCATAATAGTTATTGCCAATAAAACCAATTGATTTAATAAAGAAACAATCATTCTTCGTTAACGTTTCGACGTTATATTGTCGTCTTCGTGTTGGAATGGAATGACTATGCTAGTTTCTGTGTATTGGTGGACAGTGGACACACAAGTGTCGTTAAGTTGAGAGTCGATCGGTTTATTTCTAGGCTAGCGTGTCCCACTGTTCTTTCACGTGTTTACATCGGGGGACATGGCGGCCAATAACAAAACGACGAATATATATCTAAATTTATAAAACTGAAGAGGTTATTTGTTTGAACGAGCTAATCTCAGGAACTACAGGACCGATTTCAAAATTATTTTAAGCTTTGGATTTGTTCCTAGTGATATATAGTGATAGTGGTGAGTGCTATATATTATGCACGTACTACGGGAGAAGCCGGGACGGACTGCTAGATAATAATGTCTTGTGATTTAGTTATATATAATGTTTAAAATATGCTGTTCAAATAGCGAAAGTGTAAAAACAATAATTTCGTTTTGTTATTACTAGAGAAAACTATTCCCGATAGTTGTTGTTTCGGCCATGAAAACCCCGATACAATGGGAACTATATTCATGAATTTCGAAACCCAGTATAAAGTGTTAGATATGCAGACCCCACATATAGGGGTCGAGTAGGCAGTTCGGCCGACGCTGAATTAGCTATAGTAAAGAAGAATCTTTATTGTATTGAAGAAAGAGGTTAACCGAGGGTACGAGTATCTAGTAGGTACATAAACTACTGTAACACAGGATTAACTAGTGTATTTTCAATGTTTTCATCGAATTTGCACGGATTTCACATTATTTCATTTTATTTTGAACTAGATCAAAATTCGTTGTAAATATTTTATCCAATGTATTTAATCGTACTATACTTCTAATGTTATAAATGCGTATGTTTGTATGCATGTATGAATATTTGTTAGGTACTCTTTCAAGCAAAAACTACTAAAGCGATCTAGATGAAATGTGGTTTATAGGTAGATAGATAACAGTCTGGAATAACCACAGAAATCTAGTTATTATTTAGATTTTTGTGGGAATAACACATGCGCTACGTTGAATACCGGAAAAATAACGGGACTGGGAACTATGCGAGTTAAACCGCGGGATTCTACTAGTTCTAAAATATACAAAACATTTAAGTCTTGAATTTTTCTAGATCAAGGTAAAACATTTTCATTGATTGGCTTTCTCTGAATCGCCACCTCGCCGGATGTTAAGCGTCCATGCGGTCTACGATTAACGCGTTTACCTAACAGTAGTAATACGTAATCACTCAAATCTGAGGACGTCGTTCGGGATTGAGATTGGCAATTATGTCGTATAAGTATGTTAAATAAAAAATCTAAAAAAAAATATCTATCAGTACATAGACTATTTTTTAACGTCGGAAAACAACTGGAACCGCAACTACGCGGGTAAAATCGTGGGGCGCTACTAGTGAAGTCTTTTACTAGATGTATGGTATTTCTGCTAGTGGAAGTGGTTATATAGTTGTGCGTTTTGGTGAAGAGACATAGGGCCCCTGGGGGCCGGGAACTTTTCTCATTTTCAAGAACCTTTCCGAGCGCTTGGTCCACGCGACATGTGACCAAAATGCTGGCGTTTATTTGGCACAAAGTATTGCCATTCAGCGTGATATTGCCACCAGCATGCTGGGCACGCTTCCACATGGCAGTGAGTTTGATCATCTTTAGACAATCAATCAATCTTTAAACCTTCGCTGGTCTATGGATAACTCGGATCTGATTATTGTAAGTAGTTATAGGTAGATAAATAGAGGTAATATAGTGTAGTTCTCATTATAATTTAGTTTCGAAAATAAAGGCACTGTCCCACTTTAAAAAAAGAATATCCATCTATGATTTCAGACTCCAAGTTCTCCACTGCTTGAAGCACTTGAATGCAGTAGGTGGAGAGACCATCTTAGTTGACGGTTTCTACGGAGCAACTCAGCTAAGGGAGGAGTGTCCTGAGAGCTTCGAGTTCCTCTCCACCTTCGAAGTGGAGGCAGAGTACGTGGAGGAAGGTCATCATCACAGATACGCAGCGCCTGTCATCAGGGTGGATTGGAAGACCGATGACTTAACTCAAATTAGGTACTGCTATTATGTCAAGCACAAGTTATGGCATCATCATCGTTGCTAAATCTTAATTTTGTAGTGGAAGGATTCTTTTGAGAGTCCGCTTGGGAATGTACCATGCCTTTGCCAGTTATTACATCGCCGACAGTAATGGGAAGACTGACTGTGTTTCTAATTAAAGGGCAATGTTTTCAGAGAAATGGCAGGACATAGAGATAAATCATTTCATAGATCTGGGTTACGAGCGCCAGTGACAGTGCTGTGTTATGATTTAGGCTGTTCAATGTTCATGTTTCAATAGTTTCATGACAATGTGTTATTATGTTGTTGTGGAAAGGCGTGCTGTTTACTATCAGGCACATGTTCTGTTCCTCCCGTCACTTAATATTATTTTTTTAAAAATTGGCTGTCATAGGAACTGCCATTAGAAGTGAAAACTTATAACTCAGAGTTGGATAGCTTTATTTGGAAACTACGAAACTACGCGGGTGACACCGGAGGGCGTGGCCATGACCGTGGGAATGGGAATGGGAAACGCTGACGCATTTTTTCTAGATGGCCAATGACCATGGTCCTGAGTTTACCCGGAGATTTCTTATCACTCTCGAGCGTGACGCTAGAATTCAATTCACAGTCCACGAAAAATCTGACTGAGGCGCGTCAAAAGAAGTTTTCACTTCAAAAATGAAAATTAAGGTTTGCGTAGAATATTAAATTATGGAATACTAAATTATGGTACTTATGAAAATGATAATACATTTTATGCTTGATGCACGTTTTGAAATGAGAGACTAGTGGTGCGTGTACAACAAACGTATCATTAGAATAGTTACTACTAAGAATACCTATAATGAGTCTAAAAGTTCATTAACCCCACACCAAACCAGTGTGACCGAAGCACCTTAAAATAAATGAACAGTCACGAATTCAAAAGACGTAAATTTGGATACTAATGACCTGAACTAAGTCTAGACTTGTGTGAAAAATTCTCTTGAAACCCGTGAATCTAGAAAATAAATTTAACACAGAGATAAAATGTTTTTAGTATTTTTTTATTCCATTTCCACTTTCTTCTGAAATTTTTTGAGGAATTCTAAAAAGTTGATGGTTTTCACGAATTTATTAGAGTGAAAAAAACTCATTAAATTAAAATAATTTAGGATTTAGCCCAGGTAAAATTAGGAGGCAAAATAGGTTTAACATCTACATCATTTTTGTAGTGGACTCTTTGCAGAGTCCGCCTGGGGATGTACCACACCTGTGGCAGTTATTCTACCGCCAAGCAGTAAAAGCACCACTGTATTCAATTATGAAGGGAAATGTTTCAAGAAAAATTACAACGCATAGAAATAAAATGTTGATGCAAACATTTACAAATACAATGAAAGTCTAAATTTTTTTATAGTATAGTGACGAGACGAACAGGTAACGTGCCTGATGGTAAGAATGATTGTAAGTCTGCCCATTACAGTACAGTCACACGCTGCTATGGGAAAATGAACGAGTCCAAATCATTATTTAGGGCGTGTCACGAGGTATAAGATGTTTCATTTTTATGTCTACCTACTCATGTAGTCATTAATTAAAAACTAGGGTGTACTATTCATTAATAACTAGGGTGTAATCTACATAATAATCATGAATGTTGATAATAAATAATAGTTCAAAATGTAAACCATTATACAGCCAATAAATAATTAAAACAGCAAAAAGATAAACGGTACAGCTTCCAATACTATTTAACTGACAAAGTAGTGGTACTTCCCCAGGCGGACTCTGCAAAGAGTCCTACCACTACAATAATGAGACTAGGGATTGATGATGATGATTTGAGCAAGTGAAAATTTTCCGTTAAATCTACGGAGTCTTATAAAGCTATTTTACTTTTTAGATTCAACGTGTACGACCGTTCCCCGATGGCGTTTAAGAATAGCCTAGAATGCCGGACTTACTATCGCTCCCTGAGGAAGCTGGCTCGGTACTATGAGGCACCCGAAAACCAGTGGCAGTTTAAACTTACACCAGGTAAATTGTACAGTTGATTTAAAATTGAAGTAACTATACCTACCTAAAATAAAACATCTTATATCTCAGGGTGACGAGCGCAGTGCAGTGCTGCAGGTAATGCTTGGGACTCTTCTTGTTTCAATCGCTGCGTTTCACTGTGGTGTTATGTGGCAGGCATTTTGCTTACCATAAGACACATGTTCTGCTCGTCTCGTCACTCTATACTATAAAAATAAACATGTCGGTGACGCAAACCCATAAGACTTTCCCTTACCAAAAAGGCTCAACGCAGCTGAAGATGTTTTAAGTTAAAACGAGGACTCTATTTTCTCACAAGGAGAGACCCAATACCATAATCCACCACGCTGGCTCAGTGCGGGATGGTGGATGCCACATGTCCTCCAAAGATGTTATTTTTGAAGTGAAAACTTCTTTTGGCCCACTACAGACATATTTTTTGTGGGCTGTGAATTGAATTCTAGCGTCACGCTCGGGAATGATAAGACATTTTTGGGTGAACTCGGGACCATGGCTATTGGCCATCTAGAAATGCGTCAGCATTTGCCATTGGCTATCTAGAAACGCGTCAGTATTTCTAGATGGCTATGGTCATGGCCACGCCCTCCGGTTTTATCCGCGTAGTTGAGTTGTAAGTTTTCACTTCTATCGGCAGTTTCTATGACTGCCATTTTTTTTTGGAATACACCTTGTCACGATGTTTTTTCACTGGGAAAAGAGAGTGGTGATGACACATTTGTACATCTTGCAAAATACTCAAAATAATCAGAGGCGTAGGTGGAACTAGAACAATTACTTCAGGATTGTGAAATAGGCCCTAGCTTCCAAGCCACCACGGTTTTCTGTTCTGGTTCTATTCATCGCTAAGAACAACTCTCACTATGAAACCAATCCTGAAATCGACCTTAAAGTTAATAAAAAATCTTAAAAAGACAGTATGATTTGTAAGTGTTGCCACTAAATATGGGACTAAAGTCTCAACTTGGGCTTGATCATCTTGATTATCTTTAGACCTTTATTGGCTTACAAATAATTCAGATAAGTAATAAAAATATACTAAAATTGTATATTAGGCAATATACACTTTTTGCAAGCATATTTATGAGGAAAAAGTATTACATTTAAAAATGTAGTGATTAATTTTGCCCTGCTACTCACCAGCCAGGTCTGCAGCTCCGTGTTGGGATATAATAGGAGAACTAATTGACAAGTTTTCAGCTTGTCTCAAATACCCTACTCCAAAATTGTTGCCAGCTCTCAAAATATAAGTATAGAGTAGATCCCAATCTGCCCATAATAAAAAAAGCTTAATAGGCATGGAATAGAATAAAATAGAAATGAAAGAAAGGAAATGCATGCTTACATGTTTGTTTGATAATATTATAAAATAGATAATACACAGAATATTTTGTATCCAAAAACTATGTATACTATCCTTTTGCAGGTAATAAACTATCTATTTGAAATAATTTCAGGTGTTGTAATGGCGATGGACAATTTTAGGGTTCTCCATGGCCGCACTGCATTCTCAGGTGACAGGGTTCTGTGCGGGAGCTACGTGTCGCGCTCTGATTGGCTGGACAAGGCTCGTGCTTTGGGACTTATCCAGTAATTGAATTACTGATGTCTATCGATTTATCCAGAGAAATAAGTTATGAATTATTATAATGCAATTTTCCAGAAATAAATTCTGGCAAATTGAAATAAATAATAATAAAAGTAAGAGTTTCGTTTTGACATTGGGGACATAAAATATTTATTATAAAATATACAACACACTTAAATAAAATTAAAATATTTTATAACATATTTGCTCGTAAAGGGTCTCTTATTGGACCAATTTCTGTATCGTAATGTATCTTATTACGCACTAGTGCTGTAATGTGTAATGTAAAACGCACGGTTTCAAAATGCTCCGTCCACAGACTAGGTAGAGAGATATGCTCCGTCTAAAACGAACGGTACCTTTTTAAATCTTAGTAAAGAGTTTTTATGTCAGAAAAGTGTGGTCAACATTTTATGAATAAAATTAACTTTGAGAGGTAAAATATAATAAAGAATTATTAAATTCGTTAATTTAATTAGTTTAGACCATAAATTACTTTAATTTTTCTGTAACAAAACACAAAAATATTAATTAACTTTATTATTAATGGCATACCGGCTGTTTCTGTGCCGTTGCTTAAAAAAAAAGGCGTCGATGCGCGCGCATTGCTAATCTGTGATCCATAGTTCCATAGTGATTACTTACTCTGTGCTGTGATTGGCTGTGATCTGTGATCAAGTAAATATTATTCCGCGCGTTTTTTTTCGCTGTATTGTTTTTATTTGAAAATGTCGTCAGAGTTTTGTTTATTTCCTCGCAAATATGTTATAAAACGTCGTATGACATACGTGCGCTTTGATAATTACAGCCTCTGCTAATTATAGCTCTCGCCTTCGGCTCGAGCTAGCAATAAAGCCTCGGCTGTAATTATCAACTTACCGCACTTATATCATAATGTACTATTATTCAATAAAAAATATAATTTTATTGTTTCTTTCACTTTCGTTTCTAGTTACATTATAGGGTCCTTCTGAAGTTCCAATACAGATTATAAGAACTATGGTTTTCTTTTTTCTCTTATCCTATAGTTTGAGTTGACAAAAAAAATTGTTGTAAATGACACACGCCGCCGTCGTTAGAAGAAGCCTCGAAGCGAGCATGAGTTCTCAAGGTACCTACACACGCAAAACTTATTTATTTGGACAAAACATATTCGTATCGCAAGGAAGTTCCTTACAGCAGGCTTGGAGAAGATATATATTTTACTACACAACAGAACTGAAAAAAGTTTAAGACTAAAACCATTACAAAAATACATATATTTATGAATACTTGAAGTGACGTGTGAACACTACCCGTGACCAGTGCAGTGCTGCGTTATTTTTCAGATGATCGTACCATAAGTTTGAAGTATTAAGTTTTAAGTAAGCATTAAGCATTTTTTTGCAAATTGGTGTTGTTTATATATTATCCGAAGGTACCTACTTCGTTCTTGTCTGTCCCTGTCCCATGAAACTACATCTTTTTTTAGCACTCAAATACCCCGATGAGAATCAATTAAACCTATACCTACCTAAAGAACCTACCAGTTGTCATAACTCAACAGTTGTTTAGTCAACTTTTGAAATAAAAACTGAAAAGTTTTCTCAAAGACATCCGTCCGTGAAGTAATAGATAATAAGCAGTTAATGCTAAGTTGATTCCCATGGAAAGAGCACCGTCCGTGCACCGTTTATTAAGTTACGAGCCGTTGAGGTGTGAAAGGTAATTTCTATAATTAAAGCCGGCGAGGTGATTCTCGGTGATCCTGAAACCAATTAGACGGAGTTCGTTACCCTCCTCTCTCACAATTACGCTTTGTTTAAGCGTGCTTCAAATGAAATTGCAAGTCAACGTAAGGGCCCTGAAAGAAAGATATAATTATCTTCTCCAATGCCGTCTGCTATTAAAACAATTATACGCTCTGATTTCCGGAAACGTCAATCGGGAACTGAGGTTCTGTTCTGAAAGTGATTTACAAAATTAGAAAATCTACCTATTTATAATTTCGTTGTACCTATTTATCAAATGTATGAGCATATCTACGAAAAAATATTTGTCGAGTAATTCTCCAAAATCAATTTAAAGGTAGGTATTTTAAACATTTACATCTATTATTTGGGTTAGTTTTAAGTCCTAAGTCAGTGTGGAATTCAAATGCTTGGTGTAAATTAGGTATTACTTACGTATCAAGGTCTGTAATCTATACTAATACTAGCTGACCCCGCAAACGTTGTTTTGCCTTAGTGAACAACCCTTGTCACTTAGGGGTATGAAAAATAGCTAGTAGCTGATTCTCATACCTACAGAATATGCATATAAAATTTGGTTAAAATCAGTAAAGCCGTTTCGGAGGAGTAAGGAAACAAACACTGTGACACGAGAATTTTATATATAAGATTATAAAGCTGAAGAGTTTGTTTGTTTGTTTGAACGCAAGGATCTCTGGAACTACTGGTCCGAATTGAACGATTATTTCTTTGTAGGATAGTCCATTTATCGAGGAAGGCTATAGGCTATTTAATATTACGCTATCAACAGGAGCCGAGCAGGTATGAAAAATGTAACAAAAACGGGAAAAATATTGCTTTTTGAGAGCTTTCGTTGCGTGACAGCATATGTCATATTTTAAAGGTTGCGTCATTAGAACCTAAAGTAACCGAATTTGTTCAAAATTTGAATTGGTAGGTACGATCGATTTTCGACAGATGGCGTAGCAACGCGCGCGTTCAGCTAGTTACTTATAATCCTCTAAAATAAAATAAATACTATACTATAGAGAAACAACATTTATTTTAGCAAAACTTCGATAGTGTAGCTTCCTATAGGTAATATTTTTACAAAATTACGTGATTCTTTACGTAAATAATGTTCATTGATGTCGATGTCCATGCAGGTGACAGTGTGACTAGTCTTAACTGTTTTTTCCCAAAAATAATTTCCCTAGAAAAGTCGTGAATATCGCATGATCGTGTGATTTCGTAAGTAATCGTGATAATACAATTTAGCGGAAGTATCGTCCTGCGTCCATAGTCATCGTCGTCGAAAGCAAGCCAGCCAGATACAGTGTGTTTGCTGCTACACCCCGTTACAATATATTACCCATAGATTTTCATCAAGTGATCACACTATCTTTGTCAACTGATCACGTTACTATCACAGTCGTGTGTTACATACAATGACGAGGGAGACACGACCGGATTCTTAAAACTAAGATCCTTGTCTCACAGACTCTTTCAAACAAATTTGACAGTAACTTCACAGGAAGTTTTCTATCAGGTTAATACATACAATATTTATCCCGAATAATTTTCCCAATATGGCGTAGTAGTTGTAATTTTCCTAGTGGTGTAGCAGGTAAAGCCGTGAGGCGCAGATAGCGATGCGATTTGTAGAGTTGGGACCACAAGATTTGTAGAGTTGCGTTGTTGTTTCCCGGATATTAGGCGTCCTACTGGATTACACACAGGATATTAGACGTCTAAATGACGTATACTCTTCGACAAACGCCACCATATTACTTTAAATGTTATCAAATAAGTTAATTTATACCATAAAGTCATAATGTCAACAAGCTGACACAGTCCATCTGATGATCGTTGTTATCGTCTATTTGGGTGCTCATTCTACATAATAGTACCTGGGTGACCGAGCTTTGCTCGGTTTAAATACTAAATATACTTAAATACCTACAGATAAAAGACTCCAAGAAATAGATTAAAAAAAAAACTCGAAAAAAAAGAAGCCGTCTCTGGATTCGAATCCGGAGCTACTAATTCGTGACCGCTATGACCGCCCGACTTTCAGTCTGAGCTATTTTGCTGTCGCGTCAGGCGGCGAAATTTACCTTCGCATTCTAATGTCTAATGTGAAAGTTTTTCATTGTCTAAAAACGCGCATCATATGCGTTTTTAAAAAATGAAACCTAGTTAGATCGATTTATCGTCCCCGAAACCCCCTGCATACAAAATTTCATGAAAATCGTTCGAGCCGTTTCCGAGATTCAGATTCTATATATATTAACATATTTATATACAAGAATTGCTCGTTTAAAGGTATAAGATATACTATGATTAGAAGTCATCTTATGTGTAGGTACATAAAATATTAATAGACTACAGGCCCGTGAACAAAATTTACGGGTCAAATGAACCACCAGGAGACCTATGTAGGATGATAGAAGGGTGTAAAGTATTAAGATTCAGCACTATGCCGTCACTTGTAAGCTGTCCAACTGAGTGTGATTGAAGAGGGGGGGGGTTGCAACCCTCTACCATTTCTCCTTGTCGCATGATTTTTGTACGGCATTGCGAAATAATGGATTAGCAGAGGTATTGAAACTGTACGGAACCAATGCCGTACTTAATCAAATGACCAAATTTGCTCTGTAAATTACTCGTACTCTGTAAATTTTTCCGGCAAACTAATAATTAAAAAGTTAAAATGTATATTTTTTATAGTTTCAATACCTCTTTTAATATATTATTCCGCAACGCCGTACAAAAATAATGCGACAAGGAAAAATTATCGAGAATTGCAACCCCCCCTCTTCAATTACACTCAGTTCGACAGCTTACAAGTGACGGCATAGTGCTGAATCTTATTACTTTATACCCTTCGATCATCCTACATAGGTCTCCTGGTGGTACATTTGACCCGTAAATCTTGTTCACGGGCCTGTAGTCTATAACTGCCGTATTTCAAAAGTTTGCTCAAAACTGTTTTGTATTTCAGTATGTCGCCATAAATGTAAATGATATCTCAACTTAAATGACTTAAACTTAAATGATATCTCAACCAATAGCTATTGTAGCACTAAGCTATATATCTATGTATTTAGTGTTTTATCGCTTTATCAATATATTATGTTTCTGTAGTCCATCTTGGCAAACTATTTCAATAAATAAAAGCGGATAAAGACCTGTATTTTTTTTGCAAAGGGAAATCGAAATCGTTATTTTCTTCGTTAGCAACGTCAAACGAGGTCAAAGGGACAACATTAAATTTAAGTCAAGATTTTTGATAGGACGGTAGTTGTCAGATGCGTTATCTATAAACCTGCAGTCCTGCATTTGTCAAAAGGCCGCATAGGCTGCAGCCTAGAGGAAGTAGCGTTTTTGCGCTGGCAGCATCCTTGAGGCGGTAGATTTCAGAGTTCGCTCGAGTTCAGAGAATAAAAGTCAAACAAGTAGGGTTTTCATGGTCTTTATACGAATACCTTAAATCCCTAAAGACACTCTTTTCGACCGAAAATGGATAGTTATTATGTTAGAAAGATACATGGGGCGGCAAAAATAAAGTGGCACACACTCACACAGAATATACATCCGGTTCTGGTAATCCGGAACACAATTCTAAGCACAATGCGATGTCATTGAATCGCAGAGCACTGACCGCATGCGGCGCTCTGTTGTGTCCCGGATATTAGACATCCTACTGGATTACACGCAGGATATTAGACGTCGAAATGACGTAGATTAGATTCGTACATCGCGCCATTATGCCGCACGGCTACGGGTCCGTTATAGGGTTGGCGAAATGAAATGCTGTTATTAGGACCACGAAAGTTCAGTTTCATTTTCAAAGTTTACTTAATATCATATTTATTTAATATATTTGTGTATGTTGCTATTATGTTGAATTTGTACAGTAAAGTTTTAGATGCCGTTAGATTGTAAAATAAAAGCGGCCAAGTGCGAGTCAGACTCGCTCATGAAAGGTTCCGTAGCAGCAAGTAACATAATACATAAGTTCTTGTTGTTCGATGTAACTTTGATAAGTTTTAATAATAGTGTACTTATGACGTACTAACAAAAAACTACTTACTAGATGGAGTTCAAACCAATTTTCGGTGGAAGTTTGAATGGAAATGTACATCATATTTCTTTTTTGGGTTTTATGACTCTCTTAGTTTAGAAGTGTAACTTCTACAGTTACAATGTGTCCACATTTTCTAATCAATTATTTCGCAATGCCGTACAAAAATCATGCGACAAGGAGAAATGATCGGGGGTTGCAACCCACCCTCTTCAACTGCACTCAATTGGACAGCTTACAAGTGACGGCATAGTGCTGAATCTTATTACTTTATACCCTTCTATCATCCTACATAGGTCTCCTGGTGTTTCATTTGACCCATAAATTTTGTTCACGGGCCTGTAGTCTATTAGTAGTTCGAAAGAAATTCTACTTAGCGATAAGATCGTAATTTGTTTCACTAGTTTTAAGAATGAATTACTTGTTTAGGTATTTCTTTTTGTTAAGATTATTTATTTTAATAAAAGAGTTTCTATCTATCCATCTAGTTTAGGTGATGAAAGCTTAACAAACAGACAAATAGGCAGAATAACTTTCGCATTTGCGATATTACGTAGAGATTAATATTAATGGTAGTTTAGCTGAGTTCACGTCACCCCAATAAAGACGTCATCCGCAGTTTCACCGCATAACTTCAATTGAAACAGCCTAATTCATGTCAACGGCACGTCTGCTCGCTCGGCTCGCTGAAACGCACATATTTCACAATTATTAGCATATAAATATCCATAATTTTGTCCCATATTTCGTGGAGATGACGTCGTGTATCTTGTAAATTTTGCATGAAATGACGTACACAGCACATGGTGCGGGATTATAAGATAAGTCTGTTTTTTTTTATACAGAGTGACGGGACGAACACGACATGTGCCTAATACGCCTACCCGTAAAAACATAGTGTCATGCAGCTATTTAAGAAAATGAAGAGTCCGAATCATTACTTATTTTTCGATAGTTAGTAAGTATAGAGTGACGAGACGAATAGGACATAATTATGCCTGATGGCAAGCAACAAACTTCCCCATACTAGCACTTAGCTATTGGAACATAAGCAAATCGTAACCTAGAACTATACTGCGCTTGTCGCTCCGAGATTTAAGATGTTTAAACCGCTATGCCTTGTAATTTCTTAGGAAACATTGCCCTTCCAACCGAAACAATGATGTTTGTGCATTACTGCTTGGGAGTAGAATAACTGGTAAAAAAGTGTGGTACATCACCAGGTGGCCTCTACTTACCACTACAAAAGAAATCACAACATTTCAGATGATTGGTAGTACGAGTACATAGTAAATGAACCTAATATTACATTAGCTATATTTTTTTGTAATAAATGAGATGGTAACATACGTAATAACCTATTACATACTATATACGTATAATCTATTACATTTTCAGGAAGCAAGTAAGTATTCAGGAAAATTACTACTTAACTAAATTGGAACCGTTACGGCCTCATTGAAGTAATATGAGAGATCAAACAGCAGAAGGCACATTCCCATGAAATAATTTCGTCGTTTAGTTTCAAGTAGAGGTCCCTTCAGACTACCATACATTATATAATAAATAATTTATAAATATTGGTGGACAACTCAACACTATCTGACCCCAAACCAAGCAAAGCTTGTACTATGATATCTGATATAATACTTATATAGTTTTAAATACATATCTACTAATTATAACGAGAACGGTTGGGAAGAAAATTGCGAAACATAAAAAGAAAGGAAAAAAGTAAAATTTTTGCCTTTCGGAAGCAATAACTTGAAAAATATTGATGAAAAAAAGAAAACTTTTCAGTATAAAAGTTAGTAAATTTAATTTAGAAGAGAAAAAGTCTCCACAATTTTTTGCCTAACACTAACAGTTCTCGAGATATCGAATTAAACGCGTTTTCATCGAAATGACCTTGAGCTGATCTCGCCAGAATCCCTCAAATTGGAATGTATTATAATATAATATATGTTTCAGAATGCACCCCCCTATCGATCCTTTATAGTCCACAAACTACATAATTTAATGTTTTTTTTTAATTTTTTTTGCGTATTTGCACTGGACCACGCAAGCCCGGGTCTGATTGACTCCGGGACTATTTTTTCTTTATCTAAGACTATTTCACTTCTTCTTCGTGTCGATGACGTTATCTTACTAGTTATTATAACCATACCTATTAGATATATTTTTTTGTTTTTACATTTTTCTTAAAAAAATGTTTTGTTTATCTTACTAAATATTTATCGTAAACTCATATTTAAATTGTCTTAAATTTTTTATAAATTAGGAATGCTACAGATATTCCACTGCTATTATGATTTGGAACACAATTGAGATGCAATTTTTATATATCCGGAAATTAGTAACAGCATGGTGAACAATCGTGATTGCTTATAACAACGTTTTAGACAGTAATTTAATTAGAAACGGGAAAACGAAAATATTTCATAACTATTACTCAAACTAGTAGCGACGTAAAGTCAATTTATATTTTATTTGGTTTAAGGTAGCCTTTCGAAACGCAGTGTTTTTAAAAATAAATCAAGAAAATTCTAAATCACTGCGAATTTGCACAAATCAAAAGTAGGAAAACTGAGCTCATCATTGTGGGATATTATGTAGCAAGGAAAACAGAGATAAACAAAAAAGTTCCGTAAGAGAGAGTTCACACGGCGCGGCTGCCAAACGCGCACGCGCGCGGGCGCGGCAGATTTCCATATAAAATTGAATTCAATTCACACGACGCGGTTTACAGCCGCGGCGGCCGCGGCAGCACGCGGCTCCCGCGCGGCGACCGCGTAGCGCCCGCGCGGCGGCCGCGCGGGAGCCGCGTGGTTGCGCGTGGTTCCTGCGCAGTAGCTGTCCTTACGCAGTAATATATCGCACCTTGAGAATGAAAGTGACTCAATCCAAAATTACTGATTTTTGAATAATGAGCAAAATGTATCTGCACTCAATAGCGTGTCTTCATAAACAGCATTTATTTTAATAATAGTAACGGTTTACTTTCAACTTTGAATAAAAAATATTATTAGTTTTTTGAACTTTAGAAATGGATCAAATTTTATAAATATTTATTTAATTAAGTATTAAAAATGTGTGCTTAAAAATCCTTTCACAATTAGGTAACTTTAATTTAAAAAGAATATGTATTAAAAAGGCTTGTTATGACTCAGACCCGGTTCTACTACTGCTTTTATCTATTCTATTTTTTGCTACTTTACGCACTACAAGTACTACTACTGCAGTGGTGTCACTATGCAACCTGTATTGTCTGTTTTTGAATTTCGCCGGGATAAAATTAAATACTGTTTTTTAAGCCATTCAGTGTACTAAACTCGAAAACCCAAATTTTTGAATTGAGTCACTTTCATTCTCATGGTGTGATATGTCAATGACTGTGGCCTTTGACAGTCGCAGGTAGGGCATGAATACCGGTATTCGGGATTACCATAAAACCGGTAATACTGGACTATATAAGGCAACTCTGAAAATCAGTTTTAAAATGGCAAATACTGATTGTTCTGTATTTTTAATAAAAAAAAATAATCAAACTCTTATTACAAAAATAACAATCAGCTTATTGAAGTGAAAACTTATTTTGGCACGCCACAAGCAGATTTTTCGCACTCGGGAATGATAAGAGTTTTTTGGGTTATCTCGGGACCATGGCCATTGGCCATGTTCCACTAATGTTTTTTTTTTATAAATATTGGTGGATAATTCACACACAACACCATCTGACCCCAAACTAAGCAAAGCTTGTACTATGGCGGCCAGACAGCTGATATAATACTAATATAGTTTTAAATACATACCTACTTATTATACATAGAAACACCCAGACACAGTGCAAACATTTGAATTCATCACACAAATATTTGCACTGGGTGGAAATCGAACCCACGATCCTCGGCTTTGCAGGCAGAGCTACTACCCATAAGCCACGAGGCCAGTCAAAGTGTGCCAGAAGAATATCTAAAATAGACATTTTAATTTATGCCTTTATTTTAGTTATATATAGATATGTTGTTTGTTTAGCCATAAAGTTTTAAACGTTGCATTGTAGACATTGTATAACTAAAAAGTTTTGGACAAAATACTCGATTTATCTGAGTAATTAATTTAAGTAACTTAATAAGTAACGGCGCCATATTGGCGTCTGCTGCTCTGTCGAGCGCCTTTCACTTTACCCTTACTCCGCGGCCACCTGTGACGAAACATGCGATAGATGGAAGAGTGATTGATTATTTTCTTAAAAACGGTAATTTTAAATTATTTCGATGCATTGATTTCTACTAGTCTAAAATAATATTACGTGTGGTATTTTTTATCGCTATTTTAATAGATGAAATAAGGTTTTAAAAATATGAATAGCGAAAAAATACCGGTTTTGTCAGAAATCCATTACCGCCATACCCTAGCTGCAACTAGGGCCGTTCAAGTTCAAAAGTCGAAGACTAATGATAATAAAAGCGGCATAATAACTGAAACGGCAATTTTGCCGATAAAATCACAGGGTAGTACTAGAAAGTATATTTACAATGACCAGTTATAGTTTTTGCTTAGCTAGCAGTAGTAGTTGAGCTTTATTCTGCCCGGCACGGCGGCATGGAAGCAGGTAGCGACATGCACAAAGTTTTCTCTGCTTCGCTATCTATGAGTAAAACCACAGATATTTCTTCTTCTTCCATCAGTTCCATAGTCTCTCTCGAAAGCTTCGACTTTTCTCTTGTTCTCTCGCCTCATCGCGAAAAACTTCCGAGCCTTCATCCCCTGAGGCTTCTACCACTCTGTCGAGACGTTCAACATCGTCTGTGTCACAAAAAAGTTTCTCGGAGAGCGTCATAGAATAACAAATAAAACAATTAGTAGAAAAAGTAAACAAACTTTTTTTATTTGCACCTTAGATAAAAATATGAATTGGTTTAAATATATTATTATTTAATCTGAAATTTGGCCACCCCTCAAAAAGTGCCGCCCATGGCGCGCCGCCCCCACCACTTTCCTTACACTACGCCGCTGACTGACCGCCTTGCAACCGCAAGTCTTGCGGTTTTCGCCCGCGACCCCGGCGGCTGAAAAACCGCAAAAACCTGCGGTCTCGAAACAAAACCGTCGCGCGGCGCGGCGCCGCGCACGCGCGCGGGCGCGGTTGGCAGCCGCGCCGTGTGAATCGGGCCTAAGAAATATGAACTAAAAATAAAACAAACTTCGCAGAAGCAACTTCTCTTCAGTAAAAATGTAATATTTCATAGTATTGTCGATATTTTCTGTGATTTTTATTAGTTAAGGTAATATTTCTTTCCTTTAGTTGAATTTCAATTTCAAACCATTCACACCAATTAGCGGGTTTACTTACAACCGTTTTTCGAATACTTAATGAAGGCGAGGGACGAAAACTACAATTTAGAAGTAAAGTGAAATCAATACAGAAATTTTGTGGCATCAGAAGAACTCAAACAGATATAATTAATAGTGTTAAAGTAATGTTTTGAAATACAAAGGTTTGATGGACGTTCTACATACCAACCAGGTGTGATTCTACTTTCGTAATAAGAAAGTCTAGTCTAATATGGAATGCATAAGCTAAACAAGTTTTCACGATGAATACAAGCTTGGTGTTTTCATGTCAAGAAAGAAACGGTTTCTTCATGCTAAACATGCTACATCATAGACCGCATTGTCGCTTAAGTTTGAGTGAAATGGCAATAAAGTGCAAACGTAACTATTATATTTAAAAAAAGGTTAGGTACATCGATAGTCGACCAAGAACACTCTTCGCTAATGTTAGAATCATCTTCACTAAAACTATGATGCTCGGATTTTAATGTCATTGGCGTTCTCCAATTGTTAATAACTTTAGGAAGCTGACGTTACCGAAATCAGTCAAGGAGCTTGTCCCTGGCTTGTCCCAATAGCAATAAACAGGCATGTCAGCCGTTGCAAAATTTTATGTCATAGTTAGAAGAAGGCTTGAGGCCTCATAATCGTCGCTACTTACGAGAGGGCGCGTCTACGTGATGACGGATAAAGCTGTAATCCCGTTCGTAGCATTTGTTTGAGAGCTCTTATCGGGGATGAAGGCGATGGGCAGGTCTCAGGGTCCATTGTCTCAAGTAATGCTGTCGGCGCAGAAGAAGCCAGTGCTTAAGTTACGGGAACATGTTATTGACCCACTGATACTAGGAAATGAGTCGCCCTATTCAGATTAATACAATTTTCTCCGATAAACAAAAATTGACTTCAATTTAATATAACATTAATATTAAATTGAAAAATAATAGTATTAATTAATATTAATTAATTAATTAGTATTAATAGTAAATTCTTCTTGTTCTAGTATAAGTTCCTGAATAAAACATTAATATTTAATCGAATAAATTTTATAATTGTTGTGAAATCTACGACTACGTCGTCCATGTTGATATTTATTAACATGGATGTATGTATGTAGATATTTCAAAAAACACCACATGAATTTCGATAAAATTTATATGGAAGTATAAATAAATATAATCTCCCGAACAAAAAAATAATTACAAATATCAATCCCTAATTGACGGACCTATCGCGTAACATACACACAAAAAACAAGCAGCCGAATTTCTCCGCCTTTTTTGCAGTCGGTTAAAATAAATAGACAGAAGTCAATCGTTATAATACATTAAGATTAGCCGACGCTTTTTCACACAATACCATCTAGCCCTAAACTAAGCAAAGCTTGTACGATGGAAGCCATAATAGCTGATATAGCTAAATACATAGGGGCAACGTTGTCAGCATTTCAGGAACACCGCGCTGTTTCAATTTCAAGGGCGTGTTTGTTTGTTTTTTTATGTGGTATCATCAGCCGCAAGACGTCCACTACATATGTAGGCCTCCCCCCTAGATTTCCACAACGAACAGTTGTTCGCAACCTGTAACCAGTGGTTCCCAGAGACCTTTGTGACCTTTTGTTTTAAGTATTGGATGAAATAAATATATTAAATTTGCATTTGTATGTTTGTAAATTATACTGTAAATAAAAAATGTATATTTTGTCACACACTCGTATGTAAATGAACACTTATGGTAGAAGGAAACATTAACAGAACAAACATCTGCTTTCGTCACACAAAAGTTTGTCTTGTGAGGGGATCGTACCCACGACTTACAGATTCAGCTCAGTGAACAGACACACTACTGACCTGACGGAGTCTTGCGGCCAGGCAAAAGTGAATAGTGATGTGAGTTTTTGTTTATAACTTGTAAATTTACTCATTTAGGGCCAATATTGTATAAGATAAGTAAGTAGCCTGCTTGTTTATCCCGAATAAATATGAATTTTATGGGATAACGGTTTATAACCACGAGAATTAGTTTTATCGTTTTAATTTTAACTCATAAAAGAATTTTAAAATAGCCTATTTCGAGCTAAATCTCTGTTTAGTTCAGTGTTCTTGTGCTAGCTGTGTTATAGAGGGGCTTATGGTAATGCACGAAACGATACTACGTGGAATAAATGCTCCATCTTCGCTCGGTTAGCTCTGATTTTATGAAGGCTCTTATGAGGATACCCTCTGGGAATTTCTTATTCGTTGTTATTTTATCAACCGGCCCCATATTTGGGATCGTGAGATGAATATTATGACATGAGGGTTAAATGATTCGGATTTGGGATGAACCTTTTCAATCTTACTCAAGAAATAGATATCGGAGCGGTGCTAGCATTATTTGGTGATTATACTTGAATTCAATTTTCGGTTTAACTATTTAACCCGAATGTATATGAAGGTTGAAGGTACATTTCTAAAATAAACTGTTGAATGTGTTACCGGAGTACTTACTCGGGTTATCTTTTGTTTTTAACATGCTTTTATTAGGTCGACCTGTACCAGAACACTCAGAAAGTTTTGCGAAAAAAAATTTTTTATGTAAAGGACACTGGCCACTTGTAATTATTTTGAAAACTTCAATTATTTAAAAGTAAAAATGTTTTGAAAATTGGTTTAGACGCATGAAACTTTGTATAGAGGTTGGTGGAGAGTTCTTTGAAAAGATTTAGTAAAAATATTTTTTTCATAGAAGTTAGTTTTTTAGTTTCTCAAAACTTTCTGAGTGTCCCAAATCTAAGGTAACTAATTTAACCATCTTCCAAAGATCGTAGCGTCACGAAAATTGGCAGGTGCATGTAGTTTTGATTACAATATAATAATATGGTACTGTCGAACTAGTCTGATGACGGAGGATGAACGTGAAGATATGAACTGGAACTTCATGACGTTATCATAGCTGTGTTTGGATTTGATAGAAAAGTCTTGTCATGAACTTTGACCACGATTAGGTTTCAGAGTTATAACAAACCTATTATATACATAACATAACGTAAACAGCCCACTGAATGTTGCCACTGCTGGGATTCGGGATCTTTTCTCACAAGGAGAGAGTCAAAGCCATACTCTACCATTCTGGCCCAGTGCACACAGACACACTGGCGGAAATGGAGAGGATGCGGGCTCATTCGCGTACTTAAAATGTATAAGTATAAATGTTCTGTATGAATGTTAAAAATACTGCGTTATCAAAGACTAAAAAGTAAAAAATAAATTAATAGCCAAATCGCTAGTACAATACTATTTGTATATGTATGTCGAATGTATTCTTCGAAATTCAGAAGATATTATTTAAATTAAGAATTTTTAATGAACGTATCAAAAATACCTAAATTCAACTTTTGTATTAGGGCGACATTCCTGATCTCCTAAAACCAAAACGCAAACACGTTTTTGTTAACTCGAACTAAACTCGAAATTCTGTGGAGTCCCAACCCAGGTTTGTCCACGTGTTATGTCTTCTGATACAATAATTATGCTTCATGAACGTTGCCAAAACAGATCCAGTAAAATCAAAACAAAAGTTCGACAAAAGTTGGTAAGGCTCTACATCGAACGAAAATCAAATCATTCAATTTACAAAATGGATTGAGAACTTTATCCAGTATCAATATTAAATATTACTCTAGCTAATGCAATCTGCGATATGGATGAAAAAACGATGATAAAAGTACGCGTACATCATATAAAACTTGGTGGAATAAGTATAGATTTTTATAGTTTAGAGCACCGGGGAGACCAAGTCAAGCGCTTGAGGGTTAGCAACACGCCTATATCCGCGCAATGATATGCAGGAAAACATCGTCAGGAAACCAGCATCTTTCAAGAAAGACATTTTTCAACAAATCGTCTAATACCTCTGGGTGGCGAGTGCAGTGCAGTACTAGGTAATGATTTAGGCTCTTCATTTTCTGTTGCGTGACACTGTTGTTATGAGAAGGCGTGTTGGCTATCAGGCACGGCTCCTGGTCATCTGGTCACTTTACACTTAAAAAAAACTTTCAACGTGCCCTATCCCTATCGAGCCAACTCGTACTTGGCCAGCGTGGTTAGGTTTTGACTTTCTCCTTTGAGAAATCGGCGGAGCCCCAGCTGTGGAAAAATACAGAGACCTGCGTATGCTGGTTAATGTGAAAAAATTACTGTCGTTTAGTAGCATCCATCTAAACTATTAAATGCCTTCCCAAACTTCATATTGAGATTAGTATTCTTCTTCGTGTCGATGATGTTTCTTCTTACTTGCTATTGTTTTCGTTTCCTTAATACCTATTTTGTAACTATACCTACTATCTAAATCTAAATATTTTTTTTACTTAACTTTTTAAATTATGATATTTTTTTTTTTTGTGTTTTGTTTTTTTCTAAGAAAATTAAATTTACGTACAATTATTGTTTTCAATGTTTAAATATGTGCTGCCCAATGTTCAGCAACTGCAACTCCTGGTAGCGAGGCCTCCATCAGGTCGGTTCTGGTGCAGCTGGTTGGGCACCGCGGGCAGGACAACAGATGCTGCATGGTCTGAGTGGCGCCACACTCGCACAGGATGTTACTTGCATCGGAATATCCCCATTTTGCCATCTTAACTTTGCAGCGGCCCACTTGGGTCCGGAGTCGGTTTAGTGACTTCCACGTGGGCCACGCTAAGTTGCTACCTGGGGCAAGCTCTTCGGCTGGGGCCACGAACTCATGCGGAGGGGGACAGATCTCGTTCCACTGTTTGCAGCGGGACTCTCTGGGTGAGTCAGGCATTATTGTTGTACAGCTAAGAAAGCTTCGGCGGCTCTTGAGGCGTATGCTTGGTATTTTTAAGTTGTAGAGTGGATGTCTGATGTCATTTTCTTGTTTTTCTTTTTCTACTGAGCAGGTTACACTTCTACGGACTTTTGGTGGGCCTATTCCGGCTAGAGGGTAGAGTGAGTTAAGAGGGGTGGGCTGCAGACAGCCTGTTATTTTCCTACATGTGTCATTTAGTGCAGCATCAACTTCCATCGCGTGGGCAGATCGGTGCCATACTGGACATGCGTATTTTCCAGCAGAAAAACACAGTGCTAATCCAGGTGTTCGTAAAACATGGGCTGAAGCACCCCATGTGGTAGAAGCTAGTCTAGAGAGAAGGTTGTTTCTGGCGCTAACTTTTAATTTTGTATTATGACAGTGTGTTTTGAATGTCAGTGTTCTGTCCAGTTTGACACCAAGATAAGGCGGGGTATTGTTGTGCTCAATGGTGATACCTCGCCAATTCACATTAAGTTTACGATCAGCTTGACGATTTCTGAGGTGAAATGCGGTAGAAAATGTTTTCGATGGGTTTGGTCTTAATCCTTAATTGAGATTAGTGAGTTCACTCTTCCCGTTCTAGTTGGTTGCATGAAGCGGTGGACACCGGACGTTATTTACCTATCACTATTCGTTGTCAACAACTAAAATAAGTAGAACCATAATAGTATACCTCCCCGCTAGCCATTCTATGGGGTCAAGTAGATTGATGGTGTTTATTATCAATTTTAAGGTGCTCAGGGCACTACCAATGTTTTATATCGATGGTTCAATCACGTTGTAACGTAAGAGCGGATCGGGTTGAGACTCGGGACACAGTTAGATTATAGTCTGGAAGAACACTTACTTTATGCTACTTTTTATCCCGGAAAATAACGGGAACGGGAACTATGCTGGTAAAACCGCAGGAGACTGCTAGGATCCTATAGATACTAGCACAACGTAACTTAAAAAATAACATAACTTATAGGGTTTAAAGGTCACAGTGAGTAGGTATGAAAACTAACGTGGTTATTACACATTTTAAAACAAATACACGGGTAACTCACGTATGAAATAGTCAGAACAGTCTAACTCGAGTTTCGATCGCGACCGGCGATCTTCTTCAAGGCGGGTGCGCGCGTATGTTCGCAGCTCGATTAGCACCGAATCGGTGCTAATCGAGAGATAGAGTATTTGTTTTAAAAAGTGAGTAGGTATCTTCTAGGTGTCTCATTTTTAACTACACTCTTGTCTAGCGAGTTTATCAGGGAAGTCGGTAGTCAAATGCGGACTAATATGCCATAAAAAAACAAACTAAATTTCACATCGTAAACTGTCAGAACTCTTACTAAAGGTCATAAAGTTTGAGTCCAATTCAGTGAGGTGAGGTGACGGTGGAGATTCCGTGGACGTGAGAAAAATAAACAGGCAATTCCTTAGAGGTTCCCGTTCGTCATCAAAAGAAATAGTCGGGTTTTAAGAATAATGTAGCCTGCTGTATGTTAAGGCGTAGTTGGTTGTATTTTTGTTGGTGCTGTTCTTCTCGACTTGTTACTTATCAAAAGTAGCTTTGGTATAGTGAAGATAATGAACGATTCACAATCTCTGTATCTTACAATGTGCAGATTTACAAGTTTGCGATCGCCATGGAATCTAAAAGTGAAGGAAACCATTGACAGGAAACCGTCATGTTCCAAAAAACATGTATCGATTGCATTCGTTAACCGCCACTTAGCTATCGTAGTGGATTATGGTCTTGATTCAGTTTGTGAAAGAAACTTCAAGCCCCAGTTGTGAAACCTAAAGTAAGCTGTTTTTCAACATACCACTTGCTTCTTTTTCCAAACAAAAAATTATCTACTAAAGCTAACTTACTCTAAGTACTTACTTAGGTACTTAATATCGAATAATTATTTGCTGTTGAATGATTAAATTATCAAGTTACAAAGAAGATATCATTTTTTACGCATTAATCTTTTTACTGTCATTATTTTAACGAAAACTGCATCAAAATCGGACCAGGAGAGTTTTGGAGAAAAATGGCAATATGTTTGTGTTTGCGCAAAAATTCTCCCACCTCAAATGCATATACCGCCTCCGTTCCGTCGTAGGTTAAAGAATAAATTGGTAAACATAGTTTTTTTCACAACATTATTTGAAAAAACATTTAAATTTTTCATTACATTTTATTTTACAACAAAAAAGGAAAATAAGTTACAAGTTTTCTTCGACTCCACATCTGCTTCTCTTAGGCCAATTGTCCACGTAGCTGCACGACATCCGCACGATTTCGACAATTGTCGGATGCAAGACGAATGCTTGCATCTTGCGTACAAATAATGAAGTCTGTGTCCACGAAGCGACAACGACACGACAGCCGCACGTCTTGCGTTTGTTTGTAGGATGCATGCATTCGACAAAAGACGCGTGCGTGGACAGTAGGCCTTAGACTGTTTGTATTTATGTTAGTGCGTAGATATTACGTTAGTAAAATTTAATCAAAAACAAGTAATTTAATCTAATTTTCGCCTCAAACCAAATAACAAGACAAATTCAACGAGCAGAAGAATTATCTGAACCCTCAAGAAACTGCAATACAATAATGGCAGCAATAAAAACGAGATTATACTCCTGTAATTTTGTTCGCCGCAGAGAGCGGTAGTAAAAATGAAACAGTCGTTAAGAGCAGGAATAAAATTGCGAACGCGACCTGGGACCGATGCAACGTTCTACTGGATTTGCTGAACCAATTTGGTTAAATACGAAGGAGCACAATAAAAAACACCTATTTTCGGTAAATTCCAAACAAACCAAATCACATTTGACTTAAAAAAAACTGACACTCTTACAAATATTACAAACTTGCAGCGCCCCAACGATTCTACCCGCGTAGCTCCGTATTTTACGGCGATAAAAAGTAACCTATGTCTTTGAATAATATAAAATTTGTGAGCGATTCCGGAGTACCAAGTGTTCCAAATATCAATTCAATCCGTTAGCCGTTCTGACGTCCAACAACATCCTAACTTTGACATTCATAATATTAGTACGATGTCAACATTTGGATGTTTGGAACTTTTACACGTCGATAAAAATTTCATCCATAAAAATAAACCTAGCAATGATAATAATAGTATCTAGTTGGATTTATTATCTGTTTTAAACTACCAGAAAACCGTTAAATAGCCACCTTAATCGTCGTGGAAATTGCATTTTAAACTAGATCCCATGGGTTCTCATAACTCCTGGAGATATGTCGAGATAACCTTAAAGGATGATAAGTTTAAGCTAATTTCACGAGACATATTTTACAACACCCAAGAGGCGCACGATCCGAGGTCTCCTTAAATTTTAAAATAATGTTTGCGGTATATCTTGGGCTAAGTATAACGCCTGCGAGTAATTTTACGATATGGAATTTTGTATTAGATTTAAGAATACACCTTCGAGAGATATGAAAGCAGGTAACGTTAAACTATTTTCCTTCCTTTTATAGGTTTTAAAGTAGTCTTGAACGCATTTCAAATACTGAAACATTTTGTAGTACAAAATATGTTGTAGTGATAGGACTCTTGGCAAAGCCCACCCGGGGTAGTACCACACCTTTGCCAGTTATGCTACCACCAAACAGTAATGCGCAAACGTTTGGACATAACCATATACCTTTTAGTAATTCCGTGAGAAATCTAGGAGTAGAGTTTGATTGCACCTTATCATGGGATTGCCATATTAATTAAATTAGTGCTAAATTATTTGCGTCCGGCAGTACTTTAAGACGCCTCCGCAACTTTTTACCCTCTTCCACTAAGACTGCTCTTGCCCAGTCTCTTCTCCCTATTCTGGATTACGCTGACGCCTGCTATCTCGATCTTAGAAAGGACCAGCTAGACAAACTTGAGCACCTCCAGAATTATTGTATAAGATTCATATTTGGTTTACGCAAATATGATCATGTGTCCTAATTTCGCATGCAGCTCAGCCCATTCGCCTTCGTCGGAATACTCACATACTTTTTTTTTACATTTATAGGTTTACACTTGACCGCCATCTCGCCTGATGTTAAGCGATAATGCGGTCTAAGATGGAGCGTGTTTACCTAGAAGAAACCGATTCACTCTCGATTTGAAGAAACCAAGATTATAACCATCGGGAAAAACCCACTCAGGCAACTCATTCCACAGTCTAGACGTTCTTATCACAAAAGTAGAGTCAAACCTCTTCGTTCGTGTCTTTGGAACATCAACTATGAAACGATGCAGCTTCTTCGAGCTACGAGAAGTCCGATAGAAAAAAGGGCTTGGTGGTATTAGATCATGCAGATCAGTTGCACACTCTCCGAAGTGTATCCGATAAAAAACTGATAAGCTAGCAATTTTTCGGCGATGTTCAAGACTTTGCAGTCTTTTTCGCACAAGAGTGTTATTGCCTATGAGCCTTTTAGCACGCCTCTCGATCGATTCCAGAGCCTAAAGCTGATACTTAGCCGATCCATCCCAAAGGTGCGAACAGTACTCCATACAAGAGCGAATCTGTGCTTTATATTATAACAAAAGCAATTGTTCAGACTTGAAGTACTTTCGCACCTTTGAGAGGATACCTAGTTTTTTGGCAGCTAATTTAGCCTTGGACTCGATATACGAGCCAAAGTTGAGCGTAGATGTCAAGGTAACACCCAAAAGCTCGGGTCCACGGATCCACTTTGAAAAGTAGGAGTCTGTAGAAATTGACTCCTTTTTGCGGAGAACAGACACGTCTGCGTCTTTCCCTCGTTGAACTTGGTCAGCTTGGTTTCGCCCCATTCAGAGACTGCCTCAAGGGCTCAAGTTCAAACGCTCGATCATACTCTCTCTTCTGTATAATATTTTGTTGCATCCTGCCACCCCACAGTACCTCAAAGAGCGGTTTACTTTTTTGCAGAATTACCATGAGTTATCGTTAAGGTCTAAAAACAATCTTTATCTTAAGATCCCTTCTGCTCGAACTGAAGTTTTACTTTTAAGGCTACCATGCTTGTTTCGCAATAAAAAGTATATCCTTAAAAATATGTCCTTTCTCGGGGTCTAGTCTATCTGTGTATCAAATTTCATAAAAATCAGTTCACTGGTTTAGACGGTAAATGGTAACAGACAGACAGACAGAGTTACTTTCGCATTTATAATATTAGTAAGGAAGTAAGGATTATTTATCACCATTTGTATTAGTTTTTTATGTAAATATAAGTACTAATATTTCATGATAGGTATTTGAATAACCGTTATAATTATTTTTTTCAATTAATTATCTTTATGATTTTCTACGTCTTATTTGCGCACCCCGTTTTCTGACATATCCTCAAATTATTTTCCATCCCAAGGTTGCCTGGAGGAGATCGGTTTTAGCGATAAGGCCACCAACTTGTCGCACTAGTTTTAAATGTATATTTAATTCTTTTTGTGTCCTATTGTTTTGGTGTGTCAATAAAGTGTATCTATCTATCTAAATAAGAAAATAGTGTATGAAATAAATGATTCAAACACAATTTAAATTAAGTATGTTTTTAAACAAATTTACGTTTGTTAACCGGAGTAGGAAAGTCGCGAGTTTATTTCGAAATTAGGTTTTTCGTAGAAATAGAGTAGGTAGACGTCCAGCACGTTGCATGAAAAAGATATTACGAGGACACACACCACCCCACAGCTGGCCAAGATGGTCGATTAGTCTTTCGAAACGTGGAGCAAATCAGAGACTTAGATCAATTTGGCAAATATTGGTTTTGAAGTGTACAAAGTCCAAGTTTAAAATGTAAGAAAATAATTAACTTACAAAAAAAACCAGTAAAAATTACTATTTTACGTATGTATACATATGCAAAATTACGCTGCATCAGCTAGTATACAATCTTTTACGTACAATCAATTTCAAATAGAATTTAAAAAATAAAAACATATTTTTCTAACCTATCAAACGTCTGAAGGTTACTGCTATGCAGTTTATAATAATCACGCCTACGCCGCGCCGGTCATTGTCTAGCTTCAAATTTTCATGTCTGAACGTTCAATGGCTTAGGTTGGGCGGTGTTTGTTAGTGAACAACCCAATGACTCAACACAAATCTATTTTTGTTTATGTAAATATATTTTTGTTTTATACATAATATATTTATGTCAATTTCAAAGTTTTTTGGTCCACAATCGCCTGATGTTAAGCGTCACGACGTTAGGGTCTACCATAAAAAAAATCTCTACGAGTTCTACGATGGAACGTACTTACTAACTTATTTCAAAATAAGGAGAAGATTTTCAATTCGTTTTTTTTTCTGTTTGTACGTAGCAAAATAGCTCTGCCAGTTTTGAAACGATTTTAATAATTCTTTTTTTGTTAGGAAGATCATACTTTAGAGGTGGCCCCATAATATGGGACCTTAGAGTTATGTATAACAGAGCTATGTATAACATACATTTTATCTGAATCGATTGAGCGAAGTGAAAATTGACCGAAAACCAAGGAATAATTCTATAAATAATTTTTATTGGGCCTACCCATTTTATTATCTGGTTTTACAAATATACTCGTACTTAAAATAAATTTTATGAGTGAGTTTAGTTTTAGAATTGAAATCTTTCTCAAGTTGTACGGCAAGCAAGGAAAATAAGAAATTATAAAATATAAATAATTAATTATTATTTAAATAGATGAGAGCTGTACACTAATAGTCACAATATTTATTTGTTATGGATATTAATGATCGTTATTACTTCTTCCACATTAGTGTAATGCACATATCTTCGAGCAAATATGCTTAGCCAGAAAATGTAAGTGACAAGTTGATCTCATTTTATACAAAATTCGCAACGGCGACATTTACCTCAGTATTGGAAATTTAAATCTTGAGTTTTTGTATAGGTACATGTGACTTTACAAATGTCGGACATTTATATCATGATTTATTTAAGTTTCATCTATTTTACACCAGAAGCTTTCACCCGCGTAGTTTTGAAACATCGAAACATCTAAACTTGGACATTAGGTTTTTTAAACATGTATCTAAGAATAAGGAACACACTAGACCTAATCATAACAGTAGTTACGGTAGGTACCAAACAGCTAATGTAACAAGAAAAGTCCAAATCACTCAATTTATTGACGAGAAAATAAAGCGTAGACTACGCGAGTAACACAGCGGGACACTGCTAGCAGTAAATAGTTGCTTGAAAACAAAAATGAAATGAAAACTGCAGTTCATTATATTCGCTCTAGCACCCGTGTTCTTTGTAAGTGAGCTTCGGCCTCAGCGCTGAAGCCTTCAAAGCTTGGCTCGCTGCCTGCTTTATAATGATCCGGTGCTCATATCCCTTCACGTTTGTTAACGTATTGTGCGTCCTTTGTGTTAACTAAGTCTACATGCATATAATATATTTATACACATAAATATTATAAATAAAATTGAAATGTCCTTTTGTTATTCCAAATTAATATCTATCAGTAATCCGACAGTAGCGCCACACGAAAACAAGACAATGTGATGAGACTACGTCAGGTCAAACGAGTGTAAATAAAATTAAAGCAAACAATACCTGGTATTAATTTCAATGTTTCATGTCAATATAAATTGCGAAAACAAACGAAAACCAATATTTGGCTCAAATATTTTAACCGAATCCAATTTCCATAAATTGATACGTATTGGAAGATCTAAAAATTTATTCGGCCTTGCTTTATCCCAATAAAATAACAATGAACATTTCAATAAAGAAATTATCAATAATCTCGTTAAAATTTCCCACAATCGTAAATGTAGAAAGGCGTGAATTTACGTTCTCACATCTAGATTATTATCGTTCATTGGTTTAAATTGTTATTCTGACAGGATTTTGTGAGAAAAAACACCTAAAATAACCAGGAATAGCCAACGTCCGCCTACCAGGTGGAATGAATGGGTTTAATCTCCGCTCCCAATAATAAGGAAAAATAATCTTTATGTGGCAGATGTCTCACTTAAAAGTCTAAAAACTTTTCAAGGATTAATTCCACCAAATGAGAAAATCAAACAATTACATGTGTACGTAACATTACAATTTTCTAATTACCTACACAATTTCTCAACTTAGACTGTGGTTTCTTGTATTTGGGCAAAAAAAAACAAACTAAGCAGTACCTATGTTTTTTCTTTTCGCTTACTTATTGTTTCAATATTTTTTAGCCAATTTTATTCCTGATTTCAATGTAGTAAACAAATCTTTGAAAATCAATTTGATCTTAAATTTTTCTTCTAGCTTTTGAAAATCGCCGCAACGTTGTTAGATTTCTCTTTTTAATCGGAAAATGTATGATTACATTTACAATAAATAATCTTTTCCTGGTTGAAAGACACGAACAAAGAGATTCAAGTGCACTTTCATTATAACGTCTAGTCTGTGGAATACGTTTTTTAGTGGGATTTTTTTCCGATGGATGCATTCTTCGTGTCCTAAAATCAAGAGTGAATCGGTTTTTTCTAGGTAAACACACTCTATCGTAGGCTTAAACGTCACTTTACATTACAGGAGAAGGTGGTTAATTACGTAATATCGTCAAAAAAAGTCTAATTCTGATAATTAAATTTGGATCCGAGATTCGAAAACAAAACCGCAATAGACCTATTACCAGAATTCTTCGTAATCAAATTTTACCACGAAAACAAACAGTTGAATAATTGCATAATTTGTAAGACCACATAAAACGGTGGCGGGTAAGCTCGCGTGTCACGTCGTCTACCGTGACATCTGAATGATATACAGACCGGTCATATATCAAACGGGAAGCCGGTTTAATCCGAATTTCATTTAACTGTGGCCCGTGACGATGTATCATGGAACAGCTGAATCATTATGGCTCTACTGCATGTTCGTGGGCTCTACGTTTGTTCGTGATAATATTCGTTCCCTTATTCATGGATTTAAGCCCTTTCCCAGTTCATATTTCAGCCATTATGCAACAAATACAACATAATATTTCATGTTGTATTTGTTGAATATAATAAATTTGATTCCACTTAAGTAGCTAGATTTGAGAATATTTAACTACTTCTTGTAGTTTCAAAAGAGTATAATAATTTAACATAAAATTTTAGGATAAAAAGATGACATAGGTATTTTATTTATTATCGAATAGCAACGAACGTTTGGCGGTGCTACGCAGTATTTGGACTCTTCATGTTCAATAGCGGCGTGTTGTACTGTACTTTTAAAAGCAGGCGTGACGTAAAATATTTCAAAATAAATTTGATTTTTTATATTACTAAAATGATGCAAATAAAATACCTGTAAGGTAAATATTTTATGAAACTGGCAACATTTATTTTTTTACAGTAAACAGGCCAAAAATAAATTTAAAAAAAAACATAATAAAACGTCCAAACTAAAATAAAGGTATCCGTTCTTTTATTAAACTTGTTTTCACAAACCGACATGTGACAACGTTAGTGAAACTCACGGGTAGTGAAATGATTATTATTTAAAAAAAAATAACAAATTGGTTATATTTCAAAGTAATTATTTGACAAACATTAATTCTATAACGTATTATTTGACAAATGATTCTTTAAATATTTTTGTTAACTACCAAACGCATAAAAACAAAACCAACGCTTGACAAATTTTCATTTTATAATGTGTTGTTTGGCAAGCAACCCAATTTATAAAACAAACGTTTTACACAAAATCTTTATTGTAATTTTTGAATACCTAAGTAACCACATCGGAACGATTATGTTACTTGGGACCCAAATCCGACTCGGAGCACCCCGAATCCACCTAGTCTTGTCGCTACTACCCCTAGAGTGTATATAAAAAATGAAGCTCAAGAGAGGCCCTGAGTGGAGCGAGCCATGCGAGGCCAAGTGCAGTGAAGGGGTGATGTGGCGAGCGAAGCGAGCCGGCGACCTCCGTAGTGAAGCGCAGGCCGAGTATGGAGAAGCGACATGGGCTAACCGCAGAGCTTCTGGCTCGAGCCCACTCGGAGTCAAGTCTCAGTGATAGACCCTAATCGGAGCGGTGGTCAAAAGTCAATAACAGAACCAAATCACAATTGATAGTTTACATAGACAACGTATCGGATACTTTTAAAATATTTGTAGCAAATTATATTTTGGTTAATGCTAAATTTGTAAAAAGAATAATTTATGAAATGAAAAATGTATAAAAAACAAAATATTAATCGATATATTGTCTAAGTGAAACGTTTGCCATGTAATTGGTTATAAAATGATGGTTTGCAAAATAAAACATTTGGTGATGTAAGATATTTTTTAAATAAATATCATGCGTAACGTTGTTTATAAAACGAAATATTTTTATATTGTAAAGTTTTTGCAATGAATATTATACGATTAGTTGGCTTTAAAGTGATGTTTTATCAACAAATGTTTGTGAAACATTAGAGAACCTAACATACATAACGTTCGTTTTATTAAACTACTCTGAAGGTTTTTCAGTAGCAAATAGTATTTTCGAGGAACACAAACATGTATTATTTTTCTAATGGTCTTAATCCGTTTAATACTCGTAGTTTAAATAACATATGTGGACAAATATACATTCATGTATATTTTCTACGTGTATATTCATTTTGCAATTCATTTTTTTTATTTGAAAATTTCGTAGACAAAAACGTAGGTACTACGAAATATTCAGTTTTTACACTTTTGTCTACGAAATATGTCGCATTTATATACACAGTCCCTTTTACAAAATTAGGATGATATTTTTATCTCGTTAGCAAGTTTCGTCCCCGGGGTAACATAGTTTTACCCGATTAATTACGAAATTGACTAATCCCGAGGGTCAAAGTCTCGGCAATACATTTCTAGATTAAATTACCCAAACTCGTTTAATTTGGAAAGTGAGCGCATTAGGGAAAGTTGTTGACAATCCACCTGGTCGTAGGAATTTATTTTGACAGTACCTAGGTACGCACTTAGAGGGACTTAAGGGGTTATTCGAATTTCCGGGGAATGTACGAGGGTATACGGAGTATATTCCGTGGTGGCCTACTGACTAGTACGACTTATTTCGCAGTCGTGGGATTGTATGTTCGAAACCCCGAAGTTCTAAAATAGCGTAAAGAAACTGGCATGTTCCGAAGGAGACCCTGGCTCTCTCCTTGCGAGAGAACGCCGAGTCTCAGTAGCGGATACAAAATATACTGCTTATTACTTTTCCAAATGAATCTTAACTTATGAGGATATTTTTAACAAATTATTTTGTCATCGATTGGGATGTGACAGAGAAGAAAGTACTTCTTAAAGCTTGTTGTATTTTTTATGTAATACTAGCAGCGCCCCGTGACGTAACAACTGTGATAAATGTATCAGCCGAGTCGTCCCCAATCCTGTTATTTTCCCGAGATAAAAAATAACCAATATGTTAATCCAGACTATTGTAATTGTACCAAATTTCATCAAGATCCCTCCAATAATATTTGATACATGTCTTTTCATAATATTTTTCGTGTAGGTATAAAGTATAGTAGGACGTTTTGCTTTTTTGAATTGAAAACTTGTTTTGGCGCGCCAGAGACAGATTTTTCGTGGGCTGTGAATTGAATTCTAGCGTCACCCTCGGGAATGATAAAAAATCTTCGGGTAAACTCGGGAGCATGGCCGTTGCCCATATAGAAATGCTGACACATTTCTAGATGGCTATGCTCCTGGCCACGCCCTACGGTTTCATCCGCGTAGTTTCAAAAGTATTCTTCACTCACTATCAAATTCTGAATTAAAAGTTTTCACTTCTATCTATGACTGCCAATTTTATTTATTAAGGCTATACCCTGAGCATATATGACCTCCAACATTTCTTACCTCATCGCTCCCCCAAAGAGACTAGCTCTCTCTAGAGCAAGAGAAAAACAGTAGCATTTATTACTGTTTTACGCTTAGATTTCAGAAATGATATCAGATTTTGGGCTTTTGCAAAAACTGTCTGCCGTAATGTTTGTAATCAAATTGCCTATCCGTTGGTGTAAGTAAGTACAAACCGGCTTTTCGAGTAGATTATAGTACATTATGATATTAGTGCGCTAAGTTAGAGCGAGAGCTATAATTAGCAGAGGCTGTAATTATCAAAACACACGTATGTCATACCACGTTTTATAACATTTTTGCGAGGAAATAAATTAAAATTCTGATCATATTTTCAAATAAAAAAATTGGCAGTCATAGGAACTGCCGATAGAAGGGAAAACTTGTTACTCGGAATTTGATCCATCATGGCATGGCCATCTAGAAATGCGTCAGCATTTCCCATTGGCTCACGCATTTCTAGATGGCTATGCCATGATGGTTGGGCTACGCCCTTTCAGCATTTCCCATTGGCTGACGTATTTCTTGTTCACAGATTAACAATGCGCGCGCACCAGCGCTTTTTTTATAGCAAGGGCACAGATCCAGCCAGTATGACATTACGACTTTGGTAATAAAGTAAATTAATATTTTTGTGTTTTGTTATAGATAAATTGTTGTAAGTTATGTTATTATAGTTAAGTTATGTTATATAGGTAGTATTGTTGTAAGTTGTATATAGTTAATTTTATTCATAAAATGTTTACAACTTTTCTGACATAGAAACTCTTTACTAAGATTTAAAAAGGTACCGTGCGTTTTACATTACATTACCGCACAAGTACGTAATAAGATACATTACGAAACAGAAATTGGTGCAATAAGAGACCCTTTACGAGCAAATATGTTATAAAAGTTATTTTTAATTATTTCTAATGTTTGTGGTTTCGTTGTAAGGACATTAATTTAACGAAAATTCAGTTTAAAAAAAAAACTATAAATTTGGAGTCAAGATTTTGCAGAAGTTTACCAGTTTTTATAATTGTTTTGAATGGTTAAATATTAGATAGCTCTGAAAACTATACAAAAAAAATATCGTTTTGATCGGGTACGCGACTTAATTAAAAATAACTTTTGGTTCAAACAATTTTCCTCAGATCCACATCATTTAAAATAATTGAACAAGAGTGATCAGATGATTGATTAAATCAGACCAAATTTCGAATTATGAAACGAAATTGTCTTTCACATCAATTAAATCGCAATACAATACCACTTATCTTTCACGTTGCCACAGGTATTGAAATCTCCACGAAATTCGGAACGGAAGTAGATAGATAGATTAACTCTTAATTTCACTTAACTAAAAAAAAAAACAAAAGTCACTTAAAACAAAACAAAATAAAGTAGCAATTGGCAGCCTTATTACTAAAAGCGATCTCTTCCAGGCAACCATAAGTAACTTCTGTATTAACATGAAAAAACATGTAGTTGACAACAAAAAGCAGCATGTATTGTCGTCCTACTTCCCACCACGCTAGCTAAATGTAGGTTGACAGATGACTAGAGATGATATCCTCGATTGAAGTATTTCTGGAAGCATGTCAGTTTTCCAATGTTATCCTCTACCGTTAGAGCTAGTGATGATGGCTTGTAAAATTCTCAGAGGTGCGGTGGATTTCGAACCTACAATCACAGTAACTAATAAACTGTGCTACAACCTTACATTTGTACAATTGGGCGTAGTCTCTACTTACTAGGCTATCCTATCATACCATACTAGGCTATTAAGTTGACGTATTCTGCAAAATAAGTGCTGTTTAAACCTAAAACATGAAGTTTCCCTAATTATACTTCGAGCTGCCTAGTTTTTGGATTGTAATATTAGTAGATATTATTAATTATTGGATTCATATAGGTGATGTATACAAATTACGTCCCCCTCTATAAAATCGCCTTGAGTACTCTCCCGGTAGATAATATCGTGCTGGGCCATTTAGTAAAATTGCTGATGATATCATACGCGATGGCGAAATGGCTCCACTCAACACCTTCGGTATCTGTAATTGAAAATTTCAGCGTAATTCGGTACTTTCCATGCCAACGAAATCTCGTATTAGGTATGATTACTTTCAAGCTTCGCCGATCTCAAGAGACATGTGAAGATTTTGGTTTAATACAAATTGTATTACCTAATTCCACTTGATTTAACTGTTCATTGCACAAATCCTTTATTTGGTAGAATATTTTATGCTTCAATAAAAATGAAACCGTTTTGTTATGGATAGGGAAGGTCAGATCAAGTCATGACTTCAAAGGCCGGGATTGTACGATTGTTCCAAAGTGGTTCAGGAATCCAGGTTTATATTGTTTGTTAGAATTTAATTGATGAACGAAATAAGTCACGTATTGTTGTTGACAGGCTATTTATTTTTGTTTATTTATTTAGTCCACCAACATTGTATTCACTGCCACACTGAAAAAGTTATAATTTAATATCTCCGAAAAAAAAACAAAAATCAACTACAATTTAAAATTAAATCCATACACTTAACCACGTCATCTAAATACATGAAAGCAAATTTTAGTTTTTTTGGCCATATTTCAAAAAGCTCCACACCGATGTCGATACAATTTATAATATGAGATCAACTCAAAACTAATAAAAATATAATAATATTTTTTATTTGAAACAAACACAATTACATTTAAAAAAAAAATACATGAATTAGCTTATCAATTATTAAATGACACATATGCAATAAATTCATCAATATTCCTGAAGATGTTATTGATATGTAGATGTTTAACCGATTAAACTCCATGGACATTCTTCGACACTCAGACACTAGTCATCGCTGTAGGATACCCTGTGTTGCAATGACTGGTGCTCTTCCGATGCAATTATTGCAGTTGGATGTATAAACTAATATTTGGGTAGCTATGAACCAGAATCAAGTACTCAAAGAAATTAAAAAGAAAAAACAACTAGTACAACTACATGTTTGTGTGTGGTAGTAGGGGTGTGTTTGTGTGTTTGTATGTGCATGAGTGGGTTCTGTGAGAGGGCTTGATTTTGGGAAGTTGTCGAGTTGTTTGTGTGTGTGTGTGTGTACGCGTGCGCACTTCTAAGGAGTGTTTATGTGAATGCTGCGTAAATGTGGACCACAAGTTATGTCTAATTGTACAATGTTGAATCACTAGTGGAAAACACTATCGAAAATAGGCATTCAAGTTAGCTAACAATTCTTATTATATCCTCAGTATCTCTATATTCGAGACTATTGAGGTAATTTTTTATTTTATTTCTGCAGATGTGTTTGGAATTGTTGATTATGTTAATTTTTCTATTTCATTTTGTGTAAATAAGGCAACCGCGGAAGCTGTATCTTCTTTGAGCTACTAATATTTTTATTTTCGGAACTGGCCAACGATTGCTTCGTCTGCTTTTAAAAGTTTCCGATTCACCAATCTGCGAAGTGAGGGCGGCTCGGTTAAATCTCAGCGCCGTTGCCATAACAAACATTTACCTCACCGTCAACTGCACTGTTTCCATATACAGGGTTGCAGTTGGATATCTGTAGGGTCTACAGCAGGCGACCTTCAAAACAGCCCTTTGTGCTCGTTAGAGCTTCATGAGATTATGTGTGCTAGCCGAACCCCAAGAAACAACACAACAGTTTAAGATGGATGTACAGAGGGAAGTAAACACCATAGTTATTACTTTGTTATCGGCAATCGTTCTGAGTCTTTTGAAGATAAAAAATAGTTTTCTTATGCGCCCATTAACAGCTTCAATCTGCTTTGTCTATGATAACAGTTTATCTATGTAAATGCCCAGATACTTAAGATGACGCTCCTGTTCTAGTTCTGGGCATGCACACTGTGTCTCATTTGTATTTTTACATGTGTGAAGTTTTATACAAAGTGTTGGTGTTTAGTTAAAGGTTTAGTTTTAACTGATACACGGAAAGCAATTATTTTTGTTTTGCTAGCATTGATGGTAAGCAAATTATACCGTAGCCATTCAACAACTTGTCGGAGACCCTTGTTTGCTTGATAACTTACGTCGTCCCAGTCGTCCCCATCAAATATTATCGCCGTGTCATCAGCAAAGGCAAAAAGTTTAGCCTGACTAATTGAGATGTTGCATATTAACATATATTAGGAAGAGAGTTGGGCCTAAAACGCTGCCTTGTCGCACTCCAAATGATACTTCCATCAAATCACTGCTGCAGTCTCCAAATTTTACTTTTTGTTTGCGATCTCTTAGATTCCTATCTAACCAGTTTAATGCCATTCCACGCACACCAACGCCCTCAAGCTTTCTGATGAGAATCCTTCTCGAAATCATGACAAAAGCCTTAGCCAAGTCAAGAAATACACCAATGCATTTACGACCAGAGTCTAAAGTTCCCGACACGTGATCAATGAGATTTACAACGGCGTCCTCTGTTGCCCGACCCGGTCTAAAGCCAAATTGGTTCTCGGAAAGAATATTTTGTTTCTCAAGAAACTATAATCTACTAAACCAAAACATAACTAACTAAATCGATTCACAATTGGTGGCGCAATTTAGAATCGATTTTGATTCCCAACATATCGCGCAACATACATACAAAAAAACATACAACCTAATTGAGAACCTCTTCTTTTTTTGAAGTTGGTTAAAAACATTAAATAGGTATTGAGCTCATTGCTAGAAATACATCATTCCCTTTAGATTTGAGCCAATAAACTGAACTATACAAAATAATTGGGTCAATTGAAAGCTTATTGATTGAATTTTATACTTGAATTTCACATTACGTTTTAGTTCTGTTTGACGGTATTGGTCGGTAATCAGAAATCCTCATAGTCTAAGATCCGGCTGCAATATCTCTACATTTATTGCGTTTAGAACATACATTTATGATTATGAGAATACATTGATAATAAATAGGTTGCCAGTCAATAAGTGGCCGCAAGTAATTTTAATTAAATTAATGATAATTAATTTTCGTATAATATCGTTCACTTACCTATTTTTTAATTAAAATATCATCCACATCATAGCAATCATCATCATCAACAGCCCACTAAACGTTCCCACTGCTGGGACTCGGGGCCTTCTCTCGAAAGGAAAGAGTTTAGATCATAATCCACCACGCTGGCCCAGTGCGGGTTGGTGGATGACACACGAATTCGAAAAATTCTCGGTACATGTCGGTTTCCTCACGATGTTTTCCTTCACCGTTTTAAGTTAGCGGCATTACGCACATGACTTCGAAAAGAACTGTCTTTTCGTGTGGGGTTAGAACCCGGGGACTCCGGATCGACAGGCGCCGTTCTCCAGACTAGACAAGCCGTAACTTCGAGTCTTATCGAAGTTGTAAAGAGGCGTGGCTTAATTTTGAATTCGTGAATTTCATCATCCATATCATAGCAATGTATGTAAAGAATTCGAAAATCGATGGGTGCCATTGCACACTCGGCCGCAACTACTGCGCAGCCAGGAGTAAACAGATAACATTTTGGTGTATTTTTACGTTCATAACGTACATTTATGATTTATATATCAAATTACAGCTAATTTTTTATTACGATATACGGTTGGTTACTTAAATCTTGCCGCAAACAAGGGTTGCTGGTTAAAAATGCCAAATCTTAAAGATAGAGTGAAAGAGAGCTAGCTCGTAACTGCTACGAGAATTGTTTTCCACGTAAGTAAAGTACATGAAAATTCAAAAGTTTTTGGTAAAAACAGCAGACACTGACGTTTAAATCATTTTACTAGGTAATATGCATACATTTCCTAATATTTTATTTTGTACTTTGTAGTGTAGTGTTCCTTTCGGCTGTCTCTTATGAACGAAAGCATGTAGTTTTATTACCTTTGTAAATGTAACAAAAACTGATTGGTAAGTACTATTGATTTTAGTTATTTTAAATTTTAAACACATATATTCGAATGATTGATTTAAAATGCTTGCAATTATTCCAAATGGCATTTAACTACACAACGTATGTATATATTTGTAATGTTCTTTAAATTCTCGTTATTTTGATACCCTTCTCGATATGCCAGATAATAGTTATTTGTTGTCCAAAAGTGCAAAGTGGCTTTTTAACCGCGTGCTCAATTTTGATGACCGAGCAAGCGAAGGATTCTACAATTGAATCACGAGCGTAGCGAGGGATTCAAAATTAGAATCCTGAGCGTAGCAAGGGAATCAAAAGGGCACAAGGTGAAAAACAACAAGGTGTTGCACTCGAGTGCAACACGTGATTTTTCATCCCACCTTAGCGAGGAAATTACTAGGTAAATGCTTTGCGCATTTTCAGTTTCAGTCAATTCTGTTGGTGTCAAATAAACTTCTGGGTCACTAGAATCACTTAGGTATTTCGGATTTTCACTTGTATTAAATTTTCCTATTTTTAACTTTAGTTTGAGTTTATTTAACCATGGTTTTAACAATAACAATATGATGTGAAAATATGGAGAGTTGAGCGATTGAGGTAAGGAGTTTCATCTGAGTACATGAAAAAGTGTCCGGGCCGACAAATGCATTACATTATAGTAGCGCGCGTGTATAGTAGTAAAGAGTACTTTTGCTCCTCGATATCAGGGCGCAAAGGTCGTTTTTACCTTCTAGAGGGTAAAGTAAATTTGAATTTAGAACATTGCGTGTACTGAGGTTTTAAATCGAAAACATAAGTTAACCTTTTTTTTCTACCTCCTTGGTGCCGAATTCTTCATACATTTTTTTTAATTCGTTAAAAACTCAGACTCGGAACCTCCTTGGTCTACTTTTTTTTTAATCCTTTGCACGCAATTTTCTTTTCATGCATAGAGGACAGAGGTAAGGAATGTTATTTCAAATGGCAGAACATTTTAAAATGCTATGAAATAATAAATTGTAATCAAATTGAAGTATGCCGATTTAATAATTAAATATTATTGACGACTAAAATATGAACTAATAGATAATTTCAACTACTTGTGCAGTACAAAATAATGTAGTAAATATAACATCAAATAAATAATTACTATTTTGAGAAAACATGTAGCTACAATATATTTCATCAATCATCATCAACAGCCCACTAAACGTTCCCACTGCTGGGACTTGGGGCCTTCTCTCGCAAGGAGAGAGTTAAGGCCATAATCCACCACGCTGGCCCAGTGCGGGTTGGTGGATGACACATGACTTCGAAAGATTCTCGGTACATGTCGGTTTCCTCACGATGTTTTCCTTCACCGTTTTAAGTTAGTGGCATTACGCACATGACTTCGAAAAGACAGTGGTGCGTGTGGGGTTTGAACCCGGGGTCTCCGGATCGGCAGTCGCCGTTCTCCCGACTAGACCAGCCGTAACTTACTACAATATATTTAGAAGTAAAAATTTCTTTTGGCGCGCCAAAGACAGATTTTTCGTGGGCTGTCAATTGAATTCTAGCGTCACGTTCGGGAACGATAATAGATCTTCGGGTAAACGTGGGACCATAGCCATTGGCCATCTAGAAATACGTCAACCTTTCCCATTGGCCATCAGCATTTCTAAATAGCCATGCAGATAGCCACGCCTTCTGGTTTCACCCGCGTAGTTTCCAAAGTAAGCAATCAAATTCTGAGTTATAAGTTTTCACTTCTATAGGCAGTGCCTATGACTGCCTATTTTTTTTCACGAATTCTAAATGGTAGTGTTTATTTATTTCCTTTAAAATATACCCTGATGCTAACTTAGCGCTACTATAATGAACCTAATGCATTTGTCCGCCCGGACACTTTTTCATGTACTCAGATGAAACTCCTTACCTCAATCGCTCAACTCTCCATATTTGCACATCATATTGTTATTGTTAAAACCATGGTTAGATAAACTCAAAGTTAAAAATAGGAAAATTAAAAACAAGTGAAAATCCGAAATACCTAAGTGATTCTAGCGACCAAGAAGTTTAGTTGACACCAACTGAATTGACTGAAACTGAAAATGCGCAAAGCATTTACCTAGTAATTTCCTCGCTAAGGTGGGATGAAAAATCACGTGTTGCACTCGAGTGCAACACCTTGTTGTTTTTCACCTTGTGCCCTTTTGATTCCCTTGCTACGCTCAGGATTCTAATTTTGAATCCCTCGCTACGCTCGTGATTCAATTGTAGAATCCTTCGCTTGCTCGGTCATCAAAATTGAGCACGCGGTTAAAAAGCCACTTTGCACTTTTGGACAACAAATAACTATTATCTGGCATATCGAGAAGGGTATCAAAATAAAGAGAATTTAAAGAACATTACAAATATATACATACGTTGTGTAGTTAAATGCCATTTGGAATAATTGCAAGCATTTTAAATCAATCATTCGAATATATGTGTTTAAAATTTAAAATAACTAAAATCAATAGTACTTACCAATCAGTTTTTGTTACATTTACAAAGGTAATAAAACTACATGCTTTCGTTCATAAGAGACAGCCGAAAGGAACACTACACTACAAAGTACAAAATAAAATATTAGGAAATGTATGCATATTACCTAGTAAAATGATTTAAACGTCAGTGTCTGCTGTTTTTACCAAAAACTTTTGAATTTTCATGTACTTTACTTACGTGGAAAACAATTCTCGTAGCAGTTACGAGCTAGCTCTCTTTCACTCTATCTTTAAGATTTGGCATTTTTAACCAGCAACCCTTGTTTGCGGCAAGATTTAAGTAACCAACCGTATATCGTAATAAAAAATTAGCTGTAATTTGATATATAAATCATAAATGTACGTTATGAACGTAAAAATACACCAAAATGTTATCTGTTTACTCCTGGCTGCGCAGTAGTTGCGGCCGAGTGTGCAATGGCACCCATCGATTTTCGAATTCTTTACATACATTGCTATGATATGGATGATGAAATTCACGAATTCAAAATTAAGCCACGCCTCTTTACAACTTCGATAAGACTCGAAGTTACGGCTTGTCTAGTCTGGAGAACGGCGCCTGTCGATCCGGAGTCCCCGGGTTCTAACCCCACACGAAAAGACAGTTCTTTTCGAAGTCATGTGCGTAATAAATTTACCTAGTAATTTCCTCGCTAAGGTGGGATGAAAAATTACGTGTTGCACTCGAGTGCAAAGATTTTTCACCTTGTTGTATTATCTATTCTATGACCTTGTGCCCTTTTGATTCCCTTGCTACGCTCAGGATTCTAATTTTGAATTCAATTATAGAATCCTTCACTTGCTCGGTCATCAAAATTGAGCACGCGGTTAAAAAGCCACTTTGCACTCTTGTACAACAAATAACTATTTTTGGCTACTTACAATTTTGCATCAAAAATCTTTGTTTTTTTTTATTTAATACCTACCTATCTAAGGACACTTGGGTAATTGAGACAAATGTAACGATATCTGAATCGTCAAAATCCCTCTAGCCGTTTGGAAGATACGTGGGGCTTTTCACGCATACACGGGTTGCGTCTACACGGCTGCATTCTTCAACAAACGAAAAGTTCAGCCCTGGAGTGTATTTATTAAATACCCACAAATTTAACAAGTTTTTGCGTCTTTGACTAATCCCAATACACCTATATTGAAACCAACATTGATGCAGTCCGAGAGATTACATGCCTTATGTATGTACTTCCAAAGTGTAAAAATTTTAATGCCGCAAGATTTTTATTATTTAACAAAATGTACGCTTCAAAACAAAATTATAAAAAAAAACAGGTTTCGACTCAACGCACATTCCACCGTGCTGGAAATCTTTGAAACAAAAATTGGTGCGGACTATCTTTTACGTAAGTGTTATCAATTGAGTAAAAGTAAACCAATTGAATAAATGTAAGAATTTATATTGACAACTGTTCGATCTTTCCCATACAAAATTTCACAAAGGAATGCTCTTCAACGGCTTAGCTCCATCTACTTATAGCGCCAACCCCTCCAAAACTGTTTTGAGATGGCGGGTAGAAGTGAATGGTATCCCACCGGCGCCCTCTACACTAAATGATACATATTTAGACTCAAATCCCAGTATTAAAAATAATACAATAGTTAAATACACGGCGAACAAAATACAGGTGATAACAAAGTAACCTTGGTTTTAATATTCACCTTACATATTTTAATTTTTTGTTGCAATTTTTAAATTTGTCATTTTGAAAAAGAAGGCATTTTTTTGGAGTATTTATTAAGTAGTGTATTACAATTTAAACCGGTGGTTGAGAATACGAGCATTCGACGCATGCGCAATGCCTTTAACTTTAAAGCATCGTACAGCTACCAATCGCTATCCTCATCTGACTAGTGATGTTACGCGCTAGCTCTCTTTTACTCCGTCTTTAAGATTTGGCATTTTTAACAGCCTTATTATATATTTTTTAGCAACCCTTATTTGAGGCTAGATTTAATTAATCAACCGTATATCATAATAAACAGAAAAAATAGATTTAATTTGATATACCAATCATAAATATACGTTATGATCGTATAAATACACCAAATATTACATGTTTACACCTGACTGCGAAGTAGTTGCGGCCGACTGTGCAACGGCACCCATTGATTTTCGAATTCTTTAAATACATTGCTATGATGTGAATGATTTTTTTATTTAAAAAATAAGTGAACGATTTTTTTTTGGAAAATTAATTAACATCAATTTAATTTTATGAAAATTACTTGCGGCCACTTATTGACTGATAACCTATTATTTATCAATATATTCTTCTAATCACAAATGTGTGTCTAAATGTGAATTTAATTAACTATGCGATGAACGGAAAGATTTTGCAGCGGGATCTCGTACTATTACTTAACCCTTCACGTGCTTTACGCAACGCATAGTTGCGTAAGGAAAGCTCTCTATTGGAAGACGGATTGTGACATGTATACGTCTTAACACGTTATAATGTTGGTACTAGTCTATTCGGAATTTCAATTCCGTAAAATTTACCGGTAACACAATAGAAATAAAGCTTCATTTGGCCTAAAAAAATAAAAAAATACGGATTCTACTCCGCCATTTTTTTGTCGCGATTGTCCGACGCCATTTTGCCCCACGACAAAGATTTTTTTTTTATAAACCAGAAAATGTGAAAACGGTTAGTATTGTATTGCAATCTACTAAAAAAAACTATGGCGAACGTGCTAAAGCTAATATTATTTGTGTGTTGTGTTCTTTTATTAGTGAAAAAGCATAATGACATTGAAATGCTGTGAAATCCAAAACTTTTTTACAACGGGCGTAAAATGTAAACTTTACATTTCGTGACAGGATTAATTAATGTTGTAAATAGTTAGAATTTAATATAATAGTAAACTACATTTCAAGGGCTTTCTGGTAATATATAAATGTAGGTATATTATACTGAATATATAATAATAATATGTGATAATGATCTAGCCGGGACGTACGGACCGTTCCGCGAGTTTTCGTCACACGCGTGAAGGGTTAATATCATAAATGCGAAGTCTATATATATTATGTCTGTAACAATTTCACGCCACAACTACTGAACCGATTCAAATGACATTTGCTACATAGATAAACCAAAAGGTTTTTATCCAAAAAGGTCCTGTACCTATAACTAATAATAAAATAAAATCGTATCGTTTCATTTTAAACAGAGTACAGATTTGCCTCAGTCAAAACTCCTGTGTTTTCATGTTGCAAATGTGTACTTAATTTGTCTGATTTTAGCGTTAGTTTATGTGAAAATTGCTCCAATAGAGAACACGCAGTCAATAACACATTATTTTTTACTGCCAGTGGCACTAACGATGGCTATTATCGAAAATTATCTATTAGCAGGTGTGTTCTATTGGCAACAAAAAGCGCAATTAGGCACGAGCTAGATCATTACTCAGGTTTGTTATTGTTTCGAAGTGTCTGAACAATTCGGTATAAGGGCTGATCCTTGAACAATGAGTTTGCGGTTTCTCCACTGAGTTTACTACAAAACTTAGTAATAATTAAGACTTTTAGTTCATATTTAAGTGATATTGTTTTATCAACATCATCTGGTAGGCCACTACTAGACTTAAGCTTTAACATGTGTCTTAAACTATGTTGTTATGTGTCTTCGTCAGGCTCCAATCCCTAAACTTTCAATGGTCACATGAGCTAAGGGTATCCCATAATACGATTGTTCTCCTCTCTAGAACTGCACGTCTACTCTGTTTCTCCGAAAACGAAATTTCGAAAAAAACTCGCGACTTACCCACTCTCGTTCTACTTCGTTTCGTCCGATACACCATTGTTTGACGTTTAAATGTTCTAAGCATACTCTAATTAGAGTAGGCTTAGAACATTTAAACGGACAAAACGACGGATCGAAGTAGAATCGGAGTTGGAAAATCGCGAGTTTATTTCGAAATTACGTTTTCGTTGAATTAGAGTAGACGTCCTGTTCGGCCGCAACAGTGATCGGTTTTTCGGACAATATGCACAGCTCACTTACTTATCTTTTTTGGGCTACACTAGTAGTAGTCCGAGATCCCAGACGTCACCTATTTTCTGATGAATGAAATGTGGACAATTGAATAGAGTTAGTAAGTACTAAGAACACATGCTTACTCGCTAACTTGCTTAGACGGCCAATTTTGAGATATGGGGTAATGAAGGTACATTACAACCATTACTTACTTCACGTATTTTCTAATACGTGATTTTCACGTATGTTGTAGGCAACATTCTTAAAAACAAGGTCCCAATACTCTCAGACACTTTCCGGCAGCCGTTTTGCTTAACAACTCCAAAATAATAATTTAACTTCACCTAAATTCTCATGCTCCATTTGTAAATATGTTCGTCAGACAACTATTTTGTTGCTTTTTCCAATAACATAGACCAATCTAAAGGGGCAATCATCCCCTGAACTCAACTATGTCCTATGGGTAAGAGCGGGAGACTGAGTGAGACATTTATTATGAAATACTGACTTAAAATTGAGTTTAGATCTTAGTCTGTCTTATTAAAAAAAGCTTTAAAATAGTTGTCTGACGAACATTTTTATAAATGGAGCATGAGAATTTAGGTGAAGTTAAATTATTATTTTGGAGTTGTTAAGCAAAACGGCCGACGGAAAGTGTCTGGGAATATTGGGACCTTGTTTTAAAGGATATTGCCTACAACATACGTGAAAATCACTTATTAGAAAAACCGTGAAGTGAGTAATGTTTGTATGTACCTTCATTGCCCCATATCTCAAAATTGGCCGGCTAAGCAAGTTGGCGAGTAAGCATGTGTTCTTAGTACTTACTAACTCTATTCAATCGTCCACATTTCATTCATCAGAAAATAGGTGACGTCTGGGAGCTCTGGGATCTTACTTTATATCATTAATAACATGATATTTACCGTAGTAATATGACGAAGAGACCCCCCGATATTTCGATGTAGACTGGATACTACAATACGAGTGCACATGCCTCATGTTCACCTAAAATTATAGAGCTTGTATAAAATTTAAGTTTAAGTTACGGCTGGTCTAGTTGGGAGATTGACATCTGCCGATCCAGAGCTCCTGGTTCGAATCCCACGCGCACCACTGCCTTTTTGAAGTCATGTGCGTAATGCCACTAACTTAAAACGGCGAAGGAAAAACATCGTTTGGCGACATGTTCCTAGAATTCACCAACCTAAACTGGGCCAACGTGGTGGATTATGGCCTAGATACTCACCTTAAAGGAAAAGTCCCCGAGTCCCAGCAGTGGGAACATTTGGTGAGCTGCTTATGCATACAACATTTTAAGGTAAAAACGACATACGAAAGTTTTAATACATTTGTACCAATAACAAGCGAGCATGCACGTTGCACGCTCTGTACAAAGTTTGTGTTAGCAATATTAGTAATGTATGTAAGTTCTTATTGAAAGAATAGTAAGAATATCGAAATGCACTCTATGCCAACCCTACAATTCCGGGTAGGGTTGGTATATAGTCTGTGGCTTGATCGTTTTGGCGGGAAACAATCAAGCTCTTGTTTTTTGCTCGTAAAACAGGTTAATAAGAAAATATTATGCAGCAGCAAGTCCAAGCGAAAGGTTTAAATTAAAAGTACTAGTAAACCGATAAACATCTAAATAAAAGTGATAATTGTACATCTGTTACTGAATTTAAGGTACTGTAAAGCGTTTTCTTCAATTTTGTAATATTTTACAAAATTTACTACTTCAGCTGCACAAGGCAGCTGTGAATAAGTTGGTATGATGAAGGATTGATTTCGAAATATAATGCTGCATACTGATCATAGCTGTTTTATTTATGGACTAATTGTCTTCTTAATGTAGAATAAATTAGGTACTTAACAATTCAGAAGTGGGATCGGCGGACAAGAAGACTATAATATAATCAATAATAGAAAATTATATAATTGTCCGTTGATCCCGCCCATGATATATATATTTTTTTCTTTTCAATGTTTTTTTTCTCTCCACACTTATCATGTGCTTGTTAATGTCACTCAATACGAAAAATCTATGATCAGTATTGAATTTGTTATAAAATGTACGGTTTAATGAAACGATCTAATTTGGTTTACTGAGTTGCAGAGTGAACCATCGATATAAACCAACAGATGTACCCTGAGCACCTTGAAATTGGTAATAAACTGCGTCTCTATGTGTTTCGTAAGTAGTTTACACACAACCAATCTACTTGACCCTAGAATCGCTAGCGGCGCGATATGCTGTGGTTCTACTTATTGTGGTTGTTGACAACGAATAGTGACAAACGACTAGAACGGAAGAAGTGAGCTCTCTCTTCCCAACGAAGACATGATTCCGTGCGCCCTGAAGTTTGGGAGGGCACATTTGTGTATTGAGATCGTTGGAGTGAACAATATCACTTAAGTGGATTTTGTCCGTATAGGTACTTACCATTTTTGAATTTTTCACGCAATGCGGTCCTCACTATCTCTATTACTAGAATAAGTCAAGTAGACTGCAACCTATACCGCATTATCGAGATGTTCAAAATACAAACATAGTCTGGCTATAATTGCAAACAGCCAAGCCAGTTGTGATTTTGTTATTATTTTCATATAAAAAACAAAATATATCCGTCTAATTGTGCACACAATATATAATTCCACATAATAATGAATGTGTAAATGACGGCTATTCATATTTTCTATGCAATTTAAAAAGGGTATGCCATTTTACAAAGATTCTCTTTCATAATTACAGTTTTCGAAAATCATGCCTCGATAAATATGTATGTAACACCAATAACCGCAATGTCAGTAATTCTGGACAAACCATTAACGTTACTTTGAGGTTTATTAAAGCGTTATTTTTGAAACTCTGGTCGCCTAGTTGTGAGAACGTTCGATTTACACGAGGTTCGAATTCCGACCGCGTGTTTGAGTATTTTTCCATGTTCTGTTAGCGAAACTTTGTCATGACCACTAAAGTCATATTATGATGATGCCTGATGACACATGTCCTGTAAGTCACAAGGGGACCGGTATGGACCTAGAACGATATCTTTCAGGGAATCGTTATTCGTCCAGCGGCACTTTGCTAGAGTGATGGATAATGGCGTTTGTCTTCGTTTAAGAGAAGTACCTTTTTAGTCCCAGCCGTGGGAATAAAAATAGTGACTCAATAGACATGCATGTCAGATCATGGGTCAGACGTTGAAGCTGTATGTACAAACCGTATCACACATCATAAATAAAATATCCTCAGATTACTATGAAATATAATATGTCATTCGCTTTTGCCTTCTTGGTACTATGTTTACAACTTACATGGAGATCCGGACAGAGTAAAGATTGTCTTTGTCTAGTCGTTTTAGCGATTAATTCAATTTGAGAGATAATCTTTTGCACGTAGAATATTTTAAAGAAACTGTATTTAACTGCTGAGTCAGATAACCATGGGCATGTGACGTATATTAAATTAAACTCCACTTTTCTACCAATAGCTATGAACTAAATTGACATTGCCAGTAATTTGATCTTAAGTCACAGCATGTACCATTCTTTGAGAATGGGGTTGAGCTGTGAACTGCGACTGAGGTGGCTATTGTTCAGCCAAGATGTAACTCAATGTGTGTATGTACAAAATGTAAAGAGTTAAACTTTTATAGATTATACATTTGTTGTTGATTGTACAAACGGGTTGAAACTAGAGTCACACGTGCCTAGTATTATCAAGGTAGAAAGTAGGTACCAGAGCTTCTCATTGCAGTTTAGCAGTGTTCTAAACTAAAGTGATCTGATGAAAGTACTTGCTCATATATGAGAAAGATGGAGTTAAAAGTAGGTTGACCAATTATTAATGACTTTATTGGAAGTTCCAGATTATGGTTAGACCGTACCAAGGCCGCAAAGATTAGAAGAAAGTTGCGACATGGAAAGTGAACCTGAAGTCGAGCGCTGCAAAGGGCGCGCTCAGATAACGAGTATTCCACCGATTGACAAGGACCGGAACGAGGGAGTGGAAGGGAGTCTGAATGACAGGCAAATCCACAAGCGTTCAAATTTAAATTTGTTCAGTAATGGTGTAAATTGATACTGAAATCCGCAGCCAGGAAGTGGAAGGGAGTCTGGATAACAGGCAAGTCCACAAGCGCTCTAATTTGAATTTGTTTAAGTAATGGTGTAAATTGACACGGTTTAGAACCAAGGCGAGGATGTGAAACGTAGTCTGGATTTTAACAGGCAAGTCCACAGCCGCACATAAATATATAGATTCGATTTATGGTGTAAATTTGACGTGGTTTAACGAAGAGTTATTTAGCGACGCTTTAAGTTATTTAAAAAAAAAGTTTGTTTTACTCTTTGCAATATCACTTCTATTCATCCCATTTTGAACCAAAATGATTTGAGTTACAAAGTAATGTGTCAAAATTTACGAATGGGACGAAAAGGAAATAGTCCACTTTGCTTTACACAATAACCAGGCATTGCAAAATCTCAGAAACGTTACTCTAATAGCTGGGCCGAATGGATAACAAAGCTTAGCTAGCCATTCTCCCGCGGCCGCTGAGACAACCATGCCGGATTACTATTATTATTAGGCTTTAAAGCTTGCGAAACTCATGAAGGCAATATTGTTACTTAAAAGCATACACAAGAAGAATATCGCAGATGTAGAGAGAGATACGGAAGGTAGCAGACTGTTAATTACACAAAATTGACGATCGATTAAGAGCATCAAATTGCAAACCATTAGACCCATTGCTCAAAGTGAACGTAGACATAAAAGCTTGTATCAGAAAATGTCGACATATATATTGTCGAGGATCAGTTTTGAATGGATTAGTTGATCACGGTTTAACTGAACAAAAACTAGAACTCGCTATTCCTAATAATGTTAATGTTACTTTGTGTTTTATAAAATAGCTTATAATATAATACTCTGGTATTATCGAATGATGGTGTAAAATTGGCATGTACTAGTTGTATTAAGAATTTAATATGGAAATAACAAATACACCAGATGACCTCTTTTCGAAAATACTTAGGTCTGAACCAAGAGTTTTTCTTAAGTTGAATAATGAAGTTGTTATTGGTCCGGAGCGAGCAATACAATCACATACTGTTCCAATAAAATCACAAGTATAAAGAGGCAATCTAAACAAACCGTTCAATTCATAAATGTAGCTCTAAAATAAATCTTGACATACACAAATTACGTGTTACGTTGTTTGTCCGCGACGGACTCCGCGATTGTAGTCTGGTTTGCGCATCGTGTAAGGCTTGATCCAATTTGAAAGTTTGTCTTTGTATGGAGGTTTCCGAGCGAAGTTGAAGCGGGCTCCTAGTATCTATATCATTATATTACTGCATTGATGCCTTCCTAATTCACACTTGATGATGGTCAGGGAAATGTTATCCGAAATCTCGTTGAAGCGAAGATTCGGCTTAGAACAGTACTTTAGTAAATCGAGTTATACCTACAAGTTATAATGAGTGATATCTTTAGTAAATCGAGTTATACCTACAAGTTATATATAGTCCCGTGGCATTTGATAATAAATGGCACTTCTTCAATTGTGACTAGCAGCCAAAATTAAAAAAATAAAAAATAAACATCGTAACTACATAATTTGCTCGTTGAATAAAGCGATTGCTTCTTGTCGGAAAAATAAAAAGATTTAGGAGTTTGCCACAACTGATGACATGAAGGATATGAAGCCAGCAATATACGAGTACAAGACGTATCGTATGTCTCATGACAAAAAAAAACGGGTAAAGCCGAAGTAAAGTATCGAAGTGGCATTTCTTTCACGCTACAACTTAACAGACTCCCTGGGGTTTGGCGTCAGTATTACCGGTTTATAGCCTGGACTTGAAGGCGGTTTCGAAGTAGGTACTCTAAGTACATCGAAGAACCAACTGATGAAACTGATGAAATTTGAAATGAAATGAAATTTGAAATTAAATGAAATTTGAAATGAAATGAAATTTGAAATGAAATGAAATTTGAAATGAAATTAAATTTATTAGGCATTAACAAACATTTGAAGTTCACAAATTAGTACAGATTATCTATCCTCGATTGGTAATGCAGATTGAGAAGCATTGTTACCCAAGCTAGGGTTAAACTTGTGTTATGGCGTAACAATATTATTATTAGGTATAAAATATGAATAATTCGGTTATAATTGTTTTGTTTCTTATGAAATGCAAAGTATAGATAAATAAATAAATATTGGTGGACAATTCACACACAACACTATATGTTAAATAAATAAAGTAGATATGTTATCGTATATGACTGAAATTAGAGATATGTATATTTCTAATTATAATTTTAATGTGATAATTGTCAGAAATTAAAACATAATAATATATCAAGGTTGTTCCTACCGTTGATTCGCTGATTCGGTATTTTGAATGGAATACTATTGTTAAGAGTGCGCCTAAAGCCAGGAAAAAATCAGATTTCACCCGCGCGACGCGTTTCTTAATCATCATCATCATCATCATCAGCCGCAAGACGTCCACTGCTGAACAAAGGCCTCCCCCCTAGATTTCCACAACGAACGGTCCCGCGCAACCTGCAACCAGCGGTTTCCAGCGACCTTTGTGAGGTCATCTGTCCATCTAGTGGGAGGCCGTCCAACACTGCGTCTTCCGGTTCGTGGTCGCCACTCGAGAACCTTTCTTCCCCATCGGTTGTCAGTTCTTCGAGCGATGTGGCCTGCCCATTGCCACTTCAGCTTGCTTACTCGTTGAGCTATGTCGGCCACTTTAGTTCTTTTGCGAATATCTTCATTACGGATTCTGTCGCGCAAAGAGACTCCGAGCATAGCTCTCTCCATAGCTCGCTGTGTGACTTTGAGCTTTGTTATGAGGCCCACAGTTAAGGACCACGTCTCAGTTCCATAAGCCATCACTGGCAACACGCACTGGTTAAAGACTTTTGTCTTTAGGCATTGGGGTATTTTGGACTCAAAGATGTGTCGAAGTTTCCCGAACGCTGCCCATCCGAGTTGGATCCTTCGCTGGACCTCTTTGTCGAAGTTGGATCTACCTAATTGGATCTTTTGACCCAGGTAGACGTATTCGTCAACAACTTCGAGTGTGGTATTCCCAACAATAACCGGTACAGGTGAGACATGCACATTTGACATGACCTTCGTCTTGTCCATGTTTATCCTCAAACCAACCTGTTGGGATACTCTACTGAGGTCCCTGAGCATTGCACCGAGGTCCTCCAGCGACTCCGCCACAATGACTATGTCGTCGGCAAACCGAAGGTGAGTGATGCATTCGCCGTTGATATTGATGCCATGTCCGTTCCAGTCCAGTAGCTTGAAAACGTCTTCCAGCGCAGCAGTGAACAGTTTCGGAGATATAACATCTCCCTGTCTCACGCCTTTCTGTAGCTGGATATGTTTTGTGCACTGGTCCTGTAATCGGACAGACATTGTGGCTTTGCTGTAGATACACTTCAACACTTCGATATAGCGATAGTCGATGCGGCATCGCTGGAGAGACTGAAGCACTGCCCAGGTCTCGATGGAATCGAAGGCTTTCTCATAGTCCACATACGCTATACATAGTGGCCGATTATACTCCTCAGTTTTCTGTATAATCTGCCGGAGCGTATGTATGTGGTCTATGGTACTATAGCCTTTTCGGAAACCGGCTTGTTCGGGTGGCTGAAAGTCGTCAAACCTGCGTGCGAGACGATTCGTGATTACCCTCGAAAACAACTTATAAACGTGGCTCAGAAGTGAGATGGGTCTGTAATTCTTCAACAAGGTGTTGTCACCTTTTTTGAAGAAGAGCACCACCACACCTCTGCTCCACGCTTCTGGCGTATTACCGTCAAGTATGACGGAGTCGAACAGCTTCTGGAGGACTTTAAGTACCGGTTTTCCACCCGCTCTCAGAAGCTCAGTCGTAATTCCGTCATCGCCAGGTGCTTTGTTGTTTTTAAGTTGTTTGAGGGCCATCCTAATCTCATACAGGCTGACTTCCGGGATATCTTCGGTAAAGTGCCGGGTCAGCTTGGCTCTGGGGTCTTTTGCCATGCTAACGACAGGTTGTGCTTGTGTAGAGGTGTATAACTGTTCATAGAACTTCTCAATCTCCTCCAAAATCTCGGGCTTCGACGAGACTACGTTACCGCTATCGGTCTTCAGTTTGGCCAGCTGACTTTGCCCAAGAGACAGATTTCTTGCGAACACTTTCGAGCCTTGGTTCCGCTTGATCGCTTCTTCAATACACGAAGTATTGAAGCAACGTATGTCGCGTCGCACACAAGTAGAGATCCGTCTATTGAGCCGTCTGTATACCGTCATGTCGACCGAAGACTGCAACCGCATATCTCGCCTAACTGCCATGAGATTTAGAGTATGATCGGAGAGCTTTTGGGTTCTATTTTGGCGTCGGCTCTTATAAAATTTCCTGCCAACTGCTTGAACAGTTTCCACCAGCCTGTCGTTTATTTCGTCCGCCGTTACGCATTCATCTAAGGCTTCGAAGCGATTTTGAAGTTCGAGTTGAAAGTTATCGGGATCTTCGATTTGAGCATAATTTGGTCGGAGCGTGGACTTCATCAGACGTGATCTTTCGAACTTAATGTTTAGACTCAGCGTGCCTCTTACAATACGGTGATCGCTGCCGGTCTTAACCCTACTGATCACAGAGACATCGCTGAATATTTGCCGTTTAGTCGTCATAATGAAGTCGATCTCATTTTTTGTGGAACCATCTGGGCTAATCCATGTCCATTTTCGTTGTGGCTGTTTCTTGAAAAAGGAGTTCATCATAAAGAGGCTCTCCCTTTCCAAGAAATCAGCTAGACGTTGCCCTCTTGGGTTCCTCTGCCCATATCCGAATTGTCCCACTCTCAACTCATCACCGCTACGTTTGCCCAGTTTCGCGTTGAAGTCTCCCATCACAACCGTGAAATGTGTTGGCGAGACATGTATGGCTTTGGAGATGTCCTCATACATGGTCTCAACCTCTTCGTCGGGATGTGTCGAGGTCGGTGCGTACACCTGTATGACCTTCAATGAATACCGGTCGGTAATTTTAAGTACAAGGTACACGACCCTGCTCGACACACTCTCGATCATTATCACGTTGTTGACGAGAGACTTGCGGACTAAAAACCCGACACCCCCTTGGGATTGTTGATCTCCCTCCCGGTAGTAGAACAAGTTGCCGGATTCGAGGGTTATCCTGTCCTCGCCCTGTCTACGGACTTCGGATAACCCTATGATATCCCAGCGCAACTTGTCCACTTCTTCTTCCAGCTCCACAATCTTTTCGTCAGCCCTCAAAGTCCGTGCGTTAAACGTTGCCAGGTCGAGTCGTTGGGTTTGGTGGCGGGGCGTCTGCCGGGGATTCTTCGCACCCCATGCTCCACCGGAACCAAGGCTGCCACCAGCGCCTGGAATAGCAGAGCCGCCGGGGACTAGGGGCCGTTTCTTTATTGTGTTCTTCATAGGGGGGGTATTTGCCATAGTCACCACGCTTGGCAGGCGGGTTGGTGACCGCGGAGCCAGCCCTTTGCACCGATGACGCCGCTGCCCGTCACCGGTCTGGTCAATTTAGGACTGGCTTTTAAATGGTTATACCGCCATTGGTTCGGTCGTCAGAGCCTCGTTAGTTGGCAGCAGGGTGTACCACGCGCAGGAGAGGTTGACATTTGGGGAAGCTAGATGTTTAGTGCTTCCCCCTTACACCCCTTTTTCTCTGGTTTCTTAATATGATGTACATAAAGTCGAGAATAGCATGACACAGTTTGGAGGAAAAATCTATATTTAATCAGGAGTCCATTTTTGACCAAGTTTTATTTAATTACTCAATAACTAAACATAAATTTAAAAAAGTGTTCGGTTACTTTACTAGAACGTACAAATAGGAATTTTATTACCAAAAAATAATGAGGGGTCATCGCTGATAATTTCGAGTACTCGAATTAAAACGGGTTTTTTCGGTGTCATTTTTATTTTTTTATTGTAAAAATCTCTGATCTATTTTTAAAATTCTATTCAGTTATTGTGCTTCTTCTTGATTGTACCCACACGTCAATATTTTTTTTGTCATAGTTTTTAGTTTCTGAACTTCAGTGAGCGACGTCGAAAATGTCATTTTTTCGTTTTCTGGCTTTAGGCGCCCCCTTAAATAAAGCTAGCCCATATTTTTGTAGTACAATTATTTCACAAAATGGACACATGGTAAACAGGTGACTAGATAAAGGCTTAGGCCTAGTTAGAGATTTATTGACAGAAGCTTAATTTATTATGCAACAATAATACCTACTATGTTCTTGTCGTACAATCTTATTATTGCGAACTGTAAATATAAATATAATAAACATGGTAAAACTGTGTGTGTCAATAAAGCATGATTTGATTTGATAATGTAACCACGAAAATATTTTCCTTGTTAAGTATAGTGACACATTTAAAGAAACTTATAGTGACTGATGATGCCATGTGCTCAATTTTATTTGTTTTCTTTCGAACATTACTAATAAATTATGTTCCTTAATTTGAAACACAAATTGTAACTACTTGTAACGTACATATTATTTAAAATATAGATAGAAACTAAATGATAATGGATACGGGCTATAAGGTACTTATTACATTATGGCTGTCAAACCTGAGCGACCAACAATACCCACATAAGAAAATTAAAAACATCTTAAAATGCCATGGAAAAGTGTATGATGGGAAAAAGGCTATCTGATAAAATAAGAACAACAACTTTAAGAGCAAAATCAAAAAGAAAAGATGTTACAATAACTGTTAGAAAGCTTAAATGGAAATGAATACATAATAATTAGATGAAAAGAAATCGTGGCAGACCACTCAGAAGATGGGTCGATGACATAGAAGCGATAGCAGGTGCTTACATGGACCACAAATGCTTACGTTTGGGATGAAGTTGGAAGAAGTTTGATGGCAAGTTGGAGGAGGCCTTTGTCAATAAGTAAACAGACGGTGCGATGACAATCTAAATTTAAGAATTTTAAATTGTATTAACAATGAAAAATTGTAAGCATTACCTGAATAGAGGCTATTATTATTATTATTACTATAGAAATAGAACAGAAGTACTCGTATAATTTAGTCAAGATATGTGAAATAAACTTAAAATCCTTCAATATGTATACTTAACAATATATTATTAAAGCGCGAGGACTCGCTTCTGCAGGATGGCCGAGCTGTTAGCAATATTAGTAATGTATGTAAGTTCTTATTGAAAAAATAGTAAGAATATCGAAATGCACTCTATGGCAACCCTACAATTCCGGGTAGGGTTGGTATATAGTCTGTGGCTTGATCGTTTTGGCGGGAAACAATCAAGCTCTTGTTTTTTGCTCGTAAAACAGGTTAATAAGAAAATATTATGCAGCAGCAAGTCCAAGCGAAAGGTTTAAATTAAAAGTACTAGTAAACCGATAAACATCTAAATAAAAGTGATAATTGTACATCTGTTACTGAATTTAAGGTACTGTAAAGCGTTTTCTTCAATTTTGTAATATTTTACAAAATTTACTACTTCAGCTGCACAAGGCAGCTGTGAATAAGTTGGTATGATGAAGGATTGATTTCGAAATATAATGCTGCATACTGATCATAGCTGTTTTATTTATGGACTAATTGTCTTCTTAATGTAGAATAAATTAGGTTCTTAACATTTGGTACTGGCAATTTTATTTTGGGCAAGTTCTGCAAGTTTTTTTTCTAACCGTCTATAATTTCTGAAATCGAAAACAATAATCTTAAAACTCACGTTCCTTCCACGAGTAGTGAACCACGCTGGTGGTTTGTTTTGTCGCGGGCTTACACAAAGGTGTGTACATAATGAGCAGGTGTGCCCAATCGCTCACGTACAGAATAGGACGCAAATATTTGCGACGTCTGATCGACGAGGCACCATGATTGGAAACACGCAGTATTGTCGGGTTAGGTATAGTTAGACTTTCGTAGAATGAGATTGTTATTAGACAAGCAGTGCCTACGATTTTTCCCCCGAATTCCCCGGTTCAATTAATTTCGCACAATAAAAAGCATCTTTCAACCCGATCCGCAGGTCTACCACCTTAGTTTTAATCTTTCTGCTATGCTTTCATTTGTAACAACTCTAGCTTTACGATATGTAGTGGAACTGAAATCAGATGTAGTTGTCTTTTCAACGCCGAAAGACGAAAGCAGACTGCAGAAGAGTTGGGCGGTAGACCTGCCAGTCTGCCATTGCGACGTGATTTAGCAACAGACACACTAACATTCTAATTTACAAATGTGTAAAATTAATAGGATTGAGTCGAAGGTAGCTTTTAACTTAAACATGAAATGTCTATATGAATCATCCATAGAAATTGACGAAAAAAGATGATAATAAGAATGTAGGTGAAATTCGTTTAGATGTCCCCAAATCGACCCTTTTTGATGTAACGAACAAATTGTACAAACATACAAGTACCTTTTGAAATATTTGCTTACTTTATCTAAGGAATATTTCTCCGTTTGGTTTTATTTTGCCTCATCTAAAATCGGGCCATTAAAAATAATAATTGATAACCCGTGTCCTTTGTCGTCAGCTCTGTAAGAGCGAAAACGTGGTCTTGCGTCACTCTTTTTTTTAAAGCGATTCATACAATTATCTTGACATAGAGGCTTTTGATGTAAACTCGTTTCAGACTTTCATCTTTTAGTCCCAAAATTAACCATATTTGCACGAAATGCCTCCAAACATCGTAACGAAGGTGCTTTTAGAATAACAAAGCTATTAAGATCTCCAGATCCTAAATCCACTTACCATGAGTTCGGCTCTCAGCTTGTTTGGCTTCTACTCCGCTTCGGTACGCGGCTCTGATTACAGTTGACGTAAAGAAAATTGTACAGAAGTGCTTTCTTGAGGACGAAAAATCTTGTGTGCTTATTTTTTGAGAGAGGTAACTCAGTTGTGTGAGGACAAAATTGCACGCGACCTACAATTCATTGTGTTGGGTTGCGTTAATATCAATATGCATTATGTGTACATTATTCATATTGCATCCTATAAAAAGCGTACAAATAAACGTTGGTGGACATTTCCCTCACAACACCATCCAACCTTAAACTCAACAAAGCTTGTAGGTACTATGGGAGCCAGATAACTGACATAATACTCATTATATAGAATAGAATAGAATAATTTATTTTCATCAACAAACATTGGTAGATCAATGAATACATTTAAATCGTTCAATAAATAATTGAATAGAATAAAATATATTTATTATTTATAAGAAATAAATTTATTGAATAGAAAAACACCTAGTCCAGAAACAATATTTGTATTGATAACACAAATATTTGCACTAGATTGGAATCGAACTCGCAACATACGGCCTCGCAAGCAGACTTACTACCAACTAGGCCACTGGGCCACTAAGTACATATCCCTCGTATGACATCTTATCTATCCTTAGCAATATGACATACATATGCGTTACAATAATTATTCTAATACGTTGTGATCACGGAATCCAAAATTTCAATCCATTGAATTAAAATATATTTGTTGCCATTTAAAACGCTATATTGTAAATACTTTTACCTGTAGTGGTAGGACTCTTAGCAGAGTCCGCCTGGGGAAGTACCACACCTTTGCCAGTTATTCTACCGCCAAGCAGTAATGTGCAAACATTACTGTGTTCCGGTTTGAAGGGCAATGTTTCCAGAGAAATTACATGGCTTAGAGATATAACAACTTAGATCTCTGGGTGACGAGCGCAGTGCGGTGCTAGGTAATGATTTGGGCTCTTCATGTTCCAATAGCTGCGTGTCACTGTGCTGTTATGTGGCTGGCATGTTGCTTACTATCAGGTACATGTCGTGCTCGTCTTGTCACTCTTTATTAAAAAAAAAAAACCTTTCATCTCATTGTAATTAAATTCCCACAAACGAAAGCTTGCACTATTAAGTCAAGAAATATTTATTTTCAATCTGTCAATAACGGATAAAAATTACCATATTATCGACCGATTTAAACATTTTCGATTACGAAAATGTTCAATATAATAATTAAGTAGAATATTATTTAGACAATAAACAGGACCTAATTATTTTCCGCCACAAGTTTCAAGTCTCATTGAAATAAATGCAAATAATTTCACGGTAATGTAACCATGAATCCCAAGGAAGTTTTCAACTTACAAGTAATTTCTCGTAATGCTTTACCGTAAAAGTTTTTCCCATGGATAAATAAAAAAGCGGATATGAAATAGCGAAAAAGCATTGAAGTTGAAATAAAAAAATAAAAATAATCCGCATATGACAAAACTTGACATATGCCAAAATTTGTCTGTTTGAATTTGTTTAACATTAACGTCAGACATACAATACAAGTAATCCTGAACCAGTAACCTGCAATCCATCGCACTTAAATTATCCTGGAGATTTTTTTCTACATTGGTTTAAATATAATTGGGATAAAACAATAAAAAAAAGTTTATTGTGAATTTTTGTTTGTTTTCACTACCCACTCCTAAGTAGATAGTAGACTTCCAACGTTTTCACTACCCACTGCTAAGTAGATAGTAGACTTCCAACGTTTTCACTACCTACTGCTAAGTAGACAGTAGACTTCCAACGTTTTCACTACCCGCTGCTAAGTAGATAGTAGACTTCCAACGTTTTCACTACCCACTGCTAAGTAGATAGTAGACTTCCAACGTTTTCACTACCCACTGTGAAGTAGATAGTAGACTTCCAACGTTTTCACTACCCACTGCTAAGTAGATAGTAGACTTCCAACGTTTTCACTACCCACTGTGAAGTAGATAGTAGACTTCCAACGTTTTCACTACCCACTGCTAAGTAGATAGTAGACTTCCAACGTTTTCACTACCCACTGCTAAGTAGATAGTAGACTTCCAACGTTTTCACTACTCACTGCTAAGTAGATAGTAGGCTTCCAACGTTTTCACTACCCGCTGCTAAGTAGATAGTAGACTTCCAACGTTTTCACTACCCACTGCTAAGTAGATAGTAGACTTCCAACGTTTTCACTACCCACTGTGAAGTAGATAGTAGACTTCCAACGTTTTCACTACCCACTGCTAAGTAGATAGTAGACTTCCAACGTTTTCACTACCCACTGCTAAGTAGATAGTAGACTTCCAACGTTTTCACTACCCACTGTGAAGTAGATAGTAGACTTCCAACGTTTTCACTACCCACTGTGAAGTAGATAGTAGACTTCCAACGTTTTCACTACCCACTGCTAAGTAGATAGTAGACTTCCAACAGCTAGTAAGATCGTTTCAAATAGTAATTCTAGAATACTACATTTTTTAATTTTCTCCCAAAAATCAAAAACCGACTTCCATTTCAAATTAAACTCAGACACTCGACTAAATTTCATAATTTCTATGATAACGTCATGCACATAAAGGTAAGCAAATTTTAGCTTTTTGTTGCTATTTAAAAAAAAACAATATCGATTTCGATAACATTTGTATGGGACCACCTCTGAACTACTGAACCTACCACACAAAAAAAGGAACCATTCAAACGATTCATAATTAGCGAAGCTACCGCGTAAAATATAATAATATATTGTCTCCGAAAAAAACAACAACCGACTTCAATTTAAATATAAATTCAGAACTCAACCAAATTTCATAAGTATCTTTTACTGTATCGTCTAAATACATGAAAATTTTAGTTTTTTGTTCATATTTCCAAAACCACTTCACCGATTTCGATAAAATTTGTATGGAATCACCTCTGAACTTTGATCTACCAAACAAAAAAAAACATCAAAATCGATTCACAATTAGCGGCGCTATCGCATGACATACATACAAAAAAACCGGCCAATTGCGAGTGGGACTAGCGCACGAAGGGTACCGTACCATTAACTAATAAACGGCGAAAACCTCTTTGACTTTATTCCGTACACATAGATTAACGCAGTTTCTACAAACGGACATTCATCCAAAAAGTTTAACTAAGGAATATACCGGAGTTCCACCTGTCGTCAGAAAAGTTCCGTGCATTCGAGTATCAACGAGGTGGAAGTTACTACCGTGAAGCTTAGAAATCTAAATGATTCTAACGAAGAAATCGATAGCGCGTTTTATTCTACTAGTGGCGCTAGCTACTTTGCTACTACTACTTTCAACTGTCTAGCTATCACCGTTCTTGAGATTCAGCCTGGTCTGGCCTGGCATGGCATGGACAGACGGACTGACGGACGGACAGCGAAATCTCAGTAATAGGGTCCCGTTTTTACCCTTTAGGTACGGAACCCTAAAAAAGAACATATAAACGAATTGATAACCTCTTCTTTTTATGAAGTCGGTTAAAAAACATACAACCAAATTGAGAATCTCCTCATTTTGTGTGTGAATTCTCCTCCAATATTTATTTTTTTGGAAGCTGGTTAAAAAACATTCCTTGCGGTTGTAAATTATTTATTCTTAAATTTAAAAAATAAAATAGCAAGACAACTAAGCTTACGTCCAAAGCCTTTAAATAAGTAGATTGTATCACACAGTTGATTCATCCAAGGTCCTTCCCCAGAAGAGTAACATTCCTTCGCTATTAACATTTCTCAATTTGACACTTTCTCTTACCGCGAGAGCACTTTTGGTTTGATAACGACCTTTACGTAAATGAAGCCGCACCCGTAAGATTTATGTAAAGTATGTTAGGCTCCTTTGCTCGCTGCTCTGGCTCTTGTTTACACTGGTAGCGGAAAGAGTTGAAATTGTTTTCAATTTAAATACTTTAGTCAGTATGACACTAATATAAGTATTACCTACATTACGTGAAAATGTAAACAAAATGATTAATCCTGATGATCGTGGTGAGGATGAATGGTTAGTGGGACAAACTGTACAAATCATTACATTGTCATCGGCCTTGATAAGTGTACAAAGTTTCAAACCAATCCGTTGCTTAAAAAGTGGTAAAAATTACGTTACACGATTCCGTTATATAGATACATAGATTCATAAATACATACATTCAAGGCTTGCATAATTACTAAGTTAATAGAAGCGTGTTAAAAAACTATTTGTACATCCACTTTGTTTACACCAAAATAATCATCAAAGTCGGTCCAGCCTTTTAGGGGGATTTTTATTACAAGTACACACACATAAAATTGATTTCTTTGAAAATTATCATAGAATGGGACTGTTATAATAGTTAAATTTAAAAAGATATTAAGAAAAGTGTTATGTCGTAATTTACTAACACAAATAAATTAAAAACGTGAAGATATATTAAAATAAGTCGGTTCAAGGTAAAATAAGTAGATTAAATTAAAATAAGTGGCGAGCCAGACTGAACATAAAAAAAAAATTATAACACATCCTATCTGAAATTTCGACTCGATATCTTTCGTAGATTTTCACAAACAAACCACAGATGGCATGGTGTCTTTATGAATAATAATTAGTCATAATATATGGTATAGGTAAGTAACTACACTCCGCTTACTCTCAGTTCATTATATCTTTCGCTAAAGTACTCTACTTGCTAATTACTTAAGTGAAAATCAATTTGTATGCCTCCCATGTTTGGTTCTGTAACCTTAAGCTATGTACGCACATACGAACAAATTTGTTGCGTTGCGTGATACGCAACAACTTGGTTCGGACGTTTGTACCACTAACGAACATCGAACACTCTGTTCGTCAAACATGTTTGCGGCGTTCCTATTTGTACGGTGTTTTAGTGTTCTAATAGTTTTAATAAATCTTATGTAATAAAACTGTTCGTATGGCTATTGAGATAGTTCACGACTGTTGTGCGCGAACTCGATTTGAACTATTTTCGCGTTCGTGTTTGAATACGCCGTCCATAATTATGTACAAATCAAATGTTCATGATTGATGTTTATGTTCACTATGTTTGTGTTCGTACGTGTGTACACGGCTTACGGTTCAAAAATGTTTCATGTTTAGATTGTGATCCAGCTGCTTATATTATTTCTGTTTGGGTACGTTAAATGTATCTTAATATTAGCGTAATAAATCATGATTAAAGTATAAGATAACAAATTCATGAAAATAACATTAAAAATTCAATTGTTTCCAGAAATTCAAAGTATTTGGCAATTGAAGAAACTTCTGCGACTCCCCCTGAGTTTCATTTTTTTCTTACCATTGACGGGTTTGGTAATGTTCTAACTCATTAACTCTTTTGATGAACAATGATGACGCGTTGTGTATTTACGATAGAACCTTAGGTAATATCGATGCATTCATGACTTGAAGATACTTTACTAGTATTAGTAGGAGTATATGCAGAATGTACACTGTAGAAACAAATAACACCACGTAACACAAACATATTGTTAAAACCACGACCTCATTCAAAGAATATCGTATCGTGTGTCAAACGCAATCACAGAAAACAATGCGGGTGCCGCAAAACCGCACAGCAGAAGTGAAATCTAAAATAAGAAACAGCTGTTAAAAACTGTTGAAAAAAAAATAATGATAAAAAAAACGAACGACAACGAATACAGTTTGTTTTTTGCTTAATCACGTCGAAACGACAGAACGAATCAGGTTGTAATATAAAACAGTTAGATTATAATCATACATACAAATGCGATAAAAGTAGCATAAAAATATGCATGTATACTTGTATACTATTATTTATCTTTGGAAAATTACGGGAAAGGAAATTACATATGTAGGAGAAACTGTGAGATGCTGCTAGGTATTTATGGTCTTGACAAGCTAATCTCCGTATTCTAAACATTTACGCATCGCTAACGCAAGCGAAAAACATGTGGAACTGCCGCGAAAAACTTGATAAATTTTAAGCAGTCACATCGCTACAGAAACTTTCCAATTTTATGACGTCAAACGAACTCAAAGAGATAAGATTGAGCTTAAGGCATGGTTTGTAATACGTATGTCAAGGACACAACAAAAGAAGAAAGTTTGGCTTGTTTAGTTTATCACATCAACATTTTTGTCATAATTGTAGAAGTTATTAAGATAATATGTATATTGGATACATCTAGCATAAACTCACCTTATTCTCCCACTGCTGGGACTCGGCACTTTCTCTCACAAAGAGAAAATTAAGGCCTAATCCACCACGCGCACCCAGTGAGGGTTTATAAAGACGCTGCCGTCAAAAGATGTTTTTCTTTGGTAGAACATATCGGCGATGATCTGCTCTTTGAAGTGCAGGCCGAAATTCGAACCTACTATCTCGTGATAGCGAAAAACGGACATTCTTGTCACTAGTTCACCACGGCGTGATATGATATAGAGTAGTAGCTGAACCGTGCGCGCGCGCCACCAATCGAAAATTGGTCGTACAACTCAGATTTAGAACAAACCTACTCGATGACCTAAAAGATACATCCTGTTACGGACTTCGGCGTCACGTCACGTCAATGTGCGCAACGAAAGTTAAAAAAATAATTGGCAGTCATAGGAACTGCCGATAGAAGTGAAAACTTGCTGTTGCCCTGGTACTGGTACCTAGGGGCAAACGCAACTCTTTTATATTTCTGTTGTCCTGATATCTGGAGATAAACGCTGGGCTGTTGGAGGTAGGTAATCGAAACTCTTTACTGTTTCTGTTGCCCTGGTACCTACCTGGCCGTTTTTACCGAGTTTACCCGAAGATTTCTTATCATATCCGAGCGTGACGATTGATGAATCCATTTCACAGCCCACGAAAAGTCTGTCTATAGCGCGCCTAAAGAAGTTTTCACATCAAAATTTTTTTTTTACATTTTGCAATCAAGCTCCGCTCCTGTTAATAGTAGCGTATCTATGTAGCCTATAGTCTTCGTCGCCTTGTTATATAGCCTATAGTCTTCCTCGATAAATGTACTATCCGACAAAAAATATTTTTTAAATTCGGTCCAGTAGTTCCCGAGATCCTAGAGTTTTACAAACAAATAAACTCTTTAGCTTTATAATATTAGTAAAGACAAGTAATTGATAAAAGGAATCCCAAAAACCTGTAAAAGTATTTTTAGCCGGAACACAAAAATAGGATTTCCAATAAGTTATGTGATTGGCTCACTGATATTTTGTTGAACTTGTATATTTTCGATACACATATTCATAAGTTAATTGCTGCTACCAACGCACCACCCACGAGAGGCTGTGTAAAGTTTCAACGCCTCTTGACAGGGCAACTTTGTTCGATTTTCAAACAGTTCAATATATAATTAACTGCACTCTCTTTGGAACTAAGTTGAAAATAATGGATACTTGGCAAAGCTTTCTCGAAACAACAAGTTCGCATGAGACTAATGAGCCCTATCGCGGAGTTTCGGGATTAGTGGCCTGTTCGGTGTTCACTGAAACTTGTTCTTAACTTGTTGTACAAAATGATTACAGTAGTTGATATGATTTTATTTTCAAAACATTTTTTTAATCAGTGAAATAACATGAACAAAACCAGCGAGGAACGAAAGTGGTGTTCACTCGGGCTCAGTACAATTTGATGGCATGTTCTTTTGTGAATAAGCAGCCTACTGAATGTTGGCCTTCTCTAGCAAGAATAGACACTCTTGTGCGAAAAAGACTTCAAAGTCTTGAACATCGCCGACAAATTGCTAGCCTATCGGGTTTTTATCGGATACACTTCGGAGAGTGTGCGACTGATTTGCATGATCTGATACCACCTTGTCCTTTTTTCTATCGGAATGCTCGTAGCTCGAAAAAGCGACATCGTTTCATGGTTGATGTTCCAAAGACACGAACGAAGAGATTCGACTCTACTTTTGTGATAAGAACGTCTAAGCTGTGGAATACGTTGCCTGAGTGGGTTTTCCCCGATGGTTACAATCTTTGTGTCTTCAAATCGAGAGTGAATCGGTTTTATCTAGGTAAGCCCGCTCCATCGTAGACCGCATCGTCGCTTAACATCAGGCGAGATGGCGGTCAAGTGTAAACATATAGAAGTTAAAAAAAAAAATAGAGCCAAACCCATAATCCACCACCTGTGACCTTACAATTGCGAATCGTTCTAGCTACTAGGCCACCACGACTTCTCGGCTTCATTCTATATAGGTAACCACGGTATCCCATATATAATACAGTACCTGGGCGACCGAGCTCTGCTCGTTTCATATACTAAATATACCTACTTAGATACCCACAGATAAAAGGATTGGATCCTTGGAGTAATAGATTTACTCAAACAAATTAAAAAAGGAACTTGAAAAAAAAGAGAAGCCGTCTGGATTCGAACCCGGATCTACAAATTCGTGACCGCCCGACTTCCCGCCTGAGCTATTATTATACTGTCGCGCTACGCGGCGAAATTTACCTTTGCATTCTAATGTCTAATGTGACATATTTTCATTGTCTAAAACGCACAGTAAATTACGATTTAAAAAAAAAAACCTAGTTAGATCGATTTATCGTCCCCGAAACCCCCTGCATACATAATTTGATGAAAATCGTTCCAGCCGCTTCCGAGATTCGGATTCTACATTATATTTATAAATATGTGTATATACTTGGATTGCTCGTTTAGAGGTATAAGATAATAATGCCCTCCCGCCCGCTGTTCGTCAGCTTCTCTGTGTTTTTGATCTCACAAATTATTATCATTACCATGTTCACCAATTAATACGTAAACGGAATACAGATTCCTGATAAATACTCGTACTATAAATACAAGTCGAAAAAAATTGGCAGTCGTAGGAACTGCCGATATAAGTGAAAACTTATAACTCAGAATTTGATAGCTTACCTTGGAAACTACACGGGTGGAACCGGAGGGCGTGGCCTAGCCATCATGGCATGGCCATCTAGAAATGGGTCAGCATTTCCCATTGGCTCACGCATTTCTAGATGGCCATGCCATGATGTCGAGGCCACGCCCTTTCAGCATTTCCCATTGGCTGACGCATTTCTAGATGCCCAATCGCCAAGGACCCGAGTTTACCCGAAGATTTCTTATCATACCCGAGCGTGACGCTAGAAATCAATTTACACCCCACGAAAAATCTGTCTAGGCGCGCCTAAAGAAGTTTTCACTTCAAAAATGTATTACAATTGTCACACTAACTTCTATACTGTCTGTACGGGCTCGGTTTTACGCCACGGTCGAGTTTCGGGCCAGCATTATTTTTCCACGGTGTGTTAATGCGCTAATGCCTTTACGAGGCAAAGTTCGGGCCTCGATTATGTTGTAATGTGTTAAATGACCGTTTCAAATGGCACAAGTTAGGTACAAGGGTAACGTTTATCCACCTACTTACACCCACCAAACTCGTAAGTGTATTTTTCCTTCGCACGTTTTTCGCTCAATCGAGATGAAATTACTAAAGTTTTTGGTTTACTTGTTCTAAAGTTAAACTCTGAGAGGTCGCCAAGGAGCTCAAAAGTTTAGAGTGTACAGGAAGTTAAATAAGAATACAAACTTCATTTTCAGTTTCGTGAGTCAAGCGATGGTTCCATCTTCGTGATTCTATTGTTTCGAAACTCTTGTCTTGGTTCAATCTAGGCTTACTTTATTTAACGGAGTTATGAAGAGTAACGCCATCATGATCATAATCAGCCCACGCCTGGATGCGGGTTCGTTTTATGTACATAGAGACATATTATTTCAGTTCAATTTGAAAATAAACAATTGCATTAAGCAAGGTCAAACAGGACTGAAATAAAAACATTTTAATTATAACTTCTACATGAACGTAAATTTAAAATTCATTAATTCTTCCTTATTTGTACAGTCAAAGGGTTGAATAAACTGCCAGCTTCACTATTAAGATTGCCGTATTCCTGAGAGGTTTCATATGAAACTTATCAAGAACAAAGTAAATAGTTATCTTGTCGGTCCGGTCAGCGTGCATAACCTTAACCACGCCGTAGCTTACTTACCATCAGACGAGTTGTTTTTTTTAATCAGTTCTTTTATGACTAGTCACATGGTAATCCCATTCGAGTTGTTTGTGAAATGAAAAATAAAATATCTGTTCCTGTACATTTGTTCACATCGAACTAAAGCTGTTTATCGTAACAAAGATTTTACTGGATAACTAAACTGGTATTGATTTGTATATGTAGTAGATATAATGCGTAAGTTGGAATATGATGTAGTGAGCCGTATTAAAATTCAAGTGGCCAAGTGCGAGTTGGACTTGCCCATGAAGGGTTCCGTTGCAGCAAGTAACATAATATACATGTACACATAGTTCTTGTAGTTCGTTGTAACTTTGATCGAAGTTTCAATAATAGTGTATTTATGACGTACTAAAAAAAAAACTACTCATCAGATCGAGTTCAAACCAATTTTCGTTGGTAGTTTACATGGTAATATACATCATATATTTTTTTTAGATTTTTCATTCTCTTACTTTAGAAGTTAGAGGGGGGGACACATTTTACCACTTTGGAAGTGTCTCTCGCGCAAATTATTCAGTGTAGACGAAAATGATTTTAGAAACCTCAACATCATTTTTGAAGACCTATCGATAGACACCCCACACGTGTAGGTTTGATGAAAAAAAACATTTTGAGTTTCAGTTCTCTCAGTATGGGGGACAACCCTAATTTTTCTTTTTTTTTAATTTTTCTGTTCAAATCTTAATGCGGTTCACAGAATACATCTACTTACCAAGTTTCAACAGTGTAGTTTTCATAGTTTCGGCAAAAAGTGGCTGTGACATACGGACGGACAGACAGACAGACAGACATGACGAATCTATAAGGGTTCCGTTTTTACGTTTTACGGAACCCTAAAAAATGGTTGTCTGTTAAGTCGGTTTACTGACGATAGTTGAACGTGACAACTTCAACTACGCCTTAGACCGAGGTAACGCCGGCGGCGAGGTAACGGCGTTAACGGCACATGACGTCATGTTTTGCGGGCGTGCAGCCGGCTTCATCGAATTATAAGACGTTGTCACGTCAAAATCTTAAATAATTAGAGTGTTTTAATTGCGTTCAGTTTCAATCTCTCTTCTAACACGTGTAAATTATTGAGAAACCTAATCCTAGACTACTTAGAAACGATTTGCTTTATAATAGCGTACAACCTAACCCAATAATCGATATCTACCTAATTCTGACACTAATTTGTTGAACATAATTACAACTATACGTTTATACAATATAATAATTACCACGGATATACATATATTATAGAGCTGAGAAATTTAGTGAAGCAATTAACGCGAGAATTGGGCACGCGGTTGAATAATTGTTTGTTCAATACAATTTAGTGTCGCTAATTATGGAGTAAATAGGTTTAGCATAGGAACCAAGATGGATTTTACTTTTTTTGTTATACACAAATATATTTAAGGACTACATCAGCAGAATGTGGAATTGGTAGTGGTAACTCTTTGCAGAGTCTGCCTGGGGAAGTACCTACTCGTATTAGGTTCTTACATCTGAAAGTGGCCAGTACGACAAACACAGAAATCTAAATAATATTACCTTATTATTTAGATTTCTGTGACGAAATAACACCAATTTCATATTATGTAAGGTATAAATAAAGTGAAGAAGTATTTATTAACTTATTGTGTGTAAACATAAGTAAACATACTTTTTTTTTCAGGATAAATAATTTGTTACTAAATGTTATTTACCTTATAACCACCTAAACAAAGCTTTGTTATTCTATCCCCGTTTCCCGCGTTTTTTTTTCTTATAATTTTTTTTGCGTTGACAGTTACAATTGTCATTCTTGACATTTACAATCAGTGTACTATTTATAATACTTAGGTATTATGCATGGTTATTCATTAAAAAATGGCCAATTCAAAATTTTATTGTATCTAATTCAAATTAACATCGTAATTTACTTTACGGCGATCTAACTTTTTGATTTACTTATAAGCTTTAATGAATAATAATCGACCTTCCCAATGTGACCTTAGGTGGTTATAAGGTAAATAATATTTAATAACTTTTTTTTTAACAAAGATTGACGAGACGAGCATGATATGTGTCCGATGGTAAGCAACATGCCTGCCACATAACAGCACAGTGACACGCAGTTATTGGCACACGAAGAGTCCAAATCATTACCTAGCACTGCACTGCGCATTACTGCTTGCCGGTAGAATAACTGGCAAAGGTGTGGTACTTCCCCAGGCGGACTCTGCTAAGAGGCCTACCACTACTACTTATATTTTTCCTGAATAAAAAAAATGTATATTTACTTATGTTTACACACAATGAGTTAATAAATACTTCTTCTCTTTATTCCTGGTACTAAGAAGTCTAACTCTGATCTTCCTCGCACTTCAACCCTAAGCACCCGAAGTTATTTATAATGTTCACTAAAACGTTGACTACCTAATTTCTGGTTGTCGGTTTTTCATGACAGTGTGCGCGCGCATCGTCAAAATTTGCTCTCAACATATTTCCCTAACACACCAAAAGATGTACCTATAATTTCAAAAATTTAATTGTTTTAATGAAATAGTGAAAAAAGAGTGAAACCACTGCGCATACCTATATAGTACTCCGTACACATATAGTATAGTATACAAGTAGCTCCGACTCCGACTATCCGCTGCCTGTACAATACGTGAACAATACATCAATTGAAGCACGGATGTTACCATTCATATTACTTACTGGCCGTGATAGAATTAAATACGGGGCTATGCAGCAAAGGATCCAGCCGAAGCGATTAGTTTGCTGCTGAACAATGTTGTAAAAAAAGCTGAATGGTGAATAATGTTGTACGCGACTATCAATGGAAACAGATGATGAATGAAGAATGTGATAAAAACGGGTAATATAATTATCATTTTTTGAGCGCTTTCGTTGCGTGCGTTGCCGTGCGCTGAGGTCCGTTGAGTAATTATAACTTTTTATGATTATTAACATACTAGCAGTGCCTGCTCCGTTTATACGATACGGCGTGATTGAGCAACAAACATCCAAACCTCCATACTTTCACATTTAGGTATAATATTAGTGGGATTTTTTTTTTATTCATATCGCTGTCGTGTCGTGTAATTTATAAATATTAAGATAATCGAGCGAAGCCGAAACGGGCCGCTAGTTGTACACAATTAAAAAAATACATTTGACAAATTTTGTTATTAGTTTTTTTGGCGAAATATTATAATCTTAAATGAAACTACTTTAAGGCTTTTGTCAATCCCAGACTTTGTCAAAATGGTGACTATTAAATTAATACAGTTCCTTTCGATTAGTTTAGTAGTCATTATGTACAGCCCAGTATAGCCTATTGTCGATGAGAAGCGAGCACCTCTCGATCGTGCTAAAACTGATTTATTCTCATCCCTAGTATTCATAGAGATTTGAATAGGTGGGGAATAATTCAAATATAACGGTAGCTGGGACTGCAGAATTTTACGCAGGGTTCGTAGGCAATATGCCGATAAGTATGATCTAATACGGTGTTTCACGCCGACTACGTGTTTTGCATGTTATTTTTTTTAGATATTTAGATGAATTTCGTTTATACCCAGTAGGTGATATTAAAAAGTTAAAGTAATGGTTAATTAGCAAAAAAAGTTAATAAACATTTAATAAGATATGACATAAAAAAGGTTTGGATATCAATCCATACATTAAAATACGCCACATAAATGGGCGTGGTTCTCTCTAGTATGTTAATCAGGCGTGGTCCCAGCGTCGAATTTTGGAGGGGTCTCCAGTATAGAACCTCCAATTTTGGGGTGGGGGGGGGGGGTCACGAGTAGAAATACAATAAATCGAGTAAAAAAGACTACTAGTAGCGCCCCATTTTAATGTAACGTATACGATTTGGGGGGCCGCGTACGCCATCTAACATAACCCCTCCCGGTTATGTTAGATGGCGTACGCGGTTCAACGGAGTGTCAGTATTGCGGTGCACCGTTCTCCATATACTCTGCAGCTGGATAGAGGGTAGGTGATGCGACGGGGCCGAACGTCTGGACCGTTGTAAAAGCCTAAAGGTCTGCGCCGACTTATACGACTTCGCTACCACCCCACAAATAAAATACACTTATTATTATACTACACTTATATTACTTACTTAAGGGTGTTCTGACGCATCCGCCTGATACCCACTTACTAGTTGGTCTCCAAGGTGATCCCAGAGTGTCGTAGGTGTTCTAGCGTGTTGATGATGGTGACAGTGAGGCATCGACTCCGACCCTCCCTTTAAGTGGCTGGTACCTATGCATAAAATCTTTTCCTCTACGTAATTAGAAAGTGTTTGTAAGCAGTTGTGACATGATATGTTTGTAAGTCCCACACATCCTACTAATATTATAAACTGGGTCTATATGGGGTGGCATAACATTTTTTGTCCTATTTTAGGTAGGCATAACGTTTTTAGGACTAATGATAATTTACCATAACAACTAAACGCATAACTGTCTTCGCATAATGTTAACTAGCGTAACCATATATGACATAATAATAACTTAGCATAATGTTTAAACGCATTGCCATATATAGCAAACAGATAACTTAGTGTAATGTTTCGACGCATAACTATAAATTGCATGATGTTTAAAGGCACACATTGAGAAAAGCATACCATAATACCATACCATACTTAAACATAATGATCAACGGCATAAACTTTAAACGCCTAACTAAAAAACAAGTGCAAAGAGAGGACTGTAGCAACATTATTTAAATAAAATACGTGGGTGTGTGAAATGCGGGGGGGTACTTTGACAACAATATTTATTATACGTAATGTAGGTATCTAATAATACAAATTAAAAAAATGCCTAAAAACTATTATGCGTCTCATCAATAGTCGAATTAAATGTAGTACAATAGATTGTTATGACACATGACGCCAAAAGATGATTATGCGAAAGTTGCATTATGACACTATACATTATGCTACATTCATTATAAAAAAGTAAATTAGGAACAAAAAGTTATGCGTTTTAATAGGCTTCCTTATAAACTATATTTTTTTTTGTAATCAATTTCATGCTCAAATATTTTTTGGACAAAACGATAAAACAATTTACAATTATTTACAGTATAGAAAAACTTAAGATTCAACATAAATCCAAAATAATAATAATCACGGACAGGACTATTGTCGCCAATAAGCCTGATATCGTGCTGGTAGACCGGTCTCAGCGCAGGGCTGTGATCGTCGATATCACAGTACCACATGACGAGAACCTCGTGAAAGCTGAGAAGGACAAGCTTGGCAAGTACCTTGACTTGCCTCATGAGGTTACCGCCATGTGGGATGTTGATTCGCCGATCATAGTCCCAATAGTCGCGTCGACAAACGGCCTTATAGCGAAGAGTCTCGACCAACATCTAAAGATACTTTCGCTAGACGAGGTTAAGGGCCAGATGCACGCGGCAGTCATCCTCGACACAGCGCGCATAGTCAGGAGGTTCCTCACTCTGCAGCCCTAACCACCGGTAGCTTGGGCCCTGCCCCGCTGCTGGCAGCACCCTAGTTTTTAAGTTTTTTATATACCTTTTGTAAAAAACTTAGAGATTAAGAAGAAAAATAGATAACTGAATAATAATAAATAACGATAACAATTAAATTATATGTTACAAGTTATAACCCGCCCTGCACTGTTCCTGGCGCCAAGGAGCCCAAAATTGGCAGCATTGCCCCGTTGAATTGCAATAGAAATCCCTTGCACCAGAAACGAGTCAGACCGGGCGTCACCGCCTTTACCGCGAATTCGGCGACCAATGTCTTTTACCAAGGTTTTAGCCTCGGCTCCCCAACTGCCCAAGGTTTCCACGGCTATTGGTATAAAATAATATTGCGGTTCCATTGTCGCGTACTTTTGGTGCTTTTTACAGGCTGCCTCCTCCGCAGCTGCCGCCGGCGAGCGGATGGTTCGACTCTAATGCGTGGCTGCGACAGTGCTAACGCAAGTGGCGTCCCAGACTAGGCACTTGCTGTTTTTCCATGGCACTAGAGTCAAACCATCCGAGCGCCTCCCATCAGTTCTAATCAAACCTGGCGGGTCCACAACACAAGGAACGCCAGCTGAAATCAAAGCACTACGTCGTAAATTATAAACGCGAAAGTGTGTAAAACTGTACGGATGTATGTTTGTTAGTCTTTCACGCAACAACTACTGAGGGGATTTGACTGTTTGGGACATACTTAGATAATGGTCTGGAATAACACATAGGCTATTTTTTATAATCCAAGGAAAATAACGGGATCGGTAACTACGCGGGTGAAAACGTGGGTCACTGTAAGTTTATAAATAAACATAAGAAGCTTGTTCGACAAGCAATTATTTTTTATGATGTTTTTGGTTACATTTAATTATGTACTTTTAAAGTTGTACATAGAAAAATAGATACTATTTCAGGGCTTGGCTGAGAAAATAACCTATTTACCATTTGGGAGTCGAAAATGTTATGAGTAACTTCCTTGTTTTTCAGAGTTGTTTGTCTTGTTGAAGTTCCCATTGTGTTAAAATAGTTATTAACTCTCAGAAACAGTATTAACTAGCCTATTTATTTGTTTCTAAAACTTTCAGAACATCACGGTATCTGATCCTAGTTTAACACCCGAATAATTTGAGCTAAAACTTAAACATACTATGCAAGGTTTTGAATAACAAGTAGATGAAACTTATAGGATCCAAACTAGTTCGCATCGGTTTCACCAGAGAAACACTGATTGCGAACAATTGTATCTTTAAGTTGTTCTATCGTATTCTTGTAATGTAATAGATTTGTTTGATAACAAAGTTACATGAACTTCTACTTACATCGAAATATAATTTAAAACAACCATAATTTACATGCCACTAACTTAAAACGGCGAAGGAAAACATCGCGAGGAAACCGACATGTACCTAGAATCTTTCGAAGTCATGTGTCATCCACCAACCCGCACTGGGCCAGCGCGGTGGATTATGGCCTTAACTCTCTCCTTGCGAGAGAAGGCCCCGAGTCCCAGCAGTGAGAACGTTTAGTGGGCTGTTGATGATGATGATAATTTACATTCGTTAACTTTGGTTTAACCTTGGTCACATCGTATTCTTAGGATAATATGACATTGCAATAAAAATCTTGTATATAAAATTTTCGTGTCACAATGTTAGTTACCTTACTCCTCCGAAACAGCTTTACTGATTTTTACCAAATTTTATATGCATATTCAGTAGGTCTGAGAATCGGCTACTATCTATTTTTCATACCCCTAAGTGATAAGGGTTGTTCACCCCTAATTTTTTGACGTGATAACGTCTTATAATTCGATGAAGCCGGCTGCACGCCCACAAAACATGACGTCATGTACCGTTACCGTCGGTCGTTACCTCGCCGCATGTTTGTTACAGTTGTATTAATTATTTCGACCAGTAGTTCAAGCGGGGATGTAGCTCAGTGGTAGAGCGTTCGCTTTGCATGTGAAATGCCCCGGGCTCGATCCCCGGCATCTAAAAGCTTTTTTGCATTGTTTTTTGCATTGTTTTGATTGAAAATTACTAAATTCTACTGATTACTTTTTTCATACAAATCTATTAAACAAATGAAATTAAAATTTTCTTTTGAAAAATGCTACCATTCCATCAGTATTTTCTTAAGACGTTGTCACGTTCTATCGTCAGTAAACCGACTTTACAGACAAACATATATTTTTTTAAATTTTTGAACAAAAATTTTTGTTTTTATTTTTTTATAATGTGGCATTAAAATACATACAATCCTAAATTTTAACCCTTTTACCACCAACCCCTATTTTTTAATCGCCATTTTAGTAATTTAATCATTTTTCATCCCGCCTGATAACCGATCAATTATCGTCTTTTTAGGGTTCCGTAAAACGTAAAAACGGAACCCTTATAGATTCCTCATGTCTGTCCATCTGTCTGTCTGTCCGTCCGTACGCCACAGCCACTTTTTGCACTGAACTACACTATTGAAACTTGGTAAGTAGATGTATTCTGTGAACCACATTAAGATTTTTACAAAAAAAAAATTAAAAAAAGAGAAATTTGGGTTGCCCCCCATACTTAGAACTGAAACTCAAAAAAAAATTTCATCAAACCTATACGTGTAGGATGTATATTGATAGGTCTTCAATAAAGTGCCCAAGTGTGAGTTGGACTCGCCCATGAAGGGTTCCGTTGCAGCAAGTAACATAATATACATAGTACACATGGTTCTTGTAGTTCGTTGTAACTTTGATCGAAGTTTCAATAATAGTGTATTTCCCCCCCCCCCTCTAATTTCTAAAGTAAGAGAATGAAAAAACTAAAAAATATATATAATGTACATTACCATGCAAACTACCAACAAAAATTAGTTTGAATTCGATCTGATGAGTAGTTTTTTTTTAGTACGTCATAAATACATTATTATTAAAACTTCGATCAAAGTTACAACGAACTACAAGAACTATGTGTACTATGTATTGTATATTATGTTACTTGCTGCAACGGAACCCTTCATGGGCGTGTCCAACTCGCACTTGACCTCTTTATTGTTTTTGTTTTTTCGGAGGAAATGAAGTATCTAGGTAAATTATAGTAAGTAGGTACCCAGGGTAGCCGGGGCTTCCAGTTATACTTGCAAGTTGTTGTCCCGGCAAGCGGTAAGTTCTTTGCCAGCAGGTGTGGTGCTTCATCAGGTAGACTATGAAAAGTGTCGTTCCTTGTCATTCTATCGCCAAGCAGTACATACGCAAACATGACTGTCTACCAGATTTAAAGGCAATGTTTCCAGAGAAATTACAGAGCAAAAATAAAAATAATCTCATCTCATGTCTGCGGGTGATGAGCGCAGCGCACTGCTGGACATGGGGTTGGACTCTTCATGCTCAAATATTTGCGTGTCAGTTTGGTGTTAAGAGCAGGCTGTGTTGCTTGTCATCAGGTATATTATTTAGACCAAGCTCGACCCACCACTCTATGTAATGAATAAAATCTCATTTATTATTATTCTTAACACAAATATAACGGTCACAAGATTTCAATAATTTCTCTTGTTATTGCCCCATAAATAAAATTACAGTGTCTTTAAATTTTCCGAGAAACGTAAACCTTTGTGTCTTTTCAAGGTGTTCCTAAAGCTTAAAGGATATTTTGCTAGCATCAGCAATAATGTTATGTCTCTGACCCTCGTTACATTGGCTTACAAAGGAGAGCTATTTAAAGGAAGCCTATTAAATTCTAAATTAAACTTTATTAAAAAAATTAGCTTTTTATGGAATTTCAAATACGGCTTTATCGCTCATATCATCGTATTTAAAAGATCGCCTTCAAACTGTAAATATCGATGGAGTACAATCTCATGGGTGTTTTCTTGAAATGGGGGTACCACAGGGATCGATATTAGGTCCTTTCTTGTTTCTAGTTTATATTAATGATTTACCTTTTATGACTAAAAAATTTGTTGATTGTGACATAGTTATGTTTGCTGACGATACATCACTACTATTTAAAACTAGAAGGGGTAGCACGGATTTCTCGTTGATTGATTACGTACTAACTAAGGTGTGCGAGTGGTTTGATGCTAACAATTTAGCTCTAAACCCAAAAAAAACTAAATGCGTCAGATTCTCCCTTCCAAATGTAAAAAAAGTAGATTTTCATATTAAACTAAAGGATCAGATAATCCAGCCCACTGAAGTAACGTCATTCTTAGGGTTCACAGTAGACTCTAAGCTGCAGTGGGGTACTCATATAAATAAATTGACTGACAGACTTAGCTCGGCAGCACATGCAGTTCGGCAAATAAGAAAGATAGCGGATGTTGACACAGCTAGGTTGGTGTATTATGGGTACTTTCACAGTGTAATGTCCTACGGAATATTGCTCTGGGGATCAGCAGCTGACGTGAATGCTGTTTTTATTTTACAGAAAAGAGCAATCCGAGGACTTTATAACATACCAACAAGGTGTTCACTTCGGGAGGTTTTTAAATCAATAAATATATTTACCTTGCCCTCACTATACATTTATGAGTGCATAATGTATGCGAGGAAAAATCGATCCTGTCTAAAAAGAATGTCGGATGATAACCCCAATACACGACATACCAATAAATTTGTTTTTCCACGCTGTAGACTCCAGAAGACAATTGGTTCCTTTGTCGGAAATTGTGTGCGTTTCTATAATGTCATTCCTAAACCGTTAGAGGGTCTCAATGAAACAAAATTTAAGGCTGCCATAAAAAAATATTTACTTAGGAAAGCTTTTTACACGGTCCAAGATTTTGTTAATGACCGTAAAGAATGGGCAAAAAATATATGTACTGAAATGCAACTTCAATGAATGACTGAATAACAATCAATTAGTAAATATATTGAAATTGTAATTTTAATTTATTGACATGCTTTGTACCATACTTTTGTATTTCATGACATACTTTTTACAATGACATAATTTGACTGACAAAGCCCCTGTACAGCTGCACTTATTGACAAGGCCTCTTTACAGCCGCATTCAATTGTTGAACCTAAATATGATGTAAACGGAATTCCTATTGTATAATGGTTTTATGTGACGTTACCAAGTGATGTAATATCCTAAGGTTCGAATAAATAAATTGAATTGAATTGAATAAACGTAAGCGTAATATAACTCGACAATCGCTGAGTTACGACTGAATTCTTTAAGGGTAGGTAAATGTTTCTCAAAATGTTGCTTAGTTTTGTTTATAACATTTATCTTGTTAAATTAGAAATGTGAAAGGTTCGATGTTTAGGCGTTTGGATCTTTTACCTACGTTGTAAAAACTGACCAGATCGTAGTGGTAGGGGCTCTATGCAGATTCCGCCTGGTGAAGTACCACACCTTTGCCAGTTATTTTACCACCAAGCAGTACTGTGCAAACATTGCTGTGTTCTGGTTTGAAGGGCAATGTTCCAAGCTAAATTACTAGGCTAAGAGATAAAACACCTTATATCTCCGGGTGACGAGCGCAGTGCAATGCAGTGCTAGATAAATGATTGGGACTCTTCATGTTCCAATAGCTACGTGTCACTGTGCAGTTATGGGCAGGCATGTTGCTTAGCATCAGACACATGTCCAGCACGTCTTATCACTCTATACTATACACCGTTATTTTTTTGTATTAGCAAATTGTATTTTAACAGGCTATGTAGACAACATAGCACATTGTTACAGTGCAATGAGTTTACTCTTAAACTCAATATTAAAGAATCTGTGAGCAGTTGAGTTGTTGTTTACAAAAATCCTGCCTTAAAGTATGGTCTATAGGTCATGTATGTAAACAAAACACTACCAGTGCATCATCACTCGCTCAAGGTCGCGCGGTTTTAGCCTACAGCTGGACCGTTCCTCCCAGGCAACAAGTGCCAGTCGGTTGTCGGACGCACGGCTGAGCGCTCGCGCAACATGTTTCCCGCTCATATTGTTATTAGATATGTCGACAACCCTCCGCGCTAGACAGGGACAGAGTTACGCGTTAGAAAGAGCGCAAATGTTTATTTGAAAATCGCGACAGGTATTGCGAGCTGAATTGAACTTTGTGTGTCCCAGCAAGAGTCGCTATTTATATAATTGTTTTAGCTAAGTGAGTGTTCTGTACTTGTACTAATATTTATTCTGTGACACTACGACGTCATTATCATAAAAATTACGTCGTAGCATTCTCTTTTGCACAGTTATTTGCATCTCTCTGTTCTGGCCTACCTAAGAGGCTTTTCGCCCACCACTACGACAACCGCGCGCGCCTGCATTCCAAAACTACCTACTTATTTAAAAAATCAAATTATGTAATACTTTTCCTTCATAATTTCATGGCCCTGGACCGGCACAATTACATTTAGTTTAGTTAGTTTAATTTCCTTACGACCTTCAAAACGAATTAATAAAAATAGCTGTGTAGTTAATTTATACGCTGTAGAAGTAGGACCGAGAGGTATACCAACAAAATCTCTCTATAACCTGCTTAAAGACCTTGGCTTGTCCAGAAGTGCAGTAAGTTCTATACTAGAACGAGTATCTAAAGCTGCATTAGTAGGATCATATCGGATTTTGGCTGGGCAGGGAGAGAAATACGAGTAGTGAAGGTGAGTGTTGACGTACGTCACCAAAAGGGGCCCCTTTTAAACCGACGCCCGAGTCACAAGCCTTGGGGTCTATTCGAGATTTCTCTCTCTGCCACACGATGGACCCGGCACCCGCGCGGTAAATCCATGGAATGCTAAGAAGTTCGTCTCTCTTACTCGCTAGATAGGGTTAAAAAATAACGTGTTTTTGGCATAAATATGTAAACAGCTACTTACAACAATCACTAATTTACTAAACTATTTGTACTTACAGTTATTTAGTATTTGTTCCGAATGATTTCCACCACCATGATTGATTTAGTAACACGCCTTTTTAGCCAGGCATACACCTCTGTCACCTCACTTCGTTTTAAAACTTGTGCAGTGTCCGATTCACCAAAGGAAACACGGCGTTTTATTTTACTCCCAAAAAAAAACTCTACACCTGTAACGTTTCACTAGTATTTTTCCCGCATACTCTACGATATCATCAACTCTGACCTTGACAGTATCGACATGTAACTAAATCCCACTAATATTATAAATGCCAAAGTATGGATGTTTGGATGTTTGTTGCTCAATCACGCCGTAACGTATGAACGGATCAGGCTGAAATTTGGAATACATTTAGATAAGATACGTAGGTAGTTAATAGTCTGGAATAGCACGTAGACTACTATTTATCCCGAAATATGGGAACTACACAGATAAAATAGCGGGATTACATAATTCTGTCGTCATGTAGAAAAACTGTGTACTGTAGTAAGCTGTTGGAACTTTATTTGTTGTTGATTGGTCTCATAAATTGCCATTAAATATAAACGGTTACTAAAGAATAAAGCTGTTAATTGCAGAAGTACTTACTATGTAACCCGAGAAAATGAATGTAGTGAAAATATACGCAAAGTGGTAGCTTGAATATAGACCTGAGAATTTGGCTAAGTGGTCTGTCATGAGATACAATTTATGTTCCGCTGAGCAGTAGTTTAGTGTGGTCAGATGATTTGGCATTGAATAGCGGGTAACACAGACTAATTTAGAGTTGTATCAAATGTATTATTCCATCTTACACAAAAAAATATGAATAATAATACAAGTATGCACTTAAACAGACTTATAAATTATTGCGTCAACAGTAAAATGTACCAAGCGATAACGACAACAATATATACTTTATAGTAGCGTTATTTAAGGTCACTCAGGTTGCCTGTTGATGCCTATAAGCATGCATGCATATCTTTTCATCTTTAAAGTCAACTTAAGCCCTGGGGTCGACCTTGAATTTAAGGTCTACCTACGCTAAAACAGATCCATTTCATTGACACACAAAAATAAAGGATACACAAAAAGAGTTTACGATAAAATATAAAAACTAAAAAATTGATACCCATTCAATTTATTCGTTTAATACGATTTTGAAGGAAGCTACTTACGTTTCTGTTAGTTCCGAAAAAAAGGATTGTTTTGGTCAGATATCTAGTTGGCGATTTGGCTTCAAATCATTGCTTTGCGAAAAAATAACTTTTGAAATGATTTATTTCTCCCTGATTTATTTATTTAGATTTATAAATTCCCTACACTGCCGTTATAAAGTAGCCGATCAATGGTTTCTTGCTATAAAACTATGGGTTATCCATTCAATTCTGTTTGGAGATGAATTTGTCGATTTCTATAAGCGTTTTGTTTCTCGTCGTTTACTAAGAGTCAATTTATCACTTTGAAATTTTTGGTGAAAACCCTAGCTCGATAGTAAATAGTCAAAATGATGAGAACAACACTCTCTCCGCTTTGTATAGGTGCATTGTGTTACCCAATATTATGTGACAAATTTTTGATTGTGCTTAACGTCCATTACTAAGTCGTTTCATTATTCATGGCAGTCGTCACATCAGTCTTTTACCACGCTTGACCATCAATAGACGCTCTGTCTGTCGATATGATAGTCTAAATATCTTTAATAATGTTGTATTTAAAGTTATCATTCGTTATCATCATACTTGCTTTGTTCAGTTCTGCAGCCTCTATTGCACTACGGGAACAAAGAAGCTATTCGGAAACCAAGTCGTGCGATATCGGAGCATTAGCCGCAGAGATCGCGTCTTACGAATCTGTAGTGCGAGATATAGTGGACTTTACCGTAGTTGGATCTTTCAAAGGGAAGACCTATAATGAGTAAGTACTTTTGTTAAACTTGTCAAAGGTAGCTATGGTTTTATCAAGAGTTAGAAGTAGAACGTGGCTCGTGTACGGAATGAGAAAGTGGCAAAGTTCGCGTTAGGTACGCACGGGCACTTTGTATGTTTACGAGCTATAAAATTTTCCATTGCAACAATTGTGTGAATCGTGATTCGCCGAAATATTTATTTTATGGTTTGGTTGAAAAATGAAACTAGCTTTAATTTCTTTGTTCTAATATAACCACTATAGTCCGGTTTCACATGTGATCAAATAGCAATGAACCCAGGTAAATGATAAGGGCAGCTATCTGCCCTATATTATGTTACGTCTTACGTAACATAAAATGTACGAGATACGTAAAACTGAGAAGGGATCAAGATTATTTTTTTAGTATTAGTAGTTAGTAGTAGCTATTTTTCCCCTATTTTTTCTTAAGTTTAAATAAAACTAATATAATATACTATTCCAAAATATAAGTTTATCAGGTCTTTTTATTATGAGCTCTATTGACATTTCTCAAGACCAGCAATTGCAATACAATGTATCTAACATAAATACCTACAATAAAATGTATTTTTGTAATTCCAAATTAACAGACTTTTACTATAAATGCATATTTACGAATGATACTCAAATAACATACAAAACTTTTTAAATGTTTTTTTTATTATTGCATGTCTGTTTGTTCCGACTAATCTCTGTAACGGCTGGACTAATCCGAAACTCACGAAACCTGCACTACCAGATAACTGATGTGATGTTAAAATTAGGTTAGTAAAATTATCAAATTAGGTTACTTTTGTTTTTAAATAAAGTGGCCAAGTGCGAGTCGGACTCGCCCATGAAGGGTTCCGTAACAGCAAGTAACATAATAGGTACCTACATAAGTTCTTGTAGTTCGTTGTAACTATGATCGATGTTTTAATAATAGTGTATTTATATAGTTCAAACCAATTTTCGGTGGAAATTAATGTTCATCTTTAATAAATCTTAATTAATTCTAATAATCATATTTTCGATTATTTTTATAGAACCGTCTCTCGGGCAAATTATTCAGAATGGAAAAAAATAGATTAGAAACCTCAACATCATCATTTTTGAATACCTATCCATAAACACACCACACGTAGGGGTTTGATGAAAAAACATTTTTGAGTTTCAGTTCTGAGTATGGGGCACCCCCAAAATTTATTGTTTTTTTATATAGGTATTTGTGTCAAAATCACGGTTCACAGAATACATCTACTTACCGAGTTTCAACAGTACCTATAATTCATATAGTTTCGGAAAAAAAGTGGCTGTGACATACAGACGGACAGACAGACATGACGAATCCATAAGGGCTCCGTATTTACGGAATCCTAAAAAGATATCATCGTAAAAATAGAATAAAAAAATATGCCATTATATAACTTGAGCAAGCCACGGGCTATGCCGCAAGGCACAGCTAGTAACATAATAATCAAATATAATAAAATCGTTTCCAATTCTATTTTGTTGGATATCGACATTTACTCGTAAATACCAATGGCAATGAAATGCATAAACTGGTTCAAAACAATTGAATAATTTTCATGACAATGATAAGATAAGATGAGAGAGCTCTATACCACGCACTTTTAGAAGTGTCCCATGAGTATTTAGATGTCAATCACACAGTGGCCTAACGATAATAGACATCCAGACAGCCGATTTTATTCAAGATTAGATTAAATGGAATTGCTATAAAAAGGTACACATATTTCACGCTCAGAAGTTCGAGTTTCGTCTCGCGAAAATATGAATTTAATTTCTTTGATATTTGGAATAGTATCTCTCATTACTACTAATGATGCAAAGGCTGTAACGCAGCTATATGCATGTGAAGATCTTCTAAGTAATGAACTCATTGAAGAAATATGGTCCTACGAAAACGTGCGGGACGAAATATTAGAATATGTGATCGACGGTGATTTCAGGGGCAAAACTTATGATGAGTAAGTTGAAATTAGGATAATTGTTATATCTAATTTTTTAAAGTTCATTGCGCGACTCATAGCTTTTTTATATTTTTTATTTTGTTTTTGTTTTATATAAATTTTTTTCTTTGTATTATATAATACTCGCATTATAGTGTTATTTCATAACTTTCCGTTACTTTTATACTCTCGTCTTAAACAATGATACCTACCTATGTTTATACTTTTTTAACATGCTTTTATAAGGTCGACCTATGGTATGGTACCTATGGTAACTAGTTTTAAACCATCTTCCAAGGATTGTAGCGTCATGAAAATTGATAGCTGTATGTAGTTCTGATGACAATACAATAATATGGTACTGTCGAATTGATCTGTTGATGGAGCCGGAAGGTATGAACTGGAACTTCATGATGGAACATCCTATCATAGCTATGTTTGGATTTGTTAGAAAAGTCTTGTAATTAACTTTGACCACGATAAGGTTTCAAGGTCTGGTTCAAGTAAGATCTATTTTATAAGCGTGTTTTTTAATTTTTTTATCTACTAATTTATTTTTAATTTATTTAATTGTAGTAAGTAAGTATAGAGTGATAAGACGAGCATGGCATTTGCCTAATAATTAGCAACAAGCCTGCCCATAACATCATAATGTCACGCTGATTTTGGAACATGAATAAAACATTACCAAATACCTAGCGCTGCACTGTGCTCGTCACCTTGAGATACTAGATGATTTATCTGGACACTTTGTAATTTCACCAGTAACATTGAAATTAAGTTACATTTCGTATATTATACTTTTCAGTAACACAATTAAAACAAAATGTATATTTTCTACAACTAATACTGATTAAATCCGCAAATCGAATATGAAAATATCATAAAACTAACAGATAACTGTAGTTCCATTATTTAAAATTTCAGACTTGCGAAATTTGTTGACAAGTTTGGTGCTCGACCGTCTGGATCCAAAGTTCTGGAGGACTCCATCGATTATATGATACAGCTGACTAAAAATGAATCAATTAATGATATTACTACCGAGAAGTTGGAGGTAATAATAATTTTAGACACTACTTTTCTGTACTTCTTATTTCATGGCTTGGTTAAATATTATTTAAACTTTAAATTTTTTTAGAATCATATAAAAATGTTTATTCAAAATTATTTATTTCAGTTAATTTTAATTTATTTAAAATTTTAGGTTCCTCACTGGGTTCGTGGAGAAGAAAAAATTAAAATGATTGAGCCTCGAAAGAAAGATATAGCTTTATTAGGACTTGGAAGAAGCATTTGCACTCCACCAGAAGGAATCACCGCTGAAGTAATCGTTGTAGAAAGTTTCGCAGATCTCGAAAACATATCACCTCACAAGGTCTCCGGAAAAATTGTTTTGTGGGATCCCAACTTCACGACATATGGAGAAACAGTAGCTTATAGATCTCAAGGAGCCAGCAAAGCAGCTGCTAAAGGAGCCGTAGCATCGCTAGTCAAATCAATAGCTCCGTTTTCAATCAACTCTCCTCATACAGGATCTCAAACCTATAGTGAAGACGAAAGAAAAATACCTACAGCTGCAATAACTTTAGAAGACGCTGACTTATTGAGAAGGATGTATGATCGAGGTGAAAAGATCGTTTTAAATATCAAAATGAAATCTAAATTTGATACAAAAGTATCGCGAAATACAATAATAGATTTGAAAGGCACTGTCCATCCAGAAAAGCTAGTTATAGTATCAGGACATATCGATAGCTGGGACGTAGGGCAAGGGGCTATGGATGATGGCGGTGGCTTGTTCATCAGTTGGGCAGCACCAGTCATTCTCAAAAAATTAAATTTAATACCAAAGAGAACAATCAGATCAATATTTTGGACTGCTGAAGAATTAGGTTTGATAGGAGCAGTCGCGTACGAAAAGCAACACAGAAACGAAAGCCACAATATTAATTTTATTATGGAGTCTGATGAAGGAACGTTTGCGCCTCAAGGACTAGCAGTAGCGGGAAATCAACAAGCAAGATGTATTATCGCTGAAATTTTGAAACTTTTTAAATCAATTAACGCTTCAAGTTTAGTTGAAGAAAATAGCCCTGGGTCAGACATAACCGTGCTCACCAATACTGGCATACCAGGAGCTAGCTTGTTGAATGCAAACGAGAAGTACTTTTGGTTCCATCACACGGAAGGAGATACAATGAATGTTGAGAGTCCAGAAGAATTGGATCTTGGAGCAGCGTTTTGGACAGCTGTCGCATATATTATTGCGGATATATCCGCAGATATTCCCCGATAACTTTGTAATATTTTTTCACAAAAGCATATAAAACAATTTAATTTCAGAGTTCATAATAAATTGAAATTTGCTCCAAGGCATTCTGATGTTCAATATTTATTGGTCATATTTGTACATTTTTGTAAGTAAAAAAAAATTATATTGTTCCGAAAAAAAAAAACATCACGTACATACACAACGAGTACCTATAAAGAACTTAATATTGTAACAGTAGTTATGATTGAAGTATAGGTTACAAGAGACTGTGTTGATAAAATACCTTTTTCAATTTTCTGAGAGATCCTTAAATCAATAACACCGTGAATCCTTTATCTACGCTTCATTTTCTTTTAGGATCGGAGCGTAGGGACCTGTAATCGCGCGGCAATATTATATAGATATTTTCCTTGCCAGAGAAAAAGAAAATTTCCCCGGTAAACTGGCCTCGCGTCCCGATAAATGTCTTAAATTATGTTATCGTCTTTGTGTCATAAAAATAAAACTATCCGTAAGAGCAGCTTTTTGTGAGTGCAGGAAAAATAGTAAAAATATCGGAGTATACTTTCAATTTACCGTGTTTTATGAAGTTTATATTGTGACACAGTTTATTACTCGGTTCATTTATTACATTTCGTGAAGTTTTCTGAGCTGCTTCACTTTGTGGTCGATGAGATATATTATATATAATATGTTTTTTTAAGAATATCAAAACGATAGTCAGTGATAAATACGTGTAGTTAATAATACGTGTACGTAGGTATAGGTTTGAGTACTGTAGTAGGTACATCTGTAAAGAGTGATGTTAGGAAACAATTACACGCAAACAAAATGTTTGCAGATGACAATAACTTCTCAATTAAAAATGACTTCGTTCAAAAAGTTTAAAACCTTAAAATTTGTTCAAGGTCAAGGCGCTTCAAAAATCTGCAAACTTTTAGTGCAGTCAAATTAGGTATCACGCCTATGGGGCGGAGGCTGCAGCGTGAGAGGGCCGGCGGTATTATGGTGCGCTGGTCTCCTAGCCATCTGCAGCCGAAATATGATAGGCGGCGGGACCACAGACCTGACCCATTGCGAGGACCAAGGGTGTCTAGACACGGAGACATCTGGCACCTATTTACTGATTGATCTCCGAGGTGGTCACGGCATATCTTGGGTTCAAGTGCGTCAGTGGCAGGGATGTGCTGCAGAGAAGGGCCCGGAGACGGGCAAACCGCGGCGGGTTAAAGGAAGAATGCGAGAATATTTCACATTCCCACCATAAGTGGCAAAGGTGGAACCCCGTGAAGGTTTTAGTCGGTCGGGACATCATGTTCGTCCTCAGTGTCTTCATTTAATTATAATTATTATGGGTTAACACTTGACCTTTTCTTGACATCACCTGATGTTAAGTGACTATGTGGTCTACGGTGGACCATGTTTACTTAAAAGAAACCGAATCGAAGACACCAAGCATCATAGGAAAAAACACACACAGACAACGCGTTCCACAGCCTAAACCATCTTATCACAAAACGAGAGTCAAACCTAACCAAAAATCTACATCACGCAGTTGCACACTATTTGAAAGGTATCGACATAACCCGACCGTCTCTTCCAGGCGGGAATGCATTTCCTCCACGAAAAAAAAGGCTTTGCGCTAAATTAAACAATCCACCATATTAGGCCCTGTGTTACTTATCTGACATTCAGTCAGAGAAGTAATATTATTGAAGTGAAAACTTCTTTTGGCGCACCACAGACAGATTTTTCGTGGGCTATGAATTTAATTCTAGCGTCACGCTCGGGTATGATAAGAAACCTTCGGGTAAGCTCGGGACCTTAGCCATTGGCCATCTAGAAATGCGTCAGCCAATGGGAAATGCCAAAAAGGCGTGGCCTGTCTATCATGGCATGGCCATCTAGAAATGCGTCAGCCAATGGAAAATGCTGACGCATTTCTAGATGGTCATGCCATGATGCCCAGGCCACACCCTCCGGTTACACCCGTGTAGTTTCCAATGTAAGCTATCAAATTCTGAGTTATAAGTTTTCACTTCTTTTGGCAGTTCCTATGACTGCCATTTTTTTTGTTGTTAAGAAATGAAAATAGATTACAAAAATAAGTTGTGTTAAAAACCACGACAAATTTCACCTATGTACAAAAAGGTTTCAAGCCACATGGCATATCCAACAAGCTCATTTGAGATTTCTTATGCAGGGGCACGTGCAATTGATATATGTGTAGAGTATCTCGGGAGGAGATGGGACACATAAGGAATTAGTCCGTTTGAACTCAGCTTGGTCACGTTCGGGAAAGTTCATGGAATGCATTGATAATGTTTGAGATTTTGATCCAACAAGCGCTATTCAAGGAAAGTTTATTCGCCCTCATTATTTATTCTTGTTTGCGCAGTAGTGTGAAGACAAAGGCGGTAAAATAAACTCTTAATTGTTAACTCTTAACTCAATTCTTGTTGCATAAGTAGCCCACAAAATATTCCCAGGGATGGAACTCCAGTTTTTCTGTCACAAGGAGAGAGTCAAGGCCAAAATACACTATACTGGACGAACGTTGATGATGACAATTGACCTCGAAAGATTTTTAGAAAATGACGGTTTTTTAATGTTTCCCTTCACCTTAAAAACCAGTGGTAACGACAGCTATATGAAAAAATCAGAGGTGGAAGTGGGATTCGAATCTGTGACCCTCAAAATCTCACGTTTTTTTCACCAGGCCACCATGGCTATCTTTATTCAACTTCCCGTACTAATCATTGGTTTCTACTAGCTTCCGAACTTCCATGTTTCTTCAATTTTGTCTATCTTTTGTTGCCACAGAACATCGACAAAAAATTAATATCATTGAATCGGATGGAACGAATGGATATCGTACTATCATCCTGAAGAGTATGTATTGTGTCAGACGACTCTCAAGTATTTTATGTCCATGTATTATGTAATGACACAATATCATTGTGACAGTTGAAGATGTATATCGTGTATATCTATTTCTTTATAGTACAGAGTGACAAGACGAGCAGGACATGTCTGTCATGCCTGATGGTTAACAACACGCCTGCCCATTATAGAGCAAGAGCCCACGAGGGCCAGACCTTCGTTATTTTATAAAGGCTGAAAGTTCATCTGTGCATGTCCCCCCTATACAGGTAAGAACGACCAGGGACTATATAGTTTGGGTTGTGGTTACTTGGGCAGGTAACCGGTAGTAAAGGTGTATAAAATAGTACCTTACATTCGTTAACGTATCAAGCTCAATTTTTTTATATTTTGTATAAGATAATTTAGAAATCTCGTCATCCATTGCCAGACACTTATGACAGTTGCTACCCCCTGCCAGACACCCCTAAACTTTAATAAACTATTTTATACACCTTTACTACCGGTTACGTGCCCAAGTAACCACAACCCAAACTATATAGTCCCTGGTCGTTCTTACCTGTATAGGGGACATGCACAGGTGAACTTTCAGCCTTTATAAAATAACGAAGGTCTGGCCCTCGTGGGCTCTTAGTCTATTACAGCACAGTAACAGATATTGAGAGACTATTGGATGGAACATGAAACATGAAGAGTCCAAATCTCTCAAAAAGTACATCTCAAATACATTAATTAATATTTAATATTTTGAACTTGCAAAAATAAAAAGGCACAGTTGAAACAAAACAAATTGCTAAAAGTAAAAACAAAGGTGGAAACAAATTACATTCTATACTTTAATTGTGTTTTGTTTGTGTATTAGATGAACGTAATACTTGATAGCTGGCATTAAAATTGCACCAGCAGTGACGGTGGGGTGTCCCAACAGAGACTACGATGAAAGCTAAATCCTGATATCTAAATCCTGATTTTGATGAAGTATCATCAAAATAGCACACATATGTGTCTTTTTAGCCAACTTCAAAACAAGAGAAGCTGCTCCATTCAGTTGTATGTTTTTTTTGTTATGTATGTATGTTACGCGATAGCTCCGCCTATTGTAAATCGAATTTGATGTTTTTTTCTTTGATAGATCATAATTTAGACGTGGTCTCATTTAATTAATTTTTCGAATTCTGTCTAGCGGTTTTTGAAATATGACCAAAAACTAATGTTTTCTTTCATTTATCAGGACGACTCGACTTAGTACAATATTTAAAAAAAAAAAAAACATTGCGAGGAAACTTGCAAGAAAGACTCTTAATCTATGACCGATATGTTTGTGTCATCTGCTATAATACACCACTCTGGACACGTGGGGTTTGCATTGACCCAGTGTGGTGGGTTATGGTTATGATTCGCTCTTTGGGTGAGAATGTCTCGAGTCCCAACACTGGGAACATAAAGTAGGCTTCTTGTGTTATGCTAAATGTTATCATTTAGGTATCACTTCTCAGTGAAGTTTGAACTATTTAACACAAGTGACATTCATCAACCCGCAATTGGGCAATTATGATGCTCTTCACGGAAATTCAAATAGGTACAGTCGTGGAAAAAACATTTCAGATGGATGGACATTTTGCAATAAACAATGTTTTAAAGCCATCTTAATATCGGCATTTCTGTTATCATGTAGTAAGATCACAGAAATCATGAGATCATTATTTAGATTTCTGTGAGTGAGATTCACAATAATAATACGGAAAATGCTTTAATTTTAAGTTTAATCACTGTTTTTCTGTATAGTTTTGTGGTGTAATAAAGTGTTTTTATATTGTATTGTAGAAATTTACCACGAGATTTAAAAAAAAAGTTATTGGTTTGAAATATACAAAAACTTATGATCCTTTATAAAAATAAAACATTCTAGTAAAAACACCTGAGCAACAAAAATGTACAGTGAAGTAGCCTCTACTGTCCAATTTGTTGTTTTAAGATTGCCTTATTATTTCAGAATACAAAATTAAATAAACAAAAATGAAATGTCTGTACATTTTACCAGATTAACATCTTTTATTGAATTAATATGAAAATATGCAAGGTTTTATATTATAACGCATTTGTAAAAACAATTTTACAACGTTTGTCTGTATGTCTGTTTGTTTTGGCTAATCACCGAAACGGCCGAACCGATTATGACGGCACTACCATATAGCTGATTGGTATTAGTTGAAGAAAATAATTTTCCGTTAAAGAAAAATGAAATCTTTGAAACGCGTACAAAACCACGAGAGAATTTAGTATTAAAAAAAAAATCTTCAAAAGAAGCAAATTATAAGAGGTAGGAATTATGTTGAGTAGCCATCACGGAAATTACCTCGCATAATTGTCTTGGACGGTAAAAATGAGGATAGCAATAATTCAAACAGCAGTAATTCCGGTTAAAATGAAGAGTTTTAATTACCAGACGTCGGGAAAACCCTGTACTGTATTTATTAAGTGGGCCCTTGCGGTTAAATTACAATTAATATGAGCTAATGCTCGGAATTTGTTTTAATTAGAGTGGTATCAGCAGCAGGGATTAATTTTGTTGTTTAGCCATTTTCTTTACTTCTGCATCTTTGAGTTTTTTTTTTCAACTGCATGTGTACACATTTGTTTTCAATGTATAAACGTCGTTATGTTGTTAAAAGTTTTTTCTTTTCAAATACTAGCAGCGCCCCGCGGTGTTACCCACGAAGTTCCCGTTCCCGTTGTTTTTCCGGGATAAAAAGTAGCCTATGTGTTCTTCCAGACTATAATCTATCTGTGTTCCAAATTTCAGCCCGATCCGTTCATACGTTAGGACATGATTGAGCAACAAACATCCAAACATCAACAACATTGACATTTATAATATTAGTAGGATTTGGTTTGATTAAATATGAATTAAAGCAACCTAGCGGCGAGGTTTTCCTATTTTTACAACCGAGAGGTTTCAGGTAAAGGTCGATTCACACATTGATCAGTGACGGCGCAGTGCCGACATAGTACCGGCACAGTACCGGCACAGTGCGAAATATTCTTTCATACATTCTCTATGAACGCATCCACACTTGTCAGTGTCAGTGACGACACAGTGCTCTCAGTGTCAGTACCGACACCGGCAATCACGGACGAAAAGTTGATTCACACATATAGTGCTCGCAATATAACTCTACGCGCGACTGGTGGCGTACTTAATGTTGCCAGGTTAAGCTAATAGGTTCCCTTTCCGTTCATTGAGAACTTACAACTTCATAAAACAGGTACGGGAAGGGATTTTTCTGGGAAGCAATATAAGTAACTACAAATATAAGTTACACGACAACTGAGACTCAAGAACGAATGTCTCGAAGTAATGAACGCCGTTGCAGTGCTGGTTTGGTTCAGTATGACCAAGTATCATTGATAATTGGTACAGGCTGTCTCAGCCTCTTACCACCAGGAGAACTTTAATATGCCGCCTATACATACTGGCCGAGTGCAGGCCAACGCCAGTGTGTGGAGGGTCGTTTTGTCAGACTTGTGATCACTCGCCGTCGCTCGCCTAGCTGGCCGAGTGACGGCAAGTGACCAGTGCGTATAGGGCTCTTTTGCCTCGACTCGTCTCTTGTGACCGTTGTAGGTTTTTGTGCACAAAACAAAAGCGCTCGTAGCTCGTACTGGCCTGCGCTCGGCCACTGTGTGGATGCTACGCTATGTCCCGTTTTGTCGGCGCTTGCGTTGGCCTGCGCTCGGCCAGTGTGTGGATGTTACCACTCGTCTTGTGCCGTTTTGTCGATGCTCGCGTTGGCCTCCACTGGGACAGTGTGTATAGGGGGCTTTATAGTTTATTACATTATAAAAAAATCTGTCATTTTCAAACTACATCAACAACAAAGTAACAAGAATTTTAATTATAAACTTGTTTTCTTTTATTGAGACCATAAATAACACACTATTTGAAAATTATTGAATGCGCGTGAATGCTCTTTTATGGGTCAATGGCTTCCATAGGATCATCTTCTCTTTTCAATAGGGTTAAAATCACGATGGAGACGAGAAAGATACAATCAACTGATCTTCACTGCTGTGCCACTGTGTATTTTCTCACATTCGGTTTTATGCACTTATATTTTTTCCGAGGGGTATTGATATTGGCGAAAAAACAATCAAACCTCAAAAATAAAGCCTCAGCTTAAAAATATGCCGATAATAGGTGGAGATTTGATTGCTTTGGTATCCCTACATATTAGCTGTCAAATAGCTCTGCTTTGGGAAAACTGCACTTTTAGCCCGTTATTGTCTCGTTTTTCTTCACAACCACGATTGATTTTCAAGAACCAGTCACGGCTAGCACTTTTAATCACTTTCGGCATAATTCAAGCAATTAACTACTTTAGAAATGAATAGAAACACCAAATATAAACAAACTCTTGTCACCTGACGTAAACAAGAAGATGACGGCGCGTCAATTAGTATCATATTTTGCTACGCGCAGAATTAAATTGCGCGCAGTCAATTAAATCAGTGAAGTCACAGTGCCGACACAGTACCGGCACAGTGCGAAATATTCTTTCATATTGTTTTCATACGGGTTTTGTATGATTTGTCTCATGTAAAGTACATGGATTCGACATACAATGTATTTGTTTGTTATGTATGTGTTCCAAAAAGAGGAGGTTATCAATTTGGTTGAATATTTTTATTTGTTTGTATGTTACGCGATAGCACCGTCAATAGTAAATCGATGTTAGTGGTTCTTTTTTGTTCGGCAGATCATAGTTTAGAGATAGTGCCATATAAATTTTATCGAAATCGGTTTTGGAAATAAAAAACAAAAAAAACAAAATTTGCTTTCACCTATTTAGACGATATAGTGATAGTTTCGTATGACATTTGGTTGAGTGTCCGAATTTTATTTAAAATTAAAGTCGGTTACCTATTGCTTTTTTGAAGAAAATAGATTATGTTCAAATACAGATGTACAAGTTTGTCATCACCACTGGCTTTCACTGTGAAGAAAAACATGGTAAGAAAACCGATATGTTCCAAAACCGGTAATTTATCTTTGAAGACATGTGTCGTCCGCTAACTCATTGATTGCTTGGTCAGCGTGGATTGCGGCCTTGACTCTCTCCGTGTGAGAGAAGACTCCGAGTTCCAGCGCTGGGAACATTATCTGATATTTAATACTAATATTTTAGACATTGCTTAACATGAAACTTTTACAATCTTTAAACCTTATTCCATTAATATCTCAATAGATATTATTATTCCATTATGAAATTTGACATTCAACTGACATAAGACCAAATAATGATATATTGTATCATGATGAATTAGTTTGTACTGTATTACATTTTGACATTCTTTGAGTATTTACATGAATATTATAATTAACGACATTTTTGATTTTTTGATTATATACATTTATTGCACTTTATACATTCTTTGACATTCCTCACATGGATGAACTGCAAGATCTACTAATGCAAGACCTTAGACCCTGGATGGACATATTGATCAAACTCAAAAACACAAGACAATATCCTGATGAAACACAAGACGTTGGCGAAATTGTGCTCACCAAACATTTATCTCACACAAATATATATCACCAAATAGAAGCCAGAAATGAATCGAAGATGAAGAATCAGATGACATAAATAAAAACCAGAAATTAATAGAAGATGAGGAAGAAGAAGACTTTAATCAGCTGACTATTATTTAAAAAAAAATCTTTTTGTTTTTATTTAAAAATTAAGACTAACAAATTGTCTTGCCAGACATATTGCATGCCTCTCGCAGAGGCCAGTTTGTATGGGGCAACTTTTAAAATGTTTTGTATTATCTTATCTTACCTACAAACAGCAATAAAGATTTTTGTATTTGTATTTGTATTTGTATTAAAAAAGTTTATGTTTGCTGTTTATTCGTATTGTGATTAAATTATTTTATTGATATTGCATGAAAATATTAACAACCATTTAAATTACACACAATACATTAAAAATACAACAGATTGTACATTTTCTATATAAACTACAATTTAATTTAGCCTTTGACAAGTTCAATCCAATGTTCTTCAACAAATCTGGAGTGTTGCACAAATACTGAAGCAATCGTTGGAAGGCCGACTCTTAGTACTACTAGACTACCTACTGATAGTATCCTGGCATTCCTATACTCCGTTGAACAGGAAAGAAAGTTTATATATTTGTGTTAGTATTTCCATTTTATAGGTATTAAAATAAGTTGTGAAAATGTTACAACATAAACTATTTGCGACAAAAAATTAAACCGTCTTCAAAACCACAAATAGGCACTCAAAAGCGACAATAAGCTTGCTAGTTTACTAACTCTAGGCTGATATCCTAGCTTTAAAAACTATGCTCTTGTAGCTCTGGGATTACGGCTTTTTAATAAATAACATGATGTAAGGCCCTTCGTACACTATGCTACGCAAATCTTGGATACTCGACGATTTTAGTCTCCAAGCGACTACCGCCATACAAATTCATTGAGGCTCGTACACTAGTTGCGTCGCCGACATTCGTCCCGCGACTCGCGTCGTGCTAGTCGCTACCTGCCTGCCGAGATCGTCGCTACATAAGTCGCAGCGATTTTCAAGATGGCGGAGCAGTTAATGAATATTAAATTTGTTTCTGAGGTGGAGAATGTCATGTCGCTATGTCAGTAGTGGCTGAATAGGCAGTTCATGTCTTGCAATTCAATGCCGTGTGTACGGACCGTGCGCTACTCGATACTCGCGACACGATACTAATGTAGTATACAACATTAGTATCCAAGATTTGCGTAGCATAGTGTACGAAGGGGCTAAGAGTTGTAATAAAAAGTATCATTGTAGAGAACCAGAATACTATTTGCAGACCACTTGCAGTATATTCTCATTCTTCCATTTAGATCGTTCGGATCAGGTCGTTGAATACTTCTGAGCTCATTGCCAATATTGGTTATCGACCGCGCTTGGCACCATTCTAGTAAATCAAACTTTTATTGCACGACATTTGTGACAAACGGACGAGATTTTTTTGCATCTCTGCGAGATAAAACATCATTTATCTATATAGTGGTTTTGTATGCATAGCTCAACGTTTTCGAATTCTTTCTTGACAAGGCCATCTAAAACGTGGAATGCTTTCTCGTCATCGGTCTTTTCTGCATACCTAATACAATATGGTATGGTACGAATTCGGTATGCTTTTCTTCTCTTCTTCTATTCTTTCTCTTTTTTATAAAATTTTTGTAACATTTTCACACAGGCCGACTTCTAAGTCTTTTAATTTATTTTCTACTTGAAGAAGGCATGGAATCGCTGTTAGCGACAAAGTCACCACATCTGGAATAACACTCAGTCATCTAGCCTACTTTTTATCGCGGAATATACAGGAAAAAAACGTGGCGAAACCGCGGGGACGCTATTAGTAATGAACAAAACTCTGCAATTTTGTTCATTACTAACTCTTGTTCTGGTTATGAACTCATGAATATTATTTCTTTATTTTTTCAAAAGAAAATGATGGAATTGAGAAATAAATATACCTACCTACATTTACATGCCGATTCTGTGCTGATGGCGCATCATTTTTTAGGGTTCCGTAAAACGTAAAAACGGAACCCTTATAGATCGTCATGTCTGTCTGTCCGTCCGTATGTCACAACCACTTTTTGCCGAAACTAGGTCTTCAAAAATGATGTTGAGGTTTCTAATGTCATTTTTTTCTACACTGAATAATTTGCGCGAGAGACACTGGTAAAATGTGTCCCCCACCCTGTAACTTCTAAAATAAGAGAATAATAAAACTAAAAAAAATGTTTAATATATATTACCACGCAAACTTCCAACAAAAATTGGTTTGAACTCGATCTACTAAGTAGTTTATTATTGTCCGTCATACAATTTTTTTTATTAAAACATCGATCAAAGTTACAACGAACTACAAGAACTTATGTGTTATGTTACTTGGTGCTACGGAACCCTTCATGGGAGAGTCCGACTCACACTTGGCCTCTTTTTTTCTATTTGTGGTTGATAACACGAGAGGCGTGGCATTTCTAAATCGAATGTAACTGCCTCAAGTGAAGTTATATAAGGTCTGCCCAGAACTAAAATATCACTATTTTTACGTAGATTTAACCTGTTGTGTTAAGTTTTCAAAAATGGGCGCAGCAATGAATCGGTTAAACAAATCCACAAAAACCAATTCCACTTATCCAATGAATTACACAAAAATATAAAAGTCACACTTCACACTGGGTTAATCTAATGAAAACCACCAACAAAGTTCGGCCTATTTCAATTAAATGGGTCTCAGCAAGTCCAACTCCTTATCTCACAGAACCCGGAAACTAAGAAACGTATAGCTTGAACTTTCACGTATGCCAAACTTGCCCATTTACTCGACTTTAAACTTGGCTTTGATTTTCTTTAAGGAAACTATTTGGATCTAAAGATATTTGCGGATCCAATTCAAGCGCTCGAAATTCCTTTTGACGGTGTAATTCGAAGCTCACATGAAACACGAGGAAATAAATTTATCCATAGCAACGTAGCTGTTGTTTTTAGAAAACTGCATGACAAGATTTGACTGTGTTTTACCAGTGATTTATACCTGCAATATATCCTTTGATTTTCACTGAATACCTGAATTTCACTGAACCGGTACTAAGCCGTTCATGTCAGTCGATTTTTAACCCCCCGACGCAAAAACGACGGGGTGTATTGTGTATCTGTTTATGGGATCGTAGCTCCCAAATGGATGAACCAATTTTGTTTTTTTTAATTTGAAATGTAAATAAGACGGGAGTGTTCTTGCTATCTTTGATGGACATCGGTTAAGTCACAAATGCTGGATTACATAGTATTTCACATCTCAAATGAAAGTCTTTAGTAGTAGAATACTATATATCCATTATGACAAATTTCAAATAAAAAGAACAAAATTAAAAAAAAAAATTGATTAAGAAAAAATTTGCCACTGTCCTTGGATTCCAAGGACAGTGGCAGGTGGGTCAGCGTCTTCGTAGGAGTGCGAAAAGTGACCCCGCGACCCTGACCCCTGGTCACGCAGGAGAAATCTGTGGGGGGGGGGGGGGGGAGAAGTCGGTAGGGGCACCATGTGGTATCCCATGGTGTCGAGCCCGACATACCCCACCATGTCCCTCCCTGCATGGTGGGCATACGTAAAAGTATTTCCCACACATAAAAATAAAAGTAGTTAAATATTCTATCCGCCATTTTGTGGAGCCGACCATCTTGAATCAGTATTATGTACCTAACCAAACATAGCTAAAACTACCATACGGAGTTCCTTGGAACCTTGGTTAGTTGAAAGGCAGTTGCCTTTCAAATGAAAAAAATGCATCGTTAGCGGTCCAACCGTCTAATAGCTACGATGCAAGACAGACAGACGATAACAGACAAACACACACCCTTACAGACATCGATGTCTATTTTATGACAACCTTCTTTTTGCTCGGGGCTTAAAAATGGCCGCCACCACAAAACGGAGAATTAATTTTTTTTCACTACGTACCCATGTATTTAATATGTACCCCACATATTCAAATAATAATTAATCAACATAATTTTTCAAGCGCAGAGAATCACATCTTTTCATTTGCAGACATTTTGTTATGAGTTCCCGCCGGAATTCATTGTCATATCTTGTTAAAATGCATATATATTAAGCATACATGCATATGCTTCTGTGTACCGGTTTGAAACTACCTCGTATAATATCTTAGAGTACCTGGGTGACCGAGCTTTGCTCGGTTTAAATACTAAATATACTTAGATACCTAGAGATAAAAGACTCCAAGAAATAGATTTTCTTAAAAAAAACGACTTGAAAAAAAAAGAGAACCCGTCTGGATTCGAACCCGGAGCTACTAATTCGTGACCGCTATGAGCGCCCGACTTCCCGTCTGAGCTAATTATGCTGTCGCGTCACGCGGCGAAATTTACCTTCACATTCTAATGTCTAATGTGACAGTTTTTCATTGTCTAAAAACGCGCATAATATGCGTTTTTTTTAAATAAGACCTAGTTAGATCGATTTATCGTCCCCGAAATCCCCTGCATACATAATTTCATGCAAATCCGTCGAGCCGTTTCCGAGATCCAGATTCTATATATATATACATATTTATATAGGTACAAGAATTGCTCGTTTAAAGGTATTAGATAGATAGATAGATAGATTAGATAGATAGATAGATATCTGGGGGACGAGCGCAGTGCAGTGCTAGGTAATGATTTGGACTCTTCATGTTCCAATAGCTGCGTGTCGCTGTGCTGTTATGTGGCAGGCACAAACATGTCCTGCTCGTCTCGTTACTCTATATTAAAAAAATGTGATGTTTATTATTCTACAGTATACCTACAGCGATTAGCTGACACGACTAGAAGAAGCTATTACGTCAAAGAGTATGTAAGAAGTATTACGGTTATTCACTAAATCTTCGATCATATGACTACCGTACATAAACGGCCCACTAATGTTCCCACTGCTGGGATTAGGGGCCTTCTCTCGCAATGAGAGAGCCAAGGCCATAATCCACCACGCTGGTCCAGCGCGGGTTGGTGGATGACACATTACTTCGAAAGATTCGAGGTACATGTCGGTTTCCTTGTGGTGTTTTCCTTCACCGTTTTAAGTTAGCGGCAATGACCACCGTAAATGTTGCGTTATACATAAATAAAACTATTGTATATTATGTATTTTAGTATTGCGATTGCTTGACTTTTGTCGTGACAAAGAAATCAATTTTATTCCAGCAAGGAATTACAAATATTCACAGCTAGAATAAACAACATAAGGAAAATATATTGCACCGTAAAATAAAATCAAGCTTACAAAAGAATTCAGCAAACATCGTGGCCGTGAGGTAAGTTCTCGAGTTTCTCGCAGGTGTTTTGCTATTCAATTTATGAATGTATTATTTAAAGGTGGTCGCACACACATCAACTTGGGTATCGAATATCAACGATTTAAATGTGAACTAACAGCGCCTCCATGCTTTGCTTGCGTAGTTTTCGTCCCTAAAATTTCCCTATGATAAAAATGCCTATGTGTTTTCCAGATTGTGTCAGGCGCGACACAGCTTAGAATCTTCCCCTTAACTACGAAAACCCTCGCTGGTTCCTCCAGCAGTAACAATGTGATAGACTCGCGGAACCACTCTTGTACTCGACCGCGAACCTGTCACTTCCAGAGTTCTCGCAGAGCTGCGTGTCGCGGGGGGACAGCGAAAGACGCAGTCAAAACCAGAGGCATGTTACCTGCTCAGGAGGGTGTATCCGTGGGATAGATCACCGGACGGCCTCTATGCATCTGACCGACCGACGACCGACGAATGCGACCCAGTGTGGCCCATTCCACTTCCTCCTCCCATTATTGAGCATTTTAGCTAAGATGATGATGAGAGTTCCTTCTCCAAGACTGCAACCAAGAATAGCTGAGGTTGCATGCCTCTGCCTGTCATGCCTCCAGTGCCTGTTGCGAGATGTCTTCCACGCAACCAGACCGGTTCTCTTCCGGTAACGTTACACACGTACCGTAAAAAACACCCGTTTCCCGTTAGTATCTGTGTTGTCCGAGCCCCATATTTTCGTTGGGCCATGAGAATAGGCCGGATCAGAGTCGGGCACTGGTTCTCAGCGGGTCCTTCGGAAACCCGTTCTCTCCACCTCTTCAAGGCCCTGGCCATGACAACCCTACGCCACCGTATCATCTCCTGTGGGGTGGGGCGCAGGTTTTAGTCGCTCTTCTCTGTAGTATAGTATAATCCTATATTGTAAGAATTGTGAAAAGTCATATTGATCAGCAATTGGAAATAAAATAATGACGTCAAATTAAATAATATTTAGTTATATAATTTTATTTGCTCTGGTCAGTTTGAGCCGTACGGACGAGTTGTAATGTTCCTCAAAGCAAAGAGTTAGACTGAAAAGTGTGCGATCACCTTAAGAAATCTAATATGTAATAAGAGCTTCGTACAAGGTGGGATGAGATAACGGTTGAGGTTGCGATGTTAGACGGATTCAGACAGACATAAGATTTTGCATCGCTGCATGTATTGTTGATTCCACATCTAGCATACCTTAGCGAAACGAGTGTTACATACAATTTTTCTGTCAGTCTGTTAAGAAAACTCTTTTGTTAAATTTATACATCAATAGACAAAGTAAAAACTTTGCACCTGTTTTTAACAGACTTGAAATGAAGAGGAGGTTCTCAATCCAGTTGTATGTTTTTGTATGTATGTTACGCGATAGCTCCGTCAATTCTGAATGGTTGGAATGGTTGGCTTGATGATTCTTTTTTTTTGGTAGGTTCAGAAGTAGTTTCATTGTATTTTTTTATCGAAATTGGTGTAGCGGTTTTTGAAATATCAGCAAAAGACTAAACTTTACTTTCAAATACCTCGATGACTTCAAGTATAACTTCAACTATAGAACAGATAATATCTTCAACGCAAGAAGTATTTATTTACCTGAAGTTAATTACAATGTTTCCTAAAATGTTGACTAGTTAACTTCACGGTGTCCGTTTGTTGTGACGGTGGGCGTGTGCATAGTACATAATAAAAAGCTACGCTCATTATTTTTTCCTAACGCGTCAAAATAATTATGACTTAAAAAAAAACAGAATTAAGAAACCAACATTTAAATTTCGAATGTAATTTCTTCAGGATTATGTATCGAGAAGTCTCTTGTTAACCAAACACAAGATACAAATCTAATGAAACACCTTGTACCGTTAAAGAAAACGCCTTGTCAACAAATAAAATGTTCACGCTCAAGATTGCCGACGTTTTATTTCGAACGCAAGTGGAAGGTCGACTGCTAAATATTTCATACGATACTTATTTATACGATTTTCATTTTTATTCGCCGCAGAGTTCCACTCGAATCGAGATTTCCTCTGATCGTGGAACGAACAATATTGTCGATTGCGAACAGTCTCGGAATTTATAAATCTTGAGTGTAAATTAAGTCGGAATAAATTTGAGACTTAGAAGAATGAATAGAGTAAAGGCATCATTTATTTTTGTCTTGAACATTTTAGGGAAAACGACTGGATGATACAGGTTACACTTTTGTTTTATTTTTGTAGAAATCTAAAAAAAGTGTTGTGGTGTCGGGAATATGATGTTAAATGAGCTTAGATTCAGTTTTGTGTAATTAATATGACATGAGCAAGTATGAGCAAGTAAATTTTGTCTAAGTTGGGTGACAAAATAAGTTGGATGGTGTAAGTTGGTTTCTAAAACTATATTTTGGATTACCAAAATGACCAAAAATACCTCTTTATTGTGACCATGTCATGGATTATTTTCGTTATAGTGTAAAGTGGATTAAGGAAGTTTTTATTTTAATTACAATAACCATACAGGGATCTTTCATTAAATACCCTGCCCTTGCCCTTTCTTCTGTCGGAATTATCGTATCTCAAAAAAGCGACACCGTTTCATGGTTGATGTTCCAAAAACACGAACGAAGAGATTTGACTCCACGTTTGTGATAAGAACGTCTAGGTTGTGGAATGTGTTGCCTGAGTGGGTTTTGCCCGATGGTTATGGTGTCTTCAAATCAAGAGTGAATCGGTTTCCTCTAGGTATGCACGTTCCATCGTAGATCGCATCGTCGCTTAACATCAGGCGAGATGGTGGTCAAGTGCGAACCTATTACAGTTAAAAAAAACAAAATACGTACTAAGTGGTTTTCTCAAGGTTAGCTGTCCGCTTCATACATGAATGTTGTAAATTATGGATACTGGACTCCAAGGATACTGGAGTCTATTCTTATTATATTTTTATTATAGGTTTTCATTTGATTTCTTATTCTGTAGTAGTTACTTTGCCATATATAGCGGGGACGATTATATAAAAACAAAGGAAATACCACTATTTCTTTGAAGTCAAGTGGATAATGCGTAATGCCGGGTAACTTAGAAACGGTTAAGGAAAACATAGCGATTAAAAGATGTTTCCAGAATCTTTCGAGGTCATGCATCATTCACAAAATCAGCATTGGGTTAACAGAGAGACAGACATACAGAAACACTTTATTATGCACACCAGTAAAGTTAAAATATGAAGAAAAAAAACATATAACAAAAACAGAAAATACGTAAAACTAGTGCCATAAATGACGGCCTTATCGCTAATAACGATTTCTTCCAGACAACCGTTAAAGGCAGGAAAAACACAAAAAATATACATAATGATGATAGGGTGTGAGGGGAAAACAAAATTATTAACGTGTAACGTGGTTAACGTGGTGGATTATGGTCTCAATTCTCTCACTACGAAAGATGACCCCGAGATCAAGCTGTATGAACATTTAGTGGGCTGCTTATGCAATACTTAGTGACTAAGCTTTTCATCATCATCATCAAAAGCCCACTAAACGTTCCCACTGCTGGGAATCGGGGCCTTCTCTCGCAAGGAGAGAGTTAAGGCCATAATCCACCACGCTGGCCCAGTGCGGGTTGGTGGATGGCACATGACTTCTAAAGATTCTAGATACATGTCGGTTTCCTCACGATGTTTTCCTTCACCGTTTTAAGTTAGCGGCATTACGCACATGACTTCGAAAAGACAGTAGTGCGTGTGGGGTTTGAACCCGGGGTCTCCGGATCGGCAGTCGCCGTTCTCCCGACCAGACCAGCCGTAACTTTTGCTATGTTGTAGTTGTGTAAAGCGTAGCGTGCCGCAAGCATTACTCGCTTTTCTGAACACCTAACTGAAACAATAATGGCTTTGAAATTGTATTTGTATACAACTGCTGCAACCGTGGATGTACTTACGTTTAATTTAACAATGCCAGCGGTTATACATCATTAGCGTACGTAGATCAGAATAAGGTTGTCAACCAAATCTTTAAAATTTTAAATCGACACAGGTGGTCTAACCTGGGCCGGATTTAGAGGTGTAGAGGCCCCGGGGCAGAGCTGTGTTGGGGACGTTGAAATACACCCCCCTCCCCCTAGGTTAAGATTTCTGTAGCAAAAACCCGGAGTACAAAGGAGAGATTTAAAGGAGGTTTAAAGTTAACGTAAAATATGTTTACTGTTAAAATTTGTTTTTTTTTTCAAAGTGTCTGTTGTGGCGGCCCGCCGTTTGTGGAGGCCCCGGGGCAAATGCCCCGTTTGCCCTCCCCTAACTCCGGCCCTGGGTCTAACGCTTTACTGAAATAGGCTAGGTTTTGATATTGCTCTATTATTATTCTCGTTTTAAATTGTCGAGATTCTTTCATTTATTTATTTTATATAATTAGGTAAATTAAAAGAAGTGTGACAGACTACTGAAGACACTCTAGCTAGTATCTAGTACTTAGTCTTTACCTTGAGTAGATTTCTGCCCGCTTTGTTTTCATAGTAAAAATATTTGTTGTTCAAATCACAAAATATGCAATTTCGATTACGAAATTTGCATAAAATTGCTCAGTTTTGGTCATTAATAGCTTCAGCGCAGACTATCCGAGGTATAATGCGATCGCAAATGAAGATTAAACGGCGAGATTATCCTTTTCTCTCTCTTAATTGACTTTCCAATTTGCTCAGATTTTAAATTAAATGAAGATCAGAAAGATATCAGAATAAAATGTTCATTGTAAATATTAAGGAATGTTGCAGTTTATTTTACTTTTTAAACAGAAACTATGGATACAACATAACTATAAATGTTTTTTTTACAATAAAACATAAATTTAACTTACTAATTAATTATCGCAATTTCAGCTTTCGTTTAATTTTGGTATTCTCAGAGAGCGTATTATTAAATAGTGCTTTAGTGAAAATATCGTTTGCGAAAAATTAAGCTACCTAAACACCTGTATTATGTATATTTTCTTATGTGACTATAACCGGTATCTTTACGGAAGGGATATAAACTACTGTTATGCAAAAAATGTAAACCGACTTTAAAACCACAAATAGGCACTCAAAACCAAAAAATAAATTAATGTAATTATTATAAGCGCTAGTCACTCATCTATTGGCCATCGGTGAAATTTGAAATCCTTTTTAGTACAAAACAAGTACCTATTCATTGATGCATTTACACAATTTCATGTCGCCAGGATCGAATGTCATAACTTTTGTGATATCTACAACTACGTCATCCAGAAAATTGTACGCTTTTTGTTCATATTAAAAAAACCACAGAACCGATTTCGATAAAATTTAAATGAGACCATTCAGGAAGCATATTCATCTGAACAAAAAAGGCAATTTAAAAAGCGTTCTCCAGAAATCAGGTTACATTATCAAAAAATAAAAACATGGTGGTCGAATTGATAACCTCCTCCATATGTACTAAGAACACATGCTTACTCGCTAACTTGCTTAGACGGCCAATTTTGAGATATGGGGTAATGAAGGTACATACAAACATTACTTACTTCACGTATTTTCTAATAAATGATTATCACGTATGTTGTAGGCAATATCCTTAAAAACAAGGTCCCGATACTCCCAGACACTTTCCGTCGGCCGTTTTGCTTAACAACTCCAAAATAATAATTTAACTTCACTTATATTCTCATGCTCCATTTGTAAATATGTTCGTCAGACAACTATTTTAAAGCTTTTTCCAATGAGAGAATTACTAGAGATAGAGATAACTCAATTTTAAGTCAATATTTCCTAATAAATGTCTCACTCAGTCTCCCGCTCTTACCAATAGCACATAGTTGAGTTAAGGGGATGATTGCCCCCTTAGATTGGTCTTTCTAACAGTTGTCTGACGAACATTTTAACAAATGGAGCATGATAATTTAAGGGAAGTTAAATTATTATTTTGGAGTTGTTAGGCAAACGGCTGAAGGAAAGTGTCTGGAAGTATTAGAACCTTGTTTTCAAGGATGTTGCCTACAACATACGTGAAAATCACTTATTAGAAAATACGTGAAGGAAGTAATATTTGTATGTACCTTCAAATACCCCATATCTCAAAACTGGTCACCTAAGCAAGTTAGCGAGTAAGCATGTGTTCTCAGTACTTACTAACTCTACTCAATCGTCCACATTTCATTCATCAGAAAATAGGTGACGTCTGGGAGCTCTGGGATCTCGGACTAATGTGTTAGGTTCTCATTATTTTCCAATTCTATTTCCTAAACTCCTATTTTTTACTGGCTCATAAAATCATACCAGAAGAAAGAACATTTAAGAAATCACGCTACTGAATATCTACATACTGCCGTGCTGTGTCGCCACTGTCGACGCAACCAGGGAGCCGGTTGTTACGCGCTCTTTTGTGTTCAGTGAAAATACGTCAAATTCCGACTAAATATCATATAAAACCGAATAAACTTAATAAATCAAGTGTGCCCCAACCGGGTGTGAGTGAAAAACATTGAATTAACGTGAAGTCAATGAAATACCCAAGGTGAAAGCCGCAAGTGAATCCAATTTCAAACAGATTCGGGAAGCTTCAGGACCTCAAGGAACTTCAGTAAGTGAGCCATTAATTCCTCTTCCATACTCCAGAACAAAAATTACTCGTCCCGAATTTTTTTGTATCGTAATTTCAAATCAAAATTCTACCAACATGAACATAAGTTTTAGCTTTTTGTTCTTTTCTCAAAAATAGCTAAACCGATTTCAATAAAATAAAAATATGATCTGCCAAACAAAAAAATAAACCATCAAAAATCAATCCACAATAGGGTACAATCCTAAAAAAAAAACGAAGTAGCCCGTTAGTTAAGGCGCGGGCCCACCGCGGTGCACGGAGAGGCTACGCACGTGTATTAAGCTTCGCTTTGTAAGAAAATGTATGTGGTTGTGTCCACTGCAACCCACGGAGAGGCTACGCATGAATTGACGTCATTGATACACGCGTGGCTTGCTCGAATAGGCGGTTACATAGCTCAACGCTGTCAACGTGGGTCTACGTTTCCACTGGAGTACACGAATAAGACCCACGACCTCCCGCAGTGAAGCCCGTGCCCGTTGATTGCAGTGGCATGTGTGTAGCCTCTCCGTGCGCCGTGCCACGCTAAACATAGTCGTGGGTCTTCGTGTAGGTACTCCAGTGGAAACGTAGACCCACGTTGTCAAACAAATGAATACACGCAGCTAAAATGCGCCGCGTGCCCGTGCACAGCATGCACCGCGGTGGGGCCGCGCCTTTAGATTGCCAAAAAATATTGTACACGTATTTTTGCTTTTGTTTCACAAACAAAAAATGACGAAGATACAGCGCTTCGAAGTTTCGTGTGACGTCACTTGTGAGTACGATTTTTACTCACGAATGACGTCGCGACCCCCCACTCTCGAAGTTTGATGGTCTATATCTATGACGATTTTTAATATTATGAAAAAACAAAAAATACGTGTCCAATATTTTTCCATGATCTAGCTGACGAACTAATTAGGATGGTGTATTTTTGACCCAGTCCGGTACCCTATTGTCGCTGGTGCTATCTCGTAACATACCTACACACAAAAAAAAACAAACAGACAAATTGACTACCTCCTCTTTATTTTGAATTCTGTTAAACACTTATTAAATAATAATTATTTTCTAAACACACAGCATAATAGGTTTAAATGCGTAAATACATTATTTATTATGTGTTTCATGCCCTTAATTACCTTTAAGGTCAGTACTCACATACGGTATTACTCGATCGAGCTAAACTGTCGAGTAAAACCCATGGCATGGGCTTTCGTCCACACATTAAACATTGATCTATCGAGTGAGGCGCGCCGTTCAGTATTCACCGAACCGTTCGAGCCAAAGGATGTTTGAGCAACAAACTAGACGGTGGCTGTATTTAGCAAGTCTCACAGTGCTTTATAAGAAAATCAAAGAAAATGAAAAGAAAAACGTAAAAGAGGTACTGGTTAAACTCGCAAATCCATTTCTCTTAAAAACACGTGTTCCAATCACGATAAACAATACCAGACTGACGCTCGCTTCGCGCCACTCGCAGTCACGTACACACGTTCGAGTCAAGATTGACGGCTCGCTTCGAGTAGGTTCGAAGGAAATTACTTTCATTTAATTACATCGAGCCGGCTCGGTGCGAGCCTTCGAGCTGTGAGTTTTGCGGTCCACACGTTGATTTTTACTCGACTTCGAGTAAAACTATCGAGTAATACCGTATGTGAGTACTGACCTTTAGTCTATGGTTAGGTTATTTAGAAATCTGATATAATGTAGTTCTCGTTGTAATAACGTCTTGTAATTAAGCGTCTGCTCTCAGAAAAAAAGTATATTACAAATCTCAGAAATTAAGTTACCGCCACTTAGATCGAATAACTTCTGTTCTAGAAGAGCTATGTACTAATTTATGGATACACATACACACGCCTTTAATACACGAACAACATCAAAATATCTCAGATTCGAATATACAATTACGTTTTTAAAACTCATTGCTTAAAACATCGATAAGAACTAACCAAAACAGACACTTTGTTTTACAATAAGAATATTCAATAAAAAATATATAATTCTTCTATAAAAACGGCAATCATTGAGCTTTTTGATTGATTTGAATTGAGCTGTTTTTGTAGATAATATTTTTCACCATCTACTTAGGAGAAACCCTATAATAACAGCTATAAAATCAATTGTGCATGCCGTGATTTCGACCATTAATGCCAAAATATTTCCTGTTTACTCTCGACCTGTGAAATCGTCTGCACAAACCAACCTCAAACTTTGTTAATATCCCGTAGCATGAATATATCAATGCCATTATTTACGCGGAAGTTACAAAAACAGTACTTAATTTGTTTATTTTGTTACGCGTACATAAATCACAGGCTTTCACAAGTAACAGGTACCTATTTAACTTGTGCCAGTGTTACTTGCGCTGTATTCTGTGCCAGTGCTGGCGTCGAGTTCAAGTTCGTAGCGATTCCGTAGGCTTGCCAACCTACGGAGCCGCTACAGCCTAAGGTTGCCGAATTTCATGAGTCCATAGAGTCAGTCGCCAGTTGACGCGAGTCTTCGCGACCGAGCGGACGTCCCGTCACAACCCGCTATGTTATTATAATCACGAAAGTAAACAAATACTGAGTGATGTCAACTTCGGTGTAACATGAAATCTTATTTTTTAGAATCCACAGAAGAAGCTTTGTTCAATGTCAAAGGTAAATTTAGTTTCTTTTAACCTAAGTTAGAAACTGTGGTAATTATGTATTTCTAGTAACTATTAATTTACTATTTAAATGATAAATGCAGGAGTTAGTGGTTGGTACGTTTTATAAATGTATTGATAAGTGTGGTGTATTTGTGGACCGCTACCGATGAAGGTCGACAATGTTAGCTAGTTTCAACACGATAGCACAATGAAACCAACACCGATATTTATGCCCATAATTCATCAGAATGCACTATTTTTAATTCATTACTGTATATTCAATACCTGGGGTTTGGAATTGGGGGTAGGCCTTACACGAGTTTAGATCTCTAACATCAATTTGAAAAAAGTGCCAATTTCACTTTTTTTATTTATTTAGGACTAACAGTGCCCCGGGGGTTTATTAGTATATATCGTAGTTATTTTTGCATTTGTTTTTCCGCAATTTAAAGTATATATTTATGCTATTCCAGATAATACATAATCGAACTGTGGTGAAAGTTTCAACCCTATCCGTTCAGGCATCCCTACGTGATAGATCAAAACATTTTTTTTTTGATATTTTTTACATTAATTGTAATACTAGCAGCACCCCTGTTTTCATCGCGTTGTTCCCGTTTATTTTATTTTCCGGTTGTAAAAAGAGCCTGTGTGCTATTCCAGACTATAATCTAATAATGTTTCAAATTTCAAAATAATCTGTTCAGCCGTTCCGACGTAATTCAGCAACAAACATTCAAACATTGGCATTAATAATATTAGTCGTGTCTACTAATTTAGGCACAAAATCAAACATGTTTTACGAAATTCAAAGAACATTTCTGAGAAAATTTATTTTCCACGAAAGAAACATTTTAATTTTTGAGTACAAAATAAATGTACAAAAATTGTTAGTTGTTCATGAATATGGTGTGTGAAACTTTATCCAAATATTGGGGACTTGCGGCAAATAGCCACAGTAAATATATCGTAATCAATAGGTCTAGTCCAAATTACGCAAGCAGATCCAATAGTAGGTAAGCGGGACAAACATTGAACCGCGATTTTAAACATTTATCAACTTCAAAAAAAGAGGACGTTTTCAGTTCGATTGTATGTTTTTTTTTGTTACTCGATTGCGCCGCCCACCAAATTTAGATAGTTTTTTTTTATGTTTGGTAGATCATAGTTCAGAGGTGGTCTCATATAAATTTTATCGAAATCCGTGTGGTGGTTTTTGAAATATGAATAAGAACCTAAAAATTGCTTTCATGTAGGTATTTAGACGATATAGTGGTAGATTCTTATGAAATTTGGTCGAATATACAAATATGATTTTAATTGAAGTCGGAATTGAAGATGAAAACTTAAAAATTTTACATTTCAAGTCCATACTTATGGTTTTTACGGCAAAAAATGCAATACTTTGATATTTGTAGCGTCGTACTTGTGGCAGTCGATGTATTTCTGGTAGATAGACGTGGTCATTACAAATGCAGAAACATGGAAAATGGAACATTTGGAATGGAACGGAAAGTTCCATTTGATAGTCGCACTATATTGTAGTACAAAAAAATCTTGTATTTCGTAGTAACACTTAGTAATTACTACTTTTATTACTATGTATTACTACTCGTACTATTATGGAGTACTAAAAACAACAAAACCATCGAAGAGTGAGAAACACAATTATTATAACCTAAGATTAAAAAAACTAACTCTGCTTTCATCCAACCAAAAATAAGTTGTCCTTTCGATTGGAAATCAAAATTTACGATGCTAGCGATCAATTTAAAAACCAAATTCAAAATTATAAAACTAAACACTTCTAATACAAGTCTACGGGGAATCTGAAACGAAGTTAAGAATGAAAAAAGTTAAGTCAAAATAATGTAATTATGTATTTGTTTAAGAAATCGTGGTTATAATAAAAAAATATAATTTAAAAACTCAAAAACCCGACTGCGTAAAAAGTGAACCAAACTACGTACTTGCATACTAAAAAAACTGAAAAGAATAAAACAAGCATTTAGATTTCTGGTGGTCTAGAATTCTATAATATGTTATTGTATTAATACTATTGAAATATATACAATATTTTGTAATAAAAGAACATTACAACTGAAGAGTCGGGATCCATTATTATTCGACATACAATCTAATTGTTCAATGGATTCGATATTATTATTGGACATACAATGTAATTGTTCAATGGATCCCGACTGTTCAGTTGTAATGTTCTTTTATTACAAAATATTGTATATATTTCAATAGTATTAATACAATAACATATTATAGAATTCTAGACCACCAGAAATCTAAATGCTTGTTTTATTCTTTTCAGTTTTTTTAGTATGCAAGTACGTAGTTTGGTTCACTTTTTACGCAGTCGGGTTTTTGAGTTTTTAAATTATATTTTTTTATTTTATACTTTTCAGTTATGAACAATGTTGTGAATGTTAATATGCTCAACATAATAATATGCATCTTTTGGTTGTTGACCAAATGTTTTCGTTTCTACTGATATAGGTAATATGTAGGATTTTCTACTGCATGTAATTCATATTTATAGTTTTGTGTTAGTATAGGTTTTCGATTGACGTTGAGTACCTACTAAATCGTTTGAAGTTGGAGAAGAGAGAGACCGAGGCGGAGCAATCCGAGAGCGGTTCCGTGTTCCCACTATCAGCGGCAGAGTTGAAACCCCATGGAGGTTTATTAGTAGATAGGGGCACCATTTTCCATACATGATATAGAGTGCAACATAACCCGGCTGTCTCCCGGGCGGGGCAGTAGGGTACCTATGCGTAAATACATTTCCTGCACCTACGAAAAAAAGGTAGTCCAATATACCTACTAGCATAGATCGTAGAACCCAAGATGGGCCCCATCCCAAACTTCACGGCGCACGCAATCATGTCAACGTTGGGAAGAGTGAGCTCACTCTTTCCGTTCTAGTCGTTTGCAGGACGCGGTGGACGCCGGACGTTTTTACCTATCATTATTCGGTATCAACAACCAAAATAAGTAGAACCACAGCAAATCTCGCCGCTAGCGATTATAGAGGTCAAGTAGATTGGTTGATTGTAAACCACTTACGATACATACAGAGACGCAGTTTATTACCAATTTCAAGGTGCTCAGGGCACATCTATTGATTTATATCGATGCCTACTAGATACATTAGTATATAATGTCCATCCACATTCACACGTACACTTATTTATACGAAGTTTTCTGCTACCTAAAAACCTATAAATGTGAGAATGGTTGTTACTCAACTTTAAATCGATATACATCCTAAACGATCAGTCAAATCGAAAAACATTGAGAGAAAGCTAAACATTATTTTGAAATACCTATTCAACGATACCCCTCTTGACATATTTTGGTGATTTTAATTTTTTTTATTTGGATAATATGGCGTCCTGAATCCGCCATATTGGACTTACACTAATGTCATGTCTTTAGTGTCACTCGCCAGATTAAGAGGAATCGATTGACGTGTGAATCATAAAAATCGGCCCAGGCGTTTGGTCTGTATAGTGCCTCAAAGGAACATACAAACATACATACATACATACATACATACATACATAGACTGTTAAACACATTACCACTCCTTTGCGTCGCGCAGTCGGGTAAAAACAAGTGTACCAACTTTTGGGTTTTATTGGTGACGTTCGATAAATAATTTCCAAAGTTTTTTAACCTATCGAAGAGTTAGATCGAAGTTTACTCATACTCTAAATTGAATATTTAAGTAAAACCAATGAACCATTTGCATCTGGCTTTAATATAAGTTGTTACGGTTGCTTACTATAGAGGTATATATATTTATACTGTGATTCTGTAGTGGAGCGAGTATTTCGCTATATTTCGATCCCCGATATTTTGACGTAGTTTCATAGACTATATTTACGGGTACACTGAACTTTCACTTTTTAATTATCATCACAGAGGTACACAAAAAGATAAAATTAAAGTGTCTGTGTATAATATCTAATTAACATCTTTTTACCAGTTTAATATGGGAGTAAATTATGGTAGCTACGATAAAAAAACATTTTATCTTTGTCTTTCTTTCTTTCCGTCTGTTTGTTCGAGCTAATATCCGAAATGGTTAGACCGATTATAATGAGGCTTTAATCACCAGATCGCTGATGTTCTAAGCCATAACATTGGCTACTCTTACTTGACCAAAATAATTATAGGTAATAATTAGGGTTTCGTGAAAAATCAGAAAATCAGATTAAAATGAGAAAATAAAATGAGTTTTTTTACTATAATGTTATAGAGTAAGATCCCAGAGCTCTCAGACGTCACATATTTTCTGATGAATGAAATGTGGACGATTGCTCCGCCTAGTAATTAAATAGTTAATTTTTCTAGTATGCTTATGTTATGTTACCTGCTAAGTTTGAAAGTTTATTTCCCTCATGAAAACCTTACGCGCGAAGAAAATTCATCACACAAAATTTACGAGACTAATTAAGAATCGATTTACGTATAATCGTTTTGGAGAAGATATATATGTACGTACATATTGATACAATTTTCTGTCTGTAGATGTACATAAAACAACATGTACTTATACTGAAATGGATCGTTATGTTCGATTAATGTTTTTTATATGTTAAGATTTAGAGCGTAAAGAAGGACATGAAGATCTAAAGGTAATGAAAATGATTTAGTCCATTAGCTGTTAGAAGCGTTCCCAGCATGCCGGTGGCATTACCACGATGAATGACAATGTTTATACGTTGGTTAAAATACACGCCAGCCATAAAGTTTACATCAACATCAACAACATTAACAGCCCACTAAACGTTCCCACTGCTGGGACTCGGGGCCTTCTCTCGCAAGGAGAGAGTTAAGGCCATAAATCCACCACGCTGGCCCAGTGCGGGTTGGCGGATGACACATGACTTCGAAAGATTCTAGGTACATGTCGGTTTCCTCACGATGTTTTCCTTCACCGTTTTAAGTTCGCGGCATTACGCACATGACTTCGAAAAGACAGTGGTGCGTGTGGGGTTTGAACCCGGGGTCTCCGGATCGGCAGCCGCCGTTCTCCCGACTAGACCACCGTAACTTATACAGTTATACAGTAACTTATAAAGTTTACATACATTAAATCTATGACGCCATTTTGAACACGCGTCGCGTCGAACTAGCACTCTGAAAGATTTTTCTTAATAAGATAAGTTTCAGGGTCCCACGGACACAATGTCTCAAAACCAAACTATTCAAATATCTAACCAAATCTACCGAGGATGATAAATTATCATTTACACACGCATGTTTCTTTAAAATGTTTTCCTTCACCATTAAACCACTGGCGATGACCAACGTAGTTGCACTTGGAGAAAACTCAAAGGCCCAGGCGAGATTTGAACCTACAACCTCATGATAGTAAAATGAGATATTTCAACCACTAGCACCACTATTAGAAATAGGCGTACTTTGAAAAATCTAATAATCTTTATAAGATCGTCCTCAATCTTCTTATTTTCGCGTTTTTCTCGTTTTCCATCCCAAGAGCCTCTCACTTTCTCTGTAAATCAAAATCTCAATAAATATGCCGCCCGAGGCACGTGTACCTTTGTTATGCAAATACGAGCTATCTCTGTGTTAACAACCTTTATTAAGCTTATAACTAAATTAGAGTTAGGTGTTAGTAATTAACTTTTTTTATCGCGAATGAGTTTAGGTTTGATTACAGAATGTTACACGGGTTTGATGTGGATTGGTGATCTCAATAGTCATACAGACTGATGCCGACCCGAAAGTAATTATCACGCACTCATCACAAAGTTGATCAAGAATACGTTAGGCGTAAAATTTACTCGAAGAGGGAAAACCTTACAGTTGTACCTTAGTTCTTAGTGAAATCGGTTTTTTCTAAGTAAACACACTACGTTGCTGAACATCAGGCGAGATGGTGGTCAAGTATAAACTTGTAATAGTTTAAAAATTGTTGAAAATAAGTCAAGAGAGAAACAAATACAGGCTTATCGAATTTTCAAAACATAATAAATTATACAAATTTCACAGGCATGGGTAGTTCAAGTAGTCACTTGGATGACTTAGCAGCTTCAAAGTAGTCACATAATAGTTACTAGAAGGTGTTAACCAAAATTATTTAACAGTATAGCTATACAGTAATTCTATTAGCCTACTTTTTAGGGTTCCGTAAAACGTTAAAACGGAACCTTTATAGATTCGTCACGTCTGTCCGTCCGTATACCATATCGACTTTTTGCCGAAACTATAAGAACTATACTGATGAAACTTGGTAAGTAGATGTATTCTAAAAACTGCATTAAGATTGTCACACAAAATTAAAAAAAAACAATAAATTTTGGGGGTGACCCATACTGAACTGAATTTCTTCGAATTTTTTTTCATCAAACCCATACGTGTATGAGATATCTATGGATAGGTCTTTAAAAATGATGTTGAGGTTTCTAATATTTTTTTTTCTACACTGAATAATTTGCGTGAGAGTCACTTCCAAACTGGTAAAATGTTTACAACGAACTACTTGCTGCTACGGAACCCTTCATGGGCGAGTCCGACACGAACTTGGTTGCTTTTATTTATTTTTACGCGAAGGAAATAATTTGTATTTACACCTTTTGTCTGGGGGAGGTCGGGTTATGTCGAATTCGACACCATGATACTGACTAAAACCTCCATATTTGCCGCTTACGGCGAGATCGCGGGACCGCTCTTGCGTTTTCCGCGAATTCCATAACTATTAGCAAGCTGGCTGATTTTAATGATGATGCTTATATCTACCAATAGGAGGCATTTTTTCGCCAATGAATAGGTTTTGATAAAATTGCAGTATTTTTGCACAAATTCAATAAACATGATATCTTTATTATGGTTAATAGTAAATTTGCTATTGCAACCGTTGCAGCAGATTACAACAGTCAATCGCTGTTATGGCTGCTCTATACACCTAGGTAACTAGTTTTCAGCAGCCGATACAATCAGTCACAGTGCAGTCAATCACTGGCAGCTAACCTATTCTGCGGTGCATCATCGATAGTGCTCCAATTTTTTAACAGCCGTGACTTTAAAACGCGTCGAGTCAAGTGGCATTAAATTTACACCAGACTGTAAAACTGGCACCTTTGCTAACTTCTGTTATCCAATCTGCCCTTATACGTACGCGCTTGTCATTTTTAACAAGCTATCATCCACCCCGATCCCCGGAGATTAAAATGTTGGCTAAAAGTTTTAATTGTATGTTTGTATGCCATGTGCAGATAAAGTTACGTACAATGAAAGCCTCAACACGTGTGGGACACATTGTACTGAAACAGGCAATTTGCGGAGAACTTCTCGGAATATTGTCATCTTTTAATGGTTCTTGTCTTGTTCTTAAAGTTGTACGCTGTTTGTTTATTTGTTGTTTTCAGTGAATTTTATAAAAAAATACTTATATCATTACACTTTAAGATAGATACGAGGATATTGGAAGTGGACCAACAAATATAGGTATATTATTATTTGTGTTAACACATGGATATAGGTAGTAGCAGCGCTCCGCGGTTTCACCTGCTTGGTTCCTGGTCCCGTCATTTTCCCGGGATAACGTGTAGTCTATTTGTTCTTCTAGACCATTCTATCTATTCACTAAATTTCATCCAAATCCCTTTAGAAGTTTTTGCTTGAAAGAGTAACAAACATTCATCCATTCATTCTTACAAACTTTGGCGTTTAAATAATATTAGTAGGGTTTATGTTTGGTCACCAAAAATATAAATAAAATATAGCTGTAGAAAACATTTATTTCACCATTTTAAAATTGTTTTTTTCGTTAGGTATTGTGTTTTATGCAGTTTGGTTGCAATTTTGTTAAAGAACAAAGTTTACCTCTACATTATATGTGGATACGTGTTACATAATTCTGGTTCAAATAATATACTTATTTATCCATCTACTTATTAAGTAGAAAATCCAACATTTTTGTAGTCTGTGTGCGAGACTGATGGTGTGTAAAATTGGGTGGTGGTGTATGTATAGGGAGGGTAAAATCTCCGCTTTTGCATAAATTTTTAGGACTAGTTTTCATAACCTATAAATACTCAAGCATTATTTGAAGTATTGATAAGTATTCTAAAAAAGTATTATTAACTTTGTTTGTACAACCAGAGGTACTTACCTCATACATTTCCACAGGACTATACAAATTTTGGCGGAATTATTATATTCATGCGAAAAATCATGTTCGTTATAATCCATCTCAACCCATCATAAAACGACAAACCACCGGGCCGAGAAATAAACATACTTTATCATTTATTAAAGGTTTATCATTTAGGTATATTATTAGGGATAATAACAAGTTATCAACTACAATAAGGGTTTTTGTCCACGGACCGGCAGTTTCCGAGAATTGAGTGTTAAAATAAACATAATCCTCGGTTTAGAGACATTTATTCAACTTATTAGGATTGTTAGTTCCAGTGGGACAGAAACACTAATTGAAGTACTTGTGTAACTGTAAGATAATTTAATTTGGTTACGATACGACGGAGCTAGTAATATAATATCGTAGAGCTTGCTCTATGAACTGTTTTGCCAACAAACTTGCGGGTTTTAGTAAGAGACACTTTAGGCAGTAAGGGGTGGATGTACGAGTATAGAAAGCATAAAGTGCCTGTCTGTGTTTACTATTTCATCGATAAACAAGCTATATTAAAAAAAAACTTAAGGAAAAAGTTAATAGCTATCGTCTACCTACATTATCAGACCCTGGTTACTATTTAGCATCAAAGTACTCTTCCAGACGATCCAAACGAGCCCTTATTCGATGGAGTTATGTCGTTTAATTACGGAGCTCCTATGGCTGTCTGGAAGATGGACAGACATGCCTCGTGGCTTAGTGGGTAGTAGCTCTCCCTGCGAAGCCGAGGGTCTTGGGTTAGATTCCCACCCAGTGGAAATATTTGTGTGATGAATTCAAATGTTTGCACTGTGTTTGAGTGTTTCTATGTATAATGAGTATGTATTTACAAATTCCATATTCGTTAACTTAAAACGGTGAAGGAAAACATCGTGAGGAAACCGACATGTACTTAGAATCTGTCGAAATCATGTGTCATCCACCAACCGGCACTGGGCCAGCGTGGTGGATTATGGCCTTAACTCTCTCCTTGCGAGAGAAGGCCCCGAGTCCCAGCAGTGGGAACATTTAGTGGGCTGGTGATGATGATGAAGTGTTATATCAGCTATTTGGCCACCATATTACAAGCTTTGCTTAGTTCGAGGTCAAATGGTGTTGTGTGTGAATTATTCACCAATATTAAATTTATTTATGGCTGCGGCCACCTTCCTGTTCAATCATCAGATTAGTTCCATTTCATCATATCATTGCATTGACATCCAATTTACAGATGCAAAAAAAATCAAGTCTAAATAATGAAGGCCATAAATATTTTTAGCTTTTTTTATAATGAAGCTAAAATTATGTTACCAAATTAATTATGAGGTTTATTTCGGACAAAATAATCCATTACGTTCGGGCGGAAACTTAACAGTACAAACCTATCATTTCTTAAAATGATACCTCCTAACTCTTGAGTTTATTCTAAGCGGATGGAATCTCAATATAACTTCTGATAACTGTTATATTAATTACTAGCTGACCCCGCAAACGTTGTTTTGCAAACAAAAAAAATTGTCCGAAAATAACAAATAAAAAATGTTTGTGGTGAACAACCCTTGTCACTTAGGGGTATGAAAAATAGCTAGTAGCCGATTCTCAAACCTACTGAATATGCATATAAAATTTGGTTAAAATCAGTAAAGCCGTTTCGGAGGAGTAAGGAAACAAACACTGTGACACGAGAATTTTATATATAAGATAATTATATTTTAAGAACGTTAGATATAAGCTCCGAAAGACAACTAGTAGAATGCAATATTCAGAATGCTCAATCTAGTGAATCTTGTACAAGTATACGCAACCTCCCCAACCTCTATACACACTCAACTAAGCTCAAGCGGGATAAACGCGTGCAGAAGTACCCAGCCCAGGCTGGGATTCACCATCACACAACAAGATGCCACCGAAGCAAGTTGTTGGTGATGCCCAGGGTGCACCATGTGGAGGTTCCCGAGCCACGCACCCCGAAAACATCTGACCTGATCCAACCATTTGGGAGAAATTTAATAACAAACACCCGGAATATTTATGTATATAAAGACACCACTTGGTTGTAACCGCTCTCGAAAACAACAACACATAAAACTCCATTGCTGGACAAAGGTCCAGCAGTGGACAGAGTGGATCTCTCTCTTGGCTCGTCACTCAGCCTGATCCGCATCTTTACGTTTTGTTAAACTTGTCTTTAAATAGAATTGTTAAACTTGTCCTTAAATAAAATTGTTAAATTTGTACTTAAAGTCAGTATAGTGTTAGTAAGAAAGCAATTCTACCAACAGAAATTTCTAAGTGCATTATTCTTGTCTCGGTTTCAGACCAGTTTGCTGCAGCGTCTAAACCAATTCTGCATTTTGTGTACAGTAAGCTGGTGTACTCGTATCTACTTAAGTTTGTTCTAATTTACGATATCAAATCCAGGTTTGCACTCCACTAGTGCACATAGGATGGTTGGTGTATTATTAAATTTGTTCTTTCGAATTTTTTTTTCATGCTTTCTAAAAAATTAAAGGTACTTAAAAAAATAATGTTCGTCTGTATGTATTTCTTGTTAGTCGAACTTGTTGAGCAGATGTGTACCATGATTTGTGGCGCAATTAAATTTAAAAGTGATGTTTTAAAATATAGTTAGTACCTATTAAGAGACGGGACTAGCAGGACAAGGACCTGATAATAAGACAATGGCACAATGACACTTGCCCATCAGTGTCATGCAGCCATTGGAACATGATGAGTCCAAACCAACAGTGCGTCGCGCTCATCACCCAGAGATGTGAGATTCATTTTGTTACGGTTATGAAATTAAAATAATTTAATCCAGATTAAAATCCATATTACATTAAATTGAATAAAACTAAATTAAAACTAAAAATATAATAAATTATTATGTTATTCATCGTAAGTGTTGATTTTTATCAATTATGCATGAGGTGCATAGACATTTTGGTATCCGTTCTTTTCACAAATCGACATGTGTGATAACCAATGTTAGACAAACTCACGGTACTTAATTGGAATTATTATTACACAATTTTTTTTCAACAAATTGGTTATATCTCAAAGTAATTATTTGACAAACGTTCATACCCCATATTGAGAGAGTAGTGATAAAAAATGTAATTCGCCATTTTGTAGTGGCGGCTATCTTGGATTTGAAATTCGTCATGGTGTACTCTAAATTGTGCTAGCCCTGAGTGTCGCTTCTCCATAGTCGGCCTGCGCTCCTCGACGGAGGTCACCGGATCGCTTCGCCACCCCCCCCCCCTGCGCTACGCTTAGCCTCGCATGGCTCGCGCCACTCAGGACCTCCCTTGAGCTTGTGGCTCCCGCATTTTTTATATACACTCAAGGGGTAACAGCTACAAGACTAGGTGGAGTCGGGGTGCTCCGAGTCGGATCTGATTCCTATGTAACCTGGGTCTATATTTAGTCATCATCAACAGCCCACTAAATGTTCCCACTGCTGTGACTCGGGTCCTTCTCTCGCTAGGTCGAGAGTTTAGGCCATAATTCACCACGCTGGCCCAATCCGGGTTGGTGGATAACACATGACTTCTTCACGATGTTTTCATGCAAAAGTTACATTATGACACTATATATTATGCTACATTCATTATGACAAAGTAAATTAGGAAAAAAAAGTTATGCGTTTTAAATGGCACCCATATTATTCATATGTGTGTGTCAAGTAAATGCCAGTGTGCTTACTGTTTTGTTTATTTATTTTATGAACTTTGATGCATAATTAAGAAACAGTTAGTATATCCTGCGCCTTCTCCATAAAAATTATAAGCGTGGGTTTTGTACTCTTCTGTTTCAATTACCAATTTTTGTAGTAAGGGGTACAAAGTTATTAATTACTTCACGTATTAATATGTACGAGTAGATAAGTAAATAACTAAATAACGTGTTTTATATTATATGTATAATAATGGGTATTGGGTATGTGATACAATGAAAGGCACTGTATAGGGCTTGTGCGGCGGCTAATTTCAGGGACCGACTGAAGCGGCGTAAATACGGTAGCCTCGGAAGCAGTTACATATTTAAGCCGTTTGGTGTTGAGACATTGAGCCCTTAGAGACCATAGAGCTCATCTTAATTTCAAAAACCTTACTATGCAAGACAAAACTAGCGATGCGTGGCGTTGTCTACACGAAGCTATAAGTACTAGCTTGCTAGCTTACTAACACTAGCTTGCTATCCTAGAATGAAAAACTAGCCTCGTGTAGCTCGGCCATTAGTGCTTGGTCGAGACGACACGTGACCAATACGATAGTAATTGCGTGCCCATCAGTGAGTTGGTCGTACTTATGAATGGATCCAATAAGATCACGCTTAACAAATTTAAATTACCTTTTCAATAGGGTACAATCCTCAAAAAAACTAATTGGTCCGTCAGTTAGATTGCTAAAAAATATTGTACACGTATTTTTTCTTTTGTCTCACAAACAAAAGATTAAGAAGATACAGCGCTTAGAAGTTTCGCGTGACGTCACTCGTGCCTATGATTTTTACTCACGAGTGACGTCGCAACCCCCTACTCTCGAAGTTTGATGGTCTATATCTTTGTCGATTTTTAATATTTTGAAAAAACAAAAAATACGTGTCCCATATTTTTCCATGATCTAGCTGACGGACTAATTAGAATAGTGTATTTTTGACCCAGTCCGGTATCCTATTGTACTTACAGAGTGACGAGACGAGTAGGACATATTCCTGATGATGAGCAACATGCCTGCCCATAGCAGCACTATTGCGCAGCTATTGTAACATGAAGAGTCCAAATCATTACCAAACTATGCATAGCGGTCGTCACTTAGAGATATAAGATGATTTATCTCCATGCCTGATAATTTCCCTGGATATATTGCCTTTAAAACCGGATTGCATTTGTGACCTTTTCTACTTTTAAGCAAGTAATGATTGCGTGCTGTGTAATATTAGTATGAAATAAACAGCAAAGTTATTTTTTTAATTAATAGCAGCAGTTTTGGCAACGGTTCTTCTACCTAGCTGGTTAATACACGTACAAATTGCACACCGTGTTAAAGGAATAGAGTTTCGTAATTATAAACGTTAATTTGTTACCCCACAAGGGGTTGGAGGTGTAAAATATTGAGCGGTTGATGTTTAATTTTGCAGGTTTGCGTTCGTAAGATTACAAGGCAACATTTCAACTTTGATCTTGTTTGTTTTTATGGAACGTTTCGCAGAGACGCTTTTCGCTGTGATGAATTTTCTGAGCAATTAATATTTCTAAATTAGCTTTAATTGAATGAACAGGAAGACTTATTTTGATTTACAAAAGACCAATGATGCCCCATTTTACCTACGCTTTGTTTTTTTGTCCGTAACCTACCGTAGACTATAACAAAAATAATTGTTTTGAAATGTTGGAAATAATCAAATAACATTAGGTGCGAAAATACAAAAGTTATTATTTATAGCAACATTTTCAAACAAATCAACACTCCAATAATTACAATTAGGTATATTCTAAGATTTTACAACCTTGTAAAAAGTTTTAATAATAATTAAATTTAGTCATATGCGTCCTACAAAAAATCATACTAAATTTTGACTGTTTGAATGTTTATAAGAACAGATAAAAATAGGCATTAAAATTTTTATATGGTTAGAATTTATTTCTTTTTATTCCTAAAGGCCGATTTTAACTCAACGAACATGGAGCTAGAGCTGGAACAAGAGCATTCTTTCTCGATCTTTTAGTGTAAACGAAAGATCGTTCTTAGCGTTTTCCATATTAGATATTCCATAGAATCTTTGCGAACGCAAACAAAACAACGAAATAATGTTCTAAGTTTGTTTACACCAAATTAATTTTATACAGTGGGGATAGCATGAGCATTCGCTCGTCTGATGTAAATCGGCCTTTAAAGGAAGCAATTTTATCTCTTTTACCCCGTTTACATTATTCCAGTCCAGCGACCGAATCCAGCGCTGGATTGCTTACTGGAATAATGGAAACTGGCACTGGAAAGCATCAATCCAGTGCCAAAGCATTCCAGTGCCGGTTTACATTATTCCAGTAAGCAAGCCAGCGCTGCATTCGACCGCTGGACTGGAATATTGTAAACCGGGTATTTAACTTTTTTAAATCCGTAAAAAAACGCACAATTCGTTTAACAAACAAACAAAGAAGCTCAATAGTAAAAAACAATACGATATTATTAAGGAGTGAAAGTTTGAATGTGTATAACAACAGATAAATTAAAATCTGGAATAACACCATTTTCATCCCGAAAAATTTAGAGTTCCTTAAGGAATACCTAACGCTTTTCTAAATAGTGCACGGACAAAGTCGCGGGAAAATACTAGTTCATTATGTTTGAAAGAGTATTTAATGTAACAAATAAGCAAATTAAGTTAATAATGAAGTCTGTGAGTGATTATATTTGATCAAACCATGCAAATAATACCAAACCTCGTGAAGGTTTATTTAATGCGGCAAACAACCCTTACACGGTTAATGTTGTTTGTGGTCAGATAGAGAAATCTGACCACAAACTGCTGCTTGTCACTGTGCTGTTATGTGGCAGGCATGTTGCTTACCATCAGACACATATCCTGCTCGTCTCGTAACACTATACTATAAAAAACTACTTAATATTGCTTTATGGTCAAATTCGCCCACTTGTCGTTACCTGGTTAAATTAAATGTGTTGTCGTATAGTCCAGTCATTATAGGCAGTTCACCTTGGAATTCGAGATACCCAGCTGTAAATCTGTAAATACTTGTATAATGACACCCTAAAAGTTGTCTCAAAACCTAAATATGGTAGGGTGTACGCAACTATTAAATTTCAAGGTCAAAAGTTACAAAAATCAGTTTTTTGCGCTTTCTTTGTAAATATCTCATTTCCTATGAGTTTTTGCTAATTGTACTGTTGAGCAATATTGTAGAATACAATATTTTATAAAAATTTTGTTAAACAGCAATTTTTATACGGTGAACCGTTTTCGAGATAGAGGGCGGAGAGCGCGCGGTCACAGCGTCACTTAAGGTCAACCGGTACCTCCGGTCGAAAACGCGCCATATACAGATGATCTATAGATAAATCAATGATTATAAATATTTGTAAATTTTTATTAACTATTATATTATCCACCGTTCGTTGTGGAAATCTAGGGGGGAGGCCTTTGTTCAGCAGTGGACGTCTTGCGGCTGATGATGATGATGATGATGATGATGATATTATTATTATTTATTTTTTCGTTAATGTCGCTCTGCTAATATGGTAGGGCATTGAGACAAGCTTACCCATTACATTGGCCAGAAGCTAAAAAGCATTGCAAGCCCGCTTTCCTGCATCCGCATAGCGAACCACAACCACTCTTGCAGTTGCAGAAAATTGTATTTAGCAAATCTTATGGAGTAGGTGGTAAACTTGTCATGATAGGCTCCAGAAAATTGATTCGCATTGCCGAACCCCATACCTGGGGTTCCAAATCATGCCCTAACCAAGTTTGAACTTTCTAATATACAAGTTTGAAATGTCGATGAGCAGCTGCACTTGTTGGTGGAATATTTGATAGCTGCACAGGTTTATTAAGTTTTTCAGATTTGACGTAATACATATAACAAAGATGATTGAGACTTTTCACAGATTTCAGAGCATCATAGACTGCCAATAAGGTTTGAGTTCCACTCTCTAATTATCTCTGGGCCGAACAATTTTCTTCCTCAAATGCTGCAGCTAGTTCATCCAAATGTGTCAGTATCTCAAAAACTATTAAAAATTATGTTTTTCCCTTTTTAAAAAGCGCAGAAGTTGTATCACAGCCACTTAATGCGCGCAGAAATTAAATATGTGTGTTTGGAATGAGGATAATTATCAAAACTACACACATTACATACCGGAGACACCGGTTGAACTGAAGTGATGCTGTGACCGCGCGCTCTCCGCCCTCTATCTCGAAAACGGTTCACCGTATAAAAATTGTTTTTGAATAAAATTTGTAGAAAATGTTGTATTCTACAATATTGATCATTAATACAAATAGCTATAGCCCATAGGAAATTAGATATTTACAAAGAAAGCGCAAAAATACTATTTTTGTGATTTTTGACCTTGAAATTTAATAGTTGCGTACACCCTACCATATATAGGTTTTGAGACAACTTTAAGGATGTCATTATACAAGTATTTACAGACTTACAGCTGGGTATCTCGAATTCCGAGACTCTTACCCAATTTAAGCTTAAATGACTGGACTAGTAGGCCACGGCGTTCGTATAATAAAAACAACTATAACATACGTGAGACAGGAAAGAAACGGCGTCGGAAGACAAATGGCCGTAGACACTTCTTTCTCCAGTACCTTTTCCACTACACACTGAAGTTTATGCCTTGTGACAACGTGTGATGGTTTTCCCAGCAAGTTGTTGACCTGTTTAGCTTATTAACTATGTCAAGAAGGTCGCCCGTTCGATTGTTAAAGTTTAGGATTGGATGTCTGTGTTTGTGCTTAATTGCTTTTACTGTGATGTTCTAGTAGCGTCATTGTCATAAAAGTTTCTAAATTATAAAAAAAACTATCCATCTTAACCCGATTTTGTTCTATTCTTTTTACCAATAAGTGCATGCGTACATTGCGTTATTGTTATGATTGAAATCAACTTAATTAAAACATGTTTAAAAAAATTGTTCAAAATAAAAAATATACCTTATTTACATCTATGTGTACGGGTACGAATAGAAACAAACAGTTCCTGAGATATTTTATCTCAAGAACTGTTTGTTTCTATTATATTTATAAACATTAACGTTTCCATCACTTTTGATGTGTCGTTATTATGGTTCCATCCTCAGTTCCATCTGATTGGTTATTGGATACGTTAAAAAAAAATATTAGTGGACAATTCACATACAACACCATCTGACCCCAAACTAAGCAAAGCTTGTGTGATGGCGGCCAGATAGCTGATACAATATTTATATAGTTTTAAATACATACTTATTATACATAGAAACACCCAGACACAGTGGAAACATTTGAATTCATCACACAAATATTTGCACTGGGTGGGAATCGAACCCACGACCCTCGGCTTCGCAGGCAGAGCTACTACCTACTAAGCCAGGAGGCCAGTCTAAGCGTAAATCTAGCAAAATTTTGGAAAACACTACGAGCATGTCAAAACTTCTTAACTAATGTTTATCGATAACAGGATAGTAGTTCACTACGATAAGTGATCATAAGCGATGATGCGGTTTGTAACGGAGCACGCTTGCTTAAAAGAAACCGGTTCACCCTAGACTTGAAAATACCCAGGTTATATATTATACCCACTCCGACAGCGTATTTCTTAATTTAGGTATTCTTATTACGAAAGTAGAATTTTTGTTTTTGGTATATTTTGCAGTATAATAAATAGCACTTAAATAATTATTATCATTGTTATGTATTCCTGCTTTAAATTCTGCATGATGTCATGGCTGATAGTTGGAACACAGCTTCCAAATTTCAAGTCTCTACATCAAAAGTTTTAAGCTCCAGGTAACTTTTAAATCAGAAAATTTTCTACTCATTGGAAGAACATTATTTGTATTGTAATTAGGTACATAAACCTACCTGTTAATTGGCAAATAAATATATTGACTTGACTTGAATCAAATGTTTTCGAGTATTTGCAACATCAACCATGAAATTATGTAACTTTCCGAAGCTACGAGAAGGTGATGGGAATAAAGCAATGGGACGTAAATAATTTTCTTTGTTTCAGATGAAAGCGTGGACTGCACACGAGCACGACACGACTCTCTCCTGCTGTCGAACGCTGCACGTCAAACACGCAGCCTATGTCAGCGCCCTCTATACTTTGGTAATTAACAATTAAATTTATAAACGATAATCTGACTAAGAGACATTAGAAAATTAACATTTACTAATCAAATTTGTATCCCATTCGAACAGTTAGTCATTAGGAGATAATTATTTTCACGGCCGCGAACAAAATAACTTAATTAGAAAAATGGTGGTCAGAATTTTTTTTGTTATTTCCTGGAAATTTTGAAATACAACCTATTTGCACCTGATTATAATTTGAAAACAATTTTTATTTTGTATCATTATAGTGTGGCTATTTATTTCAAGATATAAACTCAAGCCAATCTATTAATCAGGCCAATCAATATATTGGCCTGACTGAAGTATTGTGTCTACGGCCTTTCCAAGCAAAGCGGGGGTATTCAAACTTAATGTATTAGCCATGTTAAGGCCTGTTTTCATTTTGATTAGTACGCGTGCGAGGGAGTAGTGCAGGTGTTGAGTGATTGGTAGCAAACACGTGTGGACACCGATTGATTATTGCGAGTGCATAGTAATCAGTCACTCGCACTCGCAATCGCACTCGCACTCACACTCGCAATAATCAAAATGCAAACCGGCCTTTAAGAGCGAGGTGTTCTTGCGACTGCGGCCGTTGTAACGCGTTCTACGCGTTTAACGAGTTTAGGAGTATTTCAATAACATGTACAACAATAACATTGTAATAAAGTACTGTACAATATTTTCAGTATAATCATAAGCAGCCCACTACGTAAATAACCTAATTGCTAAGACCAGGGAGTCCATGCATGCAAGCAGCCAGGTAGGGGATGATGCATAACTTAGAAAGATTCTTGGAACACGTCGGTTTCCTCACGATGTTTTCCATCACCGTTTTTCGCACTTGGCACATAACTTCGAAAAGACAGTGGTGCATAGGATTCAAACCAGGGGCTCCGGATAGGCAGTTACTATTCTACCGAATAGGCCAGCCGTAACTTATTCTATATGATGTAAATAATTCATTTATTATCTTTATTATGAAATCATGCAGTTACAGAAATTGTATTGGATTTAATAACCTCCAGTATTATTTAATAAGCGACCGCTAGACAAAAATAAGTACCTACCTTTAATATCAGGAGATATTTGCACTTTCGAAATTCGCCAGAGACTGAGACTTTCGAAATTGAGACTGGGTAAAGATTTATTTCCAGAAACACTAGCGCCGGCGAACGAGGAGGATTCTACATGTCTTCAAATTTACGGCAAGGGATAAGTAAATTTATGGAAGAAAAACCTGTCTCGGAATGTCTTATACCTTTGCAATGAAACAAGTTTATTTAGTTTATATCTTGGTTTAAGTAGCACTGCTGAAACTTATGTTTCCAATGCTGGTACTCGGGGCCGTCTCTCAGAGAGACTCTCGGAGAGAGTGAAGTCAGATAAAATTTATCCACACTGATCAAGTGAGTTTTGGAGGATTACTCAGACAAGTGTCTGAAAGATGTCTGTCTTCGCTGAGATGTTACAGTTTCCTCACGATGTTTTCCGTCACCGTTGATAAAAAAACTTTTTTATCTCTACTTTTATCCTCGAACCTTGTGTCAATGGCAAATAATCAGACGGCATCTCAATTGTCTCAAAGAAGTTGGTTTGGTCCCAAGTATAGGCACGGTTGGTTGCGTTGATACTTTGGTACCATCGTACCATCAGACTGTCACGATCACTCGCATAAAAGTAATAAACTACAGGCCCGTGAACAAAATTTACGTAGTAAATGAACCACCAGGAGACCTATGTAGGATGATAGAAGGGTATAAAGTAATAAGATTCAGCACTATGCCGTCACTTGTAAGCTGTCCAACTGAGTACAGTCGAAGGGGGGTTGCAATCCTCGATCATTTCTCCTTGTCGCATGATTTTTTTACGGCGTTGCAGAATAAAAGATTAAGAGCGCGCCTAAAGCCAGAAAACGCAAAAAAGGTCATTTTCGACGCCACTCACCGTCGTTAAGAAAGATAAAACTATAACAATAAAAATATTGACGTGTGGGTACAACCAAGGAGAAGCACAATGACCGAATAGAATTTAAAAAACAGATCAGATTTTTTTACAATAAAAAAATAAAAATGACACCGTAAAAACCCATTTTAATTCGAGTACTCGAAATTATCAGCGATGACCCCACATTATTTTTCCCTAATAAAATGTCTAATTTTACGCTCTACTTAAGTAACCGAATAGTTTTTTGAATTTATGTTAAATTTTTGCGTAATTAAATAAAACTTGGTCAAAAACTGACTCCCGAATTCAAATTAATTTCCACTCTAAACTGTGTCATGCTATTCTCGACTTTATGCGTACCAGGTTAGATATTAAATAGACCTTTGGGTCCTGGTCAGTTGTCGGGCAACGCTCGATGTGGAAGGTTGTTTACGGACGCTCTGTCAGGCAAATGCGTGCGTGAATTAAAAAAATGGGATGAAAGGATAATGCGATAAATAAGTTTTCTGCGAAAAAAGAGAACTAAACGTAAACATTTTGGAATTTTAGTCAGGTACTTAATGTATGTTTTAGTTAGGTAAGTCAAATTTTGTTTTGGAATAGGTTCGTAGTATGTACAATAATAGGTAAAAAAGTAGGTAGGTATCTATTATTGTTAAAAAGATAAGTTTACCAACATTATTTTTATTAAATTTCATAGATTTTAAAAATTCAATTTAATAAAAGAGCAATCTGTGGTAGTATATGCAAAAACCCAAACAAGTCATTGTGTACATAATAAATTTTGTATGATGAATAAATTAATAGTTTTAAGTTTTAGTGACAATTGAAACAAACGATCAGAAAATATTTATGAATTGAGGTCTGCGGAAAATAATGTTTTAAGTATTTTTTTAACATAAACTTTTCAGATTAAAGAAATGCAAACTTGATGAATATGTTTATCAGCAGACGATCCATCGTGGCACGTCTGCTGAGCATTAGATCTATTAAAATAGGGAGAAAGGAGAATGTGTATTTCATGGTAAACTTTCCAGCATGTGTCTTGATATATATGTTTTTGGTTAACCCTGCACGCGTTTGAAGAAAACTCGTGGAACGGTCCGTACGTGCCGGCTAGATCATTATCACATATTCTTATTATATATTCACAGTGTTTATTAAATATTATATTATATTATTATATATTTTGACTGCCCTCGTGGCTTAGTTGGTAGTAGCTCTGCCTGCGAAGCCGAGGGTCGTGGGTTCGATCCCCAACCAGTGCAAATATTTGTGTGATGAATTCAAATGTTTGCACTGTGTCTGGGTGTTTCTATGTATAATAAGTATGTATTTAAAACTATATAAGTATTATATCAGCTATCTGGCCGCCATCACACAAGCTTTGCTTAGTTTGGGGTCAGATGGTATTGTGTGTGAATTGTCCACCAATATTTATTTATTTATTTGTTTTATTATTATTTATTTGTATTATTATATATCTATATGTATATATCACCAGAAAGCCCTTGAAATATAGTTTACTATTATATTAACTTCTAGGTACTTACTACATTAAATAATCCTATCACGAAATGCAAAGTTTACATATTACGCTCGTTGTAAAAAAGTTTTGGATTTCACAGCACTAATAATAGAACACAAGACACAATAGTACATTATGATATAAGTGCGCTAAGTTGAAAATTACAGCCGAGGCAATATTGCTAGCTCGAGCCGTAGGCGAGAGCTATAATTAGCAGAGGCTAGGCCCTTTCAGCATTTCCCATTGGCTGGCATATTTCTTGTTCACCGATTAACAATGCGCGCGCATCAGCGCTTTTTTTTAAAGCAAGGGCACTGATCCAGCTAGTATGACATTAAGACATTAGTAATAAAGTAATTGAATATTTTTGTGTTTTGTGATAAATAAATTGTTGTGATTTATGGTCAAAATTAATTAAATTGATAAATTAAATATTTCTCATTATATTTTATTTCTCATACTTAGTTAGTTTTATACATAAAATGTTTACAACTTTTCTGACATAAAAACTCTTTACTAAGATTTAAAAAGGTACCGTTCGTTTTAGACGGAGCATTTTGAAACTTGCATTTTACATTACATTACCGCACAAGTACGTAATAAGATACATTACGATACAGAAATTGGTGCAATAAGAGACCCTTTACGAGCAAATATGTGATAAATAATATTAACTTTACCACGTTTGCCTATTATTTGCATTGCATAGTTTTTTTAGTAGATTACAATAAAATACAAACAGTATTCCCATTTTTCGGTTTAAAAAAAAATGTTCTTTGTCCTGGGGCAAAATGGCGTCGGACGATCGCGACACAGAAATGGCGGAGTACCATTCGTATATTTTATTTTTTCAGGCCAAATTAAAAGGGACGGCCCATTTTCCATGGGCATTTGCCCCACAGCAAAAGTGCAGGAGACTCGACCAAAATTGGATCATTGTATAGGATTTTAAAATTATATTGAGGAACTGTTAATGTTTTTATTCTGCATAGCGGGGTTTAAAAGATATCAACTAAAACGTTGAAAAAAAAAACGCGATGTGTTAGTTTCGAACGAATCGAGCATATTTTACATTCTTGTTGGGAGTCGAGTTTCGAACGAATCGGATGTTGTGTAAATTTTGTTCACTTTTTTTTATTTTGGCGTCGCACGCCTTTTGTGTTTTCACATATTACGTATTTCAATATTTTCAAGTTTTACTAAAAACCGTCAAAGAAGTACGTTCACGAACATGAAATAGTAATTTGTAATAACCCACCTAATAATTATATTGCACATTGCCACTCGAAAATACACAAGTTAAAGAAAATAATACAATGAAGCGACATGTTTTTTTCACGTTGGCGCCAAAACTAGAATGTCGCAATCCGGGCAAAATGACACAAGCACGTTCACTTTACGTAAACGTCAACAGAAGAAAAAAAGAGAAAAAACATGGCTGGCTTTAGGTACAGTCATTAAAGTACTTTTAATCACACCAATTTGCAATCCCCGCTTGGCACGTTAGTTTTGAATGTACAGTTTACATTATTTAATTAAATGTTAATTTACTTAAATAACTTTTTTAGGTCTCTGGGGCTAATTAAGTACCTAAACTTGAAACGACGTGGGGCAAAAATGAGCCGTCTCCTTTATTTCTATTGTAATAGTGGTAAATTTCGCGTAATTGAAATTCCGAACAGGCTAGTACCAACATTATAACGTGTTAAAACCGAGTAGTGCCAGTAGTCCGGTTGCTAGTTCGGTTAACCGAAATACTGCAACGTTTTAGTCCCAGTAGTTCGGTTGTACGTCATCACCGAACTATTGGCACTGCGGAGTGCCAGTAGTCCGGTGGCTAGTTCGGTTGATCGGTAGCTTCTAGGTACCTAGGTAAACACGCTCCATCGTAGATCGCATCGTCGCTTAACATCAGGCGGGATAGTGGTCAAGTGCGAACATATAATAGTTAAAAAAAAACTTTTTAGTTGCATTAGTTTGGTTCTATCTAAGTACTGAACTATTGCTTACTTATAGAAATTCGGGTTCATCTAAGTATCAAACTATCTATCGATAGACTTCAGTTTATTAAAAAATAGCGACCTGCTCACCATTTCAGCGGTATTTAAAAATATATACACTAACTTTTTCCGACTTTTTATGTAAGTTTAATTTTTTACCATTCTTTAATGACAATGTCAATTTGATGAGTAATTAAATATTAGCTATTTTCCAAGTTGATAATTATATTGTATAAAACTAAAGTAAACTTGTATACGAGTACACTGCATTAAAATAAACGACAACACCGATTTTAAGATAATGCAGCGAGGAAGAGGCAGTGTGCTACTTTTTTCTGGATACCAGTTTTATAGAAACTCAGTATATGCCTCTAAAGGCAGCTATTGGCGTTGCAAATATTATAATGTGCGATGTAAGGGCTACGTTACAGACACCAAGATTGTAACTATCGGGGAAAACCCACTCAGGCAACGTAAACGTTCTTATCACACTAACACTAGTAGGTATATTCAAATATCTTCGTTCGTGTTTTTAGAACATCAATCATGAAACGATGTCGCTTTTTTTGAGATACGAGAAGTCCTATAGAAGAAGGGGCAAGATGGTATTAGATCATGCAGCAGTTCGGTCATGCCTTTAGAGGCATATACTGAGTTTCTATAAAACTGGTATCCAGAAAAAAGTAGCACACTGCCTCTTCCTCGCTGCATTATCTTAAAATCGGTGTTGTCGTTCATTTTAATGCAGTGTACTCGTATACAAGTTTACTTTAGTTTTATACAATATAATAATTATCAACTTGGAAAATAGCTAATATTTAATTACTCATCAAATTGACATTGTCATTAAAGATTGGTAAAAAATTAAACTTAGGTACATAAAAAGTCGGAAAAAGTTAGTGTATATATTTTTAAATACCGCTGAAATGGTGAGCAGGTCGCTATTTTTTAATAAACTGAAGTCTATCGATAGATAGTTTGATACTTAGATAAACCCGAATTTCTATAAGTAAGCAATAGTTCAGTACTTAGATAGAACCAAACTACTGCAACTAAAAAGTTTTTTTTTTAACTATTATATGTTCGCACTTGACCACTATCCCGCCTGATGTTAAGCGACGATGCGATCTACGATGGAGCGTGTTTACCTAGGTACCTAGAAGCTACCGATCAACCGAACTAGCCACCGGACTACTGGCACTCCGCAGTGCCAATAGTTCGGTGATGACGTACAACCGAACTACTGGGACTAAAAAGTTGCAGTAGTTCGGTTAACCGAACTAGCAACCGGACTACTGGCACTACTCGGTTAAAACGTACCTATACATGTCACAATCCGTCTTCCAATAGAGAGCTTTGCTTACGCAACTATGCTTTGCGTAAAGCACGTGAAGGGCTAATGGTGCTACGGTAATTAAGAATAACGTAGTAATATAATGAAGAAAGAAATAAGTCCAGTAGTTTTGAAGGTTACTCCTTACAAACAATGTGATCTTTCTTGTTTATAAAATTGTTGGTTTAAAATTATAAATAATACTAGCAAGCTGTTGCCTGTGAATTTGTTCACTTTCTGATTGGTTTTATTTTCTCTTAGACATATTTGTATTTTTCGATATCAACAATGGGTAGTTAAGTTATACGTAACACTAGCTGAACGCGCGCGCGTTGCTACGCCATCTATCGAAAAGTGGTCGTACCAATTCAAATTTTGAACAAATTCGGTTACTTTAGGTTCTAATGACGCAACCTTTAACATATGACATATGCTGTCACGCAACGAAAGCTCTCAAAAAGCAATATTTTTTCCCGTTTTTGTTACATTTTCCAGTAATGCTCCGCTCCTGTTGATAGTAGCGTAATGTTAAATAGCCTATAGCCTTCCTCGATAAATGGACTATCCTACAAAGAAAGAATCTTTCAATTCGGACCAGTAGTTCCAGAGATCCTTGCGTTCAAACAAACAAACAAACAAACATACAAACAAACAAACAAACTCTTCAGCTTTATAATATTAGTATAGATTAGCTATCTGGAAATTAAAATCATGTTAAGAATCCTTTCCTAAATCGAGATTGTTTGAAAAGTGTTTTCTGACACGTGACGTTTATACTTTTACAGATGTTTTCTATTTACATGTATAATGTTATCACTATAGTGGGCGGGTGGGCTTCAAGTTTTACTTATTTTTGATGACATGGGGTTCGGTGTGTCTAGATGGTAATTATTTCAGCAATACTTTTTTACGTCATTTTCGTCTACACTGAATAATTTTTAAAACCTCAACATCATTTTTGAAGACCTATCGATAGACACCCCACACGTGTAGATCTGATGAAAAAAAATTGTTGAGTTTCAATTCTCAGTATGGGGGGGGGGGGGCAACCCTAATTTTTCTTTTTTTTAATTTTTTTGTTCAAATCTTAATGCGGTTTACAGAAAACATCTACTTACCAAGTTTCAACAGTGTAGTTCTCATAGTTTCGGCAAAAAGTGGCTGTGACATACGGATGGACAGACAGACAGACATGACGAATCTATAAGGGTTCCGTTTTTACGTTTTACGGAACCCTAAAAAAGTATTGCTGAAGTAATTACCATCTAGACACACCGAACCCCATGTCATCAAAAATAAGTAAAACTTGAAGCCCACCCGCCCACTATAGTGATAACATTATACATGTAAATAGAAAACATCTGTAAAAGTATAAACGTCACGTGTCAGAAAACACTTTTCAAACAATCTCGATTTAGGAAAGGATTCTTAACATGATTTTAATTTCCAGATAGCTAATGTTACGTATAACTTAACTACCCATTGTTGATATCGAAAAATACAAATATGTCTAAGAGAAAATAAAACCAATCAGAAAGTGAACAAATTCACAGGCAACAGCTTGCTAGTATTATTTATAATTTTAAACCAACAATTTTATAAACAAGAAAGATCACATTGTTTGTAAGGAGTAACCTTCAAAACTACTGGACTTATTTCTTTCTTCATTATATTACTACGTTATTCTTAACCTTTAACTACCGACCTATACGTCTCACAGACGTAGTAACTTTTAATTTTGAAATATTTCTAAAATCACGCCGCCTTCGGCGTCGCCCCTCCCGCTACCTTCTTCCCTCCGCGTCACAAGCCATCAGTCGACGCCGCGCCCACGGCGAGTGCACACATCTCCGTATCGAAGCGATCGACGTCTCACAGACGTAAGTACGGTGTTTATGTACAAAATTTTGTACGTCTCTTGATCGTCACCTCGGTGTTCATGTGTGTCAGCTTATAGTGTCTGATTGACGTCACATCGGCTTTAAAATTATACTTGTGATTGCAGAATGCCTAAAAGAAGTTAAAAGAAGAAACATCACGTCCATTGAGCAGGAAAACCCGGTAAATGATAACGGTTCAGTTCCCTAGAAGCCTCCGAAACTGCGAAAACAGAATAGGTGTTTAGAAGAAATTGAGATATTATGTGAAATCATGAACGAGTGACGCCAACTGTAGTGATTTTGATGACGATGTAGGCGATCCTGATTTTATTTTAGAGAGCGACCACAACACGAAATCCGTACAATCCGATGAGGATGATGTTGAGGTCGCCCCATGTTGACGAAATTAACGATGGAGAAATCAACCTTAATCACAAAGATGAAGAACACAAAAAAGAAGTACGAGCTGATAGAAGCCAGGGCACTAGAGAACAGAGCGATGAAGAAGCAATGGTCAGAGAGGAACTGCTGTTCTTCTCTGACCATTGTCTGGCGCAGCAGAGACTAAATTTGAAGAGATCGGAGAGGAACAGTACAGCGAAATGGCCAGGATAGTGGAGATCTTAGAACAGAACCGGAGAATAATTGCAGCTACTTAGCCGCAATTATTATTCATACTCATGAAGAGATAAAGAGATGTGCAATCTGTCCCAGTCGTTTGAAAAGATGAACGAAGTACTGTTGCTGCAAATGCAAGAAACCAAAGTGTCTTACTTGATGCATACAAATATGCAGTGACTGCAACCGTATGTAGTGAATGTACCAAATATTCAAGTGCTGTCATTTTTTTATTTTTTTAACTAACAAGTAGGATCTATGTTTTGTTTTGATAATTGGTTATAGAAGATAACATATTTTAAGTTCATTTGTTGTTTATTACTTAATTTTAGAGAAAAAAGAGACTAAAGTAAGTCCTTAAAATTTAGTGCCAAATAATTGTGATCTCTTGAATAAATGTTGATTTTATCTGAAAAATTACGTGTATTTTTTTGAAATCCTGTTGTTTACTTACCTCAAATAACAATATTTTAAATGTATGAAATAGAAAAATGTAGCACGCAAATACACTTTTTATTTCGTTACTTAAATTTTGACGTCTCTCAGACGTCACGTCGGCGTAAGTGCTACGCTTAGACCAGGTCGGCAGCTAAAGGTTAATTACCGTAGCACCATTAGCCCTTTACGTGCTTTACGCAAAGCATAGTTGCGTAAGCAAAGCTCTCTATTGGAAGACGGATTGTGACATGTATAGGTACGTTTTAACACGTTATAATGTTGGTACTAGCCTGTTCGGAATTTCAATTACGCGAAATTTACCACTATTACAATAGAAATAAAGGAGACGGCTCATTTTTGCCCCACGTCGTTTCAAGTTTAGGTACTTAATTAGCCCCAGAGACCTAAAAAAGTTATTTAAGTAAATTAACATTCAATTAAATAATGTAAACTGTACATTCAAAACTAATGTGCCAAGCGGGGATTGCAAATTGGTGTGATTAAAAGTACTTTAATGACTGTACCTAAAGCCAGCCATGTTTTTTCTCTTTTTTTCTTCTGTTGACGTTTACGTAAAGTGAACGTGCTTGTGTCATTTTGCCCGGATTGCGACATTCTAGTTTTGGCGCCAACGTGAAAAAAACATGTCGCTTCATTGTATTATTTTCTTTAACTTGTGTATTTTCGAGTGGCAATGTGCAATATAATTATTAGGTGGGTTATTACAAATTACTATTTCATGTTCGTGAACGTACTTCTTTGACGGTTTTTAGTAAAACTTGAAAATATTGAAATACGTAATATGTGAAAACACAAAAGGCGTGCGACGCCAAAATAAAAAAAAGTGAACAAAATTTACACAACATCCGATTCGTTCGAAACTCGACTCCAACAAGAATGTAAAATATGCTCGATTCGTTCGAAACTCACACATCGCGTTTTTTTTTTCAACGTTTTAGTTGATATCTTTTAAACCCCGCTATGCAGAATAAAAACATTAACAGTTCCTCAATATAATTTTAAAATCCTATACAATGATCCAATTTTGGTCGAGTCTCCTGCACTTTTGCTGTGGGGCAAATGCCCATGGAAAATGGGCCGTCCCTTTTCATTTGGCCTGAAAAAATAAAATATACGAATGGTACTCCGCCATTTCTGTGTCGCGATCGTCCGACGCCATTTTGCCCCAGGACAAAGAAAATTTTTTTTTAAACCGAAAAATGGGAATACTGTTTGTATTTTATTGTAATCTACTAAAAAAACTATGCAATGCAAATATTAATAATTTGCGCGAGATACACTTCCAAAGTGGTAAAATGTGTGTGTGTCCCCCTCTAACTTCTAAAGAGAATGAAAAATCTAAAAAAAATATATGATGTAAATTACCATGTAAACTACCAACGAAAATTAGTTTGAACTCGATCTGATGAGTAGTTTTTTTTTATTACGTCATAAATACACTATTATTGAAATTTCTATCAAAGTTACAACGAACTACAAGAACTATATGTTCTATGTATATTAAGTTACTTGCTGCAACGGAACCCTTCATGGGCGAGTCCAACTCGCACTTGGCTACTTTATTTTATTTTTTACACAGATGGAAACCGACACAACCACACATTGTCTATACTTGAAAACGAAACGTATTTTCGGGTAAATAGATTGGTAAATAATCTACATGTTTGTGCTTTTAAAAAACTACAAAATATTATGTACAATGATTACAAATACTTATACCTACCTAGTTTAAATATATTTAAACCAATAACAACAACATTAAGTGAAACAACCATTAGGTAATTTGATTTCTGGTATTTTGAACTGAGGTGTTTGTTTGTTTGGCGGTTGTTAAATAGAAAAATATTACTTACATATTTATGTAAATTTCATTATTATTAAATATTTCTCTACCTAATAATTATTAGTTCTAGCATCCACATACAATGTTACCTGAATTATCCAAAAATAAATGCAGAGTACAGGTTAATCAGAAACCTAGTATACATATTTATCTAAACTCATCAATATCAGTCCACCCGTTCTTTCTTTCAACATCTTTCGTTCTTTGTTCTCAATTTAGATACTATGTAAAAATAGAAACTTAATAATTTTACCCACACGCGTATTCATTAGTAACTATTACAGTATCTGTGATTTATCGTAATGTTACGTGTACTTACTGTACTTAGTTATATTAAGACCTAAGGTGAGCTTAGCTCGTATCTTTCTATTAGCGCTAACGCGGCGGAAGAAGAGTGACGTGGGGATGAAATCTATTCCTTTTTTTCGGAATGAAAACTACTTTTGGCAGTGCGCCAGGTTTTTTTCGGGAGCTGTAAGTGAAGCTGATCTGTTTCGATCCAAGGTGAAAGGCTCCATCGGGTGAACTAGGGACCGCCAAGGGTACCCGAATGAAAAAGATACAGCTGCTCTTCACTGCAGTGTCGCTGTGCTATTTTGATTTATATTTAATTTTAAAAATACAAAGTTTGATTAATGTCTTTTTTCTATTTATCCTACTAACATGGTCATGCTATTTAGTATTACAAAATATATCAAAGTTGCGGTTACATATTATATTATTACAGAATAAATAAATAAAACTCCTAATAAAGTGTTCACTTCTACTGTGCGGTCTAAGTGCACACATTTTTTTAAAGCAATAGACTGATGCCCTTTTTATATATGATATCGTACAACACGCATTTATTTAATTATAAAACACGACTACATATTAAATAAATAAATGACTAAATCTTGTGATTCAGTCATATTTAGTTTTCATTTCTTTCATTCGACTGTTTTTCAATAAATGGTTTATTGTGTGTATATAGACAATAAAAACAAATTGATGTATTTTTTTAAAAACATCTATGATTAATCTGAATGTTTTCATATACTGGATTTCGGGGAACGATGACCTTGAGTGATCGTAGCTTCTATCTTACTCGCAGCGACGCGGCGTATTGGAGAGGGGAAGGGCGACGCGCGGGTGAAATTTGATTTTTTCCTGGCACTAGGCCCGCTCTTAAAAGAGGTATTGGGTTCATGTTTGCCAAATTAATACACTTGTGTTGTGTAACAACTACAACGCACTCTTGTATCATACTATTGGCTGAATTAAAATCACTACATAGTATAAAACAAAGTCACTTCCCATGTCTGTCCGTCCCTATATACGCTTAGACATTTAAAACTACTAAACAGATTTTGATGCAGGTTTTTTAATAGATTGAGTGATTCAAGAGGAAGGTTTATATAATATGTACATAAAATAGCAGAGAAACTCTGAAAATTGTAAAGGTTTTTTAATCTTATTTCATAAATAAACACATTTTTTGCGCTTACATACACTGCCAACGCTGGCACTGGCTGAATCTTATGAGCTAGATCAAAATAAAATACAGCAGTATTGTACCCCTTCAAAAGGTTAACAAAAAGTCTGCAATAGTATCTCTCAGGAATAACCCACAATAGCCATTTTTATTAACGTATATTTAGTATCAGCATTGCACCCGTGCGAAGCCGGGGCGGATCGCTAGTTTATTAAAAGAGATGTTCAGTGAAAAATGAGACTACTGCAGTTTGATAGCATCGAACCAGACCTCCACCAAAAGCGCATTTTACGATTCCGCTGCGGTAGAACTGGCCACAAAATAAAGTGCCGTGGAAGTGGCGTTAGAAGTTATTTCGCATGCCAATGCAGAAGAAATTCTTATTACTTTTGGCGAGTGCGCGTTCATATTTATATTCCACTTTCAAGTATTCTCTATGTATTTATAACGTGAGTTTTACGTACTCTTTCTTGAATATAATTTAAAATTCTGTCAAACACTCATTATTTAATCGATTTTAAGTAAATACATAGGTACCTAATTATTTTTCTCTGAAAATCGGAACCACTGACTTCAATTGAAAAAGTTTGTAGTTTTGTAGATATGACAAAAACGCTTCTCTGATTTTGATAAAATTTACAAAGGTCAATTCGAGAAGGCCATAAAGACGCAGACGTAGAAGACATAAAAAATACAGTCGAATAAAGAAGGAGGCTCCTTTATTGAGATCAGTAAAAAAGGAGAAGATACTCAATTAGTCGTGATCTTTTTATGTGTAACGAATACTGGAAGGACCATTGAACTGATTTGGTAAATTTTTTGACGTGGTAACGTCTTATAATTCGGTGAAGCCGGCTGCACGCCCGCAAAACATGACGTCATGTAACGTTACCGTTACCGTTAGTTCGTCTTCCGTGCCATGCGGACGAAGCTGAGCGCTGAGGGCGCCACCCGCTGAGTCGAGCGGTATCACTACTCGCGCTATCAGCGTACTGATTTCTTAAGACGTTGTCACGTTTAACTATCGTCAGTAAACCGACTTTACAGACAACCATTTTTAGGGTTCCGTAAAACGTAAAAACGGAACCCTTATAGTTTCGTCATGTCTGTCTGTCTGTCTGTCTGTCCGTCCGTATGTCACAGCCACTTTTTGCCGAAACTATGAGAACTACACTTTTGAAACTTGGTAAGTAGATGTATTCTGTGAACCGCATTAAGATTTGAACAGGAAAATTAAAAAAAAAGAAAAATTAGGGTTGCCTCCCATACTGAGAACTGAAACTCAAAAAATTTTTTTTATCAAACCTACACGTGTGGGGTGTCTATCGATAGGTCTTCAAAAATGATATTGAGATTTCTAATATAATTTTTGTCTACACTGAATAATCTGCGCGAGAGACACTTCCAAAGTGGTAAAATGTGTGTCCCCCCCCCCTCTAACTTCTAAAGTAAGAGAATGAAAAATCTAAAAAAAATATATGATGTACATTACCATGTAAACTACCAACGAAAATTAGTTTGAACTCGATCTGATGAGTACTTTTTTTTTGTACGTCATAAATACACTATTATTGAAACTTCGATCAAAGTTACAACGAACTACAAGAACTACGTGTACTATGTATATAATGTTACTTGCTGCAACGGAACCCTTCAAACTCGCACTTGGCCACTTTATTTTTTTTTGTTTCAACAGTCACACTTCCCATATTAATGGTCTCATTTATCGAAATCGATGAAAAAATGTCAGAGATTTAAAACTTACAATGTATTTTAAGTACCTACTTTAATTGTTGTTATTTTTATATACTTAGAAACGTCGCTATTTCATTGGAACAGTATGATTAGTAATGGCTTATCTATGTTCAAGTAAATATAATCTGCTTTCCTAATTTTACTGAAAATGTAAAACAAAAATATTAAATATGAACTTTCTTTATAGAAAAGAGGAGGTTCTATCCGGTGTCTACGTTTTGGAAGCATTGAGATTTCTCAATTGGGGTATTTTTGCTAGTGCTAGTTTATCGTGGGATTTAGTTAAAAATATAGGAGCAATGAAATCTGATAGAGCTACTCCCTACAGTATTAACGTGGCTGAAAGTTATGTATATTATATGAATAATTACGTAAAATATTCAACGTTTCACTAGGCCTCTAAAAAAGAAGATAATAATTTACGCACATAAATATTAAATACGAGTGCATATTATTGAAACAATTTACAAGACTAAATCGTGATTAAACAGGAGGTAAATACAAGTGTAAAGCTCTTTTGATTTTACGAGCTCGTAGACTGCTTGAGTTCTGACGTTACGGTCGGTTATGTGGTCACGAGAAAACTCCGAATAAAGAGCTGTCTCGTATCTGCGGTTTTTGTAACTCGATTGAAACGTTGAAAAGTTATTATGTTATATATAAGACATTTAGATCACGATTAAGTTGTAATTGTTTAATTTCAATATGGGTTCGAATCGTGACAGGTTAAGTGAAATAAATTAACATAAAATTTAACTTGGCAATTTTAGCTCCATAAAAGAACGAAAACGCACACGCACAGTCTCTATTAAATTATGCTGTAATTATCTGAGAAATGCGAGCGATTAAGTAAATATTAACATTGTACATTTTAGACAAATAGATAAACACCGTTTTTGAAGTGAAAACTTCCTTTGGCGCGCCTAGACAGTTATTTCGTGGGCTGTGAATTGGATTCTAGCATCACGCCTGGGTATGATAAGAAATCTTCGGGTAAACTCGGGACCATAGCTATTGGCCATCTAGAAATGCATCAGCCAATAGGAAATGCTGACGCATTTCTAGATGGCCATGCCAAGATGCCCAGGCCACGCCCTCCGGTTACACACGTGTAGTTTCCAAAGTAAGCTATCAAATTCTGAGTTATAAGTTTTCACTTCTATCGGCAGTTCCTATGACTGCCAATTTTTTTTTGTCATACAATCAAACACATTTTTTTATACAAAATAACACTTGAGCTAGAGCCACAAGTGGCCGCCTAATTGCTGTTAGTAATCTTGTTGAGGCTACTATTTTTCACTCGATTTGCTGTTTTTTTTTTTTAGTAATGCTCACGAACACTTCCTTAGAAAAATCTAATTTTCCAATTCGGTCACGTAAACTGTGGACGTAAAATCATTTCCTTATAGCCTTATACCATTGGACTATACTACTTACTTGCTTCTTTTCTACAAGTTACTTTATAATCGTGATCGAATTCCAGTCCAACCCTATCCAATAACTGGAATGACTCAAATATAGGTTTCTCTGTAATTGAATCTTGAATACAAAGCGCGACCTTTCACTGGCTTTCTTTTCGTGTGTGGGAGGGATGTCCATCCTAAAATTATAATAATTAACTTTGAATGTATTGAGAAACAACATGGTTTCGTTTTACCTTAGATGTTTATTTTTTCTACTATCTTATTTTATTACACTAATATTAAAGATACGAATTTTAGTTTTTTGTGTGTTTGGGTTTATTTATATTTGAGACTCGCTGCTCGGTATCTGTGAATACTTAAATGATGTGTTTCTTTGTGTCTACGAGTCCTGAATCTGTGTGTGTGTATATGTGTGGATATAAGTGTGGATAATATGTATATTTGAACATATTTGGCTGTGTGATGTATTAGTGTGTGAGCGTTAACCTACATGTTTCTGTGTTTGTAAATGTATAAGCCTACATACATATATTAGTTCTCACGTAAAGTACTTCTCTCTGTAACGGATATGAATGCAATTAAATGGTATACACCTACATACATCACATTACCTTTGATTACATTTCACATTTCATCATTCATTTACATATCCATTCACACATTAGTGAAATGATTCGTTTGCGTGAATTTGATTTAAAACGGTTAAATAAAATTGATGGAAAAAATAATTAACGTATCTAACTAAGAAAAATACAAAATTGGCAGTCATAGGAACTGCCGATAGAAGTGAAAACTTATAACTCAAAATTTGAAGCAATGCAAGACTTCCTAACATTTTTGCTCCATCCAAAGGTTGTCTGGAAGAAATTGCTTTAAGCAATAAGGCCGCCCTTACACTACATAATACTGTGACCAAAGTAAACGAGATTTAAAGAACATTTCCATCTGTACTTTCATAATGTGTATATTTTTCATTCTTATGTTTTGTTAATCTTATACCTTTAAACGAGCAATTCTTGTACCTATATAAATATGTATAATAATATAATAATAAAATAATAACTAGGTCTTATTTAAAAAAAACGCATATTATGCGCGTTTTTAGACAATGAAAAACTGTCACATCAGTCATTAGAATGTGAAGGTAAATTTCGCCGCGTGATGCGATAGCATAATTAGCTCAAACGGGAAGTCGGGCGCTCATAGCGGTCACGAATTAGTAGCTCCGGGTTCGAATCCAGACGGGTTCTCTTTTTATCAGAGATTTAAAACTTACAATGTATTTTAAGTACCTACTTTAATTGTTGTTATTTTTATATACTTAGAAACGTCGCTATTTCATTGGAACAGTATGATTAGTAATGGCTTATCTATGTTCAAGTAAATATAATCTGCTTTCCTAATTTTACTGAAAATGTAAAACAAAAATATTAAATATGAACTTTCTTTATAGAAAAGAGGAGGTTCTATCCGGTGTCTACGTTTTGGAAGCATTGAGATTTCTCAATTGGGGTATTTTTGCTAGTGCTAGTTTATCGTGGGATTTAGTTAAAAATATAGGAGCAATGAAATCTGATAGAGCTACTCCCTACAGTATTAACGTGGCTGAAAGTTATGTATATTATATGAATAATTACGTAAAATATTCAACGTTTCACTAGGCCTCTAAAAAAGAAGATAATAATTTACGCACATAAATATTAAATACGAGTGCATATTATTGAAACAATTGACAAGACTAAATCGTGATTAAACAGGAGGTAAATACAAGTGTAAAGCTCTTTTGATTTTACGAGCTCGTAGACTGCTTGAGTTCTGACGTTACGGTCGGTTATGTGGTCACGAGAAAACTCCGAATAAAGAGCTGTCTCGTATCTGCGGTTTTTGTAACTCGATTGAAACGTTGAAAAGTTATTATGTTATATATAAGACATTTAGATCACGATTAAGTTGTAATTGTTTAATTTCAATATGGGTTCGAATCGTGACAGGTTAAGTGAAATAAATTAACATAAAATTTAACTTGGCAATTTTAGCTCCATAAAAGAACGAAAACGCACACGCACAGTCTCTATTAAATTATGCTGTAATTATCTGAGAAATGCGAGCGATTAAGTAAATATTAACATTGTACATTTTAGACAAATAGATAAACACCGTTTTTGAAGTGAAAACTTCCTTTGGCGCGCCTAGACAGTTATTTCGTGGGCTGTGAATTGGATTCTAGCATCACGCCTGGGTATGATAAGAAATCTTCGGGTAAACTCGGGACCATAGCTATTGGCCATCTAGAAATGCATCAGCCAATAGGAAATGCTGACGCATTTCTAGATGGCCATGCCAAGATGCCCAGGCCACGCCCTCCGATTACACACGTGTAGTTTCCAAAGTAAGCTATCAAATTCTGAGTTATAAGTTTTCACTTCTATCGGCAGTTCCTATGACTGCCAATTTTTTTTTGTCATACAATCAAACACATTTTGTTATACAAAATAACACTTGAGCTAGAGCCACAAGTGGCCGCCTAATTGCTGTTAGTAATCTTGTTGAGGCTACTATTTTTCACTCGATTTGCTGTTTTTTTTTTTAGTAATGCTCACGAACACTTCCTTAGAAAAATCTAATTTTCCAATTCTATTTAAATTTCCAATTCCATCTAAATTTCCAATTTTCTATCCAATAACTGGAATGACTCAAATATAGGTTTCTCTGTAATTGAATCTTGAATACAAAGCGCGACCTTTCACTGGCTTTCTTTTCGTGTGTGGGAGGGATGTCCATCCTAAAATTATAATAATTAACTTTGAATGTATTGAGAAACAACATGGTTTCGTTTTACCTTAGATGTTTATTTTTTCTACTATCTTATTTTATTACACTAATATTAAAGATACGAATTTTAGTTTTTTGTGTGTTTGGGTTTATTTATATTTGAGACTCGCTGCTGGGTATCTTTGAGTACTTAAATGATGTGTTTCTTTGTGTCTACGAGTCCTGAATTTGTGTGTGTGCATATGTGGGGATATAAGTGTGGATATGTATAATGTATATTTGAACATATTTGGCTGTGTGATGTATTAGTGTGTGAGCGTTAACCTACATGTTTCTGTGTTTGTAAATGTATAAGCCTACATACATATATTAGTTCTCACGTAAAGTTCTTCTCTCTGTAACGGATATGAATGCAATTAAATGGTATACACCTACTTACATCACATTACCTTTGATTACATTTCACATTTCATCATTCATTTACACATCCATTTACACATTAATTAAATGATTCATTTGCGTGAATTTGATTTAAAACGGTTAAATAAAATTGATGGAAAAAATAATTAACGTATCTAACTAAGAAAAATACAAAATTGGCAGTCATAGGAACTGCCGATAGAAGTGAAAACTTATAACTCAAAATTTGATAGCTTACCTTGGAAACTACACGGGTGTAACCGGAGGGCGTGGCCTCGCCATCATGGCATGGCCATCTACAAATGCGTTAGCATTTCCCACTAGCTCACGCATTTCTAGATGGCCATGCCATAATGTCGAGGCCACGCCCTTTCAGCATTTCCCATTGGCTGACGCATTTCTATTTGCCCAATCGCCAAGGACCCGAGTTTACCCGAAGATTTCTTATCATACCCGAGCGTGACGCTAGAAATCAATTTACACCCCACGAAAAATCTGTCTAGGCGCGCCTAAAGAAGTTTTCACTTCAAAAAAAGAATCTCCTGTGTGCTATTCTAGACAATAATCAATTTTCCAAATTACAGATTCTAAATCAGTCCGTTGATTTCTTGCAACGTAAGCACAAACATCCAAACTTTTATATTTATAACTAGCAGCGCCCCGCGGTGTTACCCGCGAAGTTCCCGTTCCCGTTGTTCCCGTTGTTTTTGCGGGATAAAAAGTAGCCTATGTATTCTTCCAGACTATCATCTATCTGTGTTACAAATTTCAGCCCGATCCGTTGATACGTGATTGCGCAACAAACATCCAAAGATCCAAACATCCATACATTGACATTTATCATATATTATTAGTACGATAGTAAGATATCAGTAACATGTGAAACTTTGAACTTTGATTAGATTGTTTGTTGACTGAACAGTCACATCGAAACGGCTCAACAGATTAAGCCAAAATTTGGAATTCAAACAAAATTTAGTTAGAAATAGCATTTTTTTTAGCATTACTAAAAATAATATAATTTTTCGGGAAATAGACTTTAATTAAATTTACACCCAGTTGAAGCTTCGAGTAAATTTTTTTTTTTTTTTTAACTGTGATAGGTTCGCACTTGACCACCATCTCGCCTGATGTCAAGCGACGATGCGATCCACGATGGAACGTGCTTACCTAGAAGAAACCGATTCACTCTCGATTTGAAGACACCCTAGAAACCATTATAGTATGACAAATAGGTACGTGTCTAATCTAAAATGATATGTGGCTAAGCTTCTTAGGCTCGCTTAATGGGGCTTTTCTACACAGAAATTATTAACCGTGTCCCGTTCTGGAAGCAGTGCGATGATTTGTCACGTCCCACGTTCCGCTAATCACGCTTAACGACACGTCTTAGCACAAGTTCGGGAGAGATGCTATACAAGGTTACAATTTAGTAGATTTGCAAAAATCCATCATATGTTTTTTTATATAGGTATCTACTTATTATTACTTATCATTGAAAAGCTGAAAGTTTCTTGAACAAACTAGTCACTAGTTGATTTTTATTATTTATGTAGTGAAATTATATAATGTATTTTAATGTTTAATATTATTGATGATAATGATGATATAATTTGATTGACATTTTTTATTTAATTTACCCAATTCTTTGGATACAAGTAAGAATATAATTAATTAATAATGTATTATTATTTATAAAAATTTACATGTCACTTATATTGTTATCAATAAAATACTATGACTATGACTATCACATTTTGATGGGACGTGCAGGGTATACACTTGATGGTAAGCAATACGCCATATTTTATATCTATGTTGAGCATCGCCGTAACGTCTCTTGATTCTTGGTATTTTATAGTAGATATACATATTGAGAAATGTTAGTTATGCGTCCTGTGAGAGAACTGGGGTTACCGACATAAATTAACGCATTTGCAAACTGAAGCGGGATGGACGGTCATATCCATCGCAATATCAATAACCGTAGAGGTACACACTTTATCGAGCAGATCTCGCGTATCCGCAAACGTAGTGTAGGATATCCTGAAGCTAGATGAAGTGAAGATTTACTTCAGATGTCAGGCAGTGGATGGCGACTTAAAGCTTCAGGCTGAGTGGTGAACCATGAGAGAAGCCTATGCCCTGCAGTGGACTAAAATGCGTTAATGATGATGATGAGTTATGCATTTCAGTAATCACACCAAGCCGATAAGTAAGGACATATTAGTAAGTACCAAAAGCTAATATCGTCTAGAGTCCCTGTGGTCCTACGCTGGTGATCTGGAATATTTATAAAGGATCCTACCTAATAAAGCGTAATTTTGTTTTAAACTGTCATTCTTATATATCAAATATATTTTAAATTTAAAGAAAAAACTGTTATGAAACAATAAACTTACCTCCCAGGAGAAAATTTACTTAGAACTAGTATAGATTCATATTTTTATGTCTCTGTATCCACTGAATATTTTCGTAATCAGCAAGGGTTACGAGTAGAAAAGTTGACTGTCATCTAAGCGGTAACCTTGTATATCATAGATAGATGCGTAGATGCTGAGTTCGATCTGAGCAATTGTTTGAGCTTTTGGAGGTCGTGGGTAATCAATCTTCAGTGATTGTGTCACGCGAGTCTGAACACGTCTGATTTGAATAGCTTGCATTAATTTGGAGTTTACGGGCTTCTAGAGAAGACCTTTGTTCTCTATGATTAGATTTATTGTTTTTTTGGTAGAAATCATTATTATCACTATCAATCATGGCCTTGTTTATCGCAATAATAGACATAAGCTTCTTTTATAGCCAATCATCAAATCTAATCAAGTCGAAGCTAGACCCACGATGAAGAAAATGTCGTCAGACCATCTTGCCGATAGATGTCCGACTCAACTATAACTTTTTCATTTTCGCTAACTTTAGTAGAAATAATTTATGTCAAAGTCATGTAAACTAGAAAAATTTCGATGCATATGTCTTCGTAAAAAATATTTCAATGAATAGGAAAACTCCTTTTGAAGTTGATAATTATTGATTGTAACGTTTATTTTAAAGTCCATCAATACTTTATTTTTGAAACAATTGTACTTCCTCACTTTACTACCTTCACGACATGTTTGTTAAGCAACAATGTGGTCTACAACAGAGCGTGCTCACCTAGAAGAAACCGATTCACTCTAGATTTGAAGTCACTAAGATCATATTTATTAGGACACTCACTTAAGTAACACACTTCACAGCCTAAACAGTTACATTACGAAATCAGAGTCAAACAGTCTCGTTCAAATCTTCCAAAAGTCAACCATGAAACGATGTCACTTTTTCGAGCTGCGAGCGATACAATAAAAAAGGGCAAGGTGGTACTAGATGTATGTAGTGTGCAGATCAGCTGCACTCTCTCCGAAATTAATCCTATAAAACCCATAACCTTTTAAATAAGTAAATATTTTTTATATTCTATAATAATACTTCAGTAATGTAAATGCCAGTGATTTAAACCAGAAAAACCAGTGATTGCTAATGATATACAGGAAAAAACAGCTCAGGGTATTTAAACTTTGTTTAGAGTTACCGTCCAAAAATGGTTTTAAAAAAATCTATTTTTTTTAGACTAGGCTAAAATCGTCTATGGTAATACATTACACTAACAAAATGAATATACCTGTTTATAGATGTAAGAAAATATTGTATAGTTAAGATCTATTTTTATTGAAATAAGTTTTTTTTTAATTTTCTTCACTGGTAAATGTATGAAAAATAAAAGACGACGCCCTACTTGACGTAAAACGAATTACGGTTTCCAAATATTTGCTTGCGTTTACCAACAGACAGAGGCCAATGACAGCCAACTGCCACAGGTCTCTTTAAAAAAACGTGTATGCTTAAGAAGTAAAATCATCATGATAGTTAATAATAACAATTATTGCAAATTAATTGAATATCATATCCTACTAATATTATAAATGTGAATGTATGGATGTTTGTTGCTCAATCACGTCCTAACGTATGAACGGATCGGGCTGAAATTTGGAACACAGATAGATTATAGTCTGGAAGAACACATAGGCTACTTTTTATCCCGGAAAAACAACGGGAACTTCGCGGGTAACACCGCGGGGCGCTGCTAGTAGTAAATACAGCAGTGAAGAGAAGCTGACTGTACCTTCCTCGTTCGGGTACACTCGTGTTGACCGGATCGAGTCTTTCACTTCAGAGTGTGACAGATCAGTCTTATTTATAGTTTACTAGCAGCGCCCCGCGGTGTTACCCGCGAAGTTCCCGTTGTTCCCGTTGTTTTTCCGGGATCAAAACTAGCCAATGTGTTCTTCCAGACTATAATCTATCTGTGTTCCTAATTTCAGCCCGATCCGTTCACACGTTAGGACGTGATTGAGCAACAAACATCCATACATTGACATTTATAATATTACTAGCAGCACCCGGCGGTGTTACCCGCGAAGTTCCCGTTTCCCTTGTTCCCGTTGTTTTCCGGGATAAAAAGTAGCCTATGTGTTCTTCCAGACTATAATCTACCTGTGTTCAAAATTTCAGCCCGATCCGTTCATACGTTAAGACGTGATTGAGCAACAAAAATCCAAGTATCCCAACATCCATACATTGACATTTATAATATTAGTAGGATGTAGGTATATGCGGTGCGCCGAAAGAAGTTTTCAATTCAAAAAGCTAGAGTTTACGTACCGTCACTGGGATGCTGCAAGGTTTTCGTACTTTACCTACTGAACACATCCCAAATAAGATGTAAGCTCATTTCACTTTCAATTTATTTCTTCCCAAATAAGAACCACTTTCCCAGCAGACATCGCTCAGTCCTTGTTGTTCATGTCAAATGAAATAAGATGTTTTACAACAGTGGGTGGAACTAAAATTAGAAGCGAAGTCAAAAGAATATATCCAGCAATTTTTTATCCTGAAATAATCTGCCTTCATGAGTTTTCAGATAATATCGTTTGTAATTTTCATTCATTTTGATAGATGACGGCGATAAAATTTGATTTAAGATTAGTTTTTGTTAATGTTTGTTTTCTCTAGTGTACCTATGTATATTGCTAAGTGAAATAAAAGTCCACTATCTAATTTAGAATAGATTTAGGATTTAATATCTGGAACAATGCTGATATAGCTACTACGGTCAGGTCATGCCATATTGATTTCCTCACAAAGAATCGAACCTCCATTACCCACACCAAGAAGGCTGGTATAATAAGTTACGGCTGGTTTAGTCGGGAGAACGGAGACTGCCGATCCGGAGCCCCCGGTTGAAATCCTACGAGCACCACTGTCTTTTCGAAGTCACATGTGTAATGCCTCTAACTTAAAACGGGGAAGGAGACTTAACATCGTGAGGAAACCGTCATGTGCCCAGAATGTTTTGAAGTTATGTGTCATCCACCAACCCGCACTGGGCCAGCGCAGCGTTGTGGATTATCGCCTTGAATCTCTCCTTCCGAGAGAATGCCCTGACTGTACTATTTTACTTATCTTCTGTGAATAAACTGTGTCTGTGTTGACAACATTTGGCTCCTAAAGAAATTATCAATTGAAGCCTTAACATTTTGGAACAGGAATCCCAAATATCAGCGTGACTTTTACATTTTTAATAGACATGATTAATATTTTTCATCGCTTTGAATTTAACAAAATTATGAGTGACAACTTGATGTCCAAGCAAGCAATCTAATCACGGCCCATTTTTACAATTTATACAATTTCTATTGTGGGACGGAAGCTCCTGTCTCCTGTCTCCTAACTTATCTGTTGTAAGATGTTTCACGGCGAGGTGACAGCCGCTGCGTGGGCAGCCCGCTGACTGAAATAAAGAGCGAGCGGAAGTCCCGTCTATTGTTCAGGGTACCTCGACGAGGCTAAGGTCGTTAGGTTTGTGTTCATAAGCTTTTAAAAGATTGTAATAAAATTCAGTAATATTTTAATGACATTGAAATTAGACAACGATTTGTAAGTTCAAATATTTGATTTTTTTTTTTTTTTTTTTTTTTTTTAAATGGGGCAGAGCCTTTATTAACAAAACTAAAATACAATGAGAACTACACTACGCTACATACCTAACAACTACTTACACTAAGCACACCTGAATTATCCATAGACCAATGAAGGTCTACAGATAATCAAGATGTTCAAGCCCACTACCAATCGGAAGCGTACCCAGCATGCTGGCGGCATTACCACGCTGAATGGCAATGCTTATGCGTTGGGCCAAATAAACGCCAGCATTTTGGTCACGCGTCGCATCGACCAAGCGTTCGGAAAGGCTTTTGAAGATGAGGTGAGCTCCCGGCCCCCACGGACCCAATGTCTCAACCCCAAAGGGCTCAAATATGTAACCTCTTCCGAGGGTTGCATATTTGCGCCGTTTGAGTCGCTCAGCTGAATTAGCCGCTGCACCAGCCTTACAATGCGTCTCTGGAAGATGTGATGGTGCCAGAGTATCGACGCAAGTTGCGTCCCACACTAGGGGCCGACCCAACTTCCAAGGCACAACAGTCATGCCGTCAGGTCTTTTTCCATCGTCACGCGCAAGCCCACTCGGTTCGAGTATGGCTGGGACATTGGCGGTGGAAAAAGCCCGGCGTATGATGTCGTTCAGGCTGGCGTGGCGGCCAATACGACCTGCGCTTTTCGAGCAAGAGAGACCGTGGTGACCGAGTTGGTCGACGGCAGTACCACAATGGCAGCGATGGGCTTCATAGCACCTCGCACCCAAGCGCAAGCTAACAGCTAGACGAAATGCAGTTGGATCTAATAGGCTACCGGTATTGAAAGATGGCAAAGCTTGTAACCAAAGGCCCGATTCCCACACAGACACAGCAAGGATACGAGCACGATCCGCGATACTAGGACACGTATCGAGAAGAGAGTTCCGTGCTAGATCGCAGATCGGTCGATCCCACTGTCTCTGAGATGACAGACATCTGGGGAAATCGTTGTTTGGACAAGCCAGCCTCCAAGCATTCTTAGCCTCGCACAAATTAGCTACTACTACATCAGAATATTCCGAATGGCCTAAAGAGGGTGCGAGAATTTTGTCTATTAGATTTTGAGTACTATGAACTGAGGACAAGAATGCCGGTAAAGCTACACTTGAAATTTGGCGGACCCCTAGGCCTCCCAACCGTATGGGTAGTGAGGCTTGTGACCAGGCCCTCCCACTCAGATCCACATTCAACACCGATATTAGAGATTCCTTTACGACATTGTCTAAGCTCCCAAGGAGCTCACCATGTTTCCACAGTGGACTACACCGTAAAGCGTACATAAATTTCGGAACAAATAAACATTGCCGAATAATTGTAAACGCCATATGGGCGTTTACTTTGAGTAGCCTATCGGAGGCTCTCGTGAAATTTTGAATTTTTTCTTCGACAAAAGATGGTAACGACTCTTCTAAAATCGGTGAACCCAGAAGGCGCAGGGAACATTTGTCAACTGATTTGATGTTGGGGGCCAGATCATTAAATTTCTGTATTATCGAATCTTTATCTGGACATGTGTCGCAAACGAAAAGTTCGCATTTTGAAAAATTTAGTTCTAAACCAATCAGACGAAAACCGTCTATGAGTTTTTGTAAATCAGTTAGAACAGTATTCACATCGCCCCCCAAAGTTCCGTCGTCCAAGTACCAAACGTTTAGTTTGGACTGGAGACGTTGAATGATAGGGTGAATGGCCAAGGCGAAGGTCGCAGGGCCGAAGGGATCACCTTGTTGACAGCCGACGGAGGATAACATATGATTGTTTTGATAAGTCAATTTTGTGGGCTCGCCATAACATTGCCAAAGAAAATTGTACAGGTCAGGAATTTTATCCTTCACTTGGGCCAACAAGGCTCCTCGATCAACCGAATTAAAGGCGTTTTTGACGTCTACCTTTAACAGCACCTCTCCCCAATTTTGGTAAAGGAAGGTCCGGACAGAATGAACGGCAGCCTCACATCCACCCCGCGAACCAAAACCGAGTTGTATTGGTTGGAAAAGGGAGCTCAAAAGAGCAACCTTTTTCCTACAACCCACCTTGGCAGCAAGGCGACGATATGTGGTGCCGACAGCAATTGGTCTGATCCCACCATCTTTTTTGGAAAGTGCGCACAAGTTGGCGCCGTACAAAACTTCGACAATGTCACTACTGACTCGACCAGATAACATGAGGTTAACTAAAGAGGTTAGATCTCTCAAGAGGGACTCTGCTACCTCACCAGAGCTAAAAGATAGAAGATCTTTTAGATGTTGAGGTGTCAGGCCATCTAGGCCTCCAGCTGAGCCACTCAAGAAAGATGTAATCGCAGCCGAAACCTCTTGCGATGTGGCCTCAATAGTGACGTTATCTGATTGTGGTGGAACAGGGAGGTGGAGATTAGCTGTTGCGGGTGGATGTTTGTCACGAAGTGACTGAATGGTGTGTGGTGTGTTCGGCGCAATGGTGTCACTGGAAAACAAAATACGTGCAGCGCCTTTGATGTCGCCATCGCTAATTTTGTTCTCTACAATCTTAATTATAGCCGAATCATCACTACTTTTAGAATTTTGGTTATTCCGCTGCTTAGGCGGAATAAAACTACTCAAATCTAAAGGGTTTTCCACGGAAGCAGTGTACTTTACGCAGTTCTCCTTTACCCTAGTGGTAAGGGACTTTTTGTTTGACGGTTCTAAAGGTACATAAAGCACACTGTATGGGAAACTCAGTAAATGTTCCCAGGCATCTTTCGAATTTTGCGAAAGAACACTTTTGATAACTAATGATAAACTTTGAGCCACCAAAACACGAGCACCACGCGGGATGCGCTTAAGGACCGGAAATGAATTTTTGAGTGAGCTCAACACTTCCCAAAAAGGTTGGGAAGGCGTAGCAGCGCTCACGGAACTGCCACTTGTGGTCGGCTGACCCGTAATCGGAGCCGAAAGCGGAATTTGTAATTTGTTGTGGGATTTAGCCCGGTGAATTTTGACCCCTTTTTGGCCTCTAAAATAACGGGAACATAGCTCACACTGTACCTTGGATTCCAGAGACACCAGATTAGTCAACGCATTGCGTCCAACCGGGGTGCAAGATGATTTATTAATATTTATTTGATTGATTCTTACATAGACATTTCATTACATGTTGCTTTCACGGTGTTTTTTATCAAGCCAAAACTTGACAAATGTTATAATAATATTTATGTGTGCTATTTGGCATAACAACAATAAATCATTAAAATTATGACATTGGATGCTGTTTTACATATTTATGAAATCATCACTGCAGTAGCACTTAATTAGTTACTGGTAGTTGTAAGTACTACGCATAGGGTACATTGTATTCGATATTGCAGAGTATTGTAAAACTTTGTAAAGAGAACAATGTTGTTAACAAGATTTCTAGTTTGGAAACAACACTAGTTCTGTATGACGAGACTTAAAAATATACCGAACTAACGAGCAACCCTGGTTTTATTATGGGTAGCACTAACAAACCTGAATTAAAAAAAAAATACAAATACGAAGAAAAAAACTGCTCCTGTGATTGCGTATACATTTCAAAGTATTACCAACTAGGCTAGGTTTAAAAATGAAAATGAAAAATGTTTAGTGAAATTAAATAAACATTTGACATCATTGCGGAGTACGTGACAATTAAACATCATTTGTATGTATTTCCCACAGAAATCTAAATAATAAGGTACCTACCTAATTATTATTTTGATTTCTGTGGTATTTCCAGATATTTTCATTTCCATTTCGTAGCATCTGTTTTTTTTTTCGAGTCTAAGTAGCACCTTCTATCTTTTTGTTACCTAAACCTGTTTACTTACATAAAGTTTTTCAATTTTTTATACAGGGTTATTGGTAATCAGCCTGCATCCGTTTAAGGGCATGTTCTGTGTATTTAAACAAACAACTTTTGTTCTACAACTTTCGTTAAAACTCAATAGGAAACCCAGAAAAAAATAGTGTTTGTTGCCATTTTTTGTACTGTTTAGTGACTTTTTAGTGTTTATTTACTTCGGCACATAATTTTTTGCGCGTTAAAGAGCGTACGCACTCTTGTTACGAAATGTTACGGAGAGTTCGATGCTTTTAGACTGTGCAAATACATTTTTTATTTATTTTGTAAAATAAAAAAAAACATATATTTTTACAAACTGTAGAACAAAAGTTGACGTATTGAATGTACCTAACATCCCCTTAAAAGGATGCAGGCTGATTACCAATAACCCTGTATAAAATGACAGCCAGAATGGAAACGATTGTAAGCGATTTTGAGTTCGTGCAAGTACACGATTAACCACCATGTATTTCATTTTGGTGCTCAAAACGTGGATTCATATTGTTTTTTACTTTATCAAGAGTTACTCTATCCATGTAAACGTGACAAGTGTGCACACAGCTTAATATACAGCATTGTTTCGCCAGACGTCATTCTTTCCCCTACTTCATCTGATACACTTTAACTTTGTATTTAAACTTAGAAAGCATATTGGTCTTATCTTAATTCTAAAAAAAGTTTTTATGAGGCTTCTTTTGTGTTATTTTATCATTACGTGCTTTTCTTTTTAAGTAGAAACTTTTGAGAGCGCGTCTCTACTGAGATAACACAATTATTGTTAAGTTTAGACGGTTACATTAGCTAGAACGAAAAATACATCCTATCTCAAGAGATACGATTATACGCATTTTGAATTCATCTAATTAATATTTTTATATATATGAAAGTTTTTTCATACTATGCCTAGCAGCGCTCCGTGGGTCAGCTTAGTTTTCGTTCCAGTTACTTTCCCAGGATGAAGAATAGCCTATGTATTCTTCCAGACTATAATCTAACTGTGTTCCAAATGTCCACCCGATCCGTTAATATGTTACGACATAAATGAGCAACAAACATTCAAATATTGACATACATAATTATAATAAGCATAGTAGGATAACTTTGCACCCGAATGACATCTCATCTGAAGTTAGGCGACGATGTATTTACATTCAAAGGTTAAAATTGCCACTACTTCTGTTTGACTCGTTTTATTATAAAAATTACATAAGTTAACATCCATTGGAAATTTGTAGTTTTCTCGCCACTGAATAGTAATATTTATCATCGTGTATTTAAACATCCTAAAATAAAATAAACTAATAATCGAGTATGTACATATATCATGAAAAAATAAGGTTTTAAAGTCCCAAAACCGGTTTTGCCCAAATTTGGCCTCTTGGGGCTTGACTAACAACTTACGAATTTACTAAGTATAGCGAAATATGTAGTGTAAAGACAAGAAAAAAAATTGCAATAACACTCGAGTAAGTGCATTATTATCTGGTAAGCGAGACCACTAAAGTTATACAGCAGTAAAAGCTTTAGTCTCGCCTGGATAACTTTTGTGGATTTCGAGACATTTAAAAGCATTCCCGAAGAAAATAGTAAAATACGAACTAGAGTGAATTGAACCCGTAATTCAGAATTATTCGTTGATATAGATGTTGTGATGATCGTGTTGTTATATAATAATTTTAATGGGTATCTACTAGAAACTAAGAGATAAAGGCACCTGTAAAAAGCGAACGTGACGTTACGACGTACTTTACAGCCAAACCACACTAGCTACTTTTAGCAGCGGCGACAGGCGACAGACGCTGCGTCACGCTTCAAAAAGTAGCTGCGCTTGATGTCTAGTCGGTGCATCCCGCTTCAAAAAGTAGCATGTGTGGTCAGGGCCTTAAGTACAGATGACTAGCATTTTCCCGCAACTTGATTTAGGATTTAGAAAATAGCTATTCACTAAAGAGTTCTGCATGTTGTAGAACGAAAAGTATGTATGTGTTTTGTCAGACTGTAATCTATTTGAGTTCCAATTTTAACGTGGTCTATAGATAGATAGATAAATACTCTTTATTGTTCACACCAAAAGAAAAACCGATTTACAGATAAAGAAAAACAATAACGGCTGGTGCTACAACATGCGGCCTTATCGCTGAAAGCGATTTCGTCTATTTAGTTTTACGACGTGTTTGAGCAACATACCTTCAAACATCTAAATGACAAAACTTTCATATTTATAACATTAGTACCTAGGGAATTGTAATAAACGTCCAGATTTGGTCAAATTTAGAGATATAAAAACTTGGATCTCTGGGTAACGAGCGCAGTGCAGTGCTAGGTAATGATTTGGACTCTTCATGTTCCAATAGCGGCGTGCCACTGTGCTGTTATGTGGCAAGCCTGTTGCTTACCATCAGGCACATGTCCTGCTCGTGTCGTCACTCTTTAATAATAAAAAAAAACACTGGTAAATCTAGTCAATATCATCCTGGGATAGAATGCATTAGGTATATGCAACGGTTCCAGGGGCTACGTCCATCCTAGGAGCTTTCTATTTATAGTAGTACCTAATAACATGGTGATAAAATGTTTTATTTACTTCCTTAATTAAAATATTAGCATCCATAGTCATAAAATTATATTATAATAACTATAACGTTGCACATAATGAAGAGTACAGTCGTAGTTTAATGTTTTTTTTTTATCAAAGACCTCCGACTAAAGATATCATCAATTTTTCTTCAAACAACCGGCTAAATTGGAACATTTGATCGATATAATTTGACAGTATTCCATTCTATGGTGAATCAGTCTCTTCTTTGTAAGCGCGCTCTATTATTAAAAGAGTAGACAGTATCATTATTAAACATCAAGATAGATAGCGTTGAAGCGCTAACCACAGACTAAGTAGAGAGATACTCTGCGCTAACCTATAAAAAGTAATTAGTCATGTACCTACTCGTATTATAATCGAAATAAAAGTTATGGTAACATGGTTTATCTCTTAATAAATAATAGGTATTGTTTCATTGTATTTCCATAATTTAATTAATTCATAAGCTATCCCGAAGGTTGGAGTTTAAAATTGGTACTTTTTGCTCAATTAAAGTTACTTAGTCAAATATGACAAACAAATAGGCCCCATCATACTTCAACTTTTAATACGAGAGTTGCCACCGCGTGACAAAATACGATTTATGTTCAAGTACCTACTCTTTCGAAGTGTCATGTGTCATCCGCCAACCCGCACTGGCCCAGCGTGGTGGATTATGACCTTAACTCTCTCCTTGCGAGAGAAGGCCCCGAGTCCCAGCAGTGGGAACGTTTAGTGGGCTGTTGATGATTGATGATGACCTACTCTTTGATTTCATTTGATGACACATTTTTTTTCAAAAAAAAACCTTCAAATATGTTTACACTGATATAACTTTGCTTGAAAATTTTACGAGTTTTTGGCTGACGGATGCTTTGAGTAAATCAGGATCGGAATACGGCCATGAGACATTCACGGGTTCCGGGTGTAAATCGGTAATTTTTGGCCTTACTTAAGAAGTTTGTGCTGATGTAACATGTAAAACCAAATCAATTCTTTTTAACCTGTCGATACGGTTTGTGCTGTGTGCCGCGGTGACAACCCAGTGGATTTTCAGGACCGGGTGAGCGTAGCTAGATTTTACAATGAGATGACCCGCATACACTTCTATCTACTCTTAACCACGGCTGCCATAACACGACCGAAACGACATTATTTATGAGCATTATTAAAGCAGCCTGCTATTATGTTTCCACTGCTTGGACTGGCAGCCTTCTTTCACAATGAGCGAGTTAGGCCATAATCTACCACGACAGCCAAGTACGGGTTGGTGGATGACGCATGAACTAGAAATATTCTACAAACATGTCGGTTTCTTTACGAAGTTTTCTGTGGCCGTTTTTAGGGTTCCGTACCCAAAGGGTAAAAACGGAACCCTATTACTAAGACTTAATAAATTATAAATAAATGTTGGTGGACAATTCACACACAACACCATCTGACCCCAAACTAAGCAAAGCTTGTGTGATGGCGGCCAGATAGCTGATATAATACTTATATAGTTTTAAATACATACTTATTATACATACTTGGCTGTCCGTCCGACCGTCCGTCTGTAACCAGGCTGTATCTCAAGAACGGTGATAGCTAGACAGTTAAAATTTTCACAGATGATGTATTTCTATTGACGCTATAACAACAAATACTAAAAATAAAATAAAATCATTAACTAAGGTGGTCTCATATAGAACAAACTTGAGCCACTAGTAAAAATATAACGCGATATCGAATCATCGTCAGAATCATGAGCCAAAAATCAATATTGTAACAAAACTTTTGCCTGTCTGCGGAAATTGCGATGCATAAGAAATTTTGAATAAAGTCAAATAGGTTTTCGCCGTTTATTTGCTAATGGTACGGAACCCTTTGTGTGAGAGTCCCACTCGCACTTGGCCAGTTTTTTTTAAGTTTATTACGCAAATGCCTTCGAAAAGACAGAGGTGCGTGTAGGATTCGAACCCGGGGGGGTTCCAGATCAGCAAAAATGACCCGACTAGACCAGCCGTAACTTCGGTAATTGTTAAAATGCGATAAAATCCTGTGTAATATTTTCAAACCTGTGTACAACAAAAATGGATTAGGACAACAAAAAAAAAGTTGAAGGCTTTCAATTCGTATAATTGACTAAATACTGACTATTAAATTTGATAACACACCTACACTGTGGTGAGCCGTCTAAAATTGACTTACCTGATGAAAACCATTTGTGAACCTGGTATGTAGGTACCCATAAGGTGGTCGTTAGTTCCTATTGATGGTGAAATTAGCCCAATTTGCTGAGCTAAAGTTGAATGCTATTAATTTCAAATACACAATTAATATACCTATTACAAACTAGCAGCGCCCCATGGTTTCACCAGCGTAGTTTACCATTTCGCCATGCCCGTTATTTTCCCACAATAAAAAACGTATAATGTATGTCTTTTAATTGACGTGATTGAGCAAAGAAACATCCAAACTTTGGAATTTATAATATTAGTAGGATGTCCGTTAATTTATCGATTCTGAAAATATTTCAATTTTATTATTTGTTTGGCCATTGGTTCCATAATTTGATCATTTAAAATATTTGATACCACCCCTGAGAGTGAAATTAAAATAAGGGATGCCAATTGCGTGTCGGGGTTCTATTCCCCGTCCAGAGAAGGTGAAAATGTTTTTTAAATTAACGAATCTACTACGAAGTAGTAGAAAACATGAAAAAATATGAATTAAATCGGTAAAACTGTTCTCTAGCTGGTGCTAGTAGCAGAAAAAATAGTAGCTCATTTAGCCTATGTATATCTAAACAGTATTATGTAAATTCCGTGGTGGTAAGACTCTCGGCAGAGTCCGCCTGGGGAAGAATCACTCTTTTGCCAGTTATTCTACCAAGCAGTAATGTGCAAACCTTACTCTGTTCCGGTTTGAAGAGTAATGTTTACAGAGAAATTGCAGGGCTCAGAGGTATAATATCTTAGATCTCTGGGGGACGAGCGTAGTGCAGTGCAAGGTAATGATTTGGACTTTTCGTGTTCCAATAGCTGCGTGTCACTGTGCTGTTATGTGGCTTACCATCAGGCAAATTTCCTGCTCGTCTCGTCACTTTATACTAAAAAAAATGTGTATATAGATAACAATCTACAATACAAAAATGTGCCCGCCCAAACTCCAGGCCGCACAGAATCATATTAACGTTGGGAAGAGTGAGCTCACTCTTTCCGTTCTAGTCGGTTGCAGGAAGCGGTAGACGCCGGACGTTTTTACCTATCAATATTTGTTGTCAACAATCAAAATAAATATAACCACAGCATATCTCGCCGCTAGCGATTCTAGGGGCTACTTGACCCCTTTGTCATTGATTGGTTGTTTGTAAACCACTTTCGATACACAAACAAAATATTATCAATTTCATGGTGCTAAGGGCGCATCCATTTGGTTTATATCGATGGATACGTCATGTCATTTGCTAATCGAGTTATCTTTATGAACATAAGCTGTACGTTTCATCACATACAATTAAGTGGAAATTGATTTTTTTCGTTATGTTGGCTAATTGTTCGGTTATTTACTGGATTATAATTTGTTGTTTTAGTAATTTGTTGCAGGTCTGCTTGGTAAGTGTTCGTTTGTGTTGTGTATTTGTTGATATTTATTTCATGATTATTTTAGCTTGTTGAAAATGATGACGATTCCTATCTAGTGGTGACTGAATAAGTATTTTACAGACACGCGCGCTCAATTTGGATCGCATCATCACTTTAAATCAGTATTAAAATTAAGCCTATCTTTAGTATAAATAAATTGGCAGTCATAGGAACTGCCGATAGAAGTGAAAACTTATAACTCAGAATTTGATAGCTTACTTTGGAAACTACTACTACTACTAACCACGGGTGTAACTGGAGAGTGTGGCCTGGTCATCATCATGGCATGATCATCTAGAAATGCGATGGCTGACGCATTTCTAGATGGCCATGTCATGATGGGCAGGCCACGCCCTTTTAGCATTTCCCATTGGCTGACGCACTTCTAGATGGCCAATGGCTATGGTCCCGAGTTGAACCGAAGATCTCTTATCATACCCGAGCGTGACGTTAGAATTCAATTCACAGCCCACGAAAAATCTGTCTAGGCGCGCCAAAAGAAGTTTTCACTTCAAAAACTATATTTTTAAGTTCTCGTCGATGCATGTTGCGTCCACGTCACGATCTGAGTGTGTGTGTGTGTATACACTACAACTGAATGCAAAATTCAAACAATGCGTAAAATTATCGCACGTAGCGTCAGTAATGGTCACAATGAAATTTCAATAATTTAAATGAAAACGTCAACCGTTAGCGGTTTCTGACCAAAAATGGTGGCAATTGTCATCAGCTGAAATTAATTAGAACATGTAATTAGTTCTATTCATTTGTGAAAATTAGTAATATTGAACCCGCTTTTCAATGAATATCATTTTAGATCCATATTGAATGCTTTACATATTTTTCAAAAACGACCAGATTTTACAATGAATGAGAAATAGGGAGACTGATAGTGGTTACACAATTTTAGCTAAGATTGGGATGGTTCTCGATAAGGAGATGAACTTACACCTCGGGATGCACAAGATTGACTTCAACGAACGGTAGTTCGTATATAACTAAACAAATTGCTTCTTGCCGAAAACATAAAGGCAGTGACATTTAGTGACTTAAATGTGACATGGCAAAGCATTTATTGGACTCGGGCCGTAACCACTCAATTGCACCTGATACGCCTGAGGCCTAAGATCGCCCTTTCCTATCGTCATTACAAATGTTGAGGCTGGTGAGAGGTGAGAGAAGCTATCGACGAATTCAATCGAGATTATGGTTACAAAACTGTCATGTTCTGAAAACAACAGTACACGTTACATTGTGTTCCAAATGACAAAAGCACTGATACAGTGAATTTATTTTGTCGCGATTCGCGTTCAAGTAATAATTACCCCTAAAGACTGAGAAAGAGGGTAGTTAGATACATCTGCTCGTGATTAGAAACTTTTGTGTCAATTCCCGTCATTCGTCACTGAGTCGAAATATAAGGAACTCGATCCACCATTTAGCAACAGTAAATATCCCGTAATTGATAATAATAATAGTGCAGACGAAAACTGTGATAGCTTAAAATAAACTCTATTACATTCTGAAGCAACGGGTAACGCATCTCTTTGTGAAACTGTTATTTGAAGTAACAAATACTCTGGACACGTTCGGATTTTCATGGGATGGGAAAAAACAATTGGAATCGCGGCGCTGTTACTCTTACCACCTCCTTACCTACACCTCTGTACCTAACGTACGAGTACCTAAGCACATGTACATCTTAATTTATAAAAAATCCGTGTGGCGTTTGATCGCAATGAGCTTCTTAACAACAGGACCGATTTTTTTTCGGTCGCTGGACTGGAATAATGTAAACCGTTTATAATACCCGGTTTACATTATTCCAGTCCAGCGATCGAATTCACTGGATTGCTTACAGGAATAATGGAACCGGCACTGGAATGCATTGGCACTGGAAAGCATTTAATAAATAATAATAAATATTGGTGGACAATTCACACACAACACCATCTGACCCCAAACTAAGCAAAGCTTGTGTGATGGCGGGTCGATAGCTGATATAATACTTATATAGTTTTAAATACATACTTATTATACATATAAACACCCAGACACAGTGCAAACATTTGAATTCATCACACATATATTTGCACTGGGTGGGGATCGAACCCACGACCCTCGGCTTCGCAGGCAGAGCTACTACCGATTAAGCCACGAGGCCAGTCCCCGAGGCCGAGCATTGGCACTGGATTGATGCTTTCCAGTGCCGGTTTCCTTTTTTCCAGTAAGAAATCCTGCGCTGGATTCGATCGCTGGACTGGAATAATGTAAACCGGGTATTACCCAAACGAAGTTTGAACGGGCAGGTGGTACACCGTGGGTATAATACATTTTACTTCTCTCATTGCCCCTGTTTTGTTTTCATAACAATCAACAAACTTATGACGGATGTCTTGCTGATTTGTGGTCACGGCATTAGATAGACACCTGCAATAGCTTAGGTACATCTCTCTAATGATTTATATCGATGCTTAGAAATGTTCATGCGTTGTTCTACTTTGAGGACTCGAAACCCGTCCATTGAGGAGGTATAGATGGTATTCCAATGTACTATCGTTCTCTCTGAAAGCAATAGAAAAGCTACAAGCATTTCCGTAATGCAGTAGACCCCTCGTATAGTAAGCAACCTTGACCTACGAACATTAGCGTGTTAAAATGAGTTATGGCGGTTCCCGACTATAACTTTTTAACAGGTGCTCGCAGCTCTGTAGTTTTCCTCTTAAAGTTACATAGTGAGTAATTTACAATATACGGTTCAGCGTGCGTATAGTTTTCGGTGAAATTGTTTTAGTATCCTAGCCCCTAATATATTATTTGTATTATTAGTAGTAGTAGCAATATCTATATTTACCTCCGTTTTAAAATATTTGTTCAAGAGACGAGATAAAACTTTTAAAAAAAAATTCGAGTAAATTCAAATGTGTATAAACATTTCAGACATGGTCAGACAGTAAAGCCATGGTAGCTTAGAGCCAAGAACGTCCAATTCGCAATGGTTATGTTGCAGTTTTGAATGTTGAATATTTTTTTAAGTGCAGAAGTACAAGTTCTTCATCGCCACTGGCATTAAGGGTCTTGAAGGACATCTTGATGAAGTCAGTATAAAGTTAAGAAAGATTTTTTTCGTGAATATTTGCTAATTAATTTTCATATGATTGTTCTTCTAAAGTCACAATAAAAGAAAAACAAGAGAAAATTACAACAATCCTTACTAAATATGTTTGTGCTGCTCCCAGTTTTGTACCGTAAATAAGTAGGTAAACAAATATGTTTCTGACAAAATAGAAACGAGGTTTCCGGTACTAGCTCAAGAATGTAATAATATTTTCAGTAAACTTACTCATATAATATATTCCAGACATTTAGTCTAGAAAGCTCAGCTAAGCTTGTTTAAAAATTCACCACGTACTACGTAGCCGTTATTACCTCCGCCAGAGCATCCAGTAGCAGACATATTTTTATTAAAGATCCACGTTTTAGCTATGCTCTGAACCAGCTTAATTTTTTGCGATAACTGATCGTAACTTTCCTATCTTTTACTTATCTCCTTACCAAATACAACAGCTAAAACAGAAATAATAAACGTGCGTGACCTACATAGTAAAACGTGTTTAAGATCCTACCTAAAAGCAATTCCGTGAAAATCCCAAGTAACAGCCTTCTTAAGAAGAGAAATGCGTGAATGCTTTCAGAACCTTGGCGGTGTAAGGAGGTTTTATTGCTTTCGCCTTTATTATGGGAATTCATCAAGATTTCATTGCGACATGATCCGCCAGTAAATAAGACAAAACTCTTTATTAAAAGACATCTGAAACGAATAAAATACCTACTTATAACTTAATGGTGATGAATCGAAAATGATTGGACAGAAATAGGGGTTTGCTGGAAATTTGTAGAAAAGCATAATAAAAAAAATTAAACTAAGCATGATAATTTGTTTTTGTAGTTAGTAAGACAAAAAAGTTTGAAACTTATAAAGTCATGAGAGTTTTTAAAACAGTATCATTAAATCTAGATACTGTTTAACACAAGCTAAAATTTTTATTTTTGTGTCATTTTGTGCTGGTTGGATTTAAAAAGTGGTGCCTGTACCACTGCTGTTAAAAGTGAATGTACGTAATGCATAGATTTTGCTTCAAGAAACATTGTTATAATGTGCGATTTACAATCGCGAGGTGGTAGGTTCAAATTTTGTCATCATCACTGGCGTTAACTTTGAAGGGAAACTTCGTGAGGAAACTGGCATGTTCAAAAATCGGTCGCGGCTGTGCGATATCCGCCAACCTACACTAGGCCAGCGTAATCGACTATGGCCTCGACTCTACTTTTGAAAGAAGGCCCGAGTCGTCGCAGCGGTGTACACACATTTAGTCGACTGGTTCTGCTTATGTACCTACATAACATTATTTATATTAAGTTTATTTGTATACACGTATATTGAATAATCTCTCCGATACAATTGAGCTGGCTGTTTCACTAACATCGATAGGAAAAAGAAACAAGAGTAGACACAACAGAATCACCAGAATGTTCCGTTTGTGTACTTGTAATTTGGCGAAGTGTTTCGTTTAATGAATTTAGGTGCGGCGTTAAAGCTGTGATTATATCGCGTTTTCATTAACGTGAGTGAATTAGTGTGTTGTGTACGGAACATAGGAATTAAAACGCGAGGTAATGGATCGCGCCCACCGAAACCACAATCCTGAAGGGAATTTGGTCTGATGTGCAGTTATTTACTACGCAGGGAAATTTGATTAGCAAAAACCACAAAGATAGATAATTTTCATGCGTAGGCAGTCTGATATTTTACGAAACTGAAGGAAATGGTAGCACCAATTCAACTTGCGGTTTTGTATGGAGACATGCCTTTAATTTTGATGTTAACACGCCATGGAACAATATTTGATTTTCGATTCGTAGGTAAGAACTAAGCATGATTATTGCACTAAATGCTGTATCGTCTTAACGTCCGTAAGCGAAGTTTTGTCTCTTTGAATGTATTTTTTTATGGGCAGACCCTTTATTAACAAAACTAAAATACAATGAGAACTACACTACATACCTAACAGTTCAGGTGTGATTAGTGTAAGTACACCAATCACACCTGAATTATCCATAGACCAATAAAGGTCTACAGATAATCAACATGTTCAAGCCCACTACCAATTGGAAGGGTACCCAGCATACTAGCGGCATTACCACGCTAAATGGCAATGTTGATGCGTTGGGCTAAATAAACGCCAGCATTTTGGTCACGCGTCGCATCGACCAAGCGCTCGGAAAGGCTTTTGAAGATGAGGTGAGCTCCCCGGCCCCCAATGTCTCAACCAAAGGGCTCAAATATGTAACCACGTTTGAGTTGCTCAGCTGAATTATTAGTCGCTGCACCGGCCCTACAATGTGTCTTTGGAAGATGTAATGGTGCCAGACTATCGACGCAAGTTGCGTCCCACACTATGGGCCGACCGAACTTCCAAGGCATAACAGTCATGCCCTCAGCCCTCAGGTCTTTTGCCATCAGCACGTGGCAGCTAACTCGACCCGCGCTTTTCGAGCAAGAGAGACCGTGGTGACCGAGTTGGTCGATGGCAGTACCACAATGGCAGCGATGGGCTTCATAGCACCTATTTCTATTCATAATTTTATATTTATGTCATAAACGTCAATAAACCTAACCAATTAAATTTGGTTAAAAATGTAACAAACAGCTTTTCGGTCTGCAAAAAAAAAACATTAGGAAAAAGTAAGTAATAAAATGATTTTGGTGTTTGAAGTAATTACTGGTTTAATTGCAAACCACCACTCAAGATAATATTAAAAACAAAATTCCAAAATAATTTATTTCGAGGAACTAGGAGAAGGAGTTACTTTAGGATTAGTTGGTCTGAGTGTTGGTAAGCAATACGTCTTTAACAGTACAGTGCTACGCAGTTATTTAAATAGATTCACATCTATTCTATATCTTATTATATTTAAATAACTGATATTTATTTAAATAAATATCTATGAAGATACCAAATCACTGCCACTGCCAGTATACTGCGCTCGTCACTCGGAGATATGCCATGATTTTTATCTTTGCACTGTACATTTTCTGGAAAAGTTGCCCTTTAAACTGATATCAATATCTATGTACCAGTTTAGCGTTATAACTTAGCGGTTTGGTACTTCCTCAGTCGGACTTTTTAAAAAATACTGAAAAAAAAAATTATACACACGTAATAAATAAAATGTAAATTATACAAACGACCATTTTACATTGGCCTCTTTAAAGTGGCCTTTGCCAGTGTGTCTAACGCAGCTTCATAAAATTCCATGAATTTCAAAAGTCCCTATTAAATGGTACCAAATTAAATTTTTGCTGACGAAGCAACCCGTTCCCGAAATCTCGTTATTTAATACCTTTCGCACTGCCTTCTGGAACTTGAGATAAAATTAAATTATCGTAAAAGTTTGTGCAGTAACAGCATTTTCGTTAACATTCACGAAAACTTCGTTTGCTTTGCGTAAATGTGCAAGTTTTTAAAATGGAAAACTCAATCGATAGATGTACAATAATGTAAATATCATCATCAACACGGCTTTTAGGAGTACAATTTTGGATGGTGGCTTCATAACTTTCTTTCCACTTCTTGCGGTCTTACATTCTTGCATTTTTTGCAGCTTCCCCGTCTTCGGAGCCACTTCAGGTACAAAGTACCATTTCCGACGCCCCAGGATACCCCTGGCTGGCCGAAACTTATCGAAATATGATAAGTGGTTGCCAGATGTCCCAACGTTTGTTCACCCTTGGTCCACGGTGAGAAATCAGATGGCTCCGTCACCAACCACCATCCGTTTGCGGAGTACATTAAGAGCAGTGCACCGATATATCTAAATTCTACTTCTCTTGAAGCTTCACCATGTTCACCATCACCAGTTGGCAACCATGTAAGGTTAGGCATTGGGGCCGGGAGAACGGCCCAACGTAATACTGGAAGTGTCCGTGTTACGTTGTGATGGTACGGTCTCCAGCAGCGGTCTCTCCTTGCCAGTAGAGTCAGTCGGTTGGCAAAAATTTGAGCGAGCGGCCCAACTTCAGATCCGAAGACCTAGAACTGTAACAGTCTCACCCTACCCCAGAACCTTGACACTCACTTCTCCAAGAGCGAGTAAGGCGTATAAAAATAGCTATAACGGCCAGGATCAGTGATCGATTAGCAAAAATCCAGACAGAGAAACTACTAACCGATATCCAAGGTGTACCACGAGGAGGTTCCCTACACTACACTACTATGATATAAACTATCTAGACTTTTCTGAAAAAAAAAATCAGACACTATGATTTTTGGAGATTGACTGACATGATAGATAGATTTATTCATTAATTTATAATAATTAATTATATGAGTAAGACAACATGTCTGCTCTTAACAGCATATTTGTTTCACATTTATTTGAGCATGAAGAGTCCAATCACTACCAAACACTACACTGCGCTAATCACCCAGAAATATTTGATGAGTTGACTCTTTGCCTTGTAATTTCTTTAGAAACAATACCCTTGAAACTAGAACACAGATAATGTTTGCTTATTACGGCTTGGCGTAAGAATAAGAAGAATTGATGTGGTAGTTCGCCAGGTAAAGTAAGACCACAGACTAGGTAGAGAGTGAGTAAGACTAAAAAGACGTTGCAAAGAGTCTAAATAAAAGAGTCTAAACAATCACTGCATAAATTATATCTGAATTCTCTGGAGTGCATTCTTGACCACCTCAGAGAGTAGACGTATTCCGGATCATCTCATAATTTTGACAGTTAGTGCAAGTAAATATATCCCTAATTTCAACGTGCAGTAAACCTTATAGCGGCGTGTCTCCGTTTCATCACTTTTATTGCAACAAAGTTCTTCGAGTCACACGCTGAGCGAGCCGTTGCCGAGGTAAGCCCCTCTTCACCTCGAAAAAAGAGACGGCCTCTGTCCTAACTAATAAATCTGTCTCACTTTCGGGCTGACTAACCTACGGAGGACTGGTTTTGAGACTACGATCACTGAGTCTACGTTCCGGCGAAGTGCTACGCTTCCGATCTGTCTGCTACGTTGCGTGCTGTGAGCTAAACTTATATTTAATATCGGGTAGAATCCATTTCATTCGTCGCACAATGCCCATACTACCCGATAAAATTATGGCAAATATCTGCGGTGCTTGCAAAAAACCCGTTAGATCGGTACAACTAGTTAAATGCTCGAAATGTCCCAGCATTTTTCACGGTATCTGTGTGAACTTGTCCGACATTCGCAACATTCCCGAAGAGGCAAAAGCGAGTTGGCTCTGTCCGCTTTGCACTATTAACCTGCCGAAATCCGACAATACGGAGTCGCCTGCGCGACCTGCGTCCGGTGAATTGCGCCTTAATTTGCCGTCTACAAGTGCGGGCGGGCGTAATAAAAACACACCAGCTTGCTCACCCGCGATAACTCCAGACCTCGAACCTATGGAATTATTGTATACTGAGCTGAAGCTCATGAGGGAAGATATAGGTGACCTTAAAAAGCAAATGAACTTCCTGACCGACCACACGATCGCCAAAATCGACGAGTGTAGCTCTAAATGCCGCGTACTCGAGGCGCGCGACACCGCACGCGAACGAGAAATATGCGTTCTGCGCGAGGCGGTCGCCGATCTCCGTCAGCAGCTGGGCGCAAAGGTGCAGAACGATTTAAGAAATGAGCTGGAATTGTCTGGTGTAAATGAGGCAAAGGGCGAGAATCTGACCCACTTGGCCCTCGTGACGGCTACAAAGCTCGGCGTTAATCTAAAGGAAGGAGACATCGATTACGTCACGAGAGTCGGCTCCCGCCCGTCGGCAAGTGTCAGCACTACCACTTCTCTCCCTCGGCCCGTGGTCGTACGCTTTGTTCGACGTCAGACACGCGATGATCTTCTGAAGGCCGCCAAGAGTCGCCCGTCATTGAATACTTTAGACATCGAAGTCGGGGGCACAAACCGAAAACTATATCTCAACGAGCGACTTACGAAAGATAACAGACTGTTGTTTCGCACTGCGAGACAACGCTGTAAGGAAACTGGTTTTAAGTACTGTTGGGTCAAAAATGGTGTCATCTTGGCTCGCAGAAAAGAGGGAATTCCAGCGATTGTCATCAGATCGCCAGCGGACTTGGAACGTGGTCTCGGCCCGGCTACAAACTGTGAGTCAGAACATTCCCCCACCGAACCTGCAATTTCACCTTGAAGTCGTGTCTTTTCGTTCGTCTGATATTAGTGTAGTTTCGGCTGTTTCCGGTTTTATTTTTAATTTTAATAATATGCTCAATTGTTTTCTTTATATGTCTAAAAATTTAATATTATGTTATATTTATCTAAATGATCACACCACTCCGCTATGTAAGTCGATAAATGTAGCTTTCCACTTATCTAATAATATTATGCATTTGGTTTCGAATCTCCTATTTAATTGTTATAGCAATGTATACTGTAGTGATTTGGCTATTAAGTTTTCTCAGTCTATAAACTCCACCGATGGTTTCGGTTAATACCACAGACGATATCGACGCAACGATATCCATTGCATGTCATAATTTTGATTCAGCCGAATCCTGCGGATCGTTTCTAAACCAAAACCTTGATGGTAACTTTAGAGTCATCAGCGTAAATATCAGAAGTTACAATTGTAATTTCGAGGACTTCGTAGTCTCGCTAGATCGCTTTAGCACTTGTTTCGATGTAATTATTCTAACGGAATGTTGGTTAACGAAAAACACTTTTTTGCAGCCCCTACCAGGTTATAACTGCTACCGTTCTAGTCGTCAAATAAACAAAAATGGCGGAGTAGTCATTTATGTCAAAACTAGTTACTACGCTACGTCGTTTGAACCTGATCTGATAGACTCAGACTCTCTAGGGTTACACCTGGACAACAAAATAACCATAATGGGAATCTATCGCTCTCCTTCCATAATAAATATAGATCCATTTTTGTTATCTCTAGATACTGTCCTCGAAAAAGTAAAAATTAAATCCCCCCTTGTGGTTGCAGGTGACATTAACATAAACTTGTGTGATCCTGGAGATAAACATGTCTCCCAGTATCTCTGTGTAATGGCTTCTCACGCCTTACTTCCTGCTATTACCTCCCCGACTCGGAACCGTACCTGCCTTGATCATATATTCATCAGTTCTGAACGTAAAACTGTTGGTGCCGTTTGTCAGTCTTCTGTTACTGACCATTCCATCACAATTGCCTGCTATCCCGCTAGAATAAAAAAACAAAATTCTTTAAACAGACACTATCTAAGGACTAAGTATGATGGCGTGGCTTCAGAGCTGGCTCTTACAGACTGGTCTCCAGTACTGTCTTGTTCAGATGTTAACTGCGCCACAAATATTTTTAATTACCTCTTGTCAAATGCTATAAAAAATCATACAGAATCTATTAGAGTGGGTCGTAGAGACGCGATACTAAAGCCATGGATAACTCCTGGTTTGATCAGGTGTATGCGACATCGCGACAAACTGCACGTCGACAGTAAAAATAACCCTAATGACAGCCAACGTTCTCTGATATATTTAAGATACAGAAACTTTTGTAACAAACTTTTACGTAACGTGAGGACTTGCTACAACAGTCAACTGTTGGAGCAAAGTAAGAATAACCCAAAGCAACTTTGGAAAACCATTAAAAATATTTGCTATACTTCCAGGCAAAGTAGTACTTCCTCCGACTTGATGAAAGGCAATGATGGAAACCCTCTCAACCGGTGCAATCGTCACTTCGCTTCGGTAGGCAAAAACCTCGCAAATGCCATTTTATCTAAGCTCAGTGTAACCGAAGAGACGTTAATAAAATCGCATAAAACAATGCCGTCATGCGCTCAGTCACTGTTTTTGTATCCCACGGACCCGCATGAAATGTCGTGCATTATAGCTGACCTTAAAACTGACTGCACTCCTGGGCCTGACTCTATCCCGTCCAAATTATTAAAAATGTCACTTCAAACTCTAGTCACTCCTTTACATCACATATTTAATTTAAGTCTAGAAACCGGGGTTTTTCCAGATTGTTGGAAAATTGCATCTGTATCTCCCATACATAAAAGCGGCTCTACATCGTCTCCAGATAACTACAGGCCTATCGCTCTACTCAGTATAATTTCTAAAATCCTTGAGAAGATTGTTAACACTCGACTCACAAAATTTCTAGAGCAACAAAACATTATTTCGGATAGGCAATTTGGTTTTAGACAAGGTAAGTCAACGGAGGACGCTGCTTCTCTTTTGGTGAATTTGGTATCCTCTTACGTGGACGGAGGAGCGAGATGTGTTGCCGTGTTTCTGGACGTGGCTAAAGCTTTCGACTCCTTATCGCCTGGTTTGCTCCTGAGAAAGCTGGAGGCATCCGGTGTCAGAGGCGTCGCTCAGGATTGGTTCCATAGTTACTTAACTGGTCGTTCGCAATTCGTCAAAGTCGGTAACCACTCCAGTGATCAACTTCCAGTGAACTATGGAATTCCACAAGGAAGCCTGCTCGGTCCGACCTTGTTTTTGCTCTACATAAATGATATAGTAAACAGTGAGCTTCCCAATGCCGATATCATCACCTACGCCGATGACACTGCGATTGTTTTCCATGGCGAGTCATGGAGTCAGGTATTTCGCCTTGCCGAAGATAATCTGGCGGTCCTTGCCGATACTCTAGCTAAAAATTTGCTCACTTTAAACGCGCGTAAGTCTAAATACATCGCTTTTGGCAAAACTTCGGTTTCTCGTCCACCCTCTCACTTACGTTTGAAAATCCATTGTTGCTCCACAGTTTACCAATCTCAATCTTCGCCTTGCTCTTGTAGCATCATTGAGGGAGTCCAGAGTATGAGATACCTAGGAGTAATAATTGACGAGAATCTATCGTTTAAATACCACATAAACGATATATCATCACGCGTGCGTAAATTAATTCATATTATGAAAAACCTGAGGGACTGTGCACCTATATCTCTTCTTAAGGACATTTACATCTCGCTATGTCAGTCAGTCATCCAATACTGCATTTCGGTTTGGGGATGCGCTGGAAAGACGTATTTGATAACGGTTGAGAGAGCACAACGGGCTCTAATTAAAGTATTGCTAAGGAAGCCTTTTCGTTTTTCCACCGATCTACTCTACTCCGAATTTAGCGTTCTAAGAGTTCGACAGTTGTTTGTGCTCAACGCTGTTATGAGGACTCACTCTTGCTTAAGATCCCGCGAAGATTACTTAACGTTATTGGCTAAGCGCTCTACCAGGGCATACTTACTGCCTCTACCCCACGCCAGGTCATCCCTTGCTAGGCGTGCGCCGTCGTACTCGCTTGTCTGTATCTACAACAACGTGTCGAGGCGGTTGCGAGACTGCGAACACTTGACGAAATTCGAACTTAAAAATAAATTAAAAGCCTGGTTACAAACTCTTACGTATGATGGCACTGAGGAACTCATAGGTTGTTTGTATAGTGAATAGTTCATAAACAGTGGATAGCTTAGTTTGTTAGACACGGTTAGATATTCTTGTCAACTTCTAGAGTTGTAATAATTTTTATTTTGTTTAATTGTTTTCTTTTTCACCTTTTGTTTCATTGTAATAACTGTGTAAAATGTTCCATTTAGTTATTAGTAATCTACAGTATAACTGAAACGAATTTATTCTTTGAAATTTCGCACTCGAGCTCCAAGATACAAGTCTTGCACTTAGTTTGGAGCTCACTGCTAATCAACAAATGTTTTGTTTTGTCAATACTAATGTTTAATTTTGTTAAAGTGTTTAACCTTGTGTTGGTAAATAAATTATTCTTATTCTTCATTCTTATTCTTATTCTTATTCTTATCAAAAATAATAGGTATGCATAGGTGTATTTGTGTGTAGCCCCGACATCACCCGGGAAGCGTAACTAGTTCAGTGAACGTATCATACGTTAAACGAGCAAAAAATATCGTTTTAGAATATTCCGGATATTAATTCAACGTAATGTAACGTCACCTATCGCAGCATGTCAAGATCACAAGTAGTCTCTCTCTCATAAAATAATGAGATTTTTTTAATAAGAGAAAATGTGTATGTACCAGCCTATACATATTTTTGTTAACGCAGTTGTACCAATGTATGTGTGTGTAGGTTTGATGACAGAAATCTTTTGAAATGAAATATATCACGGTAGATAATAAGCTCACGTTTTAGGGCTCCCACACAAAACTGCGATGCGATGCGATGCGACGCCGCATCGGAGCAATTCGCCATCGCAAGCTCCTTAGCGAGTATCACTGTTGTTACGAATATCATGGACATTTGTTTTTCGATTTTTTTACAACGTATTTTAACAAAACCTAAATAATTATATATAAAAGTATGCAAAATTCTACCTCTATCTCTCTCTAACTATTCGTATTTTTTTCATTGCTAGCTATATGTATATTGCTAGAGCTACGCCGTGCGGTGTACCCGCGGCTTGATTACACTTTAAAATTTTTTACCAACTTTGAATGTCGTACCTATTTTTTTTTGTGGTTACAGGCCAAAAACAAGTTTCGAGATTCTAGACAAAAAAATTAAGCAACTTCTACAAAACACTTTAATCCTCTTTAAAAATAACTAAAATAAAAACACTTTAAACCCCTAACAGCTTTTTTGCCTTTAATAGTAGTCTTTCTCAGACATCCTGATCTAATAATGTCCTTTCTTAGGTTATACATTTTACCTGAACCAATTTAATTTAAATCTGTTCAGTAGTTTCGACGTGACAGTGTAACAGACAGACAAAATTACTTTAACATTATTTATACCTAATATTACTAGGAATTTAACAGTCAAAGTACTTACTACAGTAAGTGTTGTGGCTACAATAATGGTGGTCGCATTCTCACGCAGAGAGGCAATTGAAATTATCTGCGCGAGAAACGAGTCTGTTTTCTTAGAATCAGTAACAGCGTTGATAAACTTTTTAAATTAAAAACCTCTTCTTTGAAATGGGATACGTAAATAGAATAGGCTATAGCCAAAACTAACAGGTAAAGTTACTAAAATAATAATTCCCTTTTGGGGCCGCCCCCGTAGACTGAATACGTAGTTTTAATAAATATAAAACTTATAACGTATATTTCTTTGTTTGTTTCAGAATATTTCAATACTAGTGGTGCTGTTGTATAGTTGGAGAATCGGTGTAAACGCAAAGAGGTTTAAAGAATTAGATGACGTCTATTATGGTGAGTGATATTTTGTAAGAAAATATCTATTTAAATCGTATTATTTACAATCGTCAACTGTGTAATGATTCCGACCGTTGTGTTAACGCTCGCAAATGTATGGAATATTTATCTGGGGTGAATGAGGTGAAAAATCGTCACACCATGTGAAGTGGGCATACGGGACGTACTCAAATATTGTTTTGACGACTATGAAATTAGTTTAAAATAGTACTTATTTCTATAAAATATTGTTTAACTTAAAGGAAATAAGGTAAAATGGTGAAATAAACCAAATTTATTTTTGAAATATTAATCTTACATTTGAATAATAAACAAAGTAGCATTTTAGACACAAACAAACAAAATTTAGTAATTGTGACTTTACGTCAAAAAATTTGAGACATTTACATCAAATTCTGCATCCAAAATTAAAGAAAATCTATTAATACATTAATATGATATATTAAGTAACTTATTAATAAGTAACAATTCATAATAACTGATACTGAAACGTATTATCAATCGTTATATGAAGAACTAGTAACATTCCATGGTTTCACTCGCTTTCGTTTATAGTTTCACCGGATTATCGATCGATTACCCACGTTTTCCCCAGATGAACTCAATGTATTATTCCAGACCACTATCACCTTTTTTTCTTTGTTTATTTAGTTTTTTTACCATTCTCTGTACTCTGTACATTATTCTCTGTACCAAATTACATCTAGGTTCTTTCAGTAGTTTTTGTTTGAAAGAGTATCTAACAAAAACCTACACATAGTAACAGAAGTATTTAGTAAGTTTGTGACCATAACCCGAATGATAAACGTATATCAAAAATAATAATAGCTTTCGTTCTTGTTTTTATTTTCCTTCATTATTAAGATGAATATAAATGTCCTAAGCCGACTGCGTAAAATTCGTGCTCCGTTTTTATGTTACACTCAAATAGAATTGAGAAACAGAATTATGAATATTTTACTTATATTTATCGGTGAGACCAAGAAGTAGACAAATTGGCTAAGACAATGTAAATGGAGCATTAATTGCACAGTAGAGTTCAGTGATATTGCGGATACTGGCTTCTAAATGATTATAAACGTTTTAACAAGACGCCGCCACCGGTTGAATTTTAATGATCGCTGGTAAATCGAGATAGATAGTATGATTAGAGAGAGACCGAATATCCAAAAGCGATAGTCAATTATTCCACAGTCCTGAAAATAGTCATTTTTTACGAGGTTGTGACGGAATGAGACATGAAAACAGGAGCTAGACAAAAAACACCGATAATTAGATATTGGTCATGACATTTCTAAATTTTGCAAAATCCTAATTTTTTTCAAAGAGATTCAGAATTCATCATTAGAATCAGACTAGCCAATCTCTATGACGCCAATATCTATTTATCCGTGTTTTCAATAAATCCCTAGTATAGGCTGTTTGCAAAAACGCGGTTAATCACATCTTTCTACGACACACATAAAATTATTGGGTCGATTGTTCAGTAAATCCTTCGAAAACATTGCGATTGAACTGGAAAACAGTGGTCCTTGCACTTCACAGTTTGGCGGTAGAATACTCGAAAATGTACGGAATTTCCCAGGCGGACTCTGTAAATAGCACTATTGGTTATAGTCATAGGTTCAATTGTTGTAAATCAACTGTTACATTTATTTACTGATATGATTTTTATACTTACCTATCTTTAAAACGGCTGCTTTGATCTCCAACTTTAATTACTCAATGAAGCCGGACTTCTGGCCGGTTGGGATTTTGATTAGTGCGAGTGCGAGTGAGTAATCGCCACTGATTACTAAACACTCGCTATAATCAATCGGTGTCCAAATATGTTTGCTACTAATCACTAAACACCTGCACTACTCACTCGCACTCACACTAATCAAAATGAAAACAAGCATTTGGAAATGTTACAGACAAATACTTTCGATAAGAGAAGCACCGAGTAGAGAATTACTAGCGGTCCACCCCGGCTTCGACCGTGGTACACAAAATATATTTACACTCAGGGATCACGAACATACCCAACGGTGAAATAATTTTTGAAAGGGGTCCAGTAGTTCCTGAGGTTAGCGCGTTCAAACAAAACAAGCTCTTCAACTTTATAATTATACTAGCGGCCCGTTCCGGCTTCGCTCGGATGTCTTATAATTGGCTGGCCTGGTGGCTTAAGCTCTGGTTTCCTAGAATAGCGGTGCCGCTTTATAGCGGCCGTAATACAGCTATGAATGACGTCACTAGAACGTTGTCTATGTAATCATAATGACACGGTTTCCTAGAAGACGGTGATTGACACCGTAACGTCACAAAGCGGTGCCGCTATTTGAATGACGGCCGTCTTGACGGTGTTAGATAGTTCGTGAACGTTTTTTTTAACGGCACCGCTACCCTAGCAACCCAGAGCATTAGTTGGCAGTAATGCTGCCTGCGAAGCCGTGGGTCGTGGGTTCGATCTCCACCCAGTGCAAATATTTGTGTTATGAATACAGACATTTGTACTGTGCCTGGGTGTTTACTATGCATAATAAGTGTGTATTTAAAAATAAATGCCTATTATATGAGCTATCTGGCTCCCATGCTACAAGCTTTGCTTAGTTTGGGGCTAGATGGTGTCAGGTGTGAAATGTCCACCAATATTTATTTATTTTATACAAATTGCGTGACACGTTGTTTATCCGCGATTTGAATAGGTTATTAAATGATGCAAGCTTAAAAGATAGACACAAGTTGTCACGGACTTCAGCAAATGCAACGAAAGCTCTAAAAAGGAACATTATTTCCCGTTTTCGTTACATTCTTCATTTATGCTGCGCTCCTATTGATAGTAGTGTATTGTTATATAGCCTATAGCCTTTGGCGATAAATAGACTATACAACAGAAACTTAACCTTTCGATTCGGACCAGTAGTACCCGAGACTCTAGCGTTAAAAAAAAAACAAACAATCGCTTCAGCTCTATAATATTAATTATTCATTGTAGATTCCATATAAAGAATTTTAAAAAGTTGTTAAAACTGAAGCGGACAGTGAAATGAAACAGTGTCAGAAAACAATGGAAAATGTTTTTTACTCTATCGCATTTATTAGCAAATGATTTATCCCTCAATTTGTTTTGCATGCTCTTCGTAGAATGATAGATCGGCAACAAAGGAACGCAATCTGTTTTGCCGAAGAAACGGCGCGGGTTCAATTAAACGAGTTTATTTATTGCACTGGCTTTGCTTTTCAATTACACAATCCAATAAAGTAAAGGGCGGTTTTAAATAGAATTTTATTGCTTTCCTTTCTATTTTCGATACCGTATATAATACGGCAGACTTATTATCTCTGTCATTTTATCAAGTTTCAGTTTGTTTCTAGTAAAACTATTAAGGCAGCAGGCAGTAGCTGGAGAAGAAAAGCCGAGGATAGGGCGGAATGGCGTATTATGGAAGAGACTAATGTGAGCAGTGGGCTAGAGTAGGATGTTTTTTTCCAACTTTAATAGGTTGTCACTTGTCTGCCATCTCGCCTGATGTTAAACGACGATGCGGTCTACGATGGTGATGCTGATAATGATTATCAGCATCACCATTGTCCTCCATCTCGCCTGATATTAAGCGTCCATTGTAAATAACTACGTCATGTTGCACGATTATCTAGAAAGAACTGATTCACTCTAAATTTTTGTAGTGGTAGGACTCTTAGCAGAGTCCGCCTGGGGTAACTAGCAAAGTACCACACCTTTGCTAGTTATTCTATCGCCAAGCAGTAATGTGCAAACATTACTGTGTTCCGGTTTGAAGGCCAATGTTTCCAGAGAAATTACAGGGCTTAGAGATATAACATCTTAGATCTCTGGGTGACGAGCGCAGTGCAGTGCTAGGTAATGATTTGGATTCTTCACGTTCTAATAGCTGCGTGTCACTGTTCTGTTATGTGGCAGGCAAATTGCTTACCATCAGGCACATGTCCTGTTCGTATCGTCACTCTTTATTTTAAAAAAAAAATGAATACATCCACCTTGTATTCGACAAGAAAACCCACTCCGTGGCTGCATTCCACTGTTCAGATGTTCGTAGATGCATTCCACTGTTCAGATGTTCTTACAACTATGTCTTAAATGATATCAGGGCAAAAGATACAACAACTGGGTGAAATACGGAAGTAGTTGTAAAATATGATATTGCTGGCTTCGTGATTTTGTTACACACGCCATGGTTACAGAATCGTGCTAAAACTACTGAGTGGTGGTTTGAACGGCAATGTTGACAATGCGGTTTCCAAATTTCAGGTCGATTTTAATAATTTCATGAAATGCAAGAGTTACTAGGCTGATATTGGAAGCGTATTTTTGTAGGCTGAATTCTTGTTCAAACAGCAGCGTGACGTTGTGTTGTCATAAACATGCCTGTTGCTTACTATCACGCGAAGCTCTTTTTCGTCCCGACATTTTATGTTACTTACAACAATTTATCAACTCATTTTGTCGTGACATCAATAATACTGAGGCTTTCATTCCGGCAACAAAGGGAACAATTTTGATCGTAAAAACAGAATAGGTGCCTGTAAAGAGGCAATTACTGAGCAATGAATTTTGTATCAGCAATGTTGGTAGCTTATAGAGGTCGGTGTGTGTCAGAGCCCAATGAATTGTTTTTACATCTCCTATTTCATAATCTACGGATTATGACGTAATAAATGGGCTCATAATAAATAATAAGTTGCTTAAAGAACCTACTAATAATATACTCTACTAATTCTTTAAAGCGCCAAAAAAAAATTGTACTTAGAAGCACTTGATGGAATCAATTACTATTATTGAAATATCAGTTTTGTTCCAGGTTACATTCTATGGTCTTTCTCAAATGTCGAACTAATTTTAATTTTTGAGAACTACTTTTTTTGTAAAGAGTGACTAGACAAGTAGGACATGTGCCTGATGGTAAGCAACATAGACTCATAAAAACACAGTGACTCGCAGCTATTGGAACATGAATAAGTACAAATTATTACCTAGCACTGCACTGCGCTCGTCACCCTGATATATGAGTATTTATCTCTATCTCCTGTAATTTAACTGGAATCCTTGGCTATACCGGAACATAGTGATGTTTTCACATTACTGCTTGGCGGTAGAATAACTGGCAAATAACTTTTTTTTCGCGATGAAAGTTCAATCACGTAGCAAGAACTCAAACGATCAAGCTGAAGTCTGGACCTAAGATATAGATAATATAAATTAGAATAAAACACTACACTGTTTACCCCTAAAAATGCAGAATTCCTAAAGGAATAGTCCTTTTCTTAATTCAAGGCGGACAAAGTCGTCGGCAGATGCTTCTTTGTGAATCTCTAAAATCGAGAGATCAATGCCCCGGCGTTGATTTAGAATTTATTTGACGTAAACATAATTTAATTATGATTGATCACCAGCCAGCCATTCTAAAACTGAATACATTTTAAAACTAAATAAATTCACAGAATATCATTTTTTGAAAACAACTTTGCAAACAAATTAAAAAACATTATTTGAGAGGTATTTTATTTCAAGTGCAAGGTGCCTTTATTTCAAGACTAGCAGTACACCGGTGTTTCACTTGCCAATTTCCCGATCCTGTTATTTTCGTGGGATAAAAAAATAATCTATTTTATAATTTGTTATTCCATACTATTATCTATCCATGTTATAAATTTCATCCAGATCCGTTTAGTAGTTTTTGCGTGAATGAGTAACAAACATCCATCCATAGTTACAAACTTTCGCGTTTGTAATATTAGTAAAGTACGTGAGTAAAGAAATATGTTATACTAGCAGTCCGCCCCGTCTTCACCTGTGGTATATAAAATCACGCCTAATAGCACTCAGGGATCACGTATATATATGTATATCCAACGGAGAACGCATTTTTGAAATCAATCCAGTACCTAGTTCTTGGGATTAGTCCGTTAAAACGAAAAACCCCTTCAGCTTGATAACCTTACTATCCTATCCTACTAATATTATAAATATCAATGTATGGATGTTTGGATGCTTGTTGCACAATCATGTCCTAACGTATAAACGGATCGGGCTGAAATTTGGAACACAGATAGAGTATAGTCTGGAAGAACACATAGGCTTTTTATCCCGGGAAAACAACGGGAACGGGAACATCGCGGGTAACACCGCGGGGCGCTGCTAGTATTAGTTTACATTCTTTGCATCTATAGTATACCTACTTAACTTCGTGACAGTTTTTAATTTTTTTTCACGTAACACATAAGCAAGCAGCCCACTAGATGATCTCACTGCTGAGACTCGGAGCCTTCTCTCACAAGGAGATAGTCAGGTCATAATCCACTTCTACGCTACGGCTAAGCCTACGCTGGCCAAGTGCGGGTTGGCAGATGAATCATGACCTAGAAAGTTTTTTTTACGTATAGCGTGATGAGACGAAGAGGTCATGTGCCTGATGGCGCAGCTATTAGAACATAGAGTCCAAATTATTACCTAGCTATGCCCTGCGCTTGTTACCCAGAGATATAAGATGTTTTATCTCTCTGCCCTGTAATTTCACTTAAAAAAATGCCCTTCAAATCAGAACACCGTGCTGTTTTCACATTACCTACTTCTTGGCGTTAGTATAATCGGCAAAGGTGTGGTACTTACCCAGGCAAACTCTGCAAAGAGTCATCTAGCAATACAAAAGGATTCTAGGAACATGTCGGTTTTCTCACGATGTTTTCCTTCACTGTTCAAGGCAGTGGCAATGACAAACTTGTAGATATGCAAGTAAATCCGTTCAGCTGTTACAGAAGTACCGCATACTGGAACAAACATGCAGACTAACACATTCTTTACAAACACACATACTTTCACCATACTCATAATTGTATGATTGGCCATTTTAAATGTATAGTTTACAATATTTTCGTCAGTTTCAACAAGGTCAAGTCCTATACTTACTTTCAACTATTTTACACAACTTCATGGTACCGTCGTCCTAAATAAACTAGAACAGGTTAATTTATGCCGAAAGACAAGAACCGCTCCCAAGTATCTAATTTAGGTCGTTTATTATATTAAGAAGGACACTGTCAGTAGGTATGAACTATGAATACAATGAATCATGATATTCCGAGAGCTGGTGTCAATTTTTACTAGGTATTTGAGGCAAACTGAAAACTTGTCAGATCACCTGGCAGATGGAAAGTCAGAAAGATTCCTCCGTGTTGGGGTACGAGTATAACAGGAAAAGAATGTGCCAAGTTTTAAGCTGGTCTCAAAAACTTACCCGAAATTTGCTAATAAGCAAATTTCGGAATATGAAATAAAATCTATAGACTACAGGCCCGTGAACAAAACTTACGTAGTAAATGAACCACCGGGAGACCTATGTAGGATGATAGAAGGGTATAAAGTAATAAGATTCAGCACTAAGTCGTCACTTGTAAGCTGTCCAACTGAGTACAGTCGAAGAGTTGCAACCCTCGATCATTTCTCATTGTCGCATGATTTTTGTACGGCATTGCAGAATAATAGATTTGAAAAGGTACTGAAACTACAAAAAAAATACATTTTAAGTTTTTTATTATTATTAGTTTGTCAGAAAAATTCGTGATTTTCCGACGATTTACAGATTAAATTTGGGCATTGGATTATGTACGGCATTGGTTCCATACAGTTTCAATACCTCTCCTAATCCATTATTACGCAATGCCGTAAAAAAATCATGCGACAAGGAGAAATGATCGAGGGTTGCAACCCCTCCCCCCCTCTTATAAGTGATGGCATAATAGTTTCGGCCGCGTTCGGCGGCCTTTTTCAAGGAGATCAGGGGAAGGTTTGGCACATCAGTGCCAAACGAGCAACGACTGGACTGACTGTAGCACACGTGAGATACTCTTCATTTATATTAATTATTATTGCATAAGCATAAACAGCCCACTAAACGTTCCCACAGCTGGGACTCGGGGTCTTTCTCGCAAGGAGAGATACAAGGCCATAATCCACCACGGTGCCCAGTGTGGCCCACTACGGTTCAAAAGATGAGTAGAACAAATTGATAGACAGATACCAGCGGCTTAGTAATAGGGTCCCGTTTTTTGTCCAGAAACCTATCGCCAGACAAAAGGGACAGATGTACCTTACATGAGTAATTGGAAGAATCTGTACGGCTTATAATACAGATATCTACGCAAAAAGTATGGGGAGTAGGCAAATTTGCATACGCGTATCCTCTACGTCTTGTTCGGAACGTGGCTGAAAGGAAAAACACGTTTTTATCAAAAGCTACATTTCATTTTGATTTCAGTATGAGCGTTGTCTATACTACATAGAATTGTAACCTGGGTTTTAGGTTCAATTATCGCGTGGCACGCAATATTACCAGCGAATATGATTTATGAAGTGTTAGTTACCTTATACCTGGTACCTTTGACGATGAAAAAATTACCAGTAATAAACATAACATAATTTTATTATTTATTTTTTACCAAAAAATGTAGTTCAAATTAGAGTACAAATCGCTGGTTGACTCGTATTAAAGTAACTTAGAATTGTTTAATTCATAAATCACTAAAAGGTTTAATATCTTAATTGACATACATTGACCGGCCATTTGGCTCAGTTAGTAGTGAGTCTGCCCAGTGGCTCGAAAGTCGTGGGTTCGATTCCCACCGAAGATAAATATTGCGTTTAATTATTGTGTTATTTTATTTATTATTGTTATTGCGTAATAATGCGTTTTAACATGCCGTGACACCGCTTACCTTTAAATAGAGCAAGATCTTCTATAGTCCCAATATTTTTACGTAATTTACATAATACGATGCGTGTAAGCAAATGACAAAACGTATTCTATGTGAATGACGAAATGTTTATTCTGAGAAAAAACTTAATTTCACATTGAACCTAATATTTGCGCGATATTTTGTAGAGACGATAGAAAATCAAGCCTAAATCATAGTCATCCCTTCATCTCTCCTATTCACTCGTACAGTGATTTAATAAATAATGAATAAGGGTGCACAATGGCACAAATCACTTTCAATCCTGTTGGAATTTGTCTCAAGTCTTCTCAAAATGGTTAACGAGATCACAAGACCGCTCCCGTCGGAACTCGTAACTCGATGAAAATTTCAGAATTTAATAAACTTCGTCCAAGATTGTTAGGTGCATACTTTCCTGACTATATTAAAAGTGGGCGAAGAAAAGGAAAGGATTGGATGGGAACCTAGAATACCTTATAATATCATTAGAAATAGTAAAATAAAATCACTTTGTATTCACTGGGACTCGGGACTTCCTCACACAAGAAGAGAGTCAACTTACTTCATTGGATTTGTTAAAACGGCATAACGCCAATTATGTTATTATTAACGATAGATAACGTTAAGATTATTAGCAAAAAGGTTCTAAATTAAATTAAAATATAATTAATTTAAAAAATATAAATACTTATCTATGTCACGGCTAGCAGCAACCGCGGCCTTACCCGCGTAGTTGCATAGTTCTTGTTCTCGTTATTTCCCGGGATTTAAAGTAGCTTAGGTTTGGATACGGATCGAATTGAAATTAGAAACAAAGTTAGATTGTTCTGGAAGACTACGTGGGGCGCTAATTAGAGACACTAATAACGAGTAAAAAAATATTATTGGCGTCATATTTATGACAATATTTTTGATCTATATAAATATATAAAAGCGAAAGGTCACTCATCAAGGAATCTCAGAAACTATAAGTGCTAGGAATCTGAAATTTTGCATGGAGGTCCTTTTTAGCACGTAGGCGCTCGCTAAGACGTAAGAGGGGTTTTGCGAAATTCAACCCCTAAGAGGGTGAAACAAGGGATGAACGGTTGTATGAAAATTCGTCATTTTTAAACTTATCAAATTTTGTATCTAGCCACTTGACACGAAGCGAACGAATGTTTGTTTTATCAATTTCGTAATTTCGAACTGTACGGGGGTGAAGTTGGTGTTGAAATGGGGGATGAATGTCAATATGGAAGTTCCCAACCGTTGAAGATAAAACCATGAAACTTTGTATAGAGACACTTGACATGAAGCAAACAAATGTTTGTTCTGGCAATTTTGTAATTTCGAACTGTATAGGGATGAAATTGGGATTGCAATGGGGGATGAAAGTATATATGGAAGCTCCCAATCGTTGAAGATAAAACCATGAAACTCTGTATATAGGTACTTGACACGAAGCAAATAAATGTTTGTTCTACCAATTTTGTAATTTCGAACTGTACGGGGATGAAATTGGGGTTGAAATGGGGCATGAATGTCAATATGGAAGTTGCCAACCATTGAAGATAAAACAATGAAACAGACACTTGACATGAAGCAAACGAATGTTTGTTCTGGCAATTTTGTTATTTCGAACTGTATAGGGATGAAATTGGATTTAAATGGGGGATGACAGTATATATGGAAGCTCCCAATCGTTGAAGATAAAACCATGAAACTCTGTATAAAGGCACTTGACACGGAGCAAATAAATGTTTGTTCTAGCAATTTTGTAATTTCGAACTGTATGGGGATGAATTTGTGGTTGAAATGGGTAATGAATGTCAATATGAAAGTTCCCAATCGTTGAATATAAAACCAAGAAACTCTGTACATTTGTTTTTAGTTTAAATGTTTGTTCTAGCATTTTTGTAATTTCGAACTGTATGGGGTTGAAATTGGAGTTGAAATGGGGGACGAATGTCCCTTAGGCTTTCAATAGGGCTGAACCGATTTTGATGAAATTGTATAAAATTGTTTTATTATAAGCTGTTTTAGTAACGGTAAATGAGTCTGGGTATACAAATTAATACTGCCTGAGTTACCTTAGTATTTATTTCGCGCGGACGAAGTCGCGGGTAACAGCTACTCACTCATGTATAAAACGGAGAAAGATATCCTTGATTGCGTAAGTCTCGAAAGACACCACCCGGGATTTAAGAGATAATATATTTAAAAGTTTGATTACCTACCTAATTCACGAGGGAGCCTATTAGAACGCATAACTTTTTGTTCCTAATTTACTTTGTCATAATGAATGTAGCATAATGTATAGTGTCATAATGTAACTTTCGCATAATCATTTTTTGGCGTCATGTGTTTTAAGCATAACACTCTATTGTACTACATTTTATTCGACTATTGATGAGACGCATAATAGTTTTTAAGCATTTGTTTATTTGTTCTATTTTTTTTAAGGTGCCGTTTAAATCGCATATTTTTTTTTTCCTAATTTACTTTGTCATAATGAATGTAGCATAACATAATATAGTGACATAATGTAACTTTTGCATAATCGTTTTTTGGCGTTATGTGTTTTAATCATAAAAATCTATAGTGCTACATTCAATTCGACTGTTGCTCAGACGCATTTAGGCATTTTTTAATTATTTGTTGTGCTACGTAATATATAACCAGGTTATATAGGGTCCAGATCCGACTCGGAGCACCCCGACTCCACCTAGTCTTGTCGCTACTACCCCTAGAGTGTATTTAAAAAATGCGGGAGCCAGAAGCTCAAGGGAGGTCCTGAGTGGAGCGATCCATGCGAGGCCAAGCGTAGTGGAGTGCAGGCCGAGTATGGAGAAGCAACACTCAGGGCTGACCGAAGAGCTTCTGGCGGGAGCCCACCCGGAGTCAAAAAGTGCACCATATGTCTTAGGTGTATGTAGGTTTTTAAGTCCTAAAAACGTTATGTCTACATAAATTGGTACAAAAATTGTTATACTACTGCATAGTCCTGCATAGATATTCCATTAAATTAGTAGATACCTACATTACGAATAATAAATATTGTTGTCGAAGTACCCACCCGCATTTCACACAATAAAATACGTGGGGTATTTTATTTATGTCCGCTCTTTACACTTGTTTTTTAGTTAGGCGTTTAAAGTTTATGCCGTTGATCAGTATGTTTAAGTATTGTTATGCTTTTCTCAATGTGTGCCTTTAACCATTATGCTATTTATAGTTATGCGTCGAAACATTATACTAAGTTATCTGTATGCTATATATGGCTATGCGTTTAAACATTATGCTAAGTTATCATTATGTTATATATGGTTATGCTAGTTAACATTATGCGAAGACAGTTATGCGTTTAGTTGTTATGGTAAATTATCATTAGTCCTAAAAACGTTATGCCTACCTAAAATAGGACAAAAAATGTTATGCCACCTCATATAGACCCAATTCACGAAGCCATCTACATCATTAAAAATATGTCAAGCTCTAAAAATTTCAGTAAAAGGTAAAATAATATTTCGAATTAGGTAAAAACAAGTGCTAATGCATATTTTATGGTCTGAACCATATTATGTATATCACTCTTACGGCTAACTTTCTTAACAGCTACATAAACAAACTGATAACTTTTAATTTTTGAAATAAATTTACCCTATATTATAGCGGATGAAACCATGGGACATTGCCAGACCTGCAATAAAATAGCACATTTCGATATCATAGCGTTGTAAGTAGGCTATTATCCAAAACAATAAAACCAAATGGGCTATTACAACCGTAGACGAGTGTGATGATAAGCTTGTGTATTCGGCGAACAACTTTTTCTATTAAGGTGCGTCCCCCCAGCAAAACGAGTTTTTTGTCCAGTTTTGAGAGCTATCTACTCATTAGCCAAAACAAATATCAACTGGTAAAAAATACATTCAATTTCTACAACTTCTTGGCTTAAAAATAGCAGTTTTATTTTTTTGATAATGAACTTAATGTTTAAATAATCGCCTCACAACGAAACCATGAAAAAATTAAATAACTGTAGTTACCATGCATCTCCTCGAAAATCGTCCATTATTTTGATTTTGTACTTACACCAATGGATAGACAATTCCATTACGAACATTTTGGTAGTTTAATTTTTTTCAAAAGACCAAAATCTAATTTTATAAAGAGTTTATTCTAAAATTTGAGCGTAAAACAGCGACAAATCCTACTGTTTCTCTCTTGCTCTTTCTTGCGGTGTGCGATAAGGTAAGAAATCACGGTCATTTGCTCGGGGTACGCCCTTAATGTTGTTCAAATCAACGTTTTACGTTTACTTTTAAATTTCAAAATACGCTTAAAAGTTTGAGACTGATTTTGGCAAACCCCATAGACTGACATCAATTGTGTAATAAATTTATGAAAAATCAATTGCAATTAACAAACGGTGTTGAGTTCGATTTTGTATGTATATAGTTTTATTTTTCCCATTTTCATCTTTTATTTAATTAAATGTTTCTAATAAGACATGCATAATTGCATACGCCTAATAAAAATAAAAAGCTTACCGTAACAGCACATAACCACGCACGCACGCTGCTATTTGAACGAAAGAAGTACAAATGGCTGTCCGGTACTGAATTACGCTCGTCGCCCAGATATATAAGATATTTAGATCTTTAATTTATCAGGAAACGTTGCTCTTGAAACCGGAATACAGCAATATTTTTTCATAAAATATAAGTTTAGCGGTATAATAACGAGCAAAGACGTAGTTTATTCCCAGGCGAACTTTGCAAAGATTTCTTCCACTACCAAATTGGAATAACTTTGAGATTATTTACAAGATGACAGCTGTACTGCTTACCTAACAGTACAAATAGGACAGAGTGACGTTATAGGTCCCTAGAAATATGAAAGTCTTTGATCTCTCGCTTCCAGTTACCACATGGCCGCAGAGGGCGGTTGCGTCTGTGAAATATTCATTTGGTCGCCCTGTCCTCAAATTACCAACATGACAAGCTAACTCTCACATAAAGCTCTATAGCTTACCGATGTTAGGGTTGAAACAGAATGACGTAAAATGCTCCTAATATTAGCCCATTTGGTCTCGAATGTCCAAGAATGAGGAGAAATACCGAAATGTTATTTCAGGATTATTTTGGTCGGGACTTTGGGGACTTAGGAAAATTGCTCGCAGTAATTTTCCATTTTGTCCTGTCTGAGGTGTCTTGAGCCTTGGTGGCCTGTCGGCGAGAACATCCGATACTATAAATGTGAAGTCGTAGGTTCATATCTCGCCTGCACTTCTAGAGATTTTTCCATGTGCAGATCTGTAAAGTCAACACTTGCTTTAACGGTGAAAGAAAACATCGTGTACAAATCGGCATGTTACAATAAAGACATATTCCGAGGACGTGTGTTATCTGACAACCTGCAGTTGACCAATTTGATAGACTTTAGGCTTGACCCTCAACTTGTGAAAGAAGATCCTAAGGCCTAGCAGAGCGAAAATACCGTGGACTGGTAATATTTTTGTGCCATAAGCCACAATGGAATTTAAGACACATGTAGCGAAGTCGTCATTTCGAATCTAGTTTGAGTCTCTCAATTCCTTCAAAAAATAATTGAGAGGAGGCTTAGTACATCCTAGCAGTGAGAACATGAGAATAAATAGTAAGATAGTAACTATATATACATTTTAAGTATAGCAAGACGAGCAGTATGAGTATAAGTGTTTGGTGACAAGCATAAGGATCCCACTAAACTTTTCCACTGCTGGGATTCGAGGCCTTCTCTCGCAAGGAGAGAGTCTAGGGCATAATCCACCAAACTGGCCCAGTGTGAATTGGTAGATGACACATGACCTCGAAAAATTCTAGTAACATGCCGGTTTCGGCATGATGTTTTCCTTCACCGTTTAGCGCCATTACGCACATGACTCCGAAAAGACAATAGTGCACGTGGGATTTGACCCGGGGGCTTCTGATCGGCAGTCGCCGTTCTTCCGACTAGACCGAAACTTAAGCCTGTTGATAAGCCTGCCCATCAGAACACAGTGCCACACCGTTGGTGGAACCACGAAGAGATCATTTTTTTACCTAGCACCACGCTGTGCTCGTCACCCAAATAGGTGTACCTGTACCGTCTGATGTAAAGGCCGATTTACATCAGACGAGCGAATGCTCATTCTATCCCCACTGTATCAAATTCATTTGGTGTAAACAAACGTAGAGCATTCTTTCGTTGTTTTGTTTGCGTTCCCAAAGATTCTATGGAATATTTATATAATATGGAAAACGCTAAGAACGATCTTTCGTTTACACTAAAAGATCGAGAAAGAATGCTCTTGTTCCAGCTCTATGTTCGTTCAGTTTAAATCGGCTTTAATATGATGTATGACCTGTAACTTTTGTCCTTTAAACCAGAACACATTGATGTTTGCACATTCCTGCTTGGCGGTAGAATAACTGGCATAGCTGTGGTACTTCCCCAGGCGGACTCCGCAAAGAGTCCTACCACCATATATTATACTAGACTAGCACCGCCCCGCGCTTTTACCCGCCAAGTTCTCGTTCGCCAAGTTTTAAACTCGATTCGTTTAGATGTTCCATCGTGATTGAGTAAAAAACATCCAGACTTTTGCATAAGTAATATTAGTAGGATATCAGACGCAAAGCAATACATAACGCAGTATAAATTGCTTAAGTCACTTTTCTTTTATTTTTACAATATCAGAGTTCGGCGAAAGCCTCAGCTCCGACTCGACAAAGCCTGAACCCTAGACATTGTATATCAATTCTGAACGCTATCTAACTAAATTCAATATCAAAATAAAGAACACTTGCCACTTATTTCAGTACAGTATCGTTTGTATTCTAAAGGGAAAATCAATCGCATGTTTCTTTTTTTACCACAAGTTGATATGTTATTGTGTCTTATGTTACAATTTACATTTCTTCTTTATCAGGAAATGTCGAGTAACTAACCGAAATATGTAAGGATTACGTATCCATGAAGAGTTCTTTAAATCAAGTAGGTATTATCAATATTATCAATATTGCTTAAATGCATAATAGACCAGGCGCTGGATGGAGTTGAGTCTTCAAAATATAAGTACTGCACTCGATGTACGGGTTTGAACTCAAATGTGTAGGACAAAATCACTTCCCGCTGTCTGGTTGTCCCTAAATATGCTTAGATATAGTGTATTGGTGTAAAATAATATGTAACAATACACCTGGCGATATGCGGAATCATAATTTGTATGCTTTTCTAAGTTTAAAACCGTACACTGAGTGCGGTCTTCATATTTTGCACACGCAACTTCAGCGCTACTGAAACATGAAATCATTACCATTCTTCCGTACAAGTCATTACCTTGTATTGCATTACGCTCATTACCCAGAAATATAAGACTATTTAACGCTTTGCCCTTATCTACCTATTATTACGGAAACCTGTATAGTTACATAAGGAATTTACGTCTAGGCTATGGAATGCGGTGCCTGAGTAGGGTTTTCCCGATGGTCACAAATCTTGGTGTTTTCAAATCGAGAGTCAATCGGTATCTACTAGGTAAGCACGCTCCGTCGTAGACCGCATAGTCACTTAATATGATGCGAGATGGCAGTCAATTGTTTATTTGTCTTTTTCCCTAAACGTTGTCAAAATGTGTGAGCGAGAAGGGTGGTCAGTCGACTACCTTTACCACTCTCATTATCCTTAGCCTCATTTGAAAATAATGTTCAAACTTCATTACACTTTACTAGATTGCCCTCTCGACTCAGACGTAATTCTCTTTACAAAACATTGTAAGAAATAATCGGAGTAAAAGAGTCCGGTCCCTACTTACTTATGCATCGCCCTTCGTACTTGTGATCCCACAAATGAATTATACAAAGGAACCTTTCATCACGTGAGCATTCCTTATTTATCCCGTCTTCCATTACGTTCTAAGCCACTCTTAACGGTATTAAGAGATGTACGCTAAAAGCGTCTAAATAAAATGTAGCCTTTGTACGCTAAGTGTACGAAATTCAGCACTGATTGTTAGGCTTCGTGGAACCTCTACGGCAATTTCTGTTTCGCGGTCATTTAAATTATTTTCACTTTAGTTGCAAATTAGAGCAAAATTTACATTTCAATTGTACGTTTTTGGTCATTCTACTAATGTTATAAGTGGGACACTTTGGACGTGTGGATATTTGTTGTTCAATCACGTCTAAACAGTTGAAAGGATTGGATTTAACGTTGGAAGACAATTAATTATAAAACATATGAATCGCCGTCTGCAGGAGATGGGAGGTGATCCGCGTTCGGAATATTTTTGATTCAACGTATAGCATAGGAAGTCTATCGGGGTTATGAGGCCAACATTTTGGGGACCTTTAGTCAAGGTTATTTGCACCTTTTGAGTAATTATTTACAAAACATGCTTATTCTCTATGTTGACTCAACAGCAATTTTTAAATTACATACAATTTTGTAAATTTTTGTCAATGGCGCTTTTCAAAGTAAATGTCTCATAGCTAGTTCAACTTGCAGGAATATTCGGAATCGGGCTCTCATCGCACATATTGTTTATAGTCTGGATTCGCACATAGAATATTTCAAACAGCGGAAAAATGTCGGCAACTTCGCGGGTAAGACCGCAGGACACTGCTAGTTAACACTAAAGTTATTTTGAGTTACATTGTTCCTGGTATAAAGATACGTAAAATATTGAACAGTTTTGAATAAAAATATCATTCATAAACAAAAAGACAATCCAATCAATACATTTCTGATTCAACATACCTCCATAAAACTGGTATTCTTGCCTCATTTGTGGTGAAACCCGATAATTATAATGAAGGAGCTAGCAGCGAGTATTACCAGCAGTGGTTCTATTGAAATGAATACCGTCTATCGTTTGGCTTTCGATCCTCCGTATAAACAGACTGATTGGAGTTTTTATCCTGTTGCGCGTAGCTTTAAGGGAAATCATTCAGGTTAAATAGACAAGATCTTAATTTAACTCAGGGTTACTTTTATCTTATTTTTTATCGTTCACATTGTTAAGCATAAAACTTTGCAGAGACAATATTTTAGGTTAGGTAAACACGCTCCATCATAGACCGCATCGTCGCTTAGCATCAGGCGAGATGGCGGTCAAGTGTAAACCTATAAAAGCAAAAAAAAATGTCTAATTTAATGTCAGGTCTGTATCTGGTTAACAAATAATTTATCGTTTATCTAAATTTAATTCTGAACGTCATAATCCGTAAAACGTTAATTTCCGATGGCGTTACTTGGTTTTTGAGACTACCGAGTTCTAAGTAGAACTGACGGTAAGTGCCCAGGTGATTTGACTCTAGTGCCAAGGAAAAACGCCAAGTGCCTAGTCTGAACGCTACTTGCGTTAGCATTGTCGCAGTTACGCCCTTGAACCTCGAACTATCCACTCGTCAGCAGTAGCTCGGAAGAGGAAGCCTGTAAAAAGTGAAACTAGTTCCCGACGATGGAACCGCAGTACTGTTTTGTACCCATAGCAGTGGAAGCCATGGACAGTTTAGCCGAGGTTAAAAACTCCGTTGAGCTCCGTTGGTTGAGCTTGCGTGCGCGCCGCGCAACAGCCCGCAGTGCCAAACGGGCAGCCATCGAGCGCGTGCACTCTCCTTGAAAAAGGCCGCCGGACGCGGCCGAAACTCGAGTCGGATTGACCGACCATATAACATATGAGTTTCCCATTTACCTAAATAAATATGAGGCTTAAAACTTTACGAGTGACATTAGTTCTATCATTCGCTGGCTCGTTTCACGTTCGCAGTCGAAAGCGCAGGGTGGGTTATTTGATGAAAAATTCGGTAGTATACTAATGACATTGTTATTGTTAGAAATTTATTTGTTTTTGAGCATTATATTAATTAAACACATCATAAGTACATAATATAATGTATCCTTCATTTATCTATATATTTAATTCGACGGGAACAATGCCTACATTACGGTAGTCGTAATTTAATTTTAGATCTTTTTTTTTTTCGTGTTTGGTTTGGATGAAAATGCAATAAAGAATGAATTCGTGTGTCAATCTAGTATACAGACAGACAGAAACGCTTTATTATGCACACCAGTAATAAATCAAAATATACAAAACATGAAATACTTATAACTAGTGCCATAAATGGCGGCCTTATTGCTAATAGCGATCTTTTTCATTCAACCATTAGTGGCAGGAATCAAACAAAGAAATGAATAAAGATAAGGTGTGAAGAAAAAACAGTATGATAAAAATCAACATGTCGTCACTCAAAGTATATTTAATTACATGTTATTTAATTGACATTTGGCATACGAGTATGATTGGATTTTTATGGCAATATTTATGAACATTCTGTACAAAGTCTAGCTCAAAACTATTCAAAGCTTGTATTATGATTACCAGACAGCTGCTAATAAAATACTTACGTAATTGTAAAACACCCACTTATAAACATAGGCACATCCAGACTCAAGACAATTATTCATAACACGAATATTTATTTTGTCCTGTATAGATGAATACCTATGTATGAACAATCGAACCTACGACCAACAACTTAGTGGGTAGACTCACTTCATCATCTAATCTCGATAGGTAAATATCCCTTAAGTAATTATACTAGTGTAGTGAACAACCACGATAGCCTACGAGTAAAACAATGTTTATTTTAATTCCAGTTGATATAATTTAAATGCAAATAAATCATTGCCAGTTTAATCAATAGCAGCGGTGCCACGAATATTGTTCAATATGAATATTGAAAGAAAATTATGTCGCTATTCGTCTACATATGACGTAATCACATCCCTCTAGCCAATAGGGGCTTCGTAGATATAACTTTGGTTTTGGATTGGTATTTATACACTTGACAAACTATCAATGGTTTTGGAAGACCCTCTTTGATTTGGTTTTGGCTAAATTCGTTGCTTCTTATATTAAAATAAATTGAAATTTTAACTTTTTTCACATAACGATTTTTATAAAAATAATTAAAGAACAAAAACGAGGCGGTACAAGCGATCGGTAGCGAAGAGATCGGAGAGATTGGAATGTAATTTACGTTAATTGTAATATTCTGTAGGAATCACGCTTAGAGTCTGAGGACTTGTGCTTGCTTCTTCTTACGATTGCAAAATGCGTTTGCTCTTTTGGGTGCGTTGGGTTGCTCTTTTTAAGATATGGCCGAGGTGAGCGATTACTGGCACATGCGTCATAATCATGAATAAAGTAGCCAAGTGCGAGTTGGATTCGCCCATGAAGGGTTCCGTTCCAGCAAGTAACATAATATACATAGTTCTTGTAGTTCGTTGTAACTTTGATCGAAGTTTTAATAATAGTGTATTTATGACGTACTAAAAAAAAACTACTCATCAGACCGAGTTCAAACTAATTTTCGTTGGTAGTTTTCATGGTAATGTACATCATATATTTTTTTTAGTTTTTTCATTCTCTTACTTTAGAAGTTAGAGGGGGGGGGACACACATTTTACCACTTTGGAAGCGTCTCTCGCGCAAGTTATTAAGTGTAGACAAAAATTATATTAGAAACTTCAACATCATTTTTTAAGACCTATCGATAGACACCCCACACGTGTAGGTTTGATAAAAAAAAAGCTTCAGTTCTCAGTATGGGGGGCACCCCTAATTTTTGTTTTTTTTTAAAACTTTTGTAAAAATCTTAATGCGGTTCACAGAATACATCTACTTACCAAGTTTCAACAGTGTAGTTCTCATAGATTCGGCAAAAAGTGGCTGTGACATACGGACGGACAGACAGACATGACGAATCTATAAGGGTTCCGTTTTTACGTTTTACGGAACCCTAAAAATTGGACTGCTCGACGCAAATACTCAATATTAATTTACTCAATATAATTATTACCTCATAATAATTATTCTAATAAAATTCCAAAATTTGAAACTTTGGAAATTTCAAGTTGTGGAATTTTATGTTATATTTGGACATTTTACATATTTTCGCAATTTCATTCTGCGGAATCGGTTGAAAATATTTGTTTTTTGCAAAACATTTGCAGACATTCAGTATTCATAATAATTAATAAATATTCCATTGATCTAGTCAACAATAAATGTACTCTGGAAAATATAGACATTCGAAGAAGTATCCGGAACAGCAAAAGCATTACTGCATTAAACCTGTAAATTGATTTCTTCGTTTTTAACAATTTGTAGCTTACTTTACTTTCCTGAAATTTTCCACATTATCCTTTATTAATCCCTTGTTTTTAAGACAGTAAATATACATTTATAATGTCAATGTCCGACTAGACATTACCTAGCCCTACATATTCTGCAGTAGTTATTACGTGACGTCAAATATCAACACTGTAACCAACCACATTGTGGCAACTAAAAACCGTATGATTCACTAAAAGAGGGAAAAACATGTAAACCATATACAATATACAACGTTACGTTGTAGATAAGTGTAGCGTGAACAATTCCAGCCCCTTATAAATGTTGCCGCTTTTCTACAGGCAGGTCATTCGTCTACTGAAGTGATTTCGACAATCGCGACCCGACTGCTTTCAAGAAACTTTTCTATGGCGAAGGGTTAGATTGTTGGACAGTATATATTACTGAATTAGGGTAATAATGCCCATTTACTTTTGTCGATAACATGGTTATTGTTAATTTTAAAAGTTAATTGTTACAAAGAACTAAATCCTTAAATTGTTATACATTACTACTAGCGGCACCCCACGGTATAACTGTAGATATAAATACATATATTTGTTGACATATTAAATTGAATACAAAATACTTTTCATTCAATAACCAGCTCGGTGATGGTTGTTGCATAGCGGAATCTTAAAAATAGGAGATACATTAAAGATTATCTATTTTTAAATCTAAATAAATCACATTTATTTTCTACGAAAAAATAAAATTCGGCTTGAATTTAAAATTACATTCAGACACTCGACTAAATTGTATAAGAAGGTTTCACTAAGTCGTCCATACATGTAAGCAAATTTTTTTTGTTGATGATATTTCATAAACCGCCACACCGATTTCGATTAAATTTATATGGGAGTCCTCTGAAGTATTTTCTAACAAACAAAAAAACATCTAAATCCACTTACAATTAGCGAACCCATCGCATTACATTAAATAACATACTACTGAAAAAATAACCTCCTTCTTTTTTAAGTCGGTTAATAATCAGTCAAACTTTTTCGGTGATACGAGTTTTTAAATTTTATATATTTTATATACCTAACTAGCGGCCCGTTCCAGCTTCGCTCGGATAATAACATAGATACCAACTGCAGCGCCATCTGCCGAGTTGATTTTTAAATCTAAACCATGGAGGGCCCTACCCAAACGCATACAGAAAAATTCATGCAAATCGGTTCAGCCGTTTAGGAGGAGTTCACTAACAACGAAAAGTGGCATTGATTTTTTATATACAAGAAGATTGATTTTGTATATAGAAGACTAGCGGCCCGTTCCAGCTTCGCTCGGATAATAACCTAGATACCAACTGCAGCGCCATCTGCCGGGCTGATTTGAGAATCTAAACCATGGAGGGTCCTACCCAAACGCATACAGAAAAATTCATTCAAATCGGTTCAGCCGTTTAAGAGGAGCTCACTAACAACGAAAAGTGGCATTGATTTTTTATATACAAGAAGATTGATTTTGTATATAGAAGAAGAAGATTACTAGCAGCGGCTTAGAGTTTTACCAGCGTATTTCCCGTTCGTATATATTTCCCGCAATGAAAAGTAGCTTATATGTTATTCCAAACTGTAAAGTACCTATTACAAATTTCAACATAAAATATACTTGTCGAGTTTATACCTTCTTCTAATTAAAGTCCATTTAAAAAAAACGATTAAGGCGACTATTACGATAAAGACGAATTAAGAGTCTACTTTATATAATCCAACCCAATTTTTTTTAAACTTTTATAGGTATAACACTTGACCCCATCTCGCCATCTCGTCTGATGTTCAGCGACGATGCGGTCTACGATGGAGCATGTTTACCTAGAAAAAAGCGATTCACTCTCGATTTGAAGACACAAAGATTGAAACTAACGGGAAATACCCACTCAGGCAAGGTATTCCACAGTGTTGCCGTTCTTATCACAAAAGCAGAGTCAAATCTCTTCGTTCGTGTCTATGGAACATCAACCATGAAACGATGTCGCTTTTTCGATCTGCGAGCATTCCGATAGAAAAAAGGGCAAGGTGGTATCAGATCGTGCAAATCAGTTGCACACTCTACGAAGTGTATCCGATAAAAACCCGATAAGCTAGCAATTTTTCGGCGATGTTCAAGACTTTGCAGTCTTTTTCGCGGGGTGTCATTGCCTATGAGCCTTTTGACACGTCTCTCGATCGATTCCAGCGCCTCCAGCTGATACTTAGCCGACCCATCCCAAAGGTGTGAACAGTACTCCATACAGGAGCGAAACTGTGCTTGGTATAACGTGAGCAACTTCTCAGGCTTGAAATACCTTCGCACCTTAGAGAGGACACTTAGTTTTTGGCAGCTAATTTAGCCTTGGACGTATATCGATACGAGCCAAAGTTGAGCGTAGACGACAAAGTAATGCCCAAAAGCTCGAGATGGTCGGATACCGGCACGGATACACCGCGAAAAGTAGGAGTCAGTTGGAATGGACTCCTTTTTGCGGAAAACAGACACGCCTGCGTCTTTCCCTCATTAAACCTGACCAGATTGGCATCGCCCCATTTAGAGACTGCCTCAAGGGTCAAGTTCAAACGCTCGATCAAACTCTCTCTCAGTGCCTGAGTTTGCTGCCTATTGGCTCTCGCTCTAGATATGTAGCTCTCCACAACGGTGCTATCATCTGCGTACCCAAAGATACCGGGCTTTAACAGATCGTTGATATGTAGCAGGAAGAGTGTCGCAGAGAGCACCGACCTTTGAGGGACTCCGGCATTGATAGCCATTTGATCCGACGAGCAGCCATCAATGACCACTCGTATGGGTCGATCCCCAAAAAGTCCGATTACCACGCTATAAAGCCTGGAGACAAACCATAAGCTGAAAGCTTGCATAAAAGACCATCATGCCAAACCCTGTCGAAAGCCTTCGAAATATCCAGGGAGACTGCAAGTGCTTCCCCGTGTTTCTCGATAGCTTCACTATCGAGATATATATACATATATAATATATATGTTTCTAGATTAAAGTGAGGGAACAAATTAACCTTTACATTTTCTATTTTTGTTCGAAATATTAACTGTTTGACTTCGATGGAATTAACTTTATTTTCAATAGAAATACTTTTGCGACTTCCATGCTAACAATGGCCGCCATTGTGTTCCGATTGAAATTGATTCGAAACAATTATTCCATAACAAAGTGAATCCAATAAAAGTGTCAGAAATTAATTCATTGGCGTCAATCCAACGTCAACAATTAACTGTATGAATTGGAAGTAAAATAAATAATTGAATTGGATAGCTATGGTGTTGAAACTGGCGCAGTACTTAATTAAACTATACTTATGTTATACGCTGAAAACTGTTGGTGGGACGGTAAGTGAGAATGGTAAATACGAGTAGGTATATGGTTAGGTATAAGATTTGCTTAACGTAGGTGAGTAAATATAGGTAAATGTGTAAATATAATATGTTTAATAGAGTGTATGTGTGAGTAATGGTATGTGTATGTGCACGCGGGTTGTATGAGAGGATGTGTATTTGTGTAGGATGTGTATTCGTGTGTGTATGAGAGACAAAGAGACAGAAAAAGAGTGAGAGCATGTGAGTGTGTAACCATAAGAAATAATAAATCTTCAAAAAATAAGACTCGTTTTGAAATTTAAGAAATGGCCTGGAATTCAATCTATTATTTTATTTACTGGGCAAAATAAAATGTTTTCTTAATAACACTATAATTATAAATGTCAAATATCCAAATGTAATTTTAAGACTAAGTATAGTAAGCTCCATCTGTGCTGGTCCAAAGTTCGGTAGACAGTAGAGGCTACATTATTAGCCCAAATGTCATGGTTCCCTTTAAAAAAAAACACAGGACATGGGCCTGATGGTAAGCAACATGCCTGCTACACAACAACACAGTAATACGTAGCTATCGGAACATGGGGAGTCCAAATCATTACCTAGCACTGTACTGCGATCGTCACCCAGAGATCTAAGATATTATATCTCTAATCCCTGTAATTTCACTGCAAATATTGCCCTTCAAACCAGAATACAGTAACACACATTCCACATTACTGCTTGGCGGTATAATAACTGCCAAAGGAGTGGTACTTCCCCAGACGGACTCTGCAAAGAGTCCTGTCACTACAATAACTATTGTTTGGTCTGGTGTTTACGTATATAGCAATTAAGCAACTGGTAAATAAATATTGTTGAAAATTCTTCACACGAACTAACTAACCATACCTTGGATTATAGGAGGCAAATATTTGATGTAATCATACCAATACTATCAAGATACAATAAAGAAAAATTACTTTTAAATAAATTTATTTTAAAATATTTCAAAATTCTTTCACAATACTAATAAACTATAAATGTAAAAATTTCTTCTTTAAATAATACTAAAACCCCTAATAAAAATTACTTTTATTAATTATACTATTAATTAGTTTTTAGGGTTCCGTAAAACGTAAAAACGGAACCCTTATAGATTCGTCATGTCTGTCTGTCTGTCTGTCTGTCTGTCTGTCTGTCTGTCTGTCTGTCCGTCCGTATGTCACAGCCACTTTTTGCCGAAACTATGAGAACTACACTGTTGAAACTTGGTAAGTAGATGTATTCTGTGAACCGCATTAAAATTTTTACAAAAGTTTTTTAAAAAAACAAAAATTAGGGGTGCCCCCCATACTGAGAACTTAAGCTCAAAAAATTTTTTTTCATCAAAGCTACACGTGTGGGGTGTCTATCGATAGGTCTTAAAAAATGATGTTGAGGTTTCTAATATAATTTTTGTCTACACTGAATAACTTGCGCGAGAGACGCTTCCAAAGTGGTAAAATGTGTGTCCCCCCCCCTCTAACTTCTAAAGTAAGAGAATGAAAAATCTAAAAAAAATATATGATGTACATTACCATGTAAACTACCAACGAAAATTAGTTTGAACTCGATCCGATGAGTAGTTTTTTTTTAGTACGTCATAAATACACTATTATTAAAACTTCGATCAAAGTTACAACGAACTACAAGAACTATGTGTACTATGTATATTATGTTACTTGCTGGAACGGAACCCTTCATGGGCGAGTCCAACTCGCACTTGGCTACTTTATTTAGTGATTAAATTGGTATGCAACAAGCATATGACTTTCTGTACATACTGAACGGATTTAAATAAAACTAAATGAGTAGTGAGCAGATTACCACTTAGGCTACTTTTTCTTGTTAAAATTACTCGTTCCCGTAAGCTGCCAGTATATACTTATGATATAAAATATCCAAGCACAGAACAAATATTAAATTTGTATTCTTCACACAATAAATATTGTGTGACGTCTGAAACGTTCTGAGTGCAAATCGAATGCACAACCTACGGCGCTACGCACAGATTTACTGCCAACTAAAACCAAAATCAAACTAGACTCAATTAGCCCGAAACAGATGGGTTAAAAAAGGGGGTCTATACCCAGCATTGGGATAAAGTAGACTAGAAGGCTTTGAATGATAATGATGAAACGAAAAACTGTAATCGTAGAATACATAGATATTTAATTTTATTAGATTATAACATTATGCTTTTGTTACGAATAAGAATTACTAAACAATTTTGATCAGTAAGTATTTTGTCAAGTAACTTCTGTGAAATTAAGACTACATCAAAGCTTGCTATATCATACAACATCCAATTATAAGTTAATCAAACAGTCTAGACATCTTCGCTGCTATATAATTACATGTCATTTCCTAATCATGTAGGGTTTTCATATACGTTATTAGTATTTATAGTCTGATGAAATGCTCGATCGGGGTTCATTAGTGAGCATCGTATACGCATAATATTCTCTGTAGGGAAAGAATTCTCATTACGCCGCGGGCGCGATAGGAATCCGACCCATTGTCTTAATGGTGATGTGTAGAGACCAACCTTTACAATGCGGGTAGATTTCTATACTGCTCGTACTCGTATGCCTATCATCGATATAATTATACAAAAAAATGTTTATTTCTTTCAAACAGTAAACTTACGAAACAAGTGTATCGGAGTTAACAGTAAAAACAGTAAACAAGTACCTATATACGCTTAAATTTTGTAGCCTGATCTAAGACAGTCGAGTAGAGTCGTGCACGGTCTAGGAATTTTAAGGCAGGTACCTATAGATTAGTTCAGTATTAATAAATAGGCGGCGTAATGTTTTTTCAATTAACGTGGGGTCGCAAGTAGGTACAACATGTAATAAACTGTTTGAAAACGGTTCTGTAAGCTCAAAATTTCCTATATTTACGTTGTCGATAGAATTGGATTTGTGGAAACCAAATTGTTCCAACAAAACTTTGACAAAAGGTTTCGGTTTTTGTGGTCATCTGTGTTACCCTCGTCTTATTAACTTTCTACGTGTTACTATGCAAAAGTTAACGTGGAAATACCAATGTGTTAACACACATTTACAAGTAACATGTTTTTAATATGAGTCTTGTACGTAGTATCAAGGGCTTCTGTCATCTACCGCACGGCGCTCCACACTGGGCCAGCGTGGTGGATTATAACCATGACTCTCTTCTTGTGAAAGAAGACCTCGGGTCCCAGCAGTGAGAAACATTTAGAGGGCTGCTTAGTGCTTATGCATAGTAATACAAGTATTGGTAGCCTAGTAGCTAGGTGATGTGTGCCAATGTACAAGTTTGTCATCACCAGTAGCTTTAAGGTGAAGGAAAATGTCGTAAAAAAACTGGTATGTTTCACGAAAGACATATTTTGAGAACATGAGTCTGCTATTCTATCTGCCAAATTGCACTGGCCAGCGCGGTAGATTATGGCCTAGATTATCTTTTTCTCTCAACAAGGCTTAGCCGCAAAAACGGCACTGGTCCAATCCAATAACACAAAACCTCCTAAACTTGTATTTTTCCCACACTGATGGACAAATTCTGATTTGTTGCCATGCGGTCTGCCGCATTAGCGAGCCGTTATTTCCAAGATATTGGCTCCGAAGATTCCATTAGATTCCGTAAGTCCATATTACCTTTTATCTATGGCGAAAAGTTGAAACTAAACATACCGGTTCAGAAAGATTAAAAAATATTCGAAAACTCCATTGTTGCTATTCCATTCAACACACACGTCAATTGTCAGTGTTGTATTGATACGAAATGCAGGGAGATGTAATAAGAGCCGGTTTTCACGGCGCGGTTGCCAACCGCTCCGTGAAAATTGGGCCTAACAAAGCTTGACAAGCGGAGATTCACCAGATGATTAAGACAAGGAACGTATAGCTAGTTTGCGATTTTTATGTATTTAATGTTAACGCCAACTTGCAGAAAACTTACTTTATATTAACATTATGGTGCATATGTTAATATAAAGGTTACAAAAATACTGCTATGGCGTATGAAAAATCACGTTAAACTATATAACTTGAGCCCAGTCTACAAAGAACGTGAAAAACTGACGACTTTACATTACATTGGTGACATTGGTGACGATATCTACTAATCTACTACCCATCTCATAATAGTGTGTTTTATATTTTTGTTTGTCAAGTTCTCGGTAAGGATATACCTAGGTACCTACTATAATAATCATAATTTTTTTTTTTTTAGTTTGAAAAACTAATTTGTAAATCAGAATTGTAAGTATATACAAATAGCCCAAAGCATTTAAGCAAAAAAATTGAATAAAAAAACATTAAATTATGTAGTTTGAGGACTATAAAGGATCGATAGAAGGGTGCATTTTGAGCATACATTCCAATTTGAGGGATTCTGGCATGGTCAGCTCAAGGTCATTTCGATGAAAACGCGTTTAATTCGATATCTCGAGAACTGTTAGTGTTAGGCAAAAAATTGTTAAGACCTTTTCTCTTCTAAATTAAATTTACTAACTTTTTACATTAACAACTTTTCTTTTTTTCATCAATATTTTTCAAGTTATTGCTTCCGAAAGGCAACAATTTAACTTTTTTTCCTCCCTTTCGCCATTTCCTCCCCAACCGTTCAATTTTATGAAACTTTACCGATAATCAAAAGTGTACATCTTTTAATAATAAACAACTTTTTCCTTGCACTTTTTTCAGTAATGGCAATACCTTCAGAGTTATGTTACTTTACCGAGCGAAATGCGGTGCGGAGCTGTTACTATGCGACCGTTCAGTCCCTTCTGCCGTACGGAGTCGACATATGGGGTTATTCCGCAGACTGGCACAGAGCTTTTGTTATGCAAAAGCGAGCGGTGCGAGTGGTCGCGCGCGCGAAACCGCGTACTCCAGCGAGGCAGATCTTCGTGGATCTTAGAATTATGACGTTGCCGGCACTGTACCTATTCCATGTATGTCTGTATACGTTTAAAAATTTAGATGAGTTTGACAAAAACATCAGTAACCGAAATGGCAATATGTTGATTACGCCGAGACATCGACTAGCGAAGTCGAAAAAATGCACGCAAATCTTCGGAGCTCAAGTATTCAACTCCTTACCCATGAGCATACGAGAAGTGAGGTCAACAGCTGTTTTTAAAAATAAAGTTAAGATATTTTTGACAAACATGGCTCCATACACAGTCGAGGAATTCGTTCCAAACTTCCAGTTGTTAATGTAAAAGTTAGTAAATTTAATTTAGAAGAGAAAAGGTCTCAACAATTTTTTGCTTAACACTAACAGTTCTCGAAATAGCGAGTTAAACGCGTTTTCATCGAAATGACCTTGAGCTGACCATGCCAGAATCCCTCAAATTGGAATATATGCTCAGAATGCACCCCCCTATCGATCCTTTATAGTCCCCAAACTACATAATTTAATGTTTATTTATTTCCTTAATTGCACTGCATTAAAAAAGATAAAACACAATTCGGTGTACCTTTACAAAATATAGCGGTATTAAGGAAAATATTAAAATCCTACTTTTCATGTGATGTGAAAAAGTAGTGAACTATATCGTTATAATAGGAGTGTCAACTTTGTTGTATTAAGTAATATTTGATGATTAAAAAGGCAAGGAATAATATTCCTTATAGGTACCAACATTGTTAGCGTAAAAAAGACGCACACATTTTATTCCACGGTCTTATATTTTTTTTACGTATGAGCTTATAATAAATACTTCCAGAAGTATAAAGATCTAATCGTATCTATTTCTTTGGACATACACAAATGCGATCAAGAGTTACTATAGTGTTACATAACATCTTAAGTATATTTCCTTTTAGTACCTTCAACAATAAACCTAAATTACACTCGAAAGTTTCGCTACACAATAATATATTAACGTACACTAAGCATATTAGAACTACCCATGGGCCGAAACAGGTGCATGGAGAGTCTAAACATCTATACAAGTTATTGTCAGCGTGCTGGTGACATTACTACGTTTGAATCACAAAGTTTATACGTTGAGCAAAAGGTCGTGTGTTACTGAGATATAGTCCAGTAAGAGCCGGTTTTCACGGCGCGGCTGCTAACCGCGCCCGCGCGCGGTTGCGGCAGATTTCCATATAAAATTGAATTCAATACACACGACGCGGTTTACGGCCGCGGCGGCTGCGGCAGCCGCGCGGCGCCCGCGTGGCTGCGCGCGATTCTTACGCAGTAGCTTTCCGGAGCAGAAACCGCGAAAACTTGCGGTCTCGTGAGTATTGAAACAAAACGACCGCGCGCGGGCGCGATTTGAAACCGCGTCGTGAAAAATGGGCCTAACTTTGTCGCCTGAAAGTATGGAGTAGGATGCGTTAAATCCGGTAGATCTGATTTTTTGCAGACTTGTTCATGATGTTGGCCTAATGATTAATCCAAGTTTGTGACCTCGAGCGCCGAACGCAATTTTGTCAAAAATCGAAAAAACTGCGAAAAATCGTTTATTTTTCAATTTTTGGGGATTATAACCCTAAACGACTAGTTTTTGAAAAAAAACTGTCTCAGAACGTTTATAAAATACACTAAATTTGCTACTATATGGTACTAGAATTTTTCGAATTTCGTAATTTTTTGCAATATTTTAACTCCTACTTGACCACTTTATGGCACAGTTACTGCGGTTTTTAACCCCCAACCAAAAAAAGAGATGTTATAAATTTGACGTCGAAGTCTGTCGGTCTATTAGACAGACACACATATAGGTCTGTTTCTATGTGTATCTGCCTGTGTGTGTGTATCTGTCTATGGCACCGTAGAGCTCAAACGGATGGGCCGATTTCGATGCGGTTTTTTTATTTGAAGATAAATTTTTGTGTTGATGTTTTGAGCTGTTTTTGATTAATGTCGATTCAAGATGGCCGCCTCCACCAAATGGTGGACCAAATATTTCATCACAATCTACCTCAATATGGGTATTAAATGAAAGGGCTTGACTAGTAGAGTACTATGCAGTACAATAAATTTCAAATCACAAAATGACCACTTTATGGCACAGTTACTGCGCTTTTTAATCCCCGACCAAAAAAAGGGATGGTAAAAGTTTAACGTAGATGTCTGTCTGTCTGTCTGTCAGACAGACATCGACGTAAAACATACAGGTCTGTCTCTCTATGTGTCTGTTTATTTAGAAAATTAAGTCTACTTTATAAACGTCCTGAGACAGTTTTTTCAAAAACTAGTCGTTTAGGGTTATAATCACAGAACAGAAATCAAGTAGAAGGCTCGTAGCTGAATCTCACTAGGAAAACCACCGTATCACGTTTGCACACAAACGTGGTTTTGATATATTTTAAACACATTGAAACAATGCAAGTGATTTGTCCCATAGTGACGAACCTAAAATGATGTATTGCATTTAGTTACGTACTCAAAAATGAACCCTATTGCTAAACACAATAAATCTGTTATTGTCAACTATTCAAAATGTTGTTACGACTTTCTTGGATAACTCAATTTTATCTAATTACAGAAAAAAGTACCGTATCCTGAATTATATATATATATATATAATATCGCTTATTTTGTACCATTATCAGGACTTTTAGGGCGTATCGAATACATCAGTGCTACGAACTTTCTAAACTCAACCTTAGTAGAATACAATAAGGTGGTAACTATTATCATCTTTCAAAAATGTAAGTTGTTTTCACTAGTGCGCACTAGATGTCACTAATTGTAAGATTAGTGACATCTAGTGCTCACTAGTTCTGCTACTTCATACTAGATGGCACTTTATGTAATTTATGCAACTATGAACGCTACTTTCTTTAAAATATGGGATTCGTAAATATAAGCCGGTTGTGCTAATAGTGATAAGACACTGCTGTTACATTTTCATTAAATTATCGATATTACGTTATTCAGTTTACGTACCTATCGTATAATTTAATCATAATATTATGATTAAATTTGTTCATGTACCATCTTAATGTTATTAACTATAGAGTGTAGCGTAACAGAGTTTTGTAAAAGAAAGTAATTACTAGGAAGAAACTACAAAAATACTCGGAGGAAACTAAATAAATATCTTAAGTAAATAAAGTAATTATGAAATTGGTCTTGGCAAGTAGCACTATAATTTGTATTTTAGTCGAATGATATTTTTCTTGAGTGAGGTAAAGATAAATAAATATAGGTAAAACATTTACACACAACACCATCTGACGCTAAACTAAGCTAAGCTTGTAATATGGCGGCCAGATAGCTGTTACACAATGTAAGGAAATAGTTATTTTCTTTGAGGGACGACCTTGTCATTTAAGTTGTTGTCAGTAAAAATTCAAGATATTTTTATAACCATGAATAGAAACTTTTTTCGAGGAGTAGAAGCCGCTGAATTTATGTGGAAATTATCATAACATTTTATGTGGAAACAACTATGTTACAGGATTTTAGGTTTTTATAAAATGAACCATAGCCAAAATGGGGGTTTAATGTAAGAAATAAACACGCATACACGAAAACATATAATTATTTTTGTCGGTATTGCTGTTTCGTCTATGTACCTATTTCCTTTTTTTTTATTATAAAATTGCTGTCTAAAAAGTGCTCAGAGCAAATCGTGCTTGTTTTGGAAGGAAACCAATTTTGCCTTCCTGTAGCTTCTATCCATTTCTCCTTAACAACGGGACTTTTAGGAAAACTGAAATGATAAAATGTATTTTTTTCAAATAAAACGTTAAATTATTCAAATACTAAATATACAAGTTAGAAATATCGATATTAGCAATTTCAACAGCTTGCGTCCCATCATTCACTGAGTAGCGCTACTGAGTAGCGCTACTCGCATGCATAGAATGATCGAGAATATCACATATAGTTTGAATGAAAATGGACCTTATTTCAATGACTTTAAAGTTGACTTCATTTAAATCATTTCTCTCTTTAAGCTAATATTAATTTATTTTCACAATAAAATCAAAATTAAATAAAATAGGACTTACCGATGGTACGATATGCCTCCTTTGGATAAAGTTTTGGCAGGGCTATCGTTTTTACACTCAATAACTGCACAATATGGCATGACTGCTTACTTTTAATTCAAAATCGCGGATTCAGGAGTACTGCAGTAGTGGCAGAGCACGACTAAGTATTCGGAAGTGGGCGTACTCTCAAAGTATGCGGAGATTGCGCTTACTTAGTACTACGATTGCCCCGCCTACTTGCTACTTCTTCTTGATTTCTGTTCTGTGGTTATAATAGCCAAAATTTTAAAAATAAACGATTTTTTCGCAGTTTTTTCGATTTATGACAAAGTTGCGTTCGGCGCTCGAGGTCACAAACTTGGATTAAATCATTAGGCCAACATCATAAACAAGTCTGCAAAAAATCAGATCTACCGGATTTAACGCATACGGTGATAAGGTGATGTATAAAGTTACTGGACTATTATTTTTAAAATTAGTATTGTACTGATTAGTAAAAGAAACAGTTTTATGTTTAACTCTTCCTCTTCTGACAAGAAGAGATTCAAGTCCATAACCCACCACCACGGCTAAATATGGGTTGCCGGGTGGCACAGTCATATTCTCCAAAGATATCTTTCTGGTAATATGCCGGTTTCCCCATGATATTTTCATTAATTGTAAAACCCATAATACCTCTATACATAAGAACACATTAATATGAAACTTCTTTCTTGAGCAAACGTGTTAAAACAAAACTTTTAAATGAATAAAAAACTCATTTAACAATAAAGACAAATAAAAAGTTTGCACGAGTTTCTTTCAGGAAATGACGTACAAACTCGGTAATCTGGCCAATCTCATTCCAGCAATATCCTCGAACTGAAAACAATACGTGACACAATCAAAGTCTCTTCCTACCTCAAACAAGGAGTATATATTACGTAGGTATACGTCGGTTTAGAAGTATATGTTGGTAATACTAGAAGCATCCCGCAGTTTCACTTGCTTAATTTGCAATACCTTTATTTTCCTCAGATTTTTCTCTTTGTGTCATTCTAGATCTAGATTATAATCTATTCGCCAAATTTTACCGAGATCCCGTCAGTAGTTTTTTTATAGTTGGTATAGACTGATGGGACGAGCAACAAAGGTTCCTGATGGTAAGCAACACGCCTTGCTTTAACATCACAGTGTCACGCAGCTATTGGAACATGAATAGTCTAAACAATTATCTAGCACTACATGATTTATCTCTATGCCCTCTTTTTGCTTCAAAAAGTAACAAATACTCATACGAATGAGCAGGTACAAATAAACTTTCGTATTTATAATATTAAATCCGCGGCTTACGAATTTTTTACGATAATTTATTTTTCCCAAAAATACGATTAATTGGTTTTCAACAAACTTTGAATTTCATATTTATTTTTTCTAATCAAAAACCTTAGAAATACGTTTCATTCACAGAGAGAGAGAGAGAGAGTAACGTTTGCCTTTTTAAATTAGTAGGGATGAATCTTATTACGGGATCTGGAAATTTTACTTTTATTTCATCATTGCCCCCACGATAATAAGGACTTTTCGTTTAAGTTCGTAAGGACTTAGTGGTTAGCTCTGATCTCTCTGGTTGATGTTTGGTGAGAGTTCGTGACTCGTGACACCAAGCAGTGTATAATATGTCATCGTAAAATTGTCAACATCATCAGATTACAATCTGAGGCGTGAAGTTAGGTTGGTTTGTAATCCGACATCGTTACATTATAATCTAACGGTTTTTACAATTTTACGGAGACATATACATAGGTATACAGAGAGCAAGGAGCGAAAGCGAGGAATGTGCCTGAAAATTGTGCATAAAGCGGTCTTGTCAACTAAAATAACTATTTTCTTCGAAAACACGAAAACTGACTTCAATTTAAATTAAATTCAGACACTTGAACAAATTTCAGAAGAATCTATCACTACTAGGCCAGTCATCTAAGACATTCTAGGTCGCAAATAATAGCCAGGTTCTGACTTTTGACGTGATAACGTCTTATAATTCGATGAAGCCGGCTGCACGCCCGCAAAACGTTCCGCCGTTACCGTTAGTTCGTCTTCCGCGCCATGCGGACGAAGCTGAGCGCTTAGGGCGCCACCCGCCGAGTCGAGCGGTATCACTACTCGCGCTATCAGCGTACTGATTTCTTAAGACGTTGTCACGTTCTATCGTCAGTAAACCGACTTTACAGACAACCATTTTTTGGGATGTTGTTAGGATAGCTACCAGTAGTGAAAAACCAAATTTGCAAACTCGAAAGAGCTGTACTACAACATCGTAAAACATCCCAAAAAATCAGAACCTGGCTCACACTAGCTACTTTTAGAAGCTGCGACAGGCGTCTAGTCGCTGCATCCCGCTTCAAAATGAAGCTGCGCTTGGCGTCTAGTCGCTGCATCCCGCTCCAAAATGAAGCTGCGCTTGGCGTCTGGTCACTGCATCCCGCTTCAAAATGAAGCTGCGCTTGGCGTCTAGTCGCTGCAACCTAATGCGATTTTTATGTCTACGGTGACCTATACGTCGTCTAAATACATAAACGCAAATTTTAGATTTTCGTTCATATTTCAGAAACTGCCACCGATTGAGATAAAATGTATGGTACCACATCTGAACTATAATTTACCAAACAAAAAAATACCATCAAAATCGATTCACAATTATTGACGGCGCCAACGCGTAACATACGTACCTACATAAAATAAACATGGGGTACTTACTATTATTAATAAATTAAGCAAATTGAGAATCTCTCCTTTTTTCGAAATCTTAGTCATTTATGGCACTAGTTATAAGTATTTGATGTTTTGTAATATTTTGATTTAGGTATTACTGGTGTGCATAATAAAGCATTTCTGTCTGTCTGTCTACGTATCTTGCACCACTCAACTATATAGTTCCACAACTTCGTGGAGCATCCTGGCACCGCTAAGATTCCTTGAACATCTCTGATGGAATTACTCGCAACGTAGAAAGGAATGAAATGCAGAATGCAGAGAAATTACAGGGCTCAGAGATATAACAACTTAGATCTCTGGGTGACGAGCGCAGTGCGGTGCTAGGTAATGATTTTGGCTCTTCATGTTCCAATAGCTGCGTGTCACTGTGCTGTTATGTGGCAGGCATGTTGCTTACCATCAGGCACATGTCCTGCTCGTCTCATCATTCTTTATTTAACAAAAAAAATGTGGAGCAAAAGTTAATGATAATTCTTACCTATGGGATATCTTATTATACAAGGTGTTGCAGATAGGTGCAACAATATTTATGGTAGTTTATCTACATTAAGTTTTAAATCATGTATGTGAAAATTAGGCATGAGAGCTCAAAAAATTTTTTTCCAAAAAAAAATTTTTTTTTCATTGTTATTTCATTTGACATACCCCTAATGGCCAGATCTCCGCACGGATTTTTGTACGATGTCACGGCGTCGGCGGCAAGGTCGTTTGTCTGCTGTACATGCTTTAGGGTTGAAGCTGGTGATTTGGTGGGAATTTTACGTCAAACTTTGACTCGAATTACCTCGTGATCTACCGTGCTGAGGGGAAAGCGACCTTGGGTGATGAAGTGTACATCAGTGTTAGAATGGACTGTTAAAATATTGTTGGGGGTAAATCCACCACGTTGTATATATAAAAGCGAAAGGTCACTCATCAAGAAATCTCAGAAACTACAAATGCTAGGAATCTAAAATTTTGCATGAAGGTCCCTTTTAGCACGTAGGCGCTCGCTAAGACGGGGTTTTGCGAAATTCAACCCCTAAGAGGGTGAAACAAGGGATGAACGATTGTATGAAAATTCGTGATTTTCAAAGTTATCAAACTTTGTATCTAGACACTTGACACGAAACAATTAAATGTTTGTTCTATCAATTTTGTGATTTCAAACTGTACGGGGGTGAAATTGGGGTTGAAATGGGGGATGAATGTCAATATGGAAGTTCCCGACCGTTGAAGATAATACCATCAAATTCTGTATTCTAAGCACTTGACACGAAGGAAACGAATGTTTGTTCTTGCAATTTTATAATTTCGAACTGTATGGGGATGAAATTGGAGTTGAAATGGGCGACGAATGTCTCTTACGCTTTCGCACCTAAACAACTGAACCGTTTTGATGAAATTGTATAAAATTGTTTTATTATAAGCTGTTTTTAGGAACCGTAAATGTGTCTGGGTATACAAATAGGTACTGCCTGAGTTAGGTATTATATATATATATATATGTTATGCGCGGACGAAGTCGCGGGTAACAGCTAGTACTTACATACTTTCTTTTCCTGTTTATCGTCACGGTTCTTTGATATATATCGAATTATGACGATTCAGGTTAATCTACAGGTAATGTACTTAGCTAAATGGTATAGTATGATTTCTCCATTACCTATGTCTGTGCAGCATTGCCAATGCATTTCAACGTTCCTAACGTAGATTAGGCGAAAAATAAAAACAAATGAGCGGATTCAATGAGAGAAGGCACCTAAAAAGGTGTGGATGAATTGTGTGATTCAAGATATGCATGCCAAACGAGTCAGTTATGAGAAGTTTAATGATCCCACAGGTGCGATTCGGATTCTTCTGTCACAAGGAGAAAGTTCAATTATTCAGCACCTCGAGCAAGTGCGACTCCTTTAGAGTGATTTTTTCTATCTTCGGAAGATAACTGAAATTCTAAGTAATTTCATTTTTTAGGGATTACCTTTGGCAGTTGGCTTCAGTTGATCTTTAATTATTATTATCATCTTTGGGCTAGCGAAGATGACGCAGGGTTCTTTAAACTTCAACTTACCAACTCTTCGCATTTCGAGTTACGACAACGGTACCTAACCATACCTAACCTAAAGTTTTAACGTTTAATGCTACGACATTTCTTATTGTAATTTGTGTAGGATTTGCGTCAGTGCTGCTTTAAGTATGGCTTTATACACAGAAATCTAATTATTTAGATTTCTGTGGCTATATAGTACAGCTATTTTCTAGAGCGTCACTATTGTATCATACAAGCTAACTATAGACATTTTTAAATTGTCGCCTGTCAAAACTTGCATCATTTTTTATTAATTGTATTCCATTACCGTAAAATTACTGTTTTCCTTTCGTATGTAACGAGATAGGTGTAATGTTGTAACTCTACATATAGCTTACCTGACTAAACTAAATTAGTTTGTTGCTACACGTAAGCCATTAGCCGAGCACACACTCTGTTAAATAGATAATGGCGTCGGTGTGATTCGTGGCCGTCTAACTTAAACACTTCGTGATCGGTGATTGCTTTCCCCTATTTGTTTGTTTATTTTATGAAACGGCGCGAAATATTTATTCTATTGGGGTTGGAGTTTACTCAGAGTTTCCTCAAAAAAGACGTGATGGAAAAAATCTGTTAAAAAAGAGGTGCCCTAGTGACTAAATCGTGTGATTTACAGTCGTGAGTTCGTAGATTCGAACTCATTTCTACCTCTCAGTATTTTTTCAATTTACAAGCCTATCTTTGGCTTCAACGATGAAGAAAACATCGTGAGGAAACGCGACACTTGTCAAACCGCACCGCATCGTATCGGATTTAGGACCCTCTACTTATGAGAGAAAACCTGAGTACCAGCAGTTTGAACAATATTCTGCTATTTAGGTATAGATGATCAAACCAGTCGAAAGCGTGCCCAGCATGCTGGTGACATGACCAAGTTGAATGACATGAATCCTTGTACGTAGAGCCCAAAATAAATACCAGCATTTTGGTCAAACGTCGAAAATATTTTTAAAACGAGATAATCTCCTGGCCGCCATTGGCCCAATATCTTCAACTATTCAACGTACACGTACTAGAAAAAGTGACTATAACGCGTTATACAGTTTATTTTTCCACCGATCTTCACAGAAGCTTTTCCGTGGCGAAACAAAACACCGAAGGTAATAGCGTTGACCAATTCCATTTCGGTTTACTCGTCCGTCCGCGCTAGAATCGAATAAGCGACCGAGGTATTCGATTAAGTCCCTAGGCTTTGTTTGGATAAAGCTTCATTTGCTGGCAGTGTGGCAGTGCACTGGTGATAAAAAAAGTAATCTGAATTAAGAATTGTAATTCGATATTGTGGCGCTTTTTAGTATCAGTATTATGGTGGTATAAATAAAAAAGAAAAATTTCGAAATATTTAGTGTTTTTAATCAACTTCCGAAATGAAGCAAGTTCTCAATTTGTCTGTATTTTTGCCTCATAACATTCGACTGGATTAATCGATTTTAATAATGCTTTTTTTTTTTTTTTTATGTCAATTTTCCCAATGGTCTGATATACAGTTTTTTCAAAATCGGTGAAGCGGTTTTTGTAATGTAAACAAAAATTTTAAAAATACATACTTACGTTGATATGAAATGGAAAGGAGTTTGTTTCGTATTTCAAAGAAAACTAATCATTCGTTTTGGTGATCTTAAGAGAAACGCATTACAATCTCCTAATAACTTTATCATTATATTCACTGTGTGATTATCGAGGAATGTTGCTTGACTTTTGGAACACAATTAAGGCAAATTGTGTTCTAATCATGTAAGTCTGTTTAATAAAAACTCTTCTTGGGTATACAAGTTACATTTTGTCCTCATTTTTTTACTTATTTGTCGGTCGGATGGTTTGACTCTTTAAGTAATGATGAAAAGCATGTGTTTGTTTGTTTTCCTGTATTTCTTCAATGCTTTGATTTGTATTTGAATATATTTAGTTAATTAAAGAATTAGAAGCTCAAATAACGAAAGCTTGAAAGTTACGAGAAACAAAGTTATTTAATTGACCTGACCAAAAGCTCGTTAAGCACAAGGAATTATGAATGAAATGTTTGGAAACTAATAAGTCTTCATTGTTCCATGAGATTTACAATCTAGAACTTTTCAAGGTCTCAGTGAAATAGGTGGTGTACCTACTGTGTTGATCATATTACTGTCGCAGATCTTTTGGCGAGTTGTTGATCAAACGAACCTAGAACCTAAGAACAATAAAATAAATTCTCTTGCACTCTATCGCCGAGGCTTAAAAACAATTATTATGGTTTCTATGAATCCTAATGAAATGAATTTCAAAACAAAGAAGATACGCAAATAATGTCGTGTCCTCTAGCTAACCACGCTTGGCTAGCATAGTGAGTTGTAGTGTTGACTCTCATTGAAGTCGGTTTGTGTGGCTTTGTAGAGAAAAATAGTAATTTTATTTAATCGTGATTATATCATTTTTGTACGAGTAATATCAAAATAATTGAACCATCGTCCTTTGACGTGAAGTCGTTGACATAAAGTGTCGCGTGACTTTGTCATTTCATTCGAATCGTAATTAATATGGCAACACAATGTCAGCGGAGTCAGCTCATTTTACTTTTATTTCAATGGACAGATAAAGCATTTAGTAACAAAACTAAATTACAATGAAAACCACATTCCTAAGTAATCTATGCACATTTGACTTATTAACAGACCACCCGCATTCTGGGCACGCTTCCGACTGGTAGTGGGCTTAATGATATTGATCACCTTACTTACTGTTCATATTAAAAATGTGAAAGGTGTGATGTTTGGGTGTGATTCAAAACGGATTGTGCTGAAATATGGAAAATCGTTAGTTTGTATTGTAAAATATTACATAAGCTACTTTTTATTGCGGAGAAAATACGTAAACAGAAACTATGCTGGTAAAATCGCAGAACGCTGCTATTAATAGGAGATAAATCACTGTACCTAAGATAAATACCAGTGAGCTGTAATTACTACGTATAGAGAAGCTATACCAAGCGAAAAACCTGTCACATCTTGATGAAAAGGGAGGCGGCCTGCGCTGCAGCGCTGAACCTAGCGACTGTTGTCTAAAGAAATTATTAAAACATGCAGCGCAATGCCGCTTAGAGATTACATTTTTCTCGCGACCAAAACGTCGTAAGCGCCGTGAATTTAATGGTGCTTACGCGTTTTGTCCAACGTATTGTAAGGACATCGTTACTGCCATAGATTAACTCAGCTTAAACCCATTGTTGCCACAACGCACGGCGAGAAAAGCTGGTTCGTTGCGTCGGTACCATACGCTAGTAATAGTAGTTCCATGATAAATACTGACATTTTAGGTTGCTTATGAGATAAACAAATCCCAGACGATTTTAATTCTAAATTGAAATTAATAAAACAAATCTAGTAGGTATTACAAATTCATATTTACAATAGGTTGAGGTAAAAAGTTTCCTTCTAGTCGTTTTGTAGCCAACGGAGCGTCGAATTTGCCCTTCAGACGTTTTGCTGTTTCTGAAATATTGCCTCATGTCAATTCTGTCACGTATCATAAAGGTTTTTAGGTTATTACAAACGAGAGAGATACGCGTATTTTTTCGTAATTGCTGTTTTTGATCATTCGGGTGAAATCAATTAAGGAGATATATATTTACTTGTGTGATCGATGGACCCTTTTCAATTATACAAATATTTGGAAATTACCTTTTTAGACGGTACTCGATGAGAGACAATGTTTATGTGAGCTTATAATTACACATTTAGGTATTAATACTGGTGGTTAGGTATTAATATTGTTGTCGAAATTTAGCCAAATTTTAAATAAACAAAAGAGTACATACCTATACATATTTATATTTGTGTGCGGATCAAATGCATGTAGTATATGTTATGTTTATTATTGATTTAATGTATTTGTGGATATAATTTTAAAATAATATTATAATTCTCCTCTCCTCTCTCCTTCTATTATGAACTACTACGGCTTCGCCCGTGGAACAAAATGTATTATTATAGTCTATAGCACTCAGGGATCACTTACATAATACAGAGTATGCTTACAACAGTGATTTTTTTAATCGTTTCAGTAGCTCCTGAAATTAGTGCGTTCAAACAAAAACTTCAAACTTCTTCAGCTTTATAATAATTAGGTGGGAAATTTCATACTTCTCCGCCCGCGTAATTTTCGTTAAACACATGTACACATTTTTTGTACACATTTTTTGGTTTAGGTACGTATTAATATGTTTTATGGATCTATTTAATAATAGTATGTTTCTTTTGTTTCAGGTGTACAGATAGCGTATTTTGCAATAATAGGAACGCAGATGTTCATGATCGTCCTAAGTATATTCCTGTTCTATGGGATTTATAAGGTAAGCTTCAGTCATTTGTTAAGTTGTTAGTCTAAGAAGAAGAAAGACAAGGCCATAGTCTACTACGCTGGCCAAATGCGGGTTGACGGGTTACACACGTCCTTAAAATATAATTTTACACACAGGTTATATCGGTATACAATGACTTTGCACATTACTCTTAGACAGTAAAATAACTGGCTAGGATATGGTACTTTCCCAGGGGGACACTGTAAAAAGCCTTACCACTTAGTTTCACTTTCATAAGCTGGGTAGTAATATCTTTCAAATTTAAATAGTAAGCTTTAGGTTAATTCCATTCACGTTCTTCTTAATTAACCAGGTACACAATTTCTATATTAATGAAGCAAATTTTCCAACAGCATCCAAATAAAACAAAGAATATTTCGCATTCTGTTTGATTATTCATCTAACAACTCTTTTTCTACGCAAAATAATCGTAATAAACAGGAGATTAATGAATAGACAGTAAAGCCTAATCTACGTTTCAGCAGGGGATAAGCAAACAATTATGTGCCCTGCAAATAAGAGCCATGAACCTAAAACCCTTTTTCATTACCTTCGAAGTACAGAGCTTAGGCAGGCAGCCCCGCGCTTTATGCGACTCTAAAATTCGTATCTCGAAGCTTCGACATCGTAAAAACGAAATAAATGTAGGAAAATACGTATTCAAATATTCTGTCTTAGTCCAGAAAGAAAAAAGTGTTACATGTTTAAGAGAATGCGGGTCGGATTTACGCTTCTAGTAAATGAACAGGTGGTGTGCTATTTTAGCTGTGACCGAGTTTGATCCATGCGCGGTCCGAAGGGGGGGGGGGGTCCCAAGGGACATGAACCCTCCCCCCCCCAAAATGAAAATGGGGCGCTACTAGTAGTTTTTGTACTCGATTTCACTGTTTTTCTTAAAGTATACCTACTTCTTTCGTTGCACTTGAAAAGATGAAGATATTACATTTTTAACGATACAAGCGCACACCGACATCCAAAAATGGTTAAAATTTTGGTGTCTTCAAATCGAGTTCTATCTCGGTCTGTCTCGTCACGCTCTATCGTCTACGACACAGCGTGTTTATTTAGAAAAATGCGATGGATGCGGTCTACCGCATCGTTGCTTAACATCAGGCGAGACAATCAAGTATCACATCACATCAACAGCCCACTAAATGTTCCCATTGCTGGGACTCGCAAGCCTTCTCTCGCAAGATATTCTCGCTGGCCCAGTGCGAGTTGGTGGATGACACATGACTTCGAAAGATTCTAGGTACATGTCAGTTTCCTCACGATGTTTCCCTTTACCGTTTGAAGTTAGTGGCACTACGCACATGACTTCGAAAAGACAGTGGTGCGTGTGGGGTTTGAACTCGGGGTCTCCGGATTGGCAGGTGCCGTTCTCCCGACTAGACCAGCCGTAACATAACAAAACAATCAAGTACAAATATAGGTATAATCATTAAAAAAGTACTACAAACAAAGTTTACATTATGTCAATTTTATTACAATCCTCCTCCTATAGTGGTAAGAAAGTCTAGGCTATGGAATGCGTTGTCTGAGTGAGTTTTCCACGATTGTTATAATCTTGGTGTCTTCAAATCGAGAATGAATCGAGTTCTTCTAGATAACGCTCTGTCGTAGACCGCATCGTCGCTTAAGATCAGGCAAGATGGCGATCAAAAGTAAACCTTTAAAAAAAACTAGACAATACTTTATTACCAGCGTTGTTTTTACTTCCTAAAACTAATCAAAGTAACGCAAGTTACCTCTCTCTGCACATCTTTCCTACCTCAAACGAAGTTGGAGGCTTGAATGTGGGTATTTCATTAAAATTTCAGTTTAAGTTAACTTTGGAATAAATATCCTTATAATTGGAAAAGTCCGAATCGGACCTATTTTCATTAGTGGAATTACTCTTTAGATTCACGTACCTACTGTACCTCGAAACTTTCAGTATCTTAGAATTTTATTGCATTCCATACATTGAAATGAAAACTTATTTAGGTTTGTTGACCACTCTTTGGGTGAACATAAATCAAGGAATTCGCGTCATCGTCACATAACGCTTTCCATGAGCGTATACTCTGTATTTTTTTTTATGGAGTGACGAGGCGAGCTGGGCATGTGCCTGATGGTAAGCAACTTGCCTGCCATATAACAGCATAGACACGTAGCTATTGGAACATGAAAGTCCAAATCATTACCTAAAACTGCCCTGCACTCGCCACTCGGTGATTTAAGATGAAAGATGATCTATTTTTATGATCTATAATTTATCTGGAAACATTACCTTTCAAACCAGAACACAGGGATGTTTGCACATTACTGCTTGGCAGTAGTATAACCTGCATGTAGTACTTTCCCAGATGGTCTCTGCTAAGAGTCCTACGACTACAAAGTACAATTGGTGCAGTGCTATACCTATTATATGTACTTTAAAAAATATCGAATGAGAATGAATCTTTGATATAAGTAACACTATCAGCGCCCCGTGGTTTCGGCCGTGTGGTTTCCGATCCCATAAATTTCCCGGGAATGCACTCTCATAAAAATGTACTGTAAAAGTATACAAAATACTAAAACCCTTTTTTATTGAGAGTAGGTAGCTAGTAGGTTGTAGGTACCTTTATTAATAAAATTAAATCAAAATATAAACTATGTTACACTCTAAACCACTGACTATATAACTAACCATGCAGGGCTAACTACTGCCTCTATATAAACACATCTGAATAATCCAAAGACCGATGTAAGCCTGGAAATTTAGTAAAAATAATTAAACATATTGGTGGACACTTCACACGCAACACCATCTAAACTAAAAGTAAACAATTCTTGTACTATGGAAGCCAAATATTTTAAATCATATTTTATAGTTTTAACTACCACATCTTTATTTTATACTTAGATACAAAACATAAAACAAATACTTGAGTTCAAACACACAAATATTTGTACCGGGTGGGAATCGAACTAACGACCCTCGGCTTTGCAGGCAGACTTATAACAAAGCCAAGAGGCCAGTCATTATCAAGATACTCAGGATCACTATCAGTAGGAAATGCCTCCAGCATATGAGTCTAATGTGTCCACATTAAATGAAATGTTGATACGTTAAGGCGTATAAACGACAAAAATAAAGTCATAAACGTAGCCTTTTGTCAATGTAGACCTGAATACGGGAAAGAATTACCCGTTTGCAAGAAAAGACATAATAATCGTGGCCTAGCAATTTCAAGCGGCTACATACAAGTAGGCACTTCCTTCGCAAATAAAGATATATCTCTACCGCTTAGAGCGGAAGTGACCCGCAAAAAATGCGGTAATGATAGACTCTGCGAAAATAAAGGAAAGATTTTCTCTTCAAAGAGTGCGTATAAATGGCAATCTGTCTACTGGAACGAGGTCTTTGTAGATAATAAGGTTTATTGTGGCCTGTTACCACTACTAAGACCCCGGTCATTTTATATGAATTTGAGATGATGATATTTGCCATAAAGGTATTTGTCTTGTTTGGTCTTGTTTCAGCATAGTTGAAGTATTGAACTGATTGGATTCCGAAATGCTGATGGATTTATTAGCACGTGTTTGAAGGCTAATGTTTCTAAAAGGACGTCAATCCACATCTTTATTAGCTTTATTTTACAAAAGAACTTACAGCACTTGACCTCGTATGGCATCTACAACAGACCGCCAATTGGCCAGCATGGACTATGACCTTAACTTTCTTCTTGAATGAAAAAGCGTAAAATTCCACCAGTATACATATAAAATGTGTGGCTTATGCGTATGATGTACTCTTACCTCAACCTATTTAAAGATTTTAATTTATTTTGAATGCAGGTTTGAATATTTTATTGCCTATTATGAATTATTAAAATAGTGGAGCGGAGCGCCTAAATTTCAATCCAGTTTCATACATCATGTTTACGAGTAAACACGGTGCATGAAACTGCACCGAAATATCTGGGACTCGATCCAATATTTCATCACGGTAAATATTCCGTAATTGACCATACTGATGTACTAAATAACCGTGATAGCTTAAAACATTTATTAAATGATACACATACAGTAATGTAAAGTAAACAGAAAAATCTCTGGTACTTACAATAAAATCAGCTAACAAAGTAAGTTTCAACCGTAATTGGCGGTTTTTTTTACAAAACGTGCACACTTTCGATTGCGTCTTGCTTAGCTTTTTAGGGTTCCGTAAAACATAAAAACGGAACCCTTCATATACATTCGTCATGTCTGTCTGTCCGTCCGTATGTCACAGACCCCCATACTTAGAACTGAAACTCTAAAATTTTATTTTCATCAAACCTACACGTGTCCCAGGTGTCTATCGATAGATCTTCAAAAATGATAATGAGGTTTCTAATAAAAATTTTGTCTACAATTAATAATTAGCGCGAGACACTTCCAAAGTGGTAAAATGTGTATCCGCCCCACTCTAATTTCTAAATTATGACAATGATGAAACTAAAAAAACAAAATTATGTACCATGCAAACTATCAACGAAAATTAGTTTGAACTCAATCTGATGAGTAGTTTTTTTAATACATCATAAGTACACTATTCGTAACAGCGCTCAATGTTACACCGAACTACAAGAACTTATTTAGTATGTTACTTGCTGCTACGGAACCTTTCATGGGCGAGTCCGACTCGCACTTAGCCGCTTTTTTATTAGAAGTGATTGAAGTTGATGAATCTGTACGCAATCTTAAATTGAATTGAATTGTTTCAGGAAAATGTGGCATTCCTGGTGCCTTGGGTGGTTGGCTGCATGACCTTCATGGCGCTGGAAGCCATGGCCATGGTCTACTCCAATATTCTTAGAGATCATGTTAACAAGGTAAATCAAAATTACAAATTTTATTTCTACATTACTGTTTTTTCCGCACCGCTATTTTCATACAGTCAAATATTTTGGATTTCTTAGGACTTAATTTTGTTTTCAGTGATGAAAATAAAAATAAGAGCGAGTTTAGAAAAAATGCTGAAGAAGCCGAAATCTACCGTCATATTATATATTGTACTAGCAGAACGCGCGCGGGTTGCTACGCCATCTATCGAAAATTGGGCGTACCAATTCAAATTTTGAACAAATTCGGTTAGTTTAGGTTCTAATGACGCAACCTTTAAAATATGACATTATGCTGTCACGCAAAGAAAGCTCTCAAAAACCAATATTTTTCCCCGTTTTTGTTACATTTTTCATTCATGCTCGGCTCCTGTTGATAGTAGCGTAATGTTAAATAGTCTATAGCCTTCCTCGATAAATAGACTATCCTACAAAGAAAGAATCTTTCAATTCGAACCAGTAGTTCCAGAGATCGTTGCGTTCAAACAAACAAACAAACATACAAACAAACTCTTCAGCTTTATAATATTAGTATTGATTGTATTATGTACTCAAAGCCTATACAAGTCAAAACTGGTATTTTTTTTTAAATTGTGCAACAATTTAAACTTTTCTTACGCAAAAAAAACTCAGGGAGACGCAGATCAGATTTTAGCGCCAAAATTTGATATTTTTTCAAATGTCGTCGGTATAAAACCACAATTCTATAGATTTTACTTTAGTCATAAATACAAAAGTGCATGTACCCAATCACCTTTTCTTTCATTTTATAGAATCAAAAGAGAAACAAGAAATAACGAATATAGTTGAATCTATAGAATTTTTACATTAGCATATTTTAATATATACTATCGAAGATATTTTTTGAGATTTAGTTCATAATGCTAACAAAGTTAGTTTACTTTTCCAATGTTAAAGAGCGATATTTTATTCTTCAACATGACATGTTTCGAACCCAATCTTATCTCCCTAAAAGTGTGGATTAGTTAAATAACAGATAAAGTCGTAACAATATAACGTAGTCACACAGCACCCCGAAATCCAAAAACGAGGAAAGAAATATTCAAAACAGTGCCAAGAAGTCGAAATTCTTTTTTTCCATTTCCATTTGGCAATCTCTGCCGATCCCGGGCTCACACGCTCGCTGTTTTCTTTCGGATCGCAATATTCGAGTGCGCAATCAGCCACTATCCGAGATGCTATGAGCCGGTGAAACAAAGGCTCTTGTTGCAATTTGTCGATTACGCCGCCCCGGCACGAGCTCAAACAAACAATCTAACACTGAAACAATGAAAATATACTGAATTGTTACGTTTTGCTCAAACCGTTCAATACTTTTATTGACTTGGCAAGGAGGAAAGTTAGTTATTTTTGACCGATTTTCTAAGAATGCGGGCTCGATTTGACTGATTTGTCTTGCGCAATTTCCTCTAAATTAAGAGTCTAATTTGAATGGTCTTTTTTCAGTAATGTAGAAAGGAAAATCGAACTTAATAATAAAGTAGCCAAGTGTGAGTTGGACTCGCCCATGAAGGGTTCCGTTCCAGCAAGTAACATAATATACATAGTACACATAGTTCTTGTAGTTCGTTGTAACTTTGATCGAAGTTTTAATAATGGTGTATTTATGACGTACTAAAAAAAAACTACTCATCAGATCGAGTTCAAACTAATTTTCGTTGGTAGTTTTCATGGTAATGTACATCATATATTTTTTTTAGATTTTTCATTCTCTTACTTTAGAAGTTAGAGGGGGGGGGGGGGGGGGACACACATTTTACCACTTTGGAAGCGTCTCTCGCGCAAGTTATTCAGTGTAGACAAAAATTATATTAGAAACCTCAACATCATTTTTAAGACCTATCGATAGACACCCCACACGTGTAGGTTTGATGAAAAAAATATTTTTGAGCTTCAGTTCTCAGTATGGGGGGTACCCCTAATTTTTGTTTTTTTTTATTTTAAACTTTTGTAAAAATCTTAATGCGGTTCACAGAATACATCTACTTACCAAGTTTCAACAGTGTAGTTCTCATAGTTTCGGCAAAAAGTGGCTGTGACATACGGACGGACAGACAGACAGACAGACAGACAGACAGACAGACAGACAGACAGACATGACGAATCTATAAGGGTTCCGTTTTTACGTTTTACGGAACCCTAAAAACGAAATTTGTTCGCAAAATTTAGTAATAACGAAAATACACGGCGTTTTTTTATAAATTTTTTCAAGAGGCACTTGACCCCATCTCCACTTTTTTTTTTATCTTTTCTAGGTTCACACTTGACCGCCATCTCGTCTGATGTTAAGCGACGATGCGGTCTACGATGGAGCATGTTTACCAAGAAAAAACCCGATTCACTCTCGATTTGTCGACACAAAGATTATAACTATCGGGGAACACCCACTCAGGCAACGTATTCCACAGCCTAGACGTTCTTATCACAAAAGTTAAGTCGAATATCTTCGTTCGTGTCTTTGGAACATCAACTATGAAACGATGTCGCTTTTTCGAGCTACGAGCATTCCGATAGAAAAAAGGACAAGTTGGTATCAGACCATGCAGATCAGTGGCACACTCTCCGAAGTGTAACCGATAAAAAACCGATAGGCTAGCAATTTTTCGGCGATGTTCAAGACTTTGAAGTCTTTTTCGCACAAGAGTGTCGTTGCCTATAAGCCTTTTGGCACGTCTCTCGATCGATTCCAGAGCTTCCAGCTGATACTTAGCCAAACCATCCCAAAGGTGCGAACAGTACTCCATACAGGAGCGAACCTGTGCTTGATATAATGTAAGCAACTGTTCAGACTTGAAATACCTTCGCACCTTTGAGAGGACACCTAGTTTTTTGGCAGCTAGTTTAGCCTTGGACTCGATATACGAGCCAAAGTTGAGCGTAGAGGTCAAAGTAACGCTCAAAAGCTCAAGACGGTCAGAAACCGGCACGGACACACCTCGAAAAGTTGGAGTCAGTTCGAAAGGACTCCTTTTAGCGGAGAACAGACACGCCTGCGTCTTAAGGGCCATTTAGACGGGGAGAGTTTCTCGTCTCGAAGGTACGATTATCGGAGGAATATAAAACATTTTTTTCGTCTAAACAATCGCTCTCCTCGCTCGTTGCCTTGGGCGACAATTGCCTTGCAATGGAATATTATTACGTCCGTGTAAACAGAATTTCAAAGCAATAATCGTATTTCGAGATTTTATGCCAGTTGCTACCATGAGTGCAGTGCGCGAGGGTGTTTTAATTATATCTGCTCTTCTAAGGCAAGAATTAATTAAACGGAAAAAGAAGAAAAGGTGTTGGGTTAAAAAATGGATAACGAGAAGAAATGATTTGGGAGCATCCAACACGTTGTGCCTTGAATTACAATTGGAAGATGAAGAGACATTCAAAACTATGTTTCGGGTTACGAAAACGCAATTTATATATTTACTTCAAAAAATTGGACCATCTATACAAAAAAGTGATACAAATATGCGTCAAGCTATAGCTGCTCGTACAAAATTGGAAATAACTTTAAAATATTTGGCTACAGGAGATTCATTTCAAACATTATCAGAATTATTTAGGGTACCTAGGTGTACCATAAGTTACTTTTTGGTAGAAGTTCTGCAAGCTATTTACACTGCATTGGAAGATTTTATTAAGGTATGAATAAAAAACAATTAACTTCAAAATCACTAAACTATCATAAGATTATCTAAGCATTTATTCAACATCAGTCTTGCTTTGATAAGGTAGATTACAAAATTAAGAAATGGCAATTAGCTAAAAACAAATCAACTTAATAAAAATCCCTTGCCATGTCGTCCCGGTCTGCGTAGGGCTTTAGACTGCCAGCAGTGAAATCATAAAGTAGGTAGATATGAAAATGTATGCAAACCATAATTATGAAGATATTTCAACGTCTGAACAAAAATTAAATGTGAGGTAAAATACACGAAGAACAGAGAAAAATAAGCATCAATACATCTTACATGCACACTCGTCAGAGTACGCTTGAATATTTAATATGGAACTGAAGATGTTTCCACGACGTCTAGTTGGTTACATGAAAATGCATATTCATTGTTGTCTCTAAATAGGACAAATAGAGATGAGAGAGTTCTTGCAATACTTGCATAAGTATCGCAATTTACTTTTTGTAAGATATAAAATTCTCGTGTCACAGTGTTAGTTACCTTACACCTCCGAAACGGCTTTACTGATTATTACCAAATTTTATATGAATATTCAGTAGGTCTGAGAATCGGCTACTATCTATTTTGCATACCCTTAAGTGATAAGGATTGTCCACCCCTAAATATATTTTTTTAATTTTTGGACAAATTTTTTTGTTTTTATTTTTTTATAATGTGGCATTCAAAAATACATATAACCATAGATTTTTACCCTTTTATCACCAACCCCTATTTTTTAATAGCCATTTTGGCAATTTAATCATTTGACAGTGAATTCCTCCTAAACGGCGGGAGCGATTTGAATTTTTTTTTTGTGTGTGTACAAGTAGATTCGAGGATGGTTTTGATTTACAAATAAGTCCGGCAGATGGCGCTGCAGACAAAGTCTAGGTTATGATCCGAGCGAAGCCGGAACGGGCCGCTAGTGTATATATATACATATAATTTTTTGTTATGGGTGATCCGATACAATAAAGGGAAGGCAGATCGACCAGATTTGAATATTATTGTGATAGTTTGAAATGTGAATTACAATATTAGGTACATTTAAGGTATTTAACTTTAGTCTTTTGACCCAGTTTAAATATTTAAGCTATATATTCACGTGGATAGAGCCTATTGTTGGTTTAATTATGCCGTCCTGAGACAGGGTCGAATGAATGCGATGTTCAAATAATGGATGATGACAATTTACTCGGATATCCTTTACAATAGTCGCTTTGTTTACTTCGCTATGGGACTTGTCAGATAAAATAATAGGACGTTTCATTTTAATACGGGTCATTTTTATATTTGTTTAATAATGGAGGATAGTCGGATTTCTTCCCATAATAGAATTAGAATAGACAGAGTTTTGGGTATAAAAATATAATTAAAAAAAAAACAAATAATTCCTGTTACGTGTTTGTAAGTGTTCAATGGCATGGTGTTGTGAGAGTGTTTGGTTTTCAGAATCATGTGGTCATAAGTTTGGGTCCCGCTTTAAATATTTTTTTAAGTCTACTTATATGAACAAGTTTGTCAACACCACTTGTGATCAGATGGAGGGAAACATTGAGAGGAAACCGGCATGTTGAAAGACATATTTGTTTTAAAAACGTGCGTCATCCGCTAACTCACACTGGGTCAGCGTGGTGGAATATGGCTTTGACTCTCGTTTTATGCGAGAAGACTCTGGTTCCCAACGCTGGGAATAAAAAATTATGATTATTAGGTACAAGATCAAATCAAGACCTGATTTAATGATTTTTGCCGTTATAATATAAATAAATAAATATTGGTGGACAATTCACACACAACACCATCTGACCCCAAACTAAGCAAAGCTTGTGTGATGGCGGCCAGATAGCTGATATAATACTTATATAATTTTAAATACATACTTATTTTACATAGAAACACCCAGACACAGTGCAAACATTTGAATTCATCACACAAATATTTGCACTGGGTGGGAATCGAACCCACGACCCTCGGCTTCGCAGGCAGAGCTACTACCAACTAAGCCACGAGGCCAGTCCAGGTAAATACCTACGTGTTTCTGGAACATCGGCAAAAAATATTTATTATACGTATTTATAATTATACATATTTTCAAAGTTCCTAATTAGAGGTACTTATTTTGATATCTTCGATAAAACATTTTAGGTGACAATATTGATGACCAATGTTATTTATTGGCTTAAAATATTGAATGTCACACTAATACTAAGGAGAAGGTTTGTGTGTTTGTAAGTCTGTATGTTTTTCTGTCTGTATGTTTATGTATGGGGTATAAGGTGGAAGCGTTTATCATCTAGCTCCTCAAATGTCAACCTCCCTTGCTAGTGGTGCACCCTGCTGCCAACTAACGAGGCTCTGACGACCGAACCAATGGCGGTATATCCATTTAAAAGCCAGCCTTAAATTGACCAGGCCAGTGACGGGCAGCGGCGTCACTGGTGCAAGGGGCTGGCCCCGCGGTTACCAACCCGCCTGCCAAGCGTGGTGACTATAAACAAACACCCCCCTTATGAAAGACACAAATAAGAAACGGCCCCTAGTCCCGGGGGCTCCGCTATTCCAGGCGCTGGTGGCAGCCTTGGTTCCGGCAGAGCATGGGGTGCAAAGAATCTCCGGCAGATGCCCCGCCACTAAACCCCACGACTCGACCTGGCAACTTATAATGCACGGACGCTGAGGGCTGACGAAAATATTGTGGAGTTGGAAGAAGAAGTGGACAAGTTGCGCTGGAATATTATAGGGTTATCCGAAGTCCGAAGACAGGGCGAGGGCAGGATAACCCTCAATTCCGTCAACTTGTTCTACTACCAAGAGGGAGATCAACAATCCCAAGGGGGTGTTGGGTTTATCGTCCGCAAGTCTCTCGTCAACAACGTGATAATGATCGAGAGTGTGTCGAGCAGGGTTGTATACCTTGTACTTAAAATTACCGACTGATACTCATTGAAGGTAATACAGATATACGCACCGACCTCCACACATCCCGAAGAAGAGGTTGAGGCCATGTATGAGGACATCTCCAAAGCCATACATGTCTCGCCAACACAGTTCACATTTGCGATAGGAGACTTGAACGCGAAACTGGAGAAACGTAGCGGTGATCAATTGAGAGTAGGGCAATTCGGATATGGGCAGCGGAACCCAAGAGGGCAACGTCTAGCTAATTTTTTGGAAAGGGAGAGCCTCTTTCTGATGAGCTCTCCTTCTTCAAGAAACAGCCACAGAGAAAATGGACCTGGATTAGCCCAGATGGTTCCACAAAAAATGAGATCGACTTCATTATGACGACTAAACGGAAATGAAATTTAAGTTCATGTCTCACCTGTATCGGTTATTGTTGGAAATACAACACTCGAAGTTGTTGACGAATACGTCTACCTGGGTCAAAAGATCCAATTAGGTAGATCCAACTTCGACAAAGAGATCCAGCGAAGGATCCAACTCGGATGGGCAGCGTTCGGGAAACTACGGCACTTCTTGGAGTCCAAAATACCCCAATGCTTGAAGACGAAAGTCTTCAATCAGTGCGTGTTGCCAGTGACGACTTATAGAACTGAGACGTGGTCCTTAACTGTGGGCCTCATAACAAAGCTCAAAGTCACACAGCGAGCTATGAAGAGAGCGATGCTCGGAGTCTCTTTGCGCGACAGAATCCGTAATGAGGATATTCGCAAAAGAACGAAAGTAGCCGACATATCTCGAAGAATAGCTAAGCTGAAGTGGCAATGGGCAGGCCACATCGCTCGCAGAACTGGCAACCGATAGGGAAGAAAGGTTCTCGAGTGGCGACCACGAACCGGAAGACGCAGTGTTGGACGGCCTCCCACTAGACGGACAGATGACCTCACAAAGGTCGCTGGACACCGCTGGTTGCAGGTTGCGCAAGACCGTTTGTTGTGGAAATCTAGGGGGGATGATGATGATGATGATGTTTTTCCCCAAGTATATCTGTAACTGCTCCACGGATTTGAACGAAATGAAATACTTAGGAAGTGACTTACGGAAGAATTGGATAAGATACACTACTTTTTATCTTTTTAAAGAAAATGTTTCCCGTGGAATATTTTGAAATGAATTATTCGAGATTGTAACTAGTGAAAAAACTGTTACGCCGTCAGTTACATAGCGGGGTAGAATAACTATGACCATTGACATTGGCTAGTAAAGTAGGTAATATTAGTGACATTGACATTTGCCCAGAAATGAAACAAAAACTTTGGGAATTCAAGGTTTAATAGTTGGAAAATTAGGAGTCAATGTCACTGAAACTATAATTACTAGAAACGTTCAAATTACACCTCAATTTACGTCGAGACAGTAAACCGAAAACTAATTACGAAAGTACGGTTATTTAGTAATTTTGCAATTATTTTGATAAAATATTCAGAGTGGTCATACTTTAGCAATTCCATTTTGTCTAGAATTAATTTAGTGGCTACTAAGTTTTCCCTCAGTAAGGTTTCATCTTGATTAAAATGTTGGCGATTTCTGCAAATGACGCTGTTGTGGTTACCACTTTTCTCGAATTATGTTGCTAAGAAAACTACTGTATTTCTCTCAGCTTGTTGGTAAATTAGTACACTGAAAAATGAAAGATACAAAAATATTCTCAAGATATTTGCCTGTTTTTGTAAGCGAATTAATAATAATAATGTTTATTTCTCATTATATCATTGTTAAGTTATTTACAAAATTAATACTTAGCACACGCACTGAATTCATACCACTTGCTAATATATTTTTAACTAGGAGCGCCCCGCGGTGTTACCCGCGTCGTTCCCGTACCCCTGTTTCCGTTGTTTTTTCGGGATAAAAAGTAACCTATGTGTTTTTCCAGACTATAATCTATATGTGTTCCAAAGGACAATGCCCATTTTTGACCCGCTAAAATAGTTGTCGTGTAGACATATGAGTTATATATTAAAAAATTGGTGATTTTTTGTTGTACTCGTGTGCGAAGTTATATAACTTTCTAACATTCCAAAATAAAATAATTTGCATTTGTTTAAATTAAACCTACCATTTACCAACAAAGCTGACTTGTAAAATATTGCAATAACGAAACGGTACCTGCGTTTCGTTTTTGTGATCCGCGTTAGATTGAAATTGAAAATGGATATTATGTATATCAATTTCTTTCACAATGTCGTTTATTTACTACTTTTACATATTTAAATAACGATATATATAAATACGGCGACAAAGAAACTACCAAAGCTTTTTTTGGTAATGTAAACGAGGAAAAAGGTGGCATGCAATTTTCACCAAATCCAAATTGGTCAAAGATCAATGTCAAATTGACAAATCAAAAAAAAGTAAACAAGCAAAATGCATGGTTCTCTTCCTAACTTTGGTTTTCTTCTTGTTTAAATTGGTTTTAACAAAACTGGGAATTATGTGATTCAGTGCTCCTTATTACTTACATAATTGTGGTAATAATTACATAAAACCATATATGTTGTGATGGCTTGCTTGTGTTTTCTGATGGAAACCCTCGATTGTTATGAACCTTCTAAGACCACTGTCTCGAATACCAAAATAATGAAATATTTATATCACAATTAAGATATTCCTTTCTGTGACAATATTTCTATGCGAATGAAGTGTTCATACTCTACAGGAAATACGGGGATAGCGCTAAGTTGCTACAAAACCTATGCAATTACCAATTTTAAAACCCTGAGTTGCTTTTAGAAGACAGACACAAGCTGAAGCAAATAAAATAGATATAATATGTATATTTTAGTTGAAAATGATAGGGACAACCAGCAGAGGCCATCTTTCAGTACTGCTGTACTTGCATTGCAGAGTTCTTCGTGAGATTTCTAGGATGGCCAGACACCAGGACCACATAAATCCACGAGCAGAATATTTTGGCTATGTAGTAGTTTTGGGCTATTAAATATATAAAGTTATTATTAAATGTAAATATAATTATATGATAGCAAACAATATATTTTATTTATCTTCTCTTGCATTGGTTTGAATATAGATTCAGTAGAAAGATATCGGTGAACAGTATTATCTACACTGATTCAAGCATTTTTTCAGGAAACCATGATAGGATGAGCGAAACATGTGCCTGATGGTAAGCAAGAAAACATGCTTGCCTTTAACAAGACACACTGTCTTGTGTCATAAATTATTAGAACATGAAGACAAGTCTACATCATCAGACCTAGCCCTGCACTCAGTTAGTTTAAGGCTTGTTTACCCTATGATAATTCCATCCGAGAACTATTTTATGGTAATCAGTTGGTAGTGAGAAGTACTATTATTCCTATTTATTCTGATAAGAAATATGTTTTGAAAGACAATACCATAGTTCTTTCTTTTCTTTTCTGTTCTAATTCAAAAGAAAACATAATTCTAAAATATTTTGACAGTAAACATAACCTTACTTTTGGTTTAACTGTAACTCATTTTTGGTATTTATGAATGAAAAACACCAACAGCAGACGTTTATAGAAGCATTAACAATCCTAATTAGATACTATTCATCTCTATACACTTTCAGTATCAAAAAAAGTTGGCCAGGTTTTTCAATGTATGGGACGTGGGCATTGTCCTTTCAGACCGATCCGTTTATACGTTAGGACGTGATTGAGCAACAAACATCCATACATCGATGTTTATAATATGAGTAGGATATCCTGGGTAGTTCAAATATATTTAAAGGTTGTTTATAGGCACATCTAAATCCCAAGCGATTTTAAGAGTGTCTTTGAGAACCAACTTTTCTGTAATTAACACGAAAAATAAATTTAAATTTTATGCATGAACTCAAGTTTTGTCACTTTTGTGATCAAATAGAATTTTACTGTGCATCTCGTATTTGTGCATCCAATACACGCATACGTACATTAAAACTGCACGTGTACAGATTTGTATATTTTTTTAAATAATATGTTTTCTTTGTTTCAGCAATTTGACTCAATGTGTAAAGCTGAAATATCATTTTTAATACCAAGGATAATTTTAAATGTGAGTATCAATCTCTACTATGTATGTGTTATCTATTTTACCATTCGTTTTTTTTTATACATTGTTATAGTTGCTTCATGTACCTAGTTTCTTCATTTCAATGTTCAAACCGCGTTGTTCCAAATATTTGCTGAATTTTTTTTAAACAATTATTTACTATGGTAACGGCTTAAGCCGACATGAACAGAAACCAGTATTTCTCAAAGGGTAAGGCGACCTAAAATAAAGGGTTGAGTTAAACTTTCATAGCTTTTTGGCTTGTTTTCACAAATATACACATCGACGGTTAAAAGGAAATACGGTATAAGCGCCAAAAAGTGAAATGTTCAGGAGAGCCGTTCAAAGTTTTGAATTTTAGAAAAACTGACGTATCTCTGTTATTTATTAGCATTTTGTGAAAATTTAAACAGTTATGAAATGAGAAAAAAATGGGGCAGTGACCGGTATTGTCAGTTTCAATGATTTGTTGCTATTTAACGTGGTTTATGTCGCTTATAGCAATAGCTTTTAATTTTCCAATGAGGTAATATGGCGTAAGCGACAAATGACAAAATAAAATATTAATGGATAAGAAGCTTAAACAACATACCGATATCTCACGTCGTGAGGGAAAAGGGGTATAAGAGACTAGACAGTTCAATAAGTGTTATGGGAAAAGAAGGATAAGGTACTTTTCACAGTGGTTGTATAACAGATAATAGAACACAAGTAACAGTCGACTTTCACAAAAAACAGAGTCATAAGACATTAGTGACACACAATGTAGCTTGAAAGTAAAGGAAAAGAAGGATAACTAACATCTGGCATTGCGTGAGTCTAAGGAAATATAGATGAAAAGACATTTCCTAAATAATGAAGTAGCACAACCAACACGATCTCGTTTAAGTAATTCTAATTTACGTTAAGTTATGGTAGATTTAGAAGGTGATTGTTCGTTTTTTTGCATTATGTTCATGTCACCTTTTCACTAACAATCAGATAGTACGATGTTTTAAAAAAACAAAACAACATTTCTGTTATTATTTTTAATTACGAAAAATCAAGGCTAGAGTTGGTAGGTATCTACAATTTTTTGAAAAAAAGATAATACTACTTAAGCTAGTAGGTAGGCACATAACTAAGAAATAAATTTAGGAGGCTTGGTATGTATTCGTAATGTTAAACGTTTAAAAAAATAACAAACAGTATAGAAAATACTCTCAAACATTTGCCGGGGCGTACGATAACAGTCCGGGGTAAATCAAGATATTTCGTTTTTGATACGACTTCAATACGATGCTCGGGTGCCTCCGAGTCCATCGAGTATTTGACAGTTGATGATGTGCAGTTCATTTTAAAAGTAGCTACTCGTATTTTACTAATCTAGCCGACATGATTACCCACGAAGAATTTGTCAGCGAGAAGGTCCCAGCTCTTAAAGTCTGTGTGATTAACTTCTCCAAATCAAAAGGCTTTGGATGTTGCCGTCTGAAACATTGTATATTATTGCGATGGAGCCCGGATAGTGGTCATGAAATCACGAAGGCCGTGTCTCAGGCTTTGGCTGTCGCTTTGATTGGCTGGGGTTTTTTCCTCTGATGTGCTCTTTCGGAACCGGTTTGGTTGGTCGAACTAGGAACGGGGTATCCCCAGCTGTCTGTTTCATTTATCAGGTCGTGCGAAGGGGCTCTGAGGAAGCTCAGATTTTCTCCCCTTTCTTCGTACACGACAACCTCGTGATGTTTAGAGGCCTCAATGCAACCCAGCCGGTCTGCGACTTTCGCTCTTAAGTATTTGATTGTCATCGCATCCACGCTTATCACCCGGGGTGTTTCACCCGCATTTCTGCTAAGATGTACAAGCAGCGCGCTTGCCTTTATGAAAGGCGTCTGACCTTCTCAGTACTCTATTATTGCAATCGTTTTATTTCTCGATCGCACCAACCGAAATCGGTGGCCGTCTACCTCAAGGGTTGGATTTCCATCCGGCGAGCTTACCATTGGAATGGTCTGTTCGCAGGCTTCATGTAAACTAGCTGTGTAGTTCGGAACCATCGACTCGAGTTCCAATGGAAATTCACATTTCTCCACTGACTCCGGCGAGAGCTTTCCTTCTTGCAGGGAGGATTTAAACTGTGTTTTAACTGATTTTAACATACAGTTTGACCACTTCTTGGTTTAGTATTTGCATGTTGTTATTATTAGTAGGTATCTGTTGTTTGAAAGGTTTAACTAGGCGCAAAACGGAAGTGATTGCGTTGTGGTCTGATGTCGTAATACTTTTGTCAACCTTCCATCCCTCGATTTTTCCCAAGAGAGACCCGCTGCACATTGTTACATCTACTATGCTTGTGCAGAGTTTGCCTTCCCTAATGATCTCGAAGGTTGGTGTATCGCCGTAGTTATAAATAAGTCTATTTCGTTGAACAATGAGTTGACGTTTCGTTGAGGCTTCTTCTCTCTCATTTTGGGATGTGCTTCCTCACCAGCGGGACTACGCATTCACGTCACCAGCAACAATAAGGTCATTTGTCGCTAGTTTTTTGCTGACTACCATAATCCTGCTGAGGAAGGGTTCGACTTTTTGGTTCATTCTAAGTAGACAGAAATAATTACTCCCAGTTTTAGACCTGAGCCGAGCAACAGAACAGCCACTCCCGTTTCGGTAACAAATTGGGGGGCATGGAATACCACCAGCCTGACACCAAAAACTATTATGGCTGCCTTAATTGGTTTTGTCTGTTTAAACTGCACTGGATAACGCGAGTTCCAGGATATTGTTTTATTACGCCTTTGTTTCCCACATAGGGATCTTGAACAAGGGCAACTGAAACTCCCCTTTCTCTCGCTACCTTCAGGAGTTCTGCCAATGCGAGCACTGCAGGTTGGCTTGGATGAATCGTATACTGGAGACTGAGCCACTTTCCTCATGAGTGCCCTTAGCAATAAGATATTCTAGAACGCGCTATACCATCCCATTTTATCCTTTCAGGGCAATCGCTACTAAAGGCGTTGTGAGCGAGTTCTCTGTTGGGGCTGTTGGGATGAGCAACCGTGCAGTTCTTGCATTTGGGTGGCAGGTCTTCTTTTCTTGCCTTGCATTGTGTCCAGGAGAGGTTTTTTTCCGCAGTATCTGCAGGACTCATCCCTTTCCCGGCAGATCGCCTTTGTATGGCCGAAACCTAGGCACTTGGAGCACTGCACCAAGGGCGAATGGTCTGCCACTGGTCTGGAGTCTGGAGTCCTATGTAGACCTTTTTGGCGTTCAAAAACGCTCTGTGAATGCGAGGTGAGACCTCGATCAGTGGATGACACCCATGTGAATTACGCCTTTTTTTCCTGTGTAGCACTCTGATCGCGCTCTCTTGCAAATCGACCCTCTGTAGCAGATGTTTATTGTTTTCCACTATTTCGTTATCTTTGTGATAAGACAAGACGTCTCGAATGATGATCTGTGGATTACCCGCTTGCACGGTGTTCACCTTTAGAAACTTGTGTTGCTGCACACGATTTTTGACCAGGACAAAGTCTTCCTCTCTGCTACAATTCAGGATGACTTTCCTGTTTCGACCTTTTCGCACTTTGTTAACTCTTGCTCCAGTCTTTTTCGTGTGTGTTTTAGTGATATCAAATGTCATAAGCACGGATTTGGAATGCAATCCTCATTGTGTATCACAGTATAAATGACGTATTACTTTGATCGTTGATCGTGGACGTAGGTTGTAATCGACACCATGGTATGTCGTTCAATTTAAGTAATAAGGGATTAGCAACAAAAATGTGTGTACATTCTTAACGGAAGTGAGGAATAACCAACAGCGTGATTGTTCCGTATAATCGGGCAACATTATATCGGCCATCGAAATCTAGCGTGTGTCTGTGGTCGCCGGCTGTCACTTGTACCGTTGTCTGTTTTTCGCTGGAACGAAACGACGCGTTTAATATAATCTGGTTTGCTTTTCTGGATAAAAGTGTTATAGTTCGCGGGAACGACTAGTTTTTCGGGATAAAAGATTTAGTATTGTGCGGGAACACGTTATTTACTTTAATAATCGCTACGGGATTAGTGCTGGACTATTATTCGTGTGAAGTGTGCTACTGGATTGGCCGCTTCTACAACGCTAGAACGCAGGATCGTTCTGGGAATTCTGGACCGGAGTTCGCCTGGAGATCGTCCGGTTTGGGTTCCACATTCCTTCTTTGTCCACTTCCCTTATTCCTTCGACCAAACTGGACTTTGGACGACGACGGGAACAATAGGTAAGTGGTTAACTTGGTTTGCAATTAGGAAGTAACGTTAAAATCGGTATTCGGCATTTATGAATGTTTGAAAGACTTGCAAATGGGCCCCAGGTCGGTATTTCTGGTATAATACTAAACATTTTTTGGTAAGCAGAGTGTAGTTGGCCGTAATTACTCCCTTTTTGTTTTTATTTTCTGGCAAAAAATACCGGGTAAGCCGAATATTTGGGGGTTCCCAGTTTATAATTTCTCCCCAAACTGTCGGGAAATTTAGTATTAAGTGGTATCCGGTTTTTTAGGTTGCGGATATATTGTTGTTTTTGATATTTGTTGTGACATTGTCCGAACTTAGGTTAATTTAAAGTTTAAATTTAAATTTAAAAATGGCTTCGGATTTGGCCAACCAGCTCCGATGGTTCGAATCCTTACAAGGATTGGTCGGCCGGAGAGACCGGGAGGAGGCGCTATTAAACAGGGCAGAACACCTCGACAGGCGCCTGGAGATCGCTGAGAGGAGCACAGGATTGCTGCGGGATGCAAGGCCGCCTCCACCTGAGGAGCAGATGGAGAGGATCGACGCGGACATGCGGCGCATCCTGGATTTGTACGACGAGGTCTCCGAAGGGGTTCGCCAGCTGGAGAGGTCTCGTCAGGGAAGGGCGAACTCGGGACCCGTCATCAGGAATGCGGGTTCGGGTGTAGTGGGACGCCTTCCCACCCTGGACTTGCCCAGGTTCACAGGTAACCTGCGAGAGTGGAGCGGCTTCCGGAGTATGTTCGCCTCTCTCGTAGATTCACGCACCGACTTGACGAGGGCGGAGAAACTGGCGTATCTCCGCACGTCACTGGAGGGTGAGGCACTCTCCCTGATCCAGCACCTGGAGCTGGACGACGACAACTTCGGCACGGCGATGGAGTTGCTGGAGACGAGGTTCCAAAACCCTCGGCTCCTCGCCGACGCTCACGTGTTCCAAATACTGGGGCTGCCGAAGGTGACTGAGAGGTCTCAGTTGAGGCCGCTAATCCTCACGCCCGTGAAGGTGGCGTACAACGCCTTGCGCAGCTTGGGACTGCCAGTAGAACACTGGTCGTTTCTGCTGGTCCACATTCTGCTGGGCAAGGTGCCGCTGGAGTTGCGCGCCCGGTTCGAGCGGGAAAGGGGCCTTCACGGCGACCCGAAGGTCTTCCCCACGTTTGAGGAGCTGCTTCGGGTCCTGGAGTGGGAGGCGAGGATGGTCGAGTCGGCGCCGCAGGAGGCGCAGCCCGCCGCTTCAGCTCGTGGCCCTGCCGGAACAGGACCGCGACCTACCAATCCCCGCACTCAGGGTGGGGTAAAGCGGACGGCGACGGTGACGACTGCGTCGGAGCAGGATTGCCCGAACTGTAGCCAGCTTCACGCGCTGGTGCAGTGTCCGGCCCTGCTTGCGAGGACGAATTCCGACCGACGAGGGATCGTTCGGAAGTTGCGTCGGTGCTACGGGTGCCTGGGGGGTCACTTGTACAATGACTGCCCCACGGCACGGCCGTGTCCTGGGTGTGGGGGACCACACCACCAGCTCTTGTGCACCAGGAGCGATGGTGCTGGTCGACAGCCCTCAGGGAGGGGGCCCTCCACGGGCGGGGGCGCTCCCACGCAGAGCCACGCATTGTACAACAATGAAGTGGCTACAGCGTGGAGCACACCCCCTCCACCCCAACCCACGGCAGCACCGGGCAGCCCAACAAGGGGCGTCCTACACGCGGCTCGGTCACCGACCTCACAGCCCGCGCGGACGCGGGCGAACTGGAGAGGTGGAAGGGTGATACCGGAGTCACCACGGGGGCCACCTCCCCAGCGTTATCCTTCTCCGCCGCTGGATCCGCGATTAATGCAATGGAGGGCGTACACGCCTCCCCTCCATGAGCATCCGAGGCTGGACTACCACCCGCCCTATCTTCAGTATGGCAGGGCAGCTGGATATGCCCCCCCTCCGATGGCCCTTATGACTCGGCAGCCATACTGGGCTGGGCCCTGTAGTCCGACGGGTTCGGACGGGCCTCGGAGGGATTGACTAGCCTCCGTTCCCTTGGCACAGGATCAACCGGTGGTCCTGCTGCCCACCCTCTGGTTAAGGGTTTGGGGTCCAAGAGGCGACTACGTCCGGATACGAGCGCTCTTGGACACAGGGTCCCAGGGGTGCATTTTGACAACCCGGGTTGCTCATCGCCTGGGCCTGGCTAGGTTTCCGTCACCGACTCCGTTGCGGGGAGTCGGGAACACAGAGGTGCGGTCGGCTGGACAGACCCGCCTCTCCTTCTCGTCCGTACATTCCTATTCGGAAAGGATTGCGGTCAGGGCCACCGTCATGGATTCGGTTGTCGGTTGGCTTCCTCAGGCGGACATAGATCCGGATCTTTTGTCCTGTACTAAGGGTCTCAGGTTGGCGGATCCCCGCTTCGGGATGGCGGGTCCGGTAGACCTTTTGTTAGGTTCTGATGTACTGGGTTACATCATGAACGGCAAGCCTAGACTGCTGGATCAGTCTTCGCTTATGGCGCTGCCCACCATCTACGGGAACGCCATTTTGGGAATGGTGGATGAGTGGCAGCAGTCGAATCAGGCTTCCTTTACGGGAACGGCCCTCGCTCAGATCATGCAGAGGTTCTGGGAGATCGAAGAGCCGCCTACCGTGTCTCGGCTGGATCCCGAGCACGTGGAGTGTGAGAACTTTTATCAGGCTCACACTCGGAGAATGGTTTCTGGGCGATTGGAGACTAGGCTGCCTTTCCGGGATAACCCCCCGCGTCTGGGCCAGTCTCGATCATTGGCCGAGAAAAGGCTCAGGTCCATGGAGCGACGCATGGCTCGAGATCCTGTACTTCGGGAAAAGTACATCGAGTTCATGAGGGAGTATGAGGCACTGGGCCACATGTCTCCGGCTCGCGACGACTGGTCGACCATGGACCACTACTTTTTGCCTCATCACGCTGTTTTGAAAGCGTCGACAGGCAAACTCAGGACGGTGTTCGATGGATCCGCTCCGACTTCGACAGGAGTGTCACTGAACCAGTGCCTCCACGCTGGACCGAAGTTACATCGGGATATTGTAGACATCATCCTGAATTTCCGTAGGCATCAGGTGGTGTTGGGAGCGGACATCCGTATGATGTTCCGACAAACGGTCATACACCCCGAGGACAGGAGGTTCCAGTTGATCCTCTGGCGGGAAAGTCCTCAGGACCCTATGATGGTGTATGAGTTGAACACCAACACCTATGGGTTGAGATCAAGCCCCTTCATTGCGATCCGCTCACTGCTGGAGTTGGCGGAGCAAGAACGGGCTCGGTACCCACGTGCAGCCGCAGTTCTGGAACGCGACCTGTACGTGGACGACGTTTGCACTGGTGCGCAGACGGTGGAGGAAGCTCTGTTGCTCCGGGATGAGCTTACAGAGCTTCTCGCATCTGGAGGCTATGAGCTTCGGAAATGGCTCTCTAACGACCCCAACGTCCTGGCTGGTATCCCGGACGATCACCAGCAGGATCCGGGGCTCTTCGAGGAAGGTGACGATCCGCACGGGATTGCGGTTCTGGGCATGCAGTATCAACCGGTTGCTGACATCTTCACCTTTCGGGTGGCACTGGAAGCCACACGCGCGTGGACAAAACGGACGGTTTTGTCCACCATCGCCAGGATGTTTGATCCAAACGGTTGGATCAGTCCGGTTCTGTTCGCAGCCAAGTGTCTGTTACAGCGACTTTGGACTCTGAAGGTCTCCTGGGACGACCCCCTGGTCGGAGACTCGCTTAACATTTGGCTTCGTTTAATATCTGACCTCGAAACGGTCAATCGAGTGGCGTTGCCCCGTCGCATTCTGCCACCAGGCTGTAGCCGGATCAGCCTGCACGGGTTCTGTGATGCGTCCGAGCTGGGCTATGCCGCATCTGTGTACTTGCGTACAGTTGACGCTGGAGGCCACGTCAATGTCACGCTCTTATTGGGGAAGAGCAAGGTAGCTCCTATCAGGACACGACTCACCATTCCGAAACTGGAATTGAGCGGAGCCACATTACTTGCTCGGCTGCTCAAGCATGTATATCAGGAACTGTCCACCTCGATAGACATCCGGAATGTCTATGCGTGGTCAGACAGTCAGGTCGTGCTTACCTGGTTGAGAGCAGCCCCTCACACTTTGGAGACCTTTGTGGGAAATCGGGTTTCCCAAATCCAAAACATTGGACTGGACATGGTTTGGAGACATGTCCCGGGTGAGTTGAACCCCGCTGACTGTGCTTCGCGCGGCTGTTCCGCGCCGGAGCTAGTTGATCACCCCTTATGGTGGGGTCCGGACTGGCTGCGGGAGCCAGAAGCTTCCTGGCCAGCTCTCGGCGCGGACTCGGAGCGAGCGGAGCTGCCCGGAGTCCGCGTGCATGCGATTGTGGCGGAAGTGCCCCCAGACCCTGACTGGTTGACGGGTCGTTACAGCAAGCTGGATAAGTTGTTGGGGGTAACTAGCTGGATTAAACGCTTCATCCACAACTGTCGTCACCCTCGTCAGAGGAGGAGTGACCAGATCGCCACTGTGGAGGAGCGTCGGAGTTCCTTGCTGCACCTCATTCGGCTGGTGCAGGGTGAGAGGTTTCCGACGGAACTTGAGGCGCTGCGCTGCGGACGCGCTCGCTTGAAGGGTGCGGTCGCCAAGTTGAACCCTTTCACAGATCAGGATGGTCTTCTGCGCGTAGGAGGTCGGCTCCGGAAAGCCAACCTGCCGTACGGCAGCAGGCACCCCCTGTTGCTACCGAAAGGAGGTCCTCTGGTGGACCTGCTGATCACCGATCGGCATATCGGTAACGCGCACGCTGGATGTGGCGCGCTTCTCGCTGTGTTGCAGCGTGAATTCTGGATCTTGTCGGCTCGCAGGGCGGTCCGAAAGGTGCTGTTTAGATGTGTCCCTTGTTATAGGCTCAAGGCTTCTACCATGCAGCCCATGATGGGAGATCTTCCTCCGGATAGGATTTCTCCCTCGAGGCCGTTCGACGGGGTCGGAACGGACTTCGCTGGGCCCTTCTCGGTCAAGTCATCGACGTTGCGTAACGCCAAGGTCGTTAAAGCCTACCTGTGCGTCTTTGTGTGTTTGGCCACCAAAGCAGTCCACCTGGAGCTGGTCTCTGCGCTGTCTACGGAGGCCTTTGTCGCGGCGCTGGATCGCTTTGTAGCGCGAAGAGGAGTACCCTCTTTAATACGTTCGGACAATGGCACAAATTATCGAGGGGCGGCGAATTATTTACGCGAAGTTAATAATTTCTTAAATTCTGGTAATAATAGTTTAAGTCTGGCTCTCGCCCAGCGGGGAATCAGCTGGCAATTTAGTGTGCCGGCCTGTCCTCACTGGGGAGGAATTTTTGAAGCTGCGGTGAAGTCTGCTAAAACTCATCTCCGCCGTGTCATCGGGGAGACCGTGTTAACTTGGGAAGAGTTAGTCACGGTACTATGCCGCGTGGAGGCAGTGCTTAATTCCCGTCCTCTCTGTCCAATCTCGCCTGACCCTAACGATCTAGAAGTCTTGACGCCGGGTCACTTCTTGATCGGTCAGCCCTTAACCGCGTTGCCGGAGTATCCCTGGAAGGATGAGCGGCCCGGACGCCTGTCCCGTTTTCAGTTATTGCAGCAAATAAGTCAAGACTTCTGGAGGCGCTGGTCGGCCGAGTACTTGCATCTGTTGCAACAACGGGTAAAATGGACAGATAGGACGGAGGCCCCTCGGGAAGGGGACTTAGTATTATTAAAAGAGGCAAATTTGGCCCCCCTACTCTGGCGTAGGGGACGTATTTTAAAATTGATATCTGGTACTGATGGCACACCCCGCGTGGCGGAGATTCTGGTTTCTGGTTCCAGACTTCAGCGCGCGGTGTCCTCTCTGGCACGCTTGCCTCTTTATTAGATATACGTGTTTTCAAGGTTAAAATTTAATTTAATTTTATTACTATTTTTGGTAAAGTGTTTTTTTTGGTTTGATTTCCACTTTCGGGTCAAAGTTGGGAATTTCGTTTTTATTTGGGGTCCGGATACTGCTAAATACTAGTTTCTAAAATTGAACAGGAGTTCAATTGGTCGGGGGTTTTGTTCCGTATAATCGGGCAACATTATATCGGCCATCGAAATCTAGCGTGTGTCTGTGGTCGCCGGCTGTCACTTGTACCGTTGTCTGTTTTTCGCTGGAACGAAACGACGCGTTTAATATAATCTGGTTTGCTTTTCTGGATAAAAGTGTTATAGTTCGCGGGAACGACTAGTTTTTCGGGATAAAAGATTTAGTATTGTGCGGGAACACGTTATTTACTTTAATAATCGCTACGGGATTAGTGCTGGACTATTATTCGTGTGAAGTGTGCTACTGGATTGGCCGCTTCTACAACGCTAGAACGCAGGATCGTTCTGGGAATTCTGGACCGGAGTTCGCCTGGAGATCGTCCGGTTTGGGTTCCACATTCCTTCTTTGTCCACTTCCCTTATTCCTTCGACCAAACTGGACTTTGGACGACGACGGGAACAATAGGTAAGTGGTTAACTTGGTTTGCAATTAGGAAGTAACGTTAAAATCGGTATTCGGCATTTATGAATGTTTGAAAGACTTGCAAATGGGCCCCAGGTCGGTATTTCTGGTATAATACTAAACAGTGATATTAACATTAAATAAGGTAATAGGGTATAACCGACAGAGTAAAATAAAAATGAATTTTGGAAAAAGGGTACAAGCGTCAAAGCTATGTTCAATTATTAAATGGAAATAGGCTATAAACAACGTTTGTATTTTTTGAGGAAATAGCTTAGAAGGCATAAACAACCGAAAACTGGAGACCCCTATGAAGTAAAAAAGCATTACCGACCACAAATCGAGAATAAATATTTTTTGCAGGGGTACAAGCACCTTTATAGACAAAATGACCTGAATTTACGTCGGTTACGAATAGTATAACTAGGGAAATGTTGTTTTTTGCTCGGGCATAAGCGCCAAAAAAGTCATCGTAGAGCTATGGGAGTCAGCTCATTCGAAAGAGCGGAAAATTTTAAGTAAAATGGCATTTAAAACTGATTTTTGACCAAAATGTCGCTTATGCCCAACTTCCTTTTAACCGTCGATATGATAGTTGGTAATAAAATTATGAGTGTACCAACTAATAATGCACAGAGATAATGAAAGAGAGAAGTTTTTTTTTTTAAATAAAGAGTGACGAGACGAGCAGCTATTGGAATATAAAAAATCCTATAATATATAAAAAATCATTGCCTAGCACTGCACTGCGCTCGTCACCCAGAGATCTATAACATGTTATATCTCTAAGCCCTGTAATTTCTCTGGAGACATTGCCCTTCAAACCGGAACACAGTAAAGTTTGCACATTACTGCTTGGCGGTAGAATAACTGGCAAAGGTGTGGTACTTCCCCAGGTGGACTATGCCGAGAGTCGTAGGACTCTTAGTTTGTACACCCATAATTGCGGAGTCTACTTCTACTAATTCAGTCTCATTCTAATAGAGTCCTAATTCTACTAATTCAGTGGAATCGAAAAACTAGTAGGTATGATTTATTAACTAGTAATATTCCAGATGTGCTATTTTCAATATTATAGATCAATGTACGTGCTCTTGTTAAAAAAAAATACAAATCATATAATTCTATCATTAAATGGACTAAAAAACACTGAATCCCACAACACAGGACATCCCTAGTGTGGGGCTCAGGGTACACCTCCTAATGAAGTTAAAAAAAAAAAACTAAATTAGTGTTCTTCGAGAAGTCGTGAGACCATAAGTTATAATGTTGGAGACAAAAAAAATTTAGGTACCTATGTAAGAAATCGGTATGAGTCCACCCGATTTCTTTATTTTTATTTTTCTGCAAAATGTTAGTGTTTAATTGGTTTTAAATTCTCTTGCAACTAATGAAACAAAACTTCAGTGCAAGATTCATTGTTTAAGTTATATGTTAATAGTTTTGCAAAACTAATTTTAGTAGGTATAGTTTCAGCATTAAAAATATCTGTAAGTTTTTGATTGATGTAGGAAAATAAAAGAATTCTCAGTTTTAATACTGCTTAGAGATGTAAACTTTTGCCGAATTATACATTAATTCCACTTGTTTTGATATACCTAGGTATGCGACCGATGACATTCAAAACATTAGTCATATGAAATAATAAATTACACCCGAGAGTAAGCTAGAAAAGGTCGTTAAACTCTAGTATTTTTTAAATATTATTTTTAATAAATGAAAAACTGGACGTAGAGATAAAGCATCTTAGATCTCTAGGTAACGTGCGCAGTGTAGACTTAGGTAATTGTTTAAACACGTCATGTTTCAATAGTGACACAGAATAATATTGTTATGGGTAGGCGTATTACTTATAATTAGCAATCTACCTAGCACATATACTATAGAAAAACAGAACATCAAGCTAACTACTAGTAAGTAAGTACGTTACGTACTACATCTAGCGTTATGTAACAGTATAAGCTTAATATAACCATAACTTTAAAGTACGTTTTGCAAAAATGTTTCTTCAAAATACATTGAGCTCTTGCATAATTTTGCCATTTATGCTAATGTAACTTTGCACGGAAATGTTCCATATAACACACATTTATGTATGTACTTATTCATTTCTATAGTGAAAATTCTTTGCTTAAAACAAAGTTGAAACGGTAATTGTTCTCTCTACATTGAATGTGAACGTGAAATACCTTGACGTTTCGAGTTTTATTCCTGTTTTGTGCATTTCATAGGCGAACGGAAACTGGACACCGTTTTCAAACTACGTACTTCGCACTCTTTGACATATTGTGACTTTTCGTTGCAACGGGGAGTGTATGTAAGTTTTATCTTTTGACTTGTAAATTTTATTGCTGCAAACAGAATGATGTGGAATGTGAACGTTATACCCCGTTTACATTATTCCAGTCCAGCGACCGAATCCAGCGCTGGATTGCTTACTGGAATAATGGAAACCGGCACTGGAAAGCATCAATCCAGTGCCAATGCATTCCAATGCCGGTTTACATTATTCCAGTAAGCAATCCAGCGCTGGATTCGATCGCGGGACCGGAATAATGTAAACCGGGTATTAGCTTCAGCCTGTATTGCAATTGTTTTTAAACTATATTTTGTAAATGTAAGACTTCCTGCAGAGTCTGCCAAGGGAAGTACCGCATCTTGGTCAGTTGTTTTACCAACAAAAAGTAATGGGCAAAGATTAGTAACTTTATTTTGATTTGATGATTTGAAAGGACTGTCTAGGCTGCGATTTGACAGTCTTTACTTACATTTAAATAAGTGCGTGGTACTGTTCTGTTATAAGTTGTTATGTTTATCATTAGGCGCACTTTTTTCTTCTTGCACAGTTATCTCGTCACTCGAAATCATACAAAAAATCTATTCTTCACGTTAAAATTTGTTTATTTCAGTTTATGTGTTTATAATTCCTGGGTTGTGTTTTTTGATTTTTTTGCTTTCAATTTAGACTAAATGGAATCAAAAGAAAACTGAAATAAAACATGAAAATTGCGCTGTGGCCAAGTGTAGTTTAGATTTTGAAATTTAAAAAAAAAACATAGATATAAAAAGAAAAGCTCACTTTTTTGGTAGGTTGAAATTAAACATACTTATTTTATGGGAAACTTCAAGAAAAAGTGAGGCAACGAGTTTGATCGCCAATTTTTACAACAATAAGTATTTATTAAAAACAACTTCACTGCCTTTTGTTTGCGGCATTATTTTACTTTGGCCGGAAAGGTGCTGCAGGATATTATTATAAAAAGTAGGTAAGTAAGAGGTTTGAAAACACAGCCTTTACGAAGAAGTTAAGCGGACCGCAAAATGTGGCTTTTATTCTTTCAAAAGCTTCAGTAGGGTCTTTTGCGTACATTTACAACGTTACGTAGAGATTTCATTGCGTTCATATTTTAAAAGGAAAATTTTCAAGAGTGTGTGTTTGTTACAATGTATCTTCCTCTATAATAGCTGAAGGTATTTCAATTAAACTAAATATGTATTAGGATTTCTTTTGTATTAGCATTTGGGTTTTTTGTCCTCTTAAAGTTAAAGGTTGTTAAACCGCGTTTATACCGCAGGTGCAGCAAATTCATTGTTAAATTAGCTTCAACAAAGTAACATTTCTATTTTGGGGCCAGAGTTGTATGTACGTGTGTGATTAACGTTTGTTCCATTTCCGTCAATGTTGAAGTAATCTATATAATATATAAAAGCGAAAGGTCACTCATCAAGGAATCTCAGAAACTACAAATGCTAAGAATCTGAAATTTTGCATGCAGGTCCCTTTTAGCACGTAGGCGCTCGCTAAGACGGGGTTTTGCGAAATTCAACCCCTAAGAGGGTGAAACAAGGGATGAACGGTTGTATGAAAATTCGTCTTTTTCAAAGTTGTCAAATTTTGTATCTAGACACTTGACACGAAGGAATTAAATGTTTGTTCTATCAATTTTGTAATTTCGAACTGTACGAGGGTGAAATTGGGGTTGAAATGGGGGATGAATGTTAATATGAAAACTTCCAACCGTTGAAGATAAAACCATGAAACTCTGTATTTAGACTCTGGACACGAAGCAAATAAATATTTGTTCTAGCAATTTTGTAATTTCGAACTGTACGGGGATGAAATTGGGGTTGAGATAGGGAATGAACATCAAAATGGAAGTTCCCAATCGTTGAAGATAAAACCATGAAACTCTTATATGGACACTTGACACGAAGCAATTTAAATGATAGTTCGATTAATTTTGTAATTTCGAACTGTACGGGGGTCTCTTACGCTTTCACCACTGAACCGATTTTGATGAAATTGTATAAAATTGTTTTATTATAAGCTGTTTTTAGTAACCGTAAATGTGTCTGGGTATACAAATAGGTACTGCCTGAGTTACCTTAGTATTTATTTCGCGCGGACAAAGTCGCGGGTAACAGCTAGTTTATGTATATATTTGCAGAAAAATATGTAATCATTTATACCGGTAAAGTAATTTGTTAGGTACTATACAGTGCTTTTTAAATATTTGGCTAATAAACCTACTAAAGCTAGGTATGTAATACAAAAATAAAATATACTAATTTTGCATAAAATTAGTGATGAATATTCTTTAATAACTTGGAAATTATTAGGTATAGAAAAAATGACGATCAATTATTTTTTTCAAGCGAATATTTCAAATAAAGGGACAATGCCGTGACAAATGACCGGGAGTGCGCAGATTTGAGTGATTAGTCCCGGGAGATGGTAATAATAAAAAGAAGTCGCGTAGAATTATTACAGATGACTTATGCTTAATTCCTTTCAATTTGAGTACCTGCCTTAAAAAAATGAGAGAGTGTGTGTAGGTGTATTTATGTACCTTTTTATTCCTCGTCCTAGGAATCCAACTTCAACTATCATATTTATGTTGATTATCTAACTTTAAGGTGTCGGTTTTTCGTAATGGTGTACTTGCACATCGCAAAACTGTACTAGTATCATTTTTCCCTAATGCGACAAAAGCAATTTAACTTCAGATATTGTACCGACTTACAAAAAATCTGTGGTCTCTTGTGGGCTGTATTTTTTTTATTTAAAATCAAAGTTGATCTTCTGTTTAAAAACGATTAAATTTTCGAATTCTATTATGGTTTTTTTGTTTACAGTGTGTATCTATCTGGTGCGTGCTGCGACTGTATCATCTGTTACGCGCCGGAGTGACGTGGAAGGGCGCGGCGGCCATCGAGCTGTGACTACTGCCGACGGACGCGGCGCAGCCGGGCCCGCGCGCGCCCTGTGAATCCACCTTGTTGCTCGGTAACGCCGAGAGTGACACCGACGCGAGCCTCCACGAACTGTAACACTTAGTAACATCGAGCTGTGACTACTGCCGACGGACGCGGCGCAGCCGGGCCCGCGCGCGCCCTGTGAATCCACCTTGTTGCTCGGTAACGCCGAGAGTGACACCGACGCTAGCCTCCACGAACTGTAACACGAGCCGTAACATCGAGCTGTGACTACTAGCGGGAGACGCGGCTTGTTGCTCGGTAAACCGACGCTAGCCTCCACGAAGTGTAACATGACCTGTAACAAAAAGACAAAGTTCCACCCATTCATTTCTATACCTAGACGAACACTGACCACTAAGACACGTCAATAAGTACAAAAAATAAAACTGATATCTTAATTTAAAGACTATCCCAAATATACCAATAACGACTTTACCAGTACCAAAGTCTTCAATCTTCCAAAAAATCTGATACATGTAAACGCGTCCTACACCGCCAACAATTTCGTCCTACTTGTTTTACAAATTCAATCAGTGGGTTGATATATTATTGAGTGGGAAGAAAATTGTGCCTTTTTTGTTCAGTGATCGAGTATTTTGATTTGACTGCATCTTTAAAAATATAACGTGAAAAACTTGAAGAAAATCATCAAAGGCTTTTGTAGCAAACTTGTAAATAAACAAGTCCAAAACAAAGCCTCAAATGACAACTTACTTTTGTATTTATAGAAGCCAATACGTAAAATACAGCTTACCAGTTTTGGGAAAAACTTTTCTCTTTTACTCTTCCTCGCGACTTTGTGAAACTGGCGACGCTTCGGTCAAACCTTGTTAATATTTCAAGCATTTCACAAAAAAGCCGCAAAACATGATACCGAAAAGAAACACAAAAGGTAAAACAAGGGTAAACTTTCCCTTACATTGTATTTCAAAGCATATTTCAGTGTTTGAAGAGTGAAACCAAATAGACCTTTGATGTTCGATTTGAAGCTTGTTTAAAAGTATTTGTACATATTATTTATTTAGGAAATGTCTGTATATAAAATATATTTTAAGTAGAAAGCCTTTGTATCGCTTGTAAATAATGAAAATTATATTAAGCTTCAGTATGTTAAATGAATGAACTTGAAAATTGGGGCTATTTAATCTTTCGGGAGTTGTTTGATTTTAATATTTGCTATGAAAGAGTCCGTACTCAAACATCCCTCGACTAATGAAATAGCTCTTATTGTATTGTAGAATAAAATGAAAAGCTTAGGTACGGTCGTGTTCAAAAATGTTTGGTGAAAATGCCTTTTCCTGGCCCGGAGCGTGCACAAAAGCTTCTTTAATAAATAATTACAAACAGCTAAACATTTTCCTCAATGAACTCGACGGTACACTTCTGTTGTCCATAAAATATAAGACATTATTAAAACTGTAACATACAATAAAGAAAGTGATTTAAAACAATGTTAATGCAAACTAATAAAATTATAAATGTTAAAATTACATCTTGTGTTTTTGTTGATCACTTAGAAATATTAAATTTAATTAAATATAGAAATATTTAATTTTTAACCCACGATGAAAAACAAGCTTTTCTTTTCAATGATAGTTTTGCACTCGTTCGCCATAGCGCATTGGTCAACGATGGAGCGTTTCGTTTGATGGAGCGAAGTTTGACGTAGTTTCATTGGTGTTATGTCAGTCGCATCATAATAGTACTGTAACGGTGTGGACTCATTAGCGTCCTACAGCGAATATTCGTGTTGGCGCGATTAGTGTGGCCGGGTCCATCGCGTCATCACAATGTATTCGGACCAATACGATGTAGCATTGGAGAGCTCTTGGTAAACTGGCGCGGAACATAGGGATTTGTCGCAACAATATCCGCTTGACCTACGTCAATTCAAAATCAAAATTCATTTATTTCAGGTAAGGTTCCCCATAAATTGTACAATTCATTCAATCAGTTTCAAACGTCACAAAAGTAATGTTAAAGACTTAAGTATTGGATAGCTTTACTAGCTTTTCTGAATTCCGTATCTTTTTAAATACGCTTTTATTAGCTTCACTTGTAGGTAACTAACTACGAGTATGTATGTATGTAGGCTTGTGCGCCTGAGTTGTCACCGATATTGACACGCCTATTTAGACTCTCTCTCCAAACTGGGCTAGTACCGAAGTCTTGGAAGCTTGCCAATGTGCAACCTGTGCCCAAAAAAGGTAGTCGTGCTGACCCTGTCAACTACAGGCCCATCTCAGTCACGTCCATACTCTGCAAGACTATGGAACGTGTCTTAAACCACAGGCTCCTGACGTACCTAGAATCGAACGACCTCCTCAGTGACCAGCAATACGGGTTTCGCCGAAACCGGTCCACCGGGGATATTCTAGCGTACGTCACTCACATCTGGAGTGAAGCTATTGAGAAACACGGGGAAGCACTTGCAGTCTCCCTGGATATCTCGAAGGCTTTCGACAGGGTTTGGCATGATGACCTTATAAGCAAGCTTTCTAGTTATGGTTTGTCTTCTGGGTTCATTGCTTGGATATCGGACTTCTTGAGGGATCGATCCATACGAGTCGTCATTGATGGCTGCTCGTCGGATCAAATGGGTATCAATGCCGGAGTCCCACAAGGGTCGGTACTCTCTGCGACGCTCTTCCTGCTACATATCAACGATCTGTTGAAGCCCGGTATCTATGGGTACGCAGATGATAGCACCGTTGTAGAGAGTTACATATCTAGCGCAAGAGCCACTGGGCAGCAAACTCAGGTACTGAGAGAGAGTCTGATCGAGCGTTTGGGCTTGACCCTTGATGCGGTGTCCAAATGGGGCGATGCCAATCTGGTCAAGTTCAACGAGAGTAAGACGCAGGCGTGTCTGTTCTCCGCTAAAAGGAGTCCTTTCCAACTGACTCCAACTTTTAGAGGTGTATCCGTGCCGGTCTCTGACCGTCTTGAACTTTTGGGCGTTACTTTGACCTCTACGCTCAACTTTGGCTCGTTTATCGAGTCCAAGGCTAAACTTGCTGCCAAAAAACTTGGTGTCCTCTCAAAGGTGCGAAGGTACTTCAAGTCTGAACAGTTGCTTACACTATATCAAGCACAGATTCGCTCCTGTATGGAGTACTGTTCGCACCTTTGGGATGGATCGGCTAAGTATCAGCTGGAGGCTCTGGAATCGATCGAGAGACGTGCCAAAAGGCTCATAGGCAACGACACTCTTGTGCGAAAAAGACTTCAAAGTCTTGAACATCGCCGAAAAATTGCTAGCCTATCGGTTTTTTATCGGATACACTTCGGAGAGTGTGCGACTGATTTGCATGATCTGATACCACCTTGTCCTTTTTTCTATCGGAATGCTCGTAGCTCGAAAAAGCGACATCGTTTCATGGTTGATATTCCAAAGACACGAACGAAGAGATTCGACTCTACTTTTGTGATAAGAACGTCTAAGCTGTGGAATACGTTGCCTGAGTGGGTTTTCCCCGATGGTTACAATCTTTGTGTCTTCAAATCGAGAGTGAATCGGTTTTATCTAGGTAAACACGCTCCATCGTAGACCGCATCATCGCTTAACATCAGGCGAGATGGCGGTCAAGTGTAAACCTATAGAAGTTAAAAAAAAAAATGTATGTAAGAAAATCTTTGAATCTTAATTTGACCCACTTCCCGGTCTTTAAATTTTATCATTCAAATATTCAATGATAGTATAATATGCTTTGTCAATTAAAAAATTATTTTTTTGAAATATAAATAAATAAGCATGTATTCAATATTGTAAATTAAAAAAACTAATCTCCGAATAACCCACCTCTAACTGCTCCCGGCGCAAAAGTGCCCATGATGCTCGCCGCGTTCCCACGCTGAATGGCAATGGCCAACCTTTGCTCCAGGAACGCCCCAGAGCGGGAGTCACCCGTATTATCCCTGAGCCTGCGCCCCAATTCTGAGAGGAACCCTTTTGCCTCTGCGCCCCAACAACCCAAGGTCTCCACGGCAACAGGTACAAATTCGTACTGCGACACCAACATACCATACTTTCGCTTCTTCTTATCAGCGGCATCCTCTGCCGCGGCCGATGGTGAGTGGATAGTGCGACCTAGGTGGCTGGCGGCGACAGTGCTGACGCAAGTGGCGTCCCAAATTAAGCACTTCCCGTTCTTCCAGGGCACCAGAGTCAACCCATCCGGTCTCTTGCCGTCCGATCTGCATAGGCCCGGGGGCTCAAGTACGCATGGAACTCCCGCCGACACTAAGGCTCTCCGAACTATGTCATTGAGTGCATGGTGTCTTTAAATAGGATTATTTTACACACGCTCTGAATTCTGATGACAATACATGACTAGTAAAGGAAACGTCATTACAAATCCAATACGGCGCCCTCCCCAAGATGGCGGACTGGCTGTTTGAAATCCACCCCCATGATATGGGTATCAAATGAAAGGGTTTGCTGTCAGAAATACGAAAAAAATAGTCACGTGACTTAAATTCAATATGGCGGACGTCCAAGATGGCGGACAGGCTATTTGAAATGCTATTGTAATTTTTAGTGTGTGCTAATAGCGTGTTTTTTCGTTTTTTGTTGGTATTTTTATTTTATTGGTGGTTTATGTAGTAGTATTTCAAAGCCAGATGTTGACATACGTAAAAATCCAGGAAATTCTGTGCCAGTCTCTGCGGTTAAATCAGATAACATACTTTCCATTCCTGTGCTGTACATGAGAAAAATAAAGTGAAATTATAATTCTTGGGGAGCGGTGGACTGTAACTAGCTGGTAAATATAGGAAATGAGAAAGGCGCACAATGATAGTAAAAATAAAATATTAAAATTATAGAAAATATTTTCAAAATTAAACCAAAACGCTCCTTAACCAAGGTAACTAAAGCAACAACTAAACTCACGGGAAAAATAGAATATAAAATACAATTAAAAATAGAAAAAGAAAATGTTCCAGCCAATTATTATACACTCACGGCTATCTCCTTGCGCCTGCGGTAAGAAGAGATTACTTTTCAGAAAACTTACATCGCTCGGTTTCTATGAATAGTAGTCATTCACAATCTCCTCATTCTTCTCTTTTTCAAATTATTTCGTAAATTATACTCTTACAATTATTGTAATAAATTATTGTTTACTGACACATGATGCAAAGCCACAATTTCCTCCATTTTTAAATTACTGCCTACGTCTCGACGCAAAACGATCTGAACAACCCTATCCGGCACAGTACCTTTGATTATTTACTTGTCTAGATGACGCGTTACGCTGTAATTGCGACAAAAGTAACAGGCCAACACACAAGTTTAACAATTATCTGTCACTGTCACTGCTATTACTGTTCTTATGTCAATGGCATGCGTGCTAAGTGATACAAGCTCCCCAAGTATTTCCTAATAATGTGGGTAAATATATTTCGATTTAGAGAGACCTATAATTCGTTCAATTCAGTGTTCAATTTACTTAAATTAGATATATCGCAGGATATCAATGTTATAAAATGAAAACATCACTATTGTAAAGAATGATTTATTCTCTAAATTCCATTATAAGATTTTTTAACAAATAAAGGCAACAAAAAAACAACGGAAACCATACATTTTGTTTAGATACTTGCAGCGCCTTGCGGCTTTACCTGCGTAGTTTCTGTAATGTTAATGTTTGGATGTTTGTTAGTAAATCACGTCGTAATGTCTGAACGGATTGGGCTGACATTTGGAACACACATTAAAGTCTAGATATTTCGATTTAGAGAGACCTATAATTCGTTTTAATGCTGAATTCACGTAAATTAGATATACCTACCTCAAGATATCACTGCTATAAAATGAAAACATGATTTTTAATTAATATATATTTCAATAAATAAATTACATATTCTCAAAACTCCATTATAAGACAATTTTTAACAAATAAAGACAACGGAAACCATAAATTATGTTTAGATACTTGCAGTGCCTCGTGGCTTTCCGTGCGTAGTTTCCGGAATGTTAATGTTTGGATGTTTGTTACTAAATCACGTCGTAATGTCTGAACGGATTGGGTTGACATTTGGAACACAGATTAAGGCTGTATGGTACGTCAGATGGCGTAATGTTAATTTGGGCGAATTACAATATCTACTAAACTACTGAATATTTAATTTTGAAATTTAGTCACTACTAAATGTAGTCACTACTGAATTTAGTCGTTACTGAATTTTGTCGCTACTGAATTTCGTCGCAACTGAATTTAGGCGCTACTGAATTTAGTCGCTACTGAATTTAATACTAGGTATAATGAATATTATAGACCATAGACAGTAGATACCTAGTAAATTTGTATGTATGTATATTGTAATGGTAGGACTCCTGGCAGAGTCCATTTGGGGAAGTACCACACCTTTGCCAGATATTCTGCCGCCAAGCAGTAATGTGCAAACATTGCTGTGTTCCGGTTTGAAGGGCAATTTTGCCAGAAAAATTACAGTCCTTAGAGATATAACATACAAGTTACAGTGAGTAAATTGGGTTTTCTTCAGATTCAACGCCAGACAGTTGATTCCAAACCACCCGTAGAGCACAGAATAAATATTAGTACAAGTACAGAAGCCTCCCTTACCGAAAACCATTATATAAATATCGACTTTTGCTGGTTCAATTCAGCTCGCAATACCTGTCGCGATTTTCAAATATTTGCGCTCTTTCTAACGCGTAACTCTGCCCCTGTCTAGCGCGGAGGGTTGTTGACATATCTAATAACAATATGCACGGGAAACGTGTTGCACGAGCGCTCAGCCGTGCGTCCGACAACCGACTGGCACTTGTTCCCTGGGAGGAACGGTCTAGCTGTAGGCTAAAACCGCGCGACCTTGAGCGAGTGATGATGCACTGCGTAGAGCTGCGCACTCAACTCGTTCAATTTCACTTCTAATTCGTCCACCGTGGCCGCAGTGACTAACGCAGCCACGTCGTCAGCGTACATGAAAACATCTGCCGCCGTTATTGAATCCGGCAGATCGTTTAACAGTAGAAAATTTACCCCTGACTACCCCTGACCCTGGATTTGATATTTGTACAGTATTCTACTAAAATGAAAGGGCTTGATCTTTTGATAACCATATTGAGGTAGTAGTTTGAAAAAAAAATCGCCATTTTGTGGTGGTGGCTACCTTGGATTTGAAACTTATCATAGATTTTAATATTAAGCTGTATCGCCAATCGACTTGGCATCGCTGTAAGGACTCCAGAACAGCCCAGGTTTCGACTGAGTCAAATGCCTTCTCATAGTCCACAAACGCTAAGCAAAGTGGCCGATTGTACTCCTTTGTCTTCTGTACAATCTGCCGTACCGTGTGAATGTGGTCTATGGTGCTGTACCCACTTCGAAACCCGGCCTGTTCAGGAGGTTGAAACTCGTCGAGTCTTCGGGCGAGACGATTTGTGATAACTCTTGAGAATAACTTATAGACATGGCTCAGAAGCGATATTGGTCTGTAGTTCTTTAAAAGGGTCTTATCTCCCTTTTTAAAGAAGAGGACGACAACACTTCTATGCCATGCCCGTGGAGTTCTCCCGGTGAAGAGGACGGCATTACATCGAGGTGATGAGGTGTTTGTACGACGCCGCTACGATGGCGGTTCAAATTCAAGACCAGCAGACTAAACAAATTCCTCTGCATCGAGGCGTGAGGCAAGGGGATGTTATTTCCTCGAAATTGTTCTCAAACGCACTAGAGGATATGTTTAAGACGCTGGATTGGGTTGGACGTGGCCTAAATATCAACGGCGAGTACATCTCTCACCTACGGTTTGCAGACGACATCGTCATTATGGCAGAGTCGCTGGAGGACTTGCAGTGGATGTTGGATGGCCTGGCTAACGCTTCTCAACGCATCGGCCTCCGGATGAATTTGGATAAAACCAAGGTCATGTGTAACGAGTTCGTTGCACCGGGGCCGATTGTCGTAAATGAAATCACTCTTGAAATTGTCCAGAAATACATTTACCTAGGGCAGACGCTCGAACTAGGTAGGAGTAGCTTTGAGAGTGAGGCCATGAGAAGAATCCAGTTGGGCTGGGCAGCATTTGGAAAACTTCGTCGAGTCTTCTCGTCACCCATCCCACAAAGTCTTAAGACAAAAATGTTCAACCAGTGCGTTCTACCTGTTATGACCTACGGTGCTGAAACGTGGACACTGACAGTGAAAATGGTCCGAAAGCTCAAGGTCGCTCAGCGAGCTATGGAAAGGGCTATGCTTGGGGTTTCTCTGAGGGATTGCATCCGCAATGAAGTAATTCGTCAGAGAACTAAAGTCACCGACATAGCTCAGCGTATTAGCAGACTGAAGTGGCAATGGGCCGGTCACATCTGTCGCAGACCCGATAACCGTTGGGGTAGACGGGTTCTGGAGTGGAGACCGCGAATCGGTAAACGTAGTGTAGGACGCCCTGAGACTAGATGGAGTGACGATATACGAAAGGCGGCTGGTGGCGGTTGGAAACGCAAAACTGAGGATCGGGCTGAGTGGCGAAATATAGGAGAGGCCTATGTCCAGCAGTGGACGAACACGGGCTGATGATGATGATGATGAATATTTAGCTACTCAAGCCCTTTCAGTTTATATCCGTATTGAGGGAGGTTGTGAAAAAATATTTAGTCCGTTATTTTGTGGCCGCCATCAATTTATTGTAGTGTATAGTAATTTACTAGTAAAGTCCTTACATTTGATGCCCATATTGAGGGAGTAGTGAAGAAAAAGATTATGTTATTCGCCAATTTGTGGTGGCGACTATCTTGGCTTTAAATTTGTCATAACTATAATTAATAGCATTTCACTAGTTAGGCCCTGTCATTTGATACCTATATTGAGGGAAGTTATGAAAAAATATTTTGCCCGCCATTTTGTGAAGGCCGTCATCTTGAAACGATATTAATTAAACATATTTAAGAACCACTGTACAAAAACTAATTTTCAAATAAAAGAAACTGCATTAGAATTTATCCGTCTGTTTAACCTCTCCGGTGCCACACACACACACACATACACTCTGACAGACAGACACACAGACAGAAAAACAGACACCGACGACAAACTTATAACACCGATTTTGTTGGTCGGGAGTTAAAAATTAACAGTACACTAACGGAAAATTAAATTCAAGAACAGGCAACCCTGTAAATTTGGCGGCAAACGACGCCGTCCTGAGACAAAGTTATATATGTATTAGAAATCTATCGTTTCTTTAACTAAATGGTAATTTAAAGGTTATTTACCGATACCAGCTAATATTTGTAGTTGTTTTCAGTCGTCGTTTGTAATTTATGCAGACTTTTATAGCGCAAACATTAAAATGTCACAAAACACGTGTTTACCGCGCAACGTCATTGTTGCGACAATTAAACCGACAGGACGAATTTATCTTAACTTAACTTATATTTTTGGTGTTTCTACGGGGAGCGGTCTACCTAGACAAGTAAATAATCAAAGCACAATACATCGCACCAATTTGACATGAATCTTCGCCTGCTAATGTAGACAACAACATCGTCTTGGGCCGAATACGATGTTTTTGTTGCGCCAACACGTTACGAATATTCACCCCATAGTGAGGCCACAGCATAACATATGGACCGATTTTAAAGTTTTTTTAGGGTTCCGTAAAACGTAAAAACGGAACCCTTATAGATTCGTCATGTCTGTCTGTCTGTCTGTCTGTCTGTCTGTCTGTCTGTCTGTCCGTCCGTATGTCACAGCCACTTTTTGCCGAAACTATGAGAACTACAGTGTGGAAACTTGGTGAGTAGATGTATTCTGTGAACCGCATTAAGGTATTTACAAAAGAAATAAAAAAAAAAAAAATTAGGGTTGCCCCTCATACTGACAACTGAAACTCAAAAATTTTTTTTTCATCTATCCTACACGTGTGGGGTGTCTATCGATAGGTCTTCAAAAATGATGTTGAGGTTTCTAATATAGTTTTTGTCTACACTGAATAGTTTGCGCGAGAGACACTTCCAAAGTGGTAAAATTTGTGTCCCCCCCCCTCTAACTTCTAAAGTAAGAAAATGAAAAATCTAAAAAAAATATATGATATACATTACCATAAAAACTACCAACGAAAATTAGTTTGAACTCGATCTGATGAGTAGTTTTTTTTTAGTACGTCATAAATACACTATTATTACAACTTCCATCAAAGTTACAACGAACTACAAGAACTATGTGTACTATGTATATTATGTTACTTGCTGCAACGGAACCCTTCATGGGCGAGTCCAACTCGCACTTGGCTACTTTATTTGATGCTGACATCATCCAGGTAACTTGTTGCTGTGATTTGTATCGGATGTAGAAATAAAATATTTATTACTTACATTGTAACTCTCTTTGTCTCCGCCACGTCTCCGCAGTTTTGATTGTTTCACGTGACGGTCAATATCATAAGTTTATAAGAAACCAAAGAATATTTTGAATATTCTGAATTTATAAAAAAAGCAATTTCATTGAATGATGGTAACTAATGTCAAGACAAATAGCATTAGCAAATTATTAAATAATTAGCAAATTGAATCATATAAACAAAATTATAATAAAGTAGCCAAGTGCGAGTTGGACTCGCCCATGAAGGGTTCCGTTCCAGCAAGTAACATAATATACATAGTACACATAGTTCTTGTAGTTCGTTGTAACTTTGATCGAAGTTTTAATAATTGTGTATTTATGACGTACTAAAAAAAAACTACTCATCAGATCGAGTTCAAACTAATTTTCGTTGGTAGTTTTTATGGTAATGTACATCATATATTTTTTTTAGTTTTTTCATTCTCTTACTTTAGAAGTTAGAGGGGGGGGGGGGGACACATTTTACCACTTTGGAAGCGTCTCTCGCGCAAGTTATTCAGTATAGACAAAAATTATATTAGAAACCTCAACATCATTTTTTAAGACCTATCGATAGACACCCCACACGTGTAGGTTTGATGAAAAAAAAATTTTTGAGCTTCAGTTCTCAGTATGGGGGGCACCCCTAATTTTTGTTTTTTTAAAAAACTTTTGTAAAAATCTTAATGCGGTTTACAGAATACATCTACTTACCAAGTTTCAACAGTGTAGTTCTCATAGTTTCGGCAAAAAGTGGCTGTGACACACGGACGGACAGACAGACAGACAGACAGACAGACAGACAGACATGACGAATCTATAAGGGTTCCGTTTTTAAGTTTTACGGAACCCTAAAAATCACTAAGTCATATTTCAACCTGCATTCAAAATGTTTATCATTAATTTCAAAGTTTATCAATCCCAAACTATGTAACTAATAGAAAGTAAATTATATGTTTTCAGCTTTTAAAATAAAATACAATTTCAAAGAAAAAGTAGACAATGTTTCACAGTTCGTCGATCGATCTAACAATAAAGCAAATTACACAGACGAAACTCAGTCCATCCATTATTTGTTCACATTTCAATGACTTGGAATAAACAAAAATTTGCATTGAATATAAAATTGTATTCTGGTAAATTATCACTCAGAATCAGAATAATGTTTAAGGTTCGTTAGGTAAAGGCTTGGGTAAGTTAATAAGTTAGGATCATTGTTATCTTGTTAGAGAGGTATCTTTGGGTCTCTTTAATATTGTTATTTTATTTGATGTTACATGAGTGATCCCACTTTGTGACCGATCTCGGGATCTATCGTACGAATGAATTATGCAGTATACATCTCATGAAAAGTTCTTTTTTTTTCGAATAAAGTAGTCGTATGTTGGGTATATGATTCAATTCATCTAATTTGCAAAACATGGGTTGTACACAATAAAAAATTTACTTACATGATATTGTTGAAGCTATAAGGATCCGCCATACATTTACCTAACGGCATGCAAGTATGTAATAAATAAATATAATAATAACACAAGCAGTGAAACAGTTGGCGGCCTTATCGCTGAAAGCATTATCTTCCAGTTATCCTTGTGATGGAGAAAACTCTTAAAAAAACTCATATCGTAGCGAGCAACAACGATAAACAAACAAAGAGAGGAATTATTTATGGGAATTAAAAATAAGATTACGCGATAAACACAGGTACGTTCTGATCCATAGTATTTTACATCCAAATACTAAAATTTCTCAAGAAAACAACTATCTTCTATGAAATTCAGAGATAAAAAAGCCGTGTCTACGGATATCGGGCCGTGTCAGCCTAATAGTGGGAATGTCCGCTATTACAATAGAGAAATCGTATTTTGAATGCCGCCTGCATCATTGAGTATTTTTTTCTAAGCACAGATTTGCAAATCTGTAAACATCGTGAGGAAACCGACATGGTCCCATAAATACCTCCTTCGATGACACGTTTTATGGCTCCTATAGCTATTGTCACGTTAGTGAACACAAAAGTATTTAGTAGGGGTTAGGGACAGGTGAAATAATATAAAGTTAATAAATACAAGTATATTTAAGAAAAATGAGGTTAAATGGGATGGAAGAAAAGGTAAAATAAAATTAAGAAACGAGTGTAAAAAAAAAAAAAGAACTGAGAGGGTTCAGTGGCTGAGAGGGTTCAGTGGCTGAGGGGGTTCAGTGGCTTGCAGCAGGGAATGGATCGCGGGTTCAGCAGTCCGCAGCAGGTTCAGTAGTCCGCAGCAGGTTCAACAGCCCACAGCAGGATCAGTAGACTGCAGCAGATAATGGCTCGCGGGTTCAGCAGCCTGCAGCAGGTTCAGCGTTCACAGCAGGATCAGTACTGTAGACCGCAGCAGAGAAAGGCTCGCGGGTTCAGCAGCCTGCAGCAGGTTCAGTATGGCTCGCGGCAGGTTCAGCGTTCATCGCGGGTCACAGTAGGGAATGGCACTTTTGTATCATGTATGAGCGGTAGATTCAGCGTTCAGCAGTCTTTCAAGGCATCCAGATGTCACTCTCTTCGAAGCCAACTGTTCTCTTGATGTTACTCTCTTTGAAGCCAAATGTTAACTAGATGTTACTCTCTTCGAAGCCAAATGTAAACTGCCCATCTCAGTTTCCTAGTTTTTACATGAAAACTTTCAGTGATTCAAGTCTAGAATAAGAGAACAGTTCATTTTATAATTAGCGGCCAGAGAGAATTAAACCTAAAAACTATACAACCTTATGAAGATGGTAGAGATTGCTTAACGATGGTGATGTTTGAAGTATTATGACATGAAGTAAATAAAAAAAAATTGGCAGTCATAGGAACTGCCGATAAAAGTTAAAACTTGTGACTCAAATGTTTTCACTTTTAATTGAATTGTCTAATTTATTCATCACCTTGTCAGATGATAAATTATTTGTTGAACCATCGTAGGTCTATGTACATTCGCATGATTTCAACACCACCAGCTAAATCGATGGTTGCGCCATCTAGTTTTATATCAACGTAATTATACAGAATATTGCAACTCTTTACTGTTTCTGTTGCCCTGGTACTGGTACCTAGGGGCAAATGCAACTCTTTTATATTTCTGTTGTCCTGGTATCTGGAGATAAACGCTGGGCTGTTGGAGGTAGGTAATCGAAACTTTTGACGTGATAACGTCTTATAATTCGATGAAGCCGGCTGCACGCCCACAAAACATGACGTCATGTACCGTTACCGCGTTACCGTCGGTCGTTACCTCGCCGCATGTTTGTTACAGTTGTATTAATTATTTCGAACAGTAGTTCAAGCGGGGATGTAGTTCAGTGGTAGAGCGTTCGCTTTGCATGTGAAATGCCCCGGGTTCGATCCCCGGCATCTAAAAGCTTTTTTGCATTGTTTTTTGCATTGTTTTGATTGAAAATGACTAAATTCTACTGATTACTTTTTACATACAAATCTATTAAACAAATGAAATTAAAATTTTCTTTTGAAAAATGCTACCATTCCATCAGTATTTTCTTAAGACGTTGTCACGTTCTATCGTCAGTAAACCGACTTTACAGACAAACATTTTTTACTGTTTCTGTTACCCTGGTACCTACCTGGCCGTTTTTACCGAGTTTACCCGAAGAGTTCATATCCGATCCGATCCTATCCGATCCATTATCATATCCAAGCGTGACGATTGATGAATCCATTTCACAGCCCACGAAAATTCTGTCTATAGCGCGCCTAAAGAAGTTTTCACTTCAATAAAATTTTAGAAAAGCTGGGTTTTTGCGGATTTAAAGTGAAATAAATACATAAAGAATACTACTATTATAACAAAAATAAATATGCTTTATCGTGAGGACACGATTGAAAAGATATTAGTTGTATGAAAATTTGGTATGTAAGTATCCACATAGTCTTCTATGAATAAGTGGTGATTTTAGGATGAAATAGGGAAAAAAATTACGTTTACATATTGTTTAAAGCCAATATGTAACGTTACACTATATGGCTCTCAGATTATGACTTTGACTTGGCCTTATGAGAGAAGACCCCAACTCCTCGTGCCTACATACAGTGGGCTGTTAACCTATTGCAAACAGTCAGTCTTTTGAAAATAACAAGTTCAAACTACTGCTAGACCAGATTTGTAAGTTGGTGTATGTTTTTGCCCCGTAATTGCTTTAGAAGCATTGATCTTTAAACTGTCACAGAGTAGAATTACAAAATTTGGTACTTCACAGTGCGACGGTTTCTTTTTTTGGCCATTCCACAGGCTGCGCGGCCCGTAACCATTCATTTGGGTTCTCTACTACCACTGGATACTGTCACAGTGCGACAGTATAAGTACTGATGTACTTTTGACAAAATAAATGTTTTGTGCTATTAAGAGTTATGAAAATGTAGTATTGAAGGATTCTGCATGATCTATCAGCCATTGTTTTTATCTGAAACATCGATGACCGTAAAATTACTTGTTATAGGTACCTACTACGTAGACTAACGTGGTTATTCGTCAAGTCAATTAACATTTTATTGAATACTAGCGGCCCGTTCCGGCTTCGCTCGGATTTCGTCATATAAGTACTATTAATCGAAAAAAAAACTATCCTATCTCTCAAGTTGGACCAGACTGCTCACGGTGTGATAATTTAATTTAAAATCGGTTAAGTAGTTTAGGAATCCATCGCGGAGAAACATCGTGACAGGAGATTTTTAGGGTTCCGTAAAACGTAAAAACGGAACCCTTATAGATTCGTCATGTCTGTCTGTCTGTCTGTCTGTCTGTCTGTCTGTCTGTCTGTCTGTCTGTCCGTCCGTATGTCACAGCCACTTTTTGCCGAAACTATGAGAACTACACTGTTGAAACTTGGTAAGTAGATGTATTCTGTGAACCGCATTAAGATTTGAACAAATAAATTAAAAAAAAGAAAAATTAGGGTTGCCCCCCATAATGAGAACTGAAACTCAAAAAAATTTTTTTCATCAGACCTACACGTGTGGGATGTCTATCGATAGGTCTTCAAAAATGATGTTGAGGTTTCTAAATTCATTTTCGTCTACACTGAATAATTTGCGCAAGAGACACTTCCAAAGTGGTAAAATTTGTGTCCCCCCCCCTCTAACTTCTAAAGTAAGAAAATGAAAAATCTCAAAAAAAAATATGATGTACATTACCATGTAAACTACCAACGAAAATTAGTTTGAACTCGATCTGATGAGTAGTTTTTTTTTAGTACGTCATAAATACACTATTATTGAAACTTCGATCAAAGTTACAACGAACTACAAGAACTATGTGTACTATGTATATTATGTTACTTGCTGCAACGGAACCCTTCATGGGCGAGTCCAACTCGCACTTGGCTACTTTATTATATGTTAAGAAGATATCATGGGTTTGCCTACTCACGTGTGACATGGTCGGTCCACTATGACGTAAGTAGAGAGAGAGGAGAGTTTGGCACTCACATACCACATAATTATAGTGCAGGCACTGTTGCACGTAAAAAGTTAATTCATTCCCTAGCACTGCACTGCACTCTTCACCCAGAGATATAAAATGTTTTATCTCTATGTCTCGTAATTTATCCCGAGACATTGCCATTCAAACCGGAACACAGTAATATTTTCACATTACACTTGTGAAGAAATCAAATATACCATTTTTAAATAAGAAGTCGGCCGACAAAGTTGTGGTGTGTGCGAATGATTAATGTATCTTTGTCTGTGCAAAATAAATAAAAGAAAAAGGTTTTGTAATAATACAGTTCGTGTTTTCTACATTCTACAAAATACCAACAGTAATAAATGAGATTGTAATGTAGACAATAAGATTTAGGTACATAGCTCACCCGATTTTCAACTTTAGCGTTATATATATTAGGTATCAAATCACATTACGCTAGAAACGAGCGAGTTTTGAAGCAACATACAAGTGTATTAAGCTCATTTATTCAACTCGACAGATAGTTTGTTAACTTTTGCTGCTTTAATTCAGCACTCCCTTGGCATAAGAGGAGAAGGAAGATTACATTCTTTAGTCAAATAGGGTAGAGTTGTTACAAATACTATTCTAATTAAAAATGCGTTAACAAAAAAATTAGAGGATTTTTTGTCGATATGCCGCAGCTGGATCGTATAATTCGCCGTATTACTTTACGGCTAGCTGTTTTGAAAAAACAGGGCCGTTTTGTAATGCTGCGGTTCAACGATTGGCCGGATTGTCATTGCGATACGTTCTTCATTAAAGCGAGCAACGTTTAGCCGCATTGTATTATTGTTTAAATTGTAGGGTGACCATACTTACAAAACAAACAGTGTTTAAAATGAAAATAATTTTATTCATAAGAAAAAGCAGACAGATTACTTCTTACGATGCGAGTGATGCGAGTAATCGCTCGCCTCACTCGCACATTCGTACGAATGTGTGTTCCAGTATGAAGGGCAATGTTTCCAGATAAAATACGAGACATAGAGATAAAACATTTTAAATCTCTGGGTGACGAGCGCAGTGCAGTACTAGGGAATGATTTAACTTTTTATGTTCCATTAGGCTTAACTACTGGTGTGGTAAAAAGTGGTCTTAAATAAATAAAATAAATAAATATTGGTGGACAATTCACACACAACACCATCTGACCCCAAACTAAGCAAAGCTTGTGTGATGGCGGCCAGATAGCTGATATAATACTTATATAGTTTTAAATACATACTTATTATACATAGGAACACCCAGACACAGTGCAAACATTTGAATTCCTCACACAAATATTTGCACTGGGTGGGGATCGAACCCACGACCCTTGGCTTCGCAGGTAGAGCTACTACCAACTAAGCTACGAGGGCAGTCACAGAATGAGAATATGTGTGCGAAACAGAGGCGGAACATGAATTATAAACAGATGAATAAATGCAATTAAAAATCTATTGGAATTGTTTCATTTCGTTTTCAGACCCTAATGATAAGTTTGTCCTTAAATACTTCTATTTTTTTTCTACTACCTGGAAGCCTTTTATCAAAGTTTTCTCTAAGAATTTTAATGATACCCTGGCTTGTTATACCTTGTTGGATAGCTAAAGAAACGTAGATATTATTTCATAAATTTGCAGCACAACTGTTCTAGACTTTTTTTGAAATATCCTTAAAATAAAAAAAAATGTTTTTACAAATTTATTTATTTACTAGCTGAACCCGCTACTTCGTTCGCGTACGTTGATCTTGCGACCTTATTAGTACATTAGTAGTAGTTACCTAAAAATATTTGGATGGGTGGCCATTACACAAACCGAGTGAATTTGTTTTTCCACACAAAAATATGTTTATTCGAGTTTAGCAACTTCATATTTTATATTTTAGCAACATCAAACATACTCTTAGTAAGGTTGTGGAGTATCGAACATAGTTAAGTTTGTAGGATTTTTATAGGATATATTACGAAGAGTATGTAGGTAGCTGATGTGCGTGATCTGATACTTACCTACTTATAGATTTTTACTGGATGATAGCCTATGTAGGTGATAGACTTATTAGCCGATGTGATATTTTAGACTCTAAGCCATGTGTGTTTCAAATGTCAATAAAATTGGTAATGTCGTTCTGTCGTATATGTTTGTTTCGTTAGGGCCCATGCTTTTTCAGAGATGATAGGTAGTATATGAGACTATAAACTATCTGTGTTTCAAATTCCGGCCAAATGATACCTTCACATAATATACATATAATACTTCGTGGTAAGATAACATTTTATTCAATTTTAGAAAAACAACGGTCTGCTTTGGTCACCGAAGCTTATTAAACACTAAATTTAGTACAGTATTTGGATTGAAATAATATCCGAAAGAACAAAAACTGACTTCAATTATTATCATTTCACGTCAACTAACTTCTAATAGTCAAGTAAAAAGTTCACTCGACTAATTTTTGAAGCCATAACTACTTCGTCCAGATAAATAGATGCTTGTGAACAATTCACACACAAAACTTTGGCTTTTTCCACCGCCATTGTCCCAGCCACAGGTACTCAAACCGGAGTGGCGCGTGACGATGGCAAAAGACCTGACGGCATGACTTTTGTTCCAGAGATTCATAGTAGGGCCAGTGCAGCGGCATATTTAGCTGAGCGTCTCAAACGGCGGAAATTTGCAACCCTCGGTAGTGGTTTTATATTTTAAACTTTTAGGGCTGAGACATCGTGCCTGTGGGGGCTGGGAGCTCACCTCATCGTTAAAACCCTTTCCGAGCGCTTGGTCGACGCAACGCGTGACCAAAACGCTGGCGTGTATTTGGCCCAACGCATAAACATTGCCATTCAGCGTGGTACTGCCACCAGCACGCTGGGCACGCGTCCAACTGGTAGTGGGCTTAACCGCCTCCTTCTTTTCCATATAATAAAAATGGGACCCTATCACTGGGACTTCACTGTCCGTCCGTTCGTCCGTCCGTCTGTCACCAGAATGTATCTTAAGAACAGTGATAGCTAGACAGTTGTAATTTTCACAAATGATGTATTCATTTTGCCGCTACAACAAAAAATACTAAAAACAACATACAATACATTTTTAAGGGGGGCTCCCATAGAACAAATTTGATTTTTTTACCGTTTCTCGCTCGATACTAATAATGGTGACAGGTAGACGCTTTAACTGTTCACACAATATTTTGTTTTATGTTATCTTTAAATAATTAATTATTAAGGAGGCTCCCATATAATAAAATAAGTTTTCGCCATTTATTTGGTAATGGTACGGAACCCTTCGTGCGCGAGTCCCACTCGCACTTGGCCGGTGTTTTAATATCTAATTTAGAATTTGATGTCACGTACCTAGATTACTTACCAACGTGATTTTATTCGCTATAAAAAAAAACTTTGACTTTGACATTAGAAAAGTATTGTCATATTATTACTTGACGGATGACGGATTTGAGTGCGATGTGTGTACCAGGGATGAGACTGACTCCGATAAGTCGGAACTTCCGATTACTACACCTTCGGTTCTGATTTCGGCTCCCGAAATTTTTAAAAAGGAGGTTACAATCGGAAGTAAGGTGTATAAATATTGCAAATAATCCCCTATAGTAAATGGAAATACAAAATCGCAACTACCTTAATCAATTGCTCGTCAATGTTTATCGTGTCCACGTGTTTGGCAAAAAAACCCAATAAAAATGTCATTCCTGCTACCACTTCTAATAATCCTGCCTATGCCTCCGACTTCAAATCCGACTCCAATAAATCAAATTTTAAAACTCCGATTCCGCCTTCGGTTCCGGCAAAATGACCTCCGTTACATCCCTGTTGTTTACAGTGTCACAGATTACTTCGAAGTTAGAATGTACCAAACTTATTATTACCGTTATTATTTAATTTCTATGTAATTTCCAATCCACCTGACCAATAATTTTGATGGAACTATATAAAAAATATGTTCTTTCTAACAAAATAAGAATTAACGAAATTTAACAACGCAAACATGAGTTAGAACCAAATACACATTCTGACTTTCACCCCTTCCTGCAAGAAAACCGTGCAGAATTTGAGGATTAAAAGTAGACAGCTACCATCTACTTAGTATGAACTTAAATCATGTCAAGTTTCATTTGAATTGAATCGGTAGTTTCGGCGTGATGAGAGTTCCCTATACAGACAGACAGACAGACAGACAGACATGAAAGAAAAAAAATGCAGTTTCGCCATCAGTATCGACTATGGAGTGCCCCCAAAATTTTTTTTTCAAAATATCTTCAATGTACAGAATTCGACCCGCTACAGTTTTATTATAAGTATAGATATAGATATAGATTAAACAACCAATTGTTTACTACTGCCCATTTGGTTCCGTAACCTGTATTTTTTGTGTTGGAAGTAATAGAGTAACTTATCTACTACACAAAAAAAGCAATAACAAATGAATAAGACGCACAAACACAAAAAAAATTGACAATATACAAAAAAATCGACGTTTTATTTAAAAAAGGATCAAACTCCAAAATTTCAAAAATGGTTAGGTTTGGGTGGGGGGTTAATTTGTCAAATCAGCTAGTAATGATGAAAACTAAAACCTCTTAAAGGATCTAGGTCGATTAAACCTATAACCCTGTATATAAAACCACAAATGCAACTAATATTAAGTCGTATTCGTCTAAGGCACCTTTGAAACACGAACATTTCGTGTTTAATTTCTGAAGGAGAACCTTAAAACGAAGCTTGCACCATGTCAAATGTTCCCTCAAAGGCACTTAAGTTTCGCAGGTCTCACGATTTTTACTAATTTCTGCTACAAAAGGTGAGCTAGCTGTAAGGAAATATGAGCTGTAATTTGAGGAGAGTAGGTTGATTTTCGATGTTGGCCATCGATGTGATATCTTAGCGGATATTTATTGAAGCGACAAAAGGAAACATCGCCGTGAGTAATGTCTCGAGGAGACGAAGGGACTCATTAGAGCCACTCGAAGTGAATCTTTCTATACGCCATCTGTTTTCATTGTTCGACCGTTTGCTTGTTATGGGACGAAGGCGATTTTTCACGCAAGACGCGGCTAATTGGATTGAATGTACCTTAGAACGGACAGAAAGAATTGTGGAAACATTTTCGACTTGATTGGAACAATTTATCTACTTTACTCTAACGTGTCAAATAGTTTGTTATTAGTTAGTTTGCTCCAATAATTTGATTAGAATAGGCAACTGATATTAATTATTATGAATCCAAGCTGCAGAATTATAATATGTGCATTATGGGCTTCAAACCAAATTCTTAAAATATTTTAATTACTAGGAGAAAGTCTATCTATCTACCAGTGTGTATTAAAATGTTAAATTTGATTTGTCGAAAAAATTAATGTCATGTCTTTTTAAAATAAAATTTTATCAATTTGTATACATATGTATGTATTTGTTTATTATATTTTTAAGATTTATATTTATCTGTTTTTGACGGTTAGAGCCTTTATTAAAAAAACAAATTACAATGGAAACTATACTATAAATATATTACATTTCTAACTAACTACTTACGAGTACAATAAACAATTCTATTGTAAGCTCATTGCTTGAAATTCCACAGTATTTTTTTAAGCAAAAATTAACCCCTCATACAAAAGAAAAAAATATAAATCCATAAAAAGAACATGAATCAAAATCGAAACTTAAACACCTCATAAAACTTGCCTTATAATCTAAAGCAAAGCTGCAGAGTGACTGGCAGATGTTCCCAAACAAAACCTATTGTAACTTAAGATTGATGTGGAACGAGACCTCTACCTAGGCGAACTTATTATTTAGGGGACATTTTTAATATTTGGTACCCTTTTTCATAATACTTTTTCAATCTTTTTGGGATAATGCCTAAATAGGCCAGCGAAGGGACTTCTTTCAAGGATTTTAATATAAGTTACGATTATTAATAATCTTCTCCCGAAGATCTGCCCTGAGATGTATTATAGTGACATTTTATGTGTAAGCTTATAAATGTCAAGAAAATAATATTATATGTCTTTTTCGAATTCAATACAGATAATGAGACCCTATTATAAGCATGCATGTTGTCTAAGCTTTTGGTAACCATCTCGTTTCGGAGCTCATCTCATCTTCAAAAGCCTTTCCGAGCGCTTGGTCAACGCGACCCGTAACCAAAATGCTGGCGTTTATTTGGCCCAACGCATAAGCATTGCCATTCAGCGTGGTAATCCCGCTAGCAAGCTGGGTAAGCTTCCGATTGGTAGTGGGCTTGAACATCTTGATTATCTGTAGACCTTCATTGGTCTATGGATAATTCAGGTGTGCTTAGTGTAGGTAGTTAGGTATGTAGCGTAGTGTAGTTCTCATTGTATTTTAGTTTTGTTAATAAAGGCTCTGCCCGTAAAAAACAAATTAGGAGTTTATTCTACTAAAGTTTCTTAGAATATGTAAGATTTTACAACATCAGACCTTTAATTAAAGCATTAAAAGCGGTGTTTCTATAGAATTAGTGGAATTTTACTGACACACTTAATATATTTGAACTACAGTTAAAACAGTAAAATATGCGACTATTGTGACTTTATAACTATAACTACATTGTTTATAACATTAATAAAATACGGTTGAGTTGCAAATGCAATGCAATGGTCATACTGTACTGAATTTAGGCAGAGAAATAAAATTTAAAATCATATTTTTCTCAAAATATTTTTCAAAACATCGGCAAACTTTTGCAAGCCGGAAGTTGGTCAATTTACTTTTACTTTGCTCAGTTTTGTTTCAACATAAAGATAGATAAATAATAAAAGTACTATAGGCTGGTTAGTTCAGTTTGGTTTTAACCGACTTCAGAAAAGGTCCTCAATTTGGTTGTATGTTTTTTTTCTTTGTATGTGACACGATAGCGCTGCCAATTACGAATCGATTTTGATCGTAATTGTTTTTTTGGTAAATGCTCAGAGGTTAGACGTCCTAAATAAATTTTATCGAAATTGGTGTGGTGGTTTTTGAAATATGAATAAAAAACTAAAAATTGCTATCATGTATTTAGACAACGCATGGTAGATTCTTATGATTTTTTTAGTTTTTTCAAAGATAACATATTGTTACAAGATAACCCTAAAAACGTTTTGATATGTGGATAAATCAAAAACGTTACAGCCGATCCCGAAAAACATTAAGATATTTTATAATTTATTAGCTTGCGACTTTGTTCGAGTAAAATTTAGAAAAATATTATTTTTCAAGGAGCTCTACATTTTTCGACATAAAAAGAGACTTTAATATATGCTGTTCCAGAGTAAATAATATAATCTTTCTTAGTTCCAAATTTCAGGCCGATTCGTACAGTTCTAATAACATGACAAACACACATCTACAGATATGTTTGGATATAATATGTTTGTTCGTTATCTCTCAATCACGTCACGTCAAAATCCAAAAGTCCAAATTTTTGCTTCAAGAGGAAGATTTTTATTTAGAATACATGCAGAATACAGTAGAGAAACTGATAATTTAAAAGATTTCTAAAACGATGTCATAAATAGACACATTTTTTGCGCTTAAATTGCAAACGCTGGCTGAACCCTACGAGATAGATCAAAATAATGTACCGCAGTATTGTACACCTTAAAAAGTCTACAAAAAATTCATTATGGGACCTATATGTCTATATTTTAGGGATAACCTACAATAACCATTTTTATTAATACATTTAGTATCAGCATTACACCCGTGCGAAACCGGGTCGGGTCGTTAGCAGAAATATAAACAAATGCGTTGATTATAATTTGTTATATTCTTCTGTACGTACTGTACGTATTTCTGTTATGTTACATTATTATCTTGCTTTATTCGCCCCACGACGCCAGCAGTGATTTGCTTATTGATCTTCGGGGTATTCTACATTGAAGCTACGTAAAGGCTACATGTTCGTAGCATGCTGAGCACGTAGAATAGTGACCATAACTTAGCACAGCGCAGCGGTTCAACTGTTGTAGCGTGCTATGGCAGTCTCAGCTACGCTTTTTTATAGTCAGACGCTTTTTTATAGTATTAGTAGGATAGCGTGATGGGCCGAGCAGGACATGTGCCTGATGGTAAGCACCATGGCTGTCCATTACAACATAGGGACACGCAGCTATTAGAACATGAAGAACCCAAATCATTACCTAGCACTGCACTGCGCTCGTCACCGAGACATATAAGACGATTTATCTCTATGGCCTGAAATTTATCTCGGAAAGTTATCACTTACCGATTACAAGCGCATCATAAAATCTAATTCACATTTTATTAATACATTTTACGTTAGAGAAAACCCACAGTGGCATATTTTTTGAAAATAACCTATGGCAGTTGGGTCTACATATAGCATCTACCACCAACTGAAACTGTAATTATAAAATGTATTCGAATATTATACAGCTGAAGAGGTTTATTCTTTGAACGCCCTAATCTAAGGATCTACAGGTCTGATTTCAAAAATTATTTCTCCGTTGGATTTGTACGTGCTCCTTGAGTGCTATATATCATGTACCTCAGGCGGAACCAGGACGCGCCGTTAGTAATAGGTAAACTACATGCATTTTATTTTACTTTAATATTTACACTGTTTCTGGATCTTTTTATCTACATATATATAGTATATAAAAGCGAAAGGTCAGTGCATCACGAAATCTCAGAAACTACCACTGCTAGGAGTCTGAAATTTTGCATGGAGGTGTATTTTAGCACGTAGGCGCTCGCTAATACGGGGTTTTGCGAAATTCAACCCCTAAGAGGGTAAAACAAGGGATGAACGGTTGTATGAAAATTCGTCAGTTTCAAAGTTAGCAAATTTTGTATCTAGGCACGTGACACGAAGTAATTAAATGTTTGTTTTGTAATTTCGAACTTCGGGGGTCAAATTGGGGTTGAAATGAGGAATTAATGTCAATATGGAAGTTCCCGACCGTTGAAGCAACTGACACTGACACTTGACACGAAGCAAACAAATGTTTGTTCCAGCAATTTTGTAATTTCGAATTGTACGGGGGTGAAATTGGGGTTAAAAAAGGGCATGAAAATCAATATGGAAATTCCCAACCGTTGATGATAAAACCAAGAAACTCTCAATTTAGACACTCACGAAGCAAACGAATGTTTGTTCTAGCAATTTTGTAATTTCGATCTGTAACGGGGTGAAATTGGCGTTGAAATGGGGGATGAATGTCAATATGAAATTTCCCAACCGTTGAAGATATAACCATGAAACTATAAATAGGCACTTGACACGAAGCAAATAAATGTTTGTTCTAACAATTTTGTATTTCAGAACCATACGGGAATAAAATAGGGGATGAACTTTCATAATATAAAAATAAATAAATAAAAATAAATATTGGTGGACAATTCACACACAACACCATCTGACCCCAAACTAAGCAAAGCTTGTATGATGGCGGCCAGATAGCTGATATAATACTTATATAGTTTTAAATACATACTTATTATACATAGAAAACACCCAGACACAGTGCAAACATTTGAATTCATCACACAAATATTTGCACTGGGTGGGGATCGAACCCACGACCCTCGGCTTCGCAGGTAGAGCTACTACCAACTAAGCCACGAGGGCAGGAAAATATGGAAGTTCATCATTGTTGAAGATAAAAGTATGGAACTTTATATCTTGACACTTGACATAAAGCAATCCATACACATATGATTAGTATGAAAGTAACTTTGTCTGTTTGTCTCTTACGCTTTCACACTTAAACAACTTAACCGATTTTGATGTACCTAATTGTTTTTTATACGCTGTTTTTAGTAACCGTAAATGTGTATACAAATAGGTACTACCTGAGTTACCTTGGTATTTATTTTGCGCGGACGAAGTCGCGGGTAACAGCTAGTGTATAATAAGTATGTGTTAATAATTATATCTGCCTCCCATAGTACAAACTTTCCTTAATTCGGTGCTAGTTAGTGTTGAGTAAGGAATGTCCACCCGATTTTTCTACAAAGGTATTTATGGCAGTTGGCCTCAAATGGTCTCTACTACCTACCGATATTTGGGCTAGCGCAAAAAATGCAGGGCTCTACTAACCTGAGGAGCGATGATCGGGAATCCACATGATGCATCTCAAGCCTCTACCTCCTACCGAGACAAACAAGTTTTACCGCCCTATGATTTACTTTTAAAGTGTGATCTACCAAACAAAATAAGAAGAGAATCATCAAAATCAATTCACAATTTTGTCACAACTATTGCGCAACAATAAAAAAACATACAAAGGATATCGATTAAAATAAAACCAGGTTGAAAACAAAATACTCAAAACAAAATTTGCCTTATACCTACTAACATATTTTTAAAATATTGTCTTTGATAATATTTTAAGCTGCCTTTTTATGAGTGATAGAAATATTTTAAACAAGGTCTATTATGTTCACCTAAAATATTTAAAAAAATACATTTTTTAATAATTGTTAAAACTGATAAATGTCATAATAACGCGAAATTCGTACCATTTCGACCAAAGTACGTATTCATAAAATACTCAAATGCTCATTAGCGTTAAACAGTTGGTGGAGCGAGGATTTTGTTGTAATAAAATTAAATAATTTGAGTCACGAGCAGACCGAACGAATGCAATGGTCTACGTAAATTGACGCAAATTGCAAACATAAACTGGGAATGCTTAAAGATTATAGTCGAGGAGATGTCGTTGTTTTCGGACTTAGTTCAATAATTTTATTGTACTCTATGGTTTCAACTGTTGTAGCAAATACTTAATACAAAAAAGTTTTATGGACACACTTTGCAAAAGTTTTACTTAAATACTATTTGTCTTATAATTAAAAGAGGCAGTTTTATTGGCAAAGTTAATTTGGGGAAATAATACACCTTTGTTACATAAGTAGCAAAATGCAAACATTCCTGTTTTGCATTTTAAAAGACAATGTAAGATAAATAATCTTATATATGTATACGATTGCATTGTTCCTCTGTTGTACAATAAAATTTACGTAGAATTTAAAATTAAAAGAAAATCAAATTATGAAATTAAAAAGATTTTGAGATCATGGTTGGCCAGATTCGATTATGATAGTCTTGAATACTTACTTGTAGATATAGATATAACATAATAAGAATAACTTAAAAAATAACATAACACTTAAATTATAAGTGTCTCTTGTAAAGATCTGTGTTGATGTCAAATGTTATGTACCTACTTCTGTTATTTCTCTATTTGAAATCTAAATATATAAATACGTGTGTGATTTTTTTTTGTCATGGTTGTAGTTGTTAATATTCATTTGGGTTTGTTTATTTTAGTGTCATTAGTGTTGGGAGAGGCCATCGGTTCCGAAACACAGTATTACATACTAGTTCGGAACTGATGGGTTCCAATTGATCTTGTGAAATGTTTTATGTTGAAATAAAGTATTTTGTATTTTTTGTTTTGTATATATTGTATATTAATGGGTAATAAGTGCAATGCAGTGCTAAACAAAAATGTGGACTATTCATGTTCAAATACTTGCATGGCATTAATCGCCACGGGTTTCTCCATTCGTATCTTGGCGACATAGTTACGGGACCGCTTTACCATTTAACTGCTACTCTGCAACTGCTAGCGCCTTTGTGAGCTCGCCTCACGGAAGACTGAACCCCTACCTACTTTTGGTTCCAGTGAAGCGCTGGAAAGCAGCAGCGCATAGGCATGTCGTCTAGACATAGCGGTTTAATTACGCCGGCGCTGCACTGCCAACGTCGTGCTACTGCCACTTGACCGGCTCTACAACAACTTGTAGCCCAAAACCCAAGCCCAAAAGCGAGTGCTCTACCTCAGATCTGAGGATCTGCGTGCAACGAATGGCTTTCTTAAATGACTTTTGGTTTGTTTCTGGACAAAACTATCAGCCGAGTAACGTCCCAAATTATTTCAGTCCTCTTCATTGAACTTTTACACGTAGCCCTCAAGGGCATGTGATTCATTGCAAATTTGGCTGGTAATATTCTCCAAAAAAAACATATACCACTGAGATAAGTTGTTGTGTGTTGTCCAGAGTGCACCAAGTGAACATTTCCAAGCTTCGCGCTCATAGCCAGCTTGCTCCTCGTCTATCCTTCCGTGACTCCGTAACACGAGAGGCTACAATTAACATCGGGCTTTCAGGACGCTGCTGGAATTAATTAGTTAATTTATAGTTTTTTGTCCGACTGTATGTTTTACTTTTTTTGATGGTTGATTCTGATTTGCATTTCACTGCGAGTAAATTGTTCATATTTTGTCTTTGCGTCAATTTTTTAATCAAATCATATTATAAGCCTGACATGTACCAAAGAATTATATTGTAGATGCGTCCAAACCTTCATGAGCAAAAAAGCCTAGAAGGCCTATGCTCACATGAGGCATGTGAGCATAGGCCTCTCCAATTTATTTCCATTTGTTTCTATCTAGAGATGAAATTATTCAGTCTTCCTGGATTTTTTGTATGATACTAGCATTGTCCCACGGTTTTACTCGCATAGTTCCCGTTCTCGTTATTTTCTTGCAATAATGAGTAGCTTATGTACTATTCCAGATACATTCAGGCGTTCCGACGTGCTTGAGCAACACATCCAAACTATATGGTATTTATAATATTAGTACGATATCAGCTGCAGTAAAAAAAACATTTTGTTTTTTGCAGGAAAATATTTAGGAACAAAAGCAGCGGATACTGTTCGTGTTCTTAATTATACAAGACTTTGATACACGCAGGAAACATCCCTTTCATCGACCATGTTGTAGAGATGATAACGACCAACCACAATACGCTACTGTAAGAAGTACTCCAAGAGTGTGTTTGAATACTTGGCATATGCACACAATACTTATGTAAACTATTACAAACGTCTTATCATTTCAGTTCAATATACTTTTCCTCTCGGCCAAAAGTCTCCACATTTTTTTTTTCAAACCACCGAGGTTGTATCCTCAAACTATGAAATAAGTAGGTAGTCAACGTCGGCACTACACATGAATCGGATACAATTATGCAACTCACTCAGACAAAAGACATTGCACAACACAACGTATACCAAATCTAACTGTTAATTTAAGATGAACCAGCTTGGGATTAATTACAAATTTACAAATGAAAAGTAACAACGCAGTGTATTAAACAGTAACATAGGTTAATTATCTTTGTTATCGTTTGTTTTGATGTTGAGCTTCTCAGCGTTGTTTTCATATACCTATTGTGTATGCATGTCATGTATATAAATATGTATATCTACCTATTGAATATATTTCGCTAAAATAAGTCAAAGTAGTCACAAGTAAAACGAAAAATTCACAAATTAACATCAAATAACCCACCGTGAAATAAACCGTCCCTACCCGGCACAAATGTGGCCATTGCTGGCTATTTTGCTAGATGCAACATCCTTATACTGTAATAATTACGTGCCGTATCACAAAAGCACAACTGAAATAAATGAGTCCCCAAAATATATTATACACGTACATTGCCAGACTTCTAAAACCTCATGTCTTTATGAAATTGTCGGGTTGTAACGAATTATAACTTTCTCGTACAATGTATATTTACATGTTCCATTCCGAAGTCATTATTAGCAATTATTCAAATATCAGTTGAAATTATTTCAATATGCTAAGTGGACGCTTTCAAGACTAATTGAAAACCACTAAGCAGGCGCTTGTATAATGCTAGAAAGGTTATAATTTTCAAAGTGATTTTACGCTGTTTTAACTTTCGTTGAATATTAGAGTGAATATGTTTTTAAAACACTGAGTTCAAAGTATGTATCTTTATAAAATAAACTAGTAGGTATTTAAACTTCTAATTTAACGTCAACTTCGTCCACGTAGTATTTAGGCAAGGCTACTGATTTAATTAATTTGTTTTATTGTTCTCTCCATTAAATAAATGCTACATACAATGTAGAAAACCCATTTTATGACCAGTGAAACTGTCTCTCTGAAAGCGATTTATTCCAGACAACTTTGCGACTATTCACTAAGCAATTGATTTTTCGGTATAAAAGTTTCTTGTTTACATACTATTCCAGATCTTCATTATTTTTACTTCCAGATATTTATGTGTTCCTCTGGTTATGTCGGAGAAGTTCGATATCATTCCAAAGTTTTGAGTTTACCTGTAAATTTACAGTTTAATGAGATATCATTGTTTTATATATTAGATTTCAACAGTTTTGGAACAAACTTTCCAAAGTTGGTTTTTGAAACTGCTGAACTGTTTGATGTCGGTATTGTGTTTCGACAATCATGTGCTACGTACAGCAGGTTTACTACGAAAACAAACTCCGAATGATCGGATCCGACCGACAGCTGAATCGGATCTGTAGCCTACCACGAAAAACACTCGGATCGATACATCTCGGTCGGAAGTTATAGACTTAGGTCGGATGAGGGTCGGATCGAACGAAACGGCCGATTTGATCAACCGACCGATTGTCTATCGAGGTAGGAAATATCCATAAGTTCGGCCGATATATCGTTTATCTTTACCTAGCACTCCACTTTGCACGTGACCCAGAGATCTGAGCTATAATGCCTCTCCCATAACAAGGCACTCAGCTCGATCCTCGGTCTTACTCTTACGTTTCCAACCGTCAACAGCCGTCTTTCGTAGTTATTTCGTATGAAGCTTAAATCAGTTTGAACAGACGCATTATTTGCAAGGCATCTAACTCGCCCCATTAGAATATTGGCACAAAATTCAGAAAACGTAATTTACTTCAATGAAGTCGCACTTCAGGAAAGTACCAAGGACTTCAAATCTAATTCAGTGCGTAGCTACCACTTAGTAAAGAGCTCTGTCTATTTGTCGAATGATTCCAGCCCTGCCTTGAGATGTGTCGAGGATGGCTCACTTCGGTCGGCTGTTTGTTTAGGCTCGTCCAGTTGTAACCAAATCTTGCCAAATTGCCCCCACAACTTTGCCAGTAGCATATTTCAATTTTCTTATACAGAAGTGGAACCAAATAACAAAATTTACTGTGAATCTGATGTACTTCCCCGCAGGTTTTTTTTTAATGTAATAAATCTAGTGTCATGATGTTTATTCCCAAGGAACTCTTCACCAAATCAACCGAAGTTCAGAAAAGTTTGCATTCATGTAGGTATGTGTAATTTGGTCTAATGGACATGCACATGGTAATTTATTTGGAAATTCCGAGCAAAGCTGAAACGCTGCAATGGGCCGCTAGTAACATTTGAGACGTAGCGACTTGAAATAAAGTTTGTTATTGATAAATATTTTTTAAACAGTAAAAAAAAAAAAAAAAAAAACCCATTAAAAAAATCATGTGTCGATACCAAATTCATTGCCACTATTACTTTATCTTTTTCCTGCGCGAAAAGTTTCGAAAAAAATTAGTCAGTATCTGAAAAAAATAAGTAAACACACACATAATGAGTTATAGACTACAGGCCCGTGAACAAAATTAACGGGTCAAATGAAATAGGTATCCTTGTGGATACCTATGTAGAATGATAGAAGGGTATCTATACATATAAAAGTTAAAGGTCACTCAGAAACTACAAATGCTAGAATCTGAAATTTTGGATGGAGGTTCCTTTTAGCACGTAGGCGCTCGCTAAGACGTGGTTTTGCGAAATTCAACCCCTAAGAGGGTGAAACAAGGGATGAACGGTTGGATGAAAAATCGTGATATTCAAAGTTATCAAATTATATCTAGACACTTGAAACGAAGCAATTAAATGTTTGTTCTATCAATTTTGTAATTTCGAACTGTACGGGGGTGAAATTGGGGATGAATGTCAATATGAAAGTTCCCAACCGCTGAAGATAAAACCATGAAACTCTGTATATAGGCACTTGACACGAAGTAAACGAATGTTTGTTTTAGTAATTTTGTAATTTCAAACTGTGCGGGGGTGAAATTGGGGTTGAAATGGGGGATGAATGTCAATATGAAACTTCCCAACCGTTGAAGATAAAACCATGAAACTCTGTATATAGGCACTTGACACGAAGTAAACGAATGTTTGTTTTAGTAATTTTGTAATTTCAAACTGTACGGGGGTGAAATTGGGGTTGAAATGGGGGATGAATGTCAATATGAAATTTCCCAACCGTTGAAGATAAAGCCATGAAACTCTGAATACTTATAGATACTTGACACGCAGCAAACGAATGTTTGTTCATGCAATTTCGAACTGTACGGGGGTGAAATTAGAGTTGAAATGGGGGCCGAATGTATTTTACGCTTTCAGATCTAAACAACTGAACTGATTTTGATGAAATTGTATACAGTTGTTTTATTATAAGCTGTTTTTAGTATTAAATATATAAATGTATAGTAGTAAATGTGCCTGGGTATACAAATAGGTACCTACTGCCTGAGTTACCGTAGTATTTATTTCGCGCTGACGAAGTCGCGGGTAACAGCTGGTAAAGTAATAAGATTCAGCACTACGCCGTCACTTGTAAGCTGTCCAACTGAGTGCAGGTGAAGATGGGGGGTTGCAATTTTCGATCATTTCTCCTTGTCGCATGATTTTTGTACGGCGTTGCGGAATAATAGATTAGAAGAGGTATGGAAACTATAAAAATTATAAATTGTAGTTTTTTAATTATAAGTTTGTCGGAAAAAATTATGATGTGCCGACGATTTACAGAGTAAATTTGATCATTAGATTATGTACGGCATTGGTTCCATACAGTTTCAATACCTCTTCTAATCCATCTCATTCTCATCTTCAACTGCACTCAGTTGGACAGCTTACAAGTGACGGCATAGTGCTGAATCTTATTACTTTATACCCTTCTATAATCCTACATAGGTCTCCTGGTGGTTCATTTGACCCGTAAATTTTGTTCACGGGCCTGTAGTCTATTACAAAAAATCGTTACGCATTATTCAAATGTAAGAGAAATATTTATTTGCTAGCTGCGCACTGCGGTTTTACCCATCCATTTCCCGTCACCGTTGTTTTACCGTGGTAAAAAGTAGCCCATATGATATTCCAGACTATAATCTAAGAAATTTCCAAATTTCAATCCAGTCCTATCCAGACTAGGCGACGTGATTTAGCAATACATTTCCAAACTTTGCATTTCTAATTTTAGTTGGACACCATAGTCTAATTTTCTATCATAGTGCTGATTGGCAAAGATTACAATAATATTTAACTGCATTGTATTTGAATGAGTTACAAGAACTCTCTGAATTAATTTGATCGATTTCGAATAAACCTCGTGGCTAACCTAACCCAATAGTTACAGCCAACATAAACTCTAAACCAACATGAGTTCCCCCGTCCTATTACACCGAATTCCTCACTCCCGTAAGAGCTTATCTCTCCCCAAGTTGCAACTAAGTCGAACCAAGTTGCACCGCTGAATACTACATTAAACTAACTTTAAGTGGCCATCGCCAAGATCCGACTGGTGTAACTTTATGATTTATGGCAGTAAGTTTTTATGCTAAATGGCTATCAGCGCGCTGTCAGGAACTGGTGACCTTATTTTCGACGGGATAAATTACTTTTCTTTTATAACTTTAGCCTTTAGGAAAGTCTGGAAAATCTGAAACTAGAAATAGACTGCTTCGAATGTATTTATATATAAGTTCTCTTTTGTAAGATTAAATATTTCTAGTACCTACTAGTCATACTCGTAGTTTTGGACCCTGTCCAGTCCCGTTTAGACAAAGTCAGAGGTCATGGAACCCTTAAAACAGACCATTAAGGGCACGCGTAAGTTAGTCATAAACATTTTTATTTCGAGTACGTTTGATATTCAGTCTTGATACCTGCTGCACCTTTAAATGGAAAAAGGGCCAAACACGTCTTAACGCAATAGCATTTTGACATATTTGTAATTATTGCTAACAATCGACATTAAACTAGTATATTTATTAGTTAGCAGCGTTAGCAAATAATGATTAGCAGCTTGTATTATATGCGTTCATTTAGTTCATTTAAGTGTCCTGTTATGAATAAATTATCGAAGTTAAAACTTCTTAAATCTGTCTGGTTCTTTTTAGTAGAGGAAAATCTTGTAGGTTCACGACACTGATATGCTAATGTAGGGGCGTAGCAGCATAGTGTCGGAGCAGTGGCATGTGAAGGGAGTTGGACGCTTTTTGGATGCGTGAAATTTCAAATCCGTAATTTATTTTTATACAGTTATATACAGAATATTTGTATATGTCACCGCACATTTTATTAAACAATCAGATTTTCAGTCACAAAACAGTCAATTGTCAGATTATAATCTAATGACCAAGTATTAGCATGTATGATTATTATTGATATGTATGTTTATGTAATATCTTTAGTCACACTGTACCCTAACCCCGTCTATTTCTACTTCATGTTTCTCACCATCCTTCGGTTGCCTGGAAGAGATCGCTTTTAGCGATAAGGTCGCCGCTTGATCACTAGTTCTAGGCTAAGTCTTTTTGTTATTTAAGTTGTATATTGTGAACAATAAAGAGTTTTCTATCTATCTATCTAATGACGTTTTATTTTAAACTTACCTTACCTACCCTACCGTATGATTATAATCTCAAGCGTTATATTGTAAACTGACGGTGATTGTAATTTTATGGTGACATAATTTACTAGCTGTACAGGTGTCATATTTTGCAACGTTCTTATAAAATTCTAAGTTGTAAACTGTCACTTCTATCGGCATTTCCAAATACTGTTGATTTTTAAAAGGGATCTTTGACAGTAGTTCTCCTCAGATGTCCCTAGAGAGTATTTACAGTAAAAAAAGTTCATTAGGCAGTGCCTATCAAACTTTGGGCCGGCTTAGAACTATATTTACGCACGAATGTAGAGCATACCTGAAGCATTCTTGAAGTTTACCCGAAATAATTCCATTTACCTACTTACCATCACTTATCGCACTCATGACTAAAAAAATACAAAGAGAGATCAAATCCATATTACTTTTGGATTTCACTAAAGAAATTAATTTAACGAGGAAGTGGTTTGAATATAAACGACTTTAATAAAGTAGCAATATTATCAAATGGCTACTCCAATTAGAAGAAAGGTAGGCGAGAGAGCGTGAACGCGTGACGAGAAAACAGAGTGATCAATTTTGTAAAAGTATCTGATTAGAGTGGGAATTGATTTAGACTTTATTTCCACTTATTAGAACTAAGTTTCTTTTAGACTTTATATCCACTAAGTTTCTTATGGCGCTTTACACGCTCTGAGTGTAAAGTAGAGAGATGGGAGTAAGACCGAAAGAGGCGTTGGATCACCTTTGCCAGTTATTCTGCCAGTAACAGCAATGTGCAAATATCGCTGTGTTCCAATTTGAAAGGCAATTTTTCCAGAGAAATTACAGGGCATAGTGATAAATCATCTTATATCTGTAAACACGAGTGCATTAGAGTCTTAGGTAATGGATTGGACTCTCCATATTCCAATATGTATTGGACTGAGTTGGCGTGCTGCTCACCATCAGGCATATCTCCTTCTCGTCCCGCCTTAAATAAATGGCCTTAGTTTTTTTAGGGTTCCGTACCCAAAGGGTAAAAACGGAACCCTATTTGAGACTTGGCTGTCCGTCTGTCCGTCCGTCTGCCACCAGGCTGTTTCTCATTTTCTTTAATAAAATAAAACAAATATTTAACGGGGGCTCCCATACAACAAACTTGATTTTTACCGTTTCTTGCTCGATTAGTCCGTTCTAAGGAAACTAGATGGAGCCACTAGTACCATTCGACCTCGTCGTGAAAATCGTAAGGTAAAATCTAAATTTTACTAGAATCTTTTGAATGACAGCCTGTCTGTGGAAACTGCGATGGTTTATGTATTCGGAATTCAAATAAAGCCAAAGAGGTTTTAGCTGTTTATTTGCTAATGGTACGGAACCCTTCGTGCGGGAGTCCTACTCGCACTTGGCCACTTTTATTTCCGACACTTCTTGCTGCAATTACAAACGTAAATAAACAATTTACAGAGGTATTTTGACAATATATTCAACTTTCTTTACGATTTTTTCCACTTCTCGTTTGCGGACCCTGTTTTCTGACTTGATCTATACGTTACTAAGGTTGCCAAAATGAGATTAGATGCAGCAATAAGGTTGCCAATCGTTACACTAGCTAACTACTAGCTAGCTACACTAGCTAGTTACTAAAGTTTATCGCTATTTTTGAAGTGAAAACTTCTTTAGGCGCGCCTAGACAATTTTTCGTGGGGTGTAAATTGGATTCTACCGTCACGCTCGGGTATGATAAGAAATCTTCGGGTAAACTCGGGACCTTGGCGATAGGGCATCTAGAAATGCGTCAGCCAATGGCAAATGCTGAAAGGACGTGGCCTCGCCATCATGGCATGGCCATCGAGAAATGCGTGAGCCAATGGGAAATGCTGACGCATTTCTAGATGTCCATGCCATGATGGCGAGGCCACGCCCTTCGGTTACACCCGTGTAGTTTCCAAGGTAAGCTATCAAATTCTGAGTTATAAGTTTTCACTTCTATCGGCAGTTCCTATGACTGCCATTTTTTTTTCTGTTTCTTTTGATGTGTTAGTAAAGTTTATCTATGTAAGTAGGTACATCACCGGAAAAAGCTCTCTCGTGCGCAAATCGCTTACAAAATATAAGGAGACAAGAATTTAACTTTTAAAAGGGTTAAATATGTCCGGTCGATATTTAGTTTTGTCCTAAAAACTTAGTTAGCCATTTACTTTTATTTATGTAGTTATGTTACTAGTAATATATACATCCTTGAAACGGTATTTTTTTACCCTAAATATTTACTTGATGTAATGTAGCCAAAGTCGAAATGGATTAAAATGTAATTTTATTTCTTCTACTAATATTATAAATGTCCAAGTTTGTTACTGTTAAATACTGAAGGGATAAAACTGGATTATTGATTTCAATAAAACTACATGTTAGTCTATTGTACAAACATCGAAACATTGACATACATCTTATTATCCTAATCTTACCAATGTTATAAATTTCAATATTAGGATGTTTTTTTTTATTTTTTTAACTTCTATAGGTTTACACTTGACCGCCATCTCGCCTGATGTTAAGCGACGATGCGGTCTATCATGGAGCGTGCTTACCTAGAAAAAAAACCGATTCACTCTCGATTTGAAGACACAAAGATTGTAACCATCGGGGAAACCCCACTCAGGCAACGCATGCCACAGCTTAGATGTTCTTATCACAAAAGTAGAGTCGAACCTCTTCGTTCGTGTTTTTGGAACATCAACCATGAAACGATGTCGTTTTTTCGAGCTACGGTCATTCCGATAGAAAAAAGGGCAAGGTGGTATTAGATCATGTAAATCAGTTGCACACTCTCCGAAGTGTATCCGATAAAAAACCGATAAGCTAGCAATCTTGCGGCGATGATCGAGACTTTGAAGTCTTTTACGCACAAGAGTGTCATTGCCTATGAGCCTTTTGGCACGTCTCTCAATCGATTCCAGAGTCTCCAGCTGATACTTAGCCGATCCATCCCAAAGGTGCGAACAGTACTCCATACAGGATCTAATCTGTGCTTTGTACAACGTGAGCACAATTTGACGTTTGTCGCTCAATCACGTCTCAATTGATGAATGGAACACATAAGATACTTTTTATCTCGGAAAAATAACGGGAACGGGAACTACGCCAGGCGCTGCATGTTTATAATATTAGTGGAATATCTAAACATCATTGTATAGAGGTACTAGCTGTGCCCCGCGGTTTCACCCGCGTCTATTTGAGGAAAACCCATACTAAAATACCCATTGCTGGCCACTTTATTACGTTTTACGGAACCCTAAAAATACGTAAATAAGCAACAATGCATTGTTGTTATTCCTTACTCTAAGATTGTTGTAGAACAAATTTGATTACTTGTAATGACACAAACTTCAAATGTAGACACGCGCCGTCACAGACTTCAGCGACCAAAGAGAATTTAAATTCACGGAACTAAAGCTCTCGAAGAGAAATATTTTTCCCCGTTTTCTTTACATTCTTCACTCATACTCCGTACCTATTGATAGTACCGTAATGTTATATACCCTATAGCCTTCCTCGATAAATGGAGTATCCAACAAAAAAAGAATCTTTCGTATCGGTCCAGTAGTTTCCGAGATCCTAGCGTTCAAACACACAAACAAACAAACAAACAAACTCTTCAGCTTTATAATATTATAATAATATATAATAATAATATATAATAATAAACAGTATAGATATATTTCGACTTTGTGTTCCGAAACTGCCATACCACCTATTTTGTTTTATTTAGTGAAATAAACTTATCTGCAATCTGGTGCCAAAGAGTGGATTTGCAAGGAGCTCAGGCCGATCGGCTTGGGGGTTGAGTCAGCGTAAATCACGAGTAAGCTCTCAAAGGCCTGCACTTGGCTATTTGTAGCCCTTATACCTGGAGCCCAGGAATGGACAGGTCAACAGAGCCTTATATTGGGCTTTTAACCTCCAACGCAGGAAAAAACAACGGGGCATTTTTTTTATTTTTTTATTATATTTATTTATTTAGTAATAGGCGAGCAGCATTAGCTAATAAGTATTCCTATATCTCAGTTTTGAAATATATAACAAAATTATCGGTTAAAATGATATTGTCTTTCGCTATCCATTTGTCAAGTTTGTTCTTGAAAGAGTTCAATGCACAGATTTCAATTTTTTTTATGACGTCTTTGGTTCAATGATTTTTCCGAAATAACATTCTCAGGCAACCTGTCCCAGTATAACATACATACGACTATAGATAGCGCGCAGTCGGGGTCTGAGGTAAAGAGCGGGAGCATCTCCCCCCGCTATCCGCACGCCCCACCTCACGCGCCTGCAGTGTATAGTGCTGTCACTGTCGCGCACAGCACTACCGCATTCCTAAGCTCTGCATTCAACTCGCGCGCTTACTGTATCTTTCTTGTTGTCTCTGTCTCTCTTTATTTTTCTGTGTATATTCTTGTGGCGTCGTTGCTTTCGAACGGATGAACGGATATTTATTTTGTTTTTTTTTTTCGGTTCATCGGTTTCCTGTTCATCAATTCTTTTGTTACCTGCGGTAGAAATTTTGAACGCATAATGAATGGATAATTGTATTACTTGACGTGGGACCTTAATTTTGAAACAGTTTTTTTTATTAATTGTAGGTATACTGGTACTGAAAAAGCCAATTAAAAGCCAAAAGCCAAAAAGCTAATTTGTTTTACCTACAAAACTTTTAAACCGTTCATCGGACTGCTAGTAGCTCATAAAAATTACTTCGTTTTATGGTTGACTTTCCAAAGAAACGTATGAGGAAGTTTGACTCCACTTTCATAATTAGAACGTCTAGGCCAAGGGTCAGCAACAGGCGGACCGCGGTCCGTATCCGGACCGCGAAAGGTTGAACCTCGGACCGCCAAATATTGTATTGTATACCAAGTATACATTTTAAAATGTAGATAAGGTACACTGTACCTTTATTAATTGTTACAATATTTTTATGCCACGTCGAATCTAACTTCAACCTACAATCACTTCTCTGGACCTCGTTAAAATTTTCGCCCAGCATCCGGACCGCACCTAAAACTACTTGCCGACCCCTGGTCTAGGCTGTAATGCGTTGCCAGAGTAGGTTTTTCGCGAGGAGTTGGCGTGTTCTATCGTCTGCACCGTTGCTTAAAATCAGACATGTTATTGGTCAACTGCAAACCAATTACTGTTCAAAATACACACTTCCTGACAATGACAAAAAAAATCCCAAAAATACCTACGGTTTTTTATTATCTTATTTTATAATTATCTTATTCGTAGTATTCAACAGACGACAGCAATCCTGTGTAGGCTTTGTTATGTCAATATTACTCAAGGAATTACCACATAAATATTACTGTGGCTATATCCTGCAACAGTTATCTTCCGCATTTTATCTTCCCCAAGCTAAAATATCAGGCCTTGGCAACGACAAATTAACTTATGTGAAGTTTTTAATTTATTTTAAAACCAGTAATAATATTCGTACTACGTTCTCACCACTAAATCTCCTAGGCTGAATAATGTAGCATGTAGTAAAATCACTGCCAAACCTTACATAAATACTCACGGAACAGAATACAGTATATCTATAGATTTAATCAAGTAGAAAGCCGCTGGCGTCCGAAGCTTTGCCGCTGTCTACTACCGCGGCCATCTTGCCAAGTTACTCATTTGACCGTGAAACCCGTTCGTCTACAATGGGGCGCGCGACCGTGCCTTCGACTGTAAATCTCATTGTTCACAGGCTGAATTAGAGCTGGGGAGGGTTCGGTGATCGCCACCTGCGTGTTTACGGCCTTACCTGGATACGGCCGTGATCCCACTCAGCGGCCGTATTCACAACGACAAATAAGAAAAACCCAAAAAGACGCCAGTGTAACTTGATATTACAAGTACACAATATCACAATTTAAATAATAATTATAATGTTTTACTATAACTCGTACAAAGTTTTACAATAATTATTTAATTACATCTATGAATTTTCCAGCAAAAACGGATAAAAAAAATTGGTTGCCTGTAAAGTCGGTATACGGGCGAAAGTTTTACGTGACAACGACTTTGAGTGGTAAAATAATTTTAATGTGAATGAATATTCATTCGTATAGTAGGAAGAAGGATGAAATATGTTACACGTCGGCGACTCGGGCATGGTTAGCCCGCCTAAGAGCGAGAGAGACAGACATAAAAAGTGAAAGGCACGCGTCCCTCTCACTCGCTCTCATTGTGAGCGCATAACGTGAGCGGAGCGTAACGCAGTTTCTTGAAGTGTCACCCGGCAAACCAATTTATAAGACGTTGTCACGTCAAAAACATTTTTATCGCACTCTTTGTCAGCAGACCCAATGTAGGCTAAGACTGAATCTTGGAAGTCTAGAGAATAATAACAATGGAAACTGTTTTTACCCAAAATACTTATTTATTACAAAAAATTAACGAAACTCAAAATGTTATCACTAAAATATAGGAACGAACAAAACGTATAAGTAAATATCATACCTATTAATTTCACCCCAGTCCTAAACTAATCTTTTGCGCACAAAAACACATCGAGTTGTTAATCATTACAAATACGCGCGCATTACAAATATAAATAAATTTATATAAATATATAAATAAATATAAATTAGCGCGCGGGAAGACCCATTTATGCGACACCACTAAACGACCCAATTGTAGTTACCGCCCAATGCACCAAGATTATGCTGGACGACAAGATCCTCGAGATGGCCAAGTCCATTGAAGGGAACTCAAACGTCAAAGCGTGTTGGGAAAATTGGGAGGTACCAAGAATACAGTGGGTCAAAGGAGTTCCAGGATGTGGAAAGACAACTTGGGTGATTAGACACTTCGACGTGGACAAGGACGGTATCATCACCACAACAACTGAGGCAGCAAAAGATCTAAGGGAGAAGCTATCGCACCGTATCGGAAACCTGGTCAATACCAGGGTGCGAACTATGGCTTCTGCTCTGGTAAATGGTTTCGGAAAAGAGAAATTTAGCCGCCTCCTGGTGGATGAGGCTCTCGTGAACCATTTCGGGGCCATTGTGATGGTCTCACGGCTGTCTGGTGTTGGCAAAATTGTCCTCATCGGAGACGTCAATCAGTTGCCTTACATCGATAGGGAAAATCTCTTCAAAATGAGGTATCACCGCCCGAACCTGGTAGCAAAGATCAGCCAGGAGTTGCTCTGAACACATCGCAACCCGATGGATGTTGCATATGCGCTGAGGGAAATATACTCAGGTATGTATTCCTCAGTTCCCCGTTCAAAGTCCCTAGAGCAGAGAAGGTATAAAGGAGCGCAAATACCCGACACCCAACCCAACACCCTCTTTTTAGTGCATACTCAAGATGAAAAGGAGACCCTGACAAACCAGAGTTACGGGTCGGGCACCGGGTCAGGCATCCTTACCATCCATGAAGCGCAGGGATTGACATACGAGTCGGTAATCGTAATTAAAACTAAGGCAAACATGAAGCTGCACGAGAGCGTGTCCCATGCGGTTGTTGCAATCTCACGGCACACGGGGACCTTCACATACTACGCTGACGACACCGACGACGCCATCGGTCGGCTGCATCACCAAACACAATTCGAGATTTTAACGTACAGATGGCCATTAGAGACAGAAATGCGGCCGTAGTGGAGGCTCTGGGCCAGGAGGAGGCGGCTTAGGCAAAAGACGATGTCGAGTCGATTACTATCGGAATCCTAACCGGTAGTGATCGGCTCAACAGACGAAATCGGACTGACTAGTACTAGAATTACGTTTAAAATGTTCACCACCCCCCTACTCCCCCCCCCCCCCCTTTATTTTCCTCTTCTTCTCCTAATCCAAGATCTATGTAAATAAAAAAAGATTATTGTAATGACAAAGGTCACGGACCCCGGAGTCTGTGGAGTGTTTAAATCTATACTAATATTATAAAGAGGAAATATTTGTTTGTTTGTTTGTTTGTAATGAATAGGCTCCGAAACTACTGGACCGATTTCAAAAATTCTTTCACCTTTGGAAAGCTACATTATTCCCGAGTAACATAGGCTACGGCAGATGGCGCTGCAGTTGATATCTAGGTTATTATTCGAGCGAAGCCGGAGCGGGCCGCTAGTTAAATAATAAAAAAAAAAAACATTGCAAATATCATTCAAAAATTTTGAATTATTAACATCCAAATGCCAAATTACGAGTACCAAATCAATCCATGAGCAAATTCCATTCCAGCAAATTGTAGCGATTCCAAGGTTCAAGTTACATTGGCGTTATGATGATGGATATAATGGTTCTGATTTTTTAGACCTTTGATTCCATGTGTTTGTAAAACTGTATTGCCTCGCTAGTTATGCTGCATGGTTTAAAGTTTTGTTTTGTTGTTTCCATAAATTTAACTTTAGCATATTTAATATTTAGAATCTCATCAATATTATTAGGCATAGGTATTTGTAAAGTCTGCAGTGCAGAGAGAGGAAGAGGAGAAGTCCAGCTTAACTGACTAATCTACGGCCAAGCAATCTTTGTCATCGAATTTCAAGACGGCTGGTGAATTAAATTCCGAAACATGACTGTGTAACGTAATTTTTGATAAAAGTATTATAAACAGCAGTGACATATTTTACTATCTCTTATAATATCTTTTAATTATATCAGGTAACACAAGTTTTAGCTATTAAATGTATTAAGCATCATACGTTTAACTATTAGTTATATTGTGCTACAAAAGTTTAACTTGAAGTTATATTAGGTAAGTAACTTGTATATGTATATTATTGTATATACTTTGATTAATTATTTATTAGTTTTAGTAGTGCCTGGGGAAGTACTACATCTGTGCCAGTTACTTTAACAGTAACGCATATTCAAACAGTAACCGCAAAACTTTACTGTGTTTCAGATTAATGGACAATATTTTCAGAGAAGTTACTGGACAAAGAACATAATTCATCTAGTATTTGCGGATGACGAGCGCAGCGCAGTGATTTGAACGACTCGTGTTAAAATACATGCATGCATGCATCGTCTTGCTTACCATCAGTTGGTCGTCTTATCCCTGTACCTCTATGAATGTAACATACAAACATACATATTTTGTTCGATTTAAAAAACATATGATTAGGATACATATTATACCATTTACCATAAGTACGTGTATACTTTAATGGAAATACGCCAATATATCTCGTTACAGGCAACCAAATCCTTTAAGCCAGTTTTATAAAACCTTTTCTCGGAGATTTATTGGGCTTGAAATATTTTACACGCTATCTCTTAAAAGTCTAGATTTTATTAAGATTGCCTTAAGAGACGTTTATTCACCTTGCCTCAGCTCCTGCCTCTTAGTTGTAGTTCGCTTTATTTTACGTCATTAAAGTTATTCAGCTTTTCTTGCATTTTGACACTTCATTTGAAAATTACTTGAAATTGTAAAATTCTAAATTAGTAGAATAAAACTGAATTATATTGTACTTTTCGAGTTATTTTTATTAAATTCGTTTATTTTTGTAAGAGAAATACTATTAGATGATGAATTTTGCATTTGTGTGTCAATATTTTGAAATAAGACTATTGTTTCATTGCAGTTGTAATAAAGAAGTAGACATTACTTGTATTTTTTGAAAACGATGCAGACGTCTCTTGACGACCTGTATAATGATAAGCAGGACATGCGCCTGAGTATATACAACATACTTCCTCATAGCACCTCAACACTATGCAGTATGTTGACGAAAAAATCATTTTATTTCGTCCTTAGTTAAGTATTTATAATTGATTATTGTAAGATACAAGCATCAGCATACAAGTACATCACAAATTACAATCATATTCCCACTGCAGGGATTTGGGGCTTTCACTCATTATCTCTGTCATGGTCATAATCCATCATGCTAAGTGCAGGTCGGCGGAATGATCTAAAAATGTGTTTTTTAACATAACAGGTTTTGCCATGATCTGTTCCTTCACCGTTGCTACCAGTGGTCATGACGTAGTGAAAAGTTTGCACTTTGAAATTTATTAATTAATTATTTGAAATGTAGAAATACAGGTGTGGCTTTGATCCTATGTCCTCAGATTTGTGAAATCTAGACGGTAAATCTAATCTACTGGGCGACCATATGTAGCAAGCTCACTTAATATAGGTAGTCATTTCGAATTTCAGAGCACATTTTAAAATATTAAAGCCTTATCCGTAAAACAGACATAATTTAGCCAATTATTCATTTTCAAATAATCTGCCACATCTATCAAAATTATACTACGTCTCTGCCATACCCAGAGCTGCTTTGAATGATAGACGCGTTTTTATCATACCTTTAGAACTTGTGTGAAGATGAATGAGGTTTATCTACAATAAGGTTTACGTTGCCAATGAATATATAGGGGTTGAAAGTCAGTCTAGGGATAATTTAACTAACAGCTTTAGTAAGTATCGTTGTAATTATTAAGTGTATGTTAGATATTTATAACTCAATGAATACATGATTCAAATCTGTAGAAAGTATTTAAAAACAACTAAAGTAAGTTAAAAATGTCTAGTCATTTTATACTTTGATAAAACTTTAAATATCTTTGCAAATGTTTAGGCAAAGTAATTCAGTTTATCTAAGAACAAAACTTTTGAGACTAACTTTCTGGGAATTGCTAGTAACTTTGCTTACTTATGAATATTAGCTTTGGTATTTAACTTAGGCTTCACGCGAATATGTGTACTTGTTGTGTCTTACTTAGTTGATAATTAATTAGCTTAAAAATAATTAACGAACTGGAGGTTCGAGAAATACGGGAGAGTGGAAAACATAAGCTTCCGGACTATAATACGAGCCAAAACACATACTATAACGTTGATGGTAGGTTTATACACTTTGATATGAAACTTTGTTTTCGTTCTAAATTTTAACATCTAAACTGTTTTTTTTATGGAAACTAACGTGGATGTTAGGCATTTGTAAATAACAAACGAGCTACCAGCGTATGATGTAGTCTGGTCGGTTAAGCTCGATTTAAGTACAGTGTAATTTTTCAAGGAAGGTAATTAATATATATATATATATCTATACTAATATTATAAAGAGGAAATATTTGTTTGTTTGTTTGTTTGTAATGAATAGGCTCCGAAACTACTGGACCGATTTCAAAAATTCTTTCACCTTTGGAAAGCTACATTATTCCCGAGTAACATAGGCTACGGCAGATGGCACTGCAGTTGATATCTAGGTTATTATTCGAGCGAAGCCGGAGCGGGCCGCTAGTTATAAATATTTAATGGTAAGTTTTTTTTTAGAATAAGTACATTGAAAAACTTGTTTGATGTAGTTACTCATTTGAAACTTAATCACTAAACGAAACGAACTCAAATTTTGAACTTACGATACAATTAGGTATTTATAGGTATTTCATAGCAAGTATTTCGTTATTTTCTTTGTTTCCACAATACATGTTATCAATATTCTGGCACGACGTCCTACTACGCAAGTTTATTTTTATCCCAAAAACGCTGATTAGTATATATATATTTCTCAAAATCATGCTCTTGTATTCATGGTTCGTTCACTGCTGGACCCAAGCTTCTAAAATTGTAGTGTAGGCCGTTCTGAGACTAAATGGAGTGACAGTTTACGAAAGACAATGGGGGTTGGAAACGTAAAGCCGAGGATCTTGATGAATGCCGTATTAATGGAGAAGCCCATTCGCTTTGTAATTCGACGTTACGGGCAAATAATAGTAATTTATTAACTATTTTCATTTCAGTTTCAATTTATTTGATCTTTTCGTGAACTAGACATTCATAATTTAAAAACTATCAATCGGTGAATTTATATTAAAAAATATCAAAACATGAGCGAGTTAGAAATTAATTTGATCTATTTAAAAACTCAAATACGTCAATTTGCCATCAAAAGAGTGACTCTTAGATTTTTATTTATTAGGGGAGACCTGTACAAAACCGTATACCTGGGTAAAACCGTATACCGTAGCTATTTTCGGCAATAATTTAAATTTCGCGCGCACAAGCCGCTCAGTGGTGCCTACCAATCAGAACTATTTGTAAACAAACACTTGTCGCTGCAGGCTCGCGAAATTTTGAATTATTTTATTTTATTGTTTTTCGGTAGTCCTCATCTTATTTTCGTGAATATACAATCAGTGATTGTGATGTGTACATACGCTACAGAAAAGTCACTAATCAATTATGTTGTAGGTGATGTATTTGTTCTTAAATGCAATATTTGTACCGGTAAGTTTGTATTGACTATATGTGAATGAATTATGTTTTTGTTCTACACTAGTGTTGGGGCACAGCCGTAAGGGGTAAAACCGGCTATATACGATTTTGACCCGGATAAAAATGGGTCTGACAACAGTGCCAAAGAAACAAACCAGAGTAATCGTTCTGAAAGGAAAAAAGCTGGTGGCTCTTGTTAGTTTTGCGGAAAGAGGTCAACTGACTACTGCAGTTCTTTGTGTCTCTGCTTCTGGAAACTCTGTTCCTCCGCTGCTCATATTTCCACGCGTTCGCTTGAAGGCAGAATTTTTTGATGGAGCTCCACCAGGAACAGTTTCTGTTTGCCATCCAAGTGGCTGGATACAAAGTGCACAACTCGACCCGGTGCCATCGATTTCTGCTACGCCGCTGTCAACTCCTACTATGTTGAAGCCGGTCCTTGAAATTGTGTCTCCAGCTGTTATAATCCCAGTCTCTAAAATAAGCATTGATCGAAAAAGAACCAAATAATCGTCAGAATAATCGTCGAGAAAAAACAGCCGTCATCAAGTCCTCTCCTTAATAAAATGAGTTGGTCAGCTCGCAAAACAAAAAACCTAAACTGAATCTGAACCAGCCACCTAAACCAAGAAAACTAACACAAAAGATAACACTTGCTTGTATTCCCTAGAAGAGTACGGTGCAAGCTGCATGGGCGAAGGTTGGGTTCATCGTAAGGGCAGTCAAGGCTGGGCTGGGCCCATGAAGGCTGCACCGGGTGTGATACAGAGGAGTTGGATGACTTGTATAGCACAAGAAGCATTGTCCGTCATTCCGGGGCAATATCGTAGATAGTATACGGTTTTACCCATGGGTCGGGGCAAAACCGGAAAAAGTAGTTATTTGCTTTTTTATTGAAATGTTTGTCTAATTTTATATTTTTATGAAATATGTTAATTGTAATGTCTCCCTAATGAGTCTGACTAAATGTATATGTTGGTTTAATACATTTGCGTTTTGAAATGGATGAACTACATGCCTACATCCTTAGCTATACGGCCTTGCCCCGGTCTCCCCTAATTCGCTTTGAGTATCTCCATTACAGTGGCTTCATTTAATTTATCGCAAAAGTTACTGCAAACGTTTTTATAGCAATACTGAATCAAATTAATTTACAAAATTCATATATTGGCTTCATTTCGAGATATCTATGAAAATAAAGAATTTAGTATCAATGCTACCAAATACATATATTGAAGGTAGAAAATTCTGAATGACATTTTATATTGATATATTATATGAATATAATTTTTTGATTGTTGAACCGAACGAAACGAAAAAGGGGTCATGAATGAAATCACTCTAGACGTTGTTCGGAGATATGTTTACCTGGAGTAGACGAACCAGGTACAAAAAGCGTGAGAGTGAGGACATAGGAAAATTCGGTTGGGTTGGCGGCGTCTGGAAATCGTCGATTTTACTCATTAAACAAAAGTTTACAGTCAGTGCGTGTTACTTGTCCTGGCCTATGGTGTTGAATACTAACATTCAAAGCAGCCCGAAATATATCAGCGAGCTAAACTAATAGAAGAGCTGTTCCTGAAGCTGAGGTTTCTCTGAGGGATAGCATTCCTAATACGATAATCTATCAGAAAATTTAGCTCAAATACCTTGCTCAGTGACATAGGAAGGTTCTGGATCTTTCGGAGAATCGACAACTATTAAGGTAGCCTGGGTCCGCACTAGTTTTAGGTTCTGAACATAGAGTACGACTCCTGAGTCTAGATGAAGTAACAATTTACGAGAGGAGCTCTGCTGGTGGCAGTTGGATTTGCAAAATCAACGAATGCATGGAGTGGCGTATTGCGGAAGAAGCGTATATACAGCAGTGGACAAGTTTGACAGCTAGTCTCAGAGGGTTTGTACTGCCTATCGAATTTTGCGCTAGCGCAGAAACCGCAGAGCCCTAAATACCCTTCTACTTCTAATCCAATCCTACTAATCCTTCTATGTGAACTTTGCGAAAGTTTGAATGTTTGTTGCTCAATCACGTCGGAACGGAGCATCTGTACTGGACGGATTGAAATTTAGAACTCAGTTATAATACAATCTGGAATAGCACATAGACTACTTTTAAAACGTGAACGTGGAACGTGGAAAATAACGAGCACTGAAAAATTAATCATCGTGCCATAGTTTCAAAAACTACTCCATTAGTATTACTCTACTCCATTGCCATAAAACCAGTAATGAATAGTGTGGATACTTTTCCAGCTCATAAGGGCAATTTCAAAGTGGACTTTTAATGATTCCCTAGTTACAGCGAGAGTATACCGCGTGAATTATATTCTGCCTTCAAATAAACTAATGGCAAACGATTTACCTCGTCATAATGTAAATGGCTGCGGGCCTGTACCGCAACATTCTATATAATTAAGACAGTATCTCAATAAAACACTTTTATTTGACTGAAATTACAAAAGTTTATACAAAAAGGCCTGAAATTGTATTTTGTTGAATTTTACACACGCATTCATGTTGTTATGTAGTGGTCGGACTATTTGCAGAGTTCACCTTTTGAGATACATTTACATAGACACATTTTTGCTAGTTATTCAACCGTCAAACAGTAATGTGTAACAACTGCATTACTGTGTTCTGGCCTTCTACCGCCTATCTAAAGGTACAAGTTCGCGCGGAGACCGCGACACGAGACCGCGACAGGAGACCGAGACCGGAGACCGCGACAGGCACTTGACACTATGGAATTGTATGAGCGCCAGTTCGCGCCGCGACCGCGACCGCGACCTGTCTCGGTCTCCTGTCGTGGTCTCGGCGCGAACTGGCGCCCATACAATTCCATAGTGTCAAGTGCCTGTCGCGGTCTCCGGTCGCGGTCTCGCGTCGCGGTCGCGGCGCGAACCGCTACCTTAAATCGGCTTTGGCTTTGCTATTGCCATCTCTATCATTTCAAACGAAAAAAAAGAGAGAGAAACTTTAAAGCTAAGACAGTTTTCGTTCGGCGGTAGACCCCCTGGTTTGAAGACTGATGTTTCTTGCAATATTATATGCATTCTTTGGGTATTATTATATCACGTTGAGTTACTGTTTGCACTGCTCGTTCCTCTCCGTTAGCATAATAAAAGATTTCATGTCGAGGAAATGTGGATGAAAATGAAAGGACGAAGATTTGAACAGATAAATATGATGTTGTATGAATGGGATTTTATTTCAATAGATTTTCTTTGGACAATGTTTTATCACTTATTAAAATAAGATAAATATTGTTAAATTAACAATAAGTTGTACAAACGAATAGAGGTTAAATGGGGTTTGTTAAAAATCTGTTAGGTACATCCTCTTATTTTCTTTAACGAATCTGTATCCAAATTTTGCTGGGTTTGGTTTAAAATTACGAAAAGTCTGGTATAGTTGGGAGAATGGCGACTGCCGATCCGGAGACCCCGAGTTCAAAACCACACGCACCACTGTCTTTTCGAAGTCATGTGCGTAATGCCGCTAACTTAAAACGGTGAAGGAAACCATCGTGAGGAAACCAACATGTACCTAGAATCTTTCGAAGTCATGCGTCATCGACCAACCCACACTGGGCCAGCGTGGCGGCTTATGGGCTTGACTCTCTCGTTGCGACAGAAGGCCCCGAGTCCCAGCACTGTGAAAATTAAGCTGGCTGTGTATTCTTATGCTAGTTTAAAATACACTGTATTTATAAATACACTGTATGTATTTTACTCATACGAGTACAGCGTCCGGTGTCCAATTTTATTTGACTGACTTATTAGGGACTGTGTCTTTTCAACAGTGTTCTCTGAAGATTTGTAACATAGCACATAATAATGTGTGACATTTTCCGGACTTATATTACTAATTTATAGTATTTTTATGTATTATATATATGTAGTATATACATAGATAATATAGATGGCGATCAAGACCTTTGTAACGTTTTCACTATTAATTTGAATCGCAAAAGTTTATTTACCTTATTGCCTTCCAATGTTTTGGGTTACAGGAGCCGTGGCGTGGGCTCGAGTACCAGCACTTTTGCTATTTATTCTAGCACCAAGCAGCAATGTGAAAAATTGGCATGTTTTGGTTTGAAGGGAAATTGTTGCAGATAAATTAGAAGAAATAAATAATTTCTGAGGGACGACCGCCATGCAGTGCTAAGTAGTGATTTGAACTTTATGTTTAAATTGCGTTTTGCAAACCAACAGATGCAAGTCTTGTTCACTCAGTCACGCTATAACAAAAAAAAAACCTAATGACACATGAACGCACAATTTTGTGTGCACTTTTTATCTTGACAGTTGCATTGAATGTAATATTCATAGAGTTCAATTTTGTTGATGGCTGTACAGAGCAATATGGAACCTGGGATTACGTCCACCTCGCTGGCAAAAAAAAATTTTGGTTGTTAGTTGACGGAACAAAATTTTTATGGGAAACAATCTTTGATGAAACTAAGTAAACGAAGATAAGGTACGCTCTAATATAAAGACAGCATAATGTGCCGAAAATCTCACACAAGTATACGCAATGTGCACACAGCTTCATTTGCATCGTGAGAGACGTTTGAATGAATGACAAAGACATCATGACAAGTAGGCAGTAGGTGCAAATGAGATAGCTATACATCACATTTGTTTAGATATTTTTTTCGACAAGAATAGAAAGACATACAAATGCACTGGCGTGAAAGAGACAAAATAGCCGCAACTAACATATCGCCGGTCGTGTTGCACTCTTACGCTGTATGTATATCTGTCTCTTTTTAGAAATGGCCAATTGTAAAATTGTTTACAACAGAAAAATAATTTTAGATGTAATAATCATTGAACTGTTATGGAAATAATTAAAGATTTTGTGGACTTACGCATGAAAAGTGATACCATGGAACTTGTTCTTGGTCTTTGAACTGTTTGTGCACCTTGCAAAAGCAGAATAAGACATTATTACGGCTCATATCGGATTTTTTTGAATTGTTAGCGAACGTCCACTCAACTTGTGGCTCTTGTTGCGACTGAGACTCAGTCAGGAGACGTCACCTGATTTTACATTGTGATCGTAGATGAGCGCGTGCCGCTTCTTAGTGTTTTAAGAGTTCAATGGAAACAATATAGAGCTTCCAGCACATACTCGTACAGCTACAGTGTTACTATCGCGGTATGATCGTTCTAAATATATTCCCAGCACACAACAATATCGCGTTACAAAGTGAATGTCTTATGCTCGATATCATTACTGGAAAAATCTCTTATCTGCCGTGAAACTAGGTTGGAGAATCTCCATAATAATGGCTTGTCGGGTATTCAATGGAAGAGAGATAGGATTGCGCGTGCTATTGAAACCTTTTGTCGTGAATACCTAGATTTTCCCCCCGGTAATGGCACTATCACTTAGCTTGAAGGCTGTAAAACACTTGCGTAAGAATTTTCTAAGAAACGCATTTATTTTTTGTCTTTGTTTTTAAATAAAAGTTTTGTTTACGTAATACGTAATTAATTGCTACAATATACTACATAACTAGCTTAAGTAGCTATAATAACTAGCTATGCCATGGTTTCATAAACGTTTTACAAGTTATTTGTTTATTTCGCGGAACCCTGTTTGATTTTTCTCAAATAAAAGTAGCTCAAGTTATACATTAAAATATTAGCTATCTAGTTGTGAAAACCCCGTTATAATCGGTCGAGCCGTTTCGGAGATCAGCCGGAACAAACAACCAGACGGATAGACAAAAATCGTTTTTTGTATTTAGGAACCGTATGTACTTTCATTTCAACTTAGAGAAAAGCTATTAATTTGATATTACATACAGATACTCCAATATTGTAACAAAACATATGAATTCTTTATTTTAACCAGATTTGTTCAGCCGTTCCGATTTCGCAATTGAGCAAAAAACAAAAAAAAACTCGACATGTTGACGCTGAAGGAAATGTGTAACACTTAACAAGTTGGCAGGTGATGTTATAGAGTCGAGCAGATTGTATACGGTGTGATACATGGCATGTGTAAGGTTTGCCGAGAATGTAATAGACATTTTACAAACTACTGAGTTAGTGAAACATATCTTAATCAAGACGGCCAAGGAGCTTTAAAATGAACTTGCCTATCTTTATTTATTTATTTATTCAGTCCACCAACATTGTGTACACCAACATATTAAAAGAGTAACGACATTAAATAAGTACAAGGCTAAATGCCACAATAATTATAGGTGAAGACATCATGCAATTTGAGCCGAGAAACTGAATTATATAAAATAATTGGGTCAATTTTAAAATTAATATTAGCTGAATGTCATTTAAAATGTAAAGAAAAAACATTTGTAATACATAAAATATAGTGATTTGAAATATTATTTCCAAGTATTATTAGAAACATATACATACGCGACATACGCTGCTTCAATACTTCGTGTATTGAAGAAGCGATTAAGCGGAGCAAAGGCTCGAAAGTGTTCGCAAGAAATCTGTCTCTTGGGCAAAGTCAATTGACCAAACTGAAGACCGATAGTGGTAACGTCGTCTCTTCGAAGCCCGAGATTTTGGAGGAGATTGAGAGGTTCTATGAACAGTTATACACCTCTACACAAGCACAACCTGTCGTTAGCATGGCAAAAGACCCCAGAGCCAAGCTGACCCGACACTTTACCGAAGACATCCCGGAAGTCAGCCTGTATGAGATTAGGATGGCCCTCAAACAACTTAAGAATTACAAGGCACCTGGCGATGACGGAATTACGACTGAGCTTCTGAGAGCGGGTGGAAAACCGGTACTTAAAGTCCTCCAGAGGCTGTTCGACTCCGTCATACTTGACGGTAATACGCCAGAAGCGTGGAGCAGAAGTGTGGTGGTGCTATTCTTCAAAAAAGGTGACAACACCTTGTTGAAGAACTACAGACCCATCTCACTTCTGAGCCACGTTTATAAGTTGTTTTCGAGGGTAATCACGAATCGTCTCGCACGCAGGTTTGACGACTTCCAGCCACCCGAACAAGCCGGTTTCCGAAAAGGCTATAGTACCATAGACCACATCCATACGCTTCGGCAGATTATACAGAAAACCGAGGAGTATAATCGGCCACTATGTATAGCGTATGTGGACTATGAGAAAGCCTTCGATTCCATCGAGACCTGGGCAGTGCTTCAGTCTCTTCAGCGATGCCGCATCGACTATCGCTATATCGAAGTGTTGAAGTGTATCTACAGCAAAGCCACAATGTCTGTCCGATTACAGGACCAGTGCACAAAACACATCCAGCTACAGAAAGGCGTGAGACAGGGAGATGTTATATCTCCGAAACTGTTCACTGCCGCGCTGGAAGATGTTTTCAAGCTACTGGACTGGAACGGATACGGCATCAATATCAACGGCGAATGCATCACTCACCTTCGATTTGCCGACGACATAGTCATTGTGGCGGAGTCGCTGGAGGACCTCGGTGCTATGCTCAGGGACCTCAGTAGAGTATCCCAGCAGGTAGGTTTGAAGATGAATATGGACAAGACGAAGGTCATGTCAAATGTTCATGTCTCACCTGTAACGGGTAATGTTGGGAATACCACACTCGAAGTTGTTGACGAATACGTCTACCTGGCTCAAAAGATCTGATTAGGTAGATCCAACTTCGACAAAGAGGTCCAGCGAAGAATCCAACTCGGATGGGCAGCGTTCGGGAAACTTCGGCACATCTTTGAGTCCAAAATACCCCAATGCCTAAAGACAAAAGTCTTTAACCAATGCGTGTTGCCAGTGATGGCTTATGGAACTGAGACGTGGTCCTTAACTGTGGGCCTCATAACAAAGCTCAAAGTCACACAGCGAGCTATGGAGAGAGCTATGCTCGGAGTCTCTTTGCGCGACAGAATCCGTAATGAGGATATTAGCAAAAGAACGAAAGTGGCCGACATAGCTCAAAGAGTAAGCAAGCTGAAGTGGCAATGGGCAGGCCACATCGCTCGCAGAACTGACAACCGATGGGGAAGAAAGGTTCTCGAGTGGCGACCACGAACCGGAAGACGCAGTGTTGGACGGCCTCCCACTAGATGGACAGATGACCTAACAAAGGTCGCTGGAAACCGCTGGTTGCAGGTTGCGCGGGACCGTTCGTTGTGGAAATCTAGGGGGGAGGCCTATGTTCAGCAGTGGACGTCTTGCGGCTGATGATGATGATGATGATTATTAGAAAGTCAGAGATATACTTAAGGGATCCCTTAAAGTTATTCAAATTGCTGCCAAAAATATCGATGGCGTTTGTCCGAGACACAGCGTTGTAGGTATGTGCCATTCTAGCCAAAGGCGCATTCAATCCAAGGTTAGACCTAGAACATGGTATGGAAAATAGACGAAAACGCGACGATCTGGGTAAAGCACGAGGAGCAGATATGGATAACTCAGACAGTAGTTCCAGAGTGTCTAAATTGCCGTTTGCAAGCTTGTAAAGATACAACATGTCCAGAACGTGTCGTCGGTGAGTAAGCGATTCCATGTACCTAATGCTTGAGTCGAGCGTCATAGTCAAATGCCAGAAGAACCTCTTTTGTACACTCTCAATTTCTTTCTGTGAATATCATAGAAGGGGTTCCATACCACGCTACAGTATTCCAAACCGCTGCGCACTATACAATTGTAAAGCAGAATTTTGGTGTAAGGTGATTTAAAGTGCTTATAATTTCGCAACACAAAGCCGAGATTCTAAAAAACCTCTGGAAGCTATTTTGTTAATGTGAACATGTAAACGTAGTTTATTATCAATCGTGATCTTATCAAACAAAATATCTATAGGTACTACGTGTTGTACTGGCAATATAAACACAACTCTATGAAAGATAGTTTTGAGTGTCTGTGGAACGAGAGTCTTTTATCTATGTTGTTGATCTAAGAATAAAAATGGCGTCATGTTACCTTTTGCTGTGCGGTGATGTAATCTTATAAAAGTCTAATAAAACAACCAAATACGTTCCTCCCAACCACTGCGCATTTTATTTCACTCTCCAGACCCATAACCTTCACACTACGTAGGTAGGTTTCTGAGTAAGTGTGTTGGTGAATGAGTCATAATCATATTGCTAATGGACGCCGAGTTTATTAATTTAATTATTATTTTACATTATTACATTTTCCCTTATTTACCTGTTATTTAAATTCATACGGTAAATCTATCCTAATATTATAAAGCTAGAGAGTGTGTTTGTCTGAACGCTAGGATCTCGGAAACTACTGGTCCAAATTGAAAGATTGGATAGTCCATTTATCGATGAAGGCTATAATAGGCTCTATATAACATTACGCTACTTTCAATCGGAGCGGAGCATGAATGAAGAGTGTTGCAAAAACGGGAAAAATATTCCTTTTTGAGAGCTTTCGTACTTTCCGTGCGTTGACGAGACAGCATGTGTCTAAGATTGCGTCATTATAAACCTTTGCTAATCAAATCTGTTCTAAAATCATACATACCAACTATGTAAATCTTCAAAAATTCTCAATCTGAGTTGGTAGTACCAATTTTCGACAGGTGGCATACCACTTGCCAGGAACTCCGCCTTATCGAATCGAATGAAGTGTTGAGCGTCCGAACAGAGAGCTCTGCCAGCTGTTGTCGTCCAAATTATTTATCGCGCGTATGTGTTCCGTAAGCCTCGTGGACACATTCCTCCGTGTTTCACCTACAGTAACACTTTTTTTTGTGTTAAACGGAACGCGACCTTATCTATGGAGCGCGGAGGGAAAACCCCATCCCTAGCGGTTTGATTGTTTGTTACGCAATTTTTGCGGTAGGACATCCCTAACGAAGCTCGCTGATTGGACGAATTTGGCGGAAGGCATTTAGCGGCCATCTCGTTTTCTGGTGAAAAGACAATTGTCACACGAGCGTCTCGATAATATAATTGAATTTTATTTATTTCGTCTGGTGAGTTTTGTGGCTGAGTTTCGCCTTTTCCCGACGTGCTCTGGAGTTTAGTGATATAGAAATTGTTATTATCTTGTTTTAGTGACGTATTTTGAAGCGCGGAGGAGTGCGGTCCGCGTGGCCTGGAATTCGAGATGGATTGTGGAGTGAGCCCTCTTTTCGGGCCTGAGGTCGCGAGAATTCTCTTTGGCCTTCTTTAACGCCTCCCTAGGGGTAAGTTTTGAGATTCGATTGAGAATCGCGGTTGCGTATAATCGCCTTAGGATTTTTGCTTTTATAAGTTGTTTTGTGTAGGAGGTGTATGGCCACGGATGTTTGACACGGAGAGATGTTTGGTACCGGCGTTTCGGCTACGGTGTCATGAGGGAGTGGTGGTGATGAGATGTCGGGCCACGGCGTGGGTCCCGGCGGCTGTTCTGCTGTGACGAGTGGCGCTTGTCGTCGACACCTAGGAGGACACGTGTCTCGTTGCCGCGTGCGCCGCCTACCGTGGCTTCAGGTTTTTGTGAGCAGGATAGTGATGCTTACCTTTAACTTACTTTAAATTACCAGGGGATTCCTGAAGCCTGGGCTCGTACTGATGTGATATCTACTCAAGGGAGCTTCTCTCTCTAACTGTCTACGGTGTGGGTTGCCAGCGGGGTTAAGGTATCACTGTATATTGGAGGCCTGATGCCGTAGGATGAGAGTTTACCATAGTACTGTGCGAACCAGTCTGTAGTGCTCCTCGGTTAACATATTATTATACCTTCATTATTAAAGTAAGAAGAGATTATCTTCGGGTGTTCACCTCCTTCAGTTAGGATTACAATCATTTCTTTTCACTTGCTGTGAAGGACGTATTCCCTATATTTACCCTTCGGTTAATTTATTATTATTATACTTCTAACATTGTGAATGTATTGATGTAAGAAGAGTCTCGCTTAGGGCTGTTCACCTTCTTTTGTTAGGTTTAATGATTTCTAATTTTGCTGGGGTTACCATTCCTAACCTACTTTATTTTCTAGGTACTTAGGTATCCTAATTTTCCTGTGTTATGCAGGGAGCGGCTAGCTTAGATCCGCTTAGTGTATAGTCACAAGTTTCATTTCCACGGAGGGACATATTCCCTATGTTTACCTATCGGTTAACTTATTATAATACTTAACTTCTAACATTGTGTATGTATGGATAAATATGGTGATTGTTTTTACAATGTTTTAACTGCATACTTGATGAAACAGGAAGAAATTGAGTTGTTTTCGGCCTGGGTCGTTCCAGAAACTTACTTATGTGTTTGTCCGGACTGATGTTTACTTACATGTTCAACATTGAGTGACTACTTATTTTATGTTATAATACAAGCGACCCCTTGTAGAATATACTTTATATTGTAACCCACTACTTCTATTTAGTGAGTGGCCGTTGGCTATCTGATAGTATTGTAGCATTACTAGATGGGTACTATTACCTTTAACTTACCTATAATACAAGTTGCCACTTGTAATCTTTATATTGGAAACCTAAGAGTTTCAAATTGTACCTGCGGTGTTAAATTTCTTAAGCAATTCTAGTCCATATTCTAGAATTAACTATATTATATTGTAAATTCAGAGATCTTCAGTGCCTAATAATTTGTGAAGGCTTATTGGCCCGTTGTACTGATAATTGTAACTTTTACAATAGTAAACATACAGGATGCAAGAATTTTGGATGTGGTAAATTTCTTAAATTAATTCTTAAGCCCCACCCGGGTGAGTTTTTTTGTCTGGGCTTAACCCCTTTGCTACTCCCGGTTATTTTTTGATCTACCTAACCTTACTCAAGGACCCTGTAAGCCATATTCCAAATTTTTTGACTCAAGGAGGTTGACGAAATTTTAAGACAGTAAATTCTTCCCTCAACTGTTATCAATAAACAGTAACACATCGATCAACCCCTGACCCTTCTACCCTTTTTACCATTTACTATTTGTATTATTTTCTGATCGAAATAAACGCTTGAAAATGTCATTAATTTTTATTTTTACTTTGTAACTTAACTTTTTTTTGGGAAGGTTTGAGGGTTCAACTTTAACCGGTTGAGTTCTCAACCTTATCACCCCCAGATTAACCTTACACTATATAGATTTTACCGCAATCACAGGGAATTTTGATCTATGATGATGAAAAATTTGGATCTATGTGCGACATGCACATAGATCAAAATTCATAAATCAAGGTTAATTGGAATTACCCGGTTCATAAACTAATCAACTAGATTAAAAAGTGTACTCTTATAATTAAAAATAGACCGGAAAACTTGGAGTAGAGATTGATGATCGCAGTAGACATTATAGCGAGAAAATAATCAAGATCGGTTCCCAGTTAACGAAAATATCGACGAACAACCACAAAAACCATAGTCTCAAAAGTCGGTTAAAAGTAATCTCTCAGTTTTGTGTCCCGTGTGACAACTATGGTGTTAAGTTTTCCGGCGGTTTGTAAACGAGCTCATTAAAACATTTGCATTAAACATTAAACTAGTACTAAAAGCAAAGTATTAACACCAGTGGAATGACTGTAATAAAGCTCATTTTCGGTCCTCATGGGTGTTTATAATGTTTGTTTGAAGTTACTTACATTCACTAAACAACCAACGGAACAAGGATACTGTTTTATTGACTACCAATAGGGTACAATCCTCAAAAAAACTAAGTACCCCGTTAGTTAGTTAGATTGCCAAAATATATTGTACACGTATTTTTACTTTTGTTTCGCAAACAAAAAATGACGAAGATATAGCGCTTCGAAGTTTCGTGTGACGTCACTTGTGAGTACGATTTTTACTCACGAGTGACGTCGCGACCCCCCACTCTCGAAGTTTGATGGTCTATATCTTTGACGATTTTTAATATTATGAAAAAACAAAAAATACGTGTCTAATATTTTTCCATGATCTAGCTGACGGACTAATTAGGATGGTGTATTTTTGACCCAGTCCGGTACCCTATTATTATTTGTGTTACAACATGAAGTCACGATACGAGTAAAGCGTCCACATGGTGGTAAACTTCATGTCGGCTCATTACAGCATATTATTAAACATTTTTGAAGGGAAGATATCAAATGACTGTCTGACATTGTGTGTGAATTGTACGCCAATATTTATTTAAAAAAAAACACTGCCTCGTCCGATACCTCAACCTATAAAAAAAAATAAACAAAATCTATTCACAATTGGCGTAGCTATATATACATACAAAATAAATAAACAACTGAATTGAGAACCTCCTCCTTTTTTGTAGTTGGCAAAAAATGAGAGGGATTCGTAATTGACTTGATAAAAGTCTAGCTTTCTAGTGCCAAAAATAATAAAGAACGAGCACAGTCTCTTCATTCCATTTGCGTAAAAGCTTGTATCCGCCACACTCATGCCAGACACATTATTAGTGGTGTTACAGATTAATTCAATGTTAGGACTTCCATGAATGTTCGCAATTGACCCAACTAATGTTAACTTTGACAAATATAAAATATAAATAAACATTGGTGTATTGGTGTACTAAGCCAACGAGCTAGCCTCTGTTAGGTAATAGTTGTAAATTATCCACTGTATTCCTAATTTCATCTAATGTTCTTTAATCTTAAGGTCTGGCTTATTTTTATCTTTGTATTTTTAAAACGTTAACATATTACCTGGTTGCCTGGAAGAGATTGTTCTCAGCAATAAGGTTGCCATTTCTTGCATCACCGTCGACTTGGACCCCAAAGCCATGCTGAGTTGCTCCTCCTCCACTCGGATAACCCATAATATAATTAACATAATATAATTGAGCCTAAGTAAAGAATACATTGGTATATTGGTAAGTTAGGCTGAACATTCGAGGTCATCTCGGAGGAGGATCATCAAGGAGAATGTTAGTACTTAAACGTTAGGAGACAAAATAAATATTGTAATAATTAGTAGCATACTAGCATCCCACCGTTTATAAAGGCTCTACGAAAGTAAAAATAAATAAGCTTATAAAAAAGGAAGAGTTATTAATTAATCAGATGCACATAGTGTTAGGTATGTAGGTACTCGTACTCGTAGTAAAGTCGTATACTTAGTCAAAAACAGAAAACACAAAACTAAAGTAGAGCTGGTGAGCTTACTAAGTATAAAAACTACATTAGCAAACGTAGTTTTGTTTTCTTTCATAAAAAATGCGCAGGTGAAAGATAGTTTAATATTTAATTTAATTATAAGTAAATAAAGTTAACGTTTATTAATCTGTTTAACTACTTTTTAATCGTCACAAAAATTACTAAGAAAAAAGAGATTCATTATTTTAAGTGAAGTGAATGAAAAGAATTTAATCCAACGACTTCTTTCGGTCATAAATTAAATGACAAAAAGTCAGTCACCCTGAAACACTTTACTGAATAAACTTTTGGTAAATTCACAGACCATCCCGTGTGGCGCTTTTTAATCCACAATTATTCTGAAAGGCTTGTTTTTACTATACTACTATGGGTGCCTATTAAAACGCATAATTGAAGTGAAAACTTCTTTAGGCGCGCTATAGACAGAATTTTTGTGGGCTGTGAAATGGATTCATCAATCGTCACGCTTGGATATGATAATAGATCGGATCGGATATGAAACCTTCGGGTAACCTCGGTAAAAACGGCCAGGTAGGTACCAGGGCAACAGAAACAGTAAAGAGTTTCGATTACCTACCTCCAACAGCCCAGCGTTTATCTCCAGATACCAGGACAACAGAAATATAAAAGATTGATTATGATAAAAGAGTTGCGTTTGCCCCTAGGTACCAGTACCAGGGCAACAGAAACAGTAAAGAGTTGCAATATTTTGTACAACTTCGTTCCATCAGAATGTCCTTTGACACCTCCCAAGTATTTCCAAGTGAAAACTTCTTTTGGCGCGCAGGCGCGCTTTTAGACAGATTTTTCGTGGGGTGTGAATTGAATTCTAGCGTCACTGGCGTCACGCTCGGGTATGATAAGAAATCTTCGGATAAACTCTGGGCCACGCCCATTGGCCATCTAGAAATACGTCAGCCAATGGGAAATGCTGAAAGGGCGTGGCCTAACCATCCCGGCATGACCATCTATAAATGCGTGAGCCAATGGAAAATGCTAACGGATTTCTAGATGGCCATGCCATGATGGTCAGGCCACGCCATCCGGTACACCCGTGTAGTTTCCAAAGTAGGCTTCAAATTCTGAGTTATAAGTTTTCACTTCTATCGGCAGTTCCTATGACTGCCAATTTTTTTTTTGTTTCTAATTTACTTTGTCATAATGAATATGAAAATATATAGGGTTGTTTATGCATTTATGTTTCAATTCAGAATACAGTGATGTTTGCACATTACTGCTTGGATGCAGAGTAATTAACAAAGGTGTGGTAATTTCCCATGCGGACTCCATAGGTAGGTAACGGTAGGACTGATACAAAAGTTTTTTAATTGTTTGTGTCTTGTCATGTTTTGTGATGGATTTGCTTGCGCTGCGCCAAAATTCTTCATGTGTAGTAGATACTTGCAATGTAGCAATATTCTATCTTAGCCAGTTTGAACTCGTGTCGGACTTTGTAAGATCCAATGGTGTTTTTACGACTGCGACGTGAGCTGGGCTAAGCAAGGCGACATTCGTGTTGAGTACAGGCGTACGTGGACGGCAAATCTGTAACTGCTTTCTTGACTTTAAATACAAAACTCCTATGGAAATATAATTTTGCGTTGTAACAATTACTATTGAATATTATGGAAATGTAATTTTGTGTAGGTTAATACAAGTGTATAATAATGTAAAGCGAAAATAATAAAACTAAATTTTCTTCAAAAAAAAATCGACTTTAGTTTAAAATTAAACTCAGATTCTCACTCGGTTAAATTTCTTTATCTTTGTGAAAATTATGAAATGTTATTGATTTTTGCTGTTAATTTAAAAACCGTTACTTTCACCGATTTCAATAACATTTCCATTCTAAAATAGTATAACAACCAAAAAAGATGGGATTAAATATTATTTTCATATAACAAAACTAATATTTTTTTCCATTTATTGTGAAACTAGCAGTGTCTTGCGACTATACCTCTCTCTTAGCAATGAGGCCGCCATTTGTGGCGCTAGTTCATAAGTGTTTCACTGTATTATTTCTGTTTCGTGTCACTATAAAAAGTTTTCTATCTATCTATACCAGTATAGTTCACGTTCTCGTAATGGCTAAATACTCACAGCTTTTGTAGTTTAGATTTTACTGTGAATTAAATTCATTTTATTTGTTACTCCACTTCGTAGTTTATTTCAGTATTAATCTCGATTCATTTTATTTTCTTAAAAAAAAAAAGGGAAAACAAACAAATGCTAACTAACAGAAATACTTTGAACTAACAGCTGTAACTGACGCTAAATCCCCACAGAAAATCCGCTGTTGACCGTTTACCGTATCCCTAATCACTATTTACCCACATTCATGCCGAGGGACGTGGGTGGTTAAATTACAACTTCCTAGAAGATACATACTGTATATTTACTAAGCTATGATGGCCTAGTAGCCAGAACATCCGATTTCAAAAGTGTGAAGTCAAAGTTTTTTATCCATACATTAACGATTAATAAAAAAATGGCAGTCATAGGCAGAATTACCTAATATCTTGTTTTAATCTCCAAACGTAATAAGATTTATTACTTAAAATAATATTACAAAACTTAGTCAATGTACAAAGAAAAATAAACACGAGAAATAAGTAATTAGACTTTTCACTAACTTTGCTCGTAATTTGAATAAACTGCTAAAGCTAAAGCGTATAAAGCCTATTGAGTACAGAAAACCAAACCATTTAAATAAGGCTCTTGAAAATATCTTAAGAGTGCTATTATAGGGATCTGCACTTACTGGGCACAGTTTGAGCGATCAGTCATGCATGTAAGTAGAAAAGTTTGAATTCATGTTCGAATATTGGAACACAATATTAAGGGCTTTTTAATTATTAGTTTTATGAAATTGCCAATAGATGGCACGGACTGTGTAGAAAAAGTACACTACAAAATATTTTTCAAACAAATTATAACAATTTTTTTACTTAACTTTGTTATTTGCTTAGTTTGGGGTCAGATGGTGTTGTGTGTGAATTGTCCACCAATATTTATTTATTTATTATTTATTTATTTGCCTTTTCGGAAAGTTGTCTATTGAAAACCATAACTCAGTACCATGTATGTATCTTAGTGTAATTCGTTGTGTCTGATATGACAAAATGAGAAATTTTTGATATTGCAGTACCCAAAGTTACAGAAGTAAGCTGTATTATTTATTAACTCAATTTAACTCAATTCAAGGAAACGGTACGGTAAACTTTCCAATCTTCTCCCAATCCCCCGTTTCATGTTCAACCAATAAACTTGGGGAGAAAAGAGTTTTGACAACTTAAATGACTTGTTTCTTGTATAAGAAACGAACAACTTTATGGAAATTAGTCCGTTTGCTTATTTGTTGAATCATTATTTTACTAATTGAAAGAGTTTTGGAAAGTTATTAAACAGTTTAAGGACTTCAATACTTGGGTTATTGAATTACGAACATTACAGATATAATGATATAAAATGAAATATTTTGTTCACTTTTGTAGCTGTAGTTAAAATTAGCCAAACTATTATACAGGTTGCTTTGGTTTGCTAGTCAGTGCAATGGCCGTGAAAAGCCTATATCTTTCGCTCTAACACACCACTAAGTAAGCAGCCACTTAGCACTGCAAAATGCACCTTACGCCTTGCTAATTAGGTGCACATCTAATTAGAGCACATTATGAACGGCTGCAAGAATTCAAAGGTCTCAAGCGTGGTGGAAAATTGCTCAGAGCTCGGTTATTATAGATGTAGTTCGACATTGACAAATTGTCAGTCTAATGTTAGTTTGATGGATCTCATGTGGGGAATCATTTACGGTGTTATGTGGTTCCTGGAAAACTTATTAGCGAAATTACTAATGGTAATTAGTGCGTTATTTGATGGTATTCCGAATATCTCTCATTATTTTTACGAGGAATTTAATGGAAAGTGAAACTCGCTCGCTTTCTTCAATCCATTTGAGGTACATATTATAAAAAACATTGTTCAATTTCATTTGAGTTACATATTAAAAAGTTAGGTAGTAAAAAATACTTTATGTTTAACTATTGATATCAAAGTAATTTCATAATACGAGTACTAAGGCTCTCTTACTGTCACATCACATTTAGATAATATTTTATTGGATTAGATATATAATAGGTAGTCGTCGTACGAGATGTAGTACTCGTTACTACAAGGGTTGCAAGGAAAAAGTGTAATATGTAGATGGAATATTTTCAACTGTGATTCGAGTATCCTTTATTTATGCTTTCAGGAATGTTCTACGAATGTGCGTATATATAGTGCCTTCTGCACTAGCCCAAGTTTAGGTAAGTAACATCTCCGGTCATAGGTTCTTTTTTAAAGTGAAGGAATATTTTTGCACCGATTTTGTACAGTTGTGAAGGTAACTTTTTTCATAATTATAGCTTAAAAGTCTACACGTTTCGAAGCAACCAGATGAAATAGTGAAAAACATCTAAATACTTCGCTATTACTTAATTTATTTCTGAATTTTTTTTTCACTTGAACATTCGTGCACTGACACAGCTCATAGTTGTCACATTTTAATAGAATATCCTTGCCCTACTGATCGAATATGCTGGACCTAAGGGCCTTATCATACTAGCGGGTTGCGAGCGTCCTCAAAGCGAAGCGAGCGCGTAACGAATACGTTGCGGGCGCGCAGCGAACACGCGGCGCATGTGCAGCGATTTTGTACTGTCTCGTACAAATGTGTATCTTCATGTGTTAAGTCAGTTAGTATCAGATACAGCAACTCATAAAATGTAGTAATCCGAGATCCCAGAGCTCCCAGACGTCACATTTTGTTGAACATACGTGAAAATCACTAATTAGAAAATACGCGAAGTAAGTAATGTTTGTACCTTCATTACCCCATATCTCAAAATTGGCCGTCTAAGCAAGTTAGCGAGTAAGCATGTGTTCTTAGTACTTACTAACTGTACTCTATCGTCCACATTTCATTCATCAGAAAATAGGTGACGTCTGGGAGCTCTGGGATCTTAGTCTATAGGTCTTGACATTCGCAGGTAAGAATGGAATTGTTTTGGATTATTTTTTATTCGTTTGCAGAACAACACAAAGTAGTCGCTCTCTTCCATTCGATGAATTGATAATGGATCCTCCCAAATTCGTCGATGCTTTCGTTTTCGTCTGCGGCGTCTTCGAAGTAACAAAGCACAGCAGTGTTTGCTCGTCGGAATCCATTTTGTTACTGAGTGTATTGTACTCGCTACAGACACGTAACGAAAACGTTGCGCGTCCGCGACGTCCTCGCTGCGCAGCCGCGGCGTGTTCGCTGCGTGCCCGCTTCGCCTCTCAGCCGCTCGCAAACCGCTAGTATGATAAGGCTCTAACAGTCCAGGATATAAATTGCTGTAAAAGTAAGTTTTTTTACCAGTATCCTACTTCAGAATAATCAGAATCAGAATAATTTACTGAGATGTTCGTGCGAAGCCGCCGTCTCTCTTTCTTATCGACTAGTTTCCTTGAAAACTTTAGTGATTAAGCCAGTACTTTTTTACCTCTAAATTGTTCTCTAGTCAGTACTGTAGTATTTATTAGTGTATTACAATGTACCTACATATAGTTTACTTTGTCTTTTTTTTGAAGTGAAAACTTCTGTTAGCGCACCACCAACATATTTTTCATGGGCTATGAGTTGAATTCTAGTGTGACGCTCGGGAATGATAAGAAATTTTCGGGTGACTATTAACTCGGGACCATGGCCATGGTCACGGCCACGGCCTTCAGTTTCACCCGCGTAGTTTCCAAAGTAGGCTATCAAATTCTGAGTTATAAGTTTTCACTTCTATTGGCAGTTCCTATGACTGCCAATGGTTTTTTTTTCTAATTTTTGTTTCAAATACCTACAGGTATCTGCTCGACGGTTTTCACACGTATTTTTAAAACGTACGTGTCATTTTAGATTTATAGCTCACTTCATAATAACCAGGTGACGGTGCGGGGCAATATAAAAGCGCAATTTATCATTTTCGCAATATTGCTCCTAACTGCGGGCAATTTTAAAAACTCCCAATTGTATTTTGAATCTACCCTCGGGAACGAAGAGAAAGTGATTGGCACGAACAAAAATGTTACAACGAAACTGTGAGATCGTCTCCGTTTAAGTGCTATTTTATGTAACTCAAAAGTACTTAGTTCAGTACTGTAGCTGTTAGGACTATGCGAAATAACCTAAATGAAAACGTGGTTTATCAAACTTGCTCTGTCTTGAAAATAAAACTAAATATCTGTAACCTCAATTGTGTATTTAACTGTAAAATTTTAACATAACTCGATATTTTCACGTAGTTTCATGTACAATAAGCATAAGCAATCCACTAAATGGGCCCTTTGCGGACTCGGAGCGTTGAAATGAAATGAAATATTTGAAATATTTTTTATTTGTTTAAAAACTTCACAAAAACAGTTCGTACAGTACATGCAATTTATAGTATGCTTTTATCCATGTAGAAGTGCATTGGTACCCAAACTAGGAAAACCTGTAAGATGGCGTACCAATACCCTCCGCCGAAAAGTGAATGTTTATTTGCAACATCTCTCGTAAGGACAGTTATCTCAACAGTTATCTCGTAAGGACAGAGTCCAGATCATAAATCACCTAGCCAGTGCAGTGTGGGTTGATTGATGGATGACGCATGAACTAGAAAGATTTTTATAACATATCAGTATCCTCACGATGTTTTCACTCACCGTTTTTATGTTAGCGGCGTTACGGACATGACTTCAAATAGACGGTTAAGTCCTGTATAATGGCTCAATATGAGTTCAAATCAATATTTATAGTGACACGTACCACAGGGAAAGTACCACACATTTGCTAGTTATTCTACTGCCAAGCAGTAATGTGAAAATACTCGTATATTATATATGTTCTGGTTTGAAGGGAAATGTTTCCAGTGAAATTTCATTGCTTAGAGATAAAACATCTTATAACTCTGGGTGACGAGCGCAGCGTAGGACTAGGTAGATATTAATTTGGACTGTTAATGTTCCAATAGCTTCAAGTTACTGAGCTGTTATGGGCAGGCGTGTTGCTTACCATCAGGTACATGTCCTGCTCGTCTAGTCACTCTAAACTATAAAAAACACAAAATTTAAAAAATCCTTTTAGCTACCTCTATACCAAATTTAAAAATTGGTCCAGCCGTTTGAGTGTTAAGAGGAATCCGAAAAAATAAAACACATCCACTCACAAACTTTCGTCTTTATAATATTAGTATGAAGGATGAATATGAAGTTCACCGGGTCAGCTAGTATTTTATAAAATATTTTTCACCAATTCAATAGCTATAAATGAAGAGAGCCAGATAATGCAGACGTGGCAAACCTACATAACATAGACGTGGTTAGACTTTCTCGCGACTAATATCAATTCGGTTCCTTACCTGAATTCCAAGTATTTTGTTGTTATTCGAAGGACCTAACCGAGTTTAATACGCCGGATATTGGATTTCGTTGTACTTGCTTGCTTGTCACCCTGTAAAAAGCTTCACAAAAGCGATTATGTAGCTATTCTAGACGTTACAGTCACGAAGTTTTATGGTAGGGGAGCCCACGATGCTAAATGGGGAGTTACTCGAGCGTCATAGAGACCTATTGGATTGCAAAGCTATGGTACCTAATAAGAAGATTAAAAACAAATTTTACCTTTTCATCAGTGGGGGGCGCCGCTATAGAATTTCAAATGCGAAAAATTAGCTTTATGAGCCAATTAGCTATGAATTTTGTTACTTTGGCTTGTGGAATCCTTAGATATTATAGTTTTCGTTATCCTTGAATTATTTTCTTTTAAATAAAATAGCCACGGTTTAGAATATCGAGATGACCTTTTAAAAACTCTGTAGCCCTCTACTTTCTTTGCGTCACTCTAGAATTATCAGATTAGTGGAATATACACTTTTTAGCATGTAGTTAACTCGCCCTACCTTAGTCTGACGAGCTTGAGAATTTCTGATGATCAAAAATCTTTTTTTCTTAATCGACCTTATTTCGGGGCTCATATTTGGTTAAGATACTTAACCGGGGGTACAAGGTTTCCAACTGTTTATTAATCTGCCGCGCTGGAGTAAATCCCGTAATCCCCTCTTGGGCTCCCCTACTATTAATATAACATACATTTTTGACTTTTGTTGACACTAGATTTTGTTAAAAATAAACCTTTACGAACTCAGAAACAGTTACGAACGAAAACGAAAGTTCCAATAGATAAGAGCAAGACGTCTACTCTCTTTCTACGAAAACGTAATTTCGAAATAAACTCGCGACTTTCTTACTCCGATTCTACTTCGATCCGTCGTTTTGTCTGTCCGAATGTTTTAACCCCACCTTAAATTAGAGTAGGCTTAGAACATTTAAACGTAAAGCAATGTTCTATCGGACGAAACGAAGTAGAACCGGACTAGGAAAATCGCGAGTTTATTTCGAAATTACGTTTTTCGTAGAAAGAAAGTTTTAACAAATATATACGAATCTAGTTTTAAGTAGGTACCGTTTTTAAGGACAAGTAAAAAGAAACTATTTCAAGACAGTCTACTAATATTAAAAATGTCAACGTTTGGATGTTTGTTGCTCGATCACGTCGTAACGTCTGAACGGATCATGTTGAAATTTGTGATACAGTGAAATTATGTTCTGGAAGAACAGATTGGCTACTTTTATTCCGAGAAAACAACGGGAATTGCGGGGGTAAAAGTGCAGTGTTCTGCTAGTTTAATTATCTTCTTCTTCGTTTTCGTCATGGCTTCCATTCTGTAATGCTACTGTAATTTCGCCAGCGTAGTTTAATTATTAATATTACATCCAAAGATTAAACATATATTTATAAGCAGGCCATTACATGTTCCCATTTCTGGGACTCGGGACCTTCTATCGCAAGAAGAGAGTCTAGGCCATAATACACGAAGCAGACGTTCGTGAAGCATAGCAATGTGAACATTAAAATATCAGGAGACTGGTCAAAGACGGTTGTCAACACAAGAATGACCTTGTAACTATAATTTTTGAATAAAATATTCTCGAAACGCTTCTAATTATTTACTGATTTATGCAATATCTCATAAACGCATATGATTGTTTAATTATTATTCAATTATGAACGAAATTAAAATTGGGGGAAAGAAAATGGATGACAAGAATTGGTGATAAAACTGAGTTGGAAACTTTATTGAAGCGAGACTAGACGATGAAAATTGCTGATGGTGATATCAAAAGTGAAATGCAATAAATAAAAGCGTAGCGACGTCACTGCTACTGTATATCCCTGAAGATAATACGACTGTGCACTGAGTTGAACTAGCTCTGTTGATATTTCAGCGATGCACTAGTTTTAATAACTGCCAGTTATCCTCGAAGCTGTGTTTCATTGCAGTCGAATCCCAGAGCTGATACTACGTGACTATTCGGAACGGATCGTGAAGTTTATTCGCCGTCGCTCAATACTCGATATTGGCTTTGCGTTATTGAGTTTTTAAGTCAACCGAAGTTTTGTAGCGAGAAAGATTAGATTGCTGCTACTGTAAAATAGAAATAAAATTGAATTACGGCGCCTATTGAAAGTCTTTGACGGGACGGAAACTCATAGTAAGTACAGACGAAATTAAGTTTAACGAGTCCTGTGAACTTAGTGGTTGTACAAACAAATTTAACATGTGTGGCGAGGCTGTTAATGGTTCATTTTAGTATGTGAATACGTAAATGTTAAGTGCTAGTTCTATAGACAACAAAGGTTTTAGTTAACTTGGGGTAAAAGTTTGTTCTGGTTATGTAAAATTATCCACAGAAAACCTTTAAATCTTAACTGTAACTATTAACTGTAAAAATAAACTATACAAATCGGTTTACAAAAAAATAATCTAAATGAAACAGGTACTCATTTCTCTAATTTGAAATGTGTAAAAAATAGTAATTATGATACACTACTCTATTCCGTTCTATTTGGTTCCTTGGATATTTATCTACAAGGCTACATCCAAATAAGATGAAACTGTTTTTTCACAAAAACTTAACTTATGGTAAATTCAGTCTCTATAAGTCAATTTGACGTCATAAGCAACGTTGTAGTAGTAGGACTCTACGGGAAGTCCACCTGGGCATCGCAATTTTAGCAGTTAGGTATTTATCGCCGATCTATGTGCAAACATTATTGAGGTCTGGTTTTAACGGTAAATAATTAATTGTGTAAAAGCATTTCAAAATCTTATGTTTCTGAGTGATTGGCGCACTTCAGTGATTTGGCATCTTTTTCACTGTGCTGTTATGTAAACTCGAGTTGCATAATATAAGTTCAGACACTCACTGAATTTCACTCAACTCAGTGAAATAAGAAGCTATACTACGTCTTCCAGATAAATGTAGGCAAAGTTTTGTTTTTTTTTGTTGATATTTCAAAAATCGCCACACCGATTTTTATAAAATGTATAGGTACCTCTGAAGTGACTATTTTCTACAAAAAAATCATCCTAATCAATTCATAAATAGCGTATCTACCGCGTAACACACACACACAGAAAAATACAACCGAAATAAGAACCTCCTATTTTTTTTGAGGTTAATCAAAGAAAACGTCTTAAATTTCTAAGCCGATTTTATTTTCTCTTAAAACATTTTACAGCTTTATAACTTGCCTTGAGCAAAAGTCTTGAATACGGCAGTTATACGTTAAGCACAAGTTACTTTATTTAGTTTCAAGAAGGTTCTTAAAAAGGCAAAATTGACCGTTGAAAACAAATTAATTTAATTCGTTCTTATTTCTTTGAAAATTAGGCTGAGAACGAAGACACTCAAACACAGCCCCTCTCGTCCAGAATAGCAGTCTAGGTGAAATGGCACTTCAGTCGAAAACAGCTCCCAATTATATTGTTGGTGGAAACAGTTTCGCCATTTCACTTCGTTGACTTCTTGTTCCTCGTTTATTTTGAAAGGCCGCGATGAATTATAATATCTGGGCGATGAAATGGGGTTTTCTCAACTTAGCATCAGAAAATAAAATTACGTAGACACGGAATTGTGGCTAACGTTACGTTTAATTGACCAATAGTGTTTTTTATTTGAATTTATTGCGTGTTTGTTTTAATGTTTTTTTTCTTTTCTAAATCTAGTTTCATGGAGTTCGTTCATGTTTATTTTTAGATTACAGTTTTTTAGGGTTCCGAAGCTAAATGGCAAAAACGGGATCCTTATAGATTCTTCATGTCTGTCTGTCTGTGTATCATCAATCGTTATCAAATATTTTCATTCGGAGGAACTACAAACAGCGTAAAGTACTGAATCATGTTATATCTCTGGGTGGAGAGCGCAGTGCAGTGTTACCACGAGTGTTACGCAGTGATTTGGACTCTGAATGTTCAATTAACTATTTGGTACTGTTCTGTTACGGGTAGGCATTTTGCTTACAGAGAGTATACTCACATACGGTATTACTCGATCGAGCTAAACTGTCGAGTAAAACCCATGGCATGGGTTTTCGTCCACACATTGAGCATTGATCTATCGAGTGAGGCGCGCCGTTCAGTATTCACCGAACCGTTCGAGCCAAAGGATGTCTGTACAACAAAGGAGACGGTTGCTGTATTTAGCAAGTCTCACAGTGCTTTATAAGAAAATCAAAGCAAATGAAAAGAAAAAACGTAAAAGAGATATTGGGTTAAACTCGTAAATCCATTTCTCTTAAAAACACGCGTTTCAATCACGATAAACAGTACCAGACTGACGCTCGTCTCGCGCCACTCGCAGTCACGTACACACGTACGAGTCAAGATTGACGGCTCGTTTCGAGTAGGTTCGAAGGAAATTACTTTCATTTAATTCCATCGAGCCGGCTCGGTGCGAATCTTCGAGCTGTGAGATTTGCGGCCCACACGTTGATTTTTGCTCGACTTCGAGTAAAACTATCGAGTAATACCGTATGTGAGTACTGACCTTTTACTTTCATTTAATTCCATCGAGCCGGCTCGGTGCGAGCCTTCGAGCTGTGAGTTTTGCGGTCCACACGTTGATTTTTACTCGATTTCGAGTAAAACTATCGAGTAATACCGTATGTGAGTACTGACCTTAAGACTCTTACATTAATTTACTCAGTGGATTTGAAAACTTCCCATTGGAACTTGATCAAATTTATCTACCTTCAAAACGCAGCGGAACATTAAAGCAACGATGTCGTGTTTATTCGCAAATTATACGCGCTGGACCGCAAACTCTTGCATTATTTATCAGAGCTGAACTGTTGAACGTTTGTCTTCATTGTGGAGCTTTGCGTATTGATGGTTCACCCTCGCACGCTATAGAGCCGTTAATTAATTAAATTAACACATGTATAGGTGTATATGACTGCCCTCGTGGCTTAGTGGGTAGTAACTCTGCCTGCGAAGCCGAGGGTCGTGGGTTCGATCCTCACCCAGTGCAAATATTTGTGTGATGAATTCAAATGTTTGCACTGTGTCTGGGTGTTTATATGTATAATAAGTATGTATTTAAAACTATATAAGTATTATATCAGCTATCTGGCCGCCATCATAAAAGCTTTGCTTAGTTTGGGGTCAGATGGTGTTGTGTGTGAATTGTCCACCAATATTTATTTATTATTTATTTATTTATTTATTTTATAGTACTAATTGCTTTTACAGTCTACGTTATAACTTTTTAATGATTTCAAAATACAATGAAGATCAATTTTCGGGGTTCGAAACGACTGGCATGCTGTAGATTCCATTTCATATCGATTTTTAGTAGAACTTTGTGCAAAGCAATACTATAATGTATTAACATAAGATTGTTCACTTTTTTCAGAGGCATAGATATTGTAGGTAGAAGCGAAGAATTACGTAATCTCCATGGCTTATATTACAAGTCCAAATTACAAAAACGTGTTTTTTAATGAAATAAAATAAAAGATGTGTGATCAGTACCTGTCCTACCGAGTCAAAGTGGTGCTTTGATGGGGACCACATTCTTACTTCCTACTAATGTTATAACCTAGCAGTGCCCCGCAGTTGTACCCGCGGTTTCCCCGTTCCCTTTATTGTCCTGTGATCGAGTTGAAATTTGGAACACAGATTATAGTTCGGAATAGCACATACCATACTTTAATCGCGGAAAAACAATGGGACAATACGCGAGTAAAACTGCGAGGCTGTGCTAATCAATAATATAATGTTTCAATGGCACTAATCCTTGAAAATCACCGATAAATTGCTGTTATGTTTTTTTGAACTTAATGCATTTTATGACCATCGATTACAATGGCCAATAACCCTTTTCAGCTCAGGTAAAGCTCTCAGTGACAACGTTTTGAATGTGTTTCCGCAATACTATGTATTTTTGTCCTTACACAGTCTGGGGAGTATTTTATCTCGGAGTCTGGAGGTCCTTAGTGGCGGATACAAAGCAGGCACATGAATTATTCACGCGACGGGGGCTCGTCCACTTTGCGGCACCTAATTTAGTTAGTATTCGTACGGGTACACACATTTTCTACGACAAATGTGCATTGTCTTTTTGTGACAGTCGTTGTTTCCCGAATGTTACAAACTACCACATAATATAATCGTACATAAATCGATTCTTGGTACTTTAAATTTGTGAAATTAGTTGCGTGCAGCAGTGAGACTCGTGTTTTTTAGCAAGATGGACGCAAGTTAATAGTTATTTAATTATTAAGTACTCCACGTGAATCAATAACTTTCATAGTATATATGTAAATATTATTACTGAAATATTACACGAAATTAGGTCAAATATAATATGTATTTTTGTTAATGAAGTAGGTACAATAAAAAATGTCTGTTCATATAGTTAGATCATAACGATGTATAGGTAGAGCCCCTTCTTTCAGTTTAGTATGTGCTATACGGAACTTAATATTTATATTTATATACCTTTGTACAAAATTGGTATTGTTTTAAGTATTGGATTCTTGCTTGATTGGATTTTTTTTTTAATTTAGTTTGTTCGCATCGAGTTTTGAAACTTACAGATTGCTATTGACTCACAACACAACTTGTGTTTTGTTTCCCGATTCCATGGTTTCCCAACAGCTCAAACGCTATTTGATACGTTTGATTGTTGGTCCTGGGCTTCTAATTAACAAAATAAATACATTCTATAAGATATAAATAAGTACCTAATGTAAATTATATAAATTCGTACGTAATTATGTAAATACGGATATGAAATATTTATGTTTATTTATGTTTTGTTGAATCTTTTTAAATTTTTGAAGATACTGTTGATTAACTCTATCCAGGATTCTAGCGTTGAGTCTATGATGGATATTAGAACGTGCTGATTGATTAATTAGACATAGCTTAAACAACAACGATTAATTTCTGACACCAATTTACGTATATACCTTACCAAAACCACTCCGAAATACATGTGTGTCCACTTAATATGAGGATAGCTAAACATCTCATGTCCGTGCGGTAACGTTATACCTAAAGAGTCTACTCGTTACCTAGAATAGAATGGTGTGTAAACACAAGCGTCCCTGGGTTTATTGAAACAGTCCAGTCTGAGCTACAGAAACAAGGAAAGAAGTAAGAAAGGTTTTACAAATTTACCAACAATGTTAACTAAATAAAAGACACGCTTAATATACCACCTTAAGATACCACGACGTCGTAGTGAGATTATTTACACATGTTTTTTTTTAATAAAGAGTGACGAGACGAGCTGGACATGTGCCTGATGGTAAGCAACATGCCTGCCACATAACAACACAGTGACATGCAGCTATTGGAACGTGAAGAGTCCAAATCATTACCTAGCACTGCACTGCGCTCGTCACCAAGAGATCTAATTTGTTATATATCTAAGCCCTGTAATTTATCTGGAAACATTGCATCTGGAAACCGGAACACAGTAATGTTTGCACATTACTGCTTGGCGGTAGAATAACTGGCAAAGGTGTGGTCCTTCCCCAGGTGGACTCTGCCAAGAGTCCTACCACTACAAAATATTAAACATTGTGTACTTGTACATATTGAATTTAGTTGTAGGTACTACACCAAAATGTTGTTGACATGAAATGAAAATAAAAAATATGGTTAGGTTGGTGTTCACGGGTGATTCTAGAGCGTTCTCTTTCTATACAACCTTACAACACATGTAAAGAACCTGTAACGCAACGTATTCTTGTAATAAACATTTCTAGAGTAGTAAAACTGTAGAATTTCGAAGTGAATACTTCTTTAGCCGCGTTGAGCACTTTAAGGTAGGGTAAAATCTTATAGGTTAGCGTCACCAACATTCTGATGTCGTACCGCATAGCAGCGTAATGTCCGAGCGGCGCAGTGGCAAAGAGCACGTTAAATGCTCTCTGGATGGGTGAAATCGTGTGAGTTTGCGTAATCAAACAAATAGCAGCTTGTGTAAATTTTCACTTCAGTCGGCAGTCCTCATGACTGGAAATTTTCTTTTTACTTTTTAGATACACAATATTTAAAATTCGTTGGACTTTTATGTCCATTCATCTCATACAAATTATTCTTAAACTCATTCATACATACTCGTACTCGTAAAGTTTTTAAGTTGATTTTTTCTACAGTCAATATTCAAAACATGAAAAAAGTTTAGGAATTTCAAATTGCGAACTTATTTCTGAAAATACAAGTACTCCTGTATCTGTTTATTGCGAATGATCAATTTTTACCTGTACACCCAAATAAAAGCCAAAAAACCTTTTACCCCATTTAAGATGTTTGTGTGTGAATTGTTCACCAATATGTCACATTGACTGGCCTCGTGGCTTAGTTGGTAGTAGCTCTGCCTGCGAAGCCGAGGGTCGTGGGGTAGATTCCCACCCAGTGCAAATATTTGTGTGATGAATTCAAATGTTTGCACTGTGTCTGGGTGTTTCTATGTTTAATAAGTATGTATTTAAAACTATGTAAGTATTATGTCAGCTATCTGGCCGCCATCATACAAGCTTTGCTTAGTTTAGGGTCAGATGGTGTTTGTGTGAATTGTCCACCAATATTTATTTATTTATTGTACCTAATTTATTTATTTTCCGTTTTGTTCCTCAACATTTAATTATTTGGATTTGGATTAGCGCGCGTTCGTCACGTACGGACGTGTGCGTTGAAGTATTTAATAATTCCGCTAATATAATCTTTGTTCGACCTCGATAAGAAGTTACGTAGGAAGATGAATAGTGCGTCTTAGTGATTATACTTAACCCAGAAGAAAGATCTCCAAATACTCGGTACCAATATAAGTGTACAGAAGTGTGCTCAAAATGGATAGTCCATTTGACCGCAGCACCCTAATGCGGCGTAGTCCACCGAATACGCCCCAACAACAGACCTTGCAAACACCTCAAGAATCGAACCAAATCGACTTTGAGTTGGCGTCTACCAGTGAGATTCAGAAATGGATCACAAACGTTGACCAGACTCTAAATGAAATCTGCTTAATAACATCGGAGGGCAAGTTAAATTCAGAGCAGAAATTACGCGTTGCGAATCTTTGCCGCAAAGTCGGAAGTGCTTCTTCGCAAATGGCAGTATTATATCAGTCGTTAAAGCAAAAGGCCATACAAGCACACCAAACCATCAAAGATCTTAATAATAAATGTGACCTGCAAGAATGCCTAACGGGAATAAAAACTACCATACAGGAGACCAATGCCAATAACTCGATCAACCAAAAAGTGTCATTTGCTAATATGGTAAAAACAGGGGCTAATAATTTTATCCGACCAAATTCTCTAAACTCCGTAGCGATCTACCCGAAGGACAATAAATCCAGCGACGAGACAAAAAGCATTGTACAGAAAATCATCCGACCTGAAGAAATGAAGTTGCAAGTTCGAAGCCTCCTTAGAACCAAAAATGGAGGGGTCATTATCAGCACAGAAAACAAAGAAGATTTACAAAAGCTGAAACATTCCGTACAGCTAAACTCTTCATGCTTAACTTTGGACGAATCTTACAAACGTAGACCACGCATTATAGTTTTAGGAGTACCAACGAACATGAAGGAAAGTGAAGTTTTTACCTGCATCTTCGAACAAAATTTTGCAGAGAAAATGACAATGGATCGCGACACATTTTTGCACAATATCAAATTAAGCCACAAATCAGGAAAAAAGGACGCCCAGACCTGTAACTACATAATCGAAGTTACCGCTGCAATTCGTAAAGCCCTCATCACACAGAGCCGAGTATTTATTAACTGGACATCCTGTCCAGTTAGAGATTTCACGTTAGTAACGAGATGCTACAAATGCCAACAGTACGGACATGCAGCTAAAACGTGCAGAGAGCCCACGCCCACCTGTGGACATTGCGCTCAAGGAGGTCACGCAATGAATGAGTGCCCAAATAAAGCGCATACGCCGAAGTGTGCCACCTGTACTCGGTTTAAAAAAACGAATACGCACAAAACAGGCGACGCCGATTGCCCAGCTAAGAAGACGGCCGAAAACAGGTACATCAATTCAATAGATTATGAAGGCGCCTAAGAGCGCCACTTCACCTAGTTTACATTAGCATTTAGACCCTTTGAATTAATTTATTTAATGGAAATTAATTTGTTTAACGACATAGACCAGACTTATCTAGCAGAATCTAAGATATGCGATGTTGAGAGCTGCATACAATATTATCATAATTCCACTAACTCATTAACGATACTAACACAAAACATCCGTAGTATTTATAAAAATATGAACAGTTTCCTTGTTCTCTGTTCCTGAATGCTGGCTGTCTACCCGGGATAGAAATTTACCTACAATCCAAGGGTACACTACGTACTATAGTAAGATGAATCATAATCAAAACGACGGGGTAGTAGTATATGTAAAATCGGCTCTAAATAGCACAGTCGAAGAACCAGGACTATATGACTGTAATTGCCTAATTATTAAAATCGGAACAATAACGGCAATAATGGCAGTATATAGACCACCGTCTTTTAAAAACCTCGAACGTTTTTATCATTCGCTGGGAAAACATTTTCAAGCATTGTCATCATTTAAGAACATAATACTAACAGGTGACATCAATATAAATATTCATCCAGAATGTAACGATAACACAGCCCACGAATATCTAGATTTGTGCTCATTTCATGGTTTACTTCCAGCACACACTTTTCCCACTCATCAGAGTGGATCATGCTTAGATCACGTAATTTTAAAAACCAGCTCATCATCACGTATACTCGTTACTAACTCGACAATAACAGATCATAATGCTGTATTAACAACCTTGAATATTAGTAAATCAAAACAATGCTGCCCTCAAATTAAAAGCATGATTGACTATACTACGCTTGAACGTGACCTATACGATATTGACTACAGTACAGTTTACAACTGTGCTGACGCTAGCGTTTCCTTGTCATACCTAATCGAAAACATTCAGCAAGCAATCAATAAAAATACCAGAATTAAAAAAGTAAACAGGAAATACAACAATATTAAGCCATGGATTACGCCTGGCTTGGTACGGTGTATCCGAAACAGAGATAAATTGCATATGAAAGCAAAATCTTCCCCAAAAAATCATATACTGCAAATCACATACAAAAGATATCGAAACTTTTGTAACGATCTATTGAAAAAACTAAAAATTAACTATGACAGGGAACAACTAGCAAAAGCCGGTAACAACAGTAAACGCATCTGGAATCACATAAAAAAGGTCACATTCACGACGAATCAATCAGACTCAAACTTGAAACTTCTGCAGACAGAAGCTTCCCCAGCTCTATCAGCAAACAAAACCAACAATTTTTTTGTTAATGTTGGGAAAAATCTAGCTCAGAAACTTCAATCGCAGCGAGCAATCTCACAAAACCAATCTTATTCTCAAACACGAGTGCAGTCATTTGTTATGCTAGATACCGACGAAAAAGAAGTAGAACGTATCATCCTTGGGTTGAAAGATGACTGCGCCGTTGGATGGGATAACATCTCCAATAGATTTCTGAAAAAATTTAAACATATCCTTGTACCGCCTTTAGCCCATATTTTTTCACAGTGTATTACTAACGGGGTCTTCCCCAGGTGTCTTAAAAAGGCTGTAGTCATTCCAATTTATAAATCGGGAAGTAAAGAACAGGTAACAAACTACAGACCTATATCACTTCTATCCTCTTTATCAAAAATCCTAGAAAAAATTATCAACACCCGCCTTATAAGGTATCTAGAAAATAACAAGCTTCTATCGAACAACCAATTTGGTTTTAGAGAGAAACTATCAACAGCAGACGCAGTTCACCTGCTGACAGAAAATGTAACGCAAGAGCTCGATAGGGGTAACCAGACAATGTGTATCTTCCTAGATTTGGCTAAGGCCTATGATACAGTACATGGACCTTTCTTACTACACAAACTAGAAGCAATAGGCGTAAGGGGAATCCAGCTTAAACTTTTCACAGACTACATAAGCGACCGTACTCAATGTGTCAGAATAGGCAATGTGGTCAGCGTTGACGAGAAAAGCACTAATTTTGGAATTCCACAAGGTGGAACCCTCAGTTCTACCCTTTTCTTGGTTTATATAAACGACCTTTGCAGCTTAAATCTAGAACATGGCAAAATATTGTCATACGCTGATGACACTGCAATTTTATTTTCCGCCCCAAACAAGATGATGCTGCACGAATTTGCTCAGCGAGGTTTTGACAAGGTGAATAATTGGCTAACAAATAACCTACTAACACTAAACGCGGATAAAACAAAATACATATATTTTGCTATGCGTAAATATAAACAATCTACAACTAACCTACAACTATACGCGCACACATGCACAAATCCAACAGTCTGCCTACAAAAATGCCCAACCATAGAAAGAGCAAATGACATCAAATACTTAGGTGTTACTATTGATGACACGCTATCCTTTCGTCTACATATAAAAAATCTAGTAAACAGACTTCGTAAGCTTATTTATGTGTTCAAAATATTACGGCATATCGTAGATACTAAATTAATAAAGCAAGTATATAAAGCTTTATGCCAATCGATAATAACATACTGTATTACATCATGGGGGGGGGCTTCCAAGACATTAATGATTTCAGTAGAAAGAGCACAAAGAGCCATACTGAAAGTCGCAACATTTCGCCCATTTCTCTTCTCTACGGAACGGCTCTATAAATCCTGTAACATCCTAACTGTAAGACAACTATTTATATTGAACACGACAATAAAACAGCACAAAATACTATCATACTCCACTAACAATACTAACAAGAGACGTAAGGATATTGTATGTATCTCGCTGGCACACACAAAACACGCTTTCACAAGTAGATTTTTCATATTTCTAGGACCATTACTCTACAATCGAGTAAATAGATTGTTATGCATCTACAATCAAAATTTATATAACTGTAAACAAACTGTCTCCGAGTATTTGCTGACTCTGTCATATGAGGAAACTGAACATATGATAGTAGTTACAAAATAATTAAGGAATTGCATACCTATAATTTTGATAAGCAAAGTAGTTCTTAAATACCTTTTCTTTTTACCGATATCGTAATTATTAATAAATTGTTTAGTTTTATTTTCTTCCTAAATGTAACTCTTAGGTAAATAAGCATTTCTCTCGCCTGAAACACAGGTTCTACCTAGTTCAGGCTAACAAAATAATCTACCTGTTTATAGAAGTAAGAAAATATTGTATAGTTAAGATCTATTTGATTGAAATAAATTTATTTTATTTTTTTATTTTATTTTTATTTATGTCACGCTTCCGTGTTTGGGTCGTTGGGTCGTAGCAATTCATACAAATACCAAATTTGTGGTCAAACGCAAAGTCAACATAAAAATGTACCAACCCAATTTCAAGTTAATCGGTCCCAGTAGGTTCGGAGCACATTAGCTGTGATTGCCGGACAAATGGACATTTTTCCCTTCGAGCTACGGAACTGTTAAATAAGCTTCAACAAATTCAAGCGACAAATAGCCCCACGAAGTGGTTCTACTAAATCTTCTAGCTACTGTAATTGTGCCTTGCTCACGTCTCGCGGACGACAAATGGACCTCCCTTCTTACATTGGACCCCGTTCGCTGCATATTTTACGTTGGGTCAAGAAGCTTAAAGCACTTTCACGGTAGATAAAACACGTCCAATAGCCTTAGGTATTGTGAAAAACTATGAAAAGGTAGAAAAGGGGTGTTAAATTTGAAAGAGCCTTTAATTAATAGCCCGATAGAGAGCGTTAGCTTCTACAAATCATTGATAATAAAATTCGGCCTTATCCGTGGAAAATCTTCAAAGCAGACCAGAATCTAATTCAAAATTTCATTATTTGTTTCACTAGGTAGGGGCTTTATTGACTCAAATAAGGAGAGTAATAATTGACGTGAATTCAAAAAGGTCACGTAATAATTAGATGTTTATAAAGGTAGCCGAATCTAATTTAGCCGAATTGTAGAATTCAGACAATGGATCCGTAATTGGTAGTTCTCTGAAGTAGGCTTTTGGCACGCTACCAGGCGTTTTGTAATCTAATTAAAATTACACTTATATTGTATCTTCACTTTGTTTTCAATTTGGCTATTATTTTTACGATAACTTTGATCATTTGGAATAAACTAAATTTGAAATAACTAACCGTTATATTGCAAAAAATTGCTTAAGCTTGAAACAAAAACGTGACAAACTTTTGAGTACAGACAAATCAGCAGGTACAAACATTTTCGATGTTTGCGCCGCCAAACAAATTCAGATGGATCAAATTTTGTATTGCGGCAGTGAATGATACTCTCTTGATTTGATATAGATATCTTGATTTGATCTTCAACATTCACAGGATTGACACCGAGTCATACAACACTAACCGTATCAACAGGTTCCTCCAAACTCACTCCGCGATGCACACATTTTTTATTTGTGACAGAATTTCACTACGCCGTCATTATAGTCATTTGAACCGATAACCGAAAACCATTCTCTTTTCGGTTATCGGTTCAAATGACTATAGTTTTTAATGTCCAAGCAATCCCAAATTATCCTAACTTAGTTATTAATGTCTATACTTTAAAGATACAGTGGTTTAAGGATGCAGTGGTCTCTTTTTATAGATTTAAGCAATTTATATCAATTATTTGTGAGACATTTCTAATATAATCTAAACTAAATAGTAACTGCTATAGTTAACACAGTTACTCAAAATAGCGAAGTGAAAAGATCCAAGTGAATCGTAGAATAGCGTATTTTGATTAAGCCAACACTTAGAGCCTAAATTTGCTGTTATGTGAATAATATTGGTTATTTTAAGATATAGTATAGACAGTACTAGCAAGACGTATATCTTATGGTAAATAATACACCTGCCTACAACCGCATAGTGCCACGCAGTTAAATAAAGATGAAGAATTCAAATCATTGTCTAGCACAGGATTGCACTCATTATCCGGAGATAAAAGATAATATAAATGGACTGTAATTTCCGTGGATACATAACTTTCAAGCTGGAACACAATAATGTTTGTACATTACTGCTTGGCACTCGAATATTGGAGCGAGTTGTGGCATTTCTCAAAATAACTTCTGCACTAAAAAGAGTGTTACCGTAGCGAAATGCAGCTAATATCCAAAACTATGAACTTGAGATAGTCTAACCGAAAACCAACAGTGCAATCAAAATGCTTTTATGGCAAAAATACATACATTAATTTTTGAATCTTTCACGTCGAGGACTTTTATATATTTTAGTATGTTAACTTTCGAACAATTTATTTTAGTTCGTTTAATTTTGTATTTCGATGTGGCTCCATAGATTTCCAGCTGAAGTTATTCTTTAAAGTAAAGCAAGATGGGTCGTTTGGATTACGGAGGTGACATTAACAAACTAAGCCATTCTCCTAGTGGAACAAGTTTCTCGATTGGAAGTAAAGCGGTGAAAAACAAGGCGTCTTCTGTTAAAGGATTATCTTATTGTACTTACACATTAATACTTTATAATATTTAAGTACAAATAATAGTAATAAATATTATAAAGAAGTTACGGCTGGTCTAGTCGGGAGAACGGCGGCTGCCGATCCGGAGACCCCGGGTTCAAACCCCACACACACCACTGTCTTTTCGAAGGCATGTGCGTAATGCCGCTAACTTAAAACGGTGAAGGGAAACATCGTGAGGAAACCGACATGTACCTAGAATCTTTCGAAGTCATGTGGCATCCGCCAACCCGCACTAGGCCAGCATGGTGGATTATGGCCTTAACTCTCTCCTTGCGAGAGAAGGCCCCGAGTCCCAGCAGTGGGAAGGTTGAGTGGGCTGTTGATGATGATGATGATGAAGTACAAATTGTAAATCCTTACTGTGCAAATATTTATTTATTCAGGGAAATCAGTCTCATCTTAATGATTCAGTAAGAATTTTGCTATAATGCGTAATATCTTTTTCTGCAGTTATGCGGCTTCTCGTGCCGCCTTATGGAAAATATATGAGGGTACATTTTTTCGACGTCCGCGCATATTGTCACAATAAACCAACACCCTGAAGTTAGCTAGTCAACATTTTAGTAAATATTGGAACTAAGTTCAAGTTAGCCTTGCGTTGAAGATATTACCTGTTTTATGGTTGGTAAAATACTGCTTAGCACGAGGAATAAAGAGAAGAAGTAGTCACTTCTTCCGTGCGGACATAAGTACATACATACTTTTTTATTATTAATAGGCCTACGTTTTGTCATAACTCAACTTATCGATGCAGTCGATGGTGGAAAAAGCCTAAAAAATAAATCATTTACTCTTCGTTTGAAGACAACCCGATTATAATTATGATGACGGAAACACTAACGCAGATAGTTTAATAGACACTATAGCTGTACAGAAAATAAACGAGTTTTCGAACCGTTTCGTGCAAAGGCTGAGTATCTCGACTGAAAATTGGTGCGGAGATTTTCTGATCTTTGACATTCAGTATCGGGAAAGAGAAGGATAATAAGTAAGAAAAATGCTCACAGTTATGTCAAGATATTTCTTATAAGTAGGTACAGTGACGGAACAAGGAATGTATGTGCCTGATAGTAAACCATACAAAGAAGCATAGATGTGAAACTTCTCCAGGTCGACTCTGCACAAAAATAGAAAATGAAAAAAAAAATACTAGAAATATAATCACAATGGAAGAGCTGATTTTAACACTAAAATTGTTTCATCATCAGCCTGTGTTCGTCCACTGCTGGACATATAGACCAGGGTAGAAGCCTTTAAAAATAATAAAAAGTGAAAAAAAATAGTAGTAGGATGAAACCCATTAGAAAAGGAGGGGAGTATTATAAAAATGAAAGGAAAAATAAATTACGGGCGATCTGAGGTCGGGAAGGGGATGGGGGTGAGTTTTTAAGGGTAAAAAACGGTTATTCTCGATTTCCGGCAAAACTAAAAGTCCTATTGAAAAAAGTTGAATGGCAAAGTTGTAGGTAATAAAAAGATCTAAAACTTTTGTTTTCACACTTTTTTCACATAACCTCAAAATTTATGTGAAAAATTCAAAAAACCAAGTTTTTGGTTTTTTATTTTTATCTTTTACAAAAATATTTTTTTTTTAACGAGATTTGGTGAAAACTTATCTTTTTATGTCCCAAATACGCTGTAATTTATTTGATCAAAAATATTAATTTTTTCACATTATTTTGAATGAATATCGAAAAAAACACCCTAACTTTCAATCGAAAAGTCACCCGTCAAAATATCAGCTTTTTTCAAAAATTTGGTATGTTTTCTGTTCGTTGAAACCTCTACTTTCCGATGGTGAAAAATTAAAATATGTTACCATAGTAAATCTTCTCAGAAAATGCAAAAAATCGAAAAAAACTCGAATTCGATTTTTTTTTCATTATTATAAAAAATTTGAGCTATTTATTAAAATTAACACTTTAATTACTCGAAAAACGTTAGATTACATGTAACATTGATAAAAAAAGAAAATTGCAAATAAAAATATACTACTATAATTAACAAACAAATAAGTTAATAAAATTAATATTTAATAAGACATCTACAATATTTGGAGAAATAATCATAATCATCATTTATTGTGTCTTTAAGCTAACGCATATCTTGGAGATAAAGATGAGCAGATTTTGCGTATAGAAAGTGCCCACTTGCATGAAAATAAGGAAGCATTTTTTCCACGCATTTTAAACAAAATTCCCAATTACCTGCACGTTCAGCCCGTATGAAATCTTTAACCAATGATATCATTCTCATCATCATCTAACGGTTGTAACAGTTGCTACGAAATTATAGGTATATATGTAGTAAGACCCAGACCCGCCTAGCCCCTTCCCCACTTCTCCATGAAATACCTTTTGATGGGCTACTATTTTTCGTAGGTCACTCAGGTATATAATTTATCTTAAAATAGTAATAAATAGACATCTACGCATATAATTTAAAGAAGATTCGATAACTTTCTCCAAATATTGTAGATGTCTTATTAAATATTAATTTTATTAACTTATTTGTTTGTTAATTATAGTAGTATATTTTTATTTGCAATTTTCTTTTTTATCAATGTAACATGTAATCTAACGTTTTTCGAGTAATTAAAGTGTTAATTTTAATAAATAGCTCAAATTTTTTTATAATAATGAAAAAAAAAATCGAATTCGAGTTTTTTTTGATTTTTTGCATTTTCTGAGAAGATTTACTATGGTAACATATTTTTATTTTTCACCATCGGAAAGTAGAGAGTTCAACAAACAGAAAACATACCAAATTTTTGAAAAAAGCTGATATTTTGACGGGTGACTTTTCGATTGAAAGTTAGGGTGTTTTTTTCGATATTCATTCAAAATAATGTGAAAAAAATAATATTTTTGATCAAATAAATTACAGCGTATTTGGGACATAAAAAGATAAGTTTTCACCAAATCTCGTTAAAAAAAAAATATTTTTGTAAAAGATAAAAATAAAAAACCAAAAACTTGGTTTTTTGAATTTTTCACATAAATTTTGAGGTTATGTGAAAAAAGTGTGAAAACAAAAGTTTTAGATCTTTTTGTTACCTACAACTTTGCCATTCAACTTTTTTCAATAGGACTTTTAGTTTTGACGGAAATCGAGAATAACCGTTTTTTACCCTTAAAAACTCACCCCCATCCCCTTCCCGACCTCAGATCGCCCGTAATTTATTTTTCCTTTAATTTTTATAATATTCCCCTCCTTTTCTAATGGGTTTCATTCTACTACTATTTTTTTTGGTTTTAAAAATTATCGACCCTGGTCTAATAGGTCTCTCCTATAATACGCCACTCAGCCCGATCCGAAAATGGTTTCACCAATTAGAATTTCAATATTTACATATTGGTATATTATACCTAACGACATGCATACATAAGGGTCCAGTGTTGCCCTCATCTAAGTCAACCCAATTTAAGGTAAAATAATACAGGTCTGCCTTCCTAAAAATAAGTTTGACATTTCAATACGAAGGTTCTAGAATCGAGATTACAGAAACCTATTAGAAAGTACAACAATACAATAACCATTCATCAAAATTAATACAATGGGCGGTCTTATCGCTGAAAACGATCTTTACCTTTGAACTATTGGAAAATGTGTTTGTAATTTTGTAGTGGCCCTGAGGCCTTGAGGTTACAATGGCGGTCGAGACTCTATTGGTACTTTATCGTTCCCCATGCAAACAACCAGTATTGCAAATCAATAAATTGCAATATTGTAATCCATGTATCTTATGGCTTGTCGCACGTCTTGGCGTGTCTGTAAGTGCGACAGATAATTCATGAATACATAAATAAATAAATAATTAGTTTTGTTTCCATTGCCCAATTTTTTAATTATGCTCCAAGACACAAGAATAATATTCACTCATCTGTATAAATAAATCATCAATTTAAACGGCTACAAGTAGAGTAAAGGCCGGTTTGCATTTTGATTAGTGCGAGTGCGAGTGCGAGTACGAGTGTGATTGCGAGTGCGAGTGAGTAATCGCGACTGATTACTATGCACTCGCAATAATGAATCGCTGTCCACACGTGTTTGCTACTAATCACTCAACACCTGCATTAATCGCTCGCACTCGCACTAATCAAAATGAAAACAAGCCTTTAGTTTTTGACTCAGTTGACTAGAAAGACGCTGTCCAAATATAACAAAAACAGATAAAGATAGTGACCCTTCATTTGTTCAAAACTAAACTAAATGTCACAATTCAAATAGTTTATTTATATTCTCAATGTATTAAATAAAAATAAAAAAACACAACATAAAAATGCAATACAATTTGACAATTGCCTAGAACATTCCTCAGTATTTGCCACCAAAATTTAGTTGCAGATTGCCATTTTTATAAAAAAAAACGTTCTCAGTATTTCTTTAACAGTCCCATAAGCACGGGACTTGTTACGTCAACCAGGCACATGATTAAGGTTAAGAAACGATAAAAACGAACAACCATATTTGTACCACACCACACACACCCCTTTTCCTTTATTTAATTTTCTTAAAACAAATGACAACACTTTTGACGTCAAAAGACTGTCTGAACTGTGACGTCATAGTATCATTCTCATAAGTGGGGCGTATTTTCCGTAACCAGTGGCGTGCAGTCGTGATACAGCCTACACGTGAAGGGCAAGGTTACAATAACGCTAATGGATCTTTACCGCTACCATGACTTTGTTTTCTTTTTCGTATGTGCAGAACTTTATTCAGACACAACCCGTACCACTGGTCGCTTATAAACTGCAAATTTTAGTTTAATTTTTCTTCAACATTTCCAGTTGCCTGGAAGAGATCGCTCTTAGAAATAAGGTTGCCATTTGCTTAATGCAGTGCTATTACAATTGAAGCATCAAACTTACATTGAATTTAAAAATTAATATTTTATTGCGCCACCCATTACCATTAACCATATATACCATTACAATTTTACCATTAAAAATAAGTAAAAGAAATAAGTTTTTTTTTGTAGGGGAAATACTTTTGTGTATCCTCACCATGCAGGGACATGGTGAGGTATGTCGGGCTCGACACCATAGCGACGACAGACATGGTGCCCCTACCGACTAAAAGCCCCACAGATTTCTCCTGCATGGTCAGGGTCGCGGGGTCGCTTTTTGCATTTCCGTCAACGACCCTGACCCTTGCCATCGTCCTTGTAGACCCGCCTCGCGAGGGGCGTTAGCACCCCCACATTTAGCTGTAGTGACGTGCCGGAAATCAACGACGCGTCACCTCTTCGAAGGCCTATCCCTAGGTGGGGTGCCGGACGACCCTAAACGTCCGACGCCCAAGGCCTTCCGGTGAAGACAGGGTGCGAGCCCAGAGGGTCCACTCTCTGGGCTCGCCCCCGTGTCCACTTCCGCCTCAGTAGAGAAGCGAGAGGTTAAAACTCTCGCTCCTCTAACTCGCACGACCTCTCACTGTCAAGCATCACGGCGAAGACGGTCGACAGCGAAAGGTCTAACCTCACCAACGCGGCCAGGGATAGCCACGGTTTTGCCTCTATGGCCGCACCGCGGTCCTTGTTCTTCCACGGACCACTCTGCTAATCAGAATGGTCGTGGAGGGCCTTCATCTGGAAGACTTAGGAATTTTACTTGGCCGATATGTCAGCCGAGTAACCGTCCCAAGTCTTCCAGTCCCCCTTCCCAAACCTCTACACGCACTGCTCAAGGGGGCTAGGAGCGCGTGTAGAAGTTCCCAGCCCCAGCCGGGATTCGCCATCACACAACAAGATGCCACCGACGCAAGTGGTTGTGTGATGCCCAGGGTGCACCACGTGGAGGTTCCCGAGCCACGCCGCACATCGGTACCTATATTATGACAAAGTTTCTGCAAATTTTACTCAGGATCGTATATAATAATCGTATTATCGTGAAAAACTGGTAACTGTGGACGCAGCAAGTTATTCATAGTTATGTATGTACCTATCAAAAGATTGATTTTTTAGGGTTCCGTAAAACGTAAAAACGGAACCCTTATAGATTCGTCATGTCTGTCTGTCTGTCTGTCTGTCCGTCCGTATGTCACAGTCACTTTTTGCCGAAACTATGAGAACTACACTATTGAACCGCATTAAGATGTTTATTAAAAAAATATTAAAAAAAGGGTTGCCCCCATATTTCAAAAAAAAATTTTTTCATCAAACCTACACGTGTGGGATGTCAATCGATAGGTCTTCAAAAATGATGTTGAGGTTTTTAATATAGTTTTTGGCTACACTGAATAATTTGCGCGAGAGACACTTCCAAAGTGGTAAAATGTGTGTCCCTCTAACTTCTAAAATAAGAAAACAAAGAAACTAAAAAAAATATATGATGTACATTACCATACAAACTACCAACGAAAATTGGTTTGAACTCGATCTGATGAGTAGTTTTTTTAGTACGTCATAAATACATTATTATTAAAACTTCGATCAAAGTTACAACGAACTAAAAAAACTATGTGTACTACGTATATTATGTTACTTGCTGCAACGGATCCCTTCATTAACTATGGAAGCCAAATAGCGGATACAATACTTATATAGTTTTAAATTGATACTTATACATAGAAACACCCAGACACAAAACAAATAGTTGTATTCATCACACAAATACATATTTGCACTGAGGGGTTATCCAACCCACGACCTTCGGCTTCACTTCGACTTGCGTACTACCCACTAAGCCACGAGGCCAGTCAATAATATTTTTTAGTTTGTAACATTCATTTCGTTATTTTTGAGGAAGTATTTACACCGTTTGCAAAACAATAAAACTTTTGACAACATGGACTACTTAGATTATTTTAAAATACATTTCAAAACTATCATCCCAAGTATAATTTACTCTAAATACTTTTAAAAAGTCAATTAAGTAAATCAATTAAAAGTCGTTTTTGCAAACTCTACCGAAAAACTTTTGCGGTTTCTAGAGATGAGTACTATAATCTTTATCATATTTGTAGCAAAATAGAGTCCATTTATCAAATAACTCTACCCATATTTCGTAGCAACTGTCCAATATTGAAAGTTGTAAAGAATAGAAATATACGTATCCACGTTTTCGTGTACATCTTTTCTTCTTTATTCAACAAAGTGAAATAACTCATAACTGAAATATTTTATCAAGTTATCACAACTTAAGTAAGTAATTTGAGAAATAAGACCGGCTACTAGAAATTAGTCAGAATGCTACTGAATCAAACGCTTTATTGAGATTGTGTAATATTTGTATAAGAGTTATGAAATATATGGAACTTACAGTTATTGCTTGCTGCTAGGGGCAAAGCCCAAATTTTTTAAGTAAAAGCTTTTTTAAAATTGAGTATTTTGAGACGAGAAAAAACAATTTAACTCGTGTAACTGTTACCAATACTATCCTTACTAATATTATAAAGCTGAAGTTTGTTTGTTTGAACGCAATGATCTCGGGAACTACTGGTCCGAATTAAAAGATTGCTTACTCTGTTGGATAGTAAATTTATCGAGGAAGGCTATAGGCTATATTTAACATTACACTACTATGAACAGGAGCTTAGCACGAATGAAAAATGTAACAAAAAATGGGGAAAAATATTGCTTTTCGACAAATTTGTTCAAAATTTGAATTGGTACGACCAATTTTCGATGGATGGCGTAGCAACGCGCGCATGAATCAGCTAGTTTTGTATTATATAAGTGTAAAACAATATCGCAGCAACTGCATATTATTATTGTTTACTCGTATGTACTTCAAAATGGATAAAGTTCTCACTTCTGTCGGCACTCCCGGAATGCCATTGTTTTGCTTTCATTTCTCCTACCGTCTACTTTAATTATTCACCAGCGTATGCTTAAAACATACGCGCGTTTCAAAATTTCAAACAATTTCGAAAGGTTTTATAAATTTTCTATTTAATGTACACTTCATAGAATATCCTACTTCCTACTACAGCTAGTACAATCCACGAAGACGCGCCCCACTATTCCTCCTACCCCGTTTATAGTATATGTGTGCAAGCTTCCGTCAATGTTTGAGTGTTATCGGTACACACTAATTACCTATGAATGCACACGCACACTACAATGACTGGTTGAATGGTTCGCGAATGACGCTCGGAGCAAACGCGATTGGTGGAGAAAAAAATTGGTGGGGCGCGTCTTCGTGGATTGCACTATCTATATCCTACTAATATTATAAATGTCAATGTATGGATGTTTGGATGTTTGGATATTTGGATGTTTGGATGTTTGTTGCTCAATCACGTCCTAATGTATTAACGGATCGGGCTGAAATTTGGAACACAGATAGATTATAGTTTGGAAGAATACATAGGCAAATTTTTATCCCGGAAAAACAAGGGAACGGGAACTTCGCGGGTAACACCGCGGGGCGCTGCTCGTATTCACTATATTCTAGAAGCTAGGAAGGAAATAGATAGAATATATATCATCGATCACGGATGCTAAAAACACCACGTGTGCTAAGGCCCTGAACGTAGACATCATACCCTATGGTAAAGTCAAGGTTATGTATTGCGTCGCGTGCGGTAGACAAGGTTACGTTATCGGTAACCCTCAAACCCGACCACTCCACTCGACGTAAATAACGTATGGGTCATTATTGTCACGAACACTTGCATTGTTTAGACGGTTCGCATAATTTATTGTGATTTTAATTTAAAACATCCTTGCTACAAAGGATTCCTCCACACTTGTGATAAAGGATTCCTCCACAGTTGATATACAAACTATAACTAAACATTTAATAAATATTTTTAATAAATATATATTTGTGGACAATTTACACACAACACCATCTGACCCTAAACAAAGCAGAGCTTGTAATATGGCGGTCAAATAGCAGATATAATACTTAGTTGTAAATACATACTTATTTTACGTAGAAACACCCAGACACAGTACAAATATTTTAATTCATCACACAAATATATGTACTGGGTGGGAATCGAACCCACGACCTTTGGCTTCGCAGGCAGAGTTACTACCCACTAAGCCACGAGGCCAGTCAAACTACACCCTTCCTCGTGAAGAAGACATTGTAAATAACATAATTAATTCGGGAAATCTACCCTTTCGAACAAAACAATATTTTCATAATCGGTTGAACCAGTCGAAAGTGCTGAAGTAACTTTCTAACAAAAAAGTTTCTTTATTTTCAAGTTGGTTAATGTTAGCCTGTAAGAGAATGGACGTTTTCTAACCATTATTACTAAGTCACGGACAGACAAGTTATTTCTACGATATATAACAAGGTTTACTAGGAATAAAGAAAAATCGTACGTGTGTAACTATCAAAAACAAAGTTGGTCGACGTGAAGGAGCGGATAATGGGCTTATTAAAACTTGAAGCTTCCTCCAAACTACGTAAAGTGCTATTACTTAGCTAATGCGTTAAAGACACACAACATAAAAAGGGATAAAGAAAGAACGTATGAAGAAAAAAATATTAAACAACTCTAAATGAAAGCTGCTTTTCATGATTGAGGGAAAATTACCCGTATTACTGAAATGTTCTGTTTGATTGTTTATGTTTGTAAGTTCATGTTTCAGGGAATCACAGTAAACATTTTTACTCAAAGCTTTGGTAAATTAAAAAGCTGTCAATATCTCATTATGTTCAAATCGGTTTAGAAATTTGTGATTTCAAATAGACTCAATCTATACTAAAATTATAAAGTTAAAAAGGTTGTTTTGAACGCGCTAATCTCTAGGAACTACAGGACCGATTAAAAAAAAAATACATGTTGAGGAATAGAGAATTCTATTTCTCAACATGTATTTTTTTTTTTGCTATTTTTATTAGTTATAAAATGTGTGTACAGTGCCACCTCTAGGACTTTTTTCCTATTAAAAACTACTATACGAAAAGTTTCCTACAAAAGTGTTTCACTGTGCATACAAATTGGCGTCATTCGTTGGTTCTGGATTTTATCTACTTGCTAAGTCAATCATAACTAAAACCTCCAGTGGAAACAGTGACATCATAAACTAATAGACTTCGCGTTACCACTTGACTGATGACCGCTGACGATTATCGCCACTTTCGCATTTTACAACGAAAACAAAAAGTCATTGTATAACAGCCACGTAGTTCAAACCGTTACGCCGCAGAACTTCAATAGCCGCGTCCACACTTGGCGCATGGGCTCGCGAGCCACATTCAGGCGAGCGGCTCGGCCGAGCCTGGCTCGCGAGGAAGCTTCGTAGTCTACCGGGCTCGCGAGGCAAGCCAAGCCATCCCGAGCTATCAATTTCACCGAGCAATTTAAAAGGGTCTTCCCGCTGACTTTTATTTAAATATCTGAGATTCCTAGGATCCCACAACATCGCGTGTGAAGCATATAATTTAATTTTTCGAAGATTCTTGAGTGTCCAAGATATTTTATGAAAGCTTCGTGCTCGCGAGCCAAACGCGCTACTGTCCACATCGAACGCACAGCGCACAGCGAGGTGCCTTTGAGCACGCGCGCTTTACCAACGCCGCTCGACTAGGCTCCGAACCAATCTCGGCCGAGGCAGTGTGCACTCGCACTACCCCGACGCACGTCCACAGCGACCGAGCATTTCGCTCGCGAGCCTGCCTCGCCCGAGCATGCGCCCGGTGTAGGCGGGGCTTAGGACAACGTAGACTACGCGTTTGCAATTTATCATCTAGTCCCATGCAGTGGAGATCCTCAACGCGGCTTTGGTATTTATCAGATTAAAGGAGCTTGGCTCACATCCACGCTTTAAAGCAAATAAGCGTTTTTTGCTGACGTTGTGATATTTTCTTTGCAACTTTTATCTGATGAGATTTTTTTATCTATTTAGGACGAATATTTTTCCTGTTTTTAGAATGTAGCGGCAACATTTCATCGTACTATACATGCAAGTTTGATTTAACATTACCTATTATGTACTTGTTTCAATAATGGCGATACATTTGCTACGGTTACTTAGTGGAATGAATCTCTTATATTTCGATGCAATATCATGCAGTTCACGCCTAACTCTTTGGTTTGCTAGTGTAATGAAAGAACAAATGCGATAGCTTAAACAATGATTAACGAATGCTTTATATGTAAAAATAATACATTTTCACGAATGAGGAGTATTAACATTGTATTTCGTAGTTACATATTAATTTACCCACTGTATTTCAAACATTTACTCAAGGATATAAATACAATATTTTTAATGTTTTAAGTAAAATGAAGATAATAAATAAAATTTCGACGTTTATGACGTCTCACAAACTCAAAACGAGACATATTTGAGCTAACATGAGTTTTTCTAATAAGTATAATAGGTAACACAGGCAATATTTTAACCGAGTCTGAAATAAGAGAGTTAAATTTCAGCAGAAACTCCAAAAGTTACGAAAATGGGAACCACGCGGGTAAAACCGCGGGGCGTTACCAGTAAGGTATAGTTACTGCTGCTATTTTTTTTTATAGAATAGAGTGACGAGACGAGCAAGGTATGTGCCTCGTGGTAAGCGACATGCCTGCCATATAACAGCTCAGTGACATACACAAATTATTACCTAGCACTGCACTGCGCTTGTCTAAAGGCCGATTTATTAAACTGAACGAGCATAGAGCTAGAGCTGGAACAAGAGCGTTCTTTCTCGATCTTTTAGCGTAAACGAAATATCGTTCTTAGCGTTTTCCATATTAGATATTCCATAGAATCTTTGCGAACGCAAACAAAACAACGAAATAATGCTCTACGTTTGTTTACACCAAGTGAATTTGATACAGTGGGGATAGAATGAGCATTCGCTCGTCTGATGTAAATCGGCCTTAACAGCCAGTGTTCTAAGCGTTATTGCGTTGGCATCTATACTAATATTATAAAGCTAAAGAGTTTGTTTGTTTGAACGTAAGGATCTCGGGAACTACTGGTACGAATTGAAAGAGTTGCGTCATTAGAATCTAAGGTAACCAAATTTGTTCTAGATTTGAATTGGTACTACCATTTTTTGATAGATGGCGAAGCAACGCGCGCACGATTCAGCTAGTAATATAAATAAAATAGATCTTGCTTTTATTTAACGGGCAGGTGGTATGCCTTGTGGTAAGAATTACTGCGTCGCCTATAAACGTTTGCAGTTTTAAAGTTATTGACGACGCTTTACCGGTACGGAGAAGTGCTTAAAGATTTTAATTAAATTCTTTCTTACATTCTTTTTTTATATTTTGGGAAACGTTGGTCAGAATAATAGTTAAAAAAAACTAAAAAACAGGCTTCGGCCGCTATGTTGGATTTAGGTTACGTGATTATTTTTTTAGTATCCCATTCAGCAAACCCTTTCATTTAGTACCCATATCACGGGGGTGCATTTCAAATAACCAATCCACCATCTTGGATGTCTGTCATGTTAGATTTAAGTCACGTGACTATTTTTTTTTCGTATTTCTGACATCAAACCCTTTCATTTGATATCCATATCATGGGGGTGGATTTCAAATAGCCTGTCCTCCATCTTGGACGTCCGCCATATTATATTTAAGTCACGTGACTATTATTTTTTTCGTATTCCTGACAGCAAACCCTTTCATTTGATATCCATATCATGGGGGTGGATTTCAAATAGCCTGTCCTCCATCTTGGACGTCCGTCATATTAGATTTAAGTCACGTGACTATTTTTTTCATATTTCTGACAGCAAACCCTTTCATTTGCTACCCATATCATGGGGGTGTATTTCAACCAGCCAGTCCGCCATCTTGGGGAGGCCGCCATATTGGATTTGTAATGACGTTTTTTAGCTAGTCATGTATTGTCATCAAAACTCAGAGCGTGTTCAAAATTTTAATCGAAGACCGAAAAGTGGGTTAAATTAAGATTCCAAGATTTTCTTACATACATAGTTACAAGTGAAGCTAATAAAAGCGTGTTAAAAAAGTTTCATATCCTGCAAGTCTGTAGTAGAAATTATAAGAAGAACCGAAAGGTATAATAGTATTTTTTTATTTTAACAAAATATTAGTTCGTCAAGTACGAGTTATAAAAGCACACTTGAAAGAGAATCCCTAACTGATATAAGCTTAGTTACATTTTCATTAAAAATTAACAGCTGGTAATTCGGGCCTGCAACGAACTCGCGGCTGCTCCGTCTACAGAAACTTAATTAAAACTTCGTCCATTTTTAGTCAAATCGCTACACGATCAAAGTAAACATTAGGCTTGAAAGGCTCCATAAGTATGCAAATCTAATTTAGCTTACCTTTTATCCTGCAGCTAACTTTAAATGGATACATTTAATGGTAGGCGTACTTGAAAGATCCATGAATGTAACTGCTTGCTTGTAAATATAATCAAAAAACAAAACTTTTTAGAAAATATTTAATTAGGCGAAATGACTCTGTTGAGTACAACAGAGTCATTTCGCCTTTAGTTGTATTTACAGCGAGAGCTTAGAGACCGATGGTAAAGTTAGGACAAAATTGTAAAAAATTACATTGGTCATTACGATTGATTTAATTATATTTAATACTTGACACTTCGTTGTACAATAATTATTATTATTGTGCAGTGAGTTTTACATTTTGAAACTTTGTAAATACATACCTATATACTTTTAGTTTTGTCACGCTATTGCTTTTGTTTTTACTAATTGACGTTTGACGTGTAAGTTATACAATTATGAATAAAGGGCTTTAACTTACGCACCACATAAACAACTTTCACTATGGACTCAACCCTGAAATCAGGATTAAAAATACTTTATAAAAAACTTTCTTTGGTTTCGATTAACCGATTTGTGACATTCATTTAAGTTCATATTTTAATTGGTCAAATAAAGGATGAGCTAAATAAATATAATATGTTGGTGGTTATTTCTCATACAAAGGGGGTGACAGTTTTATTGGTCAGAATATGTATATTAATTTAAATCCAAGATTAAAAATAACTCATACGAATAGTCGATTCAGGACAGTGGAGATAACGTTGATATCACAATCTTAACGCCGAGGTTTGAATATCACCCTTAGGGTATTTCTCTAAGTATAGAATGGACAAGTTGGTTACCACTACTGGCTTAACGGTTAAATAACATTTCACGAAGAAACTGTCATGTTCCAAAAAAAAGATCTATCGGGATCCAATATCATCAACCAACCAGAGTTGTGGATTATGGAATTGACTCTCTTCTTGAAGGTCCGAAATTTCACCGCATGAACATAAAATAGGCTGCTTGTGCTCAGGATTTGCAACGATTAATCCATAATAATCCATAAGATAAAACCACAAGAATATCATTCTTTAAAATAGTCTCCACAAAATAAATTACGCTCCTTTGCTTCAAGAATTGATTAAACGTTTGTTCAGTGACGCAAACTTTTTTCATTTAACACAGCGGAACATTTTTTGTGTTTTTGTAAACAGATTTGGTTAGGTATTTTCCTCTACTACTTTAAACAAATAGAGTTATCCAAACCGAAATTACTTCAGCAAACCTAACGAATCCATCGTTAGGTTAGTGATGATGAGAAACGAAGATGATGATTGAGCGATGATCAAACATATTTCTGAGTGAACTACGTTCATTATTATGTGTGTTTTTCATTCGAACACACAAACATATTCAAAAGGTGTTTTAATCATTTTTAACAAAACATTTTTTTTCGTAGTATTAGGATCTTTGCATAGGTTACCTGAAGAAGTACCTTCCATATCTTTATCAGTTATTCTACCGCCCAAAGCAGAAAGTGCAAACATTATTAAGTTTTATATCTCTGGGCGATGAGCTGATGAGCGCAGTGCAGTGCTAGGTAATGTTTTGGACTCTTCATGTTCCAATAGCTGCGTCACATTATGATGTTACGACAGATGTGTTGACGCTAGATATACAAAAAATGGCTAGTGGCGGTTCGAAACGTAAGAAAATTTTAAATTACAATGTAGATGTCGATAATTGCCTAGCAATCTCTGTTTACAAAAAAATAAAGCGGTCACACATTTTATCACTTTGGAAGTATCTCTCGCGCAAAAAATTCAGTTCAGCAAAAAAATATTTTAGCAACCTCAACATCATTTTTGAAGACCTATCCATAGACACTCCACACATATGGGTTTGATGAAAAAAAAAAATTTAGGTTCAGTTCTATGGGGTACCCCCAAAACGTATTGTTTTTTTAGTTTTGTGTTCCTTGATGCGGTTTACAGAATTCATCTACTTACCAAGTTTCAACAGTATAGTTCCTATAGTTTCGGAAAAAAATGCCTGTGACATACGGACGGACAGACATACAGACAATACGAATCTATAAGGGTTACGTTTTAACGTTTTACGGAACCCTAAAAACAACATCCAAATTGGACCATTCGTTCAAGAAATAGTAAATTTATAGTTTCTGGGTATATTTTCCGAAATGTATTCTGTATAATATGTTTAATCTAGATTTAAATATTTTTTTGTCGTCTCCTATTAACCTCCCGTTGTGACTCTTGATCACCTCTAGTGCTTCAAGTTGACACTTGGCACAGCCGTCCTATTTATACATTTTTAAATAATAAAAAAATATTGGTGGACAATTCACACACAACACCATCTTTTAACAACGCATATAAAAAAAACTTATTTTCGTACAATGAAATCTGTTAAAAGTGGTTAAAATGTTTAGTTATATTTCATACTAGCGGTCCACCCTGGATTTGCCAGTGGTACATAGGTGTATGCAGCGCTCAGAGAACACGTACATACATATCCAACAGTAAAAGATTTTTTTCAAACGGTTCTGTAGTCCTCAGGAACTACAGAACGGTTGAACTATTACCGCGTTGGAACAAATCTATTCTTAAGCTTTTATTTATAACTAATATTTGTATAGGCAGTTGCAATGTATTTTAGTTCAGTAAAGTTTCTTGCAGATGTCATTGACATCTAACAAGCCATAAAAGTAATTGTAATAGTATGTACACACAGAAATCTAAATAATAAGGTAATAAAAATGCCATAGCTTTCAAATTACTTGCAAAACACATGTCGCCACATTTCCCCTACCCCCGTGGTCACAAATACATGTGCGTACTATTCGAATACATTTATCCACTCACACACTAACAGTTGCATATTAACAGTCACGGTTTGTGATTGCATCACACACATCCATAAACGCTTATCAGTGAACCTACTAATACACTGAAAAATAAACAATTTTTCACATGTACACTAGTGCTTGACAAATTTTAATATATATCGATACATCAAAGAACAGTCTAATTTTAATTTTCGAAAAAAGTTCATTTTTTTCATTAATTATTTTACAATTTCATTATATTATACTGCAACAAAGTCAATATGCCTGCCTATAAAATAAGTGAGTCACGCGGGTTATACTACTATTGTTTCGAGAACAGGACGTCTACTCTAATATCAACGAAAAACGTAATTTCGAAATAAACTCGCGTCTTTCCTACTCCGGTTCTACTTCGTTTCGTTCGATCGAACATTGTTTGACGTTTAAATGTTCTAAGCATACTCTAATTAGAGAAAGCTTAGAACATTTAAACGGAAGAAACGACAAACGATCGAAGTAGAATCGGAGAATTTTATTTCGAAATTACGTTTTCGTTGAATTAGAGTAGACGTCCTGAACTATGTAATTCTGCCACCACATGGATTTTGCTATAGCTCAAGAACAAAGGTTGTTGTATATTTTGTATGATGATAAAATAGCTAAATCTCTGCAATACATTTCGTCCTTCAAATTTCGCCCAAACCTAATAGTGATAACATTACAAAGTCGTTGCAAAAAGATAGTACTGTGTAAGTTTGACACCATCGGCTTTGGGTGAAAAAAATATTGGTTTTAGAATTACAAAGTTTCAGAAAAATGAACTCCACGTGGCTTACCTAGTAGTCTGGTGGTAAAATTATAACAAAATTAACACTTTATACACAAATTATACCAGTATTATTTGTTGATTACATAAGTATTCACAAGGTTAGACCTTAGTCTATATTTTATTATCTTATTTTATGCAAGTATTATACATGTAAACCTTCCTCTTGAAATATTTTATCCATTAAAAAAATCCGCATCAAAATCGGTTTGGTGGTTTTAAAGATCTGAGCATATATATGGACGGACAGGCGTGAGAAGTAACTTTGATTTATACCATGTAGTGATATCAGGATCTTGAGGCAAAATCAAATGATAAATTTGAACATTACATATTTTGTTAATCATTTATGAAATAAAAAATTAACATTTACCGCATTTACTATTTATTTATCGATATATTAACAATTTCATCGATATATTTGGCTAAGGAAATTGCACTGTCACAGCACTAACTCACGACTGCTACCTGCGGCCGTACCACGGAAGATTCGAGGATGTGACAATGTCGTAAATTTTACATTGCATTGCTGTTTACATATGCTTGTACCACTCTAGATGTTAGTTAACTTATGCAGCCATGGTGTGCAAAATGACCATAAAACCCATAATGTATAAATTATCGTAGTGAATCATTGGACTCTGTTTATTTTATCAAAAAAACACAATTAGGATAAAAAAAACTTATTGGTGAAATGTAATCCTCTTAATGGTATAATTGAAAGTTGTGGAAGAAATTTCCTCAATTAGTTATGCTGCAAAATACCATTTTTAAAGCTGATTCACGTCTGCCGGTTCGAAGAAGACTAAACTACAACTCTGGCACTGGTGGCCTCAAAGTCACCTGTGCGGCGACAAAGTCACGCGGCTATGCGACTTCTATTACCTTATTATTTAGATTTCTGTGTATGTACATACTACATAAACTGCTAGATAGGTGTATACATGAACCATCACCATCAACGTAAAATCTTCATAAATGTCTTATCTGGAACACTTTAAATTTAAGTGTTACGATTTCATGGCCTCATAAATGGAGACCGAAACGGCCCTTAAGGCAAATTCTCGTAAAACCATGAAGGTTTATGGAGTACTTAGAAGTTTTCATTCTTATAAAAAAAGGTTATGGACGTTATGAAAAGCGTACATGGTTAATGTGACTTTTCTTTAGGCGTGATTATATCTTTGGGGTCGGATCATTAACTTAAGTTGCAATTGAAACCCACACAATATATTTTGTAATGTATTTTAATCTATCAAGCCCAAAGAGTGACGCCGCCGGCGTCATGACGTCACACAAAAAATCATTACTCAAAAATGAAACTAAATTTTGTGTGTCTGTAAACGACAGTGTACTAATTAATATTATTGCCTATCTATTAGGCATAAACTAATAATCGAGTATGTATTTCATGTAAAAATAAGGTTTTAAAGTCCCAAAACCGGTTTTGCCCAGATTTGGCTTCTTGGGGCTCAAGTGGAATTGCATTCATAATAAATTTTCAAGTGAAACAATTACATATGTACATTACATTACATTGTATATTGGATTCTTTAATTTTCTTCGAAAAAATAAAAACCGACTACAATTTAAAAATTAAACTCAGATACTCGACTAAATTTCATAATTTCTATGATAACGTCGTCAGGATAGGAAAGCAAGTTTTAGTTTTTGTTGATATTCCAAAAACATCTTCACCGATTTTGATATATTTTCTAAGGGTGGTCCCAAGAAGGCCCCTAGTTCCAGAAGTGGGAACGCGGTTTCACTTGTGTAGGTAGTCCTCGATCTCGTTATTTTCTCGTTTATATAGATGGGGTAAAAGTTATGTATTAATACAGACTATTATCTATCTACCAAATTTCATCCAGATCCTATTTAGAGGTAGTAGTTTTTGCATGAAAAAGGAACAAACATCCATACATACTCACGAACGTTCGCGTTTATTATATTATTAAGGATGTTTAAAATTGTATTTTGTTAAGTGTTAAAGTATAAATAAGACGGGTCCATAAACAAACTAAACTTTTCAAACAAATCCCAATACCATTACAACAACTGGACACAATTTAAATTTCAAAAGGTACCAAACTTTGAAACAATAATCCCAGACAAACAATCATCTCACAGATGAGTAGATTCTAGTGAAACATTTCTATTGCTAACACCGACATAAACCTAATAACGTTTTCGCCTCTCGTATAATACGAATTCTCATAAATTCACACATATTGACAGAACCGTGGCTCGTACATTGGATACCCTCGTATCTTTTGTTGAATGTTTTCCGAATATAACGAAAAATTCCAAAAATGCCGTGGAAACGTTCAATATATTGGGCAAAGGGTCACTGAGGAACGCATTGTATCTTTCGAAGAAAAATTACCCTTATTGATTCGCTACATTCGTCTTACGCTGGTATTAAGGTCGAGCCACTTTTACAACTATTGCTTTTGTGGTATTTTTCATACGAAATGCCGTGAACGTGCCTCTACGAAAATATGGTAAACAGGATTCTATGGGAATGTTTACAGACGTTTTTTGTAGTTTATTTTTCCGTTTATACCACGTTTTGTTATTACCACGTTATGGGAAATAATACAAAGAATAGTAGTAGTAAAATTATTGGTAACTTTTTGTATTATTTTAGGTATCCATTTATTTCAATTCAATTTAAATATACAATTAACAGTAGTACCTACTACACTTACTTGAATACTCGTACATACTTCATTTACCTTTTGTAACTGGATTTTTTACAAACAATATATTTAATTTTGGCTATCCATTTATTTATTTATTTCAATTAATACAACTTGCAGTACTACATTTACTTACATACTCGTACTTACTCCATTTACATTTTGTTACTGGAGACGAGACGAACTTCTTAGCATTCCATGGATTCACGGTTCGGGTGCCGGGTCCATCGTGTGGCAGAGAGAGAAATCTCGAATAGACCCCAAGACTTGTGACTCGGGCGTAGGTTTAAGGGGCCTCTTTGTGACGTACGTCAACACTCACCTTCACTACTCGTATTTCTCTACCTGCCCAGCTAAATCCGATTTGATCCTACTAGTGCAGCTTTAGATACTCGTTCTAGTATAGAACTTACTGCACTTCTGGACAAGCCAAGGTTTGTCTGGGTTTTACTTGCAAAATATTTATGAATTACTATTAATACCACAGATTTCTAAACTAGGCCAGAGCTAATGATTATCTACTCCTTGAGGATACATGAATCTTTTTAGGACCTTCAGTACTTACTCCCGTATTAAGATAACCGTTGGTCTATAGATGTTATTTTTAACCAAGTTCAACGAGACGAGGTTATCAATTCGGGCGGTATTTTTTTAATTGTATTTACATCGATTACTTCGAGAATACCAATCCGATTTACGTGATTCTTTTTTTGTTTGATGCAGTAAAAAGTAAAACAACCGACTTTAAAGTCACAAATAGGCACTCAAAAGCGAGAAATAAATTATTATAATTTTATTGTTGCAAGCGCTACCCGGTCATTTATTTGAAGTCGGAGCAAGCCTTACGCAGATACGCAGCACGTAGTTTTTTTATTATATTTATTTCCGTTTCATAAAAATAGCAGCGCCCCACGTTTAGTTAGCATAGTTCAATGTCGTTACTTTGCCGGGATGTATATTTTTTTAAATTACATTTAACAAAATTTCATCTAGATTTATACTATTAAGACAGGAGTAAGTAGGATAAATAATATAAAACACATATGTATGTATATTTGTATCTTACCCATAACAGGATCCGGAAACCTTTCGTCTCGAAAGCCAAACATGTCGGCGACTACCCACTTTTTACATTTAATCAACAGCAAACGTACTCTGAAGTTGGGTATATTTGCCCTGTCATACGCCGATGACACCGCTTCTACCCCCGTCTTGTTACCTTAATAAGAATAACCAAAATAAAGTGGCGGAGTTTATTTTCATTAACTTTTCGTCGTGAGGCAGCGGACGTTTTTCGGCCATTATCTGGGTCAGTTCACTCAGGCTTCGGATTAAACTTGTTTATTTGAGACACCGCGCCAGATGCTGCGAACTTTTTCCTTTTGCCACTAAGTTAAGTACTTCGACCCGAGCGTGGTTGAACGCTTTCCGCACTCTAAAATTGCTGATCGTGAAAAAGTGTGAAGTACCTTCTGGTAAGCGTTCATTTTACTTAATAACTTTGAGATGGCATTTAACACTGAACATGATATATTAACATGGCGTTTACTTATATTCATTTATAAGAATAGAAGTAGAAGCTGTTGTTATAACCTTGGTCTTTCAGTTAGTTATATTACAGGTACCTATATTACAGGTAATATAGATTTTAATGGCTAATAAGGTTTCGCTTGTGAGTTATTTGATAAAATTTTAATGTTTATTTGGACCTTTGAGATCTTTGTGGATGATTGTGTTTACTGTGCATATTGGATATTCCATAACGTATGTTTATAAGGTGGCATACTTACTTTTGTTGGTCTTATCTATACATAATCTTGTTCCGAATCTTTTATGTCAACTCTTTGACTGAGCTATATAATAAACGTACAATAGCTTGCTACCCCAAACAAAACAACAAAGGCCCCGTTTAAGGCGCGGGACAAACACAAGTGGCGTGTGGCGTGTGGCGCGGGCTGCGCCGCGCCCTGTTATGGCGCCGTTCGCTTGGAAGCGGCACCCGCGCCACACCCGCGCCACGCCACTTGTATTTGTCTCGCGCCCCGACACTTCTATATATTTTGTATGAACTATTAAAGAAGTGACGCCGCGCCACACGCCACACGCCACGTGCGTTTGTCCCGCGCCTAACCAGGCGGGAATAAGCGGCGCGGGCGCCGCGCGGACGATGCGACGTCAAGCGAGGTCATAAGGTCTAAAGTCGCGGTAAGGTCGCGGCCATATATGGCCGGTCGGGCATATTTAATAGTCATATTAGACTATGTCAGTCCCATATTTAACGCACACATTACATAACAGCAACGAGTAATTAGATATCTGGTAGTAATTCTATATTTAAACAGCCTACGGGCTGATCTATAAAGCATTCTAACAACATGCGACATAGGCACGGCTAAGATGCTTTGGATTATTCCTATATCTAGGCATTCAGTTTGTATTTCAAGCATGTGGTCCATAGGTTTGAAATATAATAATATGTGTAATTAAAAGTCCGGTAACTTCATTACGTCGTCCACTGCGTAACGGGTAACAGAAGTAGCCACACAACCAAGCTTTAAACCTTCGTTTAAAAACTGAAGCTGAACCACAAAACTGTACCACAGATCAGAAAATAGTTATGACTGTACCACCACGCTGGAGGCATACGGTTTATAATCGCACCGAAGTTCAGACGCGTATCCATCCATAAAAGGCATATGGATCGAAGCGAAAAAAAAATTAAATAACATTATTTAACGATGCGATAACATAAATATTTTAAATTTGGAACAGTCGGCGTAAAACAATTCAAACGTACGACATAAGTTCTCATTAGGGAAATGTCGCGTAGCACGACAAAGAACAGGCGCGCCATGCCAGCCGTGTTTATTGTAAAATACGCTACATTTGCATAAATTGCTTTTTACGACGCAAAATCTACATTAGAATACCTTTAATCCTCGCTGTTGAACAAAAAATGAGGATGTACAAAAACTTTCCTTCTGACTTTTATTTTCTCGCGAGTCAATTGTTTTGCAATAAAAATGTCAATTCGAGGCTTATGCTAATGTCATCATTAAATGACAATGACAACTGTATTCCAAACATTTGCTTATGAGATTCTGTAGAACTTTGAGTAAAGCCAAATTGCTGAAGAGTTTCAGAAGTTTGTGACGTCAAACAAACCTAAAAAAAAATGCAGCTTCCACAACGACTTTCACAGTGTTGACCAACATTTTACTTTACTTATTTTATACCTACGTTATGTTTTTAACAGTATTGCTATTATTTCTAGTTTATTTTAATAGCTTCTTTATTAATTGTTTTATAATTTTATTATTAGCGCTCGACGCAACAACGAGTTCTAAGTTATGCGTGTCTTCATAACAACAACGGATTAACGTATTTTGATTCGACACAAAATGGCGAATTACATGTTTTTTCAGAATGCCCTCAATATGGATTTCAAATGAAAGGACTTGACTAGTAAAACAATGCCTACTATCCGCTTGATACACTTTGGTAACTATATTACACCGAATGACGAAAAAATACAAAATTAACTTTGCGGTCAGTTTTTTGGCGGGGAAAAAAAATTTTCGTGTTTTTGTTTGGGAAGGTATACCGATAAATTTGTGTTTAATGGCGTCTACTTGAACTGGTCTTTATTTTGATATAATTCACATTAAAATTAGAGTTCATTAACATAAAAACATCGTAAAATTAAAAAAAAACTAAAATTAAAAATTTTGGCGGGAAAATGGTCCCGAAGTATTGAAAAAATTTTAAAAAATAATTTGTGCTATCGAATGCTGTTATTTTTGGTTTTTCGAGTTTGTTATTTCGTATACAACATATTTAAGCCATAAAACCACTGTATCCTTTATAAATTATTAATATAATAGCTGATCGACTACTTGAAAAATCGAAAAAAAAATCTCAAGTGTCAAAAATGTTAGTTTACATTTTAAGTACATTAATTATAAACAAACGATGCCGCGAGAAACGTCTTGAAACGCTCTTGAGAATAAGGGCTTAAACACGTACAAGTAACGCGGCACTTCATATGCCGAAGCGTAAACAAACGCACTTTCACTTAGGTAACCTGACACCCGTTTTCCCGCCAAAATTGTAAAATCGATTTTCCAAAAGTGTAGCAAGCGGCTATTATAATATTGAAAAGGAAAATTGTATTGTATGTGTAATCGAGATGATTCTTAGATATAAGTTGCATCGAAGGTTACTCAAAATTTTTAATTTTATTTTTATTCATTAACACAGACATATGTACGTCCATACAACTATACTCAATTTAGCAGACTGCAATAAAGTCATTGGAATGATAGTTTTAACATACCCTTTGTACATTTCCAAACATTCCAAATATTGCTATGTGTAATAAGTATGTATTTAAAGCTATTTAAGTATAATATCAGCTATCTGGCCGCCATCACACAAGCTTTGCTTAGTTTGGGGTCAGATGGTGTTGTGTGTGAATTGTCCACCAATATTTATTTATTTATTTATTTATTTATTTATTTATTTATTTATTTATTTATTTATTTATTGCACTTATGCAATTATTTACATAAGTACCTATGTTTTTTTTTAGAATCGGAGCATAATCATCCTTCATAAATATGAATACGATTACGATGTGCCATAATATTGTGTGGCTATGGTGTTTTCAAGTCTAGAGTGAATAGATTTGTTTTAGGTAAGCATGCTTCTTCCTAGACCATATTGTAGGTTTATATCAGTCGAGATGACGGACAAACATCACCATGTTTATGATTTTAAAAAATCTTATCGAAAGGAGTATGGGAAATATATATTGTGTTTAATTTAAAACTTAGAAATAAAAGCGAAAAATAGCTAAAATTTCAATAGCGCTATAACTTTGTAGTGCAAAAGCGGGCAGTGATGCAAGGGCAGATAATAGTTATTTATAGTTGGTTATACCGAGCAAACGAAGGATTAAAAAAAAATTGGCAGTCATAGGAACTGCCGATAGAAGTGAAAACTTATAACTCAGATTTTGATAGCTTGCTTTGGAAACTACACGGGTATACCGGAAGGCGTGGCCTGACCATCATGGCATGACCATCTAGAAATGCGTTAGCATTTCCCATTGGCTCACGCATTTCTAGATGGTCATGCCGTGATGGCTAGGCCACGCCCTTTCTGCATTTCCCATTGGCTGACGCATTTCTAGATGGCCGATTTTGGGGACCGAGTCACCTCCGTCCGTGGGGAAGCACCTGTATATTGAAACCCCACACGTGGTCCCTGGGTGGTGCTAATCAGGTGACAAATTACCGGTGGTAGGCTTCGGCCGTGGTTGGTGACCACCCACTAGACTAAGTCACGACGCCAAGCGGCCTAGCCGTGTTCCGTCGTGTTGTCTAGTGACACCATTAGGGGAAAACGGGTCAGAACAGTTGCTGCACAACTGCAAGACCGGTCTGTCACACACCAATACTGTACATCGGGAAGCTAGTCATGGAGGGTAGCGGGATCCGAGGCACGGTTTGCCGCACCGACCGCAGATAGTTGGGGGCCCAAGTAGTGAGCTAGCCACTCATGAAAGGCTGCCCCGCCATCTAGCGAAAAATCCCGGGATGCGCTATCCTGCCGGTTGGCGACCGGATGACAAGGCCAGATAGACATCCCCGGGGGGGCTCGGGCGTCCCCGCAGTCTCCAGGCTAGCTGCCCACTGGTGTATTCGTGTTGTGTGTTGTGACCAATGGTCAGTAGTGTGCAGCCTCGTTCTACTGCCGTTTTCCCACCGATCCCTCTCTCAAAACAAAAATGAACAAAGCACACAATAGAAACAAGGTTAAAGAGCGGCTGCACGCCTTGTCGGTAAAAGTGCACCTCACAAATATTCTAGGTCTGCACTCCAATCTCTCAGCAGTCCACCATCACCTCGAGACTGAGCAGCCGACACTCTTTTTTCTTACGGAGACGCAGATAGGTTGTCCCTCGGACGTGGCGTACCTAACGTACCCAGGCTATACTCTGGAGCACAAATTCCGGCCTCGTGCTGGAGTGTGCCTGTACGCCCGTGACGACATCTGCTGTCGGCGTCTCCGTAACCTTGAGGATACTAGATTTTCGGTTCTTTGGGCACTGATAGACACAGGCATAGACAAAATTATCTATTCCTGTGTATATCGGTCGCACAGCGGAGACCAGGAGACGACTAGGCTCATTGATTATTTAAGTGAGGCGGCGGACGCGGCTCAACAGAAGTACCCTTCGGCTCAATTAGTGTTACTGGGGGATTTCAACGGCCATCACAAGGAATGGCTGTTCCCATACCGGGACACTGACCACGCTGGGCAGGAAACGAGAAAGCTAGCTTTATCGTTAGACCTAACCCAGCTGGTCCAAGAGGCCACAAGAGTACCCGACGTTGAGTCGCATACACCTTATTGCTTAGACCTTCTGCTGACAACAGATCCGGACCGTTATTCCGTGGTGGTATCTTCGCCGTTAGGCAGCTCCGACCACTGTCTAGTGAAATCTGTATCTGTCTACCATCCGCCTGATCCCAGCCCTAGAGGCAACCGGCGATTGTGGCGATACAAGTCAGCAGATTGGGACGAGATGCGCTCTTTCTTCGCGTCTTACCCATGGCAGTCATTGTGCTTCACTTCTGGTGATCCTTCAGTCTGCGCGGATGCTGTGACTAATGTAATACGTACGGCTATGGAATATTTCATTCCATACTCCGACGTCCCATTATCCAGCACAGCTCACCCATGGTTTGGTTCTCAATGTAAAAGTGCTGAAGCATTTAAACATGAGACCTACCTAGCCTGGGTTGATGCTCGACAGCGTAAGGCAAGGGACATACGCCAGAAGAAGAAAGCGTTCAACAAGGCTGCTAAGGCATGCAAAAAGGTTCTTCAGAGGGCTCGATTTGACCACATTAGTCGAATAGGGAACAAACTAGCTTCATACCCTGCGGGCAGCAAAGCGTTTTGGTCCCTAGCTAAATCGGTCGAATCGAACTTCTGCCGCCCCTCACTACCTCCAATGCTGAAACCTGATGGGACACTGGCTCACACTGCAACGGAGAAAGCAAACTTGTTTGCAACTCAGTTTGCGGAATCTTCTCGTCTAGATGCTGGTAGCGCGACACCTCCTACTCCACCTGGCTGTCCGACTTTTATGTCAGATATTCACATTCGCCAAATGGAGGTTCGCAAAGTGCTACGCAATCTGGACGTGAATAAAGCCAGTGGCCCAGATGGTATTCCTGCCCTAGTATTGAAGGCTTGTGCGCCTGAGTTGTCTCCGATACTGACGCGCCTATTTAGACTCTCTCTCCAAACTGGGCTAGTACCGAAGTCTTGGAAGCTTGCTAATGTGCAACCTGTGCCCAAAAAGGGTAGTCGTGCTGACCCTGCCAACTACAGGCCCATCTCGGTCACGTCCATACTCTGCAAGACTATGGAACGTGTCTTAAACCACAGGCTCCTGACGTACCTAGAATCAAACGACCTCCTCAGTGACCAGCAATACGGATTTCGCCGAAACCGGTCCACCGGGGATATTCTAGCGTACGTCACTCACATCTGGAGTGAAGCTATTGAGAAACACGGGGAAGCACTTGCAGTCTCCCTGGATATCTCAAAGGCTTTCGACAGGGTTTGGCATGATGGCCTTATAAGTAAGCTTTCTAGGTATGGTTTGTCTTCTGGGTTTATTGCGTGGATATCGGACTTTTTGAGGGATCGATCCATACGAGTCGTCATTGATGGCTGCTCGTCTGATCAAATGACTATTAATGCCGGAGTCCCTCAAGGGTCGGTACTCTCTGCAACGCTCTTCCTGCTACATATCAATGATCTGTTGAAGCCCGGTATCTTTGGGTACGCAGATGATAGCACCGTTGTAGAGAGTTACATATCTAGCGCCAGAGCCAGTGGGCAGCAAACTCAGGTACTGAGAGAGAGTCTGATCGAGCGTTTGAGCTTGACCCTTGAGGCGGTGTCTGAATGGGGCGATGCCAATCTGGTCAAGTTCAACGAGAGTAAGACGCAGGCGTGTCTATTCTCCGCTAAAAGGAGTCCATTCGAACTGACTCCAACTTTTAGAGGTGTATCCGTGCCGGTTTCTGACCGTCTTGAGCTTTTGGGCGTGACTTTGACCTCTACGCTCAACTTTGGCTCGTATATCGAATCTAAGGCTAAACTAGCTGCCAAAAACCTGGGTGTCCTTTCAAAGGTGCGAAGGTACTTCAAGTCTGAACAGTTGCTTACATTATATCAAGCACAGATTCGCTCCTGTATGGAGTACTGTTCGCACCTTTGGGATGGTTCGGCTAAGTATCAGCTGGAAGCTCTGGAATCGATCGAGAGACGTGCCAAAAGGCTCATAGGCAATGCTACTCTTGTGCGAAAAAGACTTCAAAGTCTTGAACATCGCCGTAAAATTGCTAGTCTATCGGTTTTTTATCGGATACACTTCGGAGAGTGTGCGACTGATTTACATGATCTAATACCACCTTGTCCTTTTTTCTATCGGAATGCTCGTAGCTCGAAAAAGCGACATCGTTTCATGGTTGATGTTCCAAAGACACGAACGAAGAGATTTGACTCTACTTTTGTGATAAGAACGTCTAGGCTGTGGAATACGTTGCCTGAGTGGGTTTTCCCCGATGGTTACAATCTTTGTGTCTTCAAATCGAGAGTGAATCGGTTTTTTCTAGGTAAACACGCTTCATCGTAGACCGCATCATCGCTTTACATCAGGCGAGATGGCGGTCAAGTGTAAACCTATAAAAGGTAAAAAAAAAAAAAAAAAAAATGGCCAATGACCGTGGCCCCGAGTTTACCCGAAGATTTCTTATCATACCCGAGCGTGACGCTAGAATTCAATTCACACCCCACGAAAAATCTGTCTAAAAGCGCGCCTGCGCGCCAAAATAAGTTTTCACTTCAAAATACTTTAGAGGTGTCAAGGGACATTCTGATGGAACGAAGTTGTACAAAATATTGCAACTCTTTACTGTTTCTGTTGCCCTGGTACTGGTACCTAGGGGCAAACGCAACTCTTTTATATTGCTGTTGTCCTGGTATCTGGAGATAAACGCCGGGCTGTTGGAGGTAGGTAATCGAAACTCTTAACTGTTTCTGTTGCCCTGGTACCTGGTCGTTTTTACCGAGTTTACCCGAAGATTTCTTATCATATCCGAGCGCGACGATTGATGAATCCATTTCACAGCCCACGAAAATTCTGTCTATAGCGCGCCTAAAGAAGTTTTCACTCCAAAAATTAGAATCTTCCGCGTAGCAAGGGAATCAAAAGGGCACAAGGTGAAAAATCTTTGCACTCGAGTGTAACACGTAATTTTTCATCCCCCCCTAGCGAGGAAATTACTAAACGCTTTGCGCATTTTCAGTTTCAGTCGATTCTGTTGGCGTCAAATAAACTTCTTGGTCGCTAGAATCACTTATTATTATGGTATTTCGGTTTTTCACTTGTATTAAATTTTATAAGTTTTAAACTTTAAGTTTACTTAGCCATGGTTTATGACGTGAAAATATGGAGAGTTGACCGATTGAAGTAAGGAGTTTCAAATGTGTACAACAAAAAGTGTCCGCCCAAATGCATTAAATTATAGTAGTGCTAAATTTGCACCAGGGTACATTTTAAAGGAAATTAATAAACGTACTATTCAGAATTCATGAAAGAAAAATATTGGCAGTCATAGGCACTGCCGACAGAAGTGGTAACTTATAACTCAGAATTTGATTGTTTACTTTGGAAACTACGCGTGTAAAACCGGAGGGCGTGGCTATGAGCATGGCCATCTAGAAATGCTGACACATTTTTAAAAGGCCAATGGGAAAGGCTGAGGCATTTCTAGATGGCCAATGGCTATGGTCCGAGTTTACCTGAAGATTTCTTATCATTCCCGAGCGTGACGCTAGAATTAAATTGACAGCCCACGAAAAATCTGTCTTTGGCGCGCCAAAAGAAGTTTTGACTTCAAAATATATTGTACCTACATGTTTTCTCAAAAAAGTAATTATGTAATTGATGTTATATTTACTACATTATTTTGTACTGCACAAGTAGTTGAAATTATCTATTAGTTACTATTTTAGTCTATATAATATATAAAAATCAATGCCACTTTTCGTTGTCATTGAACTCCTCCTAAACGGCTAAACCGATTTGAATGATTTTTTCTGTATGCGTTTGGGTAGGGCCCTCGATGGTTTAGATACACAAATCAGCCCAGCAGATGGCGCTGCAGTTGATATCTAGGTTATTATCCGAGCAAAGCCGGAACGGGCCGCTAGTAGTCAATAATATTTAATTACTTATTTAACTCGGCAACTCAGCATACTTCAATTCGATTACAATTGATTCATTCATAGCATTTTAAAATGTTTTGCCATTTCAAATAACATTCTTTACATCTATCCTCCATACGTGAAAAGAAAATTGCGCGCAAAGCATTAAAAAAAAGTACACCAAGGAGGTTCCGAGTATGAGTTTTTAACAAATTAAAAATAAATGTATGATGAATTCGGCACCAAGGAGGTAGAAATTAATAGGTTAAATTATGTTTTGAATTCAAAACCTCAGTACACACGATGTTTCAAATTCAAATTTACTTTACCCTCTAGAGGGTAAAAACGACTTTTGCGCCCTGATATGCGAAGTCTGAGGGCAAAAGCCGTTTTTAACCTCTAGAGAACAGAGTTAATTTGAATTAGGAACATCGTGTGCACTAAACTAGTGAATTAAAAACATCATTAAACCTATTTAACCTCCTTGGTGTCAAAGCTATAAAACACCTTGTTTAATTTGGTAAAAACTCAGACCTGGAACCTCCTTGGTGAATCTATTTTTTAATTAGCTATGCGTGCAAGTTCATTTTCGCTATATTTTCACGTCGTATTGTTTACAATCCACACAATCCACAGAGAGCAAAAAAAACTTTTTCATCCCACCACCTCGGAAAGAGTACTTTTGCTCCTCGATATCAGGGCGCAAAAGTCGTTTTTACCCTCTAGAGGGTAAAGTAAATTTGAATATAGAACATCGTGTGTACTGACGTTTTGAATTCAAAACGTAATTTAACCTATTTATTTCTACCTCCTTGGTCCCGAATTCATCATTTTTTTTAATTTGTTAAAAACTCATACTCTGAACCTCTTTGGTGCATTTTTTTTTAAATGCTTTGCGCGCAATTTTCTTTTCACGTATGGAGAATAGAGGTAAGGAATGTTATTTCAAATGGCAGAACATTTTATAATGGTATGAATGAATTGAATCAATTACAATTATGTAATCGAATTGAAGTATTCCAAGTGCTAAGTACAATGATATGAGTTAAATCATTGAATATTATTGACGACTGAAATAGTAAATAATAGATAATTTCAAATACTTATGCAGTACAAAATAATGTAGTAAATATAACATCATAAATAATTACTATTTTGAGAAAACATGTAGCTATGATATGCATATTTTGAAGTGAAAACTTCTTTTTGCGTGCCAAAGACAGATTTTTCATGGGCTGTCAATTGAATTCTAACGTCACGCTCGGGAATGAAATCATCGGGTAAACTCGGGACCATGGCCATTGGCCATCTAGAAATGCGTCAGCTTTTCCCATTGGCCATTTGCGTTAGCATTTCTAGATGACCATGTTCATAGCTGCGCCCTCGGGTTTCACCTGCATAGTATCCAAAGTAAGCAATCAAATTCTGAGTTCAAATTCTGACTGCCAATATTTTTTTTCACGAATTCTGAATAGTACGTTTATTTATTTCCTTTAAAATGTACCCTGATGCTAATTTAGCGCTACTATAATTTAATGCATTTAGGCGGACACTTTTTCATGTACACAGAAGAAACTCCTTACCTCAATTGGTCAATTCTCCATATTTTCACGTCATATTGTTACTGTTAATACCATGGCTATATAAACTCAAATGTTTGAAGCTTATGTTAAAAACAGTAACATTGGATACAAGTGAAAAACCGAAATACCTAAGTGATTCTAGCGACCAAGAAGTTTATTTAACGCCAACAGAATTGACTGAAACTGAAAATGCGCAAAGCATTTGGTAATTTCCTCGCTAAGGTGGGCTGAAAAATTACGTGTTGCCCTCGAGTGCAAAGATTTTTCACCTTGTGCCCTTTCGATTCCCTTGCTACGCTCAGGATTCTAATTTTTGAATCCCTAGCTACGCTCGTGATTCAATTATAGAATCCTTCGCTTGCTCGGTCATCAAAATTGAGCACGCGGTTAAAAAGCCACTTTGCACTCTCGTACAACAAATAACTATTTTTTTGTTGTTGTTTTATTGACAAGTGTGTTGAAAACGTCGTATAATACACATCTGTATTAATGAATAGCGTATTCGACTCTCATAAGAACCTCTCCTTTGGCTCAGGTCTTAATGGTAATCACCAACTTTACATACTTGTAGCGTAATCTACTATTATATTATTGTATGACATTCAATTATGTGATTGTAATTAAATGTCTTTATTAACGGTACGATGCGGTCGGATAAAAACCTGCAATGTGGACGTAAAACAACATTTTGAAATTGATAAATCACACCAATTATAACAGTTACAAATCTCGAACCTGACCCTTACACAAGGTCCCTTTTCTGCGATGAAAAACGATGCACGATTTTCTCTCGCCGCGCCATAATACCTGTATTATTTATTAACTTGATTTAGTATGGGCACGTCTGCGTATCGATAACTGCGGGAAGTAATATTTCACGCCTATTTTACATGCCTCTCGGATAGTATGGTGAATGGTTAGATTTATAGCTTCTGCTAGAGAAATCTGGACGAGTATTTCTTATAGCCCATCAGAGGTGTTGGTTTTTACGTGTCACAGCTGTACAGACATCATGCCTTTCTATAATAGTTCATTATGATATAAGTGCGCTTAGTTGATAATTACAGCCGAGGCGATATTGCTATAATGAGCAGAGGCTGTAATTATCAAAGCGCACGTATGTCATACGACGTTTTATAACATATTTGCGAGGCAATAAATAAAACTCTGACGAAATTTTCAAATAAAAACAATACAGCGAAAAAAGGGCTCGGAATAATTTTACTTGTTCACAGATTAGAAATGCGCACGCATTGGCGTCTTTTTTTTAAGCAGTTTCTGTCAGTTCCGTCTAGCTGAACTTCCCAGTATGCCATTAGTAATAAAGTAAATTAATATTTTTGTGTTTTGTTACAGATAAATTGTTGTAATTTATTAAATTAACGAATTAAATAATTCTTTACTATTTTTTACCTCTCAAAGTTAATTCTATTCATAAAATGTTCACCATTTTTATGACATAAAAACTTTTTACTAAGAAAAAGGTACCGTTCTTTTCAGACGGAGCATTTTGAAACCGTGCGTTTTACGTTACATTACCGCAATAGTACGTAATTAGATACATTACGATACAGAAATTGGTGCAATAGGAGACCCTTTACGAGCAAATGTGTTATAATAATGAGTTATAGGTATTTGAGTAGATCCATAGGTCCATGGTATCTAATTATCGTTTAGGCGAAACTTTGTCATTTTTGCTTTTACACATTTTAACATTATCGCAGTTCGTAGCATTATCACACTGTCGCTTTCAAATTTCTACAACGAAGAAACGCGGCTTATGCTTCTAATAACTGCCAAAATCGTACGGCCTTAGGATATTATTCACAGACAACTTGTTTTTTCTAATTACTTTAAAATACAAGAATGACGGTCCATTACGATATTGTCAGTTTCTGGGTTAAAACCATTGATCGTACAGATAATGAAGGGTGTCATCACCCCTTCTACTTCCCCGTTAATTTGTTTGACCTAGTCGACTGATGGTCCGGCAAACATTTGTAGCTGCATTAAGCTATCTAGAAACGACTGCACGAGGACCTCTTTCGACTCTAGTGTCATATTGTTCGCGTTAATGGCTTCTCCCGGTATCTATTTAACGTGCTACAAAACTGTTTCAGGAAATAAGACAATTTGTTGCTTTATTTGGAGAAAATTTCACCAAGATTTGAGTTATGGCAGTATTATTTAATCCTACTAGTATTGTTATACATGTAAAAATTGGGATATTTTTTTTATTTTAACTTTTATAGGGTTACACTTGACCGCCATCTTGCCTGATGTTAAGCGACGATGCGGTCTACGATGGAACGTGTTTACCTAGAAGAAAACTATTCACTCTCAATTTGAAGACACAAAGATTGTAACCAACAGGGTAAACCCACACAGGCAACGCATTCTACAGCCTAGACGTTCTTGTCACAAAAGTAGAGTCAAATCTCTTCGTTCGTGACTTTGGAACATCAACCATGAAACGATGTCACTTTTTAGAGCATGTTACTGCTCAATGACGACGAAAAGGCTGAATGGATTGGTTGAAATTCAGAACACTGATAAATTATAGACAAGAACAGGGCACTTTTTTTAGGAAAATACACGGGTAAAACCGCGGGAGGCTGCTAGTAAATCTCAAATTAAAGTTTAAATTAGTTTTTACCGGACAAAGCCTTTATTAACAAACTAGCTGGTAAGTACTGGCTCTGATATAATCGATCTTAATAATCTAATAAATTTAATCTAACAGTAATTGCTAGGACACAGAAAACATGTTCGTTTCGGACACCGATTTTTATTTGTTTCTCTTAGCTTGTAGAATGAAACTAGTTTAAAAAAAATGTTTTTTAAAAACTGCATCAATTGAATTATTAGGTAACGGTATGTATCTATACGACATTTTTTACGAAAACATTTAACTTATAGTTGTGTTACTTTATCAACATAATCTGTAAACGAAGTAAACCACACGCCACTGAGTAGAGAATCACTTCGTTCTAGCTGTACTCCAATAATGTAATAAAATTAAATAAAATCGACCTTTCCCGTCACGTCCGGAGGAATTCTCGGTAGGAAACCATTTCGCTCTTGTAGACACGTGACAGTGGTGCCGGAAGATTTTCTATTATTTTCCTCTCTGTGGTCATTCAGAGAATTAAATAGAGTACTAGAAAGGTTTTTACTCAGTGTATGTTTAATAATTGTACAGTGTTTTTATTTTACGAAATTTGGTACAAAGTCCCTATTAACCAACTTCCAAAAAGGAAGGGGTTATCAATTCGACCACCAACTTTTAAATGTATTTTATGTATGTATGTTACCTACCTGATTTTTCGATAACAACCAAACCGAGTTTAAATGGCTTTTTTTTGTTCGGGTGGATTATGCTTCCCGAATAGTCCCCATATACATTTTATCATTTGTATAAATCATTCGGTGTGGTGGTTATTGAAGAGCCGGTTTTCACGGAGCGGTTGCCAAATGCGACCGCGCGCGGGCGCGTCAGATTTGTATGTAAAATTGAATTCAAAACTCACGACGTGGTTTACGGCCGTGGCGGGTGCGGCAGCCGCACGGCGCCCGCGTGGTTGCGCGCGATTCTTGCGCAGTAGCTTTCCGCAGTAGAAACCACGAAAACCTGCGGTCTCGTGAGTATTGAAACCAAACCGTCGCGCGGCGCGGTGCCGCTACCGCGCGCGGGCGCGGTTTGAAACCGCGCCGTGAAAATTGGGCCGAAATATAAACAAAAAACCAAAACTTGCGTACAATTATTATAGACTAGCGGCCCGTTCCGGCTTTGCTCGGAGCCTATAACACTCGGCAATAATGTGGCTTTCTATTGGTGAAAGAATTTTTAAAATCGGTTCAGTAGATCCCGAGATTACCCCTTACAATTTAACAAACACACAAACTTTACTTCTTTATAATATTAGTATAGATATAGATAGTATAGATGACGTAGTTATGACATGCGATCCTGTCAACACAAAACTGTGTAATTGCATCAATGAAAACTAGTTTTGCACTAAAAAAGGTGAAATAATCTCTTTTTATTTAAAAAAATTAAACAGACTTCAAAACCACAAATAGGCACTCTAAAGCGAAAAATAAATTAATGAAATTATTATTGTGAGCGCTACTCGCTCATCTATTTGAAGTCGGTGCCAGCCAAGTCTAACAGATAGAAAGTAGATAGATACTACCTGCATACCGACCTTGGGGACCGAGTCACCTCCGTCCGTGAGGAGTCCGTGAGGTTAGGGAAAACGGGTCGGAAAAGTTGCTGCATAACTGCAAGACCGGACTGTCACACACCTATACTGTACATCGAGAAGCTAGTCATGGAGGGTAGCAGGATCCGAGGCACGGTTGCCGCGACCGACCGCAGATAGTTGGAGGCCCAAGTAGTGAGCTAGCCACTCTTGAAAGGCTGCCCCGCCATCTAGCAAAAAATCCCAGGATGCGCTATCCTGCCAGTTGGCCACCGGATTACAAGGCCAGATAGACATCCCCGGGGGGGCTCGGGCGTCCCCGCAGTCTCCAGACTAGCTCCCCACTGGTGTATTCGTCTTGTGTGTTGTGACCAATGGTCAGTAGTGTGCGGCTTCGTTCTACTGCCGTTTTCCCACCGATCCTCTCTAAAAACCAATATAAGGAAAGCACAATATAGAAACAAGTTTAAAGAGCTTTCTGGGCGAGAGCGCATGTTGACACCGTCGGCAACTAAGGAGCCGACGACCTGGCCAAATTGGCTGCGCTCACCTTGTCGCACAGTGACTATGAGGTGTCAAACGGAAAATCCGCAAAGAATCGGTCAAGAAATGGCAGGATCGATATGAGACCTTCGGACACCGGAAAAGTCACCCAGATGTTCCTCCCCGATATAGCAAACACATATCGGGTGATGAGAACCACGAAACTGACTCCCTTCCAGGTACAAGCGTTGACGGGACACGGAGGAATAGCAGAATACCTGTACAGATTTAAGCTCAAGAGCAGTCCTGCATGCGAGTGTGACCCCAATCAACCCGAAACGGTCTGTCACGTGCTTGTCGATTGTCCCCAATTCATGGCCGCAAGACATGAGCTCGAATCTATGATCGACAGAAGGCTGGTTGTCTCGGATCTCCACAACATCTTAGCAGATCCAGATGACAGAACGCGGCTCCTGTCCTTCATGGAGAGCTCATTCCGCATAGCGGCCAAGAGAAACTCTACGAATTCAAATACGCGCCCCCTTTCGCCACCACACTCTACCCGGCTGTCCGTAGACGCCACGTGGAATGCGGTTCCCGCCCAACATAACTCCTCGAAGAGCATCTCCGTCAAACAACTACTGGAGAACGCAGACCGAGGAGAGGCAGGGATCCGTATCCGCGGAGTGGCTCTCTTCATGGACAGCAACAAATAAAGATTCGGAGTAAGCTTTTGCTTCGCCTGAGAACGGGAACGAGCCCGTTTGTCGCCTGGATTGTCTTGCCTGCTTAATGGGAGTACCGAAAAAGTAACAATGAAGCGGAAAACCTACGACGCTATGGCGGTGTGTGAGGTCGACGGCCACCGATTTCGGTTGGTGCGATCGAGAAACAAAACGATTGCACTAATAGAGTACTCGGAAGGCCGGAAGCCTTTCACACAGGCAAGTGCGCTGCTCGCACATCTGAGCAGAATCGCGGGTGAAACACCCCGGGTGATAAGCGTGGATGCGATGGCAATTGAATATTCAAGAGCGAGAGTCGCAGACCGGCTGGGTTGTATTGAAGCCTAGCCTTCCTAAACATCATCAGGTTGTCGTTTACGAAGATAGGGGAGAAAATCTGAGCTTCCTCAGAGCCCCTTCGCACGACCAAACAAATACAACTGACAGCTGGGGACATCCAGTTCCTAGTAAAGTTCGACTGTCTAAACCGGGTCCGAAAGAGCACAGCAGAGGGCAGCCGGGGAAAAGACCGCAGCCAATCAAAGCGGCAGCCGAGGAACGAACGCGGCTTTCGTGACTGCCTTCAACGCAGCGCCAAGGAGCATACTCCAAATCTCATCCCATTCACCACACCCCTTGACGACAAAGAAGCAGCTTCACAGCAACAAATAAGCCGAACGAGAGCCGATATGGGTCAGGTTGAACCGGCCCACTATGTCACGGCTTCGGAGCTGCAGAGCCATGCACGTAACGCCTTCATCGAATTCATAGCCACACTGAGAGCGACAAGACAAATCAACCTCAAGACCTGCGAAAACATCATGCAGTCCTATAGGCTAGGAAGTCAAAGCCTCTTAAAGGCGAAACTCGAGGAGGCCGAAGCAGCTATTTACAATAATGTCACTTCCCGGGTATTCAAGGGAACCATGACAGGACAGTACCTATATGTCAGCTTACAGTGCAGAAAATGGCTTCGTGACACTGAACGAGATAGAGACAGAGCGCGCGGGAATGCCTGTTTATGCGACACCACAAAACGACCGGTTGGGAAAACTGGGAGGTACCGAGAATACAGTGGGTCAACGGAGTTCCAGGATGTGGAAAGACAACATGCGTGATTAGACACTTTGACAGACGGTATTCCTGGCCTAGTGTTGAAGGCTTGTGTGACTGAGTTATCCGATACTGACTCGTCTATTTAGACTCTCTCTCCAAACTGGGCTAGTACCGAAGTCTTGAAAGCTTGCCAATGTGCAACCGGTACCCAAAAAAGGCAGTCGTGCTGACCCTGCCAACTACAGGCCCATCTCGGTCACGCCTGGAGTGAAACTATTAAGAAACACGGGGAAGTACTTGCAGTCTCCCTGGATTTCTCGAAGGTTTTCGACAGGATTTGGCATGATGGCCTGCAACGCTCTTCCTGCTACATATCAACGATCTGTTAAAGCCCGGTATTTTTGGGTACGCAGATGATAATACCGTTGTAGAGAGTTACATATCTAGCGCGAGAGCCAGTGGGCAGCAAACTCAGGTACTGAGAGAGAGTCTGATCGAGCGTTTGAACTTGACCCTTAAGGCGGTGTCTAAATGGGGCAATACCAATCTGGTCAAGTTTAACGGGAGTAAGACATAGGCGTGTCTATTCTCCGCCAAAAAGAGTCCATTCCGACTGACTCCAACTTTTAGAGGTGTGCCCGTGCCGGTTTCTGACCGTCTTGAGCTTTTGGGCGTTACTTTGACCTCTACGCTCAACTTTGGCACGGATATCGGGTCCAAGGCTAAACTAGCTGCCAAAAAACTAGGTGTCCTTTCAAAGGTGCGAAGGTACTTCAAGCCTGAACAGTTGCTTACATTATATCAAGCACAGATGCGCTCCTGTATGGAGTACTGTACACAGCTTTGGGATGGTTCGGCTAAATAACAGCTGGAAGCTCTGAAATCGATCGACAGACGTGCCAAAAGGCTCATAGGCAACGACACTCTGGTGCGAAAAAAACTTCAAAGTCTTGAACATCGCCGTAAAATTGCTAGTCTCTCGGTTTTTTATCGGATACACTTCGTGTAAATCATACGCACACTCGTGCGACTGATTTACATGATCTAATACCACCTTGTCCTTTTTTCTATCGGAATGCTCGTAGCTCGAAAAAGTGACATCGTTTCATGGTTGATGTTTCAAAGACACGAACGAAGAGATTTGACTCTACTTTTGTGATAAGAACGTCTAGGCTGTGGAATACGTTGCCTGAGTGGGTTTTCCCCGATGGTTACAATCTATGTGACTTCAAATCGAGAGTAAATCGGTTTTTAGGGTTCCGTAAAACGTAAAAACGGAACCCTCATAGATTCGTCATATCTGTCTGTCTGTCTGTCCGTCCGTATGTCACAGCCACTTTTTTCCGAAACTATGAGAACTACACTGTTGAAACTTGGTAAGTAGATGTATTCTGTGAACCGCATTAAGATTTGAACAAAAAAAATTAAAAATAAATAAATTAGGGTTGTCCCCCATACTGAGAAATTAAACTCAAAAAATTTTTTTTCATCAAACCTACACGTGTGGGATGTCTATCGATAGGTCTTCAAAAATTATGTTGAGGTTTCTAAAATGATTTTCGTCTACACTGAATAATTTGCGCGAAAGACACTTCCAAAGTGGTTAAATGTGTGTCCCCCCCCCCTCTAACTTCTAAAGTCAGAGAATGAAAAATCTAAAAAAAATATATGATGTACATTACCATGTAAACTACCAACGAAAATTGGTTTGAACTAGGTTTTTTTTTGTACGTCATAAAATACACTATTATTGAAACTTCGATCAAAGTTACAACGAACTACAAGAACTATGTGTACTATGTATATTATGTTACTTGCTGCAACGGTACCCTTCATGGGCGAGTCCGACTCGCACTTGGCCACTTTATTTCTGGGTTAACACGCTCCATCGTAGACCGCATTGTCGCTTAACATCAGGCGAGTGTAAACCTATAAAAGTTAATAAAATATTTGTGGTTTTGAAGTAAAATACTCGGTTTACATTATTCCAGTCCAGCGACCGAATCCAGCGCTGGATTGCTTACTGGAATAATGTAAACCGGCACTGGAAAGCATGGACACTCGATTGATGCTTTCCAGTGCCGGTTTCCACTTTTCCAGTAAGCATTCCAGCGCTGGATTCGATCGCTGGACTGGAATAATGTAAGCCGGGTTTAATTTTTGAAAATAGATTATGGTTAACTTTGTGGCTCAATTTGTGTGTTTGTAGAGCTGTAAGATTTTGGGTTCGATTACTACCCAGGACCGCTATATGATTATACGGAATGAATATCGTTTTTTTTTAATGATTGTGTATGTTTTGTATCATTAGTATGAATTTATAATTATTATATCATTAATATCAGTTAGCTGGTCCTTATCGTAATGGATTAGATCGTGAATGCAGCTAGATAATGTTGAAAGTCTACATATATTTATATAGAAAGAAAAAAAAAACGTATGCTAGAAATTTCAATTGGCGGCTTTTTCGCTAAGAAAGAAGAAAGTACTCGACATTTCGAAAAAGCATCAAAGTATGTCTAATGCCAGCCCAGCGACCGAATCCAGCGCTGGATTGTATACTGGAATAATGTAAACCGGCACTGGAAAGCACTGGATTGATGCTTTCCAGTGCCGGTTTTCATTTTTCCAGTAAGCAATACAGAACTGGATTCGATCACTGGACTGGAATAATGTAAACCAGAAACCAGGTATTACTCATCCCACCATATGATCATTATAAATATTCCGTAATGATTCCAGAGTAAATAACAACAATCATCTGTATGCGAATTTCTTATTAGTGATTCATTACGGAAAAATACGTAGGTACATTCGACTAAATTCCCCCTCCCCCCCATCTCCCTCAACATAATTTTGACTTTTTAATTGCAAAGATAACAACATTCTCTAACTAGTTAATTATTTTCAACTAATCAAGAATTGCTGTTGAAGTTAAGGCATAAGTCATAACGTTTATAGTTCATTGAACACTGATAAGAATTTAGTTTCCCTGTGTCAGAGGACCAGAGATCACACATTACAACAATGAATTTACAAATATTAATTTACAACGTTTTATTTTACACCAGTATAAAAGCAAGTGTTGTTATATCCAGAAACAACGATGTTAAATGTAATTTAGACCCAAAACTGATAAAAGAAATAGCTTCTTATAAAAATAAAGTGAGAAGCATAATGAGTGAAGTCATTGATAATGGACATGGTCATGAGATGTATGACAAGTAAGTTTGCATTTGAAACATACTAGTTTACTAGCAGCACCCCGCGGTTTAACCCGCGTAGTTCCCGTTCTCGTTATTTTTCGGGATAAAAAGTAGCATATGTGTTAATCCATGGTGTCAGCTAACTTCATACCAAATTTTATCAAAATCGATTGAGCCGTTTCGACGTGAAGAATAACAAACATACACACTCACAAACTTTCAACTTTATTTTATTACGATATTTTTTTTTATTAAATATCCTACGGTAACCATTAACTTTAACAATAAAAGGTATATCTGTGTTCATTCAGATTAAGTAGGTACTGAATGTATGGATATCACCCTAGATATGAAAATTTTATTTTTAAAAAAATCCTCAAAAACATATCAGGATTGACAGGAGGACAACGTTAGAATTCACAGAAAACCTGTTGTAAGTCGTTAGAAACCATTTTTGCAAGTTTTACAATCTGAAGCGAAAAAAACAAATGGCTGTTTCGTACAAAGACGCTGCTAGTTTAGTGTGGCAAATGTGTCAAACGACGGATGGCATTTTTCGAAATTTGAGAATTATAGTGCTCGCAATATAACTCTGCGCGTAGCAAAATATGGAACTAATTGACAGGCCGTCAACTTCTTATTTACGTCAGTTGACAAAAGTTTGTTTACGTTTGGTGTATTTATTAATTTCCAAAATAATTAATAGCTTTTAATATGCCGAAAGTGATTAAAAGTGCTGGCCGTGGCTGGTTCTTGAAAATCAATCGTGGTTGTGAAGAAGAACGATACAATAACGGGCCAAAAGTGCAGTTTTCCAAACGCATAGCTATTTGACAACTAACATGTAGGGATACCATAGCAATAAAATATCCACCTATTATCGGCATATTTTAAAGCTGAGGCTTTAGGTTGAGGTGCGGCTTTGGGTTTGATTGTTTTATCGCCAATTTATCCGTGGGAAAAAATGTGTGTGCTTAAGACCGAATGTGAGAAACTTGTTATAAATGTTTTATAATGTTTCATAATATACAAATCAAAATAGAAAACACAGTGACACAGCAGTGAAGTTCAGCTGATATTATCTTTCTCGCTCGGGTATACTCGGCGGTTCCATGTTCACCCGATCGACCCTTTCACCTAACAGCGGTGCGCCAAAAGAATTTTTTCTTATTTTTTTTTAACGTTAGCTTGGATGCTCTTTGATCCTTAACTCTGTATTCATTACTGTATTTTTATTGTAGGCGTTTCAGAACGTACTGTCACGTGGTAATGGACAACGCATTATACCACTGCACTCAGATAAATAAAGCGGCTACAATGGGCAATGTAAAAGAAGAAAGCCAAAAGTGGCTTAAGAAAAATGAAATAGATTTCGACGATTGTAGGACAAATCCGCAGTTACTCGAATAAAGAGGCACAAAGAAGACCCACAATACCAAGTAGAATAACTATTAAAGGAACATGGACAGGAACTTTTGCGGTTACCGCCGTGAGTCATCGTGATTTTAACCCTATTGAAAAAAGAAGATGATTCTATGGAAGCCAATGACTCTTTAAAATAACGTTTATGCGCCAAATTTTCAAATAGTTTTATTTATGGTCTCAATAAAAGATTTACAAGTTTAAATGAAATTCTTGTTATTTCGATGTTGGTGTAGGTTGAAAATGACAGATTTTTTATAATGTAAATATATATATAGATTTTTTATAATAATAAACTATAATAAAGTTTTCCTGGTGGTAAGAGACTCAGACAGCCTGTACCAATTACCAATGATACTTGGTCATACTGAACCAAACCAGCACTGCAAAGGCGTTCATTACTTCGAGACATTCGTTCTTGCGTCTCTGTTGTCGTGTAGTTACTTAAACTGCTTCCCTGAAAAATCCCTTCCCGTACCTGTTTTATGAAGTTGTACGTTCCCAATGAACGGGAAGGGAACCTATTAGCTTGACCTGGCAACATTAAGTACGCCACCAGTCGCGCGCAGACTTATACTGCGAGCACTATAGTGCCAATCCAATATTATCTATCCTATGCCCAGAGTAAAAATTTATGGAAATTTATGTTTTACCCGTACCTTATCGTCTGTATAGATACATGCGCAGTTTGACGTACGGAACGCTCATTTCTGTATTCGATTTTTTTTAAACTGAACCTTTATTAATAAAACTAAATTACAATGAGAACTATAGGTCTTACAATCTTACTAATGGTTTTTAAAATGAAAAGCATTACTTAATTAATACTTCACACGAATACACTAATTAGTAATTATCATAGTGTGCGATGATTAGTATATTTGTATGCATTTGTTTCATACAAATTGTTGTGATACAAACAAACTCAGGCTTGTGAAATTACAGGGCTCAGAGATAAAACATCTTAGGTCTCTGGGTGACGAGCGCAGTGCAGTGCTAGGTAATGACATGGACTCTTCATGTTCCAATCGCTACGTGTCACTGTGTTGTTATGTGGGAGGCATTATGCTTATCATCAGGCGCATGCCTACTCGTCTCGTTACTCTTTATTAAAAAAAAAACAATATCCCTATTTGTCCACGTATTTCTTAGTTTATAGCTCTTGATTTGTCAGTTTTATCATTATTTATTAAATATTGATAAATGGTATTTTTCAGGTACACAGATTTTATAGACACTTTTGGTGCGCGAGTTTCTGGTACAGTCAATTTAGAAAATGCTATAGATCACATGATCAATCTTACGTATTCACATGGCTTAAACGACGTTACTACTGAAGATGTCGATGTAAGTACTGTTTAAATTATTTTACAATGCAACCATTTAACAGTTTTGGTATCAATTAAGAATCAGTAACATTGCACACCGTTTCTAAATGTATACTAAACAAAAAAAAATAAAGGTCAAATTATGTACAATTTAGGGAATTGGTTCAAAATTAAAAAAATATATATTTCCAAAAAAAAAAAATTTCTTACTAAAAATGACCAGTTTTGCCCATTTGTTTATTCAGGTGGTACAAAAGTTGCAGCCATGTATTAGAATTGTACATATTGACAACTTCTTGCTTTATCCTACTAATATTATAAATATCATTGTATGGATGTTTGGATATTTGGATGTTTGGATGTTTGTTGCTCAATCACGTCCTAACGTATGAATAGATCGGGCTGAAATTTGGAACACATCTAGATGATAGTCTGGAAGAACACATAGGCTATTATCCCGGACAACAACGGGAACAACGGAAACGGGAACTTCGCGGGTAACACCGCGGGGCGCTGCTAGTATAAAATATTTAAAGCTTGATAGTGTATCTAGAGTCGAGTGACACGCACGTGACATCGGTCTTTGATGTAATTTATAGAGGTGTTTGGAATTTTACAAATATTAAACTTAACGTAAAATTTATCTATACTGGCATAACGGTATAAAAATGAATACTTATTGGACACATAATTTTATAACTTACAGGTACCTCACTGGGTTCGAATTCACGAATCAGCAAAAATGATTGAGCCATATGAGCGACCGATAAAAATCCTTGGTTTTGGTACAAGCGTCAGTACTCCAGCAGCAGGTATTGCAGCTGAAGCCATAGTTATTAGAAGCTTTGAAGAGTTAGAAAATACTGATTCAAATAAGATCAAAGGCAAGATTGTTGTTTTCGATGCGCATTACATTAATTATGGTGAAACCGTAAAATACAGAACACAAGGCGCATCAAAAGCAGCCAAAAAAGGTGCTGTAGCCACTTTAATACGCAGTATTACACCATTTTCTATTTATTCACCTCATACTGGTGCTCAGGATTATGAAATGAATGTCACAAAAATACCAACAGCAGCTATAACACTAGAAGATGCTGACATGTTGCGTCGAATCCAAAACAAAAAAACAGAAAATCAACGTTTATGGCTTCATATAAGAATGATCAATAGTTTCGATATGAAAAAATCTAGAAATACAATAATCGATCTTAAAGGAAAAGATTATCCCCAGAAACAAGTGATTGTTTCCGGACATATTGATAGTTGGGACGTAGGAACTGGAGCAATGGACGATGGAGGCGGCATGATGATTAGTTGGTTTGTGCCAGTTATACTTAATAAGTTGAGCATAAAACCGAAACGCACTGTTCGAGCCATTTTATGGACGTCTGAAGAGCCCGGGCTAATAGGAGCTCAAGCATACCTTGATAAGCATATTAATGAATTAGACAATATAAACTTCATAATGGAATCAGATGAAGGAACATTTAAACCTTTGGGACTAGACGTGGCCGGGTCAAATACTACACGTTGTATAGTGGCAGAAATATTAAAATTGTTTGCTCCTTTAGACAAAATGACCAACAGTGGCGGTCCAGGGTCAGACATCATTTTGTTTATAGCTAAAGGAGTACCAGGAGCGTCTTTGATAAACGAAAATGAACGTTATTTCTGGTACCATCACAGCGAAGGTGACACGTTGAGTGTTCAGAATAAGGCAGATGTAATCGAATGCGCTGCGTTTTGGGCTGCTGTTTCTTACGTTTTAGCTGATTTATCTATCGACCTTCCTCGCAATTAATGACTAATGTTTAGAGCATACAAATAATTTTATAAATCTATCTAAAAATAGTATTGTATTGGTCAGATTAAAGAAAGGATATAATGATCTACTGCGCTGTTTTGTGATCCTATTTCCTTTTAACCTCTAGTCACAAAAATGCTCACTTCACATGAAATATGTCCTCTCGAGGACGACAATTTCTAAAGGGAATCCTTTCCTTGAGGTATCCCAATACAGTACTAACGAACCCAGTTGCCCTTTTCATTTAATAAATAGTCTATTGTGGGATAGACGAGCAACATCATCCGTGACTCCGGTGTTTCCTTAAACATTTTTTGCCCTTTACCGGATCACTTTCATTAAACCTTTTATTCTTGGTAGAGTGAAATGAATAATAATTTAAAGCAGCGCCTGCTTTTTTGGAATACGGATTACTTCGGCTACATGAATTATTGAGGGTGAATGTTTGTTTTCCGTATAATTTATAACTATGTTGAAATGTTTTGTCTTCATTACTCAAAATCAAACTCTTAATAGACTACGGTTAAATCAGTCAAATTTAGTAATGGTACATTTGAAACAACATTCAAACCCAACATTCCTGAAAGTGTGACGGAAACTGGTTGGGTGATTAATAGCAGTAATCAATCCCTAGCACATGGTCAGTTAATCATGTAGCAGATAGCTGCCATTATCTAGACGCATGGGCAATTATTCGTGGAGATAAATCAGTTTGGTTAACATACGACGTGTTTGTTTACATCTAAATTGTACCTACGACTACCAGAGTATATTTTTCTTGGTATATACAACCTCAGTTTCTTCCAATCTAACAAACCTTGACAGATTATGTCAATGTAATATAGTTTACATATTAATTAACATCGGGAAAGCCACTGTCGAATCCCTTTCTTATAATAATAAAAAAGTGGCCAAGTGCGAGTTGGACTCTCCCATGAAGGGTTCCGTTGCAGCACGTAACATAATATACATAGTACACATAGATAGATAGATAGATAGATAACTCTTTATTGTGACACAAAAACAGAAATATTACAGTAAAACACTTACGAAATAGCACCACAAATGGCGGCCTTATTGCTTAGAGCAATCTCTTCCAGGCAACCAACTTAAAGGAAATTCGCCTACATACAAGGTTAGGCGAAGCGAGGTGACATCTTTCCCAATACAACTAATTAAATACTATATAAAACAAATTAATACATAATCAACCAAAGATAACTATAATTTAACAATAACAATAGAAATTCTGAAACATAGTTAAATACAACTTATGTATATTAATTAATCACATAGTTCTTGTAGTTCGTTGTAACTTTGATCGAAGTTTTAATAATAGTGTATTTATGACGACTAAACAAAAAAAACTACTCATCAGATCGAGTTCAAACCAATTTTCGTTGGTAGTTTGCATGGTAATGTACATCATATATATTTTTTAGTTTTTTCATTCTCTTACTTTAGAAGTTAGAGGGGGGGGGGGGGACACATTTTACCACTTTGGAAGTGTCTCTCGCGCCAATTATTCAGTGTAGATAAAAATTATATTTGAAACCTCAACATCATTTTTAAAAGACCTATCGATAGACACCCCACACGTGTAGGTTTGATGAAAATAAAATTGTTGTGTTTCAGTTCTCAGTATGGGGGGCAACCCTAATTTTTTTTTGTACAAATCTTAATGCGGTTCACAGAATACATCTACTCACCAAGTATCAACAGTGTAGTTCTCATAGTTTCGGCAAAAAGTGGCTGTGACATACGGACGGACAGACAGACAGACAGACATGACGAATCTATAAGGTTTCTGTTTTTACGTTTTACGGAACCCTAAAAACCTGTGTAATACGGAAAAGTAAAATACCAAGCGCAGGCACATAGCCCATTGTCTAGTAAAATACCTGCTACATTCTCTGAACTCGATCAAATAGTGCGCCTGTGAATCACTAATGAATAGACACCAGTTCACAGGAGATTGCAAAGATCATTGGCATAAAGTTGCATGTCATATTGCATTTTGAAAAGCTTACAAGGACTTGAAGACACTGAAGGGAATTCACAAAAAGCACTTTGATTTTTTTTTCATTAATCGAACAGCGTAAATGTGTCATTCTGTTAGCAGCAGTGTTTTCACACTCCTAAAATCCTACATTATAATAAAGATTTTTAAGCGTGGATTGAATAGGTTTATTTTCTGGGCAACCATGTTACACCACATATCTTGTATGTATCCTGTGTTACTTGGTAAGGTAATGCTAAAAACCATCTAAATATATTAATTTAATAAAAATATACCAACGTTCATACAGAGAGTATCCTACTATAATATTATAAATGTGAATGTATGGATGTTTGGATGTTTGGATATTTGGATGTTTGGATGTTTGTTGCTCAATCACGTCCTAACGTATGAACGGATTGGGCAGAAATTTGGAACACAGATAGATTATAGTCTGGAAGAACACATAGGCTACTTTTTATCCCGAAAAAACAACGGGAACAACGGGAACGGGAACTTCGCGGGTAACACCGCGGGGCGCTGCTAGTGCAAAATAAAACAAAATGCGCTGCTTTCGTCATCAATTCAACTGCTTGAGCAGAATACTAAACGGCTATGAAATGGGGGTTCGAAAAACAACAGCCTTTTTAAAGAAAACAGTGACTTCTCTCAATGATATTTTTGACATTAACTGATTTGTTTTATTTTATAACTTTATTAATTTAACAATCTAAGAGAAAAATATACTAGATATAGAAATAGTGCCAAAGCCTTTATAAAGTTCAAATAAGGTGACATTGAAGAGTTATGTATATTCCAATATCTCAGCCGAAATATTGATGTCGAGATAGGAAAACTTTCGACAGTTCGATTGGATATTCGACCCACTTTTCATTCAAACTGGATATCAATCACCATAAAACAATCTCAGCCGTATGCTTTGTAAATATTTTCCTGGTTTTCAGTTGCACTAATTTTTAAACCGACTTCAAAAAAGGAAGAAGGTCGAAGAAGGTTCTCAATTCGGTTGGAAGTTTTTTTGTTTGTAATGAAATGTTATGGGATTTAATTTAATTAAGAATTGATTTGGTGGTTAGTTTTGTTTCGTAGTAAATATTTTAAAGGTTCCGTACAAATTGTATAATTGAACTTTTTAAAATACGAACATAAAACTAAAATTTATCTGAACGACGTAGATATAGCTTCTTACGAAATTTAGTGGAGTTTATTTATATAATATGTTTCGAATTTAATTATTTTAAGTTCAAGTTGGATTTGGTTTTTTCAGAGAAAATAATCTATTATATATTTATTATGTTTATGCTTTCTATGATCGAGAAAATGTATGGAGAAGAAATCGATTAACTCTTGACTTGAAAATATCTAGATTATATGGATAATGGGTTGCTTGCTCAGAAAACGGATTGCACAGTTGTCATGTTCTAATTTTTTAACGTAATGTCCTACTGTTTGCACAGAAATTTTAATATATTTTGTATGAATCTATACTAATATTATAAAGCTGAAGAGTTTGTTTGTATGTTTGTTTGTTTGAACGCAAGGATCTCTGGAACTACTGGTCCGAATTGAAAGATTCTTTCTTTTTAGGATAGTCCATTTATCGAGGAAGGCTATAGGCTATTTAACATTACGCTACTATCAACAGGCGCCGAGAATAAATGAAAAATGTAACAAAACCGGGAAAAAAATATTGCTTTTAGAAAGCTTTCGTTGCGTGACAGTATTTGTCATATTTTATGTACCGAGCCGATGAACCTAAAGTAACCGAATTTGTTCAAAATTTGAATTGGTACGACCAATTTTCGATAGATGGCGTAGCAACGCGCGCGCTTTCAGCTAGTAACAATATAAAAGCGTTGTTGGACTTATAAACGTTTTTTTTTCTTTAACCTGTCATGAACATGAAAACCAGAATTATTATTTATGTCAAGCCTGAGTTTCATTTTAGTCACTTATTTATCACTTAGTCATCACACTTCGTTGTTTTCGAATACGGGGTGGATTTGGGTTTGAAAGGTTAAACTTTCCTATTGACTCCCTTGAAATCAGGTCGAAACATGATGTATCTTATGGCTTATGGCTTTGGGTATCTTGAAGGAATCGAAGTAATCCAACAAATATTGTAATTAGGTTCTATGTAGGAACAGTTTCGTATGCATTGTCACTATTGTTTCTAATCTTGCCTAATTGTATGTCACAGCCACTTTATTCTATAACTAGCGGTCCGCCCCGACTTCGCCCGTAATACATAGTGTAAATATAGTCTATACCACTCAGGTATTCTGTACATATCCAACGATGAAAAATATTTCGAATCGTGTAGTTCCTGAGATTCGCGTGTTTAAACAAAAAACATATTCAAATTGATATTCGTAATATAATTAATACGTAGCTTGTTCATTTACTCATGATAAGTACAGATTGGTAAATTAGAACTACAGACAACTACTACAGGAGTTAAAGCCTTAAAGTCGGTTTTTAAAGATTTAGTGACATGAGTAGCTCTGGATTGTAAGCATTTATCTCTAACTAGCAGTGCGGTGTTACCCGCAAAGTTCCGGTTCCAGTTGTTTTCCGGGATAAAAAGTAGCCTATGTGTTCATTCAGACTATAATCTATATGTGTTCCAAATTTCAGCCCGATCCGTTTATACGTTAGGACGTGATTGAGCAACAAACATCCATACATTGACATTTATAATATTAGTAGGATGGAAATTACAGGGCTTAGAGATATAACAACTTAGATCTCTGAGTGGCGAGCGTAGTGCAGTGCTAGGTAATGATTTGGACTCTTCATGTTCCAATAGCTGCGTGTCGCTGTGCTGTTATGTGGCAGGCATGTTGCTTACCATAAGGCACATGGCGTGCTCGTCCCGTTACTCTTTATTTAAAAAATATATGTGTAAAAATAGTATATGAAAACATGCGACACGCGTAATTAAAAACTCACATATACAAAAATAGGTGTGATCCACACAGAACAATTCCAACCACATAAAAACTCAAATACACGGTTAACCGTGTTACACAATAAAATGGTAAAAAATTGACATTGTTCATTACGATTGTGATAAATACATAATATATTTTAAAGGTTTCACACTTATTTGTACGATACTTATAATCGTACAATATAATGTCCAATTTAAACTATAGAAATGCTCTTTGTGCGCTCGTTTTTTTGTTATTAAATGTACGTGTAAATTATACATTTATGAATGAAAAACTTTGAATTTGACTTTGATTTTACAAACTAACAAACTGTCAAACCTGACTTACATAAGGTTAATTCTGATATTCCACTGTGGCTGTTTCTTTATTTTCGGAAAACTTAAAAACACATTTCTATTTAAAACACTTAAGTACTTCTTTTCTGGAAAAGTTTATACTGACTTGCTGAGTTGATCTACATAATCATGCTATTAGCACCTTCAGAGAAATAGCCCTTACTACTTAGATCTTTTTCATTGTCCAGTAGTATCATCGCGGCGAGAGTTCATTTGTTATAACCCAATGAAATTAGGCAAAAAAATGGAATAAAAAAACAATAAATTATGTAGTTTGGGGACTATAAAGGATCGATAGAGGGGTGCATTCTGAGCTTATATTCCAATTTGAGGGATTCTGGCATGGTCAGCTCAAGGTCATTTCGATGAAAACGCGTTTAATTCGATATCTCGAGAACTGTTAGTGTTAGGCAAAAAATTGTTATGACCTTTTCTCTTCTAAATTATATTTACTAACTTTTACATCCACAACTTTTCTTTTTTTATCAATATTTTTCAAGTTATTGCTTCCGAAAGGCAAAAATTTAACTGTTTTTCCTCCCTTTCGCCATTTCCTCCCCAACCGTTCAATTTTATGAAACTTTACCTATCATCAAAAGTGTACATCTTTTAATAATAGACAACTTTTTCCTTGAACTTTTTTCTGTAATGACAATACCTTCAGAGTTATGTTACTTTACCGAGCGAAATCCGCGCCACTGCGACACCTCCGCGACACTGCAAAAAATCCGCGGCACCTCCGGTCTTAGGGCTGAACCCAAAATTAATTGTTGGATTGTGTCGGTGGGTTTCTTCTACACAGGGTTATGTGGGACAACAACGTTACCTGCTTCGACATATGCCAGAAATACGTAACATACATAAAAAACACTACGGTACAGACGTGGTAATTGTATTCGATGGCTATCCCAAAGGTATTTCCAACTTTGGCACCAATTCTGCCAAACGGCTGCGCCGATCCCAGCTGAAGCCATGTGCGGATATCATTTTCATCTACAATATGACCGTCACCACAACTCAAGATAAGTTTTTAGGCAACGAGAGCAATAAGACCAGATTCATCTAACTACTGAAAACTTTTCTCATCAAATCAGACGTAGAGGTGGAGCAAGCCGTATAAAAAAAAAAATTCGGCAAAATTCTCTTAGCCGTACTGATAATCAGACCATCCGCATCCTCTACGGCTCGCTTCACCTCTATGTCTGATTGAGTGTATCTGAGTGTATTTCTGGCATATATCGGAGTAGGTGACGTGGTTGTCCCACATAAGCTTGTGTAGAAGAAACCCACCGACACAAACAAACAATGAAATTTGGGTTCAGCCCTAAGTCCGCAGGTGTCGCGGATTTATCGCAGAGTCACGGAGGTGTCGCAGTGGCGCGGATTTCGCTCGGTAAAGTAACATAACTCTGAAGGTATTGCCATTACTGAAAAAAGTGCAAGGACAAAGTTGTTCATTATTAAAAGATCTACACTTTTGATTATTGGTAAAGTTGCATAAAATTGAACGGTTGAGGAGGAAATGGCAAAAGGGAGGAAAAAAAGTAAAATTTTTGCCTTTCGGAAGCAATAACTTGAAAAATATTGATGAAAGAAAGAAAAGTGGTTACTATAAAAGTTAGTAAATTTAATGTTGAAGAGAAAAGGTCTCAACAATTTTTTGCCTAACACTAACAGTTCTCGAAATATAGAGTTAAACGCGTTTTCATCGAAATGACCTTGAGCTGACCATGCCAGAATCCCTCAAATTGGAATATATGCTCAGAATGCACCCCCTATCGATCCTTTATAGTCCCCAAACTACATAATTTAATGTTTATTTATTTCCTTAATTGCACTGCATTATTATTACAACGACGAATTTTTTAAGTCCACTAGCGGCTTGTTCCGGCTTTGCTGGGATATTGTCGAAATAAAAAGTAAAAACTATCCTATCAAGTTGGACCTTATTACACATGGGCCTACTTTCGTGAATATCGTGGTGTAGTGGTAGGACTCTTGGCAGAGTCCGCCTGTGGAAGGAGCACACCTTTGCCAGTTATTCTACCGTCAAGCAGTACCTAATGTGCAAACATTACTGTGTTCCAGTTTGAAAGGCAACGTTTCCAGAGAAATTACAGGGCTTAGAGATAACACCTTAGATCTCTGGGTGGCGAGCGCAGTGCAGTGCTAGGTAATGATTTGGACTCTTCATGTTCTAATATCTGCGTGTGACTGTGCTGTTATGTGGCAGGCATGTTGCTTACCATCAGCCACATGTCCTGCTCGTCTCGTCACTCTTTATTTAAAAAAAAAACAAATATCGATTAACTTGGTCAGGAGTTCACTGGGAACAAACATCATAACACTGTTATTTGTAAATTAAGATTTGACTACACTCAAAAATGTTACTTCTACGTATCTCGCATCATTATTGGGAAAATGCCTAAGATACAGCGTTTAACCTCTTTTTAAAAATAAACAATATCCGGGAAGTTTGGATCTAATTCGTGTAGAAACTGCGGTGGCACGCGCCTCGCCGACAATATTGAACATGCCTCAGATGTGAGTCGACGTTGATGGAATATCAACAAGGCTTTATAATGGATCTTTAAGTGCCTAGAAGCTACTCGGAAAATACGAGAAAACGTAGCTGTGGCTACTGGTGCTTTACTAACGTCTTCCTCAGCTTTTATAAAAGTCGTTTTTTTTGTTGATTTTATTTTGTACACGTAACTTTTTTTTTAGTTTAACCGCAGTTGTCCCACTGCTGGGCAAAGGTCTCCCCCAATTCCCTCCACTTTATTCGGTCCTGAGCTACCATCGTCCAATCATTTTTAGACGCTCCGAGCTCGTCCTTCCATCGCGTTAAAGGACGACCCTGTCATGAGTTTTGTTTTTGACCAGGTCATCAGAAGCCCCACTTCACGGCTAGCCGTCCTCAGATCTTGGAGCATGAGCTCCAGTTGTGGTGCTGATGTGGCAAAGACAACAATGTCGTCGGCAAACCTGAGATTTGTTAGAAAATTGCCTCCGACATTGATGTCGTGTGTTGTCTAAGATGTTGTCAGTGTTTTGAAAACTTCTTCGAGAATGCTTGTGAATAATTTAGGAGAGAGTGGATTGCCTTGTTTAACACCTTAACTACATCATAAAACATTGGTCAGGTGAAACTTAGCTAATTTACTAAGTCTGCTGTCTTGTGAGTTACGTCTGGTCTAGTTATGAGAACTGCAACTGTCGACCTGGAATCTGCGGTTTAAATCTCACACGCACCATGGTCTTATAGAAGTCATGTGTCCCTTTATCGCTAATTAAAAAACCGTTAAGGTTATTTTATTAACCGAATCGATGAAATTAATCGTGATGAAAACTTCTTGATTTAAATAACTCTTCTTTTTTCTTCTTTTGCTTTAACGGCTTGTCATGTGTGCCTTATAGTCCGAGATCCCAGAGCTCCCAGACGTCACCTATTTTCTGATGAATGAAATGTGGACGATTGAGTAGAGTTAGTAAGTACTAAGAACACATGGTTACTCGCTAACTTGCTTAGACGGCCAATTTTGAGATATGGGGTAATGAAGGTACATACAAACATTACTTACTTCACGTATTTTCTAATAAGTGATTTTCACGTATGTTGTAAGCAACATCCTTAAAAACAAGGTTCCAATACTCCCAGACACTTTCCGTCAGCCGTTTTGCTTAACAACTCCAAAATAATAGTTTAACTTCACTTATATTCTCATGCTCCATTTGTAAATGTGTTAAACAACTATTTTGTTGCTTTTTACAATAAGATAGACCACTCTAAGGGGGCAATCATCCCCTAATAATCACATACGTGAAAATCACTTATTAGAAAATACGTGAAGTACGTAATATTTGTATGTACCTTCATTACCCCATATCTCAAAATTGGCCGTCTAAGCAAGTTAACGAGTAAGCATGTGTTCTTAGTACTTACTAACTCTACTCAATCGTCCACATTTCATTCATCAGAAAATAGGTGACGTCTGGGAGCTTTGGGATCTTACTCGATTAGTGGATGACACAAATATCCTCGAAAAATATTTTATTTTAAACTTAGTTTAGTTTTCCTTCTATGACAAAGCCAGTGGTGATGGAAAACTTGTTCATCAGTCATTCAAAAAATACTCAGAAGTGCAGACGAGATAAGATCCTATGGCCTGTGAAATCGGATCTTTTCTATGCCAAAGAACCAAAACCTTTACAAATCAAATGTAATGGATTCTAAATCAATAATTTGAGGATCTAGATGTACATCAAATACAATTTCCTTACTCTATAATGTAATCATAATACTGATTTGATTAATGGCCCATTAACTCTCCAAGGTCACAAAACAACTTAAGAAACGAACTGGTACGTAATCTGTATTGGAGTGTAACAAACAACCCCCGGTATTCCAAAGTTAGGAAGTAATAGAGTTCAGCGAATCCGCTCTTGATTAAACATTAATGTGATTATTGAACTTGTTTACAGGACACTGTGGCCAAAGGCATTGTATCTGTTAAGATTTAAATTGACATCAACCTAACCTAACTGATGGACATAGTAAAGGTAGTAAATAGGCTTTCATTGCTAATATTACGATACTAGCGGTCCACCCTGGCTTCGCCCGTGTTACTTGATATATAGCCTTTAAAATAGCACTCAGGGATTACGTACTTGTCCAATAGTGAAAGATTTTTTTTTATTAGGCCGAATAGTTCCTGAGATTAGCGCGTTTATACAAAAAACCTCTTCAGCTTTATCTTAGTAGTCCAGTGGCAAGAACGCGATTCATAATCGTGGGGTTCTAGGTTCAACGGTAGGCAACGACTTTTTTGTTATAAAAACTTCCAAGTGTTGAACATCGCCGCAAAACTGCAATTTTATCGGTCTTTCATTGGCTACCATTACCATTACAAAATTTATTATGTATATTGTCGTTTATTTTCTTTTCCAGATACCTTGTGCTCGATCAAAACTAGTATCACACCACTCACCAGTCAACTTGTCTAAACTTGGGACTACAGAAATATTTTTAACGTATAAGAATTTACCTACAAAATAAATAGAATAGTGATTACCTCATACTCTATTAAACTTCCATATTTCTTACGCCGAGGGCTATTTCTTCGGACATTTAAGTCTCGAAGGTAAACCCGTCCTGACATTTCCAATAGGGACCTATTCGTTTATTTATGAGGTTGTTAGTAGGCCACCCTATATAAATGATGCAAGGGGATTACTTGATACGCACCCCGTTACTTTCGTCTTACAGGCCCACTGAATACAGAAACAGCTCATCGTGAGCTTCTAAATTACGAATGTCTTAGTATTTTTATCTTCTTTGTACTGCTAAAAAGAGACCAGATAATCTATACTAATATTATAAAGAAGTAAAGTTTGTGTGTTTGTTAAATTGTAAGGGGTAATCTCGGAATCTACTGAACCGATTTTAAAAACTCTTTCACCAATAGAAAGCCACATTATTGCTGAGTGTCATAGGCTCCGAGCAAAGCCGGAACGGGCCGCTAGTAATGTATAAATTGCAATCACGTAAATGATGTAAACAAAAAACAATAATCGGCAGCAATAGGTTCTGTCTATAGAAATGAAAGTGGCCAAAGGCGAGTCGTACTCGCCCATAACATCGAATCGGTACATCGATACCGATTCGATCGAGTAGTGGTAGGACTCTTAGCAGAGTCCGCCTGGGGAAGTACCACACATTTGTCAGTTATTCTACCGCCAAGCAGTAAAGTGAAAACAATACTGTGTTCTGGTTTAAAGGGCAATGTTTCCAGTGAAGTTACAGGGATCAGAGATATAATATCTTGGATCTCTAGGTGACGAGCGCAGTGCAGTTTGTTTGTGGCAGGCATGTTGCTTACCACCAGGCACATGTCCTGCTCGTCTCGTCACTCTATACTATATAAAAAAAAGATTTAAACCACGGTTTATATCGATGGTTCTGTAACAGTAAATTTATTTTTATATGTGAGCTGATTTAATGAGAGATAAATTACGGTTTACGATTTATGACATAATATTAAAAAAAACTACTAACTAGATCTCATTTAAACTTATCATCATTCGAAGTTAAGGGGAAATATTTTACAACTTTGGAAGTGTCTCTCGCTCAAACTATTTAGTTTAGACTTTTTTATCACCTAGAAACCTCAATTTCATTTTGTATACATAATTCGACGGTTAAAAGGAAATACGGTATAAGCGCCAAAAAGTGAAATGTTCAGGAGAGCCGTTCAAAGTTTTGAATTTTAGAAAAACTGACTTATCTCTGTTATTTATTAGCATTTTGTGAAAATTGAAACAGTTATAAAATGAGAAAAAAAGAGGGCAGTTACCGGTATTGTCAGTTTCAATGATTTGTTGCTATTTAACGTGGTTTATGTCGCTTATAGCAATAGCTTTTAATTTTCCAATGAGGTAATATGGCGTAAGCGACAAATGACAAAATAAAATATGAATGGATAAGAAGCTTACAACATACCGATATCTCACGTCGCGAGGGAAAAGGGGTATAAGAGACTAGACAGTTCAATAAGTGTTATGGGAAAAGAAGGATAAGGTACTTTTCACAGTGGTTGTATAAAAGATAATAGAACACAAGTAACAGTCGATTTTTACAAAAAACAGAATCGTAAGACATTAGTGACACACAATGTAGCTTGAAAGTAAAGGAAAAGAAGGATAACTAACATCTGGCATTGCGTGAGTCTAAGAAAATATAGATGAAAAGACATTTCCTAAATAATGAAGTAGCACAACCAACACGATCTCGTTTAAGTAATTCTAATTTACGCTAAATTAAGGTAGATTTAAATGGTGATTGTTCGTTTTTTTGCATTATTTTCATGTCACCTTTTCACTAACAATCAGATAGTATGATGTTTTAAATAAAAACAAAACTACATTTCTGTTATTATTTTTAATTACGAAAAATCAAGGCTAGAGTTGGTAGGTATCAACCTACTAATTTTCAGAAAAATAATACTTAAGCTCGTTGGTAGGCACATAACTAAGGAATAAATTTAGGAGGCTTGGTATGTATTCGTAATGTTAAACGTTTAAAAAAATAACAAACAGTATAAAAAATACTCTCAAAAATTTACCGGGGCGTACGATAACAGTCCGGTAAATCAACATATATTTCGTTTTTGATAAGACTTCAATTCTATGCTCGGGTGCCTCCGAGTCCATCGAGTATTTGACAGTTGATGATGTGCAGTTCATTTTAAAAGTAGCTACTCGTATTTAACTAATCTAGCCAACCCACGAAGAATTAGTCAGCGAGAAGGTCCCATCTCTTAAAGTCTGTGTGATTAACTTCTCCAAATCAAAAGGCTTTGGATATTGCCGTCTGAAACATTGTATATTATTGCGATGGAGCCCGGATAGTGGTCACGAAATCACGAAGGCAATCATAGCGACAGCCGAAGCACCATCACGGTGCTTCGGCTGTCGCTATGATTGGCTGCGGTTTTTTCCTCTGCTATGCTCTTTCAGAACCGGTTTGGTTGGTCGAACTAGGAACGGGTATCCCCAGCTGTCTGTTGCATTTGTCAGGTCGTGCGAAGGGGCTCTGAGGAATCTCAGATTTTCTCCCCTATCTTCGTACACGACAACCTCGTGATGTTTAGAGGCCTCAATGCAACCCAGCCGGTATGCGACTTTCGCTCTTGAGTATTTGATTTTCATCGCATCCACGCTTATCACCCGGGGTGTTTCACCCGCATTTCTGTTAAGATGTAAAAGCAGCGCACTTGCCTTTATGAAAGGCGTCCGACCTTCTCAGTACTCTATTATTGCAATCGTTTTGTTTCTCGATCGCACCAACCGAAATCGGTGGCCGTCTACCTCAAGGGTTGGATTTCCATCCGGCGAGCTTACCATTGGAATGGTCTGTCCGCAGGCTTCATGTAAACTAGCTGTGTAGTTCGGAACCATCGACCATCGACCAATGGAAATTCACATTTCTCCACTGACTCCGGCGAGAGCTTTTAACTGATTTTAACATAAAGTTTGACCACTGTGTCTTCTTGGTTTAGTATTTGCATGTTGTTATTATTGGTATCTATTGTTTGAAACGTTTAACTAGGCGCAAAACGAAAGTGATTGCGTTGTGGTCGGATGTCGTAATACTTTTGTCAACCTTCCATCTCTCGATTTTCCCAAGAGAGACCCGCTGCACATTGTTACATCTACTATGCTTGTGCAGAGATTGCCTTCCCTAACGATCTCGAAGGTTGGTGTATCGCCGTAGTTATAAATAAGTCCATTTCGTTGAACAATGAGTTTACGGCTTCTTCTCTTTCATTTTGGGATGTGTTTCCTCACCAGTGGGACTACGCATTCACGTCACCAGCAACAATAAGGTCATTTGTCGCTAGTTTTTTGCTGAATACCGTAATCCTGCTGAGGAAGGGTTCGACTTTTTGGTCCCTCTAAGTAGACAGAAATTACTCCCAGTTTTAGGCCTGTGCCTACAAACAGAACAGCCACTCCCGTTTCGGTAACAAATTGGGGGTCATGGATTACCACCAGCCTGACACCGAAATCTATTATGGCTGCCTTAATTGGTTTTGTCTGTTTAAACTGCACTGGATAACGCGAGTTCCAGGATATTGTCTCATTACGCCTTTGTTTCCCACATAGGGATCTTGAACAAGGGCAACTGAAACTCCCCTTCTCTCGCTACCTTCAGGAGTTCTGGTTGGCTTGGATGAATCGTATACTGGAGACTGAGCCACTTTCCTCATGAGTGCCCTTAGCAATAAGATATTCTAGAACGCGCTAAGCCATCCCATTTTATCCTTTCAGGGCAATCGCTACTAAAGGCGTTGTGAGCGAGTTCTCTGTTGGGGCTGTTGGGATGAGCAACCGTGCAGTTCTTGAATTTGGGTGGCAGGTCTTCTTTTCTTGCCTTGCATTGTGTCCAGGAGTGGTTTTTTTCCGCAGTATCTGCAGGACTCATCCCTTTCCCGGGAGATCGCCTTTGTATAGCCGAAACCTAGGCATTTGGAGCACTGCACCAAGGGCGAATGGTCTGCCACTGGTCTGGAGTCTGGAGTCCTATGTAGACCTTTTCGGCGTCCAAAAACGCTCTGTGAATGCGAGGTAAGACCTCGATCAGTGGATGACACCCATGTGAATTACGCCTTTTTTCCTGTGTACCTAGCACTCTGATCGCGCTCTCTTGTCTGATGTCGAGCAAATCAACCCTCTGTAGCAGATGTTTATTGTTTTCCACTATTTCGTTATCTTTGTGATAAGACAAGACGTATCGAATGATGATCTATGGATTACCCGCTTTCACGGTTTTCACCTTTAGAAACTTGCTGCGTGTTGCTGCACACGATTTTTGACCAGGACAAAGTCTTCCTCTGTGCTACAATTCAGGATGACTTTCCTGTTTCGACCTTTTCGCACTTTGTTAACTCTTACTCCAGTCTTTTTCGTGTGTACTTTAGTGATATCAAATGTCATAAGCACGGATTTGGAATGAAATCCTCATTGTGTATCACAGTATAAATGACGTATTACTTTGATCGTTGATTGTGGAAGTAGGTTGTAATCGACTCCATGATATGTCGTTCAATTTAAGTAATAAGGGATTAGCAACAAAAATGTGTGTATATTCTTACTGGAAGTGAGGAATAACCAACCGCGTGATACTAACATTAAATTAGGTAATAGGGTATAACCGACAGAGTAAAATAAAAATGAATTTTGGAAAAAGGGTACAAGCGTCAAAGCTATGTTCAATTATTAAATAGAAATAGGCTATAAACAACGTTTGTATTTTTTGAGGAAATAGCTTAGAAGGCATAAACAACCGAAAACTGGAGACCCCTATGAAGTAAAAAAGCATTACCGACAACAAATCGAGAATAAATATTTTTTGCAGGGGTACAAGCACCTTTATAGACAAAATGACCTGAATTTACGTCGGTTACGAATAGTATAACTAGGGAAATGTTGTTTTTTGCTCGGGCATAAGCGCCAAAAAAGTCATCGTAGAGCTATGGGAGTCAGCTCATTCGAAAGAGCGGAAAATTTTAAGTAAAATGGCATTTAAACTGATTTTTGACCAAAATGTCGCTTATGCCCAACTTCCTTTTAACCGTCGATATCCATAGATACCCACGTATGGGTTTGATGAACAAAAATGAGTTTGATGAATTAGTAAAAATTCGTTTTATTTCTAAGTACTATGGGGAACCCCCAAAATTGTTTTTTTTTTCTATTATGTGTGAAATTCTTAATGTGGTTTACAGAATACATATATTTAGCAAGTTTAAATAGTCTTATTCATATAGTTTAAGAAAAAAGTTGCTGTGACGGACAGGCAGACGTGACGAATCTATTAAATTTCCATTTTTGCCAATTGGCAACGGAACCCTAAAAATTACAACTTTCGTTTTAAGCTGCACTAATACAACACAGTAGGTACAAACATTAATAATTAAATATTGGTCGACAATTCACACACAAGTTACGGCTGGTCTAGTCGGGAGAACGGCGACTGCCGATCCGGAGACCCCGGGTTCAAACCCCACACGCACCACTGTCTTTTCGAAGTCATGTGCGTAATGCCGCTAACTTAAAACGGTGAAGGAAAACAGCGCGAGGAAACCGACATGCACCTAGAATCTTTCGAAATCATGTGTCATCCATCAACCCGCACTGGGCCAGCGTGATGGATTATGGCCTTAACTCTCTCCGTGCGAGAGAAGGCCCCGAGTCCCAGCAGTGGGGACGTTTAGTGGGCTGTTGATGTGATGTGATTCACACACATATGTATATATCCGCGAATATACTGTTATTACGCATTTCGCCAACTCACAAGATACCAATTTTAAAAGCGTGTAACGTGTACTTTCCACTCCGATGTTTCATCGCTCCAACATTAACATGTCGGTGATTCAACCTTTATAATTTCCCACATCAAAAAGTTTTCATTTCAAAAATAACTACTTAAGTAAGTACGTAGTACCTACTTCTTGTTTCTTTGAAACCGAGATCCAAATTTCCACACATATTTTACGCCTATTTTTTGTTTCCTCGGCTCGTACTATTTTTCTCGCACAAGCAGAGCCAGTTCACAACTTTGTTCAAGCGTGAGTAGGTAGATACTATCTGTCCTCAATAGACATAATTTGAATTATAATATTTTTGTAAGACCGGTTTCATTATAATGAATCCAGAATTACATGCACAGGGCGAGCATTGAACCTAAGACTTGATACTTGGAAGTTGGGCGCTCAGCTTCCTCTATCACGGCTTTTAAAATCAGTTTTTAAAATCAGTAATAAAATTTCCACTTTTTATAAATGAAGTGTTTATTGTCTTCTTCATAAATTTTATATATTTGCAAGGTTTATCAACGTATAAATTCAAGTTTATAAGCACTAGACTTTTTATCTAAGCGCTATAAAACCTAATGGCTAGCTATGAAGATAATTCTAGTCTAGTAGGCTATTCCGGCTGACCAGGGTAGTCGGTAGAAGTCTTATCTCGTGAATGCAGGTACCGAAGTGTTGGTTTACTAGAAATTTATACTTCGGAGAGAACCCAGTCTTTGAAGCAAAATGTGATGATAAAAATGTTTATATTTATTATTAAAAATCAGGAGTGACTGTTATTTACGTCGTCGATATTCGTAAGTAGATTAGTTTACTAATTTGAAACTAAACGTTACTTTCCTTTTAACTTTATTACTCAAAATAAGTTTGAAAATTTTAAATCGCAGTAAATTAATTTTCCCGAAAAGGTAAAAACTGACTTCGATTTGAAATTAAACTAAGGCACTTAACCCAATTTAATACAATTTGTTAAATCAACTAAGCACAAACATTTATCCAATAAGACAACGAGGTTTTGGAGTAAACGAATATTACATCGATGTTTGCAAATTTTAGATTTTTATTGATATGTAAAAAAACACTACTTCACTACTACTACAAAACCCTTTAGATAAAATTTACATGGAACCACCCAAATCAAACAATTTATTTGGTAGACCAAACTAATTTATTTACCCTAAAAAAAAAACCGACTTTAATTTAATTTCATCGTTTAAGTCAGATCATTAACTTCATTTGCAATTAAAACACACGTAACACACATAAGTTATGTATAGGTACTTCAATTTACAATTGAATCCATAATTATTTTTTTCAAATGAAATAATTTAATTTAGTTCTCTAAATAACTTACTTTTCCCCGTATTAAAAAGCGCGTAAAATTTATAATTAAACTCAATCACTCGACTAAAATTCATAAAAATCTGTCACTGCGTCGGCTATATACGTGAAAACAAATTTTAGTTATATTTATTCATATTTCAAAAAGCGCCACACTGATTACGATACAGTTTATATAAGACCTGTGAACTACCAAACAAAAAAAACACCATCAAAATTGATTCACAATTGGCGGCACTATAGAGTACTAAACACTAATACTTGCAAAAAACATAAATATCTACAATCGAATTGAAATACTCCTTCCGAATTGAGGATCGGTTAAAAAATAATCATTAAAACCGATCCACAATTGTCGGAGGTGTCGCGTAACATATTCGTCTACAAAAAACAAACAACTGATTTATTGTCTGTTAAAAATACAATTAAGGCCCACCTCTTTATACATTTCATTATTTTTTTTAAATTGCCATAAATAAGTGTACCTAAGCCTTTACAAATAAGTCCTTCTGGCTGTGCTAATAAATTCTGGGTTCGATATCAATCTTCTTCAGAAATCAGCATTGGAATCCTCTAGAGAATCGTGTAGTAAAGGACCTTAGGAAGGAGTGAGCACAATATTATAAATTATTAGATTACCGAGACAAAAGAATTATTTATTGATATGAAATCGAAATACGTAATATCGAGTACAAGAACAGGGATAATTATTTATTTACAGGAATTATCAAAAAAATATGTGTTTTATTTTTAGTGGCAATTTATTTAAACTACGAGTACCTAATATAGGTTTACACTTGACTGCCATCTTTCCTGATGTTTAGTGACGATGCGATCTACAATGAAGCGCGTAGGCGCGCTTACCCAGAAGAAACAAACAGCCAAGATTGTAATCATTTGGAAAAATCTACTCAGGCAACACATTCCATAGCCTAGATGTTCTTATCAGAAAAGTCACACCTCCTCGTTCGAGTATTTGAACGATGTCTACCAAGAAACGATGTCACTTTTTCGAGCAATTTTGGATTTGCCACACAAAACGAACATCCAATCCAAGCATACCAACTTTCGCATTTAAAATATCTTTAAGAAGTATGAATATTGATTTAAATTTTTTTTTATTATTTAAATTTAATTTAATTATTTAAATATTTGCGCGGCCATAGAAATTCTTGCAAAATTTGATTCTGTTATAAAATGAACCCGTCGATTTACCTATATATCCTAAATTTGACTCACAAAAGAGCACAATCTGAATTATCATTTTTGATTAACCTATTATGGCACGTCTGAAACTAGATTCAATTTCACAGGTTTTTAACGTCAAAAGAGATTTTTAAATAGGAATTTTCGTTTGTGTTTTACTTATTATTCCGAAAACTGGCACTAAATTTTGAGCAGGTATTTGAGGCAAGCCGAAAACTTGACACGTAGCACTTCTATTATACCCCAACTTGGAGCTGGAAACATGGCTGGTGAGGTGCAGTTATCGAGACTTTTGAAATATCTACAAAAACCTCATAGAATAAGATCCCAGAGCTCCCAGACGTCACCTATTTTCTGATGAATGAAATGTGGACGATTGAGTAGAGTTAGTAAGTACTAAGAACATATGCTCACTCGCTAACTTGCTTAGACGGCCAATTTTGAGATATGGGGTAATGAAAGTACATACAAACGTTACTTACTTCACGTATTTTCTAATAAGTGATTTTCACGTATCTTGTAGGCAATATCCTTAAAAACAAGGTCCCAATACTCCCAGACACTTTCCGTCGGCCGTTTTGCTTAACAACTCCAAAATAATAATTTAACTTCACTTAAATTATCATGCTCCATTTGTAAATATGTTCGTCAGACAACTATTTTAAAGCTTTTTCCAATAAGACAGCCCAATCTAAGGGGCCAATCATCCCCTAAACTCAAATTTATGTCCATATTTTCTAATAAATGTCTCACTCAGTCTCCCGATCTTACCCACAGGACATAGTTGAGTTTAGGGGATGATTGCCCCCTTAAATTGGTATATCTTATTGTAAAAAGCAACATTCAACAGTCATTGTAAAAGCAATAATTGTCTGACGAACATAATATTTACAAATGGAGCATGAGAATAAGTGAAGTTAAATTATTATTTTGGAGTTGTTAAGCAAAACGGCTGACGGAAAGTGTCTGTGAGTATTGGAACCTTGTTTTTAAGGATGTTGCCTACAACATACGTGAAAATCACTTATTAGAAAATACGTAAAGTAATGTTTGTATGAACCTTCATTACCCCATATCTCAAAATTGGCCGTCTAAGTAAGTTAGCGAGTAAGCATGTGTTCTTAGTACTTACTAACTCTACTCAATCGTCTACATTTCATTCATCAAAAAATAGGTGACGTCTGGGAGCTTAGGGATCTCGGACTATCACGTTTGCTTTCATTTATCTGGACAATGTAGTTATTTATGGTTTATTGTGATATTTGGTAGAGTGAGTGAATTTAATTTGAAATCGAAGTCAGTTTTCGTTTTTTTCGTAGAAAATAAATGATGTAATATTGCTTTTTTTGAATTTAGTTTATCTAATAAGTTATGAATAACCAAGAAGAAGTTTGTAGTGGTAGAGCTCTTTGCAGAGTACGCCTGGGGAAGTCCAACACCTTTGCTAGTTAATCTGCCGCCAAGCAGAAGTGTGCAATAATTACTGTGTTCCGGTTTGAAGGGCAATGTTTTCAGGGAAATAACTGGGCTAAGAGATTTATTATTATAGCTTTATTTTCCACTTAATTTTTATTTTTTTACAATAAACTTTAACAAAATATTTTTTTTCTACGCTTGTTATGTGGCCCCTGTATGGGTAAAAGCCTCCTCCATTTTTTTCACTTTTCTTTATCTTCTGCTGTATGCAGCCACGTTTTTCCCGCTATTTTTACTATGTCATCGGCCCATCTTTTCTTTTGTCTTCCTACTTTTCTTTTGCCTTTTGGGCCTGACCATTTAGTTGTTTGGTAGGTCCATCTTTTATCATTGTATCTTTACAAGTGCCCCGCCCATTTTCATTTCTGTTTCAAACTAAAATGAAGAGCGTCTGTTAATTTAGTTTTCATGCGGATGTCTAAAAATGAAGAGCGTCTGTTAATTTAGTTTTCATGCGGATGTCTATGTTTCTTGTTTTTTGTATTTTCCTCAGTTTCAGTATGCTTCGTTCCATAGCATGTTGACAAGATGAAATGTAGTTTTTTGCTTTTTCTGTGAAGATCCATGTCTGGCTAGCGTAGCTTAAGCTTGGGAGAATGCAAGAATCCATTATAGTCTTTTTTATAGTAAGGCTGTACTTCCTCTTTAGAATTTCTTTTTGAGCCCAGTATTTCTTCCAAGTTGTGCTTATTCGTCTGTCTATTTCATTTTCATTGCAATTTGCATCGAAAGACACCAATTTACCCAAGTACACATATTCGTTTGTATATTCTATCGGGGTTTCCTCTACTTTGATAGCTTTCATTTGATTGTTTGTCATAATTTTAGTTTTTGACGTGTTCATGTGTAAGCCGATTTTTTGGCTAAGAGATCTATCTTATCTTTTTCTATCTTATATCTATGAAATGAAATGAAATGAAATATTTTATTTGTATAAAAACTTCACAAAAACAGTTCGTACAGTATATGCAATTTATAGTATGTTTTTATCCATGTAGAAGTGCATTGGTACCCAAACTAGGAAAACCTGTGAGATGGCTATATGTTCTCATATCTCTTAAATCTTCATGTCCTCATAGCTGCGATTCATTGTACCTACTGTTATAGACAGGCAGGTTGCTTACCATCAGACACATGACCTGCTTGTCTTGTCACTCTTAAAAAAAATCGACCACTTAGTAACCACTAGTACATTTGCGAATGTATAATTTATTGAACAAAAATTATACTATATGTTGTGTAGTTACGTGATTTGTAAGGCTGTGTTTGTATCACAAGCAAATAAAATTTTACTGAGCGTCGGTTTTAGATAAATGATAATTATAATCAAAGCTTCTTCCATGTGATTGATATTGGAATCACAGTTATGTCTAATTGCTTGGAACTAAGCTCGAACCTTCTATCAAAAGCTGCTCTATGTATTTAGGATATCCTGATTTATTAATACCTTCAAAGACCAAAGGGGGTGTTTGATTGGGATCGCCTGTTTCAAATCGAGGTTCTGCCGGCTCGGCAAAACAGTCACGTGTGCGTTTGTTCAACGAACCGGTCTGCCAATTCCGCGTTACCTATTGGTACCTCAAAGGTTTAGCCAATCGTAAATGGTTATATGGTTTCAAAACTCGGTCAAGTTAAAAAGAACTCAATTACTTCGGAATACATTTTATGTAATTTATTTTTGTAATAAAAATGTGCAATAACAAATATTTAAAATAGCCTAAATATTTTATGAAGTTGCTTAAAAAATTGCCTAAGTATTACATAGTTGGACCCGGCGGTGTATACTACGGGAAACACTAACTTTATTGAGATAAACGTACATACGTAATTTAACGTACGTAATGAGATAGCGTACTACGTAATTAATTAATATTTAGTTTTCTTTAAATTCGTTCTCCTTTTGTTGACATACGTGGGAACATACAAATCGTAGCCAATTAAAAAATATGGCCTCGAAATATATTTGTCTTTATGAAACATGTCAGTTACTTCACAATTGCTTCACAATGTTTTTAGTGACTGTAAAAGTTAGTAGTGATAATAAACATGAACATCTGCTCTTGAAAAATATTTAAAAAATCAAGCGAAATTCGAATCTTACACCTCACGATTGTAAAATCTGGAATTTTCACCACTATGTCACCACAGCTTTCACTGGTCGGTATTCGATAAGTCGTGATCAGATTATAACGTCATCTGAACGGAGGTCCACTGTCCGCTGTCCGGACGGGCCCCCCTTGGGAGTGACTTCGTTGGAGTTCGAAACTAAATCTTCTTCAGTATTATACTGACTTCGCACAACGTTACGGTTCTAAAATAACATTGTCTATATCTTAAGTTTCACATATTGTCGCTATGTACTAATAAATTCAGTTACAAAGTTAGTTTTTTAGAACAAAGTCCCTTATTATCGGTACGCGCTTCGAGGGGCTAGGCTGAAAATAGTATTTATAAGACTTTTTTTCCGACACTTCTGCTGGTTTTGGTTACAGCCGTGTACAAGCTTTATTCTAATCGGAAGATAATAAACACCTCACGTCTTTTTTGTATTGAGCGCGATAATCCTGAAACTGCTAGCATTTTATGAATATATTACATATAATTATTTCAGTTTGCTCATAGTCAAATTGTTTTTTTTAGTCACCATGAACAATTTGTTATTTATTTGTCTGTCCACGGGGAGATCTCTGTCACATCAATAACTAATATCAATCATATCTACTATTATTCTACCGCCAATCAGTAATGTGCAAACAATACTGCCAGGTGCGGTCCCAGCGTCGAATTTTGGAGGGGCCACCAGTACAGATCCTCAGTATTTGGGGGGGGTCACGAGTCGAAATACAATAAATCGAGTAAAAAAGACCACTAGTAGCGCCCCATTTTAATGTAACGTATACGATTGGGGGGGGGGGGGGGGGGAGTCATGTCCCCTGTGACTTCGAACCACGCATGAATACTGGGTTCTGGTTTGAAAGGCAATGTTTCCAGAGAAAATACAGGGTTTAGAGATGTAATAAATATTAGATCTCTGGGTGATGAGCGCAGTGCAGTGCTAGCTAATGATTTGGACTCTTCATGGTCCAATAGTTTCGTGTCATTGTGCTGTTATGTGGCAGGCATGTTGCTTACCATCAGGCACATGACCTGCTCGTCTCGTCACTCAATACTATAAAAAAACTAAAGTTGTGAGCTCAGTTACTAAAAAAAGGCCCTGACCACACATGCTACTTTTTGCAGCAAAATCGCGTGATTTAGCAGCTAACGCGGAAACGCGCGCTTTAGCAGCTGAAGCGGAAACGCGCGATTTAGCTGCAAAAAGAAGCTGCATCGCGATGCAGCGACTGTTTGCGGCTGTTTGCGTCTGTCGCGGCCGCCGAGCAATAGTTCCGTTCAGTGTTGCTAACTTGGATTTTTAAAAAGTGTAGACAGGTTTAAAAATACGTAGAGTAATATTAAATTATGTAAAGTTTATAGAACTGCGTACTTTTTTTTGAAGTAGTAAGGTAGTAAATGTAGTGTACCAATGTAGTTAGGTGCAGGGTTTTTAACTTGTCTGTGTAGGATTTACGTCGAAGAGTATATGGCCATATTGTCGCTTTTCTTTGCAGACTTTCAAGTAAATCGATATCTTTTTTGAAGTAGTCCTCACATATGTTTCATACATTTTAAGAAACATTTCCACAGTTATAGATTGAAAGGAATCAGAATAACGTAAAGAAAATAGTTTGCTTTCTGTACAATTGCAGAAATGTGTTCTTCGCATTTTAAATTTAATATTTTAAAAAGCCTTTATTAACAAAACTTAAATACAATGAGAACTACACTACGTTACATACCTAACTAACTACTTACACTAAGCACACCTGAATTATCCATAGACCAATGAAGGACTACAGATATCAAGATATTCAAACCCACTACCAATCGGAAGCGTACCCAGCATACTTGCAATAGTCATGCACAATAGTCATGCCGTCAGGTCTTCTGCCATCGTCACGCCCAAGACGGTTCGAGTACGGCTGTTATAATTTAATGTAATTATAACACCGAGGTCTTTTTGCTAATTGATTGAGGATTTACAATTATATAAATTTATAACTTTACGATCATGGACGTACGCTGGAAAATAAATACCACTAAAGTGCATAACAACTTTTAATTTATTCCCGAGAATATTTTTATCCGTGTTAAGAACAGACATTAATAATTGTAGATATACGCTAAAAGCAAAAACACGTAAAGTTGGCCACACTGAATCGAAAGTGTAGTTTTGTTTAAATCTAGAACAACCACAGTATAAAAAAAATACCAGTAGGACGACTTGCTTTTTCTTATGGAATTTCTTGCTTTTATTTGGGAGAAATGCTAACAGTGCTATCTACTAACGATAAGGTCACCGCTTGTAACACTAGTTTTATTGTTATTATCTCCTGTATACGTGTTTTTTGTTTATGGTGTGTACAATAAAGAGTATCTATCTATCTACTATTCGTAGCTACTTTTGACTCTACTATAATAAAGCTTTAACTATTATTTAATTATTTATTGAGCAATTTACTGACCCTGTAGGGATTTTAACAATTTTTCGGAATTGTTTTTATTTCTTAAAGATTATAGCTTGTTGACTAAAAAAATAAAGTTTAAAAATGTGTATAATTACAATTAAGACAAAAGACATTATAAAAGTATTTTTGATGAGTATAATTACAATAGTAATGTAATTCTGATTTTTCCCGCTAAAACATTACCGGCTGACATGACGTCACTAACAGCAAAACATTGGCCATGATCTATGATTGCATGTCCAGTTTATGTGTTTTCGTAGGTACTTTTACTTAAATACAAACAATAAAAATCGTCGTGGCTAAGATCGCATACTATAATAAAAATGCAGAGAAGCAAAAAACGACTTAAAAAGGGTACTAATTATTGCCGAAAATATTATAAACATACATTCTAACATATGTCCATGAACCTTCTTACATATAGTAATACAAAGACAATGAATTCAAAATGTTATATAATAAAGATGTACGAGCTTCAATCAGATTTTAGCAGGCTTTCGACATAATCTTTGCCTTGAACTTTAAATACGGAAAGTGACGGAGCTTGTCTTGTTTCCACGGGCATGGCATTCCACAACTCAACTGCTTGGAATGCAAAAGATTTGCCGTAGAATGTTTTGCAACGTGCAGAGGGCGCTTGCAGAGACAAATTATAGGTTGATATAAGATTACATGAATGGACGCTACTGTAGAATGTAAAGCAGTCTTTCACATATATCGTGGTGTGGCAGTGTTAAATATAATACTGTAAAGCAGTGAAAGAAAATGAGTATTCCGAAGAAAGCAAATGGGGAGCCACTTGAACTGTAGGAAAAGAAATTAATAAACAGTTGCATATTAGGTATTTGAAAACTAGCCAAGTCAGATCTTAGTTTTGAACCAATTATCCTGAGAGTACAGTTTCATTTATTATGAAAATATTTCAGGATCGCCCATTAAACTTTTCACTCAACCACCCATTTAGATCTCACTTCTTTTGTTGTTCTGTAATAAATTCTATAAGTAATATTTAGTTTGATTTTAATTTCATATTTATATTTTTGATGGCATATTGTTGTCCTACTGGGTTTTTCATTATACTGTGACTGAGTCGCCTGCAGCTGCCGCTGCATCACGCTTCCGAAAAACGCGAGTCGCAGCTACTTTTTGAAGCGAGATGCAGCGACTAGATGCCTGTCGCAGCTTCTTTTTGAAGCAGGATACAGCAGCTAGACGCCTGTCGCAGCTACTGAAAGTAGCTAGTGTGAACAGGCTGTAAGTAATAGAGCGATAAAGTTTGCCACGTTTCGTATACGCCTACGTAAATCTCATTGTGTTTAATTTTTCACACATTAATTTTTGAAACGACCAGTACTTGTTTTTTTGCATATAAAACGCTAAAATAACAACCGTAAAACCAAAAGCTTTTGCTAGTTTAATATAGAAATCACAAGAAAGGGTTTCTATTTCCCGAAAATTTTGAAAACCATATTCTGTAACTATGCGAATATATTATGTTCGTGAATAGAAAAGTATTTAGATAAGTGTCGTTGTGTGTCCGTGTTGCAATCTTAGGTATGAAGTTCGAGAGTTTTTTGGAATATGAGACATGATTGTTGTAGAAAACTAATACAATTTAGTGAAATACTGAACCGAGTAGAAGGTCGCTATAATGACACAGAAAAGTCGGAACTACATAAAGAGTGAATGAAGCATAACTGACACACGTTTCCGGCGAAACTTTTTAACGACGATAACTTAGTTGTATCGACAAGTTTTCTAAGTTAGTGTGTTACTGCTATAATAATACGTGATAGGATTAGTAGTTTATATATTATTTTACCGTTTAATCAGCGTAGTTCCCGTTTTCATTAGTTTCCTGAGGTTTATGTGCTATTCTAGATTCGCAACAATTTGTATTGTGAGTTGAGAACAATTGTTTCATTCTTACTCATTCACAAATTCAATCTTATGCGATAAACACTTGCAAGCGAACATACTCGTCTGTCTCAGACCAACTATTATAGATTTGACAAAAGCAAGCGTTTCAAAAAAAAATCTTGCCATGTAGAACGTTTTAATTCTTGTTCATAGCACCATGTGCTTTTGCTATAACGCTGTTCAGTGGACACCGTCCATTAGTATGCTCGTAGTCAAAGCAAACAGCAGCGTACGTGTGAGCCGCTTGGGTTTTCCATATTAGCATATTATCTACATACGTCGACGTCAGTTTTGTGGTAAGGTAACGAATAATAATAGTAAAATTACTATGCTAACTAAAAATTTTCATTCTACCTACTAGACCAGCCTTAACTTTGGCCTAAGCTTTAGAATAGCGCAAAGGCTTCTTTTATTGCTGGAAAACAACGGGAACATGAACTACGCAGGTAAAATCACGGAGCAATGTAGTAAGTAACATGATCTTACAGCTCTATTTTACGACTGATATAGATAGTTACGGCTGCCGATCCGGAGACCCCGGGTTCAAACCCCACACGAAGTCTTTTCGAAGTCATGTGCGTAATGCCGCTAACTTAAAACGGTGAAGGAAAACATCGTGAGGAAACCGACATGTACCTAGAATCTTTCGAAGTCATGTGTCATCCGCCAACCCGCACTGGGCCAGCGTGGTGGATTATGGCCTTAACTCTCTCCTTGCGAGAGAAGGCCCCGAGTCACAGCAGTGGGAACGTTTAGTGGGCTGTTGATGTTGATGTTGATAGATAGTTACGGCTGCTCTAACCAGGCGAATGGCGACTGCCGATTCAGAACCCCAGGTTCAGATCCCACGCGCACCACACTGTCTTTTCGAAGTCATGTGTGTAATCTTGCTAACTTAAAAACGGTGAAGGAAAACATCGGGAAGAAACCGATATGTACCTATTATCTTTCGAAGTCATGTATCATCCAACGACCCGCACTGGTACAGCGTCGAGGATTAAGACCTGGACTCTCGAGAAAAAGGCCCAGGACAGGACATGTGCCTGATGGTAAGCAACATGCCTGCTACATAACAGCACAGTGACAAGCAGCTATTGGAATACGAAGAGTCCAAATCATTACCTAGCACTTCACTGGGCTCGTCGTTCGTATAAACTGAAGAATTAAAGGGCCAGATATCTTCCTATGTCAAAGATTCGAGGCCTACTTTGCATTTTGTAGCAAACCAGGGTTGAAAATTACAAGAAAGAAGGTGCTTTTGACGTTGAATCTCTGTTCACTTAGACGCCAATGATGTAACACTCCATAACGACGTAACACTCTTAACGTAAATATTGAAAAAAGGGTAAATAGATAAGTAGGAAAGTAAGGTTCGAAATATGCCTCCTGATTACATACATATAAGTATCTACATATATAATACAGTCATATATAAAATATATTATTTATATCCCCTAACCGAAACTTTTAAATTATTATTTGACGTAGTTCATGAAACTGTATCGAAATTTAGAAGGGACTTTCTTTTTTAGCCACGGTAAATATAAATATCCCTAATCACATCTCTAGATAATACTAGTATCACAGTCTAATAAATCATACAGTCGTTCGACGAAGATGTTCTGGCAGGGCGGGCAATCGTGGGGAAGACGCGGGAAGCGCGCTTCTAAGCGTGGCTCGGGACTGGCGTTTGTAGTATGTTTCAATGTTATATTTAACTAAGAATTGCTTAAAGTATAAACATGTTAATAATAATATTGCTGGAAGTACCTTGACATGGCTCATGAGGTTACCGCCATGTGGGATGTTGATTCGACGATCATAGTCCCAATAGTTGTGTCGGCAAACGGCCTTGTAGCGAAAAGTCTCGACCAACATCTTAAGAGACTTTCGCTAGATGGTTGGATTAAGGGTCAGATACAGAAGGCGGTCATCCTCGACACAGCACGCATCATCTGGAGGTTCCTCTCTCTGCAGCCCTAACCACCGGTAGCTTGGGCCATGCCCCGCTGCTGGCGGCTATCTAGGTTTAGGTTTTTATAATGTTTTTATGTTGTTTTTTGTTGCATTTACTGATATTGTAAAAACCTAAATTTAAGAACAAGGATTAAATGACTGAATATTGCTGGTACTTACTACTTAACCATATAAATAAATGACGCAAAATTAATAAACATTTTTATTTGTCAGAGCCCTACACGTGTTACTCCGTAGTCGGCATTAGTATCGCAAGTTCGAAAGCGTCGAGCTACTGATAGTTTTTTTTTACTGTGCCAGCGAATATTTTTAAATGCTTACTTGTTTGCGATTTCAAACAAGAGTTGAGAATCGTCCACGTAAATGACGTAGGTAACCTAATACCATAAATAAATATCATTCAAATATCTTGTCTTTTCTGATGGGTTTTCCCCAAATCTTATACAAGCCTTGTTAAAAATCACAAACACTCCAAAAACAACCGGTAATTTAAAATGCAGGCGTCAATAGATTTTACTTTTAAAGGAGACAAATGAAAATCTATTATTTTCGAATAAGACTTGAGTATGCTTTAAATTTTTGTCATATTTTTAAAGTAGCTATGCGTTCTACGCAATTTGTGGATATAACAGAATAAATATTATAGCAATATACAACTGTGACGTTCTCTATAATTTATTGAAGGCGCCAAGTTTACCACACCACGAATCGAATTTTACCACTTGTATAGTATTTATGCCAGAAATACCGACTTGGGGCCCATAGCAAGTCTAGAACATTATTATTTTGCAGATATACCGATTTTAAAGTTTACCCCCTAATTGCAAACAAGTTACTTAAAATTACTTACGTAGGGTTCCCGGCGTCGTCCAAGCCCAGTTTGGTCTGACAGGAAGAAGGAACGGGGTCAGAAGGGGAATGTGGAAAAACCAAACCAGACAGATTCCGTAGACTTCCCGTTCCAGCACAATGCAACGATCCTGCGTTGGAGAAGGGGCCAGTCCAGTAGCCAACTTGTACAAATAGTCCAGCACTAATCCAGTAGTAACACAATTAACGTTAATAATGTATTCCCGTAGCAAATATTAACACAGTTGTAACCACAAAAAACTCATGTCATGCCGTTCCCGCGACCAGAGACAACGTACAAGTGACAGCCGGCTGTCAACTATAGATCCGCTATATTTCGATGGCCGATATAATGTTGCCCGATTATACGGAACACCACTAATTTCACTATTTTTCGAAAACTACAAGGATTATTCAAAATAAACTATCTACGAAACCAAGTTCTTTCAATTTTGTAATAACACTGTCGTATCGAGTGATCGAAGTATTTTTTTAATTCCTAATTCCTATAAATTTTTGATTTGAAAACTTTTTTTGTCGTGGCACATACTAAATTTTTCGTGGGCTGTGAATTGAATTATAGCGTCACGCTCGGGAATGATAAGAGATCTTCGGGTAAACTCGGGACATTCGGCATTGGCCATTTAGAAATGCGTGAGCATTTCCCATTGGCTATTTAGAAATGCATCAGCATTTCTAGATGACCATGCTCATGGCCACGCCCTCCGGTTTCACTCGCGTAGTTTCCAAAGTAAGCTATCCAATTCTGAGTTATAAGTTTTCACTTCTATCGGTAGTTCCTACGACCATTTTTTTTTTATTGTAGAAGTACAAGCGGCCTCTATTGCCTTCTGAACTTAGAGCTAGCGCAGAAGGAACAGGGTCTTTATTTTTTTACGCATGTCCACCATGCAGGGACGTGGCGGGGTATGTTGGACTCGACAACACAGACGGACATGGTGCACCTTCTGATTAAAACACCCAAAGATTTCTAGGTCGTCGACAGAGGCACAGGATCGCTCTCGCATTCGACCGCTTACCTGTCTTTGCCACCGCCCTTGCGCGCCCGCTTCGGGAGTTGCGTCAGAATTGGCTTTAGTGACGCGCCGGAAATCAGCGGCAGCGGCGCGTCACTGAAGTCTTTACCGTAATTTTTAAAGGTAGGTAACGATTGCGATTTCTTAATACAGACTTGACAAATCAATCCACAGTGGAAAACCCTAAAAAGTTTCAGGGTGGTTTGTGACCTTTTTGAAAGAGAACGATAAACCTGCAGTAAAGTAAATCACACTATAACATGGTAACGAATTACCAATTCGCTCAGTAATCTCTGGAACCATTACTCTTCAAACTGGAACACAATATGGTACGCACATTGTTAATTTTAAATTAACATTTCTGGCAAAGATGTGGTACTTCCCCATAGGTCGACACTGCAATAAGTCCTATCTGCAGACTTATGCGATAAGTGTGACCCGCATGAACGTATAATAATGCGTGATAACTTTTGGCAGGTTTTGCATACCTATTTATGGGTACGATCATAGATGAAGATTTTTTTTTGCTACGCAAAAAGATCAACAAAGCGAGTGAGCGAGAAATCGTTTTCAAGTGAAAATCGCTCGAGAGAAGAAGAGAAAGTGAATGAAGTAACGTCATTACAATATTTTAGTATACCCGAACGTAACAGTCTGATTTCGTCGCGGTGAAAATCGTGTATTTTTTAATTCATCCTTGGAATGCAGACGATTTTATTAAATTATTTATATTATGGCATGTTCTGTGCGTGAATGTGATACAAGACGATATTATAATCCGAATCATTACACTAGTCACCAACACATGTAAATATGATTTTTTATCAGGTCTCCGAGCAGCCTTTGTGTGTCTTTTACATTTGACGTCTTTGGGTACGATAGTTTGTTGTTGCCTGAGATTTCGTTCGCATCGAATCTAGTCAATATTAAAGGAGATTAAATAAAAAAAGTTAATTTATCTGTTACTCAATTTTTATGTAACTAGTTATGTTTCAATTGCCATTCAACCCATGCTCACGTAGTACAAATACGGCCTAAAACAAAATTCCGAGACATATGAGGCCGCCGAAAGACGTCATTTCATTTCAGAATCCAGGTGTGTACCTAAAAGGTACGTTTTAGCTGTGGCAGTTCTAATATTGCTCAAACGCAGCGTAGAATTGCTGAAACGATCGCCAGACACAAAAATGGTCACTGCAGTGGGCTCCACTACTCGAAAGTTCTCTCGATCGAATGTTATTAGTATGTTACGCAAGAATAGTTCATATAGAGTAATAACATCGTAATTTTAGCAAGGAGGTTGGTTTTCAGTTATCGTTGTGGAATCATGTCATAAATAGGTACCTAAAAAATGCATCGCGGAGTGAGTTCGGAAAAGTAAGGTACAGATTTCACTCGTGTGTTGTGGCAACCCTAGGATTTTAGAAGACCAATGACCAAATGATGGAGATCAACTCATTTGAGAGACAATCGCAGTAAGACGACAGAGGAAATTAAATAATAATGTATATCGTGCTTAAGTCCGGTATACCCACTGTATACAGGACTATACCTTATGTATAAGAACAAATACCTATGTGTTCAAATCGCGAAAGCCTTGAAACAATGTCTAAACTTACGTTCGGTAGGCAGCGACTAAGGACAACTTTACTGTCATAGGATATTTTAAAAATGCTGTCTAGACTTCAACCACCACCACCAATACTACCTACTCTATCCCCACCTTGTTTGTTTTTTTCATTTGTTTTTTTAAATGTCTCCATACGGTAGCAAATTTAAAGATTTTATTATGTGTTTGTCAAAAAACGAAATAAAATAAACACCCAAACGTTAACATACATACATATGTGATATTAGTAGAAATATTGCACAATATAAGAAAAATTTTCTCTCACCAAAATGTTTACTACGTTCATAATCTACCTTATGGTTGATTAGCACCAGTGAAATCTATTTTGGATAATGTAAATAACGATACAAGCTTATCTTTTATCGGATTTTTCAAATATATATACATCTCGGCGAGTTTGTATTTTACCAATGTCATGGTTGTTGAAGAGAGGAATTACTTGTATAGTGTACCTACTTCCTGTGTATTAATTACTAGCTGATTAATCAAATGATAAGAACACATTAATTATGTATTTGGTAAAACGCCCAGTGTTTGCATCTGCAATCAACTATTTAAGAAGGTGAGTTTATGAACACATCGGTAACATCTGCATAATATTTTCAACCTACTCGTTGTGGTTACACGTTTGTTTTTTCCATTATTTTCTAGCACTCATCAGCTGAGAACGTCCAATTTTCTCTAACCAAATTTTTGACGTGATAACGTCTTATAATTCGGTGAAGCCGGCTGCACGCCCGCAAAACATGACGTCATGTAACGTTACCGTTACCGTTAGTTCGTCGTCCGTGCCATGCGGACGAAGCTGAGCGCTGAGGGCGCCACCCGCCGAGTCGAGCGGTATCACTACTCGCGCTATCAGCGTACTGATTTCTTAAGACGTTGTCACGTTTAACTATCGTCAGTAAACCGACTTTACAGACAACCATTTTTTTCGACAAAAGTTGTGTCACCTCATCTCTCAGCTTTTCTGCCGGTAGCAGTCAGATGTACGAGTTTGACCAGGAGGCCATGCAGAGCCGATAATGTTTAATGGTTTTAACGGCAAAGGAAAAGATCCTAATGAATCTGACATGTTTCTAGACGTGTTTTGAGGAGAGCAGAGCTGTCATCCTCTCACCTGCACTTACGACGTAGTGAATTGTGGTCTTGTGTCTCTCCTTAGATCCACTCTAGTTCCAGCAGTGACAACATAAGAACACAAATTAGGCAGCTTATGCTATTTGTAATCTTAGTGAAACCCTTTAGATGTCCCCCCACCCGTGCCTTATTTGGTTTTCTAAAACCACTGTAGCCGTAACTATAGCACAACTATAAAAATGTTAGTCCAGTTACATTCATACTATTTTGTTGTAAAACGACAAATTTAACATTAATTTGACAAACCGTTTAGTTAAATGCAATGCAATATTTATACAAAAGCAAAGTAGCTACCTTGATTACCTATTATTTATTAGGTTGCGGTCCGTTTGGACTAAATGTTATATTGTACTAAAACCGTAATGAACAAATCTCAAAATGACCTTTTCCCATAATTACTGAATTTCAAAATGTACTTATTCTAGAATGCCAGAAATAAAACTGTCAAATTGAAGTACAGTTAGTAACATTTTATTTTATAAGCCTAAAATGAAATAATATTATATTTTTTAAACCTTAAAACTTTATTTTATATATTTAATACCCAAGGTTTTGGGCAAAATTTTCCCGCGAACACTCTTTTAATAGCCTCATTAAATCAAAAAAGTTTATGAACACATCGGTAACATCTGCATAATATTTTCAACCTACTCGTTGTGGTTACACGTTTGTTTTTTACATTATTTTCTAACACTCATCAGCTGAGAACGTCCATTTTCCTCTAATCAAATTTTTCTACAAAAGTTGTGTCACTTCATCTCTCAGCTTTTTTCCCAGTAACAGTCAGATGTACGAGTTTGACCAAGAGGCTAGGCAGAGCCGATAATGTTTAATGGTTTTAACGGCAAAGGAAAAGATCCTAATGAATCCGACATGTTTCTAGACGTGTTTTGAGGAGAGCAGAGCTGTCATCCTCTCACCTACACTTACGACGTAGTGAATTGTGGTCTTGTGTCTATCCTTAGATCAACCCTAGTTCCAGCAGTGACAACATAAGAACACAAATTAGGCAGCTTATGCTATTTGTAATCTTAGTGAAACCCTTTAGATGTCCCGCCCCACCCATGCCTTATTTGGTTTTCTAAAACCAATGTAGCCGTAACTATAGCACAACTATAAATATGTTAGTCCACTTACATTCATACTATTTTGTAGTAAAACGACAAACTTAACATTAATTTGACAAACCGTTTAGTTAAATGCAATGCAACATTTATACAAAAGCAAAGTAGCTCCCTTGATTACCTATTATTTATTAGGTTGCGGTCCGTTTGGACTGAATGTTATATTGTACTAAAACCGTAATGAACAAATGCCAAAATGACCTTTTCCCATAATTACTGAATTTCAAAATGTACTTATTCTAGAATGCCAGAAATAAAACTGTCAAATTGAAGTACAGTTAGTAACATTTTATTTTATAAGCTTAAAATGAAATCTATATATATAAAAGCGAAAGGTCACTCATCAAGGAATCTCAGAAACTACAAATGCTAGGATTCTGAAATTTTGCATGGAGGTCCCTTTTAGCACGTAGGCGCTCGCTAAGACGGGGTTTTGCGAAATTCAACCCCTAAGAGGGTAAAACAAGGGATGAACGGTTGTATGAAAATTCGTCAATTTCAAAATTGTAAAATTTTGTATCTAGGCACTTGACACGAAGCAATTAAATGCTTGTTCCATCAATTTTGTAATTTCGAACTGTATGGGGATGAAATTGGAGTTGAAATAGGGGACGAATGCCTTTTAGGCTTTCATACCTAAACAACTGAACCGATTTTGATAAAATTGTTTTATTCTAACCTGTTTTTAGTAACCGTAAATGTGTCTGGGTATACAAATAAGTACCTACTGCCTGAGTTACCTTAGTATTTATTTCGCGCGTACGAAGTCGCGGGTAACAGCTAGTAATATAATATTTTTTTACCTTAAAACTTTATTTTACATATTTAATACCCAAGGTTTTGGGCAAAATTTTCCCGCGAACACTCTTTTAATAGCCTCATTAAATCAAAACAATATTATTATACAATGCTTATCCAAACATTGTTTTTGATTTTATTTGTTTTATTTCACCAGATCAGTGGCTTCGACGCAAGTTGCAGAAAAGTTAAACGTGAGCGACAACATACCTCTAAAGTCATGGAAAGAGATTCCAGGACCTGCATCATTGCCAGTTTTGGGCAATTTACTGAATTTTTTACCCGGAGGTAACAGTATTACTTTTGATATTTAAAGCAGCAAAGTAACGTAATACATACAACCTAACGAAACTCAATATGGGATCATTATACAATCGTTTCATAATCTATAACGTATTTTATAGTGGTGGGATCTTTTGCAGAGTCCAGCTGGGGACACATCACAGTTTTGCCAGTTATTTTACCGTTATGTGCAAACTAAAGCCAGCGAGAATAAGTTATTATTTCCATCGGTACATGGTAAAATACTTGGAGATTTGTACCTACAATCTTAAGCCACCTTGATCGTCGGTCAAGTCGGTCGGTCGAGTCGGTCGGTCGAGTCGGGTGTTCTCGTCGTGACTGGGCTCTCACGGTTTCTTTGTGATTTGTTCTATAGGTGAATTCCATGGCACAACTGGCGTTGATCTCACAAACAAGCTCTATAGTACGTATGGTCCAATAGTGAGACTGGACGGCTTTATTGGAATGAGCCCGTTAATAATGATCGCAGACCCAGAAGCTGTTTCACAGGTACGTTTTCACTGTTTTTTCGTTTTAAACTATCAGCTATTCACAAAACCAGTATTTTTGATAGTATTGAATGATGGAATGAACAGGCCTTGTGCTGATGGTAAGCAGCATGCTTGCCCATAACAGCATCTTTATGCCCTGTAATTTCACTGGAAACACTGCCCTTCAGACCGAAACACAGTGATGTTTTCACATTACTGCGTGGCGGTAATAACTGGCAAAGGTGTGGTACTTCCACAAACGGACTCTGCAAAGAGCCCTACCAAAGAAAGAGTTATCTTTCTACTATATAACTATTCGAAAGTATCTCTACTTACTCTGAAACCTCGATGTCTCATATGATTACCAATTTAGTTTTTCTAGTAATATTTTTTGGTTTCTTAAATAAGTAGAATTCATTAATTTCAATTAAAAATAAAAGTTTTTCAAAATTGAAATTTTGCTTGAAAATTATTGCTTACTTTTTCAGAGATAAATAATTATAACTTTGTACATTTTAAAAGTATTGTATATAATTTATTTTAATAATAAGTGTACGTAGATTTAACATATGCCCATAAATGTACTTTTTGCTATTCTTTCTGTGATTTTTTGCAGACTGACATAATAATCTGAACTCGTTAAAATGTCATCGACTTTATACTTTTTAATCGTTTGCGAAATATGAGATTTACATTGTATTAAGTAATATTTCTAATTGTATGTGTTACAATGAAGATATTCTATCTATAAAATATACGACGTCGTGCAAAATTCCGTAAAGTACCTATACTAAGGCAAAAGCGTCGATTTCTAGATGTAATTTTCACTTTGGAGCCAAGTCTAATGCTGGGCCCACACTAACGAGAAATGCCATTAATTATCGCGATAATGGACGTTAACCGTAGGTGTAAAATACACCTACGGTTTATGTCCATTAGGTGTATTTTACATCAACGGTTAACGTCCATTATCGCGATAATTAATGGCATTTCTCGTTAGTGTGGCCCCAGCATAAAATTGCAAAATAGGAATCTGTTGTTACTTTGGTATCTATATTGGCATACTCACATTAGCAGCCCACTACAGGGACTCGGGTTTTTTTCTCATAAGGAGAGATTTAAGCAACAAACACTATAACCACAAGTTATATTATATCTAAAATACGTATTTCAAAACTCAACGTGGTAAATCACAAAATGTCCAAATATTTCGAAGTTGTGTTCAATTTACTTGTACAATTAATTAGATTCTGCGGGCGGAAAATCGGTATCCGAAACGTCCAGGGTTTAAGTCTCTGGATTACTACAGGAGGCACGTCAAGAAGGACAGAAAAGAGAAACAGCTGACAGGGTTGATCACTGAGTAAGTGTTTGGTTCTTGTTACAAAAGTACTAGCCGCATCCTACGGTTTCGCCCGCGTAAATTCGGATACCGTCAGTTTTTTGCGATGAAAAATCTCCTACGTGCTATTCCAGAACTTAATATGTGTATCAAATCATTCCCATCTTTTTAGCCCTTCCGACGTGGTTAAGCAACAAACTTCCAAATGTTCGTGTTTATTAGTAGAGTTACGCAAAACATTCAAGAGTGTAGGAAATACAAACAAATTGTCTGAGATTTTTAGAACACGTTTACGTTAGTCCACACTAGGCCAGTTGTTAAGTGATATAACGGCTTAGGATGAAACACGCTCATACGAAAAGTATCTGTAAACTCTACTATTAATAAAACCCAGGTTTTCCCCGCGGTAAACGCAGAATCTGATAGAATATTGCAGAATTTTGCAATCTGTATGAGAAACGTATTGTACACTTGGTACAAATTTTGAGAATATCTACTATATTCCTGACACTTGAGTCTAATCTGCCTGGCCGTTCGATAAAAAGATAAGTATTGGAAAAACCCATTTAATCGTTTTTTTCTTTTATGTAATTTTATGGTATAATGGATGATTACAACATGTTAACCCGTAAAGTGGCACGGAACCCATATGGGTTTGGCAAAGGATATGACTCATCATGTTAGAAAAAAAATGAATCTACCCTTTAAAATGTTGAGGTTAGTTTTAACAAAACAAATCATAAGTGAAGATTTATCAACGAAAAATTTTTTGCGGCAGCAAAAAAAAACTATACTCTAGTGAAATAAATGAATAGAATTTGTCTTAAAATCACTCTTAACATTTTCAGTCATGAAGAACCGTGGAAGGAGTTACGATCAGCAGTAAATCCCATATTTCTGCAGCCAAAAACAATTAAACTATACACGTCTGTTATTGATCAAGTAGCCAAAGATATGATAACAAGGTATGAGTTTAATATTTTGTATGACAAAACAATAAACAACCGATTTCAATTTAAAATTAAAGTCACATTTTATACAATAAAGTTTGTGAGAAAATTTGAGCAGACCCATTGCCCTAATGCAATTCTTGTCTAGGTTTCTGAGTAAACGAACATACCATCGAGATATACAATTTTATAACCTTGTTTATTTTTATATATTCTATATAGTTTCACTTCTGAAGTATGAGCTACTATTAAACAAAAGAAGAATCATCAAAATTGACTCGGCGTAGCTGTTGCGTAAACATACCTACAGCCGAACTGAAAATCATGTTTTTGAAGTCTTTTGGAAATTAATTAACATCTTTATGCATTGCAAGCGGATTGCATCGTTTATATTCATTGGTGTACAAATACGATTATTAAAAATCTCACCGTGGAAATTGCATTTGAAAGTGTAGGAAATTAACTTGTACACTTAATTGAATGTTTCGTTTGTATTTTTATTTGTTATGTTTATGCTGCTTCATAGAATCAAATCAAATAAATACTATTAAAGTTACTAAATTTTTCATAGCTTCACATATGGTAATAAAGCAGTCAAGTGTACAACACAAGCATCATTCATACAAAAAACTTAACTAAAGTTACATAAAAATGTAATCAATGTCTTCAATGTCAATCTATAATAAGTTGACCATGTTTTATATTCCAGAATGATATCTCTTAGAGATGACAAAAATATGTTAAAGGGACAATTTGACAACGAGTTAAATTTATGGTCTCTGGAATCAATAGCAGTTGTAGCTCTAGGCTGCAGACTTGGTTGTCTAGATATCAACCTTCCAGAAGATTCTCCAGCTCGACAGCTAATCCATTGTGTCCAGGAGCTCTTTATATTGGCACAAAAGCTTGACTTTAGTCCAAGTATTTGGAAACTAGTTGCTACACCAGAATACAAAAGAGCAATGAAGCTTATGGAAGCGCACGAGACGTGAGTTTATATTTATACATTTACTATATAGCTTACATAACAAACTTTGTTTTGCCAATCTGCCATACACTTAAATAAATAATCAAAGATATCGAACTTAAGTATTACATGTTCAAGCAACGAAATAATTCCTATAAGCAAATATTTCACGTCAATGACCGACAGTTAAATCCTACTAATATTGTAATTGGTAAATTTAAATGTTTTATTGGTTTGTATGTGTGTATGTATTGAAGTTTGTTAACTTTTCAAGCAATGCTGAATGAATCTCAATGCTGTTCTGTTTTCAGAATTTCTAAGCGTTTCATAAAACAGGCCATGGAAGAAATGGAAACAAAAGGAAAATCTGAGGACGAAAAAGGTATCTTGGAGAAATTGCTGGAGATTAACGAAGACTATGCTCATATCATGGCAACTGACCTGTTATTCGGTGGTGTTGACACAGTAAATATATTTCATATTTAATTTTACTGCACCCGGGCTACATAAAAATCCAAGGTGGGCCTAGCTTAGCTAGAACGTCAAATTTCACCACCGTGAACTTAATTTGCACATGTGATTATTTTGTTCAAGTGCAGCAGTACAAATCTATCAACACTACTGGCTTTATTAATGAAGGCAAATATCGTGAGAAAACTGACGTGTTTCCTTCATGTGTGATCATCCTTCGAGAACATGTCTCATTCGCCGTCACACACAAGGCCAGCGTGCTGTAATACAGCTTTGATTCGGTCTTTGTAAGAAAACATAGAGTAAAGTAGGAGAAGGAATAAAGTAGGAGTACAAAAAGTAGTAAAATCTTGTGTAAATGTTATGTGGATGGTATCTTATGTTGTTTGATATAGTAATTTAATATAACTTAAATAATTTTCTAAACGTTACTTTTACAATACTATTTGATAGCTTCGAAGTACAAGTTTTATTTTGATCTCTCTTGATAAAAGTAAAACAAAGGTAAAATTGAGCGTGAGATATTTTACTGTTTACTTTTTTTTGATACGAAATTTAAAAAAATGTTATGTGCGATTATTATTATTCCATTTTTGCAATTTTAAAACAGGCTTCAAACGTAATGGCAGCTACTTTGTATTTGCTGGCCGTGAATCCAGAAAAACAAGCTAAATTGCGAGAGGAATTGAGATCAGGTGAAGAAAAAAGGCCTTATTTAAAGGCTTGCTTAAAGGAGGCTTCAAGGATGATGCCGGCAGTCGCCGGAAATGCTAGAATCACTACTAAAGAACACAACTTGTTGGGATACAAGATTCCTGCGAATGTAAGTACCCATATTTGGTAAATTTAACATACTAGCAGTGCCCCACGATTATACCCGTCTATATGCTGTTCCATACTACGTGAATATAACGGTGTTCCAAATTTCAACCCGAACAAAGATCTAAACATCCAAACTTTTACATGTACTTACAATAATAGTAAGATATTATTAGTTCCATTCTGCAAGCAGATTTAAAGTCTAATGCACTCACATCTATTTTGTAACCTATGTTTTCAAGGTTTCAACCTTTTAAACTTAATTTTAGTTTTTATACGTGACCTTAAATAGTTCTTACGCCACTGATTTCCTACCACAACCAGCACTATTATGAGCTATTAAGATACCTGTAGCGTAAATTTACTTGCTTGGATCTTAAACAGGACTCAAAAAGAATTTTTATGCTCTGAGGAGGACTTTCACTGATCTACCTAAAGACATAATTTATTGAAAAATTACCTACAGACGCATGATTATTCAGACAACGTATGCTTAGGGTGCTCGAAATCAAGTGTTGAAGGTGTTGATTCCTTGCAATGGCATGTATATTATTTGTTTGCTCTTGGTTTTTATTTTGTAAGTGCATTCAGTGCAACGCGGACGATGTTGACGCAGCAAAATAACCTCGCGTTAGAACTCGTGGTGCTGAATCGGAGACATTTGAGACCGCTTGTACAGTGCACTGTACTTAATTGTTTTGTACATAATTTATTTATTTCGTCCAGCTTTTCAGCTAAAAAATAGCTACTATTAACTTTCTGATATTATGATATTATGTATACCAAAAAATTATGACCCTTCTTCGCTACGTTTCCGTGTAAAAATAGAGCTAACTAAAAGATAAAGCAACTGTTTATCTTTTTTTATTTAAACAATAATTAAAATAAAGATACATATATTTTTTCAAATTAAGAGTGACGAGACAAGCAGGGCACGTGCCTGATGGTAAGCAACATGCCTGCCACATGACAGCACAGTGACGCGCAGCTATGGGAACATGAAGAGTCCAAATCATCACCTAGCATTGTACTGCGCTCGTCGCCCACAGATCTAAGATGTTATATCTCTAAGCCCTGTAATTTCTCTGGAAACATTGCCCTTCAAACCGGAACACATGTTTAATTCATTCAATAGAATAAATGGACACATCCTGTTATATAATGTGATAAATGTACAATATAGTGCCAATAGGAAGGAACCTGTCCTCCAATATACGGCTTTGAAACACCCGGTTTAGTGGTAATGGTTTCTGATATCTTGATTGTTCTATTTATGTATATAAATAATTTGATCTGATATAATAAAAAACTAACTAAGAAAAATTACTTAAGGTAGATAAGAAAAATGGCTGATAACGAAACATAGCCGATTATGAAAGCTTTTTTTACGACAATTTATTTAAATGTAAGTAAATAAAATAAATGTTTCATTTACACACCGTGTAACTCTAACCACCACCGACCATAACCGACCACCGTTGCTAAAATACCCGAACCCCAAAACCGAGACAAGAATAAAAGCAAGTCAAATAGACAAAGCAGCTGAAATTTCCAAAATTCATACAAATCGGTTTGAATCCAACTTCCTCATACTTTAGAGTAGAAGAAGTTGCAGGCCTTCTTGTTCCTTGAAGGATACAATCTAGAACTTTTCAAGGTTAGAGTGAATAATTACCTATATGCTTTCAAGACCAACGTGCGTCATCTTCTACCACACCGTAGCTTACCATCAGGCGAGTTGGTGGTAAAACGCGGTCCTATACCCGATAAAAAAGTAATTAAAGAAACTACACAGAAGAAAATCGTAATAAAAGACGGTATTTTCATCTTTCAGATGCAAGTGGTGTTCGGTCACCAAAACATGTCATTAATGGAGCAACACTTTCCTCGTGCCAAGGAATTCATCCCGGAACGATGGCTGGTCGACAAAGATGATCCGCTCAGCTATAAGAATACTCACCCGTTTGTACACAGTGTATTTGGATTTGGAGTCCGCAGCTGTTTAGGTAACATTTATTTATTCAAAATAATAAGAACGACAAATTTAATGCCAATTACACTTATTACATTCTAAAGCTAATAGGCCAGTGCAATTACGGAAATAAATAAACATTAAATTATGTAGGTCGGGGACTATAAAGGAACGATAGGTATATTTCATTTTGAGGGATATATTCCAATTTGAGGGATTCTGGCAAGGTCAGCTCAAGGTAATTTCGATGAAAACGCGTTTAATTCGATATCTCGAGAACTGTTAGTGTTAGGCAAAAAATTGTGGAGACATTTTCTCTTCTAAATTAGTAAAACTTTCATATTAACAATTTTTCTTTTTTTCATCAATATTTTTCAAGTTATTGCTTCCGAAAGGCAACAATTTTACTTTTTTTCCTCCCTTTTTTTATGTTTCGCCATTTTCTCCCTAACCGTTAAATTTTATGAAACTTTACCAGAGATCAAAAGTGCTAATCTTTTAATAATAAACACCTTTTTTCTTGAACTTTTTTCTGTAATGACAATACCTTCAGAGTTATGTTACTTTACCGAGCGAAATCCGCGCCACTGCGACACCTCCGCGACACCTTCCGGACTTAGGGCTGAACCCAAAATTCATTGTTGGATTGTGTCGGTGGGTTTCTTCTACACAGGGTTATGTGGGACAACAACGTTACCTATTCCGATATATGCCAGAAATACGTAACATACATAAAAAAACACTACGGTACAATTTTGGTTTGTCGTGCCAACATCCGAATCTTCGCCCGCTAATGTAGCCGAAGCATTACAGTCAAATTAGAAAAAAAAGAACAGCAAACTTAAATTCTTAGAAGTTACACCTTAAAAACAAATTAAAATATTACACAAAATTTTAAAAGAAGGTATCTACTCATGTTTACATAAAAATTTAGAAATAACAACATACATTTGAGCTGGTAACAGCTTGTTAACATGTTGCAAATTCTATGCTAACATTTTGTTTCATCCAGGATAGGTATATGAGTAGAAACAAGAAAAGAAAAATTACGGTTACACATGCTACGTAAAGACTTGATTTTTGAAAAATACATAGTGCCATGGAGATTTCTATTATACTGTGTCTTCATAAACAGCCCACTTTAGCCCACATTTTACTATCGAGACTCGGGCACAGATCAGAAAATAGTTACTTTGACTCGGGGCCTTCTATCACAATTATAGATTCCAGGCCATAATCCATCACGCTGGCCAAAAGTGGGTTGATGGATGTCACATCCTAGAAAGATACATAGATAGATGGAAACACTTTATTGTAACACAAACAAATTAAAATATTACAAAGAAATACTTATTAACTAGTCCCACAAGTAAAAAATGTTATTTGACGTGATAACGTCTTATAATTCGATGAAGCCGGCTGCACGCCCACAAAACATGACGTCATGTAGCGTTACCGTCGGTCGTTACCTCGCCGCATGTTTGTTACAGTTGTATTAATTATTTCGACCAGTAGTTCTAGCGGGGATGTAGCTCAGTGGTAGAGCGTTCGCTTTGCATGTGAAATGCCCCGGGTTCGATCCCCGGCATCTAAAAGCTTTTTTGCATTGTTTTGATTGAAAATGACTAAATTCTACTGATTACTTTTTACACACAAATCTATTAAACAAATGAAATTAAAATTTTCTTTTGAAAAATGCTACCATTCCATCAGTATTTTCTTAAGACGTTGTCACGTTCTATCGTCAGTAAACCGACTTTACAGACAAACATTTTTTTTTTAACTAATATTTTCTGTCATCGTAAAAAATTCGTGGTTCAAACTTACGACCATTCTATTGAGTGGCCACCACGATTTTTAACAGTGTAGAAATGGAAATCAGCTAAATGGAAATTAAACATTTGTATTGTTTCATAAAATAGAGATATTCGCTTTAAATGTATCTTGTATGTTAAATAAAATCTTTGTAATTACTACATACTATTATAGGTTTCATAATTTCGAAAGTACCTACTTTATTTCAAGTTGTTGTAAACTTTATTATAAATCTAAATAATCTAGACTATATTGTAGAGATTGTAAGTCAAAGAAAAAGAAAATAATGAATTTAGATAGTTTCATAATATTGATAATAATTAGATATATACACCTACTTACATACATTTATGGTGCAATAGTTACTATTATGGTGTATAGTTTTTGTGCAAATAATATAAAAAAAAATTATAGCGGATTGCTTAGCCACAGAATATTCAAAAACTTGACGTACAGATGTATAGTTTTCAATACGTAATTCAAATTATGGTGTTGATTCCAGGTCGTCGAATTGCAGAGTTAGAAACAGAGACATTTACAGCGCGGGTAGTGGAGAACTTCCAGATAGAATGGTTCGGCCCACCGCCCAAGGTTGAGCAATCTTCCCTCAACTACGTCAGAGGACCGTTCAACTTTGTTTTTAAGGATGCACCAAAATAACGTCTTAGATCTTAGTTAGCAATGTCAAACGAATTTCAAACCTTTACACACAATAATTTTGCAACACTGATTGAGCTGTACCTAAAAATTTGACAGGGTTTTGAATTGTGTAAGCATTACAACAAACTTCAGTAAATGTTTGAAATACGGCGGTTATACAAACATTAGCACAGACCATAAGATGTATTTTATAAAAATATGTGTTTATTATTCGCCATAGGAAACATAACTTATCAATAAATGTAGAAACTTGCATCTTTTTGGGACTAATAAATCAGAATAGTTGTCTCCATATTTATGTTTCTCATATTTTATTCTATTTCCACCTAGCTTTAAAACCGTGTTCTAGTATACATTGCTATTGACATTAGACGTGCTATCGTTAGATGAACTTTATAATCATGTACCGCATTGTCTGGGCACATCAATTAGTATTATGATTTATACCAATAAAACTACGACGTTCATAGTCGGCACCGACAGGAAAAGAAGTCGTCATTCAATCAGTTACGTGGCTATACCGCGGTCAAGCTACACGTATATAGTTTCGCGGTTCTAACTCTTAAAATTAATTCAACTCAGCATACGAGTTATGTATTAAAATAGATTACGATGCAAAGTCAAGGACTTTTTAAATTTGTTTGAACATAGTGTGTATTTTAGAAGTAGTGAATATCCGTGTGTTGTGTGGAATAGTTCTGCGTATTTGGCATTTTACCGTTATTATATCAATCCTTAAAAATATATTGCTAGTTTACGACGTGCTCTATTGTAGAGCGATTGGTAAAAATACTCAAAATAAAAAAACGAAATGTTCAGTTGTCGCTAATCGCTTTTGTTTATTTGTGTCTGTGATATGTTTTGACGAAGACGTAGAATAACAGTAATCTTATTGGGTTAGGGTTTTGTGTTGATAAAGTCAAGATCATTGGTGTCAACGTGCTTCAAATTTTTTTATAGGATTCGGTAGTTTTGTGCGCGTATTCTACCTGTGCAAGTATCTGTCGGTTGCGTCATCATATTGATAATTTGCGTACAGCTGTCACCTGAGAATTTAAAAAATAAATAGATATGACAATAACAAGTGTAAAAAGTGCAACCGAATACATCAATTATAATTATTATTTTCTTAGAAGTAATTGTTAACTGGCTGTATTTTTAACATATCTAAGACAAATAAAACTCAGATACGACATTAATTTAACTTTTTTATTTTTAATGTACTGCAAAAAAGTAGCGTTGAATCTTAAACAGTAAAGAAAGTCTAAAAGTACACATACAGTGCTATACAGAACCATTAGTAGTATCTTCCAATTCGCATTTGGTCGTATTTATTTATCAGGTCGATTTAATCAGTCTTTCTTTTGTAATATTGGCAATATAAAGAACTTTTGTGAATAAAGAATTATTGTTTGTTTAAATAGTGCCTCTTCGTGGAGTTATATGTTTGATGTATAAAATTAATCGGCAAAATGCTAGTGCTAAAACGTTCTTTTGTAATATCATCTACTAAAACTTATTTGAAGAGGTAAGTCTTGAAAGATTTTTTTTCATTATTGTCTTTTGGTACTTTAAAACTTGTAGTTTATTTTTTCAAAAATCATTACAAGTACTTCTTCGTTTGAAAATTTTGCTTTCAAAATTTGTTTAGGTACATCGATACGTTTTACAGAAATGGGAGGACACCCAATAAATATTATGGAAGTAAAATTTTGGATGTTTCGATCGAGTTAAAATTTGGAATATAGTTAGATTATAATATGGAATAGCACATCTGCTACTTTTTATCACGAATAAAAATAAAGGGAACGGGAACTACCGCGATAAAAACCCTGGAACGCTACTAAGCTGCTGATTTTGACGATGCGTGTGCACACCGTCACGAAAAACTTACACCCTGCAGTTAGCTAAGCAACATTTTAGTAAGCATTGAGTAGGTAACTGAGCTCTGACTAAAGGCATGTTTGCATTTTGATTAATGCGAGTGCGAGTGATTTGTGCAGGTTGGTGCTTAGTGATTAGTACCAAACACGTGTGGACAGCGATTGATTAGTGCGAGTGTGTACTAACTTGCGTAGCGAAGTGATTAGAAGCTATTTTTACTCCCACTCGCACTACTCAAAATGTTAAAATTAAACAGCCCTTAAATTGTTCAGGTTAAGGTAAACCTATAGAAGTTAAAAAAAGGGGTACTAATACTCGTATCGTAGCGTATCAATACCCTTAGCTATGAAGATATTATCTATTCTATGGTTGGTGTATGATTTCTATGCACAAGGAATAAAGGGAAGAAGTATTACCTTTTTCCGTGCATAATTACCTACATACGTACACATACACACCCTCTTTCTTTTAAAAATAGGCTTACATTTGACCAACCGCCTGAAAGCGATATTATACTCAAAAGTGGAGAACGTATTTTAAAAGATACATTCACTCTCAACTCTAAGAGTTTAGAGTGAAGAGTGGTTGATACATATCTACAATTCTTAACCTGCACTAATATTTTTACAACGCCGAATAAGTATAAATGAAAATTGTGTGTAAAATCGTCTTAAAATATGAAACAGACAGTCTAGATTTGAGAGACTCTTACCTGTTCGGGTATGTATGTATAGATAGATAAAGCTTGACACTTATTGAGAGAAAAAGACCCAAAAGTCTCGTATTATCGAACTATAACTTAATAAACTCTAACACAACTGTTTTGTCCATTTTGTTAAAAACATCTTTGAGACTATTGCTTTGAAAATAATACAGAATGGCAGTACTGGTAGTACGATGAAACACTTATCGTATTTGGAAAATTATCTTTTTCATTATTATTATCTTTGCGTTAAAGATAAATGTTATTGTTAGGATCTTCATAAGATAACATTCATTTCATTAACAGGATAATTTATTTACAGATTCATTTATAGCTAAACAGATACATAAAGATCAGAATTTAGGCTATTTGTTATATTTGAAATAAATGAAACCAATTTCTAAATGTTTATTAGATTGCAGTGGCTTATAAATAAACTAGCTGACCCCGCAAACGTTGTTTTGCCTTAGTGAACAACCCTTGTCACTTAGGGGTATGAAAAATAGCTAGTAGCCGATTCTCATACCTACAGAATATGCATATAAAATTTGGTTAAAACCAGTAAAGCCGTTTCGGAGGAGTAAGGAAACAAACACTGTGACACGAGAATTTTATATATAAGATAAACTACTACCTATTTATTTAGTGTAATATTTATTTAGTGATTAATTCTTCCAAGATCAAAATTAGCTTAAATGTTATTTCAGACTGTTGTCTATTGGTGTACCAAATTTTATCCCTTTAGTAGTTGTTAGGTACTTGAAAAGTAACAAACATCTACACATACTCAGAAAGCTTCGTAACTATCATATAAGTAGTATTATAAGGTCCTTAGTTGAGGGGGCGCCTAAAGCCAGAAAACGAAAAAAGGACATTTTCGACGCCGCTCACTGAAGTTAAGAAACTAAAAACTATGACAAAAAAAATATTGACGTGTGGGTACAATCAAGAAGAAGCACAGTAACCGAATAGAATTTTAAAAATAGATCAGAGTTTTTTCAATAAAAAAATAAAAATGACACCGAAAAAACCCGTTTTAATTCGAGTACTCGAAATTATCAGCGATGACCCCACATTATTTTTTGGTAATAAAATTCCTATTTGTACGTTCTAGTAAAGTAACCGAACACTTTTTTAAATGTATGTTTAGTTATTGAGTAATTAAATAAAACTTGGTCAAAAATGGACTCCTGATAAAATATTGATTTTTCCTCCAAACTGTGTCATGCTATTCTCGACTTTATGTACATCACATTAAGAAACGCGTCGCGCGGGTGAAATCTGATTTTTTACTGGCTTTAGGCGCACTCTTAAGGGAAGGTAAGTAATTACTCGTTGAGTACAGTAATAGATAAAACAACTGTTATATTCCACAGGTATCTGGCCTCGGCGCAGGTTGCTGAAAAGCTTGACGTGAACGAAGACGTACCGCTTAAGTCATGGAGAGAGATCCCTGGACCTTCGTCTCTACCTGTTATCGGGACTTTACATCACTTTTTACCGAAAGGTAATAATATCCTTCGGTGGACTAAATTACTGGTTTGTCAGTGAAGCTTTTTTTGTGTGCTGTCTCCACATTCATATATTATTTTAGACTAGCTGAACCCGCTACTTCGTTCGCGTACGTTGATCTTGCGACCTTATTAGTAAGTACATTAGTAGTACCTACTTAAGTAAAAATATTTGGATGGGTGGCCATTACACAAACAGAGTGAATTTGATTTTCCACACAATAATATATTTAATCGAGTTGAGCAACTTCATATTTTACATTTTTATCAACATCAAACATACTCGTAGTAAGGTTGTGGAGTATCGAACATAGCCGCAGTGTTAAGTTTGTAGGATTTTTATGGGATACATTACGAAAAGTATGTAGCTGATGTGGGTGATCTGATACTTATCTAACTATTTAACAGGTGATAGACTTATTAGCCGATATGATATTTTAGACTCTAAGCCAGACTCTAAGACCATGTGTGTTTCAAATGTCAATCTAATTGGTAATGTCGTTCTGTCGTTAATATTTGTTTCGTTAGGGCCCATGCTTTTTCCGAGATGATAGGTAGTTTATGAGACTATAAACTATCTGTGTTTCAAATTTCAACCAAATCATACCTTTTCATAATATACATATAGTACTTAGTAGTAAGATAACATTTTATTTAATTTTCGAAAAACAACGGTCTGATTTGGTCGCTGAAGCTTGTTAAATACTAAATTTAGTACAGTATTTGGATTGAAATAATATCCGAAAGAACAAAAACTGACTTCAATTATTATCATTTCACGTCAACTAACTAACTTCTAGTCAAGTAAAAAGTTCACTCGACTAATTTAAGAAGCCATAACTACGTCGTCCAGATGAATAGATACCTACTGGTGGACAATTCATACACAAAACTTTGACTTTTTCCACCGCCATTGTCCCAGCCATAGGTACTCAAACTGGAGTGGTCTTACGCGTGACGATGGCAAAAGACCTGAAGGCATGACTTTAGTGCCTTGGAAGTTGAGTCGGCCCCTAGTGTGGGACGCAGCTTGCGTCGATACTCTGGCACCATCACATCTTCCAGAGATACATGGTAGGGCCAGTTCAGTGACTAATTTAGCTGAGCTTCTCAAACGGCGGAAATATGCAACCCTCGGTAGTGGTTTTATATTTAAGCCTTTTGGGGTTGAGACATCGTGCCTGTGGGGGCCGGGAGCTCACCTCACCTTCAAAAGCCTTTCCGAGCGCTTAGGTGACGTAACGCGTGGCCAAAATGGTGACGTAACGCGTGGCCAAAATGCTGGCGTTTATTTGACCCAACGGATAAACATTGCCATTCAGCGTGGTACTGACGCCAGCATGCTGGGCACGCTTCGACTGGTAGTAGGCTTAAACATCTTGTCATCCAGTTTTTGTTAATATTCAAAAACCCGCCCCCCTGTTTTCCATATAATATATGTACATTGTAAAAACGGGACCCTATTACTGCGACTTCGCTGTCCGTCTGTCCATCCGTCTGTCACCAGAGTGTATCTCAAGAACAGTGATAGCAAGACAGTTGTTATTTTCACAGATGACGTATTTATATTGCCGCTACAACAACAACTACTAAAAACAACATAAAAAAAATATTTAAGGGGGTCTCCCATAGAACAGATCGTGTTTCGTACCATAAACTGCCATCTGTGTAGGTAATGTGGAAAAACATTAGAAAGGTATTGTCATATGACCTGCCGATAGATGATGCATGGCAGATTTCAATGGCAGAGTGCGGTGTGTGTACCAGGGATGAGCTAAGTTTAAGTCAGTTAAGATTAAGTCGGAACTTCCGATTACTTTTGCACCTTCGGTTCCGATTTCGGCTCCAAAATTTTTAAAACGGATGTTACAATCGGAGGTAAGGTGTATAAATATGACAGATAATCCCTTATAACATACATCAACAGCCCACTAAACGTTCCCACTGCTGGGACTCGGGGCCTTCTCTCGCAACGAGAGAGTTAAGGCCATAATCCACCACGCTGGCCCAGTGCGGGTTGGCGGATGACACATGACTTCGAAAGATTCTAGGTACATATCGGTTTCCTCACGATGTTTTCCTTCACCGTATTAAGTTAGCGGCATTACGCACATGACTTCGAAAAGACAGTGGTGCGTGTGGGGTTTGAACCCGGGGTCTCCGGATCGGCAGCCGCCGTTCTCCCGACTAGACCAGCCATAACGTAATCCCTTATAGTAAATGGAAATACAAAATCCCAACTTCCTAAATCAATTGCTCGTCAATGTTTACCGTGTCCACGTGTTTGGCAAAAAAACATATACCCAATAAAAATGTTTCTACTGCCACCACTTCTGATCCTGCCTATGTCTCCGACTTCGGTTCCTACTCAGATAAATCAAATTTAAAAACTCCGACCGCGCCTTCGATTCCAATGAAATGACCTCAGTTACATCCCTAGTGTTTACAATGCCACAGAATACTTAGAAGTTAGTATGTACCGAACGTATTATTACCGTTAATATTTAATTTCTATGTAACTTCCGAACCGCACGACAAATATTGTTAAAAATTTGATGAGACCATATTAAAAATGTGTTCTTTCTAACAAAATAAGAGTCAACGAAATTTAACAACGCAAACATGAGTTACAACCAAATACACATTCTGACTTTCACCCCTTTCTGCAAGAAAACCGTGTAGAACTTGGGGATTAAAAGTAGACAGGTACCATCTACTTAGTATGATCTTAAATCATGTTAAGTTTCATTTGAATTGAGTCAGTAGTTTCGGCGTGATGAGAGTTCCCTATACAGACAGACAGACAGACAGACAGACAGACATAAAAGAAAAAAAATACAGTTTCGCCATCAGTTACGACTATGGAGTGCCCCCAAAATTTTTTTTCGAAATATCTTCAATGTACAGAATTCGACCCGCTACAGTTTTATCATAAGTATAGATAGATAATGGTTACGACCATCGCATCGGCTAAAATATTATGAATGGAACTATAAAAGAATGTATCGAAGTTAAATTTTAAATGGGGCGTTTTCAAGATGCAAATAGACCTGTCAAAGACAGTTCCCTAATTCGCCATAGGTGGCGCCAATGTTTCATTTTGATAGAGAAAGGACAATGTCCATTTTTGACCCGCCGAAATAGTTGTCGTGTAGACATATGAGTTATATATTAAAAAATCGGTGATTTTTTTGTTGTACTCGTGTGCGAAGTTATATAACTTTCTAACATTGCAAAATAATATAATTTGCATTTGTTTAAATTGAACCTACCATTTACCAACAAAGCTGACTTGGAAAATATTGCAATAACGAAACGGTACTTGCGTTTCGTTTTAATGATCCGCGTTAGATTGAAATTGAATATAGATATTATATGTATATTAATTTCTTTCAAAATGTCGTTTATTTACTACTTTTAGATATTTAAATAACGATATAAATAAATACGGCGACAAAGAAACTATCAAAGCTTTTTATAGCAATGTAAACGAGGAAGAAGTTTGCATGCAATTGTGAAACGAAACGTTTTCACCAAATCCAAATTGGTTATAGATCAATGTCAAATTGTCAAATCAAAAAAAAGTAAACAAGCAAAATGAATGGTTTTCTTCCTGTCTTTGGCTTTGGGTTTATTCTTGTTTTCTAAGTGGTGTAATATTTATGCATTATTCACCACAATTAACTCCGATTACCAGATCAAATGTTTCAATGTCGGATTTCAGTTGAACACAGTAAAATTATTCCGATTGTTCAAATTAGATGCTCCAGGAAGATAACATTTTTTTGAGTTTCGCTGCAGTGCGTAGAGAAATATTAGGAGTAGAAGTGTCCTAATCGGACATCAACGTCAACTTATCAAGTTTTTGTGACGGAATTTATATTGGTTTTAACAAAACTGGGAATTATGTGATTCAGTGCTCCTTATTACTTGCATAATTGTGGTAATAATTACATAAAACCATATATATGCTTGTGTTGTCTGATGGAAACCCTCGATTGTTATGGACTTACTAAGGCCACTGTCTCGAATACCAAAATAATGAAATATTTATATCACAATTAAGATATTCCGTTCTGTGACAATATTTCTATGCAAATGAAGTCTTCATACTCTACAGGAAATTCGGGGATAGCGCTAACTTGCTACAAAACATATGCAATTACCAATTTTAAAACCCTGAGTTGCTTTTAGAAGACAGACACAAGCTGACTACTGCTGAAGCAAATATAATAGATACAATATGTATATTTTAATTGAAAATGATAGGGACAGCCAGCAGAGGCCATTTTTCAGTACTGCTGTACTTACTTGCATTGCAGAGTCCTTCGTGAGATTTCTAGGATGGCCAGACAACAGGTACACTACATAAATCCACGAGCAGGGTATTTTGGCTATGTACTAGTTTTGCGCTATTAAATATTGTATAACATTATTATTAAATGAAAAATATATATGATAGCAAACAATATATTTTATTTATCCTCTCTCCTCTCTTGCATTGGTTTGAATATAGTTTCAGTAGAAAGATGTCGGTGAACAGTATTATCTATATTTTTTTAGTAAACAATGAAAGGATGTTCGAGACATGTGCCTGATGGTAAGCAAGAAAACATGCTTGCCGATAACAACACAGTGTCATAAATTATTGGAACATGAAGACAAGTCCAAATCATCAGACCTAGCCCTGCACTTAGTTAGTTTAAGCCTTGTGTAGACTATGATAATTCCACCCGAGAACTATTTTATGGTAATCAGTTGATAGTTAGAAGTACTATTATTCCTATTTATTCTGATAAGAAATATGTTTTGAAAGATAATACTATAGCTCTTTATTTTCTTTTCTGTTCTAATCCGAAAGAAAACATAATTTTTATGTATTTTGACAGTAAACATAACCTTAATTTTGGTTTAACTCTAACTCATTTTTGGTATTTAGGAAATAAAAAATACCAACAGCAGAGGTTTTTAGAAGCATTAACAATTCTAATTAGACACTATTCATCTCTATGCACTTTCAGTATCAAAAAAAGTTTGACAGGTTTTTTAATGTATGGGACGTGGGCATTGTCCTTTGACAAAAACAAACAGTGGTGCCACACTTGGCAATATTTATAACTATTTTTGACAAGTCAATTTGCATCTGGAAAACGCCTTATTGAAGTCAGTTTTGTTTTTTTTTCTAAGAAAATTAAATGAGGTATATGAATTTGTATTTTTATGTTATCCGTTTTTTGCTTAGGTATGTTTCACGGCTTAGCTGGTGGCGATCTAGTTAACATGCTGTACGATACATATGGACCAATAGTCAGACTGGACGCTGTCGTCGGCGTTGCCCCAATGATCCTAGTAGCTGATCCTGAAAGCGCAGCACAGGTTTATATCTTTGTTTTATTTTCATTCAAAAATAAATTAGTCGAAATAAAGTACTATTATTTACAATTAGGAATACACAAGGGAGTTTCTGCCATGTAGATTAATTTCCTACGGGATTCAAAATAGGATAGGGCTGTTTTTTGAATACCTTACCAGTTTTAATGTTTTGAAACTCTACTTGTCTCCGTTGGGATTTTTTCACGATGAATCTATGCTATTAAGAACTAAGGAGCGTGGTTTAATAAATACTCAAACACAATACATGCTTAACTCACTTCACCTACAATAATGTGATAGGAAGGACTGTTTTCAGGGTTACCACTTAGCAGTAATATGTGCTCCGGTTTGAAGGGCGATGCTTCCTGTGAAATTACAGGGCATAGAGATTAAACATCTTATTTCTCTGGGATGTTATTGTCAGGGATGTTGCTTACAATGCAGAGTGTAATGACAAAGACGAACTTCTTAGCATTCCATGGATTCACCGTGCGGGTGCCGGTTCCATCGTGTGGCAGAGAGAGAAATATCGAATAGACCCCAAGACTTGTGACTCGGGTAGTAGGTTTAAAAGGGGCCCCTTATATTGACGTACGTCAACACTCACCTTCACTACTCGTATTTCTCTCCCTGCCCAGCCAAATCCGATATGATCCTACTAGTGCAGCTTTAGGAACTCGTTCTAGTATAGAACTTACTGCACTTCTGGACAATCCAAGGTCTTTAAGCAGGTTATAGAGAGATTTTGCTGGTATACCTCTCGCTCCTACTTCTACAGCGTATAAATTGACTACATAGCCATTTTTTGTTAATTCATTTTGAAGGTCGTAATACTTATTTTGTTTCATCGCGTGGTCTTTAGGTATATTAGTTTCCCACGGTACGGTAAGTTCTACCAGGACTATGCGTTTCGTAGCCCTAGAAAAAAGGAAAATGTCCGGTCTGGATGACGAAACACCCACATCCTCTGGGATTTTGTAGTGCTTTTCATACGTGTCCATTAAAATAGTCCAATCAGGTGCTGAACCCAGGATTGAGTAAGGCTTGTTCTCGGAGTTTGAAGTTGAGCCCTCTTTTACAAAGTTAATTTGTCTTTGTTTATCGTCAATCCCTTTTGAGCTCTAGCTAGCGAAAGGCTTACGGCTTCACGTATGATTTCAAGTACTCTGTCATGGCGCTGTGAGTAATAAGGAGCATCTTGCATCCCACCAATATGTGCCTTGCTGTACATATCGCCTCACTACAAGTATAGCAACATTTTTCAGAGGCTTTTCCCCACCTTACCAAGTTACTCTGGTCAGGGAGGGTCATTTGGAAAGCGTTCAGATAAAATTTTAATAAGGCAGGAGACCAGTCATATAGCAAGGTACGCCACTTCAGAGCTAATTGGATACAAAACTCACCTATGGTTAACCACTCACTTTGGGTTTCTAAATTCATAGCGTGCACTTTGTAACTATCATTTTCGTCTTGTTGTAGAAAGGTTTTTACGATGTCTCAGTCTTCCCTTTTCTTTCTCGCACCCAACCCAGCTGTATGTACTTGCGCACCTGCCATAAATTGTTTGTGGAATTGAAGTCTAGATTCAAGGTCCGAAGCGCTTTTGTCTTTTTGGAGAGATGCAATTAATTCGTCTTTCGACTTTCCCAAAACATGCGTTTTTGTAACTCTGAGGTGTTTGTAGAGTTCGGATGGTTTTTTTAGTTTCATCCCAAAGCTATTGTGATCCCTAAAGAGAGTAGAGAGATCGGCCGGATGTGCCAATCCAAACCATGACTTCAAAATCTTTATGACATTAGCATCTAGTTTTGCGAGGAGGGTTTTACCCATAGATGAAGAATTTTTTTTGCTACGCAAAAAGATCAACAAAGCGAGTGAGCGAGAAATCATTTTCAAGTGGAAATCGCTCGAAAGTATACGTGTGGGGTGTCTATCAATAGGTCTTCAAAAATAATGTTGAGGTTTCTAGAATCATTTTCGTCTACACTGAATAATTTGCGCGAGAGACACTTCCAAAGTGGTAAAATGTGTGTGTCTAACTTCTAAAGTAAGAGAATGAAAAATCTAAAAAAATATATGATTTACCAAAATATATATTTTTTAAACTAACTCATATATTTTTTTAAATATATATTTAAAAAAATATATGTATAATAATAAATATATATTTAAAAAAATATATGAGTTGGTAGTTTACACATTACCATGTAAACTACCAACGAAAATTAGTTTGAACTCGATCTGACGAGTAGTTTTTTTTTAGTACGTCATAAATACACTATTATTGAAACTTCGATCAAAGTTACAACGAACTACAAGAACTATGTGTACTATGTAAATAATGTTACTTGCTGCAACGGAACCCTTCATGGGCGAGTCCAACTCACACTTGGCCACTTTATTTGATATTGCTGATAGGCTGTTGGTCTACCTTATTGAGGTCGTTCATGAAATTTCCAACAACTACCTCTAATGATGGTGTACGTCCTTTGTAGTCTATCTTTCTACCAAGAAATTTGAAAAGCACTGCCTCTGCAATTGTGGCAACTCTTTGGCCACTTATGCAGAGTCCCGGATCGTAAGAAGTATATTTGGTATCTCGTCTACCCAGACATAAACAATGACATTTACTTGGTTTTGCCCTCATTCCCTCTGTCCATGTACAGAACTCATCAACATCATTCAACAAATCTTGACACTGTTTGGGATTTCGTGTAAGTATTGCAAGGTCGTCCGCAAAGGCTAAAATTGACTCAGTGTAATAATAATAATAAACTCTTTATTAAAAGACCACACAAGAAAAACAAACTATAAATAACTTAGAAACTAACGGATGACACTTTTAATAGGCGGCCTTATTGCTTAAAGTGTACTTATTGTTGATTTTAAACCGGTAGCCCCATTTCTTCTCACGGGATTTTAATTTATCTACTAGAATATTTACAACTATATTAAATACTATTGGTGATAAGCAGCACCCTTGGAATAGTCCCACATTATATTTAAGTGGTTTTGAGTATTCCTTCTTTACTGCTATAACGAATTTTAAGTGATTATAATATGAATTAATTATGTCAATAATTACAGCAGGAAAGTTATACCATTTTAGGGCAAATGACATAAGTTAATGCTGCACGGAACCAAATGCGTTCTCTAGGTCTATCCAGCAGACTGTTATTTATACTGTTATACTAGGTGGAGTGCTTTGAAAATTTGTCAGAGGATCATTAGGTCTTTGGATGTTTGGTACTACGTACGAGCTCCCGTGTTTAGGCACTTCGTATGTGCTTTTAAAGTGATCGTAAATTTGCTCATTAGTCAAAATAAGCTTCCCATTTTGTTCTCTGAAAATACTTTTCGAGTATTGAAAAGGGTTTTTATCGAAGTCTACTTCGTGTTTAGCTCTGTTAAAATTATCGTGATTTTTACTGATTTGTAGCGATATTCATTGTATTAATTTAAGGATTGATCTTAGAGCCCTGGACAGTTGGTGACTTAGATGGTTGTCGCCCATGGTTTCAGCTACACGAAGACGTTTTATAAACTTTGATTTCTTCCTCCGCAATTTCATTTTGAATGTATTTTCCTTGTTAAGTATTTTGAGAATAATAAGTTGATGGTGGATAGTGCTCAGAGAAGTAAGTATAGATGGTGTCCTGAAAAGTTTCTACTTGGCTGTTTAGGTCTTGTTTTGTACCAGGATGTTCTAACAATATAGCCAAGTTTTCGTCATGAACTTTCCAGGTGGATTTTTTTAGGCTGGGTGTGCCAAGACGTGTCCTGATGACAATGGACTCCTGATAGTTTTCACTCGATGATTCACCTTGGGATATATGAGGATCAACTCTATCCATAGTGTTTGTCGAAGTACTGACCGACGGCTGTCGTGTTTCAACACCGTCATGTGTCTTTAAGTACCAGGCTCGTCTCTTGTAAATTTTCCCGCACGTAGGGCATCTCAATTCCGTATTCGCGCCAGGGTCGTCGTTGTTATCAACCGGTGGGCAGATCTTCCACCCCCCCTCTCGGACTGTCCCAGGGGTGTTTCTCTTATTTGGTTTTTTAGCGCATATATTCCCGGGCTTGACTTGCTAGGCCTTCACCCTCGACTGTCTTTCCAGCAGTCAGATGTCTTTCCATCCGTCAGATGTCTTTTCCACCAGCCATCTGTCTTTCAAGCGTCATCCCGTCTCTCCGGGCTGTCATTTTTTGTTTGAGACGAACTACTTAGCATTCCATGGATTCACCGTGCGGGTGCCAGGTCCATCGTTTTTAAACCCCTTTTAAACCTACGCCCGAGTCACAAGTCTTGCGGTCTATTCGAGATTTCTCTCTCTGCCACTTTTGGTGACGTACGTCAACACTTACTTTCACTACTCGTATTTCTCTCCCTACCCAGCCAAAATGCTTGAAATTGCGACGAGATTTGCTAGCTTGAAGCGAGCTACTCTGATCAATACGAGAAATAAAACTTTGAAAAAAATACTGTAGAGAACTAAAAAGCAGAACTATATTGCCATCATTGCCTGCTTGACCTACCAGGTTGGTGGGGAATCGTCTTTCATAATCAAACTATTCGGCAGGTGCTGCGAGGTGAAAATTGGTATCCTGTACGACCAGGCTTCGAATCTCTCGAGTACTACAGAAAACAAGTTAGGAAGAACAGAGAGGAGGGACGACCGACAGGTTTGATCACGGAGTGAGTGAGTTCTTGATATTCATGAAATATGATGGCAATGTAAGAGAAATATTGTCTAAGAGTGATGCACTAACGGAATTTATTTTATGGACCATTAATTTGTTCCTCAAATTTGAGAGCAAATCTAAAAACGAAATTACGCTTTAAATGTTTATTTTGTTTTCTTTTTTCAGTCATGGGGAGTTGTGGAAGGAGTTACGGTCTACAGTCAATCCTGTGTTCCTGCAGCCAAAAACTATCAAACTATACACATCGGCCTTGGACGAAGTTTCCCTGGCCATGATCGATAGGTATGAAAGAACGTTGAACATAATTACAGGGCTTAGAGATATAACATCTTAGATCTCTGAGTGACGAGCGCAGTGCAGTGCTAGGTGATGATTTAGACTCTTCCTATAGCTCTCAGCTCAAGTGGTTACCCATTCGCCTTCGTCGGAATGCTCACATTCTCTCTTTATTGTATAATATTTTGTTTAATCCTTCCACTCCCCGCTACCTTAAAGAACGCTTTACCTTTTTACATGATTACCATCAGCTTCCTTTAAGGTCAAAAAACAATCTCTCCCTTATGACTCCCTTTGCTCGAACTGAAACTTTCTATGGCAGGTCGTTTACTTGCAGGGCGACTCAGTTGTGGAATGAGTTACCTATGCACATCAGACTTTCCTCTTCACTAAACACTTTCAAAAAGATGTGAAACAATTCTATTTGTCGAAATTGTAGACTTGTTGTTGGTCGATGTCCTAATATTGCAATTACAGCTGTTTTTTTTAAATATGTTTGTATGTATGTATACATATATATATTATTTGTGTATATATATATTTTTATAATCGTATTTATTAGTCTATTATAATTCAATATTTAAGTACCCACTAGTATTAGGTTGTTCTATTTTTATAACAAATTTGTTTTTATTTCCGTTATTTATTTATATTACTATTTATGAGTACTTATGTTTTTTTTTAGTACTTCTTATTTACGCACCCCAATTTCTGATTTTTCCACATGTTGTTTTCCATCCTAAGGTTGCCTGGAAGAGATCGCTTTCAGCGATAAGGCCGCCCACTGTCGCACTAATTTACTATGTTTTGTTTATTTTTGGTATGTTTTTTTATTTTTGGTGTGTCAATAAAGAGTATCTATCTATCTATCAATGATGATTCTATGTAAAATTTGAATAATAGACAAGAAAGGGGTTTGGGTACTTTTGTACCCAAACTGTTTTTGAGCTGAGTTATAGGCCCTAAAAGAAAACCAAAAAAAAAACTTTGAGTGGCCATAACTCAGCTCCGATATAGTTTGCAACAAATCTGATTACACAGGTACCTTAAGATAAAAATAATGTTTCATAAAAGTGCTAACGGACGTTTGGCCGCTGTAGGAAATGGCGCCACTAGTACATACAAAGAAAACCAAAAAAAAAACTTTGAGTAGCCATAACTCAGCTCCGATATAGTTTGCAACAAATCTGATTACACAGGTACCTTAAGGTAAAAATAATGTTTCATAAAACAGCTAACGGATGTTTGGCCGCTGTAGGAAATGGCGCCACTGGTACATACAAAGAAAACCAAAAAAAAAAACTTTAAGTGGCCATAACTCAGCTCCGATATAGTTTGCAACAAATCTGATTACACAGGTACCTTAAGGTAAAAATAATGTTTCATAAAAGTGCTAATGGATGTTTGGCCGCCGTAGGAAATGGCGCCACTAGTACATACAAAGAAAACCAAAAAAAAAACTTTGAGTGGCCATAACTCAGCTCTGATATAGTTTGCAACAAATCTGATTACACAGGTACCTTAAGGTAAAAATAATGTTTCATAAAAGTGCTAACGGATGTTTGGCCGCTATAGAAAATGGCGCCACTAGTACATAAAAAAAAAAACAAAAAAAACTTTGAGGGGCCATAACTCAGCTCCGATATAGTTTGGAGCAAATCTGATTACACAGGTACCTTAAGGTAAAAATAATGTTTCATAAAAGTGCTAACGGATGTTTGGCCGCTGTAGGAAATGGCGCCACTAGTACATACAAAGAAAACCAAAAAAAAAACTTTGAGTGGCCATAACTCAGCTCCGATATAGTTTGCAACAAATCTGATTACACAGGTACCTTAAGGTAAAAATAATCTTTCATAAAATAGCTAATGGATGTTTGGCCGCTGTAGGAAATGGCGCCACTAGTACATACAAAGAAAACCAAAAAAAAAAACTTTGAGTGGCCATAACTCAGCTCCCATATAGTTTGCAACAAATCTGATTACACAGGTACCTTAAGGTAAAAATAATGTTTCATAAAAGTGCTAACGAATGTTTGGCCGCTGTAGGAAATGGCGCCACTAGTACATACAAAGAAAACCAAAAAAAAAACTTTGAGTGGCCATAACTCAGCTCCGATATAATTTGCAACAAATCTGATTACACAAGTACCTTAAGATAAAAATAATGTTTCATAAAAGTGCTAACGGATGTTTGGCCGCTGTAGGAAATGGCGCCACTAGTACATACAAATAAAACCAAAAAAAAAACTTTAAGTGGCCATAACTCAGCTCCGATATAGTTTGCAACAAATCTGATTACATAGGTACCTTAAGGTAAAAATAATATTTCATAAAAGTGCTAAGGGATGTTTGGCCGCTGTAGGAAATGGCGCCACTAGTACATACAAAGAAAATCAAAAAAAAAACTTTGAGTGGCCATAACTCAGCTCTGATATAGTTTGCAACAAATCTGATTACACAGGTACCTTAAGGTAAAAATAATGTCTCATAAAAGTGCTAACGGATGTTTGGCCGCTGTAGGAAATGGCGCCACTAGTACATACAAAGAAAACCAAAAAAAAAACTTTGAGTGGCCATAACTCAGCTCCGATATAGTTTGCAACAAATCTGATTACACAGGTACCTTAAGGTAAAAATAATCTTTCATAAAAGTGCTAATGGATGTTTTGCCGCTGTAGGAAATGGCGCCACTAGTACATACAAAGAAAACCAAAAAAAAAAACTTTGAGTGGCCATAACTCAGCTCCGATATAGTTTGCAACAAATCTGATTACACAGGTACCTTAAGGTAAAAATAATGTTTCATAAAAGTGCTAACGGATGTTTGGCCGCTGTAGGAAATGGCGCCACTAGTACATACAAAGAAAACCAAACAAAAAACTTTGAGTGGCCATAACTCAGCTCCGATATAATTTGCAACAAATCTGATTACACAGGTACCTTAAGATAAAAATAATGTTTCATAAAAGTGCTAATGGATGTTTGGCCGCTGTAGGAAATGGCGCCACTAGTTCATACAAAGAAAACCAAAAAAAAAACTTTAAGTGGCCATAACTCAGCTCCGATATAGTTTGCAACAAAGCTGATTACACAGGTACCTTAAGGTAAAAATAATGTTTCATAAAAGTGCTAACTGATGTTTGGCCGCTGTAGGAAATGGCGCCACTAGTACATACAACGAAAACCAAAAAAAAAACTTTGAGTGGACATAACTCAGCTCCGATATAGTTTGCAACAAATCTGATTACACAGGTACCTTAAGGTAAAAATAATGTTTCATAAAAGTGCTAACTGATGTTTGGCCGCTGTAGGAAATGGCGCCACTAGTACATACAACGAAAACCAAAAAAAAAACTTTGAGTTGCCATAACTCAGCTCCGATATAGTTTGCAACAAATCTGATTACACAGGTACCTTAAGGTAAAAATAATATTTCATAAAAGTGCTAATGGATGTTTGGCCGCTGTAGGAAATGGCGCCACTAGTACATACAAAGAAAACCAAAAAAAAAACTTTGAGTGGCCATAACTCAGCTCCGATATAGTTTGCAACAAATCTGATTCCACAGGTACCTTAAGGTAAAAATAATGTTCCATAAAAGTGCTAATGGATGTTTGGTCGCTGTAGGAAATGGCGCCACTAGTACATACAAAGAAAACCAAAAAAAAAACTTTAAGTGGCCATAACTCAGCTCCGATATAGTTTGCAACAAATCTGATTCCACAGGTACCTTAAGGTAAAAATATTGTTTCATAAAAGTGCTAACTGATGTTCGGCCGCTGTAGGAAATGGCGCCACTAGTACATACAAAGAAAACCAAAAAAAAAAACTTTGAGTGGCCATAACTCAGCTCCGATATAGTTTGCAACAAATCTGATTCCACAGGTACCTTAAGATAAAAATAATGTTTCATAAAAGTGCTAACGGATGTTTGGCCGCTGTAGGAAATGGCGCCACTAGTACATACAAAGAAAACCAAAAAAAAAACTTTGAGTGGCCATAACTCAGCTCCGATATAGTTTGCTACAAATCTGATTACACAGGTACCTTAAGGTAAAAATAATGTTTCATAAAAGTGCTAATGGACGTTTGGCCGCTGTAGGAAATGGCGCCACTAGTACATACAAAGAAAACCAAAAAAAAAACTTTGAGTGGCCATAACTCAGCTCCGATATAGTTTGCAACAAATCTGATTACACAGGTACCTTAAGGTAAAAATAATGTTTAATAAAAATGCTAAGGGATGTTTGGCCGCTGTAGGAAATGGCGCCACTAGTACATACAAAGAAAATCAAAAAAAAAACTTTGAGTGGCCATAACTCAGCTCTGATATAGTTTGCAACAAATCTGATTACACAGGTACCTTAAGGTAAAAATAATGTTTCACAAAAGTGCTAACGGATGTTTGGCCGCTATAGGAAATGGCGCCACTAGTACATACAAAGAAAACCAAAAAAAAAAACTTTGAGGGGCCATAACTCAGCTCCGATATAGTTTGCAACAAATCTGATTACACAGGTACCTTAAGGTAAAAATAATGTTTCATAAAAGTGCTAACTGATGTTTGGCCGCTGTAGGAAATGGCGCCACTAGTACATACAACGAAAACCAAAAAAAAAACTTTGAGTGGACATAACTCAGCTCCGATATAGTTTGCAACAAATCTGATTACACAGGTACCTTAAGGTAAAAATAATGTTTCATAAAAGTGCTAACTGATGTTTGGCCGCTGTAGGAAATGGCGCCACTAGTACATACAACGAAAACCAAAAAAAAAACTTTGAGTTGCCATAACTCAGCTCCGATATAGTTTGCAACAAATCTGATTACACAGGTACCTTAAGGTAAAAATAATATTTCATAAAAGTGCTAATGGATGTTTGGCCGCTGTAGGAAATGGCGCCACTAGTACATACAAAGAAAACCAAAAAAAAAACTTTGAGTGGCCATAACTCAGCTCCGATATAGTTTGCAACAAATCTGATTACATAGGTACCTTAAGGTAAAAATAATGTTTCATAAAAATGCTAAGGGATGTTTGGCCGCTGTAGGAAATGGCGCCACTAGTACATACAAAGAAAATCAAAAAAAAAACTTTGAGTGGCCATAACTCAGCTCTGATATAGTTTGCAACAAATCTGATTACACAGGTACCTTAAGGTAAAAATAATGTTTCACAAAAGTGCTAACGGATGTTTGGCCGCTATAGGAAATGGCGCCACTAGTACATACAAAGAAAACCAAAAAAAAAAACTTTGAGGGGCCATAACTCAGCTCCGATATAGTTTGCAACAAATCTGATTACACAGGTACCTTAAGGTAAAAATAATGTTTCACAAAAGTGCTAACGGATGTTTGGCCGCTATAGGAAATGGCGCCACTAGTACATACAAAGAAAACCAAAAAAAAAAACTTTGAGGGGCCATAACTCAGCTCCGATATTACTTACAGCAAATCTGATTGCACATATAGCATCAAGGTATTTTATTGTTACAAGAAAGTTATAACAGATCGATGGCCGCTAAAATGAAAAAACGACGCCACTTGCCCATACAAAAAATCCAAAAAATAAATAACTTTGACAGGCTATAACTCAGCTCCGATATGACTTAGAGCAAATCCGATTGCACAAATAGCATCAGGGTATTTTATTGTTACAAGAAAGTGATAACAGATCTCTGGCCGCTAAAATGAAAAAACGACGCCACTTGCCCATACAAAAAATCCAAAAAATAAATAACTTTGACAGGCTATAACTCAGCTCCGATATGACTTAGAGCAAATCCGATTGCACAAATAGCATCAGGGTATTTTATTGTTACAAGAAAGTGATAACAGATCTCTGGCCGCTAAAATGAAAAAACGACGCCACTTGCCCATACAAAAAATCCAAAAAATAAATAACTTTGACAGGCTATAACTCAGCTCCGATATGACTTAGAGCAAACCCGATTGCACAGATAGCATCAGGGTATTTTATTGTTACAAGAAAGTGATAACAGATCTCTGGCCGCTAAAAAAAAACGACGCCAACTTTACCCAAACCCCTTTAGAAGCTTTTGTCTATTTTCACTTCAATTAATTGAATTCGTTATACCAATGCGATTAAGCAACCCATAACTTGTCTATCACTAACAATATAACGTTAACAGTAGGTAGATAATAAATATAGTTTGGTAAATACTTTGAAGCATTGAAGAAAGACATTGAAGTTTTTTTTGTTCGAAATACACGAAAAGAACATCCGAAATGTGGAATACATACTTTTACTGTGTATTTCTTGGTTGATAGGTATAATATGGGGGTGTTTTAGTTTAGAATTATCTAGTTTCTTCTAGGTAGGCCACTCTAATTTGAACTGCTTCGTCACCTAATGTCAGGCGAGATAGTGGTCAAGTATAAACCTGTTATCGATTAAAATACTATAGCGTTGTAATTGTCATTGTCATTAACATTGTATATTTCAGAATGAAATCCCTGCGTGACGAGAAAAATATGTTGAAAGGACAATTTGATCAAGAAATGAATTTGTGGTCTCTCGAATCCATAGCAATAGTGGCTCTGGGCTGCAGACTCGGTTGTCTAGACCCCAATCTTCCAGAAAACTCTCCCGCAAAACAGCTGATTGAATGTGTTCATAACCTGTTCGTTATAGCTGATAAGCTGGACTTTAAGCCAAGCATTTGGAAATACGTGTCCACGTCAAATTATAGAAAAGCAATGAAGCTTTATGAACTCCATGAGACGTAAGTTCTTTTTAAAATGTATTACTTAGATCTGTTGATTAAATTAAGTTAAGTAAATAAAATTTAATGTAGGTAATAGGGAATTATAGTAGATCCAACCGTTTATTTTCTTTTTGACAGCACCAATAGAACGTAACTGCGTCATGTTACGCAAAAGTTCACTTTTAAATGCAAGGTTTTAAACATACGTTCTATCGTTAGGTCGATAGCCATATTGACATTGCCCATAGAACGTAAATTTTTAAAAACGTTTGTTATTTTATGTAATTTAAAAAAAAAACTACTGCACTTATGGACTCAATTTGTCAAAGATGATTATTATACGGGATCAAGGAGCAAATTTAAGCAGTTGTCATATTTTTAAAACCTCGCATTTAAAAGTGAACTTTTGCGTAACATGGCGCAGTTACGTTCTATTGGTGCTGTCAAAAAGAAAATAAACGGTTGGATCTACTATAGGCAACTAATATTTTTGTGGAATATTCAATATAATACAAAAACATTTTATTATATCATAACACAAAACCTTTACAAAGAGCATTGATTTAACTTAAGATTAAAGTATTTTGGGCACAAAAAGCGATCTTATCGCTAATTCCAATCTCTTCCTTTTGGGCACAAAAAGCGATCTTATCGCTAATTCCAATCTCTTCCAGATAACCCTATGGTTATTAGGCTCGTACAGAGAGGGCAGTGATGTGGCATTACACACTAAACACTAAAAGAGATACTCTTATTATTTGGGTGCAGTTCAACATTTCGATGAATTTTGAAATTTCCCAAAGTAGTGGAATGGTACATGACATGGGAGTAAACTTAAGGAGGTTAACGTATAACTATTTTCAGACTTTCCAAACACTTCATAAGTCAAGCTATGGAGGAGCTTAAAACTAAACAAAAATCAGATGACGAAAAGGGTATATTAGAGAAACTATTAGAAATCAACGAAGATTTCGCTCACATTATGGCCGCTGATATGTTATTTGCTGGCGTTGATACCGTACGTATGACATTTTATTTAATTGATATTAATTGTGTTAAATATTTATTTGGCTTCTTCAGCATTATCATCATAATAATCAGCCATTGAGTAACAATTCCAAAAGGGGATGAGTTCTCAATGTAATCAACCCACAATGTGTCATACACATAATTCATCCATAATTTCAACCACTACTAGGTTTTTATAAATCATCATTCCATGTAAACTTTCCATCGTTTACCTATTAGCGTTACCCACTTCAGATCCCGTCTATCGATATGACACGGTGATAACGGTTTGATGGCCAGACACAAAACAAACGCTTGCGAAAACCTACATAGTTTTTAGTGAAACTTAAATCTGTTTACAAAAATTTTAACACTTGGTACGCTAAATAAATTCAATTTTGTAGTAGGACCTTTACAGAGTCCGCATGGGAAAGTACCACACCTTAGCCAGTTAGTTATTCCGGTTTTAAGGACATTGTTTTTAGTGAAATTACGGGGCATAGAGAATATACACCTTATAGGTATATCTGGGTGACGAGCGTAGCACCGTGCTAGATAATGATTTGGATTCTTCATGTTCCAATGGCTGCGTGTCACTGTGTCGTTATGGTCAGGCATGTTTCTTACCATCAGACACATGACCTGCTCGTCTCGTCACTGTAAACTATAATAAAATATTTATAGTTGGTTTTTCAGATAAATTATTCTTACAAATACGCAAAGGGTTTGTTTTGCTAGCTTTGCTTTGCATAAATCGTTTTGTTCATGTAAACAAGAGGTTAAAAAATACCAATCATCATTTTGCACTCCATTTAAATAAATATAAACGAAATTCCCAACGACTTCCATTGCTTTGAACATTAAAAATACCCAGCCAGTGAAAGAGAATATTGTGAACGTTTAATATAATAACTTATGGATATAATATATATGGGTACCTATGGATTTTAATTTGATTTTTGAATTTCAATTTAGGCAGCAAATACAATGGCAGCAACTCTGTATTTACTGGCTGTGAATCCAGAAAAACAAGCAAAGCTACGGGAGGAAATAAGGTCGGGAGAGGAAAAAAGACCCTATCTAAAAGCTTGTTTAAAAGAATCTTTGAGGCTGATGCCGGTAGTCGGTGGCAACATTAGAGTTACCTCTAAAGAATATAACCTAATGGGTTACAGAATACCCATAGATGTGAGTACCATTTAAGCTATCATTTAAGGTATGCCTGCCCTCGTGGCTTAGTTGGTAGTAGCTCTGCCTGCGAAGCCGAGGGTCGTGGGTTCGATCCCCACCCAGTGCAAATATTTGTGTGATGAATTCAAATGTTTGCACTGTGTCTGGGTGTTTATATGTATAATAAGTATGTATTTAAAAACTATACCTATAAGTATTATATCAGCTATCTGGCCGCCATCACACAAGCTTTGCTTAGTTTGGGGTCAGATGGTGTTGTGTGTGAATTGTTCACCAATATTTATTTATTTGAGATCAAAAACAGTGTTACCAGTTATTAAGTAACCTATCTTTTTTTTAATTAGTTTAATTTACGAAGTGTATAGGTACCTACCTCACTAGTGAACCTAACTTGAAGGTCATATAATTATGTAGTCTTATTAAACTGACCAGTGTTGCTTTTTTATCTCTATATTTTTTTGTGTTAGCATCGTAACTCTTGGTAATTTTCACTTGTAGGAAGATTTCACTATTTTGGAAACTATAACAAGAATACTTAATTAAAAAAAATATAAAACCCGACTAAAAAACAACACGTAAGAAAAACACTGTTGATTGAATTAAAATGCTTGAAATTATTCCAAATGTCATTTAACTACACAACATATTTATATATTTGTAATGCTCTTTAAATTTTCTGTATTTTGATACCCTACTCGATTTGCTAGATAACATTTTTTTTTCAACTACTCACAATTTTGCCTAAAAAATCGGCTATATTGATTTTTTTTATTTAATACATATATAAGGACACTTGGGTAGTTGAGACAAATGTAACGATATCTGAATCGTCAAAATCCGTCCAGCCGTTTGTAAGATACGTGGGAATAAAGAAATTTACAAACATACAAGATACGCGCGAAAAACATAACCCTTCTTTCAGTCGGGTAAAAAGGAGATTTTAAAATGTTTTTTTTCCATTGAATAATTACTTCCTTTTGTAGTATTACGAGATGCTATAATAAAATGTACCTATTTTAGATGCAAGTGGCGTTTGGTCATCAAGGTATGGCATTGAAGGAGGAACATTACCCACGAGCTAAGGAGTTCATTCCAGAACGATGGCTCGTCGAAAAAGATGATCCACTGAACTATAAGCAAGCTCATCCGTTCGCTTATAGCGTCTTCGGGTTTGGAGTACGAAGCTGCATAGGTAATTTTTCTATTACTTTCTATCCTGAAGTGCGAAAATAATCTTCATTTAATCGCTTCCATAAAAGAACTTGGTCAGCACCACAAAAACATTTATGACGTCGCCGCAAGAAATTAGGCATTCTACATTTTGTACGTGTTTTTTTTTGGAAAAAAACCTTTCTGCTATATCAAACAGAAAAGGTAATTTATGTTTTCACTACCAGCTCTCTGTGGTTTTACTCGTGGAATTATCGTTACAATAAATATTTTCAAGGATAAAAAGTGGCATAATGTACCATTCCAGGCTGTATCCCAAATTTTAACCCATTCCGAGCAGCCATTCCGACGTGATTGAGCAACAAACATATATACATACACTATTTAGCTTCCTATCGTCTTATTTAACTTAGATTCTTTCTAACAAATTAAAAATACTTCGTATACGAGAAGAGTTCTAATTAGCCGCCCGGTGGTCTCCAATACGACCGTGCAGCCACAGAGCTCGTCTCAGAATACACACTGTGTTTAAGTAGTTTCAAGTATACACAAGAAGATGACACAAAGTTTATATTATTTTGTTCCAGGTCGTCGTATTGCTGAGTTGGAGATGGAAACGTTTACTGCACGGCTGGTGGAGCATTTCCAAATCGAATGGTTCGGACCGCCGCCCAGGGTCGAGCAAACTTCCCTAAATTATATAAAGGGACCATTTAACTTCATTTTCAAAGATGCACCGAAATGATGTATTAAGTTTTATAAAGACGATTGAATTATCTATTAAGTTTAAACTCTTAGCTAGCTCTTAACTCAATATCAGATCCATTTTTTATTACTTGTAGGTAAGATAACAAGATACGGAATATTTAAAATAAAAGTTGACCCATACAAACTCACCTCTTTGAAAATGTTTAGCAATGCAATTTCTTTTAAATCTAAGTTTATAATTATATTGTAACAAATAGTCAAAGGTGTATAAAGTTAAAGACTATCAATGGATATAGATAAACCGCAATAATAAATAGAAGATTCAATATGCCATCTGTACAACATAATATCATCTGGTCTTATAATATCAGTCGTATATCCAATTTTATAGCAGCAGTTTTAAACAATATCGATATGTCAGTGTTCTAATTTATATCCTTATCATTTAAAAAGTCGAAACCAAGCAGTATCCACCACTGACTGTTAGCCAAATACAATGTCCCGCATGTTATAAGATTTTTCCTTCTTTAGCCAATATTCGCTGTTTTGGGTCAATAATCTCATAGAGAGGTAGATTGTTTTTATCTAGTGATTATAAATATATCAATTTGATTTAAAACAGAGGCCATGAGGCCAAATGTCATAAGATAAAAAAATCTACCTATCTATATAATTTTCGCCGTATACGTCAATTATAGAATATTGAGTTTAAGCCGCACGGTTCATAGGTAATTAACTAATTATTGTAATTAGGTGTTAAGTACAAATTTAAGCCGTAATTAAGCCGTATTTAATACGGCTTATGTTTAAAGTTAAAATTATGTTATGTGATACTATATTTTATTTCTTCGGGTAACGAGGGCAGTGCAATGCTATAATTTGTATTCTTCATATTCAAATTTAATCAATTATCAAAAAATGACAAACAATCAATTTACCATCACGCACATATCCTGCTCTTCTCGTTACTATATCTATCGTCTATTCTATAAAAAATGTAGGTCTTATTTGTCCCTTCAGTATAATAAAAATTTGGGTATAAACTATACTATAACTACTTATTTCTGAAATATAATTATTCTTAAGAAGATACCATATCTAAATCTGTTGCATCTAATAACAATAGTTTAGCTAATTTAGCTTAGCAAAATGACTGTGATGATATACTACTCTTTTACTTAATATTTTAAAAACGTAAGGTATCAAAATGTTACTAAAGCATATTTATAATTAAACGGGGTATAGATAATAGTACTTTTTTTACTCATCCTTACCATCTTCATAGCTTAACTCTGTTCAACGCTATTGATTGAACAAAGGCGTAACTGTACCTACCTACGACTGATATTGTATCATTGACCTCCAAAATGTTATTAGGGCGCCTTCACATTAGGTCGCAAGAAGCGCAGCAGTCGCGCGACAGCAGCGGATACAAATACAGCCGCGCGATTTGGCTAATACAATTACGTGCCGCGTGGCTGCCGCGCTGCTTGCGACTTAAGAGTGCGCCTAAAGCCAGGAAAAAATCAGATTTCACCCGCGCGACGCGTTTCTTAATGTGATGTACATAAAGTCGAGAATAGCATGATACAGTTTGGAGGAAAAATCAATATTTAATCAGGAGTCCATTTTTGACCAAGTTTTATTTAATTACTCAATAACTGAACATAAATCTAAAAAAGTGTTCGGTTACTTTACTAGAACGTACAAATAGGAATTTTATTACCAAAAAATAATGTGGGGTCATCGCTGATAATTTCGAGTACTCGAATTAAAATGGGTGTTTTCGGTGTCATTTTTATTTTTTTATTGTAAAAAACTCTATCTAAATCTATTTTTAAAATTTTATTCGGTTATTGTGCTTCTTCTTGATTGTACCCACACGTCAATATTTTTTTTGTCTTAGTTTTTAGTTTCTTAACTTCAGTGAGCGGCATCGAAAATGTCCTTTTTTCGTTTTCTGGCTTTAGGCGCCCCCTTAATGTGAAGGCGCCCTTAAGCACCTATTTTTACTTTAAAACTTTTTTAAAGCAAAAATACCTCTATAATTTACAAGAAGGCAATGAAATGTCAAATTCCGTTTTAAATTATGTGGTAACGACGTGACAATTTTTATTTACAATCGTTAATTTTCTCTTCTGATTCCATCCTGTGCTTCTTCTTAGACTTCACTTGGTTTATTTATGCCACTGACATCTAATATTATGTATTTATTTTGTATTACATGTTTTTTTATCGTCTATTAGCAGCGCCCCGCGGTGTTACCCACGAAGTTCCCGTTCCCGTTGTTCCCGTTGTTTTTCCGGGATAAAAACCGGGATAATCATATGTAAAATCATCTAAAGTGATATTTTGCTTTACTCATTTGGTAGCTTTTTACCATTATTAATATCAATATCTATATTTTCTTTATCAATAGGAGACATAACTATATATATAAAAAAAGTCGTGTTAGTTACACTATTTATAACTCAAGAACAGCTGAACCGATTTGGCTGAAAATTGGTGAGGAGGTGGGTTAGAATCTGGAGAAGAACATATTTTCACGTCCCCGTGAGACGTCAGACAACGACAAATATCCAGTTCGAGTGCGTTCCCATGTGACGTGACATGAAACTTCAAAAAAGTAGCCAAGTGCGAGTTGGACTCGCCCATGAAGGGTTCCGTTCCAGCAAGTAACATAATATACATAGTACACATAGTTCTTGTAGTTCGTTGTAACTTTGATCGAAGTTTTAATAATAGTGTATTTATGACGTACTAAAGTCAAAGTCAAAGTCAAAGTCAAAGTACTTTATTCATAAATGTACAATTTACACGTCAATTTATAAAAACATAATAACAAAAGAAAGAGCATACAAATTGTATACATTTTCAAAGTTTAAAATGACTACTTTACTGTATTATAATAATTATTGTACAGAAAACTGTCAAGCATTATATGAGTATAATATGTTCCATGTCAAATGTTTGCATTCATTTTTATAGGACTTTGCCATCACTCTCTAAAAATTCGGTGTAACTATAAAAAGTTTGATCGATAAGCCAGCACTTTAATCTATTTTTGAAGCTGCCGAAACTTGGGGCAGATATAATTATTTTGGGAAGCGTGTTATAAATTTCAGGTCCCATAATGTGAGTTAACTTCCGTGACCTCGTTAGAGAGTGTGGTATAACATCCAGCTTATCCGCGTTACGCATGTTACGAGAATGTCTCTCTCCTCGCGTATTGTATGATTCTAGATTATTTCTGACATACACAGCCACCTGGAAGATCATTATAGCAGGTAACGTAAGTATGCCAAGCTCTTTGAAATATGGTCTGACGGATGTGCATTGCGATATGCCAACGATAGCACGTACGGCACGTTTTTGGGCGCGGAACGCACGCTCCCAATCGGCAGCGCGCGCGTATAGCTCGGCGCCGTATTGTAACCGAGAATGCACTGTGGCAAAGTAACACGCCCGGGACACATCCGCAGACACCACTCGGGATACTCGTCTTAACGCAAAGCACGCACTGCTGACCTTAGCACACATCTTGTCGATGTGGTGCTCCCACGTCATGCTGCGATCAATCTCGAATCCCAAAAATGTGGTGTTCTGTACTTGCTCAATTCTGACACCGTTTAGCGAAACTTTAAGTGGTTTTGTATGATGGCCCGACAGACAAAAGTGAACGAAGTGAGTCTTTTTTGAATTTAACATAAAACCATTAGCTCTAAACCATGAATTTAAGCCGTTAATTACAATATTTAATTTCTCTTCCAATTCCTCTATTGTAAGAGCTGTTACTACGGCAGCCACATCATCTGCATACATGAATATGCCTGCACCCTTTACGGCATCGGGGAGATCGTTTAGTAAGAGAGAGAACATTATATTTGACACCGACGAACCCTGCGGTACTCCCATAGACGAAGGCAGTGGATCTGATTTATTATCGCCATCGCCAGCATCCTAAAATACTAAAAAAAAACTACTCATCAGATCGAGTTCAAACTAATTTTCGTTGGTAGTTTTCATGGTAATGTACATCATATATTTTTTTTAGTTTTTTCATTCTCTTACTTTAGAAGTTAGAGGGGGGGGGACACACATTTTACCACTTTGGAAGCGTCTGTTGCGCAAGTTATTCAGTGTAGACAAAAATTATCTTAGAAACCTCAACATCATTTTTTAAGGCCTATCGATAGACACCCCACACATGTAGGTTTGATGAAAAAAAAATTTTTGAGCTTCAGGTCTCGGTAAAAAAATTGTAAAAATCTTAATGCGGTTCACAGAATACATCTACTTACCAAGTTTCAACAGTGTAGTTCTCATAGTTTCGGCAAAAAGTGGCTGTGACATACGGACGGACAGACAGACAGACAGACAGACAGACAGACAGACAGACAGACAGACAGACAGACAGACATGACGAATCTATAAGGGTTCCGTTTTTACGTTTTACGGAACCCTAAAAATGACAGCTTGAATGAAATGAAAATTTAGGGTTGTATGTATTTTTTTTAACGCCACATTATAAAAAAATAAAAACAAACAAATTTGACCAAAAATTAAAAAAAAATGTTTGGAGTGAACAACCCCTAACACTTAGGGGTATGAAAAATAGCTAGTAGCCGATTCTCAGACCTACTGAATATGCATAATATAAAATTTCGTAAAAATCAGTAAAGCCGTTTCGGAGGAGTAAGGAAACAAACACTGTGACACGAGAATTTTATATATAAGATATTCTATTTCTCAATTCGAACCAAATTTCACATCTGTCTTACTTTCGTGAATATCGGTTAACTTGGTGAAGGGTTAGTTGGGAACAAACATCAATAAACTGGATTTATTTGTATATTGAGATTTATTTTTGTGATTTATGAGATGCCTCTGAATAGTATTCGCTACGTACGGTACTGGGTCATTATTATTGCACAGTCCGGTATTGCAGTTTTTGATCAATATACTTACTCATTAAGATGTCAATAAATGTCTGATAATAATAATACCTACAGAATCAACACTTCTTAAAATACAAGCCGGACCCGCAAGTTCCTTAGGAGCAATAATTGAAACATTGATACAAAACTTTAACATAAATGTAATATTAGTAATTAGTAAAGTTACAATTTAAGTACAAATATCATTAACTACTTTAAATCATTGAAGATAAAGTGGTGAGGCCCTTTCATATAGTTCAACGCGTTCGAGTAAACATTGATCGGAGGGGGTCCGTTCCATTCCACGCGGAAGTTGGTCATCAAATGTCTAAGGAATATTTCCAATTCCAGTTCTACTATACGCCGACCTGTAAAAAAATACCAAGAGTTAATAAACCTAAAATTATTTGCCCATGATAAAGTCGATAAGATAAACACAACAATTGAGACGCAACGTAGCTTAGTATGTTATGTAATTTTATAACTACAATAAGAACGCTAGCTACTCTCCTGAATGTAGTTTGTATAAAATTTACTAAAATAAATTTCAGGATAAATGTTAAAAAGTTAATGTGTGCTATTATTTAAAACTATAGACCGATTATATCTGAGAATATGGATCATAAATAAAACTCTTACCGACACAGCTACGAACACCAAATCCAAATGGACTGTAGGCAAAAGGATGTGCCGTTTTATAGTTAAGTGGATCATCCTTGTCGGACAACCATCTTTCCGGAATGTACTCCTGGGGCTGAGGGAAGTATTCTTCCATTACGGCCATATCGTGATGGCAGAAAACAACTTGTACCTGAAAGGAACAAAAAAGAAATGAGAACAAACCTAATCAGGTTGTTACACATTTTAACAAATTAACGGTATGATTAATTGGAAATTGAAACATGCTGCCCGCCCAAAAGCTTTTCTTTCTTTTAGAGCTCAGCTTTGATCAGCTCAGCTTGATTTAGGTAAAGACACAGTGTTTTTAAATATATCAATATTTCCAATATGTATCCTACCGAGCACAGAGGCAGAGTTGAAATCTGTGCAATTCTTGCGTACACTAACTTCACCTGCTTCCCCGCAGTTGTTGCTGACCTTGAGTATGCGCTATGCCACTTACCGCAGTGCCAACCGGGCCAGATTTGCGCGCGCGCACTTCCTTTGAAAATTTTTATTATAATATTAATCAATAAAATGTTGATATATGGCTTAGAAACCCTCTCCATGCAAGTTCCACGAGGTCTAACGGGTTGAGCTGATTTTTACAGCTTTCCGGAGCAGTACAGGTGTTAAATGTAGCTAGGTAAATAAATATCTCATGCTACTTACATTTTTTGGAATGTTATATCCCAGTACATTATAGTCTTTACTAGTAACTCGTAAGTTTCCAGAAACTACGGAATACAATCTCAGTGCCTCTTTTATGCATGCCTTTAAGTATGTTTTTTTCTCTTCACCCGAAAGCACTTCTGCTCTTAGTTCTTCTTGTTTTTCCGGATTTTTCGCCAGAAGATATAGAATTGCTGTCATTGTATTGGACGCCTGAAAAAAATATTACTTTTAAAACTTAGAAATGAACCTAACTGAACGAACATCTCAACACTACATATTTACATTTGTTACAAATGTGAAAATGTGAAGGTTTGAACGATTGTTTATCAATTACGTCAAAAGATATGAAATTGAATATTCAATATATTCGAGTGTGAAAAAACAAAAAAAATAACCTACTAAAACTACTACCTAACCTAACCTAACCTAACTAACTACGTACTAAAATAATACGAAAGTGCGAAAAATATAACCTACTTTTAATTTGAGAATGTTTTAGAAGTAATTATTTTACTAAGTTCTATTCGTAGGTACTGAGTCGAGGGTTTATTAGGATAAGCATAAATTGTGTTATTACAGACTATACCTAATCTAACAATTTTAATCTGCTTACTGTGTCGATTCCAGCGACCAACAGGTCTGATGCCATAATAAAGGCATATTCCTCATTTGTCTCCAACAGTTTTTCTAAAACTCCTTTTTCATCTTCTGATTTATTCTTGTTTTGCAGTTCTTTTATACCTTGTTCAATGAAATATTTCGATAATCTGAAAAATTTCAGTGAAAATAACTAACTAATTTAAAAACTTGAATAAAAAATGATGTCCATGTAATGTAATTTTTTTGCGCGGTAGACTGGCAAAACCTAACAAAAAAATGCATGGATTAGCTTTTACTGACATCTAGTCATGATAATGATGACGTAACATGTGCATGTTTGCGGACTGTGTCAGCTTCATCCGTGGGAAAGTACCTGTAAATAGAAAACTCACACGAAGTCCCTGGGTGGTGCTAAACAGCAGACAAAATTACCGGTGGTAGGCCTCGGCCGTGGACTAAGTCATGTCGCCAAGCGGCGTAGCCGTGTTCCGGTATGTTGTCTGGTGATGCCATTAGGGAAAACGGGTCCGAACAGTTGCTGCATAACTACAAGACTGGAATGGCACACACCATTACTTTGCCTCGGAAAGCTTGTCGTGGAGTGTAGCGGGATCCGACACACGGTTGCCGCGACCGACCGCAGACCGCAGTGGGTTTTCCCAGATGGTTACAAATCTTTATGTCTTCAATTCGAGAGTGAATCGATTTCTTCTAGGTAAGTACGCTCCATCGTAGATCGCATCGTCGCTTAACATCAGGCGAGATGGTGGTCAAGTACGAACCTATTATAGTTAAAAAAAAACCAACGAATACATTTTCAATAGCGAGTAATCACCATATTCAGAACATTTCACTCAAGGCAATGAGGGAATGAAAGAAAAAAAACTACATTTTTTTTAGTTTAGTATCATAAATATAGACATTATTGTAATCCTATTAGAAAATAATGTTTTTAATTACAGAGCAAATCCAAATTTTTCATAAATTTATTTGTAAAACACTACTTACCGTTCTTGCTCTTCATAAAGATTCATAGCGTTCTTAAATGTCGGCGTTGCAAATAATTTCCAAAAGCCCGGGTTGAAATCTAACTCTTCTGCTATTGAAAAAAGATCGTAAACGGTCCTTATCATTTTTCGAGCTGGAGAATCTTCTGGAAGATTCAAGTCCAGACAGTTAAGTCGGCAGCCCAAAGCTATCACACCTATCGACTCTAATGCCCACAAGTTCATTTCCGTATCAAAAGGTTTCGTTATTCTATTGTTCTCGTCTCTTATTAACTTCAATCTAAAACAAAATCAATAATGTTAGTACAGTTTTATAATCCTGTATTTCACGAGGACGAATATTGACATTTATATTGAGGCGTTTTTAAAATACAAATAAAATAAACCTGTCAAAGATAAACTATCTTTGACAGGTAGGTATATTTTTTTGTCAATGTCCAATGGTGCTTATGTGTCACTTTGTTCGAGAAATTTCACAAAATGAAACACTAGCGCCATCAGTGTTTTTTCCAGTTACAGTAGGGCATAGAGAAAACACATCTTAAAATATCTGGATAAAAACCGCAGTGCATTGCAATGTAATGATTTGGACTCTTCATATTCCAATAGCTGCGTGTCACACCGTGCTGTTATATGGCAGACATGTTGCGTACCATCAGGCTCGTTTTATCACTCTTTAATTAAAAATAATCATTTGGCCAAATTGAGAACTAACTTTACCTTAACCTGTAACAGATATACAAATATTTGTACGTGGAAATCACCTTAATTTTTGACGTTTTCATTTTCTCATTGATACAATGACTGTTGATAATTAAAATTTTAATGTGAACAAAAATGACTTAAAAATAATTAATTAATTAATAAGTATTTTATTTTTAAAACTTTTTTTTTTTATTTGAAAAATTTCACCTCCATGGACTCCTAGGTCCATGCCTTTTATTAACGTTTTATACATTATTTTATTTTTTTGTTATTTTCCTTTGTCTAATGCAGGAAGACTTAAGATTTTTGAAACTTAATATGGGGTATGTCATCTGAAATAAATGCATTTTAATTATAGCCTATACTTTATGAATGCCATATCCGATCGGTGTCAGTGAATAGCAGTATGAATTATTCAATTTCAGCATGGAACACTTTTGCTAAGCTTAAATGTCCGTGTCATAATCCTAACTAGTAGCATCGAGCGATTGAACTCGCATTGTTCCCAAACTCCTTTTTTTCTTGAGGTAAAAAGTAGCTCTTGTGTTATTCCAAACTATTATCAATCTTTGTACCAAATTCCAGGTACAAACCTTCGCTTTTATTTAATAAGAAGAAATATGGAAACAATTTACGATTGAAGCAACTCTCAAATTTAGGAAGAAAAAACTGTTCTGTATAACGCTTTTAGAGCAAGGTGAATTCAGATGAACGAAATGTTGTTAATTAATCTTTATTAAATAATATTTTTTCCAAACCAGCTAAGAAAATAAATAGTGTATACCTTGAAATGGTGTCACGAGCTACTTCATCAAGGGCCGATGTATATAGCTTGATAGTTTTCGGTTGCAGTAACACTGGGTTGACTGCCGATCGAAACATTTTCCACGAATCTCCGTGACTGTAAATGAAATATAAATAATAATTAGTTCATTGTTTTTAAACTTTCGCGATTTGAACACAATGATGACAACTTTTACAGGAATTATTCATGATCAAAACTATAATTTAATTACCTCAACGTTTCGGCACCGTTACAACCGCCGTGGGCAGTCTTTTTGTGACAGTGGTGGTTGTAACCCCGCTGTTTTATCGTGACTGATTCTTGTAAAGTGTTTTTAGTATAATAATTACTTTGTTTGAAAAGTTTTTAGTATGAAAAGTAACGTAGTTGTTTTAAATTAATTTACAAGTAACTAACGTGTATAGTCAGTCCATTCCGACTTAAGTACCAGCTGCATCCAACAGCCTTTTTCAAGGAGAGTGCACACGCGTGGCAAACATACAAACTTTCACATTTATAATATTAGTAAGAGTAGGATAGAAGGCTTAGTAACATCTGCGGTTTCACTCGCGCAGTTCCCTTGCCTTTTTTCACGATAACAAGTAGTTTCTCTGCTGTTCTAGACCATTATTCATTTATAAAAGAAATTTCATTCAAATTACTTTTGTACAACCCACACACTTTCGTATTTATAATACTAGTAGGCAGTAGTATACAACCAGATTGTTCCTTTCATAAATCAAATATTTTATCGTTGCTTCTAATAATTTTGTCCCGAGAGCTAGCACAAATTTTGGGTAGTTAAGGCAAGCTGAAGAATTGTCACGTGCTTCTCCTATTAAACCTAAACACGATGCTGCAGACCTTGATGATGAGTAGTGGGGCAAAATAAATCCCTAAATTTAGATAACCTGTCATTTAGAAAGTCTCACCAAAATGATGTCTTTTTGAGAATTTCATTTTTTGGTCACGAATATAAAAAATACCATATAAAAAAATCAAATTGCCTCAAATATTTTTTTACATATTTATTTTTTATATTTACAAAACATTTTTGCACGAATTTTTGTATGGGAATGTTAAAATTCCGACTAAACAGCTAACAAGCTCGGTTTGCAGCCCCATGTTGAGGTATAAGAAGAGAGGTAGGTATGTGACAAGTTTCCAGCTCCCCTGTAATACCTATCTAAAAATTGGAGCCAGCTCTTAAAATATTCACTGGAAATAAGATTTCAACATAATATCGTACTCTGTTATGAGGCCTGTTGGATCGTCAGGCTTAACATTGTCCTTGTGATGATGTTTGTAATATTCCAAACTTGTAAGTCCAGGTCGATATGGAAGCCGATTTTCGCCACGCAATATCTGAAAGCAGAAAATTACAATTTCACAGAAGTTAAAATAAAATGTGCACTTTGTGCTTTTTTTAATTTTACTGTAATCAATAATTAGTTAAGTTCCCGACTGAGTAGTGACGTAACCGGCTAGTATATAAATAAACATTAAGTAATTTTCTGCGAAAAAAACAATAACCGACTTCACCTTAAAATTAAATTCAGTCACACGACTAAATTTCATAATATTGGTGAAATCAAAATAAATGGTGATTTCGATGGTGTGTTTGTTTTTTTAGTTATAATATTCCATTTTAATATTTGTATTTATTGCACACTTGAAACATTTTGCGGTTTTATGCGTACTGTTCACAATCTCGTTTTTAATGGGATTAAAAGTAGCCCATTTATGTGTTATTCCAGACTATTGTCTGCCAGTGTAAACAAATAAAAACAAACGAAAGAATATTAATATGTGTTTATTACCCGACTGCAAGAAGGGTTATGTTTTTGAATAACATGGTTGTGTCTGAAGCGTTTTTACTCGTATTGATTTATTGTTAAATATATTACCGTTGCATGCATAACTCAAAATAATAAAATATGCACTTCTGAATAAAATATATTATGTAAGCTACAAGTGTGCGAAATTTTTACTTCACGTATGGATGACGGAAGTAGGGTCATGTGTTTTACAGTACGAAGTCGTTTTAGTTGAAAAAGATGCGAGGGAAATTAATTGTCAATTTTATAAATAAATATAATATTTACATGAGCTGAACTCGCTGCGTCATAGAGGAAAATAACTGGCGCGACATTTAAAATTCCATCCAGCTTTACAATGGGCCCGAAGTTTTTATAAAGCACCTGTGTCAACGGTGGTCCCACCAGATTATAGAGAGAACCTAGAACATCAAGTTAAAATTACAGTTTTAAATGTTGGTAACATTTTTTCGTATCATCGGGTGATGACGATGTGTTTTACCATAGAGTAGCTTTACCCAGACATAACTGATTCACTCTCGACCTAAAGATAAAATATGTATATAGGTACATAGCTTTATCAGAGAACACATTATGTCAAACTATTAGAAAAATAGACACTTCGACAATATTACATTAACATAACGAGAGTCAGAACGATTTTTAAAAACAGTCTAAAACCTTGTAATTCTATGGCCCCCGTGTCCCACACGGTATTATTAAATAGCTAACAAATAACAAACAAATTACCATGCCTACTTCCTCCGCATGCTGCTTTCGCAGACATGCTTCCAACTGGCTATAGATTTGAGCATGTTATTTATTTCTAGTCCTTCTTAGCAAAGTATATACCCAAGGTATTTATTTATCCATTATGATGTTTTTAAATAAAGTCTCTACCCAATAGCAAACGAATGTTAAATGAGAGTTTTGATTACGTTTTCTAGATAAAACACATGGGAATCGCATTAAAATTCTTAAACTGACAACTACTGCTTTCTTATGCAAAATATTACATGCGATAATTCTACCGTATCTATTTAATATTCATTAAAATCATGAGCATAAGTGAAGAATAGCATATTTGGTGAGCATTAAATACCTCCGGGTAATAAATGATGCAGTGGTCCAAGAATGGGGATGGAGCTTGGTCCGGGAATTTCTTGCCATGGTTTTACCGGCGTGTCCGTATTCAATTCTGCTGCTTCAGTGGCCACTAGCCTCCTAGAAATAGAAAAAAAAATATATTTAAAAGGTAATTTCAACAAAAAATTATACACAATATTTGTTTCAAATTTTAGCTCAAACGTACGTTTGAAATAAAGCAAATACCCATTTATTGCGATTAAGATTCCTACGGTATTGCTAGCACCGAGTACCAGAAACATATGCTCCCAATATCTTGTAATTTATCCGAAAACTTTGGCCTTCAAACTGGAATACAATATCATTAGCACATTGCTGGTTGGCGGTAGAATAACCGGCAAAGGTGCTGTACTTCCTTAGATGGACTCTGCAAAGAGTCCTACCACTGCAAAACACCGCAAAGATCGTGTGTCGCATGGTCAGTGCATCCTCACTCGCTCAAGGTAGCGCGGTTTTAGCCTACAGCTAGACCGTCCCTCCCAGGGAACAAGTGCCAGTCGGTTGTCGGACGCACGGGTGAGCGCTCGCGCAACACTTTTCCCGCGCATATTGTTTTTAGATATGTCGACAACCCTCCGCGCTAGACAGGGATAGAGTTACGCGTTAGAAAGAGCGCAAATGTTTATTTGAAAATCGCGACAGGTATTGCGAGCTGAATTGAACTTTGTTGTGTCCCAGCAATTTATATAATTGTTTTCGGTAAGTGAGGCTTCTATACTAATATTTATTCTGTGGCATGGTTTCAAATGGTAGTTAATTAAAAATTGTATGTTGCTACGGCTCACTGAGCAGGCTTACTAGCGTCCGTAACACATGTTAGCGTCATGCAACTACCGTATTCACAAATGTAACATAACTTTAAAAAAAAATAGAATAACAGGACGGTAGGACAAGTGCCTGATGGTAAGCAACACACTTGCCCATAACAGCACAGTCAATTGCTACGCAGTTATTGGAACATGAAGAGGCTAAATCGTAACCTAGAGAAATAAGATGATCTCTATGGCCTCCTATAATTAAACTGGAAATATTGCTCTTCTAACCAAACCACAGTTGTATTTTCACATTACTGCTTGGCGTTTGAACAATTGGCAAAGATGTGGTACTTCTCGAGGCGGACTCTACTTACATATTAGTTAATTAAAATTTGTTATCACACAATATACGATTAATGTTAGTGAATATTATACCTGGTGGAAATATTGACTTTATTAATTTATCACAAAACGTTGATCTGACAAAATCCGGAGGTGTCGCGGATTTGTCGCAGTGTCGCGGAGATGTCGCAGAGTCGCGTATTTCGCTCAGTATAGTAACATAACTCTGAAGGTATTGTCATAACAGAAAAAAGTTTAAGAAAAAAGTACACTTTTGATAATCGGTTAAGTTTCATAAAATTTAACGGTTGGGGAGAAAATGGCGAAACATAAAAAAGGGAGGAAAAAAAAAGTAAAATTTTTGCCTTTCGGAAGCAATAACTTGAAAAATATTGATGCAAAAAAGAAAAGTTGTGACTATAAAAGTTAGTAAATTTAACTTAGCAGAGAAAAAGTCTCCACAATTTTTGTCTAACACTAACAGTTCTCGAGATATCGAATTAAACGCGTTTTCATCGAAATGACCTTGAGCTGACCTCGCCAGAATCCCTCAAATTGGAATATATGCTCAGAATGCACCCCCCTATCGATCCTTAATAGTCCCCAAACTACATAATTTAATGGGTTTTTTTTCAATTTTTTTGCGTAATTGCACTGGACTACATTGCCTGTTAAAAAAACACTTAATAGATTGCAGATGAAGTTGTCTGTTAATGGCTGATTATTAAAGTAGTGTGATAAAAGCAAACAAAAAAGAAACAGTCAAACTAATAATAACATGACGTCAGATAATGTGTAATCTAAAATCATATTGACTATTGATTAGTACTCACTTGAATATGCTATGTTTTATTGTTGTTGATGTCAAAACAGGAGATACATTTAAGAATCTCATTTTTGCACAACATTTATTCGCACAATCTGCTGTCGGTCTTGTTTCTATTATCACAAAAAAAAAAAACAAATAAATACTTATTTATAGTAACATTTCGTCACTGACGCACATATTAAATATACAAAAGATAGGCCTTTATCAAGATTATCTTTTATTAATAGATTTTTTGAAGTAATGTTATACGACACGAGTACGCAACTTCATTTCTCTAAATCTATTTTGATTTGAAATAAATATGTTTTGTTGAGCAATATGGTGTAATAAACAGTAAATATAGTGCTCGCAATATAACTCTGCGCGTAGCAAAATATGGAACTAATTGACAGGCCGTCAACTTCTTATTTACGTCAGTTGACAAAAGTTTGTTTACTTTTGGTGTATTTATTAATTTCCAAAACAATTAATAGCTTTTAATATGCCGAAAGTGATTAAAGTTCTGGTGAGTGGCTGGTTCTTGAAAATCAATCGTGGTTGTGAAGAAGAACGATACAATAACGGGCCAAAAGTGCAGTTTTCCAAACGCAGAGCTATTTGACAACTAACATGTAGGGATACCATAGCAATCAAATCTCCACCTATTATCGGCATATTTTAAAGCTGAGGCTTTAGGTTGAGGTGCGGCTTTGGGTTTGATTGTTTTATCGCCAATTTACCCGTGGGAAAAAATGTGTGTGCTTAAGACCGAATGTGAGAAACTAGTTATAAATGTTTTTTTTCATAATATACAAATCAAAATAGAAAACACAGTGACACAGCAGTGAAGATCAGCTGATTGTATCTTTCTCGCTCGGGTACACTCGGCGGCTCCATGTTCACCCGATCGACCCTTTCACCAAACAGCGGTACGCCAAAAGAAATTTTACTTAATTTTTTTTCAACGTTAGCTTGGATGCTCTTTGATCCTTAACTCTGTATTCATTACTGTATTTTTATTGTAGGCGTTTCAGAACGTACTGTCACGTGGTAATGGACAACGCATTATACCACTGCACTCAGATAAATAAAGCGGCTACAATGGGCAATGTAAAAGAAGAAAGCCAAAAGGGGCTTAAGAAAAATGAAATAGATTTCGACGATTGTAGGACAAATCCGCAGTTACTCGAATAAAGAGGCACAAAGAAGACCCACAATACCAAGTAGAATAACTATTAAAGGAACATGGACAGGAACTTTTGCGGTTACCGCCGTGATTCATCGTGATTTTAACCCTATTGAAAAAGAAGATGATTCTATGGAAGCCAATGACTCATTAAAAGAACGTTTATGCGTCAAATTTTCAAATAGTGTTATTTATGGTCTCAATAAAAGATTTACAAGTTTAAATTAAATTCTTGCTATTTCGATGTTGGTGTAGGTTGAAAATGACAGATTTTTTATAGTGTAATAAACTATAACAAAATAGATGCTAAACTTAAGATCAAATCAGTAAATAACAATGAGTGTAAGAAAATAATTCGGGAATGGCTAGATGATTTTGAATATGATAATCTTGAGCACATGCTGGCTAATTTGGATATTTTCTAGGAAAAATAATAGTGGTAAAATTAAAAATATATAGGTACATATATGTTTCGGTGATATCTGTAACGTCAAAATTATATACTTATTAATACATTGTTTTTTTTCCATTAGATGTTATATGTTTAAAATTTTGTAATATATTACTAACTTTCACAATATAAAATTAATTTCCACTAGTTTCTGGCTAATTACTTAATTATTATTAAAAACAGAATGTACATAATATTAGTAAATATAGGTACGTATACATATTTATGCATTAATACTCTGCTTTATATATACGTATATCATAATCCTCACACATTTACATACACACACATATACACATACATACACACACACACATACATACATACTTTTTTTGTAGTGGTAGGACTCTTAGCAGAGTCCGCCTGGGGAAGTACCACACCTTTGCCAAATATTCTACCGCCAAGCAGTAATGTGCAAACATTACTGTGTTCCGGTTTGAAGGGCAATGATTCCAGAGAAATTACAGGGCTTAGAGACATAATATCTTAGATCTCTGGGTGACGAGCGCAGTGCAGTGCTAGGAAATGATTTGGACTATCATGTTCCAATAGCTGCGTGTTACTGTGCTGTTATGTGGCAGGCATGGTGCTTACCATCAGGCACATGACCTGCTCGTCTCGTCACTCCATGCTATAAAAAAAAAAAAAAAAATACACACACACACCCTCACACACACATACACAGTTATACATTTATTTTCAAATTAACCTTGGGAGGAGCCATTGTCTTCCGAAATACAGTTACGACTAGTTCGGAGCCAATGGGTTCATATCGAAACTTTGTTTACTTTTTATAGTTTAAAATAAATATTTTTGTATTTTTTTTTTGTATAATAAAGTTTTCCTGGTGGTAAGAGACTCAGACAGCCTGTACCAATTACCAATGATACTTGGTCATACTGAACCAAACCAGCACTGCAAAGGCGTTCATTACTTCGAGACATTCGTTCTTGAGTCTCAGTTGTCGTGTAGTTACTTAAATTGCTTCCCTGAAAAATCCCTTCCCGTACCTGTTTTATGAAGTTGTACGTTCCCAATGAACGGGAAGAACCTATTAGCTTGACCTGGCAACATTAAGTACGCCACCAGTCGCGCGCAGACTTATACTGCGAGCACTATAGCTTAGTCATCTAAACGTCAAAATTCCTAGCGTCAAGCCATAGATAGATTAATTCCTGTGCTGCATGTTTATATTATTCTGCGTATTTTTTCAAATGTAGTCTCAAGTCTCAGCCCATTATTCCCATCATTATTGTATGACCAAACCCCGACAACCCGACATCCAGCACTGAGAACATAAAGTAACCTGCCTATTTAGACATTATTGTTGACATTGACACGAGTTAAAATAATCGTGGATATATCTTTATCACATCACTATTTGTGTTTAAAACTAATCACGTCACTAATAGAAATTAGGTATTTCTGTTAGAAAATTGTGTAGATTTGCATAAATGTTTGTAAATAAAAACCAGTTTACGAAAATTCACCCAATCTATTTCGGTGCACGCGTAGTAGGTAACTGAGCCACAAAATGATGTTTTAGCAGTGGCCTTGACAGCGTACGGCATACTCGTTTCTATAGCAACGTAAAGCCCTATTGCTCAAGGTTTTGGGCTTATTTCGTTTTAGTAGAAAATGTCTCGTTATGTTAGTGAATCATGCAATTGTACTTTTTATCATACATCGAGTATTTTAATCTATTTCGTTGCGACGTTGTTGTGATATTCACTTGGAGACATCATTTGAACATTTTATACTTACTACCTAGTTTATTTTTAAAATATCTATTTTACATTAGTAAGCTGTTTATAATCGTTCTCTCTCCAAATATATTCTTTGCCTCGCTCGCTCTATCTCTCTTTTTTTATTCCGAAAACTGGCAGCAAATTTCGGGTAGGTATTTGAGGCGAGCTGAAAACTTGTTACATCGCTCTCTTATTATTACACCCCAAGACGGAGGTGCAAACCTGGCCGGTGAGTAGCGGAACAAATTGAATCCATCCATTTTAAATATTTTTCTTGTTCTATAAATACATGTATTATGTTTGAGGCAAAATGCATGTTTTACGTGTTGTAGTTTAATGTACAAAAAATTATAGGCCAGACGATTTAGCCGGGGTTTTAACATTGACAGACGCCTGAAAAAATGTATTGCAAAAATTATAAAAATGTATTTATGGCAATTTTTAATTTTAATTTGAGATCATGACTAAGAGATAGGGATTCTCATAAAGACAAATGGAATTGTGGATTTTTTTACCTGCTGGGTCATTTAAATTGAGGGATGAATTTTACCCCGTTACTCACCAGCCAGGACTGCACCTCCGTGTTGGGATATAATAGGTGACAATAGCTATGTGACAACTTTTCAGCTTTGATCATCCGATGGAAATAAGGCCAAAGTGGTATTAAATTATGCAGATCATTTGCACACTCTCCAAAGTTTATTCGATAAAAAACAGACAACTTTTACAGAAGACTTTTTTTGAATAAGCGTTTTGTTGCCTATGAGCCTTTTGGCATATCTCTTAATTTATTCGTAAGCCTTCAGCTGGTACTTAGACGATTCATCCCAAAGGTGCGGACAGAACTCCATACAAATGGGAATCTGTACTGTTCATACTTTTTTATAGTGTTGTGTGACGAGACAAGCAGGACATGTGCCTCATGGTAAGCAACAAACCTGCCACATAACAACAGTGACACGCAGTTATTGAAATATGAAGAGTCTTAATCATTACCTAGTACTGCACTGCGCTCTTCACCCGGATATCTAAGATATTATATCTCTAAGCCCTGTAATCTCTCTGGAAATATTACCCTTCGAACCGGAACACAGTAACGTTTGCCCATTACTGCTTGGCTGTAGAATAACTGGTGTTGGTGGTGGTGGAATAAAGGCGTGGTACTTTCCCAGGTGGACTCTGCTAAGAGTCCTACCACTACAAAAGTACCTTGAAGTAGGTACCTTCGCTCCTTGGAGTGGACATCTAATTCTTGATAGCTAATTTAGGATTGGATTCGATAGAGACAAAATTACGAGGATCCTAATAGAAAGAAAAACAAGGCAAGTACATATGTATATAATCTTTAGTGACTTTATTAACCAGTAATTTCATTTTATTTCATTAGCAAAAAATATATTGTGTCTTGCGTTATAATATAAGAAATTATCTAGAATAAAGAATCAGGATAAATAGCAGAGTATCTATTTTACTATTGTTGAAAACAGCCATTAATTATCATCGTAGCTACAAATGATATTGTTATGTATCATCGTAGCTACAAATAAAATATCTATATATTTTTGAAACACGTCATACGGGGTTTTACTTGTCTGAGTGTTGCACGGTGTAATATCAATATACTCATGAAGAATGTGAATGTGAATATATGCCTGATTAAAACAAACAATATCGGCAATATTTCATTCTATATTATCATAAAATAGTAAAATACTAGCCGATACCACAGAAATCGATATGCCATAAAAATAAGTATCAACTGAATGGTTTGTGAAGGTAACGTGACACTACATGTTCCTACATGGCTTCACGCCAATTAACGACGGTTAAATTGTTGAGAAATTATTCAGACAAACATAATAAAACCGCCATTCAATATTTAGGTGGAGGGTTAAAATAGTTTACAACCTCATTTTTTTATACGTACACATATAAAAAAATACGTTGATATCGGTCTAGCCGTTCCGTTGGAGTACTAACAGAAACATCGTAACAAGATACTTTTATATGTAAGATTAGTCATTTAGAAGAGTTACAATTTAGGTACTAGTAACATTTACTACTTTAGGTCATTAAAGACAAAGTGAAAAGGTCCTTTCATATAATTCAACGAGCTTGAATGAACGTTGATCGGGGGTCCGTTCCATTCCACGCGAAAGTTGGTCATCAAATGTCTAAGGAATGTTTCTAATTCCAGTTCTGCTATACGTCGACCTGTAAAAAACACTTCATTTAAACTGTGAAAGAAACAAGATTTTTTTTGGGATAATGATAAAAAAAACATAATGTTTGCTGTTATTCAAGACTATAAATAGATTATACAGGGTTACTGGTAATCAGCCTGCATTCGTTTAAGGGCATGTTCTGTATATTTAAACAAACAACTTTTGTTCTACAACTTTCGTTAAAATTAATACAAACCCAAAAAAAAAATTTATTTGTTGCCCTTTTTTGTACTGTTTAGCGATTTTTTAGTGTTTATTCACTTCGGTACATCATTTTTTGCGCGTTAAAGAGCGTACGCGCTCTCGTTACGAATTGTTACGAAGAGTTCGATACTTTTAGACCGTGCAAATGCACTTTTTATTTATTTTGTAAGAGAAAAAAAAATCTACATATCATATCTTTTGTTCTACAGTTTAAAAATCTTTTTTTAAACTGTAGAACAAAAGTTGACGTATTGAATGTACCTAACATCCCCTTAAAAGGATGCAGGCTGATTACCAATAACCCTGTATAGGTTGTATAGTAAGATTATAAGTCATAAAAAACTCTTACCGACACAGCTACGAACACCAAATCCGAATGGACTATAGGCGAAAGGATGTGCCGTTTTATAGTTAAGTGGGTCATCCTTGTCTGACAGCCATCTTTCTGGTATGTACTCCTGGGACCGAGGGAAGTGTTCTTCCATTAATGCCATATCGTTGTGGCAGAAAATGACTTGTACCTGGAACGAACACAAACAGAAATAAAAACAAACCTAATCAGGTTGTTATAAATGTTGAACTAATTAACGGTATGATTAATTGGAAATTGCAACGTACAGCCTGCCTAGAAGTCTTTCTTTCTTTTAGAGCTCAGCTCCGATCAGCTAAGCTTGATTTTGGTACAGACAGTGTTTTTAAATATAATAATATTCCCTATATGTATCCTACCGAGCACAGAGTCACAGTAGAAATCTGTGCAACTCTTGCGTACCCCTTCATCTGCAGACCCGCAGCTGCTGTTGACTTCTGAGTACGCGCTATGTCACCTACCGCAGTGCACACCGAGACAGGATTGCTCCACCGTGTCATAAAAGCTTATCATTATACCTACGAAGCTCTTAAAAATTAGAATACCTAGCATAGAAATCCTATCCATGCAAGTTCCACGAGGTCTAATGAGTTGGGCTGATATATACAGCCTCGCGGAACAGTATAGACGTTTAATTTAGCCAGGTATACAAATGCCTAATGATACTTACATTTTTTGGAATGTTATATCCCAGTACATTATAGTCTTTACTAGTAACTCGGAAGTTTCCAGAAACTACGGAATACAATCTCATGGCCTCTTTTATGCATGCCTTTAAGTATGTTTTTTTGTCTTCTCCCGAAAGCAATTCTGCTCTTAGTTTTTCTTGTTTTTCCGGGTTTTTTGCCAGAAGATATAGAGTTGCTGTCATTGTATTGGACGCCTGAAAAAATAATTACTATTAACACTTGGATATGGACCTAATTGAACGAACATCTGAACACTATTCATTTATTATAAATGTGAAAATGTTTAGGTTAGAACGTTTATTTATCAATTACGTCAAAAGATCAGAAATTGACCGTACGTAGATTACTCGTACGTAGTACCAAACATCCAAAGACCTAATGATCCTCTAACAACGCACTTTCAAAGCACTGCACCTAGTAAAAAGGAAGTAAACTATCAAATTAAGAAGAAAACTACTAAATCAGCTCCAGGCCCCGATATCATTCCCTACATAGTGTATAAAAAGTATCCATCAGTTCATAAAGATATCTTAAATATATTCAGTAAGATCTGGTCAAGAAAGCAAGTACCAATATCATTTGGAAGAGCAATTTTTGTCCTGATCCCTAAAATGCATGAAGTAACTCATCAAAATGACACCAGACCGATAGCCCTAACCAATACAATTTCAAAAATCTTTTTCAGTTTATTGGAAGCAAAAATGACCACATTTAAGGCTAGCAATAGGTATTTCAGGCCCAACCACCAGAAAAGCTTTTTGCCTGGTATTTCTGGATGCCTGAAACACAATACATTACTAGCAAAAAGTTTGAAATATGCCAGAACACATGAGAGACAAATAACAGTCTGCTGGATAGACCTAGAGAACGCATTTGGTTCCGTGCAGCATGAACTTATGATATTTGCTCTAAAATGGTCTTTTCTGCTGTAATTATTTACATAATTAATTCATGATTATTATTGTCACTTAAAATTCGTCATAGCAGTAAACAAGGAATAAACAAAACCACTTAAATGCAATGTAGGACTATTCCAAGGGTGCTGCTTATCACCAAAAGTATTTAACATATAACAGTTATAAACATTTTAGTAGATATATTAATATCCCGTGAAAAGAATGATGGGGCTACCAGTATAAAATCAACAATAAGTGCACTGAGTCAATCTTAGCCTTTGACTGTGTCTCCGGAATAGTTGAATGATTTCGATAAGTCCGTACATGGACGGAAGGAATGAGGGCAAAACCAAGTAAATGTCATAGTCTATGTCTGGGTAGACGAAATATAATACGGGACTCTCCGTAAGTGGCCAAAGAGCTGCCACAATTACAGAGGCAGTGCCTTTCAAATTTCTTGGTAGAAAGATAGATTACAAAGGACGTACACCATCATTATAGGTCATCATCATCATCAGCCGCAAGACGTCCACTGTTGAACATAGGCCTCCCCCTAGATTTCCACAACGAACGGTCTTGCGCAAGCTGCAACCAGCGGTTTCCAGCGACCTTTGTGAGGTCATCTGTCCATCCAGTGGGAGGCCGTCCAACACTGCGTCTTTCGGTTCGTGGTCGCCACTCGACAACCTTGCTTCCCCATCGGTTGTCAGTTTTGCGAGCGATGTGGCCTGCCCATTGCCACTTCAGCTTAGCTACTCTTCGAGCTATGTCGGCTACTTTCGTTCTTTTGCGAATATCCTCATTACGGATTCTGTCGCGCAAAGAGACTCCGAGCATAGCTCTCTCCATAGCTCGCTGTGTGACTTTGAGCTTTGTTATGAGACCTACAGTTAAGGACCATGTCTCAGTTCCATAAGTCATCACTGGCAACAAGCACTGATTGAAGACTTTCGTTTTCAAGCATTGGTGTATTTTGGACTCCAAGATGTGCCGTAGTTTCCCGAACCCTGCCCATCCGAGTTGGATCCTTCGCTGGACCTCTTTGTCAAAGTTGGATCTACTTTATTGGATCTTTTGACCCAGATAGACGTATTCGTCAACAACTTCGAGTGTGGTATTCCCAACAATAACCGGTACAGGAGAGACATGAACATTTGACATGACCTTCGTCTTGTCCATATTCATCCTCAAACCCACCTGTTGGGATACTCTACTGAGGTTCCTGAGCATAGCACCGAGGTCCTCCATCGACTCCGCCACAATGACTATATCGTCGGCAAACCGAAGGTGAGTGATACATTCGCCGTTGATATTGATGCCATGTCCGTTCCAGTCCAGTAGCTTAAAAACATCTTCCAACGCAGCAGTGAACAGTTTCGGAGAAATAACATCTCCCTGTCTCACGCCTTTCTGTAGCCGGACATGTTTTGTGCACTGGTCCTGCAATCGGACAGACATTGTGGCTATGCTGTAAATACACCTCAACACTTCGATATAGCGATAGTCCATGCGGCATCGCTGGAGAGACTGAAGCACTGCCCAGGTCTCGATGGAATCGAAGGCTTTCTCATAGTCCACATACGCTATACATAGTGGCCGATTATACTCCTCGGTTTTCTGTATAATCTACCGAAGCGTATGGATGTGGTCTATGGTACTATAGCCTTTTCGGAAACCGACTTGTTCGGGTGGTTGGAAGTCGTCAAACCTGCGTGCGAGACAATTCGTGATTACCCTCGAAAACAACTTATAAACGTGGCTCAAAAGTGAGATGGGTCTGTAATTCTTCAACAAGGTGTTGTCACCTTTTTTGAAAAAGAGCACCACCACACTTCTATTCCACGCTTCTGGCGTATTACCGTCAAGTATGACGGTATCATTAGAGGTAGTTGCTGAAAATTTCATTAACAACCTCAATAAGGTAGACCAACAGCCTATCAGCAATATCAAAAAGCATAGATATACGACAACTATCTCACATTACGTCTCACTTGGCCTTTCCTAGTATACATATTTATGACATCGGTAAAACCCTCCTGGCAAAGCTAGATGCTAATGTAATAAAGATATTGAAGTCATGGTTTGAATTGGCACATCCGGCTGTTCTCTCTACTCTCTTTAGGGATCACTATAGTTTTGGGCTGAAACTAAAAAAAACATCTGAACTCTACAAACACCTAAGAGTTACAAAAACGCATGTTTTGGGAAAGTTGCAAGACGAATTAATTGCATCTCTTCCAAAAGACAAAAGTGCTTCAGACCTTGAATCTAGACTTCAATTCCATAAAGAATGTATGGCAGGTGCACAAGTAAATGCAGCTGGGTTGGGTGCGAAAAAAGAAAAGGGAAGACCGAGACATAGTAAAAACCTTTCTACAACAAGACGAAAATGACAGTTACAAAGTGCACGCTATGAATTTAGAAATGCAAAGTGACTTAGTGACTAGTTAACCATAGATGAGTTTTGTATCCCATTAGCTCTGAAGTGGCGCACATTACACTATGCCTGGTCTCCTGCCTTATTAAAATTTTATCTAAATGCTTTCCAAATTACCCTCCCTGACCAGAGTAACTTGGTAAGGTGGGGAAAAGCCTCTGAAAAATGTTGGTATTCTTGTGGAGAGGCGATATGTACAGAAAAGTACATATTCGTGGGATGCAAGGAGCTCCTTAATAAGGGTTATTACTCACAGCGCCATGAGAGAGTACTTGAAATCATACATGAACCCATAAGCCTTTCAGTAGCTAGATCCCAAAAAGAAAGCACTATAAAATCCCAGAGGATGTTGGTGTTTCGTCATCCAAAGCGGACATTTTCCTTTTTTCTAGAGCTACGAAACGCGTAGTCCTTGTAAAACTTACCGTACCATGGGAAACTAATATACCTAAAGACCACGCGATGAAACAAAATTAGTATTACGACCTTCTGAACCAATTAACAATAAAGTACCCAAGTGCGAGTTGGACTCGCCCATGAAGGGTTCCGTTCCAGCAAGTAACATAATATACATAGTACACATAGTTCTTGTAGTTCGTTATAACTTTGATCGAAGTTTTAATAATAGTGTATTTATGACGTACTAAAAAAAAACTACTCATCAGATCGAGTTGAAACTAATTTTCGTTGGTAGTTTTCATGGTAATGTACATCATATATTTTTTTTAGTTTTTTCATTCTCTTACTTTAGAAATTAGAGGGGGGGGGGGACACACATTTTACCACTTTGGAAGCGTCTCTCGCGCAAGTTATTCAGTGTAGACAAAAATTATAATAGAAACCTCAACATCAGTTTTTAAGACCTATCGATAGACACCCCACACGTGTAGGTTTGATGAAAAAAAATTTTTTGAGCTTCAGTTCTCAGTATGGGGGGCACCCCTAATTTTTGTTTTTTTAAAAAACTTTTGTAAAAATCTTAATGCGGTTCACAGAATACATCTACTTACCAAGTTTCAACAGTGTAGTTCTCATAGTTTCGGCAAAAAGTGGCTGTGACATACGGACGGACAGACAGACAGACAGACAGACAGACAGACAGACAGACAGACATGACGAATCTATAAGGGTTCCGTTTTTACGTTTTACGGAACCCTAAAAATGGCTATGTAGTTAATTTATACGCTGTAGAAGTAGGAGCGAGAGGTATACCGGCAAAATCTCTCTCTAACCTGCTGAAAGACCTTGGCTTGTCCAGAAGTGCAGTAAGTTCTATACTAGAACGAGTATCTAAAGCTGCTCTAGTAGGATCATATCGGATTTGGCTGGGCAGGGAGAGAAATACGAGTGGTGAAGGTGAGTGTTGACGTACGTCAGAAAGAGGCCCTTTAAACCTACGCCCGAGGTACAAGTTTTGGGGTCTACTCGGGATTTCTCTCTCTGTCACAGGATGGACCCGGCACCCGCACGGTAAATCCTTGGAATGCTAAGAAGTTTGTCTCTCTTCAATAGATTTGAATTTCATGAGTGTGAAAAAACAGCGAAAAATGTAACCTACTTTTTATTTAGAATTTTTTTTGGAAGTTATTATTTTATTATGTTCTATTCGTATTGGTTCGAGGGTTTATTAGGAAAATCAGAAATTCTGAAAACTATACCTAAACTAACAACTCCAAATTCCAATCCGATCCGTTCATACGTTCCAACGTGATTGAACAACAAAGATATAATCCAAACATTTGTAATATTAGTAGGATATATTATTCTTACTGTGTCGACTCCAGCCACCAACATGTCTGATGCCATAATAAAGGCATATTCCTCATTTATCGCCAACAGTTTTTCTAAAACTCCTTTTTCGTCTTCTGATTTATTCTTGTTTTGCAGTTCTTTTATACCTTGATCAATGAAATATTTTGATAATCTGAAAAATGTCGGTGAAAATAATAAAAAAATGATGTCCGTAGGTAATGTAACTATTTTTACGCGGTAGACTGACAAAACATCTTGTCAGGAAAATGATGACTTAATTGACATGTTTACCAATGAATACACCTTTAATATCGAGTAATCGCCATATTCAGAAAATTTAACTGAAGGCAATGAGTGAATGAGAGAAAAAAAACTATTTTTTTTTTGCAATGACTTCAAAGGAAGGACGTGGCTTACTGAAAATTTTTTGGCATTTTAATGGCCAGCAAAAACTCGTTCAATCCCGCGCACTGACCGCCATAGAAAATATCTGACCGCTGTGAACTGAGTCGCACTGGGCCTAAAAATTTAATTTTAGGCTCAACGCAGTTGTGTTATTTTGTCGCACCTTTGACCAGATCCTTTTATATATTATGTCTATAAATTTTTGAGTTTATATCATAAATATAGACATTTTTAATCCTATTAGAAAAAATCTTATGTACGTAACGTTTGAAGGACTATAGTTAAGTCAAAACTATGCAAAAATAATGATTTTAAAATCCAAATTTTTTATAAATTTATTTGTAAAAGATATCCTTACCGTTCTTGCTCCGCATACACATTCATAGCTTTTTTAAAGGTCGGCGTTGCAAATAATTTCCAAAAGCCTGGCTTGAAGTCTAACTCTTCTACTATAGAAAAAAGATCGTGAACGGTCTTTATCATTTTTCGAGCTGGAGAATCTTCTGGAAGATTCAAGTCCAGACAGTTAAGTCGACAACCCAAAGCTATCACACCTATCGACTCTAATGCCCATAAGTTCATTTCTGTATCAAAAGGTTTCGTTATTCTATTGTTCTCGTCTCTTACTAACTTTAATCTAAAACAAAATAAATAATATTAGTACAGTTTTAATATCCTGCATTTTATGAGTACGAATATTGTCATTTTTATTGAGGTGTTTTTAAAATACAAATAACATATACCTGTCAAAGATAGTTAGTACTCAATGTCAATGTCAAATGCTGCTTATGTTTTATTTTGTTCGAGAAGTTTCACAAAATAGGTGTCATAGGTGTTTATTCCAGTGCAATTACAGGGCATACAAATAAAACATCTTATTATATCTGGCTGACGAGCGCAGTGCAGTGCAAGGTAATGATTTGGACTCTTCATGTATCTGTTCATCTCTTCCAATAGCTGCATGTCACTGTGCTGTTATGTGGCAGACATGTTGCTTACCATCAGGCACTAACATGACTGTCCTGCTCGTTTCGTCACTCTATATTTAAAATAGTAATAGTTTAAAAATCTAAAAAACACGGTTTTTTCGTATTTTATTCAGCAAACCCTTTCATTTGATACCCATATCATGGGGGTGGATTTCAAACACCCAGGTCGCCATCTTGGGGAGGCCGCCATATTGGATTCGTAATGACGTTTCTTAGGTAGTCATTTATTGTCAGATCTCAGAGCGTGTGCAAAATTTCATTCTAATCGAAGACCGGAAAGTGGGTCAAATTAAGATTCCAAGATTTTCTTACATATGTACATAGTTACAAGTGAAGCTAATAAAAACGTGTTAAAAAAACTTGGCCAAATTGAGAACTAACTATCTTTGACAAGTATGATTGTATCTTGTACAATTTGTAATCGTCTTAGTTTTTGACATTTTCATTTTCTTATTCAAACGTGACTACAATTTAAATTTTTAGCCCAGTAAGTTTATACATTACCAGTATGCGTTAAATCCGGTAGATCTGATTTTTTGCAGGCTTGTTTATGATGTTGGCCTAATGATTATCCCAAGTTTGTGACTTCGAGCGACGAACGCAACTTTGTTAAAAATCGAAAATACCGCGAAAAATACGTTTATTTTTCAAATTTTGGCGATTATAACCCTAAACGACTAGTTTTTGAAAAAACTTTCATCTGACGTTTATAAAGTAAACTAAATTTGCTACAATATGATACTAGAATTGTCTCTGTACACCATTTATCTCTGTAAAAATGTATCTTCAAATAAAAAAAAACCGCATCGAAATCGGCCCATCCGTTTGAGCTCTACGGTGCCATAGACAGATACACACACAGACAGATACACATAGAGACAGACCTGTATGTGTGTCTGTCTGATAGACAGACAGACTTCGACGTCAAACTTATAACACCTATTTTTTTGGTCGGGGGTTAAAAACCGCAGTAACTGTGCCATAAAGTGGTCAAGTAGGAGTTAAAATATTGCTAAAAATTACGAAGTTCGAAAAAAATTATAAACTTTGAAAGACTTTTTCTCAGAAACTATTGGGTGCACAGAGACAATTTTAGTATCATAATGTAGCAATTTAGTCTTCTTTATAAACGCCGCAAGAAAGTTATTTCAAAAAGTAGTCGTTTAGGGTTATAATCGTCAAAATTTGAAAAATAAACGATTTTTTCGCGGTTTTTTCGATTTTTGCCAAAGTTGCGTTCGTCGCTCGAGGTCACAAACTTGGGATAATCATTAGGCCAACATCATAAACAAGTCTGTAAAAAATCAGATCTACCGGATTTAACCCATCCTACTCCATACTTTCAGGCGACAAAGTTACTGGATTATTTAATGTGATCGAAAATGACAGGATTTTATTATTGCAACTGATTTTGGGCTGTGTCGTCATAAATAAATGAATTTTAATTAGCTCTATACTTTTTGAATACCATATACGATCGGTGTCAGTGATGAAAGCAGTATTGAATGATTACATTAATTGAGGTAAAAAGTACAAACATAAATATACATACATAGGTCTTGTGTTAGTCCAAAGTATTAACAATCTGTATACCAAATTTCATCCATATATCCCTTCAGTTGTTTTTGCTTGAAAATAGAACAAACAAATATAAACTTTCGCTTCTATTATATAAGTATGAATATGAAAATTATTTGCGATTGAACCAACTCTCTAATTTAGGAAGAAAAAACTGTTATGTATAAAAACGCTTTTAGAGCTCTGCAAGATGAATGGTTCAGATGGACGAAAGGTTGTAAACTACTAAAGTTTGTTGCTAATTAAATAATATTTTTTCTTAACCAAATAAGGAGATTAATATTGTATACCTTGAAATGGTGTCACGAGCTACTTCATCAAGTGACGATGTATAGAGCTTGATAGTTTTTGGTTGCAGTAACACTGGGTTGACGGCCGATCGAAACACTTTCCACGAATCTCCGTGACTGTATATAAAATATAAATAATTTGTTTATTGTTTTTAAGCTTTCATGATTGCAACACATAATGTAAACACTTTACAGGATTTAATCACGATCTATACTATATTCAAAACTATGATTTAATAAACATAAAAAACATAAAACATAATTAATTTCGTTACCAAGTAAGCTGTTACAATAAATTCGGTTTTGCCTTTTGCTTTTGTTCTTAAGACTGTGTTGCAAAAGGCAGTGTCTTACATTAGGTACTATAATAACACAAACTTGCAATAAAGTTATAAATATATACATATACATTATTGTATACTGCGTTTACGTGTGTGTGAATGTGTGTGTGAGGGTGTATGTGAGTGTGTGTGTGTGTGTGTGTGTGTGTGTGTGTGTGTGAGGGTGTGTGCATATCCATGTGTGTGCTTCTGTGTGCTCTTGAAATCACCGAACTAGGTCGAGGTAATCAAAGTATCATTTAATTACCTCGACGTTTCGGCAGCGCTACAACCGCCGTGGTCAGTCTTCTTGTGACAATGGTGGTGTTAACGCTCTTTTATATATTAGTAAGTTAGTAGATCTTTGTCATTTCAATTTTTTTTTAAATATTTCTTGGATTAGGAGAAGAAGACGAAAATAGTTGAGAACATTTTTAACCTAATTCTAGTGCTCGTCTGTTGAACCAATCACTACCGGGGGTCTACCGCCTCACGAAAAACGCTTTGACGCTTTGGCATTGCCGTCTCTTTCATTTCAAACGAGAAGAAAAGAGACAGCAACGCCAAAGCGTCAAAACGTCAAAGCGTTTTTCGTTAGGCGGTAGAGGTGCCGGTTGGGATTCCGCTAGTAATCGACTCGACAATCACTCCCGGCCCAGAGCCTCCACAACGACCGCATTTCTATCCTTGCTTTCTGTTGTAACGCTCCTGAAACGTCGAGGTAATTAAAGGATAGTTTCGATGGTGATTAGGTCCTGTAAAGTGTTTAAATTATAATAACTATAGTTTGTTCATTAACCGTTTTTATTATAAAAAGTGACGTAGTTGTTACTCATTTTAAATGAATGTATACGTAACTCGCGTATGCTATAGTCACTCCATTACGACTAAGTTCCAGCTGCATCCGATAGCTTTTTTTGAAAGAGAATGCACATGCGTGACAAACTCTCGCATTTATAATATTAGTAGAAGTAGGATAGAAGGTTTAGTACGTAGCATCACAGACTAAGTAGAGAGATACCGTAGCATCTGCGATTTCACTCGCGTAGTTTCTTTGCCTTTTATCCAGGGTAACAAGTAGTTTCTTTGTTTTTCTAGACCATTATTCATTTATATAACAAATTTCATTCAGATTTGTTTTAGGTTGAAATAGTTACAAACGTCCATATTACACACACGCTTTCGTATTTATAATACTAGTCGGAAGTAGTATACAATCAGATAGTTCCTTTGAGAAATCGTCAGTAACAAACATATAATATTGTATGAATAATGATTATTTCATCCAGTTATTTTTTATGTTATTTTTTTATCCAGAGAGCTAGCAAGCTAAAGACCGGTCCACCGGGGACATTCTAGCGTATGTCACCCACATTTGGAGTGACGCTATCGAGAAACACGGGGAAGCACTTGCAGTCTCCCTGGATATCTCAAGGGCTTTCGACAGGGTTTGGCATGATGGCCTTATAAGCGAGCTTTCGGGCTATGGTTTGCCACCTGGGTTTATTGCGTGGATAATAGACTTCTTGAGGGATCGATCCATACGAATCGTCATTGATGGCTGTTCGTTGGATCAAATGGCTATCAATGCCGGAGTTCCTCAGGGGTCGGTACTCTCTGCGATGCTCTTCCTGCTACATATCAATGATCTGTATCTGAAGCCCGGTATCTTTGGGTACGCAGATGATAGCACCGTCGTAGAGAGCTATATATCCAGCGCAAGAGCCAGTGGACAACAAACTCAGCTACTGAGAGAGAGTATGATCGAGCGTTTGAACTTGGCCCTTGAGGCAGTCTCTAAATGGGGCGATGCCGATTTGCCAAGTTTAAAAGGTTAAACAACAAAAAGTTTAACACAGGCGTGTTTTTTCTCCGCTAAAAAGAGCTCATTTGAACTAGCTCCTACTTTTCGAGGCGTATCTGTGCCGGTTACTGACCATCTCGAGCTTTTGGGCGTTTCTTTGTCATCGACGCTCAACTTTGGCACGTATATCGAGTCTAAGGCAAAATTAGCTGGCAAAAAACTAGGTGTCCTCTCAAAGGTGCGAAAGTACTTCAAATCTGAACAATTACTTCTCTTATACAAAGCACAGATTCGGTCTTGTATGGAGTACTGTTCGCACCTTTGGGATGGATCGGCTAAGTATCAGCTAGAGACTCTAGAATCGATTGAGAGACGTGCCAAAAGGCTCATAGGCAATGACACTCATCTATCTGGCCGCCATCATACAAGCTTTGCTTAGTTTGGGGTCAGATGGTGTTGTGTGTGAATTGTCCACCAATATTGTCCACCAACTCATGTGCGTAAAAGACTTCAAAGTCTTGATCATCGCCGCAAGATTGCTACCTTATCGGTTTTTTATCGGATACACATCGGAGAATGTGCAACTGATCTGCATGATCTAATACCACCTAGCGCTTTCTTCTATCGGAATTCTCGTATATCAAAAAAGTGACATCGTTTCATGGTTGATGTTCCAAAAACACGAACGAAGAGACTTGACTCCACGTTTGTGATAAGAACGTCTAGGTTGTGAAATGCGTTGCCTGAGTGAGTTTTTCCCGATAGTTACAATCTTGGTGTCTTCAAATCGAGAGTGAATCGGTTTCTTCTAGGTAAGCACGTTCCATCGTAGATCGCATCGTCGCTTAACATCAGGCGAGATGGTGGTCAAGTGCGAACCTATTATAGTTAAAAAAAAAAATAGCTTAACAAATTTTGGGTAGGTATTTGAGGCAAGCTGAAGTTGTCACATGCCTCTCCTATTATACCCCAACACGGTGCAACAGACCTGGCTGAAAAATGAAATAAAATTCTCTAAATTTAGATCACCTGGCACTGGCCGGTAGAAAGTCTCACCAAAATGATTTGTGTTTTTGAATTATTATTTTTTTAATAACGAGACGAGTAGGACATTTGCCTGATGGTAAGCAACATGCCTTCCACATAACAGCACAGTGACACCCAGCTATTGGAACATGAAGAATCCAAATCATTACCTAGCACTGCACTGCGCTCGCCACCCAGAGATCTAATTTGTTATATCTCTAAGCCCTGTAATTTCTCTGGAAACATTGTCCTTCAAACCGGAACACAGTAATGTTTGCACATTTACTGCTTGGCGGTAGAATAACTGGCAAAAGTGTGGTCCTTCCTCAGGCGGACTCTGCCAGGGTAGGACTCCTGGCAGAGTCCGCCTGGGGAAGGACCACTACTCCTAAAAATAGGAGCCAGCTCTTAGAAAATTGACTGGAAATAAAATTTCAAAAATCATACTCTGTTATTAGGCCTGTGGGATCGTCCGCCTTAACATTTTTCTTGTGATGATGCCTGTAGTATTCCAAACTTTTAAATCCAGGTCGATATGGGAGCCGATTTTCTCCACGCAATATCTGAAAGTAGAATGTAAAACAATTTCACAGAACTTAACATAAAAATGTGCACTTTATGCTTTTTAATTTTACTGTTATAAATAATTAGTTAAAGTACTCGACTAAGTACTGACGTTACCGGCTAGTATGTGAAAACAATGTGAATATAAATGTAATGTAAAATAATGTAATGTAATGTTTCTACGAAAAAACGAAAATAGACTTCAGCTTACAATTAAATTCAGAAACACGACTAAACTTCATAATTTTGGTGAAATCAAAATAAACGGTGTTTTCTATGGTGTGTTTCTTTTTTTTAATTTTAATATTTCATTTTAATATTTGTATTCATTGCACACTTGAAACATTTTGCGGTTTTGTCCGTACTGTTCCGAATCTCATTTTTACTGGGATTAAAAGTTGCCTATGTATGTCTTATTTCAGTGTTAACAAATCAAAACAAACGAAAGAATATTCGTATGTGTTTATTACCCGACTGCAAGAAGGGTTATGTTTTTATATTACATGGTTGTGTCTGAAGCGTTTTTTTATTGATTTAATGTTAAATATATTAGCATTGCATGCATGATTCAAAATAATATTAGCATTTTGTACTTCTTCCCTATATATGTAGACTACAAGTGTGCGATATTTTTGCTTCACTATTTGGATAAGGCAAGTAGGATTATGTATATGTTACAGTCATAGTGATTAAATAGTTATTATACATAATGACTGGTCATTATATATAAAAGCCAAATTCACTAGACAATGTAATTAATTAATCACTTTATCTGGACATTATTCATAATAGCGTGTCAAGGTTAGCTAAAGTAATAATACGGTCTAGCCGACTTCGAAAATCGTTTTCCTCCCTTCAATACTTAACAAATTACCCACCCAGAGACCAACTCAAACCGGTTAGGTTGAAATTAGTCACATAACCGACACAGAGCACCCCGACTCCACCTAGTCTTGTGGCTACTACCCCTAGAGTGTTTATAAAAAATGCGGGAGCCAGAAGCTCAAGGGAGGTCCTGAATGTTGCTTCGTCGCATGAAGTCGTGTGTGGCGAAGCAACATTCAGGGGCGACCGCAAGAGCTTCTGGCGGGAGCCCACCCAGAGTCCAAGTTAGACCGGTTAGGTTAATTACTTTATAATAATGTTAATTGAGGCATGCTTAAGGCAAATTGAAATACAAATTTATTCATAAACGAATATCTACTTGTTTTATTACATTATCCAAGTCTTCGAAGATATTATATAAAATAGCTAGTTAATGTGATTAATTTTGTGTCAATTATCACTTTATCTAAATTGAGTAGATATTATATATAATGGCTAGACAGTATATATAATATCCAGATTTATTACTTTGGCTGTAACATATATAACAATACGAACTCGTTTTAGTTGAAATAGATGCAAGTGAAATTGTCAATTTTAATTTATAAATAAAAATAATATTTACATGAGCTGAACTCTCTGGGTCATAGAGAAAAATAAATGGCGCGACATTTAAAAATCCATCCAGCTTTACTATGGGCCCGTGGTTTTTATAAAGCGCCTGTGTCATCTGTGGTCCAACCAGCTTATAGAGGGAACCTACAACATTTTAAAATTACAGGTTTAAATGTTGGTAAAATTTTTCGTATCATCGGGTGATGACGATGTGGTTAGCGATAGAGTAGATTTACCCAGACAAAACTGATTCACTCTCGACCTAAAGGTATAATATGTATATAGGTATATTACTTTATCCATCAAAGAACACATTTAAAACAATGTCAAACTAGTAAACACTTTGACAATATTACATCAACATAACGAGAGTCAGAACTATGATTCGAAACAGTCTAAAACCTTGTTATCCTATTATGGCCCTCGTGTTCTACACGGTATTATTAATAGATGACAAATAACAAACAAATTGCCATGTCTACTTCCCCCGCATGCTGCTTTCGCAGACATGCTTTCAAATGGCTATAGATTTGAGCATGTTATTTATTTCTAGTTCTTCTTTGGCCAATGGATAATTCAGACGAGCTAAGTATATATCCAAGGTATTTATTTATCCACTAGCTGAACCCGCTACTTCGTTCGCGTACGTTGATCTTGCGACCTTATTAGTACATTAGTAGTACTTACGTAAAAAAATTGGTTTGGTGGCCGTTACACAAACCAAGTGAATTTGTTTTTCCACACAAAAATATATATATTCGAGTTTAGCAAATTCATATTTTATATTTTTAGCAACATCAAACATACTCATAGTAATGTTGTGGAGTATCAAACTTAGCCGCAGTGTTAAGTTGTAGGATTTTTATACGACACATTACGAAGAGTCTGTAGCTGATGTGCGTGATCTGATACTTACCCACTTATACATTTTTACAGAACGATAGCCTAAGTAGGTGATAGATAGACTTATTAGCCGATGTGATATTTTAGACTCCAAGCCATGTGTGTTTCAAATGTTAGTCTAATTGGTAATGTCGTTCTGTCGTTAATATTGGTTTCGTTAGGCGCCATCCTTTTTCCGAGATGATAGGTAGTATATAAGACTATAAACTATCTGTGTTTCGAATTTCAACCAAATCAAACCTTTACATAATATGCATATAATACTTAGTAGTAAGATAACATTTTATTCAATTTTAGAAAAACAACGGTCTGCTTTGGTCACCGAAACTTGTTGATCACTAAATTTAGTACAGTACTTGGATTAAAATAATATCAGAAAGGACAAAAACCGACTTCAATTATTATCATTTCACGTCAACTTCTAGTCAAGTAAAAAGTTCACTCGGCTAATTTAAGAAGCTATGACTACGTCGTCCAGATAAATAGATACTGGTGGTCAATTCACACACAAAACTTTGACTTTTTCCACCGCCAATGTCCCATACTCAAACAGGAGTGGTCTTACGCGTGACGATGGCAAAAGACCTGACGGCATGACTTATGTGCCTTGGAAGTTGAGTCGGCCCCCAGTGTGGGACGCAGATTGCGTCGATACTCTGGCACCATCACATCTTCTAGAGATACATAGTAGGGCCACTGCAGCGGTTAATTCAGCTGAGTGTCTCAAACGGCGGAAATATGCAACCCTCGGTAGTGGTTTTATATTCAAGCCTTTTGGGGTTGAGACATCGTGCCTGTGAAGGCCGGGAGCTCACTTCATCTTCAAAAGTCTTTCTGAGCGCTTGGCCGACGCAACGCGTGACCAAAATGCTGGCGTTTATTTGGCCCAACGCATAAACATTGCTATTCAGCGTGGTACTGCCGCCAGCATGCTGGACATGCTTCCGACTGGTAGTGGGCTTGAACATCTTGTCATCCAGTTTTTGTTAATATTCAAAAAACCGCCTCCCTGTTTTCCATATAATATATGTTTGTACATAGTAAAAACGGGATCCTATTACTGAGACTTTGTTGTTCGTTGTTCGTCCGTTCGTCCGTCCATCTGTCACCAGACTGTATTTCAAGAACGGTGATTGCTAGACAGTTGTAATTTTCGCAGATGATCTATTTATATTGCCGCTACAACAACAAATACTACATTACACATTTTCTAATAAATATCAGATCGTGTTTCGTACCATGAGCTGCCATCTGTAGTTAATGTGGGAAAACATTAGCAAGGTATTGTTATATTATTACCTGACAATAGATGACGGGTGGCAGATTTGAGCGCTTTGTGTGTACCAGGGATGAACTTCGACTCCGACTCCGATAAGTCGGAACTTCCGATTACTATTAGACCTTCGGTTCCGACTTCGGCTCCGAAACTTTTAAAACGGAGGTTATAATCGGAGGTAAGGTGTATAAATATTGCAGATAATCCCTTATTGTGGTGGATAGTAAATGGAAATACAAAATCCCAACGTCCTAAATCAATTGTTCGCCAATGTTTATCATGCCCACGTGTTTGGCAAAAAAAATGTTTGTCTGTAAAGTCGGTTTACTGACGATAGAACGTGACAACGTCTTAAGAAAATACTGATGGAATGGTAGCATTTTTCATAAGAAAATTTTAATTTCATTTGTTTAATAGATTTGTATGTAAAAAGTAATCAGTAGAATTTAGTCATTTTCAATCAAAACAATGCAAAAAACAATGCAAAAAAGCTTTTAGATGCCGAACTCCGCCTTCGGTTCCAATTAAATTACCTCCGTTACCCTAGTGTTTACAGTGTCACATAGTACTTAGAAGTTAGTATGTACCGAACTTTTTATTACCGTTATTATTTAATTCCTATGTAATTTCCGAACCATACGACCAATAATGTTAAAATTTTGATGGGACTATATTAAAAATGTGTTATTTCTAACAAAATAAGAGTTAACGAAATTGAACTACATACGCAAACATGAGTTACAACCAAATACATATTCTGACTTTCATCCCTTTCTGCTAGAAAACCGTGCCGAATTCGGGAGATTAAAAGTAGACAGCTACCATCTCCTTAACATGATCTTAAATTATGCCAAGTTTCATTTGAATTGAGTCAGTAGTTTCGGCGTGATGAGAGTTCCCTATACAGAAAGACAGACAGGCATGAAAGAAAAAAAATGCAGTTTCGCCATCAGTACCGAATATGGAGTGCCCCCAAATTTTTTTTTTCAAAATATCTTCAATTTGCAGAATTCGACCCGCTACAGTTTTATTACAAGTATGGATTATGATATTTTTAAATAAAGGCTCTACCCAATATCAAACTAATGTTTAATGAGAGTTTTGATTACTTTTTCTAGATAAAACACATGAGAATCGCATTGAAATTCTTAAACTGACAACTACTACTTTCTTGTGTAAAATATTACATGCGATAATTCCACATGAAGCATCATAGCATATTTGGTAAGCATTAAATACCTCCGGGTAATAAATGATGCAGTGGTCCAAGAATGGGGATGGAGCTTGGTCCGGGAATTTCTTGCCATGGTTTTACCGGCGTGTCCGTATTCAATTCTGCGGCTTCAGTGGCCACTAGCCTCCTAGAATTAGAAAAAAGTATTTAAAAGTTGATTTCGACAACAAAAATACCTTTTACACAGAACACGAGTGCACGCTCTCAACAAAGGTCAAGCAAAACTTATAACTTCACTAGCAGCACCCCGCGGTATACCCGCGTAGGACCTACATATATTCAAAGCAAATTATCAAATTTCAGCCTAATCCGTTCATACGTTACGCCATGATAGAGCAGCAAACATCAATACATTTAGATTTAAAAAAATATTAGTAGGAGTATTTTACACAACGCAAACACACACTTTCACTAACACATTCTTTCACACACGCACGCTGTCACACACGCACACTGTCACACACGCATTCTAAGTACAAGTAGGTACTTGTGACATTCGAGAAAAGTTGTACTTCTAAAACACAGGCCATAGTCGCCTTGTTTTTCATTTCTACCCACAAATGGTAAAAACCACCCCTAATTTTAATAGTGTTATTACTGTATAATATATGTTATAATGTATAATGCTATCTCTCACAACACAGAACCGACCTAGTGTGGGAAACAGAGTTCACACCTGATTATCTTGCAAATTTGTGTTGAGTACGTGTTAACTATTGTCGCACAATGTTTGTCAAATAAAGCTTTTATTGATTTTGTTGTAATAGTTTTTTAAATGTATCTCACACGTACTTCTTCTTTATTCTCATTATGCAAAGCAAATACCCGTTTATAGCGTTTAAGATTCCTACTGTATTGCTAGCACCGAGTACCAGAAGTAAGAACATCTATGAGGTTGTTGTATATTAAGTGCGTATCTCTATGTAGTGTAGTGGTAGGACTCTTGGCAGAGTCCGCCTGGGGAAGGACCACACCTTTGCCAGTTAATCTACCGCCAAGCAGTAATGTGCAAACATTACTGTGTTCCGGTTTGAAGGGCAATGTTTCCAGAGAAATTACAGGGCTTAGATAAATAATAATTTAGATCTCTGTGTGAAGAGCAATGCTAGGTAATAATTTGGACTCTTCATGTTCCAATAATATTAGCACATACTGGTTGGGGGCAGAATACTCGACAAAGCCGCGGGCGTTAGGTACTTTCCAAAGTGGACTCTGCATCGAGTCCTACCCCGGTAAAATGTCGCAAAGAACGTCTGTAGCATGATTTCATCACACAAATGGTAGTTCATTAACAATTGTATGATGTGATCTACGGCTCACTGAGCAGGCTCACAAGCAACTGAGTCATGCAACACCCGTTTTTACAAATAATGTTACATAGGTACCTTTTTCATAAAATATCTCTGTAACCCGTAATTTTACTGAATACATTGCCCTTTTAATCAACACACGTGATATTTGCACATTACTATTTCGTGATTGAGTAACTGACAAAGGTGGGGTACTTCTCCAGGCGGACTCTACATAGTTAATTAACATTTGTATGGTAAATACGGGGTGTTTGCTCTGTGTCTGGGTGTTTCTATGTGTCATAGTACACGTTTAAAATTATATACATATATGAATTACATTAGTTATCTGGCTTCCATTTTACAAGTTTGGCTTAGTTTGAGGCGAAACGATGCTGTGCGAAAAAAAATCGACTATTATATTGGAACGAAGTTCCTTACAGCAGGCTTGGAGGAGGTATGAATTTTGCTGCGCGACCGAACTGGAAAAAATGTGGGACTAACCAAAATAGTAAATTATGATATACGTGCGCTAAGTTGATAATTACAGTTGAGGCGATATTGCTAGCACGAGCCTAAGGCGAGAGCTATAATTAGCAGAGGCTGTAATTATCAAAGCGCACGTATGTCATACGACGTTTTGTAACATATTTGCGAGGAAATAAATAAAAATCTGACGACATTTGCAAATAATAACAATACAGCGGAAAAAAAGCGCTGAATTATTTTTACTTGTTCACAGATTAGCTATGCGCGATGCGCGATGCGATTGCGATGCGCGATGCGATTTGGTAGTGGTAGGACTCTTGGCAGTGTCCGCCTGGGGAATTACCACTCCTTTGCCAGTTATTCTACAGCCAAGTAGTAATGGGCAAACATTACTGTGTTCCGGTTTAAAGGGCAATGTTTCCAGAGAAATTACATGGCTTAAAGATATAACATCTTCGATCTCTGTTGCGATCAGTGTTGCGATCTTTATTTTCCAGATGATCGTACCAGAAATAGTAAAAATAAGCAGTTTTTTAAATTGTGTGTGATTCTATGATATCCGAAGGAACTTCATTTTTACCTGGTGTCCTATGCCACAATTATTTTTTTTTATGTTGGTATTAATTCATTCCTTCGTTGTGGAAATCTAGAGCGGAGGCCTATGTTCAGCAGTAGACGTCTTGCGGCTGATTATGATTAATTCATACATACACGTAACATTTTTGCAGTTATACGAGTAATGTTCGCGGAATTGTCGCGGACCGGCCGTATGACCGACCGCTATGCGTTGACGAGCCTGGTCCGCCGGCAGCGAGAGGGGGAGAGACCCGTTGTAAGTACATAGGTCTCGTGAGTACGTGCCCTCTCATTCCGACAAGCGCTGGTAGACTCGGCCCTGGGTTCACTTTGCGACTGCTGTGGGACAATCCTCGAACTCGTCCTGCATATGAGCTTGACTTGACCTTGGGTGACCTTGACTTGACCTTGACATTGGGGTGATCTTAACCTTGACATTGGGTGACCTTGGGGTGACATTGTCTTGACCTTGACCTTGGGGTGACCTTATCTTGACCTTGTCCTTGTAGCAACCTTTTCGTGACCTTGGGGGTGACCTTGCCTCTTGATCTTGTCCTCCCGCGTGACCCTGGCGTCACCCCGGCGTGATTTCCGGTGTGACCCGCAGCGTGACCCCCGACGTGACCCCCGGTGTGACTTCCAGCGTGACATCCGGCGTGAATCCCCGGCGTGACCCCCGGCGCGCCCCCCGGCGTGACCCCTGGCATAACCACCGACGTGTGCCCCGACGTGACCCTTCGACGTAACCCGTCGGCGATAACTCGGCGCTGACACGTAGACTCGACGTTCGTTCGACGAGATCTTCTTGGTCGGACCTTGAAGTGGGAGCAGGGGCCGGGGTAGTGAAACGCTGGTTGCTTGAGTCTTAATTCCTTTTATTTTTCCTTTTTGTTGAGTCTTCTAACTGGAGCTGCTGAGCATAGCATGTTCTGAACAAAATCGAGATCGCTAAGGTTACCTTACCTTTACTTTAAAATGAGTCCCGTTTTTTGAGCCCTCTTTTCGGTTCATTTTCAGTACCTATAGAAATATTTTATTTACCAAAAACTGCCATATTTTCCAAATTTAAAGTTAGGTAAATAAGTGAACACCCTACCTAGATTCCCGAATAAACTAAACTAAAACGATATTTATTAGGTGTGCCCTACTTATTTCTCCCTAAATAAACCTTATTTACTTAACAGTTATTCATGTTTTTATAATTATTACAATTTTACCGCTCAACTAAAAAAACATACTAAAACTAGCCTATTTGTACATTTGTCAATCGCCTATAAGAATATTATCCCTATTGGAAATGTTAACATTATTAATTTATCACAAAACATTGTTCTCGCAAAATAGACCGTTACTAATTTAAAAACAAATAAAAATAAAATGTATATAGGTTTTTAGTTACAAACATTTTACTTTTGTAAAATGTTTGTAACTCTTTTACGCAAAAATTAATTGAGAGATCTAAAAAAAATTGTACACGTGTCTATGGGTAATAATAGTCTAATTAATATATATTTTTATAGATAACAGTCATAGGTAAATTTATTTATATATTAGGTATTTTAAAAATATTAGATTTCCAACAGAAAGTATTTATTTTATTAGTAATTTGCTGTCAGTAAGAAAACTATATCTTGTTTATTTAGTTCTCAAAAAACATAAATCACTTACGTTTGATACTAGCATACGGAATAATTCGAAAAGAAGAAAGATCTCGGTTGTACAAATCCCAAAATGTAAGACGGATTTTGCTATTAAGCAATATAATGCACGATCAGTATTTATTTATAACAAAATTAGTAAAGATCTTGAAATATATGCCAAGAAATACTATGAATGTAAAGATTGTAATAATGAAACTGAAATGCTGCTTCAGGTTCAATGAGGTACATTAAAATCCATACGCACATACTCACCCTTTCTCACACACACACACACACACACACACACACCCTCTCACACACATCCTCACTAACACTCACATACCCTTTCATACTTTACAGATACACCGATTGTTAATTGTATTTCTATGTTAAGGAAGAGCAGGAACTCCTAAGACAGGCTATTTTTACCTAAAAGGAATTCCTGGTTGATTTAATTATATGTATTATCTGTTAGTGAAATAAAGATATATTATATTATAGGTTAACTTTTATCCCAGCAAAATAACGATGAACTGTACAATTGTAACTGTGGGATGCTGCTAAATAGTCTTATTATATCTTTATTACCCGACTGCAAGACGCAAAGGAGTGGTAATGTGTTTTATAACACATTTGCTCGTAAAGGGCCTCCTATTGCACCAATTTCTGTATCGTAATGTATCTCATTACGTACTTGTGTGGTAATGTATAATGTAAAACGCACGGTTTCAAAATGCTCCGTCTTAAACGAACGGTACCTTTTTAAATCTTAGTAAAGAGTTTTTATGTCAGAAAAGTGGTCACCATTTTATGAATAAAATTAACTTTGAGGGGTAAAATATAAAACATAATTATTTAATTAGTTAATATAATTAGTTTTGACCATACATTTCAAAAAATTATCTGTAACAAAACACAAAGATATTAATTTACTTTATTACTGCGACTGGCAAACGGGCAGATTCTGGGCCGTTGCTTAAAAAAAAGTCACCAATGCGAGCGCAATGCTAATCTGTGAACAAGTAAATATAATTCCGCGCCCTTTTTTTCGCTGTATTGTTTTTATTTGAAAATGTCGTCAGAGTTTTATTTCCTCGCAAATATGTTATAAAACGTCGTATGACCTACGTGCGCTTTGATTATTACAGCCTCTGCTAATTATAGCTCTTGCCTTCGGCTCGTATGTATATTGGATTATCTTTTTTCGTGCGTGGAGGAAAAGTATTTACGCATACCCTACCGCCCGGGGGACACCGCCGGGTTATATTGCACTCTATACCATGTATGGATACGGTGCCCCTATCTACTAAAACCTCCATGGGGTTTCAACTCTGCCGCTGATGGTGGGAACACGTAACCGCTCTCGGATTACTCCGTCTCGGTCCCCCATCTCCAACTTCAAACGATTTAGTACTCAACTTCAGTCGAAAATCTATAATTATATAGGTACTTACTTACACAAAACTATACAAATTACATGCCATAGAACAACCTACATATCATATCAGTAGAAAAAAAAACATTTGGTCAAAAACCAAAACATGCATATTATGTTGAGCATAATAACTTTCTTAACATTGTTCATAACTAAAAAGTACAAAATAAAAAATATATACCTAATTTAAAAACTCAAAACCCAACTGCGTAAGTACTTACATACTAAAAAAAACGAAATTAATAAAACAAGCACTTAGATTTCTGATAGTCTAGTATTCTATAATATATGTTACTGAATTAATACTATTGAATAAAATAAAATATATTCTAACTAGATGTTACCCGCGACCTCGTCCGCGCGATATAAATACTAAGGTAACTCAAGTAGTACCTATTTGTATACCTAGACACATTTACTATCGGTTAATCGGTACTATCGATAAATCGGTTTACTTGTTTAGATGTGAAAGCGTAAGAGGCATTCGTCCCCCATTTCAACTCCAATTTCATCCCCATATAGTTCGAAATTACAAAATTGCTAGAACGAACATTTTTTTGCTTCGTGTCAAGTGCCTATTTACAGAGTTTCATGGTTTTATCTTCAACGATTGGGGGCTTCCATATATTATATACTTTCACCCTCCATTTCAATCCAAATTGCATCCCTATTTAGTTCGAAATTACAAAATTGCTAAAACAAATGTTCGTTTGCTTCATGTGAAGTATCTATATTATACAGAGTTTCATGGTTTAATCTTCAACGGTTGGGAACTTCCATATTGATATTCATCCCCAATTTCAACCCCAATATCATCCCCGTACAGTTCAAAATTACAAAATTGCTAGAACAAACATTTGTTTGCTTCGTGTAAAGTGTCTAAATACAGAGTTTCATGGTTTTATCTTCAACCGTTGAGAACTTCCATTTAATTTCACCGCCATACAGTTCGATATTACAAAATTGATAGAACAAACATTTAATTGCTTCGTGTCAAGTGTCTTTATACAGAGTTTCATGGTTTTATCTTCAACGGTTGAGAACTTCCATTTTGTCATTCATTCCCTATTTCAACCCCAATTTCACCCCCGTACAGTTTGAAATTACAAAATTGATAGAACAAACAATTAATTGCTTAGTGTCAAGTGTCTAGATACAAAATTTAAAAACTTACAAATTTTCATCCTACCGTTCATCCCTTGTTTCACCCTCTTAGGAGTTGAATTTAGCAAAACCCCGTCTTAGCGAGCACCTACGTGTGTGCTAAAAGGGACCTCCATGCAAAATTTCAGATTCCTAGCATTTGTAGTTTCTGAGATTCCTTGATGAATTCCTTCCTTCCTTTCGCTTTTATATATATAGATAAAAGAACATAACAACTGAACAGTCGGGATCCATTGAACAATTATTAGATTGTCTGTTGAATAATAAATAATTATTTTTTATAGTTTAGAGTGATGAGACGAACTGGACATATGCCTGGTGGTAAGCATCATGCCTGCCACATAACAGTGACACGCTACACACGACAGCTATTGGATCATGTAGAGTCCAAATCATCACCTAACACTGCACTGCGGTCGTCACTCAGAGGTCTAAGATATTATATCTCTAAGCCCTGTAGTTTTACTGGAAACATTACCCTTCAAACCGGAACACAGTTATGTTTGCACTTTACTGCTTGGCGGTAGAATAACTGTCAAAGGTGTAGTACTTCCCCAGATGGCCTCTGGTAAGAGTCCTACCACTACTAAAATAATACTATTTTACGTCCCTAAACTACTTGCCAAATTTCACGAGCAACCGCGGTAAATCCTAGTAAAAGAAAATTGCAACATGTTTTTCTTTGCCAATTTGATGATCATTTAAGTTCAACATAACTCTACATTCAACCTTGAAGCACGCTTATTCATGTCATGTCATGTAAGAGGAAAAATTAGATATTATTATTGTCTTTACAAGGACGTTTAAAAAAAGTCGGACAGAGTCTGGCTAACGAACAAGTTGTGTCATATTGAGTCGGCCAGAGCTCTGTCACATACAGGATAACACGCACACATTCGCACACTAGTCGGCCATTATGCGCGCAAAACTAGGCCAGCCAACACGTTTCGCGATAAATACAAAACTTGACACACAGAACGTCCTGCGCCTTGAAATCCTGTAAAAGCCGTAGTGACCAACGCAATAAACCTCCAGGAATCATGTTTCATAAGTGATTGAATAATTTAATCATTTATTTCCCCATTTTAAATATTAAAACAAATCTTTATTTCCTAACACAAAATAGGGAATCCCAAGACCAGTGTTGCCAATATTACCGCGTGATAATTACCCAAAATATATGGTACTCGTAAATTATATCAATAGCATATTATAAGCAGCCCACTAAATGTTCACTTATTGTATTGAAAGTCAAAGCCATCTAGATAAGTACATGTCGTTTTCCTCACGATGTTTTCGTTCGGCGTTTTTTAAGTAAGCGGCATTATGCATACGAATTCGAAAATACAGTGGTGCGCCTAGGATTTGAACTTCGGATCGGCAGTCGCCGTTCTCCCGTCTAGACCAGCCGTAACTTAATAGTTCATATAACATCGATATAAACCAACAGATGTGCCCTGAGCACCTTGAAATTGGTAATAAACTGCGTCTCTGTGTGTATCGTAAGTAGTTTACAAACAACCTACTTGACCCCTAGAATCGCTAGCGGCAAGATATGCTGTGGTTCTACTTATTTTGGTTGTGGATAACGAATAGTGATAGGAAAAAAAATTGGCAGTCATAGGAACTGCCGATAGAAGTGAAAACTTATAACTCTGAATTTGATAGCATACCTTGGAAACTACACGGGTGTAAACGGAGGGCTTGGCCTTGCCATCTTGGCATGGCCATCTAGAAATGCGTCAGCATTTCCCATTGGCCCATGCGTCAGCGTTTCTAGATGGCCATGCCATGATGACCTGTCCACACTCTTTCAGCATTTCCCACAGACTGACGTATTTCTAGATGGCCAATAGCCATGGTCCCGAGTTTACTCGAAGCTTTCTTATCACACCCAAGCATGACGAATTAATGCAATTCACAGCCCACAAAAAATCTGTCTAGGCGCGCCTAAAGAAGTTTTCACTTCAAAAACGTCCGGCGTCCACCGCTTCCTGCAACCGACTAGAATGGAAAAAGTGAGCTTACTCTTCCCAACGATAACATGATTCCGTGCGCCCTGAAGAATGTGCCATTTTTGTATTGAGATAGTTGATATTTATTTATATAAGTAATTATATCATAATATATTATTGAAGTGAAAACTTCTTTTTGCGCACCACACAGAATTTTTTGTCAGAGATGTGAATGAAGCTCATAGTCACGTTTGGAAGTAAAAGATTCGTTCAGGTGAAATGGGACCGCAGACTGTGCCCGAGCTATGTTTACTATATTACATTTTTATTTTTTACTATTTTAATTATTATATCGTTTTCTCTCCTAGTTGTTTCTTATTTTAGTGTTCGCTTCTGCCGCACGGTCTTAAGCACACAGATGATTTTGGTTGCCATTGTCACTACGTATTTTAATATTCTGTGTGCTAGATTTCCAAAAGAAAATTAAGCAAACGAAAACGACAACGAAGAAACGACTGGATCGAAACGGTTAAAAATTGTAATTGTGAAAACAATTGGATCCCAAATATCAGTGTCAGTGTGTCGTTCGAAGTGCAGTAAGTAAGCATTTCGAAGTTAATGACATATATGACAATGCCTAAATGCTCGAATTCTCTAGGATGGACCAGCAAAATGATTAAGAAATGGAATAATTTTATTGATTAGGTACTTGTTTTTTGTGGTGTAAATTTGGTTAACGTGGCAACCCAGAATTCATTCCACACATGAATATCCGCCGCCATTTTGGGTCATTTGAGTGCCTCAGTCTTGTCTCAGGATGGGCTCTGTCCGTGTTTTTTAAACGTCCTTGTGTCTTTATTATTATATATTATTATACTAAAGGTCATTAAAATCATTCAATCACACTCTTATCATCTCCTCACCTGTTATCAAATGTTAAAAAAACACAAAATAAATTGCAGAAAAAGCTGTCTGTTAACGGACTGATTATTAAATTAGTAAACAGCAACAATAAATCAATCGAACTAACACTAATAAAAGCAAACAAAAATAAACGATCAAACTAACAAAAACATGACGCCAGATAAAGTGTAATGTAAAATCATATTTATTGACTATTAATTAGTACTCACTTGAATATTTTGCTGTGTTTTGTTGTTGTTGAAGTCAAAACAGGAGATATTTTAAAAAATCTCATTTTTGCACATTTATTTGCACAATCCACTGTCAGTCTCGTCTTTATTATAACAAAAAAACAAATACCTATTTATAGCAACATTTCGTTACTGACGCACATATTATATACAAAAGATAGGTCTTTATCAAGATTATTATTTATAAATTGATTTTGCGAAGTAATGACGTTACGACACGAGTACGCGACTTCATTTATCTAAATCTATTTTGTTTTGAAATATATATTTTTAGTTGAGCAATACACACACATATCGAAATATCTTAGGTGTAATAAACAGTAATAGCTTAGTCATCCAAACGTCAGAATTCCTAGCGTCAAACCATATATAGATTCATTCATGTTCTGCGTGTCTAAATTCTGCGTATTTTTTCAAATGTAGTCTCAACTCTATCATTGTATGAGAAAACTCCGAAAACCCGACATCAAGCACTGAGAACATAAAGTAGACTGCCTATTTAGACATTATTATTGACATTGACACGAGTTGAAATAATCGTGGAAATATGTATGTGCATCACATCACTATTTGTGTTTAAAACTAATCACGTCACTAATAAGATCAATATCAACAAGAAAATAATGAGGTATTTCTGCTAGAAAATTGTGTAGATTTGTATGATTGTTTGTAAATAAAAACCAGTTTACGAAAATTCACCCAATCTATTTCGGTGCACGCGTGGTAACTGAGCCACAAAATGATGTTTTAACATTGGCCTTGACAGCAAACGGCATAGGTAGGTACTCGTTTTGATATCAACGTAAATATTCTAATTTAAGCCTTATTGCTCAAGGATTTGGGCGTATTTTGTTATGGATTAGTAGAAAATTGATCGTTATGTTAGTGTTAGATCATTTATTTGTTCTTTTTATCATACATCGAGTATTTTAATCTATTTTGTAGCGATGTCGTTGTGAAATTCACTACAAAGACATAATTTGAACATTTTCTAACATTTTATACTACATCATTTATTTATAAAATATTTATATTACATTAATAAGCTGTTTATCATCATTATCTCTCTAAATACCTATATTATTTGTCTTGCTCGCTCTATCTCTCTCTCTCTATATTCCAAGAGCTGGCAGTATATTTTGGGTAAGTATTTGTAGCAAGCTGAAAACTTTTTAGATAACTCTCTTATTATACCCCAAGAAAGAGGTGTGTTTTACAGAATGCATTGTGGAGAGTGTGCAGCGGATTTACACGACCTAATATTGCCTTCCCCTTTCCACAACAGGACAAGTCGTAAGTCGGCCCACTACCAACCATACACTATGGATATTCCCAAAATCCTTACAAAACGGTTTGAATCCACTTTTCTCGTACGTACAGCTTTAGAATGGAATAAGTTGCCGGCCTCCTTGTTCCCTGAGAGATACAATCTAGAACTTTTCAAGGTAAGAGTGAATAGGTACTTTCTAGGTCAACGTGCGTCATCTTCGACCACACCGTCGCTTACCATCAGGCGGGTTGGTGGTCAAACGGACCTGGCTGGTGAGTAGCGGGTCAAATTGAATCCATCCATTTTAAATCATTATTTTTTTGTTTTACAAATACATAACTTAAACTTAGCAGCGAAACTTTTTATGGCAAGTCATTTGCTTTCCAAGCTGTCCAGTTGTGGAACGCCTTGCCCGTCAACATTAGGCAAGCTCCTTCTCTTGCTGTTTTTAAGAACCAAGTTGAAGAATTCTACTTGTTGCAGTCATCAGCTAGTTAAAATCATTATTCTCCTTGAAATCGTCATAAAATTGTAATCCATTTATCTTTAAATATTTTAATTCGTTGAATATGTTATTATTATTATCTATTAGTCTATTATTACAAAACTATTTGTGTATTAGGACGTAAAATCGATATAATCGCACATCTAGATCTAAAGGGGGTCAACTAAAAAATCGACCAAATCGAGTTAAGCACACCATCGCATTCCCGAGCCAAAACGGGTTTAAAAATATCTCTGCTATTTGATCCTAGGTGGCGCCGAATCTCCCTTTTGTTGAAAGAGTGACTCCTGGTTACCTCCCACCAAAACAGGGATATTGCTAGTTGTAATCAAAAATACAAGCAAACTTGTACACAATTTAAAATGATTCAAAGTTGTACCTGCAGTGTTGGCATTTTCAATAGTATTTATTTTGAGTTAACTTTTTGTTTTTGGTTAGTGCTGAGTGAATTAATACAACATTTTGAGTTGAACCCGTATTGCTAGCAAGGCCAGTAATTTTTTTATTTTTATTTTGGATTGTTGCCATATTGATGAATCGTTTTCGAATTTTGAGTTACCTCTGTATTGCGGAGTCATATTTTAAACGCTTAAATTATTTCTAAAATCCTACCTAAATACAATTATTTTGCTAATAGCTATAAGGGTTTCTTTAAATTATTACTTTTCTTTGTCAACTTTAAATTTAATTGATCTGTCTTGACTTTAGTGCAAATTTTTGAGTTAGCTCCCTTTAGATGGTATTCTCCAAAAATTACTTTATAATGTCGCTGATGGGATCATAAATTCTAAATTTAAGGCTATTTACTTAACTTTGGTGCAAATAGTCCTTTAATTAAATATTATAAGTATTGCCCCTTCTTAGGAAAACAATGAGACGTGGTCGGTTCTTAGTAAATATGATGGAAGAAATAGGTAAAGAAAACATCACTTCTTCTCTCATTATTTCCACACATGAAACAAGGATTAAAGACATCATCACTCATCACTCCACTTCCATCCTACATGATATGAAGCACAAGAAGATGACTTGAAAATAACGTCAACTAGTGATGAAGTCTGATCTCAAGAAACTTGTTCCCTGCACGTCAAAATTCTGGCACACATTTTTATATTTTATTGAACAATCATTACATTTCACCAGTCTAGAGCGACGAAAGTGATATTGATGACTCCGATAAGAATCCGAATTTTCTATTGGCTCACAAAAGTAAACAATTATCTAAGATCATATCAATCTATGTCTAAGTCTAAGAAAGAAAAAAAATGTAATAAAAGAAGAGTCCTACACACAAGAACTCCTGTACACAAAATTTAACAACCGCCTTTTATTTTGAAGTTAATGGGTCTTTTACAAGAGTATCTAATGTTTATAAGAATGATAAATATTTTATAATTAAAATTGACATAAGAGACTTAAGATTAGGGTTTCAGAGGACTGTTAATAGACAATTTTGAAGATTTCATTACTACTATTGTGATTTCGCTAATTCATGATCCCACAAACCCCTTATTGCTGGTCACAAAAAAATCAGTAAAGCACTTGAACTAATTATAAATAATATAGATTTCTATTGAATTTTAAATTTCTGGTTATTCTTCTTCTTCTCTGGTTCATCAAAAGAAAGCTAACTAAGAACTTGATTGAACAACATAGGCTCAACTCAAAATAATTAAAAAAAAAATTAAACATTGGTTAGCAACAAGGAAACAACTCAGAAAATCCAATTTTTTGCCGCAACACATGAGAAAAACACGAGTTTCCTATAATATACTTGTTTTAGGTGCGTTTAAAATCATATTTCCTAATCAGAACACATCTGCCGTGCATTGGGACACAGTCATCAGTTTTTCGCGTTTTCTGCAAAAAGCATTTTTCTGAGGTGACCCCCTTTAGATCTAGATGTGCGATTATGTAATATTTATTTATATTGTATTTTAAATTAGTTGTTAGTTATTATAAAGTGTTATATACTCCTAATTGTACTCCCAGTCTTCCATTATTATTATTTTTTTTACCATCCTACGGTTGCTGGAAGAAATCGCTCTTAGCGATAAGGTCGCACATTGCTACAGTATCCTAAGGTTTTTTTTCTGTATTTTTCTTTGTTATTTTAGTGCAATAAAGAGTTTACCTATCTATCTATCTACATAAAATTATGTTTGAGACAAAATGCATTTTTTATGTGTTGTAATTTAATGTTTATAGAATTACAAAGAGATTAGGCCAGACGATTTAGTCGGGGTTTTAACATAGCCAGACGCGGGCAAAAATGTTTTGCAAAAATTATAAAAACGAATTAGTGGAAATTTTAAATTTTAATTGGAGTTCAAAAAATAGGGATTCTCGTAAAGACAAATCATTTTGGTGGAATTTTTTACCTGCTGGGTGATCTAAATTGAAGGATTAATTTTACCCCGTTACTCACCAGCCAGGTCTGCACCTTCGTGTTGGGTTATATAATAGGAGAGCTATGTGACAGGTTTTTAGCTTTGATCATCCGATGGAAATAAGGCCAAAGTGGTATGAAATCATGCAGATCATTTGCACACTCTCCATAAATCATTTAAGAAAAAAACAGATAAGCCAGCAATTTTGCAGTGATGTCCAAGACTGAAGACTTTTTTGAATAAGCGTGTTGTTGCCTATGAGTATTTTGGCACATCTTTCGTAATCGTAAGCCTCCAGCTGGTACTTAGGTGATTAAGGTGCGGACAGAACTCTATACAAATGGGAATCTGTACGTGATCAGCAACTGTTCATACTTTTTTTATAGTATAGTGTGACGAGACAAGCAAGACATGTTTTTTTTAATTAGATAGTGACGAGACGAGCAGGACATGTGCCTGGTGGTAAGCAACATGCCTGCCACATAACATCACAGTGACACGCAGCTATTAGAACAAGAGTCCAAATCATTACCTAGCACTGCACTGCTCTCGACACCCAGAGATCTAAGTTGTTATATCTCCAAGCCCTGTAATTTTTCTGGAAACATTGCCCTTCAAACCGGAACACAGTAATGTTTGCACATTGCTGCTTGGCGGTAGAACAACTGGCAAAGGTGTGGTACTTCCCCAGGTGGACTCTGCTAAGAGTCCTACTACTACTGATGTGCCTGATGGTAAGCAACATGCCTGCCACATAACAGTGACACGCAGCTATTGCAGTTTAAATCATTACCTGGTACTGCACTGCGCTCGTCACCCGAAAATCGAAGATATTATATCTCTAAGCCCCGTAATTTCTCTGGAAACATTACACTTCAAACCGGAAAACAGTAATGTTTGCACATTACTGCTTAGCTGTAGAATAACTTGTACCTATTGGTGGTCGTCGAATAGAAGTGTGGTACTCCCCCAGGTTGGCTCTGCTGAGAGTCCTACCACTACACAAGTACCTTGAAGCACCTTCGCTCCTTCGAGTGGACATCTAATTTTTGACAAATAATTTAGCGTTGAATTCGATAGAGACAAAATTACGAGGATCCTAATAGCAAGAAAAACAAGGTAAATAGTTGTAACCCTTAAATGCATGATTTTTTATATTTAATGCAAAAAAATACTTTATATTCACGCTAATGGGTACAATAATGGAAAAATAGTGAAAAAATTCAAGATGCATATTTTGATGTTTTTTTATTGAAAAAAGCTTGTGTATCAAAAATGAAACAGTATGCATTACTGGGTAAAAAATATAAGCTTTACCCTACGGTGAATGCTGTTTCAATTATTATGAAATCGTACAAAATGATAATTTTTTTTAACGCTCGACGTAAAAACTATGGAGTTTTATATAAGTTTGACATGTCTCTCTCTCTATTTCTCTCTCTCCTCTCTGTATCTGCTACCAGCAGCTACCAAACAAATGAATCGATTTTGATTTTGTTTTTTGGATTGAAAGGTGAATTATAGTTGGAAAAGTTATTTGCTGTTTGATAAAAATCTGTTCAAGATGGCGGCTGCCACAAAATGGTGGATTAGGTGCCTATTTTTTTTCAACTTCTTCAATGTGAATACTAACAACACCTTCTTGTATCAGTTGCGATTTATTAAAGTCCAACTTTGTCAAGACTAGAATAGAGTGGCATTTCTAGCTCGATACTATTATTATTTTATGTTTAGCTGTTAATTCTATGCTTTTTCTATACTTACGCGAGGTCTTCCCTTGTTCTCTTTGTGTTTTATATATACATACATAGAAATTTAGCCAAGTCAGCGTGACACTGCCACATTCATAAGATTTTTTGGGTGATTTATTTATTTACCTCTATATAAAGAATTCAGAAATGTACAATGGGAATATCTAAAATGTATTGTATTGTTTATATATGTATGTATTAAATTTGCAAATACTATTTTGCTATGATTGCGGTCTCGGTAAAAAACTGTTTATCTGGTCGTCCTTATCCAAATGCCAATTATGTTCCTCAATCAGTCTTTGAACAAGGAATAGTCACACTTCCAGTCTCTTTTTTGACGATTATATCAATGGAATCTGCTTCAACATACGTGGCTTACTTGTTTATTCCTTTTTCAGCGAACAATAATAATAATACAATAATAATCATCATCTTCTAGTAGCTATACTAACTTTTACCTCAAAGGAAAGAAGTCCAAATCATCTCCTTCAGACTCAGTCACTGGCATGTCACCGGCTTCTAATCTTCGAATAATATCTTTTATCTGGTCATTCCAGCGTATTTTCAAAGCCATCGTTGTAAAAAAAACAAATAAAACCTTACCCAAACATTCAACCACCCCTAAACAATTGCATACAATAATACACCAATTATCATGCCGTTACTGCATACTGTATCATTTTTGAGACGGTAGATTTTTTGGGAAAAAGACAATATAATTCAAATATATAACCAAAAATACAAGCACAGTAAAAAAATATGTAAAGTTACCAAAATAATTTATTTTTTTGCTTGCAGAAAAATCTGCTCAATGTAATGTAATTCAAATAAAAAAATTGAAGAAATCATATTTCGCGCCAACTACGTTCCAATATTCGAAAATGTCATTTGTTACGGCGCGCTACTCTTTAGCTGTTATTTTTTTTTTATTTCACAAATGGGTTATGAACCAAGACATCAAATTCCCATACAGCCAAATGCAAAGTATAGAAATAATGGTTTGACAAGGGCTTAAAGTTACTGTTTCATTTTTGATACGCCATGCATTTAAGGGATAATCTTTAGTCATTTTATTAACCTGTAATTTCATTACCAAAAAATATTGTGTCTAGTGTTAATATAAGTAATTATATTGAATAAAGAATCAGGATGAATAGCAGAATATCTATTTTACCATTATACCCCGTTTACATTATTCCAGTCCAGCGATCAAATCCAGCGCTGGATTGCTTACTGGAATAATGTAAACCAGCACTGGAAAGCATCGATCCAGTGCCAATGCATTCCAGTGCCGGTTTCCATTTTTCCAGTAAGCAATCCAGCGCTGGATTTTACTGCTGTACTGGAATAATGTAAACCGGGTATTATTGAAAACAGCTACTATTTATCATCGTAGCTACGAATAATATTGTTATGTTTGAAAAACCTCTTAATACTATTTGTAACGTCATTCGGGGCTTTAGTCGTATGAGTATTGCACGGTGTAATAACAACATACTAATGAAAAATATGAATGCGAATATTATATGCCTGATTTTAACATACAATATTGGCATTGTTTCATTCTATATTATCATTATAGAAGTAAAATACTAGCTGATCCCACAGAAATCGATTTGCCATAAAAATGTATATCAACTGCATGGTTTGTGAAAGAAACGCGACTCTGCATGTTCCGACATGGCTTCACGCCAATTAGTTATTCTACCGCCAAGCAGCAATGTGCAAATATTACTGTGTTCCGGTTTGAACGGCAATGTTTCCAGATAAATTACAGGGCTTAGAGATATAACAACTCAAATCTCTGGGTGGCGAGCGCAGTGCAATGCTAGGTAATGATTTGGATTCTTCATGTTCCAATAGCTGAGTGTCACTGTGCTGTTATGTGGCAGGCATGTTGCTTACCATCAGGGACATGACCTGCTCATCTCGGCACTCCTTAATAATATATATATATATATATATCCTTAATAATACTCAAAAATAATTAACGACGGTTAAATTGTAGAGAAATTATTCAGACAAACATAATAAAACCGCAATTCAAATTTTAGGTGGAGGGTTAAAATAGTTTATAACCTTATTTTTTATACATACACAGATACAAAATGACGTTAATATCAGTCTAGCTGTTCCGTTGGAGTACTAACAGAAACGTCGTAACAAAATACTTTTATATGTAAGATTATTAGTTTAGTAGAATTACAATTTAAGTTCTAGTAACATTTACTACTTTTGGTCATTAAAAACAAAGTGAAAAGGCCCTTTCATATAATTCAACGTGCTTGAATGAACGTTGGTCGGGGGTCCGTTCCATTCCACTCGAAAGTTGGTCATCAAATCTCTAAGGAAAGTTTCAAGTTCCAGTTCTGCTATACGTCGACCTGTAAAAAACACTTAATTTAAACTGTGAAAAATAACAAGACTTTTGAAAAAAGCATAATGTTTGCTACTATTCGAGACTATAGTTATTTGTTATACAAGAGTGCAAAGTGGCTTTTTAACCGCGTGCTCAATTTTGATGACCGAGCAAGCGAAGGATTCTAAAGTTGAATCACGAGCGTAGCGAGGGATTCAAAAATTAGAATCCTGAGCGTAGCAAGGGAATCAAAAGGGCACAAGGTGAAAAACCTTTGCACTCGAGTGTAACACGTAATTTTTCATCCCCCCCTAGCGAGGAAATTACTAAACGCTTTGCGCATTGTTTCAGTCGATTCTGTTGGCGTTAAATAAACTTCTTGGTCGCTAGAATCACTTATTATTATAGTATTTCGGTTTTTCACTTGTATTCAATTTTATAAGTGTTAAGTACCTAATTTATTCTAAATTAAGAAGACAATTAGTCCATAAATAAAACAGCTATGATCAGTCTACAGCATTATATTTCGAAATCAATCCTTCATCATACCAACTTATTCACAGCTGCCTTGTGCAGCTGAAGTAGTAAATTTTGTAAAATATTACAACATTGAAGAAAACGCTTTACAGTACCTTAAATTCAGTAACAGATGTACAATTATCACTTTTACTTAGATGTTTATCGGTTTACTATACCTCATTCCAAATGTCTGTGAATAAAAGGTAAACAAACCAATGTCACTCTCAATATGACAGACCAGCATTTCTCAACCTTTGTTTTACAAGATAGTTTGTAGTACCTTTCATTGCTTGCCCTTTTAAATTTTCATCGCAAAACAAGGCTAAATGTATGGATATCATAAACACCCAAATATATCTTCCCACTGCTGGGACTTGGAACAATCAACACATTGCCGCTGTAAAAAATCGTCAGACACAAGAATCTGTAATTGCTGAACATCTGATTGATTCTAAAATTGGTCATTGGATCGAGATCCACGACTCGAAGGTTCTATCTACCGAATGTCATTACTACGCAAGAATGGTTCGGGAAGCATTGGAAAATAAAAAACATAGGTATATATTTCAACTACGACGCGATGACCACGATGCCAATAACCGAAAACTACCCGGTTTACGGTTATCGGCGTCGCGGAAGCCTCTAATAAATAAATGTGTGCATAGCGCACTGAGTTTGGAGAAACCTGATATGGTTAGTGTTGTTTGTAGTGTTGGTCACCCTTCGATTTTTGAAGCCCAAATGAGGGTAGATGGAGATCTCCTCTCATTTCATAATGAGAGTATGGCGGGCATACGTACATTTATTTCTCCCACGTAAAAAAAGGAAAGGCAAAGCATTTGAGTTCGGAGAAGAATGTAACACTAGAACCAGTGACTTAGAAAAGTAATTTAGATGTTTCCTTATATGAAAACGTTCATTTTATTTTTAACAATAATTAAATCTCGTTCAAATTGTCCTCGTATTACCCAAAACTGATCATAACACTATGCTGTAATATTCTGGAAACACATACAAAAGTTTCGATCAAAATAACACAAAATGTATGGCATTTTAGAGTGAAAATTATACAAGCGTTTGATAGTAAACAGCGTAATTTGGAACACGTATTTAGAGGTTTGCGAATTTCTCTCAACTCGTTACGACACAAGAAACCTTTTTCTCGGAGTTCTTTAGTCATACTCTTACTCTTTTATTGATAACGAGTAGTTACATGTCATAATATTCAAGATATTCAAATGTTACCAATACAAGTCAATAATTTTAAAAAAAAACAGACGTCAATTTAAGATCCCATTACAATAATAAAGTAGCCAAGTGCGAGTTGGACTCGCCCATGAAGGGTTCCGTTCCAGCAAGTAACATAATATACATAGTACACATAGTTCTTGTAGTTCGTTGTAACTTTGATCGAAGTTTTAATAATAGTGTATTTATGACGTACTAAAAAAAAACTACTCATCAGATCGAGTTCAAACTAATTTTCGTTGGTAGTTTTCATGGTAATGTACATCATATATTTTTTTTAATTTTTTCATTCTCTTACCTTAGAAGTTAGAGGGGGGGGGACACACATTTTACCACTTTGGAAGCGTCTCTCGCGCAAGTTGTTCAGTGTAGACAAAAATTATATTAGAAACCTCAACATCATTTTTGAAGACCTATCGATAGACACTCCACACGTGTAGGTTTGATGAAAAAAAAATTTTTGAGCTTCAGTTCTCAGTATGGGGGGCACCCCTAATTATTGTTTTTTTTTAAAACTTTTGTAATAATCTTAATGCGGTTCACAGAATACATCTACTTACCAAGTTTCAACAGTGTAGTTCTCATAGTTTCGGCAAAAAGTGGCTGTGACATACGGACGGACAGACAGACAGACAGACAGACATGACGATTCTATAAGGGTTCCGTTTTTACGTTTTACGGAACCCTAAAAATCAAATAATACATTACATTAAAATCAAATTACATTACAATTAAAAATTCCAAATTAATGACAAAAATAAATAGAGTAAAATTAATGCATACATATAATTAATGCATGGCCATTGCCATTCAGCGCGGCGAGCATCATGGGCACTTTTGCGCCGGGAGCAGTTAGAGGTGGGTTATTCGGAGATTAGTTTTTTAAATATTATTTTAGCTTCACAGTATTATAATTAACATGCATACTTGAATATAATGGTAATGGGCATTTTTACAATATGGGCAGGAGAAAAATAGGGCAGGTATGTAAGAAAAATTGGCGCGTCCTTAATAAGAATAATTTGATGAAAAGAAGTATAAATGTCTTGAATGCAACATTGACAGTTTGAGAAACACAGATCAAATTGCTAGTACTTAAAATCATATTTCTATCATCCTACCATTACTTTCTATAACTTTTAAAATAAGATAGTATAGAATTATTTGATCAATACAAATCTAAGTAAATGGTATTTAAGATCGCAATAAAGTCGAATCCTATTTGTGAAAAATATTTTAAGGCAATTTCATAAAAATACTAAGATTAAACGATGTTTATGTTATGGTATCACCTTTTTTTTGGTTTGTTTTGGTTTTCTACACAGCTTGCTGGAACGCACTATAGTACTTTTAATTTAAACCTTTCGCTTAGACTTGCTGCTGCATATGATTTTTCTTATTAACTTGTTTTTCGAGCAAAAACAAGAGCTTGATTGTTTCCCGCCAAAACAATCAATCCACAGACTATATACCAATCAAACCCGGAATTGTAGGGTTGCCATAGAGTGCATTTCGGTATTCTTAATATTATTTCAATAAGAACTTACATAAATTACTAATATTGCTGACATAAGTTTTAAACTTAAGTTTATTTAGCCATGGTTTTAACAATAACAATATGACGTGAAAATATGGAGAGTTGACCGATTGAGGTAAGGAGTTTCATGTGTACATGAAAAAGTGTCCGCCCAAATGCATTAAATTATAGTAGCGCTAAATTTGCATCAGGGTACATTTTAAAGGAAATTAATAAACGTACTATTTAGAATTCATGAAAGAAAAATATTAGCAGTCATAGGCACTGCCGATAGAAGTGGTAACTTATAACTCAGAATTTGATTTTTACTTTGGAAACTACGCGTGTGAAACCGGGCGTGGCTATGAGCATGGCCATCTAGAAATGCTGACACATTTTTAAATGGCCAATGGGAAAGGCTGAGGCATTTCTAGATGGCCATTGGCTATGGTCCCGAATTTACCCGAAGATTTCTTTTCCCGAGCGTGACGCTAGAATTAAATTGGCAGCCCACAAAAAATCTGTCTTTGGCGCGCCAAAAGAAGTTTTGAGTTCAAAATATATTGTACCTACATGTTTTCTCAAAATAGCAATTATTTATTTCATGTTATATTTACTACATTGTTTTGTACTGCACAAGTAGTTGAAATTATCTATTAGTTACTATTTTAGTAGTCAATAATATTTAATTATTTAACTCGGCAACTCGGCATACTTCAATTCGATTACAATTGATTCATTCATAGCATTTCAAAATGTTTTGCCATTTGAAATAACATTCTTTACCTCTATCTTCCATACGTGAAAAGAAAATTGCGCGCAAAGCATTTAAAAAAAAGTACACCAAAGAGGTTCCGAGTATGAGTTTTTAACAAATTAAAAATAAATGTATGATGAATTCGACACCAAGGAGGTAGAAATAAATAGGTTAAATTATGTTTTAAATTCAAAACCTCAGTACACACGATGTTCTAAATTCAAATTTACTTTAACCTCTAGAGGGTAAAAACGACTTTTGCGCCCTGATATCGAGGAGCAAAAGTACTCTTTCCGAGCTGGTGGGATGAAAAATATATTACATATCGTGAATAAAAAAAACTCTTTTTTTTGTTTTTTTTAACTTCTATAGGTTTACACTTGACCGCCATCTCGCCTGATGTTAAGCGACGATGCGGTCTACGATGGAGCGTGTTTACCTAGATAAAACCGATTCACTCTCGATTTGAAGACACAAAAATTGTAACCATCGGGGAAAACCCACTCAGGCAACGTATTCCACAGCTTAGACGTTCTTATCACAAAAGTAGAGTCGAATCTCTTCGTTCGTGTCTTTGGAACATCAACCATGAAACGATGTCGCTTTTTCGAGCTACGAGCATTCCAAAAGAAAAAAGGACAAGGTGGTATCAGATCATGCAAATCAGTCCCACACTCTCCGAAGTGTATCCGATAAAAAACCGATAGGCTAGCAATTTTTCGGCGATGTTCAAGACTTTGAAGTCTTTTTCGCACAAGAGTGTCGTTGCTTATGAGTCTTTTGGCACGTCTCTCGATCGATTCCAGAGCCTCCAGCTGATACTTAGCCGATCCATCCCAAAGGTGCGAACAGTACTCCATACAGGAGCGAATCTGTGCTTGATATAGTGTAAGCAACTGTTCAACTGTCTTACCAACACAGCTACGAACACCAAATCCGAATGGACTGTAGGCAAAAGGATGTGCCGTTTTATAGTTAAGTGGGTCATCCTTGTCTGACAACCATCTTTCTGGAATGTAAAGAAGTGTTCTTCCATTAATCCCATATCGTTGTGGCAGAAAACAACTTGTGCCTGAAAAGGAATAAAAAATCTCATGAGGACAAATAAAAGTAATGTGGTCATTCGACATTAACAACGAAGTACCGGTTTAGTAAATGGGAAATTTATCCGTGTCGCCTCTTTTAAAGCATTGCTTGCCTAGCTTCAGATCGCTTCACTCAGCTTCGTGATTTTGATTTTGGTGAAGGTAATAGTTATTTAATATCATCAAATAGTCATAGCGTAAATCACTGCAATTCTTACGTACTCCCTAAAAAAATTGAACTAACCTGGTAAAACCGCGCTAATTTGCAACAAAAACAAAACAATTCACTTATTACATAACAAAGACTTTATTTTCCCCTTTTAAATGTGAGAATAAGCCTGCGAAGTACGAAAGTTGTTTGTCACGAGAAATAACGTGCCGTAACAAACCGGCGGCTGCTTAGGAACATTGTTACGATTCCCTGAACACTCATTAATTTTATACAAGCCTCATTTAACTTTTGTTTAAGTAATTTTAAATTAGATTTCAGCATCTTTTATACATTTATTTATGACTTTTAACCTTGAAATTTTCTCTTTTACTTTTATCGCTTCTGTCGCACAATTTATGCTAAACTTTGTTTGCATTTCTACAGGTCAAATATAACATACTATTAGACAAATTTTACATAAATGATGTCAAGATATATAAAAAAGTTAAAACTACTCCCCGAATAACCTGCTATATCCAAGGGCTTCCGACGCAAAGTTGCCCATGTCGTTCGCCGCATTCCCCCACGTTGAATAAATAGCATTTGCGCCAGTAACGAGCTACGCTTCTACCGCCTAACTAAATCGGCTATCGCTTTGCTAATGCTGTCTCTATAATTTCAAGCGAAAAGAAAAGAGAGAGAAACATCAAAGCGATGATATTTTTCGTTCGGCGGTAGACCCTCCGGAGCGGGAATCACTCGTATTCTCTCTAAGCCTGTGCGCTGACTGTAAGGCTAAATTAGCTGCCAAAAAACTAGGTGTCCTCTCAAAAGTGCGAAGGAACTGAATAGTTGCCTTCGTTATATCAAGCACAGATTCGCTCTTGGCTCTTGTATACAATATACATAGAGTACTATTTCATTTTTCGGATGGATCGGTTAGTTATCAGCTGGAGGCTCTGGAATCGATCGAGAGACGTGCCAAAAAGCTCCTGGGCAATGACACTCTTGTGCGTAAAAGACTTCAATGTCTTGAAAATCACCGCAAAATTGTTAGCAAATCGGTTTTTTATCGGATACACTGCGGAAAGTGACTGATTTACATGATCTAATAATATTACCTTGCCATTTTTTCTATCGGCCTTTTCGTATCCCGAAAAAGTGACATCATTTCATGGTTGATGTTCCAAAAACACAAAAGAAGAGCTCTGACTCCACGTTTGTGATAAGAACGTCTAAGTTGTGAAATGCGTTGCCTGATTGGGTTTTCCCAGATAGTTACCTACAATATTGGTGGCTTCAAATCGAGAGTAGATCGTATCGTTGCTTAATATCAGGCGATTTGCTAGTCAAGTGCGAATCTATTATAGTAAAAAAAGAGGAGTCCTATTAATTATGCATTATGCTAAAATAACTTATTTTACATTTTTTTTTCTGGCCAGCGACGCCGCCGCCGTCGCGACGTCACACAAAAAAATTATCACTCAAAAATGAAACCAAATTTTGTGTGTCTGTAAACGACAATGTACTTATTCATATAATCTCCTATATCTCTTAGGCATCAAAATAAATTAATCATCGAGTATGTACATTATGTAAAAATAATGTTTTAAAGTCCCAAAAACCGGTTTGGCCAAATTTGGCCGCTTGGGGCTCTAGTGGTCTTGGGGATCTATGGTAGTTGGTCTCTGCCGTCTACTGCCCAGTGTTTAAAATTTAGTTGCGCGACTTTAGGTATTCAAATGGTAGTTGGTCTCTGCCGTCTACTGCCCAGTGTTTAAAATTTGGTTGCGCGATTTTAGGTATTCAATCTATTCACACACATAATACCTAGTACTTATCATTAATACTTTTACTAAGCCTTTATTTTCGTTTGCAAAACTAAACAACAGACTTTAATGTAAAAAATTAAACTTGCATGCTAAATTTATTACATTACAATTTGTGATGACAACAAATAATCTAACTTCCTACTAACTAATATTACAAACGCAAAATTCGGGATGTTTTTTGCTCAATCATATCGAAACGTCTGAACGGATCGGATTGAAATAGGCAGCTGACTGTAGTCTGTAATAACATTTAGACTATTCAGTAATACTGTTCATCGCGAAAAAATTACCATCCCGGAAATTATGCTGGTAAAATTGATACCTGTCAAAGATATTGAATTGTCTAATTAAATGCAACATTGGCGCCACATTTGGTGAAATTGAGAACTATTTTACACACATAGACATTAGTATTATGAAAACGATTTATATAAACCTTCTTCTTGAAATCGGTTAGCTATGAAGTACAGTCAATTAGTAATCGTGGGTTAAACTAATCCATTTCCAGCCGACAGTATATTAATATCTTGAAAATAGAGTACAAGCGTAAGCAAGCTGCTGTCAAGCATCGAATTCTTAAAAACGATAAAATTGTTTTTTTTTATATAGCATAGAGTGACGAGACGAGCAGGTCATGTGCCTGATGGTAAGCAACATGCCTGCCACATAACAACACAGTAACACGCAGCTATTGGAACATGATAGTCCAAATCATAACCTAGCACTGCACTGCGCTCGTCACCCAGAGATCTAAGATATTATGTCTCTAAGCCCTGTAATTTCTCTGGAATCATTGCCCTTCAAACCGGAACACAGTACTGTTTGCACATTACTGCTTGGCGGTAGAATATTTGGCAAAGGATTTTACCCACAGCCTTAGTTTAAATCCGCTCAGTGAGCAGATACTAAATAAAAGCAGATGCGAAAAAGAAAATAGACTCCAGTAACTTGTGTGGCTTAAGGTCGCTAAGTGTAGATTAGAGTATCAACATAATCCTACTCTCGAGGCGTTGTTCGAGGCTTTCAGGAGAGGGTCCAAATAAGACTCTGTTGATACGTATAAAATATGAAAGGAGGGAGAAAGCGGGTTCGTTAATGAAACCAGACAAACAAAGGTAGGCCTCAAGGTTCCAAATATTGCCGATTAATCAAGATTAAAATCATAAAAAGAGGTTTGTAAAATATATTTTTTCTAAACGCGAGAGGCTCATCCAATGTGGTAAAATGTGTGTCCCTCCCTCATAACTTCTAAAATTAGAGAATGACAAAAGTAAAAAAAATGCATGATGTACATTCCACCGAAAATTGGTCTGAACTAGATCTAGTAAGCAATGTTTCTGTTATCGTCATACATATAGTTAGTATTCCTAGACACACCTAATCCAAGAAATATGTAAAAAAAAATTGAAATGAAGATCACGGTCCCCGGTGTTGTGGAGTGGCTCATTTAAATAAATAAATTAAAAAAAAACATCGATCAATGTTACAACGAACTCCGAGAATTTTTATATTATGCTACTTGCTGCTATGAACTAGGCTAGGAACCCTTCATGGGCGAGGCCAACTCGCACTTGGCCACTTTTATTTATGAAATCGATTCGATTTAGAAATTGTTGACGCTTGTGACGTGAAAAGAAGTCACACACAAAAGTGTAGTTAAGTATTTGCAAAACGGAGAGTTGATTTTCGTCCTGTACTCTGTAGAAGGGCAAAAAGTAGATTGGGAAAATTATGTCATTTTAATCTTGAATAAGTACATGGCTATAAACATAGACATCCTTCACAAATTCCAAGTATGTATCTTGAATAATTACATGGCTATAAACATAGACATCCTTCACAAATTCCAAGTATGTACCGTGTATGTAGTCATCGGAAAATAATGTTATTTCTGCGCATAAAGTCATACCCACGAATGCTCTCGCAAAATTGATTTTGCACAAATGGATTTGCCTATGTTCCGTTTGCTGTTCCAGCGGAAATAAGAAAGCTTTGCGAGTTCTAACGAAGTATACAGCGTATTCTTTCACTTTTGATTAATGTTTGGCAAATTGGATAAGACTTTCGTCGTATCACGTTCACAGATAAAGACGATCTGTTAAAATATGATGAAATCTAGCGGTATTTATGTATTTAGGTCTTTATTATGTATGTAGGTCTATTATTTACAGAATTTTTTATTATATAATATGTACAATCGAGTTAAACGCTAATTTGTAACACAAAGGATATTATTTATTTAAAAGCAACATAACACGCTTACAACGAATACATCATACCTACACACAATCATTCTCTCACGACTCACGATATTTATCTCTTTCACACCCGCTCTGTATGCATTTATCTCTAGGTTACCCTTATTATTTCAGAAAATTGTTACCTAATTTAGTTTTCATATTATTTTCTTTAATAAGTACCTAGTTTAAGTTAAGTTTAATAAGTAACTAGGTCAAAACAATGTTGAAGGAGCCTGGATTCCTACAACACAGGTCACCCTAGTGTGGGGTCCAGTGCACACTAACACTATTTGAATCCGTACTGCCTACTTTATTTTGTTGTTTATCTTTTTTCATGTGTTTTTATTTTGTGTGTATGTTGTATTGGCACAATAAACGTTTTTTCATTTTCATTTTTTTTATTTGAATTTTACAACTCCACAGACTCTGGGGTCCGTGACCTTTGTCATTTGTTTTCTTCTTTTTTACATGAATCTTGAATTAGGAGAAGAAAATGAAATAACAGGGGGGAGTAGGGAACATTTTACTGCCAATTCTAGGACTGTTTTATTTTCTCTCAGGTTGGCGCAGCGCCTCCACCACGACTGCATTTCTGTCATTGATGGCCATCTGCATAGTCATTATGCTTTAGTACTAATAAAAATGTATGTAGTTACTACACATTCACATTTATTCAAAGTATTCTTTTTCCCACTGCTGGCTGGTCTCTCATTTATCATTCCATCTTCCTCGACACTGTGGGAAGATGATATTGTCTCATTGTACACCTAGAAGTCCAACACTCTACTTATTTTGCCTCGGTCATCAGTCAGTCACACTCTACCACCTGTTACCACTGCGTCTATTAATGCGCCCTGCTCAACTCCACTTCAGGTGCATTACCGGAGTTCAACGTCGTGGACGTCACAAGTCACACATTTTCTCTTTGTCTGCTATTATTGGCTAGACTGTTACTCAGGTGCATCAAGTGCATGATGTGCCCGTTCCATCACCGTATTAATATCAAATACTAGCAACGCCCCACGGTTTTACCCGAGTAGTTCGCGTTCCTGTTATTTTTCCTCGATAAGTAGATAGCACATAGTCATTACTATGTGCTATTCCAGGCGATATTTTAACTGTTTTGCAAATTTCAAACCGATCTATTCAGCCAATCCGACGTGGTAGAGTAATAAACGTCTCAACATCCGAACTTTTTATAATGTTAGTAAGAATAACAAAAATAAATATCTCAAATAATAAATATCAAAATATAAAGCATGTCAATTTTTACTGAAAAACTATTCCCCAAAAAACCGCCTAACCCGAACTGCTCCCGGCGCAAAGGTGGCCATGACGCTCACAATAATATTATGGTAAATTAAAATCTGTTGAAAGTTACTTTTTGAATCAGAGTTGACATGAAAAACTTTGTAAATGTCGAGTAAACATTGGAGAGAAGAAAATTCAGCAATCGGAATAACTTCCAAACAAATTACCTCAAGTTTCATTGAACATTTCATATAAACTCTTCTCCTGAACGACGTTGCAGCCGCCGCAGTCTTTAGGGTCCCGTACTAAAATGAACCATTTTTATTTCAACATAATTTGTTTAACGAACCCAAGACCTAACAGCACTTTTGGCATATTTACTTCCAACTAAGCCACAGGGTCCGTCAATCTTTACAAAAAAATAAAATTGGAGTTAATGTATAGCTATATATATTTATGTATAGCTGATCTTCTAAGGCATAACATTAGTTATTCTTACTTGAGGAAAATAACATGGTTTCGTAAAAAATCCCTTAACACGCGGGTGAAACCGCTGGCGCAGCTAGTATTCAACATATCACAAAAACAGTTTGATCAAAATATTTTTACAAAATATTTTCTTTTTTTTGTTTTATTTCTAATATGCGCGCTGCATATTGTGACTTCACCACATGTTGTTTTCTATCCTAAAGATTCCTGGAAGATATCGCTTTCAGGTATAAGGCGACCAACTGTAGCACTAGTTTGCAAGTTATTGTTTTTTTCTGAGTATCCCGTTGTATCAATAAAAAGTAAAAATATTTATAAAAATATTTTAATAAAAACTGTTTTTGTGATAAATTGAATACTAGCTGCGCCAGCGGTTTCACCCGCGTGTTAAGGGTTTTTTTACGAAACCATGTTATTTTCCTCAAGTAAGATTAACTGATGTTATGCCTTAGAAGATCAGCTAGCTCAGCTAGTATCTGGTAGTAAAAGTCCCGTCATAATCGGTCCAGCCGTTTCGGAGATTAAACAAACAAACAGCCAGACACACCAAACATTTTAAAATATTTTTTTAGATATAGGTGCCCTACATGTATAATGCAATATGTAACTTTTAAATTCTATGGTTGTAGGTACCCATTTTAGATAGGATTAAATGAACATTAAAAAAAACTTAAATTATTATAACTTATTTATAAATGAGTGTTTGTTTGATTGCAACCGAAACCGATGTAATTTTTTTGAAAATACAAAAACTGGCAATCATAGAGACTGCGGATAGTTGTGAAAACTTGTAACTTAGAAGTTTAGTGTTAAACAGCACTAATGTTACACAATACGTCACTTGTATAAAAATATAATGCTATTACGCGTGTGTCTGACGCAAATTCACAAGGTTTCACCCAACTAGAAAACCAAAGGTCTGCTTCATTGCTCCGCCGCCGCTCCTACGCTACGCCGTTACGTTAACGCATGTCGGTGACGCCGACCCATTAAATTGTCTCTTGCCAAAAAGTGCTTCATGTGACTTATTACGTGTCCTCCTGTTAAATAGTTTTGTAGTGGTAGGACTCTTGGCAGAGTCCGCCTGGGGAAGCACCACACTTTTGCCAAATATTCTACCGCCAAGCAGTAATGTGCATACATTACTGTGTTCCGGTCTGAAGGCCAATGTTTCCAGTGAAATTACAGGGCTTAGAGATATAACAACTTAGATCTCTGGGTGACGAGCGCAGTGCAGTGCTAGGTAATGATTTGGAATCTTCTTGTTCCAATAGCTGCGTGTCACTCTGTTGTTATGTGGCAGGCATGTTGCTTACCATCAGGCACATGACCTGCTCGTCTCGTCACCTTATATTTAAAAAAAAAAAAATATATAATAGTTAAATAAATTACCTCTCATAAAATTATTACTTACTAACAAAACTCAGGCAACAAATTCTAAAGCGCGGTACGGAACTCCTCTTTGTACCCCCGTTTTCCATGTTTTATTCGTTTTTATCCAACGAAGGTGCTATCTGAATTGTAAATGGCGTCAAGGATTGCAGTCTTCAGCTCAAACAAACAAGCTTTGTGACCTGGATTCTGCATTTTAAACAGAGATATTGCATTAAGCATGAATAAACATTCTTCCATCAGGAAAGTCATTCGATTCCGTTCGATAGCTGAAAGTAATTGAATTGAAAACATCTCGACAAAATAAATGAATTGCAGAAGCACAGTATACGAATGGATCAGTTTATGTTTACTGATTCGTTCATTTTGTATTTGGTATTCAATAAACCCAATTAGTATTTTATTTTTTTCCGGTGTTTTCAATACATATGACCAAGAAATTGATTACCTAAGCTTAATATTGCTTGATGCTAATTGGTAGCGGGTTGGAATAAAAGACCTAGAATTGGATTGATTGGTGTATCACATGTGAAACTCGTGTCTGCCGGCGGACTTACAAAATGTCTCTGAATCTCATTTTAAATGAAAATTAATTGATAAAACATAATATAACAACCATCCAACGCAAATAATTTTTTCATCCCACCAGCTCGGAAAGAGTACGTTTGCTCTTCGATATCAGGGCGCAAAAGTCGTTTTTACCCTCTAGAGGTTAGAGTAAATTTGAATTTAGAACATCGTGTGTACTGAGTTTTTGAATTCAAAACATAATTTAAACTATTTATTTCTACCTCCTTGGTGCCGAATTTATCATACATTCATTTTTAATTTGTTAAAAACTCAGACTCGGAACCTCCTTGGTGTTCTTTTTTTAAATGCTTTGCGCGCAATTTTCTTTTCACATATGGAGGATAGAGGTAAAGAATGTTATTTCAAATGCCAATACATTTTGAAATGCTTTGAATGAATCAATTGTAATCGAATTAAAGTATGCCGAGTTGCCGAGTTAAATAATTAAATATTATTGACAACTAAAATAATAAGTAACTAATAGATAATTTCAACTACTTGTGCAGTACAAAATAATGTAGTAAATATAACATCAAATAAATAATTACTATTTTGAGAAAACATGTAGGTACAATATATATTGAAGTCAAAACTTCTTTTGGCGCGCCAAAGACAGACTTTTCGTGGGCTGTCAATTTTATTCTAGCGTCACGCTCAGGAATGATAAGAAATCTTCGGGTAAACTCGGGACCATAGCCAATGGCCATCTAGAAATGCCTCAGCCTTTCCCATTGGCCATTTAAAAATGTGTCAGCATTTCTAGATGGCCATGCTCATAGCCACGCCCTCCGGTTTCACACGCGTAGTTTCCAAAGTAAACAATCAAATTCTGAGTTATAAGTTACCACTTCTATCGGCAGTGCCTATGACTGCCAATATTTTTCTTTCATGAATTCTGAATAGTATGTTTATTAATTTCCTTTAAAATGTACCCTGATGCAAATTTAGCGCTACTATAATTTAATGCATTTGGGCGGGCACTTTTTCATGTACACATAAAACTCCTTACCTCAATCGGTCAACTCTCCATATTTTCACGTCATATTGTTATTGTTAAAACCATGGCTAAATAAATTTAAAGTCTAAAACTTAGGTTAAAAACAGTATAATTGAATACAAGTGAAAAACCGAAATACCATAATAATAAGTGATTCTAGCGACCAAGAAGTTTATTTGACGCCAACAGAATCGACTGAAACTGAAAATGCGCAAAGCGTTTAGTAATTTCCTCGCTAGGGGGGGATGAAAAATTACGTGTTACACTCGAATGCAAAGATTTTTCACCTTGTGTCCTTTTGATTCCCTTGCTACGCTCAGGATTCTAATTTTTGAATCCCTCGCTACGCTCGTGATTCAACTTTAGAATCCTTCGCTTGCTCGGTCATCAAAATTGAGCACGCGGTTAAAAAGCCACTTTGCACTCTTGTACAACAAATAACTATTCCCAGTGCTTTTTGTTACATGGAAAAAATGTTTTTATTTTATGTTGTTATGTTGGATATCACGTGTGGTGACGATCGATTAAAACTTTCTCAGGGTTCCTTTTCCTTCCAGGGTTACTTTTGCTTTTGCACATCGCCGATAGTTTGGAGGGAAATTTTAGAAAAAAGCCCCAAATCGGTTTCTATCTCCACACTCTATACTCCACTCAACGACTCAACGCTATAAACATAACATAATAAAAATATGATTATTATTAATGACGCCATAGAATTATCAGGCAAGTAACGTTCCCAAGTCTTTGCATTCTCCCCTACTTTTGATCTTTTACTGCTACTTTCACGCTGCTTAAAGAGAAAGAAGTTCATACCATGGCAGGGATTAGCAATCAGTCGATCAGAACCCACCAGTAGTTGGGAAGTTCTCGACTTATCTTCAAGGCACACAGAAATCTAAATAATATTACCTTATTATTTAGATTTCTGTGTCAAGGCACATCTCTCTCTCTCCTCTTCTGGGTCTTTTCCTAACTATACTCTTTCTATCTTTGTCACACACACACACAGGTAAACACACGCCCTCGTACATCCTCATTCATATACAGGTAAGCACTCATACACACTTACGTATACATCACTCTGTCTATCTTGTCACACACACACAGGCAAACACACGCCCTCGTACTTGATTTCTGTTCTGTGCCCTCGTACATCCTCATTCATATATTATAGGTAAGCACTCATACACACTTACGTATACATCACTCTCTCTATCTTTGTCACACACACACGTTGATTTTATAAGTAGCATTGTAATTATTATTATAAATTACCAAATATGTATAATTTAGGTTTAAGTTTAGGTATGGATGTACATTATCTGGTCATGATATAAATTACTATTACACTAAGGATTGACCGTGATGCAGCCACTACTATTGACTGAAATTAGCAAAAATAAAAAATGTGTCTTTAATTGTGCTAGTCTCATATTAAATCCCGTTCAATTGAAGCGTATATCGCGAACTAGAGCACTCAACTGATCAACTCCACCTGTGAATGAGGATCTATATAGACAACAATGGCCCAATTATTTCGATGATGACTGTTCACAATGGAGGGGTTACATGAATGTGTCTAACTGATAAAGAGAATCAAAGCCGAATGGACCCCTCGATCGAAATTGCTCCCTTTGAAACCGGTGGATTGTTGGGACTATAATGGGAACCGATTTTCATCTCAATGTGAGTTAAAACAGAGGCGGGATTTGAATTATTATCTAATATAATATTATGACTAAGAAACATTTTTGTCAGTGCCTTGACGACAATTAGATAAATTTTAGCATAAATATATACAATACTATTGGCTCCTTCTGAGTTTATTTGGATTAGACTACATAATTATATTAGTTTGTTTCTTATCTTATCCTTTAATCATTTCCAAAACATATATTTTGAAATTTAGTGTTCTTTTTAAATGTTTGCATTAGTGGTTCCCAAGGGACGAGGGAGTTTTGAGCGGATATTAGACCTAAGATATTTATGACTTATCGTTTCTATACTGCATGGCAACGTAAGAGGATAAACATATTTTGCCTGTAGTGTATGTAAAAATATGTGTGGATTATCATCACCGTACGCCTAATATTTCGCCAGGCTTCCGGGAGCCCAAAAATATTAATTTTTAGTACATCTTTATAGAAATTCTAATATAAATTCAGAGAAAAAATACCTTTATCTTGACAAATCTAAGGTTTATAATATGTACTAGCAGCGCCCCGCGGTGCTACCCGCGAAGTTCCCGTTCCCGTTGTTCCCGATGTTTTCCGGGATAAGAAGTGCTAAGTGCGTGATAAAAAGCCTATGTGTTTTTCCAGAATATAATTTATCTGTGTTCCAAACTTCAGCACATATTGGCACATAAAAAGTCCAAATGATTACCTAGCACTGCTTTGCGCTCGTCACCCAGAGATCTAAGATGTTATATCTCTAAGCCCTGTAATTTGTTAGGAAACATTGCCCTTCAAACCCGAACACAGTAATGTTTGCACATTACTGCTTGTCGCTAGAATAACTGGCAAAATCTGTATTAAGAAAACTCTTTTTGTTGATTAATATAAACTAACTATCATGTCCCCATGAATGTGTCTGCATAATATTTAGCACAAAGATGTGTTTTAAAGAACCAAAATGCCATTCCATTGGACAATCTATCTAACTTCCAAATTTCAGACTACAAAGTTCAAATGTTCTGTTCTTACAACGGTATTAACGTAAGTAGTATATTTTAAGCATAATTATTAGTTATTTGCTGTTATACCCGGTTTACATTATTCCAGTCCAGCGGTCGCATCCAGCGCTGGATTGCTTACTGAAATAATACCCCGTTTACATTATTCCAGTCCAGCGATCGAATCCAGTGCTGCATTGCTTACTGGAATAATGTAAACCGGCACTGGAAAGCATCAAACCAGTGCCAATGCATTCCGGTGCCGGTTCACATTATTCCAGTAAGCAATCCAGCGCTGGATTCGACCGCTGGACTGGAATAATGTAAACCGGGTATTATAATTTGTTATCTATTTATTATATTCATCATCATCATCAACAGCCCACTAAACGTTCCCACTGCTGGGACTCGGGGCCTTCTCTCGCAAGGAGAGAGTTAAGGCCATAATCCACCACGCTGGTCCAGTGCGGGTTGGTAGATGACACATGACTTCGAAAGATTCTAGGTACATGTCGGTTTCCTCACGATGTTTTCCTTCACCGTTTTAAGTTAGCGACATTACGCACATGACTTCGAAAATACAGTGGTGCGTGTGGGGTTTGAACCCGGGGTCTCCGGATCGGCAGGCGCCGTTCTCCCGACTAGACCAGCCGTAACTTATTTATTATATTAATTTACCTAAAATATTAAGGGCCACGTTGTTCTATATAATCCTATCCATGCATGGTTGCCTGGAAGAGATTGCTCTAAGCAATAAGGCCGCCATTTAAAATGTCATATATGTATAATAGTACTTAGTTTCTTTTGTAATTTTCCTTTTGTGTTGTGCCATTTAATAAAGAGTTTTCTTATCTCTTTTTTTTTTTTACTTTTATAGGTTTACACTTGACCACCATCTCGCCTGATGTTAAGCGATGATGCGGTCTAAGATGGAGCGTGCTTACCTAGAAGAAACCGATTCACTCTCGATTTGAAGACACCAAGATTATAATCATCGGGAAAAACCCACTCGGGCAACTCATTCCACAGTCTAGACGTTCTTATCACAAAAGTAGAGTCAAACCTCTTTGTTCGTGTCTTTGGAACATCAACCATGAAACGATGCCGCTTCTTCGAGCTACGGGAAGTCCGATAGAAAAAAGGGCTAGGTGGTATTAGATCATGCAGATCAGATGCACACTCTCCGAAGTGTATCCGATAATAAACCGATAAGCTAGCAATTTTTCGGCGATGTTCAAGACTTTGCAGTCTTTTTCGCACAAGAGTGTTATTGCCTATGAGCCTTTTAGCACGCCTCTCAATCGATTCCAGAGCCTCAAGCTGATACTTAGCCGATCCATCCCAAAGGTGCGAACAGTACTCCATACAAGAGCGAATCTGTGCTTTATATAACAAAAGCAATTGTTTAGACTTGAAGTACTTTCGCACCTTTGAGAGGATACCTAGTTTTTTGGCAGCTAATTTAGCCTTGGACTCGATATACGAGCCAAAGTTGAGTGTAGATGTCAAGGTAACACCCAAAAGCTCAAGATGATCAGTAACCGGCACGGATACACCTCAAAAAGTAGGAGTCTGTAAAAATTGACTCCTTTTTGCGGAGAACAAACACGCCTGCGTCTTTCCCTCATTAAACTTGGCCAGATTGGTTTCGCCCCGTTCAGAGACTGCCTCAAGGGCCAAGTTCAAACGCTCAATCATGCTCTCTCTCAATACCTTAGTTTGTTGACCACTGGCTCTCGCGCTAGATATGTAACTCTCTACAACGGTGCTATCATATGCGTACCCAAAGATACCGGACTTCAGCAGATCGTTGATATGTAGCAGAAAAAGCGTTGCAGAGAGTACCGACCCTTGAGGGACTCCGGCATTGATACCCATTTGGTCCGACGAGCAGCCATCAATGAAAACTCGTATGGATCGATCCCTCAAAAAGTCCGATATCCACGCAATAAAACCTGGAGACAAACCATAACTAGAAAGCTTGCTAATAAGGCCATCATGCCAAACCCTGTCAAAAGCCTTCGAGATATCCAGGGAGACTGCAAGTGCTTCCCCGTGTTTCTCGATAGCTTCACTCCAGATGTGAGTGACATACGCCAGAATATCCCCAGTCGACCGGTTTCGGCGAAACCCGTATTGCCGGTCACTGAGGAGGTCGTTAGATTCTAGGTATGCCAGGAGCCTGCGGTTTAAGACACGTTCCATAGTCTTGCAGAGTATGGACGTGACCGAGATGGGCCTGTAGTTGGCAGGGTCAGCACGACTACCTTTTTCGGGCACAGGTCTTTTCTTATACATTTCAACCTTAAAATTTTCGTTTTTCAAATACTTGTAGATATCGGGACCGGAACTCGTCTACAAACTGCGCACATATAACATCACACATAATTGTATGTGTTATCGTTAAATTTTCAACACCGTCAGATAATCTAACGCATTAGAAAATAATCTTACGGTAGGTTAGGTTAGTTTGTAATCTGACGGTTTTTACAATTTTGCAGTAACATACGAATACCATTTATAAAACCTTACCAAAATTATCATGGATCATTCAATGTAATTTTTTTTTACAATATCTATGGAAAGTCACATGTTTCATTCACAATACCAAAAACGTAATACGAAGTATATCTTCATGTAATATCTCTACTTATTATTACCAGGAAGATTTATTCCCAAAGTCTCAAGGGCAATTCCAGAGCAAGACGTTTCAGCTGAAATAACGTCGGCTCGACATATGAATTCGAGTTTTTCCCCCGCAAAAAACAGCAATGTTATTCTTAACGGTAGACGACTGATCGTTTTTCTTTGTCAATCACAAGTACAGTTCATCGAAGGAGTTATTTGAACCATTTTTCATGTGGTCTCCGTGTCAAGGGAACTATCGAGAAATCATTTACCGAAACTTTGTAGTTTTATTTCTTTTTTTATATTTAAGACTAGCGGCTCGCTCCCGATTCGTTCGGTTTAGACAGTAATAAAATATAATTCACACATAATATATCTAGTAAAACAAATATATAAATATGTGACTAAGACTTTAGTTAAACTATGGATAACGCAGTTATAAGTAGGTACCTACTTAGTGTAAGTAGTAAGAAATGTTGCGTAGTGTAATTCTTATTGTTATTTTGTTTTGGTCACCAAACACACTTTTTACATACATAGGTATAGTCTGCGAGGTATAAGCTGAGCTTTGCATTAGTGTGAGTGATCACCAAAAGTACAGTCAGACAACAAACTCTTATAAATTAATATCATTATATTTTAGGTAGGTACTTAAGGCATAACATAAGTCGGAGAAGTATTCTAGTATTAAAATAAAATAAAACTAAATTGATAAAATAAAGTCCAGCTGTGTATTTGACTGATGAGTACATATTAATGTGTGATTATTACTAAAAATTCAATTTGAAAGACAAAATAACTACACATCTTCTACACCAGACATTGCACCATAGCCACTTTCTTTATCACTCTCGTTATCATTTTCACTCTCGTCTGATGTGTCGTTTGTTTTAATAATGAATCTTTCCGTTATATTGTCAATAACGGCGTCGTATCCATGAAACTTTTTTTCTTCTTTTATTGCATGGTCACAAACATTTTTCCATTACCGTACAGTGATACTTTCAATTTTTTCATTTGCTAACCTCATTATTGTATCCATATTCATTGACACGTTTTTTTTCGCGACGTGTCCTTTTATCATTGCCCATATATTTTCAATCGGATTGAAATCTGGGTTATAGGGTGGTAGACGAAGGACGCTGTGACCATGTTCTCTTAATAAGGTGTCAATTTTATATTCAATAAATCGTTGTTTATTATGCAGTATCAATTGAAAAAGTTGTGGTTTAAGCATGGATATTGAGTGATCGATATTGCGTAACTTGAGCCAGTCAATCATATCTTGTTTGCGACTATTTGAGTTGGGAGCGGGATTTTTAACGAATTGTGGTAAGATGCGTTGTCAACTACAATAACGCTATTGGGCTTCAAATTGGGAATTAATTGCGTTTGTAACCATTTTGTATAGTTTTCTGTATTCATATTGTTATGATAATCACCACTTTTTTGATTAGCTTTAAACATCAGCAGCGCATTTGGTATGAAACCGTCCTCGCCGCCGGCATGAACGATTATCAATCGATTTCCTTTAGAAATAGGTTTCTTCAAACCAGAAGTGCTGCCATCTGAATGTGATTTTGATGAAGTGTGAGTGGTGTCAATATATGTTTCATCGGTATAAACGATAGGCCTGCCCTGAATACGGTATTCGGAAATTTTAAGTAAATAAGTTATACGTAGGTGACGGATCTCATGCTATTCCATTAAAATTTTTCTGTTATTCTCTGTCCTTGACCATTTGAATCCTAAAAGAGATACTTCTTTTCGCAATGACCATATTGATCCTGGATAGTTAATGTCAGCCTTTAATTTTTCATGAATTCTTTTCATTGTTGGCACCTCTTTGTCAGTAATGTGAAAATTATGAATTGTTCTACGGATTACTGCTTTATCAAAATCATCAATGATTATTATATTTTTCCTGCATCTGGTCTTTTTCGGAGATTTGAATTTGGTTCCATCTTTCAAAACACGTTTACCTTCCAATAAGACTCTTTTAACAGTTGACAGTGGAATTCCTGTCGATGTCGATACCAATTGGGCTGATGTAGTCACACTTGACATGTCTTTATCGTTCATGTCTTTAAAATAGCTATTTAAATTACACAAAATTTATTTTACTTGGCTATTTAATGGTTTCCGTATTTTGCGCTTATTTGTGTTGGCATCCATTTTACTAACACTTATATCAAACAAAAACAAAATAATATTAAACACGTCACGCTGCAGTCTGTACAAGAGGTGAAGTGCGGCAGGAGCGCGGCGAGACAGAATGGCGCCGCGCCTCAGGCCGGTTACCCAAAATCAGTTTAAACCGGTTTTTACCGGGCGAAAATGGCGCCGCGCATAAGGCCGTTTGTCACACCTACACTATCCATGTACACTCACACAAATGCAAAGCTCAGCTTATACCTCGCGGACTGTACTACCTACATAACAATATAAGTAAGAACTTTATAGTGTACAGTGTAGTACGAATAGTGGCGTGTTTTTATTGTTGATACATAGCCTTAGGGACTCAGTCATTACTCTGATCTACGTACGTCTTAAACCTTTGTTAAAACGAGTTCATTACTTGAAATAAAGAATGTTTTTTTCAGGGGCGGCAGAAAATAAACTTGGGTTTTAAATAAGCTTTCGGAAATAGGAAAGTACCTAATGGTAAAAAGCAAGTAAACTGATAAGAGCAAAACCCCTGCTAAGCCAAACTCTGAAACCGCTCTTACCACTTCGGCAGGCGTCACTGGTTTGGCTACAGAGAGTTTATTGTAAAGTAATTGAATAAAGTTGTTTAAACATGTTGATCGGATTAGGAGGGTGGGTTTTTCCGAGCGAAAAATCAAACCTACTACACCCCGAGACCCGATGTCCAGCGAAGTGTAAGCTCAATCCAATCAATAAATACCTCGTGTTTATTTCAGAACTTTCTCTGATTTCATTAAAAGTTGAGCAGCATTTTCAATTTCATTATCAAAGTTCGCCATTTTTCCGTTTTTGAAGTGAGTTCTGCACAATGCTATGTTGAGTACAAAATTTACTATTATAAGAAAGCGTAGAAATGGGTAAATGTAATATGTACCTAAGCAATTTGTCTAACACTCTAGTCATCTAGTCTCTAATTGGTAGATGAGCTCTGATCTGGAATTTTACTGCCAGCTAGTAGTTATCCTAATTTTACAGTTAAGCTATATACTCGTATATAGTTTTTTCACTAAAACATGTCCTTTTTCTGGATATTTCATTTAACATCTTCATTTTTGACTCCCAACGCAAAAACGACGGTGTTTTATAAGTTTGACGGATCTTTATGTGTGTAAGTATCTGTATAGCTCCCGGACGGATGAGTTAATTTTGTTTGAATGAATGGTGAGTTAGCTTTAATATTCTTAGCTATGTTTTAGCTAACTCGGTTTAGTCGTTTCAAAATTACCAGTCTTGTTAGCTGCAATAGGAATTTTAGACGCATAATGGGTATTTGCTTCATTTGCAAACATTCGCGTGATAATAAATGTGAAACAGTTTGATTGCTTTGGGATCTTTTTAGCTTTTAATTTAATGTACAGATTTATCGTTTCATGTCACCTTTTCAGAATGACACCCTTCTGTTTGAACAATCCTTGTTACACGCAGCCATCCACTCAATGGGTGTCAAATCCAAGCTAAACACCTAAGCCCTCGTTTATTGTGTAAGCGCTGGACGCACGCTATCTTCCATTAGGGAATATTGAAACTTTAGCCGCGGCGCGTGACAGAGGCCTATGCGCCGGGCTTTTAGCCTTATTACCCATCTATGTTTGGACAGCTGAAAGTGTCCCAAATACCAAATTTCTTGTTTATTCACTTGTTTGTCGGAAGTAGGGGGAGCAAGTTTCATGTATAGGGAGAATTGTATCATTGTCAATTTTTTTTGTTATTTTCGTCAAGTTTTGTTATTAAAGTTCTTAAAAAGTTTTGTTATTAAAATAAGTCATGAAATGTTTTATGCGACAATTATAATTTTTAAAGTTTTTAATATCATATCTGTAGATACTAATATAAAGTGTTTATGTATCATGTAACAGTTGTTTTTTATCGCGTATTTCCCAATCTTGTATTTTTTTCTTGTAAAAAAAACCTATGTGCTATTCCAAACAATAACCTAATATTCCAAATTTCAACCGTTCCAAATTGATTGAGTAAAAAAACATCCAAAAATGTGTATCTTAATTACTCGTACTATCTGTAATGATAAATACAACAACCTTCGGCAGAACAGAGCACATGAAGTTTTTCCTAATTAGATCGAGCTTAGTTGCGGTGGAAACTTTGTCGCTGAGTAGATACTTTGGAATTCTGGGTGGACCGGCACTAATCGGGACATTGCTTCCTGCGAAAAGTTTATCTGTTTGTTGGGGTAATTATTTTCCTGTTATTTTCCCACATAAATAGAGTAAACAAGAATAATAAAATACGTTTGAGACTATTTTTTTTTAAATAAAGAGTGACGAGACGAGCAGTACATCTGCCTGGTAAGCTGGTATGCAACATGCTTGCCACATAACAGCACAGTGACACGCAGCTATTGGAACATGAAGAGTCCAAATCATTACCTAGCACTGCATTGCGCTCGTCACCCAGAGATCTAAGATGTTATATCTCTAAGCCCAGTAATTTCTAAACACCCCAAACTAAGCAAAGCTTGTGTGATGGCGGCCAGATAGCTGATATAATACTTATATAGTTTTAAATACATGCTTATTATACATAGAAACACCCAGACACTGTGCAAACATTTGAATTCATCACACAAATATTTGCACTGGGTGGGAATCGAACCCACGACCCTCGGCTTCGCAGGCAGAGCTACTACCAACTAAGCCACGAGGCCAGTCCAAATATTACTATTTATTTTTCAGCTTTTCTACTGTTAAGCACTAAATTGAAAAAATATTGTGTTCCGTTTCAAATGGCAACGTTTCCCAGGTAATAATAAAAATCCAAAGATATAAATGATTGGGAACTCTGAATAACATGTCAGCTCTTGAAGTAATTCTAATATAAGTGTAATTTTGCTGTTTTGAGTCCACGTAACATCAGGTGAAGTCTTGTAATTCTATATGGTAAAAATAATGATGATCTCCGTTTAGGAGTAACCACTGTATATTTGTTACAAGCCAACCATTTAAGGGTGTACCCCGAGCAAATGAACTTGAGTATTTCTTACCTTATCGCACACCGCAAGAAAGAGCAAGAGAGAAACAGTAAGATTTGTCGCTGTTTTACGCTCAAATTTTAGAATAAACTCTTTATAAAATCAGATTTTGGTCTTTTGAAAAATATAAAACTACCAGAATGTTCGTAATGGAATTGTCTATCCGTTGGTGTAAGTACAAAATCAAAATAATGGACAATTTTCGAGGAGATGCATGATAACTACAACTATTTAATTTTTCATAGTTTCATCGTGAGGCGATTATTTAAACAATAAGTTCATTATCAAAAAAATAAAACTACCATTTTGAAGCAAAGAAGTTGTAGAAATTTAATGTATTTTTTACCAGTTGATATTTGTTTTGGCTAATGAGTAGATAGCTCTTAAAACTGGACAAAAAACTCGTTTTGCTAGGGGACGCACCTTAAGCTTTGCTAACTATCTCTCATGGTTTTGGATATCATACTACCCATACTAGTAATACCAGCGCAGTTTTTCAAAATCCCAGCTATTTGCTCAAAACTTACGTTTCTTCCCCGAAGCCTGTCAAACGCCTTTTGTCTATTATAAGTCTGTATTAGCACAGATCAGAATAGTCCAAATTTAACCAAGTTAAATTGGTATTGTATAAAGTTACAGTGGTCTAGTCGGGAGAACGTCGGCTGCCGATCCGGAGACCCCGGGTTCAAACCCCACACGCACCACTGTCTTTTCGAAGTCATGTGCGTAATGCTGCTAACTTAAAACGGTGAAGGAAAACATCGTGAGGAAACCGACATGTACCTAGAATCTTTCGAAGTCATGTGTCATCCGCCAACTCGCACTGGGCCAGCGTGGTGGATTATGGCCTTAACTCTCTCCTTGCGAGAGAAGGCCCCGAGTCCCAGCAGTGGGAACTTTTAGTGGGCTGTTGATGTATGTAAATTGGTATGTGTTATACTACACACACTTTGATTCATCGCGGATCCTTCCCAACCATAATATAGAAAAAAATTGGTGACTCCAAGCCGGATGCTATCGAGCCCTATCTGGGTATTCTACTATCCTTTTTACAACAGAAAGATATTTGTTAATATGAAATATTAATGACTAAATACTCGCGTAAATACCATTTTTACTTGAAAATAATAGCTGTGAAAGTGATCCCTAAAACCGTGGAGTAAAGTGCATAATAAAGGATTTGGACTGGACTGTGGACTGGTTAGTGTTATTTACTTAGTAAAAATAAACGAGGAAACAGTGCTAAAGACTCAGATTTAAAATTAAAAGTAATAAAATCTCTTAAATAAAGAAAATAGTTTGGAACATTTGTTTACATAACCCTCATTTTTTGTATTAAATTGAATTACGAAGTGGACTTATAACAGTGCTAAAAGAACTCCGTACCTACCTGTTGTTACTACGACATAGCAAAAAGTCATCTGCTACAACTAAACGTTAATTTGGACGGTCCTTCCAAGCGCCGTTTAGCTCAACGGTTAACGCCTCTGCTGAACGATCGCTACGTACCGGGTTCGATCCTGACTAAGGCCTGTATACGAAATTCCGTTTTGCTCGTTTTTTGAATTATTTTTATTCAATTATTTGATAAAACACTTCTTCAATATGAATTGTGCTGCGTGCTGCGGTAGGATTGCTGAAGATAATGAAAAATATTTACGTTGCACTGTTTTGAATTGTAAAAAGCCCTATCACCTATTATGTACCGGCGAAAGAAATTTGGAGGACATAGAAATCGCGAGTTACATTTGTCCCGAATGTAGATGTATGGCAAAAAAAGGAGGCGACAACAGTCTTACTCCGGTTGGCGTCTCTAAGAAACAAAGAGACCCCAACGTAACGATCCGCACCAAACAAACGCGGGTTCAGACCGTGGACGAGCCAAAAACAGAGGGCACGCGAGAACTGACACTCGAAATTCAGAAACTGCGGTACGAAATGACGACCATCAGGAACCAACTCACACAGTCAAGTTCCCTTATCGATGCGTACAAAGTGAAACTGGAACAATCAGTTTCAGTTATTACCGATTATGATAGAAAATTAAATTCTTCCATGACGACCATAGCGAGCTACGAAAGTAAGATGGCCACATACTCCTCCCGTATGGACCAATTTTTCGAAAAGATAGGGAAGTTCGAGAGACGAGAAAATCGAGCCAGTGCGAACATGACACTTATTGTGCCGCCGGACCCCACACAGTATGCGTCAGTGGCGCAGCGAGGCTCCGCCCCGGGGCGCGCGCCGCCGCCGGGCGGGCCCGCACTGGACGTCAATGCGCCGCCGCCTTGCCAGCTCACGCCGCCGCGCAACCCTGCACCACCAGCGGGCCAGCCCGCGCCGGCCGTCACTGCGCCGACGCCTGGCCAGCTCACGCCACCGCGCAACCCTACACCACTGACAGGCTGGCCCGCGCCGGCCGTCACTGCGCCGAGGCCACTCACGCAACCACGCATCCCGGCGCCGGCCACCGCTGCGCCGCCGCGCCAGCCCACACCACCACTCGCACGAGCACCAGCTCCTACAGCTGCTTCGGCGCCACCACGGAAACGCGGCAAATGCGCCCAGGTGTCAACCACCGAGTCGTCCACCGATACCAACACACCATCAATTGTAGAATCAAAAACGACCAAGCAACATGCATCCACTCGAGATTCATCGTGGCAGACTGTGACGCGGCGTAAAGATCGTTACTCATATACGAGACAAGTCGTACGCGGAAGTGGCACTTCAGACGCGGAGCTAGAAGCAATTGAACGAGTGAAAAAATTACATGTATGCTTCCTGAAGCCGACAACGACTCCAGACACTTTAAAAACGTACATGAACAAGAAAAATCCATGCGCCGAGTATCATATCGAGAAAATTCTCTTGAAGCATACGCACTATGCATCGTTTGCCGTGACCGTGCCAACAAGCAAATATGAGTTTTTCATGAAAGCTGATAATTGGCCAAGTAGAGTCGAAATTAGTCCTTGGTTTCGACGCGGCGACCGGCGGGCGGTGCGCCCGTCCTCAGATGCCGCAGATAACGCAAGAAACACCGGACCAACCACGACCGCAAGCGCGGGGCGGCGGACGCAACACCACCCCCGCCGCTCCGCCGGCGGCTCCCCTACGACGACAGCTGGCAGCCGTAGTACAAAACTCAGTGTTTAGTATGAACGCGCAGTGCTTACCACCGAGACAGTTGACAATATGCCACCAAAACATTAACTCGCTAAACGATAAGACTCAACGATTAGAAGTTCTCTTAGAAACTGATCTTAAGTGCGATGTTCTTGCATTAACAGAACACTGGCTTACCGCCCCGAATTTACAATGTATACACTTAAAAGGCTTCAAGTTAGTGTCTAGTTTTTGTAGAAATAATGTTATCCATGGCGGATCTTGCATCTTTGTAAATGAAGCACTAAAGTGTGTCGAAAACGTTGAGTTATCAGCATTGTCTGTAGAAAGATTTTGCGAAATTTCCGCGATTGACGTTATGGACTTTGACATTACTATCATTTGCATTTATCGCACAGGCCTAGCTCATGTTAGAGGTTTCTTAAGTGGCCTGGAACGTTTGCTCGATAAGCTCAGTGCAACCGATAGAACATTCATGATTCTCGGTGATATAAACATAAATATTTTAGACAACACTAGCGCTGACTGTAAAAATCTGTTTGACTTACTCCACTCCTATGATGTGAGTTCAATTGTAGACTTCCCTACTCGTATAACAGAAAAGTCAAAAACAGCGATTGACCTTATTTTCACAAATGTAGCGCGACAACTTACTTCCGCAAACTCAATAAATACGCTTCTGTCGGATCACTTGGCTGTACGTGGAGTACTGAAATTTGCTCACTCAACACCCGCACAACTCACTCGCCGCACGCGTGATTTCTCGCAAAATAACCGGTCAAACTTCGTTATGTCTATTGACAGTATAGATTGGCCCGAGGTAAGCGAGAGAAACAAAACCGCTCAAACATTTGTGGTGGCACTGATTAATATTTTAGCAAATAAGTATGATACATGTTTCCCGATAAAACGAACACCAAATAACAAACGTGACGCGTCGTGGGTTACACCTGACATAATTGATCTAAAATCGTTGTTGTTTGATATTTCAAAATTAGTTGACCAATTTCCTGAGGAAGAGAACTTAATAGCTATATTTGACGATCTCAACAGGAAATACATTTCGACTTTGAATATGTGTAAAACAAATCATTATAGTAGTATAATACACGGAAGTATGAATCCATGTAAAGCTATGTGGGGAATCGTGAACACGGAGAGGGGGAAAAACAATACCCCAAGGTCGAACTGCTCCGAGATCGTAAAAGATTGCAACGGCAGTAAGTTTAGTTCGCCAAAAGATGCAGTAAATGCTATGAATGTTCGGTTTTTAAATGCAGCTGCTGCCTGTGGGGCACCTAAAGCTGATGCTGCTACTGTACGTAAAATATTAGTATCAGCACGTCAAGCATCTGACCGTTCCCTCAGACTAACAAGTTTCTCGGCTGATGAGGTATTCCGTATAGTTTCTTCCAGAATACCCCCAAAAAAGTCAAAAGACATTTACGGTGTTTCGATGGAGCTAATTAAGTTAGCAATTCTGCCTCTAGCTCCGGTTCTCGCCACACTGTTTAATAAGTGTCTTAGAGAAGGCTCGTACCCGTCGTCGCTGAAAATATCGAAAGTGTCCCCGATATTTAAAGGCAAAGGCAAGAGGGACGATATTGATGGATATAGACCAGTATCGATTATACCAGCAATAGCCAAAGTGTCCGAAAACGGCTTGAGTTCGCGATTAGTGGCCTACCTATCGGAAACCAAGGCGCTGTGTGAACAACAATACGCATACCGCGAAGGGAGGTCTACGATTTCTCTAACGCGTGAAGTGATTCGTAGTGTGTTGGCTGCCCGTGAACGTAAAGATCAAGTAGCTGTATTGTGCTGTGACTTATCGAAGGCCTTCGATGTCGCAGACCACAAGACCTTAGCTTTAAAGCTTAAACACTATGGCATAGCTGGGAAATCATACGAGGTATTGACTGACATGTTACGAGGCCGCTCTCAAGTAGTGGATGCTGGCGATGGCGATAATAAATCAGATCCACTGCCTTCGTCTATGGGAGTACCGCAGGGTTCGTCGGTGTCAAATATAATGTTCTCTCTCCTACTAAACGATCTCCCCGATGCCGTAAAGGGTGCAGGCATATTCATGTATGCAGATGATGTGGCTGCCGTAGTAACAGCTCTTACAATAGAGGACTTGGAAGAGAAATTAAATATTGTAATTAACGGCTTAAATTCATGGTTTAGAGCTAATGGTTTTATGTTAAATTCAAAAAAGACTCACTTCGTTCACTTTTGTCTGTCGGGCCATCATACAAAACCACTTAAAGTTTCGCTAAACGGTGTCAGAATTGAGCAAGTACAGAACACCACATTTTTGGGATTCGAGATTGATCGCAGCATGACGTGGGAGCACCACATCGACAAGATGTGTGCTAAGGTCAGCAGCGCGTGCTTTGCGTTAAGACGAGTATCCCGAGTGGTGTCTGCGGATGTGTCGCGGGCGTGTTACTTTGCCACAGTGCATTCTCGGTTACAATACGGCGCCGAGCTATACGCGCGCGCTGCCGATTGGGAGCGTGCGTTCCGCGCCCAAAAACGTGCCGTACGTGCTATCGTTGGCGTATCGCAATGCACATCCGTCAGACCATATTTCAAATTGCTTGGCATACTTACGTTACCTGCTATAATGATCTTCCAGGTGGCTGTGTATGTCAGAAATAATCTAGAATCATACAATACGCGAGGAGAGAGACATTCTCGTAACATGCGTAACGCGGATAAGCTGGATGTTATACCACACTCTCTAACGAGGTCACGGAAGTTAACTCACATTATGGGACCTGAAGTTTATAACACGCTTCCCAAAATAATTATATCTGCCCCAAGTTTCGGCAGCTTCAAAAATAGATTAAAGTGCTGGCTTATCGATCAAACTTTTTATAGTTACACCGAATTTTTAGAGAGTGATGGCAAAGTCCTATAAAAATGAATGCAAACATTTGACATGGAACATATTATACTCATATAATGCTTGACAGTTTTCTGTACATTAATTATTATAATACAGTAAAGTAGTCATTTTAAACTTTGAAAATGTATACAATTTGTATGCTCTTTCTTTTGTTTTTATGTTTTTATTAATTGACGTGTAAATTGTACATTTATGAATAAAGTACTTTGACTTTGACTTTGACTTTGACTACAAAATAAAAAGCAGAAGTTTCCCAAATTTGGTCCCAGCCGTGTCACGTTAAGGCAATAACTTTTTAATAAATGCGCAAACCGACGAGCCCGTGTTACTTGTTTGTGACCGATATTTAAATGAATTTTAATTTATTCGGGAACACTGAAAATATGCCTAAAAGATAAGAGAGAACAACTTTAGGTACCGTTTGTTTACCCACTCCCGAAGGTAATTAAAATGAGGATTATGGTATGTTGTTTTACAATAAAGGCGTAATATAATTAAGCAGGTTTATTAAGATGTCACGGATAAAAGAAAACTACAACCAAAAATAGGCTATGCCAAAAAGAGCACATATAGTCATTATAGTGTTACTACTCCTTTGAGTGAAACTACAACTTACTACTAGGTACTACAGTGAAAATTAAAAACTTAGACAACGCAAAACATAGTCAAAATGCTGGCATTTATTTGCTAAACGTATTTGGATTGCCATTCACTGTTATAATGCCGCCGAAAAATTGGATAGCTGCTAACTAATACAAGGCATTTTGATTTTCTCTAAATTATCATCAACACATAGGTAATTGAAATGTGGATAGTGAAAGAAGTTATGGTAGTAGTAGTGACAGAAGTAGTAGGTATGTAGCATAGTTTTTGACGTGATAACGTCTTATAATTCGGTGAAGCCGGCCGCACGCCCGCAAAACATGACGTCATGTAACGTTACCGTTAGTTCGTCGTCAGTGCCATGCGGACGAAGCTGAGCGCTGAGGGCGCCACCCGCCGAGTCGAGCGGTATCACTACTCGCGCTATCAGCGTACTGATTTCTTAAGACGTTGTCACGTTTAACTATCGTCAGTAAACCGACTTTACAGACAACCATTTTTTTTACTATAAAATAGTGATTTGGCAATAAAGTCTCTGTTCAAACAAAATCTACGGTACAGTAACAAACAAATATTAATTATATAATCCACAGCCTAGGCGATTACTGTAATAGGTAAGTGACTCATCCCAACCCGATGCATTTCGGTTCCTGTTACAAGTTTAAAACATTTTTTACACATCTCTGTATTAGTTTCTTAAATGTATTACGATTTTACAGTGACATAAACACACAAAGATCCTCTAATTTTCACTTAGTAAAGTATACAGGTAAAATACTTTAAACAATTATTATAACATCTTACTAATGTTATAAATCCGAAATTTTGAACCAGATTACTTATCCCGGGAAAGTAACAGCATCGGAAACTATGTGAGGGAAACCGTGTGATGTTACTAGTACTCCATATGTAGCATAATAGCATAAACAGCCCACTAAATGCTACTACAGCCCACTAAAGTTCCCACTGCTGGGACTCGGGGCCTTCTCTCAGAGAGTCAAAGCCATAATCCACCACGCTGGGCCAGTGCGGGTTGGTAGATGACACATGACTTCGAAAGATTGTAGGTACATGTCGGTTTCCTCACGATGTTTTCCTTCACCGTTTAAAGTTATCGGCATTACGCACATGACTTCGAAAAGACAATGATGCTGGGTGGTTTTGAACGCGGGGTCTCCGGATCGGCGGTCGGTGTTCTCCAGACTAGACCAGCCGTAACTTAGTTCTCAAAACATCCTTCGACTATTATAAACGTCTAAGTTTTCATGTTTGTAGCTTAATCACATCGAAAATTCTGAATGGATCGGGTTACAATTCAGAATATGGCTAGATTTTAGATTATAGTCTAAATTAGCACAACGGGTATTTAGTGTAGTTAGTAGCGTAGTTTTATAAATTCAAATTATTGATGCGTTGCCAAATTTAATCGAGTTTTGACGATTGATTCATGAATAGTGCTATGTACAAAATTTAATAAATAAATCCGATAAAATTCGTATTCGTGCGTCTCAGGTACGATGAGCACAGACATCAAGGCTTATCCTTCACATGTGCGCATCACCCCATCAGCCTTCAAGAGATAATCTCTAGCACCATTATGGAGAGGTAATGGCTCCCTTTTCACCTCGCTGCCTTGACACGGTGCGCGTAAATATACGTTATGGCATCATTAATATTATGGGACATGAAAACGTAAACATGAAAATAGATTTAAAGAATTTTTAGGGACATGTGGAAATGGCTGTTACACAGGCAGAGAGATTACACTTCATTATTATGCACATGAGAAAAATTAAAACAGTTACAAAACAAAATATACTTTTAAGTAGTGTCATAAATGACGGCCTTATCGCTAATTACACATTAATTGCAGTCATAGCACAACACAGAAACAAATAGTTGAACTGATGCTATACTTCTGATAATGCATCCTTGAAAAAGAGCGTCAATGCGATCGAAACTGTTTAACTAAATGAAAGCGAGTAATTATAAATTAAAGTTTGAATTTTTTTTTGGTATGAAGATTTTGTATGAATAAGAAGCTGGTTTAAATTTACTAAGTGGTCTGCGGGCAACATGTAAATTGAAAACAAATACTTCGAACAATAAAGAGTTTGTTTGTTTGTATGTTTGTTTGTTTGTTTGAACGCAAGGATCTCTGGAACTACTGGTCCGAATTGAAAGATTATTTCTTTGTAGGATAGTCCATTTATCAAGGAAGGCTATAGGCTATTTAACATTACGCTACTACCAACAGGAGCCGAGCATGAATGAAAAATGTAACAAAAACGGGAAAAAATATTGCTTTTTGAGAGCTTTCGTTGCATGACAGCATATATGTCATATTTTAAAGGTTGCGTCATTAAAACCTAAAGTAACCGAGTTTGTTCAAAATTTGAATTGGTACGACCAATTTTCGATAGATGGCGTAGCAACACGCGCGCGTTCAGCTAGTTTTAAATACGTGTACATCGCCAAATTGTACGTACGTCGTACGTGCATGATTGCATCGACGACTGCACCGAATTAAAACGTTTCGAAGTGGAAACTTGTTTTGGCGTATTGGCCATTTTTTGAAACTAGAAAAAACAATTGAACTCACGACATTGTTACCGTCACTGACTCCTCTGTATATGTTTGTGGATTTATTGTGATTGGAAGAAGTCGTTATTCATTATTGTCAGGACCAGGTATACAATTATCAGACCAGGTATGAAAGAAAATAGATTAGGTTGAAGACTCTGGATTCGATCAAAAGACGTACCAAAAGACAACAAAGTTGCAAGCTTACAAGTTTTGTATGACATATTATATTCCCATCAATATTCGTACCGCCGTATCTATATTTTTATTTATTTGACAGTGACTAAGTAACCCGTTCCTTAGCTAACTGAACATCTGAACCTCAATCTGTCATTGATTTGTCAATGTATTGAAGAGTTCTCCCAATCTTGTGTCTCATTCACACATGTCTGTTCATTTTATGTTAATACATTTCCGTCGAAATTTCGAATACATGTTTCAAATGCTTTATCGTGACTGAAACCATTTTCAATACGAATTTAAATTGCGATAGTTTAAAAGTTTTATGGCAGTATGGTAGCGTTTCGCTTTCATGTTACTACTTCAACAATGTAGCAAGCCTTTTGAGATGTAAATTGTCTGTAGTAGCTGCACTTCATGTTGCGTCATCAGATCACACGATGCAATCTTGTCTTTGCATAATCTTAGTCTGATTGGATCACACAGCGAACACAATACGTACATGGTACATAGTTTACCAAACTCAGTTCACAAAACATGTCTAGAATAACAAAATATATGGAATAGATAAGAACTTAGTAGATAGAAGATAGAAGAACTCAGTATCTACTTCATATGAATCCGAGTTTCGAAAACATTACATAAAAGATTCATGAGACTGATTGAAAAGCAATATTTTTTTTACGATCGTCAATCCCCTCAATTTTCTTTTCTTAATTATTTATAGGCCTTTGTTTGAGCGTCATCTCACCTGATTTTCCCTTAATATTTTTTTTTTGTTCTATTTAGATTTTCATTCGTTCTCTTTTTTTTTTTTAAATTGTTTCTGTTGGTCACTGTCATTTGGTTATTTGTATTATTTATTATTATGTATGTTTATTTTATCTATGTATGTATATTTCTTTTATTTATCATAAATATCTATATCAGAGGTAGGTATATGTTTGTATGATATTGTTATGTAGTATTGTTAATTTATTTATGTTTTGCTAGCATAAATGACGACAGTAGTATTGTTTTATTTCTTGCTGTTACTTTCGCACCATATCCTCAAATTGTTTTTCGCTTTCTCATATTTTGACTTTTAATGGTTGCCTGGAAGAAATCGCTATAAGCGATAAGGCCGCCATTTATGGCAATAGTTATAAGTTATTTTATTTGCTAGTGTTTTTTCACTGTATTAATATGTTAGTGTGCATAATAAAGTATTTCTGTCTGTCTGATGTTACACCACGGCGACGAATCGTTCACCAGTAAGAAGACGATTCACTCTCAACTGGAACACATCGTAATGTACGTCTAGATAAACCCATTCAGGCAATCCATTCCGCTTCTGTTTGTATAAAGAAAGAGAAAAATAAAATTAATCTGTCCAGCTTCTCGAAGGCAGTAGAGAATTTATTTTTCTATTTCCAAAGCAGTCCCTAAAGTTTTGAATGATACTCCAATGTGTACAGGTGAACGGCGCGTGCATGATTTAACCGGTGTGGAATGCGCTGGCGATACGAAAAGGACGATGTTTGTAATCGCTTTGACACCCCCGTTTTGAGGAGTATCCTCTAATTTTAAGCTGCGTGCACTAAAATTAACGCACTTCCCTTGAAAATATGCTCACCATTACGATACTTTACACTATGTTAGTAACTTTAACGCACAAAACCTCTATTCGGAAAGCTAAATTAAACTGAGAACTACACTACATATTGATGAACACATTACAGCTACGTGTAGTAAATACACTATGTGACTAAACCTAACATGTTGTATTCTTACGGCTGAATAAAATTCTCCTCCAACTCTCTTTACTTTCTTCAGTCTTAAGCTTAACTTGACTAGAATTTAGATACACAAATTCTTTTCACCTATCCAATTTAAAAATCTCGAATATAAATAAGACGTTGTCGCTCTATGTACATTACACCTTAGATTGCAACGTGTTAAATCAACATGTATTTACATAAACACGCTTCAATTACGACCCGTCTCTAACAATATGTATTCGTGTGAGTAAACATACAGAATAATAGGTTAGGGTGTGTGCAGCATTGTCACCGAAAGGTTGAATGAAGTCTGCTAGCGACAATAACTCTTGTCAAATGTTGGCTTCGGTAGCTGTTGGAATTTGTAATTAAATAAGTTAATCCCACCATTCTAAACATTGACTTCTCATGCGGGGATGTGTGAATTAAAGGACGGGTGAATGGGTGAATAATGCAATTTTATACCTGGGGAGGAAGCAAAACTATGACAGCTATCCAGTCACATTGGTCACACGGCATTTTATTTTAGAAAGACACATGACAGTAACGTTGGTGTCAAGGAGCCTGTACTGCCTACAGAAATTAAAAAAAAATCTTTTGTTTATAAGTTCTGTAGGCAGTGCAGGCAACACATCTGTATTGTGTTAGTTGTCATTGGACACCAGATAGGAACGAAGTTCCTTCTGATAATGTAGAGTCAACACGATTTGCAAAAAAAATGCTTAATTTTTTTACCTACTTATGGTACGATTATCTGAAAAGTAAAGTTGGCAACAAAGTTGGTTGCTTTTAGTCTCACATTTTCTTCAGTTCGGTTGCGCAGCAAAATCCCTTTGACCCTTAAACCTGCCGCAAGGAAATTAATTCCAAAAACAACAGGTAAAACGGGTCCCTATTACTAAAGGCCTGTTTGCATTTTGATTAGTGCGAGTGTGCGTGATTAGTGCAGGTGTTTAGTGATTAGTAGGAAACACGTGTGGACACCGATCGATTAGTGCGAGTGTATAGTAACTTGCGTAGTGAAGTGATTAGAACCGTGCTCTATTTCTCACTTGCACTCGCACTCGCAATAATCAAAATGTAAACATGCCTTAAGACTCGCTGTCCTTCTGTCGGTATGCTTCTTCATTTGTCTCCAGGCTGCATAATTTCACAGGTTATGTATTTACGTTGCCGCTACAAACAACAAATAGAAAAATCAGAAAGAAATTATCCCATTCATGAAACGTGATTTATAAGCTCGTTTTTGCTCGATATTAATGACGACAACAGGTAGGTGCTTGAGATATTCAATAATTATAAATAAGAATCCTAAGTACTAATATTATAAATGTCAATGTATGGATGTTTGTTGTTCAATCACGTCCTAACGTATGCACGGATCGGGCTTGAATTTGGAACATATATAGATTGTAGTCTGGAAGAACACATAGGCTACTTTTTATCCCGGAAGAACAACGGGAACAACGGGAACGGGAACTTCGCGGGTAACACCGCGGGGCACTGCTAGTATCAAATATTTTTAAGTATATGCACTTGAAAAATAAAGGATTGCATAATAATAAAACAAATTTTTCAGGGGGGGCTTCCATTCAACAAACTTAATTTTTTTGCCGTTTTTGTAGATTATGGTATGGTAAACTTCATGTGCCAGTCCGACTCGTACTTGGCTTAATTTTTATGTGATTTACAAAAGTGTTTTTCTCGCCGCATTTCTAATAATTAGATGTACCTACTCGTACTATTTAATATGTATATTCCCCTTTAGCCAATCTCTACGTACCTATCTAATTTGGTAAATAAATATTTGACTAGATTCAATCTAAGATGATACACCCGTACAAATATTAGCTATGAATAAGTAGATACGTGATTCTGATACAGATAACTTGGAAATTGTCGTGATGTCGGTATTATAAACCTAACTTTGTCGAAGTAACTGTGTAAATAAAAACGTCTGCGCTATGTCCAACTACTGTTTAGCATTAACAAACAGCTCACTGTAAGTTGTCGCGGGAGCTCGAGCCCTTCTGTCTTGGGAAGAGAGTCAATGCCATAATTCACTACGCAGATGGCAAGTCGCGGTGGGTTCACGTTCACAAGAGTGCGAGAGCGGTCCCGCGTCCTCGTCGTGTGCGGCAAAGATGGGGAACCCCATGATGGTTTTAGTTGGGGCACTATGTCCGTTCCTGGTGTCCAGTCTGACATAAACCAACTGTCTTTCTCAGGCAGAAGGGTGCACCTAAATGCTTTGCTTCCGTGTAAATAAGGCCCTAATCTAGGCAATGCCTGTATTTAATTTAATTTAATTTTGGAAGCCTTACTAAAAAAAACGTATGCCTTAAGTTGGACAAAATTTAAACCAAGCTACTCGTATAGCAGGCTATTCAAAAACTATAAAAGCACTCCGTATCGTTTAGCACTTTGGCTTGTATTCAAAAAACTCTAACCTGTAGACTTTCCAAATTTTGTCATTTGCACGTTTCCATGAAATATATTTTTTAATTGGCTGTATAAAAAGGGTTAAGATTTTATTTATCTCTTTGGTTTTGTTGACTGGGTATTTCTCATCGTTGCTCAAATTTCATGGTCACACAGTTATGTTATCGTCTTACGGTCTAAGTTAGAATCGGTCTATGTCAAACGGTCTAAGTTAGAAACAAATGTTGGTAATTGGTGAATAAAAGATTTAATATGCTACAAGATATGTTAAGCTTGTTTCAATAGAATTAATTACTTATACTAAACATTTACACGAACGGTCAAAATGGGGGTCATTTTTCGCATTCTCATCGTGTCACACTTCCCAGCGCATTCACATTTGGTTACTGCTTCACTAAATTCCAGTATATTTGTATGTATATTAGTGTCATTGTTATAATATACACTTTACACACAATACCATACAAAAAATCTTAAAACACAAAATGTGTCGGTCACACGATTTTGGTTACTTTTAGCACGGTCGGGGCAGACATTGAAATAGAAAAAATTCCGGGGAGCGATTTTTTTTTATGAAACGTCGGGGAGGGTTGTTGGAAGTATAAATCTCGATTTTCGAACTAATCCCGGTAGAGGGTTTGCCGCCATCTTGTTTTAAAGTTTTTGTGAAATAACTCGTTCATTTTCAACTTTAGAGCAAAAATGATGGTCACCAAAATTGTAGGAAATTTAATTTCTCACAAGTTTGCTTCAAATAGGTTTTACGCTAGGATCAATATTTGCAGAGTTATACTATCAAGTTTATCAAAAAAATCGTAATGGGTGCAATTTTATTTTCTTCAACTTCGTTTCTCGCACTTTTTAGGGTTCCGTACCCAAAGGGTAAAAACGGAACCCTATTACTGAGACTTGGCTGTCCATCCGTCCGTCCGTCCGTCCGTCTGTCACCAGACTGTATTTCAAGAACGGTGATAGCTAGACAGTTGAAATTTTCGCAGATGATGTATTTCTATTGCCGCTGTAACAACAAATACTAAAAATAAAATAAGTAAAAAATGTGCGAGAACCAAAGTTGAAGAAAATAAAATTGCACCCATTACGATTTTTTTGGTAAACTTGATAGTATAACTCTGCAAATATTGATCCTAGCGTAAAACTAAATGAAGCAAACTTGTGAAAAATTAAATTTCCAACAACTTTGGTGACTATCATTTTTGCTCTAAAGTTGAAAATGAACGAGTTATTTCACAAAAACTTTAAAACAAGATGGTGGCGAACCCTCTACCGGGATAAGTTAGAAAATCGAGATTTATACTTCCAACAACCCTCCCCGACGTTTCATAAAAAAAAATCGCTCCCCGGAATTTTTTCTATTTCAGGCTAGTTTTATGGCTACCTCGACTGTACTATTTAGATTCTGATTATTACAACTGAACAGCTAATTATTGAACCCAGTGACGCCAACCAATCACAAATTATATTCGGTTGATCGTCTGTATATATCGTATATATATAATTTAAAACATAACACGTAACCTTCGTCAGATTAAAAAAATAAAGTAGCCAAGTGCGAGTTGGACTCGCCCATGAAGGGTTCCGTTCCAGCAAGTAACATAATATACATAGTAAACATAGTTCTTGTAGTTCGTTGTAACTTTGATCGAAGTTTTAATAATAGTGTATTTATGACGTACTAAAAAAAACTACTCATCAGATCGAGTTCAAACTAATTTTCGTTGGTAGTTTTCATGGTAATGTACATCATATATTTTTTTTAGTTTTTTCATTCTCTTACTTTAGAAGTTAGAGGGGGGGGGGACACACATTTTACCACTTTGGAAGCGTCTCTCGCGCAAGTTATTCAGTGTAGACAAAAATATATATTAGAAACCTCAACATCATTTTTTAAGACCTATCGATAGACACCCCACACGTGTAGGTTTGATGAAAAAAATTTTTTTGAGCTTTAGTTCTTAGTATGGGTGGCACACCTAATTTTTTTTTTTTTTTTTTTTTGTTAAAATCTTAAAGCGGTTCACAGAATACATCTACTTACCAAGTTTCAACAGTGTAGTTCTCATAGTTTCGGCAAAAAGTGGCTGTGACATACGGACGGACAGACAGACAGACAGACAGACAGACAGACAGACAGACATGACGAATCTATAAGGGTTCCGTTTTTACGTTTTACGGAACCCTAAAAAAGGGATATTTTCGTCACCTACGTGGCGTCACCTTCGTGGTGTAGGTATTTTCTATGAAGGTGATTTTCAATCAGATTTAAAAAGAGGTGAAACACTGTGATTTATGAATGTCTATGTCCTTGACATTAGTTTTGTCGTAATCATTTACTGTCTAATTAATAAGTATTTAAACTCTCAAATAGTTCATACTTACCTAAATATTAATTTAAAAAATTACTACAAAGTTGCTGCGTCACCTTCGTGTCCTGAATCGAAAATATTACTGTTCATATTGAATGCTTTATGTTTTTTTAGTAAACCAATTCAAATAAATAGTAAATATTTTTTCCATGAAAGTGACGATGAGAATTGTAAAAATGAGAACTTGCCGACTGAGCTCTGGTGACCAGATAGTCCGGAGTACCACATAGGCTACTTTTTACCAGGGGAAAATAACGGAAGCGGTAACTACGAGGGGCTCTGCTAAAAACTATATCCTACAATAAAATAGAATACAAAATACTTTATTGACGCCACAAACAAAGTAGACAACAAGTAACACATAATATAACAAAACAAAAGGCGACATATGTCCACATAAGGTGATCTTATTGCTAAAAGCGATCTCTACCAGATAACCTTTTCTAATATATCCTACCTACTATATTTATGTTTATATTTTACTTACTAATATTATAAACGCGAAAGTTTGTAAGAATTTATGTTTATTACTCTTTCACGCAAAAACGACTGAAGGTATTTGGATGAAATTTAGTAGGTACATCGTTAGATAATGAAATGGTCTGAAATAACAAATAGGTTATTTTTTATCACGAGAAAATAACAGAATCAGTCACTACGCAAGTGAAACCGCGGGCACTGCTAGTTAAAATTACATCTAAAAAAAAGACAAGCCTATTATTTTTTCACATTATAGTAGGAATACCGGTAAGAAATTAGATAATCTTTACCACACGTTTTCATCCCAAGTGTTGATAATAATTTCATCGGCGATTCCGCGAAGACTCGGCGGAGATTGATGTTGCTTCAATGGAGCCGCTTATATCACACGAAATTGTTCGTAGTTATTTCCCAATATTTTCAATTTATCTTCATCAAAATCTTCAAACTGCCTAAAACTCATTTTACGGAAGGAAAACTTATTTGGGAGCATTGATCGCTTTTTAGTAGGAAAAAAATATGGGATCGCATCACCGACATATTGATGTAGCGACGTAGTAGCGACGGCGTAGCGTCAGAGCGGTGGTAGAGGAGCAGCAGCAGGAGGTGCGCGTTTTTGGATACAGGATACGTATTCTGTAACATTAGTATTTAAACTAAAATTAAAAAATGAAAGTCATACGTTTTACTTCTTTGATATTGGTAGCTTAACAAATTTGATATGATTCTTCTGTAGTAATCTTAGCAGAATCCGCCAGGGCAAGTATCACATCTATGCCAGTGATTCTTCCGCCAAGCAGTAATGAGCAAAAGTGTTACAGGAGAAAATACAAGACATTTATATGTAAATGATAAATCATCTTATATCGGTGAGCGTAGGTAATGATTTGGACTGTATCTGTATCTGACTCTTCATGTAGTGACAGTGAAGGACAACATCGTGAGTAAACCAGTTCCGACAATATTTCGAGGTCATACGTCATTTGCCAATCCGCATTAGACTAGCTTGGTGGATTATGTCCTTGACTTTCTTCTTGCTAGAGAAGGCCCCGAGTCCCAACAGTGATGAGAACATGTAGGGAGCTGCTTATGTAAGTAATTTGAGCATATTTCTGTTGACACAGCCATAACTATGAAGCAACTAGCTGAGCTAAAATATAGAAGAAATATAGAGGCACATGCTGTCACGGACTACGGCGCACGTCACCGCGCGCAATGAAAGCTCTCAAAAAGGAGATAAAGCCTAAAAAAATAGTAATAATTAAATATTTTTCCCGTTTTTGTTACATTCTTCATTCATGCTCCGCTCCTATTAATAGTAGCGAACGTTATATAGCCTAATAGCAGTCCTCCGTGGCTTTACCCGCGTAGTTCCCGTTATTTTCCCGGGATAAAAAGTAGCCTATGTGTTCTTCCAGACTATAATCTAGCTGTATTCCAAATTTTACCTTGATCCGTTCATACGTTACGGCGTGATTGAGCAACACCCAACATCATCCAAATATTCAAACATCCATACTTTGACATTTTTAATATTAGTAGGATATATAGCCTTCTTCGATAAATGGACTATCCAACAATCTTATAACCACTCAATTCCCTAACGGCCAAATACGGGCCAGTTAGTAGTTTCCGTGATCCTAGCGTTCAAAGAAACAAACTCTTCAGCTTTATACTATTATTAAGTATGAGTAATATACCTCTATACCTCTAGTTTCACATTTTCAGAAACTTTGAATCAGCACAATATACTCGTAAATATAATACGCGTTGTATGCGCTACGAGTATTTCCATGGACTATCATTGTGAAATCTATCGCAAAGTATCGAAGCAGATTGATCCTGGCTCAGCTATAAACCGATTTATATTCATATCGGCTGCAAAGCTACTCCAACTCTTTGTCAGAGAATTTCAATTTTATTTTAGGCTTCCGATAAAAATGCTTCGAAACTATATAAAGCATTCTTATTCTTTCTGCGACGTAAGTATTTTAGAGAGGGATTCGTTTTCTATTAGTTTAGGTTTAATAATTTCAATAATAGTTCTAAAAATCCTATTAAGTGTAGTTATATGTAAGACAACATTATTGAAACGAAGAAGAAGAAGAATAATAGCACTCAAGTCACTCAGAGCTAAACGCGCGCGCACTCTCCTTGAAAAAGATCGCCGGACGCGATTGAAACTTGAGTCGGACTGGACTGACTATATTACTGACTCAATTGTGAGTTACCCGGGTATTTATTTAAAAGGAGGAATAATAGTTCTAAGTAATATTATATTTATAAAATCTTTTTTTATAGATAATAAAAATCAAAGCTTGGATGTTTGATGCTTAATCACGCTGCAACGACTAAACGGATCGGATTGAAATTTCGAACTCAGTCAATTTGTAATATGATTAGCGAACTGCCCCGGCTTCACCTGTCGTATATAGCCTAACGCACTCAAGGATCACGTACATATCCAACGAGGAAATATTTTTAAATTCGACCCAGTAGTTCCTGAAGAAACGGGAACCATGCGTATAAAACGGTGTAGACTACTTACGGGCCCGGGTACAAAATTGATGGGTCATTTGAACCACCAGGAGACCTATGTAGAAAGATAGAAGAAAGGTATAAAATAAAAACATTCAGCACTATGCCAGCATTTGTAAACGGTCCAACTATGTGCAGGTGAAGAGAGGGGGTTGCAACCCTCGATCTTTTCTCCTTATCGCATGATTTTTGTACTGCGTTGCGGAATAGTGGATTAGAAGAGGTATCGAAAATATATGGAACCAATGCCGTACATAATTAAATGACCCAATTTATTCTGAAAATATACCGCCTAGTGGTACATAAATACGTATCACCATCATTCTCAGCCTGCTGTCGCTCACTGCGCGTATATTTCGGCCATTCTTCGTTAACAGCACTCGATTCTGAATCAATCGCATCCAGGTGTGACCTGCAACCTTTCGAATGTTGTTGGCAAATCGTCGTGGGTATGTTTTGTTTGCCAAAAAAAAATGACAAATGTGCCTTAAATTTTATTATAAGCAATACCAGCAGTGCTGCCTTGCAAGCGTTGCATTGAATACTGGTCTATGTTACTTCTAATAGGTACCTCCAAAAATAAAAAAGTTTCATGATGATCGTTTAAGTAGTTTTTGCGTGAGAGCGTAACAAACAAAGTTAATTTTGAGTTAACAATATTAATCCTTATTACAAGCTTAGCAAGTACTTTGATTTGCATCACGAAGTTATGGCCATGTGGGATGTTAATTCTACGATCATAGTACTGATAGTCGATCCAGTGAATGGTCTTACAGTGAAATGCCTCAACCAACATCTAAGAGACTTTTACTAAAACCTATGCGAAGGTTCTGCTCATAAACAGAGCTCCAGCGCCATTCTATCTATCTCCTTCTTAGTTGACATTCTTTACACGACGATTTTCTTTCACCCATTAGCAAATGGGTACAAATTCAATAAAAGTTACTCGATTTTCAGTGTCTGTCTAGTCAACAAAAAAATAATTGAAAGTGCTCATCATTCATAAACTTTTGCAATGGACATAGCTTTGTGTTAAAAAACAATTTCAAAGCTACTCACCCTTCCAAAGCATCAAATTACAATTAACGTAAGTTGAGGCAACTTAAATGTAAATTGGCTTCAACTTGATTTTACATTATGCAAATCCGCTTAATAAATAAGAGTTTAAAAGTAATTAAAGTTAAAACCTCTCCCAGGTGCTGCAGACCCTTCAGTCAGGGGTGTTTGTTAGCTTCAGGTGTATTACATTTTGCTCAAATATAGAACTATCACAGCTCAATGGAATTACAGGATCAGATGCAGAAGTGCCCTAGTAGTGAAGAATGATAGTAATGGGTCGTTGGGGTATCTATATCAACATCAATATCTGGAGCATTTCTGATATTTGAAGCAGCTGGGGTGCCTCGGGTAAGCGCTGATGGGGAAATACACCAAATACCCCATAGTGTTTCAGAGGACTCTTCGCCCACACTTCGCTCAAAAGCTCAACGTTAAATTACAAATGAAAGAAGTGTAAGAAAATCCCATAAATAGCCTTTAAGGTTCTGATATCTTTGATTTTAACGTCTAAAATACATATTTAAATTTAACATTATTTTTGCGAGCAATTCAATATGTAGTCCAATTCATAACGATTTTTAAATACTTACAATAATTAAATGTAAATAATTAAAACACACATTTCTCAGTCTTATTTTATGTAACATATCTTCGTAAATATGTTCATATGATAAAATAAAATAAAAAGTACAGTCGAATTTGTTTTCGTAATGATAAGTTTTACAGAGCCAAAGTATCAAACATATTTACGTATCAAATAATTCTATAAACATTGACTTTTTACTCATAGAATATCATCATTTTTACATGTATACTCCAACGATGAAATGTCCAAATAAACACACTCATGTGGCAACCCTGTCGAAGTATAGAACATTGTATAAAAATCTAAACTGATCCGGCTCGAAAAGACAATATTTCTGAGGGTTTATTCCCAAGATAGCTCAAATATTCACACTGATTTAGCCCATACATTTGACGAGCTTTATTAAGAGCTTGAAGGCTCGGTATTAATAATCTAAAGATTATCCTGGATTAAGCTATTTTCAGTATTGGATGAATATTCTGAATCTGTGCTAAGAACGGCTACTCACCGCCATTAATTAATTAATTTATATTAATTGATTTAATCGCCATTAATTTAACTTAAGATCAATCTTGCCCCTTTTAGTTCATTAGATGTGCCAACCACAGAAAGTGTATAGTTTCATTTGACTGTGTTTATTTATTTCATGTTTTTGGCTCTTGTAGGCCTTGGGCCTTGGGTTAAGACATTTTAAGAATATGGTGGTATGATTTTTGCTTGAAGAAAAATGTCATGAATGAATTAGTTTGTAGTTTAAACACTTATAAACGAAAACATTTTTTTTTTAAATAAAGCATAGACCTACGTTTGGCCACAATTTACCTTTTGTAAGCAATATCACGGCCTAGGTTGTTAGACGGCTTCCTTAAAAGTACCTATTTAATCCAGCTTTACTTTAATATTCGACAATACTTTACATCAAATCAATAGAAAGGTACGATGTTTTACATTCAAATGAACCGTTTGTACAAAAATGAATCGGCGTAGACGGAATATAAACTAGTGAAATATTAAAGTCGGGGCAAAAAACACTACGAATATTGTTAGACTACTACTACTCTGTCAAGTCTTCCGATACACTACATTACCTTTCCATTTTCTACTGTTCAAAATTATAAATCAATCACCAAGAATCTGTTATACGCTACGATACTCTCATTTCTAATTCAAATTGTTAGCAATTCGTATTCGTTTTTTTAGTAAGGGAACTATGTCAGTTTACCTCCGATTGCGATGAATGCCAAACTTTTAGCTAGAGCAGAAAGCTAGCGACCTATTAATTAAACTTACTAACTAACTATACCTCCACCCATACGTAGAGAATACTTGAAACTAAATAGAATTTGTTTATGAAATGAAACTTGACGCGGAGTTAAGTTGGTACTTACGTACCTACTTAAGTATCTACGTATACACCAACTTGTACTGGGCCAGCATGGTGGGTAATAGCCTTGACTGTCTCTTTTCGAGTCCCAGCAGTGGGAACAAAGGAAGCGAAAACGAAATATAACCATCATAAATATGACTGTACAATTTCAAAGTTCGAAGAAACATTGAACTTAACATAAGTTCAATGTTTCTTTACTACACTTGTTATTTAGGGCGCCAAATCACTAAGTAACTAGATAGTTTGGAAAATTACTTAAACTTCGACCGTAGTTAGGATATGGCTAGTCACGATCCCAATCTAAGTTTGTCCGACCTCAGCTGACGTCTCGCACGATATACTCACATAAAATATTGTCTGTCTGGCTTTTTGTTTCTAGTGCAAATTGTTTCTTTTGTCTACATTAAGAAATAACTGCAGCTGGGAATTCAATAACGAGTCTTTCTACCAACTGTAGGTCTCGAGGCAACACATTTTCAAAAGTTTGAAACTGATTTGTGCCGCATCACTGCCACACTGTACAAAAATGAGCGTTTAAGACCCAAACTTAAACACTAGGTATACTTTACAGTGAAAGCAAATTGCGCCAAGTCCAGTGTAAATTTTCTGAGAAAAGTATGACGTAAACCGCGAGGCACTAATAGTAGTATAGTAAAAGTTAACATATAAAAACATTCGTCTGTTAAAAAAAGCTCAAATTGAACTGAAAACTGATCAAAAAGTATTTCCAGCGTAGATTTTATTGATAGCATTGTTGATTTCAAAACAATTGTAAAAGTGTGTATAACATATACACTCATATACTCACCCTTATATGGATATTGCATGTTATACAATTTACAGAGTATCATAAAACTAAATGACAAATGTAACATTTACACAAGTTTATGTATTCTAGCAACTAAATTAATAAAGGGTAATTAGTACCCTATCATTTGTAACATTTCCTACCAAAACCTTGTGTTGTCGCTGTATTAATGGTATACGATTCCCAATACCGACCAAAAACAAATTCCCTATTCTCTTATCCAGTACGATCAAGGAAATTGCTAGGAACGTCATTTTTCGCCTGTCTGCGTCTGCCTTCCCGTCGCCGCAGAGGCAAATTTCCACGTGAGCGAAACCAGAGGCAGCAGCCAGCTTTCATAACAACAATTCCATTTGCGAATGTTTCCTTTGAATTGGACTTTCCTAATGGATCCCGTGTAGAATACCACAGGAAACCCTCTTGGTATAGTTTCCATTCAAAACTTGTATCTATTCACTGGAGAATATTTTCAAGGTGAGTTATGATTAGAAATCTTGAGCTGTGATTTGTAGGATCAGTTTCGTTACATTAATTCGGAGTTCTGAATTTTGATCACGGAATATATTCAATATTCATCGTGAATATTTGACTGATTTTAAATAGAAAAAGATTTTCAATCTGTAATTATTTTGTTTTCAAGTAATCTTGACAAATGGGGATGATGGCTGGTTCAAATTTATACCATTTTAATTAGTCCGTCAGTTATGATAACATGTTTATGGGAGACGATTTTTTGTTTTATCAAATTATTAAAAATCGACAGAAAAATACAAGGTAAACAATAGTTAAGCTTATCTTCTACTAGCGGCCTATTCCGGCTGCGCTCGGATATTGTCATTTAAAGACTATTAATCGAAATAAAAACTATCCTATCTCTCAAGTTACCATACTGATCACGGTGTGCCAATTTAATTTAAAATCGGTTAAGTAGTTTAAGAATCCATCGCGGACAAACATCGTGACAGGAGATTTATATATATTAAGAAGATATGTCTAAACTTTTGATGATTATTATTTGTTAGGAAGATATTTAACTTTTCGTCCTGTTTACATGATCTTTACTTTACTTTGTAAACAGTATACTTTCTATTTGCACTGCTTAGACTCTATGTACTATTTCAAAAAGACAAAGTTTTAGCCATAGGAATCGTGCGTTGAATAATGCCACACGTCCAAATAAGAAGATTTTTTGGAAGTTCTATATTTTTTTTGGGTACCTATTGACTGTAACATTATTGTCTCCAGTAAATAAAACCAGGAGCAGGACGTCTACTCTCTTTCTACGAAAAACGTAATTTCGAAATAAACTCGCGAATTTCCTTCTCCGGCTTCGTAAGAGGAAACGGAGATTTTTCCAATTGTATTGGTGAAAAATTTTCAGAACCTGCACCTATATGAATCTTACACCATTTGAAAGGTACAGTTTTCCTGATAATGATTAGTTACTTATATTTTTTTATATAAACGACAAATTTATGAAAATAAAAATCTTAAGTATTTTTAAGTATTTCTCAGTTGTATTGAAATTGTATCTATTTATTATATATTTATGAATATGTATTTATTTAATTATCGTATGTATTAGTTTATTTTATTTTACTAGTTTTAGTTTACTAGTATTATTGTATAAGATTTATGACAGTATCATTCTGTTTTATTTTTATCACAATTGTTATTTTCTTTCAAATTTATATACATAATATGTGTAAATATATTGCTCTGTTTAATTATTATTTGCCACGTAGTTCCCGTTCCTGTTATTTTTTCGGGATAAACAACATCAAAGTATAGTAATTAATAATATTAACGGGATTTAGTCGGATCTGACTCCGACTAATTCGAGAGTAGAGTGTCAAAGCTTGTTTTTTTTTTTCAAATAAAGAGTGAAGAGACGAGCAGTACATGTGGCTGATGGTAAGCAACACCTGCCACATTACAGCACAGTGACACGCAGCTATTGGGACATGTAGAATCCAAACCATAACCTAGCACTGTAAAACGCACGCCACCTAGAGATCTAAGTTGTTATATCTCTAAGTACTGTAATTTCTCTGGAAACATTACCCTTCATACCGTAACACAGTAATGTTTGCACATTACTGCTTGGTGGTAGAATAACTGGCAAAGGTGTTGTCTTTCCCCAGGCGGACTCTGCTAAGTGTCCTACCACTACTAGATTGCTACACTGGCTGAAGGTACTCTATAGGTAAATATGTAGGTATACTGTCCTGAAGAAGCTTTCTAGTTTAAGTAGGTACCACTTACCTTCACTTCTCTGAGTGCACTTCCCTGCGCTGGCCATAAATTTAATTTCATGAAGAAACATGACGTACAAAGTTATATTGCAACTCCGCTACACTGTGATGAAAAGGTAAGACATAAATCACTGGCCCAATAGCGTAATAGGCGAATTTACGTTGCATCGTAAATTCTTGAAACTTGTTCATAGTTTAAAAAAAAATTACATGATGATACACGCAAATGTTAAGGTAGCAGCTGTGATGATAGCTGGGTCAAAAACGTACCATCATTTTCGTATCGTCACTGGATCGCCTCGGCCGTAAGTCGACTGTGCGTGGTTTGCCGATTTCCCCTTGTTAACTACGTGAGTTACATTGGTTCATTTCGCAATGTCCAAACATCCACCACATGAAATTTACAATTGTTGACCACACGGCATTTATCGGCGACGACGCGGCGACTGTCCGTCGATCACCTGCCTACGAGTTGACGTCGACTGATGAGGTGCTATAGGATCGGGACAGTCGACTTCCAACATGTGGTTCCAGTGAACTTCTAAACTACAACATATATCATAAACAGCCCACTAAATGATCCCACTGCTGGGACTTGAGACCTTCTCTCGCAAGAAGAGAGTCAAGGCCATAATCTACCACGCTGCCCAATGCGGGTGGTGGATGACGCATAACCTCGAATGATTATTGAAACATGTCGGGTACCTCACGATGTTTTCCTTCGCCACACCTTCTGGAACATGTTAGCGCATTGCTGTTTGGCGATAAAATAATTGGAGAAAGTGTGGTACTTTACCAAGAGGGCTTTGTACAGAGTCCAACAAAACTCAAAATTGTATCAAATAAAGCCATTAAATCTTATAAAAACAAAGTAAACATAATACAAACAAACAGTGCGTCAGAAACACTTAAAGGATCGGCTCAGGAAACACGATAGGCACACTCTGAATCCCATCATTCAACCCACATCACCATTATTTACGTTACGGATTCCATTACACACTAATGAAACTCGTTTTTGCCACAAAATTACCGCGAATTTGTTTCGATATCAATATTGTTCTACGGAGATAATGTTACAAATTTGATACTGTACTTATTAATATGTTGAATATATCAAAATAAATCGTTACAAGTAATGTTGGTTTTCTGTATGACTGTATGGTTTAGTAGTGGTAGGACTCTTAGCAGAGTCCGCCTGGGGAAGTAACACACTTTTGCCAGTTATTCTACCGCCAAGCAGTAATGTGCAAATACTACTGTGTTTCGGTTTGAAGGGCAATGTTTCCAGAGAAATTACAGGGCTTAGAGACCCTAGACTCAGAGATCTTAGATCTCTGAGTGACGAGCGCAGTGCAGTGCTAGGTAATGATTTGGACTATCATGTTCCAATAGCTGCATATCACTGTGCTGTTATGTGGCAGGCATGTTGCTTGCCATCAAGCACATGTCCTGCTCGTCTCGTCACTCTTTGCTATAAAAAAAGTATCATAAGCAAATTCTTTAACTAGCAGCGTCCCTCGGTTTCACCCGCGTAGATCCCTTTATTTTAACGGGATAAGTTAGTCTTTGTTTGTGTTATTCCAGACCATTATCTAGCTATACACCAAACTTTACCTACATTTCTTCAGTAGTGAATGAGTAACAAACATACATACTACATAATATTAGTAGGATTTTTTTAAGTGCAAATTTTTTAAGCACGTTGAGCATTGTTTGAAATACCTACTTAGGAAAGACTCATCACACAGAGATATAAGACGATGTATCTCTTCAACTCGGACAATATCTGGACACATTTGAAGAGTTACAGCAGCAGAGCTATCTACATATTTATGTCTCCCATAGTACAACAGGATAGTAAGTATGTAAGTGGTTTTGCTTTGTTTAGGATTGGCTAGTGTTAAATGACGAATGTCCAATAATAATAATTTATTTTTCAGTTATTCATTTCTATTTTTATTATTATTATCAGTAACAAATATCTATGTGCTCAAACGTTCACATTTCAAATACGTCTTAGTAGGACTTTTCTCTAAAAAGTCTTCGGTTTAAAGTAACTACTAAAACAGACTAGAGTTAAGTACAATTATTTAGATCAATTGGTTCAGCAGATCGGCAGTCACCGATCTTCCAACTGGACCAGCCGTAACTATCAAGGATAACTATCAAGGAAATATCAAGGACTCGCTGCAGTATACAACCACGATATATATCTTGAAATTATTTATAGGGCACAAGCGTGATAGGTTAGAACATATAAACTAGTTTCAGTAAATTTATGAATCTTTCACCTTTTTAAAGTCGAATAAAATTACCACTTCTGCAGCTGGCACCTGAGAGAGAAGAATCGCGAACAAACGCTTGTATGATAAAATATAGAATAATATCAAGTTTATAAGAGGAAAAGTTCAAGTCGAGGATTTCATTTCATGAAATGAAATCTCTTTAAGAATAATATCTTGAAAGTTCTGGAGTTTTCATTACTATCCGGGAGCTAAACGCCGTCAGTCTGTAGTCCGTAGTTCTGTAACCTCATTCATTTTCTACTTAAGTTATTCTATTCTAGTTCGCAACTTCTGCGGAATAGTTTATGTCTGATAACTTATATTTTTTATTACTTGGTTGGTATGGTTGTACTCATTATTATAATAAGATGATTCGTAGGATAACTCAAGTAACCAATAGTTCATTAGCAAACTAAACTGGCACAGACCCGATAACCATTGTGGTAGATGCTTTGATGGAGTGACGATATATAGAAGACCTTGCTGCCTGCTTGGGCCGAGTGGTTTATGGGGAAGGCTTAGGTCTAGCATAATTATGATGATGCCCTGTAATCTTATCTGAACGGGTCCGGGTGAATTTTGGAACACAGAGCACTGGCTGGAATAATAGTCAATAAATAAATTTAATAATGACAGGAACGGGAACTACGCGGGTAAACCGCGAGGAGCTGCTAGTTATGAATAAATCTCAATCGGTGAAAAAAATAATTGACTTAGTTGGTAGTAAGTCTGTCTGCTAAGCCGAGAGACGAGCGTTCGATTCCCACCCAGTGCTAATATTTGTGCGATGAATACAAATATTTGTACTGTGTAGGTGTGTTCAATGTGGATAATTACAATCATAACGATTAAATCAGTTCTCTGGGTTGCATAGTACAAGATTTGCTTAGTTTGGGATCGGATGGTGTTGTGTGTGAAATGTCCACAAATATTAAAAACAGCCTATTTAACCTACTAATATTACAAATGTCAATGTTTGGATGTTTCAATCTTTGGATGTTTGTCGCTGAATCACGTTTAAGCGTCTGAACGAGTCTGGTTGAAATTTGGAACACAGTTAGACTATAGTCACACCCCGGACACTCGGCCTAAACTCCAAACAAACGGTGAAGTCGACATACCTACACTCACACAACTACGCATATGTCGTTCGAACACATTTACGCATGTGTGCGTGTCATCTAGGGTTACTAAATTATTTTATGGAATAGCTGTGACCCGTGAGTTCACCTGCCTGTGTTAAGAAGTGGCTTACAATCTTACCTAGTTAGTGTTCGATCTTTAATGTAGGTAAATATAGGTAACTTTCATCAACAATCAGAAGGGAGAAGATTTAAAACAAAATAGGAGATAATAAAGGTACCATGTACGAATTGATTTTTAGTTAAGTACACTTACCCAAAGAGAAAACTTTATTCTGACAATATATTAATTAATCACTCCACATATCGCGTATTTCATTGTAGGTAGGCCTACCTACTTCTAACCAGAATAGCTTAACACAGTTTATAAAAATGATTCAATCTTTGTAGAAATTCTTATGAAATTAAAAATCTCATATTCTTGTTTCGTATAATAGACGAAAAATTTGGTACCATTTTGTTAAATAATACAGCATCATGGTCGTATTCTCATAGAAAATTATCGTCCGATATAATAACCCTTCGTCGAGTCCGCCTCGCGTCCGCGAGGGGGAGGAAGCTTGAAATTGGCGGGGGGTGGGGAGTGTCCGTTCTATCTATATTATCTATTCTATGCTATAGTGTAAAAGAACACATAGGATACATGGGTAATAACAACTCGGTTAAGCCGAAGGGCACTGCTAGTATAAATACATTTAGGTGATTGACTACACTAACACAGAAGGGACGGCAGATAGACAGAATTGCTCGGGTCCGCATAGATAAATCTTGAAAAGGATCAGAATCAGTCTTGTACATGAAAAAACGCTGATTAGTAGGCTATTACGAGCTGAGAACGATACTTATACATATCGCTTGGATATACGTTTGTGAATTTCAGGATACATAATACAAGATGTATTATATGTAGACCTTCATTGGTATATGGATAATTCAGGTGTGCTTAGTGTAAGTAGCTAGTTAGGTATGTAGCGAAGTGTAGTTCTCATTGTATTTTAGTTTTGTTAATAAAGGCTCTGCCCGTTTAAAAAAGTATATACAAAATACATATACTTATGGATGAAATAGTTTTTTTTATAAGATGACGAGACGAGCAAGACATGTACCTAGTTCTTGGGAACAAGTCGGCTGATAAACTTTTTTTTTTTTTATATAGCATAGAGTGACGAGACGACCAAGCCACGTGCCTGATGGTAAGCAACATGCCTGCCATATAACAGCACAGTAACACGCAGCTATTGGAACATGATAGTCCAAATCATTACCTAGCACTGCACTGCGCTCGTCACCCAGAGATCTAGGATATTATGTCTCTAAGCCCTGTAATTTCTCTGGAATCATTGCCCTTCAAAACGGAACACAGTAATGTTTGCACATTACTGCTTGGCGGTAGAATATTTGGCAAAGGTGTGGTACTTCCCCAGGCGGACTCTGCTAAGAGTCCTACCACTACTAAACAAAACAAAATGTTATTCGAGTGGTGAAGTTAATGAATTGGAAATATACCATGTTACAAATATATCGTAACAGTCGTCTTGATGTTAAAATTAGTTAAAAATAATAATATTTCGTTTCAAGTGAATATAGTTCGCTAAACGTGTAGAAAAGAGTTGGTAGCATAGTTATAGTGTTATTTGTTAATGATTTAATCGCGTAAATACCATTTTTACTTGAAAATAATATCTGTGAAAGTGATCCCCAATACCGTGGGATAAAGTGCATAATAGAGGATTTGGACTGGACTGTGGACTGGTTAGTGTTATATAAGTACTTAGTAAAAATAAACGAGGGAACAGTGCTAAAGACTCAGATTTACAATTAAAAGTAATAAAATATCTTAAATAAAGAAAATAGTTTTGAACATTTGTTTACATAACCCTCATTTTTTGTATTAAATCGAATTACGAAGTGGACTTATAACAGTGCTAAAAGAACTCCGTACCTACCTGTTGTTACTACGACATAGCAAAAAGTCATCTGCTACAACTAAACGTTAATTTGGACGGTCACTCCAAGCGCCGTTTAGCTCAACGGGTAACGCTTCTGCTGAGCGATTGTTTCGAACCGAGTTCGATCCTGACTAAGGCCTGTATACAACATTTCGTTTTGCTCGTTTTTTTGAATTATTTTTGTTCAATTATTTGAAAAAAACACTTTATTAACATGAATTGTGCTGCGTGCTGCGGTAAGATTGCTGAAGATAATGAAAAATATTTACGTTGCACTGTTTTGAATTGCAAAAAGCCCTATCACCTGTTATGTACCGGCGAAAGAAATTTGGAGGACATAGAAATCGCGAGTTACATTTGTCCCGAGTGCAGATGTTTATCGAAGAAAGGAGGTGACAATACTCTTACTCCGGTTGGCGTCTCCAAGAAACAAAGAGACCCCAACGTAACGATCCGCAACAAACAAACGCGGATTCAGAACGTGGACGAGCCAAAAACAGAGGGCACGCGAGAACTGACACTCGAAATTCAGAAACTTCGGTACGAAATGACGACCATCAGGGAAAAATTCACACAGTCCAGTTCCCTTATCGATGCGTATAAGATGAAACTGGAACAATCCGTTTCGGTTATTACCGATTATGACAGGAAACTAAATTGTTGTATGACGACCATAGCGAGCTACGAAAGAAAGATGGCCACATATTCCTCCCGAATGGACCAATTTTTCGAAAAAATTGGGAAGTTCGAAAGTCGAGAAAATCAAGACAGTGCGAACATTTCACTTATTGCACCTCCGGACCCTACACAATATGCGTCAGTGGCACAGCGCGGCTCCATCCAGGCGCGTGCTCTGCCGCCGGGCAAGCCCGCGCCGCCGCGTAACCCCGCACCACCACCGAGCCAGCCCGCGCCGGCCATCACTGCACCGACGCCTACTCAGCGCACGCCGCTGCGCAACCCTGCGCCACCGGCGGGCCAGCCCGCGCCGGCCTTCACTACGCCGACGCCTACCCAGCTCATGTCGTCACGCAACCCTACACCACCAGCGGGCCAGCCCGCGCCGGCCGTCAATGCACCGCCGACTAGCCAGCTCACGCCACCACGCAACCCGGCGCCGGCCACCACCGAACCGCTGCGCCAGCCCGCACCACCGCTCGCACGAGCACCAGCTCCTACAGCTGCATCGGCGCCATCGCGGAAACGCGGCAAACGCGCCCTGGTGTCAACCACAGAGTCGTCCACCGATAAAGACACTCTATCAATTTTTGATTCAAAAACGACCGAGCAACAATCATCAGCTCGAGATTCATCGTGGCAGACTGTGACACGGCGTAAAGATCGATACGCATATACGAGACAAGTCGTACGCGGAAGTGGCACTTCAGACGCGGAACTAGAAGCAATTGAACGCGTGAAAAAATTACACGTATGCTTCCTGAAACCGACAACGACTCCGGAAACTTTAAAAACATACATGGACAAGAAAAATCCATGTTTTGAGTATCATGTCGAGAAAATTCTCTTGAAGCATACGCACTACGCATCGTTTGCCGTGACCGTACCAACAAGCAAATATGACTTTTTCATGAAAGCTGATAATTGGCCAAGTAGAGTCGAAATTAGTCCTTGGTTTCGACGCGGCGACCGGCGGGCGGTGCGCCCGTCCTCAGAAGCCGCAGATGACGCAAACAACACCAAAACTACCGCGGCCTCGGGCGCGGGGCGGCGGACGCAACACCACCCCCGCCACTCCGCCGGCGGCTCCCCTGCGACGAGAGCTGGCGGCCGTAGTACAAAACTCAGTGTTTAGCATGAACGCGCAGTGCTTACCACCGAGACAGTTGACAATATGCCACCAAAACATTAACTCGTTAAACGATAAGACTCAACGGTTAGAAGTTCTCTTAAAATCTGATCTTAAGTGCGATGTTCTTGCATTAACAGAACACTGGCTTACAGCCCCGAATTTACAATGTATACACTTAAAAGGCTACAAGTTAGCGTCTAGTTTTTGTAGAAATAATGTTATCCATGGCGGATCTTGCATCTTTGTAAATGAAGCACTAAAGTGTGTCGAAAACGTTGAGTTATCAGCATTGTCAGAAGGTCTCAAACATTTGCGGTGGCACTGATCAATATTTTAGCAAATAAGTACGATACTTGTTTCCCTATAAAACGAACTCCAAATAACAAACGTGACGCGTCGTGGGTTACGCCTGACATACTTAATCTAAAATCATTGTTGTTTGATATTTCGAAATTAGTTGACCAATTTCCTGAGGAAGAGAACTTAATAGCTATATTTGACGATCTCAACAGGAAATACATTTCGACTTTGAATATTTCTAAGACAAATCATTATAGTAGTATAATACACGGAAGTACGAATCCATCAAAAGCTATGTGGGGAATCGTGAACACGGAGAGGGGGAAAAACAATACCCCTAGGTTGAACTGCTCCGAGATCGTTAAAGATTGTAACGGCAGTAAGTTTAGTTCGCCTAAAGATGCAGTAAATGCTATGAACGTTCGGTTTTTAAATGCAGCTGCTGCCTGTGGAGCACCTAAAGCTGATACTGCTACTGTATGTAAAATTTTAGTATCAGCACGTCAAGCATCTGACCGTTCCCTCAGACTAACAAGTTTCTCGGCCGATGAGGTATTCCGCATAGTATCCTCCAAAATATCCCCAAAAAAGTCGAAAGACATATACGGTGTGTCGATGGAGCTAATTAAACTAGCAATTTTGCCTCTAGCTCCGGTTCTGGCAACACTGTTTAATAAGTGTCTTAGAGAAGGCTCGTACCCGTCGTCGCTGAAAATATCGAAAGTGTCCCCGATATTTAAAGGCAAGGGCAAAAAGGACGATATTGATGGATATAGACCAGTATCGATTATACCAGCAATAGCCAAAGTGTTCGAAAACGGCTTGAGTTCACGATTAGTGGCCTACCTATCGGAAACTGAGGCGCTGTGTGAACAACAATACGCATACCGCGAAGGGAGGTCTACGATTTCTCTAACGCGTGAAGTGATACGTAGTGTGTTGGCTGCCCGTGAACGTAAAGAGCAAGTAGCTGTCTTGTGCTGTGACTTATCGAAGGCCTTCGATGTCGCAGACCACGAGACCTTAGCTTTAAAGCTGAAACACTATGGCATAGCTGGGAAATCATACGAGGTGTTGACTGACATGTTACGAGGCCGCTCTCAGGTAGTGGATGCTGGCGATAGCGATAATAAATCAGATCCGCTGCCTTCGTCTATGGGAGTACCGCAGGGTTCGTCAATTTCAAATATAATGTTCTCTCTCCTACTAAACGATCTCCCTGATGCCGTAAAGGGCATCTTCATATTCATGTATGCAGATGATGTGGCTGCCGTAGTAACAGCTCTTTCAATTGAGGATTTAGAAGAGAAATTAAATATTGTAATTAACGGCTTAAATTCATGGTTTAGAGCTAATGGTTTTATGTTAAATTCAAAAAAGACTCATTTCGTTCACTTTTGTCTGTCGGGCCATCATACAAAATCGCTTAAAGTTTCGCTAAACGGTGTAAGGATTGAGCAAGTACAGACCACCACATTTTTGGGATTCGAGATTGATCGCAGCATGACGTGGGAACACCACATCGACAAGATGTGTGCTAAAGTCAGCAGTGCGTGCTTTGCGCTAAGACGAGTATCCCGAGTGGTGTCTGCGGAGAGGTGTCACGTGCGTGTTACTTCGCCACAGTGCATTCTCGGTTACAATACGGCGCCGAGCTATACGCGCGCGCTGCTGACTGGGAGCGTGCGTTCCGCGCCCAAAAACGTGCCGTACGTGCCATCGTTGGCGTATCGCAATGCACATCCGTCAGACCATATTTCAAAGAGCTTGGCATACTTACGTTACCTGCTATATTGATATACCAGGTGGCTGTGTATGTCAGAAATAATCTAGAATCATACAATACGCGAGGAGAGAGACATTCTCGAAACATACGTAACGCGGACAAGCTGGATGTCATATCACACTCTCTCACAAGGTCACGGAAGCTAACTCACATTATGGGACCTGAAGTTTATAACACTCTTCCCAAAATAGTTATATCTGCCCCAAGTTTCGGCAGCTTCAAAAACAAATTAAAGTGCTGGCTTATCGATCAAACTTTTTATAGTTACACCGAATTTTTAGAGAGTGATGGCAAAGTCCTATAAAAATGTATACAAAAATTTGACATGGGTCAGTACAATTGTTATAAAAACATATTATACTCATATAATGCTTGACAGTTTTCTGTACAATAATTATTATAATACAGTAAAGTAGTCATTTCAAACTTTGAAAATGTATACAATTTGTATGCTCTTTCGTTTGTTTTTATTTTTTATTTATTGACGTGTAAATTGTACATTTATGAATAAAGTACTTTGACTTTGACTTTGACTTTGACTTTGACTTACCTAATATTGGTCGACATTGCTCACACAACAACCTACTAAACAGATACCTATGGAAGCCAGATAGCTAATTTCATACTAATATTTCTAATGATAAACATTAAACATATATAGTTACGATACATCCAAATCCACATGCCCAAATCAAATATATGCGCTGGGCGGGATTTGAACCCGTGATCTATGGCTGCACAGGCTGCTTCACTATCAACTAAGCGGACCAAGTGGTGGCCGTCAATATTTTTGACAAGCTGAAAACTAAAATAAAGCGGCCAAGTGCGAGTCGAGCTCACCCATGAGGGGTTCCGTAGCAGCAAGTAACATAATACGAATACGTAAGTTCTTGTAATACGTTGTAACTTTTATAAATGTTTTAACAATTGTGTTTTAATGACGTACTACAAAACCTACTTACTTACCAGATCGAGTTCAAACCAATTCTCGGTAAAAGTTGGGATGGTAATGTGCATAATGTATTTTTTTTAGTTTTATCATTATCTTATTTTAGAAGTTACAGGGGGGAGACACACATTTTACCACTTTTGAAGTGTCTCTTGCGCAAATTATTCATTATAGAACAAAATTAGATTAGAAACCTCAACATCACTTTTGAAGACCTATCCATAGACAACCCACACGTATGAGTTTGATGAAAGCAAAAGTAAGTTTCAGTTTCAGTTCTAAGTGAAAATCTAAATGCGGTTCACAGAATACATCTACTTACCAAGTTTCAACAGTTTAGTTCTGATAGTTTCGGAAAAAAGTGTCTGTGACATACGGACGGACAGACAGACAGACACGACGAGTCTATAAGGGTTCCGTTTTAACGTTTTACGGAACCCTAAAAAGGACTTGATTATCAGGTTTTTTTCTTGACATTTATGAGTCTACGTGAAAAGTTCTTACTCCTCTAATACAGAGAGTTAAGACTCATTTAATTTTTCATTATGTTTTCCTATGGAATATAAATGTAATAATATTGGAAATCTGTTCATTCTGGGTGGTTGCCAACTCATCCAATTAAAATGAAAGCATTTGGTATGAAATTATGCCATCGTTCGGCGGATCTGAGAGTCTTCAATCATCTGTGCGATGATGGCTGGTAATATCGTCAAAGCTAAGTATATTACTTAATATTAAAGTAATTATGGGTAAGTACCTAGATGTTATGGTTTACTGAATACTTATTAGATTATATATTATGGCTAAACCATATTTTTATTACTTTCGTCTATATTTTTAATACAAACGAACTAAAACTTTGTACAGTCCGCGAGGTATAAGCTGAGCATATTGACCATAATATGACCATATTGATCCTGGATAGTTAATGTCAGCTTGTTGTTTAAGAGTTTGTTGTCTGACTGTACTTTTGGTAATAGATGCGTATGCATGTGATCACTCACACTAATGCAAAGCTCAGCTTATACCTCGCGGACTGTACTCATTTTTACGAAAATTGTGCAGACGGAGGTATGAAATTTCGCACACTTATCTATACTATCTATATTAATAGACTAAAGCTGAAGAGGGTTATTGTTTGAACGCGCTTATTTCAGGAACTATTTTTCAGGAGGATTTCAGGAAGTATAGAAATACCTACCTACTCCGTTGAATTTTTAAGTTGTTGTTGCTAACTTTTCCTTCAGACTTTCTTGGGCTTAGGACCGGAAAAATTACATCAATTTAATTGTTTCATCTTTACACGCTAGAATGTTAAAAAAAATAACGTACGTACCTTTGTATATTAAAAAAATTGAAATCGGCTATTTACAACGATCATTAATTTACTAAACAGTTTTCACTTACATGTACTTGTATTAGTTACTGTTCTAACATGATTATTGATACATAACACGCCCTATTAACCAGATTGAATTTTAAAGTAGATACAACACCTGGCACCTCATGTTGCTTTAAAACTTGTGCAGTGTCCGATTCACCAAAACAAGCACGGTGTTTTATTTCAGTCACAAAAAATATCACTACACCGGTAACTTTTCACTAGTATTTTTACCCATCATAGACAGTCCGCGAGGTATAAGCTGAGCTTTGCATTAGTGTGAGTGATCACATGCATACGCATCTATTACCAAAAGTACAGTCAGACAACAAACTCTTAAACAACAAGCTGACATTAACTATCCAGGATCAATATGGTCATTGCGAAAAGAAGTATCTCTTTTAGGATTCAAATGGTCAAGGACAGAGAATAACAGAAAAATTTTAATGGAAAAGCATGAGATCCGTCACCTACGTATAACTTATTTACTTAAAATTTCCGAATACCGTATTCAGGGCAGGCCTATCGTTTATACCGATGAAACATATATTGACACCACTCACACTTCATCAAAATCATATTCAGATGGCAGCACTTCTGGTTTGAAGAAACACCTTATTAAGAGAACATGGTCACAGCGTCCTGCGTCTGACTGTACTTTTGGTGATCACTCACACTAATGCAAAGCTCAGCTTATACCTCGCGGACTTGTAACGTAATACAGTTTTATATGCCTACTACTACTAGTCAATTAAATACATTATACACACTGACATATTTAACCATATTTGACAAAAACGCTCAAAGTGAGGGAGTAAGTATGTGGTTAAATTGAAAATAGCTTAATTATAAAGTACCTGGGTGACCGAGCTTTGCTCGGTTTAAATACTAAATATACTTAGATACCTACAGATAAAAGACTACAAGAAATAGATTTTCTTAAAAAAAAAAACAAATTGAAAAAAATAAAGAGAACCCGTCTGGATTCGAACCCGGAGCTTCTAATTCGTGACCGCTATGACCGCCCGACTTCCCGTCTGAGCTAAATATGCTGTCACGTCACGCGGCGAAATTTACCTTCACATTCTAATGTCTAATGTGACAGTTTTTCATTGTCTAAAAACGCGCATAATATGCGTTTTTTTTTTAAATAAGACCTAGTTAGATCGATTTATCGTCCCCGAAATCCCCTGCGTACATAATTTCATGAAAATCCGTCGAGCCGTTTCCGAGATTCAGATTCTATATATATATACATATTTATATAGGTACAAGAATTGCTCGTTTAAAGGTATAAGATAAGATTAAATACTAAATATACTTAGATACCTACAGATAAAAGACTACAAGAAATAGATTTTCTTAAAAAAAAAACAAATTGAAAAAAATAAAGAGAACCCGTCTGGATTCGAACCCGGAGCTTCTAATTCGTGACCGCTATGACCGCCCGACTTCCCGTCTGAGCTAAATATGCTGTCACGTCACGCGGCGAAATTTACCTTCACATTCTAATGTCTAATGTGACAGTTTTTCATTGTCTAAAAACGCGCATAATATGCGTTTTTTTTAAATAAGACCTAGTTAGATCGATTTATCGTCCCCGAAATCCCCTGCGTACATAATTTAATGAAAATCCGTCGAGCCGTTTCCGAGATTCAGATTCTATATATATATATACATATTTATATAGGTACAAGAATTGCTCGTTTAAAGGTATAAGATTCATTGTCTAAAAACGTGCATAATATGCGTTTTTTTTTAAATAAGACCTAGTTAGATCGATTTATCGTCCCCGAAATCCCCTGCGTACATAATTTCATGAAAATCCGTCGAGCCGTTTCCGAGATTCAGATTCTATATATATATACATATTTATATAGGTACAAGAATTGCTCGTTTAAAGGTATAAGATAATCTTACTAAAGTTTTAAGCCGCATCTGTCGACTTTTTTATTTAAGAAAAGTGTACGCAATTGTTTACTAACGTATCAAAACGTATACTATGTGTAATAAACAGATTCTCCATACAAAACACCTACCTAAATTTAATTTTAGCTCTATTATACATCGTTTCATTCGTTTCTAAATTCTAAGTTTAAAAATTTCTAAAATAAGTAAAATTTTAAACCTAATATGTCATTAAATTCGAGCATGCTTCCATGGTTATATATTCACTTTATCGGTGTAACAAGCTAAACACCTCCCTATAAATAAAAACAATCAATCGAAAATTTTCGAGTAATTGAATTGTACAAAAAAAACTCAGTAGCTGTGCCTCAATTTCCCCAAATTAAATAAAGTGCAAATAAAGAGGGAAGGAAGTGGGAACGCTGCTCAAATAACTTGTCTTTTGAAATAATTTAAACATGCTCCCTTCATTAGAGGCGCCTTCATTCTTTTTGGTACTTCCCTCGTGAAATGCTCAAATGAAGATGGATGGATTTCTTGCCGGCTCGAACAAAAACACTTCGTTAGTTTCACGTAGTACGGCGCAGGGTGAGACTGTGGATTCATCAAAATCGGCTTGAACGTGGGCGGCGCGAGTTTCTCGTATTTTTGCTCACATTTTTGCGTCACTGAGATTTCTGCTTTATTTTTGTGGGTTTCTTCGTTTTTAGATGATTCCACGTGTATGGCTAAGTACTTGCGATGCGAAAGCCACATCCCTTAAGCCAAATTTAGCTTTTATTATATTTACAAAAGGAAATTGTAAGTTGGGATCTGCATGGCTTTATTTATAGAAACGCAAAAAATACTTAACATGTTGAAATATTCTAACTTTTTGAAGTGAAAACTTCTTTAGGCGCGTTATAGACAGAATTTTCGTGGGCTGTGAAATGGATTGATGATCACGTGATCATCACGCTCGGATATGATAAGAAATTCCGGGTAAACTCGGGATGCTAGAGCGAGAAAGATAATGTGGTCAACAAACGTGCCAGACCGAGAAAGATAATTGTTAGAGGTGGACATGGGACAATAGATACTCTCTCTCTCTCTCGCTGCTCGCTACCGGCTACCAGTGTTGACACCTTAGCGACTATGTCGCTGAAACTGGCGAATTTATTAAACCTTTTAGCGGATTTAGACGACGTGTTACCGACAAAGGGGAATATACTAGTGTAGTGAAGAAGGTTGGAGAAGGAAAAACACAAGGTCATTGGGAATCAGATCATATTTATAAGGAAATTAACTCAATCTCTCAAACAAACAACATGGAAGTCTACCATAAACTCTACTTCCAATTTCTATACATACAGATAAATTTACGCACATTATAGCCGGGACTTTCCCAATTACATTATTACCATTCCATTAAATAATTTGCATTTTCGTTTAAATCTTACGTGTTATTAATGTAAATTTTTACCTTAAGTTGTTCCTTTTAATGTAAATTATTTAATATTGTAGGTACTCAGATCAGTGCCCTTTTATATTTCTACTAGCAGCTAAATTCCCGCGATAAAAAGTAGCATATGTGTTCTTCCAGACTGTATCTAACTGTGTTCTCATGTTTATTCCCTTATTAATTCAATCAAAACCGGCGACTTTTTAACACTATTTGGCGACAAGCTCAAAATCGAAGTGGCAACACTGCCGGCGTGCTTCAAACTCAAACGTCAACGTCAAAGCAAACAAACAATTGTTTTTATTGTAAACAAAATTAATTTAATATTCTCATAAAATTTGGATAAAAAAGTGAATGTTCTGTGTTTACATACAAATAATCATACTCGACCCAACTCAATGTACCTATAAAAGTGGCGACGAGAATCCCGAAATTAAGTGACATATCACACACGAAAACTGCATTCTACGGGAGCGATTTGCAATTTCGACAAATGCATTCAAAACAAACACGGGGCCTAGGTACTAAGAGAATCTAACCGATCGAAACGATATAAATAAAATTCATTCACGATAACGACACGAGAAGACATATTCTGGGACAACATTGGACAAGAACACATTGGAAATCTCATAGATCGGCCAGGGCGCACGCAATCATGTTAACGTTCCGAAGAGTGAGCTCATTTTTTCCGTTCTAGTCGGCTGCACCGGACGTTTTTACCTATCATTATTCGTTGTCAACAACCAAAATACGTAAAGTAGAACCACAGCAAATCTCGCCGCTAGCGATTATAGGGGTCAAGTACCTAGATTGGTTGTTTATAAACCACTTATGATACACGCAGAGACGCAGTTTCATTACCAATTTCAAGGTGCTCAGGGCACATCTGTTGATTTATCTTGGTGGGAAATCCATAAACAAGGACACAATACTATGGTACAGACAGTAATGTGAGTGACAGTAAATCTATTGAATAATAGATTAGAAGAGGTATGGAAACTACAAAAAATATAAATTTTAGATTTTGAATTATTAGTTTATTTTGAATAAACTATGATGTGCTGACGATTTACAGTGTAAATATGGTCATTTGATTATGTACAGCATTGGTTCCATACAGTTCCAAAACCTCTTCTAATCCATTATTTTGCAACGCTGTACAAAAATCATGTGACTAGGAGAACTGATCAAGGTTTGCAATCCCCCTCTGGGACTGTACTCAGTTGGACAGCTTACAAGTGATGGCATAGTGCTGAATCTTATTACTTTATACCCTTCTATCATCCTACATGGGTCTCCTGGTGGTTCATTTGACCCGTAAATTTTGTTCACGGGCCTGTAGTCTATAACTAATATTGGTATTATTTATTGACCCAAATATTGTGTACCTTAGACATGTAAATTTGACTTTTTATTGTTTTTGTCATTTTATATAATCAATTCTGTAATGTGAATTTTAAAAGATAAACTTATAACATATATTTGTTTGCCATAAGGTTAAATCATGGCGGACCTTTATCAACATTATGTAACAATATAAACACTGTACAACCCATGTTTTGCAAATTATATTGAATTGAAAACTTATAACTCAGAATACTTTGTAAACATAATAAACATTTAGTAGAGCTACTTAACTAAACTAAGTAGTTATTTTTAAGTATGTAGTTATTGTATTAAACTAGTAATTAGAGCAAACATCATGTTGTGAATTGATCTGGGCTTAATAAATAAATTAAATAGTAAATATTCAGTGTTTAAATATATATCTTCTATAATATAAAAATGAATCGCAAAATGTGTTGGTAAGCGCATCACTCAACAACGCCTGGACCGATTTGGACAATTCTTTTTTTTAAATGTTCGTATAAGTCCAAGGATGGTTTTTACGGTGAGAATAAATCGAATAATTGCCGAGAAAACCCTAAAAACAGCCCTTTTCTTTTTCCCATACAAACGTTTTCTAACTAAAATGTTAAGGCAATTTGAGCTTTATTGCTACGAAATAAAGTTCATATTTAATAAAGTGCTTTCCCATACAAACGTTTTCTAACGAAAATGTTAAGGCAATTTGAGCTTTATTGCTTTAGAATAAAGTTCAAATTCCATCATATCTATCAAAACAAAGTGCGTGTGTGCGTTGAAGGATAGGAGGATTGTCGCGTTCCGAAATTTACTCCGAAGAAACTCAACAAAAGTGATAATATTGCGAACTATATCAAACTGAATAGTCACAAAACGTAAGACTCACAGATCATTAGTACTGATTTTCAATTTGGTCGGCTTCACGATATTATTTATTTTGATTTAGTTTCGGCACGCGACGTAAAATGCGTCAGTTTTCACGTCATTATATCAAGTGTCAGTCAAAAACAAACTGCGTTACCAAAAGTGTTTTATTATTTTGAATTGTTAATTTAATATCCCTATCTGTGGGAAATTATTTAAATACACCACACGTTTGCTAACGGGCCAACGGGCTGTGGAGCGCAGTATTTTTAGAGTAAAACTAACGGGGAGAATACGAAACACCATACTGCGTTCCAAAACCGGAGTTTGTGACTCAAAAAGCAGCCAATTTGAAGTGTGATCGAGCTGGATATGTTTGCCGCATGTTGGATGATTATTGGGCCATAGTTACCACGCGGAGGAAGCCAGATTGCAAACGACGACGCGGCAGACCAAAGATACGATGCCGAGTGCAAGACGACCTCCGCAAATATCGGAAAGACTGGACTGTACATATATTAGCCATAGATAGGGAAAATTATAAGGAGGGTATGGAAGCCGTTGCCCAACATTGGGACAAGACAGCCACATGATAAATAAATACTAATATTATTTAAATGAGATAGATGCAAATGAATTATTTCAAAATTCAAGAAAAATTACAGCCGCATGAGAACTTATAAATCAGTTGATTTGGTGACTAATCAAAATGATGTCGTCAACAACTATCCACCGGAATTTTTGAACTCTCTGGATTTGTCATAATTGCCACCTCACAATATTCAATCAAAAGTTGAATCGGTAGTTAAAATGTTGCGAAATATCAACGTACCGCTTCTTTGCAACGGCACACGGTAAGCTATAAAAAATACTGGACTACGTGATAGAAGCAACTATACTGAAGGGAAAGTATAAAGGAACGTTTAGATACCACGCATCCAAATTATTTCGACTGATGTACCAATTGAGTTTAAACGACTATAGTTTCCAGTGCAGCTTGCTTTTGCTATGACCATAAACAAGTCCCAAGGGCAACCTTTACACGCTCAGCGCTAAGCCCTACATGCACATACCACCAAATTTTCACAACTTTTAATCTATGTCTTTTTAGTGTCATAAGTTGTAGGGTGTTAAAATAGTATAGAAAATAATCACACCCCCTCCCCCGTCCTCCCTTTATTTTTTACTGGTGTGTATGTTTTTTGATACACGTGGCCTGGCAAATAGTTTATAATAGATTAACTATTTCCCAGGCTATGTGTATCAATAAAGATACACATTCCGTAATATTATTTATCTCTGTTTCTCTCTTGAATACACATTTATTATTCAACCAAATATTATATCAAGAAACTTACTATCACTCAATTTAGGGAACAAATAATTGAAGTTTTACTAAAACGATCTGCTCAGTCAGCCGGAGATGAAGTGCCACCAGCCCCTATTATGACAAAAAGACCGTCTAATAGAAAACATCATCTCATAAAGAACAAAGCTAGAGAGAAAATTGTACGCTGAAGATGAGCAGAGGTGCTATAAAAAGTATGACAGGAAAGTTATTGTTGGATATAGTACTTTCAGAGCAGCTCAAACAACTACAAACTATGTGAAAGTTTTCCGTGTCAAAACTGTTTCAATAATATTCATTGATTTATTTTGAACTTAAAAAATAGATTATTTAGTTTCTAAGTAACTTTCTTTTTTTGAATAAAATTATTTAAAGGTGATTTTTATTTTTCTCTTAATATCTCCTTAACTGATTGTCCGTTTCCCAACCCAAAACCACTAGAAAAATGTATAGACAGCGTGCGTATTTCGGATACACACTGCTTTAACTGAAATGGGGAGTGTGTATCATAAACTATACACACTCCTTATGACAGTGTGTATCCTAAACGATACATGGCGCCGAGAGTGTTATAGTGTTTGTGGTATTAGTCTAGAAAACCCATGTTTCTCACATGGTCAATTGTATGTTGCGGCCCTCCCGTGTTCGAAAACCATCAGATTCCAGATGCCAGGTAATCAAACAAAAAACATAATATATCACAAAGCACTACAATGAAAATAAAACTGATTTTTAGTAATAGCTTGATTAACAATAAAGAGACTTACTGTAGAGTACTTACTTTCATACTATATACTTACGTTGAAATAAACATGTTATTAATAAAATACTTAATGCGGTTCACAGAATACATCTCTTACCAAGTTTCAACAGTATAGTTCTTATAGTTTCGAAAAATGTGGCTGTGACATACGGATGGACAGACAGACATACATGACGAACCCATAAAGGTTCAGTTAGTACGTTTTACGGAACCCTAAAAATGGATCTTCGAAATGTATGTACGTACACGCTCATAACTATTCAATGACCGCACCAAATAGGATGTTTCTTTTTTTTATGTCTATGTTATTGTCGGGACAAGATTTGTACAATAGAAAACTTAGAAAATGTAGACGAAAAAATTTATGGTGGTACGAAGTTCACCGGGTCAGCTAGTGTTTATATATAAACATAATAATATAGTCAACTAATTGCTCTTCGCTCTTGTGTTCCTGAGTTTAGTATATTTATCCCTCCAAAAACGAATTTAGCTTTCATTACTCCATTAAAATATTTCAACAACTTAACATACAAACAGCAAATCAAATTTTGTCTTGAGCTTACTGTGATCTTTATGGCCTAGTGGGAAAATAAAAATTAACCTTAATTTCTGGCTTGTTTCATGCTTTCCAGTGCCTGTTTACATTTTTTCAGTAAGCATTCCAGCGCTGGATTCGATCGCTGGACTGCAATAATGTAAACTGGGCATTATACCTACCTAATACAAAAATCAGATAATGAAGTTTTCACTTCTGCCGTGTGGTCTTAAGCACACACTTTTTTTTTTTTTTTAACTTCTATAGGTTTACACTTGACCGCCATCTCGCCTGATGTTAAGCGACGATGCGGTCTACGATGGAGCGTGTTTACCTAGATAAAACCGATTCACTCTCGATTTGAAGACACAAAGATTCTAACCACCGGGGAAAACCCACTCAGGCAACGTATTCCACAGCTTAGACGTTCTTATCACAAAAGTAGAGTCGAATCTCTTCGTTCGTGTCTTTGAAATATCAACCATGAAACGATGTCGCTTTTTCGAGCTACGAGCATTCCGATAGAAGAAAGGACAAGGTGGTATCAGATCATGCAAATCAGTCGCACACTCTCCGAAGTGTATCCGATAAAAAACCGATATGCTAGCAATTTTTCGGCGATTATTTTTACTTACTGTTGTAACAACTGGCACACTTTGTTAGGGCTTTGATCCGCGTCTGGCTCAATAAAAATTATACGTGCATAAAATGAACTATTCTCATTCGATCTCATAGAATGAAACTGGCCTCGTGGCTTAGTGGGTAGTAGCTCTGCCTGCGAAGCCGAGGGTCGTGGGTTCGATTCCCACCCAGTGCAAATATTTGTGTGATGAATTCAAATGTTTGCACTGTGTCTGGGTGTTTCTATGTATAATAAGTATGTATTTAAAACTATATAAGTATTATATCAGCTATCTGGCCGCCATCACACAAGCTTTGCTTAGTTTGGGGTCAGATGGTGTTGTGTGTGAATTGTCCACCAATATTTATAAAAAAAAAAAAAAACATAACGAACTTTTAACTATGTATAATAAGTATGTATTTAAAACTATATAAGTATTATATCAGCTATCTGGCCGCCATCACACAAGCTTTGCTTAGTTTGGGGTCAGATGGTGTTGTGTGTGAATTGTCCACCAATATTAACTGATTTTAACTTTAGCAAAGACCGTAAGGCGTGAAGCCCACGCAAATTGCTCGTCATTATATTTACCTAGTATTTGTATAGTCCTAAGTTTAGACTAGTTGACTGGTGAGATTTCTAATAATTATGATTAACATCTGACTGTATAGTGGTCATGGTCAAGCGCAAACATTGATTTTTAAAAGTTGATGCGTATTCGTATTCAGCAACAGAACTCAATGTAGGTAGGTAATCGTGGTCGGTCATAACAGTAAGGCAACAGGTGCTTGTAACGTTACAACTTTATGAAATATTGTTGGATTGTTATAACAACGGTGATTTTCGTTCCGTCGTTTCTTTTTATGGTTACACTTAATTTTCCCTTCTTCGAGTCTTTTAGGTGTGTGGGTTGTAGGTATGATAGTTTGTTGCTACTTTCACCCACGCAAGTGAAAATTATGAAATGGAGCTGAAGAAATATTGGTAATAATAGAGCTCTCTACCATTTATGCCATTACATTACACTGCTGTAAATATTTGTGCACCATCTTGAGTAGAATATTTGAGACAATGTTTTATTTGTAACAACATATATGTGACAATATTCTGACAAATAAACTGATTTTGTTTTTTTTGTTTTTTTTACCAATATACCATTTATTGATTAGTTTAGCTTTGCTTGAGTATCAGTTCCGCAGTACTTAGTACTAATTTTTGTCAAGTCTGTGTGGAAAACTTAATAACAGTAACAGCTATTCTACCTCCCAGCAGTAAAGTGAAAATATTACTGTTTTGTGCTATAAAAGTCAATGTTGTAAGTGAAATTACAGGGCAAAGAAATAATGTAACTTATATCTCCGAGTGTCGAGTGCAGTCCAGTCCTAGGTACAAGTGGTGATTTTAAAGCTTCATGTTGAAGTAAGTGCGTGGCACTGAGCTGTTATGGACAAACGTGTTGCTACCATCAGATACATGTCTAGTTTTCCCCGTTATTTACTGCTAAATAAAATAAAAAACTTTAAATATTGTAGAAGAACACAAACAAATATATAGAATAGAAACTAAAGCATTAAATTCCTAATTATTACAAAACATTGCATTAAATTTATTATAAAAAAATTTGCATGCGAAAGATTGACGCAATAATATTTGTAGTTAATGGTTTCGTTTCCCTGTCGGGAGAGAATACTAATATTAACGAAGTTGAGTAAGACAGTAACAGCTGAATTTTCTAGTAATGCAGTTTCCGAACTGAAGTATAAAACAAAACAAGATTCATCAAAATCGATTCACTATTGGCGGAGCAATCGCGTAAAGGCCGATTTAAACTGAACGAACATAAAGCTGGAACAAGAGCATTCTTTCTCGATCTTTTAGTGTAAACGAAATATCGTTCTTAGCGTTTTCCATATTAAATATTCCATAGAATCTTTGCGAACGCATACAAAACAACGAAAGAATGTTCTACGTTTGTTTACACCAAATGAATTTGATACAGTGGGGATAGAATGAGCATTCGCTCGTCTGATGTAAATCGGCCTTCATACGAGTACATACCAAAAACATACAGTAGTGGTAAGACTCTTGGCAGACTCCACCTGGGGAAGGACCACACCTTTTCCAGTTATTCTACCGCCAAGCAGTAATGTGCAAACAGTAATGTGTTCCAGTTTGAAGGACAATGTTGTCAGAGAAATTACAGGGCTTAGAGATAGTATAACTTAGATCTGTGGGTGACGAGCGCAGTGCAGTGCTAGGTGATGATTTGGACTCTTTTTGTTCCAATAGCTGCATGTCACTGTGCTGTTATGTGCCGGGCATGTTGCTCACCATCAGGCACATGCCCTGCTCGTCTCGTCACTCTTTATTAAAAAAAACAGCTGAATTGACTGATTGCCTCCTCTTTTTATGGAGTCTGTTAAAAAATCAGTTTATCAAGTCAACTTAGCAAAAAAAAAAGGCAAACTTTGGTTGACTTTCAAGAGAAATATGATTCTGTCTCTGACAAAAGAATCTTGGGTATTTCGGAATATTGAATTTATATGAAACGAAAACAGCAGTACGTATCGGAGAAACTACAACAGTAAAGTGGACCCATGATAGCGTAAGAAAATATGAAATATTTTGTGCCTAAAAATATACCTATCACGCCGAAGGCAATATTTTTTATGTGTCATGTTTTATGTATATCTGAAAACGAAATTTACGGAGTTTGCAAAGTTATGTTTGGCAATAGATTTACCGTGGCATGGATTTAGTTTCTGATATATGAATCGTTAGAAAATAAATATCAAAAAATGTATTTTATAGGCGTACTAGACAAGACGTGTCCTTCGGTTTTACACACGCTCCCTAATATAAATAATAAATAATTGAACACATTTGGTGGGAAATAAGTAAGCAATGTGCCAATTTAAAGAATATTCGTTGTCTGAAAAAGAAAATGGACCGCTGATAAAAGACTAAACTTATAACTTAGAATTATTATTACAACCAGTAGGTACTAGTACTTAACGACACTAAAGGTACAAGTTCGCGCTGAGACCACGACGCGAGACCGCGACACGAGATCACGACCGGAGACCGCGACAGGCACTTGACACTACAGAATTGTATGGGCGCCAGTTCGCGCCGAGACCGCGACAGGAGACCGAGACAGGTCACGGTCGCGGTCTCGGCGCGAACTGACGCCCATACAATTCCATAGTCTCAAGTGCCTGTCGCGGTCTCCGGTCGCGGTCTAGTGTCGCGGTCTCCGCGCGAACTTGTACCTTAATGCTGCAATACACGAACGAATGATTAATTAGACACGAATTAATGTTGCAATACGTCACTTGTAAAGCTACAGATACACTGCTATTATGAAATGAAGTTACGGCTGGTCTAGTCAGGAGAACGGCGCCTGCCGATCCGGAGACCCCGGATTCAAACCCCACACGCACCACTGTCTTTTCGAAGTCATGTGCGTAATGCCGCTAACTTAAAACGGTGAAGGAAAATATCGTGAGGAAACCTTCATGTACCTAGAATCTTTCGAAGTCATGTGTCATCCACCAACCCGCACTGGGCCAGCGTGGTGGATTATGGCCTTGACTTTCTCCTTGCGAGAGAAGGCCCCGAGTCCTAGCAGTGGGAACATTTAGTGGGCCGTTGATGATGATGATGACATGATGATGATATTTTAGAAGCGGTAGTTTTATTGCTAAGAGCAATCTCTTCCAGGCAACCAACATTTTGCAATTTGCTGTCAAGATTTAGTGTCAGATCAAAATAATAATTGTCGACGTTTGTGACATCGAACAAAAACAAAGGACTGAGTAAAATAATATCTCAGGTAGGGTAGATATCTTATACCTTTAAACGAGCAATTCTTGTACCTATATAAATAAATATGTATATATATATATATATAGAATCTGAATCCTTTGACTGGCCTCGTGGCTTAGTTGGTAGTAGTTCTGCCTGCGAAGCCGAGGGTCGTGGGTTCGATTCCCACCCAGTGCAAATATTTGTGTGATGAATTCAAATGTTTGCACTGTGTCTGGGTGTTTCTATGTATAATAAGTATGTATTTAAAACTATATAAGTATTATATCAGCTATCTGGCCGCCATCACACAAGCTTTGCTTAGTTTGGGGTCAGATGGTGTTGTGTGTGAATTGTCCACCAATATTTATTTATTTTTATTTATTTTTAATCTCGGAAACGGCTCGAACGATTTTCATGAAATTATGTAAGCAGGGGATTTCGGGGATGATAAATCGATCTAACTAGGTCTTATTTAAAAAAAAACGCATATTATGCGCGTTTTTAGACAGTGAAAAACTGTCACATTAGACATTAGAATGTTTACCCGCCATTGGTGACTGGTCAATTTCTCTTACAATCTTGGTGACGCCGGTCTCTCAGACCGGGGTTTTCAACCTAAGATTTGACCAACTATGAACTAGATATTCTACTTTTAGTTACTTGAAGTTTAATAATAAGCATATTTCAGACAATGAAACACAAAAATTTTGTTCGTCACAGGTTTATATTACTTATAAAACAATTTTACTTCTGATACTAAAAAATACCACGTTTTACGTATATGTTAACAGAAAAAAATATTGGTAAGGTATGCTTAACTTTTTCGACTTAAAACAGCATTTTATTATTTTAGGACATTACAAAGTATTAGAAAATAAATATAAACATATATCTTTTTAACAAAAAAATAAATATAAATATTCTCAAAAATCACTCTTCTTGAGAGGCCATACAACTTCTACAGCAAGATATTACATGCTTAATACACACATATTTTGCCCATTTCTAGTAAAATAAAAGTAGTTTTTCTATTTCTCTACCGCCCACACTCATGGCATCCACATATACGTAAAAAAATACGACAAGATTAGGTTTATCATCAATCGTCAAGCTTTTCTTCAAACAGCCTTTGTAAGTTAAATTGCGGGTATTTCTTTCTCTCAAATAAGATTCAATAGCTTTCACACCTTAATTTCCTATAATATGTCAGCGTTGTAGTATTAAGTTTCGATAATATAATTACCTACCTACATGTATCGCCTGACTATCAAGGGTTATTTCGTAAGATTTTCAGTCATTCTAATTTTCTTCCTTGTGAAAATTTCGATGTGATGTTAGATTTTATGTTCGACGTTGCTTTCAGTTTCGCTATTCAAATATTCCTGTAGACTTTCCTTATCAGATAACACGTCTGGCAAAAATTCCTACATGCGACGCTTTTTTTTTGCAAGACATATTGAAACGAGGTTTTCATATTTGATAATCAAATCTGTGATGATTTTTTTAACATTATGTCCTAAAATTTATACAAAAATCACATTAATCAAATACAATACAATCGTAATAGAGATAATTGCAACTCTAGTACTTATTTTTGATGTAATTCTAATGTTTTTAAAATTCTGTGCTAAAATAATTGTAAATATTTTACTTACACGTTTGGTGACCCCGGTCTCACGGACCGGGTTGGCCCTATAACTCGAGAACATACGTATGTGGCAAAGTCGCAAGTGATAATATTGGCGTGGGACTTAAAAAGAGGCAGCTACTCGAAATTTCAACCCAAATCGACGACGGGCAAAGAAGTTACTCGAATTTTTCTGATGACCCGGTCTCTCAGACATATGCGTCACCAATGGCGGGTTAAGGTAAATTTCGCCGCGTGACGCGACAGCATAATTAGCTCAGACGGGAAGTCGGGCGCTCATAGCGGTCACGAATTAGTAGCTCCGGGTTCGAATCTAGACAGGTTCTCTTTTTTTTTTCAATTCGTTTTTTTTAAGAAAATCTATTTCTTGGAGTCTTTTATCTGTAGGTATCTAAGTATATTTAGTATTTAAACCGAGCAAAGCTCGGTCACCCAGGTACTACATAATAATACTAATACACTAATAAGAACTATAGAAGTTCTGTGGGAAGCATTGTCTGATTGGGTTTTTCTTGATGGCTACAATCTCAAGTAAGGAGTGAATTTCTTCTATGTGAGCACGTTCTGGCATACGACATAGTCGCTTAACGATATAATACATAGGTGAGAGGAGTCGAGTGAGAACTTATCACCATAAAATAATAATTATAAAAACGAACATTTGTGCGCTTATAAATGTATAAGAGTAAATTTTTCTAACGCTGGAACGGATTTTAATGAAACAATAATAAAAACAACACGAGGTATGAATATTTACGAATATTTACTGGATTAACATTAATGCTACTTTTGTTCAGTTAAGGTAGTGGTGGAGGGGATGTAGCTGACACCGAGATGCAAGTTCTTAAGAAAAATAAAAAATAAAAACATTGTACCGTTATTTATGTTGATGTTGAGGTCACTCAATTAGTACAAATAGTAGATACGATTATTTGATGAATTAAGAGTTAACTTAGTATTTCAATGCATAAATCAACGGTTCGTATTTTGGATTTAATTAAGGACAAGGGCAATCGTAAACGTTCTCTAGATTCGCATAAAATTCGGGCGAGCTTGTGTCCTTTAACCGCCCTTCGCCACTAAATCACTAATCATGTTTAGTGAAAGAAAGGGTCAACCCGAACACCTGCGAACCAATTTATCAAGCAGTCGCCTTGCCGCACTAAGAAAGTGTCCAGACAATAGACTTACGGAACGACCTGGATGTCTACTGTCTTTCTACGAAAAACGTGATTTCGAAATAAATTCGCGACTATCCTACTCTGGTTCTACTTCGTTTAGAGGCTTAGAACATTTAAACGTTAAACAATGTTCGATCGGACGAAACGACGGACTGAAGTAGAACCGGAGTATGAAAGTCGCTAGTTTATTTCCAAATTACGTTTTTCGTAGAAAGAGAGTAGTCGTCCTGTTTCATAAACCCTACCGATTTCTGTTGCATCGTCCAACACTCAACATAATTTGCAATACGGCACGCGGCACGCCGCTGCACGTGATGGCACGGCATGGCATAGCATAGCACGGCACAGAACGACACGGCATGGCACAGCATGCTTTACTTAAAATACGGTTTTTATTTAACACTCCATAAAAAGGCCACTAAATGTTCCCACCGCTGAGACTCGGGGCCTTCTCTCGCAAGGAGAGAGTCAAGGCCACCACCACGCTGTCCCAGTGCGGGTTGGTAGATGACACATGACTTCGAAATATTTTCGGTACTTGTCGGTTTCCTCACGATATTTTCCTTCACCGTTTTAAGTTAGGGGCATTACGCACATGACTTCGGAAAGACAGTGGTACGCGTGGTTTTGAACCCGGGGTCTCCGGATCAGCAGTTTTCCATTCTTCCGACTAGAGCAGCCGTAACGTATTTAAACTCTAGCTGACTCGTTTTTAGGGTTCCGTACCCAAAGGGTAAAAACGAAACCCTATTACTGCGACTTGGCTGTCCGTCCGTCTGTCTGTCCGTCTGTCCGTCTGTCCGTCCGTCCGTCCGTCCGTCCGTCTCTCACCAGGCTGTATCTTAAGAACGGTGATAGCTAGACAGTTGAAATTTTCACAGATGATGTATTTCTATTGCCGCTACAACAACAAAAATAAAATAATATAAATATTTAACGGGGGCTTCCATACAACAAACTGGATTTTTTACCGTTTCTTGCTCGATTAGTCCGTTTTAAGCAAACTAGATGGTGCCAATAGTATACTAAAACACGCATTCGACCTCGTCGTTAAAATCAAAATTTAAGTAAAACGTAAAACAATTGGATGACAGCCTTTCTGTGGAAACTGTCATGGTTTATGTATACGAATTCAAATAAAGCCAAAGAGATTTTCGCCGTTTATTTGCTAAGGGTACGGGTTTCGTGCGGGAGTCTTACTCGCACTTGGCCCCTTCTATTACGTTTACGCACAGAGCGGATAATTTTTTACTTGTTTTAAAGAAAAATAAACAAAATGTCTTAAACAAATATCAATCAGTTCATTCATTCATCAGCCGCAAGACGTCCACTGTTGGACATAGGCCTCCCCCCTAGATTTCCACAACGAACGGTCCTGCGCAACCTGCAACCAGCGGTCTCCAGCGACCTTTGTGAGGTTATCTGTCCATCTAGTGGGAGGCCGTCCAACACTGCGTCTTCCGGTTCGTGGTCGCCACTCGAGAACCTTTCTTCCCCATCGGTTGTCAGTTCTGCGAGCGATGTGGCCTGCCCATTGCCACTTCAGCTTAGCTACTCTTCGAGCTATGTCGGCTACTTTCGTTCTTTTGCGAATATCCTCATTCCGGATTCTGTCGCGCAAAGAGACTCCGAGCATCGCTCTCTCCATAGCTCGCTGTGTGACTTTGAGCTTTGTTATGAGGCCCACAGTTAAGTTTATCAATCAGTAGCAAGTATGTATTGCCAGTTATTTTACCGCCAAGCAGTAATGTGGAAACATTACTGTCTTGAAGGGTAATGCTTTCTAGAGAAATTACACGCCTTAGAGATATTATATCTGTACGTGACCCCGAAGTTCTAGTGCGGCGCGAAGCCCTGGGGCTTCGGACTAGGCGGAGACACGTACTTGTTTGTTGAAGGCTGGGTTGGAGGACAAAGACTATTTGAGATGTTGACTGTTCGATTTATTGCTGGGTACTACATGCAAATTTTTCTCCGAGTGTATATTTATAGTAAACCCGGAGAGCAAATAAACCGAGGCTCTGATTGGCGGACCAAATGCAGCGCGGCTTTAAAACATTGCCATCCCGCTCTGTACGTCCCTCTCGCACTTAGGGAACTACTTTTCTTTTTGGCCTAAAGAGAGCCTCGGCCTATTTTTTACTTATTTTGACTTTAAAAACTTAAATAAACTAATTTACAATTATTGAACATATATCTAAACACATCTAAGTATAACCTAAGCCTATCTACAGCGCCGTCCTGCACAATATCTTAGATCTCTGTGTGACGAGCGCAGTGCAGTGCTAGGTAATGATTTGGACTTTTCATTTTCCAATAGCTGCTTGTGCAGTGCACTGTGCTGTTATGTGGCAGGCATGTGCTTACCATCAGGCACATGTCCTGCTCGTCTCGTCACTCTATGCTTAAAAAAAAGAAATTGGTAAAGTTAACGAAATTATAACAACGTTACGGCTGTTGGGTCGGTTGTCTGAAAACTCCATAAGTATCGTCCTTTGTTGCTGTAGGTAAGACAAATCCTAAATAAATTCAACTAAGTGCTAGGCGAAACACGTACCCACAAAGATTCCTAGAGCATTATTACCGTTTTGCACTTTGAAATTAATATTTAGTATGATTTTACACTGGAAGTAATAAAACCAAATGATAATCGTAGGTTGCTTCTTGTTGCATTGTTGTCGATGTTACTTGCTTGGAGAGCAGGTGGGGTTACAACCTCAAATTTTGCAGGGGGGAAGTGGTCAATAATATGTCGAGTAAAAAAGACTTTACTAGTAGCCTCCGCGATTTTACTCTCGTAGTTGCCCTAAAAAATAGCCGTACATAGGCTAGTTTTATGCGCTATTTGGTTCAGTTATAGATTTTTCTCTTTAACGTACTGTATATATATGACTTTGGTCATGGGGGGTCATGTTCCCTGAGACCAATGCGATGGTCCGATGGACTGCTCGTTAACAATATTTTTTAAAAATAATGCTTAATTGACGGCAATATACATTATATTGCAGTATACAAAATGCTGGGAATGTAGATAAAAGAAAAAAAATTGAGAATTACCTGTACATCAATGCACTTACATTTACATATTATAAATAAATAAATAAATAAACATATGTTGGTGGACAATTCACACACAACACCATCTGACCCCAAACTAAGCAACGTTTGTGTGATGGCGGCCAGATAGCTGATTTAATACTTATATAGTTTTAAATACATACTTATTATACATAGAAACACCCAGACACAGTGCAAACATTTGAATTCATCACACAAATATTTGCACTGGGAGGGAATCGAACCCACGACCCTCGGCTTCGCAGGCAGAGCTACAACCAACTAAGCCACGAGGTCAGTCATTATAGCGGTAATGGTTACAGTTGGTATGCCATCATACAGGTTACACCTAGTTTGGGTACCAAGGTTGTCTAACTTGAATTATTGTGAAATGTTATTGTTTTACCATAGATTTATAACAACGTGTGATGTTTGTAATTAGTCAATAAAAAAAAAAAGTGTCAAGCAGGCGCGGTCCCAGCCTCGAATTTTGGAGGGGTCACCAGTACGCAGCCTCAGATTTGCCTCTCCTCAATCTGAGTCACCATTAGAAATACAATAAATAGAGTAATTTATTTGCGTAGTTCCCGTTCCAGTTGTTTTCCCGTGTTAAAAAATAGTCTTCTTACATTAAAAAAATGTTCTAGTAGATTATTTTTTTTAGTTTAAATTTAACATAGTATATGTACAAAGACATCAAAACATTCAGATGTATAATTATGGTGGCATTACCACGCTAAATGGCAATGCATAAATGTTGGGCCAAATAAACTCCAGCACTAGGTCGCGCGTCGCGTCGACCAAGCGCTCGGAAAGACTTTTGAAAATGAGATGAGTTCCCTTATACCGCCTAACGAAATCAGCTTTGGCTTTACTATTGCTATCTCTACAATTTCAAGCAAAAAGAAATGAGAGAGCGCAATATCAAAGCTAAATTGCAATTTATTGGGCCCAACCCACTTTTACGTCATTTCTACGTCAGTTCCTCTGATAAAAGGGTTCGTCTGTAGAGCCTTTAAGACAATTTTAGTGAGGCTGTGGACGTGTGGTCAAGTCCCCACGGGCCAATGTAAAATGCTGTTGATGCTTTTAAATAAATAATCTATCTACTAACCTAAGTACTCTTTTGTATATTTTTTTTTTTTTGTAATAGTGTACTTTTATTTATTTATACAAAGTCAACTAGAAAATTTAATCATATAAAGATACACGTCACGCACAGAGTCATACCCTAAAATAGCCCGCCTTGAATCGTTCCTGGTGCAAATGTGCCCAAGACACTGGCTGCGTTGCGTCGCTGGATGGCGATGGCTATCCTTTGCCTCAGGAATGAGCCAGAGCGGGAGTCACCACCTTGGTTACGTAAACGACGCCCAATCTCGCGGACTAAATCTTTGGCCTCGGCTCCCCAACTGCCCAAGATCTCCACGGCTACTGGAACAAAGAAGTATTGCGGCTCCATTGCCGCGTACTTCTGCCGCTTTTTACTAGCGGCCTCCTCCGCCGCTGCTGCCGAAGTATGGACGGTGCGACCCAGGTGCGTAGCCGCGACAGTACTGACACACGTAGCGTCCCACACTAAGCACTTGCCATGCTTCCAGGGCACCAGGTCATACCGTCTGGACGCTTGCCATCAGATCTATTAAGACCCGTTGGTTCAAGGACACAAGGAACGTTTGCCGAAATAAACGCTCTGCGAACTATATCATTGAGGGCATGGTGACGCGGAAACCTACCTAGGCAGCGACGACAACTCAACGCGTGGTGACCGTCGGCCTCAACCATGAAACCGCAAGTGCATCTATGAGGTTCACACACCTTGCAGTCCAGGCGAAGAGGAAGAGGCGAAGATTTTGTAATAATATAAATGGTAAAATTCTTTAATGTGACACAAACATTTTTTTACAGTGAAACACTTTTAAACTTCCACTACAAGCCTTATTGCTGACATCAATATTTTCTAGGCAATCAGCATTCTTAAGTTATATAAGTACGAGTAATAACTCGCAAAAAATCAGTAAAGAAATCTCGAAAATATCATAAATTTACACACTTTTACCAGTCTCGTTACATATTCACCGTTGCTTAAACTTTATTTCCGAATTTTTACCACAGATAAGTCAAGTTTGTACAGGAGGTTAAATATTTTTATGAATTTAGGAAGTAATTTGAATGCACAACGGCTGGGAAGCGCTTGTGTTACGCTTTGATTGGCTTAGTTTGATTTTTGTTTCAGAGTTTTCCCCCATTAAAGGTTTGGTTGAAAAAAGTTAAGGGGTGATACAGGGGTACACGTAACAACTACCTATAAACCTATTTGTACGAAACTGAAAGGGAAATGAATATGAACAATTTTGGGGAATGGGGAATCAATCCACATCCAGCTATTACAAACATTCGACAAGACCGCACATAGTTATAAGTTACGACTGGTCTATCATAAAATATGGTCTAGTCCGGAAAACGCTAACGGCGGAGCCCGGTTCGAATTCCATGCGCACCACTGTTTTTTCCAAGTCATATGTGTAAAACCCAAAAAAACGTGAATTTATTACGCGGACTTGTTAGAGAAGATAAAAAGGTAATGGCCAGCATGTTGGATTATAGTCTAAGCTTCACAACTTGGTTAGGAAGCTCCGTGCCAGGAGTGGGGCATGGGGCGTTTTGGGTCTTACGTACCACTTTAGAGTGGATTAAATTGTCAGCTTCATTGTTCCTTGCGAGCCTATTAATATAAAACTTTTCAATGTCAGAGCAAGTAGGTATTTTCTAGGACACCTTTGACCACGCTGTCGTTTATCATCGAGCACTTAATTAGTGGTCTAACGCAGACCTACGTACCTACTAAAAAGAAAAATATAGTTAGACAACAACAGGAAGCATTTGTTAGTTTAGTATTCAAAATACTCTACTTTTGTGATAAGAACGTCTAGACTGTGGAATGAGTTACCTGAGTGGGTTTTTCCCGATGGCTATATAATCTTGGTGTCTTCAAATTGAAAGTGAATCGGATTCTTCTAGGTAAGCACGCTCCATCTTCGACCGCATCGTCGTTTAACATCAGGCGAGATCGCGGTCAAGTGTAAACCTATTAATGTTAAAAAAAAAATGTTTGTCTGTAAAGTCGGTTTACTGACGATAGAACGTGACAACGTCTTAAGAAAATACTGATGGAATGGTAGCATTTTTCAAAAGAAAATTTCATTTGTTTAATAGATTTGTATGTAGAAAGTAATCAGTAGAATTTAGTCATTTTCAATCAAAACAATGCAAAAAAGCTTTTAGATGCCCATTTATTTAGCTTTTAGATATTTAGATGTGGCATTTCACATGCAAAGCGAACGCTCTACCACTGAGCTCCATCATCCATCCATCCCCGCTTGAACTACTGTTCGAAATAATTAATACAACTGTAACAAACATGTGGCAAGGTAACGACCGACGGTAACGACCGACGGTAACGCGGTAACGGTACATGACGTCATGTTTTGTGGGCGTGCAGCCGGCTTCATCGAATTATAAGACGTTATCACGTCAAAAACCTACGTTTGGGGCCGTAGTAAATGTTAAAGGATGACTTGAAATCGGCAGCAGCCTAGTCCAATATAATCCAGAATTGTTTTGGTGTGAAAGAACAAAACACATCCATTTTTGAGTTTACCTCGTTCATTTTGTTCTTCGATCATTAGAACGAAAGAAAAATGATTCAGGCTTTTCACATACAAAACGTCTTCTTTGTACGAGAACAGACAAAGGGAAAGTTAAAAGCATCTCTGGCGCTCTAAACCTGAGCGTCCACCTAAGATGTGTGTTGCGAGGAAGCTAAGCTATCAACCAGAGTGAGTTTTCCTCCATAGATTTAACTACAAAAACTAAAGTAACACATCATACAATTATTTAATTTTCTTAAAATTAAGTCAGGCACTCGACTAAATTTCACAAATTTTGATAAACCAACTAATTAAACACACCGTACCAATGACATTTCGAAGCAAAGTTTCGACAACAAATTTCAGAAAAAATGTATATTATGAAGTGTACCTCTAAATTATGATCTACCAAACAAAAAAAAAACAAACAGCTGAAATGAGAACGTTCTCCTTTTTTAAAATCGGCTAAATAATGAAACCCAACAAGCTCACGTTCGATACAAAATAAATCTTTAATAACTAAAAAATATCCACTTGAGAAATACCTACTAGTATCCTAATATCCTCGCAGCGAGACTGTAAAACGATGTGTATGTAGCTGTCACCGTAAAATTGTATATACCGTCAGTTTTATTTAGTTCAAAGGCCACGTGAATCTATTCCAACCATATACTTAGGTCCTTTATAAGACAAAAAGATACTGGGGTTTTATTCAATTCATCCTACTAATATTATAAATGTCCATATATGGATGTTTGGATATTTGGATGCTTGTTGCTCAATCACGTCCTAACGTATAAACGGATAGGGCTGAAATTTGGAACACAGATAGATAGATTATAGCCTGGAAGAACGCATAGACTACTTTTTATCCCGGAAAAACAACGGGAACGGGAACTACGCGAGTAACACCGCGGCCCGCTGCTAGTTATTAATATTTTCCTCGTTTGTCGCCATACCGCCTCGCTCGGCTCAGTGATCGCTCGACCTAAATATGGCGACAACGTTAACTGTTGCTTTTTCTATAATGGCTTTAGAGAGCTTTTAACTCATCAGTCTGAGTAAGTACTAGAAATGCGACAGACAGCTCAATTTGTAATTGGCTATGAAACTTGAAACGGCTGGTGTAGTCGGGTTGACGGTGACTACCGATCCGGGTTCAAATCCCACGTCCACCACTGTATTTTCGAAGTCATGTGCGTAATGCCGCTAACTTAAAACGGCGATGGAAAACATCGTGCGGAAACCGACATGTACCTTGAATCTTTCGAGGTCATGTTTCATCTACCAACCCGCACTGGGCTAGCGCGGTGGATTATGGCCTTGATTCTCTTTGAGAGAGAAGGCTCCGAGTCCCGGCAGTGGGAACATTTAGACTGTTGTTGAGTGGGAAAGTTTAGTGAACAGCTGTTTATGCTATGAACTACTCCTTTGTGAATAGTCTAACGTCTCACTCAACATTTTCGTAAATTTTTTTTAAAAACAAAGTATATTTACCCACATTACAATTACATCTTCTCTTCGGGCATCCATAACGAAGTCTAAAACGAAACAACGATCATTTTAAGTGCTGTAGAAATAATTTAAAAAAAGCTGGTTATAAAAAAACAATTTGTGTAAAAAAGACATTTATTTGACATTTGTACTTATGTACTTCAAATTATTTACAAAAAATATAATCTATTACACAATTTACATTTCTTCCACTTACGTAAACTATATTTTACTGGTGCTCTATTGCTGCAATCTGTGTAAATAAATAAAAATAAATTCTACACAATACGTAGCATTTGATTGAAATTTCAAATTTTATTTACATTAAGAATAACCCTGTTTTACGATGTTTAAAACATTTGGCAACAATAAATATAACTAATTTGACTTACAGGTACATAAGATAATTTTATACCATCTATATTTTTTTTATTATAAATTAGTTAGATTGAAACGGAATATTTACATTTTTCTTCATTGCACTGAGTAAGGTTAACGTTTTCTTGTTTTGAAGTACCTATTATAAAAACTATTTTGCATTAAATATGCTATTAAGAAAATATTTTAATGTGATTAAAAGTACGTATTTGTTTTATTTTCAAAATAGATTTAAAACAAAATAAGCATTATTTTTTTTTGTTTGTTCATTAAACATGTTCAGTTTTCACTAATAATACCATGTTTTAAATATAGCAGCACTGCACACAAATATAGTAAAACAAATATTAGTACTCTACGACTTCTTGTTTAAACGATCGATCCAATATCTAATTAGCTTCAGTAAAATAAATGGAAATCTGTCTGTAGTATTTGTACTGACAAGTTAAGCTATGCATACAGCACAGCACACAGCTCTTGCTCTTTTGCTGTAAGAAATGACATACCACGATAATAATACGTCAACGACAAAGAATATACGCAATTCTCAGCCAGAAGATTAGTATTGATTATAGGATGATATATTTCAAATTATTATCCCAAATTCAGGTCACGTGCACTTAGCATTTGAGTTCAATTTCAATTGCCAATGAACATGACATGGTTTTGACTACTTGTTTACCGCTAGACCTACTGGGTACTTCGTCATTATTGGTAAACTCTGTAACTCTAATCACTGCATTTCATTTCAACGTGAATTATTAATATTGTTTCTATACTGACATATGTATTATGTTTACAATTAAATAACAGTAATAAATAGCAACGTCGTTAAAACATAACTGAAATATATAATTTGAAAAAGTCAATTGGACTATGAATTTAATTTACATATTATAGTTATAGAAATAACATTTTCGATTTAAATCGTTACTTTGTAACATTTGTGCTAATTTCATCTGCTGTGCTTTTTTTTGTTTTTTTTTTTGGCTTGATGCTCAGACTTAATTGTAATTATTTTAGTCTGGATAGAAATGTGATAATTTTTCTACAACATGTGCTCTTGCAGGAACTTTTCTAACCCGTGGTAGAGATGGGGCCTCACGCCAATCAAACCATGGTCTTCGTCGGTGTAGCTCTGAGAAAAAGAAAATAATAACATTAGATTATTTTGTCATCTCTAATGAAAGCAATTACGCTTTCACTCAAAAGAATTCTCTTAGATTATAGTCACAAAATAGTAAACACTTTCACGTTTGAGTGTAAGAAAAAAACACTGACGGACAATTTTGTAATCATTTATGAGAATTTAAATTATGAATTAAATGAGCCAAATAGTAGTAAATGAATATATCCACATATAAGTGTTAGAAATACCGCCAAGCAGTAATGGGCAAATATTACTGTGTTCCGGTTTGAAGGGCAATGATTCCAGAGAAATTACAGGGCTTAGAGACATAATATCTTAGATCTCTGGGTGACGAGCGCAGTGCAGTGCTAGGTAATGATTTGGACTATCATGTTCCAATTGCTGCGTGTTACTGTGCTGTTATGTGGCAGGCATGTTGCTTACCATCAGGCACATGACCTGCTCGTCTCATCACTCTATGCTATAAAAAAAAAAAATTGTGCTTTCTTTCTTAATGCTTGCTTTCTGCGAATTTCGCAAATTGCGTACCTAGATAAGATAAGACCTATGTATGTATACTTAAAAAGAAAAACTCATGAAAATATCCTCTTTTTAAAATTATTGTATATTTTCACCCCAGAAAAGACGAGGCTAAAGCTTATTAAATTTCTCGCAAACAAACCCAAAGGCATATTTCCTATAATCCCAGAATCTCGTAGTTACACTATCCCAAACAGTATCAATATCAGCGAGTGAGTTATTGTCACATTTTGCGGCTACAATCGGGAAAGGTTTCGCCATCCATTCGGCGGACAGGACGGGTGGTGTCCGACACGCCGTTTAGATAAATTATGGCCTCTTTAGGACATTAGCCCTCTCAGCGAATTGATCCTACGGGACGGGATGTTCGTGTAACGCAGAATACGCAAGTTTTATTTTTTTGGTATTTATAGCAAAACACGTTTGATTTATTGCGCCAACCTCTGTGTTTTGAGACAAGGTCGGAAAATTGTCAACTGGTAAGATCTAAGCTTAGAAGTAAATTCGCTGGTTTTTGCGATCCATTGTTTGAAACTAAATTCTACTGTTATGGGCAAAATAATAATTTATTTCTGATGTCTAAACTCTGGATATAAGTAATAGAATACACTTTGTGGAGACTATCCATAAATTTTATTCAACATATAAAGATATCACAAAAATATTTGCATACGATTTCGTACAAAATTTATAAGTCTTTCGACATTGCTATCATGGAATATTGTGTTCCCACTGCTGCGACTCAGGATCTTGATTCAAAAAGAGACAAACTATACTATATTCCACCTCGCTGACCAAGCTCGGGTTATCAGGTGGACCAACTAGTGGACTATCGTGGTTTTGCTGTGATTGGCCGAGACTCTATGGGTACAAAATCAAAGCTAATGGCAAATTAGGAGAGGCTTATATCCAGTAGCGCCATATAAAAATAGTGCGTTATGATGGTAACAGATAGATAACTACGCTTTGTTAAAATCATCAAACAAAATCACAAACTTAAATACAGTTAAATCATTGATTAATGATGGTGATAAAAAAGTTGAACAGAATAATTACCATCTGCGTGAAGTAGACATCCTGCCGTTGCAGCAGGCGCGAGATGAGCATAGCATGTTGGTAATGCACATTGTCGTCCGCCGTCCCGTGGATCAGGAAGTAACTCTTGTTGCGGTACGCAGCCACCTGCAAGACGGACATCAAAGGTGTAATCATGGAAATTATACACTCACGATGTGATAAAGTTGCGGAATGGACAAAGGAGGCAAAGTAACAGTGAAAAGGATTACTCACCACTTCTTCAGTAAGCAGCGATGACTGTTGATAGCCCACCGGGTTGTTCAAAGGTTCATCCATGTAGCGCTCGGTGTAGATGGTGTCTAGAAATAATAAGTTTTGTGATTTATTTTTATTTGAAACTCCTACAATACATGCCCCCTACAATACCAGAGATATAGCGAATATCTGAATGGCATGCATATGCATAATCATAAATCGCCCATTTTATGTTTTGCTGCTGTTTTTGTTTGCTGTGACGCTACTCCTTATCTCTTAAGGAGAGAGCCTAGGCTGTAATTCATCACCCTGGTCAAAAATTACTCCAACGAATTTAGTTTAGCAATGTTTCTTTCTCCAATAAAGCCAGTCATCAAAACAAACTTTTGTTTACACTTAGAACAATATTATATCCAATGCCTTGTACGTTATATCGTTGGTTTGTTATATCCAATGCCATCACTGGGCCATCACGGCTTCTTATTATACATTACAGTGAACACATTGTACCAATAAGCTAAAGTTACACAATAATTTTAGTTATGCAACGTCTACAAGCACGAAATAAAATTATCAGAGGGATCTGATCATTTTTAAGCGAATTTAATTCCTTAAATTCGCTTAGAGTGTTAGTTAGTTGTCCATACAGTTATTGACTGTTGAAACATGTTCTCCCATAACTCGCTAGATACGCTACGATTGCTAACAAGCTCCCAGTGGTGCAAATATCTACCTCCGCCACAATAACTCAGCTAGCGATTTGGATTCGGAACCGTACAGTAACCAGTTAGTAGCCGTAAAAGCTAGAGAAGCGTCAGTGACACATGGAAATTTGTTTTAATGTCACTTAAGGATTTATTTTATTTATGGCCCACATATAAGCACGTTGTTTTTACTTTGGGTAACAAAATATAATACAGGTTTGACGCTTTGCCATATCATAAAGCTTGTTTCTGTATAAACACTCTTATCTTATCCTTCTCTAATAACGATGCCCTGGCACTAGCCAGCGTGAGTGACTATAAAACTATAAAACCAGCCTTACAGGCTTTACCCAAGGAACCGGGGCCCGCACCAAAGCACCAAGCGGCGCCCGGGCGTCACGCTGTTCCGTTTGACAATACATCTTATTTTCAGAGATTTACAAACTATCTTAGCATGAAGAGTCAAACGGAATGGCGTGGCGCCGCTTGGTGTTTCACCGGTAAGCTTAGGTGTGTAAACTATTTACCATAGAATCGCCAGTCGACAACAGGTGCGACGGCGGCAGCGCAACGGAAAACGTCTCCGCCGCGAGCGAGGGCCAGTGACGCAGCGTATCCACCGTACGACCAGCCCCAGATGCATGTGCGGTTCTGGTCCACCCATGAGAGGTTGTCTTGAAGGTATCTGAAGAAAGCGCATTGATTAGTATGACAAAATGATAATGTATGAAAACTAACGTGGTTATTACACATTTTAAACAAATACACGGGTAGGGTAACACGGGTAGTCGGACTGTTCTGACTATTTTATACGTGAGTTATCCGTGTATTTGTTTAAAATGTTAATGTATTATTTAATTTAAGCACCTTGTGGTTTGACCGGCGTAGTTCCCGTTTCTGCAATTTTCCTACAATGAAAAGTAGCCTATGTGCTATTTCAGACTATAAAGTATCAATGTCCCAAATTACGAATCGGATGTGTTCAGCCGATACGACGTGATTGGGCAACAAATATCAAAATTTAATATTAGAAGAATAACGGTACATTTATCGTGGTTATACAAAGAAGGAGACTTGTTTCTAAATAGGTATCACGTACTTATTAGTAGTACCCTACTACTGCAGTGAACAACTGTAGCACAGATTACAGAAATAATTTCTGTAATCTGTGATGTTTATGTTCTCTTTTAAGTGAGAAGCGATGTGAAGTAAAGAAAGTGTGCAATAAAAAAACAATGGACAGTTTTTTCAACCGATTACGAAAAAGACGGAATTACTTATACCAATTTGTAAGATACCTTAAAATACGTAGAGGTCATTTGCTGTACTCAGGAAATTATTGTTTTATTGAAAGAAATGACTATGCTTCCACAATAATTTTGCCAGAAACGGTACAGTAGTTTTATTACGAACCGTTTTCAGATGGGACAAAAAACACATACGACAAAATTACGACACATGGTTATTTATCAGAAATTTGACATGATTGATTTTTTATCCTTACCTAATTTTTAAAATCTGTCTAAAAATGTAAATTACTCTACAACAGGCGTTCTATAAAATTAAAAACTTTTGAGATATATACTTATAAGTAAAACAGTGCTCTTTTCACTATAACTTGTAAAAAATCGATTCCCGCTTTGTTTTAAACCTTAATTGACCTTCACAGGTCTCATAAGAATTTATTTACCTACTACCATACTGTGTTTACACACATTACAAAAACTTTACGTGTCACGTTGTTTGTCCGCGATATACTCCTAAACTACTTAACAGATTTTAATAACATTTGCACACCGTGTGCAGTTTTATCTAAATTAAGACATTGTTATTTCGATTAATTATATTTGTGTCAATATCCGAGCTAAGCCGGAACTGGCCGCTAGTAGTTATTTAGTGTACAAACAGCGTGCGTAATTAACGGACGTGCAATATACTTGTTTGTATTAAACGAATGTAGAAAGATACCCCCTATTACTAATTGTCTAAACTAAAATCTAAGGCGGTTTCCAATGGAACTTCCCACTGTTCAGTATCCACAAAAAGTTCAAATAATTTATCATAGATGGCTGCACATACCAAACGTTTTTCTTATAACTAACCAAAGAAAAGAACAAGACGCAGTAAATCCTTAGTATTTCGTCAGAGGGCAGAGTATTATTTTGAGGTGTAAACATTCTATTTTTCTCAAGTTTTTTCTTTTTCTGTCACAAACAAAAATTAATTTGATCTATCTGTTCAATTCTCCAAATAGTTCTACTTCTACATGAGTGTAATATTCTTTTTGTATTAATATAATAATTATGACAAAAGGTCATCAAATATTTTTCTATTCCATACCCTCCATTTATTATATCTGGCCCGTCTATCTAGATATTCATTTACTCCCCGGGACCCAGTTAACAGTGGCTATTGTCAATAGCTGCTCTGGTATACGACAGACATGTCCTGCCCTGTCCCACTTCAGCGCACCTTATTCATCTATTAGGTATATTTCTACTCACTTGGTAACAGTGATCTGATCTTCAACCTCCACAGTGCCGAGCGCCCTGTTGACTGCAAACATGTTAGCAACGCCCCGGAGCCCGGAGCCCCGGCCGTCGATATGAGCTACCGCGATACCCCACCGAGTGACCAGGGAGCTGCCCCAGTCGACGCTCCACTGCTTCGTGACTAAAGCCGTGTCGGGACCGGCATAGCTGGAAAATCAAAGAAACGCGTGAAGTAAACCGCAGAGTGATGTCGGCGTAAGCAGTATGTACTGAAGTTCGCCAAACAAAACTTTAAAGTTGTGGAGTACTCGTATGTAGGTACAGTGAAGGACCACACAAACTATCGTAATGTTTTTAATTATCGGAGATCTACAGGCACTAGCGCTGAACCATGACAAATGATGGTAGTTTGGAACGGAATAAGCCAATATGGCTCAATATGATTTACCTCACTTTTCTTGCGCGGATCTGGTTTCTAAGCTTTTTTTTTACTTTTATAGGTTTACACTTGACCGCCATCTTGCCTGATGTTAAGCGACGATGCGGTCTACGATGGATCGTGTATAACTAGAAGAAACCGATTCACTCTCGATTTGAAGACACAAAGATTGTTATTCTATGTTCTAGGTTTATACTATGTTCCCATCTATCTTCCGATGAAAGTAGCAACTACATTTTACAGACTATAGTCAAAGGAGACGGTACCATCAGAGTTAGATAGTAAAAAAGCTCATGGTTAGGAACAGGAACTCAAACAATTTTTCGTATAGATGCATTCAAATCTTTGAGGTCATTGTTTAAAATCTACCCATAAACACCAATTTATAATGGATGTCATTGTGAGATTGTGACTGTAAGACGAGAAGACATTTTTAGACCAGAGAAAAATTGGGTCATCAATTATGGTAGATGGCACCTGTCTCGCTAAGTTACGGCTGCACTAGTTGGGAGAACGGTGACTGCCGATCCGAAGACCCCGGTTCAAATTTTCGAAATAAATGTTTCATATTTACTTACACATAAACCAAAAGCGGAACATTAGTTCTGTTCTGGTAGTCGGCCGGGACTTGTATCTGCACATCGGCATCGGGCAAGCCAGCGGCGACGGGTACGGAGAGACGGATGGTAGTAGGCAGGGCACGGTCGGCGATTAGATTCACTGTCTGTGAGCTGTCGTCCCACACTCTCACGAGACTACCGTTGTCAGGCTAAAAGCAAAACAAACACGATTTAGACGTCGTAGATATGTTGTCTAATATCTCATAATTTAACAATCCTTTATTGTGAATATTTGTGAATACCACAATAGTGCTGCCGTGTCAACTACTATGATACTGATATAAGTCTTTATAAAGCACCAATTTGCATTGAATCTCAATTAATTTGACAGAGTAGGTTACCTTTTTAAAAGGTTTCATTACGTAAATGTAAAAGGAATATTTCCAGGTGTCTGTAATTTTCCATTGACCCGTTCATTTGTAATTGTATGTCAAATCCAAAGAATATAATATTATAATGTAACGTCGTCGACATTTTGGGACCCCATTTTTGTAATGTAGAGTAACTAAACGAGCTAGACATGCGCCGGATAGTAAGCAACACGTGTGTCCATAATAACATAGAGTCAAGCGGCTATTTGAAGAGCCCGAATTACTAGCACTGCATAACGTTTGTCTCGCATAGATTCATAAATCTAATATACTTTATATCCCTATAAAATTCCAAAAATATAGTAAATTATAAATGTAACATTTCTTGGGCTAAAAAACCAAAATAACTATCTACGTAAACATTTGATAGAGAAAATCAGGGTTTTACATGTATGGTTTTACATGTATACAGGGTGTAAATCAATCAATCAATCTTGTACAATTTTTCTGATGTTAAAATTTTGCTATCATAACAAAAAAAAGAAAAACTACTGCTATAGAACGGTTAATTCGTAAAATAGAGTTTAACTGAGTGCACTCCTGTCGTGGGCATTTATGCAGATAATTGCTCAACTTCGGTGATCATAGAAGGGACACCTTTTCGCAGGTCGACTTTTACGACTATGTATTTTCATAGATGAAGTACGTTTTTTCAGAATGATAACAGGGATTTATTTAAGCGTATATAGTTATTTTTCATCGTGTTGTAACATTGACGCACTTGCTAGTGACAAAGTTACGCTAAATGGAGATTTAGAATAAAGAGGCGCGTTTTAATCATCATTATCTTTTAGAAAGGGCCTCAAACAAATGTGGATTTTTATTATCACCACTGGCTTCAACAATGAAGAAATATCGTGTCATCCAACCAACTGTCCTTAGAAAACATTTGTCGCGTTCATAAGTCCGCCTGGGGAATTACCACATATTTGCCAGTTATTCCGTCAAACAGTAATGTGCAAACATGTGTTTCTGTTTTAAGGGCACTGTTTCTATACTACTAAAATTTTATAAATCTGGGTGATGAGCGCAGTGCAATGTTAGGTAATGATTTGGACTATTCATGTTTTAATAGTTGTGTGACACTGTGTTATTGTGAGCAGTCACATTGTTTACCATCAGGCACATGTCCTGCTCATCTTGTTACTCTACATAAGAAAAAATCTCCCAACGCGCACTAGTTCAGCATAGAGGGCTTTGACTCTTTCCTTGTGAGAGAAGACTCTCGAGTCCCGGAAGTGGGGACGTTAAGTTGCTGACTCTTTATTTTTAAGGTTAAGTATAGCTTAAAGGACGTAAAGTTAATGGCTAAGTCTAAGCACATATATAGCAAAAGTGTTGGAGACGTAGTTACCGTATCATAGATGTAAACTTGCGGCACATCAGGCCCAGCGCAAGTGATCGCAATGCGGTCTCCGGAAGAGCTGATGGTAGCGTCATTGTACAAGCACTCCCCACCGTCCGGACGCCGGATGCCGCAGGTGAAGCAGACCACGTTGTTGTTACTGTCTACTGTGTAGATGTGCTGCTCTGCTGAGTCGTCCACGTGGGTGGCTTTGTACCAACTGGAATTAAAGTTATGTTTCATTAACTACACTATAACTAGAAATGAATTAGCAGTCATAGGGTCTACAAAATTACGGCTGGCCTTAGAGCGGTTTCGTACTACGTCCGATCCGAATCCGATTCAAATTCGAATGAAAACAGTTTCCGAAGTTGTCGTTCAGCTATTTGTATGGTAGTTTACACACTACATCCGATTTCCGTCATCCGAATTGTCTCCGTCATCCGAATTGTCTCCGTCATCCGTAAATTTCCATTTCAGAATAGATAATTGACGAACCGAAGTAGCCATATTATATTATTTGTATGATGAAGGCTGAATTCGGACGCAATGCGGGGGCATTGCGTTAGAATTGAATCATTCAAGGCATGGCAAAAGTGGCCACGGAATGTCTTTTCATCATTATTGTTTGTAAAACCATTTATTCTCTAATATATTCTTTTGACATTTAATAAAATGGTCATTTTTTCAGGTTATTTGGCAGCTTATTGTATATCGGATCGGATGTAGTGCGAAACCGTCGGTCCGAGTTTTCTAGATCCATGTTTCCACGGGTTCGGATGGGGTTCGGATCGGATTCGGATCAGACGTAGTGCGAAACCGCTCTTAGAAAAGAACATCCGAATTTCTTCTCTTTAGCACCTTTTAGTAGTTTTTAGCAGTTTAGGGCACTAACGGCGAAGGAAACATCGTTAAGAAGAATGTTCAGTGAAATACATCATTCGAGGTCATACGTCATCCACCAACCAGTACTCAGCTAGCGTAGTAAATTAGCAGCATTGGGTCTCTTCGTGTGAAAGAACACCCCCAATCACTGCAATGAAAACATCAAGAGGGCTGCTAATACTTTATGTATCATGTCTTATCAAATGTAAGAATCAAAATTGGTTTACTTTACGTGAACAGAACAATGCATACATTTTCAAACGACACGGTCAATGGAATATCAACCTTGAACCGATGTTAGATAAAACTGAATAGTTGTGATATCTTATCGGCTACTGATGTCTAAAAAGTATGTTTCTGTTTTATCGAACTCCGAAATATTTTAACGCGATCCACTTTCAGATTTAGATCGATTCAATATCATAGAAAGGAAAAAAGAATTTGAAAAAAAAATTGGTTCAGCCGCCTTCGCGTAACTGACTAAGACGAGTACATTGATTAATTGCCATCATTCGATTTTTTAACGCACTTTTATTGAATACTAGCAGCGCCCCGCGGTGTTACCCGCGACGTTCCCGTTCCCGTAGTTCCCGTTATTTTTCCGGGATAAGTAGCCTATGTGTTCTTCCAGACTATAATCTATCTGTGTTCCAAATTTCAGCTCGATCCGTTCATAAGTTAGGACGTGATTGAGCAACAAACATCCAAACATCCAAATATCCAAACATCCAAACATCCATACATTCACATTTATAATATTAGTAGGATGGCAGTTGCCATCAAGTGGCCACAATATAACCGTAATGAACTTTTTTGCGCTAATCGTCGTATAAGGTTACACGTGATTTCAGGTTTGGTCTAGTTATGGGCGTAAGTAGGGACAGTAAGATATGGTCACAACTAGAGACCTTGCGTCTTCTGCACTCCACACCCCATAGTTTGATTGACAGTAGAACCACTACCCCTACCTACCACACTACCACAACAGAGTGCAACTGCCCACTGCAAGTGGCCAACTTTCATAGGACCCTTTATCAATACACTCATAATTTTGATATGAGTATCTTCTCATCGTTGTCGAAAAAAAAACTTACACGATGTCATCAGACGTCCACCGCAAGATCTCGGAGACGGTGTGGGCTGTGTTGGTGCGGCCAACGTTGGTCCAGGCGACAGCGTTGATGTCAGACACCTGGATGATTTGTTTCCACAGCACGCCGTTCACTGCCTGAAATTAAATGTGTATCATTTTAAGTAGGGGTAGGTAATGATTATGATCTCGTCAATTTCCCTGTAGCAGTAGTATAGGGACTGCTGTAGGGAAATTAACGATATACATTTGTTAGGAAAGATAAATAATTCGTCGAATTATTTGTCTTTCTTTATCTTTGCTTTCAGTTATAAAGAGAAAGCAACAGAAACTCGTAACTATTGTTTTATTCGATGGTAGAAGACGCTTGCTAAGGATACTTACCTAGATTAAATTTTATTTTTTGCTATTCATAAAATTGATATATTTACTCCGCTGTCTTGATGCCTATTGATTGTAGCATTAGTTATCTAAAGTAAATAAATTTGAATGAATATAAGGTACTAGCGGGCCCGTTCCGGCTTCGCTCGGATAATAACCTAGATACCAACTGCAGCGCCATCTAGCAGGCTGATTTGTGAATCTAAACCATCCAGAGCCCTACCCAAACGTTTACAAAAATATTCATTCAAATCGGCCCAGCCGTTTAGGAGGAGTTCGCTTACAACGAAAAGTGGCATTGAATCTATATCTATAAAAATCAATGCCACTTTTCGTTGTTAGTTAACTCCTCCTAAACGGCTGGGCCGATTTGAATGTTTTTTTTTGTGCACGTTTAGGTAGGGCCCTGGATGGTTTAGATTCACAAATCAGCCCGGCAGATGGCGCTGCAGTTGGTATCTAGGTTATTATCCGAGCGAAACCGGCACGGGCCGCTAGTTATATATAATTAAATAGAAGATAGATATATGTAGGATGTAGGTACTCACTTGAGGCAAAATGGTGATGAAAGAGTTGCCCAGGTCGTTGAATATGAGAGGGATGTTGTCGATCCAGCCGTCAGATTCAGTGTATTGGTAAATCTGGAATTTAAAATGTTTTCATTTTTAGTGACATGATTCCAAAACATAGCAGATATTTTAAATATCTTACTCTAGCGGTCCGTCCCGGCTTCACCCGGATATAGCGCAAATAATATAATATAGCGCATAGCATATAATATAGCGCTCATGAATCACTTAGGTATACACATATCCTTCGGCCACAGTATTTTGGAAATCGGTCCAGTAGTCGGTCCTCAGATTAGCGTGTTCAAACAAACAAGCTCTTCAGCTTTATATTATTAGTATTTATAAAATTATGCAAGATTTGTTGATTGACAAAATTTCACAGCGTGCTCTTTTGCTCGAATCAAAAACTTATTTGAAAGAATGATTTTAAAAAGAGCAAAAAAAGGTTAATTGAAAAAACTTCATAGTATTTTTAATAAGTCATCCCCTAAAGTGAGGAAACTGACGCGTAACTATTATTAATATTTCATGCATTTTGTATTATTGCATTAAAGCTTTTACTGCCATAAATCAATTTCTGGAAGTATAGTTAACGTGTTGTATACTTGTTTTTATCTTTTATTTATTATGAATTCTGAGACCCCTGACAGGAGTCAGGGGCCAAACATTATTATCTATTACTTGTTTACATAACTATGTATACCTGTATACTTCTTTACCAAATATTAGATCTTTCAGAAAAGAAAAATTACATTCCAGAAGTAATAGATAACGCGCCCATACTTTACAGGATTTTAGAACAGCAATTGGCACTTGACAGCCATTTCGTCTGATGTTAACTGATGATACAGTCCACGATGGATCGTGCTAACCTAGAAGAAACCAATTCACTCTCGACTTGAAAACATCAATATTGTAACCATTGGGAAAACCCACTCATGCAACATTCCACAGCTTCCACATCATTATTAAGTAAGTGAAGTTATTATTAATTAAACCTTCTCATTAGATTCTTTAGGTTACCTGTTGGCAAGTGGCTTGGCCATGCGTACACAGCAGTACCCTGAAGGTGGTCTGAACTCGGTTGGTCCACATTAGGGCGATAGAGTTGTTGGTCACAAAAGTCACGGACTTCAGGATTGGCCTGAAAATTAAATAGACAAGTTAACTACACAATAATTATTCTCCCAATCCAAGATAAATGTAAAAAAAAAGAACTCAAATGACATGTAGCCCGGAGTTTGTGGAGTTGCTAAATTAATGAAATAAAAATCTACTAATCAAGAATTTAACTTGATTCATATGTCACACTGCCGCATTCTGAATATTTTCTTCAAATTTACGAGAGCAAAGTAAAAAAACATGATGAAATATGTCTCACAAGAGAAAATTTTACTTAAGGCACAGTTTGTAACATGGAGGTCAATGTCACAAAAAAATCAACATAGCCTTTTAAGAACTAAAGTAATGGATGGTAGTCGTGTCAGTACCTAATTGTTAAATTCCACAAGATCTCCAATAGTGTTTCATCATCATCATTGACTACCTATCACTACAGAGCATAGTGTTCGTTAAAATTGATAATTTATTGCGTATGTCATTTATTTCGATACATTGGTATTAGTGTAACGAATAACATAAGCCTAGGGAATAAAAACCTTTGCCACTATTCTACAGCCAAGTAGTAAAGAGCAAACGTCGCTGTGTTCCGGTTTTTAGGGTAATGTTACCAGAAAAATCATCTGATATCTCTGAGGTGAGCAGTGCAGCACTAGTAATGATTTGGTCTCTTCATGTTTCAACTGCCTGACTCTGTGCTGTTATGGGCAGGCGTGTTTGTTATCATCAGGAACATGTCCTGCTCATTTCGTCTCTCTAAACTGTGACTAAGAAAAAAATTAAACATTTTGATTATCTCTGACTACCTTAGATTTTAAATTTGTCCAATATTCAACTGGCCTTTTCATTTGATACCCATATTGACAGAGTAGTGGAAAAAAATGTAGTTCGCCATTTTGTGGTCGCGGCCATTTTGGATTTGAAATTTGTCATAGTGTTTAGTATTCTTCTAGTCAAGCCTTTTTATTTGAAATCCACAATGAGGGAAGGTTGTGAAAAAATATTTAAACTGCAATTTTATGGAGGCCGTCATCTTGAATCAATATTAACCAAACATAGCTATGAACTACCACGTGGAAACTAGCTTTCAAATTAAGAAACCGCATTAAAATTGGTCAATCCGTTTGACCTCTACGGCGCTACAGACAGACACACCTGGACAAACAGACAGACATCGACGTCAAACTTATAACACCCCTCTTTTCAATCGATGGGGCGCAGCAACGATAGTTTAAAGACTAGTTATGGGGCAGGGGCTAACCCGAAATCTTTCAATTTCAACTGGCAGATACTTGAAGAATTCGTACTCACTGATTAATATCGGCAGGTGCTGTGTAGGTGTTACTGGCAGCAGTGTTCAGATCGCGCAGCGTTACTGAGACGGTGGGATTCGTGGTGCCGGGCTGAAATAGATTAAAATACGATTATTTTACTTTATTCACGGCAAAATATGTACCTACTTAATTGGTGCAAACTATCGGGAGATGTTCATTGGACCTTTGGAGGGGGGAGGGGCCAAAGGTTGCCTGAAAGAGATCGTTCAGCGATGAGGCTCCTGTTGTGGCATTCGTTTTATGGTTTTCTTTTTTGTAATTTATTTTTATTTTGCTGTGAACAATGAAAAGATAATCTATGGAAATACATCTCAAATACCTTATTAGAGACCTAATAAACGTATTACTTTTTTCACTATAACACAAACAACCCGCCTCCAGCAGCCATTGGTGCTAAGGATCTGTGTACGCTCATCGCGTTACCGCGTTGAAGAGTAAAGGCCATAATCCAGCACGAGTGATAGCATTGTGAATTGAATAACGTATGACATCAAACAATATAAACTATTTTTATAGCATAAATATTAAACCGACTTCAAAACCACAAATGGGCCTTCAAAAGCGAAAAATACATTTATATAATTATTAAAAGCGCTACTTAGTACTAGATGAGTGCATCTATTTGAAATCGGTGCTAGTCAAGTCAAAAAACTCGTAGATTGATACTATGTACGCGAGAAGTAGGCAAATACTTATAGGTAGTAGGTAGTATCTATCTACTATACTCATAACATGGTGGTAGAATTGATAACCTCCTCCTTTTTGGACTTCGGTTAAAAGCATAATTACTAAACGAAGAGATCAAATTTATCCATGACTTGACTACGATGGCGTAACGTGGTGAATTGATTGTCTTCTTGTTAGAGCAGGTTCCAAGTCATCAGCAAGAATATGAATATCCTTAAGGCCGATTTAAACTGAACGAGCATAGAGCTAGAGCTGGAACAAGAGCATTCTTTCTCGATCTTTTAAGGTACAAGTTCGCGCGGAGACCGCGACACGAGACCGCGACAGGAGACCGAGACCGGAGACCGCGACAGGCACTTGACACTATGGAATTGTATAGACACCAGTTCGCGCCGTGACCGCGACAGGAGACCGAGACCGGTCGCGGTCGCGGTCGCGGCGCGAACTGGCGCCCATACAATTCCATAGTGTCAAGTGCCTGTCTTGGTCTCCGGTCGCGGTCTCCGGTCGTGGTCTCGCGTCGCGGTCGCGGCGCGAACTTGTACCTTTAGTGTAAACGAAAGATCGTTCTTAGCGTTTTCCATATTAGATATTCCATAGAATCTTTGCGAACGCAAACAAAACAACGAAAGAATGCTCTACGTTTGTTTACACCAAATGAATTTGATACAATGGGGATAGAATGAGCATTCGCTCGTCTGATGTAAATCGGCCTTTACGCTACGAGCAATAAATACTACTACCATTTGAAATTAGGTAAAATGAAATGAGATTCATTGTCAAAACACAGCGCAAACTAGCGGCAAAAGTAGTTCTATAGCCAACAAAGGTAAGTCTAATTTTCCACTCAGTAAAAGAAAAATCAATTATAAATTAGACTCGCTCATCAACCACTCAGTGATTTCCGATTTCTGACATAAGTTATGCAAGTAATGACAGCAACCGTAATAAACGCTCATAACGACATGGAAATCGAGAATCAATTCGCCTTGGATAGCCATCATCGTTTATTTATGTTTTACTTGCTAATGTTAATATTTTCTAAGACTTAGTTGATATTTAATTCATGGTTACCTAAGAATTCTTAAATAGCAAAAACCTTTCATCTGAAGAATTCGTACTTTATTGTTCTGATCAGTTTCAAAAAACACTAATCTGATTCGAAACATATTTATGAAGTGGATGTTAATCAAAAATAAAAGATAATAAGGCTAATGGTAACCGAATGCAAAATAATTTTAAATTTTGGGGATATCAAGAAGAAAAGTCGCTAAAGAAAATTATTAAAAAAAGTTTTTTTAAGTTTATCACGTATGTATAAGTCGATGAGACCTGATAATATTATAAACCATTTACTCGTATTAATATCAATACACAAAAATTCATCAATTATGATTTTTTGTCTACCAAATAGTTAACATACGAATCAAATAAAACGGAGTCGCATTTCAAGCCAAATTAGGTACTCCTGTAACAGAAGATCCCGCTTGTATGCTAAATGTTTGTATGTAGGTACCTATGTATGTACCATTCACGGGTGAAACCGTGGAACACAGTTTTGAGTTTGTAATTTACGCTAATAAAACATTTAGCAACGTTTTCGGCTAAAAAAATATCGACTAAATTTGCTTGATACTGCTTAATTTCTCACAATACCACGCAATCCATTTCTAGGTTATACCCAGGGCCGAGCCGACCTCCACCAGCGCCTGTGTGCGAAATCTTTATGGCGCCCCTTTTTAACCCCCGACCAAAAAAAGCGGTGTTATAAGTTTGACGTTCATGTCTGTCTGCCTTAGTGTGTGTGTCTGTCTGTAGCACCGTAGAGCTCAAACGGATAAACCGATTTCGACGCGGTTTTTTTATTTGAAGGTTAATTTCCGTGCAGTGGTTTTTAGCTATGTTTGGTTAATATCGATTCAAGATGGGTGCCTCCACAAAATGGCGGACAAAATATTACTTCACAACCTACCTCAATATGGGTATCAAATGAATGGACTTGACTAGTATAATACTTTTACACTATGATAAATTTCAAATCCAAGATGGCCGCCACCACAAAATGGCGATGAAAGGGCTTGACAAGTAGAATGTTGTACAGATTACAAATCCGAGGTAGTCGGAGGTAAATAAACAATAAATAAACATTTTTGATTTTGTTCATGTTTGTCCGGGGTGACGCAAAAATAGGGCGTTTAAGTTTGACGTCGATGTCGTTCTGTCTGTCTGTCGGTGTGTGTGTCTGTTTGTGGCTTCGTAGCTTTCAAACAAATGGACTGATTTTGATGTGGCTAATTTTCATTTGAAATCCAGTTTTTTTTGTGGTAGTTTTTAGCTAAGTTTGACTAATATCGAGTCATAATGGCCGCCTAAGCAAAATGGCGGATAAAATATTTCTTCACAACTTCCCTCAATATGAGTATTAAGTTAAAGGGCTTGACTAGTAGAACATTTGAACCTATAATACATTTTAAACCTAAGATCGCCGCCGCCACAAAATGGTGAATTACGACGTTACTTGCAGAGTACTTTACCAAAATTCAAATTCAAGCTAGTCGGGGGTAATAAATTAATTTATTTACGGATATTCTTTCTAATAATAAATACTGATTTCACTAGAACTTATGCTAGGTGTAGAAAAACATGAGTTAAAAATCTATTATAAAATAAGCATACTTAAATTATAGTTGCAGCGTCCCACGGTATTACCCTTTACCCGCGCAGCTCCCATTCCTGATATTTTCCCGTGATTACAAATGTGTTATATGAGGCTATATTCCGTGTTAAAATGCAAACTTGATCCGTTCGCATTTTCCGTGATTGAGCAACAAACATCCAACTAATATTATAAAATGTCAATGCTAGGAGGTCTGAACGACTGAGCGGATTGATTTGAAACACAGATAGGTTAGTTTGGAGTAGCACATAAACTACTTACTAAAAAGTGCTTAGTTCCTTGGGAAACAAATATTATAAGCCCCCTGTTACCCGTGACTTTGTCCGAATTGAATTGAATTTGTATAGAAATTAACTGTTTTATACAAATTTCTACTTTTTATAAGTAACGGCTGCTCTAGTCCGGAGAATAGCAACTTCCCGGACCCCCGGGTTCAAATCCTACGCGCACCACTGTCTTTTCGAAGTTATGTGGGTAAAGCCGCTAAATTAAAAACGGTGCAGGAAAACATCACGAGGAAACCGACATGTACCTGGAGTTTTTCGAAGTCATGTGTCATCCGCCAACCCGCACTGGGCTAGTGTGGTAGATTATGGCATTGACTCTCTACTTGTGAGAGAAGGCCTCGAGCCCCAGCAGTGGGAACATTTTTTGCTTATCCTGCTAAATTTCAACTACATTCGTCGAACTGTTTCAGTATGATAAATGATAAGAGTTTTTTATGAAACCATATTTTTTGCTACTTAGTTCGTAGTTAGTTAGAGAATCGGTTACTTAGCGGATTCAGTAGGAATTTGAAACATAAATATTTTTAAAACGAACTTGCACCTTGCACACACACTTTCGAATAATTGCTCCATTATTTTGGCTCACTCGTTCAATTAAAATCAGGGAACCCCTGTTGTTAGGCGGTCAGTGACGGGACACATAACACTGTGACACCACTCTACTTGCATCGCACACATCGTATCGAGTTGTGTTTATAATTACAATTAAATAAACGAACTTACGGCGCGGCAGTTCTTATGATTTTAAAGCTGAGACTGTAATGAATGTAAAACAAAACCCAAACCGTAAAATTAAACTACAAACGTAAACATTATCTTGGGAGACTCTTACAATAAACTATAGCATCTTAGCAATTTATGAATTGTTATTTAACTAGGCAAATGTTAGTTCATAGGCCTATATGTTGCGCCTATCACACTAGGTACTAATCACCGATACTCCACTATAAAGAACAATTTGTTGCGTAAGTGTAAAAAAAATCGGTGGTGGCGCTGGCGCCCCCTATGACTTGGCGCCTGTGTGCGCCGCACACTTCGCACACAGGGGCGGCTCGGCCCTGGTTATACCTTTATGCTTCAGAATTGCTTCTCATAATATCCGCAAATTCCTAAGTCCTACAAAATGGCCCTGTATTACTCCCAAACCAGTTCTTGTGTACTTTCACTTCGATTGCAAAATACGTACTGTTTGGTCAGAATCGTGCAGGTATCGTATATCCACGTTACCTAATAAATTCTACACCAAGTTATAGCTTAACTGGAATGTATTTTTGTGAATTTGTTTTTATAATCATGTACTATTTTTAACCGACTTCAACTAAGAAGGAGATTCTCAATTCGATTGTATGGTTTTTCTTTCATTGTTGTTTTATGTATTTTACACGTTAACTCCGCCCATTGTGAATCTTGATGGTTCTTTCTTAGTTTAGTAGATCATAATTTAGAGGTAGTCTCATATAAATTGTACCGAAATCGGTGTGTCGGTTTTTGAAATATTAACCAATGCTTGAAAGGAGAGCACCATGCCTTAGTTAGTTATTCTATCAGCCAGTAGTAATGTGCAAACATTACTATGTTCTGATTTGAAGAGTAATGTTTGGTAATTAGACTAATTAGGATGGATCGGCTAAATATCAGATTGAGGCTCTGGAATCGATCGAAAGGCGTGCCAAAAGGCTCATAGGCAAAGACACTCTAGTGCGGAAAAGACTTTAAACTCTTGAACATCGCCGCAAAATTGCTAGCTTATCGGTTTTTTATCGGATACACTTCGGAGAGTGTGCAACTGATCTGCATGATCTAGTACCACCTTGCCCTTTTTTCTATCGGACTTCTCGTAGACCGCATCGTCCCTTAACATCAGGACAGATAGCGGTCAAGTGTAAACCTATAAATGGTTAAAAAAACAGAGCAATTATAAAATACTTTTTTTCGTATTTTGGTAGGCTTAGTATGAGGTGCATTTTTTGCTCAGTAATTCTATACCACAAAATAAGTTGTCTACTTATAAAAATGGGTTTCCCGACAAATCACCATTAACCCCAATCGAAGTCAATTCGCTCACTTATGTCATTATTGCTTTCAAAAGGTAAGAGTAAACAGAATCCAGACAAGTAAATTGTCCTCCCCAAAACCAAGGTTGTCCCGACATCAAAGATATAAACATAAATATGAAGTGATAGGAAATTATACTAAGACGCCAAACTAATCAAAGACACAAAAAGTTTTCCTGTATTCCACATCGAAAGTCTTTGATCCGTGAATACTTATCATTACCGATTTGGCAAAAAATAATGCTAGAGGAGGAGGTCTACGAACAATGTTGGGTTTTCGTGCATTGGTTACGGTGTGTTTTTACATTAACAACATATTTTTGTTCATATTAACACAGTATAACAACGTATCAGTGCTAAACGAGCAGTGAACACGCTCTCCTTGAAAAAGATCGCCGGACGCGATCGAAACTTGAGTCTGACTGGACTGACTATATGAAACGTGAGTTACCCGTGTATTTTTTAAAAATATGTATAGCTAGCTTGGTAAATGTTCCTACGGCGAGGATTCAGGGCACAAGGACAGTCAACGCCATAACATTACACATTTTTATTTTAATTTCGTTTCGTTTCAATTTTGTTCAATCAACAATTACAAAAAGCTTTTTGAAGCAATAAATATCTTTACCACGGATTGTCTGAAGACAAACCGTACAACGGCCAAGCATGAAACTATTGGACTCTAGATATAAATACAATAAATACACCCATATTGTACCTACTCATCGGGAAACACAGACTCAGGCAAGGTGTTAAACAGTTTCGAAGTGTGAATGATAAACGTGGATTCAAAGCGCTTTGTACGAATTTCCGAAATTCCCTTCATAAACCGGTCGAGCTTGGCTTGTGCTTACCTAACTAAATCTGCTATCTTTTTATAGAAAAATCAGAATCAAGTAACGTAATTCCTAAACACATTTCCCAAAATGTATCCGATAAAATTCAGAGATGCAAGCTTTGCGACCTTGCATATTTTGTACAAAAAACTTTTTCATAGTATTTCGCGTACTTGTAGACGATACCTAAACCTGTATTTGCTATCGACAACACAACAAATTATCCCCATTCATTTGATACAACACCACGTTTCTACAGCAAATTGATGTAATTAACCGAAGAAATCGAGTTAACTCCCGTCTGTTTTGTACCTAATTTTACTACGGGAGCTAGATTCATTAGAACTTGCACGGTAACGTCTAAACTCGTAACTCATTTAGTTAGCTCGGTGCTACCCGTACATTCTCAAATATGAGCTGCCGCTTTGAATAAAATAGCATTGTGCTGCTTGACGACTTTTGATATTGGGTCACTGAAGTTTTCACGAACCTGACCCATTTCGAATGTTGGTATCAATTTTGGTAACTTTGTAGCATCATTCATTTCCTCTGTTTATTTGATCTCAATTAGATTCTTATTTTTCTAAAATATCAACTTTTGACTGGTTCTCAGTAGTGCTACTATATAAATACGAGTACTATGTATTATGTACTGCTACAACAGCTGTTTTTAAAACTTTAATTTGTAATTAACTAAATTAACTGTACCTATTTCAGATATCACTTGAAATTTTAACATCAATATTTTTGCGGTATAGTAAAAAAATAACAAACCTGTGCGAGCGATTCGCACACGACAGAAATGAAACTTCAGAATAGTAGCGTTCGAGAGAGTGATTGATGTAAACATCAGAACTAAAAATCTTAATGCTGGACAAAGGTGTCCCTCCCTCAATTCCATACACTAATCTAATCCTAATCTGTTCCTGAGCTTCCTTGTTTAATTATTTTTTTATGTTTCGAGATCGTCTCTCCGTCGCATTGGAGGATGACTCTGGGGTCGATTGACTGACGGCATCCACTCTGTAAAAATTCTGCCCCACCGAACGGAGTGCACTTTGCTCACATGAGACGACAATTTAGACCGAACAAACCTGAATCGTTATTATTTCTGTAATTATTTTATCTTAATAATTTTACCACTTTTACGTTAATGTCAATAAATTTATATTAAATGATTGAGCTAAAAAAATATTGATAAATTTAACACAAATTCATCATAGTATACAAGAGCATAAACACGTGTTAGCATCCATACATATTTAGTATTGAATATACATCTTTATAGATTTTAAAATAGATTGCAGGAAAAGTTGAATACTTGTGTTCTGTCTTATTCTCTCATAGCCTGAGCCCTGTTTATGAATATATTTGACCCTTTTTGGATTAGCTCTTTCTTTTTATTGAATTTTCAAACGACAACGGCGCAAGAAAGTTTCATTTCACATCTTTTGTTTTTGCCGAATCACATTACTTATCTCATATATTTCTTTTCAAACTACGGTAACATGTTGGGTGGTAAGATTGAACCGAAAGTTTTGTAAGAGAGATACATTGATAAATCCCTTTTGGAAGAAGTTGAAAAACTTTCCGGCGGCCCGTAAGTGATAAATGAAAACGTGTAACACAATGTAGACCTAACGAGGAAAAGATATTCTAAGGGAAACATGTCTATGGGAACGAACCTGCACTACCCACTCCCTTTGATAAATTATCTACCTTTTCCTTCAATATTCACTAACGGTTGTTTTTCACTTTTTAAATGACTTCAGCACAATGTAGAACAGTGTGAATAGTTTATTTCACTAAAATTAAGAAAATAGGGTTCATAAATAAGGGTTTTAAATAGGGTTAATAAACCTGATGTTAATTCATGTCGTTTTTTGTTTATTAAAGTTTTTTAATTTAATTTATTCTAGATAATTTCGGGTGCCTAGAGTGTAATTTTCTAAGAATAAGTTTAACTTAAAAATCTGACATCCTAAGTAGCCCTGATATTGGTTTTGACTCTCTCGTTATGAGAATAGGACCTTAGTCTCAGTAGTGAGAAGATAACATGGAAACCAATGAAAAACAGCTACCACGGCTATTTACAACACTACTAGGTATCTATTATTTGAAACTAATATATATTAGAAAAAAAAACTACGCAGTAAAAATTGCTTTGTTTGTCAAATGAAATTTGACCGACTCTTAACTGTGGAAATATAAAGTGGGTAAATAAATATGGTATATAGTTTACCTTGGGATACCGGATCTCATGGTGATAAGTATACTGGTAGATGACAGATCCAGGCACGCCGTAGTGTGGAACTCTCATAATGCGGACGGACGTGTCATCGAAGGAAGCGTACGCAAGTTTGGTGCCGTCGGTGGAGAACCAAAGTGCGTTGTTTGATGCAAACACCTCCTCTGAAAGCGTAAAAAATACAAATAAATATAGCAATATGGTTGAAAATGTCTTCATACACACATTATCAATAATTTTTGTAGGCTCTGTGATCTACAAATCTGAATTAAAACTTATACAACCTATTTAAAAAATCTAGAAAAAAGATCATTCATGACTTAAAATTTGTATTAGATGACCAAGATAACCATGGACTTAGTACACAGGCTTACTACTAAATGAACCCCAAGCTCAATTGATGTTTTTTAGTAGTAGCCTACATCCAGGTTTTTTCGCCAAAGTTTTTTGAGGAACTCTCGAAAGTTCTAAGTCTATAATGTATAAGAGAACTCGGTGTGACACCGCCGAGTCTTTGGTGCCACAGCCCCCACAAAAAAAGCTCTGGCTTCATCAGTCTTTTTTCAGTCAGATCTTTCAGATCAGAGTCAGAAGATCCAAAAATAGACAATCTTAGTGGTATAGTCCAACCACGATCTACAGAGTGTTTACGATAAAGTATCACCAATTTCGTGGCATGGTATTCTACCGCCAAGCAGTTGTGTGAAAACATTACTCTGTTACACCTTAAAGGGAAATGTTTTCGGAGCAATTACAGGACAAAGAGATGATAATTTATTTAACGTCATGTCGCGGTGATGAGCAGAAAATTGGACCCTTCCTGTTTAAATAGAAGCTGTGGATAATAAAAATGATGATGCTGAATGGTATAATACAGCTGTAGCATTTACAAATATCATCAAACATTTTTTTATGTCGTCAATCATTGACTTCAACTCTCTCCTCAGGACTTCAACTTTCCCGTTCAAGATATTATAGTGTAAATTAGTATTTACCTTCGTACACCCAGTCAGGAACACCATTGTAGATGATGTCAGCTACCCCCGAGGTGGTAATCTGTACAGCATCACCGTACAGATTCTCCTTGTAATAGATGTTGTTATCGAAGACGAATGCCAGGGAGGTACCCGACGGGCCCCACTGGAAGTTCTGCAGGAACGGCTCTCTATTCTCAGGTAAGTTGGGAGGGACGATTTCCGTGTGGTTAGCGTTTACGACGTCAACGACGGCGTAACGTGCTCCGAAACTGTACCTGTAGAGCTGGAAAGGATTATCAACATTAGTTTTAACCGTTTTTGAAGTTACACTTCATAAAAATAATGAGAGTAAATTTTTACGATGCGCGCGCACACCGTCTTAAAAAATCTGTGGTTTTGGACTACTTGTGATTATCTTATGAACATTTAACTTAAGGTTAATAATACTTCTTGAGTTGAAGATGTTACCTTTCTATTTTGGTTGAAGTTAGACTTCTTAGTACGTGTAATAAAGATATATAAGTACTTTAAAGAGAAGGACTTTTTGCGTGCGTATATAACACACACAGTTTTATAGTGAGTTTGATAAATATATCGAAAAGTTTAAGAAAATAATGTTCTACGTATATGCGTAAGTATAGTTGGTTATTAAGAGTACTAAGGCTCTGCGCCTTTTACGCTAGCCCAAAGTTCGGTAGGCAGCAGAGGCCACTTACGGCCATCTGCTATTCACTAGTATTATTCTTATATAAGATAATGTAGCTGCAGATGTGGCGCATGTTCATAAACCGCTCTAGTTATTCTCGACATGAAGTCACTCTGGTTATAGATACGATTTACGAAACCAGGAAGACGGCAAAGTGTCGCAAACCCTGGCAATTTACATTAAAAGGTGTTTTAGGCCCTGGATTATTATTATTGAAGTTGGTTGATACTAGGTTACCCTTATTTTGAATTAGAAGACCGGTCACTCTTATTTGATACGATTGACTAAGTGAAATTTATCTCAAACTAAGCGGAAAGCTGCAAAAGTCGAATACAATAATTAGTTTGAACTCGGGGCCTTCTCTCGCAAGGTTAAAGTCAAGGTCATAATCTACCACGCTGACTCAGTGCGAGTTGATAGACTCGAAAGATTCTTGGAACATGCCGGTTTCCTTACAATGTTTTCTTTCTCTGTTATTAGTGGTGACGATAAACTTGTGCATATGGACTCGGAAAAAACTAAAGAGTGCAGCTGGGATTCAAACGTATGATCTGACGATTGTGAACCGCACTTTCTCGCCACTAGTTCATCACGGATTAGTCTATTGTGTGAAATATCGGGAAAACGGAACGAACGGAAAACTTTCCCATAATTCATAACATTGGGTTAAAATTGTGTTTTCATGCATAAATAGTCACCTAGTTTTGCAGATCCATGACACAGATCGCGTGTTACATCTCCGATTCCTATTATCTCTACATTTTCCCGATTCCCATCGCTACCGCTATTTAAATGTTTACACTCGTTTGATTGTTTGTTCGAGTGCGACGCTCGGGCGCTGTAGAAGCTTTCGTTTACAGGTTCAATATTGTCTCTTTTATGTTTGTTTTCCGACAAATTCCTGGAACGATGTGAACCGTTTTCAATTTTATGTTATCGACAGTTTTTCCTCTGTTTATTGTTACTTTGTTTTGGTTTCAATTTTTGGTTTCCCTCAAATCGTCGGGGTGTCTTTGTATCTAGAGTAAATAAACATTTTCCACGTAAATGTGCTTCATCCTATGCCGCCGTATTGCTTAACATCAGCAAACGCTTGCTTTTATTGGAAAAAAATGGTAGCTGTAGTGGTAGGAGTCTTTGCAGGGTCCGTTTTGTAGATTTTTTTTCTAAATAAGTAAGCCTAAAATCTTAAATCACCAACATTAATTACTAATATCAGACATTAATAATAATCATAAAACTAATCTCCGAATACAACATCATCAACAACATCAACAGCCCACTAAACGTTCCCACTGCTGGGACTCGGAGCCTTCTCTCGCAAGGAGAGAGTTAAGGCCATCCATCCACTACGCTGGCCCAGTGCGGGTTGGCGGATGACACATGACTTCGAAAGATTCTAGGTACATGTCGGTTTCTTCACGATGTTTTCCTTCACCGTTTTTAACTTAGCGGCATTACGCACATCACGCACATGACTTCGAAAAGACAGTGGTGCGTGTGGGGTTTGAACCCGGGGTCTCCGGATCGGCAGCCGCCGTTCTCCCGACTAGACCACCGTAACGTAATCTCCGAATAACCCACCCCTAACTGCTTCTGGCGCAATAGTGCTCATGACACTAGCCGCGTTTCCACGTTGAATGGCAATGGCCAGTAAGAAAGTAATTTATATTATAGATTTATTTAGTTAATGACAGGTCCTTTACATCTGGTGTTTGAAATTTTGGTTTAATTGGCAAAATACTCAATATTTTGTAAGGAAACTTCCTGTTTTAACGAACTATTATCGCAAAGACGGTGGTAAATTATTACCTACCCACTATTCAGATAAACAAACACGATAAGTAAATCTAATAATATCTTTCTATACCTCAATTATTGGTATATATTGGGTCTGGATAGGGACACTTAGAAAGAGGGCAAGGAGGCCTTTGTCTAGCATTAGAACATTTCAGGCTCTAAATTACATTATTTTTCTTAACTGACGAGTCTGAAACATTCAAAATGTTTAGTTTTCAGCAAAATCAATTATTTATTCAAATATTGCAAAAAATGGTGCAGCTTAATGTACATTTGTATTGAAGTGTAGTTATCACAGTCATTTAGTTTTGCTACTAAATGGTCGGTTTAAAAAAAAACTATTTCATTGTCTGTTTTAAAATCACTAGCAGTAATGTTGGACATATGATTATTTATTGTTTTCTACATGATTACTGCCAGAGTCCATAGATTTTACCCATACGTTGTTTTTAGTTTTTAGTCATCTAGTCAGTTGTTTTAGAATTATGTCATATGTATGTATCACTGAATTATTCGCTAAACGCTGACTTCTTTTATGTTATACTGAATAGAAATACTGAATGTGTAACCAATTTTTTCAAATTGTTACCAGCAAAACGCTATAATTTAAAATTATAAATGGCTTCTACATTATCTCAGCGTCAAAAAGATAACGTTAGAAGCTGTGGCTCATCATATTCTATTCCTATTACTATAGCTTGTAAGTCTGGAAGATGTTGTTAGATCATCTTATTTTGACAAAGGCATTAATCTCCTGTAATGAAATCTGTACAGTTGAATTATCACACTTAATGAAAGGCGAAAGTTAGTGGATTTGTGTGTTATCGCGTATGTTTGTTCCGATGTATTTTTGTAACGGCTGAGCGGTAGCGGTAACGTAGTATTCACAGTACCTAAATTAATACTACTTTATTTAACTTTGTGTAATAATAATGCTTACCGGTGCAACATCGTAGGCCAATGCGACGTATTCACCATCGGGAGACAATTCCATCACTCTCGACGATCGCTGCAGCAACTGCAAATAACGAACAATGTTTTTAATCCACATATTTTTTTTTTAAACATTTTTTTTTCATTATCATCACCCAACTTCCACCTGGTACAATGTGTACAATAGTAATCTAATATGTATACTAATATTATAAAAAATGCAAAAGTTTGTACGTATGGATGGATGGCTGGATGTTTGTTACTCTTTCACTTAAAAACTACTAAAGGGGATGCAATTGAATACATAGGTAGATAATGGAATAACACATAGGTTACTTTTTATCCCGGGATAATAATGAAATCACTAACTACGCGGGGCGCTGATAGTATTCCATTTATCAAATCTAGTATTGCAGACCTCAAAAGGGTAAACACTTTAATATGGTAGGTACCATGTTACTCCGGTCGCGGTCTCCTGTCGCGGTCTCGTGTCGCGGTCTCAGCGCCAACTTGTACCTTTAGATAGGTACCTTTAAATCTACAGTTGGTAATTGTAGCTAAAACAATAGGTTTTTCCAAGTGAGAGTGTCATATCCCAGGTTGGGGTATATGTTCATCATCATCATCATCATCATCAGCCGTAAAACGTCCACTGCTGAACATAGGCCTCCCCCCTAGAATTCCACAACGAACGGTCCCGCGCAACCTGCAACCAGCGGTTTCCAGCGATCCTTGTGAGGTCATCTGTCCATCTAGTGGGAGGCCGTCCAACACTGCGTCTTCCGGTTCGTGGTCGCCACTCGAGAACCTTTCTTCCCCATCGGTTATCAGTTCTTCGAGCGATGTAGCCTGCCCATTGCCACTTCATATTGGGGTATATGTTAACATCAGACAATTGGCGTTCAAACGTTCCACGTAAAATTGTGAAAACCGTCAGATTATAATCTAACGCCGACAGATTATAAACTAATCTTACCTACCGTAAGATTATAATCTCACGCGTTACGTTATAATATAATGTGAAGATGTTGAAAATTTTACGGTGACATAAAAAAAAGTTGAAACCAAATTCCATTTGTAAAAGATATTACATTTATCATATTAGTAATTTTTTTTCTATTTTTATCAAAAATATGGAAGCTAGTGACAATACACAACCTTCCATAATAAAGTATAATTCTATACACAGAAATCTAAATAATAAGGTACTAGAAGTCGCATGACCGCATGACATTGTCGCCGCACAGGTGACTTGTAGGCCACCAGTGCTCGAATTGTAGTTTAGTCTTGTTCGAACCGGCAGGCGTGAATCATCTTTAAAAACTTGTGTTATGCAGCATAAACAACTGTGGAATTTCTTCCACAACTTGCAATTATACCAATAATGAGATTACATTTCACCGATAAGTATTTTATTTTATTTTAATTGTATTTTTTAATAAAATAAACGGAGCCCAATGATTCACTATGATAGTTATAAATTTTTGGTGTGATCGTCATTTTGCATACCATTGCTGCATACATTAATTAACATCTGAAGTGGTACAAGCTTAAACAGCAATGTAATGTAAAATTAAAACTATCGTCATAACCTCTAATCTTCCATGGTACAACCGCAGGTAGTGATTGTGAGTTAGTGCTGTGACGGTCCAATTTTACTTTCCCAAAAATAAACGATGAAAATTTTATTTTAAATTTTACATAGTTTTATCGATAAAGTAACATAATAAATCGATTAAAAAAATTGTACGCAATTAACATTACACCCGTACGTACAATCTTTTAATTCGCGGTAAACATTACTTCATAAATCATTAATTATTAACAAAAGTATATACATACTGGCTATAAAGCGCGATTGTTCGTCCGTGCAAAATAAATATTAGGATAACTGAGGCAGTATTTATCTATTGTAAGCTTTTATTTTTAAGACTTTATTAGTTTTCATACAAAATCAGCGAGCAACACGGAAGGGAGTAGGCATGCACAGCGTTTCCCCTCTGTCAAAGTACAAGTCCGCGTGGACCATGGAGTTTGATAATATACTGTGGCGTGGAATACACTGAGGGCGGGGCTAGATTTGTGAATGGTGCTTTATTTTTTATGTGTTAGTGATTTGGTTGTGTGAGTATGGTCGGCAATGGATCGGTACAGGTATGTTTTGTATGTAATAGTGCGGCTTTACGCTAGTGTGCAACTTTCCCCTCCCGCAAGAAATGACAGAAAGATTTGAACAATATTTTTTAGCAAAGGCTACTTCCCTTCCGTGCTTGCGCGGAAGATTGAGTTGCTCGATGTACAAAATATACAACAACCTTTGTTCTTCAACTATACCTAAGCCCATGTGGTGTCAGAATTACATAGTTCAGTTTTCGAAACAATAGTATAACCCATGTGACTCACTTATTTTATAGGTAGGCATATTTACTTTGTTGTAGTGTAATACACCTAATTAATGAAATCAATAATAACCTTTATCGAATGTTAAAATTGGACCGTACTTTGAAATATCGATATGTTTTAATTTTTGTCAAGCACTAGCGTATATGTGAAAAATTGTTAATTTTTCAATGTATTAGTAGGTTCACTGATAAGCGTTTATGGATGTGTGTGGTGCAATCACAGACCCAGGTTGATAATGTGCAGCTATTGGTGTGTGAGTGGAGCTCTATTTGAATACTACGCGCATGTAGTAGTGATCGCAGGGGTAGGGGAAATGTGGCGACAAGCGTTTTGCAAGTAATTTGAGAGTTATGCCATTTCTATTACCTTATTATTTAGATTTCTGTGATTCTATACTACATATATTCGTTATTGATAAAATAAAGCAATTGTTTTGTTCTATTGTCATTTGTTTTAAGGTCTATGTCATATTCGTCGAGGCTATTTTTAAACCCCTAATATTTCAATGCAGTTACGTGCACCACATTTACATTTTATCAATAACCCTGAATATATAATATAAAAACGACACATTTCGTAAACAATAGATACTCTGCGCGATAAAAAATACGAAATCACGAAACAAAATGCAAAGAATGTTATTATTTAAATCTGAGAGCTCACGGTTGAATAATTCAGATTCATTATTCTGTAACAGAAACTTCCCAAAATGCCGTAAATATTTTTAAACAATGGCTGAAATACAATAGCGAAAATGCAATCTTTGTACATTATGTTGACTTTAGACGATTAAATCAACTATTTACATATTATATTCCTGTTCTACACGTTGTAAGACAAATAATTTTAAAAACTAATATGCGGCGCCACAAACGTAATCTGGCCGTAATGCATGGCTGAAAAAAATGGCGCGCTAAGTTATTTATTATACCTACTACATTAATAAAACTTTATCATATTAAACCTGTATAAGCGTATTAGTAGTTATTTTATTATATAGTATTTTGGGCACGATTACGACAGTCAGCAAGTCCTTAGCATAAGTTAATAAATTAAATAAACGATTTAAACTGGTAGAAGTCGCTATCAACGATAAGACCTATTAACGATAAGATGAAGAAGATCAATCATTTATGGCTTTAGACATTAATCTTTGTCTCTTGTAATTATTTAAAAAAATATAGTGCGCACTATTCCATTAAATAATATGCAAAATGATTCACAATAAGTTTTCTTTTTTCTTATAAATAACTATTAAATAACTAAAAAAATCGACCTCAATTGAAAAATTTTACTAACTCAACTTTTATAAAATTTGTGAAAACAAATAATTTTGGTAGGCTACAGCTTGCCTACCAATGTTGAGACAGTGAGATTTCGAAGCAAACGAAAATATCATCATGTTAATTTGTTTTTTTTATTTTAAAAACTGCTAGACCGATTTTGATAAAATTCAAATGAGACCACCATTGAAAAAGAACAATATCTTTACTTAGATAATCCCCTTAAAAGTAATTTCTAAAAAAGTATTTCGGAAAAAGTATTTTCTAAATCCGTTCAAATTTCAAATGTCTTCAAATACCTGTACCTAAATACAAAAAAAAATGTACCGAAGAATTGAGAACCTCCTTTTTTGAAGTCAGTTAAATATGTAAGAGAAAATGTACATGAAAATATCTGAATAATAAACGTCGCATTGAGTCTGCTCATTGGATTGTATCACAAACACTGTTATTGAAATATTAAGTAGGCGCGAGTCCACTGAGATAAGATACACAGTAACCGATAAAATACCGAGTACAAGTGTTTCATGAATAATATCTTAGAGACGATTTATTGTATCAGCTCTTTTAACGTCCCTAAGCAATACAGGGTTTTTGATGGAGTAGATTTAATTGTGATAAAAACTAGATTTTACATCTCAAGAAACAAACAAAATAGTAGTCAGAATAAACTTTACCACATTCCCGTGAGTCAATAGACTCGCTAGTGAGTCTATTAATCTGAGCTGAGCTAATTAAGCTCGCTATTGAGCTGAGCTACAAAAATATTTTCCTCAGTACATTAGTATTGACATTGAAAATGGCAATGGGGCCGGCATTTTGGGCATCCATCAGTCCGCGGCTTTTATACCCCGTTTACATGATTCCAGTCCAGCGACCGAATCCAGCGCTGTATTGCTTACTGGAATAATGGAAACCGGCACTGGAATGCATCAATGCAGTGCCAATGCATTCCAGTGCCGGTTTACATTATTCCAGTAAGCAATCCAGCGCTGGATTCGGTCGCTGGACTGGAATAATGTAAACGGGGTATTAGATGAACTATTTTATTTTTTTACAAAATGGAGGAATATTTAAAAAAGATAGCTATTTATCAATGTTGGAAAGAGAATTTCTTGAAACTCAAGTTTTTTTGGCTTTTTACAAAGCCAAATTAGACTTGTATACAATATGAATGTGTATTCAATAGATACATATAATACAAGATAGGAGCATTGTAGAGTTCCTTATCCAGAATCTGTCTATTGATTTTTTATAAATTTGGAAATCCAACTTATTTATCGTAATATGTATGATAGCGGTTATCTATAATGATATTACAACAGTTAATGAATTGTTCATTTGTTGTCGTTTAACTTTTATACTACAAAATCGAATTGGACCATTTTTTCACTATTCGAAAGTAACTCATATCAACATAGGAACAACTACAAAATGAAAATATGAAGGAAGTAAAGTGATGAGAAGAAAGATGGTTAGTTTTAACGCGGCTTAAATATTGTGTTCAAGTAAATGTAACCTTCAGATCTCCAATGGACTATGTACAGTTCAGATGTGCTAAGTGTAAGTAGTTAGTAATGTGGCGTAGTGTGGTTCTCATTGTATTTTAGTTTTGAAAGGCTCTGTCCGTTAAAAACAGTAGAGTCATTTTATAATATTTCACCAAAGGTCTGAATTTGTGTGACGTTTTTAAAGAAGACCATAGAGAGCCCATTGGCTATTACGATAAAATACAATTAAAAATGATTTGATACTATTCGTAGTCGACGTTTTTAATGTAATTGAAATTATCTAACATTAATAATTATGTTATACATTTTATTACCTAGCACCACGCTGCGCTCGTCACCCAGGGATAGGTGTTTTATCTCTTAGTCCAGTATTTTATCTGGAAATATTGCCCTTCAAACCGAAACAAAGTAATGTTTGCACACTACTGCTTAGCGGCAGAATGATTGACAAAAGTGTGGCACTTCCCCAGGCGGACTCTACAAAGCGTGCTATCACTACTAATGTTTGTAATGTTTACGCAATAAATAATTATTATTGTCATAGGCACTCTACATTCAAAAATACATTTAAATTTTACTTCTACGGTTTCCGTTCTCGAACGTCTTAGTCATTTAACGTAACGAAAGAGAAATTGATACAATTTGACAAGGCTTTGATGCCTTCCATTAGTTTCCTTTACACGGAGGCTTTGTTAATTCCATTGAGCATCTCTTGTGTAACTAAATAAGGTGCTTTCCTCGCATTTTCGTACGATGAACCAAGGAAAGAGATGTAGCTAAGATTGAGAAAGCGTAACGTCTTCTACAGTTATACTTCTAATCAACGGTATAAAACTAAATGTGAAAGTTGGGAGCTTTTGGGAGCTTGATGCTCAACCACATTGTCAAAACTGAGTTTAGTGAGTAAACTGAGTCATATGGAACATTTAAAGTGAAAACTTCTTTAGGCGCGCCTAGACAGATTTTTCGTGGGGTGTAAATTGAATTCTACTGTCACGCTCGGGTATGATAAGAAATCTTCGGGTAAACTCGGGACCTTGGCGATTCATCAATCATCATCAACAGCCCACTAAACGTTCCCACTGCTGGGACTCGGGGCCTTCTCTCGCAAGGAGAGAGTTTGGCGATTGGGCATCTAGAAATGCGTCAGCCAATGGGAAATGCTGACAGGGAGTGGTCTAGCCATCATGGCATGGCCATCTAGAAATGTGTGAGCCAATGGGAAATGCTGACGCATTACTAGATGGCCACGCCATGATGGCGAGGCCACGCCCTCCGGTTACACCCGTGTAGTTCCCAAGGAAAGCTATCCAATTCTGAGTTATAAGTTTTCACTTCTATCGGCAGTTCCTATGACTGCCAATTTTATTTTTATGAGTGGCAATAAGCATGCTGTCCACCTAATGGTAAATGGTAATCGTTGCTTATGATCTGTGACTTATGAGATGGTGTCATCTTTTTCTCAATCCGGAGAGCTGATAAAGTTTAGTTTAGAACAGTATAATAACTACTACGTACCCTGAATAAAAATAATACTCTTTTATTCGTTAGGCATGTACACATGTAACAAAGATTACAATGTTTGAATTATAATTGTACTTTTTATAAGTTTATTAAACTTGTTTTGTTTGGCTGCGATCTCATAGTTCATTAAGACAATTATTTTTAAAGGTAACAATTTTACACAACACTAACTGCACCCCCTGATGTCGCTTGTGGCTTATTTAAAGTACTCTATTTTTTCAAAATAAAAGTAGCCAAATTACCCCCTTGTAACATCAGCTATCTGACAGTGAAAGTACGTAAGTAAGTAGTGAACAAGTGCAAATAAAATTGCACTAGTTTTTTCAAAGATTCGCCGGAACCAACAAATAGAAAGACAGACTTGCCAGTCTGTCTGTCTTTCCAGATTTTTTTATAATAATTAATGTAAGTACCTGTTTTAATAAAAACACAGGTAACTCGGGGAAACGGGGACTTACTACAACAAACGTGAGTTACCCGTGTATATAAATTTATTTAAAATGTGGAGCATCCACGTAACTTTTCATACGAAAATAATGTAAGTACCGTTTATACTTTCGCATGCATTTAGTTATCCCTCTTATAGCAGTATTACCTTTCCTCTTCCCCATAGGTTTTCACTTTTCTGAAATTAGTTACATATATTATGTGTATGTTTATATAAATATGTATGTATATAGGTATATATTTATGTATTATAGGTATTGGTATTCTTGTTTGTATGCATGTTTGATGAGTCACACCACCCACACTACAAAATATATATGTATAAACGTTTCTCCATACTAAGGTCGCCTTGAAGAAATCGCTTTAAGCGATAAGGCCGCCCATTACTCTGCAATTTTCTTTGTTCATTATAAGATATTGTATTAGCATTAAGATAGATTAGATAGATTAGCATGTAGTGTAATAAATTATTTTAATACTATTATTATTAGTGGCACGCTTTTAATTTGGTATTACAAACAGACATTTGGTTTTTTTTATACATGAACATAATATAAACAAGAACCGTGTCGGAACCGAAGTTCCGAGGAAAGAAAACAAACTTTTTAAGGCGAATAAAATTGTTAAACTAAAATACATACCTATGTTCACAAAACTACACAATAAATGAGTACCTAATCCCGTATTTACCGAACAGTAATCAAACAACTAAAGCCATAATTTGTCTACCTGAAATTGTAATTATCTAACTGAAATATAAATTGCCTAGCTAGACCAAGCCCGTGTTTCATGAGTATAGTTTCATGAATAGCGGAGTGGGCGGCTGCATGAATTCAAACGTATAACTTTTGTAAAGCTTCATTGCGGATGTTTTATGCAACTTTGATTTATGAAAATAACTGAAACACGTAGTGTAGTAACATACAATGAAACGAGTAGAACTGTAACTTACAATGAAACGTGTAGAACAGTAAGTTACAATGAAACATGTTGATTAGTAACTTGCAGTGAAACGCTTAGAAAAGTAACTTACAATGTAACTTGTACATTAGTAAGTTACAGTTAAATACGTAGAATACTAACTTGCAATGAATCGTGTAGAATTACTTATTTACTTTGAAAACGAGATTAACAAAATTATTAAAAAATATATTTTGTAAAAAATGAATATGTTTTATAGCTCCGCTCTACCAGTACCTAGGGTACTATAGGACTGGGTCAAATATACGCCATTCTAATTAGTCCGTCAACTAGATCATGGAAAAATATGGGACGCGTATTATGTGTAATTTTTTCAAATATTAAAAATCGACAAAGTTATAGATCATCAAACTTCCAGAGTGGGGAGTCGTGACGTCACTCGTGGGTAAAAATCGTACCCACAAGTGACGTCACCCGAGAAGTGAATTCATAAAGGCACTGTACTGTATACTGCACTGTAACTTCGTCGTATTTTGTTTGTGCAACAAAAGAAAAAATACATGCATAATATTTTTTAGCAATCTAACCGACGGACTAACTAGTTTTTTTAAGGATTATACTCTAATAGGTTTTAATCCTTTTATGTTTCTTTTTTCGTTCAATAGACCATAGTTCAGAGGTTTCGTATAATTTTGATGGTTATCGGAGAACTGATTTTCGTAATATGAACAAAAGAAAAACATTTCTCTGGACGACGCAAAGCAAAGACGAGAGGTACTTCTAATAAATTTTTGCCAAAGAAATTGTTTTTACAATACATCTTTTTCCATTCGATAGGCATAGTATTGTGCTCGTCTCTTGTCTTAAAAACTATAAATAAGTGCGCAAAATTTCATAATTTTGTCCTAATAATTTTCGTCAAAAGGGGTAAGTACACATTTTATGCTTCACGTTTTAACGCATAAATAATTAATTCTTACCTCTGAAGAGTTAGAGATGAGCGGCGTAGTACTGTCCGAGTCAATGTCATACAACACCAGATCGCCATTCTCGTTTCTGAACAACAGGTCGCTTCCTGCAATTAAAGACAGCAACTCAATTCACACTGTTAACATATTCATCTCACAGAACATGACATTTCCTTGAGCGTGCGTTCAGAATATTTCTCTTTGATATATCGCATCATGGAGAACTCTACTAGGTGTAATTCCAATACAGGACTATACTGTAATGGGTAGATATCTATACTAATACGAGGGTCAAACTGAAAGTTCTTAGAAAATCAAAAACTGATTACATTAGCCAGTTATTAGTTTTATTATATATTTTCAAAATATTGTCCATTCACGTCAATACACCGCTGCATGCGATGGAGCCACTGGGAAAAGCACTTTGCCCAGTCGTCCTTAGGGGTCTCTTTAATGGCATCGAGATACGCAGCCACCGCTTCTTCAGCATTCATAAACCGCTTTCCTTTAAGTTTTTCTTTAATTTTTGAAAATAAATAAAAATCACAAGGCGCGAGGTCGGGGCTATACGGCGGGTGACCCAGTAATTCAACGTTTGATGTCGCCAAATAGTCGATCGTTCGCTTGGCGGTGTGCGATGAGGCATTGTCGTGGTGAAGGAGGATCCTACTGCGAGGTCGTTTCTCTCGAACTTTTTCCAAGACAAGTGGCAAACAATTGGTAGTGTACCATTCTGCAGAAACTGTTTTTTGATCCTCTAACACAATTGTTGCGAAATGACCTATCCTTCCAAAGAACGAGGCCACCATTTTTTCCCCCGCACTTCGATCTCTCTTCACTTTAGTTGGCAACTCCTCGAAAGGAAACACCCACTGAGCAGATTGTCTTTTGGTTTCAGGATCATAACAGTAAATCCAGCTTTCGTCACCTGTTAGTATGTCGAACACAGCGTTTGAGTCACCTCCGTTAAATCTTTCAATCATTTTACGGCACCAATCCACACGATGGAGTTTTTGAGCCTCAGTCAAATTATGAGGTATCCACCGGGCGCAAAGCTTCCTGACCGCTAAATGTTCGTCTAGGATTTTGTGCACTTGACTCATACCGATGCCTAAGCTTGTCCGAATCTGCTGATAGGTCACTCTTTTGTCAGTCTCTATCATACGCCGCACAACACAGATGTTATCTTCAGTCGTCGCCGTAGAAGGCCGTCCCTCACGTAAATCATCAGTGAGATTAGTGCGACCACGTTTAAACTCATTAAACCAGTTGTAAACAGTCGCACGAGATGGGGCTTCATCGTGAAAGAACAATCGTAGTCTATCATAACTTTCTTGTTGACTTAAATGACATCGAAAGTCAAAAAAAATCATTGCACGAAAATTTTCTCGTGTTCTCGTGTTCAAAAATTCATGTTGACGTGACACAGACAATTTTCAATTTGCCGCCAAATCGTAAAACAAATGACAAATGAATGAAGTATATACTCAGTAATATTGGCAAAGAGTTCTATTTTCAAATTATAGAATTATTTTTTTATTATATTGTTTATAAGTGGCCAGTTCTTAGAACTTTCAGTTTGACCATTTTAGCTAGTGTTCAGCTAGTGTTAGAATAATAGGGGAAATATAGAGGACTTGCTACATCATGGTATATTGTATACTGTAAGTGATAATACTAGAGCAGTGAACAATTGAGATAGCTTAAAACAAAGTTTGAACAGATAATATGTTATATAAGCATTAGGCCCCGTGGTTTCACTTACTTAGTCTTTATTTATAAAAGGCAAAATAAAAGTAATTGAGTGATAGATTACTGCACATGTACCTAGAAACTTCAACGTTCAAACACGTATTTATCTTAAGACGTTAACGTCCACCTAGGAAGGATTTGTCAAAATTCAATCCCAAAAGGGATGAATCTGTAAAATCATGCCCGAATGTTTGTATGAGCACTAAAAATAATGAGTTCAATAAAACGGCGTTTTCCAAAATTTCACTCCTTAGAGGGCAAACTGGGGCATGATTTTTTTTATATTTAAATCGCATTGGCGAAACATTTCAGCTTATTAAATACGACAATTATTTAATTTTTTAGGAATATATGACAGGCATGCTACTTACTAAAGTAGGAATCTACTATAAAAACGTATCTACAAATCGTGAGCAAAGCTGCAGGCAACAACTAGTTACTCGAAATAAATGCATATGCTTATGAAATCCGTTACGTTTTTAGGGTTCCGTAAAACGTAAAAACGGAACCCTTATAGATTCGTCATGTCTGTCTGTCTGTCTGTCTGTCTGTCTGTCTGTCCGTCCGTATGTCACAGCCACTTTTTGCGGAAACTATGAGAACTACACTGCTGAAACTTGGTGAGTAGATGTATTCTGTGAACCGCATTAAGGTTTGAACAAAAAAAATTAAAAAAAATATTAATTAGGGTTGCCCCCCATACTGAGAACTGCAACTCAAACAATTTTTTTTCATCAAACCTACACATTTGGGGTGTTTATCGATAGGTCTTCAAAAATGATTTTGAGTTTCCTAATATAACTTTTGTCTACACTGAATAATTTGCGCGAGAGACACTTCCAAAGTGGGAAAATGTGTGTCCCCCCCCCCCCTCTAACTTCTAAAGTAAGAAAATGAAAAATCTAAAAAAAATATATGATGTGCATTACCATATAAACTACCAACGAAAATTAGTTTGAACTCGATCTGATGAGTAGTTTTTTTTTAGTACGTCATAAATACACTATTATTGAAACTTCGATCAAAGTTACAACGAACTACAAGAACTATGTGTACTATGTATATTATGTTACTTGCTGCAACGGAACCCTCATGGGCGAGTCCAACTCGCACTTGTCCACTTTATTTTTGCTACATTTTACTATAAAACATTGTGAGATTCGGCGAAATGCATTCTCGATGAAACAAATTTTCTGCTTTCTGTGAATGTAACTACAAACCTAATGGAAAGTTTATTTATCAAAAGAAAATCATCATACCTTTTAAAAATTAAAAATTAAAATGTATGTAAAAATAAAAATAGGTAAAAATGATCGTCTATTCGGAAATTATATTCCTAGATACTTTTAATTTGAAATCTTGGATATTTTTGGCTTAATATTGTCATAAAAACCGAACGGACTAGACTAGACTTATTATACAAAGGAAAAATACAGAATTCTCTTAGAAATTCCACATGGACAAAATTGCGAGCAGACACTGGTCACTTAATTAACTTTTAGACCGTCCGCTTGATACATCAATGTACATATAGTACAGAAGCCATAGTAACCTAATGGCGAGAACCTCCGTTTCACAATCGTGTGATCGTAGGATCGAATCCATCGAACCCATCGACCATCCCTTTAACCCATCTCTATGCCCAATCATTTCTCTGGAAACATTCAAAGTAAAAAAAAATTCCAGTCAAATCGTAAAATAGTAATGTTAGCATATTACTGTTTGGTTAAAGAATATCTGTCAGAAGTGTGGTGCTTCCCCAGGCGGACTCTGCAAAGAGTCTTACCTACCACTACGAAATGGTGTTATGGCTTTAAAAATCTTCTGGTCAGAAGTCTCAAATCTTAAAAGTGACATCATAAAAAAAGTTGATTCTTTTTCTCAAAATTAAAATGAGTCAAATGACTTATGTCATGTCATAACCAATGAGCCACCAAATTAAATGCATAAATGAATAATTTTCATGGTCTGCTGAAACAAGATCTAAGTAAGGTAAACTGAGTTATTACCTTATTGCACATTTCCGTATTTTTTATGTCTATTGTTATCAACACGACAATTAGAGAACTATTGAGGAGCTTGCGTGATGACAGTAAGTATATGCGTGGCATCATTTTGTACAGCAAAACGTTAAATATATTTTTCTAATTTAATTTTAACACATTTTGACGTGACAACGTCTTATAAATTGGTTTGCCGGGTGACACTTCAAGAAACTGCGTTACGCTCCGCTCACGCTATGCGCTCACAATGAGAGCGAGTGAGAGGGACGCGTGCCTTTCACTTTTTATGTCTTTCTCTCTCGCTCTTAGGCGGGCTAACCACTCAAAGTCGTTGTCACGTAAAACTTTCGCCCGTATACCGACTTTACAGGCAACCAATTTTTTTTTAATTATTTGTGATCAGAAATCAATGTATTTTGGACATCATAAGCATGCTTTGAATTGATTTAAAGCAGGCCTGTGAATTCGAATTAATTATCACGAATCCTGGGATCAAGTATAAGTATAATATAACAATCAAATTTAACTTTGAAAACTAAGCAGACTGTTGGAAATTTTCAAATTAATTCGTACGTTACTCTCGTATAAAATATCTGGTAGCCATTTTCTTTTTCACGCACTCTCTGGTAACATGGCTGACGATATCACACGTGACTTATTAGTCCGTAAATTGACTAAAATGCAGTCAAATTTTTCGTTGAATACTCAAGTACATTTTTCCAGACCAGACCTGCAGAAGGTGGTGTTGTTTTCATTTGGGAGAATAAACATATTTCATTGTTTTAGAAAATGTTTGTTTGTTTAGGTTTTAAACGTTAGACGTTTGATAATAGATAATAATTTGCTATAATATGCTAGTTGATAGAAAATGCTTCACAGATTGTGAGGATCTCATTTTAATTTGTAGCTTAAGGTCTATTGTGTATTTATTTGTATGGCAATTTGGCAATGTTTCCAGAGAAATTACAGGGCTTAGAGATATAACAACTTAGATCTCTGGGTGACGAGCGCAGAGCAGTGCTAGGTAATGATTTGTACTCTTCATGTTCCAATAGCTGCGTGTCACTGTGCTTTTATGTGGCAGGCGTGTTGCTTACCATCAGGCACATGTCCTGCTCGTCTTGTTACTCTTTATTTAAAAAAAAACCTTTTCTTGCGAATGTTGTCATACTTTTTGTGCTAGTTTTGATACTTGGCACCGACCTCTGATTTTTTTTAAGAAACTGTCATATCGCTAACAATTATTAAGGTAACCATTAGAAATAAGGGATCCTATTACTAAGCAACCAATATCCTGAAGTTGGTTATCAATAATAGGAGCCAAATACGTAAACACTGACAAATAAAGCAACCCACAAGGCCAAAGTCACACAGCGAGCTATGGAAAGGAGCTTGGAGCTTCGAGCTTGGAGTTTCTCTGAGAGATCGTATTCGGAAAGAACTGATCCGTCAGAGAACCAAAGTTTACGACATAACTCAAAGCATTATTAGCAAACTGAAGTAGCAATGAGCTGGCCTTATCTATCGCAAAACCGATACTAATCGTGTATCGGTAGACATGTATCTGTAGATAGTATGAATCGGTAGACGTTTTTTCGAGTGGAGTCCGTAATGGACAAACGTAGTGTTTGTAGAGAATAGATGGTGTGACGATTTATGTAAGAAAGCAGGCAGTGGACGGAAATGTAAAGTTGAGGATTGGGCTGAGTGGCAAAACATGCGAGAGGTCGATGTCCAGCAGTGGACTACGATAGGCTAGTAAATATGATGATGATGATATTTAAGAAATAGTCTTTACCTCAAAATTTTGTTTTTGCTTTGTTTATTTCATTTTCATACTGATGTTCACGGGTCGATGTGATGTTTTCTTACTAAATGTATCCACTTACCTAGATGATATCAGAAAATGATATAACCGTCTTGTCGTTGAAAATGTTAACCCATATAATGGGTCCCATCCTATTGGTTTAATTTTGAAAGTCTGTAAGACACTGATTAAAAACTGAATCTCAAATTACGTTTCTGTCATTTAGATATTTTCAACACGCTTTTATATTAGCTTCACTTGTAACTATGTATGTATGAAAATCTTTGAATCTTAATTTGACCCACTTCCCGGTTTTCGATTAGGATGAAATTTTGCACACGCTCTGAGTTCTGATGACAATACATGACTAGCTAAGAAACATCATTACAAATCAATATGGCGGCCTCCCCAAGATGGCGGACTGGCTGCTTGAAATCCACCAACCATGATATGGGTATTAAACGAAAGCTGCTTTTGCAGTTTGCTGAATGGGATGCGAAAAAAATAATCACCTATAGCAACCTACATTTTGTAATTTTTAGTGCGTGCTAAAAGCGTGTCTTTTAGTTGTTTAAACTATTATATATTATTGCAAATAAAGTCATTTTGGCAATTAGGGATCGAACCAACTTTTGCTGTTTATCAAAAAAAGTGATGGGACGAAATCTTACGGCTGACGGTAAATAACATGCCGTGCCGACTCATAACAGTACAGTGCTACGCAGCTATTGGAACATGAAGATTCCAATTCACAGATTGGCACGCCATTCCGCACACGGAGATACCTATAGTATGATTTGTCTCTTTGACTGTTAATTTCTTTGTACACATTTCCCTTCAAACCACAACACAGCAATTATTACACATTACTACTTGACTGTAGAATAACTGCCAAAACTAAGGTATTTTGTATAAATACACAACCATTATATTATGGGTACCATTTGGTACCCATACGGTATCAGCAAAAACCTAATGTTAAAAAAAGAACCCAAATGACAAAGGTCACGGGCCCCGGAATCTGTGGAGTCACTAAATTTAAAATAAAAAGGGGCATTTAGCAAAATTTACCTGGCAATTATCACACTATTAAGTAATATATTTTTATGCACACACTATCAAACATTTTAGTAACGTTTACATAAGAGTATCATGCAACCGTTGATTAAAACGTTTAAACCAATCGTTGAACATAACAGCGCATACAAGCATTTACCAATTTGTCGAATGCGTTTTCCAATCGACCCCAAAACCGTAATCCAGCTGCTCGATTGGACCTCAAAGAGACATCGATGGTTATTGATGCCTGTACCTTCCGATTAATCCTCATATTTCGCGAACAGACCCCCGTGCCTAACCATTTATTAGGTGGTTGTAACCAACTTGTCTGAGCAATTGTGTAAAGGAGCCACTGTACTTTTTCACATGCATTTTTGAGCACACTCCAATTACAATACCAAACATATATATACATACACAAACAGAGTACTTTATGTTTTTACTGCTGGCATTCGAAACCTCTCACAAGATTTTTTTTTTATTTAGCCATATAATTATGTTTAGTAGTTTTTATATTGCTACATTTGAAATACATCAATATGCTTCGATTAAATTATTGTGTCAAAATTTTACTTTTTCGGTGTAAGAATAAATTTCAACATTTGACCAGGTTTATATTAAGTTGGTTGCGCACTTCAAAGTGTGAACTTGTTTGAGGCTATACGAAAGGAAGCGTTTCCGAAGAGATTCGATCGTTTTCCTTTATCTCTGACGAGAAAGGAATTGCTATTGTAACTTTGATTTGTCAATGGCGATATTGATTTTCAGTCGACCGACTGTCGTTTTACATTTAAAATGCGATTCCAGGAGTTTTACGAATAGATTTTGCTTTTAAAACGTACGTCAATATAAGGGGCCCCTTTTAAACCTACGCCCGAGTCACAAGTCTTGGGGTCTATTCGAGATTTCTCTCACTGCCACACGATGGACCCGGCACCCGCACGGTGAATCCATGGAATGCTAAGAAGTACGTCTCGTCTTAATTTTAAGACCGTAGGGTCTTGTACCTATTTTATACATTTTAACTAAGTAAATCGGATTGTGACACACAAAAAAGAAGTTCAGTGCATAATTCAATTTCATATTGATGGAGTTCCCATCAATTAGTAACTTACAGATAATATGAATTATAAAAACCAAGCTATTTTTTGTAAGCTATGTCCTTAGCTTAGACTACACCTAGCATAAATTGCTTCTGTAGCCTACTTTGTGTTCCCACTGGTGAAACTCGGGTGCATTCTCTCACGAAGAGAGAGTAAATGCCATAATTCATCACGGTGGGCGAGAAAATGACACATACCCTCGAAGGATATAGGTATTTCTTGGAACAATTTACTGACGGTCCTTCAGTGTCCGTTAAATCCAGTGGTGACGACGAAATCTCACAACTTGTTAACTTACTCTAATATCAGCAATGTCGTAATAAAATCTCAACTTTTACAAATAGAATATAGCTCACTCGGTAGTTTTTTTGTCATACAAGGGTGCAGAGTTGCTTTTTAACCGCGTGCATGCCCAATTTTGATAACCGAGCAAGCGAAGGATTCACGAGCACAGCGAGTGTCTTTGCTCTCTAATGCAACACTTTAATTTTCATCTCACCTCAGCGAAGAAATGACTAAATGCTTTGCACATCATTAACAGTTTCAGTCAATTCTGTTGGCGCCAAATAATCTTTTTTCGCTAGAATCTCATTTTAAGTTTTTCACATGTTTTCATTTTTTAAGCTTAATGTTTTAAACCCATTGAACTCTTAAAACACTAAGAAGCGGCAAGCGCTCATCTACGATCACAATGTAAAATCAGGTGACGTCTCCTGATTGAGTCTCAGTCGCAACAGGAGCCACAAGTTGGGTGGACGTTCGCTAACCATTCAAAAAAATCCGATATGAGCCGTAATAATGTCTTATTCTGCTTTTGCAAGGTGCACAAACAGTTCAAAGACCAAGAACAAGTTCCATGGTATCACTTTTCATGCGTAAGTACACAAAATCTTTAATTATTTCCATAACAGTTCAATGATTATTACATCTAAAATTATTTTTCTGATGGAAACAATTTTACAATTGGCCATTTCTAAAAAGAGACAGATATACATACAGCGTAAGAGTGCAACACGACCGGCGATATGTTAGTTGCGGCTATTTTGTCTCTTTCACGCCAGTGCATTTGTACGTCTTTCTATTCTTGTCGAAAAAAATATCTAAACAAATGTGATGTATAGCTATCTCATTTCCACCTACTGCCTACTTGTCATGATGTCTTTGTCATTCATTCAAACGTCTCTCACGATGCAAGTGAAGCTGTGTGGACATTGCGTATACTTGTGTGAGATTTTCGTTACATTATGCTGTCTTTATATTAGAGCGTACCTTATCTTCGTTTACTTAGTTTCATCAAAGTTTAAACCTCACGTTTTAACAATAACAATATGTCGTGGAAATATCGTGAAAACAAAATTGTGCGCAAAACAAATTTTTAAAAAAAGTAGACCAAGGAGGTTCCGAGTCTGAGTTTTTAACAAATTAAAAAATGTTGCATGATAAATTTGGCACCAAGGAGGTTAAAGTAAATAGGTTGATGTTGAATTCACAGACTTAGTGCACACGAGCACACGACGTTCTAAATTCAGATTTACTTTACTGTCTAGATATTCCGAGAGCTGCTAGCAAATTTTCGGTAGGTGTTTGAGGCAAGCTGAAAACTTGTCACATAGCCCCCCTATAATTCCCTAACATGGAAGTGCAGAGAGGCTGGCTGGTAAGAGGCGGGGTAAAATGGCTCCGCACATTTTTTAATTTAATTTTAATTTTTTTATTCAGAAGATGTTTGAGGCATTTTAAACAAAAAATGAGTTTGAGGTGATTTGAAATTTAAATAGAGTGTTATTTATTACTAAAAATAGGGATTCTCAAAAAGAGATATCATTTTGGAGGGGCTATCTACCTGCCAGGTGATCTACCTTGAGGGATTTATTTTGACCCGCTACTCACCAGCCAGGTTTGCACCTCCGTCTAGGGATACAATATGAAAGGCATGTCAGGCATTTGAGGTAAGCTTTCAGCCTCAAATACCTACCCAAATTTTGCTACCAGCTTGCGAAATAATAGGATAAAAACGACTTTCACACTCAGATATCGAAGTACAAAACTATTCTTTCCGAGGTGGTAGGATGAAAAATGTATTTTAACCGTTTGTTAAAATTTACTCCTAAAGGGGTGAAATCCTTACTAATAGTTTTTTTTTTTTTTAACTTCTATAGGTTTACACTTGACCGTCATCTTGCCTGATGTTAAGCGACGATGCGGTCTACGATGGAGCGTGTTTACCTATATAAAACCGATTCACTCGCTAATCTAATAGTTAAGATCAGGCGCGGTTTACACCACAATGTGCTGCAGTTATAAATATTAGGCATGTTTATATAAGCTTACCTGAAGTAAACGTAGCATTGAATGACACAGGTGAGAACACTCCGCTTATAATCTCTTCCAAGTCTAGCGGCTCTTCTCCAGGCTGAACCGTGGTCGGCGGTGCTGGAGCAACAGTCGTCGTGGGCGCTAGAGTCGTTTCTTCAGGAGTCGGGGATATGGGAACTGGTGACGTCGGACCCTGGGTCGTGGAGACTATGGGCTCTGCTGCTCCTCCCTCGTTGCCGGCAAATACAACGACTAAAGCCACCACCGCGCCTATTACCGCCAGCATCGCGACGAAGCCGATTATGTACGTTGTCTTCTTGGTTTTGGATGCCACCAGGACCTAAACACAAAATGATTTCATTAATAAGGTTGCAGTTTATTAGGTTTTAGTCAAATACATTGTTAGTTACTGTTTATCTTTTTGTAGTATAGAGTGGCGAGACGAGCAGGACATGTGGCTGACGGTAAGCAACATGCCTGACACGCAGCTATTGGAACACAAAGAGTCCAAATCATTACCTAACACTGCACTGCACTCGTCACCCAGAGATCTAAGACATTATATGTCTAAGCCCTGTCATTTCACTAGAAACATTGCCCTTCAAACCGGAACACAGTAATGTTTGCACTTGGCGGTAGAATAACTGGCAAAGGTGTGGTACTTCCCCAGGCGGACTCCGCTAAGAGTCCTACCACTACTAGTTCTCGTGTAGAAAGCTACAATTCAACTACATTTGATACAATTTCTGTTACTTGTGTAATATTTAACAGTACTTAACTAGTTTTGTAACTTACTACATAATAAGACAAACTGGTATTAGTTTTATTTATTGGAGAAAGCGACCAGAACTCGAAGATATTAATTAGTACGAGTATTGTTTTTCTTTTATCGCACATAGGTCCACGTTAGACCACCAACACGTATACTGGTTAGTGACGATGTGATACGACTATATCTAATTACTTTTACCTTGAAAAGTTCTAAATTGTAAATCTCAGGGAACTACACCCGGCAACCTATTGCACTCTAAGGCGTATGGGGGAAAAACGCCTCCAAACTGTTTGATATAAATTTTGAAAATTACTTGTCGTAAATAATGAGTGTGATACTTCACAGACGGACTGAAAAACAATGATGCTATCTTGGATGAAGCTTTGAAATATTTCAAGTTTATGTTTAGTTTTTTAACTTACATTGAGCATTTTTCACATATTTTTATCTCATTAGACTCAAATAACATCAGATAACATGTTCATTCACAGGATGCTTCTATTTATAAAATAGTTTGAGATTCGTCCTGTCGACGTATTTGGCAGATACCTAGATATGCTCCATAATGCACTGAATAGAATTGTGTTAACAAGTATGACGTTTGACGTCGTAACATAATTATGACGACCTTACGCTAACAGCAATCTCTTCCATGTAAACGTGGAAGTAATTGAGGAAGAGGAAAGGACTTCAGAAACTACTAAGTAATCGTATTTAAATAATAATATTTATTATAACTTCTAGACAACAAAAAAACGCACGTTGTGTGTGTAATTTTGAACAATTTCAAAATCATTCTATGAAATATGAAAACATAAATGAAATGATCGTTATAAAACATATTAAGTAATCTGACTTTTCAGTGAACAAAAAAGTTTGTGCTTCAAAAAACGTTTTTGCCCTAATACCGCGTTCGCGCGTTCCTATATCTAGTGTCCTATCCGTGCACTGTTGTTTAGGAGAGATTGTTCTAAGCGACAAGGCTGCCAATTAACATGTCTAGTTTATAATGGTTTTCAAGTTTCATATGTAATCTTTGTCATTGTTGTGGCTTCTAATAAAGTTTTATTTTTTTATCGTCTCATATCATTACATCTCTAATCTTTCGTTTCTGTGTAGCGTAGCAGTAATTGAATGTAATATATTCAAACGACTGCATCATCATAGGCCAACCAACTACACTAATTGTCATAAGACAAATGAAATAAAATAAAAAAATGTTACTTTAATAAATTATACACATAATTGCTTGCAAATGGTAGGTATCTCACTGTTTATACACGTAATGTAAATATTAATTAAATTAGTAAATGTAATTATATGTAATGTATAAGTTACGGTGGTCTAGTCGGGAGAACGGCGGCTGCCGATCCGGAGACCCCGGGTTCAAACCCCACACGCACCACTGTCTTTTCGAAGTCATGTGCGTAATGCCGCTAACTTAAAACGGTGAACGAAAACATCGCGAGGAAACCGACATGTATCTAGAATCTTTCGAAGTCATGTGTCATCCGCCAACCCGCACTGGGCCAGCGTGGTGGATTATGGCCTTAACTCTCTCCTTGCGAGAGGAGGCCCCGAGTCCCAGCAGTGGGAACGTTTAGTGGGCTGATGACGTTGTTGTTGTTGAATTTAAATAAAAATTTCCTATGTGTGTTATATTCAATGCATTTCAGTACAAAATTTCATTCGATCGATTTTGTAGTTTTTTTATAAATAGTAACAAATACCCATACATACGTACATACATATCCACTGGAATAACACAAAGGCGATTTTTAATTGTGTGAAAATGACAGGAACGGGAACTACGCAGGTCAAACCGCGGGTCACTACTAGTAAAGTGGTAGTTAGTAGTCTTTTTGTAGTGGTAGGACTCTTGGCAGAGTCCGCCTGGGGAAGTACCACTCCTTTGCCAGTTATTCTACCGCCAAGCAGTAATGTGCAAACATTACTGTGTTCCGGTTTGAAGGGAAATGTTTCCAGAGAAGCTACTGGGATTAGAGATAAAACATCTTAGATCTCTGGGTGACGAGCGCAGTGGAGTGCTAGGTAATTATTTGAACTCTTTATGTTCCAATAGCTGCGTGTCACTGTGCTGTTATGTGGCAGGCATATTGCTTACCATCAGGCATATGTCCTGCTCGCCTCGTCACTATTTATTTAAAAAAAAAAAGTTAAAAAAATTAGGGAAATATCTACCATTTTTTTAAACATGTTAAAATGTTATAAAAGTAACAGTAATAGACAACATTGTGAAATTTTACTTTTATAGTCACATTTAAGTTAGTACTTTAAATACACACCTCTACATTACTCAAAAAACAGTTGGTATTTCACCAATTCCTAATTATCACACATTTATTTCGACTACAACTTCTTTATATTTCTAAGCAAAAAGTAATGAACCACAACACTTTACCACTTTTAAATTAAACGACATAGAGTTCAAGTCTGTCAAGCACATAAATATGACTGAAGTGAAACATATTGAATTAAAACACAACTCTAGGGAACATCCTTCATACGTGCCACATATTTCGAATAAACAAACCGACGTAGTGATTATTTTGACGCCGGTAATTACCTCCTTCTGAGTGTTCATGACACAGAAGGAAAACGCTCACCGGTACTTTACCTAAATCAACGTCAGAACATCGTAAGTGTACTTCGAAATATTATCAGCATAGTGGTATATATATATACGAGTATAACACACACAAAACGCCCGTACTAAGATATCTGCTATATAATATATCAAATTATGTGTCAAGCAATGATTTGGAGTCTTCGTCGTTTTTTTTATAATATTGTGTGAAAAGTGGCACGACAAGCAAGACAAACCCCTGATGGTAATCAACAAAGGCTGGGAAGCCCTCCCACTACAGCCAAGCTCCACGCAGTTATTCATCAACATCATCAACAGCCCACTAAACGTTCCCACTGCTGGGACTCGGGGCCTTCTCTCGCAAGGAGAGAGTTAAGGCCAGAATCCACCACGCTGGCCCAGTGCGGGTTGGTGGATGACACATGACTTCGAAAGATTCTAGGTACATGTCGGTTTCCTCACGATGTTTTCCTTCACCGTTTTAAGTTAGCGGCATTACGCACCTGACTTCGAAAAGACAGTGGTGCGTGTGGGGTTTGAACCCGGGGTCTCCGGATCGGCAGTCGCCGTTCTCCCGACTAGACCAGCCGTAATTTTAGACACGCAGTTATTAGAACATGAAGAACCCAGCACTGTACTGAATTTATGGTTCGAATAAATGAATTGAATTGAATCTCATCATCCATTCATATAAGATGAATTATCTCTGTGCTTTGTATTTTCCCTGGAAACAGAGTTGTTGAAAAAAATACAAAGCATTCGTATCCATCACAAAAACTACTGCGCTGAATGGGAATCGAAGCCTCGACCTACGGTAAGTATAATGTGAGGACCAATGACCTATACTGGTGAGGACTAACTATTCCACCAACCACCAAGTCAGTCACACATAGAGAACGTACAAGTGTATAATCAATTTTGTTCAAAATGAGAAGTAGAACATGACTCTCTGTAATTAGTACAAGTGATCTGCAATATAACTCTTACATGTCGTAACAAATCCTTCACTTCAGTATTCACCTCACTGCATTCCTAACCACACTTCAACACACTCCGCTACACAAGACACGATTGATAAGTCCCACTGAAATCACTCGACAAACTCGACTGACACAACAAAAGATACGTAATAACAGTCAGTAAAGTTTTTGTAACGCGCATTCCGCTCACTGAGCAAAATCTGAATGGACTTGAACATTTATCCGAACCTTGATTAGGTTTTTTACTCACTCCATTCAGGGTTATCGGGGTTTATCTCCGAATGAGAACGTTCACCTACCGTCTTCAAGCCCAACTTTTGTAATAAAACTTCACTTGAACTTTCTACGACAGATGAAACGGAGATACGATTCAAGATATTCTGATTCTGACAAAATAATACCTTGAAATTCGTACTGATTTCGTTTCATAAGATCTTTTACTGGTTAGTTTAAAGTATTCCAATTCAAAGGTTACAATAACATTGATGTAATCAACTAATTAATATGTTATATTGTTTACAATTGTTATCGTAAAAAAGTGATTAAAACGGCAACTTTGACCCACTTAGACTTAAAAAGTAGGTGCTAATCACAACTTAAAAAATAATATCAGCGTCCTACGGTTGTACCCACGTAGTTCACGTTCCCGTTATTTCCCCGAAAGGAAAAGTAGCAAAAGTGTTATACCAGACTCTAACTTACCTATCTGTACTCTAAATATCAACCCGGTCATTCAAGTGTTCCTACATGATTGAGCAACAAACATCCAAACATCTAAAGATAAAAAAGTCCAAACTTTCGTATTTCTAATATTAGTCGGTTAGCAATAATCTAATATAAAAAATTAAACTAAGTATATTAATTTAGAAAAGAAAAGACCCGTTTAATTAAACGTGTGATTGTTCACACGGTTCCGCTACTCTAGAATGTAACTGAAAAAAGCAATAAAATAATGACATAAAGATATTTTTTAATACATCCTTTTTCTGAGCCTAAAATAATATAATAGATTTTCAAGAATTTCTGAAAGATCAAAACGGACCTTTTGTTTTTTGGCGACTGTTATTAACATGAAATAAATGTCTTCTTCTAAGACAAGTGGTTCCCATCTCGCCGTTGCTTTAATGTAGGTTTGTGACTTTTATATTACGTCGAAATCCTTGATCAATAATGAGTATCGTGAAACTTTTTCAGTGAAGAATACTCGAAAACAGTTGACAAACGCCTTCTCTAATTAGTGTAAGCGTTGAAGTATCGATACTTGGAGTGGAAACGTCTTCACGTAAAGCGACGACAGTGACGAACAGACCGCAGAATTATATTGACAAATAATTTCGAGCAAAAACAAAATTGAGCTTTTCTACTTCGTGCGTGTTTTATAAATGTAGGTAAATAAATTAACAAATTTGCATTATTATATTTTATAGATTAATCTATACTAATATTATAAAGCTGAAGAGTTTGTTTGTTTGTTTGTTTGAACGCTAGGATCTCGGAAACTACTGGACCGATAGGAAAGATTTTTTTTTTGTTGGATACTCCATTTATCGAGGAAGGCTATAGGGTATATAACATTACGCTACTATCAATAGGTACGGAGTATGAGTGAAGAATGTAAAGAAAACGGGGAAAAATATTTCTCTTCGAGAGCTTTAGTTCCGTGAATTTAAATTCTCTTTGGTCGTTGAAGTCTGTGGCGGCGCGTGTCTACATTTGAAGTTTGTGTCATTTGAAGTAATCAAATTTGTTCTACAACAATGCATTGTTGCTTATTTACGTATTTTTAGGGTTCCGTAAAACGTAACAAAGTGGCCAGCAATGGATATTTTAGTATGGATTTTCCTCAAATAGACGCGGGTGAAACCGCGGGGCACAGCTAGTTTATTTATAAATGTGTAAATTGCCGTTTTCTGACTTGTACTTGCATTATTTTCCATCTTAAGGTCGCCTGGAAGAGACCACTGTCAGCAATAATGCCGCCAACTATCGTACTAGTTGAAAGTTGATTCAATTTTTTTCTGTGTTGCCTGTTTTTGTAGCTCAATAAAGGGTATCTAAAATGAAAGGTAAGTATCTAACTGAATCTATCTATCAAAGTTATGTTTATGATTCTCCAAAGTAATGGCATATTTATTTTTGGAGTTTTCTTTTTAACCAAAAGCCACACATATACATTTGAGTCCTCAAAATTATAGTCTACTTTACTAGTAAAAAGAGTGTTATTGAATCGGCTCAAAAGGTTCCATATAAGTAATATTCCGATAGCTAGTAGCAAAGGGGTATTGGTATTTTTATATGAACTAGTGGTGCCTTTCTTTAACGGCAAAAAACCGTCTTCCAATTGGTTCCAATAGGAGAGCTATTTGATAAGTTTTCAGCTTGCCTCAAATACCTACCTAAAATTTGCTACCAGCTATCGGAATATAAGATTCGGCGTCACAAGACATAAAAGGGCACACGACAATGTTTTATCAGCAAACAATCGCGGCTCATAGTTGTTACATCATACATATTAGAGAGATAGACAGATTCTCTTCATTGTACACACCAAACAAAACAGTACAGTAAAAGAAAACAGAAAAAACTAGTAAGTAATAAAAGCGATCTCTTCCAGGAAACCTTAGGATGGAAATGTGTTGAGAAAGTAATAAAAACGTTGTATATTTAACGTAATATCACAGTCTATTAAATCAAACAGCCGTTCGACGAAGCCGTCTAGACGGGGCAACGCGGGAAGCGCGCTCCTGCGTTGCCTACATTAAAATGTTAGTATAGCAGGCACGCGGCTCAGGGCTGACGTCTTCCGTATGTTTAAACTTTATTTTGGTGGTTGTATTTGGTGTTTGCGACAACCCTACCCATGTAGACATTATCGGCGTTTCTCCCAAGATCAAAGGCAATGAACTTCTGGTAGTATTTCTTTATACTGTGGTTATATCCTAATTAACATTATATAGGCGAAAATTTGTTAAGATTGTTGGCAACCCCGTTTTAAGGCGCAAGGAGTGGCAACATCGTGCGACTAAAACGGGCTGGAGGTGGTGGGGCCTGGCGACGGAGAAGGGACTTTTGTCACTTTTGCTCCAGACAGCGGCCACGGCGGACGTACAGTGCTTGCTTTCGTGTCTTTGTCTGACTAAATGATTATTAAGGTTATATTAAATTTTGTAACGGTTATGCAAAATATCGTTTGCTTCACTCTCCCAATCTTCTGATGTAGATTGCTTACAAGATGTTTGTCACTCTTTCACACAAAAACTACTGAAGGAAACTGGATGAAATTTATTACATAGATAGATAATAGTTTGTAATAACACAAGCCATTTTTATCCCGAGTAAATTACAGGAACGGGAACTACGCTGGTAAATCCAAAGAGCGATGCTAAAAAATAATAATAAAAAAACAATATACTGATTTTTTTCATAATCACAAAAAAGTTTTTCGTTCATGAGATACTCGTAATAACAGGAAATAAATAGTTAATTATTTATATATTACCTGGTCACTGGTGCCCATTTCCATGGTAGAGTTGCTATTGTCCTGCGCCATGGTTGTAAAATTTCACCTGTGGACAAACACGTACAGTTTTAGAAAATATGGACTTTTCTGCACTATATTTAAACCAATAAATTTATAAGCATACAAGCCTAAATTAAAAAAAACACCTAATAAGCGACCGCATGGTTAAGTTTGATGGTTTTGGTTCGTTTGTATAATATATTACACACATCGATAAAATTTATATAGATGATTACACACGGGTGTCTCAAGCGGGTAGTTTTAAATAACATAACGAATAGACAGCGGAAGCTACTTCATTCTATACTTTGTAAAGATAAAGTATCGCGTGAAAGCGCACTGTAATATCATTTCTTTACCCAAAATGGACTCATAAATAAAAAATATTACTCTACAATTTCAATACCGATAAGCATAATATTTGATTGGTTTTGTTGTAGTAAACAACAAAAAAAAAATTTTTTTTTTAATAAAGAGTGACGAGACGAACAGGACTTTTGCCTGATGGTAAGCAACATGCCTGCCACATAACAGCACAGTGACACGCAGCTATTGGAACATGAAGAGTCCAAATCATTACCAAGCACTGCACTGCGCTCGTCACCCAGAGATCTAACATGTTATGTCTCTAAGCCCTGTAATTTCACTGCAAACATTGTCCTTCATAGATCAAACATTACTATGTCAAACATAGTAATGTTTGCACATTACTGCTTGGCGGTAGAATAACTGGCAAAGGTGTGGTACTTCCCCAGGCGGACTCTGCTAAGAGTCCTACCACTACATACACTACATACTTTACATATAATTAAGGCTTCAAAATTATAATATGTTTTTACACACCAAACTTTGAAATAAAATAGAAAATTAAATTTTAATTAATAACTGACGAAATAAAAAATTAAAACGAACTATTTCATTACTTTACTTTCGGGTACAAAATGTTTTAAATCCCTGTTAGTTCTAAGGCAGGTACCAAACTTGTTAGAGCCTCGTGTCTTGACCCAGTTTCGTGATTATTTTAGGACTTAAACTAAGTAACACGGTCTCTGCTGTGGCGGATACTTTAGTTTTAGAATAAAATATAACATTTAGATTCGTTTTAGAAGACTTTAAGTATACATTTATTTTAACATTTTATTCTGAGTGAGTGATTGATTGGCGTGCTGATAAACAACGACCAGTTTTAAGCTGAACATAGTAAGTGCCTGTAAGCTTTAGAGGGCATTTTCATTGCGACGACATTTTCGCAAAGCCAAAATGATATGCCAAATGCAAAGCGCAATAATAAAGATTGATTGCGTACAGAACTATCTCTTAAATAAATTATTAATCCACTTTAGGGATTCTAAACGTATGCCATTAGCTTTTATAAAATACTAGCGGATCCATTTTTTTATCCTAACCATTCTTGAATCAACTTTTAATTTTCATTAAAATCGGTCCTGCCGTTTAAGGAGAGTATAATTACAAACACAGGCACAGAAGATTTACATTGAAGTATGCCCGACAGTAAGCGACGACACCTAGAAGTCACCTATTCAATCCGAATTTGAAGTGTTATTTTTATGTGCCCACATACATGTTAAAAACAAGTAAACTCGCAATGTATAACTCCACTCCACGGCTGTACGTAGGAGAAAAGTTATTCTTTCTTAGTTCTTCTTTCACAAATACCGATTTTTTAATAGTTTAGAGTGACTTGACGAGCCGGAAATAATGATGTCCTGCTGATGTAGTCCAAAATCTCAGAGCTGCCAGACGTCACGTATTTTCTCATGAATTAAATGTGGACGATTGAGTACGTACAAGAACATGCTTACTCGCTAACTTGCGTAGACGGCCAATTTTGAGATATGGGGCTATGAAGGTACATACAAAGATTACTTACTTCACGTGTTTTCAATTAAGTGATTTTCACGTATGTTTTAAGCAATATCCTTAAAAATAAGGCCCCAATACTCACAGACACTTTCCGTGGGCCGTTTTGCTTAACAGACGCTTTAAAACTCCAAAATAATAACTTAACTTCACTTAAATTCTCATACTCCATTTATCAATATGTTCGTCATACAACTATTTTAAAGCTTTTTCCAATAAGACAGACCAATCCAAGACAAACCAAAGACCAGACCAAAAAAAAGGGGTCGATCATCCCCTAAAACCACTTATTAGAAAATACGTGAAGTAAGTAATGTTTGTATGTACCTGCATTACCCCATATCTCAAAATTGGCCGTCTAAGCAAGTTAGCGAGTAAGCATGTGTTCTTAGTACTTACTAACTCTACTCAATCATCCACATTTAATTCATGAGAATATACGTGACGTCTGGCAGCCCTGGGATCTTACTCTATAAGCAAAACACCTACCCATAATAATAGCACAATGAAGATTATAATCTACCGTGGTCAATCAAGTGCGAGTTGACGGAAAACACAAATGTCCTCGAAATACTCTTGTTTTCTTTCACCGTCAAAGCCATCAACAATTAGAAAAATACTCAGAGGCACGACGGGATACAAACCGACAACCTCAGGTTTGTGGAATTGGACATTCAAGTTACTAGTCCGCGATGGCTTTGGTATGATTTTACACAACTTAATCTATTTCTAAATAGACAAGACCTCCTAAATCCTTTCCAATCCGGTTTCCGTCCAGGACATAGCACTGTATCCGCCTTTGTTAAAATCACCGACGACATACGCAAAGGTATAGACGACGCCATGCTCTCTAGCTCTGCTAGACATCAGTAATGCCTTTAACGCTGTCGATTTCGATATCTTGCTGACGACACTGCGCTCTATATCTCCATCGGTAATCAATTGGTTTCATAGCTACTTGTATGGACGCCGGCAACGTATTCACCTCGACGACGTATTATCGTCTTGGTGTTGTACAAATGCTGGTGTTCCTCAAGGCGGCGTGCTATCACCTCTTCTTTTTGCTATTTTTATAAACTCAATCTCTCTAAACCTTCAGTCTTCCTACCACCTTTATGCAGACGATCTCCAAATTTATTCCCAAGCCCGGCTCTCAGATCTTAGTGTTGCCATTGAAATAGTGAACGCTGCTCTACGACAAACTGTTCACTGGAGCAACTCTTTTGGCTTGAGCGTTAACCCCACAAAAACTCAGGTTATATTAATTGGTAGCCCATATATTTATGATCTCCAGAGTTGACTGGGCTTCCATTCCACAAGTAGTTTTTAACGGAATTGTAATACCGTATAGCGAATCTGTCAAAAACCTTGGCGTAATTTTCGATCGTACGTTAAGCTGGGAACATCACCTGAAAACAGTCAGCAGCAAACTATTCGCTTCTGTTGGATCGTTGAGACGACTACGAAACTTTTTACCCACTGCTACTAAAGTTGCGGTTGCACAATCTCTTCTTCTTCCGATCTTAGACTACGCAGATATTTGCTGTCTTGATCTCAATGAAGACCAGCTAAATAAACTTGAGCGTCTCCAAAATTATTGCATAAGATTTATATTTGGCTTGCGCAAATATGATCACGTATCTCAGTTTCGCATCCAGCTCAAGTGGCTCCCCATTCGCCTTCGTCGGAATGCTCATACTTTGTCTCTACTCTATAATGTATTATTTAACCCCTCATCACCGCGTTATTTGAAAGATGTTTTTAATTTCTAGATCGATGCGCACTCTTTGCCTCTCCGATCTAAGAACAATTTGGTACTCCAAATGCCCTCGGCACGCAGCGAATATTTCTATGGTAAGTATTTTGCTTTTAGGGCTGCTGAACTGTGGAACGCTTTGCCTGAATCCACCAGAGAAGCTGCATCGCCTGTCGTTTTAAAAAAAATGGTGAATCAGATCTATTTGTCTATATGATCATTTAGTTGAAGTCATCACTCTTATTTAAATCGTACATAAATCTCCATTAGTAAAACATGATATTGTTTATGTATTAGTATACAAGGTGTTGCAGAAAGGTGCAACAATATTTATGGTAGTTCATCTACATTAAGTTTTGTATCACGTATGTGAAAATTAGGCATGAAAGCTCAAAAAAAAATTTCCAAAAAAAAATTAAATTTTTTGGTTGTTATTTCATTTGACATACCCCTAATGGCCAGGTCTCCTCACGGTTTTTTGTACGACGTCGCGGCGTCGGCGACAAGGTCGTTTGTCTGCTGTACATGCTTTAGGGTTGAAGCTGGTGATTTGGTGGAAATTTTACGTCAAACTTTGACTCGCATTATCTCGTGATCTACCGTGCTGAGGGGAAAGAGACCTTGGGTGATGAAGTCTACATCAGTGTTAGAATGGACTGTTAAAATGTTGTTGGGGGTAAATCCACCACGTTGTATATGATATTTGTATTTATGTATTAGGATGTAGAGTTATTATTTTGTAGGTTTATGTAGTATATTTTAAAAGTATTGTAGGTTATTTATATTTTTTTAATATTGGAGTTAACTTTTAAAATTTTAGAATTATAAGTATCTTCCACTCATTATTTGTACTTCCCCGTCTTCTTATTATTCAATTCTCCTTTTCCACCCTGCGGTTGCCTGGAAGAGATCGCTCTTAGCGATAAGGCCGCCAATTGCTACTTTGTTTCTTAAGTTTTGTTTTTTGTGTGCTAATTAAGTGGAATAAAGAGTTTATCTATCTATCTATGATTTGTAGCTAGTGTGTGTCAGTGTGCACTCAACAGTACTTTCTTTAAAGTGGTACCCCATAAATTCCCGTCGACATACATCAGGTATACTGACTATCATGTATTTCATACTGAAATCAGTAATAAAAAGTTTTAACCTATCAGTGCAATTATGTTAATCTCACATAGAAATAAAAAAATGCGGTCATTTGTAAACTGTGTACTGATAGCTTTTATCATGACGTTATCTGTTGATTGTTGTTAGTGTTATCGCTTTGGGTTATCCGCTTATAATTATCATTTAAATTGCTTTACGATTGCGAGTGAGAAAAGTAGTTCTCGCGTCAAACATATTTAGCGTGTTATCTTGTTTAAAATAGTCGATCTAAATTTCGATATTTAAAGGAGCGTCCAAACGTTTGTAGTTTGTAGTTGATTAAGTTTGACATTTACAAGAGCGTCCAATCGTCAGTAGTTGACCACTAGATTAAGTTTGCTATTTATAGGAGCGTCCAAACGTCAGTAGTTGACCACTAGATAAAGTTTGATATTTATAGGAGCGTCCAAACGTCAGTAGTTGACCACTAGATAAAGTTTGATATTTATAGGAGCATCCAAAATGTTTGTAGTTGACCAGGTACTAGATTAAATTTGATATTTATTGGAGCGTCCAGATGTTAGTAGTGAACTACTAGCTAGATTAAGTAGTTAGCAAATACAAATAAGTATGAAAGATTTCTATAGCTACTGAAATACCCAGGAATGGTATGGAAATTCAGAATATCCATAGAAAATGATTTTAAAAACGTATAATTCTAATAGGTTTTTTCTTATACGGAAAATAACAGAAAACACGATTTTTATTCTTTCCCTATTAATTCCCAATTTAAGTCCCTTAGGGTATTAAAGATAGGTCAACGATTTCGCGTCACAACGTGAGTCGAATAATGACTTGATTGGCACAGGACCGATAACAGAGAAACCAAGCTCAGCAATGCCAATTACGATGCATGAGCAACCCACTGCTGGAACTACGGATCTTCTCTTACAAGAAGAGACTCAATTCCATAATCTAACGCACTGACCAAGTGCGGGTTGATAAATGACGTTGACGAATGTTCTAGTCACTATGATACGGCTAATGACGGATTATGATGAATACCCCTTGGGATAAATCTTCTATTCTGTACTTGTGGGTATAGAAAAAAAAATACATAGAATAGCTAGCTATTTTACATCCCAAGCGCACATAATACTTATAAGTTGAATTGAGGCAGATGAATCGTCATCTTTTTTTTTAATCCTTTTTTTTTATAGGGGCTTTTAGACTACAAGTCTATGCCAGCCCCATCGTAACCTAATAAAGCATATTTACAATATTTGGAATAAGAATCGTCATCTTACAAAGTGATGTCCTAACATCTAACATTTCAAGTAAACAACAAAGTGTTAATTTTAGCTCCTAATAGGATATTAGAATATTAGTTCCTAATAGGTACTTAGATACAGCTGAAATAGGTTTTTAGTGTTTTAGGGCATGAAATATAAACTATGCGCATTTTCCTTGAATAAAAAGATGGTGCAATGGCATCTACAAGCGGGTTTGTTTAGATTCAAATGGTAGAAGACATCGTTTCATGTCTGATATTTCAAACGGTAGAACGAATCCGTTTGACTATTTTGTAATTGGAACATTTAATTCGTGGAATATGTTGCCTGAGACTCAGTATATACTATGATTCCATGATGAATATAATTTTGTTGCCTTCAAAAGTGGGATCAGCTTCTTCTTGGTAGACGCGTTCTATCGTAGGTGAGTCTTTTCTCCGTAAAAAAGGATGAGTAGGAATGACTTGCAGTAGAACTATAACGTTTATCGTTTATATTAATAATAAAAACTCACCCACTCGTCCAGAAAAAAAATCCTACAACAACCGGTATCGGCCTCCGGCCGACTCCTCACCACACTAAATATTTTAGACTATCAAAAATGATTATGCTAATCTACAAATTACATCTACAAGATAATTCTCTGATAAATGAATTAAATAATCATGAATACTGATAAATTTAGATAACATAATAAATTGGAATGTAGGTAAAGAACCTTATACGTGCTTGCGTAAAAAATAAAATGCCTATTGATATAAGTTCCCAGGGAAAAAAATACTTATACTTCACAGAAATCTAAATTATTTAGATTTCTGTGTTATACTTATTGTCTTTATTTGTTCCATCGTAAACTGGTTACATTTACCTAGCACCTGGCTACAAACCACCGTGGTTTCAGATACATTTTCCTGACATCTGGTTAAGTTTTGGTATTGGATGGTGTCAGATGGTTTGCAAAACTCAAAATTACATTCTACCTGGCCTTAAGAACTAATTTTAACATGTTTTTTCATAAATGTGACATTCAAAAAACACCTCATTCACCTTTCCACGATCACCTCAAACCTACCTTTGTAGACCTCTTATACTTTTTCTAACGCTTCATTTTGCCAAATTTTGAAACTTTCCTTGTATCAGCGATTATCCTCACAGGTTTCCCCATTTCCGTGTCCTAATACCGAGTTTTTCCGCAATTTCCCCGTTACAATAAATTTCCTTACCGACGCGACATCTACTTACGGGGGTACTGGAGGGAAACTTGAGTTTTATAAGATGTTTCTTTGTTTTTTTCATTCCACCATTTTTTGTGGAAGTGTTCTAATTTAATGATGTTTTTTTACTCAAATGAATAATTAAAATTACAGGGCAAAACTGTCTTAAATACCTGGGTGACGAGCGTTGTGTAATGCTTGGTAATGATTTGGAATCTTGAGGTTCCAATAGCTGCGTGTTATTATGCTGTTATTATTATTAAATCATTTATTTAGATAAATACAATATACAAAAAATATATAAAAAATTGGACGCGCAGAACGCTGGCATCGTGACGAGTATGACTCACCCACAAGCTGCTTGAGAAGAAGGACTGACAATAAGCCTTGAAAAGAGTAAATTTTACTTCTCTCGAGCAGCGAGCAAACCGCTGAGCATCAATGTTTCCGCGGACCGTCAACGCTGCGCTGTGCGCTCCATCTCTATATCATCATCATCAGTAAGATCTTATATGGAGGTATGTTGCTTACCATCAGACCAATGTCCTGAACGCAAGTCACTGTTATATATAAAAAACAACCTACGTACAGCTTCAGGTACAAATTAAAACTAACTTATTAAAATTTGCTTATTTTAAGAATCATCTAAAGCGGTGCGTAATATCATGCGTAAATCATGGATATATTGAAGGAGATTCATAGCGAAAATACACATATATACTATACTACAGCCGAACATATTTCCACAGTATGCTATACAAGCCGATTGACTTTATTGCTTAGTTGACAGTTAATTCGTAAGACAAGAATTAAGAATTGCTAGCTACAAGAGTTTTGGGCTAGAGAGTTTTGTATAAGAAATATCTACAGTGTTTTGTGATAAGAACGTCTAGGCTGTGTAATGCGTTGCCTGATTAAGTTTTTCCCGATGGTTATTATCTTTGTGTCTTCAATTCGAGAGTGGATCGGTTTTTTCTATGTAAAAATGTTCCATCGTAGACCGCATCGTTGCTTAACATCAGGCGAGGTGGCGATCAACTAAAATATATAAAGAATGAAAAAAAAGAATGGAACATTCTCCTTTTTCTAAAAAAAAACATTATGCCAACATAAGATTTATAAAAACCATGTAAGTTGGAATATTTTGAAAACGGATTAGGTTTAGGATATTTGAGTTACCTAAATTTGGTTCATTTCACAATTTGTAATAAAAAAAAGTGGCCAAGTGCGAGTTGGACTCGCCCATTCCGTTGCAGCAAGTAATATAATATACATAAGTAATATAATTTTCGTTGGTAGTTTGCATGGTAATGTACATCTTATATTTTTTTTAGTTTTTTCATTCTCTTATTTTAGAAGTTAGAGGGGGGGGGACACATTTTACCACTTTGGAAGTGTCTCTCGCGCAAATTATTCAGTGTAGACAAAAATGAAATTAGAAACCTCAACATAATTTTTTGAAGACCTATCGATAGACACCCCGCACGTGTAGGTTTGATGAAAAACATTTTTTTGAGTTTCAGTTCTAAGTATGGGGGGCAACCCTAATATTTAATTTTTTTGAATTTCTTTGTAAAAATCTTAATGCGGTTCACAGAATACATCTGCTGACCAAGTTTCAACAGCGTAGTTCTCATAGTTTCGGCAAAAAGTGGCTGTGACATACGGACGGACAGACAGACAGACAGACATGACAAATCTATAAGGGTTCCGTTTTTACGTTTTACGGAACCCTAATCAGTTCATCATGGAGACGTTTTAGTGTTTTCTCTAATTCTCTTAATCTCATGAAATCCAACTCACAAAATACGAATAAATAGTTACAAGAATCTATTCACAATCACAAAACACGAGATGTCGATGTGTACCTACGTCTACGGAAAATACATTTTGACAAACTTATGTATATGTGCGGGCTAAAACTAGAACTAATAATAACACTGCGAAATATCTAGTACAGAATGAGATAGTGGCGATGCTTTTCAGCTGGCCGAATAATTTGGTCGCACTGTATCAGCTTTCAATCGAAATAGAACACGTTCTCGGCAGGGTATCGTTTCACTGACATAGTCCGGCTCGGAAGCGGTTCGTTCACGGATCGGAAGCTGCCCTTGGCCCGTATGAGAGATGCGACCTTAAGGGTCACACTGTATGTACAGCTACACGATGCAGCACGAAAATTAAAGGTTTAATAAATCCTTATGTCGCATAAAAACTATTGTGGACTTTAATTTCGGTAGTGATATACTCGTAATTAAATGCTTTACTATAAAAACTTACGTAGTTATTACACATTTTTAGTTAAACGACCTCCCACTAGGTGGAGTGTTCACTGCAACTAGTGGGAGGTCGTCCAATACTGCGTCTTCCGGTTCGTGGTCGCGCCACTCGAGAACTTTTCTTCCCCGGTTGTCAATTCTGCGAGCGAGTTCTCACAAAGGTCGCTGGAAACCACTGGTTGCAGGTAGCGCAGGACCGTACGTTGTAAAAATCTAGTGGGGAGGCCTATGTTTAGCAGTGGGCGTCTTGCTGCTGCTGATGATGATGAACAGTTCACTCTCGTGTAATTAAAATGCATAAGGATTCACTATCAAAAACTTATTTAGAGTAATAAGACAAGCGGTCTGCTCCGGCTTCGCCTGTGGTACTTGATATAATTACGCGCCACGTACGCACATACGTCACTTATTTATCCAACAGTGAAAGAATTTTCAAAATTGGTCCAGTAGTTCCTGAGATTAAAGCGTTCAAACAAAAATCCTCTACAGCTTTATAATATTAGTATACACTCACGATTACTCACTATCTAACAACGACAAAAAATAATATTTTTATTTGAAATGCAACACACATTCACAATCAGTGTTAAGTATTATAGCGTAGCAAACCTATCACAGAGGGACATTAGCTTTAGCCCTCAATCAGCTTCGAGCTTTCGAAGAAATGTGATTGGAATTTTTCACAAGGTTTCATAGGGAATCACAAAAACGCACGTTACGACTCCACTACTAAGTAAACTAATGTACTGTAATGTCTGAATCTGAAACTTTGTTTTGTTGGTGAGGATTGTACCTACCTACGGAGCTCCTTACACGTGTTTTCAACATTATTCACAAGAAGAAGACTTTTTTAGGAGAGTTCTTAGTTTATTTGAACTGGAAAAGTCGGGGCAATGAGTACTGTCGTAATGTTGCCCCACTCGGGGTGTTTTGTGAATTTCCCCCTAAAAGAGTGATTTGACTTCTTGAATCACTGAGATCAGCCTCTGGCTTATTAGCACAGATGCTACAGCTGCAAAAATGGTGTTAACTATGGTTGTTATTCAAAAGTATTAAGCTTTTTGATGAAACAGACATTAGGTTACCTATAAATCTTTGAATCTCCGAATCATTTTTTTTTATAAGCAGTCCCTGCAAACGTTTTACTGCAGTGTAAATTAACAAACGAAACGAAATGTCCAAACGACACGTCACTCCAGTTACCTGGAAGAGATCCCTCTTAGCGATGAGGTTACTATTGGCCACGCTAGCTTTAAAATTAATTATGTTTGTTTGGTTTTTTTTTTACATTGCGGACATAAAGTTTCTATCTATGTTTGTGTAAATTACGTCAAACAATGACGGTTAAACTATTTGAATAAATTGTTCATAGGTTCATAGGAAATTAATAAAAGAGTGAATAAAATATTAAAAGCGGGAACAGGAAGGGAAAGATAAATGATACAAACACAGGTTCAATAAAGAGTGGTGGGTAAAAGAAGACTTGCACCTGATGGTTAGCAACACTGCCTGCCCAATTATTACATCACAGGGTCAATTTAGTCAAAAAAAAATAGTGATAAAAATTACCTATGCGCTATTCCACACTGTAATCTAACAGTATTTAAAATATCAGATCGATTAGTTTAAGCGTTCCGGCGTAATTGAGCAACATACATCCAAGCTTTCGAATTTATGATATTGGTACGATTACCTCACGCAATGTGATCAGCTTAGCGAATTGACATGAGGTTGAAATACTCCCTAAGTGTGTGGTTGCATTGTTGTAATGAAATATTTCGTGCATTTCGTGTTGTTCCCATTTTCTTTCTTTCTAAACGATTGACCTCCTTAACAGACAAACAGTTTCGTCACGGACGTATTACGCCGGGTGACGCCTTGAATTAATAATTAAATAGGTCCTTAACGTAACATGTCGTAAAGACAAACACTTTCCCTTGCTTCTGACGGGGATTGTGTAACGAGTAAGAAAGTTATTCCAGATCTGGAATGCGTGTACAGCTCTGCAATTTTAATTTGAACCATACTCGTATTTTCACAAAAGGACATTATCAGAAAAACAACATTTTAGTTGATTGACTGGCCTCGTGGTTTAGTTGGTAATGACCTAGGTATAGCTTGTGGGTGCGATTCCCAACGAAGACAAATATTTGTATGATGAATAAAAAAAAATATTGGTTGTGCGTCTGGATGTTATCTATATACAACTACATAAATCTGGCTGGCATAGTACAAGCTCTGCTTAATTCGGAGCTGATTAGTATTGCGTCAGGCATGACCAAACTGATTAAATTTCGTTTACTCCAGATCCTCAGTATCTGATGAGGCATTTGAATACAAATATACTCCTATCAAAGATAGCTCTTAACTTCGCTAAAGATGTCATAGTCCAAGATCCCAGAGCTGCCAGGAGAAAATAGGTGACGTCTGGCAGCTCTGGGATCTTACTCTATCAGCAATGTTTCATTTTGTTAGTTTGATGTGCGTATGTGAACAATGACAATACTTGACATATAGTTTCACCTATTAGTTCAGATATTTTTTATTCTGAATATCCATCATTGGAACTGTGCGTTTAGCTTTCTAATATTAGATTTAAATAAAACACATTACTTTTCACCAAAGAACAAAATCTTACTTATGACCAATTTAAATATGGTAGAGATTATTTCACGATGTTTATTTACCTTTCGTCGGAAGTGAAATACCTCTATCGGTGAATTCCTGCTAATGCTCGTTCATCGCGAGATGTTAAGTAACAGTTAAAAATTAAAAAGGTAAACTAAGCTCTAAAAGCGCACTGCGCAGTATCCACCATTATCAACAATTATACCGGTTTACGTTACTTACCACGTTACTTAGGATAGGACAAGGAAAAGTTCTAAATCTACGTTCAGTAAAACCATACTTGCAAACTTTGTTTTTTTAATAAGGAATATTTGATGACTGTTCAAAAATAAAAAAACTTTATTGTTGTTTGTATTTTAACAGTTTATATTTAGAATTCAAGTTGACCCGAAACAAAATTGCTTCTTCGAGAGTCTATGTGATATATCTAACAATGACATAATAAGTTTTACGTATCTGAGTGTGTGTCTGTCTGTGGCCTCGTAGTGAAAGATTAATTCAAGACTGACCTCGTGGCTTCGGTCGGGGTCGAGGGTTCGATTCCCACCCAGGACAAATATCTGTTTAATAAATGTGCTAGGCAATGATTTGGACTCTTCATGTTCCAATAGCTGCGTGTCATTGTGCATCACATGTTATGTGGCAGGCATGTTGGTTACCATCAGGCACATGACCTTCTCGTATCGTCACAACAAACATACATTTATGACTAATAATACAAAATTATTGTAGGTATCTGTTGTTTTCTGTGGATTATAGGAGGTATTTACAATTATTTCAAGCTTTTCCTAGTTTTGGGTGATGAATGTCCAACAATATGTATGATTTTCAATAACACGCTAATATTAGGTCCGTAATATTCATACTTTGTCTACTGAGCGTACAAAACTGTCCCGACACCAATTATCCGATCGATAACTGATACTGCCCTATAACCTAAGTAGGTTATTGCACTTTTTACGCTGTCTGGGTCATTATTATCAAATATCTGACGAAGTGTTACTGATGAGTTAAAGTTGTCCAATTTAATTCTGTCGTCATCTGTATGAAATTATGTATATAGCTTAGGTTATGACTAAAACATAACTAAACCACCATCAAATGGACTCTTCCTCAAATTTCATCGGTTATAGAAAGATATTTTATGAGTTTTTACCATGGTTATATGGTGGAGTAAGTCACCGATACTTGATCATTAAATGAAAATCACCATCAATTAATCAATAAATATTGATTGATTATGTTAGGGTATGGGAAATATTAATTTTGTACAGTTACAATCTTAATTTAACAAATCAGATTCATTCTAAGCTGCATCAAGACATTGGGGTCGTTCTCCACGATTTAATTATGGCAAATAACGATAACTTTAATAAGATGTTAAAAATACAACATCACATGGCCTTGTTTTTCGTGGAAGAAATGCATTAACACATATTCTTCGGCCTGGATGAGACGGCGGGGTTATATGGGACTTAAAACTACACATGGTACTTCGTTCGACTAAAACCTCTACAGGTTTCCATCTTTACCGCTTACGATGGGAAAGCGGGGACACTCAGCAGCGCAACAGGATAGGGAGAAGGGTGTACCGTAAAACCGGCACTCCTTTTCCTCTACAGCCCCACCGCGTTCGCCAGCTAACAATGACGACCTCATCAAAATCACGGCGAGTATATTGAGTAGCTCATCGTAATACCGCCGGTCCTCTGCCACCGTGTCTCCACCCCAAATCCGTGATGCCTACCCCCTAACATCGCAACCACGCAACTTACATGGTCGCATCGTCTTCGGCTTTGAGGCAAATCCTAAACGACCGGGCCCGTCTCGGGTTCCTTTTAGCTTCATCGTAGGTGACCAGACCGCAGCTACTGAGCGCGCCTCAACAATGTGACAATGCCTGAGGAAACCACATGTGAGATGTGAGGGAAACTTTATCCCATCTTTGAACCCCTTAAAACCGTTTTTTCGCATAATAAAGTATCCTATATCCTTTCTCAAGCTCTAGTCTAACTCTATACATATTTAATTGAAAACGGTTCAGTAGCTTAAACTTGAAAGCGTAACAGGCAGAGTGAGAAACAGACAAAGTTACTTTCGCAAATAAAATATTAAGTACATCAATCGGGATTATTATGTATTTCACCTCGCGTAAACCGATGATACGGTCTAAAATAATAGACAGGGCTAACTTAATTTTATGTGAGTTTATTTGTAGTTAAATATATAAATTATATAACTTAATTTTATGTGAGTTTATTTGTAGTTAAATATATAACTTTCTGGTAATGTACAAATCCGTTATAGACGAAAATTAGAAGCGAAAACGAGCTGTCAGTGTAGATTAACGTCAGCTACGGATACGATGTGCGTTGCTGTGACTCATTCGTCAGGATAGTGGTGTAATTGTAACCCGTGTCCACGGCAGAGGGCAGAGACCTGGCGGCTGATTCTGACAATGCTAACTCGATGGTAACCTCGATGGTGGACTCGACGAACTCAACTGCGTTATTGAAGTAGTAAGACGTGTTGAGCACTTTTTGGTAGTGGAATATCGTATTCAGTAATGTCAATTCGCGTCATCATGTTTGTAATAGCAGCATGCCGTCAAAAAGATAAATGCGAAATTAAAGCCAAGTTTAATAAATATTATAATACATGACTTAGTTGTTCACTTCAACACTAAAATAAGTGCGATCTAAATAAGTTAGGTTCAATGATCAACCCTGAAATTAATTATGTATAAGTAGTACGAGAACTAGCCAAGTTAGATCTTAGTCTTCAATATGTTATCCTAAAACGAATGGAAAATGATATTTTAAGGTTTTGAGAAATATTTCAAGTTGCTTTGATTAATTTCAGGATTGGTTATTGAACTTGGCAACCAATTAGATCTAACTTCATTTGTTGTTGACGTCAACAACTAAGCCATGTATTATAATATTCATTGAACTATGCTCCCATTTCACATGTATGTTTTTGACAGGGTATCATTACTGTTTATACAAAAGTTATTTCAGACAATTAATTAACTTAATACATTGGTTTTTTATTGAACTCTCGAGAAAATATGGGCACAAAAGTTAACTAAGTATATGTTTCCAAAGTACTCGTCAACACGAATCAAACGAGCTCTAATTTGACGGAGCTATGCCATTTTATTACTGAGTTTCTATGAGCACCTTCCAGCTCCATCATCAGACCCTGATTACTATCTAACACCAAACTACTCCTCGAGATAAATCAAACAAGCCGAAACTCGATTGGGCTTAATTATTAAGTTCCTATCACCACCTTCCAGCTCCGTCATCGTCACTCAAAACTCACATAAAATTAAGTAAAAGACCTGTCCATTGTAGTCCGCATCATCACTTTACATCATCACCGTCATGATTCAGATCAGCAGTCGCCATTCTTCTGTCTATGCCAGCGGCGCTGCGGGTGAAATCGTGGAATCACCTGCGTATTTCCCGATCCTGTTATATTCCTGGAAAAAAATAGGTTACGTGGTATGCCAGATTATTTTCTATATGTTATAGGTATCAAGTTTCAGCACTTTCAAAGATAGTTCCCAAGAGTGACAAATATGCATACACGTTTCCACATTTATAACATTAGTAGGATACTGACACGACCCGTGTCGGGGTCATCGTCGAGGTCATCGTCGAGTTAGTTTCCTCAGAATCGGCCCGCTGTGCCTTGATTAATTACTTGGTTTTGTTCTTCGTTGAGTGAAGAAACATTTGGAAGAACGGGATTGCTTTCTCGCATATACATAACTAGATATTGATTTATTCGCCGTACCATTTGATTATGGTTCCCGAACGAATAAATTATTCGAGTAATTCCCGCATGGTAAATTAGTCGGTAATGATCTTAGCTATGTTAAATCAAAATAGGTTAACTCATTTGAAAGTTATCAGTTTTGTTGATAGCGGAGGTGTGGTAGAAAAATTGTTGTGTTTTATACCTCTATACTATACAGAAACGAGACGAGCAAGACATGCATCTGATGATAACAGCATAGTGTTCACAGCTATTTGAACATGAAAATGCCATAATTTGGTTTTCTTCGTAAAAATAAATAACCACATCAATTTGAATGTAAGCTCAGACACTGAACTAAATTTCATAATTTCATGGTAACGTAAACTTACAGACGAAAGTGAGAAAATTTGAGTTTCTTGTTGATATTTAAAAAACCACTGCCTGGATTTCGATAAAATTTAAATGGGACTACCTCTGAACGATTATGATCTACCAAACAAAAAGAGAACCATCTAATTCGTTTCACACTTGGGGTAACCATGGCGAAACAATAAAATCGTATTTAAGCAAAAGAAAAACAACCGAGTCGGGTACCTCCTCCTTTTTTGGAAGTCGGTTAAAAAGTGATTTTGGACTTTCCCTACACTGACTAGCACGGTTCGTTTACAACGTGCATACTACTCTCTGTACTGAACAATGGTCGTAGAAACAGCCCTTAAAATAACATTGGCTGTTCAGTTTAAAAACAAAGTGCTCTTGTTCATCTGTTCATTCAGTAACGAGCTTCGTCTCATATTTTCATCTCGTCTGAAAACTCGAACGCTAACGAACGAGTTTTATTGTAAAGCATGATTCACATTGTACCAGTAAAATCTGTGAATCAATGGAAAAGCGTAATTGACTAATTAACCCCGCGATTTTTGTACCGCAATTTTACAGTGATTTCGTTAAACATTATTTGTATTTTGTTTACGCAGTACTTTTTACAAGGTACAGTAATTTTACTTAGAAAAAAAAACTAATTTAGCCTAAGTTAGTCCGTAAAACATCAGCTGTTTTCTATCGAAAATCCTGTATAAGTCGGTCCGGACAGCCGGAACAAACAGACAGAGACCAATTTAGAATTATTTTTGTACAAACTTTCATAATTATGCATTTAATGCAAATTTAAAATTACAAACAGACACTTTACACACAGATGTATAGATTACGTAACTATTTATCATTAACTAGATTACGCAAAGAGATTTATCATATTATCTTACGTGATAGCGCAGCGCTAAGGAGTGATTTGGACTGTTCATGTACAAATATCTACTGCAGTCTGCAGCGAAATGAACAGGACGTCTACTCTCTTTCTACGAAAACGTAATTTCGAAATAAACTCGTGACTTTCAAACTCCGATTCTACTTTGATCCGTCGTTTTGTCCGACTAAATATTCTAAGCCTACTCTAATTAGAGTTTTTGAACGCATGAAAATTACAGGAACGGGTACAACACAAAAACTTCGACTAGTTTAGCATAATAATGTGAATCCAGCTTAACGTCCGCGCGCACTGAGTGGTAAAGTAATAGAATTAACGACCCCCGCCGTCCAATTCACCCGGAAACGTGTTGGGTGGGATATTACATTATCACTGGCCAGCACAACACGTATTGTATGCTGTTGGACAATGTAACACTTACTAATGTTGTGCACTATGCTTGCTCGTCATTAGTTAATAATAATACCCTAATTCTAGGTATCATAAGTCCCAGTTGTTCTACGCACTATCACTGGCAAATACTGCATATCACATCCACAGCAATAGAGTTAACTAAAAATGGAACAGATTGCCTGAGGATATTAGTTCGGATCTTTCAAGAACAAACTGGATAAATGGATAGTGAAAAAAAAAATATTTTAACTGACAATTCTACCCATAAAATGTGTTATTTCAACACTGAAAGATATAAAATATGTGTCACCATGAAATTGTAAAAACCATCACATTTTAATAAAACGGCGTCAGATTACAAACTAAACTAACCTAACGTAAGATTTTAATCTCACCCTTTAGATTATATCCTGACGGTGTGTTCATTAGCTGATATGTACATGTCACCGTACATAATTGTAAAATTATGTACGGTGACATGTACATATCAGCTAATGCTGTTCGGCCATTACTAAATAAATAAATTAAAAAAAAAACTATAACTTCGCCGAAAACATTTCCCTTCATATCGGAATAGTAGTGTTTGCCATTTTGCCAAGCGGTTATGCTTAGATAACAAGATGTTTGTAGTAAAATTGCATCACGTTGTAACGGCCCATTATTGCCAAGCGCTTACTCAAATTGATCTGAACTTTCCGTGTTGTTGATTGCTGCCAAAACATAAATTACACGCGATTCATTTTCCCACGAAACGAACTAAACTTTGAAGCCCCTGTATTATTTACCTAGTAAATTTCATTTTAGTTTTCATTTGGCTCTTGCTTGGTAAATATAAATAAAATATAACTAAAACTGAAAGAAAAACATTAACGATATTTTTTTTTGTAAAAAATTTCACAATATCAATTCCAAAATTGCCAGATAGAATAATAAGACTTTATCCTAACATTCCCAACTGATAAAGATAAATTGTCCGACGGATTTTTTTTTTTGCAATTTTCAAAATCTTTGTTGTTTGTTCTTGCAGAGATTTTTTTTACTTGAGAGTATTATTCCATAGATATAATATGACTAATTGGCACGAAATATAAAAACGGTTCGGAAACACCCGTAACGACGTACAGAATTATGATGTCAATCTTCAAAACGACAACAATTCATAACAAGTACCTTAACAAAACATAACCTTCGTCACTGTTAACAATACTGCCACACATTTATATTTTTTACGTGACATCTAAACACTCTAGCTATCAAGAACATAACTTCAACTTTAACGTGAAAGCATTACAGTTTAAAATGGGAAATAGGAAAGCAAATTGAATGAGTTATTTAGTGCAGTGGAGTCGTAAGCTATTAAAGGTAGCGTTTTGTTAGTTACGACTAAAGTGGGGCACAAAGGAGAGTGCTGGCGTCTAGTTATGTAAATTGGGGGAGTCCTCGTGACTAACTACGAAATTGTTCTGCATAGAATGTCAGCTGATGACCAAGGTTATGGTTTAGTTGGATTGAGATTGGGGAGTTAGATAACATTTGGAATTCTGTTTCTGAAGTCGAATGTAATTTAGAGGCCCTTAATGATACTCTAGGGTAGAGCGTAGACAGTAAATACAAGTTAGTAGGTATAGTTAGTGAGTACGGTAAGTTTAGGGAATGCTTTCCTGTATGCTCTACGTATGTGCTTGTAGTTAATACGATTAGGTTGGTAGGGCCCTACGTCTATTGCGCTGTATCAATGCTGAATACCTAACATTTTAGTTCCTAGATTTCACTACTAATCCTTTTTATGGGAGACCAAACCTATAATCGCAAAATAAATAAAATATTTGTATACAAAAAAGTAGAGAACACGACTCGACAAACATAGTATTGGAAGCCCCGAGACCTAAGACAAAAGGGACAATATAAGAAGGACGCTGATGATAATGACAGTTGGATGCAAAAAACCAACAATCCTACAAATATAAATGCGGAAGTTTGTAAGAACGCATATTTGTTACTCTTTCACGATAAGACTTATGGGACCTGGTCCTGGATAAGGACTGAAATTTGATATATAAATAGATAACAGTCTCAATTAACGCATTATCATTATTAATATAATAACAGATTATTTTTAAATAACGGCATCAGGACTACGCGGGCGAAACCGTGGGCGCCGCGCAGCGTTGGCTATAAAACTAAAATGCAATGGAAGTTATATAGAATACTATGGATTACCACTAAATGCTTGCACTAAACACATACGTATATTCTATTACCGATGTTAAAGTTCTAGAGGAAAGATACTCGAACCCACTATCATTTGTATTCGTGTCCAACATGGTAGTGCTATTACTGAACTGAGATACATACTGAAACACTTAAAAATACCTACAGAAGTAGGTATTGTTGTAGGTATATAATATTGTTCCAATATCAGTGTTTTCGGATGCAGCTATTTCTTCTAGGCAACCAAGAAACAAAATAACACATCGGAATGGCAATACTTAAACATTGAGCCAAATAACTTACTGTCTATATATTGAATTTGATGAATTACTAGTAAATCCATAAAAACAAAGAGTAGTTACTACATTATTTTACCAAGATAATTTCATACAAATATTTTAGTTCAAGACTTAAACCGACAATGCTTGGAAAATCCCGTAGTGAGCCACTACGGGATTTTCCAAGCATTGTTTTCTTTTACGGGTTCAATAGCCACTAGAAACACGAATAAATTAAATTTTCATTGTTCTGCATGAGTAAAGAATGTGTCTGTGTAAATAGACCAATGTTAGACAATGTCAAGGTTTTCGTTTGTCTAGCTAATATTTCTTCATGTATTTAAGTGTGACGAATACGGTTTCGTTTTAAAATGACTTACTATAAGTCTGTAAAAGACAATATCTTCTAGGTTTTAATACGTAATAGGAAGTTTCTGGAAGGATTTTACCATAACTTTGTATTTAGAAAAGTGTTCATTGCAAACAAGATTCTATCGACATTTAAAAGTCTCGAGTCTTGGTGTTTGCGGTCGTGCCCTTCCAACGACGACGACGAGGATTTATTTCATGTAGGTTGATGTATATAGGCATCAGCTCAATTAACGTGGACTGCGATGTTGAGGAGTGGACCAGTGGTTGGCGTAGATGCAGCCGAAATATAGTAAGAGGTGAAACCAAATATCTGGTCCGTCAAGAGGGCATCTGGTACCAAGCTACTGGTTGGTGCATCTTATGTTGTTGGTCGAGTCTATACCTACGGAGCATCACTGGTATAACCATCGTAACTATGAACTTCAAATCAATTAGCCAATCACGATAAACTCTTCACAAAATATACTATTATAGGTATTTAGACCAATTTATTTTGGTCCGCTACTCACCAGCAGGTCTTCACGGAGGTTGGGGTATATAATAAGAGAACTATGTGACAAGTTTTCAGCTTACCTCAAACACCTATTCGAAATTTGCTGCCAGCTCTTGGAATATTACGCGAGCCAAAAGATTGATATATTTTTTACTACTGTTAATATTAAGTCAAATCAGTACCTATACAATTTTTAGACGTTTGGGGGATAGGGACCAACTCAAAGGTACACGTTTGACCTAAAGTTAAGTTGTGTAATATAGTCGTACTTATTACAGATTAAAACCCGACACACGTTTACGGAATTCAACTGGAGCCATCGTTAAACCAGTACGCGTATTGATTGCATTGTTTCTATGCATGTATCAATACCTACTTCACTGTAGGCTGTAGGCAAAACAGTTGACATCATTTCTTTGTTCGGAAATTAATTGGTGTTTTTGTTATTCCCAAAGATCATGTCAATAGTAAAACAGAATTTTGTTTCATTAAGAATCTATTGATTTTGTATTAGGTCTGGTAGGTCAGTATTGTAATGAGGCATTTTTTTAATGTCAGAATGAGTGAAAAATCTCATCAAAAATAGTGCACGAATCCACCACAAGTAACAAAAACAATGTTTCATTTTGTTGAATAAATTTGATAAGCGTGTTAATTGATAGTATAATGTTTTTGATCCTACTGTTCTATAAATATTATAATTACGTAAGTTTAATTGTTTGTTGCTCAATCACGTCGGAACGGCTAAACGAATCGTCTCCAAATTTAAAACACATTTATACATATTATTGTATGAAATAGCACAAAGGCTATTTTTACTGTGGGTAAGTTTCAGAAACGGGAACTAAACACTAAGCGGATATCAAACGTGGAGTGGTGTTAGTATGGACATACCTAATTGCTTTCTCACCTATTTTTTACTTAAGTTTTTGCTTGCACTTGAACATAGCCTCGCCAGATGCGACGGTATGAAACACGATCTGACACTTATGTGTTACTAGCTTTTACCCGCGACTTCGTCCGCGCAAAAAATAATATATTAAGGTAACTCAGGCAGTATTTGTACACAATATCAAATTACGTTTACGAAAAACAAATTTCATCAAACTTGTTCAGTGGTTTAGGCGTTAAAGCGTAACAGACATACTGAGTTACTTTCATATTTATATTATTATAATATGGGTATCAAGTGTCTAGTTGTTTTATAACACGACAACAATGACGTGCATACTTCCATATACTTTCATCTCCCATTTCATCCCCATACAGTTCGAAATTACAAAATTGCTAGAACAAACATTCGTTAGCTTCGTGTCAAGTGTCTACATACAGAGTTTCATGGTTTTATCTACAACGATTGGGAACTTCCATAATGACATTCATCCCTCATTTCAACCCCAATTTGACCCCCGTACTGTTCGAAATTACAAAATTGATAGAACAAACATTTAATTGCTTCGTGTCTATTGTCTAGATACAAAATTTGATAACTTTGAAAATGACGAATTTTCATACAACCGTTCATCCCTTGTTTCACCCTCTTAGGGATTGAATTTCGCAAAATCCCTTCTTAGCGAGCGCCTACGTGCTCAAAGGGACCTCCATGCAAAATTTCAGATTCCTAGCATTTGTAGTTTCTGAGATTCCTTGATGAGTGACCTTTCACTTTCATATATATAGATGCTAAAACCGTCTCATTTAATTAATACATTTCGAGAATATAGCCATCAACTCTCATTGTAAAACTAAGAAATAGTAGAGTATCTTAAAGGATTATTTTTTTTTAATAATTTAAGCATTTCCAAGCACTTGGTCGACGCTGATCAAAATGCTGTGTTTATTAGGATCAACGTTGATTCCATATACTACTTACAATACCTACATACATATACTGCCTACATTCACTACATTGCCATTCAGGTAATGCCGCCAGGATACTGGGGACGCTTCCGACTGGTAGTGGGCTTAATGATCATCTATGAATAATTCAGATGTGCTTAGTGTTAGGAAATTCAACGTTTTAACTACGATAACTATTGTTATTGTTACACAATTTTAATTAATAGCTTATTCATTTGTTTACTATTTTGTGATAACGTGGATCACTTTCTAAGAACTTACTGAAACTTTAAAAAGTTTGGTCGGTAAGTCCATATTTTAATCATTTTTTAAGCAACCGATTTGGGGCTGATTTATCTATTTTAGCAAGAATTTTATATACGTCCAGTCCCAAAATGTTAGTTAGCTTAGTGAGAAAATATGAAATATCAACAAGCTTGTCAACGATGCGATAATACATATTGATTAGGTAAACGGGAAACTCACGTGTAATAAGGTCGGTCAATCCAACTCGAGTTTCGGCCGCGTCCGGCGGCCAGGAGAGTGTACGCGCACGATGGCTTCCCGTTTGGCACTAACAAACCGAACTTCAGTGCCAAACGGAAAGCCATCGTGCGCGTACACTCTCCTTGAAAAAGGCCGCCGGACGCGGCCGAAACTCGAGTCGGATTGACCGACCTTATTACACGTGAGTTACCCGTTTACTCAATATGTGTAACAACCACGTTAATTTTAATACTAAGATGCGATTATATTCCGAGAGCTGGTAGCATAATTTGGGTAGGTATTTGCGGCAAGCTAAAAACTTGTCACATAACTCTCTTACTATATCCCTACACTGAGCTGCAGACCTGAGTAGGTGAGTCGCAGGGTAAAATCCCTCAATTTAGGTCACCCGGCAGACTCTCTTTTTGAAAATTCAATTTTTTTTATTATGAAATAACACCCAATTTAAATATCAAATTACCTCAAACCCATTAATTATATTTTTTGCAAAACATATTTGCACGCGCCTGGCAATGTAAAAACTCTGACTAAATTGTCTGGCTCATTTTTTTTTTATTATGTTAATATTAAACTACAACATAATAAAAATTATATTGCCTCAAATCATTGAATTTAAAATAAAAATATAAAAATGTATGGATCCATTTTGCCCCGCCTCCCACCAGCCAGGTCTGCATTTCCATGTTGGGAGCTATGTGACAAGTTTTCAATTTGCCCCAAATATCTAAAAATCTAAAATACCCAAAATTTGTTAGTAGTAGTCTCGGAATATTAGCTCTATTAACTCAAATGTTTTAATTTACTCAAAGAACTTTTAACACAATGCAATTTTTTTAATCTAACAACCAATATTTGTACAACATATTTACCGATCAAATTAAATAACATTCTAAATTAGACTGCAACCATTGTTTTAGAAACACACTAAAATTTCACTTCGAACGTTAATCGAAAACAAACAGTTTTAAAACTGGAACTACGTACAATCCATTCATTGTACAGGATGTTTACGTTTTTGACGAATTAGTTTACTAGAGTTTGGCGATTAAAGACTCGTATTATGTTACTCGTATTTGTATAGTTGTTCATTTCAGAAACTATGGAATTACAAATTTAATATTCACCCATTATTATTAAGTTACAAAAGTTATGGCTGGTCTAGTCGGGAGAACGGCGCCTGCCGATTCGGAGACCCCGGGTTCAAACCCCACACGCACCGCTGTCTTTTCGAAGTCATGTGCGTAATGCTGCTAACTTAAAAACGGTGAAGGAAAACATCGTGAGGAAACCGACATGTACCTAGAATCTTTCGAAGTCATATGTCATCTACCAACCCGCACTGGGCCAGCGTGGTGGATTATGGCCTTAACTCTCTTCTTGCGAGAGAAGGTCCCGAGTCCCAGCTGTGGGAACGTTTAGTGGGCTGTTGATGACCCATTATTATTATTAGTATTCATTTTGATACCTATAGCTACGTATCTTCCACTCATTTTTTTGTACGTTCCGTCTTTGTATTCTTAATTATTTTTTTCCACCTTGAAGCCAGGAAGAGATGCTGCTTTATTTTTTAAATTTTGTTTCATTTGTAGTTTTTTTTTCAATTTTGTGTAACGAAGAGTTAATTTATCTATTACTTAGTTTAATCCAATGGTGCTTTTGGTTCGGTTTTTTTATGTAAATGTGTAATACTTTTAGTAGTGGTAGGACTCTTGGCAGTGTCCGCCTGGGGCAGTACCACACCTTTGTCAGTTATTCTACCGCCAAGCAGTAATGTGCAAACATTACTGTGTTCCGGTTTGAAGGGCAATGTTTCCGGAGAAATTACAGGGCTTAGAGTAAACCATCTTAGATCTCTGGGTGACGAGCGCAGTGCAGTGCTAGGTAATGATTTGGACTTTTCATATTCCTTTAGCTGCGTGTCGCTGTGCTGGTGGTAGCCATGTTGCTTACCATCAGGCGCATGTCTTCCTCGTTTCGTTACTATTTATTTAAAAAAATGTATTTATGATAAATAAATAATTATTTTTATTAGTTTTAATAGTATTGTTAGTTAGGTCACACATTGTAAAATAATATATACTAGTTTATTTCCGCAAACAATAGTAGGTCAACATACCACAATTCACAATAGGGTACAATCCTCAAAAAAACTACTTAGTTCTTCAGTTAGATAGCTAAAAAATATTGTACACGTATTTTTTCTTTTGTTTCACAAACAAAAAATTACGAAGATACAGCGCTTAGAAGTTTCGCGTGACGTCACTCGTGCCTACAATTTTTGTCGTCGCGTAGTGACGTCGCGACCCTCCACTCTCGAAGTTTGATGTTCTATATCTTTGTCGATTTTTAATATTTTGAAAAAATAAAAAATACGTGTTCCATATTTTTCCATGATCTAGCTGACGGACTAATTAGCATAGTGTAATTCTGACCCAGTCCGGTACCCTATTACATTAGAATGTGTGCAATACTGTGCATACCTTGTAAAAATTTTAAACCCGTCAGATTATAATCTAACGTCGTCAGATTAAAACACCAAACTTTTTTTGTGAGGAAAATGCCTTTACGCTCCGTCCACTACGAAGGGACACGGCAGGTGTGTCGGGCTCGACACCATGAAGACGACAGACATGGTGTACCGAGTGAAACAGACGAAGGTCACGGGTCCCGGAGTCTCTGGAGTTGCTACTCTCAAAGATTTCTCCTGAATGGCCACTGATCAGGATTGCAGGGTCACTTTTCGCACTCCCGTCAACTCCCCCACTTGCCACCGCCCTTGCGGACGCGCTTCGCAGTGAGTGTTAAGGCCGATTTAAACTGAACGAACATAGAGCTAGAGTGTAAACGAAATATCGTTCTTAGCGTTTTTCATATTAGATATTCCATAGAATCTTTGCGAACGCAAACAAAACAACGAAAGAATGCTCTACGTTTGTTTACACCAAATGAATTTGATACAGTGGGGACAGAATGAGCATTTGCTCGTCTGATGTAAATCGGCCTTTAGTACCCCCGCATTTGATTCTAGTGACGCGCCGAAAACTAGCAGCGCGTCACCTCCTTGAAGGCCTATGCCTAGGTGGGGTGGAGATGGGATGCCAGCTGAGAGCCAGACTCTCATCCCCATGTCCGGTTCTCCTTTTTTGATGTCAGTTAAAAACTAACCTTCCGTAGGTTTATTTTCTCGCGGTTTTGTTATAAATTGACGTCATCTACAGTTTCACAGTTACTTAATATAGATTTAACGTGAGCCCCAAGTCTATACTTACTATTGTACAGCTGAAGAGAGTTTTGTTTGAACGCGCTTATCTCAGGAACTACATGATCGATTTCAAAAATTCTTTCACCGTTCTATATTGACGTGATCCCGAGTGCTATAGGCTATAGGTATGTGCACCACGGGCGAAGCTGGGGTGGATTACTAGTTATGTAAGTCTAAAACTTGTATCTTAGGGTTCAAATGTTGGTAATGTTAGTTTTCATTGCCGTGGTAGGGTGCACAAAACTATGACTAATAGGGATGGGCCGAATGTGGTTTGAACCGAATACGAACTTCGGCCGAACATTCGGTAAAAATGAAAAATTCGGCCGAAGTTCGGCCGAACTTCGGTTCAATTTCGCCGCGCTTTTTCGAGTTGTGACTTGTTTACGCACTTGCTGCAAATATTGCTAGATGTGCCCCGCCCGCACTCCGCGCTTCCCCGCGGGGCCGGTAGCCAACTAGTCATTTGTAAAGACGTCACCTTGTTTTACGTGATTTTTGTTGGTTTGATTGACAGATTTTATCATTATGTGTTTGTTACTTTGTTGTGAAGACGACTGGAAGAAAAAAATCAAGTGTTTCGTCATTTTATTAAGAAACAGACGACCAAAACAAAAGATCGATTAAGAAAGAAATATTTCTAAGGCTGGTTTGGTTAGTAAGAAGAGCGGTTTAATTTTATGTTTTGTTTGATTAAGTACCAAAAATTTTTGAGACTAGTAGTTAAAAAGACCAATTTAAGTTTTTTGTTCATCACGTATTACTTTTTCTAATTCAAATAAATGACTATGGAGTATATCCGACTTATTTTATTTCACTGTTACTACAGATATGTTTTTTCATTAATTTCTATTATGATAGTGCAAGTATATTTAGTGCAGAATGTTCGGCATTTTAACCGAAATTCGGCCGAATGACGAAGTTCGGTTCAAGCTGCCGAAGTTCGGTTAAACCGAATGTAAAACGAATTTCGGCCCATCCCTAATGACTAAGTATTTATAAAACATTAAATACTAAAAGGCAGCTTTGACTCTTGTCTGGCATCAGCAGCTAATGTCCAAGCCTGTAAAAAGCTGAATTAAATTCTTTTAAATTAGGGTAAGTTTTTGAAATAGAAGTTCACGTGAAAATTAGGATGTTTTTAATTGTTATTCAATTACGTCGCGACGCTTCAACTGACCTGGTTGAAATTTGGAGCATAGTTACAGAAATTACCGTTTGATTTAATGTTTAATAAACAAGCTACTTTTCATTGCGGGAACGGCAACAACGCGCGTAAAACGGTGGGGCACTGCCTGTTATTCATTTAATATCTTTTGCAATTTTTTTTCTATTAACATCAATAATTAATAAATCACAGAACCATATATTACGTTTGCTAGGACTTAGGGTCTTCTCTCATAATAAGAAAGTCAAAGCCATAAATCTTTCATCGCTAAAGCTAGCGGTAGGAAAAAGAAAACGATTGACAAAGGTCACGGACCCTGGAGTATGTGGAGCTGTAAAATTAAATTAAAAAAAAGCTAGCGGTAAGGACAAACTTATACATCTAAACTTTGAAAAATACACAAAAGTGCTGCGGGATTCGAACCTACGACCTCAAGAGTAAATACCAATTACAAGAATCAAAGTAATATTATTGTTCTCCTATCGCTTTGTGGATTCTATTTTGAAGATAAACTAATAGTGCTAATAGTACAAAACAGTGTTATATATCAAACATATCAGTACGTCATCGGCTATTAATTTGACGTTTACCGCTTTGACATACTCTACATCGTCTCGGTTACAATAATATCGTAATAAAATACATTGTTGTTTCCACCAATTGAATTTTAATAAACGTCAAATGAGTTTCTCTACAGACACAAACCTATATCAATTCACTTTCTTTCCAGTATTCCATCTGTTTTCAAAATGTAACCATCGAAATTATAAATTGCTGGATACGACTAAACAAGTAGTAGAAAGTATTAGTATATGTAATCAGACAAGTCTTGATAAATACTGTCTAAAAATATAACAAATCTGAACAGGAACATACTGTATAAAGTAATCGTAGTAGCGTGATAGCGCCATAACATTTTTATTGTGTTTAAAACATGATCGCTGGTCACGAAAGCCACTCGTGAAGGTCTCGGAGCACTGAATCCCATCTTGAAAACGAATTATGGTTTTCTGTAAACGTAATTAAACTAAACAAAACGATTGTAGGTAGGAAAAAGATTTTTTTTCAACTATCGAACACGTACACGTTCAACAACAGCTCCGCAAAAAAAAATCAAAACGAGTGGTTTTTTTTGAGCTGCGTGCATCTCAATAGAATCAGTGTAACTAGTAACAGTCTACCGACCCCGGAGCGGTGTTGACAGCCCCAAGGACCTCAGGAACAACGAGATATCTCCAAAAATATCGGAAATCAACAGAAAACAAAGGTTAGTTCGGAAGTAACATCAGGAGACCGCATAACCAAGAATCGAGCAAAAGTCACGTTCGACGACATATCTAATACCGATAGAGCTATCACCGATATAGAGATATCCGCCGCACGTTCGTTTCGCTGTACAGACCAACCCGAAGCACGTCATCGGCCATCGGCAGGCGCCTACGACACCTCCCCCCGCAAACTGTGACGTCACCCTCTGCACTCTACACCGATCTCAGAGGCGAACTTAGGAGACAACATCATCGTCGGCCCCTGCGGAAAAACCGACTGCTGTTTACTGGACTATTGGACAGCCCGAAGAACATCTACGTTGAGTGTGTACGTGAATATATTGACAAATCCAAGCTTGGAATAGAAGAAGAAGAGGAATACCCGTGAGTAGGATAAGAACCTAAAAGTTAAATCTAACCGCGTAAATAAAGCCTAATTAAGTAAATTTGCCTAACATCATAAACAACCTAATTTAGAAAATTGTATAAAATGTCTGACACAACTAGAAAAGCCGCCCCTTCCACTTCTGCCTGCCCCGCTTCTGTCCCTGCCAACGCACCCAGACGACCAAGGGTGCTTTCTGTTAGGTCAGTAGCATCTAACTTACACAAGCGCATTTTAAAAAAAAATGTTAAAAGCAGCGCGTCAGACGTGGTGCCGCCGACGCAACATCGGGAAGCGTACCCTGATGTGCCTGTGGATGCCACCAAGGTGGGGTCCAGCCGCGCTCCATTGCTCGACAAAGTACCATCGCCACCGTGCTCACGAACAGCAAGCGAAACCTCTGTGCCGTTAACATCAGCGCCAGAGTCGAGCCCAGAACACTTGGCTGTGATGGACAGAGTCGAGAACTGGAAACAGTGTGGAATATCACCTCCGAAAGAGTTGACGATGTATGAAGAAACGGACAGCGTGTCAGAATCGTCATTCCCGACCTCCGCCCGCTCCAAAAGAACCAGTATGCTGATCGCACACTGCTCAAAGCGGACGGGGGTCGAGATGGACAGCGCCACGAAAGTGGCAAATGACGCCTTACTCCGGGGGAAGGACGCTCTCGAACAATCCACTAATCAAAGGCGGGATTTAAAACAAACTGCGATCGAGAGCCTCCAGACCCTCTTCGAGATTGTCCTTTCCCTGGCAGAGTCCAGGCACCGACACATCGCCTCACTCGAACAGGAGCGGACTCGACACGCCATGGAGCTGCTCTCGGTGGAAAGGGCCCACACCAAGTCAGTACAAAATAATAATAATAATATAACAAAGGAGGTAGCTCTGGCCAGGGAAACACTGAACGAACTCCAAAAAGAGATAAAAGCCGTTAGAGACTGGCAGAGCTTTGAAACGAGAGAGCCCCACCAACAAATCAAAACAACGGCCGAAGTGGTGACGAACATCAGTGGTTATCTCAAGTCAACTGCGCCAAGTCGAAACGCCTCCGTCGATCTGACTCCACTGCAGAACGAATATCTCGGTCTAAAAACCGGGATTGAAATTCTTCGGAGGCAGGTCGACGAGCTTCGGAGAGACTCAACCGTAGAAAGGGCGGAAGCCATTGAGATCCTTCACCAAAATGCTAAAATTCTGAAAGAGCTCGCGTCGATTCCTCCACCTCCTACGCCCCCAAATTACTCAGACAGACTAAGTACAATCGAAAAAATACTGACGAAACCAACGCCACCCCCATCCACAGCCCCAATAAAAATAAACATTGACGAGCACGTGCTGCCCATCACAGAGCGACTAGAAGCTGTATCGTCAGAACTCCGGACGATGCGGCAGGAAAAATTAATTCTTCCCCCCCCCAGGCCTAAGCATCGAGGCTGAAATCTGCCAAGCGGAGACGGGCAAGCCATCTAAGCCCAACTACGCAAAAATAGCGGCTAAGCCAATCGTGCTAAAACCGAACCATACTCTCATCGTGACTACGGCAAATTCCACATCTCCCACGACTGCCGAAAATTTAATAGAAAGGATAGCGGTAGCACTGGACACGAAGAAGACTGGAGCTAGGGTTGACCGAGTGCGAAAAGGTCGAAACAGGAAAGTTATCCTGAGCTGCAGCACAGAGGAAGACCTTGGTCTGGTTAGAAATCGTGTGCAGCAGGACAAGTCTCTAAAGGTGGAGACCGCGAAAGCGGGTAATCCACTGATCATCATTCGAGATGTCCTGTCTTACCACAAAGACAACGAGATAGTGGAAAACCTTTTGGCGCAGAATAAACATCTGCTACAGGGGGTTGATTTGCAAGAGAGCGCGATTAGAGTGCGGTACAGGAAAAAAGCGCGAAACCCGCATGAGTGCCATCCAGTGATCGAGGTCTCACCTCGCATTCACAGAGCGTTTTTGGACGCCGAAAAGGTCTACATTGGACTCCAGAGGAGACCAGTGGCAGACCACTCGCCATTGGTGCAGTGCACCAGGTGCCTAGGTTTCGGTCATACAAAGGCAATCTGCCGGGAAAGGGATGAATCCTGCAGTCATTGCGGAAAAGCCCACTCCTGGACCCAATGCAAGGCAAGAAAAGAAGACCTGCCACCCAAATGCAAAAACTGCGCGAATACTCATCCAAACAGCCCCAACAGAGAACTCGCTCATAATGCCTTTAGTAGCGAGTGCCCTGAAAGGGTAAAATGGGATGGTATAGCGCGGTCCCGAATATCTTATTGCTAAGGGCACTCATGAGGGACGTGGCTCAGTCTCCCGAAGAGTAGGCGAACCAGGTTTGCGTTTCATCCAAGCAAACCTGCAACGCTCCCAGAATGCAACGACAGAACTCCTGAAGGTCGCGAGAGAAAGGGGGGTTTCGGTTGCCCTTGTTCAAGAACCCTATGTGGGAAACAAAGGCGTGATGAAACAATATCCTGGAACTCGCATTATTCAGTGCAGTTTAAATAGGCAAAAACCAGTTAAGGCAGCCATAATAGTTTTCGGCGACAGGTTGGAGGTAATCCATGACCCCCAAATTGTCACCGAGACGGAAGCAGCTGTCTTACTGGGCGGTACAGGCCTAAAACTGGGAGTGATTTCCGTCTACTTAGAAGGAGACCAACAAGTCGACCCCTACCTCAGCAGGATCAAAGATTTCAGCGAAAAACTAGCTACAAAAGACCTTATTGTTGCTGGTGACGTGAATGCATGGTCCCACTGGTGGGGAAGCACATCTCAAAATGAGAGAGGAGAAGCCGTAAACTCTTTCTTCAATGAAATGGATTTGTACATTCTCAACTCCGGCGATACACCAACCTTCGAAATCGTCAGGGAAGGCAAACTCTGCACAAGCGTAGTAGATGTAACAACGTGCAGCAAGTCTCTCCTGGGAAAAATCGAGGGATGGGAGGTTGACAAAAGTATTACAACATCGGATCACAACGCAATCACCTTCAGTTTGCGTCTAGTTAAAGCTCTTGAACAACAGAGGCAAATAACAACACGCAGATACAACACCAAGAAGGCAAAGTGGTCAGACTTTATGTCACAGTTAAAATCTTCCCTTGAAGATAGAGACATTTCGCCGGAGTCAGTTGGGAAATGTGAAAGTCCACTAGAACTCGAGTCGATGATTACGAGCTACACTGCTAGTATACATGAAGCCTGCGAACACACCATTCCACTGGTAAACTCGCCAAAGGGAAATCCGACACCCCCATGGTATACTAAAAAGCTCGAAAATCTGAAGAAAGAAGTTCTTAGACGAAAGAGAAGGATCAGGAATGCCGCCCCTGACAGAGTTGAACTTGTAGTCGAACAGTACCAAATTGCTCGGCAAGACTACAAGGAAAAAGTCAAACAAGCTCAGACGGAGAGTTGGAAGGAGTTCTGCACGAACCAGGAAAAAGAAAGTATGTGGGACAAGATCTACAGAGTGATGAGAAAAACCTCGACAAGACAGGAAGAAATACTCCTAAGAGACATCGAAGGTAACACTCTATCCCCACAGCTATCAGCAGAACTACTTGCCAAAACCTTCTATCCCGACGACTCTGAGAGCACAGATCAACCGTGTCATACAGAGCTACGGGAGAAAACGACAGAAACGCCTATGGACTTACCGGAAAATGATCCACCATTCACATCAGCGGAACTGGAATCAGTATTGAGAACTTTGAATCCAAAAAAAGCTCCCGGTACAGACGGGCTAACCGCTGATATATGCGCCGCAGCCATACGTTGCGAATGGAAGATTTTCTTGGCGATAGCAAACAAATGTTTGTCCTTGAAACACTTCCCCAAGCAATGGAAAGAGGCGCACGTGGTCATATTACGCAAACCCGGTAAGACAGATTACACACACCCAAAATCTTACCGCCCCATAGGTCTTCTGTCCGTTCCCGGAAAAATCGTCGAAAAGCTTCTGGCAAACCGACTCCAATGGCATCTCCTCCCAACCATAAGTAGGAAACAGTACGGCTTCATGCCCCAAAGAGGCACCGAAGACGCCCTCTATGACCTGGCAGAGCACATCAAAAAAGGAGTAGACAGTAAAAACACCGTACTCCTAATCTCCCTGGATATAGAAGGCGCCTTCGACAATGCATGGTGGCCCGCCCTCAAAAATCAATTAGCGAAAAAGAGGTGCCCATCAAACCTCTACAACATGGTAAACTCTTACCTCAGCGACCGTAAAATCAAGGTCAACTATGCAAGAGCAGTCTTTGAGAAGGAAACAACCAAAGGATGCGTCCAAGGGTCCATCTGTGGACCAACCTTTTGGAATGTGATCCTAGACTCGTTACTGCGAATGCTAGAAGCCGAGAGAGTATACTGTCAAGCATTCGCGGACGACGTCGTTCTCGTATTTACAGGCAGCCCGACCATCATCGAACAGCAAGCGAGCAGGGCGCTGAGCATGACAGTGGAATGGGGTAAAATTAACAAACTCAACTTTGCAGCGCATAAAACCAACGCAATGCTTTTTACCAAAAAGTTGAAGTACGAACCTCCAAACATTGTCATGTCCGGCGTGCGGCTCGATCTGGTCGAGGAAGTCAAACTGCTAGGCCTACTGATCGACCGACGGCTCAACTTTAAAGCACATGTGACCGCCCAATGTAAAAAGGTGGCGAACATTTATAGACAGCTAGCATGTGCAGCGAAGGTGACCTGGGGATTAAATGGCGAAATCACGAGAACTATCTACGTCGCGGTGGTGGAACCTATCATCATGTATGCCTCAAGTGTATGGGCGCAAGCGGCAGACTTCGAGGAAAACAAGTCTCATTTGAACGCAATCCAAAGAGGTTTTGCCCAGAAAATCTGTAAGTCGTACCGTACTGTTTCTCTAAAATCAGCACTTGCCCTTTCCGGTCTGCTCCCCTTGGATCTGAGGATACAGGAAGCAGCAAATTTGTACAGAGTAAAAAAAAACCTCTCCCAAGACTACCTCCCACCAGAAGTGGAACTCGAACGGAACGTTAACTACCTGGACCAACCCCATCCGTCCACACAGGTATCCGTAGAGTACGAGCTCATAGAAGACACCTCCAATCTTCCAGAAGGACCTCAAATTTATACTGATGGCAGTAAGGTTGAGGGTAAAGTTGGAGCTGCTCTAACATGGTGGGAGAATGGCAAAGAGGTCAAGAACTTGACCTTCAAGCTCCACTCCGAATGCACAGTCTTTCAATCGGAACTTTATGCTCTTTACCGGGCAACTCAAATGGCGTTAACGAGCAAGGACCCAGAAGTTAATGTCCTGAGTGACTCTCGATCTTCACTCGAACTGCTAAGTAACCCAAAAACGAGTCACCCCTTGGTAAAGTGTGTAAAGGAAAACATTGGACAGATAAATGCTGAAGGGCGATCTCTTCGTCTTTTCTGGGTGAGAGCGCATGTTGGCACCATTGGCAACGAAAGAGCTGACGAACTGGCCAAATTGGCGGCGCTCACCGAATCACCCAGGGACTACGAGGGGATCCCCTTGTCCTACGTCAAACGGAAAATCCGCGAAGAATCGGTCAAAACATGGCAGGATCGATATGAAACCTCGGACACTGGAAAAGTCACCCAGACGTTCCTCCCCGACATAGCAAACGCATATCGGGTGATTAGAACCACGAAACTGACTCCCTTCCAAGTACAAGCGTTGACGGGACACGGAGGAATAGCAGAATACCTGTACAGATTTAAGCTCAAGAGTAGTCCTGCATGCGAGTGTGACCCCGACCAACCCGAAACGGTCTGGCACGTGCTAGTCGATTGTCCCCGATTCATGGCCGCAAGACATGAGCTCGAATGTATGATCGACGGAAGGCTGGTTGTCTCGGATCTCCACAACATCTTAGCAGATCCAGATAACAGAACACGGCTTCTGTCCTTCATGGAGACCTCATTCCGCATAGCGGCCAAGAGAAACTCCACTATTTCAAATACGCACCCCCCTTCGCCACCACACCCTGCCCCGCTGTCCGTGGACGCCGCGAGGAATGCGGTTCCCGCCCAACATAACTCCTCGAAGAGCATCTCCATCCAACAACTACTGGAGAACGCAGATCGAGGAGAGGCTGGGATCCGTATCCGTGGAGTGGCTCTCTTCATGGACAGCAACAAAGAAAGATTCGGAATAAGCTTTTGCTTCGCCTGGGAACGGAAACGAGCCCGTTTGTCGCCTGGATTGTCTTGCCTGCTTAATGGGAGTACCGCAAAAGTCACTATGAAGCGGAAAACCTACGACGCTATGCCGGTGTGCGAGGTAGACGGCCACCGATTTCGGTTGGTGCGATCGAAAAACAAAACGATTGCACTAATAGAATACTCGGAAGGTCGGACGCCTTTCACACAGGCAAGTGCGCTGCTCGCACATCTGAGCAGAAATGCAGGTGAAGCACCCCGGGTGATAAGCGTGGATGCGATGGCAATCGAATACTCAAGAGCGAGAGTCGCAGACCGGCTGGGTTGCATTGAGGCCTCTAAGCATCATGAGGTTGTCGTATACGAAGACAGGGGAGAAAATCTGAGTTTCCTCAGAGCCCCTTCGCACGACCAAACAAATGCAACTGACAGCTGGGGACATCCTGTTCCTAGTTCGACCATCCAAACCGGCTCCGAAAGAGCACAGCAGAGGGCAGCCGCGGAAAAAGCTTCAGCCAATCAAAATGGCAGCCGAGGCACCAAGACGGCCTTCATGACTGCCTTCAACGCAGCAGCAAGGAGCGTACTCCGAATTTCATCCCATTCATCACCCCCCTCGACGTCAAAGACCCCCAAAGCAGCTTCACAACAACAGATGAGCCGAACGAGAGCCGACATGGGACAGGTTGAACCGCCCCGCTATGTCACGGCTTCGCAGCCACGGAGCCATGCACGAAACGCCTTCATCGAATTCATAGCCACACTGAGCGCGACACGACTAGTCAACCTCAAGACCTGTGAAAACATCATGCAGTTCTATAGGCTAGGAAGTGAAAGCCTCTTAAAGGCGAAACTCGAGGAGGCCGAAGCAGCCATTTACAATAATGTCACTTCCCGGGTCATCAAGGGAACCATGACAGGACAGTATATGGCAGCTTACAGTGCTGAAAATGGCTTCGTGACACTGAACGAGAAAGAGACAGAGCGCGCGGGAAGGCCTGTTTATGCGACAACACCAAACGACCCAATTGTAGTTACCGCCCGATGCACCAAGATTATGCTGGACGATAAGATCCTAGAGATGGCCAAGACCATCGAAGGGAACTCGAACGTCAAAGCGAATTGGGAAAATTGGGAGATACCGAGAATACAGTGGGTTAACGGAGTTCCGGGATGTGGAAAGACAACATGGGTGATTAGACACTTCGATGTGGACAAGGACGCCATCATCACCACAACAACTGAGGCAGCAAAAGATCTCAGAGAAAAGCTATCGCACCGAATCGGAAATCTGGTCAAAACCAGAGTGCGAACCATGGCTTCTGCTCTGGTAAATGGTTTCGGAAGAGAAAGTTTCAGTCGCCTCATGGTGGACGAAGCTCTCATGAACCATTTTGGAGCCATTGTGATGGCTTCAAGGCTGTCTGGTGTTGGTGAAATTGTCCTCATCGGAGACGTCAATCAGTTGCCTTACATCGACAGGGAAAATCTCTTCGAAATGAGGTATCACCGCCCAAACCTGGTAACAAAGATCAGCCAGGAGTTGCTCTGCACACATCGCAACCCGATGGATGTCGCATATGCGCTGAGGGAAATATACTCCGGTATGTACTCCTCAGCGTCCCGTATAAAGTCCCTAGAGCAGAGAAGGTACAAGGGAGCGCAAATACCCAACACCCTACCAAACACCCTCTTTTTAGTTCACACTCAAGAAGAGAAGGAGACCCTGACAAACCAGGGTTATGGGTCAGGCACCGGGTCACGTATCCTTACCATCCATGAAGCTCAGGGACTAACATACGAGTCGGTAATCGCAATCAAAACCAAGGCAAACATGAAGCTGCACGAGAGCGTGCCCCATGCGGTTGTTGCAATCTCGCGGCACACGGGGACCTTCACATACTACGCCGACGACACCGACGACGCCATCGGCCGGTTCGTGCGGCGAGCGTCGGCTGCATCACCGAAGACCATCCGAGACTTCAACCTGCAGATGGCCATCAGGGACAGAAATGCGGCCGTTGTGGAGGCTCTGGGCCGGAAGAAGGCGGCTTGGGCAAATGACAGTTGGGCAAAGAATCGATGTTGAGTCGATTACTAGCGGAATCCCAACCGGTAGTGATCGGCTCAACAGACGAGAACTAGAATTAGGTGTAAAATGTTCCCAACTCCCCCCTATTTTCCTCTTCTTCTCCAAATCCAAGACACATGTAAAAAAAAAATGAATTGTAATGACAAAGATCACGGACCCCGGCGTCTGTGGAGTGGTTAATTTAAATAAAAAAAAAAAAAAAAAAAAAAAAATTGTAGGTACCAGGATGTATGTATGTAAAACCAAATTATTCGTTGTTTTGTGTTTGTTTCACATAAAAAATTTAAAATGTTTTAAAAGGGTACTTACAAAGGTTATTTTCTTAAAACGTGTTGCTGAAACGCAACAGTTATCGTTTACCATCAATCGGACTGTATGCGTATTACACCGTATCCTATAAAATAATAAATAACGAAGTTAGTTGATGCGAGTATATAGTTTTTAATATTACTACATTTAAAATTAAATATAGTCTATTCTCAGCTGGCGTAAGTGAGGACAATTTTTTTTCATCTTAGTGTTACTATCATGCTCTAGGTATTCTTTTTTACTAGGTTTCCCTGCTCATGATGGTTTCCGGCAACAAATATTTATGAGCGATAAAACACGGCCATCTATTGATCTATCTACCAAACAATGAATTCTGTTGGATTTTATTTTATAAACCTTTTTTAACCTAAATCGTAATAACATTACAAATTTGAAAGTTATTATGTTTGTTGGTCAATCACGAAATCAATCGCCAATCATCGGAATGGCTGTACGAATCGAGTTGAAATTTGGAATACCGTTAGAATATAATCTGGAATACTTTTTATCGTGGAAAACTACAAGAGCGATAGCTCCGCGGCTAAAACCGCGGCGCACTGATAGTCGTATAAATACTGAAATAAAACTACTATTTTTAGAACTAATTGTACGGTCAGCTTGTGGGGTTGATTCCCCTTATATACATATAAATACATATACTCCCCTACATAAATATATTGTTACATTATTATAATATGGAAAAGTACGCTTCATTGCATTAGGGCCAACTGTAACTGAAGGGTGAGTAGATGACCAATGGTTGGCATGGTTGGTGAATTCCTCGGCCTTATAGCGCCACCTTGCCACTTTCTGTTTGGTAACCCACTCAATTTAGTCCTGAATATGACTTATGCTTTATATACAACATATTTTTAGCAACATCAAACAAAATAATTATTTACAATATTTACGAATTTATAAAAATCTAAATAAAATGATTATATATAATATATATATAATAATATACCATAAAAATAAACAAATTTACAAATTGAACACGCCGCGCCGTCGAGATCACTACAGCGCGGCATGGTACCGAGAATGCTGGCAGCGTTGCCTCTTTGTATAGCTAAACTGAGCCTTTGGGCAAAGTAGGCGCCAGCTCTGGCATCCCCTGAAGCGAGGACCAAACGTTTAGAAAGATCTTTAATAAAAATTTTGGTGTCGGACGACCACGGGCCCATAGTCTCCACTGCCACCGCTAAGAATATATAATGTGCGCTGAGCTGAGAGTATTTATTACGAATATTGGGTAAATGTTTATGAAGTCTAAAATACTACTATTAATCTTTAGAGAAAATATGTTTTAAAGCTAGCGGTTCGTTCTGGCTTCACATGTAGTAAATAATATTATTAAATAATATATAATATTAATAATATTAAATAGCACTCAGGGACCACGTACATATAATATCCATCGATAAAATATGTTTTGAAAACAGTCCAGTAGTTCCTGAGATTAGCGTGTTCAAACTAAAAACCTCTTCAGTTTTATAATGTTAACAATCAGTAGCCTGTAAATCCTTGCATTATTTAACCTATGATTGGAATAGTTTTGTGATGACCGAAAGAGCGTTTTCGTTTTACGTTAAAGAAAACTTTTTCATTGTACGTACACAAAATGAGAAATAAAATTAACAGGTTAATTAAACATTTAAAAATGATGAGATAATTATCTACCTCTATACACATAATCTCCTTGCTGGATACCGACAAAACACTCCTATGGTTTTTTAATCAGTATACCTACTAACCTAGCCTTCCTACCCAGTGGTGAAGACAAACTTATACCTACATCATGTTCATGACAATTGTAATAAATAAAAAGAATATCTACTCGTAGTTTGATGTGGGAGTGCTTATCTCTACGACAATTAGGTAATTCTTATCATACAGTAAAAAAAATTTAATTTAAACTTTGAAAATGTTAACTATTTGTTTGTTTTTTTTTTGTTTTTCAACGTAAAAATTGGGCATTTACATGTACAACTTTGACTTTACATCGGCACTTAGAAAAATGCTCAGAGATAGTACACCTATAGAGAGATAGACCTATAGGTTGAATCCAAACATACTATCCTCATACTGACCTCGTGGCTTAGCGGGTAGTAACTCTGCTGCGAAGCCGATGGTCGTAGGATCGATTCCCATTGTAGACATTTGTGTGTTGAATTCAAATATTTCTACCGTGTCTGGGTGTTTCTATTTCTGTTATAATAAGTACCTATATAATAACAACTATATAAGTATTAGCTCAGCTATCTGGCCGCCATAGTGCAAGCTTTGCTTAGTTTGGGGTCAGATGGTGTTGTGTGCTAATTATCCAACAAAATTTATTTATTTATGATTCCAAAGTGGCACGTGATATATTTTGAGCGAGAGTTATTTTGTGTATAAAAACACATCCACTTATTCATAAATCCTCAAAATAAAACATTGTTTTCAACAACTATTTTTGTTCAATTTATTTAAAAATAGTTATTTCCGAGATATATATCTATGTCGCAGCCGGATTGTATAATTCGCCGTATTACATTACGGCTAGCTGTTTTGAAAACACGGCCGTTTTGTAATGCGGCGGTTCAACGATTAGCCGCATTGTCGTTGCGATACGTTCTTCAATAAGGCGGCTAACGTTTAGCCACATCGGACCACTGCTTTAATTGTAGGGTGACCATACTTACAAAATAAACAAATTTTAAAATAAAAATTAACTTTTTTAATCAGAAAAAGCTGACAGGTTCTTCCGATATTCATTACTTTTTTTTAAAAACATCTCACGTCTCAGATAAAACTTGAAAGCCCCTATAACTTGATATTAGCGACGGTACACCTAAGAAATATGGTACACTTAGGTAAGGGTCTATCATTGAGATGCAAATCAGGGGGGAGCCCACCCGGAGTCAAATCTCAATGATCTTGTCGTGTCGCTTCTCCATACTCGGTCTGCGCTCCACTACTCTCGCTCGCTTCGCTCGCCACCTCTCCCCTTTGCTGCGCTCGGCCTCGCATGGCTCGCTCCACTCAGGACCGCCCTTAAGCTTCTGGCTCCCGCATTTTTTAATACAGTCTAGGGGTAGTAGCGACAGGACTAGGTGGAGTCAGGGTGCTCCGAGTCGGATCTGGGTCATATGTAACCTACCCGGTCCGATTTAGTCTTAATGAGGTGGACGGTGGAAACTAAATATTTTCCAAATAACACCCAGGTGGACAAAGGTGAGCCGTCTCAAGAGGTGGACTGTGGAAAACCACCCCAATAATATTGTGTACGATGACGCCAAACATCAGAATCCATAGTCACCTTAGCAATTTAGCAACACACTTACTGTATTCAACGTTATAGTTGTTATATTGTCAGGATGTCAGGCAGCGCCATGAGCGTTAAGAATCGGAACTAAAAGTTGTAAAAAAGAGGCGGCTAATCTCTCTAATGACGCACGTTCGTTGTTGTTGAATCAGCCGCATTCAATCCAGCTCTTCGTTAAACCGCCGCTTTACAAAACGGCACTGCTTTTCAAAACGGCTAGCCGTAATGTAATACAGTGAATTATACAATCCGGGTGCGACATCTATATTTATTGCATCGATCGTTCGATAGTTTTTCACACAACTCCATTTAGCATCAAACTAAACAAAGCTAACACCTACTATAGGTAATACCCAGCTAGCTAATATCTTATATATAAAATTCTCGTGTCACAGTGTTTGTTTCCTTACTCCTCCGAAACGGCTTTACTGATTTTTACCAAATTTTATATGCATATTCAGTAGGTCTGAGAATCGGCTACTAGCTATTTTTCATACCCCTGAGTATTAGGGGTTGTTCACACCAAACATTTTTTTTTTAATTTTTTGTAATTTTTTTTGTTTTTATTTTTTTATAATGTGGCGTTAAAAATACATACAACCCTAAATTTTTATCTTTTTATCATTAACCCCTGTTTTTTTATAGCCATTTTAGTAATTTAATCATTTGACAGTGAACTCCTAAAAGACGGGACCGATTTGAATGTTTTTTTTGTGTGTGTATTCGAAGATGGTTTAAATTCACAAATAAGCCCGGCAGATGGCGCTGCAGACAGTGTCTAGGTTATGTCCGAGCGAAGCCGGAACGGGCCGCTAGTATTTATGTATAATTCAATTTAACTTTTTTATGATACACAAAAAGACCTAGATACAAAAAAACCTCCGTATTCAACACACAAATGTTTGTCATTGTAGGGATCGAATCCACGAGTCATTCAGTACCGGCTGAGCCTAATAAGAGCCAGCTTAATGAATAACTTCAATTGTCTGCAACATTTTATGTAATGCCTACAAAGTGTTAAATTTATACAGATAGCTACTTAAACGTCGTGGTTAATGCGTATTCTACAAAACGGGGTCAGCGCCGGTAAGACCCATAAAACATACTTTTACTTCGCTAAGTACGTACTGGTAAACATTTTTGTGTGTCTTTGTTCCGTACGGTTACTTGATTCTGTAAAAGGAAACTACATTGGTTTATATCACTTACCTCCACTATTACTTGAACCCCGGGACTCATACCTTATCATACCGACCTCTTAGCTAGATCTATTAATAATTATATGGTTTCCTGGGTGTACGCATGTCTTTAATTTTTTTGTTATAATGTGCAATTAAGAATTTATGTATCTGTTTGATTAATTTACTAAAAAATACGTAGTTGTGAAACTGGTACATAGGTACTCGTTAGAAAGACAATAAGCATGGTGACGAAATATTTATTAGTCCTCACTTTTACTATTTTGTTTGAAAATTGTGACACATTTGCTTGTAAAAGGTATCTTATTTCACCAACGTCAATATCGTTTGTGCGATAATTAACTTTGGGAGATAAAGTATCACGAATAAACATTTACTACCTTAATATAATTAATTTCGACCATAAAATACAACAATGGACGTATCTGTAACAAAACACAAGCATATTAATTAACTTTAATAGTAATACTGGCATTTTTGTGCCTTTGCTTAAAAAAATTAAAGTGACCAAGTGCGAGTGGGACTTCCGCACGAAGGGTACCGAACCGCCCGTACCATTAGCAAATAAACGGCGAAAACCTCTTTGAATTCCGTATACATAAACCATCGCAGTTTCCACAGACAGGTTGTTATCTAAAGAGTTCTACAAAAATTTAGATTTTACCTTACAATTTTAACGACGAGGTCGATAGCGTGTTTAAGTGTACTAGTGGCGCCATCTAGTTTTCTTGGAACGGACTAATCGAGGAATAAACGGTAAAAAATCAAGTTTGTTGTATGGGAGCCCCGTTAAATATTTATTTTATTTTATTTTTAGTATTTGTTGTTATAGCGGCAATATAAATCCATCATCTGTGAAAATTTCAACTGTCTATCTATCACCGTTCTTGAGATACAGCCTGGTGACAGACGGAAGGACGGACGGACGGACAGCCAAGCCTCAGTAATAGGGTTCCATTTTTACCCTTTGGGTACGGACCCCTAAAAAGCGCTGATGCCCGCGCAATGGCGCATCGCTAGTTTGTGAACAAGCAAAAAGTTACTCCGTGCGCTTTTTCATTTCGCTGTACCTATTGTTTTTAGTTGAAAATGTCGTCAGAGTTTTATTTATTTCCTCGCAAATATATTATAAAACGTCGTATGACATACCTGCGCTTTGACAAATAATTATTTGTATAACATTTCTTGTAGTCTAATTATAGCTCTCGCCTACGGATTGAGCTAGCAATATCGCCTCGGTTGTAATTTTCAACTTACCGCACTCATATCATAATGCACTATGTAGACTTGTGTTACTTTTAATTAATTATATTTAGACGAAAATAAAATAACACACAACACAAAAAATACCTAAAATTCAGTTGCAACTGGCAATCTTTTACGTAAAAGCAACCCAAGAACATGTATAAAAACGGAACATAGCAGAAATGGCGAGTTTGATGTTTATAATTACAGAATATAGGCCCTGTATGATATAACAGTGATGCCGTAATGCGGTCGCCCTTGGTTATGCACTTACAAGGAACCTACTACAGAACTTGCAGAACTGGATCCGTAACCTTCAATTAAACGAAGACCTAATTTATTTTCCATAAATAATCAAAAGAGGGCATAATACCCTAATATTGAAGTTGTGGCAGCTCAGTTGAACCTGCAATAATGTCTCGTGTTACAAATAAAGTGGCCAAGTGCGAGTTGGACTCGCCCATGAAGGGTTCCGTTGCAGCAAGTAACATAATATACATAGTACACATAGTTCTTGTAGTTCGTTGTAACTTTGATCGAAGTTTTAATAATAGTGTATTATGACGTACTAAAAAAAATTACTCATCAGATCGAGTTCAAATCAATTTTCGTTGGTAGTTTGCATGGTAATGTACATCATATTATACATTTTTTTGTTTTTTAGGGTTCCGTAAAACGTAAAAACGGAACCCTACTTACTTACTTTAGAAGTTAGAGGGGGGGGGACACACATTTTACCACTTTGGAAGTGTCTCTCGCGCAAATTATTCAGTGTAGACAAAAATTATATTAGAAACCTCAACATCATTTTTAAAGACCTATCGACGTGTAGGTTTGATGAAATTTTTTTTTTTGAGTTTCAGTTCTCAGTATGGGGGCAACCCTAATTTTTCTTTTTTTGTAAAAATCTTAATGCGGTTCACAGAATACATCTACTTACCAAGTTTCAACAGTGTAGTTCTCATAGTTTCGGCAAAAAGTGGCTGTGACATACGGACGGACAGACAGACAGACATGACGAATATATAAGGGTTCCGTTTTAACATTTTACGGAACCCTTAAAATATGTTGAGTCTGAGTTGATTGTGAGTTCGAGTCTTATTGTTTGAGGTAGGGAAAATCTATTTGTAAAAAAAAATATACTAATGGGACGAACAGTACCTACATGTGCAATATGCCTCCCCAAACCAGCAAAGTGTCACACGCTTATTGGAACATGATGAGTCCTAATCGTTACCTAGAACAATACCTAGAGCATTGCGCTCGTTATCCAGAGATATCAGATGATTTATCTCTATACTCAGTAATTTCCCTTCAAACTGGAACACAGCGATGTATGCACATTAAATTAATTTGAATCTCATCCAACTCACGGAGAGCAAGGTGGATACAACAATGAGTAAAGAAAAGAGAATTGAGAAACGGCGGACAGAGACAAAAATTTTTTTTCGACTTGTTTTGAATATCTAGGTAACTCTTCTATCTAAGGTCTTCGAAATTAGCATGTATTAGAAGGTCGACCGTATCTTTATCACAATTAAAACTAATTTAGTACTTCGTTACCTTAGTTACTGCTAATATTAACTACTTACTTACCTTAATAAAGTAGGCAGTGCTAATCTCTTATTAACCTAGATTTACAGAAAGCTATAAATAACTTATACTTCGGACGATCACTAGGGACGAAATAAACTATATTTTTTCTGTCTGGGCGCTATAAGCGAGGCTCGCAAAGTTAATCATCAAAAACTAACTCTACCTCTATAGTATATAAATTCTATTACGGTGCCTTAATATAGTAATCTTTGTACTTTAGTAATATCAGTCCTTAACTATATAAATGAGTGCACAATGTAATAAACAAATAAAAACATCCAAGTTCAAGTTGGACTCGCCCATGAAGGGTTCCGTAGCAGGAAGTAACATAATACATAAAATATTAAGATCTTGTAGTTCGTTGTAACTTTGGTCGATGTTTTAATAATACTCTTTGTAATTATAATGTATTTATGACGTACTGTAAAAAATCTACTTATTAGATCGAGTTCAAACCAATTTTCGTTGGAAGTTTGCTTAGTAATGTACATCATACGTTTTTATTAGTTTTATCATTCTCTTATTTTAGAAGTTACAGGGGGGGGGACACTTTGGAAGTGTCTCTCGCGCAAATTTATTCAGTATGGAAAAAATGTAAACCTCAACATTATTTAATACATAAATATGGGTTTGGTGAAAAAAAATTAGACTTTCAGTTTTAAGTAGCTATGGGGAACCCCCAAAATGTATTGCTTATTAGGGTTTCGTACCCAAAGCCTAAAAACGGGAACACATTTCTGTGACTTCGTTGTCCGTCCATCCGTCCGTCATGGTGCTTGGAAATTTGAAACCGAGGATTTAAGACTAAGTGGCATAGGTATTAGATAATTTTATGGAAAGGACAGTAGGTATAGTAGTGGACAGTAATGATGATAATTTCAGAAAATTTTACATCTATTATTACTGAACTATATATGTTGGGATGGATGTATGTCAGCATCATTATTATTAAGCCGTTCTATGAATAAGTGTGTCGGGTTATAGGCGATTCGTCCTAAAGTAAATTCGTCACTATTTGTATTCTCCATACATTCAAAGTAAACTCGTCCCATGTTATAAAAAAACAAATGAGAAACGTCAGAGTTGAATAAAGTTGTTGTAAATTCGTCACAGATTCTTGTTTTGTGTCATTTTTGCATAAAGTAGGGTTAGCAAGTAATGTTTATTGTGTTAGGTAAGTACTCGAAATGAAATAATTTTTTTAAATTATGACAAGAAATATTCATATTTATTGGTAAAACCGATTTACACGTCAAATTGATTATTAATTATTGCATAAACATGTCATAAACAACATTACTACATTAATAACTAAAGCTTATGAACTTCCTAAATAATAATAAGTTTATGTAATTCACAATACAATATACAAATATATAGTTACAGTTGTAACTCAAGGAATTCTTTCACGTCATAAAATGAGTGCTCGACAAGCCAGCGCTGAAGGCGATGTCTGAAGCTTAACAAGCTGGGGACCGATTTAATAGAGTCCGGTACATTATCGTACACGGTGTGACTCATGGCATGTATGAGCTTCCCTGATTTCACGAGGGTTACCTTTCTCCTTTCGGGATTACAGAATTCACTTGAAGACAGGTGTGTTCTCTCGTACATTGCCATCTGTAATATAATAATTGATGGCGACATGAGAATACCCAGACTTTTGAAGTAAGGTCGAACGGATGTGTTTTGTGCCACCGGCACGATCGCTCGTTTAGCGCGTTTCTACTGACGGAACACTCTCTTCCACTCCGAGCACTGCCCCCAGATTTCTGCACCGTACTGTAGTAGAGAGTGAGAGTCTACTCTCCTCGATGTCATTCAAATATACAGTGACCTTTCTTGGCCAGGGTTTGTTTAAAACGAAAGTTACCTACATTTTAAACACTAGGAAAACCTGTCTTTGCGACATTTATCAATTTCAAAAACAATAATTATTGTATGTGGTGTTCATTTCGGTAAATTTTACATCTGTTAAATAAAAAGTGTTTTTTCACTAGTGTAGGTTACCGCGGGATAGCGTTACACTTGACCGCTATCTCTCCTGATGCTAAGCAATGGTGTGTTCTACGCTAAACCATGCCCAGAAGTACAAATACAGCTGATAAAAAAAACATATATACGGTCGAATTGAAAAACCTCCTTTTTTTGAAGTCGGTTATAAAGTCAACAACAGCTAGAAAATATGCCTTCCAAAACGAATGTATGTAGATTTGGTACTTTTTTGTAGTGGTAGCACTCTTTGCAGAATCAGTTTGCAGTTACATGTTCTTCTCATCTCGTCATTCTATACTGTAAAAAAACCTATGACTTCATGACCTGTTCAAAAAATGTTTAAATTTTTCTCGAATTATAACATCGTCGCAACTTGTAAAATAACGTTTTGGACGCTTAATATCATAAACATGACTTGATAACCCCACTTTATGCAATAAATTAATAAACTAAAAAAACACGCTTATACAAAAGATCCAACTAAAAAGCAAGAACACTTTTTAGTCGGAAGCGTGTTTAAAATTGATCGATTACGTAGTAACGAAACGTAGTCACTGACTGCATATGTCAGTATAAAATTAAATGTAAACAAAGTTCTTAATCCTGATGATCGTGGTAAGGTGATCGTGTTGAGGTAATAGAGATGAATGGTTGGTGGGACAAACTGTACGAATCATTGCATTCTCATCGGTCCTTGATAAGTAGGCAAAAAACAAACTAATCGGGTTGTTTAGAAATTAGTGAAAATCACATTCAAAGATTCCGTTTAATAGATAAATTGATTCATATATTCATATGTACCAAGTTGATAAAATCGTGTTAAAAATGATGTGAAATGAGAGGGTGTGATGAATTTACAATAACTTAAAAAGTCTGCTAAAAGTAGCTGCCTGAGTGGATTTTTCCAAATCGTTATAATCTTGGTGTGTTGAAATCGAGTTGAATCGGTTTCTTCTAGGTAAGCTTCATCGAAGACCGCATCGTCGCTTAACATCAGGCGAGGCGGTCTAGTGTAAACCTATTCAAGTAAAAAACAAAATGTTATGATTTTGTTCATGTTGTATAGATTTGATTTTTTTTTTGTTTACTTATGTTGTATTGATTTGATTACTGTATATGTTGTATATTATGTTTTCTATTTATATTTCTTTGTGTGCCTCTTAGTTTTAATAAATTTAATTATTTAATATACTTACTACATATTTTTTATTCTTTGATTTTTCTGCCGTCTATACATAAAAATACACTATGACGAGTTTACAATTCTCAAACGAGGATTTATCTAAAAAATAGAATAGTGACGAATTTACACACACTTTTTTTCGGGACGAATTAACTTTAGGACGAATCGCCTATAACCCCACTATTTCACAGTCCACTTCCCTAAAACTCATTCGTTATTCGAACAGCTAGGTAATTGAATATGTTACCTACCTACTAGAACGGGGGTTATCTCTGATTTATACATTAATTCCGAATGTTATCAAAACCGAATGTTATGTGTGAAATTATTGTGACAACACTGCACAGTGCACAGTGTCACGACATTTAATTTAGATAATGACGTATAATAATACTATGCTGTAATATGTGCATTTTTATTATTCAAGAATAGTTTTGCCAGCACAAACATGGGACTTAACGAACTCTATAGGAGTTTTCGCATAAATCCCTAACTTACCTTGAATAATATTATGTAACACAGCATTATATAAGTAAAATAATTATTATATGTCAATTATACTTTTTAGGGTTCCGTAAAACGTAAAAACGGAACCCTTATAGATTCGTCATGTCTGTCTGTCTGTCTGTCTGTCTGTCTGTCTGTCTGTCTGTCTGTCCGTCCGTATGTCACAGCCACTTTTTGCCGAAACTATCAGAGCTACACTTTTGAAACTTGGTAAGTAGATGTATTCTGTAAACCGCATTAAGATTTAAACAAAAGTTTTTTTAAAAAACAAAAATTAGGGGTGCCCCCCATACTGAGAACTGAAGCTCAAAAAATTTTTTTTCATCAAACCTACACGTGTGGGGTGTCTATCGATAGGTCTTAAAAAATGATGTTGAGGTTTCTAAAATAATTTTTCTCTACACTGAATAACTTGCGCGAGAGACGCTTCCAAAGTGGTAAAATGTGTGTCCCCCCCCCCCTCTAACTTCTAAAGTAAGAGAATGAAAAAACTAAAAAAAATATATGATGTACATTACCATGAAAACTACCAACGAAAATTAGATTGAACTCGATCTGATGAGTAGTTTTTTTTTAGTACGTCATAAATACACTATTACTAAAACTTCGATCAAAGTTACAACGAACTACAAGAACTATGTGTACTATGTATATTATGTTACTTGCTGGAACGGAACCCTTCATGGGCGAGTCCAACTCGCACTTGGCTACTTTATTTTTATTGTTTCAGGAGTTTATGAGCGTACATAGGTATTAATTACCTACAAATCTTTCTTTACAATAAGTCCAGATTGTGCTTCCGATACTGTATTATTAAATGCAAATATAGAAATCATTTAATTACCTATTGATGGGTAATTAGGTAAGTCACGCAAGTACTTCGCAGCAGAAATTTTACCAACACGCGACAAAAGAAAATTATGATTGATGGGTAAAATTTTATTGATTGCTATTTTTATTTACCGGCCATAAACACGTGAGCTACCCGTGAAATAATTAAAAATGTCGTTGGTCTTTTCAAATTTATTGCAATAATAAGTAGTTTGAACAGTTTTCTTTTCAGAATCTTACAACAAACATAATATTATGATTTAACAGTGAACATTTATAGTGGTAGGACTCTTGACAGAGTCCGCCATACATAGGTGTAATTGTTGCTTACACTTGTCGTTGGATGTCAGAAGAAATCGGTCAGTCATCATTGTTGATGATGATAATCTATGTGTACCTATGCCAAGAGTAGACTCGCGAAGAAAAGTCGTCGTTCGAATCCACTAAGTACGGGTTGGCGGATTGACTTGAAAGGTTCTTGTAACACTTCGGTTTTCTCACGATATTTCACGTCACCGTTTAAGCCAATGATAGATAAAGATAGGTGTAATTGTTGCTTAAACTTGTCGTTGGATGTTAGAAGAAATCGGTCAGCCACTTATATTTAACTTTTGTTTATAAATGAACTAGCTGTTACCCGCGACTTCGTCCGCGCGAAATAAATACTAAGGTAACTCAGGCAGTACTTATTTGTATACCCAGACACATTTACGGTTACTAAAAACAGCTTATAATAAAACAATTTTATACGATTTCATCAAAATCGATTCAATTGTTTAGGTTAGGTTGCAAGCGTAAGAGACATTCCTCCCCCATTTCAACTCCAATTTCATCCCCATACAACTCGAAATTACAAAATTGCTTGAACAAACATTTGTTTGCTTCGTGTCAAGTGCCTATATACACAGTTTCATGGTTTTATCTTCAACAATTGGGAGGTTCCATATATACTTTCATCCGCCATTTCAATCCCAATTTCATCCCTATACAGTTCAAAATTACAAAATTGCCAGAACATTCGTTTGCTTCATGTCAAGTGTCTATATACAAACTCTGATTGTTTTATCTACAACGGTTGGCAATTTCCATATTGACATTCATCCCCCATTTCAACCCCAATTTCATCCCCATACAGTTCAAAATTGCTAGAACAAACATTTATTTGCTTAGTGTCAAGTGCCTATATACAGAGTTTCATGGTTTTATCTTCAACGATTGGGATCTTCTATTTATTATATTTTCATCCCCCATTTCAATCCTAATTTCATCCCTATACAGTTCGAAATTACAAAATTGCCAGAACAAACATTCGTTTGCTTTATGTCAAGGGTCTATATACAAAATTTTATGGTTTTATCTTCAACGGTTGTGAACTTCCTTGTTGACATTCATCCCCCATTTCAACCCCAATTTCACCCCCGTTTAGTTCGAAATTACGAAATTGATAGAACAAACATTTGATTGCTTCGTGTCAAGTGCCACCATACAGAGTTTCGTGGTTTTCTCTTGAACGGTTGGGAACTTTCATATTAGTGACATTCATCTCCCATTTCAAACCCAATTTCACCCCCGTACAGTTTGAAATTACAAAATTGATAGAGCAAACATTAAATTGCTTCGTGTCAAGTGTATAGATACAAAATTTGATAACTTTAAAAATTACGAATTTTCATACAACCGTTCATCCCTTGTTTCACCCTCTTAGGTGTTGAATTTCGCAAAACCCCGTCTTAGCGAGCACCTACGTGCTAAAAGGCACCTCCATGCAAAATTTCAGATTCCTAGCGTTAGTAGTTTCTGAGATTCCTTGATGAGTGACCTTTCGGTTTTATATATATAGATAACAAACCCACATGCTTCTTTTTCACACTAGGTAATCAGGTAAAGCGTATTGAAAGCAAATTACAAGTACCATACTGCATTACAAGTACATAGCTGAACTCAGAAATATCGATGTAGTCATATTTTGGCAAAACAAAATTGAAACAATTGTTTAAAATAAACAAATACCGCAGTTTTAAATAACTGTTCAAGTGAACATTCTTGGTGTAGGTATTTATTTGACTATGTAATATTTATTTATTCAATCTAATCAAATTACATCGTCAGAGTAAAATGAAGATAAATAAACTCATTAAATTGCCAAAACGGCTATTTAGGGTATTCACAGCCAAGTTTTGGAGCTTAAACAACCTAATTAACTTTTGTAAGCAACTGTTACGACCAGCATTAGCTTATTATTTACTTTCTTAAAGCTTATTCATAAACGCCTAATAGGGTTATTTTAGATAATAAATGTTTTGGGTCGTTTTCAGGGTTAACGTGCGACAAGTGTAGAGAAGGAGTATCCTAATACTGTTATATCTTCAAGTTACTGTGTTACTAAAACGGTTATTCACTGCACTAGTAATATAAATTATATACTATTTTATTTACGGCGGTTATATGATCCCCGCTATCTCCCTGCTCCTATGTATATACAGAGGTACCAATGTAAAAACTTTAAAACTCCGCAACAAATTTTGCTGTGTTTTTTTAGTAGATAGATGAGTTTGCCCGGGAAAATGGCGTACAAGACTACTATCTACATTGAAATATCTGGAACTAGATCCACCAATTAACGACAGTAAATAAACTGTAATTAATAATAGGAGTGGTTTATAGCAGACTACTAGGTTTACTACTGTGGTTTTACCTTCGCACCTTTGCAGTTCCCATTACGGTTATTTTCCCGTGATAAAACATAATATGTATTATTTCAGACTATAATCTAACTATGCTCCAAATTTCAGTCCGATCCGTTCAGACGTCCCTACGTGATTGAACAACAAACACGAAAACTTTCACATTTATAATATTAGTAAATATTATAGGATTTAAATGGATTTAGTAATAATTTTGTAAATTTTAATCAAAATCTACTTTTTTAAGGTCGGCTGCAAACTTTAATGTGTTCCGGTGTGAAAGGTAATGTTTTTAGAGAAGTTATAGGGCAAAGAGATAAGCATCTATGCCGAGCGGGCGGCGAGCGCAGCTTAGCGCGATTCATAAAATAGTTACGTGACATTGTGGTGTAATTGACAAGCGTGTTGCTTACTATCAGACGTAGGTACATTTTGCTAGTCCCTTCACTTCACTACATACTTACCTAGTATGTAAAACAAAGTCGCTTCCCGCTGTGTCTCTGTTCCTATGTACGCTTGGCAGTAATCTAAATAATATTATTTAGATTTCTGTGGTATGCTTAGATCAATAAAACGCAGCGAATTTTGATGCGTTTTTTTATGGATAAAGGGAGGCTTTAAATGTAAAATACATACATAAAATAGTGGAGAAATACTTATATCTAATATTAGATGTAGGTGATTAAACGCCTTTGTTTGTGCTTACATTGCAAACGCTGGCTGAACCCTACAAGATAGTATAAAATAATATTCTACAGTGTTATACAACCTAAAAAGGTCTACAAAAAGTCTACCATGGTATATGTCTATCTCTTTAGGATAACCCAGAATAACTATTTTTATTTTAACGAGAAATAATGGCTTATTTGCAAAGCGTTTTTAAAGCAATACAGCATTCATCCTTATCAAATAAATTCCTAGAATAGATTGTCATTTTAATATAAATAATTAAATACGGTATGGACTTTTACAGCATGTAATTTAAATGAGTAGGGATTTTCGAAGATGTAACGTGAGAAACCGGTGCGGGTTCCTAGTATAAAAAAGGTAGAGTATGAGAAATCATTTGAAAAATGGATTTCAATCGTCTTAAATAAGTAGTATAAATCAGTTTGTAGCTCTGATATGAGAATAGTTTCAACTTAAAATGTAAGAAGTATATTATATATTACAGACAAAACATTCAACTTAAAATAAATAAGTTAAAAGAAATAAGAAAATAACATAACTACTACTAGACTTACCTCCAAATAAGTAAGTATCTAGTCCACAAATATACCTTCAACTTTTTTCATACACATAAACTTCAAAAAAGTTTTTATTCTTAACTCTACACTCCTAAGTTCATCGTTACCTAATTCTCTTTCTTTTTACAAATGAAAATATTCAAAACAGTTCACATTTTAAACTTCAGAACCAAACTTTTTAAGTAATCGTTTAAAAATGCAACAAATATTTATAAATTTAAATTACAGTTTTGTTCGATGTTTAAAACTATTATCGCCCAATTAAAGGGCACATTTCATTTGAGCGCATGTTGTAAACAGTCGGTTTGTTTATAAACACGTTCCGTTTGGTACGTAAGTACGAGTATCAGCGGAGTCACCGCGTCGAGCACCGAGCTCGAGAGGCGAAGGAATACTGGCGCTTGGCGGCAAACGAACTCCTTTCAGAGTTCTTTAGTACCTTACGACAATTAGGCAGTGGCTTATTAGCTAGGAAGCTAGGTCGTCTAGAATTGCAATTAGTAGATCAAGGGTTCAATTAAAATGTAATCCTACTTACCTATAGCTACTCGTGTCAAGCTTTTACACATAAAAGGAATGCAAAACAATGCGCGCGCCATTCATCAAGAAAAAAAAAAAGAATGCAAAACAAAAAACTGACAATTTATTTTTTCCGACGAAACAAAAACCGACTTCAACTTAGAATTAAGTTCAGACACTTCTAAATTTCATATTTTTGTTGAATCTATGGTAAGATTCATCCAGATCACTCTACTTAGTCTGTGATCCAGATATAGGTAGCAAATTTTCGAAACACTGACTTCATCATTTTTTGATCATTTTTTCTAATGTAGAGTGACGAGACGAGTAAGACATGTGCCTGATGGTAAGCAACATGCCTGCCACATAACAGCACAGTGACATTATCTACCTGGCACTGCACTGCGCTCGATCAAGTCTAATCCTCTGAACTATGATATACTATCATATTCTGGGTAGATTCTGGGTCTATACCCAGAATATATATCCTAATAATAAAGCTAAAGAAGGTTTTTGAACGCGCTAATCTCAGGAGCTACTGGACCGATTTAAAAAATTCGCCGTTGGATATGTGCTTAGTAGAGGTAGGTACTACCTACGTGATCTCTACAAGTGATGTATGCTGTATGCTATATATTTATTATGTACCGCGGGAAAAGCCGGGGTGGACCGCCAGACCGCTAGTAAGCAATACATTCGTAAGCTTAATAATACTTCTGATGTTGAGTGGCATTTTCCATAACAGTACAATGCCACGAGTCACGAAACTACATGAACATGAGGAGTCCCCATCACTACGTGTCACTGCACTGCGCACGTTATCCAGAAATATGATTTAGCACTTTGTCTTGTAATTCTTTCATATCACATATACCTAGGTCATGCGCGGCTCCAGGGGGGGGGTCACGGGGGACATGACCCCCCCCAAAATCATATACATTAGATTTAAAAAAAAATGTCTTATGGTACATAGGCTATTTTTAAACAATATCACCGCAGTCCACCACCATCTAGAGACTGAGCAGCCGTCGCTCTTGTTTTTAATACGAATGGCTATAGAATATTTTATTCCATACTCTGACGTCCCATCATCCAGCAAAGCTCGCCCTTGGTTTTGATCTCAATGTTATAGTGCAGAAGCATTTAAACATGAGACCTACCTAGCCTGGGTTGCAGCTCGACAGCGTAAGACGAGAGACATACATACACCAGAAGAAGAAGGCGTTTAACAAGGCTACCAAGGCATGCAAAAAGGCTCTTCAGAGGGCTCGTTTTGACCATATTAGTTGAATAGGGAACAAATTGGCTTCGTACCCTGCGGGCAAAGCGTTTTGGTCCCTAGCTAAATCGGTCGAATCGAACTTCTGCCGCTCCTCACTGCCTCCAATGCTGAAACCTGATGGGGCACTGGCTCACACGGCAATAGAGAAGGCAAACTTGTTTGCATCTCAGTTTGCGGAATCTTCACGTTTAGATGCTGGTAGCGCGATACCTTCACCAGGCAGTCCGTCTTTAATGTCGGAAATACACATTCGCCAAATAGAGGTTCGTAAAGCGCTACACAATCTGGATGTGAATAAAGCCAGTGGCCCGGATGGAATTCCTGTCGTAGAAGGCTTGTGCGCCTGAGTTGTCTCCTGTACTGACGCGCCTGTTTAGACTCTCTCTCCAGACTGCGCAAGTACCGAAATCATGGAAGGTTGCTAACGTCCAACCTGTGACCAAAAAAGGTAGTCGTGCTGACCCTGCCAACTACAGGCCCATCTCGGTCACGTCCATACTCTGCAAGACTATGGAACGTCTCTTAAACCACAGGCTCCTGACGTACCTAGAGTCTAATGACTTCCTTAGTGGCCGGCAATACGGGTTTTGCCGAAACCGGTCCACCGGGGATATTCTAGCGTACGTCACTCACATCTGGAGTGGGCCATCGATAAACACGGAGAAGCACTTGCAGTCTCTCTCAAAAGCCTTTGAGAGGGTTTGGCATGACGGCCTTATAAGCTTTCTGGTTTTGGTTTGTCTCCTGGGTTTGTTGCGTGGATAGCTGCTAGTCGGATCAAATGGCTATGCTATCAATGCCGGATTCCCTCAAGGGTCAGTACTCTCTGCGACGCTCTTTCTGCTACATATTAACGATCTGTTGAAGCCCGGTATCTTTGGGTACGCAGACGATAGCACTGTTGTAGAAAGTTACATATCTAGCGCGAGAGTTTCATACCTAAACCTAGTTACTGAGAGAGAGTATGATCGAGCGTTTGAACTTGGCCCTTGAGGCAGTCTCTGAATGGGGCGATGCCAATCTAGCCAAATTTAACGAGGGAAAGACACAGGCTTGTCTGTTCTCCGCAAAAAAGAGTCAATTTCAACAGACTCCTTCTTTTCGAGGTGTATCCGTGCCGGTAACCAACCATCTCGAGCTTTTGGGTGTTACCTTGTCTTCTACGCTCAACTTTGGCTCTTATATCGAGTCCAAAGCTAAATTAGCTCCAAAAAAACTAGGCGTCCTCTCAAAGGTTCGAAGGTACTTCAAGTGTAAACTGTTGCATGGATCATATCAAGCACAGATTCGCTCTTGTATGGAGTACTGTTCGCACCTTTGCGATGGTTCGGCTAAGTATCAGCTCAAGGCTTTGGAATCGATCGAGAAATGTGCCAAAAGGCTCATAGGCAATTATACTCTTGTGCGAAAAAGGCTTAAAAATCTTGAACATCGCCGCAAAATTGCTAGCCTATCGGTTTATTATCGGATACATTTCGGAGAGTGTGCGACTGATCTGCATAACCTAATACCACCTTGCCTCTTTTTCTATCGGACTGCTCGTAGCTCGAGAAAGCGACATCGTTTCATGGTTGATGTTCCTAAGACACGAACAAAGAGGTTTGACTCTACATTTGTGATAAGAACGTCTAGGCTGTGGAATGAGCTACCAGAGTGGATTTTCCCCGATAGTTATAATCTTGGTGTCTTCAAGTCGTGAGTGAATCGATTTCTTCTAGGTAAGCACGCTTCATCGTAGGCCGCATCGTCGCTTAACATCAGGCGAGATGGCGGTCAAGTGTAAACCTATTCAAGTTAAAAAATAAAAAAACGCGGGAAAACAACTGGAGTGTCAACTACGCGGGTAAAATCGTGGGGCGCTACTAGTAAAGTCTTTTTTACTCAATTTATTCTAATCGTGACCTCCCCCCCCCCAAATCTGAGGCTGCGTACTGGTGACCCCCCCCAAAATTCGAGGCTAGGACCGCGCCTGACCTAGGTGTTAACTAGCTGAAATAATTTTGCTATCATTTATTTTCAGTCATTGTTCTAATGGGGCGTTTTCAAGATGCAAAAAGACCTGTCAAAGACAGTTCCCAATTCCGCCATAGGTGGCGCCCATGTTTTGTTTTGTTACAGAAATTTCACTAAAATTAACAACAGTGGTGCCACACTTGGCAATATTTAGAACTATATTTGACAAGTAAATTTGCATCTGAAAAACGCCACAATAATATATTTTTTATTAAATAGAAATTATATATAAAATATACATAATTATGTGGGTGTAATAAACTCAGAAAAAAGTGTGTAATTTTTTGCGTATAAATCCTGAATTTACCTAACGAAAAGTGTCGGTGTACGTAGGGGAGTGGGGGGCTAGTTGCAACAATTTTTTATTTCTTGGCTAATAAAGTTTACTGTGTCTGGGTGTTTCTATGTATAATAAGTGTGTATTTAAAACTATATAAGTATTATATCAGCTATCTGGCCGCCATCACACAAGCTTTGCTTAGTTTGGGGTCAGATGGTGTTGTGTGTGAATTTTCCACCAATATTTATTTATTTGGTATTTATGAAATCTAGCAGTAGGTACTATTCCATATATCAACTCTTTTACTATCGATTTTAAATACATTTTTGATCAACCTTTTAATGGGTTTTTCTAGAAACGGCGTTAATAGGTTCTACATAAAAATATTTATTTAGCATCAGAAACTTATAAGAGTGGTTTTTCGCTTCAATCATAACAGCACACTAGTATGATAACTTTCTGACTTCCAAAGGAAGCAATCCAAATAAAGTGTATAGTGCAAGGACACGGCGGAGTATGTTGGGCTCGACTAAAACTAAAAGCGGTGCCCGTAAAACACCCTCAGGATTCTCCGGCATGACTGCCACTGCCATTGGTGAAACGAACTGGTCTGGGAGGGTAATGGACCACCGCATTCGGCTCTAGTGACGCGGCGGAAACCAGCAGCACGTTACCTCCTGAACAAATAAATTATATTTACATTTGTCCTTTCCTATTTACCACGGGAAAGCCGCTCTCGAGGTGGGGCGCTGGATGGCCCTAACATGCTCCAAGCAAGAGTAAAAGAGGTACAACATTTTGTGAAGCAACGAGGTACAAAGTGTTTGATTCAGGTACTAATTTATAGATTACATTTATTATCTCCCAAGAGACGCAGAGTTTTCTTACCCTCATTTGTACACTAAAGCTATTAGGTTTGAGCACGTAGCAGCGTTCAAAGTTGACTTCGAAACTGATCGAAACCCTCGTTCAGAACTCACTTCCATTGCCATAGCATGTATAGATATCATTCCATGAAGCGGTGACGTCAATCGTAAGTGCAATGGAATTTCGCTCGGACCATACCACAACGATGCGTTGGTTCTATAACCACAGAGCTTTGCGCTATTTGTGTACAATGTTCTGACGAACTGTTTGGGCTCATTTCGGCGAGTGCGCCTAAAGCCAGGAAAAAAACAGATTTCACCTGCGCGACGCGTTTCTTAATGTGATGTACATAAAGTCGAGAATAGCATGACACAGGACACAGTTAGGAGGAAAAATCAATATTTAATCAGGAGTCCATTTTTGACCAAGTTTTATTTAATTACTCAATAACTAAACATAAATTTAAAAAAGTGTTCGCTTACTTTACTAGAACGTACAAATAGGAATTTTATTACCAAAAAATAATGTGGGGTCATCGCTGATAATTTCGAGTACTCGAATTAAAACGGGTTTTTTCGGTGTCATTTTTATTTTTTTATTGTAAAAAACTCTGATCTATTTTTTAAATTCTATTCGGTTATTGTGCTTCTTCTTGATTGTACCCACACGTCAATATTTTTTTTGTCATAGTTTTTGGTTTCTTAACTTCAGTGAGCGGCGTCGAAAATGACCTTTTTTCATTTTCTGGCTTTAGGCGCCCCCTTAATATTCAAATCACATGTCACTGTCGGAGCGGACTGGCGGTCTTAAAATGTACCCCCACATCTTGCACCTCTACCTAACCCTCTAATTCCCAGCTTCTTTTACGAATTTTTTACTAAACTATTGACTTAATTAAGTGCAATAATGTCTAACAACGAGTACCTATAGCTACATGAACAAAACTAAAAAACTCCGATCATTCATCATTCTGAATTTGAAACGATGCATGGTGTAGGTAGGTCCCTATAGTGTATTCTACTCGTACTAGTCAAGCCCCATTATTTGATGATATCCACATTGAAGGTGTGAAAAATATATTATCCCTTGTTCAGGTGTCATCAAACATAGTAAATAACACGACTAATTAACCATTCAAACAAAATCATACAACAAAATTATCCTTTTCAAAGAATGCTTATACTTTTCAAAGATATGTATTGGATTACACCCGGTGAGCTAGAGTGAACGACTACGTATCTCCAATTATTGATCTCCTTAAAAAGAAACCCAGCTGTACTACGATAGGAATCCGTAGTGCGTTCAAATCTTAATTTAAATAGATACCAACGCTCTCCAACAAACTGCTCACCTCTGGCATGAATTACTCATCAAGCAGGATACGTGAATTTATTATTTCGTTACCTAATTCCATGCGCACTCTCTGACAAGCTATCCAGTTACCGAGGGATTACATAATTATTAAATGGGGAAAGTTAAATTACGACGGAAGACTCCCAGATTGCCTGGGTTTATGGTCCGTGACGGATTTCTTCAAGGATTATCTTACTTAAATGTCGCTTTAAGATAGGTATTTGGGTGAACTAAGGTGCGTATGTACTTTACTAGATACAAATCTTGTATAGAACAAAAATAAGATAGATGGATAAGTAAGTGCGAGTTCCTATGCACCTTAAATTAGTAACATAGGATTTAGATTTGCTATGTGATAGATCCGGGATAATTGGTCGAGTCCAGTACAGAACGTCTAGGTACTCTCTTTCTACGAAAACGTAATTACGAAATAAATTCGAGACCTTATAACTCCTATTATTCTACTTCGATCCGTCGTTTTGTCCGTTTAAATGTTCTAACCCTACTCTAATTAGAGTATGCTTAGAACATTTAAACGTCAAACAATGTTGTATCGGACAAAACGAAGTAGAACGAGAGTAGGAAATTCGCGAGTTTTTTTTCGAAATTTCGTTTTCGCAGAACGAGAGCACACGTCCAGGGATGCGAGGTCCATTTAAAAGTTTAAAAACGCGAGCCGTAGTTTTGGGTCTTGAGTGGGCATTTCTGCGATGACGCCTTGTAGTGGGCGATCAAGGGATGCTGATCGATGTGACTGACTTGGAATAGGCCGAATAGGCTGAAGTGATGGTTTCGAATTCACGTATAAAATGGTCGAGTAAATAAAAAAAGCGGCCAAGTGCGAGCGAGTCGAACTCGCCCATGAAGGGTTCCGTAGCAGCACAAGTAACATAATTCGTAAATTGTTGTAGTTCGGAAACATCGATCAAAGTTATATATTTTAGTTTTATCATTCTCTTATTTTGGAAGTTACCCCCCCCCCCCCCCCCCCCCCCCTATGGATTGGTAGAATGGATGAATAGAATGGATTTAGAATCGTGACCCTGGTCACATACATAAAAAGAAAAGAAAAATGGTGGTCGAATTGACAACCTCCTCCTTTTTGAAGTCAGTTAAAAATAAGAAAAAAAAGCAGCCAAGCGCGAGTCTGACTCGGCCATGAAAGGTTCCGTAGCAGCAACCATAACATAAGTTCTTGTAGTTCGCTGTAACTTTTGATCTTAATAATAGAATATAATTTACATACTGTCAGTTCAAAGTATTAAATTAGTTCAAAGTATTTTAAGCACCTCCAAAATTTATTGTTTTTTTTAATAATTTTGGGTAAAAATCTCATCTGTGCAATCAGATTTGCTCTAAATCATATCGGAGCTGAGTTATGGCCTGTCAATTTTTTTTTGGATTTTTTACGTGATAACGTCTTATAATTCGGTGAAGCCGGCTGCACGCCCGCAAAACATGACGTCATGTAACGTTACCGTTAGTTCGTCGTCAGTGCCGACGTGTATGCGGACGAAGCTGAGCGTTGAGGGCGCCACCCGCCGAGTCGAGCGGTATAACTACTCGCGCTATCAGCGTACTGATTTCTTAAGACGTTGTCACGTTTAACTATCGTCAGTAAACCGACTTTACAGACAACCATTTTTTGTATAAACAAGTAGCGTCGTTTTTTTTTTAGCGGTCAAAGATCCGTTGTCACTTTTTTGAAACACTACCTTACCACAAAATGGCATTCGTGTAATCAGATTGGCTGTAAATCATATCGGAGCCGAGTTATGGCCTTTAAAGTTTTTTTTTGGGTTTTTATAATTGGACTAGTGGCTAGTGGCGCCATTTTCTATAGCGGCCAAACATCCGTTATCACTTTTATGAAACATTATTTTTAATTAAAGGTACCTGAGTAATTAGATTTGCTGCAAACTATATCGGAGCTAAGTTATGGCCTTTCAAAGTTTTTTTTGGTTTTCTTTGTATTGACTAGTTGCGCCATTTTCTTTTGCGGCCAAAGATCTGATGTTTATCAATGGCCATCTAGAAACGCACCAGCCAATAGGAAATGCTGACGCATTTCTAGATGGCCATGCCAAGATGGCGATGCCACGCCCTCCGGTTACACCCGTGTAGTTGCCAAGGTAAGCTATCAAATTTTGAGTTATAAGTTTTCACTTCTATCGGTAGTTCCTATGACTGCCTATTTTTGTTGACGTGATAACGTCTTATAATTCGATGAAGCCGGCTGCACGCCCGCAAAACATGACGTCATGTGCCGTTACCGCCGTTACCTCAGTCAGTACCATTCCATCAGTATTTTTATTACTTTTCGCACCATCTAGTGAGTGAAATGTGTATTACGTTCAAGGAGTCTGTCCATGTTTTAGAAAAGCGACGATATGAAGTTAAGAACTTGTGCTAGTACAATGATGTACCCAGAGATGGCGCTTTGAACAGCTTTTCAAAAAGCTTCAGAATGTTTGACCTAGATGGCGCTTAACACAAATACTATGACCGCATTAAAAGGAAACAAAATTTCAACCGCGAAAATTTTCTTTTGAAAAATTGCTACCATTCCATCAGAATTTTTGTAAGACGTTGTCACGTTCAACTATCGTCAGTAAACCGACTTTACAGACAACCATTTTTTATTAATTTATAGACACTCTAGGGGAAGTAGCGGCAAGACTAGGTAAAGTCGGGGTGCTTCGAGTCGGATCTGGGTCCTAAGTAACCTAACCGGTCCGATTAAGTTACTTAGAAATTTTAAAATTACACTCAATTTTTTATGTACTTAATTTAATAAATGTTTGCTTTATAAATTTAAATGCTTGTCAAACAACACATTATAAAATGAAAATTTGTCAAGTGTTGGTTTGGTTTTTAAGCATTTGGTAGTTAATAAAAATATTAAAAGCATAATTTGTCAAATAATATGCTATAGAATGAACGTTTGTTAAACTGCTTTGAGACATTACCAATTTGTTAAAAAAAATGTATAATAATCAGTTCACTACCTATGAGTTTGTCTAACGTTGGTTATCACATGTTGATTTGTGAAAAAAAGTTTAATAAAAGAACGGATACCAAAAACTAATGTTTAGAAATATTAAAAAATTGATACCGTCAATGGTATCATAATCGAAAATATATCATAATAATCGAAACACCTTTCCAAAAATGTACTTAACTAACTAATATATATTTTGATCAAATTTTCAGTTAAATGACTTTATCCAAGTTTAACGTTATTTTGATATCAATTGGATCAATAATTGCTTATTTTTTCTATTTTAAATATTTTAAGACTAGCTGAACCCGCTACTTTGTTCGCGTACGTTGATCTTGCGACCTTATTAGTACATTAGTAGTACTTACCTAAAAATATTTGGATGGGTGGCCATTACACAAACCGAGTGAATTTGTTTTTCCACACAAAAATATATTTATTCGAGTTATAGTACAGTCATTTGGTCGAAAAAATAGAGGTTACCTGGAAAGTTTTCCGGGAGTTTTGAAATTTGGCAATTTTATAGATTTTTGTATGCTCTTGCCAAATTTCAACTTTGCCACCTCGTATGGCTGCCGCTCGCGCCGCCATATTGAAAAAATGGCGCTCAAAAGCAGTGTTTAGATAATAACTCCTTTCTGGCGCATTTTACAGGAAAAACATATTTATTTAAAATAAAAGTAGAGAAAATTTCCTACAATTTATGTCTTATCCTTTTCTTTCCTAAAATCAATAGTTTCGGCGTACGAGCACCGTAAACCATTATACATCCACACCAACGTGTAATGTCTTATACCTTTAAACGAGCAACTCTTGTATATAAATATGTATATATATATATTATATATATAGAATCTGAATCTCGGAAACGGCTCTACAGGTTTTCATGAAACTATGTATGCAGGGGACTTTGGGGACGATAAATCGATCTAACCAGGTTTCATTTAAAAAAACGCATATTATGCGCGTTTTTAAACAATGAAAAACTGTCACACTAGACATTAGAATGCGAAGGTAAATTTCGCCGAGTGACGCGACAGCATAATTAGCTCGGACGGGAAGTCGGGCGGTCATAGCGGTCACGAATTAGTAGCTCCGGGTTCGAATCCAATCGGATTCTCTTTTTTCAATTATTTTTTTAAGAAAATCTATTTCTTGGAGATTATTTTATCTGAAGGTATCTAAGTATATTTAGTATTTAAACCGAGCAAAGCTCGGTCACCCAAGTACTTTACTTTAAACTGCTCATATTGTGATTTGTAAATTGTAAAAATTATACGAAGGTTAAATATTGTTCCATAGAATGAAAACCTAGCTAACTACTAGTCTACCATGTCTAGCTAGTATGTTATGTCTTAAAGTATTTAAAAATCCAAATGCAGATCCAGAAGTCATTGCTAAAGCTGGAAAACGTTTCCTTGTCGCATTATACAGCTACAGCGATGTGAAAATTCGGAAAAGTACATCTTTAAATAATTATAGATATGCATGCTTCACAGCATCAGCATATAAGAGGAAATTTAATATTGCGTCGCTACCACCAACAGAAGCAGCAGTACGACAACATTCGTTTCGAACTTATCACCAAATTCAGCAATGGTATGGAAACGAAAAAAAATGCAGAACAATGAAGATGAAAAAAAGACAAGAACGGGCTCATTCCTGTTACTACATTCGATCCCCCTGCTCCGGAAAGCTTACTGAAGCTTATTTCTCGCAAATGCAAGAAAGGTTGTCAAAAAGCTTGCGGATGCAGAAAAGCAGGACTAAAGTGCTCCGTTGTGTGTACGAACTGTGGTGGTTCTTGCGATAATTCGCCATTTCCGTCACAAGACGACATTGAAGAAGAAGAAACGGACACTATTCTCGAGCAAATAAACGATGACATCGAGAAGGAAGAGGACCACGATGAAACTGATGATCCCATCGTCGATGATGCCGAAGAAACTTCATCTTCGATATTTCAATCGGTATTGAAGACGATGAAGACCCAACACCTGGTCCGTCAAGAAGAATGAAGCGGCGGAAATTGACCTAAATACTTAAATAGTGAGTCAGATGTGGATTAGACCTGTAAACGTGTATGTGTGGAAACGAGTATTTCTGCCGAAACGTGTATTGAATTACACTTTACGGCGCTCCTACGCCGAAACTATTGATTTTAGGAAAGAAAAGGTTAAGGCATAAATTGTAGGAAATTTTCTCATACTCATACTCATACTCATACTCATTTATTCATACTTTCTGTACATGTCACAATTATTAGATATATCAATTACATCGTTCAGTTAGTTACATGGTATGGTTTTTATAAGATTGAAGTCAAAATAATAATGATATTAAATCAAGAATAATCTCAAATATAAATATGTCAAATAGTAATAGTATTGTAGTAGAAGGTATATAAAATTAATAATCCAAATTGTATGTCATGTCAAACAAAAGAAATCAAAATTCAAATTCAATACAATACAATGTAAATTAAAAATAATTCAATAAAAAATAATAATTAAAACATAGCTTAGCTATGTGACTTGTTTTCGTGTCATAAATTCTTTGTCAATATCATAGAACGCTTGACTGATAAGCCAGCGCTTTAACCTATTCTTGAAAGCATTAAGATTTGGTGCCTCAATTATGTCTTCAGGCAGTCGGTTGTATACTGCTGTGCCCATGACATGTGTCAGTTTAGCGGACTTCTCAAGAGACCGTGGAACACATTTTAAGCGGTGCTTAAAGCGAGTGCAGCGTTGCTTTGACTTCTCTACTTTTATTTTGAATAAATATGTTTTTCCTGTAAAATGCGCCAGAAAGGAGTTATTATCTAGAAACTGCTTTTGGGCGCCATTTTTTCAAGATGGCGGCGCGAGCGGCAGCCATACGAGGTGGCAAAGTTGAAATTTGGCAAGAGCATACCAAAATCTATAAAATTGCCAAATTTCAAAACTCCCGGAAAACTTTCCAGGTAAAAATACTAAATTACTGTACTATTAAGCAACTTCATATTTTATATTTTTAGCAACATTAAACATACTCGTAGTAATAAATAATAATAAATATTGGTGGACAATTCACACACAACACCATCTGACCCCAAACTAAGCAAAGCTTGTGTGATGGCGGCCAGATAGCTGATATAATACTTATATAGTTTTAAATACATACTTATTATACATAGAAACACCCAGACACAGTGCAAACATTTGAATTCATCACACAAATATTTGCACTGGGTGGGGATCGAACCCACGACCCTCGGCTTCGCAGGCAGTGCTACTACCAACTAAGCCACGAGGTCAGTCAAGAAGGAGAAGTAAGGTTGTGGAGTATCGAACATAGCCGCATTGTTAAGTTTGTAGGATTTTGATAGGATACATTACGAAGAGTATGTAGCTGATATGCGTGATCTGATACTTACCTAACTGTTTAATAGATGATAGACTTATTAGCCGATGTGATATTTTAGACTCTAAGCCATGTGTGTTTCACATGTCAATCTAATTGGTAATGTCGTTCTGTCGTTAATATTTGTTTCGTTAGGCCCCATGCTTTTTCCGAGATGATAGGTAGTATATGAGACTATAAACTATCTGTGTTTCAAATTTCAACCAAATCATACCTTTACCTACATAATATACATGTAATGCTTATAGTAGTAAGATAACATTTTATTCAATTTTACGAAAACAACGGTCTGCTTTGGTCACTGAAGCTTGTTAAACACTAAATTTAGTATTTGCATTGAAATAATATCGGAAGGAACAAAAACTGACTTCGATTATTAAATTATCATTTCACGTCAACTAACTAACTTCTAGTCAAGTAAAACGTTCACTCGACTAATTTAAGAAGCTATGACTACGTCGTCCCGATAAATAGATACTGGTGGACAATCCACACACAAAACTTTGGCTTTTTCCACCGCCAATGACCCAGCCATACTCAAACCGGAGTGATCTTACGTGTGACGATGGCCAAAGACCTGACGGCATGACTTTTGTGCCTTGGAAGTTGAGTCGGCCCCTAGTGTGAGACGCAGCTTGCGTCGATACTCTGGCACCATCACATCTTCCAGAGACACATAGTCGGGCCAGTGCAGCGGCTAATTCAGCTGAGCGTCTCAAACGGCGGAAATATGGAACCCTCGGTAGTGGCTTTATATTTAAGCCTTTTGGGGTTGAGACATCGTGCCTGTGAAGGCTGGGACCTCACCTCATCTTCAAAAGCCTTTCCGAGCGCTTGGCCGACGCAACGCGTGACCAAAATGCTGGCGTTTATTTGGCCCAACGCATAAACATTGCTATTCAGCGTGGTACTCAAGCTACACGCCGCCAGCTTGCTGGGCATGCTTCCGACTGGTAGTGGGCTTGAACATCTTGTCATACAGTTTTTGTTAATATTCAAAAAACCGCCTCCCTGTTTTCCATAAAATATATGTACATGTTAAAAACGGGACCCTATTACTGCGACTCCGCTGTCCGTCCGTCCGTCCGTCTGTCACCAGACTGTATCTCAAGAACGGTGATAGCTAGACAGTTGTTATTTTCACAGATGATGTATTTATATTGCAGCTACAACAACAAATACTAAAAACAACATAAAATAATTATTTAAGGGGGGGCTCTCATAGAACAAATTTGTTTTTTTTACCGTTTCAGGTGACAGGTACAGTCCGCGAGGTATAAGCTGAGCTTTGCATTAGTGTGAGTGATCACATGCATACGCATCTATTACCAAAAGTACAGTCAGACAACAAACTCTTAAACAACAAGCTGAGATTAACTATCCAGGATCAATAATAATATGGTCATTGCGAAAAGAAGTATCTCTTTTAGGATTCAAATGGTCAAGGACAGAGAATAACAGATTTTTTTTTATGGAAAAGCATGAGATCCGTCACCTACGTATAACTTATTTACTTAAAATTTCCGAATACCGTATTCAGGGCAGGCCTATCGTTTATACCCACAGAACAGAAATCAAGCTGTTCTGTGTTTATACCAATATACAATTGATACTGCATAATAAACAACGATTTATTGAATATAAAATTGACACCTTATTAAGAGAACATGGTCACAGCGTCCTGCGTCTGACTGTACTTTTGGTGATCACTCACACTAATGCAAAGCTCAGATTATACCTCGCGGACTGTAGACGCTTTAACTGTTCACACAATATTTCGTTTTATGTTCTCTTTAAATAATTAATTAAAATTAATGAATGAGGCTCCCATACAATAAAAGAAGTTTTCATATAGGTATTATAGAAAGGTATTGTCATATGACCTGACAATATATGTCACCGATGTCACCGATGGCGGATTTGAGTGCGGTGTGTGTACCAAAGATGAGCTTCGACTCCGATAAGTCGGAACTTCCGATTACAATTTTATTACACCTTTGGTTCCGATTTCGGCTCCGAAATTTTTAAAACGGAGGTTACAATCGGAGGTAAGGTGTATAAATATTGCAGATAATTCCTTATTGTGGTGGATAGTAAATGGAAATACGAAAACCCAACTTCCTAAACCAATTGCTCGTCAATGTTTACCGTGTCCACGTGTTTGGCAAAAAAAATATTTACCCTATAAAAATGTTTCTCCTGCCACCACTTCTGATCCTGCCTCTGTCTCCGACTTCGGTTCCGACTCCGTAAATCAAATTTAAAACCTCCGCCCGCGCCTTCGGTTCCGATAAAATGATCTCCGTTACATCCCTAGTGTTTACAATGCCACAGAATACTTAGAAGTTAATTTGTACCGAACTTATTAATACCGTTATTATTTAATTTCTATGGTACTTCCGAATCACACGACCAATATTGTTGAAAATTTGATGAGACTGTACTAAAAATGTGTTCTTTCTAACAAAATAAGAATTAACGAAATTGAACAACGCCAACATGAGTTACAACCAAATACACATTCTGACTTTCACCCCTTTCTGCAAGAAAACCGTGCAGAATTTGGGGATTAAAAGTAGACAGCTACTATCTACTTAGTATGATCTTAAATCATGTCAAGTTTCATTTGAATTGAATCAGTAGTTTCGGCGTGATGTGAGTTCCCTATACACACAGACAGACAGACAGACATGAAAGAAAAAAAATGCAGTTTCGCCATCAGTATCGAATATAGAGTGCCACCAAATTTTTTTTTTCAAAATGTCTTCAATGTACAGAATTCGACCCGCTACAGTTTTATTATAAGTATAGACTGATATAGATAGAAGATATAGACTAGGTAGGCGCCATCTTATCTTCTTATCTTATCTTATCTTTTAATCTTAATCTATATAAATCTCCTGTCACGATGTTTGTCCGCGATGGATTCCTAAACTACTTAACCGATTTTAAATTAAATTGGCACACCGTGAGTAGTCTGGTGCAACTTGAGAGATAGGATCGTTTTTTTCCCGATTAATAGTCCTTATATGACGAAATCCGAGCGAAGCCGGAACGGGCCGCTAGTTTACTATAAAAAAATAAAAATATTGAATCAATTTTTCCTTTCGTTTGAAAACAGCGTTACTGTTTGATGATGTCATCTTATTAAAATTGTCTATGTCACACACGCTATGTCAAGTTGTCATGTCAACGTCAAAGTTTCAAATATAGTAGAGTATCAAACAATAATTATTTATTTTCTTTTCTTTACAATATGATGTAATTTGTACGATATCTGGTGAAAATACGTTGTATGAAAGAGTTTTTGCAACTAATAGAAGATGACAAAAGAAGTGGCCACTAAGCCTCGTGACTGTCTCGCATGCCGGCTTGTTGGATCAGCTGGTCTGGTCGGCATTGGAGGCTATCTCGGAAACATTGCCTGGAAGAACCAAACCTTTGCGGGAAGATACACAATATCTACATTATCTTTCGGTAAGAATTTCAATAATCACTGAAAATGAGCTACGATAATAAATAACCATACAGTGCTACGATTATTGGAATAAAACAATAGTGTACTTGTACCAATATTTTTAGTGTAGATTCTAGCTGCATATTTAGCGCCATACTATTTTAACTTCCCTATATATTATCAACTTTCAGCAACGTTTATCAAGATTGTTTTCCACACTTAGCCTTCCATGATAAAAGACAATAAAGCTATGTACCTACTCGTATTTAAAATAATATTTTAAGTCTGCAATACTCACTGTTGGTACCTAGTTAATGTGTGCCGAGACTGCTTTTAAACATGAATGTTTCTAGACAATCAAATTAAAATATAATATCACAGCTGTCTATGTAGCTTATAAACAATGGGACTGATTTGTAATAAGTACCTACATTTTTTTAGTGACATAATCACCTTGACTATTTCATCACTCCATAGGCATTAAATCATTGTGTTTTCCTTTTGTTCAAATTGATTTATCTATTTTTGCAGCATTCATCGTTCTTGGAATATCCCGCTATAGGCAGACATACCCGTTTGACAAAAAAATGGAAGAAGTATAATTAGGTAACCATAGTTAAACATAGCGGTAACTTATAAGTAGTATAGTAATATTTATTGTATAATATCTGTAAATAAAAATGTAATTCTGCTTATTGCTTTTTGTTATATGAATAGTAAAAATGTAGTATTAGCCTAGTATCATTCAATTACATCAACCAAATGATATTTAGTGATACTATAATGAGCGGATATATTTTGCATGTAGTGGTGTAGCGTAGTGGTAGAACTCTTTGCAAAGTCCTCCTGGGAAGGTACCACACCATTGCCAGTTATTTTACTGCCAACCATTAATATGAAAACATCACTGTGTTCCAGTTTGAAAATGAATGTTTTCAGGGAAATTACAGGGCATAGATATAAACATCTTATATCATCTCAGGGTGACGAGCACAGTGCTGTGCCAGGTACTGATTTGGACTCTTCATGTTCCATTAGCTGTGTGATACTGTGCTGTTGTTGTGGGCACATGTTCTGCTAGTCTCAAAACACTTTACTTAAAAAAGAAAAAAAATACTGCATTGAAATATTAGTGCTGCTATGAGGGTTTCACTGCTTGCAGCACATAGAATGAGTATTAAGTCTATGGTTTCTGTCCAAATACTTTATATCAATCTCAAACTCATATAAAAGTTTAGATTCTAGCAAAGAGCGCAGACCCGAGTGTATGTGGCAGCTAACGATTAAATACAAAAAAAATTTGTGGGGAGACTACCATATTATCATGATAAATATCCTATTATTGATGATACTAAAGTAATGAATGGCTGTGATATATTACAGTTAAATAGTATTAATTATTTATAAATCCATTGTAGTAGGACTCTAAGCTGAGCCTGCCGCGGGTAGTTCATCTCTGGCACTCTACCACCAAGCACTAATGTACAAAACAACACTGTTTCAAGGGCAATGTTAAATTACAGGGAAAGAAATCATGTTATGTAGAGCAGTGTTAGACACTAATTTATACTCTTCATGTTCAAATAACTGATTCGTTCTGCTGTAAGTAGTATTATTCATCTAATGAGGTTATTATAGATTACATTTTCAATCAGCTATAATGTACTTGGTGCAATTCATTTTGATTTTGTAAAAAAGAAAATGAAGTGTACGGCTAATAAAATTTGAATTAGCGCCATCTGTGTAATTTGATATAAACTACTACGTGAACCGCATCCTTGGAAACTTCTGAATCTTTTTACTTGGAGATAGTTATGAATCATGTTCGTAGATGGCGCTTAAGATAGTATAATACGTGTCAGGGTGTGAATCGCATAATACATCCAGCATTATGCGATTCACACCCTGCCACAACACAGCGTATTGCGTGAATGCGTCTTCCATCGTTGTATTTAATTATCTCCGTATGTATAGAAAACTCGCACAGTACAACACACGAAAATGCATCCACGCGCGTTCATGCACATCACGCACGTACATGCGGAGAAATACGCACCCCTGTGCTTGGATGCGGACGAGACCACTAAGATATGGCACCATCCAATACCGAGCGTGATTTTAGAAGGGCTTGGCGTGTGTTTGAATTGTTTTTTTATAGAATAGAGCGACAAGACGAGCAGGACATGTACCTGATGGTAAGCAACCTGCCTGCCCAATGCCCATAACAGCACAGTGACACGCTGCTATTGGAACATGAACAGTCCAAAGCACGCCACTGCGCTCGTCGCCCGGAGATGTAATGTGTTTTATCTTTTAGCCCAGTAAGTTCTCTGGAAACATTGCCCTTCAAACCAGAACACATTTTCTAATGTTTACACACTACTGCTTGGCGGCAGAATAACTGGTGTGGTAATAAACAGAGGTGTGGTACTTCCCCAGGTGGATTCAGGAAAGAGCCCTACCACTACCAAAAAATAAAATGATTCAGAGCCGCCGTGAATCCAAAAAACGCAACAACGCGCGTGAGTGCGTGAAAAACCCGCACGATAATGCAGATGTGCACTCCCGCAAGTATGCGCGTACATGCATCGACATGCAACATGCCGCGTGGTGCGTGGCAGTTGGAGGGATCGCCTTAGGGCCCTTAGGTTCTAACAATTGTACATACTCGTAATACGAATTCGATAATAATTAGTTAATTACCTATTGAGTTAATAAAAAGTATAATGTTTAATGTCGTCGCCGATTTAACTTCGCAATAATTGTACATACATACAGTTAGTTCTTACTATAGAATATAATTCACTCATTCATTGCAAAATGTACCGAAGAACTTACCGAGTAAGTTACAAATACCTATCCTGTTAGGGCGTTGGAAAATTACTGCATCATCGTCAGCCTATCCTATTGCACTGCTCAGACTCGGACTGACCTCCCATGGGTCGCCACTCAGCCCATCCTCACGTTTTCATTCACTGCCTGTTGTCTTACGTATATCGTCACTCCATCTAGTTTCAGTCTCATTAATATTAACTAAACATCAATTGGGTATTATACTCTACTAAAACTTTTAGTCGTTATCAGTTACTAGCTGTTAACCGCGACTTCGCAAGAAAAAATTGTTAAGGTAACTCGGGCAGTATTTGTACACCCATACAAAAACAAATACAAACGGTTACTAAGAACAGCTAATACTAAAACATTTTTATTCAATTTCATCAAAATCGGTTCAGTTGTTTAGGTATGAAAGGTTTTCGGATATCGACGTCGTCATCCTGTCCTAAATAAGTATATTTTGCATCGTGGAGTGAGTCAGCCTGCGATTTTTTAAGACCAAATGAGGGAGATGGCGATTTCCTGATTTCCCCAGGAGACTACCCGTATTTTTGTCAGGTTTCTCGTGCGACCCCGACCGTTGTAACGCGGCCGAAACGTCGGGAGGTAATTAAATAATAATTTTAGAATTTACCGTCACGCTCGGGTATGATAAGAAATCTTCGGGTAAACTCGGGACCTTGGCGATTCTCGATTCGATCTAGAAATGCGTCAGCCAATGGATTGAATTGATTTTGATTGATTGATTTGATTTTGAATGGGAAATGCTGAAAAGGCGTGGCCTCGCCATCATGGCATGGCCATCTAAAAATGCGTGAGCCAATGGGAAATGCTGACGCATTTCTAGATGGCCATGCCATGATGGCCTCGCCGGCCACGTCCTCCGGTTACACCCGTGTAATTTCCAAGGTAAACTATCAAATTCTGAGTTAAAAGTTTTCACTTCTATCGGCAGTTCCTATGACTGCCAATTTTTTTTTAATATGATAGTTTCGTCTTCCAAGTCCAAAGTGGACATGTATGTGTAATAATGTAAATACGAGTAAATATTGTTGGACATTTCACCAATATCGATACATTTCGAAAGACAAATAAAGTAGCCAAGTGCGAGTTGGACTCGCCCATGAAGGGTTCCGTTCCAGCAAGTAACATAATATACATAGTACACATAGTTCTTGTAGTTCGTTGTAACTTTGATCGAAGTTTTAATAATAGTGTATTTATGACGTACTAAAAAAAAACTATTCATCAGATCGAGTTCAAACTAATTTTCGTTGGTAGTTTTCATGGTAATGTACATCATATATTTTTTTTAGTTTTTTCATTCTCTTACTTTAGAAGTTAGAGGGGGGGGGACACACATTTTACCACTTTGGAAGCGTCTCTCGCGCAAGTTATTCAGTGTAGACAAAAATTATATTAGAAACCTCAACATCATTTTTTAAGACCTATCGATAGACACCACACACGTGTAGGTTTGATGAAAAAAAAAATTTTGAGCTTCAGTTCTCAGTACGGGGGGCACCCCTAATTTTTGTTTTTTTAAAAAACTTTTGTAAAAATCTTAATGCGGTTCACAGAATACATCTACTTACCAAGTTTCAACAGTGTAGTTCTCATAGTTTTGGCAAAAAGTGGCTGTGACATACGGACGGACAGACAGACAGACAGACATGACGAATCTATAAGGGTTCCGTTTTTACGTTTTACGGAACCCTAAAAACACCACCTGACCCCAAACTAAATAAAGCTAAAGTCCTATGGAGTTCGGATAGCGGATAAAATAGTTATATATAGTTCTAAATATATAAATATATACTTACTAATCATACATAGAAACACCTAATAATAGTATTTATTTAATTGGGTAAACCGGGTAACTCACGATCGATGGCTGCCCATATGGCATATGACGCGCGTGCACTCTCCTTGAAAGAGTGGAAAACTCGGAAACTCGAGTCGGATTTACCGACCCTATTACACGTGAGTAACCCGTTTAGCCAATTAACAACCACGTTAATTTTAATACTAAAATAATGGTATTGTCAAAAGATTGGCAAACAGATTGCTGCTGAGTGGAACTTATCGACGGTGTTTATTTTTTCATTGAATCAACTTTGCTTTATAATTAACTAGCAGCACCCCGCAGTTTTACCCGCGTAGGACCCGTAATTTTCCCGGGATACAAAGTAGCATGTGTCTTCTTCTAAACTATAATACAATACAATACTATAATCTATCTGTGTTCAGAAGTTCAGCTCAATCTGTTCATACGTTACGACGTGATTGAACAACAAACATCCCAATATCCAAACATTGACATTTACTTATAATATTAGTAGGATTAGTTAGTTTGTATTTAATGTAAGAACCTCATTCCAAATATCTACTATAAGTTGTGAAATTTTTACTATGGATCTTGGGTCTGAAATAAAATTGATTTATTTATATCATGGCAAAAACATTAGTTTGGCTCCTTATAAAACAGTACGAAAAAAAATACAATTTTATAGATGTTACAAAATTTAACTTTCCTAAATGAGCCATTAAAAGCCGGGTCACACAGAGGCGATCCGATAGCGATAGCGATCCGGATCGTATCCGAGTATGGGATCGCGCCCGCTTGCTGTGTGTCAGGTTGCATACAAATTCGAACATTACAAAAAATCCCGTCTCGGATCGCTATCGCTAGCGGATCGCCTCTGTGTGACCCGGCTTTTAAGAGGTAAGTAAGTAGGTATGTACATTATACATCGCAAAGTTCTTATGCTTATGAAAGTCATAAAATTGAGCAAGTATCCACTTAACCGCGAACTAAAGGCGCGACACTGCAATAGCGAGCGTCTCCAAGCTAAACGCAGCCTTAGTTGTTTTCATGCATTTATGGAGCTATCTTCTCATTGTTCAAGATGGCCGCCACCACAAAACGACGAATTACATTTTTTTTTATTACTGTCCCCATAGTTAGTTAGACGGGGCCTTTCCGCACGTAGCCTCTCAAATGGGCCATTGTGCGTGAATCATACTTCCCTTCTACTCCAACCATCCCAGGCTATTCCAGAAGGCAAGCAACCTATTCAGGTTGTTGAAGGGTGTCATCCACCAACCCGCACTGGAACAGCGTGGTTGTGATTATGGCCTAGACTCTCGCAGATTCGCCTCGCGGGGTCTTACGTATTCCCGCATTGTTCCCTCTTGACCATCGCGACTAGGGATAGCCGCGGTTCAGCCTCTGTCGCCACATCGCAGCCGTTCTTCTATTGAGCACTCTGAAAATCAGAGTGCTCGTGGAGGACCCTCATCTGGAAGATTTACTTACGAATTTTACTTACACTGGGGAAATTTGGGGCATTAGTATTTCAGCGTGAACAAGCCATATCTATATGCGTTTTTTTTTAATTAAACCTAGTTAGATCGATTTATCGTCCCCGAAACCCCCTGCATACACAATTTCATGAAAATCGTTAAAGCCATTTCCGAGATTCAGATTCTATATATATATACATATTTATATAGGTACAAGAATTGCTCGTTTAAAGGTATAAGATATTTTTATTAGTACCAATGACGCAACAGTGCATAATTTGTTCGTAATTATGAGAAAAAAATTAGCAGTCATAGGAACTGCCGATAGAAGTGAAAACTTATAACTCAGAATTTGATAGCTTAATTTGGAAACTACGCCGCTGAAACCGGAGGGCGTGGCCAGGAGCATGGCCGTCTAGAAACGCTGACGCATTTCTAGATAGCCAATGAGAAATTGTGACAAATTTCTAGATGACCAATGGGAAATGCGTGCGCATTTCTAGTGATGGCCAATGAGAATGGTCCCGAGTTTACCCGATAATTTCTTATCATTCCCGAGCGTGACGCTAGAATTCAATTCACAGCCCACGAAAAATCTGCGGTGCGCCAAAAGAAGTTTTCACTTCAAAAAGCAGCCTTTACGGAAAAGTAAGTCAGTATAATCTACAATTTATGTAGGTAATAAACACACACTTGGTGGAACGTCAACCTATGTGTACTCAATGTTCTGAAGTGTTAGCATACATACATGCCTCAATACATTTCTGCTTCTCCTTCCAGGGTCAGCACAGAGCATTAGTAGTAGCCTCTGTGCCATCTGCGCAAATTCACTCTGTAGGTATCTACTTATGTACGTAGACCATACCGCAAACCTCAAACCATAGGTACATGAAGCGTACCTGAAAGTATTCCATATACTTATCACACTCAACGAATACTATATTTAATTGTGTAACTTTTACTACTTCAGACTGTTTATTTTGATCTAACGCTTAACTAACTTAAATAGCAAGATGACAAAGGACCTCTCATATCGGTCGTAGAACCCAGATTTATTACTGAATCAAGTCGCAAAATTTGTAAAAGCCAAAGCGATTACTCCAGAATACTTTCCCACAGTATTTTGTCTGGTATCGCCAACTTTTCCAGAACAAGTCAACATGGCCTGATTACGATTCAGGACGGACGCCACAGTTAATAATGACCTCCCAGCCATCACTCAAGCTTAACTTGGTTCGCTGTAATCAACATCGTAACTGCACATTTACTTACTGCCGCGGCTTTTTATTTAGGTACTTTTTTGTACTTTCGTCCAACTTTTAAAAAATGAGCTTTGTGTTCGACTGCGGTACGGTGAGGGTGTGTTTGTTATCCTAAATACATATAAAGGATTACGTCAAACGCGTGTGGCTAAGTACTTAGTAACCTAAGTACCTAAGTTAGTATTGGTAGGACTCTTTGCAGAGTTCGTCTGGGGAAGTACCACACCTTTGCCAGTTATTCTACCGCCAAGCAGCAATGTGCAAACATTACTGTGTTCCGGTTTGAAGGCCAATGTTTCCAGTGTAATTACAGGGCACAGAGATAAAACATCTATTATCTCTGGGTGACGAGCGCAGAGCAGTGCTAGGTAATTATTTGGACTCTTCGTGTTGCAATAGCTGCGTGTCATTGTGCTGTTATGTTGCAGGCATGTTGCTTACCATCAGGCACTTGTTCTGCTCGTCTCGTCACTCTATTCTATAAAAAAAAACTTAGCCAAAAAAGAAATGCTAATTATTTTTAACAACTTTTATTTATCAATAATGAGGTGCGGGCGGGATTTTAACCTTTGCTTAGCTTGGGTCGGCTAAAGTCGGCTTTGAGTCTCTAGTTATGCGTATGGTACCTACCTAGGTGACCTACCTAGGTACCTACGTGACGTTAACATAAACGCATCGTATTCCGTCGCATTCCGTTTTCTTGGCGTAGTAGGTACTACAGAACACGATACGCCAGACGCAATTAGATCAAAGCCTTTTAACCTACAGCAATAACGAATCTATAGTTGATAGAATAATATACTGACCTATAAACACAAATAGCGAGGCAATCTCAAAGTTTCGAGCCTGAGGTCAACTGAAGCTGATATTTACCTCAAGTTGAAATTAGAAATCTAATCATTATTTTAGTAAACAGTGTAACTAACATCATGTTAATACTTCTTGCATTGAAAATAATTACTATCTATTCTGTGGATGAAGCTAGACTTCTTCGCACAAGGAATAGAGAGAAGCACTGTCTTGTTGTGGGCGGACATAACTACACTCTTTTTGAGTAAAGTGAACTTGAACCGCCACAAGATAATTATGATGTCTAGATCTCTTGGAGACAATTTTGTCGTCACTAAATCGTAAATAATTTAGTGCTTCTCAGTCTTAAATGCTAGATTTTTATATAATAGTGTTGGGACAAGAAACACGTGCGCCTGCAATGGTAAACATCATTCGTACCTACATATGTATCTGCCCAAAATATCAAAGTGCTAGGCATTTATGTGAACATGAAACGTTCAAGGCTGCCTTGCCTGAACGATTCGCGGCGTGCGCTTCTTGAGCGCGGCATCGGATTTTTTTTACTGATTCTTCTTCTCAAGCCCTCTGTAATAGCCAGTATTGTAAAAAAAACAATTTATATGGGCACTTCAGTACGTTACAACAGCACTTCTAAGTGCAGATATCGACTGACAACGATGCCACGTAGCACGCCAAATAAAACGTCGCGTCACACCGACGAAATATTACGACCAAAACTACATCCACTTCTTCTTCGTGTCTATGATGTTGTCTTACTTATAACTACACCTAATAGGTATTTTTTAATTGTTTTTATTTATTTTTCTATTTATACGTAGTTCTTATAATAATGTATAGTTTGTATTTACTGAATCTTCAGCAGATGTATCGCTACAAGTACACTTAAGGTAGCGGTTCGCGCCGTGACCGCGACGCGAGACCGCGACCGGAGACCGCGACCCGAGACCAAGACAGGCACTTGACACTATGGAATTGTATGGGCGCCAGTTCGCGCCGCGACCGCGACACGAGACCGCGACGCGAGACCGAGACGCGAGACCGCGACAGGCACTTGACATTATGGAATTGTATGGACCCCAGTTCGCGCGCGCGACCGCGACACGAGACCGAGACCGGAGACCGAGACGCGAGACCGCGACAGGCACTTGACATTATGGAATTGTATGGGCGCCAGTTCGCGCCGCGACCGCGACACGAGACCGAGACCGGAGACCAAGACAGCACTTGACATTATAGCTTTGTATGGGTGCCAGTTCGCACTGCGACCGCGACACGAGACCGCGACACGAGACCGCGACACGAGACCGCGACCGGAGACCGCGACAGGCACTTGACACTATGGAATTGTATGGGCGCCAGTTCGCGCCGCGACCGCGACACGAGACCGAGACCGGAGACCGCGACCGGAGACCACAAGAGGCACTTGACATTATGGAATTGTATGGGCGCCAGTTCGCACGCGCGACCGAGACCGGAGACCGAGACGCGAGACCGGAGACATCGAGACGGTCGCCGCCCCGGTCAAGTAGTGTCTCTTGTCGCGCTGGAAAAGCATGCGTGTTATATCCAGTCGATACACCGCTGATTACGCTAGGACAAAAGCTTATTAAAAATACTTTTTGTCAACGTCGCATCGTCAGAGGCATATTTTTAACCGACTTCCTAAAAGGAGGAGGTTATACATTCGACCACCGTTTTTAGGGTTCCGTACCCAAAGAGTAAAAACGGAACCCTATTATTGAGACTTGGCTGTCCGTCCGTCTGTCCGTCCGTCTGTCACCAAGACTGTCTGTTTGTATCTCAAGAACGGTGATAGCTAGACAGTTGAAATTTTCACAGATGATGTTTTTTTTTCTATTGCCGCTATAACAATAAATACTAAGAATAAAATAACATAAATATTTAACGGGGGCTCCCATACAACAATTAATTTGGTTTTTTTTACAGTTTCTTGCTCGATTAGTCCGTTCCAAAATAAACAAGATGGCGCCACTAGTACACCAAAACACGCATTCGACCTCGTCGTTAAAATCGTAAGCTAAAATCAAAATTTTAGAAAAACTTTTGCCTGAAAGCCTGTCTGTAGTAACTGCGATGATTTATGTATACGGAATTCAAATAAACGGCGAAAACCTCTGGCTTTTGAAAGTACCTACGTTTCCCGCCAAAACTTAGCTTCCCGCCAAACCGCATAAATAAGTTTGGTGGTTTTCAAATTATGTGCTTGAGTCAAAGTCCAAAGGATCAGTGAGCTAATGAGCTTCAAGCTTAGACTTATCGAGCAGTTACTAAAAATGACTAGTTTTTCTAACGAAAATTGTAAAGCGCTGATTGAGCTAATCAGACAGCACCCCTTGATATACGATTCACAACTAGACTCCCACAGGGACGAAAATCTGAAGGACAACATTTGGAGGAGTATAGGTGAAACCACAGAAATCTAAATACTTATTATTTAGATTTCTGTGGGTGAAACCTTAAATAAAATAGGTGTGTTTTTTAAATTTATTTATTCTGCATAGACATACGCACATACTACTTAACATAGATGGAATCAACTTAGGCAAGCCGTGTGACACGTTGTATTTGCGATTCTACGGCTCCTTGCTGTGGCGTAAAGAAATCGGTTAATTTTGCTCTAATGTCTAGTCCGTTGCTATTCGAAAACCCTCCGGTTCCACGTAATGAAACTAAATTTGAAGGTAAATTTTCTTCTTGATTCCATCGATGTACGGGCATTTGAGTGTATTCCAAAAATCCGTCTCTTAATAGGTTATGCAAACAACAGGCAACTAAGATCATATCTGTGCATGTTTCTTGTGCTATGCCGATAGGGGTGTAAAATATTCTAAACGCCTGAGACAGCAAACCGAACACGTTTTCCGATACTCGTCTAGCACGACAAAGGCGATAGTTAAATATTTCTTTGCTTAAATCGTTTTGGCGACTTGTCTAGCGTAACTAAATGCTTCATCTCCAACTAAAAAATGTGGTAATATTAAGTTCGAATTCGGTAGATTTTTTGATTCTGGAAAATTAAATTATTTTTTAATTATTTTTTTCCCATTTCCGACTTTTGAAATATTCCACTATCTCCTTCTTTGCCGTAAGAGCCAACGTCTACGTCGTCTACTGAACTTGTAATGATGGTCTACAATAGCCAGGAGAACAATCGAGTAAAATTCCTAATAATTAAAATATAACGATCCACTGTTTTCAGGGGCCCTTATTCTGACGTGTTTTCCGTCAATAGCGCCTGTGCAATAGGGTACAATCCTCAAAAAAAACTAAGTAGCCCGTTAGTTAGATTAATAATAAACCAAAAAATATTGTACACGTATTTTTCTTTTGTTTCACAAACAAAAAATTACGAAGATACAGCGCTTCGAAGTTTCGTCATGTTTCGTGTGACGTCACTTGTGAGTACGATTTTTACTCACGAGTGACGTCGCGACCCCCCACTCTCGAAGTTTGATGATCTATATCTTTGACGATTTTTAGGGTTCCGTAAAACGTAAAAACGGAACCCTTATAGATTCGTCATGTCTGTCTGTCTGTCCGTCCGTATGTCACAATTACTTTTTGCCGAAACTATGAGAACTACACTGTTGAAACTTGGTAAGTAGATGTATTATGTGAACCGCATTAAGATTTGAACAAAAAAATTAAAAAAAAACAAAAATTAGGGTTGCCCCCCATACTGAGAACTGAAACTCAAAAATTTTTTTTTCATCATACCTACACGTGTGGGGTGTCTATCGATAGGTCTTCAAAAATGATGATGAGGTTTTTAAAATCATTTTCGTATACACTGAATAGTTTGCGCGAGACACACTTTCAAAGTGGCAAAATGTGTGTCCCCCCCCCCTCTAACTTCTAAAGTAAGATAATGAAAAATCTAAAAAAAATATATGATGTACATTACCATGTAAACTACCAACGAAAATTAGTTTGAACTCGATCTGATAAGTAGTTTTTTTTTAAATCCGTCATAAATACACTATTATTGAAACTTCGATCAAAGCTATAACGAACTACAAGAACTATGTGTACTATGTATATTATGTTACTTGCTGCAAGGGAACCCTTCATGGGCGAGTCCAACTCGCATTTGGCCACGTTATTTTTTTTCGTTTTTTTTTATGTACCTATGTATCCTTAGATCTTTCAAACTACGTAACGAATTTTAATGCATTTCTTAAATAGTATCTGCCTAAATATAATTTCAAAAAACCGAGCAAAGCTCGGTCAACCAGGTACTTAAACATTACGTAGTGAACATAGCCACACGACAGTGACAGATGCGGCAGAAGGACTAATATCCACGGCCAAGAATAAATTAAAAAAGAAGATAGTGACAGCAGCCAGACAGCAGCAGCAGCTGTTTCTCTCTCGATCTAGTACATTCGGTGGGTCTATATGGGGTGGCATAACATTTTTGTCCTATTTTAGGTAGGCATAACGTTTTTAGGACTAATGATAATTTACCATATCAACTAAACGCATAACTGTCTTCGCATAATTTTAACTCGCATAACCATATATGACATAACGATAACTTAGCATAATGTTTAAACGCATAGCCATATATAGCATACAGATAACTTAGTATAATGTTTCGACGCATAACTATAAATAGCATAATATTTAAAGGCACACATTGAGAAAAACATAACAATACTTAAACATAATGATCAAAGGCATAAACTTTAAACACCTAACTAAAAAACAAAGTGCAAAGAGCGGACTGTAGCAACATTATTTAAATAAAATACGTGGGTGTGTGAAATGCGGGTGGGTACTTTGACAACAATATTTATTATTCGTAATGTAGGTATCTACTAATTTAATGGAATATCTATGCAGGACTATGCAGTAGTATAACAATTTTTGTACTAATTTATGTAGACATAACGTTTTTAAGACTTAAAAACCTACATACACCTAAGACATATGGTGCACTTTTTGACTCCGGGTGGGCTCCCGCCAGAAGCTCTGCAGTCAGCCCTGAGCTTCTGGCTCCCGCATTTTTGAATACACTCTAGGGGTAGTAGCGACAAGACTAGGTGGAGTCGGGGTGCTCCGAGTCAGATCTGGACCCTATATAACCTGGTTATATATTACGTAGCACAACAAATAATTAAAAAATGCCTAAATGCGTCTGAGCAACAGTCGAATTGAATGTAGTACAATACATTTTTATGATTAAAACACATTACGCCAAAAAACAATTATGCAAAAGTTACATTATGACACTATATTTATGTTATGCTACATTTATTATGACAAAGTAAATTAGGGAAAAAAAATTATGCGATTTAAACGGCACCTTAAAAAAAAATTTAACAAACAAAAAAATGCGTAAATACTATTATGCATCTCATCAATAGTCGAATTAAATGTAGTACAATAGATTGTTATGCTTAAAACACATGACGCCAAAAAATGATTATGCGAAAGTTGCATTATGACACTATACATTATGCTACATTCATTATGACAAAGTAAATTAGGAACAAAAAGTTATGCGTTTTAATAGGCTCCCCATTCGGCGGTCTCGAGTTCACCCGAACATTTCTTTCACTTCCGAGCGTGACGATGATCTTCATTCACGAATATTCAGTGTGTGTAAATTGTACTAAAAATGTTTTCACATAAAAAAAGTGTCGAAATTTGCGGCATAGACCGCTGTATCTTTTGATTGCATTGTCTTAAAAGTTTGATTTTGTCACCGCTTCAAGGGACAAAAAATTTGAGTGCGTGATATAAATTGCAATTTGTTACGTTTACGTGTTCCTGAGAAAAAAAATCTTGACAGGCAGACGAACGGACGGACAACAAAGTGATCCTGTAAGGGTTCCGTTTTTTCCTTTTGAGATACTGAACCCTTAAAATATTAAAAGTACTACAAACAATTACCTTTATTATTATACATTACAGATTCCGAATGTCGTAAGAAATTTAGTTTTAATTTTTGTGAGAGTTAGTGCTAATTTTTCTTTCATCAATATTTTTCCTTTTTCATGCATTGTTTTTTTCAATAAATTTAATATACTCGTATAATCAAACTGTGTTTTATTCAGCCGAAAATACTTCCTGAATATAATTATTGTCATCAAACATTAGGTGTTTCTTGACTAATAGCGAAAATGATCCTTATTAGCCTCTACTTATATGTAATTCTGTAATAGGTAATCTTCTTTTAGTTTTATATTTGTAATAATAACATATGAGCAAATCAAGCCTCCTCCAATAGAAGTTCTACAACTTGGTTTTCCATTGTGATCCACAAAACACAACTGACTCTATCGACAGACTCCCCATACTGAAGCAGCCGTGACACTTGTCGCGGTCTCCGGTCTCGGTCTCGTGTCGCGGTCGCGGCGCGAATTGGCGCCCATACAATTTCATAATGTCAAGTGCCTGTCTTGGTCTCCGGTCGCGGTCTCCGGTCTCGGTCTCGTGTCGCGGTCGCGGCGCGAACCGACACCTCAGAGACCGAGACATGTGTCACGGTCTCCGGTCTCGGTCTCCGGTCTCGGTCTCGCGTCGCGGTCGCGGCGCGAACCGCTACCTTTAGGTTGGCCATAATCTCGCTTGATGAAATACGCGTATAATTAATTTATCGATAAAACAAATCCATAACGTTTAATATCTACCATTAACATCGCAGTCCTTTATTGGCTACCCAATCCAATTAAAGGTCAATAAGTTTTAGGTTTGATTTTTCTTATTTCTTAGGCTCAGAGCGAAGCCCAACTTTAAAGGAAAACTTAACATTGGCTGTTTCTGTTGGTCGTGGTCTTTGCGGTTTCGCCAATCTTCCCGGAAACTGGCTACTTAAACTTACTTAGAAATTATGGATAAGTAAATTCTATTTTTAATTCCCGATGTAAAAACAAAGACTCTGGCAACAGAGATCTTTTTTTTTATATTGGTGAAATGCATTTACATACATGTATTTGGTGAAATATATTTATATATCTGAAAACAACCAATTAATTCAATTAATTGGCGAGGAAAGTTTACCTTATGCTTCTGACGCTTTGATGGTCTGGAGTGCCCTCAACTCCGGGGAGTCGACTCCCGTAGAGTCTCAAAGCCAACGGGCGTGGGATGCTATTGGGGTCAAGCGGGTCCAAGCACAACTTTGGGCATGTGCCGCGGGAGCGGATATGGCCAGACTCCGGGCCGTCTCGCAGCCTGAATCTGGGGCTTGGTTGCAGGCGCTACCTTCTCCTCACCTAGGCACCTTATTGGATAACAACTCGTTGCGCGTTGCGGTGGCTCTTCGCCTGGGCTGCAAGGTGTGTGAACCCCACGTATGCACCTGCGGCTCCCTGGTAGAAGCCAATGGCCATCACGCTTTGAGTTGCCGACGGTGTGCAGGAAGGTTCTCGCGACACCATGCACTCAATGACATAGTTCGGAGAGCCTTAGTGTCGGCGGGAGTTCCATGCGTACTTGAGCCCCCGGGCCTATGCAGATCGGACGGCAAGAGACCGGATGGGTTGACTCTGGTGCCCTGGAAGAACGGGAAGTGCTTAATTTGGGACGCCACTTGCGTCAGCACTGTCGCCGCCAGCCACCTAGGTCGCACTATCCACTCACCATCGGCCGCGGCAGAGGATGCCGCTGATAAGAAGAAGCGAAAGTATGGTATGTTGGTGTCGCAGTACGAATTTGTACCTGTGGCCGTGGAGACCTTGGGTTGTTGGGGCGCAGAGGCTAAAGGGTTCCTCTCAGAATTGGGGCGCAGGCTCAGGGAGAATACGGGTGACTCCCGCTCTGGTGCGTTCCTGGAGCAAAGGTTGGCCATTGCCATTCAGCGTGGGAACGTGGCGAGCATCATGGGCACTTTTGCGCCGGGAGCAGTTAGAGGTGGGTTATTCGGAGATTAGTTTTTTCATTAACAATATTGATATCGAACCTAGGTTATAAGCACGGGATTTAAAAAATGTCTGGATTAATTCTTAGTTGACAAAACTTAATAGGTTGAGATTACTACTCCATCTGTTTTATTTAAAACACTAGCGGCTGCGCCCGTGGTACACATACCTATAACCTATAGCACTTAGGGGTTACGTACATATCTAACGGTGTAATAATTTTTTAAATTAGTCTAGTAGTTATTGAGATTAGCGCGTTCAAACAAACAAGCTCTTCGGTTTTATAATATTTATAAAGAACTTTTAAGAAGAATTGATTTCCGAGACTTGGTTTTTTGATGGTATGTGTATTTACTGTTGTATAAGTATTACTAGTATAAATATATCAGCTGCCTGATAGTTTGGGCTTTGGTTTGTGTGAGGGATGTCCACCATTATTTCTTAATTTGGTAGTTTTTGGCTCGCGTTCTTACGCGAGATAATGTAAAATGTGCATGTATAAGCAGCCTGAAGGATTCGTTGAAGGAGAACGTGCCAGTTTCCTTACGATGTTTTCATTCATTTTATTAAAGGTAATGGTGATGACAAACGTATACATCTGCACTTAGAAAATTATAAGAGGTACAGACATCACGAGTTTGAATCGCACGCTCTAGTCATTAGACCGTCACGGCTTTTATAAACGTCTGGAATACGTGGTAGTTAACAGACTGAATAACGTTAATAGATTACATACGAGTATGTATGCTAGTGGTCGTTGAGTGGGCAAAATTCGACCATAAATCAATACAATTTGATCACAGACATAACTCGCCAACTTTCTATTTCCTTTGTACATTTTACAATAAACCAAAGAGTAGCCTACCTATTCTTACGTGTTAGTGTCAATGTGTGTAATGTTTATTGATTAATTTAACGTGTTTTTATATATAACTTGCAGCGACCCGCGATTTTACCCGCGTCGTTCCCGTTATTTTCCCGGGATAAAAAGTAACCTATGTGTTTTTCCAGGCTATAATCTAACTGTATTCCAAATTTCAGCCTGATCCGTTCATACGTTACGGCGTGATTGAGCAACAAACATCCATACTTTGACATCCTACTATCCTACTAATATTATAAACCTACTAATATTATAAATGTTTGGATGAAATGTATGGATGTTTTGATATTTGGATGCTTGTTGCTCAATCACGTCCTAACGTATAAACGGATCGGGCTGAAATTTGGAACACAGATAGATAGATAGATATTAGATACACTTTATTGACACGCCAAAACAATAGGATACACAATATATTCATACAACTTTTAAACGGCATACTCACTCAAAAACCAGATCTGGATATTTTCTTCGACAAACTGGGAAATTTTAGGGCTGAAGTTGTCGCCTATCTCAGCTCAAACATATAACGTGTTGGTTATTTTTTTAGATGTAAATTATATGTTTAAATTGAATTAAATAAATAAATAGATTATAGATTGGATAGATTATAGTCTGAAAAAACACATAGGCTTTTTATGCCGGAAAAACAACGGGAACTTCGCGGGTAGCACCGCAAGGCGCTGCTAGTTTATAATATTTGTGGGATTAAAAAGAATTGCATCCCGCATTTCTTCTCTATGAAAGCTATATATGTATGTACAAAATTTCATACTCCTCCATCGAGGTAATTTTCGTAAAAAGGAGTACCTACTAAGTTTTTGGTTCATGTTACCTCTACATATATTTATATCACCGTAAAATTGCAATCACCATTTACAATATAACGCGTGAGCTTATAATCTCACGGTAGGTTAGGTTAGTTTATTAAATAAGGTCGTTAAAAATTATAATCTGACCGTTATTACAATTTTACTATGACATACTATATGTAGATAGTTAAAGAAAATATAGCTATAATTTGTGTAGGGATTTCTTAACGTTTCCTATTTCGCCCTTGTAGGTTAGTACAAAATACGTGACAAGTACATGGTGATCGCTACGTCGCGTCGCGTCGCGCCAGCGAGCGTTGGGTAAACAAGCGCGATAATGATAAGGTGCGCGCCGCCGGCCAGTCGCTCGCGCCCGCCCGCCCAACGCACGTGTCCGCCCTACGTAGCACCGCCACGGAAAACGACCACTACTCATGGGTGAGTTTTATATTTTACATTCAAAGTTTGTTCGTTCTTTAAGTTTCGTAATTTTGGGATGGAACTAATTTGTATTTTTTTAAATAATTATTAAATGTTACTACAAAATAAAATAATGTTTAGTGTTTCGAGGGGGTTTTATAGAATGTTTAAAAAAAAACATATTTCGGAAGTTTTTCCACTACACAGGGGTGAGATTCATGTTTTACATTCAAATTTTGTTCGTTCGTTAAGTTTTGCAATTTTGTGATAAAGCTTATTTGTTTTTATAATGAAATATTATGTTTAAAAATGGATTTGGAAGTAAAATATGTCGTAGGGGTTTTATGAAATGTTTACAAATTTCGCATATTTCGGAAGTGCTTCCACTACTCATGGGTGAGTTTCGTGTTTTGTATTCCAAGTTTGTTAGTTCTTTGAGTTTAATAATTTTGGGATGAAACTTATTTGATATGAAATTTTACATATTTAAAATTAGATATGAATTAATGGGTAAAATATTTCGTTATATCGGTGTTATATGGTATGTTGCAAAATATTGCATATCTCGGAAGTTGTGGTCTTGAAAGTGTTGCTTGAGTTCTTGCTTAGAGTTTTAATCCACTATTCCAATTAAGAATTTAGTTCCGCAATCAAATTTCGGAAATATTTGTGTAATTTTATGTTAGGTACGTTTATTTAAAAATGTTTGACCATTTAATATGCATTACTTACTATTTTTTTTGTTTTGTTGCATGAATGTTCACACATTGAAGCGTTAAAAAATTACGCCTGAATTTGAAATATATTTCCTGTGTCAATAAATAATAAAAGAAATGTCTTAATTTTAACCCCCGACACAAAAAAGATGGGGTGTTATGAGTTTGACGTGTCTGTGTGTGTGTCTGCCCTGTTGCATCATAGCTCCCAAACTGATGAACCGATTTTGATTTGTTTTTTTTTTTCGTTTGAAAGTTGAATTAGTCTGGAGTGTCCCAAACTTGTTTCATAAAAATCAGTGCAGCCATTTCAGAGTTATCAGCTCGTTCAATAGCTGCAGTAGGAAACATGAACACGTGATGGGTACCTACTACTCGTATTTGATTTCCTTGTAAACATAAATATAGCATTGTTGGATGAACATGAGTTTTGCAAAATTTTTAGTTTGTTGTATTCTTGTTGTAACGTTCTATTGTGCAAATTAAATAGCTGACTTTCTATCACATTATTTTTATCAAATTTTTTACTAAGAAGTTTAAAACTGCTTATTTTTTATGTTGTTGAGTAATTATTATTGTTGCCTGTATCTTGGGCTCCCAAGATACAGGCTTTGCCTAGTTTGGGGCCCACCGATATCTCGAAACGATGTAACAAAGAAACATGGTAATTATATTTGTAAGTGAACTGTATAGATATCTTATCTGTATGGAAATAAATTATTTATTTATTTATTATTTAAAAAAAAATCATGAATGAATCACTAACCATCAGGTGTACCATCGTATGTTTATTTTTTTCTTAAAAAAAGACGAAAGTATCGTCATTACTTCATCAAGGGCCCATATATCTTGATCGTCCCGTCAGTCTAAGTAATAAAAATATTTTAAAAAATCGTTTTAGTTTTTATTTTTCGCCAAAACTCAAGCATGTCCTATATTATTTAGATCGTTCACGTAACATAACACTTAAAAAACATTTAATAGAACGTTTTTGTCACTGATAATTACATAATATCATCAATCTTGCCTTGAGGCTAAGTGGTTAGTAGCTCTGACTGCGAAGCCGAGGGTCGTGGGTTCGATCCCCACCCAGTGCAAATATTTGTGTGATGAATTCAAATGTTTGCACTGTGTCTGGGTGTTTCTATGTATAATAAGTATGTATTTAAAACTATATAAGTATTATATCAGCTATCTGGCCGCCATCACACAAGCTTTGCTTAGTTTGGGGTCAGACGGTGTTGTGTGTGAATTGTCCACCAATATTAAAAAAAAAAAAAAATCATTGAAAATGTAGGGTCACTGTTCTTCTAGTTTACCCACATTCGATTCTTAACATTTAAATTTAAATAGGATTTGTACACAGAGCGGCGGCACCATGCCAGCAATGCATATAAACGTTAAATTAAATCTGCCTAACGAACCGAAATGACATTGAGCAAATCTGAATGTGTCACTTCTGTGCAGCCTTCAAACTTAACGCAAAGTGACATTCGACAATATGTACCCCTTTATTTTCATACGTTAAATATTACTAAGATGCTTTGATAAATAAACTTTGACGAGCACTTCTACCTACATAAAATAAAATTGGCAGTCATAATGGGACTGCCGATAAAAGTGAAAACTAGAATTTTAGTATTAAACAGTATTAAAGTTGCACAATACATCACGAGTATAGCTACAGATAGGTAAATATACTGCTGGTGCTAACTCACAACATTTCATCCATAATCTAAAACGCGTCTAAAGGTAGCGGTACGCGCGGAGACCGCGACCGGAGAACGTGACAGGTACTTGACATTCTGGAATTGTATGGACGCCAGTTCGCACCGACACCGCGACAGGAGACAGAGACACGTGTCGCGAAAGACGTGTCGCGGTCGCGACTCGAACTAGCGCCCATACAATTCCATAATGCCAAGTGCCTGTCGCGGTCTTCGGTCGCGGTCTCCCGTCGCGATCTTTAAGAAGTAGGTTCGCACTGAGATCGCGGTCTCCTGTTGCGGTCTTTTGTCGCGGTCTCCGCGTGAATCGCCACCTTAACGCGCTGTCGCTCCGCGACTCCGACGCATTATCGTGTCGGTAACGCGAACTCATAAGATTTTCCTCTACCAAAAATTCTTCAACAAGACGAAAGAAGTTTTCACTTAAAATAATTCAGAATTAAATTAACAGCACTAGCGTTATTAATTACGGCACCATCGATATAAATCAATGGATGTGCCTTCCCAAACTTCAGGAGCACGGAATTATGCTATCGTTGGGAAGAGTGAGCTCACTCTTTCCGTTTTAGTCCTTTGTAGGGAGCGGTGAACGCCGGACGTTTACACCTATCGCTATTCGTTGTCAACAACTAAAACAAGTAGAACCGCAACGTACCCGCCGCTAGCGATTCTAGGGGTCAAATAGATTTGATACAGTTGTAAACTATTCACGCTACACACAGATGCAGTTGGTGAACAATTTCAAGGTGCTCAGGGCACATCTTTTGATTTATATCGATGTACGGCATATTTTTTATTTTGTAGTGGAGAAACTCTGCAGAGTCCGCCTGGGGAAGTACCACACCTTTGCCAGTCATTATACCGCCAAGCAGTAATGTGCATTCTGAGCACACGGTTCAAAACTATGACCAATCCAGTTGATGTCTCTTCTGAATACAGTCAATGACTACAGATGTGACAAGGATATAATTTCTAATCTCAATTCTGAATCGTGTCCTTAGAATTGAGTCATATTGTTCAAACTTGCTATATTATTTGACGTATTTTAAACTATTTGTGGTCAATTTGAGTTATTTCACATATGTATGTACTAGCTGACCCCGCAAACGTTGTTTTGCCTTAGTGAACAACCCTTGTCACTTAGGGGTATGAAAAATAGCTAGTAGCCGATTCTCATACCTACAGAATATGCATATAAAATTTGGTTTAAATCAGTAAAGCCGTTTCGGAGGAGTAAGGAAACAAACACTGTGACACGAGAATTTTATATATAAGATTATATATAAGATTATATATAAGATGTAGGTATACATGTAATAAAAACATACTACCGAGTTGAGAACCGTCTCCTTTATTTTTTGAAGTCGGTTAAAAATAATTGTGTTTGCAAAGTATTTCATGTTTTACGTAGTTTATACGAATGTATTTACATAAATTAATCCTGTTAATATTGTACCTGCGAAAACTTTGATGTCTTTGTCAATCACTTCGAAAGAACAAAATACATTAGATATAATTTAGAACTCAATTAAGTTGTAGTTATAGCTAGAAATGTGCTATAAGTATATAAAAATTAGCAAAAAAGGCAAAAAATGTATTCAATTATTTATTTTCTTCGAAAAAAATAAAAACACTCGACGAAATTTCATAAAAACAATCACTACCTATATCACATCAAGGTATTTGAAAGTAAGTTTTAGTTATACATTTTATTTTGTTCAAATCTAATGTTGTAATAGGATTGCTAATTGTGTTAATGAACAAATATATTGAAAATTTATATTCGATTTTCGTTATGACGTGGCTAGCGTTTTGTTCATTTCTCTATTTACTTTTATGCAGCATCACACACAAACGCGATAAAGCTATGTAAAGTAAACAAATCTATGTTCCTATGGGCATACGTATGAAATAATATAAGCAAATAGTTGATGGTCGTAATTTATTATTGTTAACCCAAAATGTCCAAGTACTGGACAATGGCATCTTTGATAATATAGACACGACTACAAGTAGGGATACTTCTATACATAACCCTCTTTGATGGTCTTGCCTCGATCGTGCGATTGCAGTTTGTCACGCCACCTTCGTCTGGGACAACCCGTCATCATTTAGATATTGTGTTTTTCTGTAGTGACTTTTGCCCATTTCTGTTCTGGCGTTCGGCAAACATGTCCTGCCCAACCCCATTTTAATTGCCGAAGTTTACAAGACACATCTGTGATTTGGTTTTATAGCGCGGCGTTCTGTTCCTAATCTAAGAGCATGACCCCAAGAACACTGCGTTCCATAGCTCGTTGGGATACCCTGAGTTATATTTTCATGCTTGTAATTTAGTACCCAAAAACTTCACTACTGCTAGTACGTAAGTATGTAGTTTGGAAGTATGTTCTTCTCCTGATAACGGTTCAAATAGAAAATACGCATAAAAACAAAACTTAAAGCAAACTTGCAACGAAATCATGTAAGAACATTTGTATGTGATAAAAAGCGTTTAACGAAAAAAAAATATAGGTACAACATCCAAGTCGTATAAATATTCCGATAGTGTTCTGCTATAATTCCAATCTGGCACAGATTGCGAGACATGGCCACGTTAACCACGCGCCTGTTGATTTTATTTGGTCACGTACTCGCGTCCCTTACGCTACAAGGTAACAGAATATAATATGTTCGCATTTTAGTGGTACTTAGTAAAAAAATATGTATATTTTTTTCGTACAATATAAACTCCGAATTACCTGATATATTGCGAAAGGTATCTTGCCTATAAGGTTCTTATTTACTATGCTCGGGCTGAATTTTAGATTTTAGTTCGAATGATACACGTGGAGGCAAAATAGTGGAGCTTTAATATTAAATTAGCAGCGCCCTGCGCTTTTAGCCGCATAGTTCCTTTTTTCGTTATGTTCCCGTGATATAAAAGAGCCTATATTTTATTCCAGACTATAATCAAACTGTCTTCCAAATTTCAACTCGATCCGTTCAGACGTCCCGACGCGATTGAGCAACAAACATCCAAACATTCGCATTTATAATATTAGTAGGATTAGTAGTAACGCCTCGCGTTATTACTCGCATAGTTTAATTTCTCGTTATTTTCCCTGGTAAAAAATTGCCTGTTATTTAAATATCTGTTATTTTAATTTTTTTATAAATAACTGTTATTTTAATTTGAACCCGATCTGGTCAGCCATTCGGACGTCATTGAGTAATAAACTTAAAGGTGATATCAGACGGTTCACTTTTCTTTCATTTTCGGCTTTCATTCGGCATCTTTCACTCGAAATGAATCGTCTGAACCCCAAATGAAACGAGAGTGCCGAATGAATTCATTAATGAACCGATCCGACGATGTTAGATTTTGGCATTCGGCATCTTTCACTCCAACTACGAATGAATGGAAAATGAACCGTCTGAACACAGAGAGAACGTTCACTCGGATTCGGGCATTTGGTCTCGAGCTCGGTAGCAGACGCACGTCCCGTTGCGTCGCGGAAAATTGGCGCCAAAATGGTGTTCAAGTGGAATGACCAAAGTACGGTGCTGTTTTTGGAACATTTTAAGAATTAGGTACCAATGTTTATGGAACCACAAACTTGACAAATACAAAGATAGAACATACAAACGTACAAACGCTATAAAATCCCTAATTAGTAATTTAAACCTCGAGGTTACTGAAGAAGACATCAAACATAAAATAAAAACTATTAATGATCACAAATTAAACGGATTCCGAGACGCACGACTTCACCCGATGACATATTTAAAATAATAACAGATGAACGTTCATTTCTTTGTCATTCGCAGTTTGTCGTGTGAACATGGAATGAAAGAAAAATGAACCATTCACTCGAGTGAATGTTCACTCGAGTGAACCGTCTGATATCACCTTAAACAAACATCCAAACTTTAATTTTCAATATTTAGTACGATTATTAGGAAGTAGGACTACATTTCCTACCCTGTCCATAAGAGGCGCTGTTATGTTTTATCACTCTCTCACTCTACATTACAGCCATTTGTTACCGTTACGTGACTATAATTAATATTCTACGTATTGTGACTCAACTACTGATGTAAGTGAAAAAGCCTCTGTTCGATGCCTCAGTTGTTAAAAAAACATGAGATCGGCAAATCAATATCACAGAATCCACTGGTAGGATTAACGTATTTCGACGCACCAACTGTGTACAATAAAAGCTCATAAAAACGTTCGTTGTTTTTAATATTTCGTTGCTGTTGTTTTTTAATTTCGTTCGATGATTCAAAATGAAACAATCGAAAAAACGCTAGAACGCTGGAATTACAAAACATACTCGACAAAAAACATTGTGCGAGTATAAGATTTTAAAAAAATCAGATACACCGTGCAATGTCCTTATACGGCCGCATAAATTATTATTGTTAATATATTATTGGTATTGATTTTATGCTTATGACTTAGACAAAATTTTCGAATTCTTTGAGACGTTACCAAAAGATAGCTGTGTGTTGTTTGCCTTGTATTGTGGTCTGTGTAGCTGAATACAAAATTGAACTCAAAGTACCTGATGATAAGTATCACGCCTAGATTATACCACTGTCTATCACTGACTACTGTGGTTTTGTAGAAAGACCGTGATGGCCTAGTGGTTATATCGTGCAATATACAATCGTGAGGTCGCAGATTCGAATTACATCTGCACCTTAGTGTATATTTCCAAGTGCAGATAGACAAATTTTTCGTCACCACTGGCATTAGAACAGACTTTATATTACTTATTTCTTAATACTTCTTCTTTACTTAACACTTCTTAATATGTCAATGAAATATGTTTATAGTAATTACTGATCCCTCTCACCCTCAAAACAAGCCTTGTAAACCGTATCGTGATTGGTGGCAAAGAACTGCGTTTGCGTCAGAGATTTTATTATCGCTGTATAACCTCGACTCAACTCTAGCCATCTGCATAATGTAGCAGATACTGAAGATAAGTCCATAATGTATACGAGGCTCACTTAACTAATCTCTCAGAAAGTAAAAGTTGGCTTATTTTTAGTTAACCTAGTACTCTTGAAAATAGTACTAAAATGTAGTACTTTTCAAGTCTAAAATCTTTCATTTTAATAATTTGATATTTCTATTTAAGTCAAGATGTCCCACAAAACGTGTGTACTAAAGGGTTGCGCTACAGTGAAATAAGTAAGCATATTATAAAGATAGTTTTACTCTGAAACCAGAAAAAATTCGTCATTTCATACATTTTGTTGAATTTATCGGTTCCATACTCGGCATCGAACACAAAGACCTATTTTTAACAGACTTCCAAAAAGGAGGAGGATTTTTTTTATGTATGTTACCTGATTTCTCGAGAACGCCCGAACCGATTGAAAAATTATCTTTGTGTTCGGATGCTTCCCGAATGGTCCCATATAAATTTTATCGAAATCGGCCAGGTGTTTTGTAAAATATTAACAAAAAACTAAAAAAATGCCTACAATTTTGTCTGGATGATATGGTTGTATATTTCACAGAAGTTATGAAACTCGATTCTGTCAATTGTACATTTGTGAATAAAGAACTTTGACTTTGACTTCAACACGACATTGTCTCAATGCATTGTTGAAAACTTGTATTGCAGTAAAAAGGGTGAAATAAACTCTTTTTATATAAAAAATTTAACCGACTTCGAAACCACAAATAGGTAATCAAAAGCGAAAAATAAGTTAATTTAATTACAATACAAGCGCTACTCACTCATATATTTGAAGTCGGTGCCATCCAAGTCTTACAAGTTGTAGATAGATAGATACTACTTACATAAATATTAAACAGCTACGCGCTACGTGCTACGTGCTACGACACGATTAAGGACCGGTATGACAGGTGGAATAAGGTTCTGATAGAATAGTGGCCGAAAAATAGTAAATGGTTCATGCTCCAATAGCTGCATGTCGCTATGCTGTTATGTGGCAGGTATGTTGCTTACCATCAGGCACATGACAGGCTCGTCTCGTCACTCTTTGTTAAAAAAAATGGAAATCAGTTTCCGTCGAGGTATGTAATTTAAATATCTTAATCGACTTTCCTACACCCATTTTTGATGTGTCTTATCATTTCAAAAACACGGATAATAAACAAAAATAAGCGCCTATAATGTAATAATATCAAACGCCTGTGAATCTGCTCTACCAATCCAGACATTTTGCGGCGCGACGAAGCCACCGCCGCCCGACATTAGCATGTTAGTAACGTGAACCCGTAATATATTCTCCGATCACAAAGTGCTCAACGTGGTTAAAGAAGATTTCACTTAAAAAAAAGTTACACTCCGTAACTGTAGGAGTGAAAACTCAAACAATTACATATAACGTACACACACAATAGTTACGCACAAAGTTTGTACCTAACAAACTCTCATACACCGGTGTCGGTGACGTATTAAGTGCCGCGAGTACAATTGTTTTTTCACATCTTAAAAATGATTAAAAAATTCCACAACCCCTTTTAAAGTGTTCATTTTAAAAAGAAGTTTACACACTGACACACATAAGTTTTAGTTGTCACGTGATTTGATTCGAAAGAATTTTTCATGAAACAGCTAACCTATAATCCGTATATTCAGTGCTGGTCCACAGTAAAATGGTCTACAAAGGCTTAATGTACACAAACCATCAATAAGCAAGTCTATTTTTGTGTCTTCTATCTTTATTTTAAACGTTGTTTTTCCTCCTACGTTTGGTAGGTCGACGATCTAGATGATAGCCCTTGGGCCTGCGCATATCGAATGACGCCGTAGGAGAATAATTCATGAAAGTTACATCTTTTATAAAGAGGGTTATTCGACCAGCACTTACATATTTACATATTATAACGCAGCTAGCTGGTGTTGCCGAATATGCATTTACCTAATAGCGTAATAGTGTATCGAGAATAAGTTTCAAAGTTGAAACCGCGACATCGTTAAATGGTTGAAGTTTCGTTAACAGGAACAAAACGATTGGATTCCGTTTTTGTGTTTGGCCAAATAATGAAATAGTACCTGGTTGACCGAGCTTTGCTCGGTTTTTTTTTCGTAAAATTATGTTTAGGAAGATACGAATTACGTACTGATGAAATATCACTACATACCTAGTATAAAACGCTTCCCGCTGTCCTTCTCTCCCTACATACCACATATATATTTAGATCTTTCAAACCACGCAAAGGATTTGATGTATTTTAAATAGGTCCCCTAAGCATACATAGGTACATAAAAAGGATTACAAAAAAGTCCGTTGTTGTATATATCTATCTTTAACGGCTTAATATTGCTTAAAATCGCTTTGTAAATAAGGTATTATTGACGAAGCGATTTAAAACAATATTCAATTGAGTTCTTAACTTAAATAGGTTCATTGTGCATTTCATATAGATCAATATAGGCCTTAGGCACATCATGTAATTTAAATTAATGCTTTCGAGGATATTACCGATTTAATATGCAATGCAATGGGACATTTTTACCAGCATTGCACCCGTGCAAAGCCGGAGCGGGTCGCTAGTGGATAATTTTCTTTTTTTAATCTTGCCGGAATAACATAAAAAAAATTTAACGGGATATTTTTTCAATAAAGCATCTTCGAGTCTTGCTTAACAGCGCCATCTATTATACTGTTATACTGTTGCTGTATCAGTTAGTTTGTAAAGGAACATTAAGTTACAAGTATTGTATTGTAACTTACATTTATCAAGCACAGATTCGCTCCTGTATGGAGTGAGTACTGCTCGCACCTTTGGCATGGATCGGCTAAGTATCACCTGAAGGCTTTGGAATCGATCGAGAGACGCGCCAAAAAGCTCATAGGCAACGACACTCTTGTGCGAAAAAGACTTCAAAGTCTTGAACATCGCCGAAAAGTTGCTAGCCAATCGGTTTTTTATCGTATACATTTCGGCGAGAGTGCGACTGATTTCCATGATCTTATCCCACATTGTCCTTTTTACATCGGAATGCTCGTAGCTCGATAAAGCGACATCGTTTCATGGTTGATTTTCCAAAGACACGAACAAAGAGATTTGACTCTACTTTTGTGATAAGAACGTCTAGGCTATGGAAATACGTTGCCTGAGTGGGCTTTTCCCGTTGGCTACAACTTTTGTGTCTTCAAATCTAGAGTGAATCGGTTTTTTTTCTAGGTAAGCACGCTCCATCGTAGACCGCATCGTCGTTTAACATCAGGCGAGATGGCGGTCAAGTGTAAACCTATTAAAGTTAAAAAAAACGCCAATACTTGGATAAAATTTGTTCGTGTTTTTTTAGATTCTATTAAATTAGAAGGACTCACAGTAAATGAGGAATTTGAAAAAAATGGTTTGATCTGGTTTCGAACCGCGCACTTCTGTATTTGAAACCGCCCAATTTCTCGGTTGTGATATAACGACACTAAACACAATCATGTACGAAATACGCATTCGTATTCTAATGATATTGTAGCAATTCTTAATTGCTTCAAAATGCGCTTAAAACGCCGTTTTTGACCCTACCTAAATCCTAGCTAAATCGATTTATCGCCTCCGAAACCCCCTGCATAGAGACTAAATTTCATCAAAATCGTTGAAGCCGTTTCCGAGATTCAGATTCTGTATACTAAATACATATAAACATACATCCAGGAATTGCTCGTTTAAAGGTTTACAAATAATAGGATTTTCTATGAAGAAAACATAAGCGACTTCAATTTAAAATAAAATTCAGACACGACTAAATTTTATAAGAAGCTATGAATGACTACGTGGACTATTAGGAAACCGCCACACCAATTTCCATAAAATTTATATGAGGTCACCTCTCAAGTATTTTGTACCAAAAAAATGAAGATAGCGGAGCTATCGCGCAAGATACGTACCAGAATATACAACGGAATTGAGAACCTCCCCTATTTTAAAGTCGGTTAAAAAGATAAAAATTTTGTCACGTAAGCGAATAATTGATTATTATTATTGGTCTAGCCTCAAACCAAATACTCATAGGCTTAGTAGTGCAACGCCATCTATAGTTAAATACAACAGTCAGTTTGTGCAGATAATTCGCCAATAGGATTTTTTTTCGGTTTTTTGTTAGAAAATACTTAGCTATAAATTAAATACAACGATATTAAGACGTTGATAAAGAGGGAGCCCTTTTTATAATAGTTTTTCTCAAAAATAAAAACACAAAATGAAGAATGAGAGAGGTAACAGCCATCAGGATTCGAACCGAGGCCTCGTAATTTCTAAAGCGACCGTTTCCCATTTGCGCTAAACAGACGACGTGCAAATTGCCGAAATTTGTTATCGTATTCTAATGACATTGTATGAGTTTTTCATTGCCTCAAAAAGCCTCTAAATTGACGTTTTCCTTGAATAAAACCTAGCTAGATCGATTTATCGTCCCCGAAACCCCCTGCATACAAAATTTCATGAAAATCGTTCGAGCCGTTTCCGAGATTCAGATTCTATATATATAAATATACATATATAGGTACAAGAATTGCTCGTTTAAAGGTATAAGATACTGCCCGAGTGGGTCTCTCCCATTGGGTACAATAGGCGAGACAGCTAAAAAACTGATTAGTCCGTTAGCTAGAAAAATAATGTACTCGTAATTTTTGTTATGTTTCAAAAACAAAAAATCACGAAGATACAGTGCTTAGAAGTTTCGAAAGATACGTTACGTTATGGTACGATTTTTACTATAGAGTGACGTCACAACCACCGGAACCACCACCACTCCGGAAGTTTGATGATCTATTATATCTTTGTAAGTTTTTTATAATTACATTAAACACGTCTAGGCTGTGGAATACGTTGCCTGAGTGGGTTTTCCCCGATGGTTACAATCTTTGTGTCTTCAAATCGAGAGTGAATCGGTTATTTCTAGGTAAACACGTTCCATCGTAGACCGCATCGTCGCTTAACATCAGGCGAGATGGCGGTCAAGTGTAAACCTATAGAAGTTAAAAAAAAAAAAAAAAAAAAAAAAAAAAAAATGCGTGATCCATCGTTTTTCATAATCTACCTGACGAACTGGTTAGAATGGTATATTTTTGACCATGTCGTCATCCAAATTCTCATTTTTTTTCAAAAAAGTTAAGACCTGGGTAACAACACTCCATCTTAAAACGCATCATCGAACGAGACTCGCAATCTCTAAATATGATAGTTCAAATTATTTCAATCCAGGGCTGTCGACACCAGTAAATCGTGGATGGCTGGTAGTGCTGTTGTCAACATCTGTTGTCATCATCGCTGTGTAAAACTATCAGAATATCATCTTTAGCATCTTATTTCTTTAGGTGTCGAACGCAGTGCATTACCTAGCAGGGTTTTTTTACTGAATCATTGTAATTATTCCGCTCTAAGAAACACCAAACAACCTTCAATTGGAAAGTTAAACTCTTACACTCAACTAACTTTAGTAAAACTTGGCGAACCATATAATGTGTTGATTTTTCAAAAACCGTTTGATTGAACAATTTCTATAAAACTTAAATGAGACTTGGAAGTAAAGCCTTTGCAGCAAAATAAAGAACATTCCAAATCCGTTCAGGCGTCTTCGAATAGTTGGTAATAAATAAAAAATAAAGTGGCCAAGTGCGAGTTGGACTCGCCCATGAAGGGTTCCGTTGCAGCAAGTAACATAATATACATAGTACACATAGTTCTTGTAGTTCGTTGTAGGTTTGATCGAAGTTTCAATAATAGTGTATTTATGACGTACTAAAAAAAACTACTTACTTATCAGATCGAGTTCAAACTAATTTTCGTTGGTAGTTTACATGGTAATGTACATCATATATTTTTTTTAGATTTTACATTATCTTACTTTAGAAGTTAGAGGGGGGGGGACACACATTTTACCACTTTGGAAGTGTGTCTCGCGCAAACTATTCAGTGTATACGAAAATGTTTTTAGAAACCTCAACATCATTTTTGAAGACCTATCGATAGACACCCCACACGTGTAGGTATGATGAAAAAATTTTTTTTGAGTTTCAGTTCTCAGTATGGGGGGCAACCCTGATTTTTTTTTTTTTTATTTTTTTTTTTTGTTCAAATCTTAATGCGGTTCACAGAATACATCTACTTACCAAGTTTCAACAGTGTAGTTCTCATAGTTTCGGCAAAAAGTGGCTGTGACATACGGACGGACAGACAGACAGACAGACAGACAGACAGACATGACGAATCTATAAGGGTCCCGTTTTTACGTTTTACGGAACCCTAAAAAGGTTCAGACGCATCGATGACCGCATCCTTTTTTTGAAATAATGTAAATTAAAGTAGGTACCATCTGATTTATTCGTTCACTCACAATAATAAAATCTAACTAATATTATTATGCTTCATCTAATAATAATAAGGTTTCTGATCACCAAACGCGTAGGCGCTACCCACTTGGAATTAAGATGCTAAAAAAGAGTGGGTGAGAAAATGTACTCATAATACAACCAGACAGGTAGGCAGTTGAGCATTAGTCCATCCAAAGTAGGGCGTAAAAAATTTTGATTTTTGGAAAGCTTAAAACATTTGAGACAACTACCTTTTTTAGGGTCAAGGGGATTTTCATAGGAAAGGTTCCGAGCCGTTTGTGACCCGCTTCTATCCTAAGCTAAGGCTATCGAGCTTTTCACACCACACCATTATAAGGAAACTACAGTAGGGCCTCGATAATCCGTACTACGGCTGAAACTAACATCACTGATACGAACCGCTGAGTGATCCCCTTTTCTGATCACCCGTGACTACAGCCCTTATGTTATCTGTAGTTTTTAACTATTATAGGTTCACATTTGACCGCTATCTTGCCTGATGTTAAGCAACGAGGCGTTCTACTATAGATCATGTTTATTTAAAAAAAAACTGATTCACGCTCGATTTGAAGACACCAAGATTGTAGCCATCGGAAAAAAACACTCATTCCACAGCGTAGACGTTCTTATCACAAAAGTATAGTTAAATCTCTTCGTTCGGGTCTTTGGAACGCCAACTATGAAACGATGTCTCTTTTTCAAGCCACGAGTACCTAGTCCGATAGAAAATCGGCAAAGTAGTATTAGATCAAGCAGATCTGTTGCACAATCTCCGAAATGTATCCGATAAAAACCCGATCGATAAGCTAGAAATTTTACCGCCATGATCCAGACTTTGAAGTCTTACTCTGTAGTTGCTAATTCTGCAGTGGTAGGGCTCATTGCAGTGTCATCCTGTAGAAGTATCACACAACATGACTAATGTCTTCACAAGAAGTATTTCTTGTAACATGACAGTTTTCCTCGCGATATTGGCATTTTCCATTAAAGCCAGTGGAGACAAACATATACTGTTGGTCTTGGAAAAATACTAAGAGGTGCAGGCAGAATTTGAACCAGGATTCGAACCGAGGATATTACGACTATGAAAATAAATCTTACTTTCTCTTCAGTAGGCCACGACGGCATAATTAGAGAAGAGTTCAAACATGCGTTTTTGATGTTAATATGGCGCGTCAGAGAAAAAAATATGAGATTTTATTTTTAGGATGCGCGCATACACCGCTTCCCTGAAATAAGCTTGTCAATATTTATGTATAAAAAAATTGGCAGTCATAGGAACTGTCGATAGAAGTGAAAACTTATAACTCAGAATTTGATAGCTTACCTTGGAAACTACACGGGTGTAACCGGAGGGCGTGGCCTCGCCATCTTGGCATGGCCATCTAGAAATGCGTCAGCATTTCCCATTGGCAGATGCGTTTCTAGATGGCCATGCCATGATGGCCTGGCCTGCCTTTTTAGCATTTCCCATTGGATGACGTATTTCTAGATGGCCAATAGCCATGGTCCCGAGTTTACCCGAAGCTTTCTTATCATACCCGAGCGTGACGAATGAATTCAATTCACAGTTCACGAAAAATCTGTCTAGGCGCGCCTAAGAAGTTTTCCCTTCAATAAGTATGTATTTACAACTATATAAGTATTATATCAGCTATTTGGTCATATTACAAGCTTTGTTAGCAAGCAAGCTTAGTTTGGGATCAGATGGTGTTGTGTGTGATATTTATTTATTATTTTAGTGAACATTGTAACCAACTTCAGGTTAATACTTCTTACCTTGAAGATATTATCTATTCTATGGTTGAAGTTACGACTTCTTGGACAAAGAGTAAAGAGAGTTTTCTTACGTAACTTCTTGTGTGCGTACACACCTTAAATTTGTTTCGCACAGTTCCTTTGTGTGAATCGTAAGCAGATGAGGCGTATGCTAGCTATGGAAACAAAGTGATGTGCCGCGACAAAAGTATGACACTTCCACAAGGGTGATTGGAAAGAGTGATCAGACCCGTGCTTTCGGTGTAAAGCGTTTGTTCTGACTCTATACGTAGTATATGTAAACTCAAATCAAATCAACTCTTCAGTACACACACACTTTTTTGAAATTCGAAGTAAAGACTTTACTGTTCCATATTTCAATCTGTTTGTCTGTTGTTTGGACTCTATCATTGTTTACATGGACATATCCTTCGACATATCAAATAGCGATGAGTCATCGCTTCGCCTTATCAGTACGATTCAACCCTTGCAAAACCCATTCCGCATAATGCGATGGGTTACTCTATAACCGTTATTTCCATAGTTGATACTATTGTGAAGAGCCGTATTAGCTTTATAGCTTTTTATGGAGCCAGTGTTGTGTTACTATATTCGTACACGGAAAACAGACACGTCGTGGAAATGGTGTCAGTGTGCGTAACATAATATTATTGTGACTATCCATTCATGCGTCGTCAAAGGTTTACTGCGGAAACTGGCGTGGTATTGATACATGTTTTAAAATACCCGCATTTTATATTCTAATACATTGTTGTATTTTTAGCATAAGTAGCCTACTTCATATTCCTAGTGCTTGTACTAGTACTACTCCTGCGGGGATTTGGGGTCATTTCTCACAAAGAGAAAATCAAAGCCTTAATTCACCACGCTGGTCAAGTGCCGATTTACGGAGGAAGTATGTATATGTCTTCAAAAGATGTCTGGAATCACGCTAGTTTTCTCAAGATGGTTTCTTGCATCTTTAAAGCCAAGGGAAATCGCTAACTGTTACATCAGCATTTTGTACAAGTATAAGTACCGACATTTAAATAAAAAATAAACAAATTTAACAATTTTGATTTACTATCTACTCTTCGGACTATCTCGGATGTGTAATCTGTACAACATTCTACTAGTCAAGTTCTTTTATTCGGTACCAATATGGAGGTAGTAGTGAAAAAAAATGTAATTCGCCATTTTGTGGTGGCGGCCATCTTGAATCGATATTAACCAGGCATAGCTAAAAACCACCGCATCGCACGAAATCTAACTTTAATGTAAAAAAACTGCATTGAAATCGGTTCATTCGTTTGAGCTCTACGGTCACACAGTCGTTCCGGAACCAAGGCACAACCACTAGGCTCAACTGGTTGTGCCGTGGGTACTTTTGATTCCCTTCTACACAACTAGTTGGTCCGTTCCGGAAAAAAAATGTACCCACGACACAACTGACGAAAACTCGAATCCATGGTTGTGCCGTGGGTACTTTTGATTCCCTTCTACACAACTGAGTTCCCTACGGCTCAACCCAGACCTTTTGCACAACTACTATGCCCATCTGGTTGAGTTTTGGAGAACTCAGAAACCACTTTGATTCCCCATAGTACAATGTACTTCAATTCTCTCAAACACTGAAAACTGAAAGTAAAACTTTTTATTCAAGTATTCCACTTTAGATGTGTCATCTTTTTAAAACGTGTAAATAATATATTAAAGTCACTTTGCTGTTTGATTTAACATCGCGTCGTAGTAATTACAATTACTGTTTCGTTAATAAATGTATAATTTATATTATAATAAAGTGGCCAAGTGCGAGTTGGACTCGCCCATGAAGGGTTCCGTTGCAGCAAGTAACATAATATACATAGTACACAAAGTTCTTGTAGTTCGTTGTAACTTTGATCGAAGTTTCAATCATAGTGTATTTATGACGTACTAAAAAAAACTACTCATCAGATCGAGTTCAAACTAATTTTTGTTGGTAGTTTACATGGTAATGTACATCATATATTTTTTTTAGGTTTTTCATTCTCTTACTTTAGAAGTTAGAGGGGGGGACACACATTTTACCACTTTGGAAGTGTCTCTCGCGCAAATTATTCAGTGTAGACGAAAATGATTTTAGAAACCTCAACATCATTTTTGAAGACCTATCGATAAACACCCCACACGAGTAGGTTTGATGAAAAAAAAAATTTGAGTTTCAGTTCTCAGTATGGGGGGCAACCCTAATTTTTTATTTTTTTATTTTTTCTGTTGAAATCTTAATGCGGTTTACAAAATACATCTACTTACCAAGTTTCAACAGTGTAGTTCTCATAGTTTCGGCAAAAAGTGGCTGTGACATACGGACGGACAGACAGACAGACAGACATGACGAATCTATAAGAGTTCCGTTTTTACGTTTTACGGAACCCTAAAAATAAACGAAGACGATGGTATTTGCTGCATAGATTACTATGGCGGCAAGATCACACTTTATCGTGAACACCAGTATCACAAGATTTGCAATTATAATAAAGAGGCCAAGTGCGAGTTGGACTCGCCCATGAAGGGTTCCATTGCAGCAAGTAACATTATTTACATAGTACACATAGTTCTTGTAGTTCGTTGTAACTTTGATCGAAGTTTCAATAATAGTGTATTTATTTATGACGTACTAAAAAAAACTACTCATCAGATCGAGTTCAAACTAATTTTCGTTGGTAGTTTACATGGTAATGTACATGATATTTTTTTTTTAGATTTTTCACTCTCTTACTTTAGAAGTTAGAGGGGGGGGGGGGGACACACATTTTATCACTTTGGAAGTGTCTCTCGCGCAAATTATTCAGTGTAGACGAAAATGATTTTAGAAACCTCAACTTCATTTTTTAAAGACCTATCGATAGACACCACACACGTGTAGGTTTGAAGAAAAAAAAAATGTTGAGTTTCAGTTCTCAGTATGGGGGCAACCCTAATTTTTCTTTTTTTTAAATTTTTCTGTTGTAATCTTAATGCGGTTCACACAATACATCTACTCACAAAGTTTCAACAGTGTAGTTCTCATAGTTTCGGCAAAAAGTGGCTGTGACATACGGACGGACAGACAGACAGACAGACAGACATGACGAATCTATAAGGGTTCCGTTTTTACGTTTTACGGAACCCTAAAAATGGTTCTTGCGTATTGAGATATTCGTCATACAAAATAAAGTGGCCAAGTGCGAGTTGGACTCGCCCATGAAGGGTTCCGTTGCAGCAAGTAACATTATATACATTGTACACATAGTTCTTGTAGTTCGTTGTAACTTTGATCGAAGTTTCAATAATAGTGTATTTATTTATGACGTACTAAAAAAAACTACTCATCAGATCGAGTTCAAACTAATTTTCGTTGGTAGTTTACATGGTAATGTACATCATATATTTTTTTTAGATTTTTCATTTTCTTACTTTAGAAGTTAGAGGGGGGGGGGGGGGACACATTTTACCACTTTGGAAGTGTCTCTCGCGCAGATTATTCAGTGTAGACAAAAATTATTTTAGAAACCTCAATATCATTTTGGAAGACCTATCGAAAGACACCCCACACGTGTAGGTTTGATAAAAAAAAAATTTTGAGTTTCAGTTCTCAGTATGGGGGGCAACCCTAATTTTTCTTATTTTTAAATTTTTCTGTTCAAATCTTAATGCGGTTCACAGAATACATCTACTTACCAAGTTTCAAAAGTGTAGTTCTCATAGTTTCGGCAAAAAGTGGCTGTGACATACGGACGGACAGACAGACAGACATGACGAAACTATAAGGGTTCCGTTTTTACGTTTTACGGAACCCTAAAAACAAAATGCCCAGGAAAAATAACAGTACAGGTAAGCAGTAAGTTTAATTTTCAGTTTTAGCCCCAATTTACTCTGTTATGGCAGCGATAGTGTTAAATTGAGCCTTATCACTTCCTTCTTTAGCGCCACTTACATTTGTTTTTTTTTTAAGGATAATCGCGTTATAAGTGAAAAGTCACATAAATGTCAGGTAGATCCAAATAAAAATGAGGTATTAAAAGAAAAAGCAGCATTAAAAAATTTGGTTAAAACTGATGACCGCCCAACACCTCACCTGTATGCTGAGACTATCGACGGGTTGATGGACAAAGGGTTGAATTTTGTAACAGAAATTCCAGAATTCAAAAACATGAAAAATTTTTATATGATGCCAGAAAGAAAGCTGTAGGTGCTAATAACAGCAGATTTGAGAAGTTAAAAAAAGTGGAAATACCAGAAAAATTTAAAGAGTTTCTCATGGCTGACTTCAACGATGGTGAAGATAGAATTTTGATCTTCTGCTCACCTGAATTAAGACTGCAACTATGTAACATTAAGGAGAACTTTATAGATGCAACATTTAAGCTGCCCGAAGCCCTTTACTCAGTTGCTATCGATTCATGGTGACTTCGGGAGTACACAAGAGACAGTTAATGTAAAACCACTTGTGTTTGCACTAATGCCAAATTAGAAGCAAGCAACTTACTAAAGGATATTCCATCTTCTACAGTCACAGATTGCACAAATTACTGTTAGCCATGTTAGACCATAGCAAAAGCGCACTGCGACTTCGAAATTGCGATAATAAACACGGTTGTTAAGTTTTTTCCAAAAGCTGATATTCGTGGTTGTTGCTTAGAAGGATGGCACAGCAAATTAAATAAAGCTGTGAACAAAAATACAGTCAATGTTTGGCGCCTACTGAAGGCTCTTAAAGTCATTATATCCACTTCTAAAATGGAAATAGCAAAAGGCGTTTCCGCAAAACGTAAATAAAGTGGCCAAGTGCGAGTTGGACTCGCCCATGAAGGGTTCCGTTGCAGCAAGTAACATAATATACATAGTACACATAGTTCTTGTAGTTCGTTTTAACTTTGATCGAAGTTTCAATAATAGTGTATTTATGACATACTAAAAAAAACTGCTCATCAGATCGAGTTCAAACTAATTTTCGTTGGTAGTTTACATGGTAGTGTACATAATATATTTTTTTTAGATTTTTCATTCTCTTACTTTAGAAGTTAGAGGGGGGGGGGGACACACATTTTACCACTTTGGAAGTGTCTCTCGCGCAAATTATTCAGTGTAGACAAAAATTATTTTAGAAACCTCAACATCATTTTTGAAGACCTATCGATAGACACCCTACACGTGTAGGTTTGATGAAAAAAACATTTTTGAGTATCAGTTCTCAGTATGGGGGGCAACCCTAATTTTACTTTTTTTTTAATTTTTTTGTTCAAATCTTAAAGCGGTTCACAGAATACATTTACTTACCAAGTTTCAACAGTGTAGTTCTCATAGTTTCGGCAAAAAGTGGCTGTGACATACGGACGGACAGACAGACAGACAGACAGACAGACATGACGAATCTATAAGGGTTCCGTTTTTACGTTTTACGGAACCCTAAAAAGAGCAGATCATCAATGATAATGTTATTAGATCTGTCCAGATGCAACTTATCAACGGTGAAATTAGCCTCGGCCATACCTTAGAAAAATTAAGATAAATTAAGAGAGCTTGGCATACTTACGTTACCTGCTATATTGATCCACCAGGTGGCTGTGTATGTCAGAAATAATCTAGAATCATACAATGCGCGAGGAGAGAGACATTCTCGCAACATACGTAACGCGGATAAGCTGAATGTTATACCACACTCTCTCACGAGGTCACGGAAGTTAACTCACATTATGGGACCTGAAGTTTATAACACTCTTCCCAAAATAATTATATCTGCCCCAAGTTTTGCCATCTTCAAAAACAGATTAAAGTGCTGGCTTGTCGATCAAACTTTTTATAGTTACACCGAATTTTGAGAGAGTGATGGCAAAGTCCAAAAAAATGAGTACAAATATTTGACATGGGTCAATACAATTTTAATAAGAACATATTATACTCGTATAATGCTTGACAGTTTTCTGTACAATAATTATTATAATACAGTAAAGTAGTCATTTCAAACTTTGAAAGTGTATATACAATCGGTATGCTCTTTTGTTTTTATTTTTTATTAAATGACGTGTAAATTGTATATTTATGCATAAAGTACTTTGACTTGAAGTAATACTAAAATATGTGAGTTTTTAATAACTTCCTTTCTTTCATGGGTTTTTAGTTTTAACTTTGGCAGAGTAGGTATGGCTATTTGCGTCTAATTTACGTCAGTTGAGCCAAAGGTAAATGATTTTCCAAACTAATCAATCAGTTGTGTCTCAAAAGAACCCACGGCACAACCATGGATTTGAGTTTTCAAATCAAAGTGGTTTCTGAGTTCTCCACAACTCAACCAGATGGGCATAGTAGTTCTGCAAAAGTTGTGGGTTGAGCCGTAGGGAACTCAGTTGTGTAGAAGGTAATCAAAAGTACCCACGGCACAACCAGTTGAGCCTTGTAGTTGTGCCTTGGGTCCGGAAGGATCTGAGTTGAGCCGTAGGGAACTCAGTTGTGTAGAAGGGAATCAAAAGTACCCACGGCACAACCAGTTGAGCCTAGTAGTTGTGCCTTGGATCCGGAAGGCACACAGTAAGACACACACACACACAGACAGACAGCTATCGACGTCAAACTTATAACACCCTTTTTTGGGTCGGCGGTTACAAGACTCCAACGCAATTGTTTCAAATTTTAGGTCACATGTATGTTTACAAATAAACTATATATAGATAGTGCAATCCACGAAGACGCGCCCCACCAATTTTTTTCCCCCACCAATCGCGTTTGCTCAGAGCGTCAGTCGCGAACCATTCACCAGTCATTGTAGTGTGCGCACACATTCATAGGTAATTAGTGTGCGGAAGCTTGCACAGATATACTATAAACGGTTAGAAGGAATAGTGGGGCGCGTCTTCGTGGATTGCAATGTCTGTACCCGTTGATATTCCTAGTAGCCGCACCACGGATCCAAAAACCTGTGCTCTACAAATACCCATCTGGAAAGACTAAAAACTGTTATTTTTTCAAATAAGATTACCAACGTTCGAAGTCTTTCCAGTCCCATCCCACCTCAGAACTTCTACACACACTCCTCGAAGAGCGAGAAGTGAGCTTATATATTATGTTCCTACTTCGGACGCAATTAACAATCAGTCCACAGAGACCCGCCAGTGATGGGAAAGTTGATATCTGATGCCCTGGGTTCTACGTGCAGGTTCCCCAGTCCAGAGAGATAAGATGATTTATCTATTTTTAACTCCATTGAAGTAAAGTGGTTAGATCATCATTATTTTGCACCCCCAAATAATAATGGATCATTGTATCTGATTTGAACAACAGCCACACCGATATTGATTGTCATTTAAAGATATATTATTTAAATAACCCGAAGATCTACGGCGAGAAACGCAACTTTTCTTTTTCAAATTGGTACAATTAGCAGGTAAAATGCACCTCACATTTTCAAAGATTCGTGATTTTATTATAAGTTACGCAGGCGGACCTAGAACAACCATAGGCAGACTCATTATCTTATGCAGACTTCGCTGTCTACTAACTAAAGTAATTATTATTTTGATTTACTGCGCAAACACAACCAATGAAGGAGGCTCACTATGCCCCTATTCTAGTGACACGAACACTAGCTGTAGTAGTTTTAAGGACTAAAGTTGCTTGCCTGTTGAAATCTTGGTTCCGTAAATTACAGAAGTGAAAGTATGCCAAGAAATTATAGATATTTTTCTTATTACTAGTGCTATTACCGTAGAATATAATATCATTTTTGTTAGGTATTATAATTACAATAGGGAACACTAATTTCGTCGCTCCTGATATTAGATTTTTTACAGATAAAGTAATGTATATGAATCTTGATTGGAAAATTTTGTTTTGATCTTTTTTTTTTTACGGCATATCTTATTGTAAAGAAACGCTTTGTCGATCGCATCCCGTCAATACCTCACAACTAACATTTTGTTGTTGTTTTTTTGGGGTTCACATGTACATACTTACTAGGTATTGGCAGCTTACAGACTTTATATAAAACATTAAGACACAAGTTATGAACTATATCACATTGAATACTTTAAGAAATGTACTCGTATTGAGAAACTTGTATAATATGAAGACTGGAATTTACAGAGATATCAAGCGTAACAAAACGTACTAATATTATAAATGCAATAATTTAGATAATTGTTGCTCAATCACGTTCCATCATAGACGTTTCGTCGCTTGACATCATCTTGATATGGTGGTCAAGTGTAAACCTGTTATAGTTCGTAACCCATTTAGGTTATAGTCTGGAATAACACATAGGCATAGACAATAACGGAAACAGCGCGGGTAAAACCACGAAGCACTGATAGCCATAAAAAAATATTTAAACAAGTTGCGTTATAGTTTGTAGTGGGTACCTATTTTTACCTTCTAAAAAAACATCTGTTATACTGGAAAACAGTTCCACACTCGTGGGTAACTATGCCCATGCACTATTACGTTTAGCCACAGAGGGTTGTTGCTACTCGGCTACCATAAAATGAACAATTAAATCGCGTCTCTCAATCGAGCAAATACATATTTAAATAAATCACAAAGCTATTTGCGACGTCGAAACAACGTAAGATCAAAACTTCCTAACAGCCTTGAACGAAACAATGAAGTCTGGAAGGCGTACAAAAGTGAAAAACAATCAATTGTTTTCACATAAAAGGCTTCACGTGTCACGATCGCGCCACGACACAGCTTTCCGCACAACATGTTATCCTCACAACGGATCGATGTAACACCATTGTACGTCGGTAATTTTGTTATCTCGCAGATAAGCAGTGGGCAGAGAGGCGTTGGTTCTCCGCGCCATGGGACCGAGCGGGCAAAGATGAGACATACGCAGATGTGCCAGGCGTGATGGCTTCAAATCAAGTTCTCCCGCCCCAAGCCCGCATCGCTCCAAATAGTTGGGATGGTCATGGGAACGCGTGGAGTGCGGCTTTGGGAGCGGTCGGAGGCGCCGGAACTGTACTCGTGATAGCAGTTCTGGTGTTGATCTGGAGGAAGCCACGGCGTCGGGAGCTACCGCTGTTAGCTCCAATGGATGTCGCGCAAAATGTGAGTACTCTCTTTTTACATAAATATGTTTACTGCTTTTCAAAATTGGTTATAGTAGGTATTACGCATCATTTAAGATGAGTTGTGAAATATCACGTCTTCAATCTTGCACAGCATATTTATAAAAAAAATTGGAACACGGCCTTTGACTTCTTCTTTCTGAAACAAAAAACTGTGTATAGTCTTCAGATATTTTTTTCTTGTTAGAGTGACGAGAAGAGCAGGACATGTGCCTGGTGGTTAGGAACATGCCTGCCACATAACAGCACAGTGATACACAGCTATGGGATCATGAACAGTCAAATCATTACCTAGCACTGCACTGCGCTCGTCACCCAGAGATCTAAGATATTGTATCCCTAAGCCCTGTAATTTCACTGGAAACATTGCCCTTCAAACCGGAACACAGTAATGTTGGCCCCTTACTGCTTGGTGATTCACACACGAATGTGAACAATCAAAATAGGTTTATTACAAAATAGGTTCGAGTGGTGTCAAAACATACTACGTAATTTGCTTGCGCTACTACACTGAGTTGGGAATTGTATTCTCTACTAGGAAGCTATACTGTCCCTGAAGGGAAATCTTATGTTTACTTGCCAAAAAACACTGGTAATTAACTAATCACCTAGTCAGATAGGTACATGCTGATCGACGTTATCTTTCTTTTAATCTCACCTCTGTTTATTAACTAACCTTTTTAGGCAACAATGTAGATCGTTTTCACTTCTGTGCTCGTATTTATTTTTAATCTACCGTTGCTTGACTACAGTTTTTCAAGATATTGAATTTAATAGCTTCTAGTGACAGCCGCGGGCAATGCGATTCAACAATGGAATTATTTCCGGTCGTATAAAAGTATTTCCTTTTTTATAGAAAAGTTATTACCAGAATTGTACAGTTGACTGGAGCCAATGAAGGGCAAAGAGCCGCTTTTATCGTTATGAATTAATTAAATCAATATGGTGTTAATGATGATTGGCAGTCTATATTGAGCATGTCTTAAAATAACTAAATTAAGTAGCTAAATAGAACGCTTATTCTAAACCAAAATATAACAATTTTCGTGAATACAAGCCGAGATTAAATCCACCGGTAGCTTGGACCCTGATAAGCTACGAAGTAGGTTTAGGTCATTAACCTGTGCTGTAATAGTACATTATGATATAAGTGCGGTAAGTTGATAATTACAGCCGAGGCTTTATTGCTAGCTCGAGCCGAAGGCGAGAGCTATAATTAGCAGAGGCTGTAATTATCAAAGCGCACGTATGTCATACGACGTTTTATAACATATTTGCGAGGAAATAAACAAAACTCTGACGACATTTTCAAATAAAAACAATACAGCGAAAAAAAACGCGCGGAATAATATTTACTTGATCACAGATCACAGCACAGAGTAAGTAATCACTATGGATCACAGATTAGCAATGCGCGCGCATCGGCGCCTTTTTTTTTAAGCAACGGCACAGAACCAGCCGGTATGCCGTTGGTGTGTATTAATAATAAAGTAAATTAATATTTTTGTGTTTTGTTACAGAAAAATTTGAGTAATGTATGGTCTAAATTAATTAAATTAACGAATTTAATAATTCTTTATTATATTTTACCTCTCAAAGTTAATTTTATTCATAAAATGTTGACCACACTTTTCTGACATAAAAACTCAACAAGATTTAAAAAGGTACCGTTCGTTTTAGACGGAGCATATCTCTCTACCTAGTCTGTGGACGGAGTATTTTGAAACCGTGCGTTTTACATTACACATTACAGCACTAGTGCGTAATAAGATACATTACGATACAGAAATTGGTCCAATAAGAGACCCTTTACGAGCAAATATGTTATAAAAACTTAAACGTAGTAATTCAAATAATTAACTGAAAAAAAAACATCACACAAACATTGGTTCTGGGTAGGAATCGAGCCCACGACCAAAAGCTTCGCAGGTAGACTTACTACCATCCAAACCAAGAAGCCAGTCATCATTATGACTACGACCTGACCAATATATTAGCACCTGAATAATATATTATACTAGCTGACCCCGCAAACGTTGTTTTGCCTTAGTGAACAACCCTTGTCACTTAGGGGTATGAAAAATAGCTAGTAGCCGATTCTCATACCTACAGAATATGCATATAAAATTTGGTTAAAATCAGTAAAGCCGTTTCGGAGGAGTAAGGAAACAAACACTGTGACACGAGAATTTTATATATAAGATTATCAATGTTCACTTCAACGTATCATCATCAACAGCTCACTAAATGTTCCCACTGCTGGGACTCGGGGCCTTCTCTCGCAAGGAGAGAGTTAAAGCCATAATCAACCACGCTGGCCCAGTGCGGGTTGGTGGATGACACATGACTTGGAAATATTCTAGGTGCATGTCGGTTTCCTCACGATGTTTTCCTTCATCGTTTTAAGTTAGCGACATTACGCACATGACTTCGAAAAGACAGTGGTGCGTGTGGGGTTTCAACCCGGTGTCTACGGATAGGCAGGCGCCGTTCTCCCGACTAGACCAGCCCTAACTTAACGTATAATCTACATCAGTATACCTAGAAACATGCAATTTTCAGAGTATTGTTTGTTAGGAGCTCACTAAGAAAGTATTGTTCGTAAATCCATCCCTAAGAGGCTTAAATCGGCTAATAAAATTTACGGAAGTCTGTGTGGGCGAAATTGCGGATATAAGTAACTCAACTTTTAGACAGCGTGCAAGTTATTTAGGCGTTATAATGTAGCTACAATTTATTGTATTTTGAATCTCTGATAGCATAGCGGCAGAAAGAGCCGACTTTAAATAAGCTAAACTTAGGGTTATAGGTTCGAAACCGCCACGTAGCCTTGAGTACTTTTCCAAGTGTAGATATATTGAAGAAGCTGACATTTTGCAAGGTAAACATTCTTCGTGAAACATCCACACCTCCAGCGTAATCGTAACTGGCCAGCGTAATGGATGGATGGTGTTTGTGTTGGTGAGAAACCAAAAGTGGGCTAAAAATGTTATGCCAAACGTTAAGAAACTAGTGACTATGAATTGGACCAACCTTTTCTTTAAAAGCCTTTGGATTTCATCCTACTTTACTATACTATCCTACTATATTTTATTTTATGAATGTGAAAGTTTGGACATTTTGTTGCTCTATTACGACTGAGCTACTTTTCAAAATGAGAGGCGTTATAAGTTTATCTATTTTAAGTGACTAAATAAAAATGTGAAAGAACAAAATATTTTGTCTACGTCTCCTCGTATGTTTTTTTGTTTAGTGCCCCAGTACTTCTCGGTTTGATATGAGTTGCCATTCATCATCATCAACAGCCCACTAAACGTTCCCACTGCTGGGAATCGGGGCCTTCTCTCGCAAGGAGAGAGTTAAGGCCATAATCCACCACGCTGCGCTGGCCTAGTGCAGGTTGGTGGATGACACATGACTTCGAAAGCTTCTAGGTACATGTCGGTTTCCTCACGATGTTTTCCTTCATCGTTTTAAGTTAGCGGCATTACGCACATGACTTCAAAAAGACAGTGGTGCGTGTGATGTTTGAACCCGGGGTCTCCGGATCGGCAGTCGCCGTTCTCCCGACTAGACTTTAACATTGGTTGAAAAAAAAATTCGAGATAAAAAGTAGCATGTGTGCTATTCTCATGTATCAAATATCTATACATCCACACAAATTGTTGTTTTAACAGATTTTGATGTTTATAATGCAAGTGTGTCATTCGTACTATAAAAGAAAAACACGAACAAATATCACTTGTCACACAACCTTGAATCACATCAGCAACCAGGGAAATCTTACAAAGGTCAGACGAAAATCACAGTCTTTATATTCGACCAGTATAATACATACTTTACTCGTCGGTTGGCGCGAAAATTAGAATATATTATTATTCTCGGCATAACTAGGTAAAGTTTTCTTCGTTTCGCATACCTATGGTAATAAAAAGGTACGGTTAGCACAGATTATGTAAAAGCTTTTTCACATTTATTATTACTTGAATTTAGCATCGGTGGTTCGTTCCGTTTTGTATCTCTTTACGTTTCGACTTTTTGTTTATGAATTTTATATTACACCTGTTTTAATGAATTACACACCTTCAATAAGGTTTACATCAATGCCTGATAACAGATTTGGTGGTGTTTCATTTAATGTAATGGCACACAATTTGAACATTCGTTGGTGTGTTTTGTAGTGGTAGAACTCTTTACGGAGTCCACCTGGAGTATAAAACATTTGCCAGTTATTCTACTGCCAAGTAGTAGTGTGCAATAATATTTATATGATATCGGCTGTTACGAACATCCATAACAAACAAATGACATTGATAAATGTGCTTATATACTTCATATGTTCAGACTAATCATTAAATTACCTTCATTTAAAAAATAATACAGTCTAGTTCCAACGCCAAACTTTGAAGAATGATTGAACTGATACCGATCATCCGAGAAGACAATAAACTTTTGCCTCTCAATCGCCACAATTGAACCAAACAGAATTCATAAAGCGATTAACGCTATTTATAGATATCAAAGCAATGATCGCTTCATTCATCAGATAGATATAATTCCCATTGTGTTCTGTCCTCGACCGCTTTCTATTTGTGTTCGTGTCTCCCCGTGCGATCACGATTTTATTAAGATTAATGTCCGCAATTCACTGCATCATCTCCGATGAGTTTTCGATTGCGTTTTGTTTACACCTAAACTTATATATATTACGGCGATCGAAATACAAATATACTAATTGAAACTTCAATGGTTTTTCTCAGGTAGCATGGTTATTGAAAAAAAGGTAATGCAATTATAGATTATAAGCTGTTATTAGTAGTTGAAAATCGTGAGCGTCAGAACCGCTGGACCATGTCTGATTTTTTATGTTTGATAACCATCAAATTTTAGTACCTTTTTGGTACTATTTGGTACCTTAGTTCAAATAATTAGTACCTCGATGAGCAGTGAAAAAACATGAAAAGAAAGTGGGCAGCCATTCTGACGTCAGGTTGGCTGGACCACATCTATTTCACATAGTTAGAGACAAAATTACGGAATTATTTCTTTGCAATTATTTAGTACCTTTTTGGTACCTTACATTTTTATTTCATATTTAATTTTATAGCGTCCCTGGAAAAAAATATGGATGATTTTTATTTCAGCATATATACCTATTACATGTATTTAGTAAATATATACTTATTTGTACCCCATAAACCTAGCGGTAAGTTTCCCATATCTGCTAACATAAATTTCAGTTTTTTTTAGGGAAATATTATACAGGGTGACTGATGGGATCGAACAATCCGCTGTATCTCATAGAACAAAATTAACAACTTTTGTGCTATGACTTAGGTATATGAATCGTAGAAAAAAGTTTTTTTTTTGCCCTCGGTCAATATTTTTTTTTCGAATTTTCAAAAGTCGTGTCACAAATTTAATGTTTGTTCGGTCGTCATCTACAGAACTAGCCCTTAAGGTATTGTATCTGTCTTGTAAACATATTTGTATACCTAGTTCATTACAAAAATCACAGAATAATTATTAAAAACAAAAAAAAAAAATTGTGTAACATGCTCCCTCTGAGTAAGTAGCATTAGTATTAAATTATAAGATCTTATTGTAATTAAATAAATATTAAATTTTATATATTATATAAAAATAAATATTAAATTTTACCCAATAGATCTTGATGAATTATTGACGATTGTGAGGGACATGAAACCTAAAACTACCCCGGACATTTATGACATGAATTGTAAAACTTTGAGACAACTTATCTTGGAAAACGGATGTCTTTTGGAATTACTACTTTTGACGATTAACGATTGCTTGGAGAAAGGTACATTTCCAGATTGTCTAAAACTAGGTAAGGTTATTCCATTATTCAAAAAAGGGGATAGTTTAGATTTTGGTAACTATCGACCAATTTGTATATTACCGACAATCTCTAAAATTTTGGAAACTGTCATAAGAAATAGAATAATTAAATTTTTTGATGAACACAGTTTATTTACGGTATCACAGTTTGGGTTTCGAAGAGACCGGTCAACTGAAATGGCGATTAGAAAAGTTATTTATTATATTTTAGAATCGTTGGATGAATCACAGAAGTGTGCAAGCATTTACTGTGATTTATCCAAAGCATTTGACTGTTTGAGACATGACATACTTTTATCAAAATTAGAATACTACGGCTTTGAAGGTACGGCATTAAATATTATGCGTACTTACATACACAAACGGATGCAAAGAGTGTCAATCAACGAAGTAAGGTCAGATAATGAATATATGGACATAGGTGTACCACAAGGCTCAATATTAGGACAAATACTATTCTTGATATACATTAATGATCTTGTGAATGCTGTGCCTGAGTGGGCAAGTATTAGTTTATTTGCTGACGACACCCATATCGGTGTAAAAGATAAATGTAAGACTAGAATGAAAGATAAGATACAAACAGCTATGAAGAGTATTAAGGACTGGTTTGAGGCCAATGGTATAATTTTGAACGAAGATAAGAGTGTAGTTATGGAATATCAAACAAGAAAAAGTAATGATACGAATCCCACAGTTAAGGAAAATTTATTTTTGGGATACACCGTTAATTACACTATTACTCACATAGCTCATATCGACAAATTATGCAAGAAAATATCAAGCGCAAATTACGCACTACTAAAATTAAGACCTCTAATAAATAAGAACGCACTAGTCGCTGTTTACTATGCTTACGTACAGGCAAGATTACGATATGCTATTACAGTTTGGGGTAACAGTCCTGATATAAATAGAGTGTTGAAATCACAAAAGAAGTCGATAAGAGTAATGTTTGGACTTCGTAAGCGTTCGTCTGCAAAATTACACTTTAAGAAAAATAGAATGATGACAGTCATATCACTATACATTTACAGTTCTTTGCTTGAAATGTACGATGAAATAGGAAAACAGCTAGTCACAAAAAAAGATCATTATAATTTAAAAATGAAATTGAGAAACGGAGACGACTGGTACATGCCTAACGTGCGATTAACCAAAGTGAGAAAACAGGGAATCTTAAATAAAATGTTAATGTTTGACAAGCTACCTCGCAGCTTAACTAAACTGCATCCAAATGATTTCAAGCGAAAACTTAAATACTTTTTTGAATACAATCCATTTTATTCAATAAATGAATTTATGGGAATGCGTTTGACAGAATCTTCATTCTTGCTTGAACCCGATGATACAGGTTAGGTACACAAACTACATTTATATTATTAGTTGGGTACATCAATTTTATAATTATTTTATATGTTGGTTATTTTTTTATTTATTTTTTCATGAAAAGGACATTTATGTGATTTTACATATTTTTGCTATTGATATTTTATTTATTATTATTTATATACATATATTGACATTTATTTTGTTTTAATTTTATTTTGACCTTTTGATATAATTGTGAAAATTTATCTGACTTAATTCTACCCATTTGTCTACTATGAAATTATAATTTTAGTTTGTTCATCTGACTTTCAAAAATTGGCATTGAAATAGTTTTTTTATGTTTAAATTCAGAATGTTTAAGGTGTAATAGGTATTATGTGCTTTGTTTTCTTATAAACTTGTATGATTGACATGCCCAGTGTAACATAAGTGGTTATAAGGTGAATAAATATATTCTATTCTATTACCCTTTTTCGCAAATAAAGACATTTATTATTATTATTATTTATTGACGTATTTTTATTTATTATTAATAGTATGACAATATTATAATAAATCATCTGGTTATATTGTGAAGAAGATTTTAATGCTATGCTATTTTTATCGAGTTTTGCTGAAACACTAGAGATAATAATAATTTGTATTAGCAGCATACAATATAAACTCATGATAATTATGTATGACTCGATGGGACTAGATAAAATTATCAGGGTAAGAGTAAGTAAGGGTCGTTGGTGAGTTATGAGGAAGGATTATGTCCAGCCAGCAGTTAACTGATATAGGCTGATGATGTGATGATGACGTATTATGCAGTTTGGATATATGTATTTCTGCAATGTATCTTTCTATTGAAACTGAAAATAATAACTTTAATTAGAATTTTATTAGTCATAGAATAACTTTACTTTATTTATTATAATATTGTCATACTATTAATAATAAATAAAAATTATAAAAATACGTAAATAAATAATAATAATAATAAATTTATTTATTTGCGAAAAAGGGTAATTACAATAAGATCTTATAATTTAATACTAATGCTACTTACTCAGAGGGAGCATGTTACACAAATTTTTTTTTTTTTTTGTTTTTAATAATTATTCTGTGATTTTTGGTATGAACTAGGTATACAAATATGTTTACAAGACAGATACAATACCTTAAGGGCTAGTTCTGTAGATGACGACCGAACAAACATTAAATTTGTGTCACGACTTTTGAAAATTCGAAAAAAAAATATTGATCGAGGGCAAAAAAAAAACTTTTTTCTACGATTCATATACCTAAGTCATAGCACAAAAGTTGTTAATTTTGTTCTATGAGATACAGCGGATTGTTCGATCCCATCAGTCACCCTGTATAATATTTCCCTAAAAAACACTGAAATTTATGTTAGCAGATATGGGAAACTTACCGCTAGGTTTATGGGGTACAAATAAGTATATATTTACTAAATACATGTAATAGGTATATGTGCTGAAATAAAAATCATCCATATTTTTTTCCAGGGACACTATAAAATTAAATATGAAATAAAAATGTAAGGTACCAAAAAGGTACTAAATAATTGCAAAGAAATAATTCCGTAATTTTGTCTCTAACTATGTGAAATAGATGTGGTCCAGCCAACCTGACGTCAGAATGGCTGCCCACTTTCTTTTCATGTTTTTTCACTGCTCATGGAGGTACTAATTATTTGAACTAAGGTACCAAATAGTACCAAAAAGGTACTAAAATTTGATGGTTATCAAACATAAAAAATCAGACATGGTCCAGCGGTTCTGACGCTCACTGAAAATCGACTTCATCACATATTTATACAAAGAGTAAATAAATATGTGATTGTATTTTGACACACAATCTGCATGTGTCAATTTTACGAGGTAGAGCATCAATTAGAAATAACTACTCGCACTCTATTTTCCTGGGCAAAGTATGCTCGCAACCTCCACCCGCTTAATATTTAGTAGCATTGACATTACATTAACCCTTATGGAACATCTTCCTTCCCGCCTAGAGTATTCTTTCTACACAACAAGCACGCAAACTTTATTTACATTTCGAAAATAGTCTTCAAAAGTCTTCTCTCTTTCTGTTTCTATTTAAAAAGTCCTATCCTTATATTGTATTAGTAGTGGTAGGACTCTAGGTAGAGTCCGCCTGGGGAAGTACCAGAGCTTTGCCAGTTATTCTACCGCCAAGCAATAATGTGTAAACATTACTGTGTTCGGGGTTGAAGGGCAATGTTTCCAGAGTAATTACAGGGCTTAGAGATATAATATCTTAGATCTCTGGGTGACGAGCGCAGTGCATTGCTAGGTAAGGATTCGGACTCTTCGTGTGTCAATAGCTGCGTGTTTCTGTTCTGTTATGTGGCAGGCATGTCGCTTACTATCAGGCACATGTCCTGCTCGTCTCGTCACTTTATACTATAAAAAAAATATGTAATGGTTTAGTTAAATGGTGATATGCCAATACTTATTATGAGTTAACGTATTATAATGAGATACCTATTCAATTCACAGGCGCCGTCAACATTTTGTTAGAAAATAAGGCAACTTTACGACTTATACCAAATACGTAAACCCACAGAACCCATTATGCGATGCCAAATGGGATTTATCTCGCTCGATCCTCTCGACGTCCGATAAAACCCTATTTGATCACTGAGATAAAGCTCGATTCATATTGTCTTTGTTCCTTCGTTAGTGTCATATTCGATAGTTGAAAAGTAATTATTTGATCTTGAAAATAGGTAAATATTTAGTTATTTAACGGACATATGGCAGTTGGTTTCGAAATTTGCTGAATTTCAAATTCTGTATAATTTCATAAATCATTTTTGTGGTGCACTCGTAGTTAGGAACAAAATAACTTTAATAAATGGCTATTATTTATAGGAATTAGACCTGCAGAGAAGAGGTAAATAGGTTTAGGTAGGACATATTCTCGCACCCGAGAGCTGGCACCTAAAAGTATTTTTTTGTATGGATAAACTTATTTCGTCACTATCTTTGGTAGTCCACCGAACACAAGATCTAGTTACATTCTGTCCTGAAGTTTGCAGTCAACACTGGTTATATAACCCAAGAAATAGGTCCTATCAATGGATTGAACCAGTTTTCGTTTCAATGTGTATTTGATCCGGACAATAATGCTCTCTAGAGCCCATTTAAACTTAGCCTGAATCCTATCACATTCGCGAAGATGGGAATCGCCTTTTGATACCTTATTTTACTGGCTTGACATTTGCTTACCGAGTTCGCTCTGGTCATTAATGTTTATAGACGCAATTACTTGGCTTGAGGTGACGACATTTACTGCTTTCAAACCTTGATTGTGTCCTTTGCTTTCAAACGTAGTCATTAATTGAAACGCTGCAAAATGGGTTTCAATATTTCCTAGTTACAAGAAGGTTTATATCTGTTCTATCTTCTGGTCACCGTCATTTGAAAACTGTGGGTTTAGATAATTATGAAGGAATAATAGAACTGAGTATTAATTTGGTAAAGCATTATAATAGGCACCTATACCTGGCCAGAAATCCTATTCGTCCTATACAGATGTAAAGTGTGACCTAAAAACAAATCAGCCTTTTCCTCTTTTAAATTATTTCTAGATTTGACTTTTTAACTAATTTCCACAAAAGTTATCAATTCGACCAACACATTTTTTATGTATGTTACCTGGTTTCTCGAGAATACCCGAACCAATTTCAAATTTTTGTTTGTGTTTGGATGAGTATGCTTTCCGAATAGTTCCATATAAATTTTATCGAAATCGGCCAGGTGGTTTGTGAAATATGACAAAAAACTAAAATTTGCCTACAATTTTGTCATGATGACATGGTTGTCGATTTCACAAAAGTTATGAAACTCGATTCAGTAAACACGAAATCGTGTAAATGCATTGTTGAAAACTTGTTTTGCACTAAAAAGAGTAAAATAAACTTTTTTTATACAAAAAAATAAAACGACTTCAAAACCACAAATAGGCACTCAAAAGCGAAAAATAAGTTAATATAATTACTATATATATAAGCGCTACTCACTCATCTATTTGAAGTCGGTGTCAGCCAAGTCTTACAAGTAGTATATAGATGCTACTTGCATATGCCTACTTACTACGTACACACATAGTAGATATCTATCTACGAGCTTTCTGACTTGACTGGTACCGCCTTCAAATAGATGAGTGAGTAGCGCTTATATAGTAATTCTATTAACTTATTTTTCGCTTTTTTGTGCCTATTTGTGGTTTTGAAGTCGGTTTAATTTTTTTGTATAAAAAGAGTTTTAAATCATAACTTTCCTTCTACCTAAAAATACTTCTCAAAGTATTTATACGTTATGTAAGCTCCTTTAATAAATTACGGCATTCTCATTATAAATGCAAAATTTAAAGCAGATTTTAATTTAATTGAAGGGATCATCACGTCGCCCCTGCTCAAGAGATCTGTTCAGTCAAATTGAACATGTTGAGAAACTTTCTCTCTTGTCGCTGAAATTAATTCGGTTTTGTCAAAAAAGTTCCGCAAAGACCCTTTGTGCTAATATTTGGGAAAATTTGTATATCCTTCTTTTGTGATCTAAATACAGTTTTGCCCTTTATTAACTTTATCTATACACTCACAACAGTATGTGACAGTTTTGCAAAGCGAAATAGCGATGCAACTACAATGTACATTTAGTGAGATTTCGGAGTTAACACAAGTTTGACCCCTTTGCTAAGAGTTCGAAAATTGTGTTATTTGAATTGTTTGACGTGATAACGTCTTATAATTCGATGAAGCCGGCTGCACGCCCACAAAACATGACGTCATGTACCGTTACCGCGTTACCGTCGGTCGTTACCTCGCCGCATGTTTGTTACAGTTGTATTAATTATTTCGACCAGTAGTTCAAGCGGGGATGTAGCTCAGTGGTAGAGCGTTCGCTTTGCATGTGAAATGCCCCGGGTTCGATCCCCGGCATCTAAAAGCTTTTTTGCATTGTTTTGATTGAAAATGACTAAATTCTACTGATTACTTTTTACATACAAATCTATTAAACAAATGAAATTAAAATTTTCTTTTGAAAAATGCTACCATTCCATCAGTATTTTCTTAAGACGTTGTCACGTTCTATCGTCAGTAAACCGACTTTACAGACAAACATTTTTTTGTGAAACACATGCCAATTTTTGGTGTTATCTAACTAAAGGTACGGTAAACGGTAAGTCACACCAAGCACCCTCGTTAAGATAACAACATAACAAACTATACTATAAAGAAACTGAAGAAGGTCGCCCATGATAAGGTTCATGGATTATAGAAGTTTGAAACAATCAAGTCTCCATTTGAAGCATCACTTCGCAAAAGCGTTATTATATTGAATTATCTACGACTTAACCTTTGGTCCCTAAACTAGCGTTTTAGAATTCTGAGTGCAGTTAGAGCGGGGACGGTCTTCGTCCGCTGTAAAATAAATCATAGCACAACTCAATGTGTTTAGAAAAGCGTTCAGAACGTGAAAATCTCTGAAGAAATTGCGAGAACTTTTAGAACACTAGATTCTTTGCAGGTGAGGCAGACTCATAAGAGGTTTTTTAACTTCTATCACACCGTAAGTAGGTTATCCTTTCCAGATTGACTATTACATAGTTTTTATAAATAAAACAATTCGAAGCTCCCTTGACAATAAATTCCATTATTTGGACCTGAATGTTGAGCTATTGTTTTGTTAGTTTCTTTCGATGTACTGAAATAAAACTTGGTGCTGTATTTTCTGCCTAAAATGTGGTTTCAAATTTCAAAGTGTACTGTTATCATTATAGACAGTACTATATTTTATGACTTATATTTTAACCTCAGATATATTAATTCAGTGAATGAAGTCCCGGGAGTCCCATTGTTGAAATCACACGTATTTGATCACTTGTGATTAGGCATAGCTGTCGCAGAAATCATACGCAAGCTCCTTTTCATCCGACATCGAATTTCTTATAACATAAAAAGTGTTAATATATTTTATCTTCTAGGGAGGGAAATAGAAATCTTGTAGTGAGAATATACTTTTTGGGTTTCAAATATATTAAAGGCTTTAGATGTTCTCACAAAGAATTCTTTCGATACTACCTGCGCGGTATAATCTGATGTTTTTAGTACTAGTTTTTCAATTTAATTTTCTAAAAAAAGTCTTTAAATGACATATCATATACATTTATTTAAATCTAATCAAAAGTCTTTAAATATACGTGTCTAGCTAGAAAACTTAAAAAAATACGAAACTTTCGTATGAACTTTCATCGTCTATTTCACCCTTTAAAAATATGTTTTCGTGTCAAAAAGAAACCCAAGTTTTTTCTGAGGCTCTAGACTCTCTGTACCAAATTTTTTTTTTCAGTTCTTTAGTTTAGGCGTGAAAGCGTAACCGACTAACAGCCCAGAGTTATTATCGCAATTGTAACATTCGTATACATAGATATGTAAGTTTCGTCAGACGGGAATAAAATTGTCCACTAACGAGTGGTTTTCGAAATAGGACGCTCCAAAGCTATTTCTGAATTAATTTATGCTATATTGTTACGTTTATTCCCCGAGTGCGTGTAACGATGGCGTGATCAAATTACCTTTGCAAAAGCATTTACGAGACGAGATAGAAGCGTTCATTTGAAATGCGGTTGCTCATTAAGTGTCTTATGATTAAAGCGCCTAAATTAGATGAATAGTCGACAAGCGTAGTATAGGACATTCTTCGGTCAGGTAGAGTAGAGTGATGATCTGCGGAATATAGCGGGTAAAATTGTGTTTTGCAGTGTACGACAGGTTGACGATGATGATATTTTTAAAATATATTATGTGGACATTCTTCATGCAACTCTGACCAGCCTTAAACTAAGTGAAGCTTGTATAACGGGAGCTAGTACTATTTATAAATGTCAAAGTTTCGAAGTCTGCTGCTCAATCGCGTCAGCATTTCTTAACGGATCCGGTTGAAATTTGGATTACAGTTAAATTTTAGTCTGTTATTTTTAGGCTATTTTAAAGAGGGAAAAAACGGGAACGGGATCTACACGAATAAAACCGCGGGGCGCCGCTAGTATAAACATAAATGTGCAAAATGTTAAAATTCGCTACCGCGCAATTTTTGAAGTGAAAACTTCTTTTGGCGCGCCTAGATAGATTTTTCGTGGGCTGTGAAATGAATTCTACCGTCACGCTCGGATATGATAAGAAATCTTCGGGTAAACTCGGGACCATAGCCATTGGCTATCTAGAAATGCGTCATCCAATGGGAAATGCTAAAAGGGCGTTGCCTGCCCATCATGGCATGGCCATCTAGAAATTCGTCAGCCAATGGGAAATGCTGGTGCATTTCTAGATGGTCATGCCATGATAACCAGGCCACACCCTCCGGTTACACCCGTGTAGTTTCCAAAGTAAGCTATCAAATTTTGAGTCATACGGTTTCACTTCTATCAGCAGTTCCTATGACTGCATTTTTTTTATTTTTTTTAATGGTGTACATAGTTGTTGCTTCTCGTATTAATATATCGATATCTGGTCACCTCTGTCTGGATCAGCTTGGTCGGGTCTTTTTGCCCTTAGGCAGGTCACGGGTATAGGATCATTCTTTGGATTGGTATAAATCAAGTTTTTAAACATTGCTGTGCTCGCTGAGGCGTAGGACGTGGGTTCGATTCCCGAGGAAAAAAAGTGTGTAAAGAGTGCAGTAATGTGTTTTGTGTTTCTGTGCATCATTAATATGTTTTTATAAATTGAGGCCTGTTCAAACCTGAGCGGTATTCGCTGCCGCCGGCGGTAGAGAAAATCGAATGGGTAAGCGGTAATATTACTGTTCACATCGAAGCGGATTTCGCCGCCTGCGATAGCAGAACGTTTTGCCAAACAAGCAAAAAATACCGCCTAGCCAGGCGGTATGTACCGCTTTCGCTCTAGCCGCGGAACTTCGTACAAAATATCGCACGCATCCCGCGCGGTATTTACCTCTACCTACAGCTGTAGCGAATACCGCTCCGGTTTGAACAGGCCTTTAATTTGTATCCTATTATAATATTAAAAAGCAGCCAAGTGCGAGTTGGACTCGCCCATGAAGGGTTCCGAAGCAGCAAGTAACATAATAATATATAAGTTCTTATAGTTCGTTGTAACTTTGATCGATGTTTTAATAATAGTGTGTTTATGACGTACCTACTAAAAAAGCTACTTACTATAGTGAATCCAACCATTTATTATCTTTTTGGCAGATCTAATTTGTCAGTTATAGTGTTGTGACCAAGTATAAACAGGTACATCGATACTAGCATTTTGCAACGGTCTGGTTATTAAATAGAAATTAAATAAAATTAAAGATTATTTTGGCAAATAAGAACATGACATTTTGTCGGGTTGCCTGCGAAAAATCAGTCCCAAAGTCCGGTTGCCGAATTTTTAAAAGTAAAACATTGCTGCGAGCTTGGCTAATATCTCGGAAACTATAAACTTTAGGGCAAAAATTGTTGAGGTCGTTATTGTAGAAAATAATATTTTGCATCTTTTGTGGCCGGAAAACTTTTCTGTGACATGTAGCGTTTACGATTTATGGCTCATTTAATTAACCAGTTTTTCTATTGCAGCCGATAACTCTTGAAATATTAGATTAATCAATAAAACGCATCAGACCTTTTTTAAAGACTAGTTTATTTCCTACAACTTTCGTTTAATTTTTTTTTCTTATGTTCATACGTTTTGAGTTAGAAGAAGCTTAAATTCAGTTATTCTGCCAAAAACATTATAAATTAATGAATTGTATTAAAATGAACAATTGTTTTATTTGTGGTTATGTTAGACGACAAAAACTCTGTACTTGTAAGAAAAAACAGATACTGAGTCTAATGAAAGCCAGCATTAGACGAAGCGAGAGAGAATAGAAAGCAAACTAGAAGATAAATAATTAACGGATTCAAAATATCCATTTCAAACTATACAAATACATACTATACATTTGAACTATACAACAATGACGTTTAAAGTGGTGGCTCTCTACTAGCCAACTAATATTATAAAAGACTATAAAAAGATATAAACTCTTTATTATCCACAATATAATACTTAAACAACAGGGACTTATCCTAGAACTAGTGAACCAAGTGGCGACATTATCGCTAATAGCGATCTCTTCCAGGCAACCGAAATACCATGAGTAAATACTATGTTATGTCTAGCACAAACCCCAGGATATGCCATAAATGGCGAAAAATGCCCATACCCAGCCTTCTGGCTCGTTCCCACCACTAGAACTCGGGGAAAGGCCGTGGCCCGCCGTGCTGGTCCGCTGTACATGTCGCTGAAAGATGTCATCACCGAGTATTGATAATACCCTATACATTTCCGAGAATAAGGGTAGATTTGTCACCTTTTTTAAATGTTACAGACCGAATACACACAAGTATTGTTGCGGTGGTAGTATAATCATAGAAAACGAAGATAATTTGTGTGCTATCACATATTACTAGTCCCTATCTAAGAAAACCCGAATAAATTTCGAGTCATTTTAAATAAATTTTACTTATAGCAGTTGCTTAACATCCTGTTATTGAAAAATTAGATATGTCCAGTCTATTGAAACAGTGCTATAGACGCACAACTAGTAGACGTAGATCAGGTACAGCAGTAACCTTTGGGTGACCGACTGATGAGACATTATTAAGCCAAATATGGAAATATTTTAACACATTAAGCATATCAGGTTAATTTATTTAGAAATTAACGAAAATGGTACATCATGTTCTTCAAAGTTTACATCAGACATAAATAAACTTTGTTAATTTACCTAACTACAAAATGTTATTTAACACTTTATTTTAATAAATATTCAAATGTTTCAGTCATCATAACCTTGTTCTTTTTTGGATATACACCAGGAGATAAACACGTCTTCAAATAATGCTGTATGTTTTCCTGAGGCGCATCAATATAACGGTTTTACATAAAAATAAATCCGATATTATGTGCCGAGAACGGAAAACACCCGTGTAAAAATAGTTCATAAACAATATCGATATCTCAATCGTAACTTCGTAACATCACTATGTTGATAGCCATAGAACGTAATTTTTTAAAAACGTTTGTTATTTTATGGAATTTATAAAAAAACTACTGCACTTATGGACTCATTTTGTGAAAGATGATTATTATACGGGATCAAGGAGCAAATTTAAGCAGTTGTCATATTTTTAAAACCACGCATTTAAAAGTAAACTTTTGCGTAACATGACGCAATTACGTTCTATTGGTGCTGTCAAAAAGAGGATAAACGGTTGGATCTACTATAGTTCGAGTTCAAACCAATTTTCGTTGGAAGTTTGCATGATAATGTACATGATATCCGTTTTTTAGTTTTATCAATCTCTTATTTTAGAAGTAACAGGGTGCGGGGAGGGGGCTAGGGCCACACATTTTACCACTTTGGAAGTGTCTCTCGCGCAAATTATTCAGTGTAGAGAATTGAAGTACTGTATGGGGCACTCCCAAATTTTTTTTTTTTTATATTTAATAAAAAAAAAACTTTATGCGGTTCACAGAATACATCTACTTACCAAGTTTCAACAGTGTAGTTCTTATAGTTTCGTCAAAAAGTGGCTGTGACATACACATGACATACATGACAAATTGTTGCCAAAAAAAATTAGTTTGACCACCCGATCGTCTTTTGTTAAACAGTCGAAGATGGAACACGCAGACTTAGAATAAATAAATAAATAAATATTCGTGGACAATTCACACACAACACCATCTGACCCCAAACTAAGCAAAGCTTGTACGATGGTGGCCAGATAGCTGATATAATCTTATATATAAAATTCTCGCGTCACAGTGTTTGTTTCCTTACTCCTCCGAAACGGCTCAACTGATTTTTACCAAATTTTATATGCATGTTTAGTAGGTCTGAGAATCGGCTACTAGCTATTTTTCATACCCCTAAGTGATAAGGGTTGTTCACCCCAAAAAAAATATTTTAATTTTCGGACAATTTTTTTTGTTTTTATTTTTTTATAGTGTGGTGCTAACGAATACATACAACCCTAAATGTTTACCCTTTTATCACCAACCCCTATTTTTTATTAGCCATTTTAGTAATTTAATCATTTGACAGTGAACGCCTCCTAAACGGCGGGACCAATTTGAATGTTTTTTTTGTGTGTGTACATTGATTGTTTGTGTGTGGATTCGAGGATGGTTTGGATTCACAAATAGGCCCGGCAGATGGCGCTGCAGACAGTGTCTAGATTATGATCCGAGCGAAGCCGGAACGGGCCGCTAGTACTTATATAGTTTTAAATACATACTTATTATACATAGAAACACCCAGATACAGTGCAAACATTTGAATTCATCACACAAATATTTGCACTGGGTGGGAATCGAACCCACGACCCTCGGCTTCGCAGGCAGAGCTACTAACCACTAAGCCACAAGATCATCACTGTTTCAATCATTGAAAATACCTAAATTATGATAAAATTATTCTGATTCTGACCTAGGTTATTATTTGAAGGTGACAAGCGTGCCCGGCAATTTGAATTTTAAATCTATCGTATTATTTCTGGGCCACAAATATTTATTTTTGTACTTAATTAAATGTGGTTTTGCCGCCGCCGCAGATTTTTGCCGCTGATTTAAAAACGGCGAAGCAAAGCATGCACAGGAAACCGACATGTACCTAGAATCTTTCAAGGTCATGTGTCAAGGGCGCGGCCCCAGCGTCGAATTTTGGAGGGGGTCACCAGTACAGAGCCTCAGATTTTGAGGGGGGGGTCACAAGAAGAAATACAATAAATCGAGTAAAAATACTCCTAGTAGCGCCCCATTTTAATGTAACGTATACAATTTTAGAGGGGTTCATGTCCCCGGTGACCCCCCCCCCCTTTGGACCGCGCATGATAGGTATATCATCCACCAACCCACACTGTGACAGCGTGGTGGATTATGGCCTCGACACTCTCCTTGCGAGAGAAGGCCCCGAGTCCCAGCAGCGGGAATAATAAGTGAGCTGTTTACGCAAATTTTGTTTTAAGAATAGACACCCAATGTATTAGAATAATGTCGGTATTTTCCTGTACCTAGGTATATCATCATTTTAATAAATCTGTATGACTGAGCTTTGCTCAGTTAAAACAAGGGTAAAATTATGTTTTCTAAAAATGAAACCTTTACATTTATCACCTTCAAAACAAACTGCATACTACATTTTATGAAAATCGTTGGTGCCATTCATTTCCACACATACAAAAAAAATGCTCGTTCAAAGAAAGGTGTTTGATATTATTTTTGTAAAAAAATGTATCTATTAGTTTACGCTAACGAGTCATAAATTGTATCTTACAGTTTGAATAGATTAATTGAATTTACTAATGATTCTGTTAAGATTTCACTATTAGTAACTAATTGGTAAGTTCCTTCTTAACCTTAAAGTCGAAATAATGTTTTGTCGTATGTACTAATTTTACGTTTTTTCTCGCATTTAAGTAAAACGTTAAGTTTCTTGCTGAGAAAAAAAAAATTTAAGGGTGGTTTTATGAAACCACGGTAAAAGTGAAACTTTTATATTTTGCATTGTAGAATTATTTTTGGAAAAATATTCGATTTAAGTAAGATTAATAATTTCAGTAACTTAACGAGTAACGCCGCCATATTTGCCTCGGCTGCTCAGTCGAGCGCCTTTCATTTTTCTCCTACTCCGCGGCCGACCGTCACGCGACATGCAATAGATGGACGAAAAAGTTTGAGGCGACGTAATAAAAGTTTAACTTTAAAAACTAAAAAATAATTAAGAATATAATAGTTATAAATTTAAATGTCGGGATCAAATTTGGTACATTCATACATGGCCTTAGACGTCTATGAGAGATGATATAAGCAGTAAATTAAGCAGAAACCTCAAAGTTCCCACATATACTGCTTGGTACAGAGATAGATCATAGTCTTGAATAGCTTAACATATAGCCTAAGAAGTTACCGCTGGTCTAGTCGGGAGAACGGCGACTGCCGATCCGGAGACCCAGGGGTTCAAAACCACGCGCACCACTGTCTCTTCGAAGTCATGTGTGCAACATTGTGAGGAAACCGACATGTACCTAGAACCTTTCGAAGTCATGTGTTATGACTGGCCTCGTGGCTTAGTGGGTAGTAGCTCTGCCTGCGCAGCCGTGGGTCGTGGGTTCGATCCCCACCCAGTGCAAATATTTGTGTGATGAATTCAAATGTTTGCACTGTGTCTGGGTGTTTCTATGTATAATAAGTATGTGTTTAAAACTATGTAAGTATAATATCAGCTATCTGGCCGCCATCACACAAGGTTTGCTTAGGTTGAGGTCAGATGGTGTTGTGTGTGAATTGTCCATATTTATAGCAATATATCTACCAACCCGCACTGGGCCAGTGTGGTGGATTATGGCTTTGACTCTCCTTGCGAGATAAGGCCCCGAGTCCCAGCATTGGGAACATTTAGTGGACTGCTTATGCTTATGCTAGAATAGCACATGGGCTATAATGGGGGGCCGAAGGGGTCCGAAGGGGGTAATTTTAATGTAACGTATACAATTTTCGGGGGGGTTCATGTGTCCGGTTACACCCCCCCTCCCTTTGGACCGCGCATGATGTGTCATCCACCAACCCACACTGTGACAGCGTGGTGAATTATGGCCTCGACACTCTCCTTGCGAGAGAAGGCCCCGAGTCCAGCAGTGGGAACATTTAGTGGGCTTATACTTGAATAGCACATAGGCTACATTTTATCGCGGTAAATTTACGGTAACGAGAACGCATTGCGGTACCGGTTAAAAATAAAATAAGATTCAGAAGTCTGTTGTCTCATTGGGCCCAACCTTGGAGTTTCGACTCGGCGCTAAGCCGGCCCTTCTGTGTCTCATTAACTCCCTTGCGGTTACAAGCGATCCCGACAAACAATGTGGTCGAAAGACATCGTTACCGTCTCAGTATTTAATTTAAACTGTATATCACGATATGGAAACTCCACCAAAACAAAAAGAGACACAAAAAGAATCAAATATAAAATCTGCTTTTTATGTAAAATCTATACTAACTAAATCAATACTCGTACTTATTATATTATGTTTCCCCACGACATCTTGCGCGTAAAATTAAAAAAAAGGATTAATCGTTTAAAGTTTCTGAATTGTTAAAGATCTAGCATAAGCTACGCTTTATGTGTCCCCACTGCTGGGAATATCGGGGTCTACTCTCACAAGGAGATAGTCAAATGGTTTAAGTCAAATCCACCACGCTGGTCAAGTGAGGCTTGACAGATAACGCATATCTTCGAAAAATATATTTCTGTGAACTTGTCCGTTTCCAAATGTATTATTATTTATTTTATTATTTGCACACCCCGTCTTATAACCTAGTTTCTCATTTAGTAGTTCATTTCTTTTCTACCCTGAGGTTGCCTGGAAGAGATCACTTTTAGCGATAAGGCCACCGTCTGTCGCACTAATTTTAAGTGATTAAATTGTTTCGACTGTTTTTCAAATTGCAATAAAATCCGGTGAGACGTTACGACGTGATTGAGCAACAAACATCCAAATATCGACATTTATAATATTATTAGAATTAAAAGAAAATGCACCGATGCACATACTAATTAATCTAAATATAAAAAAAAAAACATTTACTCCCGTTCGTTATAGCCCGATGAAATCCTGTGTAATGTTTTAAATACGAGTTCAAATAATAACATTTTTAAAGTTTTACTAGCGATTTTATTTTACTCACGGTCCGTTCCGGCTACGCCCGTATTACATATTATACGTAGGTTGTCACACTATAAGTTTTGCGTAACTTAAAAAAAAAAAACATTTTATAACCAAACTATTATGTTTGTTGCTTTTCAAAATACTCTCCCTTACATTTTAAACATTTGTTCGTGCGATAGAAGAATTTTTTAAAAGGACCACAGATCTGAAGGCTTGTTTTCTACGTGCTGATTGAACGCTATCACTCCCTTTTCGGAGTTGGTAAAAGAACCTGAAACCTCTCATCAAACCTTTGATTTTGGGGATAATACAGAAATCACAGGGTGCTAGGTTGGGGTTATGCGCAGGATGGGTAAAAATAACTTTGTTTTGTTGGCTGTGTGTGAAAAAGCGTTGTCATGATGTAGGAGAACGCAGCTTTTTGGTCGTCTTTCGCGAAGTTTTTCTAAAACCCTGGGTAAACAAATGGTAGAATACCCCTTGGCATTTACACTCTATTGATCTTCAAGTGGAATTGTACCGATGGGCCCCGTAGCTGAGAAAAAAAACGCGATAATTTTTTTACCAACGTTTCTCGCCTGCCTCACTTTTGTTGGCCTGTTCTCATTTTCAAACACCCGTTCACAAGATTGCTGTTTTCTTCGGGTTCAAAACAATAAATCCAGGTTTCGTCTAAATCCAAATCCAAAATTCTAAATCCATGTGACAATGTCATAAACAGCATTGGAATATCCGTGGTCGTACTTTAGTAACATCTGTGAGCACCATTCTACGCGAGCCCGCTTCTGCTCCGCTGTCAGTTCATGAGGGATCCAACGAAAACAAAGTTTCCGCACTTTCAATTCATCGTGTAATTTTTTCTGAATTTGGCTCATACAAATCCCCAGTAGTCCACGAATTGTCTCATAGGTAATCCGCAGGTTTTCTTCAATTAGCCGCTTAACAAAGGTAAAAGAATTTTTGAAATCGGTCCAGGAATTTCTGAGATTGGCTCGTTCAAACAAAAAACCTTAAGTTAAGATAGGCTATGCTATTAATCACCTCAATGGTCGGATGCGAGAGATCATAGGAGGCGGCTGTTTCGTTCTGCAAACAAGTTATGTTCCAGAAGGAAACAGCCGAGAGCAAACAGGAGATCTTAACCAATCTTCCAATGCGTTAGCGTCGTCCTGGGCGTCGGAGGAGAATTTACCATGCTTTCCTTTAACCTCCATGAAAAGGGGCCTTGGGCGATGGATTCGAAATGGTCCATTGCTCGATGACAGTAGCTCTTGAGGTGACGGGCGCGATATTTCCACGCGCCTCTCAAGAAAAGAGGGGGCCCGATCTACTCCTACATAGGGACGTCTCTTAGAAGACAAACGCTGTCGGGCCCGCGGTTGATTATGATAGTGTTTCCGCAGTTCCGCTGTTGCGCAGTTGCGATGCCCCTGGACCCAGTGCAATTCCTAAAGAATGTTCCCTGAAAAAAAAGGCTATGCTAATAAGTTGGTTAATCCGGCTAAACCCGGGGCTATCATTTTATTTTAATTTGGCGTTTTGCAACGAAATCGAATTAATTTTATAGAGGTAAATTCGAAAGTTTTAATGTTTAGATGTTTGAATATTTTTTGCTCAATTATGTCGAAACGGTTGAACCGATCGGGTGGAAATTTGAACCACAAAAATATAGTCTGGAATAACAGATAACCTATTTTTTGTTGCAATAAAATTACGTTAACGGGAACTATCTGGGTAAAACGGCAGGGCGTTGCTAGTGTTTACATAAATCTAACTATAAATGTGAGGGTAAATCGAAAAACATTGAAACGTGCTCCGCGTCCCCTTTCGGCGTAAACAATTACATACTCGTACCATGGACGGCCTTCGATCAATGCGACATAAGTACGATATTACAGCGGTAGCTTTATAGACGAGGAAAATATTTGCAGAAGTACCACTAACATTCCTGCTGAGTAGGTACTACTTATTCATGAATTTAAAGAGTACTCGCTACTATCAGCTCGGAGATCGCCGCAAAATTCCTAACTCATCGGGTTTTTATTGAATACATTTCGGAGAGTGTGCAACTGATCTACATGATCTAATACCAACTTGCTTGCTTTTCTATCGGACTTCTCTTAGCTTAACGAGAAGGTTTCACTCTTAGATAGAGAATAAGTAAATAGATCAGGTTTTTCTGCACGGTTCTTTTGTACATCAGGTTTTTCCGCACAGTTCCTTTGTACCAATCGTAAGCAGATGAGGTGTATGTTAGCTATGGCGATATAGTGATGTGCCGCGACAAAAGTATGACACTTCCACAAGAGCGACAAGACGAGAGCGATCAGACTTTCGGTGTAAAACGTTTGCTCTAACTCTATACGTAGTGTGAACTCTTTGGTTTCACTCTAGTTTTGTGATAATAACGTCTGTGTTTCAGAACGCGTTGCTTTAGTGGGTATTTCCCAATTTGGTTTCATTTTTTGTGTTTGCAAGTCGACAGTGCATGGGTTTTTACTGGGTAAGCACGCTCCATCGTCGCTAAATATCAGGCGAGATGGCAGTCAAGTGTAACTGCATTACACTGTGCTATTATGGGCACCGGGCAGGTGTGTTGATTATTACCTGTCAAGCACTTGTCCTGCTCGTTCCGTCACTCTATCAGTACTATAAAAAAAACTATATAAATGTATGATAAATAAAAAAGATGGCACCGCCCCATCAACTGTCTCCTCCAAAAACGGTTCATCATCATCATCATCATCAGCCCGTGTTCGTCCACTGCTGGACATAGGCCTCTCCCATAATACGCCACTCAGCCCGATCCTCGGTCTTACGTTTCCAACTGCCACCAGCCATCTTTCGTATATCGTCACTCCATCTGGTCTCAGGACGTCCTACACTACGTTTGCCGATTCGCGGTCTCCACTCCAAAACCCGTTATGTATATGTAAATGTTTATATCCATCTATAATATTGTTATCTGAAGCGGTAGTACAGAGAGAACCATATCAGAATTTAATCAAAATATTTATTTATTTATTTATTACATCATCCGCATTTACAAAATTGCTTAGAAAATATACAATGTGCGTAACAAGACTACCAATCAAAACTAAAAAAAATGGTTGTCGAATTGATAACCTCCTCCCTTGTCTTTTTGAACGTCGCGTCCGTCGGTCAAAAATACCACAAAAAGCATGCTATGTAATACTCGTATCCAAAACATTTTGTATAAAATCGAAAATTATTAAAATAGTTACATTTCCATCGAGTTTAAGACTTGTTTCTCTGTGTTTTATTTTCTCGATAGTAAAATAGCACCTAATGGCACTGTCAGAGACAATTAGTCTTGTAAGTATGTACTCGTATGTAGCTAAGTGAGATGAGTTTGATCCCAACCCGTGTGGATACAATAAAAATGTCTTTTATATTTACAGTGTAACATTAATAATTTTACGATACATGGAAGACAGCAGACAGTGGATGGAGACGTAGAGTTGAGGATAGGACTGAGTGGAGAACAATGGGAGACGCCTATGTCCAGCACTGGACTAAGCTAGGTCCTCATGATGATTATTATTATTAAGTTTACATACTTACTAGCGGCCCGTTCCGGCTTCGCTCGGATAATAACCTAGATACCAACTTCAGCGCCATCTCCCGGGCAGGTTTGTGAATCCAAACCATCCATGGCAACCCTAAACTTTAACAATAAAAATAAATGTTAATATTTACAAAACAATTTTAGATTTGCCATAAGCTCCGGGAAACTTTAATCGAAATAGAGTGAAAAACATTCACAAATAAAAAAATATAATTTAAAAACTCAAAAACCCGACTGCGTAAAAAGTGAACCAAACTACGTACTCGCATACTAAAAAAAACTGAAAAGAATAAAACAAGCATTTAGATTTCTGGTGGTCTAGAATTCTATAATATGTTATTGTATTAATACTATTGAAATAAATACAATATTTTCTAATAAAAGAACATTACAACTGAACAGTCGGGATCCATTGAACAATTACATTGTATGTCGAATAATAATGGATCCCGACTGTTCAGTTGTAATGTTCTTTTATTAGAAAATATTGTATTTATTTCAATAGTATTAATACAATAACATATTATAGAATTCTAGACCACCAGAAATCTAAATGCTTGTTTTATTCTTTTCAGTTTTTTTTAGTATGCGAGTACGTAGTTTGGTTCACTTTTTACGCAGTCGGGTTTTTGAGTTTTTAAATTATATTTTTTTATTTTATACTTTTTAGTTATGAACAATGTTGTGAATGTTAATATGCTCAACATAATAATATGCATCTTTTGGTTGTTGACCAAATGTCTTCGTTTCTACTGATATAACATGTAGGATTTTCTACTGCATGTAATTCATATTTATAGTTTTGTGTTAGTATAGGTTTTCGATTGACGTTGAGTACCTACTAAATCGTTTGAAGTTGGAGATGGGCGACCGAGGCGGAGCAATCCGAGAGCGGTTCCGTGTTCCCACTATCACGTACCTGCACGTACGAAAAAAAGGTAGTCCAATATACCTACTAGCATAGATCGTAGAACCCAAGATGGGCCCCATCCCAAACTTCACGGCGCACGCAATCATGTCAACGTTGGGAAGAGTGAGCTCACTCTTTCCGTTCTAGTCGGTTGCAGGACGCGGTGGACGCCGGACGTTTTTCCTGTCATTATTCGGTGTCAACAACCAAAATAAGTAGAACCACAGCAAATCTCGCCGCTAGCGATTATAGGGGTCAAGTAGATTGGTTGTTTGTAAACCACTTACGATACATACAGAGACGCAGTTTATTACCAATTTCAAGATTCTCAGGGCACATCTATTGATTTATATCGATGCCTACTAGATACATTAGTATATAATGTCCATCCACATTCACGCGTACAGTTAGTTATACGAAGTTTTCGGCTACCTAAAAACCTATAAATGTGAGAATGGTTGTTACTCAACTTTAAATCGATATACATCCTAAACGGTCAGTCAAATCGAAAAACATTGAGAGAAAGCTAAACATTATTTTCAAATACCTATTCAACGATACCCCTCTTGACATATTTTGGTGATTTTCATTTTTTTAATTTGGACAATATGGCGTCCTGAATCCGCCATATTGGATTTACACTAATGTCATGTCTTTAGTGTCACTCGCCAGATTAAGAGGAATCGATTGACGTGTGAATCATAAAAATCGGCCCAGACGTTTGGTCTGTATAGTACCTCAAAGGAACATACATACATACATACATACATACATACATACATACATACATACATACATACATACATACATAGACTGTTAAACACATTACCACTCCTTTGCGTCGCGCAGTCGGGTAAAAAGACGATAATTGATCCGTTATCGAGCGGAATGAAAATAATTAAATTACTAAAATGGCTATTAAAAATAGAGTTTGGTGATAAAAGGGTAAAAATTTAGGGTTGTATGTATTTTTAATACCAAATAAAAAAAAAAATTGTACAAAAAAAAATAGGGGTGAACAACCCTTATCACTTAGGGGTATGAAAAATAGATAGTAGCCGATTCTCAGACCTACTGAATATGCATATAAAATTTGGTAAAAATCAGTAAAGCCGTTTCGGAGGAGTAAGGTAACTAACATTGTGACACGAGAATTTTATATACAAGGTGTTGCAGAAAGGTGCAACAATATTTATGGTAGTTCATCTACATTAAGTTTTGAATCATGTATGTGAAAATTAGGCATGAAAGCTCAAAAATTTTTTTTCATATTTTTTTTTTCTGTTGTTATTTCATTTGACATACCTCTAATGGCCAGATCTCCACACGGATTTTTGTACAATGTCACGGCGTCGGCGGCAAGGTCGTTTGTCTGCTGTACATGCTTTAGGGTTGAAGCTGATGATTTGGTGGGAATTTTACGTCAAACTTTGACTCGAATTATCTCGTGATCTACCGTGCTGAGGGGAAAGCGACCTTGGGTGATGAAGTGTACATCAGTGTTAGAATGGACTGTTAAAATATTGTTGGGGGTAAATCCACCACGTTGTATAAGATGTTATAAGGAAAATATAAATTACGACCCTATTTTTTGTTTTGTGCGTTAACCCCTCTACACGTAAAGGGCTCTCCTCGAGTCCCGACCGATTTCCAGTATTCTTTTGTTTATGATGTTTGTGAATAGTTGGGACTGTCAACTTTGATAGTCTCTTCTTCCTATTTATTTAGCGTGAGGTCTCCCTAGCTTGCGTATTCCCAGTAGTCGTTTCCATTATGTCCCGGGTGTATGTGGTGTGATTTGTATGCTAACATATAATAACCACCGCTGTGTATTCCTCGTGGCATACTCTATTAATTTGTTTTTAGGGTTCCGTAAAACGTAAAAACGGAACCCTTATAGATTCGTCATGTATGTCTGTCTGTCTGTCTGTCTGTCTGTCCGTCCGTATGTCACAGCCACTTTTTGCCGAAACTATGAGAACTACACTGTTGAAACTTGGTAAGTAGATGTATTCTGTGAACCGCATTAAGATTTGAACAAAAAAATTAAAAACAAAGAAAAAGTAGGGTTGCCCCCCATACTGAGAACTGAAACTCAAAAAAATTTTTTTCATCAAACCTACACGTGTGTGGTATCTATCGATAGGTCTTCAAAAATGATGTTGAGGTTTCTAATATAATTTTTGTCTACACTGAATAATTTGCGCGAGAGACACTTCCAAAGTAGTAAAATGTGTGTCCCCCCCCCCCCTCTAACTTCTAAAGTAAGACAATGAAAAATCTAAAAAAAATATATGATGTACATTACCTTGAAAACTACCAACGAAAATTGGTTTGAACTCGATCTGATGAGTAGTTTTTTTTTAGTACGTCATAAATACACTATTATTGAAACTTCGATCAAAGTTACAACGAACTACAAGAACTATGTGTACTCTGTATATTATGTTACTTGCTGCAACGGAACCCTTCATGGGCGAGTCCAACTCGCACTTGGCCACTTTATTTTTTAATAACCGCAGTTGCCCCTCCCCTCTACAGGGCAAAGGTTTCGCTCAATTCTCTCCACTTCAGCTCCTGAGCATCCATCGTCCAATCTGTTAATTATATATGAATATTGGCTGATACCACGTGGATGATACTTTTTCACACAATATCTAAAAAATGTGTGAACTGCTAGCCTCAAACTAAGCAAGCCTTGAACCATGGAAGCCTAGAAGCTATAAAATATTTTTAACATGTTAAGTTTATACTTGTTAAACATAGTAACGTCCTGAAACAAATGGTGGGAATAGAATCCACGAACGAGTCCGCGGGTAGACTTACGATCAACTAAGCCACAAGGTCAGGCACAATCATACCTATCAGTGTTTTTTCGATCACTAACAAGTAGCGGTAGAAACATTTGTCAGGGTGGATTAAGTAGTGTGGGTACTCTATACATAGTGCTGAAGCATTAAAACATGAGGCCTACCTAGCCTGGGTTGATGCTCGACAGCGTAAGGCAAGGGATACACACCGCAAAAAGAAAGCGTTTAACAGGGCTGCTAAGGCATGCAAAAGGGTTCTTCAGAGGGCTCGATTTGACCACATTAGTCGAATAGGGAACAAACTAGCTTCGTACTCTGCGGGTAGCAAAGCGTTTTGGTCCCTAGCTAAATCGGTCGAATATGCATATAAAATTTGGTAAAAATCAGTAAAGCCGTTTCGGAGGAGTAAGGTAACTAACATTGTGACACGAGAATTTTATATATAAGATGTTATAAGGAAAATATTAATTACGACCCTAGTTTTTTTTGTGCGTTAACCCCTCTACACGTAAAGGGCTCTCCTCGAGTCCCGACCGATTTCCAGTATTCTTTTGTTTATGATGTTTGTGACTAGTTGGGACTGTCAACTTTAATAGTCTCTTCTTCCTATTTATTTAGCGTGAGGTCTCTCTAGCTTGCGTATTCCCAGTGGTTGTTTCCATTATGTCCCGGGTGTATGTGGTGTGATTTGTATGTTAACATATAATAACCACCGCTGTGTATTCCTCGTTGCATAATCTATTAATTTGTTTTTTAATAACCGCAGTTGTCCCTCCCCTCTACAGGGCAAAGGTTTCGCTCAATTCTCTCCACTTCAGCTCCTGAGCGTCTATCGTCCAATCTGTTAATTATAAATGAATATTGGCTGATACCACGTGGCTGATACTTTTTCACACAATGTCTAGAAAATGTGTGAACTGCTAGCCTCAAACTAAGCAAGCCTTGAACCATGGAAGCCTAGAAGCTATAAAATATTTTTAACATTTTAAGTTTATACTTGTTAAACATAGTAACGTCCTGAAACAAATGGTGGGAATAGAATCCACGACCTTCGAGTCCGCGGGTAGACTTACGATCAACTAAGCTACAAGGTCAGGCACAATCATACCTATCATGTGTTTTTTCGATCACTAACAAGTAGCGGTAGAAACATTTGTCAGGGTGGATTAAGTAGTGTGGGTACTCTATACATAGTGCTGAAGCATTAAAACATGAGGCCTACCTTGCCTGGGTTGATGCTCGACAGCGTAAGGCAAGGGATACACACCGCAAAAAGGAAGCGTTTAACAGGGCTGCTAAGGCATGCAAAAGGGTTCTTCAGAGGGCTCGATTTGACCACATTAGTCGAATAGGGAACAAACTAGCTTCGTACCCTGCGGGTAGCAAAGCGTTTTGGTCCCTAGCTAAATCGGTCGAATCGAACTTCTGCCGCTCCTCTCTGCCTCCAATGCTGAAACCTGATGGGGCGCTGGCTCACACCGCAATGGAGAAGGCAAACTTGTTTGCATCTCAGTTTGCGGAATCTTCGCGTCTAGATACTGGTAGTGCGACACCTCCTACTCCACCTGGCAGTCCGACTTTGATGCCGAAAATGCATATTCGCCAAATGGAGGTTCGTAAAGTGCTACGTAATCTGGATGTGAATAAAACCAGAGGCCCGGATGGAATTCCTGCCCTAGTGTTGAAGGTTTGTGCACCTGATTTGTCTCCTATACTAACGCGCCTGTTTAGACTCTCTCTCCAAACTGGGGAAGTACCGAAATCGTGGAAGCTTGCTAACGTGCAACCTGTGCCCAAAAAAGGTAGTCGTGCTGACCCTATAGGCCCATCTCGGTCACGTCCATACTCTGCAAGACTATGGTACGTGTCTTAAACCGCAGGCTCCGGGCATACCTAGAATCTAACGACCTCCTCAGTGACCGGCAATACGGGTTTCGCCGAAACCAGTCGACTGGGGATATTCTGGCGTATGTCACTCACATCTGGAGTGAAGCTATCGAGAAACACGGGGAAGCACTTGCAGTCTGCCTGGATATCTCGAAGGCTTTTGACAGGGTTTGGCATGATGGCCTTATTAGCAAGCTTTCTAGTTATGGTTTGTCTCCTGGGTTTATTGCGTGGATATCAGACTTCTTGAGGGATGGATCCATGCTAGTTGTCATTGATGGCTGCTCGTCGGACCAAATGGGTATCAATGCCGGAGTCCCTCAAGGGTCGGTATTCTCTGCAACGCTTTTTCTGCTACATATCAACGATCTGCTGAAACCCGGTATCTTTGGGTACGCAGATGATAGCACCGTTGTAGAGGGTTACATATCTAGCGCGAGAGCCAGTGGTCAACAAACTAAGTTATTGAGAGAGAGTATGATTGAGCGTTTGAACTTGGCCCTTGAGGCAGTCTCTGAATGGGGCGAAACCAATCTGGCCAAGCTTAATGAGGGAAAGACGCAGGCGTGTTTGTTCTCCGCAAAAAAGAGTCAATTTCTACAGACTCCTACTTTTCGAGGTGTATCCGTGCCGGTTACTGATCATCTTGAGCTTTTGGGTGTTACCTTGACATCTACACTCAACTTTGGCTCGTATATCGAGTCCAAGGCTAAATTAGCGGCCAAAAACTAGGTGTCCTCTCAAAGGTGCGAAAGTACTTCAAGTCTGAACAATTGCTTTTGTTATATAAAGCACAGATTCGCTCTTGTATGAAGTACTGTTCGCACCTTTAGGATGGGTCGGCTAAGTATCAGCTTGAGGCTCTGGAATCGATCGAGAGGCGTGCTAAAAGGCTCATAGGCAATAACACTCTTGTGCGAAAAAGACTGCAAAGTCTTGAACATCGCCGAAAAATTGCTAGCTTATCGGTTTAATATCGGATACACTTTGGAAAGTGTGCGTCTGATCTGCATGATCTAATACCACCTAGCCCTTTTTTCTATCGGACTTCTCGTAGCTCGAAGAAGCGGCATCGTTTCATGGTTGATGTTCCAAAGACACGAACAAAGAGGTTTGACTCTACTTTTGTGATAAGAACGTCTAGACTGTGGAATGAGTTGCCTGTGTGGGTTTTTCCCGATGGTTATAATCTTGGTGTCTTCAAAACGAGAGTGAATCGGTTTCTTCTAGGTAAGCACGCTCCATCTTAGACCGCATCGTCGCTTAACATCAGGCGAGATGGTGGTCAAGTGTAAACCTATAAATGATAAAAAAATATATGATAATTATATATCTTGATTTACAAACATTTCCAAAACCGTGACGAACACATGTGCAAAAGGTATGCTGCAAAAAAATAATAAAAAAGTTTTAATTTTCATAATAATGTACTGACCAGTCTCGGTAGCTTTTAAAAACAAAATAAGTAACAGAAGAATGAAACCCATTATAAAAGAAACAGAATATTTGGCAAAAAAGAAAGGAAAAATCATTTACGGGCGATCTGAGGTCGGGAAGTGGAAGGGCGGTCTGTTTTAAGGGTAAAAACGGGTTATCTCGATTTTCGGTAAAACATTAAATCCTATGGAAATTAACCGTAGGTACAACAAAGTTACAGGTAATAAAAAGGTAATTTTATTGTAAATAATTTTTTTTCTTATTTAAAAAACCAAACCCTTCCACTTCCCGACCTCAAATTGCCCGTAAATTATTTTTCCTTTCACTTTTGTCATATTATTGTCTTCCGTTCAAAATGGTTTTCATTCTACTATTAATAATTGTCGTTTTTTGCCATTTTTTGCCACCTTTGCCAGTTATTCGACCATCAAGCAGTAATGTGAAAACAGCGCTGTGTTCGGGTTTGAAGGGCAATGCTTCCAGTGAAATTACAAAGAGAATGAATTAAAAGAGATACCTGGTGTATCATGACACCACATCTTTGTTTAATTTCCAACAGCGCTCCGCGATTTCATCCGCGTAGCTCCAGTTCTCATTATTTTCTCGCTATAAAAAGTATTCTATGTGCTGTTCCGGACTGTAGTAACTTTGTTCCATATTTGAACCCGATCCGTTTACACGTGATTGAGTAACAGACATTCAAACTTTACTGTTTATAATATTGGTAAAAGATGACTTGTAAAGTTCCTGTTACCTTTCAGTGTATAAACATTGAAGAGCTGGTGAATTACCGGTACCGCTGATCATAGCTATACTTTTTTTTCTATTGCAACTCCATCTACCGAAAGTCATGCCAATCAAATTCAGAATAAAAAACTATAATATATCTCCACCATATTCAGCGAGAGGTTGACTTTTGACTCGGTCACCGCCATCTGTAGAAATTAACGAAAACCTTATAAACGCATTTTGCCCATTGTTACGCTTGAATTGAACCTTCACGAAAATGTTTCATCATACGGTTACTAATGTTTCTGGAAAATTACGCTAGATGGAGCTTACTCGTTTTCAAAGCTTCTTGTAGACTGGAGACTTAGCGGGTGCTACGATGTAGCGAATAGCACCTCTGCAATTAGATCCGGTGATGACAATCGCAAGTTTAAATTTATGGGAAATTTTGTTTGTTTGTTTTCATTATTTCATGACTTCAATTAAATTTTAATAAATGAGTTGTAGATAGCTGAAAATATTTATGAATACTGAGTAAATAGGTTTTTTTATGTAATTATTAAATGCTACTTAGGTATCTTGCTAAAACTAATAAATATAATAATAATGATTTCACTTCAAAATGAAAATGTCGCAACGTAGCATGTCAAATCATATTTATTTCACATAGAAGTTAGTAATATTAGCGCCGTAGCGAGTGCTACGTCGTAGCAAATAAATTAGTTTGTTTCATTATGGTAGCCATTTCGTAGCGCTACACTTCAAGTTATAATTACTTCTGACGTCAAAATGTGTCGGGAAAATTGTACTGGGTTATGCAGTACATTTTTATTAAGCCGAAAGAGACATTATGAACATTTTTATTATAGTAAAAAAATCATTTTTTTACTAAACCACCAACACCCTTAGTAAAAGTTGTTTCTGCTCCTGAAATCGTGACAAGACATGAACAGTTTTTTTTTCGTTCAAAATATACTTTTGGTATTAGACTAAATGTATAGGCAGTTATGCAGCTATTTTTAAATTATTATGAAGCTGTAATTTAATGTTAATAGTTAATCGGTTATCAGATTTTGTCTCTGCACTACAGGATGATTCTACAGTACCTAATGACTATGTTCTTGTCATTCAAATATTTTTACTTCAAAAATTTAGCAAATTGTAATTATGATATTTAATTATATGTGGTGTATATCGTGTATAATTCTTAGAATTTCATGTACGCACGAATTTATTTCACGTCTTTAAACACGGTTAGGTAAGAAATTCTTAGAATGATTATCAAATTTTTTAAATTCATGAGAAAAAAACTGTCATAAAGCGATAAATTTACTTAAATATTTTTCACTTTTTTGTCGAAATCGGGCACAACATTTTATATGTGTTCGTTTTTTGAAGTGAAAACTTCTTTTGGCACACCCCACACAAATCTTTCGTGGGCTGTGAATTGAGCTCAAACATCACGCTAGTTAATGAAAGAAATCTTCGGGTGAAGCATGTCCTTCTAGTCTATATGGAGAGAGGCCTATACCCAGCAGTGGGATAAAGAACGCTGTGGATTATGATGATAGTGATGAAACATTACACTTCCGTCTCATTAAATATTATGACAAATGAAACATACAATGAGTCGTAGGACACCCGTTATGTTCTACCCCGGATTTCAATGATTTATTTTAGTCGAGATTTATTTATAATGTTGGTATTTCGTTGTTATTAGATAATATCAGGAGTATTTTAATATGCCGGTTTAAAATAGACTTGCACAAACTGTGTAGCTGATTGAGCTACATTATTTTGCCTATTTTGCCTGCCCAAAATAGCCGTTGAAAAATATAAGAATAATAGGAAAATTTACTTTAGCAACATGCTTTTTTCAACTTTTGTTTGACTTGCATTGCTCCATTTGTCTTCTGGGGGCCTTTGCGACACGAACGAAATGACAGAGGTGATTAAAACAAACATGGCGGTTAAAACTTAATTTTCTTCTTTTGCCTGTTTTGTCGAATCTTGCAACTTGATTTTATAGCAGTAACTTTAAGCGATCTAGATGTTTTTTTATGTGTAGCTAACACATTTTTATTCTAGGTGTCAGTGCGTCGATATGATAGAGGGTAAATTAAATCCAATACCTATGCCGGACAATTCAAAATTACGTTAAATTTACTTGTTGTGACATCCTCGATATGGGTCAACAGAACTTTTAGTTCGAAATTTTGTCTTGCTGTATAGCATTCTCATTGGGCTGTATGTTTTATAGGTCTATTAGAGTTAGATAGGTCTGGTAGTTTTGAGGTTTTTCCTAAAATCCCATTAAAATAAAAATATATAATCTTTATAATATAAGCATCGAATCAGTGAAACGTACTGATGTTTGCGATTTCGTTATCTTTATTCTATGCACTTCACAGGGCATATTAACGATGAGTTAAATAAATTTTAAAGTGTTTAAGGTTTTTGGTTTTGTTGGAGATTTTGCGATTTGAACAATAACATTACACAGGACTCAATCGTGATTCTGATTATACCAACGCTCTTGTAACGCTGCTGAAACGTCGCGAGGTAATTAAATAATTAATTAGATCGCAATTAACCTATCTAACGTTTTCAATATGCTAAATTCACGTCACAAATATAAACACATCACTTGTTATTCCGGGGTCGCGGGTAAAAAATGCGATATCTCGTCCCTCCAACGAAGCGGGCTGATAAAGCGTGTTGCCAGCGTATAACGGCGTGTTTTACACTTCCTGTTTCATTTCATCCCGTATAGAAACAGGGGCGCACTAACGGTGATACAAAGCATAAATGTTTCATGTTTATAGCATAAATGACAGCACTTTTCAACATTCTCACTTCTGTGACTCGGAGCTTTCGAGCTACTTACTACTTAAGGTACAAGTTCGCGCTGAGACCGCGACGCGAGACCGCGACACGAGACCGCGACCGGAGACCGCGACAGGCACTTGACACTATGGAATTGTATGGGCGCCAGTTCGCGCCGAGACCGCGACAGGAGACCGAGACAGGTCGCGGTCGCGGTCTCGGTCTCGGCGCGAACTGACGCCCATACAATTTCATAGAGTCAAGTGCCTGTCTTGGTCTCGGGTCGCGGTCTCGTGTCGCGGTCTCGCGTCGCGGTCGCGGCGCGAACTTGTACCTTTACACAACGAATTCGTGCCCATGAGCAAATATCTTTGGCTAATACAATTTTTTCTTAATAGTACAAAGTGACGAGATGAGCTAGACATGTGTGATAGTAAGCAACATTCCGTTTTCAGCAACAAGATTGTGTTCCGGTTTGAAGGGCAATGTTTCCAGAGAAATTACTGGGCTTAGAGATATAACATCTTAGATCTCTGGGTGACGAGCGCAGTGCAGTGCTAGGTAATTATTTGGACTCTTCATGTTCCAATAGCTGCGTGTCACTGTGCTGTTATGTGGCAGGCATGTTGCTTACCATCAGGCACATGTCCTGCTCGTCCCGTCACTCTTTATTAAAAAAAAAACCTAGCACTGTACTGTCCTCGTCATCCAGAGATATGAGATCATTTATCTGAATTACCTGTAGTTTTTCTTTTTGCTGTTTATGGATTGAATTGTAATCAAAATGTTACAATTCTAATCGTAGGCTATTAACTTTTATTAGTATTTTAACAGCATATTCGTTAACAATGTTAACAAAAACAAATAGCAAAACTTTAAATATAATCCACTGCTGAAAATCGGTGCCTTATCTGATTTGGATAATAGAGGCTAAGTCCACTACACTCGTCAAGTTCGCTGATGTCTCCTGTTGTCTACGTTTTTTTAGAACATTTTGATTTTCTCCTGCACTGAAAGAAATACTCACGAGTTGCAATGAAATGAGGACAATTCGGAACGGGACAGAAATGCGGTCATGGTAGAGGCTCTGAGCCGGGAGGAGGCCACTTATAGGAAAATTGGACTAAATAGCTCTAGAATTAGGTTGACAATGTTCCATACCTGCACATTTTTTATTCTTCTCTTAATCCAAAATATAATATGTTAAAAAAAACAAAGTTTAAAGTCCACACGGACCGATCTCCGAAGAATCTGTGGAGCTGGTAAATTTTAAACCAAAAAAAAAACACGACGACATGCTTGAGAAAATTACATTCTCATTAATGAAGCTACACAGCATATTAAACACGTAGTTAGCACTACGCATGATCATTGCATTAGTGAAATTCAAATATTTGTATTCATCACACAAATGTTAGTACTGAGTGGGAATCGAATCCACGGCCCTCAGCTTCGCAGACTGACTTACCAATGCCATGAGGCCAGCCAATTTGAAATTTTATTTGCAATCTCTTAATTCGGCGCTGTACGTCTATGCTACAACTGGATAAAAGCGGTAATAGCCACTTCATAAACAGGGAAATTCCAGTTTTCGTTTAGCCCTGATGTATAAACATATTTTGGGAACGATGTGTCTGGTGTAAAATGATGCTGCGTTTTAAGATGAAGCGTGCGTACTTAGAACAATATACTATCATTATTTATTGTAGTGGTAAGACTCTTTGCAGAGTCCGTCTGAGGAAGTACCACACCTTGCCACTTATTCTACCGCCAAGCAGTAATATGCAAACATTACTGTGTCCTTCAAGGCCCTGTGATTTTACTGGAAACATTGCCCTTCGAGGCAATGTTTCCAGTAAAATCACAGGGCATAGAGATAAAACATCTTATATCTCTGGGAGACGAGCGTAGTGCAGTGCTAGGTAACAGGGTACAATCCTCAAAAAAAAAAAACTAATTAGTCCGTCAGTTAGTTTGCTTAAAAAATATTGTACACTTTTTGTTTTTCAAACAAAAAATTACGAAGATACAGTGCTTCGAAATTTCGCGTGACGTCACTCGTGGGTAAAATTCGTACCCACGAGTGACGTCACGTCACGTCGCGACCCCACTCTCAAAGTTTGATGTTTTTTGTCTCTGTCGATTTTTTATATTTTGAAAAAACAGCTGACGGACTAATTTGAATAGTGTACGTTTAACCCAAGTCCGATACCCTATGATGTGGTTCATGTTCCAATAGCTGCGTGTCAGTGTACTCAATACGTAGCAGGCATGTTGCTTACCATCAGGCACGTGTCCTACTCGTCTCGTCACTCTATAATATAAAAAAACTCCCGTTTTGATCGTATTGAGACTGAAATATTATCAAAAAACAAGAGCCTAAATCAGACCGAATTATGGCCGAAATGCGGGGACATAAGTGGTTATAAAAACCACCCTCAGACTCGTAACCGAAGTTATGATGGTATGCCTCATAAACCAGTTACATCCGGTTACGTTTAATACAAACTTTACACGCAAATGTCGCTTTTCAAATCTTTAATAACATGACTATAAAAATACATAACAATCGATTTAGGACATGGTTTCGATCTAATTTCTTTTCTGACTTGAAACTACTACTACATATTTATTATAACATCAGTAATGCTGTTTGGATGTGATTTATTTATTTTATTTCATAATAAGAACGTCTAGACTGTGGAGTGCGTTGCTTGATGAGCTGTCACGGATCACTGTGTGGAGTAGTAGACTACAGGCCCGTGTACAAAATTGATGTCTCATTTGGACCACCAGGAGACCTATGTATGTAGTCTTACGAGACCAGAGGTGGGAAAAGAGCAAAAAACACAATTAGTTTTACACAATTACATTTATACACGAAACTTAACAATAATACAAACTAAATCAAACCGATCTTAAACAATTTAAACTATAACATCTATATACTGATACTTAAAATGAACTCTACAGATAAAGATTACAATTTAAACTTTGGCTGGTATAACGATTAGAGCTACCGCTTGAGACGGGCGTCCGAATGGCAGAAAAGAGACCGAACTGAGCGCGCGGTCGTTTATAAAAGTTTTCCCCCACCACCGCGGTCCCTACATCTCGTTTTCTGCTAACAATAGAATATAAGGATATGAAATAGTAACATTAAGCACTATGCCGTCAGTTGTAATACTCCGAGAGCCGGTAGCAAGATTTGGTTAGGTATTTGAGGCAAGCTGAAAACTTGTCACATAGTTCTCCTATTATATCCCTAAACGGAGGTGCAGACCTGGCTGGTGAGTAGCGGGGTAAAATGAATCTCTCAATTTAGATCACATAGCAGGTAGATAGTCCCTCCAAAACATTATCTCTTTTTGAGAATCCCTATTGTTAGGGTTCCGTAAAACGTAAAAACGGAACCCTTATAGATTCGTCATGTCTGTCTGTCTGTCTGTCTGTCTGTCCGTCCGTATGTCACAGCCACTTTTTGCCGAAACTATGAGAACTACACTGTTGAAACTTAGTAAGTAGATGTATTCTGTGAACCGCATTAAGAATTAAAGAGAAAAATTTAAAAAAAAGAAAAATTAGGGTTGCCCCCCATACTGAGAACTGAAACTCAAAATTTTTTTTTTCATCAAACCTACACGTGTGGGATGTCTATCGATAGGTCTTCAAAAATAATGTTGAGGTTTCTAAGATCATTTTCGTCTACACTGAATAATTTGCGCGAGAGACACTTCCAAAGTGGTAAAATGTGTGTCCCCCCCCCCCCCCTCTAACTTCTAAAGTAAGGGAATGAAAAATCTAAAAAAAATATATGATGTACATTACCATGTAAACTACCAACGAAAATTAGTTTGAACTCGATCTGATGAGTAGTTTTTTTTAGTACGTCATAAATACACTATTATTGAAACTTCGATCAAAGTTACAACGAACTACAAGAACTATGTGTACTATGTATATAATGTTACTTGCTGCAACGAAACCCTTCATGGGCGAGTCCAACTCGCACTTGGCTACTTTATTATTTTAGTTATAAATAACAACCAATTTAAACTTCAAATTGCCTCAAACCCATTTTTATAGTTTTTGCAGAACATATTTGCACGCGCCTGGCAATGTTAAAATCGTGACTAAATCGTCTGGCTTATTTTGTTTAATTCTTCGAACATTATACTACAACATATAAAAATTGCATATTGCCTCAAATATGTTCACTGAATAAAACAATACATTTTTTTTTTATAAATGTATGCATGGATTCATTTTGCCCCGCCTCTCACCAGCCTGGTCTGCACCTCCGTGTTGATAATGATGATGATAATAAGAGAGCTATGTGACAAGTTTTCACCTTGCCTCAAATACCTATGTACCCAAAATTTGCTAGCAGCTCTCGGAATATTAGCTGTCCAACTGAGTGCAAGTGAAGATAGGGGGTTACAACCCACGATATCTTCCTCTTATCGCATGATTTTTGTACGGCGTTGCGGAATAATGGACTGGAAGAGGTATTGAAAATAGTACATTTTATTTTTTTACTGTCGGAAAAATGTTTTGTGTTTCGGCAATTTTCAGGGTGGTTTCATTTGGCTATTTGATCCTGTACGGCATTGGGTCCATACAGTTTCAATACCTCTTCTAATCCATTATTCCGCAATGCCGTTTAAAAATTATGCGACAAGGAGAAAAGATTGAGGGTTGCAACCCCCTATCTTCACCTGCACTCAGTTGGACAGCTTAGAAATGACGGCATAGTGCGCAATCTTACTATTTTATACCCATCTATCTTCCTACATAGGTCTCCTATTGTTCAAATGTGGCATCAATTTTGAACACGGGCCTATAATCTTTAGGCGTTTCCCGATAATTACAATCTTGGTGTTTTTAAGTCGAGAGTGAATCGATTTCTTTTAGGTAAACACGCTCCATCGTAGAAGTCGCTTAACATTAGGCGAGGTGGTGTGGCGGTCACGTTCAATACATTAATAAATAATGTTAAACTTGGCAGTGCGATAGATATGCGGAGAGCTATTCGCTCGGGTCCTACCAAAATTCGTTCGAGCCGTTTTGAACATAAACATCGTGACACGACATTTTTAAGACATGGTTGTTTTGAAAAAATCTCTTTTAGCGAGTAGCTCTTTAGCTGTCTGTAGCTGTCTCTGTTAAAGTGAAAGTATACTTAATCGCGTGGAGCACTTTTTGGTTAGGGAAAGTTTTATGGGTAAGCGTCACCGACATCCGTAATAGCACTGAGTATATATGTAGCTATGTAGGTGACAAATCGTGCGTTAAAAATTTTCACTTTCATTTCCAATGACTGCCAATTTTTTGTGTATTATTTGTGCGTTGAAAAAGTGAGTCTTTGTAGTAGGTATACTATCATCATAATAGTATTCACATTTTTACTAGTATAAATCGGACTGTTTGACTGAATCGAATGGGACTGTTTCATTGGGCAATAGTATGAAAACAAATTATACTTTCACATTAAAGCGACACGAGTACGTCTCACGGGACGCGTACTGAACTAGATCGATCGGTACTAAGCTCTGCCGTACATAATTTACGTGCGTGAAAAGTTCGAACCGTCGCCGGATTTACTCAGTTTATGAGGCGTAATATGCCTCCTACAGGGTTTATTACCTACTCCAATGTGGAGATGTATGTTGGAATATTTACAGTTGATTTTAATGGCTTTCGAATAAAATTAATTCACTATCAATTTTCATCATCTGCTTGCTGGACATCGGCTTCTCTCATGGCTTTACGTCTGTACCCTTATGAGATGACAGATAATCATAATCATACATAAATTATGTAAATCAACGAAATTATGTTGCACTTTAATGTTACTGAAAACATTGACCTTCAAAGCGACTGTCCGATTAACAAATACTACAAATAGAAATCATTTGATAACGGCAAGTTACACGCCTGACGAAATATTAAGTACCTAATTATAAACTTACTATAACATGTTTTAAAGACTGTCTAAAATCAAGTTATAGTGTCGTCTACCTATTCGTGTTTTACTTATTAGACGTCGCGAAGATCCCTTGTATCGTCTTCCAGGGAAATCAAATCAATTATGAATTCAAATAAAACACTAATTGAATCAGAGGCGTTACTTCGCGGAAGTTCATCGTGTTTCACAGAAATTAAACCTAAACCCGTATTTAGTGTACCTTCGCTTAGTAGAATCCACTTTCGTAGCGAAACTACACTTTGTATTGATTCCGTTTCTATTTAAACACAACACACATATAATATCACTTTGAACTGGAGAAGAATAATTTATTTTCTCCGAAAGAACAAAAAGTGATTTCAATTTAAAATTAAATTCAGACACTCAGCCAAATTTCATAAGAAGCTACCTATCAATCACTACGTCGCGTCGCGTCGTCCAGGTATATGAAAACAAATTTTATTTTTTGGTTCAAATTTCGAAAACCGCCGCACTGATTTCATCTTATCTTATCTTATCTTATACCTTTAAACGAGCAATTCTTGTACCTATATAAATATGTATATATATATAGAATCTGAATCTCGGAAACGGCTCGACGGATTTGGATGAAATTATGTATGCAGGGGATTTCGGGGACGATGAATCGATCTAACTAGGTTTTATTTAAAAAAAACGCATATTATGCGCGTTTTTAGACAATGAAAAACTGTCACATTAGACATTAGAATGTGAAGGTAAATTTCGCCGCGTGACGCGACAGCATAATTAGCTCAGATGGAAAGTCGGGCACTCATAGCGGTCACGAATTAGTAGCTCCGGGTTCGAATCCAGACGGGTTCTCTTTTTTTTTCAATTCGTTTTTTTTTAAGAAAATCTATTTCTTGGAGTCTTTTATCTGTAGGTATCTAAGTATATTTAGTACTAGCAGCCCGTCCCGGCTTCGCACGGGGTAGACAATTTTTCTACACCTTCGGTTACATTGTTCAAATTTTACCAAGGATCCCTAATTTTTTTCAAAATGAAATGTAGCCTATGTCAAATTGGAAGAATGTAGCATTCTATTGGTAAAAAAAATTTTTAAATCGGCCCAGTACTTTTTGAGCCTATTCATTACAAACATACAAAAATAGGTACAAATCTTTCCTCTTTATAATATTAGTGTAGATTTAAGCCGAGCAAAGCTCGGTCACCCAGGTACTTAATATTTATATGGGACTGCCTCTGAACTATGATCTACCAAACAAAGAAAAAACTATCAAAATCTATCTATCTATCCTGTAAGATACATACAAAAAAAAACAAACAACCAAATCGAGTACCACCTCCTAGTACCAAAAGTAAAAGTCGTAATAAAGAGAGGTTTTAACTGGCATTGTCTTTAGGCGACATAGGCCTCTAAAATAAATAAATAAAGATTATAAAAAAAAAAAATTAAGAAAAAAACTGCGGGTGATAGACTAACAACCTCCTCTATACATATTACTAAATTTGCCAATAAGTGCTATATCAGCTTTTATTATCCTGCATACCCTTGAAGCAACACGAGTAATTTTATGGTATTATGGAGTGATCATAGTTTAATAACGCCTAGATCGGTAATCTTCAAACAAATGCTTCATTTTAAGTGAGGCAAAAAGCAGATTGATTTCGGCGTAAGTATGTACTGAAGTTCGCCAAACAAAACTTTAATGTCGTGGAGTATGTACAGTGAAGGACCACACAAACCATGTTTTTAATTGTCGCATGCACTAGACAACTTGGCCTTGATCTTGGCTTGGACAACTGATGGTAGTTTCGAACGGACTGAGCCAATATGGCTTACTTTTCTGGCGTAGACCCGGTTTCTTGGCGTTATTATTCTATGGGAGTAGACACCATAGTTAAATTACCTTAGTGGCGCAGTCGGTAGTGAGTCTTCACGTTGAGCTGATCATTAATCTATGTTAATATTATATAAAGAGAAAAAATTTGTATTTTCGTTTGTTTGGAGCGAAAAAACTGAAATATACCTTCAATAATCTTTCAAAATGTTTCACCATTAAAATACTACATTACCATGCCCAACATAAACTAAATGATTAATCGACTATTATGTTACATATCATTAATTTTTTACCCCTGCAAAGCCAAACCTCAAATCTTTGATAAAAAAATAATTTTCGTTTGAAAGAAAAATACTCTTTCAATTGATTTTAGTTATTAAACTATGGTACTTGTTTGTTGGCATTCGTTATTCGTTATTATTTTTGAATCACTATACAGAGTTTTATCTATCCTTCAAAAATAAACAAAATACATTGGCACAGAATAGCAGTAAGTATTTCGCAAGGCACAATATTCAGTGGAGCTAGCTTTCAGGCATGGTAACGTCGTCAGCGTATAAGGAAGGCATTGAATTCTATTAGCGAGACCGGAAAGTATCGCAAGCAAGTTAATAGGCCGCCTTCCCAAGAGGAAATTCTTACGACGCTACTCTTACGTTACGTACGGATTTATATCTATAGAGTTTTAGAAATAATGTAATGTATGTACGCATATTGTTTATCCTACTAATATTACAAATGTGGATGTTTGAATGTTCATTGCTCGATCACGTCGGAACGTCTGAACAGATAGTGTTGAGATTTGGAACACCATTAGATTAAAGTCTGGTACATATAGGCTACTTTCTATCTTGGGAAAATTACGGGAACTGCGGTGTCCTGCTGCGCATAGTAAATAAAATACAGTACAAAAATCTTTATTACTCTTTGCTAGTAAGATAAAATGATGCAAAACATTTTTAAAAGATGACCTATAGAAACGGACCTCTTGTTCTAGAGGCATGCACCATGTCTGGGGAAACAGCTAGTTTTAGTCGTAATTTAAACAAAGAAAAAAAAAGTTAATAAAATAATAGTCAGCTGATTAAAGTCTTATTCTTCTTCATCTGTGTTTTATTAGGGTTTCGTACCCATTGGGTATAAAAGGGGCCCTATTAATGAGACTTCGCTGTCCGTGTACGCCTGTCACCTGGCTGTATCGTATGAACGATGATAACTAGACAGTTGACATTTTCACAGATGGTGTATTTCTATTGCCGCTATAACAACAAATGCTCAAAATAAAATAAATATTTAAGGGGGGCTCCCATACAACAAACTTGATTTTTTTACTGTTTCTTGCTGGATACTAATAAAGGAGACAGGTAGACGATTTAACTATTCACACAATATTGTGTTTTATGTTTTCTTTAAATATAATTAATTGGTGGGTGGACACCAAAGATTATGGGTATATTGTCTTTGGTGGACACCCACTCGCACTTCGGCGGTTTTTTATATTTTTTATATTAGTATTTATCATGTTTATGACTATTTTACATGATAGTGGTGCACTCTTTGCAAAGTCCGCCACACTTTGGCAGTTCTTCTACCGTTGAGCAATAATGTGCAAATATTAATAATAATTAATCGTTCTGTTTTTACGTCTCATTGAGTCCAAAAAGAAATATGTATGTAATATCTGTTTTTTTTCACTAATCCATAGTTAGCCAAGAAAAAAATGACATATTTATTGAAGGTAAACGTAACATAAGGTAACGCTCTATCGTAAACCACATCTTTGCTTAACATCAGGCGAGATAGCGGTCAATTGTAAACTTATGATAGTTAAAAAAATATTGATTACTAGTACGAGTAATTATTATTTGATACTAATATTATTGATATTGATCTATAACGATTATTGAGTGCGAGATTTATTTCTATTTAGAACAAGTAATCTGTGTAAACCTGTAAACTGTATTTCAATTAATTTGTCGGTTACTAACATGTGATATGATTGGACCAGGCCGATTTAAGTCTAAGTCTAGATTATGGACTAGACTCTCTCCATGTGAGGTAGGCCCCAAGCCCCAAGTCCCAGCAGCTTTTGCGGTAGCCGGAATCTGCTTGAATATTTATCTGTCTAGATTGTGCCCGTGCCAGTGGAGTGGAGGAAATCAGTAGAGTTTACTTCTGAAAACTTGCTTCGGAATTCGATATAAATATGCACACTAGAGAGTTTCTGTTTCCCTATTGGTAAGGTATATTTTCATCAGATGGAATTGGTATTTCTTAGCTGTTTACAATACAACTTCTGGGCCTTAATCCGAAAACAGGCATTAACACTTATCTTATCCTACTTATATTTAAAGATTTTTAGCGTTAGGTGGTAATTAAACAGTCCATATCTTTTTTTGATTCGCGGTTCCAATCCACAGAATCTATTTCCGTAGTTACTCACCTTACCTAGTACTATACACTCATTAACCTACAAACACCCACGGGGTCGATGACGGCCGGAAACTTTTGGATTGCTTTGATAACGAAAACGCTTTGACGATTTGACATTGCCATCTCTTTCATTTCAAGCGAGAAAAAAAGAGACAGCAATGTCAAAGCGTCAAAGCGTTTTCGTTAGGCGGTAGACCCCCTGGTCGTGAGACGTGAGCTGTTGACTTATTTATCGATAAAAACTGAAATTAAAAAGTTCTCATTTATGGATTAATCGTGGCCGATTCTTTGAAAATTGATTGATTCAAAATTGCATTTCCGTTTTCAGTATTATTTTTGTGATGTTTTTATTTCTTTAAATACTTATTTTTTAATTACACTTAGTTTTGAAAGTTTCTAGGAAATGCAACATGCAACAGTTGCAAATGCAAGTAGCATTTGCAACAACTTAATATCAGGTGTTAATATCGAAACCCATATGACAATACAAAATTGAATACTTTGCAATATAACAACGATTTATCACTGTATTTTAACTGTATACATAAAACACGCCGATTTTGCTTGTGTTTTCATAACCATTTTAACAATAATTAATAAATAAATCATTCACTATTTAAAAAGGTACAATTTTAAACTTTACGGTAAAAAGTAGAAACTTTGCGTTTAGCCGACTTGGAAAATTAAGATTAATTTTTCGGCTACGTATTTTTGTTTTCCAAGTCCGTCCATAATTCCGTCAATTTTTAAACCGTTTTATTTAGCTTACTCTATTTCAAGCTATTTTTTCATCGACATTTGTTCTACTGCAAGTCTGTACCTCTTTAATTTTAAGAAAATACCCCTAGATAAAGAAAATTAAGAACTTCCGCACAAAACCACGAATTCGCATCGCATTGGAAATATCTGCGAATTCGCACGAATGCATCGCAAGAACTTCCGATTTGATTCGCATCGCGCCTTCCTCCGATATTACGTCATGCTGGTCATCATGGTGTCACCAGCATTTTAGTCAGCTCTGAGACAGAAGAAGAAAAAGACTCTTCAAATGGAGATGAATATGCTCATTCTAAAACAATCAAAAATAAAATCTTCTTCTATTCTCAACCCATAATACTTGCAAGTAAAATAGTTCCCATCAGCATTAATAATCGTAATATGTGTATGAAACCAAAATCTTTTTTTCTTTGACTTGAAAGGTGATTGACTGATAGATCAACGCATTGCCCAAACCGTAACAGCCAGAAACTTGAAACTTTTCATACATGTTTTTCTTATAACGTAGGCACCCACTAAGGAGAAGGTTTTCGAAATTCGACCCGCAAGGGGGTGAAATAGGTGATGAACAATTGTATGATTTTTTTTCCGGAGATATTTGCATTAAATTTCATACAATTGATTTCAACTAAAATCATGAACCACGTATGAAAGCGTTTTTCAAATTTCAGTCTTCAAGGGGGTGAAATAAGGGATGAATGTTTGTATGAAACTTTTTTCTTTAGACATATTTTCACGCAACTTCGTAAAAATGTAGTGAAACCGTTAAGTTACCCACCCCGCCGGTCAAATTCGGTTACTAAAACCTCAAAAATTATGATCGATTTTTCATGTAATCTATCTATATACAGTCGTGGTCAACTAATTAGGGACAGTCTCTAGTTGAGCCAAATTGTGAATTATTTTTTTATTTTCCAACAAGTCTTTACAATATTCCATATCGTTTACATGTAAGTATAATTAGTCATTGATGTGGCCGATTATACAAACAATAACAACTTCCTAAACATTAAACCTCTTTACAGTATAGCTGATAGAATATCATAGTGCTATTTGTTCAAAGAATGCTGGCTGGTTATTTAATTAGGGATGCTTGAGGTATTGCATTCTAATTTCAAAATTTTAATCTTAATACTTTTTTTCTTTCTTCTCGTATTGTTTTGTGGTAGTTTTGGCGGCAATCCAGATTTTCAATTTAAAGTTTTGATAATTATTTTGAAGAAAAATGGGCAAAAATAAAAGTTGCGATCCAACACTACGAAAAATTATCATGAAGTTTGTCAAGCGTTAAATGTTAAAAAACTATGGTACCTATACGATGCAGAGCAACATTTCAGGCGCTATAACACAGCTTTAAATGATCCAGAACAAAAAGATCGAGAAAAACAACTCCGCAAGAAGATAGAATGATAACCAGGTTAGCTAAAAAAGATCCGTTTCTAGGATCTATTTTAATTAAACACGAATACGAAGTGTTTGGGGCAGATGAAAGCCGGTGTATCAGCAGTATCACCGAGGACCGTCCGACGACACCACGTCTGGTAGAAGCAGGGTTGTTCAGAAGAGTGGCTCGCAAAGTATCGTTGTTGAAGAAACATAGAGTTTGGTGCTCGTTTGGTGTTTGCACATAAATATGGGCATTGGACCTACGCGAAATGGCAACATGCATTATTCTCTGACGAGGCAAAGGTTAATTTGATTTCTTCAGATGGAAGGCAATATGTACCTACGGCGTCCTGTAAAAGGGGAAATGAATCCAAGATTCACAAAAAAACCAGGTGAAACATGGCGGTGGAAACATTAAAATGTGGGGTTCATTTTCTGGACGTGGAATGAGACCTGTGAGGAAAGTTCAGCGTAACTTAGACCAACATCAATACAAGTCAATATTGGAAGAAACTATGCTTCCCTATGCTGAGGAGCATATCTCTATATATGGACGTTTCAGCAGTATAACGACCCGAAACATACCGCCCGTTCAGTCAAGTCGTTTCTTACCAGTCGGTCAGTATATCGGTGCTAGATTGGCCAGCAAATAACCCGGACCTCAACCCCATTGAGCATCTTTGGCACGAAATCAAGAAATAAGTTGCCACTTATCGTACTACAACTTTAGATGAACTTAATGAAGCTTTTTGTGAGGCATGGGCTAACATTCCTGTCGAAACACGTCAGAAACTGATAATATCTATGCCACATCGGTGTCAAGCTGTAATTACTAACAAAGGTTTTGCTACTGGGTATTGGTTGACATTATAATACTGCAGATTATTAGTTTTATTTAAATCAATTTTTCATTATACTTTACCGTCCTTAATTAAATGTCCAGCTACAGAATTGTACCTTAAAATTTAAAACATGTTTAACCTTTGATATAAAATACTTTCATCTATTTATTTAATCTTTTATTTACAACCATTTATAGCATAATAACCGGACCAAATTATGCAAATAATAGGTGCTGAGAAATCAATACAGTTTTATATTTATATGTACATAACCGGTTATATGTAGCTCTTCACTATCTTGAATGTCCCTAATTAGTTGACCACGACTGTATATATAAGGCAAAGGTGATTGACTGACAGATCAACGCACAGCCCCCATCGTAAGAGCTAGAAAGGATTATAGTAATTTAAGTTATTATTCGACAGTTTATCAAATTGGGAACTTGCCATAAGAACGCGAGCGAAGCCGCGGGTTAAAGCTGGTAATACGCCCTCGTATTACCAGCTTTAACAGCTTTATGCTTTAAACTTTAAATTACCACCTTTGCCTTATATATACAGTCGTGGTCAACTAATTAGGGACATTCAAGATAGTTCAAACTGAAAGTTCTTAGAAAATCAAAAACTGATTACATTAGCCAGTTATTAGTTTTATTATATCTTTTCAAAATATTGTCCATTCACGTCAATACACCGCTGCATGCGATGGAACCACTGGGAAAAGCACTTTGCCCACTCGTCCTTAGGGGTCTCTTCAATGGCATCGCGATACGCAGCCACCGCTTCTTCAGCATTCATAAACCGCTTTCCTTTAAGTTTTTCTTTAGTTTTTGAAAATAAATAAAAATCACAAGGCGCGAGGTCGGGGCTATACGGCGGGTGACCCAGTAATTCAACGTTTGATGTCGCCAAATAGTCGATCGTTCGCTTGGCGGTGTGCGATGAGGCGTTGTCGTGGTGAAGGAAGATCCTACTGCGAGGTCGTTTCTCTCGAACTTTTTCCAAGACAAGTGGCAAACAATTGGTAGTGTACCATTCTGCAGAAACTGTTTTTTGATCCTCTAACACAATTGTTGCGAAATTACCTATCCTTCCAAAGAACGAGGCCACCATTTTTTTCCCCGCACTTCGATCTCTCTTCACTTTAGTTGGCAACTCCTCGAAAGGAAACACCCACTGAGCAGATTGTCTTTTGGTTTCAGGATCATAACAGTAAATCCAGCTTTCGTCACCTGTTAGTATGTCGAACACAGCATTTGAGTCACCTCCGTTAAATCTTTCAATCATTTTACGGCACCAATCCACACGATGGAGTTTTTGAGCCTCAGTCAAATTATGAGGTATCCACCGGGCGCAAAGCTTCCTGACCGCTAAATGTTCGTGTAGGATTTTGTGCACTTGACTCATACCGATGCCTAAGCTTGTCCGAATCTGCTGATAGGTCACTCTTTTGTCAGTCTCTATCATACGCCGCACAACACAGATGTTATCTTCAGTCGTCGCCGTAAAAGGCCGTCCCTCACGTAAATCATCAGTGAGATTAGTGCGACCACGTTTAAACTCATTAAACCAGTTGTAAACAGTCGCACGAGATGGGGCTTCATCGTGAAAGGCCAATCGTAGTCTATCATAACTTTCTTGTTGACTTAAATGACATCGAAAGTCATAAAAAATCATTGCACGAAAATTTTCTCGTGTTAAATTCATGTTGACGTGACACAGACAATTTTCAATTTGCCGCCAAATCGTAAAACAAATGACAAATGAATGAAGTATATACTCAGTAATATTGGCAAAGAGTTCTATTTTCAAATTATAGAATTATTTTTTTATTATATTGTTTATAAGTGGCCAGTTCTAAGAACTTTCAGTTTGACCCTCGTAATATATAAGTGCAAGATAAAGTTTAAATATCAATCTGCATGTAAGCGTGCTAAGGATAAATAATTATATAACGCAATATATACTCCAGGCATCTTCTATCTTCTATATACAACGTGGTGGATTTACCCCCAACAATATTTTGACAGTCCATTCTAACACTGATGTAGACTTCGTCACCGAAGGTCTCTTTCCCCTCAGCACAGTAGATCACGAGATAATTCGAGTCAAAGTTTGACGTAAAATTCCTACCAAATCACCAGCTTCAACTTTAACGCATGTACAGCTGACAAACGACCTTACTGCCGACGCCACGACGTCGTACAAAAATCCGTGTCGAGATCAGGCCATTAGGGGTATGTCAAATAAATTAACAAACAAAACAAATCTTTTTTTTATGGAAAAAAAATTTAAGCTTTCATGTCTAATTTTCACATACATGATTCAAAACGTTATGTAGATGAACTACAATGAATATTGTTGCTTGCACCTTTCTGCAACACCTTGTATATAAAAGCGAAAGGTCACTCATCAGGGAATCTCAGAAACTATAAGTGCTAGGAATCTGAAATTTTGCATGGAGGTCCCTTTTAGCACGTAGGCGCTCGTTAAGACGGGGTTTTGCGAAATTCAACCCCTAAGAGGGTGAAACAAGGGATGAACGGTTGTATGAAAATTCGTCTTATTAAAGTTATCAAATTTTGTGTCTAGACACTTTACACGAATCAATTAAATGTTTGTTCTATCAATTTTGTAATTTCAAACTGTACGGGGGTGAAATTGGGGTTGAAATGTGAGGGATGAATGTCAATATGGAAGTTCCCAACCGTTGAAGATAAAACCATGAAACTCTGTAAATAAACACTTGACACGAAGCGAACGAATGTTTGTTCTAGCAATTTTGTAATTTCAAACTGTACGGGGGTGAAATTGGGGTTGAAATGGGGGATGAATGTCAGTATGGAAGTTCCCAACCGTTGAAGATAATACAATGAAACGCTATATATAGACACTTGACACGAAGCAAATGAATGTGTGTTCTATCCATTTCGTAGTTTTGAACTGTACGGGGGTGAAATTGGGGTTGAAATGGGGGATGAATGTCAATATGGAAGTTCCCAACCGTTGAAGATAAAACCATGAAACTCTGTTTGTAAGCACTTGACACGAAGCGAACGAATTTTTGGTCTAGTAAATTTATAATTTCAAACTGTACGGGGGTGAAAATGGGGTTGACATGGGGGATGAATGTCAATATGGAAGTTCCCAACCGTTGAAGATAAAACCATGAAACTCTATAAATAAACACTTGACACGAAGCGAACGAATGTTTGTTCTAGCAATTTTGTAATTTCAAACTGTACGGGGGTGAAATTGGGGTTGAAATGAGGGATGAATGTCAATATGGAAGTTCCCAACCGTTGACGATAAAACCATGAAACTCTGTATACAGGCACTTGACACGAAGCAAATAAATGTTTGTTCTTGCAATTTTGTAATTTCGAACTGTATGGGGATGAAATTGGAGTTGAAATGGGGGCCGAATGTATCTTACGCTTTCAGATCTAAACAACTGAACCGATTTTGATGAAATTGTTTTATTATAAGCTGTTTTTAGTAACCGTAAATGTGTCTGGGTATGAAAATAGGTAGGTACCTACTGCCCGAGTTACCTTAGTAGGTTTTTATTTCGCGCGGACGAAGTCGCGGGTAACAGCTAGTATTGAATATACTCCGGATTCTTCCTAACCTAATATGAATTTTAGTTAATCATAATAAACGCTACGATTATAGCAATATGCTACGAATGTAGCTGCTGCATGAACGTATGCTGCTGCAAATTAACAATTGTGTTTAGTATCGTATAAGTACATATCTGGAGAGGTTTTCAACGTGCCGGGTTATTTATTCTGCCTACTTTTGTTGTTTTGTCTTACAAATTAACTCATTACTAATGATTCAGAAACTTTAAATGATATGAAATAGTTGTTCAGTTATCGCTGTCAGTTACGGCAAAAGTGGCTCCAAATGTTTCGTACAATATTACACACGGTGATTCTTGCCAGTTTTCTTACTTGAACTTGGCTTGACACACTACCGTGTATCTAGATGTCACTACTACGTCTTGTTAAAAATACACTAAGTTTTGGTGTTACAATTATAAGTATGTTTATTAGAAGTTTTATACAATTCTTACATCTACTCTTACAACTTTTTTTTATGCGGGGTCAATACATTCATCTATAAATTGTCATTTCTAAACAATCAATTTTTAATCAAAATAATAAGTTTCGTTCAAACATACAATTCACATATTAATCCTGCACCCAGCTCAAACGTGTCTATTACGCTGGCAGTATCTTATTAGATTTTTCATCTCAGTGAAATAAAATTTCGAATTCGACAACAAGACAGCCTAAAAATTTTTGTAGTGTCCAACTCCCTAACTGAATAACGAATTCCAAGAATAGAAACCTTCTGAAAACACCAAACTTAAAAAAATATGGCATATCTGCCAATATAAAGTGACATTTTTTTTTACTATAAAACGTACAATTTATCGTGTAATACAAAAAAAAACTTAGTAAATACGTCACATAAAATTAGGGCCTGATAAAACGAGTTAAGTACCCATTTAATCAGAATCAGGAAGTCAAATTGCTAAATCAGTGAAAAGCCACCAACAAAGGGAAGAAATAAGATTCAGAGCCTTCCAAATTCATTAAAAATCGGGAGAAAGGTTTCTAGGTCAAGAACGGTCGCGGGAGATGTATGTATCGAGACAAAACGCTATAAATTACAAAGTTTTATTTTCAAACTGATCTTTATCGTCATAGCTTTAAAAGCGATTTCAGTTTGAATGGAAAGTGTAATTAAGGTCTATTATTAGTTGCCATTTGTTTCAGATTTCCCATTAAAAGAGACCGACATAATTGAGAGCTTTTAACGAAAATGGAGGTTTAATAGTATTATTATGATAACGTTGGAAAGACCGACCGCATGCAAACATGTCCGTGTGGGATAACTCACAGGATATGCGGTCAAATGTTTGCTTAAGCGCATACCATAAACACACATACACATTCCCACTGCTGGGACTCGTTACCTTTTCTCACAAGGAGAAAGAAAAGGCCAAAAACCTTCACTCTAATGATATTGATCATTACATCTCTGTAACGCACGTATGTATTTCAACTTTGAATGAGCTTGCAATGTTATTTGTGACGCTACAGAACGCTTAGTCTGAGAGTCTTGACTCGCATTTGGCTGTTTATTTAGTAACGTAAGATTGGCAACACTGTTTGTATCTTTGTATCACATTTCTCCGGAAATTATTTCGAAGACACTTCGCCACATCGGCACTTTCCATTAGCAGGGACGGCTGTCAAGTCAAAACAAATATTTCGCTACATCCATATTTTACCGCTTCAAGTAGCTCTAAAGCCGGATATTCCTGGGAGTACGACGCTTCCCGACGTTACCCGTGGCTAATAATTAATTGCACATCAAACGTAGCCGGAGCTTAACAAAATCTAACCACCTCAGTAAGAAAACCACGCTAGAATCTGCTTCATCAGAGCTTAAGTCAGAAACAAATTTTAGCCAAGAATCATTTATACCTACAAATATCTTTTGGATATGAAATTAGAGCGCTTTATTTAGTATTCTTTCATAAGTTTGCTAACACTACAAACATTATAATTATTAGATAGATAGCTAACTCTTTATTGCGACACACAAATATAAATATTACAGAACAACACTTACGAACTAGCACCGCAAATGGCGGCCTTATTGCTTAGAGCAATCTCTTCCAGGCAACCAGCTTTTTTTCCTAATACTACTAATTAAATACTTTAACATAAAACAAATTAATACATAATCAAATAATCATCCTAAGGTAATAAATAATAATAACTCTACAACATAGGTAAAACCAACTTATATTGATTATAAGTTACAGCGGTCTAGTAGGCAGTAGATTCGGAGACCCTGGTACGAATCCCACACGCACCACTGTATTTTCCAAGTCATGTGCGTAATGCTGCTAATTTAAAAACGGTGAAGGAAAGCATCGTGAAGAAACCGGCATGTTGCTAGAATCTTTCGTCATCGACCAAACCGCACTGGGCTAGAATGGGGGATTATAGTCTTAACTCTCTCCTTGCGAGGCTAAGGCTCCAAGTCCCAGCAGTAGGATCATTTGGTGGGCTGTTTGAGTCTTTGCAACATCAACCATGAAACGATGTCGCTTTCTGTTACTTATTACATTTACAAATACATTTTTTGAAACTATTTATATTTTATTACAGACGAAATTAATTCTTGTCTCTGCCGGTTTTCTAGGCACAATTTATTCGTAATTAGTTTTCGTTGCAACATCCACATTTTCAGGGTTCTATTAAATATTATCAAATATTCGTCGAGCGCTGCGAAAAGGGTCGTTGTCAAACAAATGACAAATGAACGTGCGAAAATTCTTGTGAATAAATAATGGAGATTTGTTGAGAGCCTGATTGTGTGATTCGTACCACACGTGCCACGGTAATGACATCACAGTTCGGTCAATCATACATTATATAGACTTACGGAAAATGTATCAAGCAGTGAGTGATGCCTCGTGTATCATAAATAACGATGTATAGATTATAATAATAAATTATATAATAATAATCTATACCGCGGGGTACGGGGCTGCAAAGACCATCTCATGATCAACAAGGCCATCCTCGAAGACGCACACAAGTGTCAGAAAAACCTAAGTATGGCGTGGGTTGACTATCGCAAGGCTTTTGATAGCCTATCGCATGAGTGGCTACTCAGAGTACTAGATCTCTATAAATGTCCGCCTGCTATCAAAAGGTTCTTAGAGATAGTCATGCCTACATGGAGAGTGATCATGACAGCTCGCGGTACTAACGGGTCTGTAACCACCGACCCCATATACATCCGCCGAGGAATAGTCCAAGGCGATTCATTTTCACCGCTCATGTTCTGTTTGGGAATTAATCCCATCTCACAAATTCTCAACAAGTACGAATTCAAAGGATACCGGCTCAAAGACAATACCACAGTAAATCATTTGCTATATATGGACGACTTAAAAATATACGCAAATAGTAAAACAAACTTAAAAATTTTAATAGACAGCACCGAAATATTCACCAATGACATAGGCATGGAATTCGGATTAAATAAATGCAACGTTCTTCATCTTGTTGCCGGTAGGAGAAATGAACATCATGGAGAAGGCCATGCCCTGCTCAGTGGGGAAGAATTCACACATTTACATACAGGCGACACGTACAAATATTTAGGTATAAATGAGGCAGGAAAAATAGATCATGCAGAAGTTAGACAGAAAATAGAGAAAGAGTATTTCCAACGTGTAAAAAATCTAACAGCCTCGCATCTCAACTCGCGAAACTTACTTAGGGCCATAAACATCTACGCAGTTCCAGTATTGCTATACACTTTTGGCATCATTAACTTCAAAACATCAGATCTCAAAAAAGTAGACGTTAAAACTAGGAAGATTTTAGCTATGAACAAAGCTCACCAACAAAAAGCCGACGTTGAACGGTTGTATCTACCAATAGATGAGGGTGGGAGAGGCCTTACCAGCTTAGAAACATTATATAAAATGCAAATAATTAAATATAAATACTACATACAAACGGAAAAAGATTATTTACTTAGGGCAATAGTGGAACACGACAACAACAAAGATAAATATTCAATTATAAAAGAAACACAACAAAACTTAGAAGAAATAGGGTTGAGATCAAACGAAAAATATGCAGATAGAGAAATCAAACAAGCAATAGTCAAAACACGAGTAAACAAAATAAAAGCAAAGCCGCTTCACGGACAGTTTTATAAAGCAGTTTTGGAGAAGGAAAACATTGATACAATACAGTCGTTCCGATGGATTAAAAAGCAACCTGTTTCTCCAGCATTAGAGTCAGCCATATTTGCAATACAAGATCAAGCAGTAATCACCAAACAAATCGAACGGGACATCTTAAAAAAACCAGTTGATGGTAAGTGTCGGCTATGTTTAGCAAAGGATGAGACCGTACAACATGTTGTCTCAGGATGTGAAAAACTGGCCGGTACTTACTACACCAAACGCCACAATAACATAGTACAGTACGTTTTCTGGACCTTGGCTAAAAAGCATAAATTTCCGGTAGCCAAGTTGTGGTGGCAAGAACATCTGACGCAACCACAGGTCAAAGAAAACGACAGCGCAAAACTAATGTGGGAAATACCGGTTCAAACAGACGTTACTATAGTGCACAATAGACCAGATATTATATACATTAACAAAAAAGAAAATAAAACATATTTAATAGATATCACTGTACCGTCGGATTATAACATAGGCGCTAAAGAAATAGAAAAGTTAAGCAAATACCATCCTCTTAAACGCGAAATAACCCGATTATGGAAAACACCCGCAGAAGTTATACCCATAGTAGTAGGAGCCACTGGTGTTATAGCTAAATCACTACACAGATACTGTACAAAACTAGATTCACACATTAACACACACATCATTCAAAAACAAGCAGCCATTCACACAACGACAATAATCAGCAAAGTTCTGGGGGACACAGTCTTTGTGCAAAGGGGAACTGAGCCACCTTTTCCCTGAGGGTCTCAGGGCGGGAGCTCAGTAAACCGAGCCTAGCTCGAGTAGGGGAACACCTTATCAAACCATTAATATAATCTATACATCGTTATTTTGTAAGTGAAAACTTTTGCCACATCACAGACGGATTTTTGTGTGGATTGAATTCTAGCGTCACGCTCGGGAATGATAAGAAATCTTCGGGTAAACTCCTAGATTGCTATACTAACCACGCCCTCCGGTTTCATCCGCGTAAATCCCAAAGATAGCTATCGAACTCTGAGTTAAAAGGTTTCACTTCTATGACTGCCAATTGTTTTTCACCCAGCGTGAAACTATCTTCCACACGCGAAAATGCACGTGTAGAATCTCGTGAATGTTTCCTGATCTAATATGTAGTATATGCTGAATCGCCTGATGTGTAACTCGCCTATCGTTTTGAATTAATTTATTCACTGCTAGCACGTTTTCTTCCGTAACAACCGCCAAAAGGCGACCAGTTTTTTCTTCATCCCCCATAGCTAGTCGACACGTCGACAGTGCTTAAATTCGTTGTACCAACGATACACGATTGTCATGGAAAAGCCTTCATCTATGAATCCCATACGATTCGTGGTTTCAGGCGGCACTTGAAATCGTAAAATATGTCAGCGCGAAAATGTTCCCAGCACAGATTCATTTTTCAGGTATAATAATAAATAATTTAAATTAGGTCGTAAAAAATGTGGATGGAAATTTTGAAATTTGAACGAATTCATTTTTATTTATAGGTAAACTAGCGGCCCGTTCCGGCTTCGCTCGGACATAACCTAGACCATAGAATAGATAAACTGCCTGCAGCGCCATCTGCCGGGCTTATTTGTGAATTTAAACTATCTTCGAATACACGCAAAAAAAACATTCAAATCGGTCCCGTCGTTTAGGAGTTCATTGTCAAATGATTAAATTACTAAAATGGCTATAAAAAAACAGGGGTTGGTGATAAAAAGGTAAAAATTTAGGGTTGTATGTATTTTTAACGCCACATTATAAAAAAATAAAGTAGCCAAGTGCGAGTTGGACTCGCCCATGAAGGGTTCCGTTGCAGCAAGTAACATAATATACATAGTACACATAGTTCTTGTAGTTCGTTGTAACTTTGATCGAAGTTTTAATAATAGTGTATTTATGACGTACTAAAAAAAACTACTCATCAGATCGAGTTCAAACTAATTTTCGTTGGTAGTTTACATGGTAATGTACAACATATATATTTTTTAGATTTTTCATTTTCTTACTTTAGAAGTTAGAGGGGGGGGACACAAATTTTACCACTTTGGAAGTGTCTCTCGCGCAAACTATTCAGTGTAGACAACAACTATATTAGAAACCTCATCATCATTTTTGAAGACCTATCGATAGACACCCCACTCGTGTAGGATAGATGAAAAAAAAATTTTTGAGTTTCAGTTCTCAGTATGAGGGGCAACCCTAATTTTTGTTTTTTTTAATTTTTTTTGTAAAAATCTTAATGTGGTTCACAGAATACATCTACTCACCAAGTTTCCACACTGTAGTTCTCATAGTTTCGGCAAAAAGTGGCTGTGACATACGGACGGACAGACAGACAGACAGACAGACAGACAGACATGACGAATCTATAAGGGTTCCGTTTTTACGTTTTACGGAACCCTAATAAAAACAAAAAAATTTGACCAAAAATTAAAAAAAAAAATTTTGGTGTGAACAACCCCTAATACTCAGGGGTATGAAAAATAGCTAGTAGCCGATTCTCAGACCTACTGAATATGCATATAAAATTTGGTAAAAATCAGTAAAGCCGTTTCGGAGGAGTAAGGAAACAAACACTGTGACACGAGAATTTTATATATAAGATAAGATAATGATATGTTTAATATAGATGATTACTAGCCAGTGGCCAGTTATAAAAACTTGGTTTCGCAATATTAACTGAGGGCATATTACCTTGGTATTATTATTGGCGTACAAAAAAATGTATGTTCTCATTTTGCCCCGCTAGTCAACAGCGAGGTCTCCAACACAAGTTTTTGGCAAGTTTTTAGCTTGCCTCAAATACCTACCCAAAATTTGATGCTCTCGGAATATATAGTGTTGGAACGAGATAGATGAGAACCTGGTAACAAGCAACTCGTCTTTCCATAATAGTACAGAGCACACGGTGCAACGCTGACATTCAAACAAAACACGCCCAAATTACTGCCTAGCACAGCATTGCACTACATCACATCGCATCACGTCACCCAACATAATAATTGATCTCCTTGTCGTATATTATAGTTATAGTATAGAGTGACGTGACGAGCAGGACATTTGCCTGATGGTAAGCAACATGCCTGATCATAACAGCACAGTGTCACGCACACGAATAGACGCACTATAGGAACTTCGAGAGTCACTGAGACTCGAGAGCACTGCAATGCGCTGTCTCACGTAGAGATCTAAGATGATATTTCTCTTAGCCCTGTAATTTCTCTAAAAACATTCACCTTCAAATTAGTTCATAACACATAATTTCTCTTAATATTATTATTCTATAGTGTTTTTACTCATCACAAATGTAGTCACTACAAACTATACAAACTCCTGAATCTGACCTGACCTCAACAGGATTAAGTACTTAACGTGTGTTCCCAAAAACTGTAGTTCCCTGAATATTCTGCTTTAGCGGATCCGTAACATCTCGTTAAATATTAAAGTCGGAATAACTAGTGCCATCGCTCGTGAAAATATTTCGTCGAAGTATTCTACTATTCCGCCTCTTGAGTTTCACCGTAGTAGCGTGAGAGGTTCTGTCCTTGTGAGGTTACTCTAGGTACACGAACTCGTTTGTCTTTCCGTTGGTTGCCGTTATTGTTCCTTTAAAGGTACAAGTTCGCGCCGCGACCGCGACCGCGACCTGTCTCGGTCTCCTGTCGCGGTCGCGGCGCGAACTGGCGTCCATACAATTCTATAGTGTCAAGTGCATGTCGCGGTCTCCGGTCTCGGTCTCCGGTCGCGGTCTCGCGTCGCGGTCGCGGTCTCCGCGCGAACTTGTACCTTAACTAGGTTGTAATATTACCTGTATTATAAATGCGCTTAACACTTTTAAATAGAACATTTGGAACATAGTTTATGGTCTGGTTTAGTACATAGACTACTTTTTCTCGCGAAAAAAATACGGGAATGAAAACTACGGCGTAAAACCGCCGGGCGCCGCTAGTAATATTATAAACCCGAAAGTTTGTGAGTGTGTTTGTTAGTCTTTCACTCAAAATGTACTGAAAGTATCTAGACGAAATTTTGTAGATAGATAGTTTGGAGTCACACATCGGCAATTTTTTATCCCGTAAAATGAACGGTAGCGGGAACGACGCAGGTGTAAAAGCCGGGTCACACAGAGGCGATCCGATAGCGATCCGAGACGGGATTTTTTGTAATGTTCGAATTTGTATGCAACCTGACACACAGTAACCGTAATGTGTCTGGGGGTATACAAATAGGTTCTGCCTGAGTTACATTAGTATTTATTTCACGCGGACGAAGTCGCGGATAACAGCTAGTCTTATATATAAAATTCTCGTGTCACAATGTTACTCCTCCGAAACGGCTTATTTTTTTTGGACAATTTTTTTTTATGTATAATGTGGCATTAATAAATACATACAACCCTAAATTTTTACCCTTTTATCACCAACCCCTATTTATAATAGTCATTTTAGTAATTTAATCATTTTTCACCCCGCTCTATAACTGATTAATTATCGTCTTCTTTGTAAATTTATTTCGATTTAAATTTCCCGAACTTATGGCAAATCTAAAGTTGTTTTATAAATAAACATTTATTTTTATTATTAAAGTTTAGGGTCGCCAGGGATGGTTTCGATTCATAAACCAGCCCGGCAGATGGCGCTGCTGTTGGTATCTAGGTTATTATCCGAGCGAAGCGAACGGGCCGCTACTACTCAGATTATATTTTTGTTTTCAAATACGAATCACGCGAATGAAATTATTGTACGGAAATCTTTACGGGACAAAATATGCTTGTGTACTCACTACATATTATGTTTATTGTGTATACATATTACGTTCAATACCGTTGAATCGTTACAAAGAAATGTTGGAGCAAACATACACACTAATAGCAAACTTTTATCTTTGTAAATTTAGTGTGTGATTGCCTAAGAGCTTGTGGCTGCTGATTAGTCGCTATTGTACAAATATTGATACGTCTATATTGGTAGGACTCCTTACACAGTACAACCATATCCACCTTTGCTAGTCACGCTGCCGTCAAACAGTATTGTATTCCGGTTTGGAAGGCAATACGTCCAGAGAAAATCACCAGGTGACGAGCGCAAACCTTTTTAGTTATCAGATTTGCTCACTCTTAGTTTATTATTAAATTAGATGTATTATCCTAAAAATGTAAAATGCATTAGTGCAAATGAAATATTTACCTATTCTAAACACCGCGCACATTACTTATTTTTCTAACTACATTCTTAATTTCATCATGCAGATGGTAACCCCCATATCTAAGTAACAAGTTGGGTTGTGTTAAAGTGTATTCATATGTGATAACATGATTTTAGTTTTCGACATCTACACTACCTTTTCGGTGTATTTTTTCCAGATAATATAAACTTACACGATAATATGGAAGTTAGAATATCTTGTACGTAGTACCTAGTCTGTGTGTTGCTATGAATAATACGTACATAATATATATTTAAAACTTTAGAAGTATTATATCAGCTGCCTGGCTTAGAATAATAGCACAAGCTTTGCTTAGTTTGGGGTCAAATGATGGTTTAGTGTGTAAAGAGTTCACCAATATTTAAAAAAAACCTGTGTGACACTTGTTTTGTAACACAGAAAATATAAAAATAAGATGATTGTATCCTTTAATGTGATAGAAAGAAAAGATGTCGCTTTCAAAAACAGCAATCTATACTAATATTATAAAGCTGAAGAGTTTGTTTGTTTGTTTGAACGCTAGGATCTCGGAAACTACTGGACCGATAGGAAAGATTTTTTTTTTGTTGGATACTCCATATATCGAGGAAGGCTATAGGGTATATAACATTACGCTACTATCAATAGTTACGGAGTATGAGTGAAGAATGTAAAGAAAACGGGGAAAAATATTTCTCTTCGAGAGCTTTAGTTCCGTGAATTTAAATTCTCTTTGGTCGTTGAAGTCTGTGACGGCGCGTGTCCACATTTGAAGTTTGTGTCATTTGAAGTAATCAAATTTGTTCTACAACAATGCATTGTTGCTTATTTACGTATTTTTAGGGTTCCGTAAAACGTAATAAAGTGGCCAGCTATGGATATTTTAGTATGGATTTTCCTCAAATAGACGCGGGTGAAACCGCGGGGCACAGCTAGTGTAAAATAAATAAAAAAGTGTATGTACGCACGCAAAAAGTTATAATTACATAGTTTTTAAGTAGTGTTACAATAACGCGCAACTAACGTTTCTTCTGCGCTATCCTGGAGATAGCTAAGCAGTTAAAGCTACTTAAAGCCAACTAACTGTCCGTTTAAAAAAACCGCGCAATTAACTTCAGTGTGTTGAATTTGGGCGAGTTAGGTGCACATCGTAAAAATTCACTCTGAAGAAGAGAGGCAGTTGCCAGCCAACTTCCTCATATCGTTTTTTTGGCTGTTGCTGTGCGAGGGTTTCGTTAAAAATTCACTTACCTAATTATTTTTCCAAGCGTGCTAAAAAGAAGTACCTATAACCTCAAAAACTTCGCGCAATTCAAACTTTTTTACGCACCTTGTAACCTCAGACAAATTATTCATGGCTGAATACTCAAAGCTTGTTACCAGTTGGAACTGTTAAAGTTGTAAATGTAGTGTAAATACCTGTAATAGTTATGCGACTAAAACTGCCGAAAAAATCGAATGTTCCTACATTTTTAGTCCACTTAAATGAGTTGAATTTAGTTAACAAAACACTTATTGTAACGAATACTTAACCTAATATGGAAAGTAATGTTGGACCAAACTCGGAAGACACGGTGCGGTACTAAATCCAGGCCAGTCATCTTTCTGTTTCACTATTTTTACTTTTTTGTAGATTGTATGTCTCATTTAATTTTAATAGTGTGAACAATAAATAAGTTTCAATCATGTGATAAGGATAAAATCTCAACCTTGAACTGCGGCCACGCTGAATATAACATATGAACTCTTTTCTGCGTTTTTTTATTGTCTGGAGTAACAAGACGTGCAGGACATGTGTTGATGGTAAACAACATGCCTGCCCCTAAAACCACAGTGAAACGCAGCTTTGGAACATGAAAAGTCCAACTCATTACCTAGCACTGCACTGCGCTCGTCGCTCTCAGATTTAAGATGTTTTATCTCTTGGTCCTGTAATTTCAGAATTTCACTGGAAACATTGCCCTTCAAACCGTAACACAGCGATGTATACTCATTCCTGATTTCAGAATATTTTCGGTGTTCTCATTAACTCTATGTTAAACATCCGTTTTTTGTTTTGTATAATAATAAATACGTACTTGTTGGACAGTTGTGTAACAAGGGTTTCGTCAAGCACCTTTCCGGTTTTTCAAAAGTTGATTTTCCTGCGTCCTTTAAAGAGCAATTGTGAAATGTGCCATGTTCAAAGAACGGTACAATTCCACGGTATTTATAATTTTGTCCCACGGATTCTAATTTATTTTTAAATAAGAATGAATGTTACTGTAAAATCATTTCTTGTAGTAAACGAGTTTTTTTTTTCAAACTGAAAATACGGTTCGTGTTTAAAAAAATAGAGTTACGAGTCAGCTGCATTGTTTTGTTTAATTCACTTTTTGTGGTGTGCATAATAAAATGTTTCTGTATATTTGGCTGCTTGTCTACCCACTAGTCTCACTACTCACGACTGTCCACAATAAACAAAGATCCCGTAAATACCCAGAACTAGTCACTGAACAAGTTGACATGCCACTCACATATTGGCAAGCATGAAACATAACACATATTTACGCTTTTAATTATTAGGTACCTTTTTTATTTTATGTTTATATCAAAGCCGATTAATACTGGCGTAAATTATATCTGTTACCTAGTTAAATCAAAGTGCAGTAACCAATTTAATTGACATTGTCCTAGTGGAAACGCAATCCAAGCGTTTTATTTTTTGTCAGAATGTAACTGATTTATCCTTCATATATGGTAATAAAACATATTGAGAAGACTAATTTGCTAAAGGGCAACCGCCGTATTCCGAAACGTGATTTAAGCTTTAATTGTTTATTTTCTGTTCATTTCACTTCATAAACGTCGATTATTTATTTGTATACTAATATGACTTTACTAACATTTTGTACAACTTGTTTTAAGTATTTTTTTTAGAATACAATGCGGTGAAATACTAATGTATGGCCTGTACGTCAGAAAAGTGAATTAATTGTGCACATTGAAATATATCAATGTGCCTGGAACATGGATGTCACACCATTGCAATGCACTTATTTATACATTAGTATCCTAGTTACCAAAAGGTTATCTGAAAGAGAACGCTATAAGCGATAAGATCGCTTTTTTGTGCCCAAAATATACTAAGTTAAATTACTCTTTTGCTGTATTATTTTGTGGTACCTATTATGAAGTGTTTTGTATGATATTAAGAATTTTATAAGTCAATACAATCTATGAGATTGACATTTTAAAATAATTCCATTAAAGAATTGGTGCCCTGTTTGGGCGCCCCTGCTCAGTCGAGAGCGGGGGGAGTGCGGCCCGCGGGGGGCGGGACTTGCGTCACTGATCGATGCAGCACTTGTTGCCGCGCTCAACAGGCGCCAAATATTGTCCAAAATGTTATCGCACTCGGCAATAGACATCTCTTCGACACTCCTGCTACCCTGGTACCTGGAATTCTAAACTTCAGGCGTGGGTGGTCTTCTGTTTTCTGAAATTGTTACAGAGGTGCTTTTAGAAAATAAATCTTAGACGATCATGAAACGACCTTAAATACGCTAAGCATATTGACTTTTTTGTGGATTTTAAAATGGTATGAAGTTACTTTAAAAGTGGTCGTGAAATTTACTATTTTTGGGTTGATGTTGTTTACTCAATCACGTCGGAACAGCTTAACGGATCCGGTGGTAATTTGAAACACAGAATATAGTTTGGATTAGCACATAAGGTACTAGACGTGATTGAGCAAGAAACATTCATACATGCATTTATAATATTAGCTGAAAAGTAAAGTAAGAAAAATAACTGACGCGGCGAACTTCGTACCGGCATATTTTTTTCACTTTCTTGTGATTAACTCTTTCAACTCAAGCTGTAGTAGTCTAGTGGATAGAACATGCAATTTACAATCGTGAGGTCGTGAGTTCCAATCCTGCCTATACCTGTGACTATTTTTCTAAGTGCAAATGTACTGGTTTTTCCATACTTTTGATTTTAACCGTGACGTAAACCCGGCAAAAATATTCCTGGATTCTTTTGAGGTTGTTTTTCATCCGCAAACCCTATTTTTGGTTATTGCGGTAGATTGTAGCTTATTGACTCTGAAAAAAGACCGTGAGACCCAACAGCGGAAACAGAATAAAAATTTAATCCAATCAAGGCCTGACGATGAAGTAACATCAATTACTTTGCGGAAATCTCGTTATGAGTGATGCTGGTGAAGTATGTTACGTACCACCTTTTACCGGCAACTTCGTCCGCGCGTTCTTGCTTTTCATCAATTGTCTAGATGCGAAGTCTCATGGTTTTATCTTCAACAATCGGGAACGTCCATAAAAACTTGCATCCTCCATTTCAACCCCATTTATCCCCGTACAGTTCGAAAATACAAAATTGGTAGAACAAACATTTAATTGCTTCGTGTCAAGTGTCTAGATACAAAATTGGATAACTTTGAAAATCACGAATTTTCATACAACCGTTCATTCCTTGTTTCACCCTCTTAGGGGTTGAATTTCGCAAAACCCCGTCTTAGTGAGCGCCTAGGTGCTAAAAGACAGCCATCCCAAATTTGAGACTCCTAGCATTTGTAGTTTCTGAGATTCGGTGATGAGTGGCCTTTTGCTTTTATATATGTAGATTTATGTTCGAAATTGCTCATTGACTTATGTATAGTCAATGAGCAATTTCCCGAATTAGTCCTGAGCTCTCGGAGCACATTCGTTGATATGCACTTTGATTTATTAACAAAGATTAGTATCTAACGATGGCCAGCAATTAGTATCTGTCTCAGTGCAGCACTTAGACAAATACTAATTTAGCATTATCTATAGCCAATGAAGAGCTTTGACTCCTCTTTTATAATAAGAACATTTAAACTGTGGATGGGTGTCTTCAAGTTGAGGATGTTTCGGTTTCTTCTAATAGTAGTATAGTCACTTGTAGTAAGCGTGCTGTAACGTAACCATCGTTTTGGCCTTGTGATGAAAACATCCGATTTCACATTCGTGTGGCCAAAGATTCGAATCTGGACTGCGTCACTGAATATATTTCCAAGTGCGGATAGGTAGACGGATGGAGTTTGTCGTCAGTACTGACTTAAACGGTTAAGGAAATCATCGTGAGCAAAACCGGCATGTTTCAAGAGAGACGCCTTATATGCGCCATCCACCAACCCACCAAGTGTGGACTTGACCAGCGTGGTGGGTTATGGCCCAGACTCGCTCCTTGTGAGGGTAAGCTCCTAGTTCTAGCTGTGGAAACAAGGGTTTATTAAGCAATCCAGGGTTAAATAAATAAATAAATAAATATTGGTGGACAGTTCACACACAACACCATCTGACCCCAAACTAAGCAAAGCTTGTGTGATGGCGGCCAGATAGCTGATATAATACTTATATAATTTTAAATACATACTTATTATACATAGAAACACCCAGACACAGTGCAAACATTTGAATTCATCACACAAATATTTGCACTGGGTAGGAATCGAACCCACGACCCTCGGCTTCGCAGGCAGAGCTACTACCAACTAAGCCACGAGGCCAGTCACAAAACACTTTCCCTCGTTCTAGACCTATCATCATGAAGAACGGGGCCAACTCTAAATTGCAGAAAAAGCATTTATACCTCTACACCTACATTTTGTCCAGTAAAGTAAATTTTTTAATCTAACAGCTTTCACCTTTCGGATCTTTTTTCATCCTACTAATATTACAAATGAGAAAGTGTTGATGCTTGTTGCTCAATCACACGGAACGATTGAACGGATCAGGTTGTAACCTAGAACACATTTAAAATGTAGTCTAAAATACCACATAGACTACTTTTTAAAGCGGGAAAATTCTCAAAGTTGTACTACGACAAACCAGGAGGCGTCGCTAGTGATTGTAAATCGCAATTTCACGATTAGTCCCATAGTAAAAGTTCTAGGTACGTAATGAGTTTAATAGTTAATGTCGCGTGTTACGGTTGTGTGAATATTGTTATCTTATATATAAAACTCTCGTATCACAGTGTTTGTTTCCTTACTCCTCCGAAACGGCTTTACTGATTTTAACCAAATTTTGTATGCATATTCTGTAGGTATGAGAATCGGCTATTTTTCATACCCCTAAGTGACAAGGGTTGTTCACTAAGGCAAAACAACGTTTGCGGGGTCAGCTAGTATTATATAAATATATAAATATTGTGTGTATATTTACAGCCCAAAACCAAATTTTCGCTCTAAATTGCCTATTGCATTAAAGCTTCATCAGCATTATCAGAATGCGTTGTGGCCTAGAGGCGGCATCGTCAGATTTCACTGGGTAAAGTCGTAGACTCAAATCGGGCTTGCACCTTTCTGTTCCAATTGCAGACGCAAAAGTGTGTGTGTGTTCCACTGGCTTGATGCTACTCAAGCCAGTGGAACACACACACACTTTTGCGGACGGAAAATATTGTGAGGGAATCGGCATGTAATGTAAACACTAAACAGAACTTAATCACAATCCGAATTTTATTCAATTATCTCGTTTCAGCAACGTTAAAACCGCCGTGGTCACGAGAAGAGAAATTGGCCTGTTCCGAAAAAGGTATATTTCGAGGACATGTGTGTTCCGTTCTGCACTTGGTAATGTTGTTGTCTTAGCTCTCTCTTCGTAACGCAAGGCCCCTAACGACGATGGAAGCATGAAGTAGGTTGCTCATCATTATAAACTTACAGTAGTCCACTGCTGAGCATAAGCCCCTTAATAGGTCGGCCGTCGGCTTTACGACTGCCACCTCCTGGCTAGAAAGGCTTTGAATGGGTTCTGTTATGGTACACTACTTTTGCCTCGCGGAGGTCCGGATCCCATTATTTTTTCAGGGATAAAAATTAGCCTATGTGTTATTCCAGACTAGTAACTATCTATATACCAAATTTAATCCAAATCTTCATTAGTTTTTGCTTAAAAAATAACAGCATACACAAACTTACGCATCTTATAGTATTAATACTATTTGGCGTCTAGATTTTGTAATCGCTACGTGTATTACGATTTGATCCAGATGTTTCACATCTATGACTTCGAATATGCAACACAAAACTGAATTAATGTAGGTACTCCCAAAGCACTCTCCGGTTATCATGATAAATCTACCTTTGTATTGTGATTTCACAAGTAACAAAGGAGAATGATTACTTCTTTACTGCAATAATTACTTTTTCATTAACTTTTTTCATTTTTTGTTTCTCAATGCAAACACTGTTAACTCGGTCCGGTAAACTTTTAACATCGTTCATTTCTGTTCCTTTATTTTATGCAGCTTCGCGGTACAAAAAGCTTTTTAAAAGTTTGCAACAAAAAAGCTCGTGGAAGGCCCCCCCCCCCCTTCTAAAATGATAACTGGTCATAAAGAGTTGGTACTTTTTCTGACAACCTTTGTCCTAAAGTTTTTTAAGTACTCTTACTCAAGTACTCTTTACGTTCGTCGAGTTTTCTCGACGCAGGATGGAGCGTTTCGATCAAGTGACGCTGATACGATTCTGTAATTCAAAAAATCAACTTAATTTTCAAACCTTACTCATCAGCTCTACCTTGGCAAAAAAGTGAGAGCTTGATGAGTAGATAATATTTTAACTGATTTTAAAAAACTAGGTCAAGTGCGACTTGAATTATTACTCTTTCTTCTGGACAGAATCTCGCTTTGCTTTATTCGAAAGTCATATAATGCATCCGTCTCGTACTCAGCCAGCCGGTTTTTGATATGTACTCATACTAGTTCTGCCCCCCGGTATAACTCTTGGCTAACATTAATAAAATATCGTAGTGTTACCTCCGTTATTTATTTGCGAGGCATGTTTTCCGCTTTGATGTTATAAAAAATCCTAACTTCAGCCACTGTCTAAGTCGACCGTTAAAAATACCCATACATACCCAAGTTATTAGGTGACTCAACTATGGCATCTATATGTTGCCAAACTAAATGTAATGCATTAGCACTGGATTGATGCATTCCAGTGCCGGTTTCCATTATTCCAGTAAGCAATCCAGCGCTGGATTCGGTCGCTGGACTGGAATCATGTAAACGGGGTATTAATGTACGAATTTAAACGCTTATTAATAATGTTTTATTAAAAACTCGCCAAAGCTGCACTATGTTCTCTCGTTTCTCTATCTCTTCTTTAATAGATATGCTATACAACGATGAGGTTTGAATTCCGACTTATATTATTCTTCTTCGCTCTAGTTTTGACATCGTAGTGAAATAGTACGCTCTCTATTGTGTTAATTTTTGAAGTGAAAACTTCTTTTGGCGTGCCTAGACAGATTTTTCGTGGGGTGTGAATTGAATTTTAGCGTCACGCTCGGGTATTATAAGAAATCTTCGGGTAAACTTGGGACCATGGGCATTGGCTATTGGCCACCATGAAATGCGTCAGCCAATGGGAAATGCTGAAAGGGCGTGGTCTGGCCGTCATGTCATGGCCATCTAGAAATGCGTGAGCCAAGAGGAAATGCTGACGCATTTCTAGATGGCCATGCCATGATGTCCAAGCCACACCCTCCGGTTACACCCGTGTAGTTTCCAAAGTAAGCTATCAAATTCTCAGTTTTCATTTTTATCGGCAGGTCCTATGACTGCTTATTTTTTTTTTGTACTATAGGACAAAAATAATACCAACTTACCAACAATATTTTCCTATACTATAATATTGTACCTATTAACTTACCCATTCCTGCGGTGACCCACATCTACATAACTCAATTCTTCAGAAAATTCAACGAAAACTCCATAAAACATTCTCGTAAACCAAACACACTTTATACGTATCGAACTTTATATGAGGCACGTTAAAACAAGGTCAAATTGTAGCGTATCGTACACTTCCGTTCCTAACTCAATACTCTCCATCATATTCATACGTAAATATGTTTGCGTATGCATACGTGTTCGTTACTTACTCGATACGCCACCGAGTGGAGTTATCGGTGCATGAACTGTGTATTCGGGATGTTTACATACTCGCTTGGCCGAAAACGGGTCATGACTCTGTAAATTTTTAGATACAACACAACTTTGTATTTATTACTGCTGTGACGTCTTATGTCATCTATGGTTTGATGCTGCAAAAAAGGCAGTCCTTTTAGACGGTAACCTGCCAAACTTTAGTCTACAATTTCTTGCTACAAAACCGGCCCGTTTTGTTGAATGCTATGTCGTCTTCTATCAATCTGTGATTTCTTGCTACGTGACCAGCCCGTCCTTGAGATAATATAGCGTCTTATATCAGTCCACGACTTTTTCTCCAAAAAGCCTATTGATTTAGATCTTATGTGTTTTATATCAGGAGACGATTTTATGTGTACTCTTGAAAAGAGGCCACTACGCTGGATTTTTTACTGAAGTTTGAGATATGTTTTAGTATTGAAGAACTCAAACTTCACTATCAAGCGGCTTGGTTTTCGATGTTGAAGTGAAAACTTCGTTTGGCGCACCGCACATTGTTTTTTTTTTTCTTTTAATAAAAACTAACGAGACGAGCAGGACATGTGCCTGATGGTAAGCAACATGCCTGCAACATAACAGCACAGTGACACGCAGCTATTGGAACATGAAGAGTCCAAATCATTACTTAGCACTGCACTGCGCTCGTCACCCAAAGATCTAAGATATTATATCTCTAACCCTTGTAATTTCTCTGGAAACATTGCCTTTCAAACTGGAACACAGTAATGTTTGCACATTACTGCTTGGCGGTAGAATAACTGGCAAAGGTGTTCTACTTCCCCAGGCAAACTCTGCCAAGCGTCCTACTATTAAAATCTCCGTGGTCCTTAACTGTGGGCATCATAACAAATCTCAAAATCGCATAGCGAGCTATGGAGACAGCTATGCTGAGTCTCTTTGCGCGACAGAATCCGTAGTGAAGATATTCGCAAAAGAACGAAAGTGGCCGATGTAGCTCAAAGAATAAGCAAGCTGAAGTAGCAATGGGCAGGCCACATCGCTCGCAAAACTGACAACCGATGGGGAAGAAAAATTCACGAGTGGCGACCACGAACCGGAAGACGCAGTGTTGGACGGCCTCCCACTAGATGGACAGATGACCTCACAAAGGTCGCTGGGAACCGCTGGTTGCAAGTTGCGCAGGACCGTTCGTTGTGGAAAACCACTATGTTCAGCAGTGGACGTCTTGCGGCTGATGATTATGATGATGACCATTAAAATCTCAACATCTATTTAAATATAGACTAGAAAATCTGATGTCGAGGATACTTCGAAGACATGATGTTTGAATAATAAAACTGCTCTCGTTTGCAGTAAATATGCACACATTGTGTACTCATATATGTATTTATGATACTTTGTAAGGTTTTATCGCGAACCACCGATAAAACAAAGTATCGACTCACATGTTGTTGTGTAAACTGTTTCAACGAACGTTTATTTATAGCTTCACTAGCTGCGTTTTGAGGTTTCAGCCGCTCTCTCAAAATATGTTTGAGTCCACCTTTGTAGTAAATAGTAAACTGTGGAAAATATTGCCTGAGTGTGTATTCCCTGATGGATATAATCTGGGCGTCTTGAAGTGTAAAGTTTTATTGTAAACTAGCAGTGCCCCGCGATTTCACCTGCTTAGGTCCCGTTCCCGTTATTTTTCCGGGATAAAAATTAGCCCATGTGTTCTTCCAGATTACAATAATCTGTCTGAGTATCAAATTTCAGCCTGATCCGTTAAAATTTTATGACGTGATTGAGTAGCAAACATCCAAACATTGACATTTAGAATTCTTCGCGCTTTCTTCGCGAATTTTGCGCGGTTCGCCGCGTCGTCGCCTAACATAAAGTAAGATGGCGGTCAAGTGCAAATTTATTATCGTAAAAAATATGAAGCGAAATAACGGTCAAGTACATACCTACAACCGATGAAAAAAGATTGAGTTATGGCTTATGTGTTTTAATTATTTGTATCCGTGTCTTCATTCACATAAATTAAGCTTTTAAAGCACGATGTAATAAGAAACACACAAGCACGCAATACACAAACACACTCACACACGAACGAGTGCACGAAAATACGCACAGACGCACACACGTACATAAATTTAAGCGTCATAAAGTTAAAAATATTAGCCTGATGTCGTGTTCCACACTTTGTCCAACCTGTGTGAATTTACAAACATATTTCGAGTCGAGAGAAAATTTAATCATGTTTCATATGCCCGCCTCGAAATTTTGTGTAAAATATGGAAAAGTTTCAGGGACGGTTGCCATTGAGGTAAACTCTACACAGGACCGGACATAAGTGACATTTTTGTCACGCAAAAGTCAAATTTACTCCGGTGATAAAAATGCTATCATTTTTAGGGTTCCGTACCCAAAGGGTAAAAACGGAACCCTATTACTGAGACTTGGCTGTCCGTTCGTCCGTCTGTTACCAGGTTGTATCTCAAGAACGGTGATAGCTAGACAGTTGAAGTTTTCACAGATGAGGTATATTGCCGCTATAACAACAAATACTAAAAATAAAATAAAAACATTATTTTAAGGGGGCTCCCATACAATAAACTTGATTTTTGCTCGATTAGTCCGTCCCAAATAAACTAGATGGCGCCACTAGTAAAAATAGAACGCGATTTAGAATTCATCGTCAAAATCATAAGCCAAAAATCAATATTTTAACATAACTTTTTGCCTGTCTGCGGAAATTGCGATTCATAGGAAACTTCGAATAAAGCCAAAAAGGTTTTCGCCGTTTATTTGCTAATAGTACGGCACCCTTCGTGCGGGAGTCCCACTCGCACTTGGCCGGTTTTATTATAAATGTCCTAGCTGCGCACCGTAGTGTGACCCGCGGCTTAGCAGTTTTTCACCGCAATTTATTTTCGCTAAATAGGTACAATTCAGAACTAAAATGTTTTGCAAACGTTGAACGTCAAACGATATTGGCGGTGTGCGATCGGTCTCATACTGTCAAATATATATTACAGATATATTATATTACAAACGTGTCTAGCAAAGAATATAATTGTTGCGCTGGGGTTAAGGTTAAAAAAGATTTTAATAACAGGAGTCGTTAAATTTCCTTAAATTTTCTAAGTTACTACTGCGGAATTTTATTTTATTTTTAATCACGTATCAGAAAACATAAAAAAAGATGAATGAAACCGGTAAAGTCGTTCTCAAAGTGCTTGTGCAGTGATTTTACCCGCTTAGTTCCCGTTCCCGTTATTTCCCCGGGATAAAAAGATAGTCTTTGTGTTCTTCTAGACCAGCCTTTCCCAAAGTGGGCGATAACGCCCCCTTGTGGGCGCTGCAGACCTAAAGGGGGGCGATAAGAGACACAGAAAAAAAATGTGGGTATTGTGTAAAGGCTTGGAATCCGTTGTGTACTACCTAAAAGGCACAAGTCAACAAGTTAACTCTTGCGGGTTATTATAGTAAAGGTCCCGTTTAGAATGATTATATAATCTCCGCTAACATAGCTCACAATAATTAATTAATTTAAAGTTTTAGTGGTTTTCAAGCATGTGAAAAAATGGGGGCGCTAAGAAAAAAACGTCTCAAAGTGGGCAGCAGACAAAATAAGTTTGGGAACCCCTGTTCTAGACTATAATCTAGCCGTGTTCCAAGTTTCAACCCAATCCGTTCCTACGATACGACGTGATTGAACAACAAACATCCAAAACCCATATATTGACATTCATAATATTAGTAAGATAACTCTTCTTCGAGAATTGTTTAGATTAAGAATTATTTTTATTTATATAGGTATGCACAAGACAATGTTGGGTGTACTAGTAGGAGTACATTCATCTTTCGGATAAGTGACGGTTTAAATAAGTTATAGATTTCATTTTCTATCGATGGGAGCTCGAAGATATGTCAACGGAGCGTCGAACGCGCACCGGAAAGATGAATCCTCGATATAGTCACTGTCACGGTCGAACTCGGACTCGACTGACACAGGACCAAGGCAGTATTTTTTTAAGTATTCTATGTTTACACTTGACCGAATTCTCGCTTGATCTTGACTCGACAAGAACTCCAAGATTTCACCCTTTGACGCTACGCCACTACATAGGATCGGCTAAGTATCAGCTGGAGACTGGAATCGGTTGAGAGACGTGCCAAAAGCCTCATAGGCAATGACACTCTGTACTCTGTGCGTAAAAAACTTCAAAGCCATGAACATCGCCGCAAAATCGCTAGCTTATTGGTTTTTTATCGGGTACACTTCGGAGAGTGTGCAACTGATCTGATCTAATACCATCTTGCTCATTCTTCTATCGGACTTCTCGTATCTCAAAAAAGCGACATCGTGTCATGGTTGGTGGTCTCAAAAACACGAACGAAGAGATTTGACTCCACGTTTGTGCTAAGAACATTTAGGTTGTGGAATGCGTTGCCTGAGTGGGTTTTCCCCGATAGTTACAATCTTGGTGTCTTCAAATCGAGAGTGAATCGATTTCTTCTAGGTAAGCACATCGCAGATTGCATCGTCGCTTAACATCAGGCGAGTTGGCGGTCAAGTGCGAACCTATATTAGTTTAAAAAAAACATAAACATATCGGTGACGTACCCATAAAATTTCGCCCTACCATAAAGTGCTAAACGTGCTAAAGTTGTCACCCCAAAAAACAGTACCGCAGATCTGAGCTAGTTACATCTAAAACTCACGTACTTTTACTTAGCACAATAATTCTTGGAGCGTAGTTTACGCACTTCAAATTTTTTGTTAGTAACGTAACCATTGTTTAAAAATCGTTAACGTGCAATTAAGCAAGCGTCATCACAGCCAATGTACATACGTCGACCTGTCGGAAACAATGCGACGGCTTCCGACTTTCATCCGGCCTTTGTCCGGTTCCCGTCTACCTGCACCTACCCACTGTTTGCTTTTCATTAAATTCTCTTCATTAACTTCTAATTGCTTATTACCCACAAATCTATTAAACTGTTGAATCGACGTTCCCATTTTAAACTCGTGATTTCGTTTCATTGTAAGTCAATTCGGGACCCAAAACCATTGACCCTCGACAAAACCCAAGCCAAAAGTTTACCCTCTTGATAGCAGTTTATGGGGTTGCCATATCATCCAGAACAATTAAACCCGTTAAAAAGCAGTGTCGTGCAGTTGGCAAGACGTCCCCCATGACCTTCCTTACCTGTTGCTTACGCCCGGAGAAAGTAACTCAACCGACTACGCCGTCGCCACCGGGGTTGCCAGCTTACGTACATCAACATACGATGACATTTTTTTTAAAAAGATTGTCGCCTGACTAAAGCTTTGTTACTGTAGTAGTAAATGAAGTAAAAATAAACTATTCGCGTAATATTATGTTTGAATCTAGAATTAATAATAAACTTCGATAAGTGGCGCCCAACGTGGTCCAAGATGACAAGAGAAAAAAAAATATTATTTCGTTTTTAGGGTTCCGTAAAATGCACGGAACCCTTATAGATTCGTCATGTCTGTCTGTCTGTCTGTTCGTCCGTATGTCACAGCCACTTTTTGCCGAAACTATGAGAACTACACTATTGAAACTTGGTAAGTAGATGTATTCTATACACGTGCTGCTAGGCACTATGAAGCTTTTGCAAACTTTTTTGTATAACTTAACAAATGAATTGATTAATATTTATCCGCTTCCTTTGTTTAAACTCATAATATCAATAACCGATTTTTTGAAAAGTTGTCATACAGCGAAACTGAACACTTTGTAAAAATTGAAAATTTATAATTGGCGCAATGTAGGTCATATATTTCTCAAACCAATGTACCACAAATTATTATTTTTATATTTATTTCCTCATTTCTATACTGCATGCTTAGATGTAAGTGTTAGCCAACAACATAATTCACATAATTTTGTTATTTACTCAAACATTTTAGATTGCTTTAAGTAACAATTTATAAACAGACTTAGTAAGATAAATAGTTTTTATGTTATTTTTAGTTCAGTAGTGAAACATCCTTTGCTACACTTTATTGGTAAACAACTGTTAAGCAATCTCATGGAGGGCACTGGTACCTGTAGCACAGTTTCATAAACTAGTATAGGTACCAGTCAGTCTCAGCTAGATATAAATTGAAATGTATTTTCCTTTAAGTTGTAAATTAGTTATAGACAAAATTGTAATTAAGGTCAATAAACGATTTTATTATTATTTATTATTTTATTATTATTATTATTATTCTGTAAACCGCATTAAGACTTTTAAAAAAATATATATAAATTAGGGTTGCCCGCCATACTTAAAACTGAAACTCAAACTGAAATATTATGTTACTTGCTGCAACGGAACCCTTCATGGGCGAGTCCAACTCGCACTTTGCCACTTTATTTGATAAGTTGTTTTGTATTAAAGGTGTACAAATAAGTATCTACAACTATTTTTTTATACTTCCCCGTGTCCTTATTCTCAAATATCTCATTCCGTCCTCCAATTACCTGGAAGAGATCGCTTTTGGTCGCCAATTGTTACTATTTATTTTGTTTTATTTGAAGTAGCTTTAGTTTTAGTTAATTTTAAATTAGGTGCATTAAATAGTTCATGTATCTATCTAATCGTGCTATGTTGGATGTATTTTAATTTAATTAAAATGTTAAATGCATTTATTGAAAATGAAAGTTGACTTACTCAATTTTCTCAGCCAATGTCTTCACACCCCAGCAACATAGTAAATGATCAAACCTAGTAACGACAGTAATTACCCTGAATCCGTAATTGTAATTAATCTGCAGTTGGCAACAATAGGCACTGACCCCGGAACTTGATTACGAGTACATTGGAAATTAGTTACACGATATCCGCTTAACTCTGGGACACCTGTTTCTGGAATTTACCCCGACTTTAAAGCAAAGGAATTCAATCCTGTAACAAACAATATAATATTGTGTGAAAAAAATGTAAATATTATACTAACGTATATAAATATAAATATTATATTAACTAACTACTACGTATATTATTTTATACATTTAAAAGAAAAAGAAAATTAAAACAAGTTGCGTTTTCAACATGTTGAGAACTACCAATTTTAATTATCATATTTATTGTAGTCAGTATGTAATGCTGAAATCAATCCATAGGATGTGTTTGAGTCAATATTATTAATTTCATAAAACTTTATTGCTAGTAGTAATAGGTTCTACTGTTTTTATTTTAGTACATAAAGTTTATGTTTTTGCAATATAGGCTTTCACATAATTTAACTTCTAATCCGTTTGTAGAATTGGATTAATGGTAATACATGTTTTTTGTATGAGCAATGACCCATACCCTACCAAAATGTTATAGAAGGGAGACAGTGTCAAACAGGGGTGCTTCACTTGCGAACCTTTTCACGGTGCATCTTGGGTATCGGTCAGTAAGTATCTTTTCACGGTGGATTCACGGTGGTTGCCCTTGAAGTGACCCCAGAGATCGACTGGTCGCGGCGGGTTCGTGGAAAAATGAGAACGAGTTTCTACCATTTATACCAAAGGTGGAAGGTCTTAAGGCCATACCACCCTACCTACTTTATCAACGGCGATCGGCAACCAGTCGCTTTCTTAGAAGGTAAATACGGCGACCAAGCATTCCACGCTGAATACTTAAAACGCCAAACGCTGCGATTAGGTTGGTTTTCGGAAATGCGTTATAGCGACTAAACGTTACCGCACACTTCAAATGCCGGTCGCATTATTTGGCGTCTGACGAGCAGTGTAGTGTTACGCAAAATTTAAAGTTCTAAACTCAGGACGGCACTGCTGTTGGTATGTGTAGGGTGTAGGTATAACATCGTTACACGGTTGACTCGAACGAAGATCTGACCCGGTCCAACATCGGAGCAGTGGCTAATACGCGCAATTTTTATACCGCGTCTGAACGTGCCGCAAAATTGCGATAAAACTTATCTGTTTATCTTTTAAAGGTTGCGTCATTAGAACCTAAGGTAACCGAATTTGTTCAAAATTTGAATTGGTGCGACCAATTTTCGGAAGATGGCGTTGCAAGGTAGCAAAATCAGCTAGTGATTTATAACTAACCTAAATCCTGAATTAATTGGAATATGTTTAATTTCCAAAAATATTTGCGATAGAGAAAGTAGAACATTTTTTCCAAAATTCAATCAATTAATCTTTCTACCTATATTCTAATTAACCATCAATTGTGAAAGTGATTTAATATTTACATAAAAACATTGAGTAGCATCAAAGAGCTTCAATTTCATTCCTACTGATTCATCTCAATTCACGAACCCACAAAACTGACATTGAAAGACAATTGAGCATTTAATTGGCTATCGAGACAAGTTCCTATACGGGGTGAGGTCGGTTATAGTCTGGCAACCCTGGTCCCGGGCGGCGGCAGTGTGCGCGAGCTTTCAGCGGCGCCGATCGCTTCGCGCGACTTCTCTTGATCTGACCATAGAAATTATCACACCCTATATTACTTATATGTATCTACGTAAAGTCTGTGCTCTCTTCCATTACTCCAACGTGCTCAATAACCTAACGTGCTAACGTGTAATGTGAGGTGGCGTTTTTCATTCAAATTATTGAACACTTAATTGAAAGTTTGATGAGAATCAGTGGCAATGGATTGTGGCTCGGTTCGACGTCGTTAATTTAGTTGTTTTAATGTGATCTTAGGAAATTTGTCACCTGCAAGCTTTGGAGGTAGCTGAAACGTGTAACATTAAATTGCGATTTAACACACAGATTTTACAAATATTATATAATTTATTGTAATTAATTTCACTAAATTAACGTACTGAGACAATTATTATTTTTTATCAATCAGTAAGTTTCAACAATTTATTACAAATAAAATTGATTGATTAACAGAATTCAAGTACCTATCCAGAGCACTCAAAATCATTCTCCTTAGCGTGGCTTTCAAAATATATCAATCAAACCAAACTAGAAAAATAAAATGTTTGTATATGTGTATAATAATTTATTTTATTGCACACAGTAAAATATTTGCCCCTCTCAAACGTTCTGTAGTCTACACGGGTCGGGATAAAAGGCGCAACAGTTAGCCTATAAATCTACGCCGAACGTATTGTGTTCTCGATTTATTATAGGCGGGACCCTGAATCTACGAATAGGTGTGCATTGACTGTCGTATTACGGTATAAAGTAGCTTAATATATTAATGTCGTGTTTTAGTGTTTTCATTTATCATTAATTACTATGTGATATAAGAAAAATAAGTCATTTCGATGTGTGAGAAAGATAAGTTATTCTAGAGGTTATACAGTTTATTTTGTGTGAAATTGATTTTACTTGAAATATTTGTACGCTGAGAATTATATTAATTTACAAACTTTCGCACAATCATTTTGAAAGGATTACGCAGAACTTGATAATAATCTAATATTTTTTTAACATACAATCTTATATCTGTACCAAGACATGTCGGTCCAAAAAATATGTTGAGAAATTATTTATTTGTCATTCAGATCAGTCGCACTGTAAACTATTTCTCCATCTAAGTTAATGTCATCTGTCAATAAATGTCACACTATCCAACACGTTACATCCCCCAATACACCCAATTATTTTGCATAGATAGTGGTCATTTACGACACGCATACATATTTGATAGTTTTCCTATTTCTGGCGCCCACCGTGGTGCGAGTGACCACTCGTCCTTGATTGCTCCGTGTCGTTTTATTGACATAGCCTATTCATACGAGCCCCAAAGGAACTCTATTAAGTGTGGTTGAATTTCCAATACCCAGCGGCGTACGCTCGTGGTGTAGCTATTGACGTTGTAATATTGATAACGTGTACGTATCGTAAGTGTGTAAAGTGAGCAAACAAGACTGGTCGAAAAATGAAAAGACAATTATGTCCACAAGTGTTTTTGTAACGAATTATTTTTGTACCAATATGCTTAGGATATACACCTCTAATTCAGTTTACGCAATCCTACGGGGAATTTTTTGTTTTACAGCGATAACTTATTATTCTTCCATAAATCTTATCCTAATAATATTATGAAAAATGCAGAGTTCTTGAGGGAATAATACTTTTCTCAATTCTACGTAGACAAAGCCACGGGCTGCTAATAACTTTGTCCTTATATTAAAAGTTTGTTAAGTACTCACTCGATTTTTATACCAAAACATATGTATTCTAAAAAAATCACAGTAATTGAATATACCGATACCCGGTTTATAAAAATATATTTATTATAGTATATTTGTTATTTTTTGTAAACAAAATCGAAATACCAAAAATAATTTATAACACTCTTTTTGAAAACTGAACAAAATGGTTACTTAAAATACAAAATAATTAAAATCTTATTTTGTATTCTTCAACGGACCATTCGTCTACATGATGGCAATACTGATTTACACTTTCCCGTACACCTGTACTTTCGACGCTAGTCCATTTATCTGTGATAATTAGAGCAGACATCTCCCCGTGTAAACAGACGCCCACAGGCGTGGATCGTAGTAGCGTAGTATCGGCTGGCGCCCACGCAGGACAAGACCCGTCTGCGACCCGCCCTTCTACCGCCTAACTAAATCGGCTATGGCTTTGCTATTTCTGTCTCTATCATTTCAAGTGAAAAAAAAAGGACAATATCAAAACCAAGACAGTTTTAGTTAGGTGGACCTACCGGCTTGCTCGGCAAACAAATCGTCGTATAGCTCAGAACCAATTAGCTGGCCCAAAGCAAAAGCGCTGCTGTCTTGATCTAGGATTCAATGCTGATATATCTATGCCCTGTAATTCTACAAAGCATACATTATGTAAAGAATCTTTATATCTCTGGGGGACGAGTGCAGTGCAGTGCCAGGTAATAATTTGTGTGTTGCTTACTGTTAGGCACGTGTCTTACTCGTCCCGTCACTATAATACGAAAAAAATGTTAATCGTCGGTGAAAATAATCAGAACCAGCTGATTGAATTCGCAATCGTCCTGCAAATTAATCAGTTGCAGCTGATCTTACTCGCAATCGTAAGGCTGCTCACGGCAAAAGTCGTCGACAGGTTATTACGAGCACTGTTTTTGTTTAAACTAGTCGTATGGTTTAACTTATATATCGTTGTAAATAAAAATCAAACGTTATGATGTTTATTCTCAGAAAAGTCTTCACTAAGTCAACCAATATTCACGAGACTGACTGCATTTGTGTGTAATTTAGTCCTATTTGACAAATAGGACAGTTTTTGTTTCGATCAATGGTATTTATATGAAAGTATCCAAGCGAAGCCGGAACGGGTCGCTAGTATTTTGCAATAAGCTTAAATATACCAAGGTTTTCCTTCAAAAATATCTAGTTATTTAGAATTAGGTCGTAGTAGGGTAAATAAATTAATTAGCCACTCACTAACCCTAACTCATCACTACGCCATCTGACTCAACAAACTGTCTAATTACCCCGCTTTAATATCGCCTGAAATGAAATAAAAGCCAACTGTAGTCTCATTTAGATCGCCCCGTGGATAAAAGAGATCCTTTATTTCATTTAATGGCTCATTTTCAGGGTGTTCATTAAAGGGCTGTGTTTATGGGCCTGTAATATAAATACCTTCACCTCTCGCTGCCCAGTTTCAGCCGTTTTAACGCTTTATGGATGTGATAATTTCTACACCATATTGGAACTAAGTGTTTGTGGTATAAAGTGATAAGAACTATAAAAGCCAAGTGAAAAAATATTTTGGAAAGGGACAAAGTGATGGTATAGTTAATTAGTGCGAGCAAGATGAGTGGTCTCGGTCCGCCCGGTGTTTGGGCTGCGCAGAAACGGCTCGAATCCTGGGCTCGGGCCGCCAGAGAGAGGACTTCAAGCGCTAGCAGCGGTCAAAGCCATAACTCGACTGATAGCTTCGGAGATGACAAGTCTCATGGAAGTCCACATGTGAGTATATGGATAAAAAGAAATTGGCAGGCATAAGAGCCACTGATAGAAGTGAAAACTTATACCTAACTTAGAATGTTAGTATTAAACATTTTCGCCCATCAGAAATGCATACGTCCCGTTCCGTCGCCGCCGCCCGACATTAGCATGTCGATGACGCGAAACCATAAAATTTTTGCCTACCAAAAAATATGCTCAACACTTAGAACCTCAAAACCTAGAAACAATGCCACTGCAGTCTAAATTAAACCAGACTTCGAAAGCACTGAGTTGGGTTTTCCATAAAATTGTCACGTTAGTTGGCTTTATTTTTGCAGAACATTAACCGTCTCTTCAATCGGTTAACTAAACACTCTTTCTCTCATACATTTCATCGAAAAAAAAGAGAGAGTTATAAGCCAAGACCTTTTTAGTAAGTCGGTAGACCCCGGAAATGGATGACTTTATTGCGCGAGTAAAAAGGTTTCCATGATAAACATAAGTAAACAAATCAGAATTTTTGCGAATGTACGAGTAAAAGGTTCGTAAAAAGTCGGTATTCGCACTAAATAATGCGTCTAAATCTGATAACAACATCGAGCAGCTAGTGACAGTCTGATTTAAGTTTCAGTCGCATCCGGCGGCCTTTTTCAAGGAAAGTGCACGCTGCACGCGCTTTATGCACGAATTACACGAGGCTAGTTTTTCAAGCTGGTATAGAAATTACGGTACTACGGTTACTTTCATATTACGGTCATTGTGCCACAGTATTACAATATCAGTAGGTAAAGGGTGTTGTCTCAGTAAGAGTGCACTTTTTAATTTTAAAATAAAAACAAGTATTTGTAAAGAAGACATGTTCCGATTAAGTATGGAATACTGGTCAGTAAATATCTGGCAAACGACCCCCACGGCTCCGATGACAGGCCATTACTCTTTTCATGAAATTTACCATGACTTTTGCACAGAGACGTGGCTGTATCTCACCGATGATGCGTTGGATTTCCGATTTGAGCTCAGGAATTGTTTCGGATTTATTTGCATAAACCCGCAAATCGGAAATCGTTGCTGCAATAAGTCGATTGTTTAATGCGCGGTGTGGCAGGTTGCGCCATCCTGCTGAAACCACATGTTGTCCAGATTCATACCGTCCAGTTGAGGCCACAAAAAGTCCGTTATCATATTCCTGTAACGAATGCCGTTCACAGTCACTGCAATTTCGGCATCATTTTCAAAAAAGTAAGGTCCAATCACGCCGCCTGACCAAAATCCGCACGAGACAGTTACTCGTTGTAGGTGCATTTGTTTCTCATGGATTGCATGAGGATTTTTCCCAAATTCGACAATTTTGTGTATTGACTAAGCCATTCATATGGAAATGCGCTTCATCGGAGAAAATAACTTTTTTCGAAAAACTGGCATCGACTTCACTTTGCTCCATTACCCATTGAACGAATTGCCGGTGCTTTCCGTGGTCTGCTGGTTTGAGCTCCTGAGTTAACTGAATCTTGTACGCATAGGAAGGGGTTTTGTATACCTACGAGTATAGAGAAATATTTATTGGTTTATATAGCAACAAAACTCTTATCACTATTTTAAACAAATCTTGAACAAAAAATGAGTTTCACGTACATAGTTCAACTAAGTCAATATTTTACTGTTATTTCTGCACTGTGGCACCGATTCCGCACAGAACGGTCGCGACAACAAGACAGCGTTAAATGCCTACTTTGACAGAAATACCTGGCCTTAAACCGAAGAATTCCCGGTCATCCAAGTACTCAATTATAAATAGAGGAATCGTTTCGTTCTTTATATCTAAACTTGACCTGGCTTTTCTGTAATACCTACTTAGTTACAAGGAACTCGAAAGAATATTTCTAGAATAGCAAGCAGCTCCGGAGATTCCTTGCTTTTACCGCTTCACGAGCGTATTCTATTTCCTAAGCTCCTTAGCTTTTATTACTAAGAGATCGTAGATTTTCATTCTAGTTGTATCTATGCCAAGGTTGTTTTGTGTTTATCACCTTGACATGAAAACTGCACGATCTACTTGAGAGATTCAGTAGATAAAATGTTCCTTAATAGCTTGGGTTCTACTTTTCTGTACTATTTAATACCAAAATAGTAAAGAAATTTATCAACAGGCGTCTGTCGTTGTTTTATATGATGTATCTTAAGATAGATAGATTAACTCATTATAGTACTTTAAATGAACTGATTATAGTACTTAATTTAAAATATACAAACGATGACTTTAAACAAAACAAAATAAAGTAGCGATTAGCCTGGAATACTGAAGATGAGGTCATCACTAAAAGCGATTTCTTCAAGGCATCCATAAGATAAGACGAGAGATTTGAGAATAGGGAGATGGAGAAGCACATCTTCAAAAAATATATACTAAGTACCAAATAATATATTGACATACCTACATAATAATAGTTATACGTCCTAATACATAAAATGTTGTGTCATGGAGGAGATAAATAGGATATTATGTAAATAGACATTTGATATGTATTTGAGAATAGGATGAACTTCAACTGGATGATGACTGCAACAAGTAGATTTATTTTACTTAAGATTCCGTAGTAGATTTTCTTACAAAAGTATGTTTAAAAGTGTGCATATAAATATGTACTATCATTTATCCGATTTATAGCGCAAGCTTTGCTTAGTTTGAGAATAGATGACGTTGTCTGAAAAAGTGTCAAAGTGTCTATTAAATTATTCGTTTGCCGCGGAGACGAAACGTTTCTAAAACTTCCACTACTGCGCCTCTGATTATTTTTCCAAGCGCAGATATATAGTATATAGCCAAGACGTATATTCCAAGTGCAAATAGTTTGTCATCATCTCTGTCGTTTAAAGAAAATATCGTGAGGAAAGAAGTCATGCGTCATCCGCATAAGCTACTCTGGGCAGCTTGGTAGATTTTAGCTTTGACGCTTTCCTAACGAGAGATGTTTTTTTTACTACAAGTAAATATACCTTCCAGCTGTCTAAACTAGGAGTAAGCGCATGAATTGTATGACAAGGTATTTCCTGATAGATATAATTTGAGTGTTTTCAAGTCTAAAGTGAATCGATTTGTTCTATGTTAACACGCTCCATCATAGATGCGGTCTATGTTTGTGAACGTGAATAAATAAACATCAGCCGAGATGGCGTTCAAATGCAACCTATTATTGAAAAGAAACCCCCAGAGTCCATGAAGACTAACTTAAAATAAAAAAGAAATCATGATATAGTGCGTGTCAATCTAACCTACTCTCTTTTATGTACGACTATTCACTGGACAAGGACCGCGGTCGCTTCAACTCCAGTCCCTATTCATCTCAATTCCAATTAGAAAACATCAAAAGAATTGAGAGATCCTTGAAAGCGCGCATCTCTTTGTGAACAAACATAATTTCATTGTTGTATGTATTTGTAATCTTCAAAGGCTGAATCTGTTTCGAACTTGACAAGTCGGGAGTGGACTCTTCGGTTCGAAGAAATTATGTTTGATGTTTTGATGATTCTCTTAACGTAAGATCCGTCTAAATTAAGTATATAATGAATCTGTAAATCCAATCATATTTTAATTATTAAGGAACAGCATGAAGCATGTTGTCTACCTCAACAAAACACTATGGCCACTTGTTGACGCGGGACTTAGAAAGAGGTCTATATAAATTACAGTAAAACTTCTTATAAAATCATATCCTTCGGGATTTCTTATTCTGTAACTAGCGCCCCGTTCCGGCTTCGCTCGGATAATAACCTAGATACCAACTGCAGTGCCAGCGGCCGGGCTGGTTTGTGAATCTAAACCATCCATGGCAACCCTAAACTTTAACAATATAAATAAATGTTTGTTTTTATAAAACAATTTTAGATTTTCCATAAGCTCCGGGAAATTTTAATCGAAATGGAGTGAAAACATTTACAAAAAAGACGATAATTTATCAGTTATCGAGCGGGATGAAAAATTATTAAATTACTAAAATGGCTATTAAAAAATAGAGGTTGGTGATAAAAGGGTAAAAATTTAGGGTTTAATGTATTTTTAATGCCACATTATAAAAAGATAAAAACAAAATGTTTGTACAAAAATTTTAAAAAAATGTTAGGGTTGAACAACCCTTATCACTTTGGGGTATGAAAAATAGATAGTAGCCGATTCTGAGATCTACTGAATATGCGTATAAAATTTGGTATAAATCAGTAAAGCCGTTTTGGAGGAGTAAAGTAACTAACATTGTGACACGAGAATTTTATATATTTTATAAGAAGATGTATGTGCGTGCATCATTATCATAATTGTCTACCTTTTCGTCTAGTCTAGTTATAGATTAGATGAAAAAGTAGTGAAATGGACAATTATAATCATACATTTAATTGTATTTTTATAATAAAGAAGACAACAAAAAAATAGTTTACAAAACTGTGAGTTTATTGAATACATTACCGGGTTCTAAATGTTCAAACCTCTAATTAAAAGTATTCGATTTCAGTAGTACTCAGTCGCATTATGCGAGATTTTCCTATTAGCCCCACTTTCAACAGCTTAACTCTGTGGCGAACCGAGATCTTCACAAAAACGCACCGTCAACCCGTTTAACACATTGCCTGAGGTAACGAACTCGTGACAACATCTTCAAAATCTGCCAGTTTTTCCTCAAACGTTCTCGTTTCCTGTTAGGATGAACATGAACCAAACCATTTCATGATATAGCTTAAATGACGTTTCGATTTCGTGAAAAATAAGGTTTTACTTTATAACTGGACATGAAAAACAAATAGGTAAATTAATTTTCGAACAACGACTTCAATTTAAAATTCAAGTCAGACACTCGAGTCAATTTCACAATCTTGGTTTCTTGAAATCGAGAGTGAATTGATTTCTTATAGGTGATTTCTTATAGATCTCTCCTGGTGGTTCATTTGACCCATACATTTTGTTCACGGGCCTGTAGTCTACAAGCTCGCTCCATCGTAAACCGCATTGTCGCGTAACATCAGGCGAAATAGCGGTTAAGTGTAAACCTATAATTTTTGAAGTGAAAACTTCTTTTGGCGCGCCTAGACAGAAGCTTCGTGGGCTGTGAATTGAATTCATTCGTCACGCTCGGGTATGATAAGAAAGCTTCGGGTAAACTCGGGACCATGGCTATTGGCCATCTAGAAATACGTCACCCAATGGGAAATGCTGAAAGGGCGTCGACAGGCCATCATGGCATGGCCATCTAGAAACGCATCAGCCAATGGGAAATGCTGACGCATTTCTAGATGGCCATGCCAAGATAGCGAGGCCACGCCCTCCGGTTACATCCGTGTAGTTTCCAAGGTAAGCCATTAAATTCTGAGTTATAAGTTTTCACTTCTATCGGCAGTTCCTATGACTGCCAATTTTTTTTTTAAAAGTGTAGTGCCATGAGACAACATACAGGAACGAAGGTCCTTCGGATAAAATAGATGCAACACAACTTGCAAAAAAAATTGCTTAATTTTGTTATTATTGTAATATTATTATTGTGTTCTTATTAAATGCAATAAAGAGTTTATCTATCTATTTACTAAGAACGCTCCGCGATTTTACCCGCGCGGTTCCCGTTCCCGTTATTTTCCGAGACAAGCCTATGTGTCAGACTTCTGACTTCAGACCTGACTTTTAAATTTCAAGCCGATCCGTTCATACGTTAGGACGTGATTGAGCAACAAACATCCAAACATGATATTATTGGGATGGTACGATCGTCTGAAATAAAGTTGGCAGCACTGATCACGGGTACTTTTTACGCGTCCTTCCGTTTTTATATTTTTCTTTCAGCTGTAGGCTCGCATTTTTTTCAGTTCGGTCTTGCAGTAAAGTTCCTATCTCCAAGGCTTGGAGCCTTGGCCATAATGGTCTAAGATCCCGCTACACAAAGACCTTCACCGAGATGTTTATTTGATGAAACGTATTTTATATGTCATTTAATATGTCAATAAAGGAACGTTCCAATATAATATTCTGAAACCAACTTAACACACTTCCAATAATATTTTCGTCCCAAAAACCGTGTTCAACTCGGCCAAAGAAATGTTCACTTCAACAATAGGTTAATAATCCTCACAAAAACGAATTAGTCCATCAGTTAGATTGCTTAAAAAATATTTTGTACACGCACACGTATTTTTCCTTTTGTTTCACAAACAAAAAATTACGAAGATACAGTGCTTAGAAATTTGGCGTGGATACGATTTTTACCCACAAGTGGACATACTCTGGAAGGTTGATGATTTTCGTCGATTTTTAATATATTGAGAAAATCAAAAATACGTGTCCCATATTGTTCCATGCTCTAGCTGATGTACTAATTAGTATGATGTATTTTTGACCAAGTCCGATACCCAAACTTGTGTTTTCCACAGGAGATGCTGATACCCAAAGAGCACTGCCGCATCCAGCCTCTGAGCATGGAGGGTCGCGCGGCCAGCTCGCTGCCACATGCACGGCTCACCAGAACCCCTTCTATATCTTCGCAGAGCAGCCTCGACAGCGGCACTTCTAGAGCCACTGTAAGTACCTATGCATTAATTTTAAGTCATTATTTTTGACACCTATTTATTTACAGCAAAAGTAGTAGGTTTATATTAACTTTAAATCTATTCTATCTATACTAATATAATCGTTACACCCTTTTTTAGGGTTCCTTATCCATAGGTTCGGAATCCTATTACGGACTGAGACTTCGCTGTCCGTCCGTCCGTTCGTCTGTCACCAGGCTGTATCTCAAGAACTGTGATAGCTAGACAGTTGAAATTTTCACAGATGATGTATTTCTATTGCTGCTATAAGAACTAATAATATAAATACTAAAAATAAAATAAATATTTAATTTATTTTATTCCCCATACAATAAACTGGATTTTTGTACCGTTTCTTGCTCGATACTAATAACGGTGACAGGTAACGTAACGTTTTAACTATTTACATAATATTCAGTTTTATGTTCTCTTTAAATATAATTAGCCAGATGTCCGCCCCGGCTTCGCCCATGGTACCCATATCGCTCAAGGATTCCGTACATATCCAACGGTGAAAGAATTTTTGAAATCGGTTTAGTAATTCCTGAGAATATCGCGTTCAAACAAAAACCGCTTCAGCTTTATAATTTGTTATGCGTTATTCCAGACTATACTCCAACTGTGTTCCAAACTACTGTCCGATTAATTCAGACGTTCAGACGTGATTGAGCAACAAACGTCCAAACTTTCGGATTTATAAAACTAGTAGTATTATATTAAAATTATTGAACTGTCTGAGTTTAATTTTGAAATTAAAGTATCTTGTGTCAGTTCTCAGAGATAAAGTATTATTCATTTACTGTTGGTAAGCTCTTCTAATAATTAGATTACGTATCTTGCTTCAAGTTACGTTCAACTTGGAGCCGGTAGAGCGGCTTGATGGATGACGGCATTTTTCATTGTCAATCTTAGTACTGTTTGCGGTTGTTCGAGCTAATTGAACATTTTCTTTTTATATCTTATTTTTTCAATTTTGTTGCCAAGTTGGATATTGCGTGGTAACAAAAATAAGTAAATATGTACGCGTCATTGAAAAAATACTTAGGTAATTGAATATATTAATTTAAAGATGTAGGTATAATACGATGTATATATCTTTATTTTGTTGATATTACGAAAATCGCTACATAGACTTCTATAAAATTTATCATCATTCTACTTTCGAACTAAAAATATCAACATCACTGTGGGCGTTCTTGAGAAATTGGGGATCATACATAAAAAAAATATGATTGGTGAGTTGGCAACCTCCTCTGTTTTGAAGTTGGATAAAATAGAAGATTCAACAGTCCACTTTATTAAAAAAAGTCGTTCTTTATCCAAATGAATTAAAAAAAATTGAAGTGTCAAGTTGAAGTGAAGTGTGGTTGTACAAATGAACAGCTTGTAGAATGAATGAAATAAAAGCAACAAATTAATTAATTCATTAACTTGTTCTTAAAACATGAATTTAAGGTCAACGTTTGCAAACTGCATCTAAAATGAGCTTGGCTGTCAGACTGACGCTGTGGTTCATCTGATATTCTGTCTGCTTCACTACTACTCGCTCTGCAAATTGGTTGGATGTTTATTATTACACAAGACATTGCCCTTTCGGTTATTCATGTATTTTTTTAATAATGATATGTTTTTTTAATACGATTCCGGGGAGATTTACAAAGGACCCAAAAAACAGACAAAATCTAGAGGCCGAGTGTCTGATACTTAAGCTTGAAACATAAATTAGGTAGACTCAATTAAATGTTTTTCAAGTATGGAAAAAATCAAGATAGTGTAGGTATATTTTCTAAACTAATAATATTATGTGGGAAGATTTTATTTTGTGTTCGTTTATTTCTTTGTTATGTGCGTTTTTTTCAAAACTTTTCAGTAATTGTTTTACCATTGAATAGCTACATCTTTACTAAATTCTATAGGCTATAACACGTATTATATTTTCAAAAAACAATAAGGTCCATGCCTAAAATGTAACAATGAAACCCAGGTTTCAAAATTTAACGTGATCAAGAACTACGCGACTGAAATCGCTGGATGCTACAAGCTTTGTTTAGTTTGGGGTCAGATAGGGTTTCGTGGTCAAATGCGGCTTGCATTTGTATAAAAAAGGAGTGAGAGTTTTATGGACCCCCGGTTGGGACGAAGTTCATACACGGCTGTAACTACAGAAATCTATTACCTTATTATTTATATTTCTGTGGCTATAACAGTAACTATAGAAGTGTCGGAAGAAAAACTTATTACACGTCGGTCTAGCTCTTCTTATCCGGAAGTTACGGCTGGTCTAGTCGGGATAACGGTGACTGCCGATCCAGAGCCCCGGTTTCAAATCTCACGCACACCACTGTCTTTTCGAAGTCATGTGCGTAATGCCGCTAACTTAAAACGGTGAAGGAAAGCACCGTGACCAAACCGACATTTACTAAGAATCTTTCGAGGTCATGTGTCATCCACCAACTCCCACTGAGCCAGCGTGGTGGATTATGGCTTTGGCTCTCTCCTTGCGAGAAAAGGCCCCAAGTCCCAGTTGTGGTAACATTTACTCGTAGTGGGCTGCTTATGCTCAGTTTCATCTGCTCAGAACCGTAATGCATAAGGGACTTTGTTCCAAATTCCACTCCTACAATTTTACCGATGAACGAATTAATTATACTTTTTTTTTCAACCCTCGAATATTTTCTTTCACGCCTTTTTTTACACATGAACATAATTCAGTTCAAAATCTAATCTAATCTTTTTAACTGCAAAAAGGAAACAAGCCAAATAAAAAGCGTAGTAAATAAGCTCGTTAAAATGTTTATTTCTGAATTAACCGAGGCGTGACGAGTTTTCAGAGTTTTTTACACCAGGGTCGTATACAGGGGGAGGGACGAGTTAGCATTTTCATGCACCTACATTATTTATGTCCACTTAATCTGAGTACGACTGTCGTGAATATTTAAGACGGAATTAGTATTCACGTCAACTTCTTCGCTTGAGGAAGATCAAGTGATATATTTCAGTGCTTGGTGCATAAAATAGTCATAAATATGCTATTTCAAATATTACTGGATTTTTCAATTATCGGTACATTTTTTCAATTATATTACTATGTTCTCGTAAAGTTCATCCATCGTAGATTTGATGGTCGCCCTTCGACGCGACTGCGAAATGAGTACCGAACGTTTGAAAAAAAAAATCAGAATATAAGAATCGGAAAAAAATAAGGGAGTCAGAAGAACCTGTCTGTACCTGGTAGGGGACAGCTAAAGATGCGTAAAAACTTTCTCGTCTAGAAAATCCAATCTCCTTATTATTGATTCTTGTTGTTGAATACTTCGATTGTGATTTTGTAATCACTGTAATTTATTTTTGGTGTGCATAATGAAATTGTTTCTGTCTGTCTGACCCCATGGAACATGCCAGCTACCTTGTGCCCTTTGAGTTATAATGTAGGTGTTTTTGTAGGTCCTGGTGAGTTGGTACGTCTTAAGTCTGCTTACTTCATCATAGGTCTCATCATTATTTTCTAACACATGATTTGGTGGTCAAACGTAGTCTTATTCGACTTTGAACAGTAATTTCAAAAGGTAATATATATATATAAGTCAATGGCTTTAAACAAAAGTAAGCCGTGATTACAAGAAATATTTGTGGCGTCCACAGTATTTTTTTTTGTAGATATACTCGTAGTACAATAAATTTTTCGTGACTTTGATAAGATGGACTTTGGAAGACTTTGGATGAAATAATCTGCAAATTATTTTCTCCAAAAAACAAAAACCGACTTCAATTTAAAATTAAATTCATCATTCAAGACAAACACTCGACCAAATTTCATAAGAATCACTATATCGTCTAAATACATGAAAGCAAATTTTAGTTTTTTGTTCATATTTTAATAACCTAATGATAATATCTTCAAAAGCCTTTCCGAGCGCTTGGTCGACGCGACGCGTGACCAAAATGCTGGCGTTTATTTGGCCCAACGCATAAGCATTGCCATCCAGCGTGGTAATACCACCAGCATGCTGCGTACTCTTCCGATTGGTAGTGGGCTTGAACATCTTTATTATCTGTAGACCTTCATTGGTCTATGGATAATTCAGGTATGCTTAGTGAAAGTAGTTAATTAGGTATGTAGCGTAATGTAGTTTTCATTGTATTTCAGTTTTGGTAATAAAGGCTCTGCCCTTGTCATCATCATGATGATGATGATGATGACAAGCATTCTGTGTTACTTTGTACCTCCATATAAAATTATATTTTAACTTCACGCTTTAAAAACGTTTAAAAATTCGCTCAAACGAGTAGTAGCTACGAAAATAAACAAACGGTAAATAGAAAACGGACAAACAAGGTTCCACTTTGTGTGAACTTTATGTTCAGCTCTGAAAACCGTGGAAATAATGAGACTTGTTTCAATTATCTTTACGGTATGAAAACTATGCTTATTTGTAGAGTCTTTGCAGAGTCCGCCTGGAGAAGCACCACGGTTTTGCCAATTATTCTACTACCACGCTAATATGCTAATGTCACTGTGTTCCCGTTTGATGGGCAATGTTTTCAAAGAAATTCAGGTTGTAGAGATATCATAATCATAATCATTTATTTACCAAAAGAACATTATTAAAGCTATAAGTACATTTTACAAGATAATTCAGCGTAAATCTCTCAGTGATGAACGCAGTGCATAGCCAAGATTTGGACTCTTCATGTTCTAACAGCTGCGTGACACTGAGCTGTTATGCGTAGTCGTGTTCCTTACTATCAGGCATTAGTCCTGCTCATCTTGTGACTCTATAAAATAAATAAAAATCCGCTTTGACGGTAAAGGAAATTACCTTGATGAAATCGGCTTGTTCTAAAAAGACATCTTGCGAAGACACGTGACATCCACCAACCCGCACTTGAATAGTGCGTGGTGGATTATGGCCTTAACTTCTTGCTTGTGAGAGAAGGCCCAGAATATCGGCGATGTGAACATACATTTTATTGTACTCCTTTTGTGTGAACAATCTTATACCTTTAAACGAGCAATTCTTGTACCTATATAAATATGGATATATATATAGAATCTGAATCTCGAAAACGGCTCGACGGATTTCATGAAATTATTTCATGAAATTATGTATGCAGGGGATTTCGGGGACGATAAATCGATCTAACTAGGTCTTACTTAAAAAAAAACGCATATTATGCGCGTTTTTAGACAATGAAAAACTGTCACATTAGACATTAGAATGTGAAGGTAAATTTCGCCGCGTGACGCGACAGCATAATTAGCTCAGACGGGAAGTCGGGCGCTCATAGCGGTCACGAATTAGTAGCTCCGGGTTCGAATCCAGACGGGTTCTCTTTTTTTTCAATTCGTTTTTTTTTAAGAAAATCTATTTCTTGGAGTCTTTTATCTGTAGGTATCTAAGTATATTTAGTATTTAAACCGAGCAAAGCTCGGTCACCCAGGTACTAATAAATTAAACAATGACGTCAAAAAGCCGACATAATACCAGGCCTTGTGATATTTTCAGAATGCCCATAATTTACTTTTGAACCTAATAAGACGTCCAGTAACATGCCTTTTGATAATCTCTAATCTTTATTAGTTGCTAATTAAGATTACCTAAACGCGAAGTTAAGAACCAAAATAACAATAATCCACGATTATATTTTTCCAAACAATTTAGGTTCGAAATTTCGTGTACTAATGAACCTGGATTTTATCCCCAGAGGATACGGTTCACAGTCGCGGTATACAAAACGTTTGACGTGAATTGGATTTGAAAATTCTTGTAGTACTAATAGTACTGGCACAGTATGAAGAAATACTACCAGTAGTTCATCGCCTTTGATCTTGGGAGAAACGCCGATAATGTCTAGATACGAGTAGGGTTGTCGCAATCTTAAAAACGTGGCACCAAACTAAAATTAAAACATACGGAAGATATCAGCCCTGAGCCGCGCTCCTGCAATACTAAAGGTACAAGTTTGCGCTGAGACCGCGACATGAGACCGCGACAGGAGACCGCGACAGGAGACCGCGACCGGAGACCAAGACAGGCACTTGACACTATGGAATTGGATAGCGCCAGTTCGCGCTGAGACCGCGACCGCGACCTATCTCGGTCTCTTGTCGGGGTCTCGGCGCGAACTGGCGCACATACAATTCCATAGTGTCAAGTACCTGTCGCGCTCTCCGGTCGCGGTCTCTGTCGCGGTCTCCGGGCGAACTTGTACTTTTACATTGCAATGTAGACAATGCAGGTGCGCGCTTCCCACGTCTCACCCCGCACGCCCCGCACCATTGCCCCGTCTAGACGGCTTCGTCGAACGACTGTATGATTTAATAGACTGGTACTGGCGGGACTTGATTCAGCGATCGTATTAACTGATACGCGCGCCTGAAAGGAACCAACGTCTGCACGCAAAGCTCTAATATAGTAGGTGGCACGGATCGACTACATCCTTGTATACCTACATAATTGCAACCTATGATTGAAAAACATAAATATTTATTAACCTTTATAGGTTTACACTTGACTTAAGCGATGATGTGGTCTCTTAGTTCGAGTCTATGGAACGTCAACCATTAAACGATGTCGCTTTTTCGAGCTACGAGCATTCGGATAGAAAAAAGGACAAGGTGATATTAGTTCATGTAGATCAATTCCACACTTCCCGAAGCGTAACAAGTACGGCTACAATGCGATAACTGGTTCTGTTAACCGGATGTAGGGCTCCCAAAATACGGCTTTGTCTTTTGTATGATCCATTAGTAGGCCAATTTCCAATTTTAATCCAGCCTTTAAAAAAGCAACGATTCTTAGTTGACGTTTCAGAGAATCTAATGAAGAGGCTGGAAACCGCTGGTTGCAGGTTGCGCAGGACCGTTCGTTGTGGAATTCTAGGGGGAGGCCTATGTCCAACAGTGGACGTCTTGCGGCTGATGATGATGATGAACGAAGAGGTGTGACTCCAATTCATTAATAAAAAAAGAGTCTAAACTGTTGAGTACCTTCTGAGTGGATTAATTATTTTAAATGTAGTTTTGATATGATCCCCATCATATGCAGAAAGATGATGATGAAGATGATCTCCTATGCAGAAACTTGAAACAGGCTCCACATATGGTTGTAGTAACTATTGAAAAGAGAAAATGCTGAAAATCTGTGCTTAATAATTATACATTTCTTTATTATTTAAACAACTGACTTCGACTTCGAGCACTACCGTTATTTATTTCCACTGAAAGCACACATGATGATCAAAGAAATGATAGTTAATATTGTTTTGAGTCAAAGTGAACAGTTTAAAGCTTATTATCTTAGTTTTATTATCATTTCATAAGAACTATGCAATAAAAGCGATTCGTTAAATGTTAGAGAATTTGATTTCATCGTTTGTTTCACTGTCTCATAGTAGAATATTCTCTTAATTTCGAAAAGTAACAAGTTTTTTTTTTGTTACTTGAATAGGTTTACACTTGACCGCCATCTCGCCTGATGTTAAGCGACGATGCGGCCTACGATGAAGCGTGCTTACCTAGAAGAAACCGATTCACTCTCGACTTGAAGACACCAAGATTATAACTATCGGGGAAAATTCACTCTGGTAGCTCATTCCACAGCCTAGACGCTCTTATCACAAATGTAGAGTTAAAATTATTTATTCGTGTCTTAGGAACATCAACCATGATACGATGTCGCTTTCTTGAGCTACGAGCAGTCCGATAAAAAGGGGCAAGGTGGTATTAGGTTATGCAGATGCACTCTCCGAAATGTATCCGATAATAAACCGATACGCTAGCAATTTTGCGGCGATGTTCAAGACTTTGAAGTCTTTTCAACAAGTACCCCGTACACTCAAGGTTCGAAACTCGTTTCAATAGCTTTTAATAGGTGCTTACGTCATTAAGGTTGCCGATGAACTGTTCAAAATGTTATGGAATTGGGGTGCTCATTGACTGCCGAAATACCAGAGTCGGGTCTTTGGAAATTATCTCGGTTCCACGGAGAGGGGGAATTATTTTCATTTCGAAATAAAACTGTGACGCTTTAGATATTTAATGAACTGACGTGCCTGTGAGAAATTTGAAGGAATTACGTGGAATTAATACATATTATGTTTTAAATTTAGCTATATTCATTGAATAATTAATTGGTAGGACTCTTAGCAGAGTCCGCCTGGGGAAGGACCACAGATTTGCCAGATACTCTATCGCCAAGCAGTAATGCGCAAACATTACTGTGTTCCGGTTTGAAGGGCAACGTTTCCAGAGAAATTACAGGGCTTAGAGATAGAACAACTTAGATCTCTGGGTGGCAGTGTAGTGCTAGGTAATGATTTGGACTCTTCATGTTCCAATAGCTGCGTGTCACTGTGCTGTCATGTGGCAGGTATGTTGCTTACCATCAGGCACATGTCCTGCTCGTCTCGTCACTCTTTTTTAAAAAAATAAAAATAAGTTGATAGTCATTTGGACTTCCGAGAAAAGTACTAGAAGTACTTGTATTAGTACATTAATATTGCGCAATACGTCATCCGTATAGCTACAGATGTACTGCTACAACATACATATGTCGGTGACGCGAACTCACAAAAATTCACAAAGATACAAAAAAAATGTCAAAGAGCGCTACCCTATCGTCTGCAGTAGCTAAATATTAAAATAAAAGTGCCCAAGTGCGAGTTGAACTTGCCCATGAAGGGTTACATAGCCACAAGTTGCATAATATATAAAAATCATGTAGTTCGTTGTAACTTGAATCAATGTTTTAATCATACTGTATTTATGATGATTACAAAAAAACCGCTTAGGTACTAAATCTTGTTCAGACCAATATTTGGTAGAAGTTTGCATGGTAATGTACATCATACTGTACATTGTTATTAGTTTTGTCATTCTCTTATTTTATAAGTTACAAGAGGGGACACACATTTTACCACTTTGGAAGAGTCTCTCGCACAAACTATATTCAGTTTAGAAAAAAAAAAAAATTACAAAACCTCAATATATTTTTAAAGACATATCCATAGATACCACACACGTAAGGTTTTGATGAAAAAAATTGTGAGTTTCAGTTCTAAGTATGGCCCCATACTTAGAACTGAAACTCAACCCCAAAATTTATTGTTTTTTTTTTCTATTTTTGTGTGAAAATCTTAATACGGTTCACAGAATACATCTACTTACCAAATTTCATCAGTATAGTTCTTATAGTTTCTGAAAAAAAGTGGCTGTGACATACGGATGGACGGACAGACAGACGTGACAAATCTATAAAGGTCCCGTTTTTTTGCCATTTGGCTATGGAACCCTAAAAATCACTTTATATACCTATATCTGCCAGGTAGAAATAAAGACAGACAGATCGATTGGGTTCGACGAGGGAGTAACCATAATATAATTCGTGTGAGAGAATAAGAACGAAATATTCATATAACTTAGGCAGAAACTCAGTTGGTTGTGTTACATTACAATAATATGTAGGTACAGTTGACAGGGGGTGTTCAACTGTAATCAACTTCAAAATTTGATAAAAATCTTCTTGGACAAGCCTTACTATCTCCAAGGATAATCGCAAATTTAATCTCAAATCTACCCAGAAGATTGAAAGTAATACAATTACTATTTCAAGCGTCATCGCAACATAAGCAGCATAAATGCTGGGATTCTGGAGAGAATCAAGGCACCACACATCATAATCCACCAAGCTGGCCCAGTGCTGATTGGTGGATAATGCATGACCTCGAAAGATTCTTGGATGATCGCGGTTTCCTCGCGATGTTATCCCAACGAAAAGACAGTGGTACGCGTGGGATTCGAACCAGGGGCTCCGGATCGGTAGTCGCCGTTCGCCTGACTAAAACAGCTTTAACTTATCCTTGCCTATTCTTATTACTACTCATAGTATGAAGAGGTAAAGTTTATAAGGTTGTACTGAGTAATCTCCGGAGTTACTGAAAAATTTTTGAAAATACTTACGAAAAAAAAACTAAAGAACAGTTTTAGTTACTAATAGTCTTGATAATTATTTCGGTGACACTAAAACCAAAAGGTTTTCCTCTACGAAAAAGTGTTCGAAGCGGCTACAGAATAACTTCAGAAATAATGTTCTAGTCTATACCGTTGCTCTATCTACGAGTACATATATGAGAATTTCCATGAGAAATCAAGTAACTGGCAACAGCTAGCACAATTTTGCGAAAAGGAAAACAAGAACATCTGAATATATTTCTTGGAAAACATACAGCATATTTAATAATACAATAGCTTATACAAACGTACATCTACGAAGTTATCAAAACAATTATTTATCATGAACAATACGAATACGGAGGGTTTTATAAATGGCTTCTGAGAGTTACTATGCGAAGAAAATGTATCTACTCACTTCCACGTAAATTGAAGCTCATTACAATAGAACAAAGTAGAAAATCTTGTTATTGTGAAAATAATTGCTATTTTATACCTACTCGATGTACTATATGTAGATATGATTTCATTCGAATAGTTTACATCGGATACACCATCGCATTGGTTTGGTAGGAAACAGTGCTCGGATCTTCGAAAAACTAGCTCTAGTTAACTATGGACGTTTTGAAATATAAAGAAGTTGGTCATGTAGACGAAAGTAAAGTAATGTCCAAACTGCTGTGGTGCTCTAACGAATATGAAAAATAATGTAATATAATTAATTTACAACCTTTTATTTATAATTTTAATTTACAACCATAATTTTCACTCAATCTTGGTCTACGACATTACGGTAGATAGACCTAGTCTAGCTAGGGCGGGAACCTAGCTGCGCTCGTTGATATGGCCATACCTAATAACGAGAACCTCATGAAGGCTGAGAAGGACAAACTCAGCAAGTACCTTGATATAGCTTACGAGGTTACCGCCATTTGGGATGTTGATTCGATGATGGTAGTCCGGATAATAGGGTACCGGACTGGGTCAAAAATACACCATCCTAATTAGTCCGTCAGCTAGATAATGGAAAAATATTGGACACGTATTTTTTGTTTTTTCATAATATTAAAAATCGTCAAAAAAATAGACCATCAAACTTCGAGAGTGGGGAGTCGCGACGTCACTAGTGAGTAAAAATCGTACTCACAAGTGACGTCACACGAAACTTCGAAGCGCTCTATCGTCGTAATTTTTTGTTTGTGAAACAAAAGAAAAAATACGTGTACAATATTTTTTGGCAATCTAACGTAAAGGTGCGCTTACACGAGGGCAATAATTGCTCGGCGACACAAATGGACCGATCTGGACCAATTAATGGAGCAACTAAACGCAATTTCAATAAATTTCGACAATTATTTCGGCGATATTGCTTCTAATTGCTCCATATATATTTCATATCGCTCAATGTCGCCGATACGAATTGACGAATATCCAATGGGCTTGGAAATTCCTAGCAATTTTTGTATATATCTCATTCGCACTTGTTTGTTTTGCGCGGCTTGCCGTCTTGCTTCCGCGGGGAGAGCGAGAGGTCGGGTGGCGCTACAAGCCGCCGCAGCAAGAACAATGTCGTCCATAGCGAGCGAATACTGAAATGCTCGTGTAGGACAGTATTGCCTAGTTGATGAAGTTGGCGATATCGCTCAATATTTTATTGCGCAGTATTGATGCTTGTTGCCGTTGCCGTAAATTGCTTGATGTTGTCGTGACGTCATAGTTGACGAGTATTGACTGGAATTGAGCAATTTTAGTCGGCCGTATAAGTCCACCTTTAGTTAGAAGGTAGCCCGTTAGTTAGCCCGTTAGGGCTACTTATTTTTTTTAAGGATTGTACCCTATTGTGTCGGTGAACAGGCTTGTTGTGAAAAGTTTCGACCAACATCTCAAGAGGCTTTCGCTAGACGGTTGGAAGGTTGGAACAACGGTCAGATGCAGATGACAGTCATCCTTGACATAGCACGCATTGTCACGAGGTTCCTCACTCTACAGCCCATACCGTTCATGCTTGAGCCATGCCCCGACGTACTCTAGTGTTTTTTATTTATTTGGTTTTATATTGTAAAATAAACGTAAAAATTAAGAACGTGAATTAATACGTTAATATTTTTTGGTTGTATTATCTTCAGCCCCTTTTTTGTGTGGGGGAAATGTATTTACGCACCGTCCGGCGTGCTTGACTTTGCGGAAATAGTTGGTCTGAGGCCGTGTAGGGACACGACGGGTGTGTTAGACTTGACATCACCAATAGTGGTGCCCTCTGCTGACTAGAACCCTCACAAGCTTCTCCGGCTCCGGCGTATCTTCATCCCTACGTATAGATGCCCAAAACATATCTTCTCAACCTCTCTGTCACTGATACTTTTTTCATTCTTCACCTAATACAGGTACTCAATTTTTAATTTTCTTATTATTTAATTCTTAATTGTAATAATATAGTTATCGATATCTAAACAAGCCTAAACTAACAACTAATGCATGACTATACAGACTATAATGCCCTTTTATCAGAAATCGAGCAATCGCGTTCAGTTCGTACCTACTCTGGTGACCTAGAAGGTAAATCCATTACGGCAGTCACGTAACCGCAAATGATATTTTCCCATTTGATTTTAAATTGCTATTACGGGCATGGGGCTGCATTGAAACGGTTTATATGCATGGCGTGTGATGTGTGATTTGAAATGTAAAACATACGCAAAATGAATCCGCGCTCGAGATTACACAGGTTTTTTGACGTGATAACGTCTTATAATTCGATGAAGCCGGCTGCACGCCCACAAAACATGACGTCATGTACCGTTACCGTCGGTCGTTACCTCGCCGCATGTTTGTTACAGTTGTATTAATTATTTCGACCAGTAGTTCAAGCGGGGATGTAGCTCAGTGGTAGAGCGTTCGCTTTGCATGTGAAATGCCCCGGGTTCGATCCCCGGCATCTAAAAGCTTTTTTGCATTGTTTTTTGCATTGTTTTGATTGAAAATGACTAAATTCTACTGATTACTTTTTACATACAAATCTATTAAACAAATGAAATTAAAATTTTCTTTTGAAAAATGCTACCATTCCATCAGTATTTTCTTAAGACGTTGTCACGTTCTATCGTCAGTAAACCGACTTTACAGACAAACCTTTTTTTTTGAAGTGGAAACATGCTTTTGGCGCGCTACAGACAGATTTTACGTGGGCTGTGAATTGAATTCTTGCGTCACGCTCGGGAATGATAAGAAATATTCGGGTAAACACGGGACCATGACCATGCTCATGGCCACGACCTCCGGTTTCAAAGTAAGCTATTACATTCTGAGTTATAAGTTTTTACTTCTATCGGCAGTCATAGGAATGACTGCCAATTTTTTAATTTATCACTTAATACTGGATTTGGCAAAAAAATACAGTTTTAAGTATTGTATCCTGCAGAATCATAAATAATTGGTTTATTACTTCATCAAAAAATTAATTGAAAAATATTGCTGAAATAATAGTAGCTTAAGTAAGGTACTACTTATTATCTGTCCGTGAAAGTCTAGCTAAAACGGTACAGCCGTTTCAGAGATCAGCTGGAACAAACAGACGCACAGACAAAAAAATTAAAATTTCTCTTAGTGTACTTGTATATGCCTTTTGTGAAAAGATTTTAAATTTTGAATTAATAATGGCTATTATAAATTCAATTTTATTTATTTCTATGGATATATCTGTTTGTGTTGAATACCCAAGGTGCATAAGGCCCAAATTCACAATCATGATTTTTCAAAAATCCTACTAATATCATAAACGCAAAAGTTTGTAAGAATGTATGGATGTATGTTTGTTACTCATTCACACAAAAACTACTAAAGGATGTGGATGCAATTTGGTACATAGATAGATAACGGCTTGGAATAATGCAAAGCTTTTTTATCCCGGGAAAATAACGGGATTGGAAAATAAGCGGGTGAAACCGCGGGACGCTGCTAGTTTCTGCAATTTTTTCAAATGCATAGGTTTTTCATTACCACTAGCTTTAAATACGGAAGAAAACATTGAGAAGGAACTAGTATGTTCCAAGAAACGCGTCTTTCGACGACGTGTATCGTCCACTAAACCGCATCTGACCAGAAAAGTGGATTGTGACATTGTCTCTCTTTATGAGAGAAGGCTGCAAGTCCTAGCAGTAGAAAAAAGTAGACGAATTATAAAGTATTTATAAAGTTGGCTGCTTGAGCGTATGTATGTTTATGCTATTCTAATCTTAAAGTAGATTGATAGATAGATAACTCTTTATTGTTACACAAAAACAGAAATATTATAGTAGAACACTTATGCGCTAGCTCCACAAATAGCGGCCTTATTGCTAATCTTAAAGTAATTGTGTATTTATATTATAAATTACGCCTTTTGAATAGACGCGATAGTGAAGTTAATTAAGGTACCTTTGACATTAAGCTTAACACTTGTAACGGGTATTTATATAGGTCAAACTAATTCACACCTGAACAAAAAGTTACGTCCCATAACGCAGGCCATAATAAGCAATAATGATTTCCACCGGGGCCATAACGTTGTATATTGAAAGCCATAAACCATCTCCCTAAAGACATACTTTCATATTTAGATCCCTATTTACCGTGGAATACGATCTCAATGTTCTTTAATCTACCGAAAGTACGTCTGTTGAGAGCATTTTGTTAGTTTATCGGATAAATTCAACTGAAATGGATATTACAGAATTTCGTAGTACTTACGTAAACTCACGGCCAAACTTGGGTAAAATGTAAGTAATATCAATGATTAGACGAATGCGGCTTTTTATATTTGGAGGCAGCGAGCGTGTGGTTACTGTCCCGTCTACGTCGGACTTTATAAACTTTTATTCGTTTGACCCTTTTTATAAGTATTATTTTCGGTAATATAAATTAATAATTAACATTATAGTGGACATTGCTTACACAACACCATCTAACCCCAAACTAAACAAAAATACGTGAGGCTCCCATACGTGATTTACGTTATTACTCGAAATTCATAACGGTAATAGGTAGACGCTTGCAATATTCACAGAATATTATTTATACACATGAAAATAAAATATTATCTAAACTAAACTAAAATAAAACAAATATTTCTGTGTCTGGGTGTTTCTATGTCTAATAAGTATGTATTTAAAAAACTATATAAGTATTACATCAGCTATCTGGCCGCCATCATACAAGCTTTGCTTAGTTTGGGGTCAGATGGTGTTGTGTGTGAATTGTGGACAATTCACAATCAATATTTAAGGGGCTCCTAGACTTTATTTTTTTGCCGTTTTTATAAATAACATTTATAATATAATATAGTAGATATGATACGAAACTTTTTGTGCACGAGTCCGACTCGCACTTGACACCTTTTTATTTGTAATTTTCTCTTTTATTATATCTCTTTAGACCACGATCTCTGGGTGGCGAATGCAGTGCAGTGCTAGGTAATGATTTGGACTCTTCATGTTCCAAGAGCTGCATGTCACAGTTCACTGTGCTGTTATGTGGCAGGCATGTTGCTTACCATTAGGCAAATGTTATGTTAGTCTCATCATTCTATACTATACTATACTATACTATACTATACTATACTATACTATACTATACTATACTATACTATACTATACTATACTATACTATACTATACTATACTATACTATACTATACTATACTATACTATACTATACTATACTATACTATACTATACTATACTATACTATACTATACTATACTATACTATACTATACTATACTATACTATACTATACTATACTATACTATACTATACTATACTATACTATACTATACTATACTATACTATACTATACTATACTATACTATACTATACTATACTATACTATACTATACTATACTATACTATACTATACTATACTATACTATACTATACTATACTATACTATACTATACTATACTATACTATACTATACTATACTATACTATACTATACTATACTATACTATACTATACTATACTATACTATACTATACTATACTATACTATACTATACTATACTATACTATACTATACTATACTATACTATACTATACTATACTATACTATACTATACTATACTATACTATACTATACTATACTATACTATACTATACTATACAAAAAGATACCTACTTTAGACGTGGTACCATGAGTATAAACTTTATTGAAATCGGTGTGGCACATGTCATGCTCGTGTCTCGTCTACTACTCGTCTAAAAAAATCTAATTAGTCCGTCAGGTCAGGTAAAAACATGGGACACGACACGTATTCTTTGTTTTATCTAACTACTAGCGGCCCGTTCCGGCTTCGCTCGGACATAACCTAGTCACTGTCTGCAGCGCCATCTGCCGGGTTTATTTGTGAACTTAAACCATCTTCGAATACACACACAAAAAAAACATTCAAATTGGTCCCGTCGTTTAGGAGTTCACTGTCAAATGATTAAATTACTAAAATGGCTATAAAAAAACAGAGATTGGTGATAAAAGGGTAAAAATTTAGGGTTGTATGTATTTTTTAACGCCACATTATAAAAAAATAAAAACAAAAAAATGTTACCAAAAATAAAATAAAAAATGTTTGAGGTGAACAACCCCTAACACTTAGGGGTATGAAAAATAGCTAGTAGCCGATTCTCAGACCTACTGAATATGCATATAAATTTTGGTTAAAATCAGTAAAGCCGTTTCGGAGGAGTAAGGAAACAAACACTGTGACACGAGAATTTTATATATAAGATTAGAAATCTATGGGAAGATATAAATCATCAAACTTTTGAAGTGGGGCGGTTGTGATGTCACGTATACATAGAAATCATGTGTAGACATACCGTCACTCAAAACTGCTAAGGAATAATATCTTCGTCAATATTTCTTTGTGAAACAAAAGAAAAAAAATGTGTTTAATATGTATAATAAATAATCTAACAAAAAAAAATTAAAAATAAAACAACCTATTTTGATATTATTTAGTAACATATTTATATTAACAATATCCCAATAGTTTAACCGTCGCGTCGCTCGTTGAAGTGAACCTTAATAGAAGTGATGCCATTTACAGGAAGAGTCGCGTCACTTTTTTAATTAATTGGGTTGATAATAATGTATGTGACAGAATAACGTTTGCAGGGTCAGTTTCCACTATAATATTTAAGAAATTTTATTATTCAACAGTTTCCCTGTCCCAAAATAATAGCCCTTATCACTTTCATAACAACATGTTGTTTCTGTTAGTCTTGAGTACTTCTATCAGCTTTGTGCAAATTGAGATAAAATCACTCCTCAAGTTTCCTGTTTCTCCAATTACGCATCCGTGCTTAGAATTTCACTTTGCTACGGTGAATGAGAGTGGTGGTTAGTATATGAAGGAACATAGTTGTCAAGCTGATAAATTCCAGATATTGATATTTGTGTGGCCAATTTTTGTTTTTTTTTAACTTATATAGGTTCGCACTTTACCACCATCTCGCCTGATATTAAGCGATGATGCGATCTACGATAGAGCGTGCTTACCTAGAAGAAACCGATTCACCTTCGATTTGAAGACACCAAGATTGTAACTATCGGGGAAACCCATTCAAGCAACGCATTCCACAATCTAGACGTTCTTATCACAAACGTGGAGTCAGATCTCTTCGTTCGTGTTTTCGGAACATCAACCATGAAACGATGTCGCTTTTTTTAGATACAAGAAGTCTGATAGAAGATAGATAGATAGATTAACTCTTTATTGCACTAAATTTTTTGCACTAAATTGAAGAAGGGGGAAGGTGGTATTAGATCATGCAGATCAGTTGCACACTCACCGAAGTGTACCCGATAAAAAACCGATAAGCTAGCAATTTTACGCCGATGTTCAAGACTGAAGTATTTTATGCACAAGAGTGTCATTGCCTATGTGCCTTTTGGCACGTCTCTCAATCGATTTCAGAGTCTCCAGCTGATACTTAGCCGATCCATCCTAAAGGTGCGAACAGTACTCCATGCAGGAGCGAATCTGTGCTTGGTATAGAGTGAGCAACTGTTCGGAATTGAAGTATCTTCGCACCCTTGATAAGACATCTTGTTACGGTTAGTCTAGTCGGGAGAATGACGAATGCCCATCCGGACCATCTGGTTCGAATCCCATCCGCACCATTGCATTTTCATAGTCATGTGCGTAATACTGCTAAAGTAACGGTGCGGTGTAGGAAAACATCGTAAGGAAATCGGCATGTTCCAAAAATCTTATATTATTCACCAATTCGTACTGTGGTGAATTATAGCCGGACTAATCCTAAATAAACCTGACGAATCGAAATTGGTGTGGTGGTTTTTGATTTATCAAGAAATAACTAAAATTTGCTAACCATTCATCGGGACGACGCGACGTAGTCGAGATTTCACAAAAAAATATGTAAATTTAGCCGAATGTCTGAAATGTAAGTTGAAGTCGATTTTTAGGGTTCCGTAAAACGTAAAAACGGAACCCTTATAGATTCGTCATGTCTGTCTGTCTGTCTGTCTGTCTGTCCGTCCGTATGTCACAGCCATTTTTTGCCGAAACTATAAGAAGTACACTGTTGAAACTTGGTAAGTAGATGTATTCTGTGAACCGCATTAGGATTTGAACAAAAAAAATAAAAAAAAACAAAAATTAGGGTTGCCCCCCCCAAACTGAGAACTGAAACTCAAATTTTTTTTTATCATCAAACCTTCACGTGTTGGGTGTCTATCGATAGGTCTTCAAAAATGATGTTGAGGTTTCTAAAATCATTTTCGTCTACACTGAATAATTTGCGTGAGAGACACTTCCAAAGTGGTAAAATGTGTGTCCCCCCCCCTCTAATTTCTAAAGTAAGAGAATGAAAAATCTAAAAAAAATATATGATGTACATTACCATGTAAACTACCAACGAAAATTAGTTTGAACTCGATCTGATGAGTAGTTTTTTTTAATACGTCATAAATACACTATTATTAAAACTTCGATCAAAGTTACAACGAACTACAAGAACTATGTGTACTATGTATATTATGTTACTTGCTGCAACGGAACCCTTCATGGGCGAGTCCAACTCGCACTTGGCTACTTTATTGTTTTTTTTTTTCGAAGAAAAAATTAAATTATGTAACCTATATTATATATATTATTAGCTATATTTGGTAGATAAATAGTTTTAATGTAACCTTATACATGGACAGCTTTACTTAGGATTCCACTTTCATCCGGTGAAGTAGAGTAATGGCAGGTAGGAGCGGGCAAATGAGGGGAGGTTAATCTTCGCCACAATAACGCTATAGTACGCGTAGATCCCGTCCTCGGGTGATGGAGATTTCTCATAAATCTGCTTATGTGCTCATACTCTCATTTATTTTTACTCTATACCTTACAGCTATATACAATATACATACATTGTTTACATAATCTAAAATACTTCCAGCGAAGCAAAGTTACAAGTTTGTCAGATTTTTATCGGATGCATTGCGGAAAGTGCTCTTGCTCTTTTTTTTTACTGCTCGTAGCTCACTTCACTTAGACAATATATCGAAAGACATTTTGTTTTTTGTACATTTTTTTTTTTTAATTATTCATTTTACTAATTTAACATTTACCAAAATTATATTTGAAACAAATGTTATGAGAGAACCCGATACATTGTCCATAGAAACTACCAATAATGATTTGGTTCTGTCATTGAATTTTGACAACCGGTCCGATTTGTCTAACACTGAGTTTTGGTGGTCCGCCAGAAGTTCTGCGGTCAGCCCTGAGTGCCGCTTCTCCTTACTCGGCCTGCGCTTCACTACGGAGGTCGCCGGCTCGCTTCACTCGCCACCGCCCCTTCGCTGCGCTTGCCTTGCTCCACTCAGGCCTGACCCCAGAACTTCTGGCTGAGCGTTTTTTAAATAGGGGTAGTAGCGACAAGACTAGGTGAAGTAGAGGAGCTCCGAGTCGGATGTGGGTCCTATGTACCTAACCTAACCAGTCCGATTTGGTTACTTAGAAATTCAAAAATTACAATCAAGTTTTTATGTAATTTTATAAATGTTTGTTTATAAATTGAGTTGCTTGCCAAATAACACATTGTAAAATAAAATTTTGTGTGTTGGTTTTGTTTTTAAACATTTGTTAGTTAACAAAAATATAAAAATAATACGTTTTAGAATGTATGTTTGTCAAATAATTATTTTGAGATATAACCAATTAGTTAAATATTATTTTGTATAATAATCATTTTACTACTACATATGTCGATTTGTGAAAAGAACGGATACCGAATTGTCAGTGTCAGTGAAGGGCGGTTAAATGAGGACTTTTCATTAAAAACAGACGATATTATGTTCTATAGATGGGGAGAAATTTATATCAAGTTACTAACATTTACTTGGTTAATTTTTCTAATAAAATATTAACGCCATCTATAACACAATTAGGTAGATAACTATTATGACAGTTTTTTTTCATTAATTGAATTCACAAACAAGAATTTTCTTCGGTGGGATCTTGTTGACCGATCGCTAATCCCGGCCTCGATCGGAACTATACGTATTCTTCGGTATTCGATCAGAAATAGAAAATACATAGACATGTTTATTCAAAACTTTGTTTGTTTTTTAAATACCCTTAGCACAAGAAAGACTCTGGATACCCACGTCACAGGTCACCCTAGTGTGGGGTCCAGTGTTCACCGACATAATTTTTACTTTATTTCTTTTGTTGTATCTACCCTACATGTGTTAATTAAGTTGTTGATTGTAAGTAACTTAAATTTTTATGTGCTAATGTTATGGCAAAAACTGTATTAACAGTTTGGTATCAACAGTTTGTCGTAACGAACGTGTAATGTAGGTGTGTATTATAAGTAAACTAATTAAGTGAGTACATATTTCCCTTATCTATAATGATAGATGTATCTGAATAAAATTGAAGTGTCTGTTTTTAAATATTAAAATAACCGTTTTTTACTACATACATAATTATGAATGTAGTATATATATAATTATGAATCAGGTACATTTACCAAAATAACTTTTTTTTTCTTATTGTTTGTCTGTTTGTTTCGGCTAGTGTCCGAAACGGTTGGACCGATTACGATGAGGCTTTCACTATAGCTGATGTTAGAAGGCACAACATAGGCTACTCTTATTGTCCAAAATAATAATTGTTCCGTGAAAAAAATCTTATAGGGTGCAACCGCGGGCACAGCTAGTTATCTATATTTTTTTTTTAATTTAACCTCAGTTGTCCCACTGCTGGGCAAAGCTTTCCCCCAATTCCCTCCACTTTATCCGGTCCTGAGCTTCCATCGTCCAATCATTTTTAAACGCCTCGAGCTCGTCCTTCCATCGCGTTGGAGGACGACCCTGGGGTTGGCTGACCGATGGCGTCCACTCTGCAGAAGCCCTGGCCCACCGATCGGGGTGCATTATGATCACATGACCCGCCCTCTTCCACTTAATCTTACCAGACTTAAATCTTACATCTTTTTTTTTTTTTTAATAAAAAGTGCCGAGACGAGCATGACATGTGCCTGATGGTAAGCAACATGCCTGCCACATAACAGCACAGTGACACACAGCTATTGGAACATGAAGAGTCCAAATCCTAGCACTGCACTGCGCTCGTCACCCAGAGATCTTAGTTGTTATATCTCTCAGCCCTGTAATTTCTCTGGAAACATTGCCCTTCAAACCTTCAAACATCTGTTACACTTGTAATGGAACATGTATAAAATATGTCTTGATAATAAATAAATAAATAAATAGAGAGATAAATATTTTTGTAAATGTTAATCGCTCATAACTGATATCTTTTAATTTTTAACAAATCATTGTACTAGCAGAGCCCCGCGGTTTCACCCTCATAGAACCCCTTCCCCTTATATTCCCGGGATAAAAAGTAGCCTATGTTAATTGTAATACCTCCAAGAGTATGTGTATAAGGTTTCATGATGCCGATCATCATTAAGTAGTTTTCGCGTGAAAACGTAACAAACTTACTTTCGCATTTATATTAGTAAGAAGGATAGTTATTGTTTAGTAGAAATTAAATTTCTTAAACATATCTTTGAATTAGAAGAATCCATTCAAGGTCTTAACGTTTGTAAATATTATTCTAGAATCAAATGGCTCTGTCCCCGTTAAATATTTGCACAAAGGTTTGGTGAATTTATACATATTATATAAGTGTATTTGTCTATTACAAAGTTATATGACGTCAACAAGAACAAAATTACAAATTTTGAGGTGCCCGTGATCATCTTTGATTTTTTAATTTGTCATAGTGTAATGGTATCTTTCATTTGATAATATTTATTAATTTATTTCATAATATGCATATTGAGGACGTCATGAAAAAAAAAATTGAAATTTATCATAACACATTCATGAATGAAGACAATTAACAAAGATTATTATGTTAACACAGTGTGTTGAAGTTTTGAATCGAACATTTAACAAAATTGCTATACCATCTCAAGAGAGAAAAAAGTTTTTCTCAAATCAACGCAAAGAAACATAAACACGACACGGCTATAGCGATGCCGTAACCTCGTGGCACTCTAAATATGTACAGTAGCTCCGTACTTACTGAAACAACCCATATCAATTCCGGCCCTGTCCAAGTAACCATACATTATTTACGTTGCAGAGTCACCGTGGATCATCGCCCGCCATCCGCACGTTCGCCCCGGACGGGCGTACGCTAGAAGCCGGGCCGGGGGGGCCGCGGTCGCCGTCGCCCCTGCGAGCCGCCTCCCTCGACGTGAGAGCTGCCCCTCTGGCGCACGGATCTTTGGCGTCGCTCGCCGACTCCCCCGCACCGACTAGCCCCAGACATCTCCCGCCACGATGCCTTTCACCACTGCTCATGCCCCCGAGGTACTTATTTTATCTGATGTAGCGACATTAACCTAATATGTGCCCATTTATCGTTATATCATCATCACTTACTTTACCATTACGTGACATTATTTGCAACTTTATACATTTTTAACGTGATATCCTTTGCAAATATACGTATATATTTTTTTTTTTTTTGTTTTGCAATGTTATCCGCGTAGTTCTCGTTCCCGTTGTTCCCGTTGTTTTTTTTTTCTGGAAAAAATGCTTTTGTGTTCTTTCAGACTATAATCTATATGTGTTCCAAATTTCAGCCCGATCAGTTCATACGTTAGGACGTGATTGAGCAACAAACATCCAAACATCCAAATATCCAAACATCCATACATTGATATATATAATATTAGTAGGATTAGTAGGATGACCGTAGACCTGCCTGGTATTTAGCCGATCCGTTTCAAAGATGCGTGCTTATGCGTGTATTAAACACAGCGCCTCTCTGTGTTTCACTCTCTCCTTTATACACTAATTGTATTATAGCCTATTTAAGTAGGTATTATTCTGATACGTTAATTTCATTACTGTAAAGTTGGTTGCAAACCCTAGCCGAAATTGTTTTGTAAAAGAGATAAAACACGTACGTACATTCATCCTCTCAATCTTTCAGATGTATAATTATTTACACAATCATCTACGTGATACGCATATCGCAATACTATTACTACGCTCTAGTACGTTCAAGTATAATGTATACTTAAACTAAACTGTTCGTAATTTGCGCACACAGGACGCCCGGCACGAACCTACATTGTTTAGGTTCACAAGCGTCCGAGAAGCGAAGCAAACAATGAAACATCCCACCCACCAGTCTCGTAGCTCGTAGTTGGCAAACAACACTCGAGAACACACACACAGACCACAGAGAAGTAGATTCACAGCTTTAAGAAAACAGTAGATATGTTTGTTCGAAGAAAACTAGAATTGTCTAATCCAAGCGAGAGAATCAAACCAACCGTCATGTCCCTTTAAAGAGGCTGCCAAATGGAGCTAAAAGTTAAGTCGGACTGGACTGACAATTTAGGTCACATGTATGGTTATAAGTACAGCAAATACAAAATAATCTATGTAGTGGTAGGACTCTTGGCAGAGTCCTCCTGGGGAAGTACCACACCTTTGCCAGTTATTCAACCGCCAAGCAGTAATGTGCAAACATTACTGTGTTCCGGTTTGTTTCCAACGAAATTACAGGCCTTAGAGATATAATATCTTAGATCTCTGGGTGACGAGCTCAGTGCAGTGCTAGGTAATGATTTGGACTTTCATGTTTCAATAGCTGCGTGTCACTGTGCTGTTATATGGCAGGCATGTTGCTTACCATCAGGAACATGTCCTGCTCGTATCGTCACTTTAAAAAAAAACAATATATGTATGTAGAAGATTCCTACAGCTATTAACAAAAGAGCTAACAACTTTGAAACAACAGAAATGACTTTGATGAAATTTGGCCAAGACACCTTCCAAGAAAATCACCTTTCAAAGAACAAAAACGTTATCCAAATAGATTCATCCGTTAGGGAGCTACGTGGCACAAGCACACAATTCAAAATTATAACACCCCGTCAGGGGTTGAAAATATTTCTGGACCGTTACCAACAGCAGAAGTTGAGTCCACCACCGTGTAAGATTTCTAGTCAGAGAGATAGTAAGATGTACACAAAAAGCTTGCTCTTTTTTCTATGGGAATGATAGATAGATAGATTCTCTTTGTTGTACACACCAAAATCAAAAAAACACGTTTACAGGAGATAGGAAAAATAGAAACTAGTCTAAACTAAACTAAATCGGAATGCTCGTAGGTCTAGAAATCATTTCATGGTTAATGACTTGAACGAAGAGCTTTTAATCCACTTTCGTAATAAGAGCAAACTTTGGAATCCGATTCTGAGTGGGTGATGATCTGGGAGGTGTTTTCAACTGTATAGTGAATCGGTTTCTTTTGAGTTAGTGCGCTCTATCATGGACCACATCGTTGCTTAACATCGGGCGAGATGACGGTCCAGTGCAAACCTATTTTCGATAAAAAAATTACATGTATAGATCGCTAACAAGTGTATACATATAAAAGTTTTAAAAAAAGTTTGGGCTAAACTCTGCAACCACTTTCAGTACCTTTCATATTCGCAGTGGTACGTTATTTGTTTTTGCTACGAATGTAGGCCACTAGCAGCGCCCCGCGGTGTTAGCCGCGAAGTTCCCGTTCCCGTTGTTTTACCGGGATAAAACAAATATCCAAACATCTATACATTGACATTTATAATATTAGTAGGATTTTATTACCATTAACGCGAACGGCATAAAGTATTGAAGAAATTCGTCAACAAAATCGGTAGAGAGTACCGCTTCAGAGCTTCCACGCATAAAGAATTCAATTCGAACGAAGCCGGCGCCTTATGGTAGTAATAGTATACAAACGATTTATTTATTTGTCTGTCTGTTACAGATAAACTTGAAAACTACTTACTTTTTTTTATGCTCTCTACATTAACTCGGGTCTGATTAATCTGGTCTGTCTAGATTTCATCAGCATGTATTTCAAATAATGTATGTATTCTATCAGTTTTCACGCTTCCACGGTACAAGCTTTGTGTGAAGGAAAGCATTATGAGGAAACCTGCATATTCCAAAAAAATATAAAGAAATATTTTTTGACGCACGTGTCATTCAGCAACCCGGACTTGGCCAGCGTGAAGGATTATGGTCTTGACTCTCTCCTTGTGAGAGAAAACTCCGAGTTTTAGCAGTGAGAATACAAATTGAGTTGCTTGTGCTTATTCTATGCTAAAGTTATCCTATTAACCTCCTACGAATATTATAAATGCAAATGTTTGGATGTTTGTTGCTCAATCTCATTGGAACCGCTGAACAGATCGGATTTGAAATTTGAAGTAGGTACAGGTAGATTATCTTATATATAAAATTCTCGTGTCACAGTGTTTGTTTCCTTACTCCTCCGAAACGGCTTTACTGATTTTAACCAAAATTTATATGCATATTCAGTAGGTCTGAGAATCGGCTACTAGCTATTTTTCATACCTTTATTTATATGGCAAAACAACGTTTGCGGGGTCAGCTAGTATCTATATATATAAAAGCAAAAGGTCTCATCACGAAATCTCAGAAACTACAAATGCCAGGAGTTTGAAATTTTGTATGGAGATGTCGTTTAGCACGTATAATATATTGTATGAAGGTTCCGTAATTTTCAAAGTTATTAGCATGAAATCTACGTAACCGATTTGAATGAGATTTGATACACAGGTAGACTAGATCCCAAGAAAGGACAGGATATTTTTTATTTCGGAAAAATAAATTAAGGGGTTGAAATGGGGGATGAAAGTTTATAAATATGGAAGTTCGTAATTGTTGAAAATAAAACCATGGGACTTCGTATCTAGGCACTTGACGTGAAGCCGATGGATCAAGGTTGTAGGATTGGTAGAGGAAGGTTGATCATGGAGGAAGGATGGTTCAAACAATTTTGTAATTTTGAACTGTACGGGGATGAAATCCGGGTTCAAATGGGGCATGAAAGTTTTTTGTGGAAGTTCGTCATTGTTGAAGATAAAACCACGAAATTTTGCAACTAGACACTTGATATCCGTATTACTATTATAAATATGAAAGTAACTATGTCTCTCTGTTACGCTTTAACAACACAAATAGACCAGACTCACGAAAGGACAAGGGCGACTTTTTATCACAGTAAAAGAGTTGGAGGGGTGAAAATGAGGAATGAAAGTTTACGTGGAAGTTTTTCAATGTTGAAGATAAATCCGTAGAAACTAGACACTTGAAATCGTAGAGATTTCAAGTTATTTTACATTATAAATGTAAAAGTAACTCTGTCTGTTTGTTGCGGTTTAACGGTTAACTGATTTTGATAAAATGATGTAGATTTTTATAGTATACAAGTAAGTACTGGCTCAGTTACCTTAAAATTTTTTTGCGCGAACGAAGACGCGGGTAAAAGCTAGTAGTGTGTAGTATAGTACAGTATATAGTAGCACAGGTATATAGTATTATGGAATACCACTTAAGCTTCTTGATGATGTTGTGATGAATACAAATATTTGTTACTAGCTGAATCGCGCGCATTGCTACGCCATCTATCTAAAATTCATCGTACCAATTCAAATTTTGAACAAATTCAGTTACTAGAGTGCTCGCAATATAACTCTGCGCGTAGCAAAATATGGAACTAATTGACAGGCCGTCAACTTCTTGTATACGTCAGTTGACAAAAGTTTGTTTACGTTTGGTGTATTTATTAATTTCCAAAGTAATTATTAGCTTTTATTATGCCGAAAGTGATTAAAAGTGCTGGCCGTGGCTGGTTCTTGAAAATCAATCGTGGTTGTGAAGAAGAACGATACAATAACAGGCCAAAAGTGCAGTTTTCCAAACGCAGAGCTATTTGACAACTAATATGTAGGGATACCATAACAATCAAATCTCCACCTATTATCGGCGTATTTTTAAGCTGAGGCTTTATTTTTGAGGTTTGATTGTTTTATCGCCAAAGTCAATCAATAACCGTGGGAAAAAATGTGAGTGCTTAAGACCGAATGTGAGAAACAAGTTAGGTATATATTTTTTTTTCATAACATACAAATCAAAATAGGAAACACAGTGACACAGCAGTAAAGAGCAGCTGATTGTATCTTTCTCGCTCGGGTACACTCGGCGGTCCTACGTTCACCCGATCGACCCTTTCACCTAACAGCGTCAGCTTCATTTACCACCGAAGCGAAAATATGTGGGCGGTGCGCCAAAATAAATTTCACTTAATTTTTTTAGCTTGGATGCTCTGTAATCATTTACTCCGTATTAATTACTGTATGTTTTATTATATAGGCGTTTCAGAACGTACAATTACGTGGTAATGGACAACGTATCATACCACTGCACTCAGACTAAAGAGGCTACAATGTATCTAATTAAGAGGCACTAAGAAGACCCACAATACTAAGTAGAATGACTGTTAAAAGGACGTGGACAAGAAGTTTTGCGGTTACCGCTGTGATCCATCGTGATCTAAACCCTATTGAAAAATAAGATGATCCTTCAAAGAGCATCCATACGCCAAATTTTCAAATAGTGTTATTTATGGTCTCAATAAAAGATTTCCAAGTTAAATTAAATTATCATTATTTCGTTGTTGGTGTAGGTTGAAAATGACAGTTTTTTTATAATGTAATTAACTAAAATAAAGTTCTCCTGGTGGTAAGAGACTCAGACAGTCATTTACCTGTACCAATGATACTTGGTCATACTGGACCAAACAGCACTGTAACGGCGTTCATTATTTCGAGACATTCGTTCTAATCTCAGTTGTATTAAAATTTATAAATAGTTAGTTATATTACTTCCCTGAAAAATCCCTTCCCGTACCTGTTTTATGAAGTTGTAAGTTTCCAATGAACGGGAAGGGAACCTATTAGCTTGACCTGGCAACATTAAGTACGCCACCAGTCGCGCGCAGACTTATACTGCGAGCACTTTAGGTTCTAATGACGCAACCTTTCACGAACCTTTGACGAATGACACATGCTGTCACGCAAAGAAAACTCTCAAAAAGCAAAATTATTTCCCGTTTTTGTTACATTTTTCATTTATGCTTCGTTCCTGTTGATAGTAGCGTAATGTTAAATAGCCTATAGCCTTCCTCGATAAATGGACTATCCAACAGAGAAAGAGCCTTTCAATTCGGACCAGTAGCTCCCGAGATCCTTGCGTTCAAACAAACAAACAATCAAACAAACAAACTCTTCAGCTTTATAATATAAGTATAGATATAAAATTCTCGTGTCACAGTGTTTGTTTCCTTACTCCTCCGAAACGGCTTTACTGATTTTAACCAAAATTTATATGCATATTCAGTAGGTCTGAGAATCGGCTACTAGCTATTTTTCATACCTTTATTTATATGGCAAAACAACGTTTGCGGGGTCAGCTAGTATAAGTATAGATTAGTATAGATGTGTTAAATGTGTCTATCCTACTATAATACTATAAATGCGAAAGTTTGGATGTGTTAACGTTTCTTCCTCAATCACGTCTGATCGCCTGAACGGATCGGGTTAAGATTTGGAACACATATAGATTACAGTCTGGAATACCTGCTTATCAAAAGGAACGGGTACTACGCGGGTAAAACCGCGCGGCGCAGCTAGTAAATGTACTAAAAGTTCACTGCGCTATAAGAGACGGAAGCGAAGCTTGGCCAGGGAAGCTAGTCTGCTATAATCTGTGCAAAGTTGCCGTCGCCGTAAGCAAACGTATTTGCATAGTGAAATCGAAGACCTTTTTCGAAGCGGCCGCAAATGTCAAGGGTTTGTGGGATGGAGGGCGGATACTTTGCTTAGGAACGTAGCACGAATCCTAAATCTATGACTCAGGTGTAATTTAAAAAAACGTTACCATGATTTAATATATTAATTAACTAGCAGCGCTCCGCGGGTGTACCCACATAGTTCGCGTTACCGTTATATACCCGGGATGAAAATATGGGATGCTCATGCTTTCTTCCATAACTATAAACTAACTGTATTACAAATTTCAGCCCGATCCGTTACGACGTGATTGAGCCACAAACATTCAAATATCCAAACATCCATATCAGCTATCTGGCCGCCATAGTAAAAGCTTTACTTAATTTGAGGTCAGGTGATGTTTTGTATGAATCGTCCACCAATATGTATTTATTTATATGTTTATTGACATGTATTAGGGATATACGATGAGGTGCAGACCAAGAAACCGATGGCAAGACGACCTCCACGAACATCAGAAATACTGAATAAGACGTAGATGGGCAAAAAGGGGGGGAGAAGGGTATTTGCCCAACATTAGCACAAAACAGGCGCACAATAATGTATGTTTGAAAACTAAAATCCAGTTGACAGAAAAGGCTATCTGAGGTCATATGCCATAACTCCCTTAAAGAAACATCCAGCCCACATCCCTGATCACGTTTTTTTTTCTGTTAAATTACCCCAGAGACATAGAGTAGGTTTTCCATTCCAAAAGCTAAATGGATCCGGTAAATAGGCTACAGGAAGCTCAGATATACGTAACAAACAAATTGGATGATAGAAAATATGGGAGCACGTTGAAAGCATCTCCTGCCTAGCTTTATGATATAAGAATATAGACGTAGAGTACGAACAACACGAAATCAAATCGAACACTTCTAATATTAAAAGTGTGGAAGTTTCTGCTGCTCAATCACGTCGGAGTGGTTTAACGGATTGGATTGAAATTTTAACATATATAGGTCTGTTAATCTGTAATACAATGCAAAGTTCCTCAAGGAATGTATCTGTACCAAATTCTATACGGACGAAGTAGCGATACTAGTAAAGAAATTAATATTTTTGGTCAATATTTTTTTACACTATAACATCAAGCGAAGCAAAGCTTGTACTATGCTGTAATGATACAAAATTTCAAAACCATATTTTTGGTATTAATACTGTTATAAAGAAACACTCAGGCACATAACAAGTATCCGAATTCATCACACGAATTTACACATATTATTATGGATCATCCATCATCTTGCTGGAAATCGACTCCACAACCAATGTCTCAATCTGCATTTTTTTTTTATACAATACAGGGTTACTGGTAATCAGCCTGCATCCGTTTAAGAGCATGTTCCGAATATTTAAACAAACAACTTTTGTTAAAACTCCATACATATCCTTACAAAAAAGTCTTTGTTGTCTCTCTAGCACTGTTTAGCGGCTGTTTAGTGTTTATTCACATCACATAATATTGCACATAATTTGTCGAGCGTTAAAAAGCGCTCGCTTTTTTTTTATACTAAGAGTTCGATGTTTTTAGACCGGGCAAATATTTTATTTTTGTGTGGGAAAAAATGTGAGTTTTAAAAACTGTAGAGCAAAAATAAAAATTTCAATCTATATCGATTTTACTTTTCGAAAAATCTTATAGGTTTATAACGGATAGCTAGTCTGTAACAAATGTTCAGAAAATATCCTTTTCATCCCACCAGCTCGGAAAGAGTACTTTTGCTCCTCGATATCAGGGCGCAAAAGTCGTTTTTACCCTCTAGAGGTTAAAGTAAATTTGAATTTAGAACATCGTGTGTACTGAGGTTTTGAATTCAAAACATAATTTAACCTATTTATTTCTACCTCCTTGGTGCCGAATTCATCATACATTTATTTTTAATTTGTTAAAAACTCATACTCGGAACCTCTTTGGTGTACTTTTTTTTAAATGCTTTGCGCGCAATTTTCTTTTCACGTATGGAGGATAGAGGTAAAGAATGTTATTTCAAATGGCAAAACATTTTGAAATGCTATGAATGAATCAATTTTGTATTCGAATTGAAGTATGCTGAGTTAAATAATTAAATATTATTGACTACTAAAATAGTAACTAATAGATAATTTCAACTACTTGTACAGTACAAAATAATGTAGTAAATTTAACATCAAATAAATAATTACTATTTTGAGAAAACATGTAGGTACAATTTATTTTGAAGTCAAAACTTCTTTTGGCGCGCCAAAGACAGATTTTTCGTGGGCTGTCAATTTAATTCTAGCGTCACGCTCGGGAATGATAAGAAATCTTCGGGTAAACTCGTGACCATAGCCAATGGCCATCTAGAAATACATCAGCCTTTCCCATTGGCCATTTAAAAATATGACAGCATTTCTAGATGGCCATGCTCATAGCCACGCCCTCTGGTTTCACACGCGTAGTTTCCAAAGTAAAAATCAAATTCTGAGTTATAAGTTACCACTTCTATCGGCAGTGCCTATGACTGCCAATATTTTTCTTTCATGAATTCTGAATAGTACGTTTATTAATTTCCTTTAAAATGTACCTTGATGCAAATTTAGCGCTACTATAATTTAATGCATTTGGGCGGACACTTTTTCATGTACACATGAAACTCCTTACTTCAATCGGTCAACTCTCCATATTTTCACGTCATAAAATATTGTTATTGTTACATAAAACCATGGCTAAATAAACTTAAGTTTAAAACTTATAAAATTGAATACAAGTGAAAAACCGAAATACCATAATAATAATAAGTGATTCTAGCGACCAAGAAGTTTATTTAACGCCAACAGAATCGACTGAAACTGAAAATGCGCAAAGCGTTTAGTAATTTCCTCGCTATGGGGGGGATGAAAAATTACGTGTTACACTCGAGTGCAAAGATTTTTCACCTTGTGCCCTTTTGATTCCCTTGCTACGCTCAGGATTCTATTTTTTGAATCCCTCGCTACGCTCGTGATTCAACTTTAGAATCCTTCGCTTGCTCGGTCATCAAAATTGAGCACGCGGTTAAAAAGCCACTTTGCACTCTTGTATAACAAATAACTATTAAACTGTTTTCTAAATGTTTAAAACCCACTCTATTTATAGCAATGAACTTTTCAACGTTTTATGTATTCACAGGCGAAAGTTTCCCGAACTAAACCCAACTTTAAATAACGCCACACCGCAATACTACAGGAGTGTTTGTAGCTTAAACAAGTTGAAATCGTTCAAAATATTTTTAAACTTTTCATTGCAGTAAATTTTAATTTATATAAATCCGGGGACATACCTAATGTTTATTCCGAGTGAACTCTTCACCAAGTCAACCGATATTCACGAATGTTAATATTTATGTGTAATTTGGTCCAACTTGAGAGATATGATAGTTTTTATTTCGATTAGTAGCACTTTTCCGAGCAAAGCCAGAACGGACCCTTCGGACGTCTTACTTATAAAATACTAATCGGACAATTATTAACATTATATTTGTACCATAAAAATAAATATTTGCCTGCTACAACACTACCTATTATGTAATTCATGTACTAGGTACTGAGACAAGATTTTTATTCAGTTATTCTATCGCCAAGTAGTACCTAGTGTGCAAACATTACTGTGTTCCGACACACTTCGCACGTAAACTAAATAGGCCAAAACTGTGCTGTAGAACAATGAACATCATAATCTTGATTCGAAGAAGAAGCATCCAAGATTTCAAGTTAGTTTGGCCTACTTGTCTGTCTTTAATCGCAACTACAGCGGGAAGTTAACGAAGTGCAGTCAAGTAACACTTAGACGAGAAGTAACTATGTGGTGATGGTGATGCTTTTGATGCTGGTAGTACTCCTGGTAGTACGTTTACTTACATCGTTTAATCGTTTATGATTCCATCAGTCTTACAAACTGATATTTAGATGACGTTTTCGCGTTCTCTCTCCGTTTGCCACGGCTTTTATTGTTTTTTTAGTACTAGCATATGGTGTTTATAGCTCGTGTTATATACAACCCATTTAAAATTAACAACTTGCAAACAACGTTTCAGCTAACTCTGGAAGCGATAACGGTGCCAGTTTATGGTATCTCCAAAAGTTTATCATTTTTTATAGAAAGTTGAATGTGAATAACATAATCAATCAATTTACTTACAAACAACTACAAAACATATTGTGTTTTTCTTAGTTAAGTAGTTTTACTTCATGTTAACGTTGTTAAACGGCAATATGATCTATAATGTTGTAAACTATAATGAAAGTAATCGATTAACTTGCAAAAAAATGTTCATAAAATAGAAACCTACTGAGCTAAACTCTACAAAATGTATATAGGATCAAATGGCAGTTATTCTGCATCAAACAAAAAAAGAATCACGTAAATCGTATCATTATTCTCGTAGTAAGTAATAAAAGTACATACCTACATAAAAAAAAAATACCGGCCGAATTGAAAACATTGGGACCACCCATTGAAGTCGGTTAAAAATAATCATGTAATACCTATCAGTTAAACACTCGAAACATGTGTGAAAAATGTACATAGGATAAGATGTAGAAACGCCGAGACACAGAACAAATATTTTCGCTGTGCTTGATGTTAGATACTGTTGTACAGTAGCAGAAGCGTTCTCATCAAGCTAGGTAAGTGTCCCTCAGGCTCGGCGCTCGAGCGTTGCGCTAAATTGCACGGAACTCGCTATCATGGCTCGCGGAACTGCACTTAGCGATCGGAAGCCTACTTCGCGAACCGCTGGCTTTCTTTTTTTATAAGCATTTAACCTGTTTAATCCTCTGTTTAAAAGACGACTTGGGTTGGGTAAGCCGTGAAGGCTTAGTGACGAGAACCCACTTCCACACTCGTACGGATGTACTCGTATATTCAAACTGTAACTGCACTTGAATTTTTTTTTTAAACTTATTTAGGTTTACGCTTGACTCGCCTGATGACGATGCGGTCTACGATGGAGCGGGTTTACCTAGAAAAAACCGATTCACTCTCGATTCGAAGATACAAGGATTGTAACTATCGGGGAAAACCCACGCAGGCAACGTATTCCACAGCCTAGACGTTCTTATCACAAAAGTAGAGTCAAATCTCTTCGTTCGTGTCTTTGGAACATCAACCATGGAACGATGTCGCATTTTCGAGCTACGAGCATTCCTATAGAAAAAAGGGCAAGGTGGAATTAGAACATGCAAATCAGTTGCACACTCTCCGAAGTGTACCTATCCGAAAATATCCTATAGCCTAGCAATTTTTCGGCGATGTTCAAGACTTTGAAGTCTTTTTCGCACAAGAGTGTCTTTAAGGTTTGTCATTACGACTTGCTTTAACGGTGAAGGAGAACATCGTGATGAAACAATTTACTTACATATCAACCTAAATAGTGCGTTGAAACCCCCATTTTAAAAGGTACATACTTTTAAAATTATAGTTTGTAAGAAATTGTACCTCTAGAATTTACGTAAAGAAAATGTACGCGGTAATATACGGAATCTACTTATTTTGAAAACTTAACAAATATTGTATGCGTAGAGATCAGCTTGGTGACTGTAGTACATACATACATAGATATATTACACTTCCATGCTTGCATAGTAGCTCTCATTCTATCACTCATGAAACCAGGTTAATAGGAGAGTAGGCACCTACACAAAGTACATTAGCTATAGTAAATTAGTAGCCTATGATGCTAAAAGTGGATTTATTATTTCGTTGGGACATTTTTTGATTTTTTATTAGATAATAGAAAAATAGTAACTACTAACTAGTCTTAGACCCCAAGGCGATCAACACACTGCCACGCATTCAATGTATCAAGCACAGATTCGATCTTGTATGGAGTACTCTTCGCATCTATGGGATGGATCGGCTAAGTATCAGCTGGAGGCTTTGGAATCGATCGAGAGACGTGCCAAAAGCACACCCCGGACACTCGGCCTAAAATCTATACAGACGGTGCAGTTGACATACCTACACTCACACATCTCGCATATGTCGTTCGAACGCATTTACGCATGTGTGCGTGTCATCTATTTCGTGTCGCTGAGTGCTTCTCGCGTTCTTGCGGGGTAGGAAGCTTGAAACTGGCGGGGGGTGGGGAGTGTCCGTTCTATCTGTATTATCTATTCTATGCCAAAAGGCTCATAAGCAACTATACCCTCTTGCGAGAAAGACTTCTAAGTCTTGAACATCGGCGTAAAATTGCTAGCTTATAGGTTTTTTCTATGATACACTTCGGAAAGTGTGCCACTGATCTGCATGATCTAATACCACCTGGCCCTTTTTTCTATCGGACTACTCGTAACTCGAAAAAGGGACACCGTTTCATGGTTGACGTTCCAAAGACACGAACGAAGTGATTTGACTCTACTTTTGTCATAAGAACTTCTAGGCTGTGGAATACGTTGTCAGAGTGGGTTTTTCCCGATTGTTACAGTCTGGGTGTCTTCAAAACGATATTATACCGGTTTCTTCTAGGTAAACACGCTCCATCGTAGACCGCATCATCGCTTAACATCAGGCGCGATGGTGGTCAAGTAACTTACACAAGTTAAAAAAAACCTTTTTTGTGTTTGTTGGACTTTGCGTGTTTTTTATACAAACGAAAGTACCTTTTATACAAGTAACATTAGAACACGCATTCAGGCGCTACGCTGCGTGGCAGTGTGTTAATCGCCTTAAGATCTAAGACACCAAAATCCCTAGACGGTATACTCGGATAAGTAACTCACAACACCCGTAAAGGGTTCGATACATCCAATCACGACATCGTTTCGGCGAACGATACGCCGCAGTAACTATTATTTAATCTGCGCCCGGCCCCCGAAGGGCAGACTGGCGAAAATTGAGTTTGTCGCAATTTACGCCGAAGCTCGCTACAATGTCGGATTAACATACATTTGAGATCGTTTTACGTTTTAGTTTAGGGCCTTCTAAACTATCGTTTACTTTTATATTGGTATGTTGGATTTTATTCTAGAGACACATTTTACAACAATTTAATTATTTCAAATTTCAACACTATTTAGGGCTCCTACACAACTGCGATGCGATGCGATGCCGCATCGGAGGAAGGGCTCCCACACAAAACTGCGATGCGATGCGATGCGACGCCGCATCGGAGCAATTTGCATCGTATCGCATCACATCGCAGTTTTGTGTGGGAGCCCTTACCAAATTTTAGAATTTTGTTGATTGTGTAAAAATGGCTAAACTGATTTCTTTAAGATCTATGTGGGTTCACCTCTGAAGTATAATCTACCAAATAAATCGATTTACGATTGGCGAAGATATGTACCTACTCGTATTGAAAACATTGTACCTACAGAACTTAACCACCGCGGTCAAAATTATTACATATTCTTCTTATTCAGTTCTAATTCTGTAATTAATTATCTCTCGACGTTTCGGTCGCGTTAGAACGGCTGTGGTCATAAGGATACTGAAGAGAAGACAAGTGCTCTTATTGGGAAATCAGAAGATCTCTAATTATTCGCTGAAATATTAAGTTTTTTTTTGGTGACAAATACTACACACAATTGTTCTAGACGATGGTCATATACATAGTGTCTCATTTAGGTATGAATGTTGTGTGATAATTTTCATTTTGACGTGACAACGTCTTATAAAATGGTTTGCCGGGTGACACTTCAAGAAACTGCGTTACGCTCCGCTCACGTTATGCGCTCACAATGAGAGCGAGTGAGAGGGACGCGTGCCTTTCACTTTTTATGTCTGTCTCTCTCGCTCTTAGGCGGGCTAACCACTCAAAGTCGTTGTCACGTAAAACTTTCGCCCGTATACCGACTTTACAGGCAACCAATTTTTTTTTATTGAATAACTAGCAGTACCCTTCAGTTTTACCCGCGCAGTTCCCGTTTCCGATACCTTTCCGGAATAAAAGCAGCCCATTTTTTCTTCCGGATTATAATCCAATTGTGTCAAAATTTCAGCCAAATCTGTTCAGACGTTACGTCGTGATTGAACAACAAACATTCAAACATAGACATTTATAATTTTAGTAGGATTACTAAGTTGTTGACTTGTGATTCTTTTTACCAACAAATGATCTTGATCTGTTCATTATTATTGTACATTGGTCTTCAAAAATCGCAGATAGCTGTCACGACATATAACACTAACCGCATCAACTTCACCCGCATGACTGGCCTCGTGGCTTAGTGGGTAGTAGCTCTGCCTGCGAACCCGAGGGTCGTGGGTTCGATTTCCACCCAGTGCAAATATTTGTGTGATGAATTCAAATGTTTGCACTGTGTCTGGGTGTTTCTATCTTTATCTTTATTATTATTATTATATAAAAGCGAAAGGTCACTCATCAAGGAATCTCAGAAACTACAAATGCTAGGAATCTGAAATTTTGCATGGAGGTCTCTTTTACCACGTAGGCGCTCGCTAAGACGGGGTTTTGCGAAATTCAACCCCTAAAGGGGTGAAACCAGGGATGAACGGATGTATGAAAATTCGTGATTTTAAAAGTTATCAAAAATCTAGACACTTGACACGAAGTTAACGAATGTTTGTTCTATCAATTTCGTAATTTCGAATTGTACGGGGGTGAACTTGGGGTTGAAATGGGGTATGAATCTTAATATGGAAGTTCCCAACCGTTGAAGATAAAACCATGAAACTCTGTATATAGGCACTTGACACGATGCAAACGAATGTTTGTTCTAGCAATTTTGTAATTTCGAAATGTACGGGGGTGAAATTGGATTTGAAGTGGGGGATGAATGCCAATATGGAAGTACCCAACTGTTGAAGATAACCCCTTGAAACTCTGTACATATAGGCACTTGACGCGAAGCAAACGAAAGTTTGTTCTAGCAATTTTGTAATTTCAAACTCTACGGGGTCAAATTGAGGTTGAATGGGGGATGAATGTCAATATGTAAGTTCCCAACCCTTGAAGATAAAACCATGAAACTCTGTATATAGGCACTTGACATGAAGCAAACGAATGTTTGTTCTAGCAATTTTGTAATTTCAATCTGTACGGGGGCGAAATTTGGGTTGAAATGGGGGATGAATGTCAATATGGATGTTCCCAATTGTTGAAGATAAAACCATCAAACTCGGTATATAGAGACTTGACACGACGCAAACGAATGTTTGTGCTTACAATTTTGTAATTTCAAACTGTATGGGGATGAAATTGTAGTTGAAATGGAGAATTACAATTTTGTAATTTCAAACTGTATGGGGATGAAATTGTAGTTGAAATGGAGGCCGAATGTCTCTTACGCTTTCAGATCTAAACAACTGAACCGATTTTGATGAATTTGTATACAATTGTTTTATTATAAGCTGTTTTTAGTAACCGTAAATGTGTACTGCCAAATAGGTACTGCCTGAGTTACCTTAGTATTTATTTCGCGCGGACGAAGTCGCGGGTAACAGCTAGTGTATAATAAGTATGTATTTAAAATTATATAAGTATTATATCAGCTATCTGGCCGCTATAGTACAAGCTTTGCTTAGTTTGGGGTCAGATGGTGTTGTGTGTGATGTCCACCAATATTTATTTATTTTTTATTTATTTATTCCAGACGAATAGACCGCAGCAACTCGCTCGTAGAGAGCAGCAGCGGCGCGGGCCCCCTGAGCCCGGGCGCCAGCGCGGCTGCCATCTCCGCGCTCGGAGCCCTGCAGCCCGACCTCTACACCAAGCGGGAGGCGCCGCTCGTCATAGAGCTGGAGGGCGCAGGACCCTCGCTCGGCAGGATCCATCTCCGGCTGAAGTACGACTTTGACAGGTCGGATTTGGAAGTTCACCTCATTGAAGGTAGTTTATTGATTCATTATCCTATACAGTATCCATAACATTAAATATTTAAAAAGCTTCCAGTGGAATTGTTTCAAATTTTAGACCACACGGATGTTTGCAAGTAGGTATACGACAAATACCTCTAAAGCGCTTAATTCTACCGCAACGCAGCTAACAAAAGCGCTAATAATGGATTTCAGACGAATGAACGGATGAATGATTTTGATTAAAAATAACTAAGGACAATCTTGAATAAATAATCCATCTTTCAAACTAAAAATAAGTAAATCAGTTCATCTTAAAATGGCGAAGATACGGTCCTTAGAAGTTTAGAGTGACGTCACTTCATTGTACGATTTCTACGAAGACGTGACGTCTCAACCCACATCGGACGTTAGGTGATCTATACCTATACCTTTGTCGATTATTAATAATTTGCTAAAACAAAAAATACGTAGGTACACCACATTTTCCCTTAATCTACCTGACGGACTAAATTAGAATAGTGTATTTTAACCCCCGACCAAAAAAGGGGTATTATAAGTTTGACGTCGATGTCTGTCTGTCTGTCTGTGGCGCCGTAGAGCTCAAACGGATGGACCGATTTCGAAGGTTTTTTTTTTTTATTTGAAGGTTAATTTCCGTGCGGTAGTTCTTAGCTATGTTTGATTAATATCGATTCAAGATGGTCACCTCCACAAAATGGCGGACAAAATATTTCGGCACAATCTACCCCAATATTGATATCAAATGAAAGGATTTGACTAGTAGAATACTATACACTATGACGAATCTTAAATCCAAGATGGCCGCCACCACAAAATGGCGAATTAAATTATTTTTTAGCTAGTCCAGCCCTTTTATATGATACCTCAATATTGGTATCAAATAAAAGGGCTGGACTAGTAAAATGCTATTATACAATATGCCAATTCCAAACCCAAGTAGGCGCTACCACAAAATGGCGAAATACATTTCTTGTTTCACTACTCCCTCAAAATGGGTATCAAATGAAATTAATGTTGTTCTTGTTGACCCAGTCATTATCCCAATTACACTACAATAGCTGACCCTTGAAAACCGTGGATAGTGCTATTTGTAAGGATGGAGGAAAAGAAGCGTTCGCCTAAGTGTCGGACAATTTCAGCTTGTAATAATAACATTACAGAGATTAATACATTTGTATTTATGTATTTAAGTTACGGCTGTTCTAGTCGGGAGAACGGCGACTGCCGATCCGGAGACCCTGGGTTCAAAACCACGCGCACCACTGTCTTTTCGAAGTCATGTGCGTGATGCCACTGGGCCAATGGATTATGGCCTTGACTCTCTCCTTGCGAGAGAAGGCCCCGAGTTACAGCAGTGGGAACATTTAGCGGAATGTTTATGCATCATCCCAATTACACTATAATAGCTGAGCCTCGAAAACTGCGGATAGTGTTATCTGTAAGGACTGTAAGGAGGGAGGAAAAGAAGCGTACGCCTAAGTCTCGGATAATTTCAGTTTGTAATAATAATATTACATTTGTATTTGTGTTTCCCCAGCACATGACCTGGCGGGTTACGAGGCGGGCGGCTTCAACGACCCGTACGTGCGCGTGTCGCTGGCCCCCGAGGTGGACGCGCGCGTGCGACAGACGCCCGTGCACCGGAACGAGGCCAACCCGTTCTTCGACCAGCACTTCAAGTTCCCCGTCTCGCACGACGAGCTCGCCGACAAGACGCTGCTGCTGCAGGTCTTCGATTACGACAGGTATGAGGAGAATTTCCGAAAAATACCGATTTCCAAATTGAACACCGTTGTATTTTATATGTAGGTACGTGATCCCTGAGTGCTGTATGTTATATTATTATGTACAACTGGCGAAGCCGGGGCGTATCACTAGTTTTTAAAATAAATCTCTGGTTGCTTAGAAGAGATCGCTTTTAGCGATAGGGTCTCCATTTTGTTTCAATTATTTTTATAAGGTATGTGTCATTTTGTCTTGTTGTTTTTGTGGTGTGGACAATAAAGTGTTCCTATCTAGTTACTAGTAGCGCCCCGCGGTTTTACCCGCGTAGTTCCTTTTAGGCACTTATTTAATTTTCAAAAATATAAAGTTACGTACGTTAAAAACCTGTGTCTCTCTATCAATAAAAGTACATGGGACAAGACGATAAGGGACGGAGAGTCAAAAACCTTGTGCATTAGAAAAATGCTAATGTTATGGACAGGCATGTTGCTTCCCATTAGGCAAATATTCTGCTCATCTCGTCAATCTATATTTAAAAAAAGGTATCTACTTCAGAGTCCTGTATATACTTTATTGAAATCGGATTTTTGAATTATCAACAAAAACTAAAATTTGGCTTACCTTTATCTGGACCACGTATTCATAGATTTAACAAAAAATATGAGAGTGTCCGAGTTTAATTTGATTTGAGGTCGGGTTTGATTTCCTTTCATTTCATTCACTCTCTTCCTTAGACTGTAATAAAAGTGTTTTAAGACTAACAGATATGAATCACTTACCCCCAGATTCTCCCGAAACGAAGTGATGGGTTCGGCGAAAGTCCCCCTATCGAAAGTGGAAGTGGCCGGTGGAGCGGAAGTATGGGCCGAGTTGTCGCGAGAGAAACGGCCGCCGGAAGAGTTGCAAGAACTGTTGCTGTCCCTGTCTTACTTGCCGTCGGCCGAGCGGCTCACCGTCGTAGTTCTTAAGGCGAGGAATCTGTTACCGCCGCAGGAAGGGAAGGATGCTTTAGGTAAGAGTCTGGACTTTTGATGCTCTTCAAACTCTACTATTATATGCTTTGCAGAGGACGGGGCGGAAGTAATTAAATAATAATAAATATTTGTGGACAATTCACACACAACACCATCTGACCCCAAACTAAGCAAAGATAGATAGATAGATAGATAGATAGATAGATAGATAAACTCTTTATTGCACTAAATAAAACAAAACAAAAAAATATTAAGGAACAACAACCTAAAGCAAAGCTTGTGTGATGGCGGCCAGATAGCTGATATAATACTTATATAGTTTTAAATACATACTTATTATACATAGAAACACCCAGACACAGTGCAAACATTTGAATTCATCACACAAATATTTGCACTGGGTGGGGATCGAACCCACGGCCTTCGGCTTCGCAGGCAGAGCTACTAACCACTTAGCCACAAGGCCAGTCAAAAATTCTTAAATTAATTCATTTATTCCTTAAAAATTTAACAACTATGTACAAAATGAATTTACAATTGATTTCCTTGTCTAAATATATCATCGTTAGCGTTGAGCCCCAAACTAGGCTGAGCCTGTATCATGGGCGCTCTGGTCTAGATTACTAGATTTTTAAGATTTGAAAACTTACCTACCTATCGCCTTACCGTAACTTTAAACTCTACCATTAGGTGTTTTAGAGACGTCGGGGCGGGGCGGGCCGGTCAATTTGATCTGGAATAGCGCAAAGGGAATCCTATACCACTAACGCACACGAAGGGGAAATTTACCGTTTGTATGCAGTAGAGCAGATGGCTAGCTCAGTTCAGGCGATTTTCACTGGAACGAACGCAAAGCAGCGGCGGGCATCCACGGCTAGACGCAGTCTTTATTACTTCGCGGTCAAAAAACTGACATGCCCCCCATAATCTGCAAAGCGCCTTAAACTCTACTATCAATATTTTGCTCTGATGGATGAAATACTACTGATAATCTGCTTCCTGGATGATCTCTGAATGTTTCTTTATGTTTTAATCCATGGATAGTTTAGAGATGAAAAAGTCAGTAGTTAGGCATGTTGTGTAGTAGGTATATTTATTATTGTATAGGTAGGTAGTATATTTGCCATTACAATTCAGTTTTTTATAACAAATGTACTAAAACTTTCTTTAAAATAAGACTGCCTTATCTAAACATGATAGACCTGGCGAGATTTAGGTATTTTTGTCTTTTGACGTTTCATTGACCTATGCAGTAGGTTCTAAATATGTCCAAAGACAAAGAGCCGATGGTCGTTGAATTCCCATCCATGATAAATATTTGTGTGATGATTGTATATCATGTATTTTATGATTATATTAAGTACATAATTATCTTCCCACCCCATCCCCCATCCCATGGGTCCCATAGGTCCCATAGCACAAAGCTAAAGGTCCCATCATACCTTTGCTAAATTTAAAGTTTGACAGTGTGCTGTTAGAAATGTCCACTAATATTTATTTAAGTACTATCTTGAGCTTTTATTGGACATTTTTAAATTAATGGTTAACATGCCGAAACTCTCAGCAGCTGCTAAAATACGCTTAATTATTATTACCTAAACCACAACATTAAACGATATATTATAATAAGTAAATAAACTACTCTATTCCAGATGTATACGTGAAAGTGTATTTGCTTGTGAATGGGAAGAGAGTGAAAAAGAAGAAGACCAACAGGAAAGACCTGAACAGTCCCGTCTGGAACGAGGCTCTGTCGTTCAGCCTGCCTTCTGCCAACCTTCAGGAAGCTTCTATTGAGGTGTGTGTAAATACTTCGTATTATTTCGTATTTACTAGTACAGTGGCGAGACAAGTGATGTGGTACGTGAACTACCTACATATCGTACATTTATAATTGAAATGGCGTAACTAAAAAAAACTAAATTAGTTTCATACATGGAACGGCCCAAAACATGCAATTTTTCGTTTTATAAAGAACGAACTGTTTTAGCCCAGGAAAGGGAAAGGAGAAATAACAAAAACCTGTTACCAATATTTATTCACTTGCATAATCGGGAATTGTGCTAAATCCAAACAATTACTTAAACCTTGTTGAGTAACAGTATGCTTCCAGGGAAACTGAAAGGTCCTAGGCGAGATCGAATGTCTACCGCTCTCACGGCGAAGTAATATTTAAAGCCGGTCATGAACTGAGTCAGAGTGCAAGCCATTGGCAATGGTAACGCTTTCACGTCTCCTTTCTTCTTCCAACCTTACTTTCAGTATCTTTTATTATTTAAAACAAAATACCAATTATTCATTTCCATCTCTTGCTGTGATCAAAATTCAGTTTTTTTAGTAAGCCACTTTAATTCTAAGGGCATATTATGTTAGGCGAAATACAGTGCCTACCAGCCTCCCATCATCAACAGCCCACTAAACGTTCCCACTGCTGGGACTCGGGGCCTTCTCTCGCAAGGAGAGAGTTAGGCCATAATCCACCACGCTGGCCCAGTGCGGGTTGGCGGATGACACATGACTTCGAAAGATTCTAGGTACATGTCGGTTTCCTCACGATGTTTTCCTTCACCGTTTTAAGTTAGCGGCATTACGCACATGACTTCGAAAAGACAGTGGTGCGTGTGGGGTTTGAACCCGGGGTCTCCGGATCGGCAGCCGCCGTTCTCCCGACTAGACCACCGTAACTTCTGATAAATAAATATAAAATATATAAATAAATAAATATAAAAAATAATTGGCGCCAGCTTTGACGGAACTATTTTTGACAAGTATTTGCATTCTATGCCTATTGCTGTAGAGCTTTGGACAGGGAAAATTGGAGGGAGAAGAGAGGCCTGTGCCGTGCAATGAAAAATAAAATTACCTAGTTGAATAAAATATGTAATTTCAGTCCTAACGTTTTTTTGTAAGTGGTTGTTTGTGTGCGCAGGTGTGCGTGGTGGTGGGCGGCGGGGGTCTGGTGGTGGGCTGGTGCTGCGTGGGCGCCGCCGAGCCGGCCGCGGAGGGCCGCCACTGGGCGCAGATGGCGCACCACACGCGCAAGGCCGTCGCCATGTGGCACACGCTCAGATAAACACGACGCAACATTCATACAATATAAAATAACTGTGTAACCTCACCTATAGTCAGGAAAGCCAACACAAATACGAATAGTACAGGTACTAGTGTATAATGGTGATTACCGCCGAGGCGCCAATGAGACCCGAGCCGTTAGGTGAGGGTTTTAAGATAGCCGAGGACGTTAATTGTCAATACACACGTGTATCATACCAAGTTTTTCAAAATAATAATAAATAATCATTTTGCTTGATCAGATCGTGTTTAATGAAACGCGACCTTTTTTGTATCGAAACTTTTTTAAGAACAAAACAGCTCGACAAATATAGTGAAAACTCTACAACTCGCTTGTGAATAATAATAATAATGAAATAGACACAGGTTTATTACTACACGTGTCATTCATATGCCTAATTGTTGTGGAATTAGATCCAGTTTATAAGCAAGTGTGTTGAGAAAACACTTCATAACATCGGAGGGCAGCCACTGGGCGCACTGGCTCAAATAAACACGACACAACATGTCTCATACAACATACTATAACTTTGTAACCGCACCTATAGTCAGAAACGCCAATACAAATAGGAATAGTACCTACATTATGGTACAAGTGTCTAATGGTGATTACCGCTGAGGTGGTGATACTATAACTGTGTCACAAATATCAAAAACACTGTTACACACGATTTACGAATAAAGGTACCAAGAATGACACTTTAGTTCTGTAACTACAGTATGGGAAACACAATAACAATTTATGTAATATGTCATTCAACAGTTTAGAAGCTCTTATTGCGAAAGAAATTATGACTTCACCTACTATAACCTACTATAGTCAGGACCGCCAACACAAACAGGGTTACTTTATTTTACAGGGTTACTTATAATCAGTCTGCATCCGTTTAAGGGCATGTTCTGTATATGTAAAAAAAACAACTTTTGTTCTACAAGTTTTTAAAACACAATACATAGCCCAAAAAATGTTTGTTGTCCTTTTGAGCGTTGTTTAGCGGCTGTTTAGTCGTTTTTCACTTCGGTACATCATTCATCGAGCGTTAAAAAGCGCGCGCGCTTTTGTTAATAATTTTTACGAAGAGTTTGATGCTTTTAGAGCGACACTTTTTTTTATTTTGTAAGGGAAAAAATATACGAATATTTATAAACTGTAGAATAAAAGTTGATGTATTTAATGTACCTAAAATCCCTTTAAAAGGACGACTGATTACCAATAACACTGTATAACGATATATATATAAAGTTACCAAGAATGTCACTTTTTGCACTGTAACTACAGTGTGAAAAAGACTCAGGCCCAATTTTCACGGTGCGGTTTCAAACCGCACCCGCGCGCGGGCGCGGCGCCGCGCCGCGCGACGGTTTTGTTTCAATACTCACGAGACCGCAGGTTTTCGCGGTTTCTACTGCGGAAAGCTACTGCGCAAGAATCGCGCGCAGCCACGCGGGCGCCGCGCGGCTGCCGCATCCGCCGCGGCCGTAAACCGCGTCGTGAGTTTTGAATTCAATTTTACATACAAATCTGCCGCGCCTTGGCACGCGGTTAGCAACCGCTCCGTGAAAACCGGCTCTTACAAAAAAAAACAATTCAAATAATTAGTACAATTTTGATTTGATTTTCGTTCAGGGAATTCCCATTTCCGCATCGCCGACATATAGACCATATTTTATAGAACCAACGCCGCAGAAGAATACAAGCTACATTTTCGGTATTTTTAATACATACCTATGCTAATTTTTATCGGCGATTATATACCTTTTCCCTATGAACCCATACTGAGACCATAGATTATATATGTGAAGAGAAACCAAACAAAAACAAACTTATAATGTACAAATTATACCCAGTGTTAGAGGGCACACATAGTTATAGCCCCCGATTCACGATTGTTGGCCTGCCTTAGCTCCTAACGGAATACATCAAGGCCTCGATAGGGTTGCACTATTACCCCGTAGTATGAGGCCATATTAGGGCCAAACGTACCTTGCACTGAATCAACTTTAATCAAACTGCCTAAATCGTATTCAAACGTCGTCAAACAGTGAGAAGAAAGGCTCTAAATTAAGTATAAATATTAATTATCGTATCTATTAACATATAATTGTCTATATATGAAATGACGTAATTATGCTGACGCTGCGAATCGATTTGAGAGTTTTACATAGTATATATCTATAAATAACTGTGCTACGTGGTTTCATCCAGCGTTTCTTAGTTCCAGAGAATAACACAATGAAACGAATTAAATCTTTACATACGTTTTTGTATTTTGCCGTAGATGTACTGCGCAGTGCAGTTATCTCATGTCACTAAGATATTACTGAGTAGGTATGTCTATTTCAAGTATCATAGACTCGTACAAATATATGTATATCTCTTTGAATAATACCTACGCGTGTTATCAAAGATAAAATTGTATTTACTCACTGCGCACAATGTGCAGCAAACAAGAGTGCTTCAACTACGGATATAAAGTAACCATCAATATCTAGTTCAGATGTTCGCATCGTCAGTATAGACTGCGTACATTTTCTGCCTTCCTGTGTACTCAGAACTTACTGTCCACTTTAGACTGTGGGCTCTCCGTATCTCTTGTCTTTACAACTAACTGTTCTATTAAATATAATAAATTATACATAAATATCGATACATTTATCGTATCTTAAAGGTACTTACTAATAAGAATTTTAAACTTTCGTGTCTGCAAGTGAGCTTTGGAAACACCAAACAAATCTTATGAAATATTGGGAATTGTGTAAAAAATATTTTCTTGAAAGTTAATATTTGTCCAATAGATGTTTTGAACATTGTTGTACGCCCACAGTCCTTCTTGTGAAATAGAATAAATGTGAAATTTTAGTAGTTATAAAAATGACCCCCTTGTGTTAAAGGGTTTTATGAAGATATATCGAATTTTATTCCTATACGTACATAAATACTTCATTTGAGTGTATGATGTGTGTGGAGAAGAGTATTTTACTTTGTATTTTCTTTACAATGTCTGAATAAAATGTCTTATTTATAAGGAAGAGCATTGTTTTATTTGTATACAAGAATACCTTAATACCTACCACTATAATGTTTTAAGTAACTGTGATACAAATCATATAGCGACCCTAGCAGGTTATTTCAACGAGAAAACGGCGGAAGCGGAAACTGGCATGTTTTTTTAACTATGTTTACCTACACTTTACCGTCGTCTCGCATTGGAAGACGCTTACCCAGAAGAAAACGATTCACTTTCGATTTTAAGACACCAAGATTGTAACCATCAGGAATAACCTATTCAGGCAACGCATGTTTCAACTTTCAAGAAATAGGTAGGTACATCATTGGAGGACATGCGTCAACTGCCAATACATACTCGTACTTTGTCAGCGTGCTTTAAATTACTTGGATTGTGAGTGATGACTCCTTGAGAGAGAGAAAAAGGCTCCCCTAGACCCCCCCAGTGGAAACAAAAAGTAGGCTGTTATCTTGCATAAATGCCACTCTCACGGCATTAGTATTAAAAATAATGTACATAGTTTAGAATCCTTATATACATGTTACGTAATATTACAAGTAGGTATCTACTTATGCTAAGATTGTAACTGTACAATTTTAATATTGTTATGCCCTAACAGAGTCAATGCTCAGCTTATTTTGTCAGCTTTGTATTATTATGCAATAAATGATTGATTGATTTCGCGATGCAAAAAGTCCTGTCAAAGACAGTTCCCAATTTCACCATAGGTGGCGCCAATGTTTTATTTTGTTATATAAATTTCACAAACACAAGTGGTGCCACACTTGGCAAAATTTATAACTATCTTTGACAAGTCAATTTGCATCTAGAAAATGCCTCATTCCACGTGAACAACGGATTGTTCCATAACTTCAGCGTGTTAAAAGAAAGGCAGAACCAAACACGCATGTAGCACACTGGAATAGAAATTAGTTTTTCGAATGTACCTAATTTGACAAACTGTACATTAATCAGCACAGCATACATTGATAATTGTCAGATAGGCACAATCTGCAATGTAGAGTCAGCCTAAAGGAGTGCCACGTCTATTCCCACCTGTTCTGTCGACAGAACTAGGTAGCTACAAGGATTTTTTCCCCATTAGGTACCTACCAAGGGCGGATCCAGCTTTGGTATGTAGTATAGTGTAGTTCTCATTCTATTTCAGTTTTGTAAATAAAGGCACTGGCTGTTATTTTCACTTGAACGTAGAATTTATTGAAGTTACGGCTGGTCTAGTCGGGAGAACGGCGACCAGTCGTAGGTTCAAATCCCTGAACCTTCGGAGTATTTTTCAAAGTGCAGTGGTTTGTCATCGTTACTGGCTTTAACGGTAAAGTAAAATATCGCGAGAAAACCAGCATTTTTCAAGAAAGTTTCGAGCTGATGCTTCATAAGCCAACCCACACTGAGCCAGTGGTTTATTATGGCCTGGATTCTCATCTTGCGAGAGAAGGCCCCGAGTCCCAACAGTAGGAACATTTAGGGCTGCTAATGTTAGGCTATTTCTGTTGCGTGGTAGGTACCTATACCACAAGCTAACTTCCTGCATGCAACACCCGCCTATATGCCGCCTAACTAAATCGGCTATGGCTTGTTATTGCTGTCTATATAATTTAGTGAAAAGAGAGAGGAATATGATAGCTGAATGAAGAATTACCATTTTAGTTAGGCGGTAGAGTATGGGTCTAGATCAGGAAGTCTACTCTAATTCAACGAAAACGTAATTTCGAAATAAACTCGCGACTTTACTCCGATTCTACTTCGATCCGTCGCGTCGTTTCGTCCGTTTAAATGTTCTAAGCCTACAATAATTAGACTATGCTTAGAACATTTAAACGCCAAAAAAAGTCGCGTGTTTATTTCGTGTAAGCTTAGAACATTAAAACCGACGAAATCATTGGGTAGAAGTATAATGGAAGTAGGAAAGTCGCGAGTTTATTTCGAAATTACGTTTTCTTTGAATTAGAGTAGACGTCCAGGACGTCTACTCTGTTTCTACGAAAACGAAATTTCGTTAAAAAACTCGCGACTTTCCTACTCTCGTTCTACTTCGTTTCGTCCGATACAACATTATTTGACGTTTAAATGTTCTAAACATACTCTAATTAGAGTAGGCTTAAAACATTTAAACGGACAAAACGAGGGAACGAAGTAGAATCGGAGTTGGAAAATCGCGAGTTTTTTTTCGAAATTACGTTTTAAGCCTAGATACTCTAATTAGAGTATGCTTAGAACATTTAAACGTCAAATAATGTTGTATCGGACGAAACGAAGTAGAACGAGAGTAGGAAAGTCGCGAGTTTTTTTTCGAAATTTCGTTTTCGTAGAAACAGAGTAGACGTCCTGGTGTTTGACGCGCGCTGCTTTTGATCTTCGATCTCTATACGACGATAGTTTAAAAACTCGGGGTATACACAAAATCCTTAATTCCTAACTATGTATTTGTTTTACATCGTTTCAGCTCTTACGTCTAGTTAGGTACAATTCTACGAAATGACAACACCAATTATACAAAATATTCATAATTTTATTCATAATAATTCTCATTTTACAATAATAAACGTTAAAATAATATTTTTAAATGTAACTTAGACATGTACTTATAAGCACAGCACTTTACCGAGGTATGATGAATTTGGCGACGATGGACGCACGGCCGTAAGATGTCCACTACAAAATGCACTAAGAAAGTTACTCGTAACTTACCACTCCCGGCGCGGTGAGACCGTACCGTAGCAACCGGCGCACCTCGTTGCAACTAGAATGAGAAAAATATGTAAATACATGCAATTTGGACAATTCCTAGCTGTGATGGACGACAAAAAATACTTAAATTTACGTAAATGAAATGACAGATACATAAACATATGAGGCGGTAAGTTATTCAATTCAGCCCCGGTGGAAAAACTAAACATATTTTATTTATCTGAAGCAACTGACACGAAAAGTGTAGGTACCGAAGTCCAAGCTAAATACAACTCGCTTTCGAGCAACTCACACGCAGATATCACGGACACATGTCTCGCCATAGTTTTTGTGCAAAGACGAGACAACAAAAAATATTTATAATTACATTTTATAATATAATCGTGCATTTCGCCAATGTTGAAATCTTGGCAAGATATTTTCCGTGACAAATTCGTAATGGTCAAAGAAATTATAAAATTGAATTAGTATTGTTTTTTTTTTCTGTTAAACTCAACAAAAAAAATCAAACAACTAGAACTAGTACTACCACGACAGGTTTTTTCAGTAAGCTAGACTTGGGAAACCTTTAGTGCGACCACCAAGCGTAGCCACGCAAAATGAAGTAAATGGGTTTGTAGGTACAGGGAAATTACAGGGCAGAGATAAAACATCTTATATGTAGGTGTGACGAGCGCAATGCAGTGACTATTCTTGTTCCAATAAATGTGCATCACTGCGCAGTTATGGGCAGGCATGTTTCTTACCATCAGACACATGTCCTGCTCGTTTCGTCACTTTGTAGGTACTATAAAATATGTAGGTACACACATGAGCTTCACTTCTGCCATAGAATAGAAAATAGATATCTTCTGTAGGTCCACTGAATTTATTACGCCACAGAATACTAATTTATTCAATTCCATTCTCGTTTATTATGCGGGTACTTTAAAAACTGACACAGGATTTTAGAACAGAATACCTATTCGAATACAAAAAGCAAATTTCTGCAATTACACAAGCGCTTTTAGTGCGTTTTACGTTCGTGTTCGTGTAGTGTCGTTACGGTCCAGTCACGTAACGCTAAATGTATTTGAAATTATAACGGATGTACAATAAATAAATCTATTTTTGTTTTCATCCAACATCATCTAAACTATACAGTATGCATTCTTGTACCTACTACAGAACGGTACAAATGACATATTATTACTTAGTTGAGTCTTTATTTTTTCTTTATATTGCATTTTTAGTTATAAATGTGATACAAAAATACCCCGACACAGAATAAACAAATGTTTGCCTTGGCTAGAAATCGAATCTACAACCGGTTAAATAGGCAAGCATAGGTGCTAACAACTGAGCTACGAGACCAGTCCATCGTATAAAAGAAACCATGTTTTCTAAATGCGAAAAGGCGCCCGAATAAAAGGTTATCTGGAAGAGATCGCTATTAGCGATAAGATCGCCTTTTGTGCCCAAACTGTTTTGATGTTAAGTTTAAACAACGTTTTTTGTAATTTTTTGTGTAAATTATTTTGTATTGTATTGTATCGTATCTAATAAAAAATTTAAAAAAAATATGAAACCAAACTTTCAATACATTTACCAGTGTCACGCGATGTAAACATACTAAGTATAAGTATGTATGAATGTACAACACTTAAAACGCATTCGATCGACTCATGCAGTTCATATTTTTGACGAGAATTTTTATTTTACAAATGTTGGGGTATTCAGAACGCAAATTATACTTGTCAAAGGTAGGTCTCAGTTCTCAATTTCGCCAAAGGCGGCGCCATAATTCTATTTTGTTCAATTTCTCTAACATAATCTATTTTCTTCAAAGAAAACAAAAGCCGATTTTAAATTGCATAAGAGTCTATCACTATATCGTCTAAATATGTGAGAGCAAATTTTAGTTTTTTTTTTCATATCTCCAAAATAGCTAAACCGATTTCGATAAAATTTATATTTATACCTCTGAACTTTATATTTATATTTATATCTACCAAATAAAAAAAAACATTCATCAAAATCGATTCACAATTGGCGGCGCTATCGCGTAACGCGTAACATACCAACACAAAAAAACATTACACCCGAATTGATACACTCCTCCTTTTTGGAAGTTGGTTAAAAATGAAGAAGTTGTCACCTTTAACAAAATTGAGAAATATCTTTGATAGGTATGTTTGCGTACTAAAAACCTCATTATTAATGTACACATCAACAATGTAAAACATTATTTACCGGAGAACAGCAACATTGTTTACAAAACCAGTTCAATGACGCGCATCAGCAATAAATACTGGAAATTGCAAATCAAATGCTTACAATGTAGGTCAATTTGACTGACAATTTTGAAAGACTTCAAGAAGTCTCCTCCTTATTAGTTTGCTTGAATCTTTTTTATGAATTATCACGGATTATGCGAAGCAGAGTCGTAGGAAATACAAATAAATGAATTAAAATTTCATAGACCACTAGTAAATTTAACTAGATCAAATAAAACCCTTGAAAACCCCGCGACTGATATTCATTATTTACTCAGTTTGCTGTTTATATAACATGGTACGTCACAATTTTATGCTGTTCCACAATTGGAACCGATAAGAACAAGTGATAAACAATATTGATTGCGAACAGGCAAACTAATATAATTGGTAGAATCTATAACTTCGTATTTTCGATTCAGACCATACATTCCCGTGCACAAAAAAAAATATGACCACATAAATGGATGAAAAAAACCTTTTTTTTTCAAGAGAAGAGAGTAGATACGTACGATCTTGCAAATTTAAAATTAAATCATTTATAGCATAAAAGTGGATACATTTTACCGGAATTACAATTAACAAAAGGCACTAAGTACGTACTTTATCAACAAATTGAAGTTACTGAAATAAAAAGATTGAGTTTTTTTTTAAATTAAGTAGGTATACGCCTTATTTTTCTTCGTATTAATCAAAATCAAATTAAAATGTATTTATATACTTTACACATCTTTGGAGAATCCAGTGGCGGTCGTAGGAAAGGTGGATAGGATGGGTTTGTGTACAGTATTTGTTTATACGGCAGTACATGTGTGTGAGTGTATATCATTGAGAGAGTGAGGGAGTGTGTAAGTATTTGCAGTCAGGGTCCTTGCACTCGCCGTCGACTTCGAACGGGCACAGAATGGCGTTTGGATCCGCTTGCCAACTGAAAAACACGCACACAATCATTACAATAACGCAGTGCGAGTGGACAGACTTCCAATGCATACTTACACCACCGTTGGTGAGGCGATGCGTACGCATACCGCTATCCACTATTTCAACGATAACGACAGGCATGCGACTGTTTATATGGACATTTTCTTGCGTTTCTACGTTTACACCTAATGAACAATAATAGTTATTTAGCTAACATTAAATGAAAAATGAACCATGACCTTTCCATGTCATGCAGTTAGAAGGAACTGATTTGACCTGAAATTTAAGCTTGGGAATTGATCCTTGTGGTAGGTACATGTTCACAAACAAATAGCTTTCTTTATTGCTGGTCTGGGATAAACCAAAGAGGATCCTAGCGAGATAGCGGTCAAGTGCCAACCTATTATCGATAAACACAGTGTTCCCAACAAATTAGAAAGATAAAAGAAAACGACTGTGATACTACAACAACTTTTATGCTTTTTATTTCTGTAATAACCGTTTGCCGTTTACGACGAAATTTTACAATCTTTGCGTTATGATTGACATTAATCACCTTAATTTAAACCGACTTCAAGAAAGTAGGTTACAATTCGGAAAACTAAAATTTGCTTTCATGTTTTTAGATGACGTAGTTATAGATTCTTATGAAATTTGGTCGAGTGTCTAATTTAATGACACTATACATCTACGTATTTTTTAAATAGATCAAGCTACCCAAGAGTTATGATTGACTTAGAACATCAAACATAAACCCTTTTAGGGTTAAAAACAACAAAATTAAATATGCAACTATTTCTTTAGGCAATAATTTAAAAAGGCAAATAGGACTAAGGATTTTTCCCCCTGGGATTTCAGGTCTATCAGCGCACAAAGACGTGTCCTAAAATGATCCATGACAAGCAAAGCTAAGCAAATTACAGTTTCGCACGAGCCATCACGCACACGACTTACTTGGTATTTCCTAGTGCATCTAATGGGGATTTATAATCATCAAGGGATATGTAATATCGCTTGTTTCCATGGTCGCATACCGCAAATAAATCAGTGTCTTCTGTAATATCTTCGTTCTCTTTTCGGATACACTGGTTTGTATCGTGTTCAGGCAATGTTTGATTTTGTTCTTCTATCTTTGGAGTTTCTTCATCAATTCTACTATTTGTAATAATTGTACTTTTAACCATATCTATATTCTCGAAATTGGGTACTGTAATAACTTTTTTATTATTTATTACGTCTAGCTGTACAGATAATCTTGGATTAACGATTGCAGTTTCGTCCACAAAATCATTTACAACACTTATTGTAACAGCTTTCTGAACGAGAGGATTTCTATACTCGTCTTTTGGATTATTCTCTTTTTGTAATTTATTTGTTAAAACTTTATTGCCTATTTGATGCAAATTGGGTATGCGACCAATTACTTTGTTGGAATGTAAAGTAGATGTCGAGCTGAAAAAGTGATAAAAACAAAAAAAGATTCCTATCACACAGAAAACGAAAATAACATAAGTCGAGAATCAAAAATTAGACATAAGTGTAAACTCAAGAGCTTTTTGAAAACAAAATAAGAGTTAGAATTATTACAACATTAATAATCAATGCAGTAGTACGAATAATGTAATAGAAATAAGAACATACCATTTTAATAGTGATTGGTGTTGTGATCTATTTTTATTTAAATTCAGTAGGACAGCCTTTTGTTGTTTTTTATTTAAAGTAATAGCTGTACTAATATTTTGAAGCTCCGTGGCAGCTATTTTATACTTTTGTGATAGTTTCGTTGCTTCTTCCTTCAATTTCAACATTTTGGCAGACTCCTCTGCAATTATTTTCCTGTAATCGCAAACAGAAGGATTAGAACTCAAAAGTTTAGATACTGACATGAGCAAGCTTTCATACACCATCGACTATACAAATTACCTAGAGTTTGCTATTTGTTCCTCTATTTTGCGATTCATGTGTGAGTTTATAGAAACATTACGAGGTTTTAATGTATCTTTTTCATATTGTTGCTTTATAAAAGTAAGGGTTGCTTGTCTACTCTGCTTTATCTTCTCTAATTCAGCCATCCTCTTTACTAAATTCTTGTACTCAATTTGTTCTGATTTCGGTAAATGGTCTACAGCCTGAAACAATATTACGTACAATAGAATATTTGTCCTATTATAGGAATATCCAAAAAATGTATAAACTCAAACCTTGGCAATATATTTATTCGTTTTCTTTGGCACAATTGGTATCTGTATATCAGGTAGTTTTGATTTTTCCACTTCCATACGTGTTGACTTCAAAAACTGATCTAATTTGTTTTGGAAATCTATCTGTTCTGATAACTTCATATGCATTTTTGTCAAATTTTTAGTAGCTTCATGCTCTCCTTCAGATTCTGATTCATCAAGTTTAATGATAAATTTCTTAGGTTCAGTTATGATATTTTTGACAGCAGTGTGTGGTATAGAGTTTTGAATTTTCATTTCATTCGTTATTTTCAACATCTCTGGAGTCACTAGGTTAGTTAAATTCTTGTTTAATGATGTGAGGAGTTCGGCTCTTAACAAATCCTCATCATCGTCTAACTCATTGATGTCACTTTTTATCAAAGTGTCTGTTTTGTTTTCTACTTGTGTTAGTGGATTATCTCTCGATACACACTCTTTCACAACATTACATTCTTTTATTTTATCCTCTGCATCGGATCCCATATCCATATCCACTGATTCAGTATCAGTATTATTATCATCTTCTTTGGTTGGAAATAGATCATTATGAACAAGCAGGTCATCTTCTATGTTCGAGGATTGCGAAAGTTTCTTTTGCTGTTTTTGTTTTTGCTTCATTTCTATTGCTTTTTTCAATAATGCTGACTTAAGACAAATAAGTCTCAGTTCAGTTGTATCACTGTCTTCATCTTCCGACAAAGGCTTTTCTTCAGTCTTAACGGGTTCAGGAACTTGAGGTTTCAAAGACTTAGACTTCAGAGCATGTTCTCTTAACAACTCTAGGTCATCATCAGAATCTTTTTCAATTTGTACTATTTGATCTTGTTTTGCTTTATCTATTCTAATTACTTCAACTTTATCTTTTTCCTCATTACCAACATCATTCACAATTTTCACTTCATCATCTGTAGATACTTCTAGCAATTCAATTATCTTATTTTCATCTTGAACATTCTCTTTTACATCAACAAGTATTGGATCATCTCCGTGAACTGACGATACGGGAGAAAGTGCTTCAGATAGGCGAGTAAGATTTAAGAGATCACTAGGTTCTGTATCTTTAGTTTTATCATAGCTGAAGTTATCTATGTGTGCTTCTGACCAATGTATCATTCTATGCAACCTTGCACTCAGAGATGATTTATCTGATTGTGTTCTATGTACTTCCACCGCATTTGCTAGTTTTTTCCTTTTATTTCTATATTCATCCTCAGAATCGTCACTTTCACTGACGATTTTACTTTCCAATTTCTTTTTCTTTGAACTTTTCTTTTTTTGATCATCTTTCTTTCTTCGCACAGCATTCTCATTACTATAGTTTACTTGTTTCTTTCGTTTTAGTTTATTTTGTGGTTTTGTATGTCGCTGTACTTTTGGATGTTTCTGTTTACTATGAATACGTGACTCTTCTAGTTCAGTTGCAGAAATTTCAGATAAATCACCTAATACATCTCGTTTTGATTTAGGACCTAAAAATGTATAACATGCAAGATATCTTACAAAAATGGTTAATATGTATGAAATTGTTTGGTTTAAATATTTGGTATAGGTATTTTCAGTAATGGTTTGTGTCTATAATCATTAATTATTGATTATAGCTGGCAGCTTTTTGCTTATGTAGTGTTGTAGGTTTTATAAAAAAAATATTTAAGAAAATAAATAAATGTACCATAGAAAAAGGTTTGTTTTCAGAGTCAATCAATAGTTTCAAATTTAAATTTCTACTGTAACACAGGTTTTAAACTAACTCGGCAATGGTTATAAGAAAAAATATGTTTCTTTGTATGATTTCCCTACAAATATTGTACTATAATATGTATATGTCACCTTTTGTATTGTAAACACATCAAATTAGGTCAAAGAGACCACCCCATTGACCCCTGCCCGAATGTGCCCAGAACACTATTTGATTGTATTTTTTCTACCTCTATTATAGATCTTATTGTAACTACTCATTTTACCAAATAAATCGCTTATTATTTTTAATTTATATATATGGTAATTGTAAACACTCTACTAGCTGAACGCGCGCGCGTTGCTACGCCATCTATCGAAAATTGGTCGTACCAATTAAAATGAGTCAATAAACTTATTTTATTATTTACAGTTACCAGTAACTTATTCACTGGAATTTTTAAACATTTTACATACTAAAGTATGAATAATTGAATTATATAGTATAATAAAAATAAGGATAAATTAAACACGGAAATTGTTTTACCAAATTCACACCATTCACATTATGGAGAACTAATTATTACATGTTAAAGTAAATATAAGCATTACAGTGTTTGCCCTAATCAATAAATTATAACATGAATTCTCTACAATATCATATTTGAAGTTAAAGATTGTTTGCTTTAACCTACACCACTAAAGCAGTTGATACGGATTTTAGAAATATCATCTGGAATAAATTGTCTGGTATTAATTCTAGATGATTCTGACACATAATACTTTCCTTCCCATAACTGAATGTTACTCAGAGAGGGTGTTATGCATCATAAATCAAAAATGTATTGAAGTTATTGGTATTAAAATGCCACATTTTGTGGAATTATAATATAACCTCAGATTAGTCTTTTCTGAGGCACCTATTCTCAAATTGTAGATCTAACTCGGAAAACAATATTAAAATCAATGAGCCATTTTCGCACAAACCGAAATTTGACTAAAAATAATTATGATAGATTTTGCACTTAATACGATTTTAACATCTATATATATGTAATATTTACCTACAAAATGAATTAACAAAAAATGGCTATGTAGTTAATTTATACGCTGTAGAAGTAGGAGCGAGAGGTATACCAGCAAAATCTCTCTATAACCTGCTTAAAGACCTTGGATTGTCCAGAAGTGCAGTAAGTTCTATACTAGAACGAGTATCTAAAGCTGCACTAGTAGGATCATATCGGATTTGGCTGGGCAGGGAGAGAAATACGAGTAGTGAAGGTGAGTGTTGACGTACGTCAATGTAAGGGGCCCCTTTTAAACCTACAGCCCGAGTCACAAGTCTTGGGGTCTATTCGAGATTTCTCTCTCTGCCACACGATGGACCCGGCACCCGCACGGTGAATCCATGGAATGCTAAGAAGTACGTCTCAAATCAATGCCACTTTTCGTTGTTATTGAACTCCTCCTAAACGGCTGGACCGATCTGAATGATTTTTTTGTATACGTTTGGGTAGGGCCCTGGAAGGTTTAGATTTACAAATCAGCCCGGCAGATGGCGCTGCAGTTGATATCTAGGTTATTATTCGAGCGAAGCCGGAGCGGGCCGCTAGTTTATCTATAAATGTAAATGGGTCTGACTGACTTATGTTTAACAAATTATGTCACTAAAAATGCCAAGTCACTTTTGTTGTGGTGGCTATGGCTATGATTTAGATTTCCTCTTTAATTTTATGCATGACGATACTAAAACACACCAAAGTTATGGAACAATCCGTTGTTCCCATGAAATTATGCTGACATTCCATTCTGAAGCCAAGCCAACCCTTGGATTGCTTTTCAATATAAAAGTGTTGAAGCAATTTTCAACATGAGGTCAACTTAGCTTGGGTTGAGGCTCGACAGCTGACCTGACAGGCCTTTTAAGCAAGTTATAAAATCATCAATGCCTAGCTCATTGATCAAATTAATGGCTGCTCATTAGATCAAATGGCTATCAATGTTGGAATCCCTAGTAAGGAATCCCAGTGTGATGCTTCTTTGATTCATATCAAAGTTATAGTACTGTGGGTATGAAGATGATACAATATAACTGACCTCAACCCAAATGCAACATCTTAGTAAAAAAAGACTTCTTGAACAATGCTGCAAAGTAGCTAGCTGATTGGTTTTTTACCAGAGAGGTTCTGGAAAGAGTGCAGATGATCTGCATGATCTAATGCCACCTTTCCCTTTTATTGTACAGGCTGCACATGGCTCAAACGAGCAACCTATTTCCATGGTTGACATTCCAAGAATCAAAATAAGGTTATAACTCCACTTTTGTGATAAAAACATCTAGGCTGTGGAATGCATTGCATTGATGGAATCTATCTTGGTGTCTTAATGTTGAGAGTGAATTGTTTAATTTTTTTCAATGGAAGCACACTCCTTTATAAGCTACATCATCACTTAACCTCATTGAGCCAGACAGTGGTTAAGTGCAAGCCTACTATAACAAAAAATCAAATTTTTAACCTTTATAAAATAAGAAAATATTGGTTTGTACCTAGCGAGAATGTAGTACTAAAAATGATTGCGGTCCGTTTGGACTGAATGTTATATTGTACGAAAACCGTAATGAACAAATCTCAAAATAACCTTTTCCCATAATGACTGCAATTTCGAAATGTCTTTGATGTGTAATGTCTGATAATCATAATGTCTGACGGGACATGTACAATCAGGCGCAACATCAGTAGGTACTTCATGTTAGATTATGTTATAATCTTTAGTAGATAGACCAGAAAACTGTCATTGTTTCATCAAAGTAACATCACCAAAAATGTCCTGCTCTTCTTCTCAACACATTTTCTGCCAATTAGTGTCGCAGTATCGTCTCTTTCACCATATTTTTCATCTTAGATAGCTGGGTGACAAGTACAGTGCAGTGCTAGTTAATGATTTAGACTCTTGATGTTCCAATAGATATGTGTGTCACTGTGCTGTTATGTGGCAGGCATGTTGCTTACCATAAGGCACATGTCCTACCGGCCATCTCGTCAGTCTGTACCAGGGGTTCCCAAACTTATTTTGTCTGCTGCCCACTTTGAGAATCAAATAATTTTTTGACGTCTCCATTTTTTCATATTAACCACTATAATTTCAAATTCAACTAATTAATTATTGTGAGACATATTAGTGGACATTCAATATTCAAACTTATTAATTCATTTATATCTGCATCAGATTTAATTATTAACATTAAATTTTCATCAGATTTCAATCAGCTCATTTCGTTTGTTTGCTAAAAAAAATATATAGGTAATTCATAACTTATAAAATAAAATGTTACTAACTGTACTTCAATTTGACAGTTTTATTTCTGGCATTCTAGAATAAGTACATTTTTAAATTCAGTAATTATGGGAAAAGGTTATTTTGAGATTTGTTCATTACAGTTTTCGTACAATATAACATTCAGTCCAAACGGACTGCAACCCTAAAAACCACACCCACTAGTGAGTCTTATGGATCTTTTTTTTTCCTTCTGAAAATGGCTCATTCCAAGCTTAGCAAAACACTTTAGTAGGTACTTTCGAACAAAATTAGAAAAGAAAGCTATTGATTCCACATATAAAATTCTAATCCAGTAATAGGTCCAAGTATGATAACTGCATGAGAAGGAACCAGTATTTTTTTGTTCAATGATAACCTAGATAGCTAGGTAAAAGAAAGTAAACAACATCAAATATCTCAAAAAATTAATATCATTTGCTAAATTTGAAGTTTAATATCATATTATTGAGAAGTTATCAATGGATTAGATTAATATTTGTTTACTTATTCATGACTATTTGTTTAATTACCCGAGCCAATAGACGAACGTTTCGCTTTCGTCCTCTCAAGGACATTATTGTAGTTCTCCAGGACTTCCAGCCTCTGACGCATTAAAAACTCTTCTTCCGACGAAATGTCCGAAAGATCGTCGAGCTCGTCTATTATTTCTCCTTCCTCCATTTCAGATTCTTCAGGCATTTTAGGCATTTTTTCAACACAAGCCATCTTGACCTACGCAAGAGATTGAATCTTGCAAATCTACTGAAAAAACATGTTTTGTCTTTCGTATGACAAACGAAACAGTTTTGGCAGGTGAACTATTAGGACTAGGGACCTACTTACGCAGGAAAACTCGTTTTTAATTTGTTTTAATTTAGATACGTTATTATTATTCTACACCTTTACAATATTTAGATTAATTTGATTTTAAGAAAAGAGAAACGCTCCATACTTAGCAAAAAATAAAATTTACGATGATTAAGACAACGTGACGCATGACGTGAAATATTTTTTTATGACAATGACAATATGAAAGTGTGAACTGTGAATGCAGCGAAGTAAGAATCGAGATCTCATATCTGTTTCGATACTTTTAACCATAAAATCGATATTTTCGAGTGGCATCATGGTTGCCTATGATATGCACATAGCAAACTGGGCACCGTTAATGGGGCGTTTTCCAGATGAAGATAGACTTGTCAAAAATAGTTCTAAATTTTGCGAAGTGTGGCACCACTGTTTGTTTTTGTGAAATTTCTCTAACAAAATGAAACATTGGCGCCACTTATGGTGAAATTGGGAACTGTCTTTGACAAGTCTATCTTCATCTGGAAAACGCCTCATTAAATAGTTAACTTCGTTAATCGTTAATCCCTTACAAAAAAAGTTAACTTCGTTAAACGTTAAAGCGTTACATTTCGTAAGAGTTAACGGAAGTAAACGTTAATCCGTTAATATGCGTATTGGATTTTTATATCGTTGCGTTACTGAACTTATAAAACCTGTTGGTTTAGGTTCTGGAAGTTAACAGGTTAGGAAAAAACCAAATACTTGTAGAGTTTCATTTCATTATTCAAGTGAAAACTTCTTTAGGCGCGCCGAGACAGATTTTTCGTGGGCTGTGAATTGAATTCTAGCGTCACGCTCGGGTGTGATAAGAAATCTTCGGGCAAACTCGGGACCATGGCTATTGGCCATCTAGAAATGCGTCAGCCAATGGGAAATGCTGAAAGGGCGTGACCAGGCCATGCCTTCCGGTTACACCCGTGTAGTTTCCAAGGTAAGCTATCAAATTCTGAGTTACAAGTTTTCACTTCTATCGGCAGTTTCTATGACTGCCATTTTATTTAATTTTATTTAATTTAATGTGCAATTTAATCGTCGGGCATAATGCGCAAAGGTATCTATTTCCCCTCATGAACATTAACATGTCGAAGTTCTCGTCTGAAAGTGAGGCTCGCTTTGTTGTTAAAATGTATTTACCCGTGGATAGCAGACGTTCAACTGAAGCGTTTAAGGGATATTTTCCAAATTTCAACCCAATCCTTTCCCGTTCCCAGAGGTTCTGGCTTGATGAAACAACATCCAAAAATTGCCATTTATAATATTAGTAAGATGTTAAACACTGGAATTTTCATTGTATACCTCCATTTCTTTATCCTTATACATTGATTTGTTCATTTTATTTAACTTTTCTTTGGTTGGTTGAAATGAACTACCACCGATTTTATTAAAAGTTACAATACATACAAACTTCAACTTCAACTTCTTGATGCATGGCGCGTGTTGTGACTTTTAGCTGTCACATTTCTGCCAATGTCCGTTTCGTGGCAGCTTCGTAGACGGCAACGGCCAATCGGTATTACATCAGTACCATTTTTTTTTTGAATGATTACCCTAAAACAAGTAGACAAAACAAAGCTTAGACATACACAAACATTTTGTTAGTAATAAATGGGATATTTGGTTAATACAGTCAGCATGCATATTATATTATATTACAATAAATATTTACATTATATACACATTATAATCTAATATTATTTTTATTTATAAATTTACATAATATCCTATTTACTAATGGGGTTGAGGGAAGGGACAAGAGGCATTTCATGGATGAAGGACGAGGGATACTAGGAGGGAGGAAATGGTAGAGCGAAGGACTTAATAAATTAGGGCAGTTGAAAAAGATGTGGTCCACGTTTCCTTCTTCCAAACCACACTCACAAATTGAGTGATCTCTAATCCTTAATTTAGCTAAATGTACAGGGGTACAAGCATGTCCAAGGCGTAGCCGACAAATGGTAGATGTTGTGACTTTATTGGCTTTGCGAAATTTGTAGAACCATGCTGGTGTTTTGGGAATATCAGGTTGGATTTCAGCATAGTGCTTGCCTTTTGCTTTTTGGGTTTTTTTCCAATATCTAGTCCAAGTTGTCTCCAGATGCATTTTGGGCAGGAGGATGAGGTCATGGGCAAAGACGGTGTAATTATCAAGTGATCCAATTTGGGCCGCAGCCTTAGCACAAGAATCCGCACTCTCATTCCCCGGTTGCTTCCGACACGGAATCTCATCTCTCGGTCTTTGTCATGCTAAACAGATAAGACAAAGACCGAGAGATGAGATTCCGTGTCGGATGCAACCGAATGGTTTCAGAATCGCTACCCTGATATAATTAGTTTACGAGAGTATAATTATTAACGAGAAGAATCGATCCGGAAATATTCCATTTCCATATCGAATAATTTCGCAACGTCACTATTTCGTACTTGTCATAACGTTGCAACACTGAAATTGTCAAATCTGGGTAGCGATTCTGAAACCATTCAGTTGCATCCGACACGGAATCTCATCTCTCGGTCTTTGTCATGCTAAACAGGGTAGCGATTCTGAAACCATTCGGTTGCATCCGACACGGAATCTCATCTCTCGGTCTTTGTCATGCTACACGTGGGGAAGCACCTGTACACAGAAACCCCCCACACGTGGTCCCTGGGTGGTGCAAATCGGGTGACAAACATACCGGTGGTAGGCTTTGGCCGTGGCTGGTGACCACCCGCCAGACTGAGTCGTGCCGCCAAGCGGCCTAGCCGTGTTCCGGCATGTAGTCTGGTGACGCCGTTAGGGAAAACGGGTCAGAACAGTTGCTGCATAACTGCAAGACCAGATAGTTGCACACCAATACTTTACATCGGGAAGCTAGTCATGGAGGGTAGCGGGATCCGAGGCACGGTTTTTTGCCGATACCGACCGCAGATAGTTGGGGGCCCAAGTAGTGAGCTAGCCACTCATGAAAGGCTGCCCCGCCATCTAGCGAAAAATCCCGGGATGCGCTATCCTGCCGGTTGGCGACCGGATGACAAGGCCAGATAGACATCCCCGGGGGGGCTCGGGCGTCCCCGCAGTCTCCAGACTAGTTTCCCATTGGTGTATTTGTGTTGTGTGCTGTGACCGTTGGTTGGCAGTGTGCAGCCTCGTTCTACTTCCGTTTTCCCACCGACAATCACTCTCAAAAAAATAATATGAAAAGTAAAAACAGAAACATAGTGAAACAGCGGCTGCACTCCTTGTCTCTCAAAGTGCACCTCACTAATATTCGAGGTCTGCACTCTAATATCACCCCAGTCCACCATCACCTCGAGACTGAGCAGCCGTCACTCTTGTTTCTTACGGAGACGCAGATAAGATGTCCGTCGGACGTGGCGTACCTAACCTATCCAGGGTATACCTTGGAGCACAACTTCAAGCCGCGTGCTGGAGTGTGCCTGTACGCCCGTGACGATATCTGCTGTCGGCGTCTCCGTAATCTTGAGAACACCAGGTTCTCTGTTCTATGGGCGCTGATAGACACAGGCATCGACAAAATTGTCTATGCCTGTGTCTATCGGTCGCACAGTGGAGATCAGGAGACAACTCGGCTCACCGATTATTTGAGTGAGGCAGCGGACGCGGCTCAGCAGAAGTACCCATCAGCCCAATTAGTGTTACTGGGGGATTTCAACGGCCACCATAAGGATTGGCTGTACCCATACCGGGACACTGACCATGCTGGGCTGGAAACGAGAAAGCTTGCTTTGTCGTTAGACCTAACCCAGCTGGTCCAAGAGGCGACACGGGTACCAGACGTTGAGTCGCATACTCCCTATTGCTTAGACCTTCTGCTGACAACTGATCCAGACCGATACTCCGTGGCGGTATATTCGCCGTTAGGCAGCTCCGACCACTGTCTGGTGAAATCAGTATCCGTTTACCATCCGCCCGATCTCAGCCCCAGAGGCAACCGGCGGCTATGGAAATACAAGTCAGCAGATTGGGACGAAATGCGTTCTTTCTTTGCATCTTACCAATGGCAGCCACTGTGCTTCTCTTCTGGTGACCCGTCAGCCTGCGCGGATGCTGTGACTGATGTAATACGTACGGCTATGGAATATTTCATTCCATACTCTGACGTTTCATTATCCAGCAAAGCTCGCCCATGGTTCGGTTCTCAATGTAAAAGTGCTGAAGCATCTAAACATGAGGCCTACCTAGCCTGGGTTGATGCTCGACAGCGTAAGGCAAGGGATACACACCGCAAAAAGAAAGCGTTTAACAGGGCTGCTAAGGCATGCAAAAGGGTTCTTCAGAGGGCTCGATTTGACCACATTAGTCGAATAGGGAACAAACTAGCTTCGTATCCTGCGGGTAGCAAGGCGTTTTGGTCCCTAGCTAAATCGGTCGAATCGAACTTCTGCCGCTCTTCACTGCCTCCAATGCTGAAACCTGATGGGGCGCTGGCTCACAACGCAATGGAGAAGGCAAACTTGTTTGCATCTCAGTTTGCGGAATCTTCGCGTCTAGATGCTGGTAGTGCGATTCCTCCTACTCCACCTGGCAGTCCGACTTTGATGCCGGAAATGCATATTCGCCAAATGGAGGTTCGTAAAGTGCTACGTAATCTGGACGTGAATAAAGCCAGCGGCCCGGACGGAATTCCTGCCCTAGTGTTGAAGGCTTGTGCACCTGAGTTGTCTCCTGTACTAACGCGCCTGTATAGACTCTCTCTCCAAACTGGGCAAGTACCGAAATCGTGGAAGCTTGCTAACGTGCAACCTGTGCCCAAAAAGGGTAGTCGTGCTGACCCTGCCAACTACAGGCCCATCTCGGTCACGTCCATACTCTGCAAGACTATGGAACGTGTCTTAAACCGCAGGCTCCTGGCATACCTAGAATCTAACGACCTTCTCAGTGACCGGCAATACGGGTTTCGCCGAAACCGGTCGACTGGGGATATTCTGGCGTATGTCACTCACATCTGGAGTGAAGCTATCGAGAAACACGGGGAAGCACTTGCAGTCTCCCTGGATATCTCGAAGGCTTTTGACAGGGTTTGGCATGATGGCCTTATTAGCAAGCTTTCTAGTTATGGTTTGTCTCCAGGTTTTATTGCGTGGATATCGGACTTCTTGAGAGATCGGTCCATACGAGTTGTCATTGATGGCTGCTCGTCGGACCAAATGGGTATCAATGCCGGAGTCCCTCAAGGGTCGGTACTCTCTGCGACGCTTTTTCTGCTACATATCAACGATCTGCTGAAGCCCGGTATCTTTGGGTACGCAGATGATAGCACCGTTGTGGAGAGTTACATGTCTAGCGTGAGAGCCAGCGGTCAACAAACTAAGGTATTGAGAGAGAGTATGGTCGAGCGTTTGAACTTGGCCCTTGAGGCAGTCTCTGAATGGGGCGAAACCAATCTGGCCAAGTTTAATGAAGGAAAGACGCAGGCGTGTCTGTTCTCCGCAAAAAGGAGTCAATTTCTACAGACTCCTACTTTTCGAGGTGTATCCGTGCCGGTTACTGATCATCTTGAGCTTTTGGGTGTTACCCTGACATCTACACTCAACTTTGGCTCATATATCGAGTCCAAGGCTAAATTAGCTGCAAAAAAACTAGGTGTCCTCTCAAAGGTGCGAAAGTACTTCAAGTCTGAACAATTGCTTTTATTATATAAAGCACAGATTCGCTCTTGTATGGAGTACTGTTCGCACCTTTGGGATGGATCGGCTAAGTATCAGCTTGAGGCTCTGGAATCGATCGAGAGGCGGGCTAAAAGGCTCATAGGCAATAATTCTCTTGTGCGAAAAAGACTGCAAACTCTTGAACATCGCCGGAAAATTGCTAGCTTATCGGTTTATTATCGGATACACTTCGGAGAGTGTGCATCTGATCTGCATGATCTAATACCACCTAGCCCTTTTTTCTATCGGACTTCTCGTAACTCTAAGAAGCGGCATCGTTTCATGGTTGATGTTCCAAAGACACGAACAAAGAGGTTTGACTCTACTTTTGTGATAAGAACGTCTCGACTGTGGAATGAGTTGCCTGAGTGGGTTTTTCCCGATGGTTATAATCTTGGTGTCTTCAAATCGAGAGTGAATCGGTTTCTTCTAGGTAAGCACGCTCCATCTTAGACCGCATCGTCGCTTAACATCAGGCGAGATGGTGGTCAAGTGTAAACCTATAAATGTTAAAAAAAAAAAAAAAAAAGAATCGCTACCCAGATAAGACAAAGACCGAGAGATGAGATTCCGTGTCGGATGCAACCGAATGGTTTCAGAATCGCTACCCTGGAATCGAATTAAAATTCCGAGTACCTACCTATTTAACTTGGCGAATTTAAAAAAAATCCTGTTGGCTGTTGGCAACATTAAGACGCCCACAAAACACAAAACGACAAAACAAAGTTAGTATAGTGCTCGCAGTATAAGTCTGCGCGCGACTGGTGGCGTACTTAATGTTGCCAGGTCAAGCTAATAGGTTCCCTTCCCGTTCATTGGGAACGTACAACTTCATAAAACAGGTACGGGAAGGGATTTTTCAGGGAAGCAATTTAAGTAACTACACGACAACTGAGACTCAAGAACGAATGTCTCGAAGTAATGAACGCCTTTGTAGTGCTGGTTTGGTTCAGTATGACCAAGTAGGTATCATTGGTAATTGGTACAGGCTGTCTGAGTCTTTTACCACCAGGAAAACTTTATTATAGTTTATGACATTATAAAAAATCTGTCATTTTCAACCTACACCAAAATCGAAATAACAAGAATTTAATTTAAACTTGTAAATCTTTTATCGAGACCATAAATAACACTATTTGAAAATTTGGCGCATAAACGTTCTTTTAATGAGTCATTGGCTTCCATAGAATCATCTTCTTTTTTCAATAGGGTTAAAATCGCGATGAATCACGGCGGTAACCGCAAAAGTTCCTGTCCATATTCCTTTAATAGTTATTCTTCTTGGTATTGTGGGTCTTCTTTGTGCCTCTTTATTCGAGTAACTGTGGATTTGTCCTACAATCGTCGAAATCTATTTCATTTTTCTTAAGACACTTTTGGCTTTCTTCTTTTACATTGCCCATTGTAGCCGCTTTATTTATCTGAGTGCAGTGGTATAATGCGTTGTCCATTACCACGTGACAGTACGTTCTGAAACGCCTACAATAAAAAATACAGTAATGAATACAGAGTTAAGGATCAAAGAGCATCCAAGCTAACTTTGAAAAAAAAATTAAGTAAAAATTCTTTTGGCGCACCGCTGTTAGGTGAAAGGGTCGATCGGGTGAACATGGAACCGCCGAGTGTACCCGAGCGAGAAAGATACAATCAGCTGATCTTCACTGCTGTGTCACTGTGTTTTCTATTTTGATTTGTATTTTATGAAAAAAAAACATTTATAACTAGTTTCTCACATTCGGTCTTAAGCACTCACATTTTTTCCCACGCGTAAATTGGCGATAAAACAATCAAACCCAAAGCCGCACCTCAACCTAAAGCCTCAGCTTTAAAATATGCCGATAATAGGTGGAGATTTGATTGCTATGGTATCCCTACATGTTAGTTGTCAAATAGCTCTGCGTTTGGAAAACTGCACTTCTCTTTTGGCCCGTTATTGTATCGCTCTTCTTCACAACCACGATTGATTTTCAAGAACCAGCCACGGCCAGCACTTTTAATCACTTTCGGCATAATAAAAGCTATTAATTATTTTGGAAATTAATAAATACACCAAACGTAAACAAACTTTTGTCAAACTGACGTAAATAAGAAGTTGACGGCCTGTCTATTAGTTCCATATTTTGCTACGCGCAGAGTTATATTCTTATTTTCTTATATTGCGAGCACTATACCTATTGTATTATGGTATTTTGTGTGTTTGTCTTGCTTACAGATTACTGAAACAAAATTACTTGGACAGAACCAAGTCAAGATACTTTTTTCATTGCTCTACAATCGTCATGTATACAGGAGAAGAAGAGGACTATAGATTCGCCGCTTGTACATATTTTGCGAAAAATCACCCCGGTGAAAATTGTGGTAGCAATGGTCTACCCCTGACTCCGAGTTCTATAACCATACTGGGTCGCTCGCAGCGATTATTAACTATAGAACACCCAAATTTGTGCACTTACCTTGATATAATTCGTGGAAAACATGGTAAGCCAAGTTATGAGCAACTATCTTCTCTGGTGTTAGGTACTCCAAACAAACCATTATTGATCTGTTACTTACTAACGACTAGACCAGGTTGAATTATGTGTGAAATTACTGGACGTACTTAATGCTATTGATCCCAAAGATATACCAATTTGACTTAAAAATAAAACACATTTTTAGGAGTTTGTTACATTGAATCTAATCCTGGCTGACCCGGATCAACTTTTTAATTTTGTCAGATGTTTGGTACACCCATATACTTTTTCGTTTGAATTCAGTAGTGTCTACGTAAAACGTCATACCAAAAATATCAAAAAACTGTTTAACACATAATTATAGTAGTAGACTCTTGCCCTAATTAAGCCACCGAAGATTAGAATCTCAAAATCTCTGAGTGTTTTTACAAGTGTAAATAGATCTATGGGGTCGACATCACACTGAATACAACCAAGTTTCGAAGACATATGCCATCCACCATCCCGCATTTGGCCAGCATGGGCGATTATGGAAAGGGCACAAACACCGATAATGGGGATTTTAGGTTTTTTTTTTTTTGATAACTTAGACTTGGCAAAGACCATCCCACCCCATGCTCAACAGAGAGAGAAATTTCCCTAGACTTTATTCTGTTCTACAGCTGTTTTAAAATGATGATGCAATTCTGTAAGGTTTGAGTGTTTACCCAATGTTAGTTGTGCCCCTAAGCTGTGTACTAGGAAAATATCCACCGATTATGTGTGGCAGCAAAAATAACATACTCTTACAGCTGGTGAATAATTTCTTGCGTATTGTTTTGGTGCACTCACACAGCTAAATAAAATAATGATGGACAGCATAAAACTCAGAATGGAGAACAGGTTTACAGTTTTTTGGAGCATAAAATGTTTTACTTACAGAAAGAATAATAGTGGTAGCTGAAACGATAGGCAAGTCCCTATCGGAGCACAAATCTAAGTTTTCCTACGATGAGATAACAAGTATAGCATTACAAATTGTAACAGCGCTCAAGTTTCTCAATGATCAGGGTATTACACACAGGACTTTGGCATTTGATAATATATTGCTTGATAAGAATGGAAGAGTAAAGCTGTTTAATTATGGCATGTTTTATATGACTGGTGAAGGAAATGAAGTGCCTTTTCCCCTTGGGTAAGTAACATTCTTCCACTTTGGTATCTCTTTGTCAAGCTTGGCAAATAGTCATAGTAATAAAATAGTGATAGATCTAACAAATGCAATATGTCACCATTATTTAGCCCTGACAATTTGATTTTTAAGTATTGTACTACGTGCAAACATCAGGTTCCTTCATGCATTTCAGTTATTATTTGTGAAATTATACTGTTTTTATCATGGACGTATAAAAAAGTTGGACGTAGTCTCACTAAAACAAAAACTGTGTCACTAGAGTCGGCCTCATTTGCACGTGTGCGTTGTCAGGTTGTCACTGATAGGCTGACACGCACACATATACACAAGTAGCGCGTTTAATGACTCACTGATGGGTGCGTGTCGGCCTGTATGTGACAGTGCACACGTGCATATTATTTGGCGGACTCTAGGGACACAGTTTTTGTTTTAGCGAGACTACGTCCGACTTTTTTTATACGTCCATGGTATTTATGATGAAAATATCTCATCTTGGGTAGCAATTAATGATGTATCTGGCATACACAATACAGCACCAGCATAGTTTCCGTTCCTGTTATTTTCCCATGATGAAAAGTAGTCGATGTGCTATTCCAGACTGATGTAACTGTTCTAAAGTTCAACCCTATCCATAGAGGTGTTCCAACATGATTGAGCAGCCAACTTCTATACTTTGACATTTATTACATTAGTAGGATGTGTCAAATTTGTTAGTATTCTATGACTATGTTGATTGAACTCCCAGTTATTCCACAAAGCTCGATCTTGAGGTTGTGTCATCCATTTTGGTTATCATTTATTCTTTCAAAGTCTGCTTTAATTTCAGTCTACCAAGATATTTTAGCCCTGAGATAATCCTAAACGGTGGTGGCTCAGCTGCAGATGTCTGGACTTTTGGTGTAATCTTATTAGAATTATGCATCGGCAAGCTCTGGCCGAACCTGAAACCTGGTCCAATACTGAGAAGGATTCTCACCCTGGTGCATGCCAACAATCCTGCTGAGAGGATAGCCAGAGAAAATGATTGTTTTGAGAACTACAAAGTAAGTTGTGTAATTTTTCAATTTGTTTGTTTTACTGCTCGAAGTTTTAACTCTGTTTGCGTAACTGGCTGTTGCTAATATTGAGGAACTTGTGATACTGACTCCTATTTTTCAGGTTTAGAGATTAGCTAGTTCAAACAAGCAATCAAACTCCTCAGTATTATTTATTAGTGTAGATTTTTTTCATAATATAGTGACAGGGCGAGCAAGACATGTATCTGATTATAAGCAACATGCCTGCCCATTACAGCATAGGGCAATATTAATCGTAATCTTTTATTTCATAAAACCAATTTACATGTCAAAAATTATAAGTATACACAAATTATAACACAAGATTCGGTATACAATAAGTAACTTTGCACAATATAATGTCATATGAATATTAATTCCAATATCAAACAATGTTAATAAATTAATTATATTATAATACTACAATGAAAAAAAACATTAGAACATACTCTTTAACCTAGCTCTGAAAAATTGTTCTAAATTTCAACTTTACCCATTCATCCATTGTGACATGATTGAACAACAAACATCAAAACTTAAACATTTATAATAGGATATAATGCATTATGTATTGAAAACTTCAACTAAAATTTCCAGCAAGTACCAGAATATCTCCGCAACATCATAGAGAAATGTCTCAAAATATATCCAAGGGACCGAACAACATTTGCGGAACTAGTAGACAAACTGTCCAAGGTGAACAAAAAACAACTGGTAGAAGTGAAGAAGCCAAAAGGACTCAACGGTTGCAAGCTGCAGTATTATTACCACTGGTGGCAGTTAGCTGGTGGGGATATTCAAGCTGAGTTGAAGAAGAATGGACTTATAAAGAACACTCCTCCAATATTGTCTATGCCAATGTAAGATATTGCGTCTTTGTGTATGTGTGTACCAGCATACCACTAAATGTTCCTACTGTTGGAACTCAGGGTCTTCTATTACAAGGAAAAACTTAAAGCCATAATCCACAACTGTCCCGATAAGGTTGACTTTAAAAGATTCGTAGAACATGCTGGTTTCCTAACTATATTTTTATTCTTTGCTAAAGCCAGTGGTGATGAGAAACCTGTAAATCCGCACATAGAAAAATAGTCAGACTGAGATGTTCTAATTTCGAAAACACAAACTCTTCTAAGAACGTCAAGAACAAACATCTTCCGCGTACCTGGTCTTGCTCAGTGTGGTCAGCTTTATGACCTTGACTTTCTATTTCTGAGTGAAGGCCTTGAGTCCTAGCAGTGGGGACATATTAAAGCGTTGCTTTTGTATCCTAATGCTTGTTAGCATAGACATGTCTGTATATATTAGTTATTTTTACATTATAATGTGATGCATTACTGTTCCTAATGGCCTCAGTCATGGGGAATTTAAAGCTGAAATTATGACAAGTTAAAGACCTCACCATTTAGGTGCTTAGATGCTAAAAGTCTAGTGATCTCTAAATGACTAGAAATGGAAGGACCCACATTAACCTATTATTTTAAAATACTACAATTAATATAATTTGGGATAAGTAAGGAGCCATTAAATTATTGCGTATCACACTTTTAAAGATTCTATATCTAGCCTTGTAACCCACTGTAACGTTTTTTTGCACCCCTCTTCTCACTCTCTAAATTTTATGTAACATCCAAGTGACCATTTTTGGCTTGAAGTCACCACACAAATTACCAATTTGAGAGATTTTAAATTCCTAGTTGTTTAAAATATTTTTTTTATCCATGACACCGTAACATACTATAAGACACCGCCCCCTCAAATTGCGTTACGTAATACTTGAACGCCCCCTAATTTTGTATGTAAACAGAGCGATTCTTCTGGACGGTTGCACAATCGGCGGCAAGACAGGAGCCCTATACGACCGCCGAACTGCAAAATACACCCTGGACTTACTCAAGGCCCGTCTCTGCCACATCCCAGCCAAAGACTTCTACCCCCTGATGCATGAGCCGAGGAAATTCTCTGATGCTGTTGATCTGCCCAAAGTTATAAGAGAGAGGGATACGGAATACCAGCTGTGTAGAATGATCTATTTTCAGCGGCTCTTGGTTGTGAGTATCATAATTTTGTATATTTTTTTTTGAGATGAAGACCTTTTTAGTTAATTTTTTACTAAGACGCTTTTTGAATTGGTGATATCTTGTGATTTCACGTTACCCACATGCGCAATAGCAGTATATCTGTAGCTATACATGTGTATTTATTCGTACATACGTTTTAGGTACGTATTCTGCAACATTGTGTCTTCAAAACGAATTAACAAAAAACGGCTATGTAGTTAATTTATACGCTGTAGAAGTAGGAGTGAGAGGTATACCAGCAAAATCTCTCTATAACCTGCTTATAGACCTTGGCTTGTCCAGAAGTGTAGTAAGTTCTATACTAGAACGAGTATCTAAAGCTGCACTAGTAGGATCATATCAGATTTGGCTGGGCAGGGAGAGAAATACGAGTAGTGAAGGTGAGTGTTGACGTACGTCACGTACCCCTTTTAAACCTACGCCCGAGTCACAAGTCTTGGGGTCTACACGAGATTTCTCTCTCTGTCACACGATGGACCCGGCAACCGCACGGTGAATCCATGGAATGCTAAGAAGTTCGTCTCTCTAATTCTAAAATTCCTAAGTTATAAGTTTTCACTTCTATTGGCAGTCTCTATATTGCCAATATATTTATATTGTCAATTTTTGCTTCAACTAGTTTTCTTAATTTATTTATAATTATATACATATAAATTACGCGCCATGTTGTTTGTCCGTGGTCCGTGATGGATTCCTAAACTACTATCTGTTTTAAATCAAATTTTCACACCGTGTGCAGTTTTGAAGTGTACTTACAGACTTGAAACATATTATGATAGTTTTTATTTCAATCAATAGTCTTTATATGACAATATCCGAGCTAAGCCGGAACATGCCGCTATTATCTAAATATATTTATTACTTTTCTCTTTGTATCAGATTAATCTTGATGTTCAATATTTGTACTTTAAGATCGATACAGATGTGTAAAGTTGTCCCAGTTGTCCCACGCACCATCACTGACAAACACTGCACATTACATCCTCAGCAACAGAGTGGTTTACAACTGGAACAGGTTGCCTGAGGATGTTATTTCAGCAAAGTCATTAAACTCTTTCAAGAACAGATTGGACAAATTGATAGTTAAGACAAAATCATTTTAACAGACAATTACCTATAATTTGTTATTTCAACACTGAGATATAGGCATATCAGCTAATGCTGCTCGCCTATTATTCAATAAATAAATAAATAATAAATTCGCATCGATTGCCATGACAAATTGTAGCGGTCGAGTGGAAACTGAAATACCAAACTCAAATATAATAATTTAAAGTGACTGATTGTTTTGAATTACAGGGATATCCGTACACAGCACAGTACATCCGACAAGAAGCCGAGGTGGACATCCCTCCTCTGTTACGCGGCGAGGTATGGGCGGCGCTACTCGGCGTCAAAGGAGATATAGAAGAACAGTATGAGAGAATAGATAAGGAAACTCCAACACCTACAGATAGACAGGTAACCCTAGTGTAATATGCCTATGTACAAAGCTACAAAGATATTACGTAAACAATTGATTCAAAATTCTACTAATATTATAAATGTCAATGTTTGGATGTCTGTTCAATCACGTCGTAACGTATGAACGGATCGTGTTGAAATTTGGAACGTAGATTATAGTATGGAAGAACATATAAGCTACTTTTGATCCCGAAAAAACAACGCGAACAACGCGGGTGAAACCGGGGGTCGCTGTTGGTATCTTTATAGATACGTAAGAAATTCTGTCATCCTCTTACTGTCTTCTTGATCCTACTTCTGGTTATCGGCCTCTCTGTTATCATGTCATTTTCCTTTCAAACGCGGATCCAGGTGATGCTTTTTAATCAGTGGTCCACCTAGATACTGGACACAACCCAGGGTGGGGCAGGAATTCTCCCAAGAAGTGCTTTGTCTACGGAATGCCCATGTCAATTCAAAAAGAACTCTCTAATTATCCACACAATATCCGTACAAAATGTTCAACAGATAGACGTGGACATCCCGCGCTGTCACCAATACTGCTGGCTACTGTGTGGCTCCATCGGTCATAGGACCCTCAAGAGGCTGTTGAAAGCTTGGCTCTTGACCAATCCGCAATATGTCTACTGGCAAGGATTGGATTCGCTCACAGCGCCGTTTTTGTACCTCAACTTTTGTAATGAAGGCAAGTACCTACTTAAGAAAATTTCCAAAGAATTTTGTTTAGGATTTATTAACATTAATAATAGGTTTGCAGTTGACAGCCATTTCGGCCGATGTTAAGCGACGATGCGGTCCATGATGAAGCGCGCTAACCTAGAAGAAACCGATTCAATCTCCATTTGGGGACACTAGTATGGCAACCATCGGAAAAACTCCACTCAGGCAACGCATTCTACAGCCTAGACGTTCTTATCAAATAGTGAAACTTACGTTCGAGTCTTTGAAACGCCAACCATGGAACGATGGCGCGTTTTCGAGCTACAAGCGATACCGATACCGATAAAAAAACGGCAAATGGTATTTGATAATGGAGATCAATTGCACACTTTCCGAAATGTATCCGAAAGCTAGCTTTTAAATTTAGCTAGCTTTAGAATTTTGCGGCAATGTTCTCTTCAACACTGAAATCTTTTTTGAACAAGGGCAAGTTGCCCATAATTCTTATGGCGTGTCTCGATCGATTCCAGAGTCTTTTATCAATAATATGCTTGTAATGCCTAATAATAAGCGACGATGCGTTCCGTGATGGAACATGCTAACCTAGAAGAAACCGATTCACTATTCACTCTTGGACTTGCAGACACTGAAATTATATCCACCAGAAAATACTCACTGAGGCATGAATATTTGAACCCCATACATTTTCATTTCATCCCATAAATGCCTAACGATGAAGATTTGTTCCCATGCATTTCCGTGTCAGCCTGCGAACGCCCAAACGATGAATTTTTGAACCCATACATTTTCATTTCAGCCCGCGCCTTCGCCTGTCTGTCAGCTTTTGTACCGAAGTTTCTTCATCAGTTCTTCCTGAAAGACAACAGCGCAGTGATCAAGGAGTACCTTGCCAAGTTCTGGCAGATGACCGCGTTCCATGAACCAGAGTTGGCGACGCACCTACACGAGATCAACTTTGTACCGGAACTGTTCGCTATACCGTGGTTCTTGACCATGTTTTCACGTGAGTACCAGTTCTATTTCGATTAAAACAAGAAAAATAAAATTGAACACTCACTTTTTTGTATTAGACTAGCTGTACCCTACGCCACCTGTTGAAAAGCATAGTTAGGATTCCATATAGGAATACAGATAAACATTAATTTTGAAATACATTGTTTTAAAAGAAATTTCTTTGAAGATGGATAATGCAGAGCCGTGACATCTGGATTTGAAAAGAATGAAGGAAATCATTTTGTATTCTATTGTAGAAAAGAATTTAATGCCTTGAGGAAATTTCTACACACAAGTATGTCTATTGGTATTGTGGTCATTTAGAGTTTGGGGCCAGATGGTGTTGTGTGTGAAATGTCCATCAATCTTAAAACAACATTGTAGTGTCCGGTATGAGTTTTGCTGTAAAAAATAACTCGTATTTCTATGATAGAAATATGATTACATATGATTTCTATGACAGGACGAGAAAGACACTTGCTTGTGAGACAGTGCATATTATAGTTGTTGCAACATAACTATTCGAACTTGATTAATACCTTAGATAAAGAATAAGTAAATAGATCAGGTTTTTCCGCACGGTTCCTTTGTACCAATCGTGAGCAGATGAGGTGTATGTTAGCTATGGCGACATAGTAATGTGCCGGGACAAAAGTATGACACATCCACAAGAGCGATCAGACCCGTGCTTTCCGTGTACAGCATTTGTTCTAACTCTATAATATGTAAACTCTTTTATTAGTACCAATCATTGTCTGACACATGTTGGTCACTGGAGTTCTATCGCCTAACTAATATAGTCTTATCTTTGATTATATTTTTGTTATTTTTATTGTTGAAAGTAAGGACAAAGCCATAATCGTTGTAATTAATAAATAGTTGAATAATGTTTAATAGTTGATGAGCGAGTTGTCATTTTCTTGTTATTTCTTTTCTAGATGTATTTCCTCTCCACAAAATTTTGCACCTATGGGACGCGCTATTGGTAGAAGGGCCAGCCCTCCCTCTGTTTATGGGAGTAGGGATACTGAGGCAGCTAAGAGATACTCTACTGGAGTCGGGATTCAATGAGTGCATTTTGTTGTTCTCTGATTTACCCGAGATTGATATTGGACAGTGTGTTAAGGTAAGATTTAGGTAAGGAGGTTCTAAATTTGGTTTTATGGATTTTTTGGTATGTATGTTACGCGATAGCTCCGCCAATTGTAATTGAAATATAAACAAAACGCTCAAATATACTTTCAATTATCTGGATGAGGGTGACGTAGTGATAGATTCTTATGAAATTTGGTTGAGTGTCTGAATTTTTTTTTGTACGGTCAGTTTGTGTTTTGTCTGAGATAATAATTTCAAAAAGGTACTAGTAAAGTAGACCCTAAGCGGATTCTGTACAGAGTCCTACGACTACAAAAATGTAGATGAATGAATCAACTTTGAAGTAGATCATGATCGGTACCTACATATATTATGTAATTACAAATTACAACTATATAAGTATGAGTATTATATCAGCTATCTGGCCGCTATATTACAAAATTTGCTTAGTTTGGGGTTAGATGGTGTTGTGTGTGAATTGTCCACCAATATTTATTTATTACTTTTTACAGCAATCGATAGAGATGTGCCGTAGTTCGCCGAAGAGTATAAGCTACAGGCGATTTACAATAGATCCTCCCAAAACAGATCCAATGGTAAGTCGATGCTCATATGAGGGAAAGATGGGTTACGTAGTAGGCGTTTCTCTTTAAAATAACTAGATTTAATTCGCTTGACGATATATTAAAGAAATACAGAACTGCGATCTGCCTAATGAATGGCAATTTTTTTTTAATAAAGAATGACGAGACGAGCAGGACATGTGCCTGATAAAAAAGCAACATGCCTGCCACATAACGGCACAGTGATATGCAGCTATTGGAACATGAAGAGTCCAAATCATTACCTAGCACTGCACTGCGCTCGTCACCCAGATATCTAAGATGTTATATCTCTAAACCCTGTAATTTCTCTGGAAACATTGCCCTTCAAACCGGTATAAAAACAGTATCCGTTTTCTATAGCATTGATTAAATGTTATGGGAAATGCAGTGGATTTAATAGTAGTAGACTACACGACACTTCCCGCTCCTCTGCTCCACCGCCGCTCCGACGCTACGCCGCTACATTGGAATGTACCCGTAACAAATCCTTCTACCAACAAAAGCCACTTTAAATAATATTTTTTCTCTTACTCTTCCAGGAAGTGGTAGAAATTCCATTGGACGTACTGTACGCTGAAACTTGTCCTAGAATAAACCTGCTTGACTTCTTCACGTTGATATGCGAAGATAAATGCTGCGTCATCGACATTAGGTCCAATTTACTGTAAGTACTGTGATTGATTTAACACTTCATAACTAGAAACATCACCTGTAAAATTTGGCCTAGAACAGACGTGATTCACTAATTTCTGTTGCTAAGCGAAGATAAGTGTTGTGACATCGCCATAAGGTCCATTTCACTGTAATGACGGATGTAATTACAGTGACACCCGCGTTTTAAGGGGGTTTTTCAGGGAATCCTAATTATTTTCCTCAAGTAAGAGTAGTCTGTCTGTAAATTATGTCTTCTGGTGTGCATAATACAGTGTTTCTGTCTGTCTGTCTGTTTGTATGTTCCGGGTAAACTCCGAAACGGCTGGGCCGATTATGAAGGGGCTTTCATTACTAGATAGCTGAATTTCTAATGCTTAACTTAAGCTACTCTTACATGAGGAAAATGAACAGGGTTCCTCAAAATAAACAAAATTGGCAGTCATATTGACTGCTGATAAATAGAAGTGAAAATTAAAAAAACTCAGAATTTGATAGCTCACTTTGGAAACTACGCGGGTAATACCGGAGGGCGTGGCCATGGTCCCGAGTTTACCCGAAGATATCTTTCATTTACGAACGTGACGCTTGAGCTCAATTCACAGCCCACGACAAAATCTGTGTGTGCCATAAGAAACTTTCACTTCAAAAACAGCTTGTAGAGAATAATGTCATTCCAGATACGAGAAGAATTGCATAGCGGGTAGCATCAACGTACCATACAGCGGGGTCCAGTTGGGACAAATCGAGCTACGTGCTCTTGGACTGGGACCGCAGGAGACTCTGAACGAAGCGGCGCGAGAGAAACGAACCGTAGTTGTAGCAGCAGGCGACCACGACACCGCTCAATTGGTGAGAATTGCCTCTATTACAGCTGGTCTAGTCGGGAGAACGTCAACTGCCAATCCATCAATCTAGCATCATCATGTCTGTGTTCGTTCACTGCTGGACATATGTAGGTCTCTCCCATAATACGCCACTCAGCCCGATCCTTGGTTCTTGGATTGAGGCCGCAGGAGACTGAACGAAGCGGCGAGAGAGAAACGAACCGTAGTTGTAGCAGCAGGCGACCACGACACCGCTCAATTGGTGAGAATTGCCTCTATTACGGTTGGTCTAGTCGGGAGAACGTCAACTGCCAATCCATCAATCTAGCATCATCATGTCTGTGTTCGTTCACTGCTGGACATATGTAGGTCTCTCCCATAATACGCCACTCAGCCCGATCCTTGGTTCTTGGATTGAGGCCGCAGGAGACTGAACGAAGCGGCGAGAGAGAAACGAACCGTAGTTGTAGCAGCAGGCGACCACGACACCGCTCAATTGGTGAGAATTGCCTCTATTACGGTTGGTCTAGTCGGGCGAACGTCAACTGCCAATCCATCAATCTAGCATCATCATGTCTGTGTTCGTTCACTGCTGGACATATGTAGGTCTCTCCCATAATACGCCACTCAGCCCGATGCTTGGTTCTTGGATTGAGGCCGCAGGAGACTGAACGAAGCGGCGCGAGAGAAACGAACCGTAGTTGTAGCAGCAGGCGACCACGACACCGCTCAATTGGTGAGAATTGCTTCTATTACGGCTGGTGAACGTGAACAGGGACTGGGTCAAAAATACACCATTCTAATCACCCCGTCAGATCATGGAAAAATATGGGACACTTTTTTTTTTAAATCGACAGACGATATAGATCTTCAAACTTCGAGAGTGTGGAGGCGCGACGTCACCCGTGGGTAGAAATCGTACCCACGAGTGATGTCACGCGAAACTTCTAACCGCTGGATCTTCCTAATTTTTTGTTTGTGAAACAAAAGAAAAAATACGTGTACAATATTTTTTTGCGATCCAACTGACAGGCTAATTAGTTTTTTGAGCATTGTACCCTATTGTTAATCTATTTAGCATCAAGATTTATCATCAGCATGTGTTCGTCCACTGCTGGAATTAGGCCTCTCCCATAATGCGCCATTCAACCCGATCCTCGGTCTTACGTTTCCAACCGCAACCAGCCGTCTTTCGTATCATCGCTCCATCTCAGGGTGTCCTACACTACGTTTACCTATTCTTGGTATCCGCTCCAGAACCCGTCTACCCCAACGGTTATTGGGTCTGCGACAGATGTGACCGGTCCATTGCCGCTTCAGTTTGCTAATACGCTGAACTATGTCAGCGACTTTAGTTCTCTGACGAATTACTTAATTGCGGATGCAATCCCTCAGAGAAACCTCAAGCATAGCCCTTTCCATAGCTTTGTTTTGAGACTTTGTGGGATGGATGTTGAGAAGACTCGATGAAGTTTTTCAAGCGCTACCCAGCCCAACTGAATTCTTCTCATGGCCTCATTCTCACTCTATCAACATCAAGCATAGCATTAGCAGCTCACTAAATGTTCCCCGGTTAAGACCGGCAGCGATCACCGTATTGTAAGAGGCACGCTGAATCTAAACATTAAGTTCAAAATAAATAAATATTGGTGGACAATTCACACACAGCACCATCTGACCCCAAACTAAGCAAAGCTTGTATGATGGTGGCCTGCTATAATACTTATATAGTTTATATCAGCTTTATAAAGATCACGTCTAATGAAGTCCACGCTTCGACCAAATTATGCTCAAATCGAAGATCCCGATAACTTTCAACTCGAACTTCAAAATCGCTTCGAAGCCGTAGATGAATGCGTAACGGCGGACGAAATAAACGACAGGCTGGTGGAAACTGTTCAAGCAGTTGGCAAGAAATTTTATAAGAGCCGACGCCAGAATAGAACCCAAAAGCTCTCCGATCATACTCTGAATCTCATGGCGGTTAGGCGAGATATGCGATTGCAGTCTTCGGTCGACATGACGGTATACAGACGGCTCAATAGACAGATATCTACTTGTGTGCGACGCGACATACGCCGCTTCAATACCTCGTGTATTGAAGAAGCAGTCAAGCGGAACAAAGGCTCGAAAGTGTTCGCAAGAAATCTGTCTCTTGGGCAAAGTCAATTGACCAAACTGAAGACCGACAGTGGTAACGTCGTCTCGTCGAAGCCCGAGATTTTGGAGGAGATTGAGAGGTTCTATGAACAGTTATACACCTCTACGCAAGCACAACCTGTCGTTAGCATGGCAAAAGTCCCCAGAGCCAAGCTGACCCGACACTTTACCGAGAGACATCCCGGAAGTCAGCCTGTATGAGATTAGGATGGCCCCCTCAAACAACTTAAGAACAACAAGGCTCCTGGCGACGACGGAATTACGACTGAGCTTCTGAGAGCGGGTGGAAAACCGGCACTTAAAGTCCTCCAGAAGCTGTTCGACTCCGTCATACTTGACGGTAATACGCCAGAAGCGTGGAGCAGATGTGTGGTGGTGCTCTTCTTCAAAAAAGGTGACAACACCTTGTTGAAGAACTACAGACCCATTATACAGAAAACCGAGGAGTATAATTGGCTACTATGTACAGCGTATGTGGACTATGAGAAAGCCTTCGATTCCATCAAGACCTGGGCAGTGCTTCAGTCTCTCCAGCGATGCCGCATCGACTATCGCTATATCGAAGTGTTGAAGTGTATCTACAGCAAAGCCACAATGTCTCCGATTACAAGACCGGTGCACAAAACATATCCAGCTACAGATAGCCGTGAGACAAGGAGATGTTATATCTCCGAAACTGTTCACTGCCGCGCTGGAAGATGTTTTCAAGATACTGGACTGGAACGGATACGGCATCAATATCAACGGCGAATGTATCACTCACCTTCGGTTTGCCGACGACATAGTCATTGTGGCGGAGTCGCTGGATGACCTCGGTGCTATGCTCAGGGACCTCAGTAGAGTATTCCAGCAGGTAGGTTTGAGGATAAATATAGACAAGACGAAGGTCATGTCAAATGTTCATGTCTCACCTGTACCGGTTAATGTTGGGAATACCACACTCGAAGTTGTTGACGAATACGTCTACCTGGGTCAAAAGATCCAATTAGGTAGATCCAACTTCGACAAAGACGTCCAGCGAAGAATCCAACTCGGATAGGCAGCGTTCGGGAAACTTCGGCACATATTTGAGTCCAAAATACCCCAATGCCTAAAGACAAAAGTCTTTAACCAGTGCGTGTTGCCAGTGATGGCTTATGGAACAGAGACATGGTCCTTGACTGTGGGCCTCATAACAAAGCTCAAAGTCACACAGCGAGCTATGGAGAGAGCTATGCTCCGAGTCTCTTTGCGCGACAGAATCCGTAATGAAGATATTTGCAAAAGAACGAAAGTGGCCGACATAGCTCAAAGAGTAAGCAAGGGCATGCCACATCGCTCGCAGAACTGACAACCGATGGGGAAGAAAGGTTCTCGAGTGGCGACCACGAACCGGAAGACGCAGTGTTGGACGGCCTCCCACTAGATGGGCAGATGACCTCACAAAGGTCGCTGGACACCACTGGTTGCAGGTTGCGCAGGACCGTTCGTTGTGGAAATCTAGGGGGGAGGCCGTTCAGCAGTGGACGTCTTGCGGCTGATGATGATGATGATGATGATGAAGAAATGTTCCCACTGCTGGAACTCAGGGCCTTCTCGCTCAAAGAAAGAGTCGCCATAATCAAACAATGCCTTTGGTTGGTGGATGACACGTGACTCCGAAAGATTCTAGGTACATTTCAGCTTCACGATGTTTTCCTTCGCCGTTTTAAGTTAGCGGCATTACGCATATGACTTCGAAAAGACAGTGGTGCGCGTGGGGTTTGAAATCGGGCACTCCGGATCGGTGCCCGGTAAGCGTGCTTACCTAGAAGAAACCGATTCACTCTTCAATTTGAAGACACCGAGATCGTAACCATTGAGAAAAACCCACTCAAGTTATTACTTTGTTCACAGTTCAGCGAGTACTTAGTGAAGTGCGGCGTGGCTCGGGTGTGTATCCTTCACGGCGGCATCCCGGCGCTTCAGACCCATCTACCCTCACTCTTCACAGTACCCTCCGTACCCACAAAAAACGGACACAAGTGAATATTGTAGATAGAATGTAGTTAGAACATATGATGGTAATAATGATTAATGATGAATAAATGCCAAACAACATCAAAGAGTCCATTACAAAATTGACTCTTTGCAGAGTCCGACTGGGGAAGTACGACATCTTTGCCAGTTATTCTACCGCAGTGCTAACACTACTGTGTTCCAGTTTGAAGGGCATTGTGTCCAACGTAATTACAGGGTGTAGAGATAAATCATCTTATATTCTGCTAACGAGCACAGTGCGGCGATAGGCAGCGATTTCGACACAATGTATTTGTAAGTAGAATTGTTTAAACGCTGGAAGTAGGTATAAACCTCAATCGTTTCGTATTGGGGACACGAAAGTAATTCTACAATTTTTTTTATTAAACTAAAGGCAACACTGTTGGATAATCCTATTATATTATGAAGTTGACCGACCGACGAAGTTGAAGTTACCGATACGAGCAACAAACATCCATATTTGTGGCTCGTATCACGTCGGAACGTCTGTACGGATCGGGTTGAAATTTGGAATACAGATAGAACACAGTCTAGAATAACACGTAGGATTTTTATCGCGTGTAAACCGCGGGGCGCAGCTAGTCGTAATTATTTTGGTGCTGTTCAGTGAAAGTAGAAATATCTTGATATTAAGAAGCTCGTAAAATTAAACGAACCCAATATTCTATGAATTCCAATGAACTATTTAAAAGTTTTGTAAGATATTAATTTAAGCATAATATAATATGTATATTCTGTGTAAGTAAAAAAGAAATGTATAGATTATTAGTGGAAGTATGTGTTTCAATAAATAAGTCAAATCATTAGTCTGTTTTACTATCTTCTGGATTTATTGTCTATTTGTTGTTAAGAGCAAAATAATAAACTGTGTCTGTTATGTAAATTACAAAATTGGTAGTCTTAGGGCCTTTTCACACCGAACACGAAATCGTCTCGTGGGTAGGTAACTCAAATAAGTTCCGTAGGGATAAGTCTGTTGAAAAAAATATTGAAATCTCGTTTTTTTTTTTATAGCATAGAGTGACGGGACGAGTTATTTATTGATTAGTTTATTTTCCATTCGTCACACATCATCACCCTATTATTGTAATAATATTTTTAGGTGATAATTAATTTCATAAATCCGATATAACGAGTATATCGGATACAGTCATGAGTCATGATATTGAATATTGAAAATCATAACAAATACTTTCACTTTTTGAAGTGAAAACTTCTTTTGGCGCACCACACACAGGTGTTTCGTGGGCTGTGAATTGAGCTCAAGCGTCACGCTCGTAAAGGAAAGAAATCTTCAGGTGCACTCGGAACTATTAAATGAGCCGTAAATCGTAAAGTTAAGTTTTTAAAGTTTAAGGTAAGTTTTACAAAAAAGTTAATTGGAAACAAAAGTTGGTACTTAAAATTTATTTTGAGAACGCATCAAGTTTCACCCGCGTAGTTTCCAAAGTAAGCTGTCATCAAATTCTGAATTGTAAGTTTTCACTTCTATCGGCTGTTCCTATGACTGCCAATTTTTATTTTATTTTTAAGAGGCATTTGTGCGAAACCAGCTTAATATAAATTTTTTTAACGCACATAGGTCCGTGTTTGACCTCCAACTCGCCTGGTGGTTAGGAACGGTGCTGTTGAAGATTATTTCCAGATTATATCTCACAGGAAACAACGAAGCCGGCAGTTTATTCCACTCTTTATCTATAGGATTTTCTATGTATCGATATAAACCAACAGATGTCCCTTCCCAAACTTCAGGCGAAAATAATTATGTCATCGTTGGGAATAGTGAGCTCACTCATTCCGTTCTAGTCGGTTGCGGGAAGCGGTGAACGCCGGACGTTTTTACCTATCACCATTCGTTGTCAACCACCCAAATAAGCCACAGCATTCCTCCCCGCTAGCGATTCGGGGGGGTCAAGAAAATTGGTGGTGTGTAAACCTCTTACGCTACAGACACAGACGCACTTTATTACCAAATTCAAGGTGCTCAGGGCACATCAAATGGTTTATATAAATGTTTCTAAGTCGCTTAACCTCTGGTAATTTTTCAATTCCATTTCATTCCACCAGGGCCGTCTTCAGCCATGTCGGGCCCCTGGGGCACATAAGAATTTGGGGCCCTTTTGGATAGTGAATTATGTTATCTATACTAATATTATAAAGAGGAAAGATTTGTTTGTTTGTTTGTTTATAATGAATAGGGTCCGAAACTACTGGACCGATTTCAAAAATTATTTCACCTTTGGAAAGCCACATTATTCCCGAGTAACATAGGCAATATTATATTTTTAAAAATTCAGGGATCCTTACTAAAACTCCAATAATGTAACATAAGGTGTAAAAAATGACCTGAAAAATTCCTTACGTCGCGTGCGCTGCGAAAACTATTGATGATAGAACAAAATCATTTACTACGACTTTGCAGAACTCATTATTATCTACAAAAAGTGTCGCGACAGCATATGTCTAAATATTATAGTTATGTCACAGTAAGCAGTTTTTTATTCTAAAATATTAATTTATATATGCCGCCTCTTGAAAAGGCTCTTCATTTGTACCTTGGTATTAATCCTCATCAAAATAAATCTTAATGTATATAAATCTCTTGTCACGATGTTTGTCCGCGATGGATTCCTAAACTACTTAACCGATTTTAAATTAAATTGGCACACCGTGAGCAGTCTGGTCCAACTTGAGAGATAGGATAGTTTTTATTTCGATTAATAGTCTTTAAATGACAATATCCGAGCGCAGCCAGAATGGGCCGCTAGTTTTAATTAAATCGCTGATTTAGTCCCAATATTTTAGCTATAACTTTTTAATTTCTATAAACTTCTTCACTCAAATAATATGTTCTTTTCGGCATAATGAAATGACTTGTTAATTAAATGAACACGCCACATGGCCACAGCAGACACACTACTTTTAGCACCCGTAATCGACGACTTTGCGGTTACATCGATCGATTACCTCTCTTGCGTTCACTCACAGTATCGAAAGCGCGCGTTTTAACTATTGTATCGATGCAGCATCGCTATTTCGCGACTGCTTGTGTTAGGATGCGGTATGAAAATCGCACGTTTTAGCAACTTCTGTGATTTTGGATCAGGTCGAACTTTCGTTCGAATCCTTAGTACGTCAGCCAGGAAATGATGTTAAGTCTGATCATACCTGGTCGCAGTGCGTTCCTAGAAACTAACTTTACATTTTGCGTAACATTGCACTATTCAACAGCCAAATAATGCGAATGACATCTGAATGTGTGCAGAGTGTAGCGTTCAGTCGCTGTATCGCGGGCCTGAAAAGCGACCCTATCAGTTTAGTGTTTTTTGCGTGCGGTGTGAAATGCTTGATCGCTGTATTCAGCTTTTAAAAAGTGACTAAGGACCACCACAACACACTAGCTACTCTAAGCATCGGCGATCAGTGGCTTTTTAGAAGCTAAACATGGCGATCAAGTGTTCCACACCGCACGCGCACGCGAGTGTAGCGTACACTCCGCACACTTTCAAATGCCAGCCACATTATTTGGCGTCTGCCGAACAGTGCAGTGGTAGACCGGTCTCAGCGCCAGACTGTGATCGTAGATATCACCATACCATATGACGATAACCTAAGCCGAAAAAGATAAGCTTAGCAAGTACTTTGACTTGGCTCTTGAGGTGATCAAATTCATAGTTCCGACAGATGTCGGCAAATGAAAGCGCCTCGTCTTATAGCGAAAAGTCTCGACTAAGATCTTATGAGATTTTAGCTAGACGATTGAATCAAGGGTCAGATTCAGAAGGCGGTCGTCCTCCACATAGCGCGCATCATGAGGAGGTTATCTCAAGTGCCGGCTTTAGGGTGGGGCGACTGGATCGGTTGCCCGGGGCGCCGGATACTACAAAGGCGCTGGGAAATCCTAACTAGGGGGGGGGGGAGGGTGTATTTCAACGTACCCAAAGTGTATAGTTGTCCTTTAGGGCGCCTGAGGCATGGCTCGCCCGGGGCGCCTAGAGATACTAACATACTAACAAGGGCGCTGAGAAATCTTTATAGCCTATCTAATTGAAGAGTAATTGTAAGTAATTAATAATACTCGTATCGGTTTTTCTGGCCCACCCGGACGGGGGCCCTGGGCGCGTGCCCCGTGTGCCCCTGTGGTAAAGACGGCACTGCATTCCACCCTATCTTATTCTCCTTATCGTATTCTACCTTATTTAACTCTCTATTCTATTCAATATTTTATAAGGGAACAGTTCAAATAAGACTGACTGGGTGTTTGGTCAAATTTTGTAGCCAAGTCTGAACTTGGCTTATTTATCCAAGGTTTTATTTATCTGCATAAATAAAACCTTTTACAAACGTTTTAAATTATTTTATTCGATCGCAAAAACAACTGCTGTCGCCATATAAAACAGACTGTGGGCTAAAATGTTCTTTTTTAATTATTTTTATTTAAACATGCAACTTTAGTCGAGCATTATGCAAAGTTTATATGATATAACATAATATAATAATCAATCATAATTATGTTGGATTTATTTTAAAAAGCCGTCTAATCGCATAAGAATTTCTGTAATTCACTTACTAGGCTTAAGTTGGGCTTATCTATTCAAGTTATCTATGGAAATTGCAACGCGATAAAAATAATCAATTATCTATGCATTTTTTAACGTGATGGACTAGAGTTTAAAAACAGATAATAAAGTTAAACAGAACTCCTATGGTACCCGATAGGGCCGTACGTACTCATATTTGCCCTTCAAACTTGACAAATTTTTTTTTTTGAAGTGAAGACTTCTAGATCCTTTTTGTTATGGGATAATTTTATGGGGTCGCGTAATCAACATGCAATGTTGGGCGGCGAAGGCGTAGCGACAGTCTTTTTTTAGGTGGGTGAAATTTGTGAGTTCGTCGCACTGACACCCGTAATAGTAGTACTAATCTACGGTAACTAGTAATCTATGGCTCTACAGGTGACGTATTGTATTGCAACATTAGTGCAGTTTAAAACTAAAATTCTAACATTTCCAAATGTTGTTGTTCATAATGATGAAAAGATTGGGGGTTTACCGCCTAACTAAAATGGTCTGAAATAAAAGCGGCTAAGTGTGACTCGGACTCGCCCAGGAAGGGTTCCGTAACAGCAAATAGTTGTAACTTTGATCGATGTTTGAATAATTGTGTATTTGCGACGTACTAAAAATATATTTTGTAGATCGAGTTGAATACAATTTTCGGTGGAAGTTTGCATGGTAATGTACAAGTACATCTTATATTTTTTTAGTTTTATCATTATCTTATTTTAGAAGTTACAGGACACACACACACACAAATTTTACCACTTTGGAAGTGTCCCTCTCGGAAATTATTCAGTAAAAAATAATAATTAGAAGTCTCAACATAATTTTTGAAGACCTATCCATAGACAACCCACATGTATGGGATTGATGAAAAAAAAGATTGAGTTTCAGTTGTAAGTTGGAGAATGGGGAGCCCCCAAAACGTATTGTTTTTTTGTGTAAAAATCATAATGGGGTTCACAGAATACATCATACTTACCATGTTTCAACAGTATCATTCTTATAGTTTCGGAAAAAAGTGGCTGTCACAATACGGACAGACAGACATGACGAATCCATAAGGGTTCCGTTTTTAGGTTTTACGGAACCCTAAAAATGCAGACCTAAAAAGTAAAGCTACATTTGTGAAACGGCACTATCAAGACCAATGATGGGCAATGATGACCAGACAGCTGAAATACTTAATACACATAATATATTGTGAATACAAAAATATGTACATCCTTAACTTTATCCGACGAAAAACTCGATAAACTACATAGAAACTTTGCGGTGTTGACTGATGTCTTTTTTGAACAACGGAGTCATTGCCTATGAGCCTATTGACACAACTCTCAATTGAACCCACTCTCCAGACTAGTACTTACTTAGCTGCCCTAGCCCAAAGGAACATAACTTATTCCGCGGTATTCCATACGGTCTTGTTTCGTGCGAATTGCCGAACCGGCAGGTCTACCTACCGCCTAACTCTCCAGCTTTCGGTTTTCGCCGATGAAAGCAGACAAATACATCTGCTTTCAGTTTCGCTGCATACGGAAAGCAGACGTTGTTGTCTGCTTTGACATGGCTTTGATGACGTAGCATAGCGGAAAGATTAAAATTTAGGCGGTAGACCTATGGGTGCGAAAGACAAGCCTTCGGCCTATTCCCCATACTCAAATATCTTGCTTCCGTGAACATAGCAAAGGCATGTTTTTCTTAACAAATACTCAAATTATGGTTTATTACGCTTAATTACCAGTCCAAAGGTCGTTTAGATGCAAATGCCCTAAAACTGGGCCGCCAAGTAAGTTTCTCTAAAAATGCTAATTCGTCAGTGGAATGATGATGCAGCATGGCATTGTTTTGCTAAGCGTACTGCGTTTATATAAACGAGGCCATCATACCAGTTCAATCATAACGCTTATTCATATAGCGCAGGGAAATTATAGAATTAGGAATTTGATTATGTCCCTAAAATGTTGTTTAGGGTAAAACCATGTAAAACGTAAAAAAGGATACCCTTATAGATTCGTCATGTCTGTCCGTCCGTATGTCACAGCCACTTTTTGCCGAAACTATGAGAACTATATTGTTGAAACTTGGTAAGTAGATGTGTTCTGTGAACCGCATTAAGATTTTTACACAAAAATATAACAATACAATAAAGTTTGGGGGTGTCCCATACTTAGAACTGAAACAAAAAAATATTATTTTCATTAAAACCCATAAGTGTGGACTGCCTATGGATAGGTCTTGAAAAATAATGTTGTGGTTTCTAATGTCATTTTTTTCTATACTGAATAACTTGCGCGAGAGATACTTCCAAAGTGGTAAAATGTGTCCTCCCCCTGTAAATTCTAAAATAAGAGAATCATAAAACTAAAATATATAATATGATTACCATGTAAACTTCCAACGAGAATTGATTTGAACTCGATCTAGTACGTAGTTTTTTTAGTACGTCATAAATACACCAGTATTAAAACATCAATCAAAGTTACAACAATTTACTACAAGAAGTTATGTATTATGTTACTTGCTGCTACGGAACCCTTTTCATGGGTGAGTCCGTCTCGCACTTGGATGTTTTTTTTAAGAATTATAGTGACGGGACAAGCAAAACTTCAAAACTTGCGCTCTATAGTAAGTAACACGCCTGTCCTTAACAGTAGGTACAGCGTACAGCGTCAAACAACTATTTTAGATAAGTACAAAAATAGATAGATAGATACTCTTTATTGACACACCAAAAATAAAAATACATATCAAAAAATAAACAAAACATAGTAAATTAGTGCGACAGGGGGCGGCCTTATCGCTGAAAGCGATCTCTTCCAGGCAACCTTAGGATGGAAAACAACATGTGGACAAATCAGAAAATAGCAAAAACATAAGTAGGTACTCATAAATAGTAATATAAATAAATTACGGAAATAAAAACAAATTTGTTAAAAAAATAGAACAACCTAATACAAAAATACTAGTACCTACTAGAAACTACTTAAATTTTGATTTATAATAGACTAATAAATACGATTATAAATATATATATATACACAAATAATATATATATGTATACATACATACAAACATATAAAAAACAGCTGTAATTGCAATATTAGGACATCGATCAACAACAAGTCTACAATTTCGACAAATAGAATTGTTTTATTTTTGAATAGAATAGAATTGAAAATAATATTTTTTTAATTGAAATTTTCAGCAATCCTAATTATTAAAAATGCCAATGTTTGTTGTTCAATCACTTTGTAACGTCTGGACGGATCTGGCTGAAATTAGGAACATAGTTACATTATAGTCTGGAAGACCACGTAGGCTCTTTTTTATCCCAGAAAAAAATAGCGGAAAATACGTGGGTAAAACCGCGTCGCGCTGCTAGTAATATAATAATTCAATTCACAAATGTATGCAATTTTCCATCAATGTTTTCTTTGTATATTATCACATACAATTATCGTCCATAAAACGACTTTAAAGACAACCTTTTTTTAAGCAAGCAGTAATGTGCAAACATAGCTATATGGAAGAGTCCCTAATAATACAGTGCAGTCCTAGGTGGTAATCTGGACTCTTCATGTTCAAATAGCTGCGTGGCACTGTGTTGTTAGGGAGGTGTGTTGCGTACCTACATACCATCAGGCAAATGTCTTGCGCTTTATTTATTTTATTTTCTTTACCTTAATTACAAAAAAAGTTCAGTGTTAATTATTAATTTTGGATTTTGTTGGTATTCTATGTTCTTCGTCATTCCACATCGTACAAAGAGCGGACCTACCTAATCTATTTGTTTACCTACTGTATATTTATCATACAATGATACAATAGCGTAATATCCAACAAAATGGATTAAAAAAATGTGAGCAATCTAACATATTTCGTCAATCGTGTTCTCACGACTTCTATTGAGACAAGTTACCCACATAATTATCTCTCGACTCTTGAGGGCTGCCCTCTTGAGTGACTCTTTTTACACCCCCTATCACGTTATGAATGAGAGGATCGAGGAGCGGTCGCGGGGCGCGCGGGAGGTACGCCGCTTGTTACACTCACATTCGTCGGCCGACACTCGCCGCGAACGCGCTGCCGCTATCGCCCCACACACATTCCTCGCGTGCAGTGAAACTTCATAAAAACATACTTTATTGCCGAAACAAATGGGTGTCGATAGTGAAACTTAAATGTGATAACAGTGCTCCGTGAATAGAACAGCGCCAGTGAAGTTTACATTCCGAGTTCCGCTCGGGAAAGGACTGGAGTGACAGTTTGTGTTGTGAACCGACTAGCGGAGGAAACCGCTGCCCCGGCCTCACCATGGAGGCCTACTTCGACATCTCTAATGACCTGAAGGACGTATGGGAGGCGGACATCGACCCGGTAAGTCGACCTTGCCATATCTGTTATCGTAGCATGCGAACCGCCTTTCGAAAAACAATAGTAGCCGCCCGGCGATCTGGTGTGAGTCGAGTCATGCATGAAATTCCAGTACGATTTCTACACGAGCAATTTCCTTTTACATATTTATCAGGTTTGCCGTAAAAGTGTGAGTAGCGGATAGAGTTCTGGTTGTGATAAGTGCGATAACGGGTCCCGAGTCGAGTCGAGAGCTCGCGCCTGTGTTTTGAAACCTACCCACTGTTGCATCGAGTGATGACGCTCCTGACTCACGGCTCCGGCGTTCCAATCGAGATAATTAAACCAACAACAAACACGTTACTGATAATATTAATCTTCATTGCAAATCTATCAGGTGTTCCAACTTCGATATTAATAACATCAATATTTAGCAAGTGATTCGGACCAATATTTCTGGTAAATTCTTTGGGATTCCCGGCGCCAAGTAAATTTTAGGGGAAAAACAACTGGTTTTGGACACTTTCCTACTTATTTAATCAGATAAGAGTAGATAATGTGAATTAAATCGTAAATTATAATAATATTTCAATGATCGTTCGATAAGTTATCTCTACACGTTTTCTATGTTCCTGTTTGTGCGCACAGTTACTTAATATTTTAATTAGTACGTCTGTCCCGACATCAGAAATATTCGTATTGGCTTATACATAGAGTGTTCTGCACTTGTTGGAGAAATTTCCAGAACGACCGTTCTGCATTTTCACCTTTCTTCACGATATGACTTGCTTAAATGTAGTTTGTTTTAATTAAGTCTTATTTTGTAGGAACGCATCTTTCTATTTCCATTCATCCTATTTACATAGCAATTCTACTATCAGATATTTCATTGACAAATATTAATAGCCAAAGTAGGGTTTTTAGACGGTTTCTTTCGACAACACTAATCGAATCACAATACCTAGATCGGCAGTGTTTTGATAATATTGGAATTCTCAAAGTAGAAATGATAAGACAGTTCTAAGTAAGTTCGACATGGCATCCTAACATTCGTAACTAAAACTAGGTACCTACTCAACATATTTAGGTATACAATATGTAGGTTTATTCTTTTCTAAATTAAGACTAGGTTTTTATGAATGTGATCCGCTCAATAAAGTTACTAGACTTGCTCTTGGATTCAAAATATGCAATAGGTATTGAGGAATACATATTGCTGTTTATTCTTTTAACAAATGTAATATTTTCATTTGACAACTTCGGGATAATAAAGGTAAATGTTGTGACGAAATCGATATGTTTAAAAAAGATATCTTTCGAGGACTTGTGTTGTCCATCAACTCGCACTTGTCCGTTATGGTAGACTATGGCCTTGACTCCTTGTGATAGAAAGCTAGCTCCGAGTCCTAGCTGTGGGGATGTAATGTGGGCTATTTGTGCTAGATATAATATGTAGGTACAGCAATTGTTTCATCATCATAATCAGCCCATAATCATCTGCTGTACATAGGACTCTCCAATAATAGGCACCTTAAGTTTCCAACCTACCAAGCTACGTTTCTGAAGTCGCTCCATCTGATTTTAGTCAAGCTATACCTAACTCAAATTGGTTATTAATTTCGAAATGTATAAAATAAATATACCTATGAACAGTGATGTATGGAACATTTAGATTTACGATGTAGTTTATTGATTTAGTCGAGAACGTACCGGTTGCGTTATATTTGACATTTTAGGTGTTCCGGGTTTATTTTTCGACTATTATAGTTCAATACAATAACAATAAAATATTGGGTAAGCTAGTGTTTTAAATTAATGCCATCATAAATTTTAAGCCAAACTAGCTTTTGCCCTTTATCAGGCCTGATCTCGCAGATAAACTTGTTTATCACGTGGTGACAAATATACATATACACACATTATTTCTATATAATATCTCAACACTAACAATTTTTCACGATAGGTACCTAATTAATCAATTTTCGCCGTACACGATTCGCGCAAATTGATCTCTCCATTAAGAAGGTTTTCCGCGGGAATTATTAACTTTTAACGTGATAAAAAGGCTGGTAGGAAAAAAGGTGAAAAAAAATGTCATAAGCCAGGTAATGTACTTACTAAGTACGGATTTAATTTTACTAAAATCCGTTCAGGAGTTAATCGTTACCGATATTATACCTAAGTAGGTACCTACGTGGGAACAAACATACACGCATAATATTTACAAACCCAGAAACTTTCGCCCTAACAATATTAGTGTGATAACATCATATTCATATTAATTTTTGTAACGAGCCCAAGATATTTAAAGTTTTAAATTTAAATGCATTTTTATCGTTGTTTAAATTCTTTATTATTACTGTGTCTTCACTGACCGAAGCAAAACATTCTTTTTTGCGTTTGACTCGTGTGAATGCACCGCGGTTTTAACACAAATAAGACTTGCGAAGGTGCCAGGTACATTAGTAATACATATAACATACGTATAGATGAACTTATCGAGTGTAGTATTTTTAAAGTTAGTACCTGGGTGACCGAGCTTTGCGCGGTTTAAATACTAAATAAACTTAGATACCGTTAGATAAAACCTCTACAAGTAAGAGTTTTCTAAAAAAAAAAAGAAAATTGAAAAAAATTAGAAACCGTCTGGATTCGAACCCGGACCCACTAATTCGTGACTTCCCACCTGAGCTATTATACTGTTACGTCACGCGGCGAAATTTACCTTCGCATTCTAATGTCTAATGTGAACGTTTTTCACTGTCTAAAAACGCGCAATAAATGACGATTTTAAAAAAGAAAACCTAGCTAGATCGATTTATCGTCCCCGAAACCCCCTACATTCATCATTTCATGAAAATCGTTCCAGCCGATTCAGATTCTATATATATACTAGCTGACCCCGCAAACGTTGTTTTGCCTTAGTGAACAACCCTTGTCATTTAGGGGTATGAAAAATAGCTAGTAGCCGATTCTCATACCTACAGAATATGCATATAAAATTTGGTTAAAATCAGTAAAGCCGTTTCGGAGGAGTAAGGAAACAAACACTGTGACACGAGAATTTTATATATAAGATAAGATACAAGAATTGCTCGTTTAAAGGTATAAGATTTTTAAAGTTATTTTTATACGTAAATCTCCATTCGCTTTACGTTTCTCTTTCGTCTTCTGCAATCTAACCAACAACTTGTTGATTCTTTCTACTTTCGTTTCCGCTTGTATTTTTACTAAAGATAATAAGTTTGCGTCTGACCGCCATCTTGCATGATGGTAAGCGACGGTGTTGTTTACGATGGAGCGTGCTTACCAAGACAAACACGTTTTTCTTCGACCAACCAGTCCAACTGAGACTCACGACTTAAAAGATACTTAGATTGTATCCATTGGGAAAAACCCATTCAGGCAACGCATTCCATAGCCTAGCCGTTATTACGTGTATTAAGATATTTGTTGAACATCTTAATTTGAGGTTTTGGTACGACAACCATGAAGAAATGTCTCTTTACGAGCAGCCCGATAGAAAAAATGATAAGGTGGTATTAGGTATTGCAGATCTGCTGTACATTCTCCAAAATATATCATTTGTACATTTACATGTCTACTTACATCTCGCCTATAAATTCTTGAACGTTTCAATTATCATTAAATTTGAGATGAACATCCTAAAAACTCGTATCTACTTTCTACTCATATATGATCGTAAAGCAAATGGCAGACAGTCAATTATTTTACATAAATGCATTCGCTTCTGCATCACAATGCTCGTCTGAAGGCTATAAAGAATAAAGATATTCTTTAATGCCCCGCTGATGGGCATCGAGACTAGACAACATTTATAATAGCGCAGCGGAATCCCAAACCAGTTTGGTTGCTAGTTGCTGGTTTGGTCGCTCTGTATGCCATGACATTCCATATACCAAGTACTCTGCTTCAGAACCGTTCATATCCAGGAAAGCTATTTCACATATTGGATGCACTGTTATAAAGAGAAAATGAACATAGAATATGGTAATATACGAGGACGTGATCGACGAAAGTGGAACTCGATGTTATGTTAACGTCAAAGATGTTAAACCTTTGCTAGACATAGTAGCAACCAATTAATTAAACCTGAAATCTATGCATGATAGTAACAAATTAAAGAAAGCCAGATCTTTAGAACCACTTTAATAATGTTGAATCAAAGTTAAAATACGTGACTGAGAAAGAAATACGAATTAAAAATTAAACAGATTAAAAAAGGTGAATTTACCAGTACGTGCCTTGAAAGTTCATAACCACAAAGTGATTGTGTGTTGTTTTTCTCACATGCCAATTGATTGGCACTCCCAGCTATTCGGGAGGGGTCATCGTCAAAGGCACCTGTCTTATTCACTGGGTGACGTCATGTTCTTAGAAGACGCGGCTAACACGGCCGTTTCGCGGTGTCGATTTGCATGAGGGACCATGCGTTCATGAGTGACTTCCTCGTTTGGTCAGGTTGTTCGTACGTTTCTTATGGCCAGCGTACGGTACACTGGAGCCAGAGCGTCGACCTGTGCGTTGAACTGGGGACCACTACCGCAGTTTTTTTCCCCTCTTTTTTTATCGAATCATGGCCTTTATAATAGATCATTAATAGCAGGTTGAGGTGCGTAGAGAAATTGAGGAGGGAATTAACCGTTATATCCTAATTCGTTTGTCAAATGCGATTGGAATTCAGAAGCAATTCGAATTTAATTTGACCGCCTTTCAAGTGAAGGCCCATCTAAAAATGCCATGGAAGCCTTTGAAATGTTAAAAAGATGGAAAACTCGTACTAAATGCAAATGTGCCTATTTCAACTTTGCGTTTATGTCAAGCGACCCACACTGCTTTGCAAGAGGATAAGTTTTAATTAAAATTTAGTTTTTCCCTGTTATAGGGACTATTTTTACCGTTATATCATGTTGGCTGTTTGCATATAAGTTAGTAGTCATGTTTGTGTTTCCTTTTTCCAAAATTGTCAGTCAGTTCGTCCGGTGTCCGGTGTATGAATGCGTCATTTTGTCTACTTCGCACTGTTAGGGTTGACTAAATATTTATATTTTTGTAAATATTTTTTATTACTAAGTAATATACTAATATTACTTGTCAATAAAAAATCTTTTAGAAGTCATAATCGTAATGCATACAATTTGTAATAAATCGTTGCAATAAAGGTCACTCTATATTCTTTTGATTGTATTTATTTTAGTTATTCGCAGTGATAACAAGTGATAAGCTGTGACTAACGTATTGTCGTTTCACAATATTGTTCAATGATTAAACTTGATTTATTAAGCTTTTGCTAAGAATATCTCATGCAAAATGATATTTCATCAAAAAAAAGTTAACTCGAGAAAATAAGTAAGTAGTTGCGTTTTTTCCAAGTAAAAAATATGAATTATTCCTTTATCCACATATTTCGTTCGCAAATAATACTTCGACCATTTTAAAGTTTAAATATTAAACAATTGGATGAAAGAACTCGGTACTCCTCAGGATCTGAGAAAGTACCTACACTTTTGAAGTGGTAGAACTTTTCAGAAGGCCGCATGGGCCGGTGCAAATTAAAGTAGACGAAGCGAAAAAATACGACAACGTCCTACTAAGTCTTGCCTATTTTATTAATGTATGTAAAGTTTAATAATAAAAAGAAATTGACAGTCATATTAAAAAAAAAACCTTCATTAATCTGACAGCAACAACGTGAATTCCTACTCAAGATGGACGGGTGCAACAAGCAACACGTAGTAGGTACAGCTAGTTATAAAAATCGTATTGTATCAACGTGATAGCCCTAGTGTATAGCGCATCCACACACGCAACAAGTCGCGGTCGCACCATTGTGGCTACAATTGAATTTCCTGGTGTGAGTGGTCCACGCCGGACTCTTAGGAATTCTCATAAAACCTTTTACCGAATACAATAATACGAAGGTATTAGCGGTAGGCTTTTACCCGTACCCACATATTGATATTTGCAAATTGTCTTATGATAAATATATATGAATAATTCTTAAATTAAGATTTCCTTTGTCGACCTTCAAAGAAAAGGGATATTATGTTAACCACGATTACTCGTTGATGTTATAAATATGTATATGTACTCGTACCTAGGTTTCCTTGAGATTGTCTTTGGACTTAGGACTCTCCTAGTGCTTACCGTATTTTCTTGTTATGATGTATCTTTCTTGACCATCTATACAAATAAATCTACCACTATTTTGCGAATGTGTGAATGTGAATTTTCTCATTCACCATCTAGTCTTCTTTTTCCCCTTTATTCTGTCTTGTACACCGCTCACGTATAATTTAGCTTGTATATAATATGCGAATATGTATATAATATGTACATACATTTCTGTGATAGAGGGCGACCAAAAAATTGTGTATCGATTGTGTGAAAGACGACATGAATAGGAAAGAAGTAAACTCAGATACAATGCAAAGAGAAAGCGGACATGTACTGAGCCCACATAAAGTGGGATAAGGGTAGGCGAATGATAATGACGTTAAAAAATTTATTAGAAGTGAATATAGAATCTGCTCCATTTTACATTTTACATGAGTTGCTTCTCTCATGTAAAGGTTTCGTTTACGTCTCGTTATTCTATGGTTTCTGCCTGTTTAGTTATGGGAACAATAAAGTCGTGTCTGAATTGTTTTCTTTACACAATTAGCTATTTACGTTACCACTTCACCTTGACCGTACTTACCTTACTAAGTATTTACGTGCCTTGATGATCTCTTCGGGCTTCTATTCTTCAAAATAAATGAAAAGACACGTCGCGTCGTAGTTGACATTTACCAAAATGAAAAAGAATGTCAATAAATCTAAAACATTAGGAAATAAAAATAAACCCAAACCATCCGATTTGAAAAAAAAAACTGAATCTTCCTCAAATTTAATAAACTTTTTGGAAAATTTTAATCAGATTAGTTATTAAAAAGTATGTACCAATGTGTCCGAGTGTAAAGAGAAACTTCTTTATTAATGTTGCTGAGATTGAGTGCCGTTATTCCTTTTCTCCTTCTAAGATATAAATAGTACTTTGTGGGCTACTCACGTGTGTTGTCACTGTCACCCTTAAGTTTCAAGCGTCCAGCGGTCTTTTCTGCGTGCGTCGAGTTCTTTTTTGGCCGCCGAATGCGGCTGAAACTTAAGTTTCGTCAGTGCGACCAGTTTCAAACGCGAGTAACCCATATATTACTTAAATATGTGTAAAAACTATTTCAGTTTTTGTAGGAAGATTATTAAAAAAACATTTAAAATTAATGTAGGATCTCTGACTGATCCATGAAAGTTTTGAAAATAATACTAAGCTAATATTTGTTTTTCTTATAAATACGAATATTTCGTCTTACCTAATTACCTGCTCAGTTAACATAAGAAATAATCAAAGAAACAAATACAACCTTTGACGCGTGTCGTCGCCGGACCGTCTGTCTGTCGTACATAATAGGATTTACTACAATGTAATCGGATTCCGGATCGTACCGGTTACATGACTTCAATTTCCGGTAAATTCTAGCTATCCACTGATAATTTAAAAGTACCTGGGTGACCGAGATTTGCTCGGTTTAAATACTAAATATACTTAGATACCTACAGATAAAAGACTCCAAGAAATAGATTAAAAAAAAAAACGAATTGAAAAAAAAAAGAGAACCCGTCTGGATTCGAACCCGGAGCTACTAATTCGTGACCGCTATGAGCGCCCGACTTCCCGTCTGAGCTAATTATGCTGTCGCGTCACGCGGCGAAATTTACCTTCACATTCTAATGTCTAATGTGACAGTTTTTCATTGTCTAAAAACGCGCATAATATACGTTTTTTTTAAATAAGACCTAGTTAGATCGATTTATCGTCCCCGAAATCCCCTGCATACATAATTTCATGAAAATCCGTCGAGCCGTTTCCGAGATTCAGATTCTATATATACATATATACATATTTATATAGGTACAAGAATTGCTCGTTTAAAGGTATAAGATTATGCACACATATATTATGCATATATATAATATATATATATATAATATATATATATACAATAGCAATTCTTGTACCTATATACTAAGAATACAATACATAGCATGATATTAAAGTTATAGCTAGCAAGGGCAACTTGAGAACAACGCGATGGACATCACAAAGTAACTTAATAATTCCTGATGAATAATAATTTGTATAATTTGAGAGTGTCTTCAAGTCGAGCGAATCGCTTTCTTCTAAGTTAGAGAGCTTTGTCATGGATCGCATCATCGCTTAACATAAACAAAATGTTTTAGTGTCAAGTTTTTCTCCAATGTATTAATTTCTAATCCTATCACTTGTGTTTCCCCAAACATCTATTTTAACATACGCATCTCAGCTGCATTCAATCTTCTCTCATCTGATCCCATTGTTTCCCAAACGTTCTGATCAATACAACATACCTTAAATATTTACCTTTAGGTACCTACTTACTTTTAATTAAAATCACTTCTCGATTCTAAAACCTTTTGTTTGACAGACTATATACCAGCAGATCTACTACGAAAACAAACTCCGAATTATCGGATCCGACCGACAGCTGAATCGGATCTGATAGCCTACCACGAAAAACATTCGGATCGATACATTTCGGGTCGGAAGTTATAGACTTAGGTCGGATGAGGGTCGGATCGAACGAAACGGCCGATCTGATCAACCGACCGATTGTCTTTCGTGGTCGGAAACTTCATAAGTTCGGCCGATATATTGTTTATCGGATTTCGTAGTAGACCTGCTGTTGCCTACCACGAAAACATTCGGATCGATACATCTCGGTCGGAAGTTATAGACTTAGGTTGGATGAGGGTCGAATCGAACGAAACGGCCGATTCGATCAATCGGCCGATTGTCTATCGAGGTAGGAAGCTTCCATAAGTTCGGCCGATATATCGTTTATCGGACTTTGTAGTAGACCTGCTGTACTTTCATACCTAGCGATAGCACCGATGGGTACAATGTGAAGTCTTCAAAACTAGATTGAACTGACCAGGTTCCTCTTAGTTGTATGTGTTATGTCCTAGGCGTAACTACAGGCAAGTCGTGGCAAAACGTAATAATATTTTAAACAAAAATACTAGAATATGAAATCAATGTGTACTATAACATGAAATGTGTGCACACTAAAATATGAAATCAATTAAAACTTCATGATTGAAAAGCCCGCGTGGATACAAGTACGAGTAGGTACGTACGCACTGGAATTTCTAGACGATCTTGCAATACCTAGGCAAGTACCTACGTACTGATTTCTAGCTATCGCTACGTATTGCACCCTTATCGCTTACTATGCGAGAATACATTTGACACACTTTAACCGTGAATTCACTTAACTGTATTTGCTTGATTTGTAAAACTGTAGGTGAATATTTTACGTTCTAGTCTAAATTATTTAATTTACTCTTCGGTCAATGGATAGAGTTAGCTTTTCGCAATTGTATGAGATCTGCTGCTTACCATTAGACGCCGTCTTATCAGTCCCATTACTCGGTATTTAAAAATGTTATATTATGTACTTTTCTTATTTATTGAACCCATTTATTGTTTGGTAATTTGATACGCATGTCTTAGACATGTCATCATTAAGTAGGTAATTCATACGATTTGGGTTTCTAAAATCTATCTATCTGTTTAAAATAACAAATGCTTTTAAAATAATTAGAATGAGGGTTAACGTTAAACCAAAGATCATCGTTTACGATCTGTAATTTACGAAATGAAACCGACCGCCGTTTTTTGTAATAAAAGTTAATTTCTCTAGGTTTGTTGACACGGACGGCGACGCTCAAAAAAACGATTAATTTCCGTCTTTTGACTTATTAAAGTGAGCGACGGACAATATTTAGCGATTAACAAGTCTTGTTTGCGGTTGGAACAATGGGGATTGCGTAAATATGCCTAGCCAAGAGAAGGTTGCGTCATAGCGATCACGATGTAGGTATCCAATGGTATCATTTCAAAAACAACGTATTTGCACAAGTGGTATCGCTGACATTGTGTGCCAGTAACACTCGGGGACCTGGTTAATAGTGTATTACGGCCGAAATTATAGTCCAATAACGCTCAATGTGAGCCTTTACAGCTTTGTGACCTGTATCGGTGTAAATTGCTTCGCGATTTTTCCACGTATCCCTGCTTTTAATACTTCTTAAGTATGAAAATTAAAGGGCTAAAAAAACTAAAGGGCTTTTCACACATTTTTAAAAAATAATTAATTTGTCCTCCCGCATGATAATGTCGGTCCAGTCGTCTAGTCTGACTTATGTTTCAGTCGCTTCCGCCAACTTTTTTATGGAGAGTGCACTCGTGACAATCTCTCGTTTGGCGTTGATTCAGTGTCAAAGCCGAAAACGTAAATCGGACTGGACTGACCATATCACACGTGAGTAACCCATGGTCTAACCAAAGAAAACGTGTTTATACCTTTTGGGAACTTCGACCACCAATTGAACAGGTACATAAATAGTTAAGTCAGATTGACACATAGAAACTTTAAGGCAAGTATATACAATACTCTGAGCATAGCTGCTTATTAGCCTACAGAAAACACCAAACAGTGACAAACATTTGAAATTTAGGCTGTAGAGAAACCTAATCCCAATATTATTTAAAAAGAAGACATTAAGCATATATCAAATTGGGTGATCACAAAGAGCTATGCCTAGAAGACAACACATGCAGTTCGTGATACTATTTCGCAAGTCTAAGCACGCAAGGATATACCTAAACTTAAATTACAAACGAACCATGCATTCTCTTCGGTGTCTGTCAAATAAAGATGTTTACGAATCCAAAACGCGACCAGCACACCTGTCGAGCCGATTGGCGGCACCGCTGTATGTTTCGAAGCATCGACGTACAAAGTTATTTAGTTGCAACATGTGAACAGATGTACATGTGAGTTGGTCGGCGTATAACGGAGGCGTGTGAAAGGCGACGATATTGTTGCATCTGCTTTGGAATACAGAAAGTATTCTAAGGCAAATTCCGTAATTCCTGAGGCGTTTACATTCCTCTCGGCCTCTCGCCAGCGCAGTCGTGCTATAGTGACGCGAATCGAGGACGAGACGAGACTGCACGACTTGGGTAGCTAGAGACGAACTTCATTTTGCACAGATACAACAAACGGAATGTTCAAGTTAGAATTTGTAAATAACTAGCGACCCGCCCCGGCTTCGCACGGTTGCAATACTGATACTAAATAAACTATTAACTAAACTAAAATAAACTAACTTCTAACTACCAAATCATACCCGACCGTGACGCTAGAATTCAATTCACAGCTCACGAAAATCTGTCTAGGCGCGCCAAAAGAAGTTTTCACTTCAAAAACTTATACTCGTTGTATTATATATACTCTTCGATTAAAACTATAAAGGTAATAAATAATCTTTGATTAAAACTCTCGAAAAAAAAAAATTGGCAGTCATATGAACTGCCGATAGAAGTGAAAACTTATAACTCAGAATTTGATAGCTTACTTTGGAAACTACACGGGTGTCACCGGAGAGTGTGGCCTGGTCATCATGGCATGACCATCTAGAAATTCGTCAGCACTTCCTATTGGCTGACGCATTTCTAGATGACCAATGGCTATGGCCCCGAGTTTACCCGAAGATTTCTTATCATACCCGAGCGTGACGCTAGAATTCAATTCGCAGCCCACGAAAAATCTGACTAGGCGCGCCAAAAGAAGTTTTCACTTCAAAAAGTTTTATTGGTAACGTCAAATGTTTGACTGGAAATCATGTAGAACAGTTTGTATGAGAAAATGAAATTGTTGTTTTTACTATCTTCTTCGCAAGTTTTCAATATTTTCTCAACGTTTAAACCTTCCGTTAGCTACGACAAACATTTCAAAACCAAAATCAGCCAAATCGGCCCAGCCGTTGTCGAGTTTTAAGAGACCCACGAACAGCAATTAATTTTTATATACATATATAGATTAGCAGTATTAGAACAAGCACTTCGCCCCGGCTTCGTCCGTGCTACATAATATATAGCCTAAATCACTCAAACATTACGTACATATCCAACCGTGAAAGAATTTTTGAAATCAGACCAGCAATTCCTGAGATTAGCGTGTTAAAACAAAAACCCCTTCAGCGTTATAATATTAGTGTAGATTATGACACATGTTATATGGCAACTTCAGACTTCTATATATTTTTTTAAACAACAACACAAAACTAAATTAACGAATGAATAAAATAAAATCCTGTTAAATCGATGACGTCTTAAACTGTCTTGTACTCAAGCGATGCATTACTAGATGCGATGCATACTAAAGGGACCGCAACATTACTAGTTACTAGAAAAAAATAATTAATGAAGTGAAATTAATTTAATACAGATTATAAAGCCTAATAACAACAAATTAATTAAAATTATCAGTGAAAGAAAGTTTTGACAACAAATTAAATTAGAATTAGATACAATCGTGGCTTAGTGGGTAGTAAACTGCCTGCGAAGCCGAGGTCGTGGGTTCGATTCCCACCCAGAGCAAATATTTGTGTGATGAATTAAAATATGTTTGTACTGTGTCTGGGTGTTTCTATGTATAATAAGTATGTATTTAAAACTATTTAAGTATTGTATCAGCTATCTGACCGCCATAGTACAAGTTTTGCTTAGTTTAGGGTCAGATGGTGTTGTGTGTGAATTGTCCACCAATAATTTCAAATGCTTTACTAAACTTTTGACTGCGGGCGACTACTTTCTTGTACGAAAGCGGTTAACATATTTTAAGTAAAAGGACCCTGATTATTAAACATTTATGAATTAGACACTAACCAGTGTGCAATTTGTTACCATCCAAGCAATTGTTATTCCTCATTAGCGCTGTCTGGTCTACTTTGGCACGGTCATTGACATTGAATAAATAATTTGGAAAAACACTCTCAAGACATGCAAATAGCACCCTGAATAGTCTTGTCGCCTTTTAGCAACACTGACAAACACTGACAAAAACTTGCAGAATTTTAAGTAACCTGAGCCTATCCGGGTATACATATGGCTAAGTACAATATTATAGTCGTCAAAAATAAAAGGTCCGTTTTAACTTACTCATATGTTTGCACTTAATATCTTTATTGGAGAAGGTTATGGGTTATAAAAAGCCGTCGTGGCATAGTGGGTAAACGCATTTCACAATTGTGTAGTCATTGGCTCGAAGCCCGATTTTACCTCGTGAGTATTTTTACATGTGCAAAATGCAAATCCTCGTAGATTTGCATTCCGGCATCACCTTGGCTTTAACGATGAAGAAAAACGTCGTAAGAAACCAGCGTGTTCAATTAAATACAATACGAGGGTATAATACGTGTCATATGGTGGATTTTGGTCTCGATTTACCTTGTCAGATGAGACCATATGGTACCCAGCCAGCACTGGAAAGATAAAGTAGGTGTGTTTATGTTGCGTTAATACACTATTTATCATATTAATTTTATAAATGACAATGTTTGTATATTGTGACGTTCCTTGCTCAAACACGTCATAACGTCCGAACGGATCTGGTTGCAATTTTGAACATAGTTCGATTATAATCTGGAAGAACACATAGGCTACTTTTTATCCCGGGAAAAGTACGGGAACTACGCGGGGAAAACAGCGAGGCACTGCTAGTTTGTCGTAGAGTACGAACACTAGAAGTCTTTTCTAAAATGAGTAGTGTAAATTTAATGATCTACAGCAACCCTACCGCAGCCGCAGTTACAGAATTAACGTAATTGAAACTGTGATTCTGCCCAGCTTTCCCGAAGATTGCCGAGATAGAGGTGCTATTTCATAGTTTCTCCCGTAATAGGATAGGCTCTACTTAGCGCCACTGATGAGACTTATGTTCGAGTTGACAGTGAGCCACCTTGAAGGAAACACTTCAAGATATTTCGTGAATTATTTACTTCAAACTTGCGAACTGAGATATGTGGATTTGAGGTCTAATCATGCGATAATGAGGCTGTTTCAGATATGTTAATATCTATCTGTGCCTGTATTGGCATAGAATGACATATACACTCTTTGACACACCAAAAAGAAAGGATACATGTAAAGAATTAACGATTAACTATAAAACTAGTGCGAGAAGTAAGTTGGCGGCCTCATCGCTAAAGATTTCTTCCAAGCAACCTCAAGATGCCATCATCATTTGGATATAAATAACATATACCTACATAGATGAAAAAGATATCAAATTATTAAGATATCAAATGATTAAGACAACACAAGTCTCGTCTAAGATCATCAAGACTGTCGCGGATATTATTGAAATTTGGGCTTTGGCAAGAAAGTTTAGGGCCCTACTAGTAAGGTCGTACCAAGAAATGGCTCGATACAAGCCGACCCACAATGGAAATAAAAGTAAAGACAACATGCTATTTTGAACTGTCGTCATCGTCACCGAACGCTTTCCATGGACTACATCTTATATATAAAATTCTCGTGTCACAGTGTTTGTTTCCTTACTCCTCCGAAACGGCTTTACTGATTTTAACCAAAATTTATATGCATATTCAGTAGGTCTGAGAATCGGCTACTAGCTATTTTTCATACCTTTATTTATATGGCAAAACAACGTTTGCGGGGTCAGCTAGTATTTATATGTACCTACCTATGGTGTGTGTAGGTATGTGTACTTCTTGGATAAACGAAAATCGTGAAACTCTCATCAGCATCATCTGACGGTTCCCATGAGATATATTTACATACACGTTTACTGTGTATAAAGTTATACATACATATATGTATGTATAATTCGCCCAATTTTTTTTTAAATTCAGTGCATGTACTTTGAGTTCAGTATTAATACCGAAGTGTTTGTGTAAGTATACATTTTTGCACATGTTTACCTACCTATTTATTTACTCACCATTGACAGAAAATCAATGTTTTGTGCCTTAGACAATCTGCCGCTATTAATCGGCCACTATAATAAAGATATAAATAGAAGTCGTAATACATTCGGCTACTCAATTATAAGGTCCATAATACCTATTTTCTCGTCACGACCTTCGACCCTTGTTAATTGCTATCGATTTCTTATTACGTAAAGGGCTATATCGACTTAAGCTGGGAGCATGTGTCCTTTTGCCTTCTAATTACACAAGATGTGATACGTCGTTTCGTAATTCATCAAATTAAATTAGCTACTTATAAGGGTGTAAGTAATTAAACATGGATTGAAGGCTTTATTATTAAGTAATTTGAGATTTCTTGAAGGGGCTTGAGGTTTAACAACAGAATAATAAAGTTATTACTCAAATGTCTTACATTTATGTCAATTATAAACTTATCTCCATTCAATCAGTGCGTGTTGCCAGTGATGACTTATGGAACTGAGACGTGGTCCTTAACTGTGGGCCTCATAACAAAGCTCAAAGTCACACAGCGAGCTATGGAGAGAGCTATGCTCGGAGTTTCTTTGTGCGACAGAATCCGTAATGAGGATATTCGCAAAAGAACGAAAGTAGCCGACATAGCTCGAAGAGTAGCTAAGCTGAAGTGGCAATGGGCAGGCCACATTGCTCGTACAGCTGACAACCGATGGGGGAAGAAAGGTTCTCGTGTGGCGACCACGAACCGGAAGACGCAGTGTTGGACGGCCTACCACTAGATGACCTTACAAAGGTCGCTGGAAACTGCTGGTTGCAGGTTGCGCAGGACCGTTCGTTGTGGAGATCTAGGGGGGAGGCCTATGTCCAATAGTGGACGTCTTGCGGCTGATGATGATGATAAATACTTAAAAGAAAAAGCGACATCGTTCCTCGGTTGACTTTCCAAAGAACTTAATTGACACCACAAACTTTACGACAAGCACCTTTAAAGTATTATTACTCGTAGTTTTCTCACTTGATTTTTCCCCATAGATATTATCGTGATGTCTTCAAGACATTGATAAAAAAACGGTTTCTTTTAGGTAAGTGCGTTCCATCGTAGACCGCATCGTCGCTTAACATCAGGCGAGGTGGCGGTCCAGTGCAAACCTATTATTGTAAAAAAAAGAAAAGTCGTATTACGGTGTGTTCGTACTCTTCCGAAGCGGCTCAACTGATTAGGGTTTTTTTTTAAAGATTTGATAGATACCATTGCTAACATCAAGTTTGGCCAAACGTAATAGATTACTTAAATAAAAATGACTATTTATAATTAGGTTTCTCGACATCTTATCAATTCCAGATAATTGAGCCCGCCTAGTCATCGTTGTAAATTACAGTTTCCATTAAACAAATATCCGCTTTGTTTAACAGTTTCCTACTGTCAAAGAACAGTTAACCAACAAAAATTTAGACCTCATAGACATTAAGCAATTATAAAAAACTTGAATTAGCATCTGGCCGAAGCAACAATACAAGGATGCTAAAGATGGCGTTTTTAATATTGACAAGGGCGATCAAGATATTTGATTTTTGAAAAATCCTATTAATAATATAAATGTCAATTTGTCAATGCTTGGATGTTTGGATGTTTGTTGCTCAAACCCGTCGTAACGTATGAACGGATCGGGCTGAAATGGAACAAAGTTGATTAGCATAGTTTGCCAGAATACATAGACTTTTTTTATCCCGGGAAAATAACGAGAACGGGAACTATGCGGGTAAAACCGCGGGGTGCGGCTAGTGTACTTAATGTATGAGAATCATTCGGTAAATTAACGCTACTTATTAAATAAATGAACGTTTATTTTAAATACCTCTGGCTTTTAAATGTTCGATTGCTAATTAAATGTCAATATTTTTTGTAGTCCTAAATTTAGGTAGGGTCAAGCGTTTTTATGTTAAGTAGCTAATGATTGGCAGCATCGATTCAAGATATCGAGTTGATTATCGAGTCGTATCGACTTTGAAAATAGAGAGTCGAGAAAGCTATGCGAACGATTCACGCCCGAGTTTGATTGACGTCTCAAGCGTTTAATTTATTTTTGCTTATCTGTGCTTCTCACGTGTGTTACTTATTAGTCTAATGTTATCTATGCTATTATTTTATTAGTTAGTTTGTATTGATGTTGCCCCTTTTCAGAGTCCTGTGAAATCGTAGGGAAGTTGCATACCTTTCCCTTGTATTATATGTTTTAACTTTTGCTGTAAATACGAGTATTGTATAGGTTCGCGATAGAAAGAAAATGTATATATAATATATATACACTATATCTTAAAGGAAATTTTTTATCGGTCAACTTTTGTTTTCTAACATTTAAGGGCTTTTTAAAAAAAAATGGTTATTTTATACTTTGAGAGTGGCTACCTATCGCCGACAAACGTTACTTACATGGATGATATCGGCGGGATGAAAAATCATAGGTATATAAATCATGAATAAGTCGATATTGCGTATTTGTTTTGAAGATGTCTCTTTCTACGTGTTTGTGGTATCGTAATTGTAATCGCTATTAAAATTAAGAGATGACGAGATGGTTTATATCGCAGTTATGGCGTGTTTCAGGTTTTTTTTGTCTCCAATGTTGTTCTTGTGTTATCAATATTATGTTTGTTTGAATTGAAATTTATTTATTATTCTTTGAAAAAATATATTTTGTGAAATCTTGATTAAAGGGTTAGTAATGAGTGTGTGTGTAAGAGAGTGACTTCACTTTTGGGAACTCTGTCTCCCACACTAGGTAATGACTTAAAGAAGTATTTCTTCTTGCGTACCTACATGAGGAAAAACACACTTTTTCTATAAAAAAAAAAATATATATATGCGGTCGAATTGAGAAACCTATTTTTTTTTTAAAGTCGGTTAAAAAAATACTTAGATTATTAAACAAGCGCCCTGTTACTTCACAGACTTCTATTCTTTACCGAATGCCGAACTGGTAATATGTCTGCTGTTACCTAGATTACTTTTATTACTGCGAATTAGATTAACATCGTTATTTATCGGGTCGATAAGAAAAACATTGTTTACGTGAAAGTCGCCCGACGACTTAAACCATTTAACTCGCTTGACTTTCATACTATTCGCTGGCAATAAAAATGATAACAATTGGGTAAACTGTGATAAGTAGCAACAATGACGCTATCGGGTTACGTTATGTAATATAATAAATAAGATATTTTTAGCATGCTAAAAGTAATTATAATTGTAAACGAAATTTCTGGAATTATGGACACCAGATCACAACTGTTAATAAAATACAAGTAAAATAGAAAGATAATAAGTTGTATGCTTCCGTCTATCTGCCAGTGAAAGTTCCTTTAAAATCGATCCATCAGTTTTAGAGATTAGGCAGAATAGACAGACATAGAAAATACAAAAAAAGATATGCTACTCAGTGTTATTTAATTAAAAAATTGTAAGTCGGTAATTACAAAAAAAACATTTTTTTTTGTTTTCTTACAAATCAAATTTCACATGTATTCAGAGAAAAACTGTCAATTTATTCATACAAATAGATACTTTAATTTTATCTGTGTATGCTATACAGATTAATTGCACCAACAAAGTAGGAAAATCTCGCTAACACGAGTAGGTGAAAATATTGGTATGTTGATGAAAGTGTGGTCTTACCAAGACCCTTCTTTTACCTTCATTAACGGAATGTGAAACCAGTTTTAGGTGCGAATATTTGATTTTTGTTTTCCATATCATTTTTCTAAACACAGCTGTGTGTACGTAAATTTCCCGCCATCAGCATTCTGTTGTTTTGTTTTAATTTTTCACCTCAATACGATTACTGATTCATCTTTCGAGTTTCTGAATGTTTGATAGAAAAAAAGGCTCGATAATGAAGATAAGACGCACAATCTTCGAAATGTATCCGATAAAATACCGATAATAAAGCAACTTTGAGACTATGTTCGGGAATCTTTGAAGAGCTTTTGTGGAGCATTATTATGGAATAATAGCTCTATATATGTATATATATATCTTATTATACTTAACAGACATAGGCCCGCTTTTGACCACCAACCCGCCTGATGGTAAGACGGTGTAGTTGAAGGTTATGAATACTGATCTAGAAGATTCTTTCTGACCTTGAAACATTCTAGATTATATCTCACTATCTCAGTTTATTTTCTATAAGGAAGAAGACTCAAATCGCTTCGTATGAATTTTGAGAAGAATGAAGTTTTCAAAGTGGTGGTAGTACGACGCCAAATGAAGACTACATTCATCAACAGTCCATAATATAATCATGAATTACAGTTTGATTTATTTAGTAAGCGTATAAATATCTCAATACTGTACCTCCTTCACAAATAATTATGACGTCATAGTGTTCTCTGTCAGATAGACATTTTCCTGTTATTGGTTATTCCTTGTAGTTTTACTGTTTTCCTTCCATATTTTTATTTTTTTATATTTAGCTCAACAGTAATTTAGAAACATTGAGTAGCAAAGGTTTAGTTTTAATTTGCGGCGATAAACATTATAACTCGATAGTTAAAACTCAAATATTTTGGTGGCAATTTAGTCATTCAGTCATTACAGTATTTTATTTGGACATAATCTTGTCATAACAGTATTTGCAACTACCTTAGCTACTAATTTACCTGACAAACGTTGTTCTGCCCCTCAGAAACAGGAATACGTTCTGCCCTATATAAATAAATAAAGAAATCGAACTTAATTGTGACAATTCATACTAAACGTCATGGTGACACTTTATTTAAATTAATTAGATAAAGCTACTCAGTAACGGTTAAATTATTAGATATTGTTTAAACGAAAATACTTTTAAAATCATAATAATATGGAGAGTGAAAATAAAGTACTTCATATACTATATTATCAAACCTATAAGGCGTTGCATGTTAGTTAAAAAAAAGAAAAAAATTAGCGATCCTCCACACGACGCAACCGCAACTTGTCTATGCCTAAGTTTATAAGTATTTGATTGTTATAGTAACTATAGTCTCCACAACGACAATTCGAATTGGCGTGGGTTTGTAATAAACTCTTATCGCGTAGTAAGTCGATTAGGCGACCGTGAGCGTATGAAATTTATCGGCCAACGTGAATAAACGTATGGGACTTACGCAATGCTTTCGCTCGCCTACTGTTGAAATGCCGGTATCGGATTGAACCAAATCTGGGGCGTATTCGTACACTTAATTACCCGCATGCATAAGTATTTCATGTATGGAGAATTGACACGTACTGTTATGTAGAACGAATAATGTGGTTTTCGTTATTTTCCCCACTTTTTCGTGGTAAAACGTAATTGTTCTTATGTACTTTTAATAGCCGACTTAAAAAAAGGGGTTTGTATTATATGTTACGCGATAGGTTCGTCAATTGTGAATTGATTTTGAAGATTCTTTTTTGTATAATAAATAAATATTGATGGACATTTCACACACAGTACCATCTTAGCCCCAAACTAAGCAAATGGTAGTAGTAATTAAACTAAGTATGATAGTTTATACCTTAAAGGTTATATAATTACTCATTGTCAAAAAAAAATGTTGGTACATTCAAAACAAATTAAATCTTGCCTAATATTTCACTGCGCTTAGCATAACATAAGCATATTGCCTCATATTAATTGTTTTATTAACCTTATTTATTGATTTTACGTACAAAATAAATTGAATAGCTAGGCATTGCGAATTGGTACGGCAAACGTGAGTGACTGAAGGTGACCTGTAGTGCGTCTGTCTGTCGTCCCGATCTGACCTCTGCCACAGAATACCAAATAGTAAACGCTAAAGAGTGCTCTGTACAAAGGCTGTGTTGTAATTCTTTGGTTCAAAAAGTTCACAATACGATGTGGACAGTTTCTTCCATGCCTTGTATTTATTTTTCTTTTAGAGTCTAGCATCTAGATCATGATGAATGTTCATGTCTAGCCCGAAGTTAAGTTGGTAGGCAGTAGAGGCTATTTTAGACTAACTGCCACACTTTGCTTAATTCGGGATCAGGTATTGTCCACCAATATTGATTTATTTATTATTTTGGCTGGCTAGGTTAGAAACAATTATACTTAAGGTTTATGTAGGTACCTACGTTACTAGTGGTCTACCCCTAGGAAACCTAGACCACCAGTACTTAGTATATAATACCTACGTAGACCGTAAGTACAGCGGTACTTACGTGATTGAGTCATGATACACAAACGTGCAGATGTAGACACTTCAGTCAATTAAATACCTACTTTCTTACTATACTTCTATCAGAGATAAAAGCGTCGCTACAAGTATTATCAGGGAATCAATGTCATGATCTTAAGTATCGAGGAAGATCCTACGATCCCTCGCTGAGAAGATTAGGCGATTGTTTCTACGTCCGATAAAATAAAGAACTATCAGCTATATTCCGAAAATTTGCTCTTCATTTACCGTGGTAGCGGCGAGAACGTCTGACTCACAATCGCGAGACCGGAAGTTCGAATCCCGCCGGTATCTCGTATGTATTTTCTCAAATACAGATTGTCATCGCCACTACTTGTACCAGTGAAGGGAAACATCGCAAGGAAACGAGCATGTTTCTATCATTATCTTTCGAGAACATTCGTCATCAGACATTCCGCACTTGGCCAGCGAGATGCATGAGTCACGTTCAATATCTCCTTATCAGAGAAGACTTCTAATCCCAGCAGTGGGAACATGAAGTGGACTATTTATTTTTGTGCTCAAAACTTACGCGAGCCAAAACCTACTTAGTAAATTTTCTCAACAAAGTCAAATCGAATGAAGAGGGTTGACTTCGCTTGCGTAGTACGAATTCGAATATCGAAATTGTGGAATACGTTGCTTGGGTGGGAATTCCCTAGTAGATATAAACTGTCTTTTTTATCGATAATATATTTACAGTTGACTACCATCTCGTCTGATGTTGTTGCCTTCAAGTCTAAGACTAAATCTGGACTTCACCAAAGAAAAAACAGTTTTTTGGCTCGCATTTGCCCGCTTTGTATATGTTTATGGTGTATGTATATGTTTTGATATCTTTATGGTGGCATAACCACCTTAATAACTTTATGGTAATCGGCGTCGATTATTTTAAAAAAACCGCAGTCATCTAAATTGCCACATTAGAATAACTTTGGTTTCGTTGTTACTTAATTTCTGTTTTGCGGTTTAACGCTAAAACAACCCAAGTCCTTATGAAAGGTCATTGAGCCATTTGTGACATTTTGAATAGGGAAAAACGACTTATGTAGGTAATACGGTGGCTATAAGGTTATTTTCTGGAATGTATGATGGATGCTTATTTGATAGAAATTATAGCATGTGTATTTGGTAGGTATCTATGGCTTTAAAAGACTTATATATCTTGACATAAGTACCAGTATACGAGACATGACCTGATAGTAGAATAGTTATACCAGTAGTGACAATAGGTACATTTATTCAAAACTCTGTAAAAAATGTAAATTAGCTTCCTCATAGAATGAGGAAAACTAGGAATTAGGACCATCAAACTAATAATATCTTAAATTTGTTTTTTTTTTCATGCAAAACCATTGAATGAATTTGGATGAAATCCGGTACAGACAGATTAATTAAAGTCTGCAATAACATAGGCTACTTTTTATCTCAGGAAAATTGTAGAAAAGGTGTAAAACACTACCTAATAGTAAACTAATAATCGGGTACTTTGTGTGCTATTTCTACTGGTATATGTAGAATGTAAATGTTGCTAGATATGTGTGTGCGTCCTATATTTAGCTGAAAGTCATTAAATATGACATGGAAAATTAAATACTGGATACCTAATAAGGCGCTGAATAGGAACTCGGTATTTCCTTTCATTTGCAGAGAAATAGCCTTCAATTTCTTTGGTACCTACGACATGAAGACGTTACGTAGTTTGTACAGACAATGGCTGAATAATGACCGTGTTTGAGAGGTAACCACTCATTTTCGAGAGATCAAGCCTCTATATTAGTGACCGCTTCGCCAAGGTTGTAAAGAGATGACTGTGTGAAGTTGTAAAGCTTAAACATTAAGCAGGCACGTGATTAAGTAGCCTTCTTTATGCACCCCCCACTACTTGCACTTGGCCTTTACAGGGAGATAGATAAGACGATAATCCATGACGCTGGTTTAAGAGTGCGCCTAAAGCCAGGAAAAAGTCAGATTTCACCCGCGCGACGCGTTTCTTAATGTGATGTACATAAAGTCGAGAATAGCATGACATAGTTTGGAGGAAAAATCAATATTTAATCAGGAGTCCATTTCTGACCAAGTTTTATTTAATTACTCAATAACTAAACATAAATTTAAAAAAGTGTTCGGTTACTTTACTAGAACGTACAAATAGGAATTTTATTACCAAAAAATAATGTGGGGTCATCGCTGATAATTTCGAGTACTCGAATTAAAACGGTTTTTTCGGTGTCATTTTTATTTTTTTATTGTAAAAAACTCTGATCTATTTTTAAAATTCTATTCGGTTATTGTGCTTCTTCTTGATTGTACCCACACGTCAATATTTTTTTTGTCATAGTTTTTAGTTTCTTAACTTCAGTGAGCGGCGTCGAAAATGTCCTTTTTTCGTTTTCTGGCTTTAGGCGCCCCCTTAAGACGTCTTTCTCGGAATGTTCAGGCCAGTATCTTCGCGGTTAAAGCCAGTTTTTGATCATAAACTTGTACTACTACACTTAAAAATTGCATAGATTTCTAAATCTCGGTCAGACATGCAGATTGCAGCAACCAATTCAATGTCTGCAGACTTCTTAAGCATTGTCAAATGCAACCTCACGTGCTATGTCGGATTTATTTTGACTCTTTTCATTCACTCAGGTACTACACATCATCTGTTTTATCATCAGACACTTACGAATCGCCTTGCAGATTGCAGGCGGTAGTCTCTGCGTCTGCATCTAGAATAATGTTCCATCTCCTATAGTATCCAGATAAATGCTGCGAGTGCGGAATGACCGATCGCTGATTTCACAAGACAGGCGTCCCTTCGCGCACAGATTATAGAGTAGTTATTACTAGTGACCAGTGCCGTGATCTTCATTGCCGTTCATTGATCATATCCGGCCCTCGATACTCATTCCTTTATAGAGATATCTAATGTTTGTGAAAAATAGTTGTTATTATGAGACACTTTTTTTTCAAATTTATTTTTCTGTGCCATCTAAACGTTAGATGATTTTTTGCAGCATACGATTATTATTTTATATTTAACTGGCTGTCCATTCCGGCTTCGCTCGGATATTGTCATAAAAATACCAGTGATCGAAATAAAAAGTACCCTATATTATACGTTGGGTAATCTCAAAACTGCTCAGGGTCATTTGATTATAATCGGTTAAGCAGTTTAGGCGTCCATCGCGGACAAACAACGTGCTACGTAATTTATATTATAATTGATTGAGATTATTTGACTGTTTGAACAAAATATCAAGTGTCATAAAGTTCTGATGAGTAGGAAATACGAATTATTTTACTTGTTTTGAAAGAATAGATTGTAGCCATTCTTTATTCTAGAATACGTTCTTGTTTAACATCATGCAAGTTACTCGTACAGACAAATGATTTGTCACGAATAACAAAAATCCGATGCTACGTCTCTATAAAGTACTTAGATAATAATATCTTGCAAGACACTGACTCGACCATATGGAATCTAGCAATCAACGGACCGGCTATAGTAGCTAACACGACCTAGGAAGTGCTTGATAGTATTATCTATTCTATGACTTAGCGGGTTGGTACTAGACTTTACCGCTGTCTGTCTCACCTTCATTTGTGGCAATAATGTGTCGATAAGAAGTGTAATCAAAGTATTATGGGTCTGGAGTCCTTGTCTTAATCTTGGCAATCGTGACTGCTGCATAATGCATTTTATTGTTCATCCATCCGTTTTGTACAAACCGCTGTGAAAAGGATATGTGATATAATTTAACGTACCTCTATGTCTTGAGACTGCAAATAATGTTGTAGCATCGTAGCTCCTAGACGATTAAAACAATTTAAATCTGTTTTTTTTCTTATTTTAATCGAAATGGTTTTTAGCTATTAATTGTCTTATTATTATTAATCGTTCTAAGACAGAGTGTTCTCACTACCGAAGAGAGTGACTAAAACAGACACAAGTCTTTCTAATGACTGGACCTAAATTCATTTTTTTATCGTTTTTGATATTTTTGTCAAACAAAGTATGGCTTGCAAAAAAAGTTTCGTTGTAAAATTTATTAATTTATTTATAAAATTGAAAAATAAATCATCAAATTATTTAATTTTGTTATGTCAATCGTAGTACTCCTTCATGTATACCTGCACTACAGCACTCCATTGTATTTCGGGTCGACCTCTGGGATCTTTGCCTACGGACAGACATTTGCAGGAAAAATGCCTCCACGTAGACTGCTGTCCATCTCTGATGATCTCTTCCGATGTCTACGAGTATATCTAAATCAAACAAAATATAAAGTTACGCAAAACCGTTAACAGATATTCCCAAGCTACTTCAAATCCGTATCCGGAATCCAAACACAACTAATTCATTAAAACGAGCTCGTTGAACTCTTTTGAGAGGCAATTACGCTTCGACTTGGCTTTTTATTTAAAGTTTGCGGTGAAAGTTTTGTATTTTACCTGTGAAATTACTAAAAAAGGTTTTGTAAATCTCATTCATGGAGAATTGAATAGAGTAACGGAGTTCGATAGTGTTGGGCAAAAAGCGAGATTCGAACGCGATGTTCCGGTCTGTAGCTCGCTGAGATAGCGCGACATGGCATGGACATTAGGCACGTAATGATAATAACAGAATGAATCACAACATAACTGAGTTATGAGTTTTATTGCATGCCCTCGCTTGCGGCTGGCGGCTTGCGAGAGCGGACTCGGCGGCTAGACACCAAACAAAGCTGAAATATAATTCGAGTATAAGTATTCATAATTTTATCTTACTTTTTTAATATATCACATATAAATGGGGAATTTACAAGAGAGATTTAAAGGAAGTAGGACGGGAAACATCTGATGGGATGATATTATACCATACCTATAATTATTTTATTTATTCATAACTACTTGTAACAATTACATACTGACTAATATGTGTAATGTATATATTAAAAATAAATAAGTAGGTACATAACTTTAGGTTGACATGTAATTTTTACCTCCAAATGTATACTTTATAGTGACGAACTTTACTATTTAGACTCTTTTTAAATAATTTTGATATCTAGTGTCTGTACTAATTATCTATGTCACGAATTAAGTATAACTTTTAAACTCTTGCGAATTCAATTCATATTAAAAACGTACAGGGCTTGATATAAAAGTTTTTTATACATTTAGATCATGTTTAACCCTTGTATAATTACTCGTAATTAAAATATTCAAAACGTGAGAAAGGAGAACTCAAAAAAGTAAAATTACTTACCCACTCGTATGTTAATACCAATATATGTAAATATAAATATCCAAATACAAAGTTCGTTGCAAACAAATGTTTACTTTGTACAATATTTTTCTTGAAGACTCTTAGCAGATTCCGAATGGGGAAGTACCACACCGTCACCAGTTATTCTGGGGTCGAAGATAAAATGTTCTATCTATCTAATCCTATTCAATAGCGATTGATTCGTCATAATCTCATTTCAACTTTATCGCCTATGAATTTTCAATCTTTATAATCTCAAAATCGTAGAACGTCAGCTCGAAAAGCCATCGTGATTAGAAAATTTCATACAAAACACAAAAATGCAGTCACATCTGGCTGTAGTATTTATATAAAATACATGTTACGTTCGTTGAATATGAATACTGCGTAGTGAAAACGTGGGCGACTTTGCACTTGTAGGACAAACGGAATTACATTCGACCTTTTATGCAATGACTTTTATTTTTTCCCCAGCTCAGAATAGAACGGAACTACTGTTATGTCAACTTTGTCACTAGCTGCGCCGCGCGATGCCACTTACTGTACTTTTTTTTGGAGATACCCATGGTCATTGGCCTTATATAGCCTTAACTGCCTAATGAACTCTAGTCTAGCGCAGAAAGTGCATACTTCAACTTATTAAATAACTATACAATTACACACGTATGTAGCATGCACAAAGTATAACCTACAAAGGTCACATAAAGTTGTTCTTAAAGTGGCTTATTTCAAGAGATTTAGTTCAACCAGCCAGTGCACAAAACAAGTTGCTAACGTAAATATTTAGGTCATTTCCACCGAGGCAAACATAACGGATCCAGACAGCGTGCCCTCAATCCTCGATCAGTCGGGGTTTTACTCCATTTTCAACGGACTTCAAAAAAGAGGTTTATAAATCTAAATTTAAATAACGTTGAAATTTTCCCGATTTGAAATACTACTGAAATATTGTACAAGACATCGTATTACAAAGTTTGACTAAAGCTAAGCTTTTTCTGGTTGAGTTTGTTTGACGTAACAAGCGATGAAATTTTCCATTCCGATTTGTTGTTATTAAAATTTTTACAGGGTTTCAATTTAAGTAAAATCTGTTTCTCAAATAAAATCGTTTCGAAGCATAAAATATAAGGTGGGTCACGTGGCTCAACAGTTTTTAACGATTGTATTAATCACAGTTATTTACTTTTATTTTCAAAGGCCAAGCTTCTTTAAAACAAAACGAAATTATAATGAGAACTAATCTGTAATAATCTAGGCTAATACTTAATACGTATTTAATTTCATTCAAACTAGTTAACGGTTAAATCGTTTTAAAAATACGTGAGAACAAACATCCACTGTTACAAACATAAACTCTAGCATTTATGATAGTGTAGTTCCTATAAATACCTAAAATGTTTTAATTTCATTATAGATAATATCTATGCAACCCAGTGGTTTCTGCGAAAAAGCACAATGAATAATTTCAGGGGCAAAGCTTGTTACTGATTAAAAGTCGACCATTGTTAGATTATGAAGGGCGCAGCTGTCTGGACGTATTACGTGTACTCGACTGAGCGTCCCATTTACCTTGTTTAATGTCCTTGTAGGTCGAGAGCAGTGTTGCCAATCGGAAAACAGTAAATAATTATTAATTACAGATACAGTTGAAAACATCAACAACACAATTTTATCAAAATCACCTTAGATGGAGTCTGTGTATCTGGCAAAAATGGTAACACAACTGAACTAAAAAAAAGTAAATAAGATGATTTTTAAACAATAGTGCTTTGAACTAATATTGAAAACATCACACAGGATTTAATCACAGGCTATAGAGATAAAACATCTTAGGTATATATCTGGATGACGAGCGCAGTGCAGGCATATGTCTTGCTCGTCTCGTCACTATGATATAAAAAATGTCATGATCTGAACTATTAAATAATTACCTCGACGTTTCGGCGGCGTTACGACACTAACGGCCGTGATCACGAGAAGACAGTAAAGAACAAGAGGAAAACAGCAAATAAACGTTAACTTGAAAACAGTAGATCTACTGTAAAAAAAGTAGACTTGGTAACAAAGATAAGAAGAGGGGTGGTTCCAGAGCTCCTTGAAAAGCGTAGGTTGCAGTTATTTAAGTGAATAGCGAGGTCTCTCTAAATCACTATGTAACCGAACGTAATTTTATTTCTTCGTTCAATTTTAAAACATATTTTCTATTTGCTTTCTTTTTCTTATTTTCTCGAGTTTAGGACTTTGTAAAGAATATCAAAGAAATAAATAATCTTAAGAGTGATGAGAGCAATGCAGGACTCTATTATTAATAATAGGTAATAAAAAAAAAAAAATGTTGTTTACTTTAAACATATCTGCTTAAAATACTATTTATAATTTTGTTTGTTTGTGTACTTGATTTGCAACATTTTTCAATCCTACATTCTCACATGGTTTACATTAGAATGTATGTATGTATATCAATCAATTTTATTTTTTTAGATTTTGATAAATTGATTATGTATGCTTACTTCATTTAGGTTTACAATTCACATCTTGCCTCACGTATTGTGACGTACGGTCTTCAATGGAACACTAAACGAAATTTCGATGTCGATTTAAAGACATTCATCTGTCGAGATAAATAAGTTTTCATAATTATTTCTTTTTGTTAGTGTGTACCTATCTAAGTTTGTTTCTTTGTGACAAGTTTGTTTGTAAAATGTGTTTTATTGACTTGTGTTTTTTCTATTGTAATGTGACGAAATTAATTTATGTTTGATTATGTTATGAGTCTATGATACTTGAAATAAATAAATGAATTAATAATAAATAAATAAATGATCATGACCCCAGAATTGACATTTGAATCTCAATGTTATTCCCAGAGTTATTTATAGAAAAGTTAATTTTAACACAAAGCGGAGGAGTTTCGAAGCGTAGGCGTTATTTTCAACACAATGGGTACGTGTCTTCGTAGAATAAGGATTTACAGTAATTATTTGAAGAACGGATTATTTCAATTTCGGTTGGGGGTTTTCAGTAGATGGGTCTGCCAATTTATACGAAGAAAGCTAGAGGACGGATTATTGTATTCTAAGACTTCCTAGGAATCTTTATTTGTATAAGCTGTCTATTGTATGTTCCGGCTGCTATGGCTTGGAACCTTATCTCACTATGACAGGGTCAAGGCTTGGCCAAGCGTGGATTGGCGAATGATGGATGTCCTTGAAAGATTGTTTTTTTTAACATGCCACTTTCCTCACGACGTTTTACTTCTCCGTTAAAGCCAGTGCTAAAGACTAATTTATACATCTGCCATTGAAATAACACTCAAAAGTGCAACCGAGATTCGAACCTACTACCTACTATTGTGAAATCTTCTCTGTTCTTGCCACTAGTCCACCACGGCTTTATTATAAAATCTTTTGTATTTGTTACTATAGTATAAGATCTTTGACTTAACTCTTTACCTATTAGTTTTTCCAAGTATCGTTTCCTGTTTCAAAACGCCGCCAAAATTTCGAGCTGAAATAAGCCAGGCGCCAAAACACGCCAGAAAATTACGCGCAATAGTGAGCAACAATGTACATAGTGAGTTAAACTCAAAAGAATGCTGTTCGATTCGCTAGTAATCTGCGATTAAACCACACTACTCTCCACCGATTAGTTCACGGCCAATTGGACACCCTGCAACTACCTAAATTGAAATACTAGATTGATTATGTAGCTATTTCCTTTCCCATTTTCTTTTTGCATACATACCCATTGTTACTACGCATTTCTCGATTTTTCTTAGTCAAACGATTGGTTACGCCTGTAAATACAGTGAATGTAATAGACAAGTTTGCGACGTGCATGCGATACTCTTTCAATTAAGTACATTGAAAGATTTTCCCCGATAGTAATTATTAACAGTTTTACGATTACTTTGTGTGATTATTATCTCACAACTGTAGACGGAGACATTGCAGATAGGACTGATTGGTTTATAAAACGATAAATTGAGTTTGTATACATTCTCAGTTTATTGTGTAGACATTAAAGGTTGTTTCCTTAACTTTCTCTTATTTACCACTAGCTGCGTGGTGTATCTCGGTAAAGTTTTTCACAGTAAAATATTTTCTCCAATTATATACGATTCAAGCAAATAATTTAGCCACGGGAACCACTAATTTTAACGCATACGTATAAAGTAATTTGTCTGATGTTATTTATTTATTGAACAAAACCTGTATTGACAAAACTAAATTACAATGTAACACACTAAATTACTCGTCTAACCACGTACACTCAGAACATCTGAATGATCTATAGACTGATGTTGGTCAGATAATAGAGATGATCCTAGCAAACTACTAGTTGGAAGCGTGCATGCTGGCTGCATTATCACGCTAAATAACACTACTTACTCGTGGAGCTAAGTAACGCCTACATTTTGGTCATGCGTCGCGGGTTTTTGAAGATTATTTGAGCTCTGGGCCCCCAAGAGCCCTTTGTCTCAACACTAAACAAATCAAATATGTAACCACTACCGAGGTTTGCTTGTTTCTAGGTATGCTTGGCCTCCATATCAAGCCTTGGCAATTTGTTCCAATTCTCAAGGTATTCACTGTTATTATTTGATAAAAGTTTGCAATAACATGACGTTTATCTTTATCTAAATCTAGGACTTAAATATTCGGCCGAGTGTCGCTTTCCATTATGAACGATGTGTAACAGTCTGATATTGATATACGCTGCTACTATTTATTATTGTTATATCATAACAATACCTCTATAATAAAATATGGTTTGTTGTGTAATGAAAACTGAATGTCCTTATGCTTTCAGACCAAACCCCATTCCCCAACTTAACATATAGATAGATAGATAAATAGAAAATCTTTATTGCCCACAATACTAATTGAAATAAACATAATGGCATAGCCTTAAAGCTAGTGGACCAATTACCGGCCTTATCGTTAAAAGCAATTTCTTCTAGAGAAGAACCGAACGATATATAACAGGCATAGGTATACTTGCCATTGAAATATGCTATTGCTATACACTATGATGTTTATTATCGTTAAGCATATAAGAAAATATGTAAGTATGTATATGATTTGTTTGTCACAATTTATAATTATTTTCTTAACATAATTTTGCTTCCACGCGAGATCTTATCTTATTAAAATACATGAGATTGGTAATGTATTTTAGTATTTCATCAAACACATTTTTTTCATGATATAGGTAGTATGTACAAAACGAAAAAAACGTATGCCTGATAGTAATTATGTGTTTTAACACTTTATTTTATTATTTTCCATTTTATTGTTCGTTAATTTGGTTCCAAGTTATATTCTAAGGTGTTTCTCAAATTTCGAAATGGGCATTTTATTTTTGGGAACTACAGCGGTAGAATACCTGGCAATGGTTCAATACGGGAAGTATTGAGGATTAGCAGGGAAACTCTGAAAAAGAGACTACAAAATTAACGTCTAATTTAAATTTTTTACATTTATAAAATACTATTTAATCTGATTATAATTTTGTCTTAATTTTGTTGGGTGTATAATTTTTTTTTCATCCACTTTTCAATTTGATTAATTTTAATTTAACTGTTATGACATGGATTCATTTCGTTTAAAAGTGTTATATCTGTCTAATATTTCAAAACTGTAATTGACTTGTTTAAGTTCTCGTTTACATTAAAGCAATAATTCCACAACCCAATGCTACATAATCAGAAGAACGGACACTCCCCACCCCCCGCCAGTTTCAAGCTTCCTACCCCGCAAGGACGCGAGAATCACTCAACGAAGGGTTATATCGGACGATAATTTTCTATGCGAATACGACCATGATGCTGTATTATTTAACAAAATGGTACCAAATTTTTCGTCTATTATACGAAACAAGAATAAGAGATTTTTCATTTCATAAGAATTTCTACAAAGATTGAATCATTTTTATAAACTGTGTTAAGCTATTCTGGTTAGAAGTACGCGACAACACTGAAGTCCTGTGACGAAATTATTAAACTCGTTGTTTTTAAACTGCGGCTTTCGTTAATCGTTGTGAAATACGTCAGTGGCGCCAATAACGTATGGTAACGAGTGATGGCGCAGAGTAGGTATAGTTCGCAATTCACGAAGTTACTAGTCACTAGTGTTGCCAATTTAGTGGATTTTTTTACTAAGATTGCTACTATTCAGATTTATTGATAAGTGATTATTTCTTAGCATTCAACCGACTCAAAAAAAAGAAACAGGTTCTATATTAGACTATCTGTACTTTTATGTGCGTCCATGTATAATGTATATATTATGTCGGTCAATAGTGAACAATGAATATAGGATTTCATCTAGTAAGTAGTATGCTTATTTAAGATTTCGCAACAACCGTTCATTAAAACCAGTAAGAGGATACGAGTACAATGACTATTGGAATGGATAGTTCCAAAAAAAAATAACGATATTTTTAAACTAAAACTTATTCAGTAATTAACGGCTTTGACATTGACTTATAAACTTTACCGGTTCTTATTCAGTAATTAACGGCTTTGACATTGACTTATATACTTTACCGGTTCTAGTACTACCGGTACTACTACGATTTAGTTTAATTTTTAACCAACTTCAAAAAAGGAGACGGATCTCAATTCGTTTATATGTTTGTTACGTGATAGCTCCATTTATTGTGAAACAAAGGACATAAGCCCAAATCACATTGAAAAAACCCAGGTGCCACACCTGGGTTTTTTGATGTACCTCGGATTTTAAGTTATTAGTAATAATATTCTAAACTATCATCATCATCCGTTTGAGTGGCTAACCTGCGTTTTTTTGCCTGTAGAAGTTCGTGTCAAAAGCTCGTTTTATGGAACAAAATATATTGTATAATTTGGTGTTAATGATATAAAAATAATATATACCGGCTGAGTCATAAAGATATATATCAAACAATGCACGAATATGCTTAGGTTCTTTTCGCGATGGGTGGCCTTGGAATTGAATTCAAATTTAACGAGTGTAAGTAAAATAATTCATGATAATACGCTTATTTTTGGTAATGTACTTTGGACTTTGTATTCAATTATCAGTATGCTTACATCGCGGGTCAAATCTGGACAAGTACTAGCACAAGCACAGCACTAACATAGGCCTGGGATATGAGGCGTACTTGAAGAGAGGTGTATGCTAAGATGTTATGATGATGATGATTACATCGGATTGCAAACAGTATTGGTGAACTTTAAAAAAAAACGCCTACAAAACTACACTGATAAAAAAACATGTTAGCCACTAATTTGGGTTATGGGAGTGATTTAATTTTTTTTCTTAAAATATATTTGCATACAATTATTAGATTTTTTGAGATTAGATACAATTATTTTGTGCCGAGGTCAGGGTACGATTTGGGCCATGTCTTCTATGATGTTTCTTTTTTTTTTTTTTGGTAGATCATAGTTTTGAAATATGAAAACAAAACTAAAAATTACCTTCGTTTATTTTTGTTCAAGTTTTTTATGATCGTCGTTGAAATTTGGTCAAGTAAGTTTCTGAATTTAATTTAAAATTGAAACCGATTTTTGTTTATTCGGCGCAAATTCACAATATTTAAAGTTTTATGCGATCCTTACTATAATGCGAATAAATAAATCACTATTTATCAACATACAAAAGTAATATTCTTTTAAGCATTAGTAATAAATTAAATCCGGAACTAGCAACATTATCGGCCATAGTTGATAACAATTAGTAAATGTTTGTTTACAACATTTAATTTGGAGTTTTGAGTTGAAAAATCATGTGCTTTCTCTTTACTGGTCGCTGACATGATGTGTTAATAATTAATAAGTAGTTTGTGCAGTGTATAATACTCTGATATAGTAAACTGTGATATCGCTTTTTAATGCATCTTATGAACGTAGTTATAGCTAATCTAATGTTCTGTGACTAGTCTATAATGAAATACGCGAAATATGTGGAGTGATTAATTAATATATTGTCAGAATAAAGTTTTCTCTTTGGGTAAGTGTACTTAACTTACTAAAATAATTTAGTAACCCTAGATGACACGCACACATGCGTAAATGTGTTCGAACGACATATGCGTAGTTGTGTGAGTGTAGGTATGTCAACTGCACCGTCTGTATAGATTTTAGGCCGAGTGTCCGGGGTGTGCCACGAGCTAACAGGTACCGGTTCTTACGGACGCGTGACATAATTCTGCTTTGGTCCGATAAACTATGACACACTAGTGATTATATACAAGGTGCTCTGCGTAAACAAAAAAAAAATGTTATCATTTGGCAACATAGTTTGTAAATTTATTAAATAAACCCCGATAATAGACACGATAAATGTTGTAGATCTACAACCAACTAGATTACGGGTCAGCGCTCAATGACCGATCCTACGCCCGAACCTAAAGGTCAATGTCGAATATTTAGAGAACAGAATTTACGTGGGATAATGTAAGTTTTTCGGGAATATACTTGACGAAATCTGCATGAAACATTAAATTGATATATGTCTACTATTTATTGTATGTACCAAAATAAAACAGATGCACAGTATTATCTTGTATATCTACAACAATAAAAAAACCCAGTGCTATAACTGACGATCTTGTCGCTGAAAACGATGTCTGTAAACTTTAAAAAAAAAAAAACATTAGCCATTTATCCAACGCATTCCATAAACCTTTGAAACGAATCTCTAACAAAAATGTTACTATAAAGACATCTTTACGACATAAAGTTATACAAGAGCAATAAATAAAGTTGATAAATCTATGAAGTTATTGTTCTCTATATATCTTTCCGGAACTCGATCAGTCAGCGTAGGCAGTTTATACCTTAATATTATTATGAGTAGGTATCAGAAACCGTATGCGGACCTTATTAAATAGTGAGTCACATCAAAATCTCATTGTAGTGTTTAGAGAAAACACGATTTTTACAACTTAAATTTGGTAATGAGATAGGACTTTCGTTCCCTCATGCGATAATAGTAGGTAAGTACTAATAAATAAATATTAGTGGACAATTCACACACAACCCCGTCTGACCTCAAACTAAGCAAGCCTTTTACTATGGCGGCAAGGTAGTTGATACAATACTTATATAGTTGTAAATACATACTTATTATACATAGAAACACCCAGACACGTTAAAAATATTTGAATTCATATAGCCAGGATTACACATTTCTTTTTTAAGGCGGGAAAAATTGGGAATGGCAATTACGCGGGTAAAACCGCAGTAGTACCGGTCACTGCTCTAGTATACTATAAGTAGTTATTATCTAATGTATTTTCCCGTTGCTTTAATACTTATACCTATCAATAAACATTTTCAACACTCGTATTGTATTATTATTCGTTTCACGACGCGGTTAAATGGACGGGTTGTATTCAACGAAAAACAAAATTGGTTGCAATCTGCAATCACAGCTGTAAAAACTGCAACGTCATACAATTGAGGAAACTCAATTTAAATTCGTCTCATCACGTTTTTAGAGAATGAAGAAGTAACAAACATACAAACCTGAGCCATACACACCTACAAATATGGGCTTTATTTGAAACTGGTTAACTCACTCAAACTTCGTACCGCCATTTTTTTTACTGCACTACACTGCTGGCTGTTGAAGATCTCTTACATTCTGCAGTCCTCTCGAAAGAATGAATACGTTAATTCATTTTTCATATTATGAAATTAAAACGAAATTGAAATTTATTCAATTACAAAATTTTGTACATTTCTTGATTATTGTCCTCACAATAATGAACATAAAAAAAAATGCCCAAACTGGTATAGTCATTCGGGAGATACGCATACATTACGATATTTTTTTCAGATGTACTTCGTTACTTAGTATTAATGCAATAAATAAATAATAAACAATAAATGTTGACATTCACCAGACCGCTATATAGAGAATTTTTTGTTGTACAGTTTTACACTTGACCATTACCTTGCGTGATGTTCAACAATGTTGGAACTTACAATAGCGTCGCGTTTTCCCAGACAATTGAGATATTTATCTATCGGGAAACACATTCCGCTCTCTAGCTGTGACAAAATGCTACTTCGTGATAAAATAAAATTGGTAATTTGTAAGTTTTTGAGTGAATTCAAAACACACTGTATGTGTAATGGTAGTGCTATGTCAGTATTGGTTCGGGTGCGATGTAGGCCACTTGCCGTTAAGAGCCGGAATGCACCGGACCTCACGCAGTAATCGCTTTGACGTTGATTGAAGAGTGTGTAATCAGTATACTTGCTAACTGAAACAAGAATTTCACCATTATATTTTTCAAAGGGACCTATGGTTTCAGGCGCAAGAGCATACAGAAAAAGAAATCGGTTCTACTAATTTATTTTGTTCAAATTGGATTTGTATTATTCTATGGTCATGCAAATTTTTCGTAACATTCTTAAGTTAAAGAATTGTATTTATCATTTGATACAGTTCTGTCGCTTACATGATAAAAATAACTAACAAAACATTCTGAAATTTCTTCGTAATACATTACATACCGTTCTACTTATAAATCCACTAGGAAGTAATAAATAAGTAACACAAAAAATATTTCAATTAAAATCCTACTAGTATTATACATTTGAAAGTTTGGAAGATAGTTACTCAGTCTCGTCGGAACGGCTGAACGGAAATTTGGAACACAGGTAGTTTATAGTCTGTAATATCACATATCCAAATTTTTCTGAAACGAGGTAAAATTACAACTGGAAATATGCGGGTAAAACCACGGACTGCTGCTTGTATATTGTAATTCCAATTTGATCTAAACAGCTGGCCTTCTTTCTGTAAGTTATCAAAACTTACTGACGAAACAGGCAGATGTATAAAATACGACCTTTTACGAAAAGCGAAAGTTTTGTGTTAGGAATTCGGAATGAAACCCAAGTTCAGTTAAGCGTGTGTTTCATTCCGATACAGTAATCACAATCGTCACCGCTAATTTTCCTCTATATTTTAGCTATCCATTACTATGTAGGTAAGGCTAACTATAATTCTAGCTGTTTTGTTTGTTGTGACCCTTTTATGCTAAAATTAATGAATTAACATTAGACAATGTATGTAATGTGGCACAGAGATATATTATAGTCTGAAATTAAACATAACCTAATTAAAGGCGGGAAAACAAATGGCACGGGAATTACGAGAAACAAGACCGCAAGTCACTACTATTATGTAAATAGTTCAAAATATTTCAAAGAGTTTTATTAGACAATTTGCTGTAGAAATGAACACAATAAAAAAATCTCAAAGGACGGGTAAAAATCTATCGTCTACAGTAGCGTCAAACAGCAAACATTCTTAAGCCGATTTCTCTACTGACAGATAATGGAGTAGAGTTTTCGTTCCAACCATTCTGTTTACGTTGAAACAATGCTAGAGTGTCGACAAAACGGGAGGAAACGCGGTAATCGCGCCTATCCGGTGTTTTCGAATCGGAAATCGGACAAGGAGACTCGTAACAAACTAGCAGCACGTGAGTACAAGCAAACGTTTATGAAATCGTACCAAACTGTTGTCGTACTCGATTGAGAGCTCCAGAGGTTTAAAAAGTCAGCTTTTAAGGTTCAAAATCTTATTTAAAAAAAACAGTGCCATGTTAATGTTTGTACCCAGTGAACTCTTTACCAAGTCAACTGATATTCACGAAAGTTAGCATTTATGGCTAATTTGGTTCAACTAGAGATAAGATAGTTTTTATTTCGATTAATGATCTTTATATGGCAATATCCGAACGAAGCCGGAACGGGCCGGTAGTTAAATATAAAAGTTTATAACTCACGTAAATAAAATCAAGAAAAAGAGTTGTGTAGGTAAATGTTGTGATTCTTACAATCACGGAGCGTGAACTCTAACCAGGTAGAGTTAGTTAAATACCCAATACAGCGACGACGTCACGTTGAAAGAGCAATCGGCCCTTTCATCTCGTCTAACAGTGTAAACAAGTAAAAATCCCGCAGCGCCGTGGGATAGACGGTTCTGCCCACAGTATAAAGAAATACTACCAGTAGCTCATCGCCTTTGATCTTGGGAGAAACGCCGATAATGTCTAGACACGGCTAAGTTGTCGCAAATTTTAAAAACGTGGCACCGAAAATCAAAATTAAAACATACGGAAGACGTCAGCTCTGAGCCGCGCTCCTGCAATACTAACATTGTAATGTAGGCAATGCAGGAGCGCGCTTCCCGCGTCTCACCCCGCATGCCCCGCACGATTGCCCCGTCTACACGGCTTCGTCGAACGACTGCATGATTTAATAGACTGTGGTTCTGCCTCTCACGGCTGACTGTTACTTCGCCGCCACGCTTTTTAAACGGGAACCGGTAATCCCCGTTAACTTTAAAATTAAATTATACATGCAGTTTGATCTGTTTATGTATCATAATTTTTAATAGTAATTGCACTCGTCAGATAACTATAAAAGTATCTGGACGGTCGAGCTTTGCTCGGTTTAAATACGAAAAAAATGACGTTTTCTAAAAATGAAAATTAGCTAGATTGATTTATCTCCCCCTAAACACCCGTACATACTAAATTTAATGAAAACGGAATAATGAAACGGAATGTCATCATATGAAAATCTTTAAAAACAATAAATCAAGTCAGTCTAAAATGTCGAGCAAGAAAAAATTAAAAAGTTGCATAAAAAATGTTGACCCACCCGACTTCATGTTTTACGAGGAAAATATATTTCCTGTATTTTCCCCTCTCAATTAAATAACTAATCTAATATTAAATAATCTTATTACGTGCTCGAGGTAATTATCTATTTGATGATGATATAACCTAGATTCGAAATATTTAGGTAAAAATTAATACTACAATCACAAAAAACTCGCAAGCTATTTTAAGCTAAGAAAATTAAGACCATAATCCCTAGGGAATGTAAAAGGCGGCATATTTTATTCTTCATGTACGCCTTCTGAACAGAAATCTCAATTTACGCAACATCCCTAAAATAAATAAATATAAGAATAACCTTTACTATGTGGTTTGATCGCTTGCTTTTGGCAAATGATTGAATATAACAGCGATTTGTGTTCAGTTCAGAAGTCTTATGAAGTCTAACCTTTTAAGTGAAGGCTGAACGTTTTATGATCGCGATAATTTATACTTGTGTTAACATAATCAATTAGCACAAGGATTGGATAACTTTATCGATTCTTTAGGTTTCCTTATTAAATTGCCTACAAGTTATTATCGCTTTCACATTTTCAAGGATATCTATCTAATCTAGTAATTTACTAGTACTTACTGTATTATATAAAAAGTGTGGTGTACTTATGTAAGCAAGAAGTTATAATCCTTTAATAAATAATTTGTATGTTGGTGCTGGTGTGCGTTCCCAACATAAATTCACACCGAAGAGACAGTGGTCAGCTAACTTCATCACTATCTATCGATGTGTGCACGCATTATTTGAAACACGTTCAATATACAAATATTTTTTTAAATTCTATGTATTTTATCTACAGTAATTCAGTCGATTTTGCATGAAAGAGTAATAAACATACATGCAACTATACCTACTTACTAACTTGAATAATTATAATATTAGTAATATCAATAGGATTACCTCTATAGAACTACTATTTCTCTTCAGAATTTAATTTGGCGTATATTTTAAAAAACATTTTTTAGTTTACCAAATATTTCACAAAATTTTAAATCTCTACCTCTAACAGTCTAGGATAAGTGTCAGAATATCAAAGAGCGAGCCTTTTAATGTTTATTTGCCAAATTTAAATCTATATATACAATTCAAAGGATTAAGACCCTAAAGTTTTATTAATAGTTCCAGATAGTCTAATGTAAACATGCAAAAAGGTTTCAGAATCGTTTCACTGAACAATAGGTAAGAGAAAGGCATCTGAACCTCATCACGCGTTAGGCTTTCATCAAGTTAAAAGCTGAACGTTAGAATTATAGGTTCTTTACCTTCTATAGCCATTAAGTGCCTCTGGCACAAATAAACAAGACGCCGAGTAACGGTGCATGAGCCAAAAAATATCTTCTGTTCGCCAATAGCCCAGTGTGTGGGGTTCATCGACATCTCTGTACTCTATTAAATAAAATAGCATTTTGTTAGGCCCGCACGTTTTGATCTTATTGTTGTTTGAAATTATTACCAAACATACAACGCAATTTAAACTCTAATGAAAGGGAATAACGATGATATTAACAGCTAGTTTCCGATGTTTGGCCCGGATTCGCTTGATTTCTTTTAGGAAAAGCGAGTCATCGCTCGCAGTAGACAAAAGTTGCGCCAGTCAGTTTGCCAATGACTTAAGACTAAGCTGACTTTTTGCGGTTCAGTTACATTGAAGATATTCAAAGGCGTAACAGTAAACTTTACACAATATAAAGTCGGGCATATTTTGACTTTTTCAGTATTGTCTCTAGGATCATTAATTTTGCTGGTTTTTGCATGAGAATGGAATGAGGGTATGGTTTTCAGTTTACTATCCAAAATGAAAAACAGTTCGTACATTTTAGGATCAACACTTTGGAAACGATAAAATACAAAGTAGTGTCCTCTCCGAGAAAATTATGTAAAATAGCGTATCGACCACACCTGACAACTCATTACCATAACAAGATTTTGTACAGGATTATCTTTGACATTTTGATCATTTCGTATCGAATTCATAATGATTCTTGTTGAAAATGTCATTTTAATTGTTACTCAATATGGTAGAAAACACTACATATTAACTTTCTATCGCTTTTTTATCACGTTATAAAATCGTATATACTGTCCTATTTAATTAGAAATTCGGTATAATTTAAATAGGCAATAAAACGTGATTACGGTGTTATAATTAAATACTTAAATCTAACTCCTAATAACTATAGTTCTAATAGCTATTAGAAGAGCCTCTTAAAATTAAAAGACTGAGTACTTAGAGTTTAGAATTTTATGAAATCCGTTGTATAATTAATTAGACCACAAACATAGGTACTTAAGTAGATAGTATAAGAGCATAAAAGTAATTGATATCTAATGATAAAGTATTGTGCTTGTGAGATGATTAAGTTACTTAACCCTGTAAATAAAAAAATAAAAAATTGCCCTTCAAACCGGAATACAACTGTTAAGCGGTAGAATAACTGACATAGGTGTATGTAGACCCAGGGAGAGTCCGTTAAGAGTGAAATCATGTGAAAATAAAATTTTAGAAACGATGTTTTCTTTTTATTTTTTCACTTTATTATCGGTAGTGTTTCGGCGAATCTTTTTGTTTTCCTCGTAACGTCAGAAGTTCGCTTTCACATTGCCATATCTCATTTTAAAATACATCTCCGTGACGTACAAAATTAAATTAGAATAGGTACTCAATTCTTTCAATGATCTCTGCCAATAAACTGAAAAGGCAGCCATCTTGAAAAAGTAAAAAAGATTTCCCGCCAATCTGCAATAAGAAACATTTCAAAAAAGGAAGTTCACTTTTCAGTGTTGTCATCAAAAATAAGTTCCATTGACGACAGTTACCACTTTTATTATTTATTTAGTGGACTGACTTGCCATTGAAATAATGTTTTTTTACGATAATCGTGTGAAATAATGAAATTTCATTTCGGCTACTATGTTAAGCTGAGTGTGACGTAGCCTTTAATATCTTTATAGCAGTATTAAGTAACGAGACAAACGAAGCCGATACACGTATCAGACAGTTTTATAAGGAGATTTAATTTTATTGATGTTTACGCACGGACAAATTACGGAAATATTTGGTTCTGATGGTGAAAACGTACCCTTATGGAACACCTTTTAGTTGGTTCTTGGTTGAAGAACACTGGGTACTCTGGCAGATTACTTATGTAAGTAATCTACCATTTTATTGTATTTACTCTTTGTAGATTTGAAGTTTAAACTTTTTCTTTTTAACGTTGATAGATTTGTACTAGACCGGCTATCTCGCCTGATGTACGGTCTATGATTGAACGTGCTTACCTACTGTGCTCAAAGTTTTCGGTGTTTTTTTATCCGTGAAATTCAGATGGCTGGACCATCTTTTTAATTTATAAAAATACCTAATACATGTATGTAAGATAGGAAATCATTTTAATCAGTTTTTTTTTGTGCGGAGATACAACCGAAGAAACCACAAAAGTCAAATGGAAATCGACGAACAAAATACTTATAAAAAAATCGGTTGTCTGTAAAGTCGGTTTACTGACGATAGTTGAACGTGACAACTTCAAGCCTTAACTGGAACGCCTCAGAGCGAGGTAACGCCGCATGAGTCATGTTTTTTCGTGTGTGCAGCCGGCTCCATCGAATTATAAGACGTTATCACGTCAAAAGATTAGATTTAAACAGTTCTGTTTCTGATCTCAAACGAAAAGACCGAAGTATTAAATATTATACCTATACTATGTTATTGGCGATCGTTTGCAGAAAAACTACATAGTATCAAATCCAATACTCACGTGGTGCAGGTAAACCTCGTATCTGGTTAATACTACTTACTAATCAATAAATAACATTATCTACATTTATCTGTCTGTTCACTACACTAGCTCAATCACGTTTAATATATTATTCACGTGACATCAGTAAGCTTTACTTAAACCTACTTATATATATGTTTTGTACTACAATCTGGAAGTGCTGTTGTTTATCTGTACCGCTGTATGATACGACTTCGTCGGATCAACCGAGCCTTGGAATTTCTCAATTAGCACTTTTTGCCCACTCTGCAGACGAATGTCTGCCCAACTTTGTATCCTATTAATATTATAAATGTGAATGTATGGATCTTTGTTGTTCAATCACGTCCTAAGATATGAACGGATCGGGCTGAAATTTGGAACACATATAGATTATAGTCTGGAAGAACACATAGGCTACTTTTCATCCCGGAAAAACAACGGGAACTACGCGGATAACACCGCGGGGCGCTGCTAGTACTACAATGTATATTATTGCTAGCTGGCTCTGTAAATGTTGTTTTACCATATACGTTATGAAGATTATTATACCAGTAGTAGAAGAGTGAAAATGAGAATGAAAATGATGTTTGTTGATCAATCACATCGGAACGACTGAAGGGAAGGTTGAAATCTGTAGCTCAGATTATAGTGTGGAATAGAACATAGGCTACTTTTTATCCCAGGAAAATAAACGGGAACGGGACCGTGGGATGCTGGTACTCATTTCATAGCCTACTATCCTATTAATATTATTATAAATGTCAATGTTTGGATGTTTGTTGCTCAATCACGTCGTAACGTTTGACCAGATCGGGATGAAATTTGGAACACAGATAATAAATAGTCTGTAAAAATGTAATAGGCTACTATGGACTAATACTATTTTAATTAATCTGAAAAAAAAACGGGAACGGGAACAACGCGGGAAACCGCGGCACGCTGCTAGTAGGAAAATAAATACATTTCTAAACGACAGCCACAGAAAATCATGTCGCGGTGCATACATTTCAAAAATATGCAGGCGAAACTAAACCACCTGTCTCTCACAGCATTCCGATGGGCGCATCTTCTTTATACGACCCGTGCCGACAGTGATTCACGACACGACCTCGACGAAATTATTTTCTATTTTAAATACAACGACACAACATCCATACAACTCTCGTCGATCACTACGTCACGGAAAAGTATAATGTTGCACTTGGCCATAGAAGTTTCATTTGCAAGATACGATATGTCATTTAAGTGAGCACGTGCTACGAGTAGGTACGTTGCAAGGAGGCGGCAAGGACGTTTACCAAACAAGTTGTTTTAGAAATAAATGTTAAAGTATTATGCTTTTATATGTACATATAATAACGTACTTAGATACCGTTGGGTTACTCTGCGCTTGAAATTTTGCTCACAGGAATCTGGCACACAACTATAGTTTGTCACAATTGAGCAGTTTTATTGATCGCAGAGACATTAAAGTTACTTTATGCAAAGGTAACAAAAAACCTGTCAAAGTGGCAAAAATCCCACCGGCCCCCGCATGCGGTCATTGACAGTAATCTCATCGGGATCGTATAGATAACTTTACGTCCGCTACCATCGGTGTCCGGCGTAAAAGTCGGCCTCAGATCGGATCGTGCAGTGGAGAAGTGCCCATTGTACCGTTACCGCGACTGTGGGGATAGCCAGCGCACGCCGGCCGGCATTCAAACTTTTATTTATTTTGTGGTCTATGAGCAACCGACGCGACGCCGCAAGCCTTTTGTACAACCTGCTTTTGTTATGGCTTCTGCAAAACGTTTTACATATACATACAGGTTACCACTTATACTAAGCCATAAGGGACGGATCCCATTTACGAATCATAGTGTATTTACTAGTATTTCCTCGCGAATTTGTGTATAGTTTACAAAAAGGATATACCTTAAGGAATTCTGCATTTTTTCGGGATACAAAATATTTGTTATTCCTGAATATATTCCGAGTTTCAATTTTAGAGTGATCCGTTCAGTTCCGACGTGCTTGAGCAACAAACATTCAATTAACTAAATTGTCACATTTTTTATATTAGTGTATGGGTCAACCCTGAAACCGTGAAAAGTGGGTTATACGTGAAAATAACTACTCATCCGATAGTAATGCGATGTATTAATCATCATAAACAACTATTTCCTTCGGGACAACAGATAACGAAAAATCAAATCGGTTGATTCGGTTGTTTTTATTTGAAATCGACAAATCTGTTCTGCGCTTTAGACTTAATATTTTTGTCCAATCAAACCGTTGTTGATTTGTTGATGTTGTTTGACCGAGATTTTGCAAAAACTCACATACAAAAATAAATGCGAGTACAAAATCGGAGCTCTGGGGATAAACTTTATGAAATCCTAACTCACATTATACTAGCAGCGCCCCGCGATTTCCCCCCGCGCAGTTCGCGTTCTCCTCGTTTTCCAATGATAAAAAGTGTGTATATGGTATTCCAGAGTCTAATCTAACTGTGTTCTAAATTTCAACCCGACCTGTTCAGCCGTTCCAACATGATTCAGCAACAAACATACAAACTTTCACATTATTATAGTATGATTAGCTGAATCGCGCGCGCGTTGCTATACGCCATCTATCTAAAATTCATCGTACCAATTCAAATTTTGAACAAATTCGGTTACCTTAGGTCTTAATCTTTGCCTTAGGTTCTAATGACGCAACCTTTCACGAACCTTTGACGAATGACACATGCTGTCACGCAACGAAAACTCTCAAAAAGCAAAATTATTTCCCGTTTTTGTTACATTTTTCATTGATGCTTCGTTCCTGTTGATAGTAGCGTAATGTTATATAGCCTATAGCCTTCCTCGATAAATGGACTATCCAACAGAGAAAGAACCTTTCAATTCGGACGAGTAGTTCCTGAGATCCTTGCGTTCAAACAAACAAACAAACAAACTCTTCAGCTTTATAATATTAGTATAGATTGGCGTGTTATTTGCTTCTACGAAATAACTCTGACTAAAAAAAATTTTTTTTGGTTTTTATGTAACACTTTATCTATCTACGGTAATGGAGAAGCAAATATTATTGAAATGAGATACGGGCTTCCCCGCGTACTCGCCCGGTGACGAACACTATGCCGCTTGATAAGGTATAAGTGTCTTGGAAAAGGTACTTTTTGCAAGAATAGTATAGTAGAAATTTTTTGTAGTTTGTAGGACCCTTTACAGATCCCGTCTCGGGAAATACTAAACGTTTGCCAGTTATTCTACAGCCAGAGCAGTAATGTAACATTACTTCTACAACTTCCGGTTACCCGAGAATTCACAGTGCAGAGGTTTTATTTAATCGTGTTATATCGCTATGTGATAAATGCGATGAAGTACTACGTATATTTGTGAACTTTCATCATCGTTTAATAACCCACTAGCTGTACCCTGCGCGCGTTTTCCGCCACCTGAACCGAAGATTGATCGTACCAACACACGTACAAACCGTACAAACACACAAACACAAACCGTCGTACAAACCTTCTTTGCTCATGCACAACAACTTGCTACAGATTACAAGTTAAAATGCATAGTTTAAGATTATATAAGGGACACACAGATAACTATTTATTTTTATAATAGATATTAAACGCGACACTTCATGGAAATCACTTAAGGCAATAAACGACGGTTGTTCCTATAGCTGCGTGTCACTGTGCTGCTATGGGCTATGCATGTTGCTTACCATCAGGCACATGTCCTGCTCATCTTGTCACTATACTATAAAAAAAGATGAGGTCGGAAAGGGGCAGAAGGGTGAAACTTAACGATTTATCTACTACTATCGATCTCACATCTAACGTAAAAATCGGTAGAGCCGTTTTGAAGGAGTATTAGCACAAATATGACGCGATATCTTTATATGTATATAATACGTCTTGTTGTCCTTATTACGTTTTAGTTGATATATATGAATGCACTACAGAAGATTTAAAGCTATAAGCTTATAAATTCATAATGTGAATTTGAATCACGTTTTATGAAAGCAAAAAAACGCAAAGGACTGCTTTATCATCTTGTTTTGGGATCTCACAAAAACTGTGATAATAGAACGAAAATATCGTTTAATATTTAGCTATAAATAATTTTCATTTGCTTTTGCTCATGTTGGTGGTTTACTAGTCCATTAAAATTTACGGGAACAATCACCGGCAATTAATTCCTCGTCGCGTAGCCAAAAGTAGTTATGACAATACCAATGACACACGTTCCTGAAACGAAGACATTCACTTGTTTAAATGCACTTAATAGTTTGAATGGACTCATCTTGTTATGATCTAAATACTTAAATATTCTATTCTGATATGAGTGTATGATTTTGATAATATTGAATACATGTTTATCAAACATCAAGAATAGAAAATAAAATGAATCACGCGGACTTTTTCCAAAACGTCGAGATTTTTAGAGTGTTCTGGGGTTTTTTTTTATATCAACAATATGTTTGCGCTTGACAGCTGTCTCGCCTGATGTTGAGCAACGATGCGGTCCGTGATGGAATGCGCTAACCCAGAAGAAACCGATTCACTCCAGACTTGACGATACCCAGATCTTATCTATCAGAAAATGCCCACTCAGGCAATCCATTCCAAAATGTATGTTATTTTTACGAAAGTGGAGTCAAACCTCTTGGTTCGAGCGTTAGAAACATCAACCATGAAATGATTTAGCTTTCTGTAGCTACGAGCAGAAAATGTAATAATGGTTTGATAATGTAGGATGATGAAGATTATATTGTTTGTTTACTTGTGTTTTGTAAAATATGTAGGGTATGTTATACTTACTTCGATTCTAGGTAATCTGCCTACTCCTTTAACCAGTCAAAAGATAATTATTATGATTGGATGTGTTACATGCTATTAATGTGTTGCAATCCAGTTAGTTATATCGTATTTCACGTAATTGATCGTTTAATTTAAAGGCATACAAATGTAAGTCCCGAATTAAAGTCAATAAAATTCAATTACTTACGTAAAATAAAATAAAGATGCTAAATAAATTCACACCTCATTACGGAAACGCACCGCAGAGCTATCGTGTCATCCAGCAACGAAGAACCCTACTGGTTGAACTGACATGAAGGATTTAGTTAGTCGGAGGAGGTCTCGGAAATGTGGTTTATTTAGTCTGGAGGTGCATTATCGAATTACTCGGCTCAGCAAAAAGGTAATGCTGTAAGTGAAATATTGCAATGGCGTAACGCTCCGGGTTCGACGACACTTCGCAAAACAAAGGGTTCTGTCGCCGCTGCTTGCATCATCCATCGTGCAGCGACATTACGGTATGATTAGATCAGACAGGTAGCTTAATTTATGAAATTCGTAACGTATCTAATGTGTGCTATAAATAGTCAGTCCAGTCCGATTTAACTTTGAGTCGCATCCAGCGCGCGGTCTTTTTCAAGGGGAGAGCACGCGCGTGCCAAACGAGCAGCGGTTACACACATTCTCTCTCCTTGAAGAAGGCCGTCGGATGCGATTGAAACTGGACCGGACTGACCATAGCATACGTGACTTACCCGTGATTTAAAAAGTTGTGATAACTACGTTAGTTTACTAAAATATCTCTTATGGTCCGTTTTAACTCATGTCAAGAAAACGTGGTTCTTTTAATAATAAGTTAGACATAAAATTTAGTGTTTGGAGTGCTACATTATACAATTAATGCATTATAGATAAAACGTTTAGAATTTATCGTATCTATAGTTTTAGGTTGAATATTTTGCTTTCTTCGTCGCGGCCATTTCATCATCAAACAATAATTGATTGTAAGACATGAGGCTTACATTAGGAATAAATATTACAAGGTATAAAAGTAGTCGTTCGTCTTACTCAATTATTTCTTTCCTACAAAATCTTACGTTTGCTTCAAAAGTTATAAAGATTATTTTAAAAAAATACACTGATTTAATTTAAAATTACAGATTCGTCATTCAATATTCGCATGCAACTTGGTAATAATTTACCTCCCTTCATATTAATTAACATCTTTGAGTTCAATTTACTGATTAATCTAAGACAAATACTTTGTATATGTGGAAGCCTTGGATAGCGAGTTAAAAATAAATCACAGGCTGGGCAATAAATGCTAAATTAAACCTAAACATTGAAATGAGTTGAGCTTTAACAAAATTTAAATGAAATATGAGCTTGTCGGAAATGATTACCATTGATAAGGCAACACGATTAGGACCAAACTGTTATGGCAACACGAGATAACTGCTAGCACTCAAAATACTGCTGCTAGTTTATCGAAATTTCAGGAAAAAAATGTGGAAAACATGATAAATAAAATCCATTTAGAACCTAATCTGTTAAAGGTCAGCCGGATACATTTTTTGTGACATCTCAGAGGAAATCTCTTCCAACTGCGACATCGTATTAAAATGTATGAGGGACACAGTAAAAACTTTTTGGTGCGTGTCAAAAGGCGGGAAATTAAAAAAAATAACAAGTCCATCTGTAGTGGCCAGTCTGGCCAGATGTCACTGCCCGCATCCTGTGCGTGTGCATTGATGCTAATCAACGGATTAGATTACATCGTTAGCCGAATTGCTGGCAGGAACACGTTAATTATGATAAAAAAATAAGTGAGAATCAATCATGTGATTTTGTGTGAAGATTCGTTTATGTTATTTTTTGATTTTAGAAATTGTTATTCGATTTTATCTATGCATAAACCTCAGTCGTTTGTTTTTACTTTTTAACCTTTAGGTATATATATACCTTTAGGTTCGGGTTATAAATTAAAAATGTTGGTTACATAATTATTGTGTAATTCTTCCATTTTATTACTTTCCCACCTAATTATTGTTTAAATATTGAACATAAAATAAAAGTAATTATTTTCTCATTTAAAACGTACTTACATAATTTGATTAAGGACAAGTTACGTAATAGTTAACTTGTTCTTATTAAAAATATGTTTAGACTTTTGGACTTAGATAAGATTAGAAACATAAATTAACCACATTCTGGCTGCCATGGCTGCCACATTGTAGTAGTCTCGCTGTCACTTATTGTGTTTTGTGAGGAAAACTAGAGAACTACAGGTTATCATAAATACAACTATCGAAAATGCGATCGTAGCGCCGTAAATTAATGATTATTAGACACGGTTGTGAGGTGTACTTCACAAGCGTAATTGTTTTTTTTTTACAATCGATTTTACGAGCATGGCGGAAACATTACTCTTTATCGCTCGATAACACCACGGCAACAGTCTCTGTGCAAATTTGATTGTTTATTTTTTTCCAAACATGCCTAATCATTTTTAATTCTTTTGTTTTTCAGGTAAGTGCTGGTATGATCGCTTTCTCGTATGAAAATTGACTACTGGAGCGTCACATAGCTCAAGATGTTAGAGTTTCTATATAATTCGAGACTGTCGTTATTAGGTAAGTGTTAGATTATCTGTAAAAAGTGTGAGTGTGTAATTACGCACGCAAGAACCCATTCGTCTTTTATGTTTAAGACATAGATCGTAGAACCCAAGATGGGCCCTCCCAAACTTCAGAGCGCACGCAATCATGTCAACGTTAGGAAGAGTGAGCTCACTCTTTCAGTTCTAGTCGGTTGCAAGACGCGGCCGAGGCCGGACATTTTTACCTATCATTATTCGTTGTCAACAACCAAAATAAGTAGAACCACAGCTAATCTCGCCGCTAGCGATTATAGGGGTCAAGTAAATTGGTTGTTTGTAAACCACTTACGTCACACACAGAGACGCAGTTTATTACCAATTTCAATGTGCTCAGGGCGCATCTATTGATTTATATCGATGGTTTAAGATATAAGTAGAGGTAATATGTCCCAGTAAAATTGTAAAAACCGTCAACCATAATCTAACAACGTTATATTCTAAACTAGCCTAACATAACCTTCCGTGAGATTATAATGTCACGCGTTATAATGTAAACTGACGGTGATTGCAATTGTTAATACATAACTAAAAGCAACTAACTTTAGTGTGCAGAATTTGGGTGTCGGTGTCGGTGTAGGCGCGCATCTCAAAAATTCACTCTGAAAAGACAGTTGTCAGCCACTTTCATCGTGTCGTTTTTTTGATGTCGGTAAGAGAGGGTATCGTTAAAAATTCACTCTCATCATTATTTCTAAGTGCCAAGAGAAGGATAACCTCAAAATAAGCTACGATAAATGGTAAAATACGAAACAAGTACGATTAAATCAAATTTTATGCACAATTATAACTATAGGAGGTTCCACTAATCTGAAATCATTACGATTGACCTTTTGAGGAAGTACTTTTACACATAGGTATTTAACAATGTCATACTGAAGGACTAATGCATGGAGTATAAATAAATGGCATATTGCAAACACAGGCGCAAACTTTACCCGAGTTAATATCACAAGATTTCTAAAACGGTGTCAAAAATTGAGTAAAGTAAAATCAGATTAATTTCAAATGTCAAACGAATCTAAAGGGGCAAATTTTAAGTTGTCAGTTTTTGTAAATACGACAACTAAGCAGAATCACATAAACATAGGTCATATTACTTTAGCAGGAAAACAATCGGGGAAATACATTACTTATCACCTCGGTGGTTGAAACTCAAAATATTGTGTGACACTATAGCACACCCCGGACACTCGGCCACACCCCGGACACTCGGCCTAAAATCTATACAGACGGTGCAGTTGACATACCTACACTCACACATCTCGCATATGTCGTTCGAACGCATTTACGCATGTGTGCGTGTCATCTATGTCGTGTCGCTGAGTGCTTCTCGCGTTCTTGCGGGGTAGGAAGCTTGAAACTGGCGGGGGGTGGGGAGTGTCCGTTCTATCTGTATTATCTATTCTATGACTCGGCCTAAAATCTATACAGACGGTGCAGTTGACATACCTACACTCACACATCTCGCATATGTCGTTCGAACGCATTTACGCATGTGTGCGTGTCATCTATGTCGTGTCGCTGAGTGCTTCTCGCGTTCTTGCGGGGTAGGAAGCTTGAAACTGGCGGGGGGTGGGGAGTGTCCGTTCTATCTGTATTATCTATTCTATGACTATAGTTGACACACATGCCAATTTGGCGACTGTCGATAGGTAAATACTGAAATACACTTCTCGCCAATCCTTAACAAAAGCCATGTCATCATCAAAAATTTCTTAGTTGCATATTACTTTAGCAGGAAAACAATCGGGGAAATACATTACTTATCACCTCGGTGGTTGAAGCTCAAAATATTGTGTGACACTATAGTAGACGCACATGTTAATTTGGCGACTGTCGATAGGTAAATACTGAAATACACTTCTCGCCAATCCTTAACAAAAGGGATGTCATCATCAAAAATTTCTCAGTTGCTAAATTCTCAAACGTATACCTATATATACCGTTGACTGTACATATATGACTATCTAATAGTATAAAATGTAAGAAATAACGCGCAAATTATAGCGTAAGCGTTAAAACTCTTTGTAAATAAATAAACGGACGGATAGTTGGTTGGTCACGCGCAGCTAAGGTCGATGATCCCCGAATATAAAAATTTAGCTTCTCTAGAACTGGTAACACTACTACAGGTTAACATACCAACGCTACGCATAAATAGGTATAATAGGTGTAATTATGCTAAATAAGGGAATGTTTATTTATTAGAACGTGGAAATATTGAAAGAGTCATTTGTGTTCTTCAAGTTCTTATGCTTATGAATTTTAGAGTGTTATTTATGAGATATATTGTTTTTTATTAACAAAATTAAAATACAATGAGAACTACACTACGCTACATACCTAACTTCTTACACTGAGCAAATTTGAATTACCTATCTATAAACCAATGAAGATCTATAATGTTTTCATAATTTTACTTGAATAAATAGTAATAAAAAAAATGTCCCATCAATTTGGATCATTAAAAAACATAATTTTTAGTAATATTAGTAGGTCAGTCAAATGGAAACGTTAACGAGAACCAGTCTAGAGGAGATAATGCTTTATGACATTTGTAGTAGCAAATGAATTCGCGTGCTATACCATGGCCAAACCTACAAGTACTTAACAATAATGCTAATGAAATTAAGTAACAAAAAATATCCATGCAGTTTTTTTGTTTTTGTGAAAGGCACTTCTTCTACAGAACGCATAAGTAGACAGTTTCGAAAAAAAAATATTTATCGAATGCTTATTTATAAATGGAAAGTCCCCGTCAAATCCTACACAAGTATAATAAATAAATAAATAAATATTGGTGGACAATTCACACACAATTGCTTTGAGGATTTTTGCAGCAATGATGCAATGTGTTTGTAACTTTTTATTGTTTTTTTGATCAATAGATAATTACTATACATATCGTAAATGCAATCAAGGAATCAGATTCCCAGATAAATACATTAGTAGTATCAATACTGTGTCGTTAAAATATTTTTGCCGATTGATAAGGGGGTTTTATTCGTGCTATTAACTGCATAAAAGTGCATTATGCAAGAATATTTAAAATCATTACATAACGTATTTGAACCAAGTACATGCAGTTTCACAACCGTGTCTTCGTAGGATCGAATACCGTCTACACTTCTGTGTATTTTATTTTCCCAAGTACAACTTGTTAAATTAATATTTGGCGAGTTATAGAAAGAGTAATCTGTTTGGAGTTTATCTGCATCTATCATGGACCGCAACATCGCTTATCACCAGGGAGATGACGGTTAACTACAAAAAAATTGACAAAAAACACTCTAAAATTGTTTACCTAGTAAGTGTTCTTATACAGTCTGTATAATTTTACGTCAACACATAGAACAAATGTCAAGGTGAATACTTGATTCAGATACTAGAACAGACAAATCAATACGCAATCGTTTACTTGATCTAATATTAATGGTTGGCGATGGGAACTCTTTACATATTCATATTAGGTTATGCTATGTGGAGGAATCCATTGTCATGTTTCATATTGTGGTTTAAGAGTGAGTTTTATTTTTATTTTCCCGGTACAAGAACCAGGCCCTCGGGCCCCAAAATGTTGTGGGTCATGGGGTTCTTACTCTAATTGCCTATCTTTCGAGAACACTATATATACAACACTATATATACACTAGTTATACTAAGGATATTTATTTTTACCTAATTGCTCTTTACTAGATCCAAGTTTTGTTAAGATTATATGTTATAAGTTAAAATATATTATATATATCTTCATATTCCAATAGTTGCGTGTCACTGTGTTGTTATGTGGCAGGCATGTTGCTTACAATCAGGCACATGACCTGCTCGTCTCGTCACTCTATATTTAAAAAATAAATAAAAAATATATGCCAAGTTCGAATTCTGGCTCAATTCAAATATCCAGGTGCAGAACTATTTTGTTTTATTATCATATGCTCTTACGTGAAGCGTCGTGAAGGATTGAGGAACTGAGGAACATTTTCCAAGAAACCTTTTTCGAGGACATGAGGAATCCATATCTCTGTTGTGAGATTGTGTTAGACAAAAATAAATGTATGTACGTAGATTATAGTGTGGAATAGACTCATTAACCCGTAAAATCTAATCCCTGCAGGATGAACATTGATTTGCCAACATTCATACAGTTTAGGCAAACGAAGTAATTGTACATTATCATAAGTCGTGAACAACTGATATACCTAACTAACATTGACTTCCCGGAGGTGGCCATAAGAAAATAAAAATCCCAGTTAACCGGTAAAACGTGCAGATTCTGCTATAAACATATAATTCTAGGAACAATTATCAAGCATCCGTGAGTCGTGTTGTACCTTCATGATAATCTGTATTTCCTCCGAGTATCTACAAGCACACACTTCTAGTGAAACATAATCGATATCCTTGTTACGTAAACGATAATTTTAGTAAATACATCAAAATACTAGTATACACTTTCCTAAACACACCATAAAAAATGGGCAGTCATAGGAACCGCCGATGGAAGTGAAAACTTTTAACTCAGAATTTGATAGCTTAGTTTGGTAACTACGCGGGTGAAACCGGAGAGTGTGGTCATGAGAATGACCATCCAGAAATGCTGATGCATTCCTCTACGCGGGTTAAACCGGAGAGCGTGGTCATGAGGATGACCATCTAGAAATGCTGATGCATTCCTAGATGGCCAATGGCAATGGTCCCGAGTTTACCCGAATATATCTTATCATTCCAGGGCGTGACGCTAGAATTAAATTCACAGCCCACGAAAAATCTGTCTGTGGCTAGCCAAAAGAAGTTTTCACTTTAAAAAGTATACAAGAAACTGGCAACTTTGTAGTGGAAATGGTTAATATATCATCAGTTAATGTTGTGCTGCCATCTAAAAATAAAATGACACAATGATGCGACACCTCATGTAAATATTTATTTATTTATAACAGAAAGACAATTAAATTATTTGGAAATTGTTCATAATCATTAATCACATACTATACATTTTTTTTCACTTATACTACTAACTAATTTCTTATCTAAAAAACTCTCCTAAGACATCCGCACTTCCTCACGGTACCGGAAGAGATTAGACCACTGAAACAGAAGAGCATTGTCATCTAAGTATGTGTTACTTGTTTGTGTAAGCGCTTACGTAAGGCGCCAATATATTAGAAAAAAAACCTTGAAAAAGTGCTTCACACCGCGGTTCAATAGTCGAGCCGAGGTGAACAACCCCTTTCGGCGTAACCTGTTTAGGTAATGTTAGATAGCGTCCTAAGCAAAAGCGCACACTTGTTTTTGCCGCGAATTATTTAAGCTGTGACTAACCGCCGTTTTACAAAGTTTGACTTATGCTCAATTGTATCTTTGTAATTGATATTACAAACGTCGGAAATGTTAACACTGTTTTTACTGTACTCAAAAAATTTACAGTTTTTTGCGTAACGTAAGCATGAAATAAAATTATTAATATTTCAGATTAGTTCGGAAATATTTATATCAAGTTCATACTGAACTCAAAATTTTATAGGTATTTGGGTACCTTCACCATTGAGTATAATTTGCAATATGACAGTTTCTGGCAAAATAAAAGACGCGTCCCAAAAGGAAATTATGTATAAACACTTTTTTTGACGTACCTACTTGATGAATTTTGCTTTATTATATCGCCTTTTATCGAAAAATATTTTTAATTTTTCATTTTTTTACAGAAATTTGATCAGCATACGTCAGTATTACCTTTGATTATGATTGAGTATGATTTTTGAATTACACTGTACTTTACTACTTTGTCTCAGTAATAGTATTGAAAAAATCATGTTTAAGCTTACTTACACACTCACACTTTTTTTATTTACTCGTAAATATTAGTGTGATTTGAGTGACAGCTAGCCTGACATTTTCTTTCGTTAGTCATTATGACATTTTAGATACGCGTGATCAAACACAAATTGACAGTACATGCGTGTAGCGAGTAATAATAGTATTTATAACCTATGATTACTTTCTTAGAGTTTTAAAAATGGTTTTATTGTTTTTTTACTACATGATAGGTCTAATAATGTGTTAAAACAGCGGGAAACAATTGTTGAAATTATATTATCGTGATTACATAATTTCTTCTGTAACTTTGACTATTCCTCTGTTGGGCAAAAGTTATCCCCAATACCGTCAATTTCTTCTGATCAAATCACAGGATAAGCCAGGTTATTTTTGTTTTCAATACTTGGTTAGCGCTTAATAGCCATGCTATACGTTACAAAAACTAAATCGGTTTATTCTTAGTTCTCTCTTTTCCCTCCCTCTCAATTTAATAACACTCAGAAATACTATAGTAAAAACGTACTATCTTTTAATACAATATAAAGCTAGCTACTTGCTAATTCTTCAGACGTTTACCAGGAATTGAATAAGTACATATTAAAAACAAGTTTCGTAGAAAGATAAGAGAAAATTACAGCAATCTAAATAAATATAGTCTTGTTTTTCAGAATGGCACTAAAAACTTCCACATTACAATTAAAATACACTTAAAAAGAGATTAAGACTGGAAAACGTTAAATAGAAGCTAGTTAGCCACTGAATAAACTTTTAAAACAACCCATCTTATTATCTTTCAAACTTTGGTACATACATATGTACCTATGTATATAATAAGCCTCTCTCTTCCCACTGCTTGGACTCTCTCATAATAAACCAATGAAATGAAATAGTATATTTCCAGATTTACATCCATTAATCAAATTTAATTTAATAATTACTTAACTTAACTAATTACACTAATGACAAAGAGTAATTTGATTGTTAAAACGACACTAAAATTAAATGTCTGGCATTTAAAATTCCCCAAGATGTCAGAATGTAAATTGTCAATAACAATTACAAATTTATGACCAATAAACAATATGAATGGAAAAAAATACAAATAAAAAACAAAAAAAAAACTAGAAATATCTTGTAAGTTTGAGGCATGATAAAATGTGACATATTGATTGATTTTGAAATGTGAATTGATTGCTGATTTCTGTTTTTTTTATCGATAATCGCTTGCGATCAGTGCAATGCAATCCAGATGTTTTTTGTTGTTTTCGTCCCCGTGGGTCATTATGTAGGTTAATTTCTTCACAGTCTCAGTTTCTCACATCCCTATTATGATACGTTGTATTTATAATAAAGACATTAAGATCTGATATCATTATTTTATATAAGAGATAGATGTCAGCGCGCGATAGTGCGTGACGATTCGTCGCCTCAGGGAAATTCTCGGCTCGCCACGCTTTCCTGGCTGCTTGTACACGAATGACACCTTTCCCATCCCATTCCGCTTCCGATTCGTGCAGAAACAACCGTATAGAAATAATCGAATGGAGCTGTCATCGATCGAATATCGATCTGCGAAACGTGATAAAGATATAAAAGATCTCGGAGAAAGTTTATTCTCAGTGCCGTTTTTGAACGTCGCTTTTTTGTGCCATTTCTTTATTCCATTACTGATAGTTCTTGGAATCAAACATCATATTAAAACTGTTACAATCCTGATAATATTATAAATGCGAAAGTTTGTGAAGAAGGATGTTTGTTATTTTTCTAAAAACTACTGAGGGTATCTGAATGAAATTTGGTGTTAGATGAGAGTCTGGAATAACACAGGCCATTTTTATACTGGGAAAATAACGGTATTGGGAACTCCGCGAGCGAAACCGCAGGGAGCCGCCAGTAGTACATATTACGTCATTACATAATACATATAATACTATGTAGTATGCATAATATTAATTAATCTAAGCTATAGAGTAACGTAGTTAAGGGACGTCGAAATGTTAAGAGTAATGGCAGGAAAGATACAAAAGATGCACAATTGTTTTTCTCAAAAAAAAAACTCTTGAACTGAATAAATATTTTTGTGTGTGTTTCTTTTTCAAAACGAAAGCAAGCATTTCCCATTCCCTTTATAATCAACAAAATTAATTTCGCCAATTTTCACACCTGCTGTATCTTATCATAAAATATGTACACTCAGCAACCGGTTCTAACTGCAGTCATATTTATTTGGTTTGTGGTAAAGTTCAATTGATCAATAACGTGTCAATTACAAATGATTGATTCACGCGAATGAATGCGTAATTATCAACTTTCACGGTACGCCTATGTAACACCTATAGCACAGAATAGATATTAGCCTATAGTGACATTCTGAGATTATGAACTAGTCAGTTGTATGATGTACTAAAAAGTTAAAATGAGATTTTTTTTTTTAAATAAAGAGTGACGATACGAGCAGGACATGTGCCTGATGTTAAGCAACATGCCTGCCACATAACAGCACAGTGACACGCAGCTATTGGAACATGAAGAATCCAAATCATTACCTAGCACTACACTGCGTCACCCAGAGATCTAAGTTGTTTTATCTCTAAGCCCTTCAAACCGGAATACGGTAGAATAACTGACAAAGGTGTGGTACTTCCCCAAGCGGACTCTGCTAAGAGTCGTACCACTACAAAATAGGTATACTAATGTAATAAGGTTTTAACCAGGTAGTAAGCGAAAATGTAAATCTGAGCACCGGACTAAGTAGAGACACAGAATAAATATTAGTACAGAAGCCACACTTACCAAAAACAATTATATAAATAGCGACTCTTGCTGGGACACAACAAAGTTCAATTCAGCTCGCAATACCTGTCGCGATTTTCAAATAAACATTTGCGCTCTTTCTAACGCGTAACTCTGTCCCTGTCTAGCGCGGAGGGTTTACGACATATCTAATAACAATATGCGCGGGAAACGTTTTGCGCGAGCGCTCAGCCGTGCGTCCGACAACCGACTGTCACTTGTTTCCTGGAAGGAACGGTCTAGCGGTAGGCTAAAACTGCGCGACCTTGAGCGAGTGAGGGTGCACTGGTAGAGAGTCAGGAGAGAAACCTAAGTCCAACAGTAGACTGGCCTACAGATGAGAAATTAATTAAAAGAAACTTAATTCAGAAATCTAGATATCTTATAAGGTATCTTATATCTTATATATACCTTTAGTGCATGTTTTATAATTGTTCGATGTGTTAAGTAGATTCTTAAAAGTGTATACATATTGATCTGTAGTATTGGTTCGATGGAAATAGACACTCATAAGTGTGTATTGAATTATAATATTTTATCATGACTGCATACTTAAAAATCGACACAAACTCAATAATAAAATCGTAGTTAGCAAACAGCACGAGATTTCTTATTATTTTTATTCAAATATTAGTGTTTTGTGTTATAAAAGCTACTAGGCAGATTGATAAATGAGCAAAATAAGAGAATTTATGTTTATGTTAATTCTCTGATCAGGCTCCGCGTTATTTGTCTTTGTTGATTTTATCTCTGTGTAAAATAAATTATCCATTAAATTAGATTGATTACGCCCTTATCTCTATGTCAGATCTATGGAAACACAAAACTTGACCAGCGTGATCAATGTTACGACTTAGTAGATAGATATACACTAGTACTTTTTTTTTTGTTTGAATAAAGGATGACGAGACGAGCAGGACATTTGCCTGGTGGTAAGCAACATGCCTGCCACATAACAGCACAGTGACACGCAGCTATTGGAACATGAAGAGTCCAAATCATTACCTAGCACTGCACTGCGATCGTCACTCTGAGATTTAAGTTGTTATATCTCTAAGACCTGTAATTTCTCTGGAAACATTGCCCTTCAAACCGTAACACAGTAATGTTTGCACATTACTGCTTGGCGGTAGAATAACTGGCAAAGGTGTGGTCCTTCCCCAGGCGGACTCTGCCTAGAGTCCTACCACTAATAAACCTACTACTACTACTATTTTCTTTCGGGATAGAGCGTGTGTAATGTTCATCAATATTTATTTATCTAGTTTATCTTATAAAAGTTAAGGAATCTGAAGGTACCTAGTATCATATTTTCAACCTGTATTTACTGAATTATTAGTATATTTTCTAACATTATTTACTTAAAAACAATTGATTTATACAAAACTTGTTTCTCTTATGTTTTAAGTTGAATAAGATTTTTATTTACCTAACTAGTACGTGCTTGGGATTCTGTCCGTGTAGAATTAAAAAAAATCCTATTCTCTAAGGAAATGGACAGTTTATGTGCTACTACACTATCAAATCTGAGTTGCAAATGACATTCCTGACCATTTCATTTCATACGATGTGATTAGGCATCAAACATACAAGTAAACTTGTATATTAACAATATTGCTAGGATGATAAATATACAAATGTTATAAACGTGTCCAAATAAATAAAAAAGTATAATATAAAAACGTTTATTGTACAAACGTTTATTGTTTATTTTTATGAACGTCAAAATATGTACTTAGTACCAACCTGTAAAACCAATTGTACAAATAAAGTATTAGTTATAAGTATGCAAGTAGGTACTTTGTGATATTTTTTTGAGGTTGAAACATAACATAATAAATATTAAAACTCATAAAATAAAGCATAAGAATCCCACTTTATAAATCCACTGCTGTGACTAGAGGCTTTATCTCAAAAGAAGAGAGTCAAGACCAGAAAACTCCACGCGGACCAAGTGCGGGTTAGCGGATGAGACATTTCCTAGAATGATGTTTTTCTTATAACATGCCCGTTTCCTCACGATGTTTTTCTCCGCTGTTAAATCCGGTGGTGATGACAAACGTGTACATCTCGTGTGGTAAAGTGGTACTATGTGTGATACTTAAAGGGGCAGGCGGGCTCCAAAACTACGACCTCTCAACTATGAAGTCGGACATTTAAGCCGCTAAGTTACCATAGCTTCTTGTTCGAAATTCGTAATAAATTGATTACATTATTCTACCAAATCATCAACATCATAAACGCGTTCAAATAATATTAAGTACATACAAAATTATATAAGGTATCTATTATATCAGCTATCTGGTTTCCATGGTACAAGCTTTGCTTAGGGCTCCTACACAAAACTGCGATGCGATGCGATGGGACCCGACGCCGCATCGGAGGAAAGGGTCCCACACAAAACTGCGACGCGATGCGGTGCGATGCAAATTGCTCCGATGCGGCGTCGCATCTCATCGCGTCGCAGTTTTGTGTGGGAGCCTTTCCTCCGATGCGGCGTCGCATCGCATCGCAGTTTTGTGTAGAAGCCCTTAGTTTGAAGCTAGATGTTGTTGTGTGTGAAATGTCCACCATCATGTTTATAATTCCGTACTCTAAAGGTAAAGCAAGGAAACTTCCTGATTTTTTGCAATTAATGATTGACTAAGTAAGGCTCTTATCAGTAAGTTGAGAATGGACGTCACGAATTGTGTAACCCGTAGAAGAACTGATAATATTTTTATGATTGCCATAGAATGTTATCGGAAAATATTCTGCTATGTTAAAAACGACCTCGCTTTTATTTAACGTGCCATTACTTGGTTTGATTCTTTTGTTTTGTATATTTGCTTTAATTTTTTTAACGTGTTTTACCCTGTATAAAAAATTAGTACAACATTCATATTCATTACAATTTACAATCTGTATGAAATGTTGAATCAGTAATTTTATTTTTTGAATGAACTTCGTTCGGGCAATGTCAAAAAACAAATAATAATTCATATTCATTTAATCCTTGCTTAAATAGGTACCTTTAGGTATTTAAAAAATAAATTGTCAAAGCAATCTTATCTCTCAAGTTGAACCAAATTACACATAATTGCCAACTTTCGTGACTATAAGTTAACTTGGTAAAGAGTTCACTGTGAACAAACATCATGACACTGGTTTTTTGTATACTACTAGCTATGTATACCCTCCGCGCTTTGTTACACCACCTGTCGAAAATTGGTCGTACCAAGGTACGACCAACTCAGAAACCTTTTTTGGAAAGGTACGCTCGTACCAACTCAGAAACCTTTTTTGGCTCATGCACAAAAACTTTGCTAAAGATCATCACAAAGTCAAAGAAAGTTCTTTATTGATAAATGTACATTTGACATGATCAAATCAATCAAATGCATAGTTTACGATTCTATAAAGGATATACAGACAAACAATCATTTTTATAAATATAGAAGATCCAGAACTTTGCGGTCTAGTTATAGATAGATATGGGTGAAAGAGAATGAATGTCGATCACGCCAGTACGAAGCTGCTGGCTTCAGTGGAAAGTCCCTGTGCATTCCCACGATGTACAGGTAGGTATACTCGTATCTTATCAGTGACAATGCTGATACAATCTGTTCACTCGACCGCGCGGTCACAACATCCGCGAGTCGCATGCGGACCGCTCTCGAGTCTCGGCCAAACGTAGCAAATTATGTAGTTGGTTCATGACAGAATTTGTGCCACACGAGGGTTTCTTTTCAAGCTAGTGTTAGTAAGCTAGTGTTAGAAAGCTAGTACTTCTAGCTTCGTGTAGATAAAACTAGCGGTGCGTAGCGTTGTCTACACGAAGCTAGAAGCAGTGCACCCTCACTCGCTCAAGATCGCGCGGTTTTAGCCTACCGCTAGATCGTTCCTTCCAGGAAACAACGCTACAAAGGAAACGCGCTAGACAGGGACAGAGTTACGCGTTAGAAGAGAGCGTAGATGGTGAGTTGAAAATCGCGACAGGAATTGAGCGCTAATGCGAGCTGAATTGAACTTTGTTGTGTCCCACCAAGAGTCGCTATTTATATAATTATTTTCGGTAAGTGTAGAAGTACTAGCTTGCTATCCTGGCTTGAAGAACTAGCCTCGTGTAGCTCGGGCATTATTTCGTTCACTAGAAGAGCCCCGCCGTTGTATCCGCGTAGTTCCCGTTACTGTAAGTTGCCTGCGATAAAAGGTAGCCTATGTGCTATTCCAGATTATAATCTAACTTTAAAATGGATCGGTTTGAAATTTAGAACACAGAGTCTGTACTAGTACGTTTGCTACTTTTCAGCCAAAGCAATTTTTCAGTAAAATCATGGGTATAGAGGAATACGCGGGTAAAATAGTGGGGCGGTGCTAGTCTCTTAAGTATCTAAATCTTTTCAAAAACCTCTCGACTAATCTCTGAAATTAATTACGTAACAGTTAAATCTTCAAAAGTCAGAGTAAAATAAAACAATCATATGATTAAAAAGGAAAAAAAAACTAGTGAACAAGGAAAAATCTGACTATAAAAAGCGTTGAAACAACGTTGATCAATAATAATGTCAAAATTAGTGCTGAAACAGATATTTATCCGGTCGGATACTGGAAATCTACCCACCCAAGTTCCCGGATATCGGGAAAATATACAACAAATAAGTCTCGTTGACAATATAATCAATGTATACTTATCTAGGTAAACGTGTTAATTCACTATAAATAACAATTACTTTAAAATTACTCCAGAAAACTAGCTTACCTCGTAAACGAATCATATTCTGGTACCTACCAAATACATAAACAGTTTTGTTAAAACCAGTCAAGCCGTTATGGAAGGAGTACGAACACAAATCACGTGTACGAGATTTTTATATAACATATGTGGGTAGATGAAATTTGAAATGGATGGAAAATCAAATTTATTTTTCTTACGATTTAAACGCGTATTCCAACTAGTAACAACGACAATTTCCGTAACAAATCGAATTAGTATCCGATATCTCAAGTACAATTTCAAAGGAATAGCTTGTACAGCGGTTCGGCTTTATCCGTAATACGTATTTATTATTTTAACCTGAACGACCTCGGAACGCGTGAATTCCCGCGCGAATCATCGCGTACTGGTTATTTTAGTACATGTAGTGACCAAATAAACACTATATTTAGATTATTTTTATGCTAATAATACCTGCACATGGCGTCTGTAATTAGCTACTTAGACTGACGGCGTCTTTATCATTATTATCCGTGTTTGTGTGTGTGTCTGTAGTATGGTAGCTCCCGAACGGATGAACTGGTTTGTATTTAGATTGTTTAGATGGAAAGGTTAATTAGAAAGGAGTGTTTTTAGGTATATTTGATGAAAATTAGTCCAAGATGGCCGTCGCCAAAACATGGCGGATTATATATTTTACACAATTTGACAGATTGGCAGACACTACAAAATGGCGAATCTCACCTTTCACAACTCATTTAAAATGTGTATCAAATAGCTAAAAGAGCTTGATTAGTAGAATACTTGACAAATTTCAAAAATAAGATGGCCGCCACCACAAAATGTCGTGGTTTCTTAATTTTTTTATTGAATTAGTTATTCATTTATTATTTTTCTATCATAAAGTCCATTTTAGAAATGATAACAATAAAGTTTTACGGTCCAATGGTAAGGACAAACTTAGTTTCGTTAATAAATAGAACAAAATAGTAGCCTCGTAACAAGAATTATATTTTATTTTTAAAAAAATGGCCGCAAAATGGCCTGTCACATAAATTATCTAGTGAATGAAATGTCAAAGTCAAGAGTGGAAGCAGAAGGGTGAAAGTATGTGTCTAACTATTATCTCAAATCTACCAAAAAAGCGTTACAAAAATCATAAAAATCGGTCGAGGCGTTTGAAAGGAGAACGAACACAATTATTGTCAGATTGTCACACGATATTTTTATTATATTCGAGATTTAAAATACACTTATTTTACCTCCATGAAGAGGTAAAATTATTTTTACCTGAACAGAAACGGATAACAATGTTTAACCTTTTATTTTGTAACTGTAACTTTAACTCTGTACATATTATTACTTAAGGATTGGCGGTGCAAAATTGTTCATGGCGAAAAGGTGACTTGGTATTTATTTATTGCATTCATAATTATACTCCATAAAGTTTATTAAGAATTGTAAAGAGCCTACAGGAAGTAAGATTAAAATTGTTACATTTCAAATCAAATCTTTCTTAATATTATAAAGCTGAAGAGTTTGTTTGTTTGTTTGTTTGAACGCAAGGATCTCTGGAACTACTGGTCCGAATTGAAAGATTCTTTCTTTGTATGATAGTCCATTTATCGAGGAAGGCTATAGGCTATTTAACATTACGCTACTATCAACAGGAGCAAATATTGATTTTTGAGAACTTTTGTTGCGTGACAGCATGTGTCATATTATAAAGGTTGCGTTATTAGAACCTAAACTAACCTAATTTGTTCAAAATTTGAATTGGTACGCCCAATTTTCGATAGATGGCGTAGCAACGCGCGCGCGTTCAGCTAGTTTATAATAAAAACGTAGCTACCAAAGAAATCAGTAAACAAACATTCCGAAATATTATGCGAATAAATATAGAACTGAAGTTGTAAATATTTTATACAGAATTATGTTAAAGGTATAAATGAATTTGTAAGTACATATATGTTTAGGAATCATTTTTAATATCTATAGAACTATATATATGCTATATTTTTATTATTAGTAAATAACGGAAATCATATAATTTTCCAAATTTCAAATTCAGATACGGAAAAGATTATTTAAAAATGAAATCTTCGTTATTTATTTAGTTTTATTTACAAAGTCAGCGTTTCATTATTTTATTATTCTCTTTTCCCAAATTCAATGTCCATAACCGCTTTATTCCAAAGTTCCAAACGTTAACGTCGGTATACGTGATTCAAAATTCTGTCACATCTTTGAGCAGGCACAGCAGGCATATTTTACGTCTGTGATGCGTATGTATGATTACGTATGTGAAATTGCACCTCTTAGTATTTTTCGAAGTAAAACGCAGATGTTTATCATAACCATTAATAGTTATTTTTTTAAACATTAACCATGGAACGCTTTTTCGAGATATGATCATTCCGATAGAAAAAAGGGCAAGGTGGTATTAGATCTTTCGGGATCAAACGACATTCGCCAGACCGCACTTGGCTAGCGTAGTGGATTATGGCTTTCCTTTCGAATGAAAGTCCCAAATCCCAACATTTAGTGGGTTGCTTATGCAAGTGTTAGAACACGATTGTATGTATGTGCGATAATTAATATAGCTAATAGCTGGTCGTTGTATATCAGTGTGTTTGTTTGACACTCAACACGTTTATAACAAATCAGCAACGGTTCGGGTCAGGCCATTTAAATATATTATATTTTACAAGACCACTGTGTAATTCCCGATCACAAATATTTTAGTAATTACAAGGAAAAGATTAACACCTCAATTAGTTTTAATTGATATTTACCTACGAGTGTAGGTATAGGCACACATATCACTTACGAATTTTATATATCAACGGAGAACTGTCGTACTAAACCGAAAAAATAGCTTTCTCGCAACACTATCTAAGCAAAACGTGCACTATTAGAACCAAGAAGTTTATGTAATACTCCTATAACGGTAAATACATACTTGAAACATTTAAATCAAATACAGATCTAGAACATTCGTATTCATCACACAAATATTTTCCCTGGCTGATAAAAAAACCTACGATCTAATGTTCTATCGCCAGATTTGCCACCGTCTGAGCGACGACACCCAAGTTCTCAATAACTTGAGTTTTTAGCGTATTAGTATTTATGCAGACACTTTTATGTGCCAAGATAACACAAGAAAAACCCTTAGAGTTCACAATTATTATTGTTATGGAGTCTCACAGTAATTAACCTGTTATTAACATAATTTTTATGATCGATTTCATTTTGATTGAATCAACAGAAACAATCTATGCGACTCTTTTTTGTGTTTTCGAAGCGGAGAGAGATTTTCGTTGTTGAGCTAATTAACTTTTTACCGTTTGAGTACCTGAGGATTTTGTAAAAGAAGTTCGACTTAACCGCGCGCCATTGTTCCTTATAAAAATTATCGGAAGGATTAGTTGTTCGATGTTCTTTGTTGAAGCATAGATGCAGATCACTGAAGAGTTCAGTGGGTATGATCCTGCAATAAGCTGTGGGCATTTAGTTGATGTTTTCTTTATAACGCGAATAAGGCTGCGCTGAAGCAACTCGACTCTTTGTGAGCCGGCATTTTTTTCATTCTTCAACAACAAAAAAAAGGACGAATGCAGTTCCCTAGCACCGCTATATATACCTGTTTACTTTAGATTTTATAACAGTTGAAATAATGGATAATTCTAGATTTATTACAGCACAAAAATAAATAGTGCAAAAGTTACTGTAACAAGTAAGTTTCGTAGTTTTGGCTTTTACAGTTTAGCACACCTTAGACCTACTCGTATATGACTGAAGTACTTGATTTCAGCAGTACCTATACGTCAGAACTTTAAAGCTTTCTTAGATGACTTTGGGTACTATTTAGACTAATACGGAAGCAGCATTCTATTGCATATACAATAAAGTAGGTAAATATCACAATTTGCCATCGCTGCTAAATATCGAGCAGCATACGATTAAGTGCAATCCTAACCAACAAATAACTAAATAACAGTTAAGCAAAATTATTTGTATAGATTCCACTCGATATTCAGCACATACAAAGAATATAAAATTTGCCAGCTATTGCATTGTTTGGAATGCTACCAAAACATTTTGCCAATATTGCGTCGTCGGCATCCTGCATTACAGATGGAGTAACTACCTGTAGATGTTACTACCTCACTACCCAATCGACAAAGTCTGCAAATATAGCGGCCAAATAACAAACATATTATTTGCTAAATAAATATGTTGTATTTCCAAAAAGATGCAATAGTGGCTCCTATTTTCTGTTCAATGTTTAATTTGGCGGTATACTTAGTTACGTGCTAATAGGGTTCGAGATGGTACGATTGTTGATCGAACACCTTTAGTTAGCGAATGATCGATTGCGGCTCAAATCGATTGCACTCAGATTCGATTGTTTTGTTTATGTAATAACATTCGTTCATAAGAGTGTTGATCACGGATACGTCTTTATGTGCTGCAAATCTCATGATCTTGCCAGTCCTCTTATTAGGTAAGTGTGCATTGAGTGTAGTAATGTCAATTGGCAAAGAGTATTCAGCTAAAATATTTTTAAATACGTAATAAGGTTTAAGTACTTTCTAAATTATTTATTTGATAATTTAAATATCCTAGGTGTAATTTATAAGAAATGTTATCGACATAACATTTGACCCTGTAAATATGGCAAAAACACAACACACAACATCTTTTTCAGACTCGCATTTTATTTTGTAACATTTTTAAAAGCCTATGGCAAACATAGCACCTGATCGTCATTTTTAAAGTCGTCTTTTGTTTTGTTTGTTACATTTAAATTGATATAGAAGTCATTCAGGCTTTACACGTAATATTTGAGGTAAAAAGTTATGATAAAATATGTTACATCTATCCTTATCAGTCAGGATGTATCACTAGTAATAAAACAAATGCAGTGATTCACCTTACACCTGAATTCTCATAATTATTCATATGTTAAAATAAGATGCAAGAAATCATATTTTCGTTCTGTCGCTTGCGCACAGCGGTTGGCACTGGCAGCTTTCTTTGTGTTCATTCGAAATGTAAATCAAGCCAATGTAAGAAACAATAGGTATAACATAAATACACCAAGAAGTACATTGTTTAGAAAAAAAAAACAGATGTAAAAATAATAAGACTCATTTTAAAAGATCACTGACGCAAAAACAAATGAAAAACTTAAGAACTATCAGGTGAGACCCCAATTGACGGTAATATCTACAAATTTAGTATTAGTTTGGGACCATAGAGTGTAGTGTAAAATTTTATAGAATGCTAAACAAAGTGTCAATCATAAAATTGAATTTATATTCAACAATTTTCATATCTCAAAGGCCTCCTGATTGCTATATTTTGTCACAAGTTCTCTAAATCCGTAATTTCGTACGTCAGTCGTGCGTCCTTGGACGTGGAAGAGAGCATCGACTCTTCTGCTAAATCCAAAATTAGTATCTTTACATAAGTAGTAGGTACGGGTGTAGGGAAACCGGTTTTACGTTTTCTTTGATAACAGGTAAATACGGTTCATGATGTAAGCCACACCCGGTTCTATAATACTTCGATGTCATCTCACACATAGATTGTATGATAGCTATGTGTTTAATAAAAATTATGGATGTATTATATCAGCAATACGGGCTCCGTAGCACAAGCTTTCCATAGTGTTGTTTAAAAAATGTGGACCAATATTTATAGATATTCAATCCAATATAATTATATATAATGGGCACTTTTGCGCCGGGTGCAGTTAGAGGTGGGTTATTCGGAGATTAGTTTTTTAATTATTATTTTAGTTAATATGTATAAAATTTATAAATCCAATATATTATTTTTGTGTAATTTTTATCGACATTCAACTTCAATTTATAATACAAAATCACTACTGCACTACAAAAACCAGAATGTTGTACAGATTTTTTTTTTTCGAAAAACCTATTATTGGTAAATCAATTGCATACGTGATTCATAAAAACATATTTCATAAAATACATATTTCGAACATCAAAACAAATTTGTTTTTCACTTAGCTCCAGTTTTTTTACGACGCTAATAATAATATTATGAAATGCAATCTAAATTGGACACATTCCATGCAAATGTCGACCAGAATTAAAAAAAAATCTTATCATATAATCGGGTCGCTTTTAAGATAAACTAATTAAGATAATTTGTTCCTCTAAACACTTTTTAATTTAATATTTTGTAAAGTTTATTAGATCATTCAATTCAAACCAGTTACTGGTGGTAGGCAGTCTGATCAATCAAAATTATCAATTTAGATTCTGAACTTAACTAGTTCTACAACTGTAATACAAATATTAATGTATTATGTAAAAGTTAATTTTATTCTTAGTTCATTTTGTAGTTACTAGACTTACATAGCATAGAATAGATAATTACGGTACGATTTTACTGGTCGATGTAAAATAGTTTAATTGCTTTCTCGTGAGATGGGGTTTCACTGGCAAATAAAAATCTTTAAATCGGATCCATAGTTTTGCGCGTTGACATTATGGTTGGCGAATAGGTACGTAGTAGTACGTAAAATGATTATTAATAAATGTCGTTTTATCAAACTTGCAATAGTTTTTAATTATCCGTCTACAAACCCAATGGATTATTTTGGCTGAAATAAATATTTCATTTGATAATAATTTTGTAGTATGAATAAATAGGCAGTTGCCACTAAAATATAAAACCAACTAACGGCCAATATAAAATACAATGTCTTTCCGTTTCCGATGCATTCTGTCTTATAATTCTAACATGTTTTCTAAAATTCTATATTAGGTAGTCTAAGAAACTAAAGCTAGCCATTACACATTTTTTTATGAAAATGATAAAATACAAATAAAAGTCAAAAGAACACTTGCGATTAATTAAAATAATTGTTAGGACTGTTGATTGAAATAGTGATGAGTTATTTATTTACCCCTTTAATTAATGTGTTATATTTATTTATTTGAATGTTTGGATGATTGAGCACAAAAAATCCAAACTGTGTCGGTTTTATAATATTATTAGGATGATGAAAATTCCCACACTGAATGAAGGCAGGACAGTTTGCCAGATAGTAACTAAATACAAGTTATATGTATCATGTGATAGCTTGTCAGTGTTGTGAACATCTCTTCTCACGGTGCTCAAGGCGTGTGCCAAGCATCATCAATGCCAGTTCCAATTGTGCAAGCCTTTTGTTTGAAGCTTGTTATGTTTCAATTACGTTTTGCAAATTCTAATGTAAGCAATCTCGTCACAGAATGTCCCAAATATTATTTATAAAAATATCCAAATATTATTTACAAAAATATCGCGTCACGGTGTTTGTGTACGTACCTACTCCCGCGAAAAGGATTGACCAATTTAAACGAAATTTTCACGTGTATTTTGTAGGTATGAGAAAGGGTCGTGATGTACGTTTCACTCTTAAATCCTTGACTTTTTTATTTTTTTTATCGGGTTTTTACTGTTTTCGTAAATAATTTATCTGTATTTTATTGACGTGAAGTCATTTATAAGAAATGCCACGACACTTTTACACATCTACTTACTTCTACATACTTTACTATTATTATTATTAATGTAGGCACCAACATTCATCCAGATGGCTTCAGTGGTTTCTGCTTGAAGGAGTAAAAAGCTAAAAAGCAACCAAACAAAATTTCGCGTCTATAATATTGTTATAATAGGATTTAATATGCGTTGTTGTATGCCATGGTCAAAATATAGATAAACGATAACAGCAATTTTTTGTTCATGGCATATATTTTGATACTAGCAGCGCCCCGCGGTGTTACCCCGCGTAGTTTCCGTGCCCGTTGTTCCGTTGTTTTTCCGGATAAAAAGTAGCCTATGTGTTCTTCCAGACTATAATCTATATGTGTTGCACATTTCAGCCCGATCCGTTCAAACGTTAGGACGTGATTTAGCAACAAACAACCATACATTGACATTTATAATATTAGTAGGATTAATATTAAATACACTGCTATTATCAAAACGAATGAGATTGTTACAAATTTTAAATTAATTTACGGACTACTCGATTTCAATTACCCGAATGCATGGGACGCTAACTTGCACGTTTTCCTTGAAAAATAAAGAAAAACTAATTTGGACCGACTAATATAATTATTTTCAAAGTTCTCGCAAAACTGCATATTAACAGTAAATTATATACAAGGTAAAGTGCAGTAACTGATTGTATTGTTAAAGTCGATATTAATAAGGTAAACGCTAAAGCTAGAGGAAAAAGACATAACAATCTAATTACTCCAATCTAGGTAACAAATAATAAAGATAAGTAAAATACATAACTTATACATAATAAATCTACTTAACACCTGGTAATAAAATTAATTGTTTTCTATAATAAATTATCAGACCCGTCTGACGTTAGCCAATACACAAAAAAAAAGAAGTTTACTTGTTACTCGAATATACTTGAATTAACATACACAAAAGTTCGTCAAATCGGTCCAGTTGTATTAATAATTACAAACAACACACTGGAACATACACACACACCCTTAACCCCATACACACATTCACACATAGAACACTTCCTTACTTACTCCCTACATACGTACTGCTAAGTAGAAGATTTAAATATGTATATAAAGATGTGTATAGACAGCGTTTGTTGGTATGAAAACGGAGAGCCGTTCCGATGTAACAACCAACAACTTTGTTACACTTAACTCAAACCATTCGTGTTAAAGCCAAAAATCACCCGACGGGGATTGACGAAGGGAACCTGATGTTCCTGGAAACCGGTCGAATAGCTTGTTTCGACCGCACCACACGTGAACAACCTGCGCAAAATCATTAACAATATTACAAAGTAATTTACGAACCAACGACCCCATTACAATATTATGTTTGAAGTGAAAACTTCTTATGGCGAAACACACACAGTTTTTTTTTGCATAGGCTGTAAATGAAGCTCAGCATCATGTTCGGAAGTGAAAGAAATGTTCGGGTGAACTCCCGAGTTTGCCAAAGCGTGCAAGAGACAGTATTCTTGGCCATTGATACTAGTCCTTCGCCAGCATCTGTCACTGTCGTGTCGCAAGTGACGGCATAGTGTTGAATCTTATTACTTTTTACTCTTCTATCATCGTACATAGGTCTCCTGGTGGTTCATTTACTACGTAAATTTTGTTCACGGGCCTGACGACTGCCAATTTTTTAATCTATGTATGTAAGAGCATCTTTATATTATGACAGAACACTCTAATACACTTACAGGTTTAAAGTGAAATATATCAAAGCGCGGTGCAGTGAACGTGCACAGCCGTGACTGAAATGTTAAATAAACGTTCTCTTGTGAAAGCGCAGTTTCTTTTTGGGCCACCGAATTTAATTTTTAAACAGACAATTTGTGCGGAACGTGATTACTTTATATTAACTTGTGGAGGTTTAGTTTGTAATTAATAAATATCACTGGCTCATTCATTTTATCTACTAGCTGACCCTGCGAACGGTGTTCTTACTGTCATATAAATTATCGACTGAATGAAATGTCAAAGTGACATGACACTTCATGTAAATGACTACGTCATTGAACGACCAACGGTAAATTATTTGGATAGCCTTATCCTTACTACCTATATTGACGATTTTTTTTATCACGATTGTACTTCCTTTAGGCAAATTCCTAATGTGGATTTTTAAGAATTTGTAAAATTAATAATGTGGAAAATACAGAATATGAACAAATAATATTTTAAAAAATAATGTGGACAATACCAGAACTTGGAAAATTAAGAATTTGGAATGAAACGCTGACACTATATTATATACGCGGAAGTTTATGAATATTGACATTTGTTACTGTTTCAAGTAAAAACTACTGAATCATCTGGAAGAAATTTCGCACATACCTAGACAGACTAGACAGATAATAGTCTGAAATAACACAAAGGATTATTTTAAAATAACGGGATAGGGAACTATGTGGATAAAACCGCGGTGTTCTGCTAGTTGTTCATTAAAAAAATGTGTTCATACTAAATTCCAGATAAAAAAATGGAGGATGAAAAAATAATCAATAAAATCGGTCGAGGAAATTCGGAGTACGACCTAAAACACCATGTAATAACAGTTTATAAACTTTACATACTTTAGAATGGACATAGCCTTTATTCACAAAAACAAGTTTTAATACTACAAAACATTAGCAAATCCACTAACTCCCACTGGGCCAGCGTGGTGGATTGATAGTCCTTGCGAGAGAAAACCCCGAATTCTGTCATTGAGAAGATTTAGTGGGCTTCTCATGATAAATTACTATGAGAACTACATTGAATTAAATAGTAAATACCTAACTAGCTACTTACACTAAGCACATCTGAATTATTCATAGACAAACGAAGGTCTAAAGTCGATCAAGCACTCTAGTTTGAAGCGTGCCCAGGAAGCTGGAGGCATTGCCACGCTGAATGGCAGTGTTTTTACGTTGCGCTAAACGTTAACAGTTTAGTAATGCGTCGCGTCGACAGGCGCTCGACAATATTTTATTATTATTCCATCTCAGAATATCCATCTGAGAATAGCATAAGATATCGGCATTGAACCTTAACCTCTTTTGGCCAAAACCATGCCTAAACACAATTTTTGTATATTTTTGTTCCTTTCACACTACAAACTTTGAAAACCGTACGTACCGATTTGAGCTCATTCAAAAACTTCACAGTTTTGGCTCGCATAAGCTTGAAAATAGAGTAAATGTGTAAACTAAATGTTTGAGAAATTTCGGTTAGTGTACCGCAGAATTACGCGGGAAAAATGAAAATACCTACTAGCCAACAAATATGTTTACGATGTTCTATAACGACATTTATATACTTACTTAGAAGAATATGTCTTGTTTCCTTAATTAAGAGAGGTCATTGTCTTGTGAAGCATTTAGTTGTAGCATAGATGTATTTGGTGCATCATTACAAATAATGTGTACTTTGATATATAAGTAAATACATCATATTGTACATACCTATACTAATAAGTATTATAAAGCTGACGAGTTTGTTTGTTTGAACGGGAACTACTCTGGAACTACTAGTGTATGTGTATTTGTGAAATTGCGGCTAGTCTAGTCGGCAGAACAGCAACTGCTATCCGGAGTACCTAGTTCGAATCCCACGCGCGCCATTCTTTTCAAAGTCATTAGTGTCCTAGATTCTTAGTTCCTAGGGACAGCGTGGTGTATGACCTTGACTCTCCTTGCGAGAGAAAACCCAGAGTCCCATTTCGTAGGCTGCTTTTGCTACGCTTAGAGGTTACGCTTATATTTATAGAGGTAGCTCAAAAATGTTAATAGCTAGTTAGTAAATAAATGTATGTGCGTAATGCCGCTAACTTAAAAACGGTGAAGGAAAACATCGTGACGAAACCGATATGTACCTAGAATCTTTCGAAGTCATGTGTCATCCGCCAACCCGCACTAGGCCAGCGTGGTGGATTATGCCCTGAACTCTCTCCTTGCGAGAGAAGGCCCCGAGTCCCAGCAGTGGGAACGTTTAGTGGGCTGTTGATGTGGAATGTTGAAATAATTGTTTGTCGATAATTTTGTCGGTAACATAGTAAAATACGAGTAACTCTTTGATAGATAGATAGATAGATAACTCTTTATTGTGACACAAAAACAGAAATATTACAGTAAAACACTTACGAACTAGCACCACAAATGGCGGCCTTATTGCTTAGAGCAATCTCTTCCAGGCAACCAGATTAAAGGAAATTCGCCTACATACAAGGTTAGGCGAAGCGAGGTGACATCCTTCCCAATACTACTAATTAAATACTATATAAAAAAAATACATAATCAACCAAAGATAACTAAAATTTAACAATAACAATAGAAATTCTGAAACATAGTTAAATACAACTTAAGTATATTAGTTAAGTAAATAAAACTTAAATACAACTAATAGTTAAAACCCCGTAACCCCGAATACAAAAAAATGACTTAATTTATATCCACCTACACAACAAAAATGTGACATGAAATACAGCACTACAACTAGCTTTGTTTCATTAGTTTGTATGAAAAGTCCAACAATATCTAGTGCTAGGTAATTATGGTACCACTTTCGAGCAAAAATCGCAGGATTGCTGTAGTTTTACAAACAATATATCAACAACTTTAATTTTTACTTTACCTAATTTTTTTATCATTAACGTAATAATTGCCCGTAAAACTGGCGCATGTCACTACATCGAAATATCGGGCCTCGCTCCACCTTATAATTACGGTTAATGTCCCGTAATTATTAATACAAAATTGCACTATCACGACATTGTCAATACTAACATTATGATATTAATCTTCAATCCGATTTACATTTTAATCTACATAATATTATTTAATGTCTATTTAATGGAAAGGACAATTTAGTAAATAAAAACATCTACTTCTATTTACATTACTTAAATTCTATTGACCTCTGTTGTAATGCTGAATTTGCTCATATAAATTTATTGCAAATCTTTGACAATCAATTGGGTTATAACAACATGCTATTTATGCAAAATATTTGATTCGATCGAGAATTTTTCTTCGAACTCTTCACAGCAACATTGGGCAATATCTTCAACAACATAAGACTATAATATTTTTGAGCCACTTCTTTTGTTTTAAAGTCCTTTATTTGTCTATTATATCAAATTTTATTGACAACCTAACAATCTACGCCAATGCGACACTGTACTGGACGTTACATAGAAATATAATCATAATAACCACACCTTTGCCAGTTATTCTACCGCCAAGCAGTAATGTGCAAACATTACTGTGTTCCGGTTTGAAGGGCAATGTTTCCAGATAAATTACAGGGCTTAGAGATATAACAACTTAGATGACGTGACTTAGGTGACGAGTAGCTGCGTGTCACTATGTTGTTATGTGGCAGGCATGTTGCTTACCATCAGGCACATATCCTGCTCGTCTCATCACTCTTTATTTATAAAAAAAAATACGAGTAGTTATAACGCTCTGATTAAAAACAAAAACAAAACGATATTCTAATTTCTTATATCTTCACGTTAGCATCTTTAATTAGAGATTATGTCTGGTTTGTGATTTGAAAATACGTTAAAATTTGTGGTTATCCGCCTTTATTGCGAATAGAACTGATGATTCAAGTTTTACGATCTCATTGTGGTTGTAAATTCTTCTGTGACAGTTCATTCAACCCACGAATTTAGCATAACTACACATAAATTGTTACATGAGGTAATTTTTTTGGTTGCTTGTACTCGTAGTATATTATACTGAGTTTTTATGTTTAATTGAACATGTCACGAGTATGTAATTTATGTTAAAATGTTTGTTGTTCAATCATATCGTAAGAGGTTCAGGCGGAAATTTAAAACTCAGTCAGATTACAATCTAGAATGATAAACCGAAAAATGCAGAGTGTCTTTGGGTATTATTGATATTTTCTTAATTCTCCGTGGACGACTTGCGAGCGTAAATTGGTTTAGGTACCTATGTGTATTTGTGTATGTATATTAATTCTGCGTTTATGAAAAGAAAGTTACAATATTTATGCCGAATCTGTCTCTTTTAGTTTGTTTGACATCACAAATATCAAACATTTCTAAACGGACGTGGCTTAAAATGTTTGGCTCGCGTATATCTAAGTTTTTTTTTTAAATACGTTGAACATTTTATTTTCGATGACTTTGCCCTGTAGTTTTTCTGGAAACATTGCTTTTAAAATCAAAACACGGCGATGTTTGCACATTACTGCTTGGCGACAAAATAACTCACTACTTATTATGAACTTACTGCATATAGTTCTATTTTTACAAATATCTGACAAGTTTTGTTTACTTACTTACCATAGCTATTTAATCCCATTTTCTGAATTGAAACTGGAACTATCATTAACAGCCGGCGTAATCAGTGCTCTATTAGCATGCCTCGACCACTTTTACTTTCGAACCCATAGTTGCAATGGGGTCTATAAAAGCTGGAATGCCGACAGGGTGGCGGCCGAAGGTCGTCCGTCGTGGTCGGACACCTGCACTCTTATTTCTGACGCAAACGGATCAATTCGAGATAAAATACGGGTTTTTCGGTGAAACCTTACAATCTATGTACTTGGAACGAGTCGACGGGTTTACTTACATGGTTCGATTAAGTCGTCGGCTATTTTGAGCTGTCGTCAGACTTTTGCCCCTTTTTTAAGCGTCCTTTTACAAATTGTTATGGGTTTTTCCGCTTTATCGGTTTTATCAAGTTGATTAACGTCCAATAAAAGTATTTATCATAATCTAGCATGCCAAAATAAATGAATGATTGTGATATCACTGCAGTAGCAGCTGGCCGTTTGGGGATTAGTTTTGAATTCCAGGGGCTTCCTAAGAATGTTACGTAATTTTAAGAGTTCTTGTTGTCAGGCAGCAAACTATACAGGATAAAATAATATCTAGTTGGTTATTATATTCCTATGTTTGTTATTAGTTTTTTCCTCTGTTTCCGTGGTAGACACGAGTTACCTGTTTATGTCTGTCTAAGGATAGAGTCTAAGGATTAGATGAATATAATTATAATTATTTTCTTATCTGTCATACTTAAAAAAATAAAATCATATCTAATTTTATTGCTCTTATTTACATTGTGTATATGTGTTACATTGAACTGTAAAACTAAATCCTAATATTAAGACGTATTTCTTCGTAAATCCGAATCAAAATGCGGTTTTCATCTCGACCACACACAGGCCTGTTTCCAATTCATCCACCGTCCCATAGATCATCGCAAGATGAAGGCGCAGGCGTGAAAGTGGAAAACCATTGTCCTTCACAATGGCTTACCAACTAGACCACAGAGAAAGTCGCCCGGAAAGGTCTCGTACCATGATATCATGCACATTCGATATTTGGAGGCAGACTATTGCCATTCAGAGAAATACTACCTAATTAGCATATTGTACCGCGAACATTGCGTAAAAATATTACAAACTTGTGTGTAATAAACGAGAACAAGGCGGAGAGTATTTCTTTGATAAAAAAAAAACGTCTCTGTCAATTTTTTGTGCCTATTGCTCTTTGAAAAGCCTTCAGTGATAGATCAATGTGCTTATTTGTTAGCTTGTTTTTTAATGATTCAATTTTTATTTGTCATGTCGTTTTTGGTAAAATAAAATTATCATTTTGTTTTATTCCAAAAGCCATCAATGAGTAATTTATGTTTGACCAGCGGCCCGCCCCGGCTTCGCTCGTGCTACATAATACATAGTCTATAGCAATCAGAGATCACGTACATATCCATGAAAGAGTTTGCGAAATTAGTCCAGTAGTTTCTGAGATTAGCGCGATCAAACGAAAAACCTCTTCGGCTTTATAATATTAGTATAGATAGTATAGATGTTATTGCTCGTTGGATGTTATGGCTCTTATACGATTATTCTTCATGGTCTTGGTCAAGGTTCTCTGCAAGTTTTTTTTCTTTTTTACTATACTGATTTATTACGTTTGTATACAAGGTTACGTGCATAGGATATATTAAGCCCAAACGGATGTGTTGCGATCATCGTCATTTTGTACAACTTTCAAGTTATTTTTTTATAATTGCTGTCTTTCACGCTCAAGAATCGTAACTCTTTCTCTATGTATGCAATTTCACTATCTTGGTGTTTTAAATCAAGAATTAATTTCGAGAAGTTTAGTTTGCAAAGTCGCTTAATATGACGCGACAAGACGGTCAAGAGGAAGTCTATATTTTGGATTAAAAAACTGTTTTTTTTTCGTTAATTTTGTATCTTTGTAAAAAAAAATAGGATTTTTTGTCTAAGTCGTCCTTTTTGTGATTATCTAATAAATAAATTAACTTCTTTTATTTTCAGGTAAGTAGCGTGTCTCGTACTATTATTACACTATCACAATACACACGTTGTCATACGAGATCTGGGTAAGAATTCGCTTTACATTCTCCTTTCTAAAGCCATTCCGTACTACGGGTCGACCAACGTATATTTGCAGTCAAGCAGAGGAGCCAATATTGGAAATTTCATAGAAAACTGGGAACTACCTGTTGATATCTTTAGTACTAATGTTTAAAGCTTTGTTTTAGCCAGCTGCATTGATAAGTTGGTGGCTATGTTGTATGAGCTTGAGGTTATGAGTAAGCTCACATTCTTAGAATTGCATAAGTTATAATAGCTTTTTGTTTTGGACGAAAAATAGTTTCCATGAAATTTTAGTACGTAATTTTTGTATGTTAGGTACCTACTAATAAATCTATTTTCAACTGTATATCTCTATTTACAGTGTCTAAGTTTACACTATTTACCGTGTTTAATAGATTTTATAATACAATCTTTGCCTAGTTTCGGGCTTGATGGAGCTCTGTGTAAAAATATCGAAAAATATAAATATAGTTTTTTTTTCGTCATGTTCGAGATTTTTTGTACCTAAAATTTGTATCCAGGATAACTTGCATTTTTATTTTATGTGTATAACCATAGCTGGAATTAGTATGGTGTGAACGTGTAATTGCGTATTTGTATAAGACCTATCAGATTAGAACAGATACCTATCTGAATCAGATAGTTGTTTTGAAAGTTAATTGTCGCGAATAAAAGTAATACTTAAGTAAATAACAAACTAATATGGATAACATAAGTCGTTCGGAATTATTAAAATTGTCAATTTTCTGGTGCCAAAATGCCCAAAAAATAAGCAGTAATTCAAACAAATCAACACCGTGTAATTATATACATAGAGACTAAGGTAGCGAATCTTTCCGAAACCCATAAGTAAGAGGAAGTCTCACCGACGATGCGTTATGTCATCTCAATTAATATTCTGAGAACTAAATGTAGGGCTATTGTATTGAAATCAGTTTGCATTTCCTAAACAGTAGTGTTGTACCGCTGTACCGTTACGTATCGAATCGATAGTTTACTGTTATCGTTATCACGCAGGCTTTGCCGAATAGGGTTGCGCTAGTTGACAGTTATTCGGGGTTTTTCCTCGTTTACTTCTAATTATGTTTTAGATGTAAATCAAAAAGTCTAAAATACTGTTTTAAAAATAATGCTTGTGCACGATTTTTCGACACTTTTTACACCCAGCCCCAAACTTAGCAAAGCTTGTATTATACTGTAATGATGTTATTTTTTATACCAAAAAAATAAAAATAAAGTTATTATTATTATATAGTATATACCTACTATAAAAGCCAGGCTAATACGAGTATAATACATAGAAACGCTAAGGTATATAATAAACATTTATATTTTCTTACACAAATATTTATCCTGGGTGGGAATCAAACCCACGACCTATGGCACAGTGAGCAGGCTCTGTCCCGACTGAGCCAAGGCCAGTTGAATTCTTAATTCTAGAGTTTTAACTGAACTTGATAATAATGGGTCATCAGTATAAGGCCTATCGATCGCAGTAATTATACAGATTATGAAGCCTTGAAGACCGCCAAGGGTGCAAACGCCACAATGAAATTGCAGCCTTCAATGAAATAAATAATAGTGGCACTCTACGCCTACTTTCCGTATATATTAAACTAACTGGGCTCCGCGGCTTTACCCCCATAGTTCCCGTTCTCGTAACATTCCTACTATAAAAAAAATTGCGTCAATATTTCCCATTGGCTCACGCATTTCTAGATGGCCATGCCATGATGTCGAGGCCACGCCCTTTCAGTATTTCCCATTGGCTGACGCATTTTTAGATGCCCAATCGCCAAGGTCCCGAGTTTACCCGAAGATTTCTTATCATACCCGAGCGTGACGCTAGAAATCAATTTACACCCCACGAAAAATCTGTCTAGTCGCGCCTAAAGAAGTTTTCACTTCAAAAAGCTTATATAAAAAGTATCTTATGTGCTATTCGGACAACAATCATTAACGAAGGATGCTTGTTGCTCGATCTCGTTGTGAATTCTGAAACCTGATCGGTGGAAATAACAAGAATACAGTAAGAATTAGAAACAAGTAGAAAGAAGAAAGAAAGAAAGAAGTAGAAAGGAATACAGTTTGAAATAACAACACGTTTGCTACTTTGTATCCCGAAAAGTAACGAGAACTACGCGTGTGAAAATGGAGTTCTGTTAGTATAGCATATTTGTGCGAAAAATTGTATGTCCATCGAGGGCAAGGCTTCACTCACTTTCGGAATTCGTCATAATGACTATGTCAGGTTATTTTCGGCTTACTACATCTCAACTGCGCAACCCGAAGTTTTTCTTTAAGTTAAGTAGTGTACCCTTCAGGGCTGTCAAGCAATGTCAACCGGCCTTATTGTTCTCAGTTATTATTGTAATCCATTGTAATCGTATTTGACAACCAGCTGTAGGTAAGTGCGAAGGTAAGAGACGTCGAATGACTCTTTTGAAATGTTGTGAAACTAATTGATAGAACTTGCTGAGGTAAATATTATAAAACGTTCAAAATTTTTCCTCATAAATTGTTTTGAATTTACTTTGAGATTAAAATAGAATTATGTTTTTTTTTAATTTTATAGGGAAACTGTATCTGTAAAAAAATCCTACTAATATAGGCGAAAGTTTGTATTTGGGTGTATGTTTGTTTCTACATACCTCTGTAACGGCTGAACAGATTTAAATAAAATGAAATACGAGCTAAGTATACTACCTACATTAAAACAATTTAAAACCTGCAATCTGGTGTCGTCAGTTGAGATTGAATAAGTACCTTTAAGTGATAATGCTCCATCTGCGGCCACAACGTCTCTTTTCCCTAGTCGAGAGAGTACCTACACTAAGCGAATTGGTGGCTAACTTCTGTACGAAAAACGTATTCTCTAAATATGTATAAATTGCTTAATTTGGTAATTGATACCAAAGACTACTGATCGGTAAAGAAGCGAACGCTGCCTACCTGAAACCTAACTAAACATTAGCGGGTGTGTCAAAAAGCGCTTGAGCGGTTTTGGACAACCTAATCCTAAAAAATGCATGTTCTTTTAATTATGTCCCAAAATACCATACTATATACGTATATATTTATACAGATAAATAGGTCGCTACCTATTCTACATTCTACTGCCATTGCCACTTTTGACGAGACATTTATTAAGTAAAGTTGCTCAAACAAGTTCCAAATTTCAATTCACTTTACTTAACTGGATAATGTAATTGACCTATGGTGTCATGCATGACTCAAGTCATCGCCTAAAGATAAGCGATCGGCAAATACCTCCGTCCTTTAGAAAGAGGCCTTGAAAGTTCACGTGGATCGCATACAAGTGAGCCCAGTCGAAGACGTTTGATGCACTGAACTCCACGCCAACTGGTATAACCGTTACGAATTGTCACCACTGTCGTATTCTACAATAATAAACGAATGCTACTAAACCTCTATTTATAATAGTATCTACCATAGTTCCACAATTTGACCAAAACACTTCAATGGTGTACCTCATGGCAGTCCCGTTGAGCACACATACCATAGACAGAGATAGCGATGATTGAGAGAGACAGACTCCTTCAAATTAATGGCTACCCTAAAATTCAAGTTTACGACTTTATTGTATTCTCAAAAACGGCTAAAACAATCTTACCGTCAGCATGTATGTTCAAGTATATTTATTATAGGCTGTTGGACATTTATGACCGATAAGGTTTTTTTTGATAAACATTTATCTCGCTGCTTGCCTTGCTCAGAGTGGACACTTTTAAAGAATGTAATGAGGTAATTCGCAATACTTATCAATGCAATCGAGACCATATCGTTATAAAACAGTTTTCTCGCAGTATCGGTTACATAAAAACCTGGAGTTGATATGTTTTAAAGTTTCGAAAACAATATAATGAACTGGTTTGACTAGAAATTGAATCCGGACAAAATGTGGTCAAATGTTTGAGCAGTATCTGAGCAAATAATACTATGATGGGTTTTGCTGTAATTGATGTAATGTGTACAAATCCTTCACCACTATAGAGAACTTCCTGGAAATGTTTGATTAATATCGTTTTACGTTTTGAATATTGAACGAGAAAATTTGAAAATAGTTTGAACGTTTACTAATCCTTAAGAATTGTGTGTCGTTGAACGGTATGTAATTAAATTGGGCGCTGATTTATCTTCATATTTACACTACTATCATTATAAATGTAAACATTTAGATGTTTGGATGGTTGCTGCTCAATCACATCGTAAGAACATAACGGATTAGCTTGAACTTTGGAACCCGGATAAATTAGCTTTTGTGATAAAATAGTCCGGACACATATAATATTTTTCTCCATCTTACGTTCATAAATTTTACGAGGACAGATGCGCGGGCAGATTCCATACAATATAAAATTTTGATGAGCTCAAAGCTCAAAATGACGAAAAATTGTAACAAAATGTCGTAGATGTCCTTTTTTAATTAAAACTTTACTATAAGTAATACTAATATTGACAGCTAGAATGTGTATGTAATACAAATTAAATTGGTAATTCTGTCTAGCCACAGTATTACAAAAATTTGCGTGAGCTAAAAACTAAGACAATAATTTGTGTGAGGAATACTAATGTTTGTGTTGGGTTTAGGTGTATCATTGTATATATTTAAAATTATAAATGTATCATATCAGTTATGTCGCTTCGATAGGAGGAACTGGATGATGTTGTGTGAAAAAGTGTCGGGACGAATATTAATATTCGTTAGTTTCGAATATTAAGTTTCGGGATACGGAAGTTTTATGGTGTAAACAAAAATTCTGATTTAGTAGTGGCGGACCCAGGCGGACTCTGCCAAGACTCCTAGTCTTGGCAGAGTCCGCCTGGGGAGGTAGTTCTCTACTTTTGCTAGTTATTCAACCGCCAAGCAATAATGTGCAAACAATACTGTGTTCCGGTTTGAAGGGCAATGTTTACATAGAAATTACAGGGCTTAGAGATTTAACAACTTAGATTTCTGGGTAACGAGCGCAGTGTAATGATTTGGACTCTTCATGTTCCAATAGCTGCGTGTCACTGTGCTGTTATGTGGCAGGCATGTTGCTTACCATCAGGCACATGTCCTGCTCGGCTCGTCACTATTTATTAAAAAAAAAACCATGCCTCGAAGCCGGACTTCTGATCTGATCGATCAGTTGAAATGCAGCAGAAATGTCGTATGCAAACAAGTTATTGTGCCTATCGCTGTCCCTCATTGTTCGTAATGAGCCTCGATTAAAAACAACGCGATTCGAATAACAAACCAGCTGTTAACCAATCGTTGAACTCATTTCTATTTATTACCTGATGTAGTAGCAATATTTAATTTGAAATTTCGTTTTGTAGGAATAATGTTGTTTTTTATACATTGGACAAAAATTAAAAAAAAAAAAATTTAGTGTGATTTGTGTCCTGCCTAATACTAAACAAAACTAAAGCTGGTTGCCTGGAAGAGATTGCTCTCAGCAATAAGGCCGCCATTTGTGGCGCTAGTTTATAATGTGTTTTTCTGTATTTTTTTCCTTTCTTTGTGTCACAATAAAGAGTTATCTATCTATCTAAACACAAGGCATGGTTTTTTACGCATCCACTTTCGACCACCCGCTTTTCGCAGGTTGTCGCTACTCCAACTCTGGATGCCCTCCCTACTCTACTACTGTGCTTACACTACGTAGTCTCCACTCTAGATTCCATCTACCCTAAAGATAAAGTAGAAAATCCGCAGTAAGTTGAAATAGCTAACGTATGAACTAACGTTTGACTGGCCTTGTGGCTAAGTGGTTAGTAGCTCTGCCTGCGAAGCCGAGGGCCGTGGGTTCGATCCCCACCCAGTGCAAATATTTGTGTGATGAATTCAAATGTTTGCACTGTGTCTGGGTGTTTCTATGTATAATAAGTATGTATTTAAAACTATATAAGTATTATATCAGCAATCTGGCCGCCATCACACAAGCTTTGCTTAGTTTGGGGTCAGATGGTGTTGTGTGTGAATTGTCCACCAATATTTATTTATTATTTATTTATTTATTTATTTACTAATGTAGTTTTTCGTGTTAAGAGTCTTAATTTAGAACACTTTGAATGATGGCAACATTGAAATATCATATTCACGGACGGCAACAGGTACCTTCTGACCATGTACCATATATGTAGTATTTATTACTTCCATGATCACAATTCAAAAGTTATGTTACTGCAATCCGTGAACAATTGACTATAACATGTCAACATGCCAACATTGTACCTGTCATGTGCATAAGTTCTCCATAACGTCTTGCCGTACCTATTTGCGTAACTGTATATTTTTATCACCATTATCACCACGTTATACGTGCATTACATAAATAACCGTTATTCTACTGGGTTTACGGCGACACAGAATCCAAAGTTACGTGCTTCGGCTAGGTGTGATGTATGGTATAGTCTGTCATGCCGCCGATGCGTACAATATTGCTTATTTGACATATTGGGCATGATGGCATGCGCCTTTCTCACGGCCTCAGCACGCGGACGATCACGTATCGACTGGGTAATGGAATGAATGTGAAATTATGCCAATAGCTGGACGCACAACACACACATACATACATCCCTAAACAAATGACTCTCGCTGCCAATAACAAACCATTCTCCACCGTAACGTCCAATGTTAAAGTTCCCTATCCCTAGTCAGGCACGCGTCCTGAATGCTTGTCACAATCGGATTAAACGTAGCCTTGGTTTCGTTAAAAGTTACTTTTTTCCCGTAGCTTAGCTACCCGTTATACGGTACTTAATTAATGACAGGCATTTTGACTTGTTACCGTTATGAATGATCGATTCTTGTTGTCGAGTGGGTCATGTAGTGCAAAAAACACGCGTAAGTACGTTAGTTGCCAACTAGTTAAGTATTCTCTGCTCGAGTTTCAATCTGGTCGGTGACTTGGAAATAAACGTTCATTCAAATGCTTGTCTTGTCGCTTTAAATCAAATCCCTTTTCTATTTTGATCTCGTGTCACGGAAAGCGGGCAAACAGAAAGCCGAGACCTTTCTCGGTTTCGCCTTTTATCATATTTTTATCAGTCCAATTTTAGCAGCCGGTATTTGTTTGAGTCGAATTTCAAAGTTGTGCCAAGTCTCAAATGACTTTCACGGCATTTCCAAATACGCATGTTCTCGCATATCTATATCACAATAGCAAACAGATATAGGTATGTAGTTGTAACTGGCGCAATGTCAGCCCTGTCAATCTGGGGCAGTGGGTGCAAGTGTACACTCGTGTATGAACTTATCTAAGTACCAACAGTAGTGCTGGACTAATTAACATTAATATTATTATATTATTTTCCACGCTACGGCGCCGTGAATTTATCACGCTCTATTTTAAATTATTCGATAGTGAAGTTATTGAATACAACCACAAATTTAAATGCATTTTATTTGTGTAAACTGTTGTTGCTAGTAATGTTTTACTTTCGTCTATTTTTGACAGATTTCAAAATGAAGAGATAGCAATTATTAGTCGGAATCTTAATTTATGTATAATTATAATTATGTTAAATACGAGTACCTACTACTGGACGACGCGACACATCAACTGTTTTTTTAGGGTTCCGTAAAACGTAAAAACGGAACCCTTATAGATTCGTCATGTCTGTCTGTCTGTAAGTTCAAAATTTTTTTTTTCATTAAACCTACACGTGTGGGTTGTCTATCGATAGGTCTTAAAAAATGATGTTGAGGTGTCTAATATAATTTTTGTCTACACTGAATAACTTGCGCGAGAGACGCTTCCAAAGTGGTAAAATGTGTGTCCCCCCCCCTCTAACTTCTAAAGTAAGAGAATGAAAAAACTAAAAAAAATATATGATGTACATTACCATGAAAACTACCAACGAAAATTAGTTTGAACTCGGTCTGATGTGTAGTTTTTTTTAGTACGTCATAAATACACTATTATTAAAACTTCGATCAAAGTTACAACGAACTACAAGAACTATGTGTACTATGTATATTATATGTTACTTGCTGGAACGGAACCCTTCATGGGCGAGTCCAACTCGCACTTGGCTACTTTATTTTGTTTAAACGTCATAGTTCCCATTTGAATGGTTTAAAAAAAAAACAATAATCATTAATAAACAATAATCTTAAATTAAGTACAAACAAATATTTTTTGGAATTTCATACATGTATTCACATCCGAAAGCTTTAGAAGGGAATGAGCGAATGAGAAGGTGAAGTGTGAAAGCACAGAGCATCTGAATAGTGAATCATCACTATTTGTGAATCATGACTACCTCTATTTTGGATTCCTATAAATACTGAAATCCATACTACCCATACTACTACATTCCGTTTGCTTCCACTTTCATAATTTTCACATCTACTCTTTGAGAAAGAGCTGGTAACCTAACTTACACTGTTCAATGATTTAAAGTGTGTCCTGGCTGCTAACATCAATATACACCGTTCTTTTCTGTCTTTTGTCTTTTTGAAGTGAAAACTTCTTTGGGCGCGCCTAGACAGATTTTTCGTGGGCTGTGAATTGAATGCTATCGTCACGCTCGCGTATGATAAGAAATCTTCGGGTAAACTCGGGACCATGGCCATTGGCCATCTATATATGCGTCAGCCAATGGGAAATGCTGAAAGGGCATGGCCTGGCCATCTAGAAATGCATCAGCCAATGGGAAATGCTGACGGATTTCTAGATGGCCATGCCATGATGCCACGCCCTCTGGTTACACCCGTGTAGTTTCCAAGGTAAGCTATCAAATTATGAGTTATGTTTTCACTTCTATCGGCAGTTCCTATGACTGCCAATTTTTTACTTAATATTATTTATCCTATCAGAATAATCTTGCACTTAATAAAAAGGGGGTTTCCTTTATATTTAGGCTATGAAATAATTTACTTAATTATATTTAATTGAATAATGAATTAAATATTACTTTTCATGTCTATTCTAGCACATTACATTATCTCATTTTATAAAAGTTAAATGCTATGCAATATAAAACAATTTAAAACATTAAAATGTATCTAAAACTTAACATTTAAAGTGTTAACTTGTATAATGTTAAGTCATATAATGTTAAGTCAGTCATTCCCCTCTCTAGCTGGTACATCACTAGATAAGTAGAACGTACGATGCACGATAATTGAGCAATTACATTCCTTGCAACATTTCCATTCTTATCTCACACATAACCAACTATTGTCAATATGACCCGTCGTAAATTAACAAAGTAACGTTTCCTGATTAAAATTCTAATCGACTATCTTATTTATTGCTCTCCGGTGGAGTTAATCAAATCTTATTTGCATAAGACGATCATAAAGCATTTGAAGTGCGACGGATATTGATACGAGTTAGCACCGACGCGACGCGACGGGGAAAGGTAAAACGTATTTTGGCGGTTTTTCCAAAATACCAAAAAACAACACAAAAACCGTGGTGACGTAATGACGAGAACGTCCAATTTTCACAAAAAAATGTGAACTCGTTATTTCGAGTCTCACATGTACCTCTTGAGTATTTTTCCATGTGAAGATTTACGTGTTTATCAGCACCACTGGCTTTTACGGTGAAGGGAAATATCGTGAGAAAACCGGTGTCATAGAATAGATCATCCGTTGTGTTTCACATTTAATTCTAGACATTCTCTATCTGCGACCGCACACTTAATCACCGAGGTGGATTATGGCCCTGACTCTGTTCCTAAGTCATACCAGTATGAACATAAAATACTCGTGTTATGTGTTCCAAAATAGGTAGCTTTGTGAAGTTATTGGTAGTCAGAAGACATTGGTCGTAAAGTTTCCAACCGAAATTCCCATTCAACCGCATTCAAGAGGGATGTGCGTGCATTTCATTGTAACGTGATCTGCGTTTGAAAAACGAAAAGAAAAAACTACATCAATTAGAATGTAAAAATATGTAACGGCGTGAATAGCTGTGCAACTGTGGTGTTGCGTAAACACTCCGTTATCTTTATCATACCATAGAGGCGAATGACATTAACCATAAGTCCTCGATCTAAAAACCAGATACCTAGCATTGCGAAAACATGCAGGTAAACAGGATTAAATCCACATTCATTTTAAGATTACAAGAGTTTGAACTGATGGAAAACTTTAGCATAAATTATGTATGTTTTCTAAAAGTATGCAAAATGAACGCGCTTACTGAATCCGTTGCTCTGATTACAAAACCAAGTTTGATTTTTAAAATGCTGCACATGTAGAAAATAACGGTAAATGGTAATAATTTGACCCGTATGTGGAACATTTTAAGGTCGGTATATATTTCGGGCTACGCGATCAAAAAACAACATATTACCTAGTCAAATGCACTATACTTATTTTTCTTTGCAAAGTTGTCGCGTTTCTTACGAAATTACACAAACGTTATGTGACTAATTAAGTAACGCTAATTAAATCTTATGTAAATTCTTGGCTTAATTTTGTATTGTTATATTGTCGAGATGAGTTTCCGTTGATAAGTCGGTTTCCTTCCTGCGAGTCTTATCACTGAAGGCGTTATCTCAATTATACATGCTTTAAACGTAATTATAAAAATAGTAATGTTTGATATATGTATGTTGTTAGATACTCTGTAAATAGGCCAACTGTAGCAATGTAGATCACTGTTTGATACTTGTCCTAGATGAGTAAAGGAAGCCGATAATACAACTGTAAATTTAATTTGATGGGGTATTCGGAATTCGAATATTATTCTAAAATAATTCACATTCACACACATTTTTTTGGTATCTATGGAGGTTGTTTCATTAGGCACGTAAAGGCACGCACAAGCGTCATAATAAATAAGAGCGAAACTAACAAAAATGTCAAAATAATCGACAGGTGACTGAATTTACTCAAATGCTTCGTACAGTTTTTTATCAAGTTTAAATTGGCATTTCGTGCTAAAGTGCCACCTATCGTAGACCATAGAGAGAAACCGAGCATTTTTTTTATGAAAGCTCTCGTTGTGCATATGCTTGAACGTCGTGGTAAATAGAGAACTGACTACCATTCACACGATTTGCATGTACGTAGCTTTCGTATTGTGTAGCATCGTAACGCTTCGAATAAATACACATCACGTAAGACAACGTACATATTTCTCTTAAGTACCGTGCACAATTTATTTATTTTTTGATAGTAAGTAAATCCAATATTTTTATTAAAATACAAATAGACGAAGTCTTAGTTACATGATCTAAATAAACAACTACTCGCCCTTGACTTGAATGAACCGCTATGTATGCTATTTAAATAAATACCTTTATAATATCTACCTCACATAACTCTGAAGGTAAATCGATGGCGATTTATACATGCACTAAACTAAAACCAAATGGCCAAGTAGTATGCATTATACGTTACGAGAATATTTGCGATATACGTAGGTTTGCGTAAAATATTATAGAAACTCATCGTTATGATCACGGAGTTATGATATATTTGAACTTGGAAAAACATATGGGTTACGTCGTAAATTAAAGTTCTAAAAGACCCTCTGGTAATGGAATTAGGAGTAATCCAGTTTGCCAGTTATTTGTTAGGACAATGTTTACTTATGTAAGTAATTATTTATGTAATACGTTTTGACTCCAAAGCCAATTATACAGTACCTAGTAGTCATTCATTGTTTACACTACGATAAACAGTTAAAACTTAATTATTTTAGATTCATATTATACTAAGGGAAAAATAATAACTTTATATTGAAAAAAAAACTAGATTTGGTAATACATCATCATACGAATAAATAACAAATTACGTACCATATGTGCAGTAAGTACATACAATACACGACAAATTAAAAATATGTATTTGTCAACTTGGGCATTATAATAATGAACCAAAAATTATGTTTCATTTGTAAGTAATCATTTTACTTAACTTGGAAACGTTATTTTGCTTACGTTACATGAAATATTAATTTGTCTAAAATTCCCATCTTTTATTAAATTCGGAATCATTCACCGGATCTATCAAAATTGACTCCATAATCGTTAATTAAACATCGCACTTTTAGACGTGTCTTTCAGTGATATTGGGTCTTATTGTGAGCTCTCAAACCACTCAACGCTTCAAACCCTTACGTTGTACTTTAATGAAAAAAACAGACACATACATGCGTTTATTGCGTAAAACCTAATACGTCATAAATAGTGCAAAATTGAATACGCAGTCATGTTATCAGTGGGCGCAGGCGGTACGCTGCCGGAATGGCGTAATCGGCGGAAAATTGAGAAAAATGGCGCGCTCGGTGCGTCTAACGCGCGTGGGAGTGGGAGTGGGGAGGAAGTGACGACAAGATGCCGGTGACGTCACACGACGCGCCCCCGAAGCTACTCTGATATAGGACCTCACACGTATGACCTTTAGAACAGAATATTGCCGCCTTTTTTAATCAAAATGTTTAGTGATTTATTCTAGAAATGACGAACGTAGAAAGGTTAGTAGGTAAGTTAGGTTAGTAGAGACGATACGAGTTTAGTGTTATAATATCTAATTGATGTCATAAATCGAAAATTTACATACCGTCTAGCATCAACCTGTGACTTTGCCCACTCAGAATTCAGAAAAGCCTATTCCATACGGAACCTTACATTTTCGGGGAAAAAGTAGCCTACGTGCTATTTCAAAATTAATTTGATTATATTTACCTAATATCTAAATTTCGGGCGGATCCATTCAGGTCTTATAACGTGATTTAGCAACAAATATTGGGTAATATCTAAACATCCAAAATTTCGCATTAAAGAAATTTGAGTAAATTTAGACCAATGTTTTTACATTGGTCTAAATTTACTACCTACGCTACCTACGAGAGTAAATATTTGTAAACGGTGGTTAGTCTTAAACTTAGTATAAAAATTCCTAATGATAAAAACACTAGAAATTCCAAATACTTATATTTGTTTTATCTTAGTTAGATGACAATTCAAAAAATGAAAAATATGTGAGGAGTAATGTGTCACTGGCACGTAAATCTTGTAACGAAGGGTCCATGTTTACAGCCATGGAATGTAGCCACTTATTTTCTCGTACTTAATGGGAAAACGGAAAACATCAATTTTCCATTAGCGCTTGTGAAACCTTGTTGCTAACGATCATAAGTTTCTTTGAGGTTCTTAGAACGAAAACCTAACCTTAGCTCATAAAATAACTTTTTGAATATTATACTGTTTTTAGGGTTCCGTAAAACGTAAAAACGGAACCCTTATAGATTCGTCATGTCTGTCTGTCTGTCTGTCTGTCTGTCTGTCTGTCTGTCTGTCTGTCCGTCCGTATGTCACAGCCACTTTTTGCCGAAACTATGAGAACTACACTGTTGAAACTTGGTAAGTAGATGTATTCTGTGAACCGCATTAAGATTTTTACAAAAGTTTAAAAAAAAACAAAAATTAGGGGTGCCCCCCATACTGAGAACTGAAGCTCAAAAATTTTTTTTTCATCAGACCTACACGTGTGGTGTATCTATCGATAGGTCTTAAAAAATGATGTTGAGGTTTCTAATATAATTTTTGTCTACACTGAATAACTTGCGCGAGAGACGCTTCCAAAGTGGTAAAATGTGTGTCCCCCCCCCTCTAACTTCTAAAGTACGAGAATGAAAAAACAAAAAAAAATATAATGATGTACATTACCATGTAAACTACCAACGAAAATTAGTTTGAACTCGATCTGATGAGTAGTTTTTTTTAGTACGTCATAAATACACTATTATTAAAACTTCGATCAAAGTTACAACGAACTACAAGAACTATGTGTACTATGTATATTATGTTACTTGCTGGAACGGAACCCTTCATGGGCGAGTCCAACTCGCACTTGGCTACTTTATTTTTCAAAGATTTCATATCGAAAATTGCAATTGTTTTTGTGTAAATAAATCCGTGATATAAATGTGTGATTTGATGCGTCTAATGATATTAAATAAATAAATATCGGTGGACATTCTTTCACACAACAGTAAGTACCTATGTATACCTACCTACCCCCAAACTGAGCAAAGCTTATTATGGGAACCAGATAACTGCATAAACATACTCTGCGTTCTCACTGCTGGGATTCGGGGCCTTCTCATAAGAAGGGAGTCAGACAGCTCATACAATACTTACGTATAACTGTAAATATATACTTATTATACATATAGAAAAACCCAGTCACGAAACAAATATTTGTATTTCTCACACAAATATCAAATATTTGTGTGGGAATCGAACCCACAATGTACAACTCAGTGAGTCTGCTCACTGCCAACCGAGCTACAGAGCCAGATAGCTTAGTTATTTTCTGAGTTCCAGATTTTCCTCTCCAAAGCTATAGGAAAACAAACTGTTGCGTCTCGCGTCGTATAGAAAGTTTAGAGCAGCCTTTCCCAAAGTGGGCGATAACGCCCCCTTGTGGGCGCTGCAGGCTTAAAAGGGGGCAGTAAAGGATCTAGGAAAAAATCGGGGAGTTGTGTAGACTATAGAGGCTTGGTGTCCGTTGTATAATATTATAAAACCAGTAGCTAGTAAAACCAGTAGGCAGCTACTGGTTTCAAGTTAACTCTTGCGGGTTATAGTAAAATCCTCGCTTAGAATGAATGTGTATTCTCCGCCAATATAGCTCACAATAGTTAACCAATCTAATTTGAAGTGATAGTGGTTTTTAAGTAAGTATGTGAAATCCGGGGGGTGCTAAAGAATAATTTATTTTCATAGTGGGCAGTTGACAAAATAAGTTTGGGAACCCCTGGTTTAGAGGTTTCCGCGCCCGTATCGCCATCTCCGGTTTCAAGCTCAGGATCCGGAAAATTGGACGAAGGAAATACGTCCCTATCCTCAATGGAACGTAGAATTACCGCGAAAACGGTCCTATCCAATTATTTGTTTGATTTATCTACCGTTTTCTCGGGAAAAACTGAGCTGCGATTCAATTTCAGATTTATGAATTGAAAGTAACTTGTAATAACCATGTGTGTGTTTCTATATCTATTTTGCGATTTTTATATGGATGGATTACCGCATTGCACATTAAATAGTAAGCACTATTACGTATCCTAGTAGGTGTCATTTACCATAAACACAGTTGTAACAGAGTCCTGTCCAACATACGTAACATATCTTTTTTCATTTCATGCCTAGGTCCTGCAGTGGACTGTTTAGGTTGATAAGGATGAGGATGTTGATGTATTTTGGGAGGATGCCATGGATTCCGAATTGCAGCTCATAAGTATTTCAGAATCGGTGGATCTACATAATATTAAAAACATTAGACATGACTTAATCGCGACCAAATTATTTAACCAAATTATTTTTTAATTACCTTTAATATAAACCTCGTTCCCTATTATGTTTGTATCAATTAAATAGCAAAGAGTGTGAACTTAAAGTCAATAGTCACCTTTTGGAATGCATTATTTGCTAACATAACTGCAGAGATTTGAGACTGAAGCCGAAGGTATAATTGGCGGCTTTTTTTTTAATAAAAAAATTAATTTAATAAAAATAAATAAGCAATTGAGTATAATATGTGCCAAAAATGTTTACTGTGCAATAAAGTTTACTCAATAAATTGCGACTTAATGGCCTCTCCAAAATTTCAGGCTAGGACCACCCCGTTAATAGGGCCGCAAAAAGCAAGAAAATCATGTAGAAGCTGATCCTGATGTTTTGTTTATGGGCACAGTAACAAAAGCTAGCGTATAAAAGGTAAATTTGTACTACTCACAGTACAAATGAGTCACGCTATGCTCCACTATCGCATTGATCGATGACGATGTAGTTCAACTTACGCACAGCACTTTCATTCATAAACCCCACGCATCCACGAGCGTGCTTATTGATAACTTGCTAATTTCCCCGTCCATTGAATAAGATACTACAGAAGCAAAACTACGCGAGTCTAATTTGGTATTTATAGTTTATCTATAGTTTAAAAAGTTTCACGGATTAATCATATATCCCAATAAGTATTAGCTTTAACTACTCTTAAATGAATTTGGGTTTACATGTTGAATGAAGAAACAACTAATAAGAAGGTTTTATACCTAACTCCTATTTTGTTCATAAATTTACACATGCGCAATGAAATCATAATTCCTATCAGAATTTCATAATTAGGGCTTTTATTTAAACGAACCTGATTGTTTTAAATGGTGCTCATTAAGGCCCTGACCACACATGCTACTTTTTGCAGCAAAATCGCGCGATTTAGCAGCTAACGCGGAAACGCGCGCTTTAGCAGCTGAAGCGGAAACGCGCGATTTAGCAACTTTTAGAAGCTGCATCGCGATGCAGCGACTGTTTGCGGCTGTTTGCGTCTGTCGCGGCCGCCGAGCAATTGTTCCGTTCAGTTTTGCTAACTTGGATTTTTAAAAAGTGTAGACAGGTTTAAAAATACGTAGAATAATATTAAATTATGTAAAGTTTATAGAACTGCGTACTTTTTTTTGAAGTAGTAAGGTAGTAAATGTAGTGTACCAATGTAGTTAGGTGCAGGGTTTTTAACTTGTCTGTGTAGGATTTACGTCGAAGAGTATATGGCCATATTGTCGCTTTTCTTTGCAGACTTTCAAGTAAATCGATATCTTTTTTGAAGTAGGTAGTCCTCACATATGTTTCATAAATTTGAAGAAACATTTCTACAGTTATAGATTGAAAGGATTCAGAATGACGTAAAGAAAAGAGTTTGCTTTCTGTACAATTGCAGAAATGTGTTCTTCGCATTTTAAATTTATTATTTTAAAAAGGGCAGAACCTTTATTAACAAAACTTAAATACAATGAGAACTACACTACGTTACATACCTAACTAACTACTTACACTAAGCACACCTGAATTATCCATAGACCAATGAAGGACTACAGATAATCAAGATGTTCAAACCCACTACCAATCGGAAGCGTATCCAGCATGCTTGCAATAATAGTCATGCCCAATAGTCATGCCGTCAGGTCTTTTGCCATCGTCACGCCCAAGGCGGTTCGAGTATGGCTGTTATAATTTAATGTAATTATAATACCGAGGTCTTTTTGCTAATTGATTGAGGATTTACAATTATATAAATTTATAACTTTACGATCATGGACGTACGCTGGAAAATAAATACCACTAAAGTGCTTAACAACTTTTGATTTATTCCCGAGAATATTTTTATCCGTGTTAAGAACAGACATTAATAATTGTAGATATACGTTAAAAGCAAAAACACGTAAAGTTGGCCACACTGAATCGAAAGTGTAGTTTTGTTTAAATTTAGAGCAACCACAGTATAAAAAAATACCAGTAGGACGACTAGCTTTTTTCATTTGGGAGAAATGCTAACAGTGCTATCTACTAGCGATAAGGCCACCGCTTGTAACACTAGTTTTCTTGTTATTCGTGTTTTGTTTATGGTGTGTACAATAAAGAGTATCTATCTATCTACTATTAGTAGCTACTTTTGACTCTACTAAATTAAAGCTTTAATTATTATTTAATTATTTACTGAGCAATTTACTGACCCAGTAGGGATTTTAACAATTTTTCGGAATTGTGTTTATTTCTTGAAGATTAACACTTGTTTACTAAAAAAATAATGTTTAAAAATTTGTGTATTTTTGATGAGTATAAATACAATAGTAATGTAATTCTGATTTTTCCCGCTAAAACACTAACGACTGACATGACGTCACTGACCGCAAAACATTGGCCATGATCTATGATTGCATGTCCAGTTTATGTTTTTTTGCAGGTACTTTTACTTGAATACAAACAATCAAAATCGTCGTCGCTAAGATCGCAAACTATAATAAAAATGCAGAGAAGCAAAAAACTACTTAAAAGGGTACTAATTATTGCCTAAAATATAAAAGACATACATTCTAACATATTATGTCCATGAACCTTCTTACATAAGTATACTAATACAAAGACAATGAATTCAAAATGTTATATAATAAAGATGTACGAGCTTCAATCAGATTTTAGCAAGCTTTCGACATAATCTACTGTTTTTTGCCTTGAACTTTAAATACGGAAAGTGACGGAGCTTGTCTTATTTCCACGGGCATGGCATTCTACAACTCAACTGCTTGGAATGCAAAAGATTTGCCGTAGAATGTTTTGCAACGTGCAGAGGGCGCTTGCAGGGACAAATTATAGGTTGATATAATTACATGAAAGTACGCTACTGTAAAATGTAAAGCAGTCTTTCAGATATCGTGGTGCGGCAGTGTAAAATGAGTATTCCGAAGAAAGCAAACGGGGAGCCACTTGAGCTGTAGGAAAAGAAATTAATAAACAGTTGCAAATGAGGTATTTTAAAACTAGCTAAGTCAGATCTTAGTTTTGAACCAATTATCCTGAGACTACAGTTTCATTTATTATGAATATATTTCAGGATCGCCCATTGAACTTTTCACTCAAGCACCCATTTTGATCGCACTTTTTTTGTTGTTCTGTAATAAATTCTGTAAGTAATATTTATTTTGATTTTAATTTTACATTTATATTTTTGATGGGATATTGTCGTCCTACTGGTTTTTCATTATACTGTGACTGAGTCGCTTGCAACTGCCGCTGCATCACGCTTCCGAAAAACGCGAGTCGCAGCTACTTTTTGAAGCGGGCTGCAGCGACTAGACGCCTGTCGCAGCTTCTTTTTGAAGCAGGATGCAGCAGCTAGACGCCTGTCACAGCTACTGAAAGTAGCTAGTGTGAACAGGCTGTAAATGGAGATGACAATTAGATCAAAATAAAAAGATAACTTTTTTTTGGAACGCGTCTTGTGACATAAGATTTTGTTGTAGCGAAATCTATCGCAGTTTATTAAATTAGCTTATAAAGGCCCTCGCAGCTTGACACATCTGTCTATATCTGCAAAACTGTGCCTAATATGTAGGTGCCTACTGGTTAGTTACATTTCAGATTTCATGACGCCATGCGTCTAGACAAAATTCATACCATGACGTCACCGCCCACTCTGAATCGTGTATTTTATCCCATCAAATTAACACCAGTAGATGATTGTAATGCCCGTGGGCGGCCAGTGACATCCTATTTTCCTGTCGGAAGCACTTTTTCGGGGTTGCTATTATTCTAATATTATGTATCGAGTTGATTGAAGCGAGAGGTCGTTGATGTGGGATGTTACCATGGAATATTGTTAAATATTTATCGTTATCTTCTAGGAAAATGCGCTCTATCGTAGACCGCAAAAAAGCTTAATATACTTCAGTTTGATCTAAAATTATATGTGATAATAGACTAGTAACTGCCTGTGACTTAATTTTCGTAGAATTTAGAAAAATAAAGAAAAGAAAAACCCTCAGGAACTCTGCATTTTTCTGCAACTAATATATCTTATATATAAAATTCTCGTGTCACAGTGTTTGTTTCCTTACTCCTCCGAAACGGCTTTACTGATTTTAACCAAATTTTATATGCATGTTCTGTAGGTATGAGAATCGGCTACTAGCTATTTTTGATACCCCTAAGTGACAAGGGTTGTTCACTAAGGCAAAACAACGTTTGCGGGGTCAGCTAGTTTGTTTATAATATAAGCGGGCTTTGAATGCACTTTAAATTACTAAAAACCCTTCTTGCGGGCGGGTAAAAAGAAAATGATATACCTACTACTTATTTAAAGTTTTTTTTAATTACTTAGTAGGTTTACGATTTACTTTCTTTTCAAAAGCTCAATTCGAGAATCAGCGGCATGCAAAGTAAAAAGATGTAATCAACTTACCGAAAAATACGCTACCTTGGCTGCCGGGTAATAAAGTAGTAAAAAAAATATTCAATCCTTTTTTTTTTCATCATAGGTACATCAATTCTAGAAAAATAAACCGTTGCTCTCCCGACATTTTTCGTAATAGACTACAGGCCCGTGAACAAAATTAACGTAGTAAATGAACCACCAGGAGACCTATATAGGATGATAGAAGGGTATAAAGTATTTAGATTCAGCACTATGCCGTCACTTGTAAGCTGTCCAACTGAGTACAATTGAAGAGGGGGGGTTGCAATCCTCGATCATTTCTCCTTATCGCATGATTTTTGTACGGCGTTGCAGAATAATAGATTAGAAGAGGTATTGAAACTATAAAAATTATGAATTTTAACATTTTAATTGTTAGTTTGCCGGTAAAATTTACAGAGTACGAGTAATTTACACAGCAAATTTGGTCATTGGATTAAGTACGGCATTGGTTCCATACAGTTTCAATACCTCTTCTAATCCATTATTTCGCAATGCCGTGCAAAAATCATGCGACAAGGAGAAATGGTAGAGGGTTGCAACCCCCCCTCTTCAATCACACTCTGATGGACAGCATACAAGTGACGGCATAGTGCTGAATCTTAATACTTTACACCCTTCTATCATCCTACATAGGTCTCCTGGTGGTTCATTTGACCCGTAAATTTTGTTCACGGGTTCTGTAGTCTATAACAGAATAAAAGTAATTATATATTTTTTTGTTTTATGTGATGTTATGTCTGTCAATGGCGAAAGAAAATATCGTGAGGAAACCTTTACCTAGAACCATTCGAGGTCATGAGTCATATACCAACCCGCACTGTGTCAGCGTGGTGGATTATAGCCTTGACTCCCTGCGAGAGAAGGCCCCGAGTCCCAGCAGTGGGAACATTGTGGGTTGCTTATGCGTGCGTATACACACTTATAATTAGACACGATGGACGTATAGGAACAGCTAGATCTATTATAATTTATAGGTGTGCCCACAAATAAGGGCACTTGGATGACATTTCCAGGAGGCATCGGGAAATCAGGCATCGGCAACCCTGGTTGGCTCGACGACGGCGTTAGTTCCCATTTTGGCCACGCGCCATTATATCCGTGTAGGGGTATACACAAGTTGGACGTAGCAAACCCGTGCAGAAACGCACGTTATAGGTCCCGTAGTTTCTATATGCAGCGACCTATATACCGTCACGTGGCTTAAAGCTTTGCCCCGTAACCTAGTTGCCTGCCGCCAGCTAACAGATGTCGAAAACACGTGCTTGTTCTCAGCTAACATTGAATTGTCTAAAGTACTAGTATTTTAGAGAAATTATTTGTTCTGTTAAGCTGCCACTTGGAGGCGTAGGGTATAGCGGTTGCTATTGTTACCAAAACGAAATCGAACAACCCATTTTAATGGTTGGACTCTTTGCAGACCCCATCTGGGAATTTACCACACTTTTAACATGGAATTATATCGATGACTTTTAACAGTTACTGTACAGCGGTATATATTACAGCAGTATTGTGTAAAGATCAGTGTGTTCCGGTTTGAAGGGCAATGTTTCCAGAGAAATTACAGCTATCAAATAATCATCTTATATCTCTGTGTGACAAGCGCAGTGCGGTGCTGGTTAATGATTTGAAATATTGCCCCAATAGCTGCTTTACATTGTGCTGCTTTAAGCAGGCGTGTTCCTGACTATCGGGACATGTCCTACTCATCCCGTTGATGTAAAAAAAGAAAGAAAACGGTTAAGTTATATGTAAAAATAATTGGAAAATTTAAGCTAATAATGAAGAGTTTGAGTTTTAACTTGTGTAACAAACCCGCTTGGGTTACACAGTTAAATTTAAAAAATAGTAAAGATATAAAGTTAAATTTCTATATTAGTGCCTGAGTCTTCTACGCTTGCCCATAGTTCAGTTGGCAGTAGAGGCTACTTGAGGACAACTTGGCCCTATAGCAGTTGTTGGCCTCAATTGGCCATAAAAATATTTCATCAAAAATCCCTTTCTAAAGACGAAATCACACCAGCGAAATGCGAATGTAGGTTCAATAGCATCCTGCCCAAATACGCAGACACCGACTGTAAAAGCGTTTATCGAAAACGGCATATAATCAGGGTCTCTCATTACCCATACATACATTATCGCGTCTGCAAAGAACAAGCCAAACCAGAGCGGCCGAAATGTGCAATGTCGATCGAGATATAGCCGATACTGCAGGGCTGTCACCTCGGCATACGCTAAATTGAATTACATACGATAATGCTTACCCCAAATGAAGTTTTTTGTTGCGTCATTTGTTTAAGTTATTTAGATAAACTGTCGTGTTTTTTACTTTGTATTAATGTGTGTGTTTCACTTGTTACGAAATGTGTATTATGTATGTATGTTCTGTGTGATAAACACATACAGATGTGTTTGTCAGCAAATATTAGGAGTATAAATTAATAACAATTGTTGTTTTTAGCATATTTCTATATGCTAGACCTTGTTTGTTGTTTTAAGTATTAATTATATTGAATAGATTAATTATATATAATAAAACATTTTGTTCTAAGCAAAGCAAATTTACTAAATAAATGGACAAACTGATGATAAATGGACTAAGCACAATCAAAGTATTTTGTTGCAGTTATTTGTTTGCTTCCGTTACATTTTTTAATTGTATTGAGACAAATAACAATCAAACGTAGGTAGGCATATGTTTAATTTAATCCATTTATCGCCATGGCCATTGTTATACTTGACATTTGGGATCAAAAAGGCTGGGAATGATGATTATTGTAATGTAAAGACTTTTTTTGCTGAAATCATCGCAATTTTCGATGGTAGCCCTGCGAAGAACGGAACGGTACCGCCGAACCGGATACGATTCTACTATCGGCCGGTGAAAGTAGATACAAAAAATGCTCCCATTCCTTTGCCGGTTGATATTTCATGACGTTCACTACAACTTGCCAAAGGAATTTAACAGTTTGACAGTTACAACAGCCGAGGGGACTATATTCAGAAAAATACAAATGCGTAGCCGTTCTTATGCATCCCTGTAGGTGTGTAGGCACACCCTGTACCCTTGTGCAACCTTATATTAAAAAGCTATCCTGTGTTTTTTGAGTTCAAACCCGAGAGTATGCCGTTCTTAAAAATTAAGAGTACGGATTAAACTTATAACTTTATTGTTATAAACGCTAACGTTATAAATTTTCACGTTGGACTTAATTCTCTAGCTCTATAATGGTAATGGACAAGTTGAAAGCTTAATTGAGATCAGCTCAGTAATAAAATAAGTACCGTCCCTTGGCGCTTGGCTTAACCTGTAGATCTATATAAAATGTTGGTCGTGATTAGTTCAATGATTAAAAAAAACAGAAAAATCTGTACTAATATATCAAGAGAGGACGCTGGTTTCGTATGATTGAGGTAATTTTTTGTAGCCAAATAATAATTCCTATATGGATGATGCATTACTCCAGGTTGGATAAAATAAAGATAGTCTACATAATCCTAGTAATATTATAAATGACAAAATTTGGATGTTGGTTTGCTTAATCACGTGACGGAAAGAAGCAGATTGAAATTTGGAATTACATTTCAAAGTAAAGTGACGACAAATTTCGTCTACTACGTTAAAAATAGGTATGTAACAGGCAATTTAAGGGTGACTAAATAATATCGAGCCGCTGATTGGCTAAGAAAGAAATCAAATCAAGTTTTAAATTGGTTAAACTATCAATAGTTTTGTTCTTGTGATTGAAGGCATGAACAGTTAATTATTAAGGGTAAATTTGATAGTTTTAGCTAAGAAATTCACACAAATGCAGACAACTGAATCGACCAAAATGTCGCATCGTGACCCGTTTACACTGGACAAACGGCTTTACGAGCTATTACTTCACGCCCTAAATATAAAATAATGATCTTTCAGGGAACCGGATGCTTTGCCTATTTACGCATTGTAAACTCTGCTTAATGTACATACTTAGAGCTGCGTTGAAATGTATGATGGAAATGGCGGAATATGAACATATTTATACTAGTAAACATTCCGCTATTCTAATCGCACTTTATAACTTGAGCTTCATTTCATTAGTCGCCCTATATCTCTGACTGACGAACGCAGTGCTAGTAATATGAACTTCTCATTTGGAAATAGCTTGGTAACACTGTGCTGTTATGGGCATGCATGTTGTTCAGCATCAGGTGCTCGTCCTGCTCGTCTCGTTACTCTTCTATCATATTCATAGAAACGCGGAAATCACTAAAATTACGATTCTCCGGGGATTAATAAGCTCTTGAAAATTTCGCTGAATACTTCATGCAAAATTGTCATCTCGATGTTTATAAAAAAAAGTGTTGTAATTATGTTCATCAAGTTAATACAAAAACTAGAAATGTTTAGACAATCCTAAAGATTGGATATTATTCAAGTAAAATTACTTTGCAAAACCATTTTCTCTTTTTTGATTTTGTCAATATTATTTGTAAGCTTAGTATTCAAATTTACAAATGAACCACATACTTTCAGACAATGCTAAATAACACCCGTTATTTTTTCGTAGTCGGTAAAAATGTACTAATGAGTTGGAGCAAACTACGACCTTAAGAGATGATTCTCGAAAACATTCTTCTGGAGGTGTTAAATGAATCTTGCTAGATATCAAATATCGAAATTTTGCCGGGGTTTTCCCACAACGGTTTCATAAATTAAGAAGCAAACATTCCTAAATTGCTAGGAAGAAAACAAGCTAGCTATATTTATAGGCAGTTGTCGCATAATGAGGTTTAATATCTGACATGTAATTTTTTTAACAGTGGTGATGCTTTCTCCTTCTTTACTTCCCTTTCTCTTTCTCGTCAGACACACGCACTCATTACGCTGGCTAACAGCACAACGTGGTACGAACCTCACGGAAAATAGGTAGTCGCCATCCCACAGCCAATTCTCGGCCATCGCGCGCGGTCATTGGTTAAATCAAATATGGCGCGCTTCCCTTTTTTTTGTAACACATTTCCGTCCCTTTTGCCTTAGTCACTCCCAGCTCCCACAAAAAAATAACCAACAACCGAGAGTAAAAGATGTTACACTTTATAAAAGTGGCCTTGCATTAAAGCTTCAATGGCTTCAAGTAGTACCTGGTGACCTTAAAAGGTTTCTGTCACCTGCTTAAATTGTTGCAATAATTAATTGTAAAGAATTTTTTCAATATCCATAAAAGCGAGAAATGCCTTAAACGAAAATAAAAATCGTGTTTAATTGCCGCCATGGAGCTGCAATAAAAGTAACATGTCTGGCTAATTGATTAATGTGTTTAATTTGAAGCCATAGCGCTATCACCGGCCATTTAATCATAAACATAAATTCGTGTCTCGGATTGTGGACGAAGAGTATAGAATATTTTTATATACCAAGAATATTTTTTCAAACTAAACCGATTTTATGCATTTTATTGGTTCGCAATGCTTCGCCAAACTATTTTTGAAAAACGAGTTCGATAATCATACATTATGTCATTGTGTTATAATTTGGTAATTACATAAAATATGTATGAATAGGTTCATATTTAATATAATTTTTTTTTTGTATGAGAATGAGGAGTATTCTCTTTCATATAAAGAAAGGAGGATTAATGGGAAATATTTTAGTTAACCTGGACGTGTGTGTACCAACCCCACATGAGGTGGGATAAGGGTTGGATGATGATAAAAATAAGTTGTAAAAAAAAACAATTTGAAACAAAAATCTTTGGCGTCCATGTCATTGTAAATTGTTTGATACAGAAATTTGTTTAATTAGTTGTGTAATGTGTTGTTACTGTGTACGAAATATCGAACGTAATTGTACAGTTATGCGTTTTGAACGAGACAGTCTCAAGCCAGGTTTACCTCTACCGGTCATTTCTGTATAAGCGACCGCAACACTGGGGGTCTACCGCCTAATTAAAGTGTTATTGACGTTGATTTTGCTCTCTTTATTTTTGCTTGAAATTATATAGCAAGGCTAACAATTTTTATAGTGGTAGGAGACTCTTTGCAGAGTCCGTCTTGGGAAATGCTGCCAAACAGTAGTGTGCAAACGTCATTGTTCCTGTTTGAAAGACAATGTTTCCAGAGAAATGATATCTGGAAATGTTACCCAAATTTTCGTTACAGTATAGTAATTAATTAATTTAATGATTATTATTAATTAGTATCAATGAAAAATTTCATCTTCCTTCGTCTAACCTTGTTTGTAGGCGAATTTTCTTTAAGTTGGTAGCATAGAAGAGTTTGGTCTCAGCAATAATGCCGCCATTTGTGGTGCTAGTTCATAAGTGTTCTACTGTAATATTACTGTTTTTGTGTGACTAAGATTTTTACTATATACCTGCGGGAGACGAGTTTGTGGTCGAGATCCTCTGATCTCGACTCTTCGCTGCTTTATGAGAAACCCCGGCCCGCGAGTCAATTGTTTCGGAGAGATGCTCTCACGCACCTCAAAATGAATGGAACGCTGATAAATTGTTTTGACTAAGTTACGGTTCGCGTCTCTTGTAAAATAACTACTACAGACATGCGGCTGTAGAATTACTATTTGTAAATATATATATTTCTGTGTTCCGGTGGTAAAATTTGTTCTCAATAATTTATTTTAAGTAGGTACATTCCAACAATATGGCCTTATAGTAGGTACTAATGGCAGTTCATAATGATTAGGAAAACGTAACCATTACAGTTGGGTACAGTTTTATTTTCTTTTTTTCTTTTTTAGCGACAGGACGAGCTTTTACTCAATCGTTTTCAGATTTATAACTTTTATTAATTACGCTTTTGTCATATATATTCATTAATAAAATTATTCAAAAAATGTTGCATCAAAATAGATCTTTATTTCTTTTTTATTAGTTGATTTATGATCCCATATTACCATAACAACTTTAGCGATAAAATATGTTTATTGACTTTCTTCGTGAAATTGCGAACTCATTCGCTTCAGCTATTTTCTAGTGGATAGTTTGTTCCGCAAGTGTCACAAAGTTGCTATTTGCGGGTCAACGCTTTACACTCATGAAGGACTTACGAATATTCCCTAATTTCTTTATAGATGGTGTTGTAGGTACTCAAAATTAAAGGTGCGTGGCCTTTGAATGAAGAAAAACGTGCGTGGCAAAAAAACATGCGTTTTTTGAAGTGAAAACTTCTGAAGAAAGAACTTCTCGGGAATGATAAGAAATCTTCGGGTAAACACGGGACCATGTCCATGCTCATGGCTGTGCTCGCCGGTTTCACACGCGTAGTTTCCAACATAAGCTATCAAATCCTGAGTTATAAGTTTTCACTTCTATCGGCAGTTCCTATGATTGCCATTTTTTTAAATTTTCTTGACTTTGAGACTTGACAAATAACAGAATGTATATCGTGTTAAAACTAAATCGTGTTAAAAGTTATATTAAAAGTAAGATTGGAAACTTTTCCAAAAAAAAAACACTCAAAATAAAGATCTAACCATCGCTGGCTCGTCATATTTCAGTCAACTTAATAAGGACGACGAAAGTTTATTTGGCCTCTATATTCATGCTTGCTGCGGCCCGCGGTTTCGCTTCGCTTAGTTCGTTTAGTTCTGGTTTTCGTAATTTTCGCAATAATAATTAACCTACGACTATAATCTGTGTTTTAATCCGATCCGTTTAGGCGTTCCGACGTGTCTGAGCACACATCTAAACTTGTACATTTAAAATATTTGTACGATTAGTTTGTTTTAAAACTCTATGCATCGATCAAAAGCAATTATTTCTTATTTTTCGTGTCTCATTAGTAGCAATCTGGATCAATGCGCGTTTGGGGGCAAATATCACGTCAATGTCGCGTGAGGTGTGATATTGTTTAGGGTTGACGAAATGTTCTAGATTGATGTAGCTGTATTGATGAAGATTAAGTCGGCTTTCGGTTTGCTATTGCGGTCTCTATCATTTCAAACGAAAAAAAAGAGAGCAATATCAGTAACGACAGATTTAATCAATTTAAATAATAAATAAAGAAAAAAATATTGGTGGACAATTGACACACAACACCATCTGAACCCAAACTAAGCAGAGCTTGTAATTCGGCGGCTAAATAGCCGCAAATTCAATATACTTAATATAGTTGTAAATACATACTTTTTGTACTTAGAAACACCCAGACACAGTACAAATATTTGAATTCATCACACAAATATTTGCACTGGGTGGTAATCGAACCCACGACCCTCGGCGTCGCAGGCAGAGTTACTACCCACTAAGCCACGAGGCCAGCAAGTTCTACTTAGGCAGCAGACCCTCTGATCATGAATAGTTAAACGTAGCATACACCAATCTGACATTCCAGGTTGACAATGTTAACGCAGTGACTGGAAGCGTATAGACAAGACAATTGACGTCATAGTGGATTGAGTATGTCGGGAATTGTCTAGAAACAGAAAAACGCTTGAATAATTTGTATTTTAAGTTTGTTTGTAATAGTAGTAAGTAATAAAATCCCTTACTTGTTATTTCGTCACGTTTTTAGACACACAATTTGTGTTGAAAAGCAAAGTGTAGCATATTTTAACATAAGTTTAACAGTTTACTGATATTAAATTGGCTCTACTCTACATGTCTTCTCTTAAGAGTATTATTTATACAAAATATGTTTCATAAGTACGGCAAATATAATATACTATATATAAATTTACAATGCTAAATGTGTAACTTTTTTTTTTATAAATAATAATACTTAATGATAAGTAGGTATGTTAATTTATACAAAGTATTATAAGACATTATTTTTAGATTGAGTAGATACTATCATTATTATTGAATGTTCGTGAGGACACCACTTTGAATATGTACACAGTATAAATAATAAACACATTCTTATTTACTCGAAATACTCAACTATTTAATTTTGTAAAAACGAAGTGGCAGCCCTAATCGTGATATTTAGTTATGCAACAATCGACTTTGAGAATTGCTTTTGGACCGGTTCAGTGATCCAGTTGCATCACACTTGTGAGGGTGTATCTGTGTGTGCGTGTGTGAGTTTGTATGTTGCATTTCGATAATCGGACTAGCTGTCAATTCCAACGTCCGGCTTGTGCAATTTTGAGCGTTATTGTTGTCTTGCACGGACGTCTGTCACGCTCATGATATTGTTACCCAAATTAATAAAATACTATGCAGATATTGTCATAAATTTATTTGAGTTTTATGTCGTAGAAATTAATTATTTTACAGTAATAATATTTGGTACCAACGAGTGCCGATATCCATTTATAACTTGTTTCAATTAGTAATGGAGAGTAGGTGTCATTTTTGGGATGAATTAATATAGGGCCAGAAATTCTGTGACTCTGTGCTAAACTGAATGAGGATTGCATCAACGCTGTAATAATGTGATAATACTGTTTTTTTACCTAAAGTCCAAATCACTAACATTTTACGAATTAAATAAAACTAAGACTAAGATTATTAGTAGATCTAGCCATTTGGGTATAGCTTATAATAATTATGATGCTTGACTTTAAAGCGAGGTGCTATATTTTATTGAGTAATTCCCATTCACTCATTTGAATATTTGTGGAAACTACATCATTTTTATAGCTATTACAGTTATTTTAAATCATCGGACCGTTAGATATTATAACTACTATGTAGATTTCATCTCTTTAGCACATTTAGATTGTTGTGAGCTAATACTAGATTTTAACTTTTTTTTTTAATAAAGAGTGACGAGACGAGCAGGACATTTGCCTGATGGTAAGCAACATGCCTGCCACGTAACAGCACAGTGACACGAAGATATTGGAACATGAAGAGTCCAAATCATTACCTAGCACTGCACTGCGCTCGTCACCCAGAAATCTAAGATATTATATCTCTAAGCCCTGTAATTTCACTGGAAACAGTGCCCTTCAAACCGGAACACAGTAATGTTTGCACATTACTGTTTGGCGGTAGAATAACTGGCAAAGGTGTGGTACTTCCCCAGGCGGAGTCTGCTAAGAGTCCAATCACTACATTCGCGATTTGACTCATACTGAACATTAAACAGGATATAAACAATGTAAATGATATTTTTAAATGAGCCCTGATGTTCTGCAGGTCTACTACGAAAACAAACTCCGAATGATCGGATCCGACCGACAGCTGAATCGGATCTGTAGCCTACCACGAAAAACACTCGGATCGATACATCTCGGTCGGAAGTTATAGACTTAGGTCGGATGAGGGTCGGATCGAACGAAACGGCCGATTCGATCAACCGACCGATTGTCTATCGAGGTAGGAAACGTCCATAAGTTCGGCCGATATATCGTTTATCGGACTTCGTAGTAGACCTGCTGGTCGCGTCATATCGGCCGGGAAAGACGGGAATCATCTGAATCGAATATCACGGGAAGACCCTTCGTAGTCACGTGAAGGCAACATCTTCATATTACTACGACTGTTGCAACCGAATCGAAGTTAATTAAAAGAAAGTAGCTGGCGATTTAATTCCGTATATTTTCAATGTATTTTAAGGCCCTTCGTATTGCCCGTATAAGTATCTAACAACTTCAGATTAAATGTGCCTTTGGTATAGTTACTCTGAGATATCAAGAGCAGCGTCCACTAAATGTACTTCAATGCGTCAGTGTAAACGTCAACAGATCTTTTAAGTTGTATTTAAGAGCATCATCGTTTTTGATAAGCAAGTTTCTTTGCGATGTTTTCCTCAAAACATCTAAGACATGAAGCCTTCGATCGCATAGTGGCTTAACATCAGGTGAGATTGCGTATCCCAATAATTTAAATAAACTTGACGATAATTTATGTACATTGCTTAGACGAGGAAGAAATTGAAAATTCTCAGAATCTTCTGCAGAAATAATTTTTAAGAACTTTCTAGATTACGTCAGCTGTCAACAAATACAGCATCAAAATCGGTCCATTCGTTTAGAAGCTACGATATCACAAACAAGTATGCTACACAGCTAAGTTAGACTGGTGCATTCTTACGGAAAAATATCCTTGGATTACGCACTCAGTCCTTTAGCGAATTAAAGACACAAATAGGCCACCAAAGGGGTTTTTGACTATTTTGTTTGCATGATCCAACTTTAACCATGTTTTTCGGGCACTTAGCAAATAAATAAGCTGTAAGTACATAATAATCAATTTGACGACAGATTTCGCGCAGTTAACAGTAAATCTAGATGGCCACTCCAAGAAGCATCACTCGATCACCTGACCACAATAAAGTGGTCTATTAGAAGCGTTGATTAACTTGATTATATGTACTTACTTACTTTTAAAGTGACATGTAATTTGACTCGATAATTATATTTGTACGAAACATCAGGTAAAGATTTGTGTATTTCAATCAATTTGACCTAATTAGCACTTTACATCCTTAAATGTCAAACAATGTACTCGACCTAATACAGCTCTTAACTTTAAACGTTAGTACCCGAAGCTGGAACATAAATATTTTAATTATTAAATTGTAACCAAACCTGTTATCGGTGCCCTTTATATAATATCTCGTGATAAAGTAGATCGCGGTGATATTTGTAAAACATTGAATGTTAATTTACGATCATTGATCGTTTTACTAGAATTACTGATAAATAAGTCGTTATCGGGTCTACGATCTCAGATATACAACAACAACGAACTAATTATGGAACAAATTGAACACTTGAAAAGTATACAAAAAAAAACGTTCTACCTACATAATTAATAATATCTGCGCATTTTAAAGCGTGAACTTGAAAACTGGGAAATTATTTTTCGAAACCAGCGAAATGCATTTTAATAATAAAAACATCCTGAAAGTATTTTTCATATTATCATTGCTGCCAAAAGTGGCCTTAATATTTCATTTTGATAGGGAAAATTGAGCATATTTCAATGTTAATAATTTGATATTTTGTTTCACTCATTACATGATAAGTAGATTCTATTATTATGTATTAATATGATAGTTAGGATGCTTATTGCTTTACCTACTTCTAGAACGGCGCAGTACCGCCGATGGTCCCGCCAAAATTCTACTAGATAATAATATAGAGAATAGATAATTATATAGAGTCTATATTTGCAACTTAGTTTAAGTTAATTAATGGGTTAATTACGGTTATTAACTGAGCAGATCGGTCGGAAATTTGAAACTTAAATAGGTTGTAGTCTGAAATCGCACATAGACTTTTATCCGATAAAATGTAGAGCTCCTTATCATTTTTCTAAATTCTACGCTAGTTACTCATAAAATGACTTAAACTGTCACTCTGAAAATGACTCTAAATAAAACGAAGTGTTAAAATGAACATACAGTATTTTGTTTAGTTTATGAACATCTTAACCTTTTGAAACAGAAAATCGTCGTACATTACATATATGCCACCACCGGTTCATTTTAGTGAAAGGTGCAAAACTAATTATGAAATTTGTACGTAAATTTCTAGGAAGTAATATCAAGTTACTCAGGAAGTCGACAGTAAAGTATTGACGTATTAAAATTTATTTCGTTTTATGGACACTTACGCTTTATGTTATTTACCGCTAAATGTTTGGCGAGCGAAAAACTTGTCAAACTTTTGATCAAAGACAATTCGAGAGAAAGGGAGATAAGCACTCTTTGTCTTTATTTATAGTACACACCAAATACAGGCACATAACAACTCTTTGTCTTTATATATAGTATACACCAAATACAGGCACATAACAACTCTTTGTCTTTATATAGTATACACCAAATACAGGCACATAACAACTCTTTGTCTTTATATAGAGTACACACCAAATACAGGCACATAACAACAATAAAAAAAATCGTGCTACAACCGGCAGCCTTACCGCTGTCTAACTTTTCTGGGCAAACTTAAGAAGAAAATGTTTTTGAAGAGAGAAGATTTAGAAATGTTAGACTTTTCTGACATCAAATTGACTCAAACATTGAGCTAAAGTCAAGTTTTGATTTGACGGTTAATCTATACTAATATTATAAAGAGGAAATATTTGTTTGTTTGTTTGTTTGTAATGAATAGGCTCCGAAACTACTGGACCGATTTCAAAAATTCTTTCACCTTTGGAAAGCTACATTATTCCCGAGTAACATAGGCTACGGCAGATGGCGCTGCAGTTGATATCTAGGTTATTATTCGAGCGAAGCCGGAGCGGGCCGCTAGTATATTATATGATAGTAGGTGAGGTACGAGGTTAGTGGGATACTGGTGTCTCCGTAAACGCAAGGATGAATGAACGATTGAAACTATGGTGTGTACCGGAATTAAAAATAATCATATTTTCCGTGCATTCGCTAGTGTTTTCGCTTCGATAACGGAGACAATTGAATTCCTACTTCGCTATTTGTATCAAATAATGAAAACATACAGAACTTAATCACTATTTAAATTATAATATTAATTATCTCCCGATGTTTCGGTCATGGTATAATTGGCGAGAACACGTATGACGATGACCGTGTGCAATGTTTTTAGAATGAGTTCAAATCGCAAAAGTGTAAAAGTAATATTTGTATCAAGTATTCACTCAACGATAAATGCTATAAAATCATGAATCACTTTCTAAAGTATTTGATTTTTTGGTAAAATTGCATTTTGCATTGTGATTGGACATGGACATAGTGAAAGTTGTCTTCATAAATTGTGAAATCGATTTTATTGACTTGTTGATCGCAGACTATTATATAAATCCTTGCTGTGCTCTTTCAATGTTGTTGTAGGTAGCATAAAGCATAGACGTGGGATTGATTTGGAACATATTAGCGGTGCATATTTCGAACACTGCTTTGATGATCTAGCTTAGCCCAGTTTGTTCCCACTGTAGACACTCGAGGCTTTGTTTCACGAAGAGATAGTTTAGGTCATAATCCACCACACTGGTCAAGTGTAGAACACGCCGGTTTGCTCAAGATGTTTTATTTCGCTGTTAAAATCAGTGGTGATGACAAATTTGTATTTACATCTGCATTTGTTGAGTTCGTTTCAAGTCTCAAACGTATAAACTAAACATTTGACTTTGAAAAAAAAAAGACAAATTTCTGCTCCGCGTAAACCTTAAGTAAATGTTTCAAATATGTTCGTTTAATCTAAAAATGCAAAATAATTATTATTTGACTGTTTTTTTCCTGCACAGTACGTACAATAAATTGACCGATCTTACAGCAACAAGGATAACTAATCTGGTTGATGACTACACAAGCATGAATCTCAATGTAGGTATCCCTGATAACAATAACATGTAGACTGTAGATTATTCTTGAACTAACCTCTAATAATTGTTGAAAGATTATTTTACGCTATAATAGTCATTCATATCACTAGCATGATTATTTACCTACAGGATATTTGCGGTGCTTATATGATGGAACTCTTGCACAAAACCAATACTAAAGTGTCGAGTTCGACTAACATTGATAGTTCATAAATAGAATGTTATTTTGTGGAGTGAAATTTGTTATTTTAATTGTTTAAAGTACCTTATAAATTGCCTTAAAATGGTGTATGTTTATTATCTATAAATGATTATACTAATATACATATTTTTGTTTTATTTCGATCTCCGATGTCTTCAATGACAGCTAAAATTAAACGTGATAACAATATATTTTTTCCAATATTATATTATTGCCTTGGATGATAATTATATCTCTCCATCAAACGCTCTATCAGTTTAATTATTTTATTGCCTTTCTTAGAAATTGACGATTAATATTAGATAAGGCAGTTAGTGGAAGACTTGCATCCGCAGGATGCAAGAATTCTATTGTTTTTATGTTTGAACTGAACCGATATAATCGTACCTAAAAATATAATAAATAATGGCAAAGTTTGGATGTTGATTTCAGTTAAATTATAGTCCGGAATAGCAGAGATACTACTTTTTATCGCAGGAAAATAATGGGATCGAAAGTTACGAGAGTAAGAGCTCAGGGTGCTGTTATTTATAAAGTAATTAAAAGTAGTACTTAAACATGTTGGTAAACCCAACAAAAGCTTAAAATAAATAAAAAATGCTCTACATAACTCACCAACTAATTTCCACGGAGCATTCACAAAACTAATTTGTGTGCTGCTAAACTATTCATTAGCATGGTAAGAAATTCAATTCAATTGTAATTCTCAGTGGGCTCGTAACGATCACTCTATTCGGCAATTCCCAAACAAGGCTATTAGATAAGTTCAATACCCCGTACCACCGACGCTTTGCAGATCAATAGAATTCCACAAAATATTTGGTCAACTCATTCAACTATAGAATTTTGGAATAGTTTAGGTCTTTCTTAAATGTAAATTAGGGTGTGGTCATCGACCATGGCGTAGCTCGGAAGCTCATCGTCGAGTCTCGCGGCGTGTCGGGGGTCGGCGACCGAATTCGGCTCCGCGATTCCATCATGGCCGTTCATTCCCCTCCCGCTGTTTACTCATGGCCAAGGTGACGAGCTCCCGACTTCTACGCTAGAATCAACCTATGTGCAAATTATCACAATGATATTGACCCCGACCACGGCCTTACCATTGAACCGAATAGCCGTGTGCATTCCGTTTTTGTCGAGATAAAGAATACATTAGCGACGTCACTACTGCGCGCTTCTAAACTGATAGAAGGGAAATCTCGTCAAATGCTTTTAACCTGTCTAGAGATGCTGACAGATTCGTGTTCAACGATGAAAGTTAACAAGAACTAGCGATATAACGGTATCGTGTTCGGTCGGTACTTAGATGTACTCAAGCCCATAGAGCTATCGTAAAGTAGGTAGCAACAAATTGTTTCTCCACGGGAAGCCTGTTAGGCGTCTGTCTGTCGAGCCTGTTGATATGTACCAGAAATGGATAGAACCTTGTAGACTACTTGGTCGATAAGTATTTGTACCAAGTTCGTTGACGTTTCTATTCAGATAGGTCTTCTGACTGCCCACGGAATGCAAACTAAAATGTCAAAAAAGACGAGTTTTGTAAATAAAGTAGTGGTTAAAGAAACAGTTTATTCGATCCACTCTTTTGTAGATTTTCCTATTATAAATTGACACTGGTTACTATATCAATCAAACTGAATTAACAAGAGATGCAAAAACAAACACGTACCATATAGTAAATTAAGTTCTTCTAAAGAATCTTCGCAAAAATCATAATATTTGGATCATCCTAGCTCTTCTTACTGTTAAGTGAGTATTTCATAATGTGATCAAAACAAAAATCTCAGAAAAGCGAACTCTTACATATAAGCAAACGAAGTCACGGCTGGTTAATTTTAAAATATTTTCGATATTTGACCTTCGAATGAGTGGACATACAAGTCGGTCGAAACTAGCGTCGCACGGTGTACCTACTACCTACCTCTATACCTGTGTAGTTCATTGTTACTCGTACTAACGTTCCGCATCACTTTTGAAGAAAGTTTTTCAGAAAGATGTATAATATTTGTTTGTATTCCAGGAGGAGATGCAAGATGTGCTGGAATCCGACTCAGAGATGTCAGACTGGTTGGTGGAGCGTGGCACCGTGGTTCTTCACGACCGCCTCATGACAGACGCCGCACTCGGCGCCGCCCCCATCAAGACAGAGCACTCCTACAGCCTCCACTCCGACGACTCCAACCCGCCGACACCGCACACCAAAGTTGACGGTAATTTTTTAACAGCTATCAACATATCACCCTAGTAAAACCTGTTAGGGCTGAAACTGTGTGACGCTGTTGCCCGCACGGTTCCGTACTAAAACAACTCGCGCGTATCTGTGGAGGTCTACTACGAAGTCCGATAAACGATATATCGGCCGAACTTATGGACGTTTCTTACCACGAAACACAATCAGTCGGTTGATCGGATCGGGCGTTTCGTTCATTCCAAATTCCGACCGACATAGATTTGACAGTTTTTGTGTCGTAATCCCTGTAAACCTTACTCCGAAAGCATTTAATTACCTTACCGATTACAGTTGTCGGTCGGACCCGATTATTCGGAGTTTGTCTTCGTAGTAGACCTGCTGTTTTGTATGGAATACGCGAGCGACCGCGTCACGCATTTTCGGTCGTTACACCCTGGTAGGAGTAAGACTTGTCTTAGGTGGGATCTGTACGAATTTTTCGAGTGAATTGAGTGGATCTACTTCTTACCGCTAAATCATTCCTATAGGTATTCTCTTACATTAAAGTCTCCGGTAATGTCGATTTTTATTCGGAGGTTCGATGTTAATTGTCGTTTCTTCCGAAACGACTCGACCAATTGTAATATATTTGGTAGGCATGACAATAGTTCGTAAAGTGTGTTTCCACCATGTACTTTTTAATCGCGACTTTTCGGTATTACAGTACATATTTTTCCGGGACAGTTAGTAATACATACATTTTGCCTAACACGTGCTATGGCGGCCACAATTTGCCTCATACGCCGGTAGCCCTTGGGTCACATTCAAGTTAATGTGCAATGCCTTACCTCTATTATATCCAAATTACCATTTTTTTTTCGTTGTTGAGTTTTTTGGCATAAAGCCTCAAAATATAAAGGACGAGTGACACTCCATTATCGACCTTGAATCTCTCGATACTCATCAGTCAATAGCGTACAAAAATTTACACATGTAAGCCCATACCGAATTCAGGTTCTTTTAATGTATACTTATACGAGAAGAGTCATGTTTTACATTTATTCAACTACTCATGTGTAGTAGATAACTAGATACATTAGCAATGATTAACGCCTTTGGAAATTTCGACTTTAGGTATTTTCCACATCAAAACAAACGCATTGTTCATGACATTGTTCTCGACTCCATACTCATTGTTTTTTTATGGAAATAAAGATGTATAAAACTATGAAAATTAACTGCCAAAAACCTTTGCGTCCTTGGATAGAACGAGTGGATACAATAGTATGTACATTAACCGCATATGTATATATGTACATAAGAGTTTTACGTGCTTCAGCGATTGTTATAGAAAAGTATTATTTACCATATTATGTCAGCGATCCAAGGTCATGAAAGAAAATATCAATATGCTTAGTTTTTAACCGTCTACCAAAAAGAAGTAGGTTGTCAATTCGACCACCATGTTTTTTTTTAATAATTCGGTTAAACAACCGATAGAAAACGTGTCCATAAACTATTTATTTAGGTATCATTCAAAAATTGCTGCTGATTCAATTGTCAAATTTCCACAAATCCGCAATTTGTAATATTTTGTTAAAAACTCTGTCAAAATTAATAATATTTTTAAAACGATTCATATCTTTTATTTTATATAAAGTATGGCTAAAAAATCTTCTACGGTTAAAGTTGTCGTATTCTGACTCAATCTAGTCTCCATTGAGTTAGTTTGTTGTCTCAGACGTCGAAAATTATTGGACCGATTTGACATTGCTCAAAATATTGACAAGTTTTGGTCTGCGCAAAGCCCTACCTTGGCTATATTTAGCGAGAAGCAAGCAATCCTCGCTTCTGAATTTAGTGTGCTAACTTGCTGAATGCTATTACACTTCACGGAATTCAGGAGCGACTAAATTTACCCAAGTGTAATAAAGGTAAGGGCATTGATTATTATTAGATAAATATTTGTAAAGCGGCGGTAAATTAGCAATTCACAAACAACGGGATATTTTTCTTGATATCGTATACAATCACTATTCTTATTACTCATCTGTTGATAAACCCTGTTATACTATCAATATCATTGAAATTCGATATAATCAAAAGGCAAAGGAGTACATGCTTCGATTAGTGCGATATACTAATATATCCGTAAATGAGGTATTTTAAAAATATAAAGTTTTAGAGTGCAGTAGTTGGTTTCATTTAGTGATACGTTGGCACCACCAGTATTTCGTTATAGCATTTAATGTAAAAGTACGTAAATATCACGTAAACAACAGATTGATTCATGTCTTTGGCGTGTGTAGTAGTCTCATGATAAAAGTAGGGGATGAGTAATCAAAAACACCAAACACACCAAATCAGACCTACCAATGCGTTTTCTACTAATAATAAATGGAAAAGTCGTCCATTCACGTTGCACTGTATTGCACGAAGTATAATTCTAATTACATTTCTGACTTTCTTAGATCAGCTAATTAATCTAATTACACTGGCACTTTATCAGGTAATTACACTTGGACATCTGCAACATAATCATTGAGAATCTCTACGCGTCTAATTTTAAAACAGGCGACAAAGAGTCTGGCGGAATCGAAGTCTGAAAACTTAGACGCGTTTGCAGATGGTATCGTTTTATTTCTTAATCTTATTCGGACAAAAGATTCGTAGTCATAATATAAGGTTCTACAGAAATACTATACTGAGCCACAGGAGGCACAATATAATAATAAGTACTATAAGCTGAACATTTGTTTGCTCTCCGTAACGGAGATATTTGGCACGGGCCAAGTGGTTTTTAAAAAAGCGATGGATATTTCCGGACTATATTCTACAGGTAGTCAAGATTACTAATTTTTCGAATAATTTGGATGTTGAGCGATGGATGAATGTCATGTGTATCCAGACTGATAGCTAAGATTTAAGGTATACCACCTATTGTATATAATTATTCTTATCAGCTTAGTCTGCCCCACCGCTTGGCCAAGGTTAGGTCCAGATAGATCGATTTGACGCTTTGGTGCGACAGTTTTTATCGTGATATTGTAAATTCGTCACGCTACGAAATATAGTTATAAACTTTTATTGTAGTACAACTAGAAACCATTAATTGAAGTCACTTGTCACAATGGACATGACAATTTTGTATAAATAACGTGTTTCTTCTACGAACTCAAAGGATTGATCACACACTAAAAGTTATCACTTAGTTTAACACATACCTTTCAGTTTACTATAAAAAAAAGACCCTTTAAACCTAACCCTGTATTTGTGAGAACTCGGGATCATTATTCAAAATATTTTAACAATAATGGCTTTAGTGCGAATAGTTTTCACAGCTGCTGCTGGCTGTCTATAGCAAACATGGCGTCATGTCGACTGTTAAACGCTCCGATTACATCATAACTCCCATGTCGCATGTTATTCTAAATCACAGATATGAAAACTGTGATCGTAAACGCATGAAATTGTTTGTTTTTGTGTTTTGACAATGAGAATAGGGGAAAGTTGATTTATGTTCGCCGTGGTACAGCGGTCTCACACGAAATGATGAAGAATTAGGTGATAATTACGTAATAGCATTGCATGTTTTCACCTATGTAATCCTTTTTCTATTAAAGATTAGTGCCAATGAAATTAATCATTATTTCCCATTGCCATTCACATGTGAAAGTTTGGATGTTTATCGAAACGTGAATCGTGTCGTCGACATCCTCATCGTTCAATCTATAATTTGAAACTCTGGAATATCACATATACCTACTTTTAATCCCATAATATGCAGAGTTCCTTTGGGCACAGTCATTTTCTAATTTCTATGCAAACGAAGTTGCAGTCGATAAATAAATAATATTTTTCTTGACCAATTACAAAAACCACACGTTCATATAAATCTAAGGTACCTAATACAATAAGAGTTAACTAGTATTCAGTTAAACATGAATTTCCGCATTAGATTTATGGAAAAGTAGATGAATATTTATTTTAAATATGTGTCCTGTACTCTTCACCACGTCACACAAGAGGAGCTCTATTTCTCATTATTGTATGGTTGGATTTGTGTCATGAAAATAATTTTACGGGACAAGTTGCATAGTTTTCTTATAGTGGTAAAATCTAACGATGTTTTCCCAATGTGCGTGTGTCCCGATCCCGATGTCACGTGCGGTCACTTGTCGATAACATTTGACTCAATGCAGCTTTGTTTGATAATCTACAATGTCAATTTCATCTGTACAAAGTACAATTTAGATAAAGTAATAAATCGTGCTTTCAAGATTTGATCTAAAATTATGTTCTAGTCATCATTGAATCATACAGTTATCTGTGAGGTTCTCTTACTTTCAGAGTAACAAAAATCAAAAGAACCTCTTGTCTTCTTCTGACCCTTTTATGATTTAGACAAAGAAGATGCTTGATTTAGAAGATTTCAATTTCTGAATTTGTATTAAAAATGTTATTAATAATGTAATGAGGTGTTTTTGGACGAGATTAAAATAAGTATTCACAAAAATATTACATTTGCCGTAAATCTTATGCCATATATTTAGGTAATTTAAAATAAAATAACTTTAACGTTTTTGACCAAATCTAAGGTTCTGTCAGTACGATAGCGTGGCCTCTATAAACTAATACTTACCTACCTAATATTTTATAAAACGTTTAATCGTGTCAAAGTTTAAATGACTACTTACTATATTTATTAAGCCTGGAATAGCAACATTGTAGAAACTCTAATCAAATCTCATTAACATTATAAACTACTACGAGATAAACTAAAATCCTTGCCATTATTGACAGTACCGGTTTGCGAATTAGGTTAAGTGCAAAGAAACAATTTAGGTATTCAGAACTGTTATATGTGCCTACTAGCTCAAAACTAACCTAACATAACTGGAAGTTGGCTTGAGTGACCTTTTTAGGTATGCGGAGATTGCTTGGCATTTAGACTGATTTGTATTAACTAATCTACGCTGTTACTAAGTAGGTACATTCCAAAAATCACCAACTTATTTTGCTTAAAAATAACATCTTATTTACCCCATATTTTACCTTTTCATTGATCTTAGTAACTCTCACTGAGTAATTACAACGCCTACTATTATGTTAGTTCCGAAATCAAAATTTGCAGTACGTGCCTATCGCCAAAATTATTGACAAGGGGAGCTTGCTTGAATATCAATTACGAAATTCGCAATAGTTACCTACTTGCTTAGAAACGAATAGCGCTGTGTTAAGAATCAGCAGAACTGTCTTAAAATCCATGAAAATAAATAAATTACATTTCGTGTCGTTAACTATCTAAATTCGAATTAAGAGTAAACAGCAGAACATGTGAGCACGTATCTTTTCGAAGTAATAAAACCTCTAACTTTATTGAGTAAGTATACATTTTAACTCAAATTCTAATAATTCTACTTACTGTATTCAATTATACTCCAAAATATAGGCTACGTATTAAATAAACTGGTTCAGAAGATATATATAGGTTATGTCTCAAATGAATTGTATCAAAAGTTATAGGTAGCGTACTAAATATACTAAATTGAATTGACTCAAAAATATAGGCAACGCTTCAAAGAAGCTGATTTGAATTCACTCAAAAGATTTAGGCAACATAAAAAATCCTAAAATCTTTTGAGTCCATTCTTATCAGATTGGGGGTTTTATTAAATATTTAATTAATGAAATTAAAAAAACTAATTACACACTATCATTCGATAATATAAATTGTAACGCTATCGTAAATACGCTAATTTAATAATTCGTTGCAAAAAGTTGTGATAAATATCAGCTCATCATTTCATAGGCGAATCACTTTAGAAATGAGTTTAATTAAAAAGATTACAGCTATTCGAGCTGCTGATAAAGTCCTATTTTGTTTTTCGAATTCAGAGTTTGGTCACGACTGTTCTGCTTAACCTTATTATTTGTGTTATTGTTATATAAAATATATGGAACTTATCGGCGGCATTCTGTACAGGTTTGCAGAATGCGCAATCGATGAGATTTCTTACGATGCCCGCACGTTTGTCGGACAGATAACGTTCAGCTATCAAGCACGCGCTTGTCAATAAATTGATAATGTCGCCGATGATACATACATACTATACGTAGAAATTGGAAACTTTAGCAAAACTAAGATTAATTACTTTTTAACATGCCTAAAACCAATGTAGCTACTCTTCATCATGCGGTTTGCAAAATAAAGCCCATTAAATAAATAAATTTGTAGCAGTTGGTCTCAGATGGATTCTATTGCTTATCGATTGATATTTTAGTTTTTATATCTGTTTTATTTTTAATTGTAGACATAATATAAGTATCAACCACTACTTTTTTGTACTTCCTTTCTTCCATATTTTCAAATCTCTCATTCTATCCTATGGTTGCTTGGAAGAGATCACTTTTAGTAATAACGTCGCCAATTGCTTTATTTTGTTTTGTTTTAAGTGACTTTGTTCATTGTTAAATTAAGTGCATTAAGGTACTTGCGAACATACGTAGAACATGACTAATCAGTATATTACCTACTTATTATCTTTCAACCTACTTTCTGCCGAGGTACTCAATTAAGACGAGCTAAATGTTTACTTTTAACCTTTTTTATCGTTAAATTAACCGCTTGTCGACAACTCTCCACAAAAGTAAGAAAACTAATTGACTGCCATAACAATTAGTTAATTTTACGTTCAATCTTCAACAATATATGTCGACTTAAACCGTTACGGCAGCGTCTCGTTAAATTTAATCAGTAGTAGAGCCAACTGTGACTCGTTTTGGTCGAAAGAAACTTGGGTGAATGGACGATGATGGATATGCCATTATTCAAGAAATGTCAGACAGAAGTCAGGGCTGACGATTGTAAAGGACCAAAGAGCTAAAGAAGCCGCTTTAAAGTAAGGTCTTGGTGACCTATAGATTATCTGACTAAAATGGATCGATAAAGTTTCACCTGCATGGCTCCTAAAACATAAAATATCTGATTTAAGAAAGGCGAAGAATCTTAATATCCAACAATAAAGGCCTGTTGTTATAAAGGTGACATTCTTGTGTAGTTTTTCACAAATTTGGTATTATCGAAGGCTAAATAATAAACTAGACTAAATAAACTAAATATAGTTGTACAAAAATTCTACAATACTGCCCCAGTTTTCAAATAGCAATTCGATTGAAAAGCATGCGATATCGAAATAAAGAAAAACAATTAAATGACCGATAGGATACACGGACCTATAAAGGGACTTGATATGGTCATGATTCCATTTATCGATGCCAAGGCTACTTTCGTCGGTTTCCCTAATTTTGTTTCCGTCATAAGAATAGCTTTAGCATGGAATGTGACGCTAGTTGCCCGAGTGGGTATTTCTATAACAAAATGCATGTTAAATCTATACTAAAAATGTACTTAGTTTACAATACATCAGCTCAACATAGTGAACATAAGAGTGTAAAACATTTTTACGATCGATGCAACAGATATTTTTAATATTGTGACTGATAGCAGAAATTCTATAAATAGCTCAATACTAAAACACTTGTACCAATTGTAAATAAAAAGTATTTCTAAAACGTCATTTAAAAGGTCTTTCAGGTAATTTACGGCACATTTTTATTACGATAATAATGTTCTTCGATCTAGACTCTACCAAATAGACCGTAATACAACCTGTTCAAATGGTATATTCAAACATGATATACAATCGGTTGATGATCTCTACAGACATAATGATGTCACTCCGCTGTGTGTCGAATGCAGTTAGAGACGGGCTCTCAATTGGACAAAGATGTTTATTTTTATTATATGGCATTTAAATTGCCTAAATTTAGGCTTATGATCGTAAACAGCGTAAAGGGGTCAATCGAACGATTGAATCGATGAATTTTGACTGCGTTCTATATAGAAAGCAGTCAAACTTCTTCTTGTGTGTACAAGGAGCATGATCTACTTTTTTGTTAGATAGGGAGACGGAACGATAAAGACATGCACTTGATGGTTAGCCGCATGCAATAGGCAGCATAATACCACACATCTATTTGGATATGTCTCGTCGTATCCGGAGATATAAGATGATTTATTTCTTTGTTGTGTAATTTATCCTTCAAACCGCAACAGTAATGTTTGAACATCATTGCATGGCGGTAGAGTAGCCGGCAACGGCTTAAGAGTCCTACGCTTCTTTGGTTTAGTTTACATATCTTCACCAGACCTTAGGTATAGGTGCATTAACTTCTAACTGCCATATGTCCCTTTGAAACATGTGCATTAATCTCTTTGGTGTTGAACGTTGATGACTACAACACAGATGTAAAATAAATACTGTATGTACTTATTTTCATCAATATCATTATTTTAAATAGTTAGCAGAATTAAAGTGTCTTTGGTTTAACTTCATAACTCACAGTAGACAATTAAGAGAAAAAAATCCTAGTAGGTAAAAAGTGTTCAAATGACAATCAGCTTCTCGGAGACATTTATAAGAAATTAATGTTACGCAGCCATCCCACTTATATTAATTCGTTCACTACAATGTTTAGTTAATTACCGCTAATGAAACACAAAACGGACAGGTTGCCGGGCCGGGCATTGTACTGTTCTAGAAATCAACTGGCACAAGTTAATGAGTCAATCATGCGTCCCTGGTAAATATTCAGTGATGTAACAGTTACACTGAACTGCAGCTTTATAGCCTTGTGCCATATTCGAGCCAATAATAACGAAGTCAGCTCATATAGAGCTGGACTACTGTTCAATTTGACGGTGGTCGTAAACTTATTGGTGACATCTTCAAAACGATCTTTTGTACGACGTACATTTTGAAAGAGACATTTTTTATTGACGATAAGTTACGACTATGCGATCTACGATGGAGCGCTTACATGGGAGGAATCGATTCAAGCTATACTAGAAGACTTCCATATTATTATCAGGGAACCACTCAAGCGACGTATTTCGCCTGTTCTAATTGGAGTCCAATCTCTTCGTTCAAGTCTTTGGAATTACGACCATAAAACGATGTAGCTTTTGATATATAACCTCACATTAGCAGTATATATACATCAAAAACTGTTAGTAAAGATCAACATGCAATTGAAATCAAAGTGAGCGAAATGAAACATTCAGAAATAATTTTCATAAATCCAGGTGTTTAGGAATCTAGGTATGCTGCTTAAAATCAAACTTTCACAAATTTTACGCAAATGAAACCATACTCAATCAAATAAACGGTTACCAATCGATTTTTCAGCGTATTTGATGTTCTTTTACGTATTTTATTACATTTCTAATTGTACAGTGTTTTAGGGAAACAAATGTATACCTAAGTAAGGATAGTTCCTGGAAGTAGGTTTCACGTTGTTGAAGAAAAAAAAAAAACTGTTGACAGTTCGTTATAGTTGTAGAATAGTAAGTTAATATTAAGTCAGATGAGTGAAAGAGTAATTTTTTCCCGATCTTACAATCTTGGTGTCTTCAAATCGAGAGTGAATCGGTTTCTTCCAGGTAAGCACGTTCCATCGTAGCCTGCATCGTCGTTTAACATTAGGCGAGATGGTGGTCAAGTGTAAACCTAGAAAAGTTCAAAAAAATCCGTCATTATTCTACAGCTAGGACGTGAGTTGGTGATCTTTTCTATTTAATTTTACAACTAAATAACCAAATGCAGTAAGGAACCAGTACTACCAATTTCGATTCAGTTCACGTTGTACTGGAAACGGCCAATCATAACCTGGTAATTAGTTACGAAGCAGGAATTCATTACGCGCGTCTTACGTTCACAAAAACAGGCTGGCTGGACGGGCATCGCAACTTCCCCGCGTTGTTCCAGTCCATCGCGCGGCAGTCGGAGCGAGGAAGTGCATTAGTCTGATTTCAAGTACCTTGGAGCGGGTTCTTTACTTTGAAACGATACTATAAAGATTAGTAATTGTTTTCTTAGTAAGCAAACTGAAGTGGCAATGGCCAGGCCACATTGCTCGCAGAACTGACAACCGATGGGGAAGAAAGGTTCTCGAGTGGCGACTACGAACCAGAAAACGCTGTGTTGGACGGCCTCTCACTAGATGGACAGATGCTCTCACAAAGGTCGCTGGAAACCGATGGTTGCAGGTTGCGAGGGACCGTTCGTTTTGAAAATCTAGGGGGGAAGCCTATGTTCAGCAGTTGACGTCTTGCGGCTGATGATGATGATGAATTGTTTTTGAGTGATATGAATACGTCTGTTTTCTTTTTACGACTAAGTTTTACATTGTCTACACTGTTATTCTTATTCATAGCGATATTATAGTTATTAGTATTATCATTTACACACTTTTCTTTGTTCTTTTATGCGTCTTTGTCAGTGCAGAAAATACCTGGTACACCATAAATAATTAACAGCTGCCATGTTTGTAAGCAGCCCTGTTTTAAAAAGCAACGTTGATATTCAATTAATCACCATGAAAACAGAACTATAAGAAATTAATTCAACATTCTTGTTGAAGAAATCTAGTGGAGCCACTCATTCGCTATCACCTGCACCTCTTTCCGTTATTTTGTGGAGAAGATTTCTTAATTCTCCTGATATTTAGAGAAACGATTTTACGATGCCGGAAGACAATCGTAGTGGAACTGGTGCAGGGTAGTTGACTTCGAGTGTTCTTCTGATGGCGTTGAATTGGTTACAATTAGATGCTTTGATTGGCTTGTCACACTGTTTACTAAACCTTCTCTTCGACCACTTGACAAAAATGTTTATAACTTTCGTATTGTCCTCTCTTTAATTCCAAGTGATAAATAGACAGAGTGATATCAAAACTGTAACCATTTTAGTTAGGCGATAGACCCCCCAATATGGCTGTATTTTAGACAGTAGGTACTATAGTACTGCAGTGGCCGCAGGTTTAGCCACGCAGTTCCCTTTCCCGTTATTTTTCCGTGATAAAAAGTGGCCTATGTTTTCTTTCAGACTATAATAAGACTGTGTTCCAAATTTCAACGCGGTCCGTTCCGACGTAATCGAGCAAATCCAAAGTTTCCAGATACATAAAAAGAAACACTTAATTGTCCAAAAACATAAATAAACAAAAAGATACATTCTTAAAAATAGTGAAACAAATGTCGACCGTATCGATAATATGTTTGAAGTGAAAACTTCTTTTGGCGCGCCACAGACAGATTTTTCGTGGGCTATGAATTGAATTCCAGCGATCTTCGGGAAAACTCGGGACCATGGTCATTGGCCATCTGAAAATGTAGTGGTAGGACTCTTAGCAGAGTCCGCCTGGGGAAGTACCACACCGTGGTCAGTTATTCTACCGCCAAGCAGTAAGGTGCAAACATTACTGTGTTCCGGTTTCAAGGGCAATGTTTCCAGATAAATTACAGGGCTTAGAGATAAAACAACTTAGATCTCTGGGTGACGAGCGCAGTGCAGTGCTAGGTAATGATTTGTACTCTTCATGCTCCAATAGCTATTGAACTTTTAAAAATTCTGACGCATTTCTAGATGTCCATGCTCATGGCCACTCCCTCCGGTTTCACCCGCGTAGTTTCCATAGTAAGCTATCAAATTCTGAGCTATCAAATTCACTTCCATCGGCAGTTCCTATGACTGCCAATTTTTTTTTTAGATAGTGTTTTGCCGGAGGGTTTAGATTGTATTTATTTGTTTTCAGATATGGAAGACGAGTGCTACCCCGCGATGCCGGCGAGCGCGTGGGGCGGCCGGCGGCGCTCCAGCTGTTCTCCCCCTCGTGAGGTGAAGGCCGAGCCCAAGTCGGAGCCCGACTCGCCAGCCTCCTCCTGCCCCCCGTCCCCCACACCCGCCACGTCACTCGCACACCTCGACTACGTTATTGACCATACAGTGAGTATCTTCAGTCATGTATAAAGATCCTTACCGCTAATTACAAATGCTATTTTGAATTAGCTTTCTTGAAGTGTAAACTCCTTTTGGCGCGCCACAGACAGATTTTTCGTGGGTTGTGAATTGAACCTGAATTGGCCGTCAAGAAATGCGTGAGCATTTCTAGATGGTCATGCTCGTGGCACTCGCGTAGTTCTCAAAGTGAGCTATCAAATTCTGAGTTATGTTTCCACTTCTATCGGCAGTTCCTATGACTGCCAATTTTTTTTTATGGATGGTGCCTTTATTGACAAAACTAAAATACAATGAGAACTACACCACGCTACATACCTAACTAACTATTTACACTAAGCCCATCGGATTAATCTATAGACCAATGAAGGTCTACCGATAATCAAGATGTCAAGCCCACTACCAGTCGGAAGCTTTTTAAACTATTATGGGTTTACACTTGATCGCCATCTTGCTTGATGTTAAGCGACGATGCGGTCTAGGCTGAAACGTTACTTTGAAGAAACCGATTCTCTCTCGATTTGATGACACCAAGATTGTAGCCATCCTGAAATCAGGTAACGCATGCTACGCCATAGATTAGACATTATTATTACAAAGTTAATGTCATACCTCTTCATTCGAGTCTTTGGAACGTCAACTATGAAACGATGTCGCTTTTTTCGAACTACGAGCGGTCTTTAGGCTGAGTATGCTCGCAACATTTGTGTTACATATGTATCAGATTTCTGACAAATTACGTAAAAGCCTTCAAAATTATACAACTAAACTACATGTCTTAAAATATAATAACAGCAAGTTTATGACTTAATTTTCGACATAATTTAAAATGTAGAAGTAAGAATGTTTCCCTAAACAGTTATATATAAACCAATTACTATGGTCATTAAATTAAGTGTGATATATTCTGATTTGTTAAATTTCAATCGCATACATTTCATCAAACATCCTACTCGATTCATCGTTAAAATTCACTAAATAGATACCACCAAGTTATAATATATGCGATCTCACGATTCTATACCATTGCAGAACATTAGTATTCTAAACGGTTCCCATAGAATCACTATATCTGAAGAGCACTAGTAAATATTCGACACAATTCAACGACCTCAAACAAAAAATAGAATAGTCCAACTCGAATACCAAAGGTCACTAGAGTTTAAGTGTTCCATGTATCTTACTCCGCAACTTTCACCAGACAGTTGCAAGATTTTCGGACACATACGATCAACATAATTGCTAAAATAATTACTGTAGATAATCAGGCATTTCGCAGATTTTCGCCGAAATATTGTCGAAATGCGGCGAGGAATCCTCGACGTAATCGCGTTTCTGGAATCGTAATCGACTGTTTATTGTAATGGAGAAGTAATGGTGCAGGTCTTCTTATTTGAAGTAACCTGTTCTAAATACCTTTTATACTGTTATCTGTTGAAATACAAATATCAACGTGTCAAGGTATTCTTTTGAAGGTTGGATTCATCAGATAAACGTTAACTTAGTATATGAAGTGTGCTGATTTAATCGGAGAGTAATCAAACAACTATAATTAGTAATCACAGTCGAGTCATCCGTGCGAGACATCGAGGTTGCTCTGCCTGTTAATAAATCACAGATAGATTTAATCGATTTTAATTTTATTCAAATTTTAAAAAGAGATGTTTGTATTTCTTGAGGTTGTAAAAATCAATGATTTTATTTAGCTCTAGTACCAAAAACAAATTGTTGATACTTGTTTGTATCTGCATGCTTTTTTAAAGCGGCAATTTCCGAACTTTCATATAGTTAATTGATGTTACCGAAAAACTTGAACATAATATGAGTTGTCACTTATATTGTTTGATAATAGTTTAATAACTTTGTTCTGCCATATATTTAGTTATGAACTATCATATCTCTCAATTTGGATCAAACTGCGTAAAGTGTGCAAAAAAATATTGAATCGGCTTCATAGTTTAGAAGTTGATCGCGGACAAACGTAGCATGAAAGTTGTAAACTTATAATTCATTGGTGTGCTTTCTACCTATTTTGATAAAAAAAAACCATCAATACAATATACATACCTCGTTAGTATTCCACCAATACAGACTGTATTATATCTGAATATTTAAATAAGTTAATCTAACGTCAAAACTATTTTGGAGCCCATTCTAGGCCACAAAGTTAACACTAAACCACCGCCGCACTAGACTCATTATCAATTATTGAATTAATAATTATCCTTAATTGATTAATTGATGATTATTATTAATTATTTAATTAATCATTTAAAGGCATTAATTTGGTCTCAAAGTTTGAACAGTCCACTTTGTTCTCAATTTTAAAGCTCAGTGTCTCACACGGATAGAGTTAGCCATAATCCATCCTAAGGGACTCTTCATTGTTTGGGATGAAAATACCCTATGTGTTTTTGCAATCTATCGTCGACCTGAGTTCCACATTTCAGCTTGGTCCTTTCAGTTTATACTACTTGATTGAGCAACAAGCATTCAAACATTTAACATCTAAACTTTCATGTTTAAAATATTAGTTGGATCATTTTCAATATTTTATGTTCTCGTCTAGTAATTACAATAATCAAAATATTACTTTGTACGTTACCTACGTTGAATATAGATGGATTTGTTCAAAAGACTTACTAATTGAATCGTAGGATTTGTTGATGCTTATTATAGTTTTTGTTTTGCGTGTGATCTGTGCCGACAATTAAACTGTGCCTAAAGAACTCTCACGAAAGATGCGTGAGAAATGTTAGAAGATTGCAACAGACTTGGTCATAACAGTTCGTTTGGGAATCCAGATTTGACGAACTGTAATAACCGGCTTTAAACATTAAAACCACTTTTTTTTTAACTACGTGGAAATGTTTCTAAGAGGCTTTCAAATAATAATAAAGTGTCGGGACATACGCCTGGTGGTAAGCAACATCCCCACCAATAACAACACAGTATCATGTATCACGGAGCTATTTGAATATAAGCGTCCAAATCTCTGCCTAGCACTGGACTACGCTCATCATCCAGAGACTTTATGAGGATTTATCTCTTTGCCCTATAATTTCATCGAAACTGTACTTCTAACCAAAACATAGTAATGGACTACGCGGGTAAAACCGTGGATCGCTGCTAGTACTTGTATAGTTGTGAATACAATGAACCGTTTTTTTTATTATTTAAATTGGCTACTCCACAGACCCCGGGGTCCGTAATCTTTGTCATTACAATTCTCTTTTTTTTACGCATTTCTTGGATTAGGAGAAGAAAAAGAAAATAGGTGGTAGGTGGTAGGAGTTGGGTACATTTTAAACCTAATTCTAGTGCTCGTCTGTAGAGCCGATCACTACCGGTTGGGATTCCGCTAGTAATCGACTCGACATCGAGTCTTTGCCTAATTAGTAGTGGTAGGACTCTTGGCAGAGTCCGCCTGGGGAAGTACCACACCTTTGCCAGTTATTTTACCGCCAAGCAGTAATGTGCAAACATTACTGTGTTCCGGTTTGAGGCAATGTTTCCAGAGAAATTACAGGGCTTAGAGATATAACATCTTAGATACCGGGTGACGAGCGCAGTGCAGTGCGTGCAATGATTTGGACTCTTCATGTTCCAATAACCTCATGTCACTGTGCTGCTATGTTGTTTACTGTCAGGCGCAAGTCCTGCTCGTCTCGTCACTCTTTATTTAAAAAAATCAAACAAAAATGGGCTGTCATAGGAACTGCCGATAGAAGTGAAAACTTATAACTCAGAATTTGATAGCTCACTTTGGAAACTACACGGGTGTAACCGGAGGGCATGGCCTGGCCATCATGGCATGGCCATCTAGAAATGTGTCAGCATTTCCCATCGGCTGACGCATTTCTAGATAGCCTATGGCCATGATCCCGAGTTTACACGATGATTTCTTATCATACCCGAGCGTGACGCTAGAATTCAATCCACGCCACGAAAAATCTGCCTAGGCGCGCCAAAAGAAGTTTTCACTTCAAAATGCCTATTGCCATTTCCCTAAGCCGCCTCCTCCCGATTCAGGGACTGAAAGGTTGAGTATTGACCGATGATAATGTGTTCCACAGACGGGAACCATTCACATGCCACAAGCCGTCCTGCAGAAGGTGGGCGCGGCCGGCATGCCGCAGCTGCTGCTGAGTGCGGCGCCGCGGCTCGCCACCTCGCTCAACTCCAACAAACTCTCCATCAAGGTCACCTCCAGCTCATCAGGGTCAGGTAAGTTTCATCCACAACTTCTACAGCCTCTTATTGGGCTTCATTGACTGAGTATGATAACAACAGGGTCGTAGACTCGAAGTCGTGTCGAATTTGTTTGCAACCTGACACATAACAAGCGGGTGCGATCCGGCCGCGCCGGTGCCGGTGTGTCAGGTTGCATAAAAATTCGAAAATTACAAAAAAATCCCGTCCCGGATCGCGATCGCTTTCCCACACTTCCCACCTCTGTGTGACGAGAGCTATAAGATATCCAAAGGTAGCGTTTGTTAATTTAGTAGTCGATTTTCTTCTAGATTAATTTGGGTAACATTTTGAAGTGTAAAGTAGTACTTAATTAAGTATTGCTCTATTCCAAGCACCAGTCGTTATCCCGTCTGGTATCAGATTCAATTTGACAAAGGGGTTTGGGTACTTTTGTATAGACATTTTTAGCGACCATAAGTTTTTGTTCACTTGCTTGAAACATTAACTAGCTTATTTATTCAATCAGATCTGGTATAAGTAATATCGGAGCTGAGTTTTGGTCATATTAAGGCCAGATTTTGCTATTTATCTTGGTTTTCATACAGCTTAGAAAAATGTGTCCATAACATTTGCCAACTTTATGCTGTTCTTTCAAAATATCTAAGTTTTGTCCGCGCGAATTCAAAAACGATGGCAACATTACCCAAAACCTCTTGCAACATTGATAATTCTAAGGTGAATTCGTCCTTATGTTACATTGATTTGGAAATGATTTTGAACCGTATGTCGTTGTGTGTAGGATTCAGTCTGCCGCCGACGCCGCCGTCGTCGCTGTCGTCGTCGGACAGCGAGGGCGCGGTGTCCCCGTCGCACGAGGCGCCGACGCCGGTGGCCGCCGCACCCGCGCGTCGCGCTCACCTCTACGTGTCCCACCACAGTCGGCAGCCCATCAACACGCCGCTTATTAGCACACAGCCAGTAAGTACCCTCTTTTTGACGTGATAACGTCTTATAATTCGATGAAGCCGGCTGCACGCCCGCAAAACATGACGTCATGTAACGTTACCGTGTTACCTCGCCTTATTACTTTTTGCACCATCTAGTGAGTGAAATGTGTATTACGTTCAAGGAGTCTGTCCATGTTTTAGAAAAGCGACGATATGAAGTTAAGAACTTGTAGTACAATGATGTACCCAGAGATGGCGCTTTGAACAGCTTTTCAAAAAGCTTCAGAATGTTTTACCTAGATGGCGCTTAACACAAATTCCATCAGTATTTTCTTAAGACGTTGTCACGTTCAACTATCGTCAGTAAACCGACTTTACAAACAACCATTTTTTTTTAAGTATTAACACACAGCCAGTACGTACCTTTTTTTTAAAGTGAAAACTTCTTATAGCGCGCCACAGACAGGTTTTTCGTGGGCTGTGATTTGAAATCTAGCGTCACGGGAATGATGAGAAATCTTCGGGTAAACTCGGGACCACGGCCATTGGCCATCTAGAAATGCATCAGCTAGAAACGTGAGTCGGACTGGACTGACTATATGATACGTGTGTTACCCGTGTATTAATTTTAAAATGCATCAGCATTTCCCATTGCCATTTTTGTGTTATACCTATTACAAGATGGAATGTATTTGACTTTTGGCTGATTTATTTTCATAAGGTTCTGTAAAATAAATAAATTTATGTTCTTTAAAATAAAGCTATATCTGTATATTTTTTAGCAAGATTGCGAAATTCACAAATATACGATTCTCATTACAGAAAGGATCGACGGGCACCCTAGTGTTAACGGAAGAAGAGAAGCGCACACTCCTAGCTGAAGGATACCCCGTGCCCACGCGCCTGCCGCTCACCAAGGCTGAGGAGAAATCTCTCAAGAAAATCAGAAGGAAAATCAAAAATAAAGTGAGGATTATACAATATTTATACTAATACGACCCATTCTTTTTCAGCTCGGTATCGCCCACTGCTATATAGGTCTCACTTCGTCTACATCACTTGTCTCTATCATGTGCTAGTCTCATCCATGCATGACCCGCGAACATTCGAATGTCATCGACCTCTCTAGCTGGTGGTATTTATTCTTAATGTTACCTATAGTTTGAAGAAATACACCTCTAAATAACTAGCAGCGTCCCGCGGTCTTACCGGCTTAATTCCCGTTTCCGTTATGGTTTGGGATAAAAAGTAACTAAGATGAAGCCTGTGTTCTTCCAGATTATAATATACCTATATTCCAAATTTCAACCCAATCCGTTCATACGTGAATTGAGAAACAAACATCCAGACATACATTAACAATTATAATATAAGTAGGATAACTGGAAGTGATTTTTAATGTATTAATATTTTCCTAGATTTCTCAGAAATTTGTTTGTAAGGCCGTCTTACCCCTTACTTACCACGATCTTTCGTCCTTCCAGATATCAGCACAAGAAAGCAGGCGCAAAAAGAAAGAATACATGGACCAATTGGAACGAAAAGTCGAGATCCTCATATCAGAGAACTCAGACTATAGAAAGAGGGTAGAGACGCTAGAGCAAAAGAACGCCAACCTGGCGAGCCAAGTGGCGTCGCTACAGGCCATCGTGGCGCGCGGGGGCCGCAAGTGACCCCCGCGCGTCACGTCACCGCCCGACGTGCGGGCCCGTCGCTCGACGCCATCGGGGCCCGCCCGCGGCCTCGTCGCTCGACGCCATCGGGGCCCGCCCGCGCCCCAACGGACATCAACTAGGCTGTGAGAACAGGAGTAGCTTCTCGCGGTCCACCAGATATCGTCTGTCGATTTACGACGCTGGCCCTTTTCAAATTGTATATTTCGATGTATATTTTGGATGTATTTACATTTGTATCGCATACCGGAAGCGAAAGGCTCAGCGTTCGAATGGTTGCTCACTATACTTATTAGTAAATAGTTTTACAACTGGAGACGCAGTTTCGTCGCCGAGTGCGGGCTAGGAATGGACGACAGGGAACAGTACTGGGCTCTTAGAATTATCGATAGATATATTTACGCGTGTTGTTTGAAATCTCGTAATATATTTTAATAGTGCTGTAAAAGCAGAAACATTTTATTATTAAGTTTTAATATATTATGCGTGTTTTATTAAAATGTGCAATTAGGTTAAGGATTGTAATTGTTACCCAAAGCATACGATATAATGAGTATGTCGCTGTGTCTATGAGATGACGTTAATTCGCAACTGCACTATCATCGAGTGTCGCTGGCGGGGCGCCTTCTGTGGCCCTTCTATGGTTCATCTAAATATGGACTTACGTCACAACGACGTAGAGTTTAGTTTCTCTGGGGCCTAATGGTACAACGACGTAGAACCTTGCACCTAACGTTGCACCAAGGAAGATAGTAGTTAGTTCCTTTGCGGTCGAACGATACACCATCCCAGACCATGGATCCTTTACGGCAAAACGTTTCATCAACGTTAATGGTTCCACGCTCTCAATGGTTCCTCTATGGTCTAACGTTTTATCATCCTAATCGTTGGTTTCTCCATGACCTAACATCTTACCGACGTAAGCCATAGTTTCTCTTTGGTCTTACATATCACTATAGTTCCTCTATAGCCTGACGTTTTGTCCTAATAATCCAATTAGTTTCAGTGTGGTGTGACGTCTGACCAATGTAATCCATGACTTCTTTAAAACCTATCGTCTTTTACCGCTAACCATAGTTTCTCTATGTCCTGTTTCACCAATTTAAGGCATGGTTCCTCTGTGGTGTAACGTTTTGCCTTGGAAACCTTATTTTTCAATGGCCTATCAGTTTACCAACGAAATTCTAGGTTCTTTAGCAACCAAGCGACACGTCTACGTAAATAGTAGTTAGCAAATAGGCACGTGACTAACGTCTGCACATTGAAGTTTCTTTCCCAGCGTACCTCCGGTGGAGAACCATACATGCTTAACATAATTAAGTAAAACTACTTATTTGAAGATTGAACTTCGTCAAAGTTGTGCGGTTTTGTGTTATCGGAATCTTTGTAGCATAATATTGTAAGACGCTTCGTATGCGTGTCATATAGACACTACGTACGCGTCTTACCGATTTATATTTGAATTCCATGAATTTGCATTTATAGCGAAATGTGTATCGTCCTAGAGATTTTACCTTGTGTTTTAGATAACGTTAGACTTATGGATCTAACGACGGGCCCCACAAAAACCGATATGTATGACAAGCTTATGAATTTATAAACCACTAGACGAGAAGCAATCGATTCTTGTGAAACTTACTGAAGCGTTCGGTCCGTAACAAAATACATTTGCGATACCATTTTATAAAGATATTTTTTACGATTAGGTTTATGTCCAATATTGGACCTAATGCTTCACCAAGAAAAAAGGTTAAGTTGGAAAACGCGTTCCCCCATATAGTACTTTTTTAATTCTAAAACACTGCTGCAGGCAGATTTTTCCACATATTTGTATTAGAGATTGTAAAACAGCATTCATAGCGTGTTTAGTTCAACGTAGATGGGTATATTTTACAAACTATGTCAATAATTTGTAGTACTTTATATAGTACATCTACAAAAAATATATCAATATTTATATATTGTTCAACATTCCTTCATTCGAAAATGTTGATTTTTAGATTTGTAAAAGGAAGGGCGTTCTGAAATTGACTGTTTTTTTGCGTATATTCTTCGATACTATCGCTGGTTCGATTTTAAAAATGGTACTTCAGGTAAATCGATTCAACAGTTATTAAGAAAGAAAAAAAAATCGTGTCTTAAAAATGATCATGCTTCTCGTCTACAGGTTTACTTTTTCAAATGCTTTCGGTTGTCTAGTCTCTTGTAGAACCGCGGGCCTCATTGTCGAGGCACCTGTAGACCATTAGCTGTATTCAATCTCAGTTCACGCTGCGCTCTGTAAGTCGACAAGTACAAATGGCATGCTTTCAGCAAAACTAACGTATTTTCGGTCACCATTACCTGACATAATAACAGACATACATGGCTACGAACCACCAATCACAATGTTAAAGTTGCGAACGTTTCGATGTATTTGTAAAATAATAATCTGTAATTGGCTGGTTGTCTTGAAGTCAACAAATTGTGATTGGTTGCCAATACGCCATTGTTGTTCACGTGATATGTCATGTGAAGGTAGACTTTAACTAACACTAAAATTAACATAACTTCTGATAACTTACGCCTTAATTACAAACAGTATTGTAATATAACACAATATTGAAGTTACGATTCCAACGTTGATTCTCAGTGAGAATTTCCTTTGGTCCCATTCTTGTCTTGCCAATAGATTGAATTCTCTTTATTTCAAGACTAGGCGTGTATATTAACAATTAACCGACTTTACATATCTAACATTCTACTACTGATACACCAACATTCCATGTTGCTTTTTAGAATAAGAGTGACTTAAAGTGAGCTCGAGTACTTATTAAAATACACTGTAATCATAGAAATAAATCAACTTGTAATAATGCTGTACAATTATGTACTCGTGAGTTTCTCTATGGTGTGTTATTGTAAAAAAAATTGAGCTGTAACAAATTTTATCTAGAATTATTTATTAACGTAACAAGGACGAGGTATCGATTGTAACCGTTGTAAAATTTAAACTGTCTATTGTTAAAGTTAAATCAATTATTGATGTCTTTTTGCATTATATAAATATCGGCATAATTTTACGTAATATTTATATTTTAATCTGTGTGCAATTACCTTTGTTCTCTTATACATTTTTAAACGTTCTTCCTATTTAGACATGTAAGGAAATGTTATATTTATATCTTCTTAGAGTTGATTCACTTTATATGTCGATATGAACCCGATGGGGTCAGTTATATAGAAATGAGATATATTTTAAGAGATTTTTTCTAAACGATTTTAGAAAAATTAAATTATACCTTTTAACACAGTTATACGTGTCTTTATCGCTACAAGTTAGGTCTCTAGTTATACGGTAGTGTACGTTAGAAGCGACTTGACGAGTATGATGGCGTGCCTACTAATCAGCTATTTTACCAATATCGTGTAAGTGTCCAACATAGAGTAATTATATTTAAAGCATTCTCTACTATACGGAGTCATGTTTAATATTAAAAAATAAATATATTCAATTCCTAATATGGCATTTACCGTCTACAAAAGAGTGATTTATTTTGAAAACGACTTATGTAAATTAAATAAAGTATCTAGTTGATATATTTTAACTTATGGAATGAATTATATGAATGTGTTATCTGTCAAACGTAATGTCTGACGTGAATTATACCGCCGTATTACAAAATTGCACTTATGCTCAATGTCATCTTTTTGAGTCCCTTATCGACTTGTGACCCTTAATGTCACTAACGTATAAAACTATACTGATTTGTTTGTACTCAAAAAATTGTCAGGTTTATAACTCGCCTTGAGTAAGTCTTTGGAATACGGCGGTTTTAAACGAAATGCCAAACAAACTACTTACTTTTATGTTCTAGTATGCATCGCACATTTTGGGTGACAATATTGTTTTGGGTTCATTTCGAGACTTGAAAACATCGAGTAGTTAGTTCAACTAAATTATTGTCAACTATATTTAAATCATCCGAATTACATAGCCTCATTACGATGTTTTCAATCTCGGCTGAACCATTACTGAGAATAGAACGCGCCTCTATCTACGGCACCTGAACAGTAGAACCATAAAGTTTCTTTTTTCTCAGAAATTAAGCTTTGGTTCTAAATTGTCGAGGGGCTCATTACGTCCGTAATATTATTTAAGCGTATTTTATTGTATAGTTTTATTGTTAAAACTATTCTCTGTTACCTTGAGTCATGATTTGTTGAATCGTTTGTTTTATGTTTATTTTCAAATGACATTTCGGATTTTACTGTCACCCTTGAGCTAAATAAAGCGTCAAATATTGTATATCGATGGTTTTTATTCAAACCCTTTTTACAATAGTTCAATACATAATGCATCAATTTTAATCCAGTGCAATTGCGGAAATAAATAAACATTAAATTATGTAGTTTGGGGACTATGAAGGATCGATAGAGGGGTGTATTCTGAGCATATATTCCAATTTGAGGGATTCTGGCGTGGTCAGCTCATGGTCATTTCGATGAAAACGCGTTTAATTCGATATCTCGAGATATGTTAGTGTAATACCCCGTTTACATGATTCCAGTCCAGCGACCGAATCCAGCGCTGGATTGCTTACTGGAATAATGGAGACCGGCACTGGAATGCATCAATCCAGTACCAGTGCATTCCAGTGCCGGTTTACATTGTTCCAGTAAGCAATCCAGCGCTGGATTCGGTCGCTGGACTGGAATAATGTAAACGGGGTATTAGCAAAAAATTGTTGAAACTTTTTCTCTTCTAAATTAAATTTACTAACTTTTACATCGACAACTTTTCTTTTTAGGGTTCCGTAAAACGTAAAAACGGAACCCTTATAGATTCGTCAAGTCTGTCTGTCTGTCTGTCTGTCCGTCCGTATGTCACAGCCACTTTTTGCCGAAACTATGAGAACTACACTGTTGAAACTTGGTAAGTAGATGTATTCTGTGAACCGCATTAAGATTTTTACAAAAGTTTTTTAAAAAAACAAAAATTAGGGGTGCCCCCCATACTGAGAACTGAAGCTCAAAAAATTTTTTTTCATTAAACCTACACGTGTGGGGTGTCTATCGATAGGTCTTCAAAAATGATGTTGAGGTTTCTAATATAATTTTTGTCTACACTGAATAACTTGCGCGAGAGACGCTTCCAAAGTGGTAAAATGTGTGTCCCCCCCCCCTCTAACTTCTAAAGTAAGAGAATGAAAAAATTAAAAAAAATATATGATGTACATTACCATGAAAACTACCAACGAAAATTAGTTTGAACTCGATCTGATGAGTAGTTTTTTTTTAGTACGTCATAAATACACTATTATTAAAACTTCGATCAAAGTTACAACGAACTACAAGAACTATGTGTACTATGTATATTATGTTACTTGCTGGAACGGAACCCTTCATGGGCGAGTCCAACTCGCACTTGGCTACTTTATTATTTTCATCAATACTTTTCAAGTTATTGCTTCCGAAAGGCAAAAATTTGACTTTTTTCCTCCCTTTTTTAAGTTTCGCCATTTTCTCTCCAACCGTTCAATTTTATGAAACTTTACCGATTATCAAAAGTGTAGATCTTTTAATAATGAACAACTTTTTCCTTGAACTTTTTTCTGTAATGACAATACCTTCAGAGTTATGTTACTTTACCGAACGAAATCCGCGCCACTGCGACACCTCCGCGACACCGCAAAAAATCCGCGACACCTCCGGTCTTAGGGCTGAACCCAAAATCCATTGTTGGATTGTGTCGGTGGGTTTCTTCCACACAGGGTTATGTGGGACAACAACGTTACCTACTTCGACATTTATGCCAGAAATACGTAACATACCTACATAAAAACACTACGGTACAGACGTGGTAATTGTATTCGATGGCTATCCCAAAGGTATTTCCAACTTTGGCACCAATTCTGCGTTCAGATTACTGACTTAAGATGATGATTTATCTTTATGCCCCATAATTCCTCTGGAACCATTCCACTTTAAACCGGCACTGGTACGGTGTTTGCACATGACTGTTTGGCGGTACTACAACTCTTACCGAAGCGGATTCTGAAAAGTCACTAAACTACACAAATAACACAATAATGTATACTGTAATATGTTACCGTTTACATATGAATTAATATACGGACCGCAAATCAAACTAATTGATGATTCCTGGTTTAGGGTAGTAAATTGTATGTTTTAGTATTTAATTTAAAAATAATAATTAATAGTTTAAAAACTAAAAAACACGCTTTCCGCCACCTTGCAACGGCGGGCATGTTGGATATATGTTACGTGATTATTTTTGTCGTATCCCATTCAGCAAACTCTTTCATTTAATACCCATAGCACGGGGGTGCATTTCAAATAGCCAATCCGCCATCTTGGATGTCCGCCATGTTGGATTTAAGTCACGTGACATTTTTTTTTGTATTCCTGACAGCAAACCATATTGCCGCCATATTGGATTTGTAATGACGTTTCTTAACTAGTCAAGAACTCAGAGCGTATGCAAAATTTCAACCTAATCGAAGACCGGGAAGTGGGTCAAATTAAGATTCCAAGATTTTCTTACATACCTACATAGTTACAAGTAAAGCTAATGAAAGCGTACATATTAAAAAACAATTTGTTGAAAATTGCAATTTTTGTATTTTATCGAATTTCTATAACAATTCCCAAAACCTGAGATTTATAGAGATGGATATGACTGAAATTTAAGGTCGCAAATATTTTGGATTTTGATACATGATGTTCCATTTAGAATCGGTCCTTTTAGAGAGCTATAGAAAACATCATCGATAAATTATTGAGAATATACGTTTTAAACTACCACGGTTGTTCATTACACTTGTAAAAATTAGTACGAGTAGGTACCTACTTATTACCTAATGTTAATTACGGGATATTTAATGTGCTCAAATAGTAGAGTCAGTCTCCGATATTTCGATGCACCAAGTTCATGGGAATACCCGTAGTTAACTGTATTAGCACAGTTTAGATAAATACTACCAGTAGTTCATCGCCTTTGCTAGATGTCTAGACACGGAAAGGGTTGTCGCAATTTTAAAACGTGGCACCAAAATAAAATTAAATCATACGGAAGACGTCACTCCTGAGCCGCGCTCCTACAATACTAACATTGGTAGGCAATGCAGGAGCGCGCTTCCCGCGTCTCGTCCCGTCCCGCACGATTGCACCGTTTTGACGGCTTCGTCGAACGATTGTATGATTTAATAGACTGTGGTATTAGTGTATTGAGAACATATTAGGTACCTACCATACCGATGAATTACACACATTAAAATACATTTATTATTGCTTTCATCATAACTTTATTTTTCAATAGTCGGGTCGACAAGAAATTAGATAAACTTAAAAATCAAAAAATCATGTTTGTTGTTTTGAAATAATAAAACTAAACATCGTAGACTAGTCGATAATCTCTAAAATCGTGTCACTTGAGCACCTTAATTTTTACAAACGCTCAGTCTTAAGCTTATATCTAGCTTACATTATATTATATTTTGAGGGCTGGCACCAAGTATTGGGTAGATATTCGAGGCAAGCTCATTCATTTTATCCCGCTATTCATCAGCCAGGTCTGCAGCTCCGTGTTAGGGTATAATATCAGAGTTATGTGACAAGTTTGAAATATGCCTCAAACTCCTACCCAAAATTTGGTGGCTAGCTCTCGGAATATTATAACTTAGTGTAAAAATAGAATAATAATCAGTTAGGCATCGAAATATGAAATTATGGACTCCGTGTCATTAAACTTCGAACGAATACGCAGTAATGGCGGACGTATATTTGTATTTGTGAGTGTGTTTCTGACCAATGAGTGCTTGATTTGAAGTCCTTCACTCTTTTATAGCTTAATTACAACTGTTAGGTATGATTTGCTATTGCATTCTCATAAATGAAGATATAAAAATTCTTTATTAGAAGCCACACCACAGAAGAATACATAATAAACTGAAACTGCTTCAAAAATGACATGTCAATTGGCAGCCTTATCGCTTAGGGCGATCTTTTCCAGAAAACTAACAGTATTGGATACGAAAGACAGTAACAAGGTCCTTAACATTTACGTTTGAAAAAAAATCAGTCGAAAATAGAGAGAGAAAGCAATACCAAAACTAGGACCAATTTAGTTAAGGCCTCACTACACTTTTCTAAATTTATAGTCCGAGATCCCAGAGCTCCCAGACGTCACCTATTTTCTGATGAATGAAATGTGGACGATTGAGTAGAGTTAGTAAGTACTAAGAACACATGCTCACTCGCTAACTTGCTTAGACGGCCAATTTTGAGAAATGGGGTAATGAAGGTACATACAAACATTACTTCACGTATTTTCTAATAAGTGATTTTCACGTATGTTGTAGGCAACATCCTTAAAAACAAGGTTCCAATACTCCCAGACACTTTCCGGCAGCCGTTTTGCTTAACAACTCCAAAATAATAATTTAACTTCACTTAAATTCTCATGCTCCATTTGTAAATATGTTCGTCAGACAACTATTTTGTTGCTTTTTACAATAAGATAGACCAATCTAAGGGGGCAATCATCCCCTAAACTCAACTATTTCCTATGGGTAAGAGAGGGAGACTGAGTGAGACATTTATTAGGAAATATTGACCTTAAAATTGAGTTTAGGGGATGATTGGCCCCTTAGATTGGCCTGTCTTATTGGAAAAAACTTTAAAATAGTTGTCTGAAGAACATATTTACAAATGGAGCATGAGAATTTAAGTGAAGTTAAATTATTATTTTGGAGTTGTTAAGCAAAACGGCCGACGGAAAGTGTCTGGGAGTATTGGGACCTTGTTTTTAAGGATATTGCCTACAACATACGTGAAAATCACTTATTAGAAAATACGTGAAGTAAGTAATGTTTGTATGTACTTTCATTACCCCATATCTCAAAATTGGCCGTCTAAGCAAGTTAGCGAGTAAGCATGTGTTCTTAGTACGTACTAACTCTACTCAATCGTTCACATTTCATTCATCAGAAAATAGGTGACGTCTGGGAGCTCTGGGATCTAACTCTATTAGTGACTGAATCCAGAAGCTAATTTAGAACAAAGGTTAGTCGACTGAATTCAGAAGCAAGTAATCCTCGATTTTGAATTTAGTATGCTAGCTTACCTACTGAATGCTGTTACACTTCACGGAATCAGTATCGAATAAATTCAGTCGACTAAAAGCCAGGGCGGCCTTTTAGGCGGTTTTAGGTAGGCCACGCGGGAACTCATGTAAAAAAGGGGGCGCGTGTACTCTAGTGTTAATGATGCGGAATCTTACACTATTTCACTTAGACATATTTATTCTTAACTACAAAGTAATAAAAACCTTCTTCTTTGCCATAATATGCGCTATGATGACCCACAACGCCGTCCCCCACACAGCTTCGATCAGACTTAAAGTATGGGTCCTCATGTTGGGTACCTTCCAGTGGAAAGGGAAGAGATGAGCGCAAACGGAATGGCCGACGTATAAAGCTATGGCGTTCAGGCCAGGAGCGCGGAAAGGCCCTCCGTTCCATATGCGCCATGCGTCTGTGAGAACGTAGCAAAAACTCAGGAGCACCAAACAGCAAGCTGATGTCACCAGCACGAAGGACATTGACCTGAAACAATATAAGTTTATATCAGCAAATAGGCAACGACATCCTTGTCCGAAATAGGCTTCAAAGTTTTGAACATCGCCGCGTAATTGTTAGCCTCTCGTGTTTGTGTTTTGTTTTTGATTGAATACATTTCATAGAGAGGGCAACTGATGTTCAATCTTACACCGTCTTGGCGTTTATCCGATAGAATAGCTGCTCCTAGCGACTTCGTTCTATGGTTGACGTTCGACGTTCCAAAGACTCGAAGGTTTGACTCCAGTTTTGTGATATGAACATCTATGCTGTGGAACGCGTTGTCTGAGTGGATTTTTGCCCGATGGTTACAATCTTGGTATTTTCAAGTCGAGAGTGAATTGGTTTCTCATAGGTTAGCATGCTTCAACGTAGACCACATAGTACCTTAAATTCAGGCGGTGTGAACATAAAATTAAAAAAATAGATAAGTACAGTTTTGTAAACGTGTGATATTAAACCCCTAAATAACGTGGGCCGACTATTCCCATTGATCAGATCCTTGAAAGGCCATGACATTTGTCACGTTCCTGCGATGAATGACCTTGATCAACCTTCCTCTTTCTTTTCTTCCTTGGGCAATCTCAAGCAATTAACTAGAACGAGTTTATTTCTGCCCTGAGTCTGTATCTTAATTTCGAAATGAGTTGTTTCGCACCTACCTCCCAACAGATCGAGATGTTCTAACAATGACCTCGTTTTAAAAACAGTTTCTTGAGCACTAACCAAAGTTACTATTTAATTACCTCAACATTTCAGCAGCGTTACAACCGCCGTGGTCCAAGGGCGGATCCAGCATCACGGGGGTCACATAGAGTTCATGTCACAAAACTGTGCGATAAGTACATTCATGCTTTTTAATCAGTGGTCCACCTAGGTACTGGACCCAGCCCAGGATCTCCTGGATCAGCGCTTGCCGTGGTCACGAGAAGACTGAATAAAATTGCTCTAAATCGTAATTAACCCCTTAATGGACAGGGAAGAAGGGTTAGTTAACCCATCGGTGGGCCCATGCCACGTAAGAGGCTAAGACCTGTAAAGTGTAAAGTTTACAATACTAACCAAAGGTTCTTGTTGATAGGAACGACGCCGTGTTCCCTGGAAAAGCCGGCGAGCAGTGCTCCCGCCAGCGCAAACACCAGCGCCCAGGCGAGCCAGCGCGACGTGCGCGCCTTGTGCGATCGCTGCAGCAGCACCGTGGCGCCGGCCTGCACGCCCAGCAGAGCCTGCACGGCTGAGGTTAGGGACCCTGGACACAGAGGAACTGGTTAGGTCCTTAACCAAGCGAAAGTTTGTAGGAAGTTGTTAGGCACAGTTGGCTTTGCAGACAGAAGCGCGGCGCAGTCTTTTTGACAGCGAATCCTTTTCTCGTGTTTTAAGGCCTTGTTTCTAGATAAATTACATACACACAACGACGATTCAGGGCAAAGTATGTCATGGGCACTGCTAATGATATGAATTCTTCATGTTTTAGGTAACAGCTGCGTGTCGCGTGTTACTGTGCTTTTATGAGCAGGCGCGTTGCTTCTTAGGCCCATGCCCTGCTCGTCTCGTTACTCTATACTACTATAAAAATGGCAGTCAAAGGATCTGCCGATAGAAGTGAAAACTTATAACTCAGAATTTGATAGCTCACTTTGGAAACTATGCGGGTGAAACTGGTGGGGGCTGCTAGTCTGGAATAAATCTTCAAAGCATGGTCGTCTAAATAAGTCCAATAAGCTCAATACATTTAAGCATGGCCATTTACTTCAGAGTTTACCCGAAGATTTCTTTAATTTACGAGCGTGACGTTTGAACTCAATTCATAGCCCACGACAAATCAGTGTGAGAAGCGCCATTAGAAGTTTTCACTTGAAAAAATGGAAATAAACGTTAGCATGCAAGCCATGAATACATGCGTGGAATAAACAAACCCACAAACATTCACCTATATTAACATTCATTATGTTAAGACTTGGGAACTTCAAAACATAAAATTTAGTTGCGAATTTTGAATTAAGATAAGCATTAGCAGCCAATTTTTATGTTATCAAGATTTAATATTATTAAGGCAAATGTCTGTGGGTTTGTTTATCTCCACGAATCTCTTTAATATTTAATTTATTGATTCTACGGATACCTCACGTGTTATATGGTTGGCCCGATTCGACTCAAGTTTCGACCGCGTCTGTCGACACTCTTTATACACACTTTTTAGAACCTTTGTATCCATGGTCCATGAGTATAATTTATAATGTATCGAAGATACCACACCACTGCCCTTTTTATACATGATCCTAATAACCAAAAAGTTTTCTGGAAATGATCGCGATAAGATCACTCTTTTTACTCGAAACGTTTTAATTATACATTTCAATACAGTTTGTCCGTATATTTTTGGTGTAATAAATTGTGATGTAAATTGTATTGTGATGTTACCTAGAAGTCCTTCAGGGTCGGTAGGCAGGCCCCCATAGACTCTCCGAGCATCGCTGTTCTGGAAGACGTGTGACTCCCCCAACAGAAGGCGGTCGATGTAACCCGCTGCTCCGCCGCTGCACTCTGGAGCCACCCAATCATCGTGTTTTCCACCCGGACCCAGATACCCGCTAAAAAAAACACATAATTTTTAAAGCTACATTTCTTTTGGCGCTGATACTGTGAACATAACACAGGACCTGCTCACGATCTAAATTATTTAATTGTAAATGTAAGAATTGCAAACAAATTTTTGTGTGATTTAGCCTCTGAGGAGTTCAAATATACCACAAAATTAAATCCATACATTATGTGTACTTTTCCCACAAAAAAAGTTTTGTTCTGTATAAATAACTAGCGGTCCGCCCTGGCGTTGCCCGTGGTTACATATTTAGCCTAATATAATATAGCACTCAGAGATTACGTACATATCCAACGGTGAAAGAGTTTTTGAAATCCGTCCAGTAGTTCCTGAGATTTGCGCGTTCAAACATGCAAACTCTTCCGCTTTATAACATTACAATATATAAACAGTGAAACAACAATGTCGAACAAATATTAATTCCAAAAAATATGATTCTATTATGTAAATAATAAAGTTCACGTATGTATAATATGTACAAAAAATATTTGTAGTGGTAGGACTCTTTGCAAAGTCCGTCTGGGTAAATAGTACCTTTGCCAGTTATTCTGCCGCCAAACAAACAATAATCTTCCGGTTTGAAGGGTAATGCTTCCAGAGAAAATACTGGGCTAAGAAATAAAACACCTTATTTCTCTGGGTGACGAGCGCAGCGGGGTGCTAGGTAATGATTTAGACTCTTCATGATCTAATAGCTGGGTGTCACTGTGTTTTGTTATGAGTAAACGTGTTGCTTACCCCCAGGCACATGGCACATGCTCGTCTCTTGCTATTCTATAAAAAAATGGCACTCATAGGAACTGCCGATAGAAGTGAAAACTTGAAATTCAGAATTTGATAGCTAACTTTGGAAACTACGCGGGTGAAACCGAAGGGCATGGTCATGACAATGGGCATCTAGAATCTGACGCATTTATAGATGGCCAATGGCCGTGGTTTCGAGTTTACCCGAATATTTCATTTATTTACGAACGATTCAGCTCAATTCACTGCTCAAGAAAATTCTGTACGTGTTGCGTCAAAATAAATTTTCACTTCAATAAAAAAGGAAGTAAGTACATTATACTTACGCGGGGCAGTCGGGATGGTGCACGGCGAACGTGATGACGCTGTGAGCAGCCACCAGCACGGCACAGAGCACCCAGCACCAGACGCAAGATAACACGTCTTTCAGCGCCTGCCCGCAAGCGCCCTGCAAGTACCAGCATCACATCTTTAACTATCAGGGTAGCGATTATAAATCCATGTGGTTGCATCCGACACGAAATCTCATCTCTCGGTCTTTGTCTTATCTGTTTAGCATGACAGAGGCAGGGATTGTCATGCCGATTTTGAACCATTCGCAATCGCATTTAGAATCGCTACCCTGGTCGATATATTGCAGCCAACTTGCAATTACAGCTTCATTTTACAGCCTAGCCTGTTCACTAAACAGCACCGTTTAACTTGCGGTGTAAATGATTCAGCCGTTTGTTACTACTACATATAATAATCTCTGCACCTCACAATGTAATAATTAATCTGCAGCTTAGCTAAAAAACTTTAACGGAATAAGTGTAAATGTGTTAATCCAAGGAATATTTAATACGACTAAGTGTTTATTTTCACTTAAAACCGTTACAGATGATACGTGTGTAGAAACGTACACAGTTACAAAACACACATAGGCATAGAGATCAATCATTGTACTGCAGTGTTAGGTAATGATTTGGACTCTTCATGTTTTAATAACTGCGTGACCCTGTGCTGAAATGAGCCGGCGTTCTTCTCACCATCAGGCCCATGACCAGCTCATCCTGTCACTCCATACAATACAAAAAATAGTGTAATGTTTGTACAATACTTTAATCCGAAAAGTCCGATGCCTTTATACCTATACGGTTACCCGCAAGCTAGGCACAGTAAACCAAGTACGTAGATGAAGTATGGTATCTTACTCTGGGGGGCTTGTAGTATTTAGGGGCCGTGAGAGCGTAAAAGCCAGCAGCGATGAGGTACGCGACAGCCAGACGTTGGAGGACGCCGAATATACGCAGCTGTTGCAACATGTTGGACCCGTAGATGGTATTCAATGACATGCCCAACAGGAACATCATACACGAACGCTGCAACAATAAGAGTTGACATTCAGAACATTGACGTTTACCTAATTGTAATCATTAACTGTATGCAGGCGCAGCTGTCGCAGCCTGATATATAGCGGGTCACCAATAATTAAAAAAAAATGATTTTTTTTATTTTGTTTTTCGACTTGTCGTGCACGATTTGGACCTTCCTCTTCGGACCGCGTCTTATAGTTAGTTTTTTTAATTCATAATTACGTAAACTTTTGCTAGAGATACTAAGGGTAGAGAGTAGGTAGGTAGGGTAGAGATATAATTAAATCTTAAATTTTACAAAAATTGTATGTCATATTATACTATATACCGAGAGGTCGAGTCGAGAGAATACGAGTCGGTAATCGTAATTAAAATTAAGTCAAACATGAAGCTGCACAAGAGCGTGTCCCATGCGGTTGTTGCAATCTCACGGCACACGGGGACCTTCACATACTACGCTGACGACACCGACGACGCCATCGGTCGGTTCGTGCGGCGAGCGTTGGCTGCATCACCAAAGACCATTCAAGATTTTAACCTGCAGATGGCCATTAGAGACAGAAATGCGGCTGTAGTGGAGGCTCTGGGCCAGGAGGAGGCGGCTTAGGCAAAAGACGATGTCGAGTCGATTACTATCGGAATCCCAACCGGTAGTGATCGGCTCAACAGACGAAATCGGACTGACTAGCTTTAGAATTACGTTTAAAATGTTCACCACCCCCTACTCCCCCCCCTTATTTTCCTCTTCTTCTCCTAATCCAAGAACTATGTAAATAAAAAAAGATTATTGTAATGATAAAAGTCACGGACCCCGGAGTCTGTGGAGTGTTTAAATTAAATTAAAAAAAAATATATATATATACCGAGAGGCACTCGCATAGGGAGGCATTTTCAGTGGTTAAGTACAAATCGATATCATAATTTTACATTATCACAAAAACAAATAGTCGTTAGCAATTCCCACTACCCATATTTGTAAATAGTTAAACTAGAGAAGCATCACCCATTTGCAGGTTATTTCTATCGCCATGAGCCTTCAAAACTTCAAAACGTTCAAATATGTGCCTTGCTCTACAAAATCCTTGCTTCCTGTATGATGAAGAGAAATCAATGTGAAATTCCTACACAATTCTTTGTACAGTAAATTCATGATATAGAATTGTACTTTCTTGAATTAGCTTTAAATTAGTTATGTTCTAAATAATTCAATTTTCTTCGAGAAAACGAAATCCGATTTCAATTTAAAATTAAACTCAGACACTCGACTACCTATATTATTATTTTTTTTCGAATTCTACGGACACGTCGTCCAAGTAAAGGTGAGTAATTTTAAGTTTATGTTGATTTACAGATGCAGATTTCGATAAAATTTAAATAAGACAGACAACCGAATTTAGAATCTCCTTCTTTTTTGGAATTGGCTAAAAGTAATTTTTTGTTATATCTCAGTGAAACGAGCTCTTTACAGTACTAGAAAATAATCTGAAATTTCAAGTTTTGAGGCCAACAAGTTAATTCAAAAGAGTAGGTTAGGCTACAATAGTACAATAGGGGTACGTGGCTAAGGAACCTCCACGTGGTGCACCCTGGGCATCACACAACAACTTGCCTCGGTGGCATCTTGTTGTGTTATGGCGAATCCCGGCCGGGGCTGGGAATTTCTACACGCGCTCTTCGCCCCCTTGAACAGTGCATGTAGAGGTTGGGGAGAGAAACTGGAAGTGGAAGACTTGGGAAGGTTACTCGGATGATATATCGGCCAAGTGAAATTCCTAAGTCTTCCAGGTTCATGAGAACTCTGATTAGCAGAGTGCTCAGTGGAAGGACAAGGACCGCGATTGGGTTTTTAGGGTGGGGGTTTTAGTCAGTAGGGCCACCATGGTGTCGAGACCGACACACTTGTCGTGTTCCTTCTAGTCAAGCTCTTTCATTTGACACCCATATTAAGGCATTAGTGAAAAAAAAAATTATGGAGTTCGCCATTTTGTGATTTGAAATTTGTTATACTGTATAGTACTCTACTAGTCAAGCCCTTTCATTTGATACCCATATTGAGGTAGATTGTGATGAAATATTTGGTCTGCCATTTGGTGGAGGCGGCCATATTGAATCGATATTAACCAAAAATAGCTCAAAACATCAACACAAAAATGTATCTTCGAATAAAAAAAACCGCATCGAAATCGGCTCATCCGTTTCAGCTCTACGGTGCCATAGACAGATACACATAGAGACAGACCTGTATGTGTGTCTGTCTAATAGACAAACAGACTTCGACGTCAAATTTAACACCTCTTTTTTTGGTCGGGGGTTAAAAACCGCCGTAACTGTGCCACAAAGTGGTCAAGTAGGAGTTAAAATATTGCTAAAAATTGCGAAGTACGAAAAAAATTATAAACTTTGAAAGACTTATTCTCAGAAACTATTGGGTGTACAGAGACAATTCTAATATCATATTGTAGCAAATTTAGTCTACTTTACAAACGTCATAAGAAAGTTTTTACAAAAACTAGTCGTTTAGGGTTATAATCGCCAAAATTTGAAAAATAAACGATTTTTCGCGGTTTTTTCGATTTTTTACAAAGTTGCGTTTGTCGCTCGAGGTCACAAACTTGGGACAATCATTAGGCCAACATCATAAACAAGTCTGCAAAAATTCAGATCTACCAGATTTAACGCATACGGTAATGTATAAAGTTACTGCACTATTTACCAACAAAAAAAATGACAATGGAACTACATGCCTAACTGGCTACTTACTACTGTAAACACTCTGTTTCGTAACATCTCAATTTCTCAATTATCCATAAATCATAGAAGGTTGAAAGTGATGAAGCTTAAATTAAACATTACTGTTTCTTTGCGTGGAAACATTGTAAATATAGGCTAGAGAGCACATTTAGCTCTTAGACCGCTGCGTGTACCTCTAATACTAATACCAATATTTATACTTTCTAAAAACGGATTTATAACTTCTTAAGATGGATAGGTAATTATCTCGTCAACAGCGAATGTCGACCGAACTATTGTTTAATGAAAGGTATCATCAGTAGCCTCCTTTCTTGATACGTATCTTTGAAAATTATCATCTCATTTATAATATGAAAAAGGAGGAGTCACAATCGTACTTTAATACATTAAACACATTACATATTTTGGTACCATTGTTGAAACGACTTAGAAAATAAGTAGACCATCGTAAACTGGGCCGCGTATGTTTTTAGGCCGTCTAGTATTCAACTAATGATGCCTATCATCATTAACATGCAGAGTTATCGCCCTAATTGTCATACATTGAAGCAGTGGTACGAATAATTGTATAGATGAGAAAATAAACGAAGAAATGGATGAGGAGGCGATGAAATTGCTCGCCGCGTACGAAGAGAGATCTCAGCACGCGAGAGAATTTCCAATGAAATAACTGAGGAACAAAACATTCAAATCGCATTGTACGAGACTTGAGAATATTCAATACTAAATACGGAAGCTGATGTAATTTGAAAGTGAGCGTGTCGTACGCTCTACATAAAAATTGACATCGATGGGCGTACGCTTCAGTAATATCAATTAACGATATTTTGTGCAGCAACAAGTAAATAAAAATTGTTAATTTAAGGACAGGGCTGAAACTAGTGACTAAATGTTAAAGCAATCTTTGCATATACAATGGATCATTTTGTCTAGTAATTGAACTAAATCAACGGCTAAATTAGTAAACTACAAAAAAGTATAACACTTTTCTCGTAATTATTAGGCTTGACATTTTCCGAAGTATGATATAAGAAATTAATAGCCAAGGCAAATGCGATGTAGCTCCAACAATTTTCTTTTCTGAAATTGTTGATTGATTACATGTCAGAAAAAAAAGTCGCCAAGTGCGAGTTGGACTCGCCCATGAAGGGTGCCGTTGCAACAAGTAACATTATATACATAGTACACATAGTTCTTGTAGTTCGTTGTAACTTTGATCGAAGTTTCAATAATAGTGTATTTATGACGTACTAAAAAAAACTACTCATCAGATCCAGTTCAAACTAATTTTCGTTGGTAGTTTACATGGTAATGTACATCATATATTTTTTTTAGATTTTTCATTCTCTTATTTTAGAAGTTAGAGGGGGGGACACACATTTTACCACTTTGGAAGTGTCTCTCGCGCAAAGTATTCAGTGTAGGCGAAAATGATTTTAAAAACCTTACCATCATTTTTGAAGACCTATCGATAGACACGTGTAGGTTTACCCCACACGTGTAGGTTTGATGAAAAAAAATATTTTGAGTTTCAGTTCTCAGTATCGGGGGCAACCCTAATTTTTATTTTTTTTATTTTTTTCTGTTCAAATCTTAATGCGTTTCACAGAATACATCTACCTACCAAGTTTCAAAAGTGTAGGTCTCATAGTTTCGGCAAAAAGTGACTGTGACATACGGACGGACGGACAGACAGACAGACAGACAGACAGACAGACATGACGAATCTATAAGGGTTCCGTTTTTACGTTTTACGGAACCCTAAAAACTTAAAATATGGTAATTAATAGCTTGTACCACTGTGACAGAAAAAATAATTAACTGGATCAGAAGTATAATTACAGAATGAAGTTTTATTAAATTATGCCATTTTGAGGACAGATATCTATTCTACCCAATCATACGTTTTTCTACAAGTTGATGGAATTACCACTGGAAATCAGGTTTTGCGATCCTGTTTCCGTGCACTTTATACGCAATGCACTGAGGTACAAAAAGCGAGAAAAACGAAGTAAACGTCCGTTTCTAATGATACTTTCCTGTTTGGATGAAGTCAGCCTTATCTTTAGATGTAAGCTAACGTATCTATGGTTATATGTATAGAGTGTAGTGGAAAACTCTCGAAGCTGCAAAATACGCGTAGTATTTATTTACCATTTTGAACATAACAACACACACATAGTAAGTACTGTGACCAATAATACTGTTCCGTTTTATTATATTGGGACCGACACTGTAACATTTTGTTACTGTGGGGTCATTAAAGAGGAAATTTCATTTTATTACTATAGGACCAATATTATAACAATGTGAATATTAAAAAATAACCTCAATTGTCCCACTGCTGGGCAAAGGTCTCTCCTAATTATCTCCACTTATTCATTAATTTAACTTAATTTACTAACATAGAAAAAAACAATTGCCGTTCTAAAAAAAATGTTTGGGAAACGAACATGTATTTGAACCTTTTTGTTTCAGTAATTTCTGATTTCACGTCTTCGATAAAGTTGTGCGTACCGTGATAATTATTACATACGAACTTGTTAAACTTACTTATATACATAGGTACTTCAATTTTTCTTTTAATAATAATTAATATTATGCATACTAATCATCATTTATAATGCAAAAGTTCTAAAGTAGCTCAGTCACGTCGTAATCGTAACGTCTGAACGGGTCGGGTTGGAATTTCGAGTGACGTTAACCTATAGTCTTGAATAACATATAAATAGGCTTACTTCTTATCAAGATAAAATAACGGGAACAGGGACTATGCGAGTAAAACCGCAAACGTAGAGCGTTCTTAGTAAGAAATATATACTAGCCAGAAATAATATCTATCTTTTTCCGTAGTTTTTGTTAACTTCTGTTTGTTTGTGTCTTTGTATAGCGAGAGGACAAGTCTCGTAATCATCTTTGGAACGTTTACATAACCGTGCTTGTTCTAAAGGTTGCTCTCAGTAGTCCCAAAGATTCTTGGAACGAGTCCCCTTAGCTTGCGTTTCTTACGTAAGTAATGTCCATAGTACCATAGGCGTACACATTAGGTACCAGCATTAGTCTTATAATAAGAATAGAACGTTGGAACATTTGATAGCAACTTAGCAAATGTTTTTATAAGTTTAATATAATTGCTATACATTGTGTGTGAATTGTCCACCAATATTTATTTAATAGGGTACAATCCTAAAAAAAAACTAATTAGTCCGTCAGTTAGATTGCTAAAAAATATTGTACACGTATTTTTTCTTTTGTTTCACAAACAAAAAATTACGAAGATACAGCGCTTAGAAGTTTCGTGTGTCACTCGTGCCTACGATTTTTACTCACGAGTGACGTCGCGACCCCCTACTCTCGAAGTTTGATGTTCTATATCTTTGTCGATTTTTAATATTTTGAAAAAACAAAAAATACGTGTCCCATATTTTTCCATGATCTAGCTGACGGACTAATTAGAATAGTGTATTTTTGACCCAGCAGTACCCTATTGCTAAAAGATAGCCTGAGTATTATACGTTAATCCAGGTAATATACTTGGGTACTGTGTATTAAATTCAAAATCGTTCAGTCGTTACAGAGATACCTATGTGTGAACAAACATCGTCTTTATATTGAATATTAGTATAATTTACTTTATAGTAGTCCACAATAACCATTAACCACAATAACAATCCACATCCACATTTCATATTAATCCACATTTTTTTTTCCTAATTTCTACTATCCTACTATAATATTTTAAATGTCAAAGGTTTGATGTTTGTTGGTCAATCACATCGGAGCGGTTGAACATCTGTTCAACCCTATCTAGGGTTGAAATTTGAAACAAAGATAGATTCAAAACTGGAATAACACAAAGGCTACTTTTTATTACGAGTAAATAACGGGAACGGGAATAAAATCGCGGAGCGCTGCTAGTATTATGTAAATACCAGTTGTCGATACTTGAATCAATTGGGCTTAGTATAGTTACAGAAATTACTACCAACTTCAAAAGGGAGAGGCCCTTTTTAATTCGTTAGAATATATATATTCTAACATATTTTACTGAACTATTGATAAGACCTTTTTGTATTTTTTCGTTTACATTTGTCACACAGATATTTTACCAAAATGGTTCTCCCGCATCAACGCGAGGATCTCGAATCTTTTTTTTTACTATAGGTACCTATTACTAACTGCACTTGACCACCATGCCACCTGATGTTAAGCGACACTGCGGTTAAGATGGAGCGTGCTTAGGTACTTAGAAAAAATCGATTGACTCTCGACCTCTCGATTTGAAGATATCCAGATAATAGTCATCAGGAAATAGTCACTCATGCGACGTTTCCACAGTTTATACTTTCATTTTACGAAATAGGAGTCCAACTTCTTCGTGCTAGTCTTTAAAACGAAAGCCGTGAGCCCATTAATGTCGGTTTTTCGATCTACAAGTCGGGAAGAACAGTCGGGTAGAAAAATTGGCAAGGTGATATTAGACCAAGTGGTGCAGATCAGCTGCATACTCTCCGAAATGTATCCGATACATTTGCAACTTTGTGACGATGTCCAACCCTTCAAACTTTTTTTACGAATAAAGGGTCGAGTGATTTAGTTTAGTTGTTTGTTTGGTAAGTTCTCATTAAATTTTGACTTTAACTGACCTATATTGTTGGGTTGCGAGTCAATAAATAAGGTACAATGAGAATGATCCGTGCATATAAACCTGTTTTACTCGTATACCTAATGAATGGTAATCGAACAGACGCAAAATATTAAAACTACAGTTCCAAAATACAGTAACTCGACCCAAAACCCAACAACAAAAATAAAATGTTTGTTCAAAAAACAATCATCAGTCACTGGCAAATATTTACAATTGATACCGTTCAAAGGCCGGGTCACACAGAGGCGATCCGGTAGCGATAGCGATCCGATACCGAGTATGGGATCGCGCCCGCTTGCTGTGTGTCAGGTTGCATACAAATTCGAACATTACAAAAAATCCCGTCTCGCTATCGCTATCGGATCGCCTCTGTGTAACCCGGCTTTTAGTTTTGAAACAATAGATGATTAGGATCACCTACACACAATTCATTCAATGAAACAGTTAAAATAGTTTTCGTTGGTTAGATGAGATCGAAACCCTCGTACGACCGCATTGCATTTAGTGAAAAATAAAAATAGCAACGTGTTTTCAAGCTTTTTCTTCTTGTTTTTGGACAATGCAGTCCATACTGATTTTGCAATGTAGGTAACAGTATTTTGAAATGTCGTACTACTATTTCAACCAATCTATTAAGAATGTTCTCTCTCTCTCTCTCTTTAATAGGCTTGCGCTAGACCGCTATCTTACCTGAGGAGATGCGAGTGTGGTTCGAATACACTCAATTTTACAACTCAACATAAAGAGAAAACTATAGCTTGAAGATGGCATATATAAAATCTTACCCGGAATATATGTAGAACGATCTTCCACCTCGGTATGCCTTTCGCGAAGGCACTCTTGACGGAGAGTGGGATGCAGACGCCCATGATCCACAGGAAGGCGGGGAAGACCAGGTCTCCAGCGACGAGCCCGTTCCATGTCGCGTGCTCCAACCACCAGTAGCCGCCGGCGCCGTCGTTCACGAATATCATGAACACTATAGCAATGCTGCAAGGGAAAAGCTAATAAATATAAAATAAAGTGGCCAAGTGCGAGTTGGACTCGCACATGAAGGGTTCCGTTGCAGCAAGTAACATTATATACATAGTACACATAGTTCTTGTAGTTCGTTGTAACTTTGATCGAAGTTTCAATAATAGTGTATTTATGACGTACTAAAAAAAAACTATTCATCAGATCGAGTTCAAACTAATTTTCGTTGGTAGTTTACATGGTAATGTACTTCATATATTTTTTTTAGATTTTTCACTCTCTTACTTTAGAAGTTAGAGGGGGGGGGGGGGGACACACATTTTACCACTTTGGAAGTGTCTCTCGCGCAAATTATTCAGTGTAGACGAAAATGATTTTAGAAACCTCAATATCATTTTTAAAGACCTATCGATAGACACCACACACGTGTAGGTTTGATGAAAAAAAATATTTGAGTTTCAGTTCTCAGTATGGTTCAACCCTAATTTTTCTTTTTTTAAATTTTTTCTGTTGAAATCTTAATGCGGTTCATACAATACATCTACTTACCAAGTTTCAACAGTGTAGTTCTCATAGTTTCGGCAAAAAGTGGCTGTGACATACGGACGGACAGACAGACAGACAGACAGACATGACGAATCTATAAGGGTTCCGTTTTTACGTTTTACGGAACCCTAAAAACTTTTTGAACCGCGTGCATAATTTTTTTTTATTGTCATGCCATTGTCATCCGAAATACAGTTACGACTAGTTCGGAGCCAATGGGTTCATATCGAAACTTTGTTTACTTTTTATAGTGTAAAATAAATATTTTGTATTTTGTATTTGTATTTTGTATTTGCGAATTTTGGGGTAAAATTGTATGGTCACATGCATAGTCTTCTTGGTTTACATATAAAACGTCACGTTGTTTGCCCGATTTTAATCAATTTTGCACACTGGTTACTATTTGATCCAACTTGAAATTTTGTAGTGTGTGTATGAGTGTGCCTGTGCGCGTACCTATTTGTGTAGGTACCACTTAGGTATATAATTTCATTACAAATTTATTTTCAAGGGCTATTTGAATACTTGACCATTTGTAAGTGCTTATTATCCTGGATCTACAATTGCTAAGCATTTGAGGTTGAGGTCGTAGTAATTTGTCACGCAAATTATTGTCAATACAACGTATTAGTCCTGTCTATTTTACTGCTAAGGAGCTGGAAATTTATTGTATTAAGTATTTTTCTGCTAAATTATCGTTGTATTCAGCTACATATATGTATATGGATAACACACACATACATAAGGGTACAAGGGCATGAGAGTGTTATAGATATCCGATGACGATGCGAAAGATAGAGTGAAATTGAGAAATAAAAGTAGTCAAGGTGACCTAAACGCTATGGGACAACGAATAAAGTTCACAATTCTAGCCAGAAACAAACAGTTTCACTGATCTTCTTTCTGTTATTTTACAAGTCTAATAATTTGATAATCCTTTTTTTAATATCGCTTATAAGCATCAGCAGTCCACTAAATGTTCCCACTGCTGGGACTTGGAACCATCTCTCGCAACGAGAGAGTCAAGGCCATAATCCACCACGTTGGCCTGATGCAGGTTAATAGATGACACACGACCTCGAAAGATTTTAGAAACGTGTCGGTTTCCTCTATATGTTTTCTTTCACCGTTATGATGTTAGCGGTACGTATTACGCACATGGCTCCAAAAAGACAGTGGTATACAAGTATGCATGTGGGATTTGATTGAACCAGCGGTTCCATATCGGCAGTTGCCGTTTTCCTGACTAGACCAGCCGTAACTTCGGTTAATAAAACGACAACAAAAATCATCGAACGAGGAGAATTCATTCATACATCATCCATCTATATCCGGACCGCCGACCCATTCATTGTGTGCGGAGTGCGGACCGAAAAAAGATATACCCCGCAGTATTTTTATTGATGCAGTATTATTATTAAATAACAAATAAATAAATAATAAATATTGGTGGACATTTCACACACAACACCATTTGTCAATAGCTTGCACCAATTTTACTCTAAACTTTAGATAGATAATCAGTAGCAAAAAAATCACTTTTCTCATTGATAAGTAAATAAATAGGTACCTTTGTAATTTCCGTAATTACCGTTTTTGAATAAATAATATTTTTGACGTGATAACGTCTTATAATTCGATGAAGCCGGCTGCACGCCCACAAAACATGACGTCATGTACCGTTACCGTCGGTCGTTACCTCGCCGCATGTTTGTTACAGTTGTATTAATTATTTCGACCAGTAGTTCAAGCGGAGATGTAGCTCAGTGGTAGAGCGTTCGCTTTGCATGTGAAATGCCCCGGGTTCGATCCCCGGCATCTAAAAGCTTTTTTGCATTGTTTTGATTGAAAATGACTAAATTCTACTGATTACTTTTTACATACAAATCTATTAAACAAATGAAATTAAAATTTTCTTTTGAAAAATGCTACTATTCCATCAGTATTTTCTTAAGATGTTGTCACGTTCTATCGTCAGTAAACCGACTTTACAGACAAACATTTTTTTACAAAATGTGGGGACCGCAAAGGTCATTTCATTTCTTAAAATGGGCCCCGAGCGAAACTAATTGGGGACCTCTGACCTATAATATAGGTAATATCTATGAAATATTTACCCTCTGAAAGTGTCGAGAGCTCGTAATCTCTGTTGTATGGCCAGCTCCTTGTCTCCGTAGCGCAGCTTGCCTGTCTGTCTGACCCTGGACATGATCAGCTTCACGATGCCGTAGAGCACCCATGCTGTCAGCAACAAGCCTAAGAGTAGCAGTAGCGCTGGAAAAATAAAAACCCATACATAGTCATACCATAAACTATGTAGGGTGTTGGCAGTTGGCATAAGTACTAACTATTGTTCCCAAAAATTAAAATAACCATTTTGACTTTTGTGGGTTTTTGTGTCTGTTGAATGAAACTTGGAACGACACTTAAAGAAACAATAAAATAATAATAATTAGTGACATAGAGCATTTCGAAAATATACATATCATATTTTTGGCGGGTCAAATAATATTTAGGTATTTCTCAAATTTCAAAACATGCTTTTCATTTTTTGAAATCTATAACCACTACATAAGTATCCCATTTTATGTTCTCTCGGGTAGGACTCGGGATCTTCTCTCTTATGGAGGTATCCACGCAAGCCAAGTGAGAATCGGCAGATGACACATGTGCTTGAAAGATGTCTTTCTTAGAGCTTGTGGGTTTCCTCACGATGTTTCCCAATGATGTGATCAATGACTTTACTCTTGTGAAATGTATCGCAAAGTCACTTCATACCCAAACAATAAAATACAATTTGAATAGGTACGTTCCCGATATATGCTACGGAAAATGCGAATTTTCAGAGAGTGATGGCAAAATTCCTATAAAAAATGTGAAAAAATTGACATACGGGTCAGTACAATTGTATTTAAAACATATTTATTTTACTCTTATAATGCTTGACAGTTTTCTGTATGCTAATTAATAATCATTATTATAATACAGTGAAGTCATCATTTCAAACTTTGAAAATGGATACAATTTGTATGCTCTTTCTTTTGTTTTATTTTTTTATTAATTGACGTATAAATTATACATTTATCTACTTATAAATAATTTTGACTTTGCTACAAATAGGTCGAAAAATGCAAGATACGAGTACTTGTATATCTACCAATATTAATGAAAATAAATAAATATTGGTAGACATTTTTCACGATACACAAACTAAATCCAAACCAAGTAAAACTTTTACCATGGGAGCCAGATAGCTTGAAAAGTACTAATAAACATAATTATTGTCTGGTTGCTTCTAATGTTTTTATGTACTTAAGATACATAGACTGAGACGTAGATCAACTTTGTATTCATCGCTACCACTTCTACGCATGAAAATTACATAACACACACTACCATGTATTTGACACACACACACATATAAACTCTTTTGTTCATCGTTAAAGTCTGTGATCAGATTGAGAATAACTTCGAAAGAATTTCGAGTTTCGACAACTTGACATCCACTATTTATGATTCATCAACCCACTCTATTGATGAGACATTATTCAGTGAGACAAAACTAACGGATCAAACTGCTTCCACTATTGTTTAAAAGTATTTCAGATTAACCGCTTCAATTTTGGAATATATCTATGTCTTAAATTTTCCAATTATTAGCTATCTACACTATATATCAATTTATTGCATGTCTGGGTTCTATAGAGCATTTACCAGGATACATCCGTGTTTAACTCTTCCGCATACAAACTAGGCAAGTTAAAAGTTATACCTAGTTAATTAAAAATAAACACCAGCATATTGGTAATGTAAAGTTAGAGATATGTTAACATATTTAAATTTAGTAAAGTTAAACTAATATACACAACATTAGTTTAGTTATTAACTTTTACAACGAAACTAATAGATTTTTAGTTCATAATAAAGCTTTTTTTAAATATACGAAGAGACCTGTGCAATCTTAGTTTTATGAATTTATCTTTGATAAAAAGATATGTTTTTGCAATGTATCGGTTCGAAGTCGCAAAGCCGGTTATGCCACGGCCACCGCTGGCCAAAATGTCATTTTTTTCACACACAATGTATTCAGATTACGATTGCATAAGAACAATGCCTTCTAAAGGCACGAGGGTCATCCACCTAATAAAGATTCTTCGAGTCATAATGGCGAAGTAAATAAATTTTACATTAAGGTAAAATAATTACGTAAATTATTATATATCTATCCACCATATATACTGGGGAGATTTGTGCTGATTTTTGTCATTAAAGATGAAATTGTTAAATACATCTATAATTTGTAAATCGTTTTATCTTTATCTCTTAGGCAAGAACTTTACTATTCTTATTCAAAAGATTACGTACCTATGCAATGGTATGAGTAATCAATAATATGCTTAGCAATAGAGACTCAAAAACTTAGATTCGTCACTTTTTTAAATAAAATATAAACACCGGATGACCAATGTTACTAACTTGGAATGCAGTTATCTGCTGCTACGTAGACACTTGAGATAAATCATCCAAATCTACCTTTTGGAAATGTCTAGATAAACAGTTTAAGTACCTATATATCAGATGTTGATGGGATCGCTACTTGCATTGCCGTTTTTCGTGCGTGTTATATAGCAACTGCCAAAATGAAAGGAACAATTTTGTGTTTGTTAATTTCCATTGGCTGTGCGTTAAGTGCTGAAGTGAGAGTGGATCCACTGGTGCTCGTCAGTGGTCAAGGACTAGTGAGAGGTCACAAGGCAAGCGACGGCAGCTATTCGAAGTTCTTGGGAATACCATACGCTCAAATTGACTTAGATAACCCGTTTGGTGTAAGTGGTTTGATTGCATTGTTTTTATATTAGTCAACATAATCAATGAGTGATACTACACGATAACAGAAGGCTATCTAGCTCTCGCTTCTATTTGTATAAAATTTTTAATCAAATGATTTTCAAAAGAATCGCATTGTTTGGTGTTATAACGAAATATTTATATTTATTCATTTCAGTCTGCCGGCTCACCACAGCCATTTGAAGAAACTATATTCAATGCAATAGACGGATCAGTAAAGTGCCCGCAGCTATCTTCGGACGCATCTACGTCCCTAGATTGTCTGAAATTAAACATCTTCGTACCAAGTGTAGCTAGCTCTAGCAACCCTTTGCCTGTGCTATTTTGGATCCATGGAGGAGATTTCAGCAGTGGCAGTGGAGGTGAATACAGCGGAGTCAGCAACATAGTGAGGCATGGAGTCGTTGTAGTTACGTTTAACTACCGTGTGGGTCCATATGGATTCTTTTGTCTCGATCTCCCAACTATTCCCGGAAATCAAGGCCTAAAAGACCAGTACCAAGCTCTACAGTGGGTAAGGCAGAACATTGCATCCTTTGGCGGAAACCCTTACAACGTTACTATAGCTGGACAAGACGCCGGAGCTACATCGACTTTACTACATTTATACTCGAACAATGATAAGCTTTACCATAAAGCTATCATAGAAAGTGGAACTCCGCAAAATGGAAGAATGTTTGTAAATGGTGATGTAGATGCTCCCATAAAATTGGCTGAACGCTTAGGCTTAAATACAACAAGCACAGAAGAAGCACTGAATTACCTGACCTTGACAGATCATGACTTGGTCGCAGTGGCAGCACTAGATTTAAATTTAGATTTAAAACCATGCCGAGAACGATCTTTCAGTGGTATCGAGAATTTCGTAGATAACGATCCTTACGCTTTAACAAATGAAAGAAAAGTTCGTAACACACCAGTCTTGATCGGTTACACGAGCCAAGAACGTGATTCGTTAAGTAGCAACTATTATAACAGCGATCCGTTCTATGAAAAAATTACAAATAACTTCAATTTAGACGATGAAATTGCCTTAAATGCAGCAAAAACAGTAAAACGTTTTTATATTGGAGATGAGTCTATTTCGGAAAATGTTGCATCCGCCCTGCAAAATTTCGAATCAGATTTTGATTTCAACCATCCTACGCAAAGGACCATAGATCAACTACTGAATGAAAATGCTGGCGCTGTGTACGAATATGTGTTTAGTTACGTCGGACAGTCTGGAGCAGAGGGTGCAGGGCATTCGGCTGAATTGAATTACCTATTCGAGCTCTCTAATGACGAAAGATCAAATGAAGATCAGCTCATCGTTGACCGCATTTCTTATTTGTGGACTAACTTCATCAAATATGGGTAAGTTACGTTTTCGAGTGTATCATTTGAGATTTATGTTACATTTAACCATAAAAGATTCGCGATTTGGACTCAAATTGAAAACATTGCACAAAACTTAATCGCGATTCGCCATCAAAATTATTATTTAATAGGGTACCGGACTGGGTCAAAAATACACTATTCTAATTAGTCCGTCAGCTAGATCATGGAAAAATATGGGACACGTATTTTTTGTTTTTTCTATATATTAAAAATCGACAAAGATATAGAACATCAAACTTCGAGAGTGGGGGATCGCGACGTCGCGTCGCTCGTGAGTAAAAATCGTAGGCACGAGTGACGTCACGCGAAACTTATAAGCGCTGTATCTTTGTAATTTTTTGTTTGTGAAACAAAAGAAAAAATACGTGTACAATATTTTTTAGCAATCTAACTGACGGGCTAATTAGTTTTTTTGAGGATTGTACACTATTACCTCCCGACGTTTTGGTCGCGTTACAACATTCATAGCCACAAGAACACTAAAGAAGACTTAATGAGGTATTTTCACGACTGCGATATTCAATTTCTTTTATAGTTATCTAACAAATTTATTTTGTTTCAGTAACCCTACGGCTCAAGCTTCAGAACTGGTGCCAGTGGCGTGGCCATCAGTAACTACAAACACCCGGCCTACATTGGTGATTGATACGGATATACGCGTCGAAGGCAGAGTAGACCATCAAAGAATGGCGTTCTGGGATCTGTTCTATTCCATCTATGGAAGATACAATAAGATCGCTAGAGAGTGCTTACACATGAATTATTGACATCTCCATTTAATCATAAAATATTAATTTATTTCTTAATTTTTAATTTTGATCAATGATATGTTAATGTCATGTTATAAAAATTAAATAGGAGATTTTCTTCTCATTTTTGTATTCATCGTGACTTTTTATAAATGGTATAATTTTAGTTAGCGTCTAGTTGTGTAAAAGTCTTAATGTAAATTGCTTTATTGTTGATTTAAATTTCATTCTTAAGCCGTTTAAAATATATGAGAATAGGACGTAGAGGTCTTTGCTTTCTGGGTCGCCGGCTCAAGCGGATGATGCCCATCAAGTCGAATTGAATGGAACCGAACAAAAGATTCAGATTAACAACCGACGCCCACGGTCCTGCCCACTTGGCTGCATCGTGATCTGCCAACGGTTGATGACACTTTTCTATATCCACTGATAAGATAGCTTTGTCAGGTGATAAACCTTTCTACTGTCTAAGATTAATATATGTTATGTAATTAATAAAGCCTCTCTTTGTGTACGTGTTTAGATAAATAAGTTATTTAACTGTATGCTTATTGACCAGATAAGATTATCACAATGTCTGCTCAAAAAGACAGTATTTTGATTAAGGCCTTTTACAAGATGTTGGAAAAGATTTTTTATTCCATAACATAAAAAATAGTTATGCACTAGATCATTACCTAAGCACAACTGTATATGGTTTGAGATCACATACGTCGAAAATTGCTAAACCTTTGATTGTTTTCATTTTACTCAAACATTGGACAGGTTAATGACCCGCAGCAACCATGAATAAAAAAAGTTCGTAATAAGGCCATCATGTAAGTATTTCAAAAGGAGAAAACAGAGCTGACTGGCAACTGGCAAACGTGTTGTACCGACTCCACATAAATGCGATAAAGTTCGCATAATCAGCTCACATTTAATGTTCCCACTGCCGGCAGGCAGGCCTTTTCCCACGAGTAGGGTCGAAGCCTTACTTACTGCTTGTGCCTTATGAGTCTACCACGCTGGTCTAGTACGGGTTAGCAAATGGCACATTCCTCGAAACATATCTTTCTTGAAGTTGCCGGTTTCCTAACAATGTTTTCTATCATTAATAATAAAATATATACTTGTATATCTTCAGTCGGAAAATATCCAGAGGGGCCGTCGGGATTCAAAATTACAACCTGACGCAAAATAGGATATATTCGCCAAAATCCCACGACTTGGAGTATTAGGTTTGAAGGTGGCATTAGCTTTTAAAATGATGAATATTGTATTATACCACGCTAATCCCACGATCCTATCGACGTTATAAGGGAAATTGCAGCAGTCTACGTGACAACTTTCCTCCTCACTTAGTAAATAAAGTAATAAACGTTATTATGACATTGGCACTTGGAAATAGGACTTTCGCCAGGCCCATCAACGCCGCTACTAATATTAGTTACGCCAGATTTTCACAATTTTCTCTGGCTTTTAGTGCGTGACTACTTCGATCTATCATCCATCTTATCAATTTATTACCTAACTTGGGCGTGTGTCTGTGTTCGGTGCAATTATTCGTTATATCTTCGAATTTGACTTATGAATGAAGTGTATGTAGTTCTAAGATTCTAAAAAACAGACTATAAGCTAAACCAGTCAGATTAGCTACATGAGTACAAATACTCGTACTTGTACTTCTTTACAATGTGCTGTAGGACGAGTCCTATATTTAGGACAATAAATACTTTAAAAAAAATATAATTTAAAAACTCAAAAACCCGACTGCGTAAAAAGTAAACCAAACTACGTACTCCCATACTAAAAAAAACTGAAAAGAATAAAACAAGCATTTAGATTTCTGGTGGTCTAGAATTATATAATATGTTATTGTATTAATACTATTGAAATATATACAATATTTTCTAATAAAAGAACATTACAACTGAAGAGTCGGGATCCATTATTATTCGACATACAATTTAATTGTTCAATGGATTCGATATTATTATTCGACTTACAATGTAATTGTTCAACGGATCCCGACTGTTCAGTTGTAATGTTCTTTTATTAGAAAATATTGTATATATTTCAATAGTATTAATACAATAACATATTATAGAATTCTAGACCACCAGAAATCTAAATGCTTGTTTTATTCTTTTCAGTTTTTTTTAGTATTGGAGTACGTAGTTTGGTTTACTTTTTACGCAGTCGGGTTTTTGAGTTTTTAAATTATATTTTTTTATTTTATACTTTTTAGTTAAGAACAATGTTGTGAATGTTAATATGCTCAACATAATAATATGCATCTTTTGGTTGTTGACCAAATGTCTTCGTTTCTACTGATATGATGTAGGACATACTATGATGTAGGATTTTCTACTGCATGTAATTCACATTTATAGTTTTGTGTTAGTATAGGTTTTCGATTGACGTTGAGTACCTACTAAATCGTTTGAAGTTGGAGATGGGCGACCGAGGCGGAGCAATCCGAGAGCGGTTCCGTGTTCCCACTATCAGCGGCAGAGTTGAAACCCCATGGAGGTTTATTAGTAGATAGGGGCACCATATCCATACATGATATAGAGTGCAACATAACCTGGCTGTGTCTCCCGGGCGGGGCAGTAGGATATGCGTAAATACATTTCCTGCACATACGAAAAAACGGTAGTCCAATATACCTACTAGCATAGATCGTAGAACCCAAGATGGGCCCCATCCCAAACTTCACGGCGCACGCAATCATGTCAACGTTGGGAAGAGTGAGCTCACTCTTTCCGTTCTAGTCGGTTGCAGGACGCGGTGGACGCCGGACGTTTTTACCTATCATTATTCGGTGTCAACAACCAAAATAAGTAGAACCACAGCAAATCTCGCCGCTAGCAATTATAGGGGTCAAGTAGATTGGTTGTTTGTAAACCACTTACGATACATACAGAGACGCAGTTTATTACCAATTTCAAGGTGCTCAGGGCACATCTATTGATTTATATCGATGCCTACTAGATACTAGATTAGTATATTATGTCCATCCACATTCACACGTACAGTTAGTTTAACGAAGTTTTCTGCTACCTAAAAACCTATAAATGTGAGAATGGTTGTTACTCAACTTTAAATCGATATACATCCTAAACGGTCAGTCAAATCGAAAAACATTGAGAGAAAGCTAAACATTATTTTAAAATACCTATTCAACGATACCCCTCTTGACATATTTTGGTGATTTTCATTTTTTTAATTTGGACAATATGGCGTCCTGAATCCGCCATATTGGACTTACACTAATGTCATGTCTTTAGTGTCACTTGCTAGATTAAGAGGAATCGATTGACGTGTGAATCATAAAAATCGGCCCAGGCGTTTGGTCTGTATAGTGCTTCAAAGGAACATACAAACATCCATACATACAAACATACATACATACATACATACATAGACTGTTAAACACATTACCACTCCTTTGCATCGCGCAGTCGGGTAAATAGCTGCCCAATACTGGATAGAACCAAATCCATCTATTTTTTACAATAGAGGATGAGAGCTAGTGATGAGAGGAGCAAGACGTGCGTCTGATGGCAAGGGCCATCCCAAAACAGCGGAAATAGTTTAGCTGTTCCATATCTGAAGAGTTCACATCACTACCAAACATTGCTCTGCGCTCGTCACTTATAGGTATTACATGATTTATCTCTCTCTTCGTAATTTCTCTGGATATTACACTTTAAACAAGAATACAGTAATATTTACGCATTAATGGTTGGCGCTAAAATAACTGGCAAAAGTATTGCATATGTGTAACACCTATTACTGCATTAAGTTTATATGGTGTTTGTGCCAATTGCTTTGGAAGGTTTCCTACCCTGTAGAAGATAAAATAAAGATAAAGTCACGTAGAAGATAAACAGATATAAAATATTATTCTTTATGGTACAAAAACAAAAACACTTATACAGAAGTAAAAGAATAGTACCCTTTATCGCTAAAAGATCTCTTCCAGGCAACCTTGATGGAAATAAGAATCCTAGTACATAGATTCTCTACAACTAAAATTGTTACTCATTGCAAAGAAGGCTCTCTCATTCATGATTAACGTTTATTCCATGCAATGGTATGTCTGATCAAGGACATGTATTGACACACCAAGTTTGCACTGAGCATTGTATTTTGTACTTGCTTATTGTGGTCACGCTTGATTCATTTTGCCCTTGTATATAATTTAAAAGAGTCTTTACATAAAGTTGATTTTAATTCGTATGTGTGTAATATTGTCGGAATATAAATAGATTAAGGCGTAACTAACCTTTTTAATATACAGGTATATATAATGTACATTCTAAATGTAAAAAAAATAGTGTCCTGTCATAATTACATAAGTACTTAAAACTTGCGGGCCCAATCCGCCCAATGTCTCAACCCCAAAGGGCTCAAATATTATTATGTAACCACTTAGTATTAGCATAGTTTAATTGCACTGATAAATGGCGTTAAATGGCTTAGATTTTTATTCAATAGATGAGACGAGCAAGGCTTGCCTCATGATCATAACAGCTGCACACTGCAGGTGTTTGAATATGAAGAGTTCAAATCACTAGCACCGCACAGCGCCCGTCTCCCGGAACTACAAGATGATTTATCTTTTGTCATGTGATTCCTCAGAAAACGTTGCCCTTAAAACCGGAACACAATAATGTGTTCACAAAGGTACTTTCACGGGCAGATTCTCCAAAGTGTCCTACAACTACAGAACAACTAAAAACAGTTCCATTTGATAGTTTAATATTTTTTTTGGGGACGCGATTTTTTCAAGCAATAACAATAAATACTTACATATTTAAACTGCTGGTAATTCAATAATTTTGCTACATATCGATTTAGATCTTTTATGTTAATGTGTACAGCATTATCCACAAAAAATAATATTTACCAATATAAAAACATTTTGCAATGATTTTATGTACATAAGTACATTGTAATAAATAAAACAATGAATAAATAAATATTGAACATTCCTTCCACAGATCTAACTATAAGATCTATCAATAGATTAAATCCTTAAATAATTACATAAGATACACAGAAATACTACACACAACAAGTATTTGCAGCCATAATACTGTACAAAGTATTCAAAATATAGGTATCGCCCATATGCAAATTTTAACTTTGCGACATTCGTACTTATATTACAGTTGATGGCATTGCAACTCCAAAGATAAAATATAGAGTTGATCAAATTTCAAGATAAACAAGTGATATAGATAGTATTGGAAAACAAGGATAACGGTAAGATTATATTTGTGTGTCAGGGTTCCGGTATAAAGATGCGTTTATATTCAAATCTATAGCAGCTGCATGCGAAGTCATACAATTAACTACTCGACTTATAAATATCAAGCAAAAACATTAACACGTAATTCTTGTATATACAATCGTAAAGCCGCACTGGAGTAGTGCCCAGGACGATCAAATTCATAAGTTACGTCGTAAGATTGAATGCCATGCATCTCTGCTTATTTTTTTCAAGTGGAGTTTTACCATCACAAGCTTTGAGGGTAAAGGGAACCGCGGCATGTTTAAGAAAAAGGTTATCGATGATTTGGGTCTGGTAGATGGCCCGCACTTGAGTGGCCTGTTGGATTATGACCTTGTTTCTCTCCATGTGAATGAAGGTCCTAGAAGTGAGAACATAATATTTATTTCTATGAAATTAATATTAGAAATACTATGTGAACTTACGTTTATAAATGTCGACAGGTTCTTTAGATGTGGTGATTTCGCAGCCGTCTTCCGAGGCGTTCAGTCTGTATACTCCAAATTGTCCCAAGTGTGGCCTCAGCTGGCACAGGAGACCTCTAAGGAGAGGAAAAACTAAATTTAAATCATTCAAAATCTTTATCTAAACTATTTCCTACACTGTAAATATATATTTTTTAAATATTATATTATTTTAATATAATATTTGAATTTAATTTAAGGTCCAAATAAAATGATTTTAACTAATGATCCAATATTTAACAATTTACGTCCTCAGTATCGAAGCTCTCCTCCCTAATTCTTGGTGGTATTAAAGGTAGAGATGAATAACGAGATAATAAGATAGGATAACGATATTCTTCTTCAGCATAAACTAAAATTAATTCACAGAACCGTACTTATCTTCAATTTTGTATCTTTGTTTACGTCTGAAGTCACAAACGTCGATAATTTCAATACCACTTTAAATACATTGAATAATTATACAGTTTTATGACTAGCCGTAGTCTTGTTCAAATACTTTGAATACGGTGGAAGCATTTCAATATTGCCCCGAAATAGAATCCCATACATTGTCTTTTACCAATTGATTTGTCGTCTTATTGGCTGACCGCAAAGCGCTAAGGTTTGCTTCGCATTAGTTTTAGCAGAAATTGATTACCTGATACGCCTTCATTATAGTCTATTTTACTTACGAAGTATTGCCAGCTGTGACGTAAGGTTCCGCATAGTCAGAATAGACCCGCCAAGTGGCCCGGCGCGCAGTACTGGCCACCCACGATTGCTCCGAGCCGGCGGATATCGTCTTCTGCAGCTCGAATGGACACTAGGAAGTAAAATGATAATTAAAAAACAAAACTGATCGACTCTCACTCAGAGCGTACTCCTGTTTTGTTTTTAAGAGCAGATGTGCGTCTGCCGTCTGCGTGCCTTTATGATAAAAATAAAAACATTGTAAACAAAGTGATTTAAGCTTTCACAATATGAATTCTTAATGAAAACATTACTGGACTTGATCGCGATCTACATAACTTTTAATTTTATCCCGATGACTCCGTTGCATTGCAATGACTGTGGTCGTGAGCAGACAGTGACTTCTTTGTCGAAGCAACAATTTAATTACTTAGGAAGGCATATAACATGCCAAGGCGCACTTACGAATGCTCTTTATTAAAATGTGGAATGACTAGACGAGCATGAAATAACCTTTTAATATATAGAGGTATGTGTGAAGTAACATCCGTGTCCACAAAAGCTCAGTGCTACTCGAACATGAAAAGTCCATAATATCATCTCTGGAAACACTGGCGTTCAGATCGGAACAACGTTTAGCGATAAAAAAAAAACTGGAATAGGAGTGATACTTTGCCAGGCGGACTCTGCAAATAATTATATATTATGAGACAAGGTCATCCGTTACATTCATGGGAACACAAAATTGAACTGTTAACTTTGTATACATTTCTTTTATAAAACAGTGATAACTCGTAACTTGCGGGATGAAGAACTACGCGGACGATCTTTCAATTCAATTGCAATGTTTTGTCAATATATTGAAGTCTAGCTACACCCCGCAATGTAACCAGTTTTTACAATAATTTATTTTCCTGCGACTTAAGAGAAGGTGCTTAGATTTTTACAAATATGGAATGTCACACGTATTTATTTACGTGTAATCAAAAGTCTAAAAGTAAGTTTTGAGGTGTGAAAGCGTAACAAACGAACAGACAGAGTTACTTCCACATTTATAATATACGTAGGTAAGAAAGGATAGGGATAAAATAATAATTGCATTGTTCCGATTTTCACACGAAACGTTGTCATGTCTGTCGAGCGAGTAGAAACGCTCGCACCCGAATATTTCCCCAGTGAGATCACAGCCGGTAACGCCAGTTTTGGACCTGGTTTGTGGAAACATTGTATGTGCTCTGTATAATAATTATGTATATAAATTTGTATGGTACGAAGCTCCGAAATCACATCAAGTGTATGTACTCATATAACACTTGAATTCCCCGAATCAAAGTAGATTGATGATCGAGATTTTCTGTTTTATTTTGAGATTGAGCCTCCTTGCTTATCATTATTATGGCTATAGGTAACAGAAATAATTCCGCATTTTAGTACATTAAATTGTGTCATACTAATATTAAAAAGGCGAAAGTTATATGTTTATATCCACGTACCACTGTTAATAGTTAAGCACTAAGATTAACACATATAATCGAAAACCTCATAGTCTTTTTCGACAACTTGACCTTAGACTTATTATTTGTCAATAACTACAACTCTACAAGCCGGAATGTTCTTTTGTTGGCCACAATTATGTAAATTAACAATACTAACAATACTAATATAACTCACAGATTGCTTAATAACGACTTCCTTCAGTAATTACTTCATCTAGTCCACAATATCTAAGATCGCTTATTAAACGAGGCAAGGTGTAATTTCTCTGCATAGTCGGCCACTTGGCAAGCTGACACACTTCTTCAGTATTTGCACGACAGATTTACATTGGCAACTACGCGTGACGGTGCTAAGTATTCTAGAGAAATATCCGGTTTAAAATATTATACATATTACGCAATTAATTAGTCAAATACATAATGGTAATTTAATTAACTCTTACTTTGAAACGTACTTTTCTATTGTAAAGATTTATGGCTCGGAATTTTTAATGACAGTTACTTATTTACCTTAATATATTTTATTTTATGTACACAATATGGAAAATTATCTTAAAGTAACAATTAAATATTATATGTATATAACGTGAAACTATTACAACAGCAACAACGAAACTATAAAATATATGAACTACCTACGCTATTGGAGAATGTGTAAGTGTAAAGGCTCTTAGAAAATTCCGTCTGGGATACTTGTACCTTTTCTCATTTATTCTACTACCAAGCTCCTATGAGGAAACAAATTTGTTCCATTTGAAGTTTGTTTGAGTTCTCGCATTGATGTCTTACAAAACAAAACCAATACATACTTGTACTTATAACTTATAACCATCACTAACACCAACTACATTTGGTCCATTTCATAAATAAATAAAAAAAACACCTAATGTATCCAAATAAATAATTTTATTTCAATTTAGTCTTTCACTAAACAGTGTTAGATGACAACACTGATATTATAAGAATGTGGTGTACATACATAATTATAACTTAATTTAAATAATAAATTAACACTTTTTACATTTCACATTTAAACAAATCGAAATAGTCAAAACGCTAATCGCTTATGCGCGAGCCGCTGCGCTTACGCCGGGCCGAACCTCATTAACCGATATAGGTGGGTTAACGCGGTCCCGGCGAATGTAGGCAGTTGCGAATTACCTGCAGCGCGCGCATTATACTCCCGTTTCGTTTATAACTAAATTAATTGTTTTTCTGGACTATTTCGTGTCAAAATTATTGTGACTGTTTTTGTGTATATCCAAATTATATTGTGATCATCAATAAACATTGGATTGACTGTGTCTGAAGTGTTTTCTTACAACTAGTACCGACGTAAGTGCCATCACCAAACCCACACTGGTGACCCCTCTTTTGGACTATAACGCAAGTGACGGACATAATTGGACTTAAAAGTGTCTCGTGCAGTGTATAATCCATACCTTGTGCATTGCAATTAAAACTGTTACGGTGATAACACAAATTTTTCGTCGGTACTTAGAAAACTTCGTGTGGTACAAGCCATAAGCTGATAGCGATTTTCACCCAAGTCGCTAAAGTCTGTTGAAACAATGTCGAGAAAAGATGAAGAACGTGCTTCGACGAGCTCTGCCGAATTATTTAGAGTGGGGATACGCGTCCCCCCTTTCTGGCCGGAGGAACCCGAAATCTGGTTCGCCCAAGTCGAAGGGCAATTTGCTGTTTCGAATATAACTTCCGATATCACGAAATTTAACTACGTCATCGGACAGCTTGACCACCAATTCTCCAAAGAGGTGAAGGACATTATAATCTCCCCTCCACCGACAGACAAATATGAAAAACTGAAAACGGAACTTATCAAACGTTTGAGCGCTTCACGAGAAAAACAAGTAAAGCAGTTATTGATGCATGAAGAGTTGGGAGACCGCCGCCCTTCACAGTTCCTGCGACATCTCCAGGGTCTAGCTGGACCCGACGTCCCAGAAGATTTCATCAAAACCATCTGGACGAGCAGATTGCCACGCAGTGTGCAAACAGTGATCGCCGCACAACCTTCGGCATCACTAGAGCTTCTTGCCGATCTAGCTGACCGCATTCAGGACATCGCACCGTCCACGCCGCAAGTGTCAGCTGCTTCTACACCTGGGTCAGCGCTGGATGTCATGGCAAACGAAATAGCCGAACTCAGACGGCAAATGAAAACACTGCTGGATCGCCAAGCTCGTCCCCAGAACCGGGAAAGAAACCGCAGCCGCTCCAGAACGCGTTCCAACTCCAACGCCAGAAAATTCCCGAACTGCTGGTACCACTGGAAGTATGGAGCAAAGGCGAACAAATGCCTGAAGCCTTGCAGTTATCAGGCGGAAAACTCCCAGGGCGGTCGGTAATGGCGACCAGCGACTGCCCTAACTCATCTGGTCGCGTATTCGTCGTCGATCGTCGTTCGAAGATGCAGTTTCTCGTCGATACTGGAAGCGACGTTTGTGTCTTCCCACGGCGCGCACTCAAACAGCATCGTTCTAAGTCTGACTTCGAGCTTTCTGCTGCTAACGGCACGCCGATCAGCACGTACGGATACTGTCACCTAGATTTGGACCTTGGGCTACGTCGAGACTTCCCGTGGCGCTTCATCGTCGGTGACGTCACCAAGGCAATTATTGGAGCAGATTTCTTGAAATTCTACGGTCTTCTAGTTGACATTCGTAACAAACGTCTACTAGACAACACGACAACCCTCTCTGTTGTGTGTTCACCTGCACACTCGTCGACTGCGATTTCTTCAATCAAGATACCAATCGGCGAGTCTCGCTACGAACAAATCCTGAAAGAATTTCCTGAAATTACAAACCCCTCCGGAAGACCAGCTGAAGTTAAACACAACACCATGCACTACATCAGGACCACGCCGGGGCAACCAATAGCCTGCAAACCGCGACGTCTAGCACCAGACAAATTGAAAATTGCCAGAGCTGAAATCGAATCAATGTTGAAATCAGGTATTGCACGACCATCGGAAAGTTCCTGGGCGTCACCGATACACCTCGCTCCTAAGAAAGACAGTGGGTGGCGACCTTGTGGAGATTACCGTATGTTAAACGCTCGGACTATACCTGATAAATACCCAATCAGACATGTCCATGATTTCACACACAGCATCAAAGGCAGCAAAGTATTCTCAACGATCGACCTCGTGAAAGCGTACCACCAGATTCCTGTCAATCCTGACGATATCGGCAAGACAGCAATCACGACACCATTCGGATTATACGAATTTCCGTTCATGACATTCGGATTGCGAAATGCTGGACAGACATTTCAAAGGTTCGTTGACGAAATGACGCGCGGATTGGACTTCGTCTACCCTTACATCGATGATTTTCTCTGTTTCTCGAAAAATGAGGCTGAACATGAAGAGCACCTCCGTATTTTGTTCACCAGACTGAAGGAACATGGTATTGTCGTCAACACTTCAAAATGTAACTTTGGCAAGTCTGCAGTAAAATTCTTGGGCTATCACATTTCACCTAACGGAATAAAGCCTCTAGAAGAAAAGGTAGAAGCAGTGAAGTCATTTCCTGCACCTAAGACAGTTCGTGAGCTTCGTAGATTCTTGGGAATGCTGAACTTCTACAGGCGTTTCATTCCCAATGCTGCTGAAATACAAGCACCGCTTCATTCTTTGTTAGTTGGATCTGTAAAAGGTTCCCATCCTGTTAATCTGCAAGAAGATATCTTGAAAGCTTTTAACGAGTGCAAAGAAAGCCTCTGTCGCGCTGCCATGCTGACACATCCAGATTGCCAATGTAAGCTAGGCCTCGTCACCGATGCATCCGATACAGCGATTGGAGCCGCCTTACAACAATACCAAGATGGTGATTGGCAACCACTTGCTTTCTTCTCACGGAAGCTAACATCGGCACAGCGGAAATACTCACCTTACGACAGAGAACTCCTCGCTATTTACGAAGCACTGAAGTACTTCAGACATATGGTGGAAGCTAGAGAATTTACGATCTACACTGACCACAAACCGCTATGCTTTGCATTTCACCAGCGCAAAGATAAGTGTTCGCCGAGACAATTTCGTCATTTGGACTTCATTTCCCAGTTCACAACTGACGTAAGACACATCTCAGGGAAAGACAACCTAGTCGCTGACACACTAAGCAGAGTGGAAGAGGTAGAACTGGCGATCGATTACTCAAAGCTAGCCAAGTTACAGTCATCTGATCCAGAACTAAAAGAGCTGCTGGAACAAGGAACTTCACTAAAACTGGAAAAAGTAAAGATACCCGGAACACGTGCTGAAATATACTGTGACGTCAGCACACCAGTTTCTAGGCCGTACGTCCCGAAGCTATTACGTAAGCAAGTTTTCGACAGCTTGCACGCATTGAGCCATCCTGGCGCCAACGCCACAATCAAATTAATATCAGAACGCTATGTCTGGCACGGTATTAAAAAAGACTGCAGAGAGTGGGCGCGTACATGTCTAGCTTGTCAACGTTCTAAGATTACTAGGCATGTATCGACCCCATTAGGAACCTACCAGCTACCACGAGCACGATTTCTCCACGTGCATATCGACCTCATCGGGCCACTTCCAATCTGTAATGGAAATAGATATTGTCTCACCGCAATCGATCGTTTTACTCGATAATAATAATAATAATAATAATAAACTCTTTATTAAAAGACCACACAGAGTAAAACACAAACAAAACAAAAAAATAAACTTAGTAACTAATGGGTGAGACTCTTAATTGGCGGCCTTATTGCTTAAAGCAATCTCTTCCAGGCAACCTTGTACGGAAAAAGGATATAATTTGTACAAAAATGGCCCTTAACTTATTTAGAGATGGTCAGAAAAAACACAACTTAGGTACACATACTTAACAATCTATATTCTTCTCTTAATTATCTTAATTATCTCGATGGCCTGAGGTAATGCCAATACCCGATTGTACGGCTCAAACGGTAGCGAATGCCCTGTTGACTGGATGGATATCGAGATTTGGTTCCCCTGCGAGTATCGTAACAGACCGCGGCAGACAATTTGAATCGTCATTATTTCAATATCTTTCCAAAATAACCGGATTTTCACACAGAAAAACTACTGCATACCATCCGGCTTGCAATGGAGTCATAGAAAGGTTCCATAGACAATTAAAGACAGCAATCACCTGCCATGCAAAAGAAAATTGGATGGAAACCTTACCTTTGGTGCTACTTGGAATTCGAAGCGCGTACAAAGAAGACATAAAAGCGAGTGCCGCAGAACTTGTGTACGGAGAACCGTTACGGCTGCCGGGAGAATTCTTTGACCCGAGCACGACTGGAACTACAGACGTTACAGAGTACACTGCCAGATTACGCTCATTCGCTAACGACCTAAAACCAACACCTGCTTCGAGACACGACAAGCCACATATTTTCATTTTCAAGGACTTACCTACTGCCAGTCACGTATTCTTACGAGAAGACGCAGTACGAGCACCCTTGCAACCCGCATATACTGGTCCACATCCTGTACTTGAGAGATCTGAAAAAGTTTACAAACTCTCAATAAAAGGCAAGACTGTCACAGTATCTGTCGACCGATTAAAACCAGCCTACATATTGAATGACAGCAATATCAAACCGGTAAGAGAATGTCACGATGACCCGCCTACACCACCCGAAAACCTCCCAATGAGAACAAAATCCGGACGGGTAGTAAGATTCCCCGATCACTATCGACCGTAGGAACGGTCTCTGGAAGGGAGTGATGTGGTGTACATACATAATTATAACTTAATTTAAATAATAAATTAACACTTTTTACATTTCACATTTAAACAAATCGAAATAGTCAAAACGCTAATCGCTTATGCGCGAGCCGCTGCGCTTGCGCCGGGCCGAACCTCATTAACCGATATAGGTGGGTTAACGCGGTCCCGGCGAATGTAGGCAGTTGCGAATTACCTGCAGCGCGCGCATTATACTCCCGTTTCGTTTATAACTAAATTAATTGTTTTTCTGGACTATTTCGTGTCAAAATTATTGTGACTGTTTTTGTGTATATCCAAATTATATTGTGATCATCAATAAACATTGGATTGACTGTGTCTGAAGTGTTTTCTTACAACTAGTACCGACGTAAGTGCCATCACCAAACCCACAAGAATATACCATAATGTAGTGCTGTAATTGACTAATTTATTTTAAACAATTACTTATCACTGTAATTTATTTTTGTCAATGTAGGCTCTGCCCCACGATTACTCTACTCAAAAAAACAGTCCTGACAGTATCATTATAAGAACAAAATACATATACATATTATATTATTAAAACAATACATTTTTCTATGTTGGCCAGAGTCGAGTCTACTTACTTTTTCTTTGATTTGGAATTAAAACTTTCAGCACAAACTGTAAACCTAATTATTCTAGTATTGTTAGTAAGTGCCACATTCCCGGATATTAAATGCACGCATTAGGGAAATCCCATGACTCGTCGATAGGTGAATGACATGTCCTTTGGAAGGGTAAACGTGCATTCTCAGAAAAACAAATACCTACAATAATACGTACTTTAACCAAGGGGTGCCATTGGTGACATGGTTGTTTGATTGAATTTATGAATTCAATGGAATTGGCATGAAAGAAGGTGGAATATTTTTCATAACATCAGAACATCTTTCTTAGGTGGAAGTCTTTCTGTAACATGTGTTGTGTTAACATCATTGTACAATACACATTATGTACATATACGTATTTTTATATTAAAAACACCCCACAGGACTTAATCGGGATCTAAATTATTTTTGTTCCGTTCCCGTTCCCGTTCCCGTTGTTCCCGTTGTTTTTTTCGGGATAAAAAGTAGCCTATGTGTTCTTCCAGACTATAATCTATCTGTGTTCCAAATTTCAGCCCAATCCTTTCATACGTTAAGACGTGATTGAGCAACAAACATCCAAACATCCATACATTGACATTAATAATATTAGTAGGATTAAGTCGAAGTTAAGAGAAAAACCAATTTTCCTTTTTTGCCTTCTGTGCTTGGATTCGCAAATCTTTTTGGGTTAACAACAAAATCCTTACACTCACACACACACTCACACAGCAGCAATGTATCCTTCCAATTTTAAAACGTTATTTTAACCGACTTCCAAAATGGAGGAGGTGCTACGTACGTCTGCGTGTATATTTTACACGTACACGTTATATGTGACTATAACCGCCTCCTATAGGTATACCTGTGGTTATACCTAGTCTTCCAGCAATGTCAGGAGTTTTGTTAGCACTTTGTTACTAACCGACTTCAAAAAAAGAGAAGGCTCTCAAATCAGATGTTTTTTAGGGAAACATTTCTTTTTATAGTGCCATAGGACAATGAACTGTTGTGGGAATACCGCGGACATCGTCTGAGCAAGCATGTTCCATCTTACTCATCTTAGGTCGAGTATACCCCGCATTACTTAGTAAGACTAAGACAAAACAAGACAAGAAAAGTATAGCTATTCATTGAATGTGGAATATTCATCATGGGAAGATCTTCGTTTATTAATACTTGGCCTTTGCTAAATCGATAAACAATAGGAACAACATAACGTGGGCGTAACGATGGACGTGCGTTCAATGTTATATGTCGATATTTCCTTATTTGACTTGATAGAAAACTAACAATACCTATACGACTTGCAAAAAGTTTCGTAAAAAGATACGAAGTTTCGCGATATCTATGTATGGTTCTTTCTTTGTTTTAACATAACACGCTACGAGTATATTAATGACATGATAGGCATATTGAGTACTATTTTTACGAGTTTTGAAACTTATCGAACATAAAATGATTGTGGTGTGTGCACTGGGTTTTGTTACTTCACTTTAGTTTTAGAAAATATATTTGTAAAACAAAAGCTTAAAAAAAATCTGTGTGTCATGGGGAAGTTATGTACACATTATATAATATATACATTCATACATCTGTATTCCTAGTAGACTTAGTTTTACAGACTAAGATATATAATTGTAAAATTTCCGATTATGGGGATAGATACTGGTATTTTGTAGAGCAGCACTGTTGTTAATTATATACAATCGAATGAGACGAAATTTTGATTCACGGGTACTATAGTTGCTTGATGATTACGATGTAGGTATACTAAATACAATAAAAAGTATTCATATTTAATACACTGTAAAGAACAATACTGTGGAGTAGCTGCATCTCAGAAACCTGCAAAGACAGTTTAAGAAAATTATAAGAGACCAAACAGTTTAATGTCAAAAACAGGACCACTAAAATTCAACTGTTTTAAATGACAGAATAACAAGACAAACAAGATTGGCGCCTGATAGCAATCAATACGATTATAACAGTAAGTACTGTTCCACGCAGTATTCTGTTCATGAATAATTTAAATCAATGCTGCACTGCGGTCACCACCAAAAAAATCTGATGATTCAACTCTGTGCTTTGTAATTTCTCTGGAGACCAGAACACACTAACGTTTGTAAATAATTGGTTTGCCGTAGAATTACTAACTAACATGCGGTATTTCCCCATACGGCCTTTGCGAAGGTTCCTATGACGTCAAATGTTTAAAAACTACAACAATGAATACCTGACTGGTAATTAACAAGGGATTCAAATTGTGATTGAAAGCCCTGAGAGGTTGTTAACCTTAAAAATAGTAAAGCAGGACCTTGTTAGTACCTACTGCTTACTCGGAACCTATTCACTTTCCTAAAATCAATAGCTGATGAATATTTTTAAAGGATACAATCTATCTAATAATCTAATATTATTAATACTAATCTTTTTTCCAGAGAAATTACAGGGCTTAGGAAATAACATCTTAGATCTGTGTGACGAGCGCAATGCAGTGCTAGGCAATGATTTGGACTCTTCATGTTAGAAATGTCCTAGTTCATGTTTTTTCAAGCGCGGATCCAAGGGGGCGGGTCATGACCCCCCTGGGCTGGGTCCATACCTAGGTGGACCACGTATTAAAAAACATGCATGTACTTATCGTACAGTTTTGTAATTGACCACGACTGTGTGACTATGTGACCCCTAGGAGCCAAGTGACCAAAGCTGGATGCGCACTTGTGTCTTTCCTAGTTCCTGGAAGATGTTAGCGATGAGGTCTCCGGTGTACGACACGTTTTTTATGTTGTGTGTATTTTCTGGTTTGGTTTTAAATTTAATTTCCTACTGCTAAGACTCGGGGCCGTCTTTCACAAATTGAGAATTTGAACATATAGCCTTGATTAAGATTACTATGATAAATGAATAAAAATATTGTGAAGTGAAAAGGAAATTTTGGATTTTGGTAGAAAAGGTCGTAATTTTGAAAATCTTGCCCGGTATCGCCCATTGATATGACGACAGACATAAATGCCCATTGTACTATGTAGAAAAATGCTAGTACAGTAGTACATCCCACTACAGGGTTACTGGTAATCAGCCTGCATCCGTTTAAGGGCATGTTCTGTATATTTAAACAAACAACTTTTGTTCAACAACTTTCGTTAAAACTTAATAGATAACCCAAAAAAAAATATGTATTTGTTGCCCTTTTTTGTACTGTTTAGCGACTTTTTAGTGTTTATTCACTTCGGTACATCATTTTTTGCGCGTTAAAGAGCGTACGCGCTCTCGTTACGAATTGTTACGAAGAGTTCGATACTTTTAGACCGTGCAAATGCACTTTTTATTTATTTTGTAAAAGAAAAAAAAAACATTTTTTTTTAAACTGGAGAACAAAAGTTGACGTATTGAATGTACCTAACATCCCCTTAAAAGGGTGCAGGCTGATTACCAATAACCCTGTATAATCAGTGCTCAGGAAATAGGAAATCAATAAGTATGTGAAAAAGAAAACATTTGCAAAAAAGCCATTGTCAGAACACACACGAGTGATAAATGAGTGAAAAAAAAGTCAAAATATTGACAATAACGGATGTTCATCAAATTGATCTAACCTGGACCTCTGGACTTCTTTACAGGTTGCTTGGAAGAGATCGCTCTTAGCGATAAGGTCGCCATTTGTTTCACTAGCTTTAAGAATTTATCTTTTTGTACATTTATTGCAGTTTTGTGTTATGAACAATAAAGTACCTACAGTAAGTAGGTATGTAACAGAAAAAAAACCTTACCGCTACAGTTTTGGCGCTATTTATAATAATTTCTCACAGATTTTTGCATCTTGAAAACTCCTCATTGTGAAATAAGTATAAATAGTTTAGTTTCACTCTGGAAGAGAACGTGTATTTTATTCTTAGTTTATGGAGTTTATGATCATAAATCTATAATAGTCTGTCGACAGTAAAACGTTCCCTTTTGAACTCGATATAACTTGCGATGATGGATGAGATGTTAAGAGATTATGAACTCTCTCGGTTACGTTATATCGTTTAATTTTAGTCAATGTATAAAAAAGTAAATAAACCATGGAGTCTAGAACGTTCGATTTCACAATTCCGCAGTCGTAGGTTCGAATCCAATCTCACCTGTGGGTATGCATAGATACGAGAAGGTTATATCAGCACAGATTTTAAGTGTTAGAAAATATTACAAAGAAACTGGCCCCGAGTAGAGAGGTACGAGTAGAAGGTAGAAGGCATATTATAGTGGTAGCAGGTAGGTAGGTAGGTAGTATAATATGTAAATGATGTTGGACATGTCACACGCAACACTATCCAGCCCCAAACTAAACGAAGCTTATTCTATGGAAGCCAAATAGAAGTAGTGGATATAATACTAATATAATATGTACAGCAAGAGTATTTGTATTCATCACACAAATCTAAGTCCCATTCCGTTGTGGTGGAAATCGAACTCAATAGGACTGTAAGTACCTCCTTACTACGAATAAGCTATGAAATTAAATGGACATCAGATATCCCACTAATATTATCAATGTCAAAGTATGGATGTTTGGATGTTAGTTGCTCAATCACGCCGTAACGTATGAACGGATTGGGCTGAAATTCGGAATACAGTTAGATTATAGTCTGGAAGAACACATAAGCTACTTTTTATCCCGGGAAAAAACTACGCGGGTAAAACCGCGGGGCACTGCTTGTCAAAGATAATTATTAATATTATGATGAAAGCTGTACGTCACTTTCGCCTCAATTTATCTGATACGTATCGTGTCGGCAACATTATCAAAACAAATCGCAAATGTCAAAATGAATTCCTCTTATTGGAAGAAAGGTGTCGATCGACCTTCGTTATCGTAAGAACATACTCTCATGTACCGATTCGTAACAAACCTTGACCTAGTCAGATACAAAATACACGAGACAGGTCCCACTTCTAAATATTTAAGCTTACTAGCGCCCTGTGGCTTCACCCGCAATATAACTAATTGATTTATCTAATTTAACTAATTTTTCAATTTAACTAATTGATCTCCGATGCAAAAATGACAGGGTTGTAGTTTAACTCTGTATTATCTATTCTATGGTTTAACGTCATTCTGTCTCTCTCTGTGAGAGTCAATTTCAAATCCAAGATGGCCACCGCCTCAAAATGTCTGGAGTTTTTTACATTTTTAATTCGTTTGTTATGGCAAACTAGTTTCGCCTGCAGTGTAAACCGTGGCTTAACTACGGCTAAAGTGGGTTTGATTGCTATCCAGACCAAATATTTGTGTGATGAATAAAAATATTTCTTTTGTGCCTGGAGTGTTTCTGTGTGTCTTGAATGTATTTACTATTGTATAAGTATTAAATTAGCTATCTGGTTCCCACAATACAAGCTTTGACTTAGTTTGGGATTGTTATTTATATAGAGCAGGGCCGGATTTAGAGGTGTGGAGGCCCCGGGGCGGAGCTTTGTTGGGGACGTTGAAATTACACCCCTCCTCCACCCCCCCTAGGTTAAGATTTCTCAAGCAAAAACCCGGACTACAAATGGTTTAAAGTTAACGTAAAATATGTTATTTAACATAATATATTAACGTAGATAAGATGTTAACGTGTCTATTGTGGCCCCCCATTTGTGGAGGCCCCGGGGCGTATGCCCCGTTTGCCCTCCCCTAAATTCGGCCCTGATATAGAGTTACACTTACAAACCCACCATAAGTTCTTTCTTGTGTAGGTATCTACATGAACGTTGTCTTCTTCTCGTGAAGTAGTTATGACGATGCTAAACTAACTAAATAAGCCTGGTATGCCACAGGCGTGACATAGCTTGGTTTGGCTTTACCGCTGGCTTTAACGGTGAAGGTAAACATCGCGATGTTGGCGTGTACCAAGAAAGAACTTTACTTGTAGCGGTAGGAGTCATTGTAGAGTCCGTTTAAGGAAGTACTTACCAACCGTTGACTATGAATTATCAAGACCTTAGCTCTGCTGGTTATTCTACCGCCAAGCGGTAATGTGCAAACATGATTGTGCTCCGGTTTGAAGGGCAATGATTCACAGAATAAAATATGGAATAATTTTCTCTAGAAAAGTAAAATTCTTATATTTCTGGGTGACGAGCGCAGCGCAGTACCTACTAGGTAATGATTTGGACTCTTCATGCTCCAATAACAGCGTGACACTGTGCTGTTATTGGCAGGGGTAGCTTACCATCCGGGACATATCCTGCTCTTTCCGTCACTCTATACCTACTACAAAAAAACAACAAACGTTGTGAATGGTGGTCTTTATTGTCTCCTTGCGAGAGATGGCCCCAATCCCAACAGTGGGATCATAAAATGGGCTGTTTATGCTTATTAAATGTATACCTAGACTACCTAGTGCACGTATTTCTTTGCGCTTACAAAGGGCCTTCTCTATCTTTGGACATAGGCCGCGTCCACTTGAAAGTACCTAGTTTCGAAACGTACGCAGTTGCGATATAACTTTGCAATACGTTGGACGAAGAACATTGAATGCTTTTGTAATGAGTAATCAATCAACGAAGTTTAGTAGCAGAAATAGTAAGAGAAAGTATTTTGACTGCGATTTGAATTGTTTATTTTTTTCATTTAGCAGCTTAGTCGATAGTAAGTCTGGCCGCGGTGCCGTAGGTCGTGGGTTCGATTTCCACCCAGGGCGAATATTTGTATGATGAATATAAATATTTGATTTGCATCTGAGTGTCTCTTTGTGTCATATACACGATTGTTTATTAGTAGTAGAGATATTATATCTGGCCTCTTTGGGGCAAGTTGTTGTGTGTAGAATGTCCAGCAAAATTAATTTATTTCATTGTAGAGGCCGCCTGAGGAAGTACCCCATACCTTTGTCAGATATTCTACCACCAAGATGGATTGTCCAAACATTACTGTGTTCTGGTTTGAAGGGCAATGCTTACAGAGACATTGCCCAAAATACCATAACTCTTATCTTCGGGTGATGGGCTTTGCTAGGCATCGTACTGGATTCGTCATGTTCAAATAGATACGTAGCATTGTGCTGTTATGGGCATATTTCTCACTATTAAGCAAATGTCTTGCTTGACCCGTTATATTACAAAGATCTATCTTATTAATATATCGTTCGTTCAGTTTCCAATAACACGCTTAGTACCTATATAAAACAGCACGGGCTCAAATCCTAAATACATCCTACAAATTCGCCTTTTTCCGTTATCATAGTTTGAATGAGTTAAAATGCCTGAGAGTACAGAAATTGGGTCGTGTTGGGTTACATAGGGTTATCAGTATTTTAATGTAAAAACATGATTTGAAACATTTTGTTCTAAACAACAGCGTGAATTTAAATTTAAACAACGAGATTTTGATCAAACGAAATTTCAATAAGAAAATATTCAGAGAGCAAATATATATAAATTTCTAACATTAAAAATGTAGGTATATTTTTAATTAACCTACTCGTAAATGTATACCCCGATAACGTAAATCTTAAAACTTAAGAACTATCAAAACAATAACAAAAGATATAAACATAAGATAAACACTCACTCGAAAACAATCATCAGATACGCTGTAAACCCCCACATCTCTATCAGCCGCTGCGACCATGTACGCCTGATCCATCCTCAGGGCTGTCAAATTCAGCCCCTGATGCTCCTCTACCCCAGGGTGCTCCAGCCATGATAACACAGCTTCCTTATACCACTGCCAAGTGTCATTCGATACCACAGACTCATTCATCGTTCACGTTTACAACTTCTTCCACGGCGAAGTAGTCAAAACTTTTAAAAAGCACTCGAGAAATGGTCCATTGTTTATTTTTAGTCGGTTTATTTTTGAAGAAGTGCGTGCGAGAGAGCGTACGACGCCGACGGCGGACTGGTGACGCTCGACTAACCGGTCGCGTCTCCAGCGGCAAACTGCTAATTGGCTTTCTGCAACCGATCTCGGAAAAAATCTTGAACAATCACATGAAAGCGCATTACCCCCGGTTCGCGTAATCGATAAGTCAGGTTCTCAGGTTGTTATTACGCTTTCATCTATGGCTATGCCAATTGACATGGGAGATACCATCGAATTATAGAGCACTAGCTAAGTCCAGCGATGTGAAAGGCGGCTTATTAGTTTTTATACGATATTTTTTACGCAAAATACGATTCAGGGGTAAGATTTTTACAAACTTTGAATGTCATATTTATTTTTATCTAATAAAACCCTTAAAAACTAGGTTACAAAATTTAAAACAATCTACCTTCTACCATAAAAAAAATTACGGAACTTATTAACAAACTTTCAACTCACTAAAATCGTTCCTACTTCCTTTCTAAGGCTCTAGATCTACACTGTTTTTGTATTACATTTTATTAAAATCGATTAGGCACGAGAGCATAAAAGGCAAACAGATAGAGTTACTTTCGCATTTATCATATTGATAGAGATTATACTATCTTCAACAAACGAGATCAGTGAAGTGATATATCTTTCACCAAATTCTGAATAACTTTAAAACTGTACATAATCTTTAGTTATATGGTTTGGCGTGGTTTTTATAGAAAAAAATGCTGTCAATGTCATGTATGACATTTGCTCATTAACAGTTTATTTTATAAGTATAAATACTTGTAATTAAAATAATAAAGTAAATAATATTGTTTTTCATCCCACCAGCTCGGAAAGAGTACTTTTGCTCCTCGATATCAGGGCGCAAAACTCGTTTTTACCCTCTAGAGGTTAAAGTAAATTTGAATTTAGAACATCGTGTGTACTGAGGTTTTGAATTCAAAACATAATTTAACCTATTTATTTCTACCTCCTTGGTGCCGAATTCATCATACATTTATTTTTAATTTGTTAAAAACTCATACTCGGAACCTCTTTGGTGTACTTTTTTTTAAATGCTTTGCGCGCAATTTTCTTTTCACGTATGGAGGATAGAGGTAGAGAATGTTATTTCAAATGGCAAAACATTTTGAAATGCTATGAATGAATCAATTGTAATCGAATTGAAATATGCCGAGTTGCCGAGTTAAATAACTAAATATTATTGACTACTAAAATAGTAACTAATAGATAATTTCAACTACTTGTACAGTACAAAATAATGTAGTAAATTTAACATCAAATAAATAATTACTATTTTGAGAAAACATGTAGGTACAATATATTTTGAAGTCAAAACTTCTTTTGACGCGCCAAAGACAGATTTTTCGTGGGCTGTCAATTTAATTCTAGCGTCACGCTTGGGAATAATAAGAAATCTTCGGGTAAACTCGTGACCATAGCCAATGGCCATCTAGAAATGCCTCAGCCTTTCCCATTGGCCATTTAAAAATGTGTCAGCATTTCTAGATGGCCATGCTCATAGCTACGCCCTCTGGTGACACACGCGTAGTTTCCAAAGTAAAAATCAAACTCTGAGTTATAAGTTACCACTTCTATCGGCAGTGCCTATGACTGCCAATATTTTTCTTTCATGAATTCTGAATAGTACTTTTATTAATTTCCTTTAAAATGTACCTTGATGCAAATTTAGCGCTACTATAATATAATGCATTTGGGCGGACACTTTTTCATGTACACATGAAACTCCTTACCTCAATCGGTCAACTCTCCATATTTTCACGTCATATTGTTATTATTAAAACCATGGCTATATAAACTTAAGTTTAAAACTTATAAAATTGAATACAAGTGAAAAACCGAAATACCATAATAATAAGTGATTCTAGCGACTAAGAAGTTTATTTAACGCCAACAGAATCGACTGAAACTGAAAATGCGCAAAGCGTTTAGTAATTTCCTCGCTAGGGGGGGATGAAAAATTACGTGTTACACTCGAGTGCAAAGATTTTTCACCTTGTGCCCTTTTGATTCCCTTGCTACGCTCAGGATTCTAATTTTTGAATCCCTCGCTACGCTCGTGATTCAACTTTAGAATCCTTCGCTTGCTCGGTCATCAAAATTGAGCACGCGGTTAAAAAGCCACTTTGCACTCTTGTATAACAAATAACTATTGTGTAATTTAATTATTTACAAGCAGCGCCCCGCGATGCTACTCGCGTATTTCTCGTTATTTTGTCGAGACAAAAAGTAGGTAATGTGTTATTCCAGACTAATCTACCTGTATTCCAAATGTTAACCCGGTCCGTTTATACGTTACCACGTGATGGACGTACAAACATCCATACATTTGTAACTTTGACATTTATAATTGAAGTTTTTATTTTTAAATAAAGAGTGACGAGACGAGCAGGATATGTGCCTGATGGTAAGCAACATGCCTGCCACATAACAGCACAGTGACACGCAGCCCAAATCACTACCTAGCACTGCACTGCGCTCGTCACCCAGAGATCTAAGTTGTTATATCTCTAAGCCCTGTAATTTCTCTGGAAACATTGCCCTTCAAACCTGAACACAGTAATGTTTGCACATTACTGCTTGGCGGTATAATAATTGGCAAAGGTATGGTACTTCCCCAGGCGGACTCTGCTAAGAGTCCTACCATTACAGTAAGATAGGATAGTAGGATTTGTTGTTGCGTATATCTAAGTTATAAAAATAGAAACTTTATAGCATCACTCATAAATCTGGCTGTCTGTTTGAAACTGTAAAAGACAATACCCATTTTGTATGGGAGCTGGCGTCTTTTGCTCCATCCACCTGCCTGCTGTCTTTCATAATATGTCACTCCATCCAAGGCTGGCTCAGGGCGGGTTGGTGGATGATCTCGAGAGATTCTGGGTACATGTCGGTTTCCTCGCGATGTTTTCCTTCACCATTGCAAGGTAGCGGCATTACGTTCATGACTTCGAAGAGACAGAGGTGCGAGTAGCGGGATTTGAACCAGGGGCTCCGGATCGCCGCGATGTTGATAGACAGCTGCGATAAAAAATGTCAAATTTGGGCATTGTCAATTTTGGTGTACTTAGATTGGAGTCTTATTTTTAAATTAAATGTATAATCACGCAAAACATAATATCTCTAGTAGGTACTAAAGTGAATAAGTATTATAAAGATTACGTTATTTGAAATACCTACCTACCTACTCTGTCACCTTATTTATAGTAGTGGTAGGACTTTTTGCAGAGTCCGTCTGGGGAAGTACCACCCCGTTTCCAGTTAATCTACCGCCAAGTAGTAAAGCGCAAACATTACTGTGTTCCGGTTTGAAGGGCAATGTATGTAATTATACATCTGGGTGACGAGCGCAGTGTTATTTTAGGTAATGCTTTGGACTCTTCACGTTGCAATAGCTGCATGTTACTGTGCTGTTATGTGGCAGGCATTTCCTGCTCGTCTCATTACTCTATACTACTACAAAAATTATAAAAAAAAAAATGCTTAATAACATGAAAACATTAACAATATCATTAAAGTGTTATCTAATGGCTTACCCAACACGCCCTTTACGCAATATTACCTAAATCCGATTTAAATAAGGTGAATAATATGTATAACTTTATTTATACTTACGTACGTGCTAGAAGGCTATTAACGACGTTCGAAATTTTGTACTTGGAGACGTAACACCGAGTGGCTTATCATAGGAGATGCCTATGTCTAGCAATGGACGAATACAGGCTGATGATGATGATTAATTAATTTTGTTCCTAATGACCTGAAAATTATATTTATGCTTAATACACGATCCTACTATAATATTATTTGTCCATATAATATTTAATGTCTGTTGCTCAATGACATCGGAATGGCCCCGATCATATTTAAAGACCAAAGTTTTATGTTTTTAACAACTGTGAAACAGTTAACTACGAGTAGGTATATATTATGTACATGTACATAGGTTCAGCACGGAACTGCTCAAAATACTGGTAAATCACTGGAACGTATATAATAAAGAACATACGACGTACGACGGCGCCGTATCTTCCCGAAAAATTACCGAGGACAGCAAGGTCTGGTACACGCGTCAAACTTTTGATCTGGTGAAGTTTGCAGGACACTGTTAGGGCATCGAAATATCTTCTACCTCTAGAGTGCAGTGCAGTTTCAGGCAGTAATTTGGATGTTTCATATTCAAATAGCTACGAGGGACTATGCTGTATATCAGGGCTTGCTTGCGTATTGCGTACCTTCAGGTGTATGTATGTCTTGCTGGTTCTGTAGGTGTACTTATATTATGGACAAAATATCAGAATTTTAACTAAAAATACTCTACTAAGACCCTATCTAAATGAGCTATCTGGCAGGAAAAATCACACTTTGCAATCTACTTTAACCTTGAGTTAAAAAATACACGACAAACTCATTGCTGTAGGTATAACACCAATGAATAAATTTTTTGGAACGGATTTGCAAATGTAAATTTCATTTGTATTTATGGACCAAATTTATAGTGCAGTCAGTTCGACCGAGGTTGGTCATCTTGCACACAACGCTAAATACAACAGTGATATGTAATTATTATTGAAATGGCCAATTTTGTTTCAAAGGTTTGTATCAAATTACGAGTTTCAAAGTCAGACCGTCCTTCGTCACGCAACCGCTCGACCAACTCTCGCTTCGTCCGCGCCGCAAAATATAGGCCCACTTTTGCGAAATATTTAAATAGGCTTTTCTTAACAAAATAAACAAAGAAGTTTACAGTTAAAATTGTAATTTAAATAGCCTACAAATAAATAGATCCCTCCCTACCTTATTTACTTGTAGGCTGCCTAATTCATTCTAGCCTGCATTCTAATTACAGATAGACTCTAGAGTAGGGGTTCCCAAACTTATTTTATCTGCTGCCCACTTGAGAATGAATTATTTTTAGCGCTCCCATTTTTTCACATACTTAAAAATCCACTATAACTTTAAATTAAAATAATTAGTTATTGTGAGCCATATTAGCGGACATTCATTCAAAACGAGACTTTTACTATTTTAACCCGCATGACTTGAGACCTGAGCCCAGTAGGTAGTACAAATTGGACTCCAAGATTCTACACAACGCTCCCATTTGGTTACTGGGTTCTTAGCACCCCCCTTTGGGGGGGGGGGGGGGGGGGGCTGTATTTCAACGTCCCCATAGTGTAGTGTTGTCCTTTAGGGCGCCTGAGGCATGGCTCGCCCGGGGCGCCTAGATGGCTAAGGCCGGTCCTGCCTTTAGGCCTGCAGTGTATGAGGGGGCGTTATCGCCCACTTTGGAAAAGGTACAGAGACTCAACAAAGCAAAGAGAAGCAATAGGAAATGTAATAATAATGCACCAAGCAGGCAGCAATGTGCAAATTTTACTGTGTTCCGATTTGAAGGGCAATGTTTCCAGAAAAATTACAGGGCTTAGAGATACAACACCTTAGATCTCTGGGTGGCGAGCGCAGTGCAGTGCTAGGTAATGATTTGGACTCTTCACGTTCCAATAGCTGCGTGGCACCGTGCTGTTATGTGGCAGGCATGTTGCTTGCCATCAGGCACATGTCCAGATCGTCCTATCCCTCGTTATTTAAAAAAAAAATTGTCATTTTTGCTAAATATAGGTATAAAAATTACTCAATAATTATTATCAGTATTTAACAATCTAACTGTGCAATTACAGCACAAAATTGTCTGTATTTCTTTACCATTATAATAATTCGTTGATAATGATCTAGTTTGTCCTCTTATTTGTAAAACACATAAATGCGAGTAGGTACCTTTACATCCATTAGCTAGCGTTTATGACAATACCAGAGACATTTAATAACTTTGTTTTTATTTTGTAAAATATGCACTAATAGTTTTATTTAAACTTGAATCTGCTAAATCAGAACAAAGGAAACGTTTTCTGCATAATAATTTTAATTAAGAATTGTACACATTGTATAACATTATCGTTATGACTATGACTGACGCCTGAAATTGCACACCCCCCTTTTTAAATATCTAAAACTCTCTAGCCATCTCCACTTAAAGGTTGACTAGAAGATTTCGCTTTTTGCAGTAACTTCTACGGTGCGGTGGCCACCTTTTGTAGTTTTTTTTACTGTATTAGGGTTCCGTACCCAAAGGGTAAAAACGGGACCCTATTACTGAGACTTCACTGTCCGTCCGTCTGTCACCAAGCTGTATCTCAAGAACGGTGATAGCTAGATAGTTGAAATTTTCACAGATGATGTATTTTTATTGTCACTATAACAACAAAATACTAAAAATAAAATAAAATAAACATTTAAGGGGGGCTCCCATACAACAAAATTGATTTTTTTTAACCGTTTCTTGCTCGTTACTAATAACAGTGCCAGGTAGACGCTTTAACTATTCACACATTGTTTATGTTCTCTTTAAATAGGTATATTTATTAAAAATTAAATAAAAATAAATAATGAAGGGGCCCCTTTATTATATATTTTATTTTTATATTTACATAAAAAATAGGTTTTCGCCGTATAATGGTACCACGCGTCGAGTCCCACTCGCACTTGGCCGGTTTTTATTTCTTTCCCTTTGTATCTGTTTTTATTTTGGAGTTTTAAACAATAAAGAGCAAGTAAATATCTATCGGTTTTTCTATGACTAATTGACTTTATCATACTACTAATTACTTTATCATACTTCATGGAGAAGAGTCCATAACATCGACGTACACTGCGATGTGTACGATGCGATTAAATTCGTCTTCACCTATCAATAAATAATTAATGAAGTCTAGAATGACGCTGCAACCTTACATGGTTCACGGTATAATTGTCTCATAAGTATGCAACGCGCGACCTTCCACGCAAAGGAAACTCAATACGTTATTGAAGTTAGTTTCGAGATCAGCAGCCTCTGGGGCACTCGTTCTGTATAGTTTGTTTGTTGCGGATGGCGGCACGATGCGAGGCGTCTTGTTGTTGATATGCGGGGCGGCGGCCGCGGCGGGTGCCGGCGCCGGCACTGGCAGCCCGGCCGGGCTGATGGCCGACTGTAAGTTTGATAATTATCTATTTAAAATTTTAGTTTGATGTCAATCATGTAGCTTGAAAACTAATTCGTTTAAGCATTGCCGTTGAGCGTGGTAATGCCGCCAGCATGCTGGACACGCTTTCGATTGGTGGGCTTGGTCATCTTGATTTTTTTAGACCGTCTTGGGTCTGAGGGTAATTCTAATGTGCTTAGTGTAAGAAGTTAGGTATGTAGCGTAGTTTAGTTCTAACAGTAATTTAATTTTGTTAATAAAGGCTCTGCTCGTTTGAGAACTTATGTCCAAATAACAACCATAAATAACAGAATAAAAAGTGCAAATACAACTATTGGATTAAAAGAACTCATCAAATATATACTAACTCACCCTTAACACTACTCTACCTTGCACTTTACTTAAAAATGGGCATTATACCCACATTGACTCGTCGGATTGCTATGCCCAGCCTTTGCACAATTATTTAAACTAAATTTACTTAATTAATTAGGCATGAGAGGTTCATACCATGGGTTTGAGCCCCGAACTTCATACATGGTTGAGACTATTATAGACTATATCAAAAAGTGTCCACAAAAGTTACCTACTTACATCGTTCTCGATCTAGCTCTTATTCGCTAGGATCATAATAGGTATAACGCCTGATAAGGAACTTCGTTCTAAGATAATAATTATGATTAATTAAGAAATTATTAGAATATGGAGAACTAATAAACTTTATATACCTACATATGTAGTGCCGTTGGTGCTTTCTAGTAGGTACAGGAGTCAAAACCAAAAATCTTTTCCAATACATACCTTAAAAGAATGAATGTTGTCGAGAATATAATATTTAATACGAGTAAGTATCACTTACCATGAGAATAGCTGCAAAACCCTCAAAACATGTCGGAGCACAGAATTTCTGGCAAAAAGATTAACTTATGAAATTACCGAGCGATACGAACCTACGAGTATGAACTCCAACTGGTCCGTGAATTCATAAGATTTACCAAAGTAACTTAAATGTTTTGAAATTACAAAATAAAATATAATATTATTCTTTGTTAAAGCTACAAAAAATATAGCGTAAAATCTTAACGCAATTAAACTAGTTAATAAAAGCGGCCAAGTGCGAGTTGGACTCGCCCATGAAGGGTTCCGTAGCAGCAAGTAACATAATAAATAAATTCTAGTAGTGCGCGGTGTAATTTTGATCGATGTTTTAATAATAATGTATTTATGATAGGTATATCAAAAAAAACTACTCATTAGATCGAGTTCAAACTAATTTTCGGTGGTAGTTTACATGGTAATGTACATCGTATATTTTTTTTTAATTTATCATTATCTTATTTTAGAAGTTAGAGGGGGGGGGGGGGAAACACATTTTACCACTTTGGAAGTGTCTCACGCGCAAACGATTCAGTGTAGGTAAAAATGATATTAGAAACCTAAACATCATTTTTGAAGACCTATCGACAGACACACCACACGTATAGGTTTGGATGAAAAAAAAATTTGAGCTTCAGTTCTAAGTATGGGGGCATCCCTACATTTTTTATTTTTTTTGTAAAAATCTTAATGCGGTTCACAGAACACATCTACTTACCAAGTTTCAATAGTGTAGTTCTCATAGTTTCGGCAAAAGTGGCTGTGAAATACGGACGGACAGACAGGCAGACATGACGAATCTATAAGGGTTCCGTTTTTACGTTTTACGGATCCCTAATAATGAATTAAAACAATAAAAGAAATTAAACAAAAACTGGTTGTATGCAGCGTATGCACGTTAGCAAGACGCCTGCCCAGAACAAACAGTGTTAAGACTTAAGAAGCTATTTAAACATCCAGAGTCCAAATCACTGACTAGGACTGTACTGCGCTCGTAAATGAAATGAAATGAAATATGAAATGAAAATGAAATGAAATGAAATGAAATGAAATGAAATATGAAATGAAATAAAATGAATGAAATATTTATTTGCTTAGAAACGTCACAAAAACAGTTAAAATAATAATAGAATACATCAAAATACATAAAATATTTTAAAGACGGTTTAACTCTTGGGCACGTAATTTCCCTGGTAACAGACGTAACAGTGCCCTCTAGTCCGGAACACAGTAGTTAGCAGATAATTTGCTCGGTAGATAGACGCTGCGATTTCATTGCACTTAGATTAAGGGGGCGCCTAAAGCCAGAAAACGAAAAAAGGACATTTTCGACGCCGCTCACTGAAGTTAAGAAACTAAAAACTATGACAAAAAAAATATTGACTTGTGGGTACAATCAAGAAGAAGCACAATAACCGAATAGAATTTTAAAAATAGATCAGAGTTTTTGACAATAAAAAAAAAAAAACGACACCGAAAAAACCCGTTTTAATTCGAGTACTCGAAATTATCAGCGATGACCCCACATTATTTTTTGGTAATAAAATTCCTATTTGTACGTTCTAGTAAAGTAACCGAACACTTTTATTTATTTATGTTTAGTTATTGAGTAATTAAACAAAACTTGGTCAAAAATGGACTCCTGATTAAATATTTATTTTTCCTCCAAACTGTGTCATGCTATTCTCGACTTTATGTACATCACATTAAGAAACGCGTCGCGCGGGTCAAATCTGATTTTTTCCTGGCTTTAGGCGCACTCTTAAATCACGCTGTGAATGTTTATGTTCGTTAATATTCCAATGTTTATTTCTGCTATTTGGCGCAGACACAAATTCAACGAATAGAAGATTTTAAATATCTGTACCTATCTACAGCTGGTTCTTCACTTACCTATAATATAGATCATTGGCGTAGCTTACCCGTTTGTTTAAAACATTTTCATTATAGAAACTAAATAATTTGTTAAGTTTATTTCTGTGTATATAAATATGGTATGTCTTACTACATATTATTTAGCTTCGATCCACCAATATATTTTGTAAATTGAAAAATATCGAGGTAATGTGAAATGTTTTTAAAATTAATTGTCTCGGTAAGACTATTTAGTTAGATTTATCAAAATATTTCCAACTTTTAATTTCTGTTTCTTTGAGGTTTTTTAGACGTCATGAACGCCGAAAATTTTAGTGAATATAATTACAGTAAGATAAATACATACATATGTGTGACAGGTCTTTATCTTGTGGACTTAAGTCTGAGCACATTTCAGTTCATTGGACTCGTGCCTTAGGTAGGTAATTGTAATTAAGTTTGCCTTCCATGTCCTCTGCAGCCAGATGTGGCGGCAGACGACGGGACCGAGCATATGGCCCGTCACGGGAGACCAAGGGTCTCTAGCACCAACTTACTGATTGGTCCCGGAGGTGGTCTCGACTGCCCTTGGGTGGTCAATTTGCCGGTGACGAGTGTGCCCCTGAGGTGGGCCCGAAGCCAGGTTCGCGGAAAAATACGGAAGCGCCTTTTTACGTCGTCTCACACGGGGGTGTGTGCGGTATGCGGCAAAGGTAGAATCCCAATTAGGTTTTAGTTGTCTGCTTAGGCGGAAGAGTATGCGAAATTGGATGTCCTCTACATAAAAGTATAAGAACGTCCAATAAGGACCCACTTACTGGTTGATCCCCAAGTTAGCTTACAACATTTTAGACAATCTTATGACATGCACATTGTTGAGATCCAGGAATTAGAGAAGTGTTTTGGAGGCCCCTTTTCATTGCTAAAATATATGTGTGGCGGAAACGTTCGATTTAATTTGCTTGAGGTTTAATCTCGAGTGCACCTTTTGGGTTATTCAGGGGTATAATGAACCAAACTGGATCGGATCTGGAGTGAAGGGAAACATTTCGAAGATCAACATAGTCCTTTAAATCGCACTTGGCCAACGCGTTTTATTATTTGTAAAAGAAGACATGGACTCCGACAAGGGTTACACGTTTCATTACTTCGACTAATGGGACGGCGGTTCTAGGTCCAAAGTCAAGGCCAGTGAATGTGTCTATCCAAAATAAAATATTTGCTTAAAAATAGAGTTTGTCAGTGACATTATGTTGGCAATTAAAGAACACGCGATGGGCATGTTATTGTGTAATAAATACATTAAAGCAATTCCTATAGTTATGAGACTATTATTACTCCACGATCTTTGTGTAGTTATGTACGTATCTATGAGGTTACACAGTAGTAACACCTTTTTTTTTAAGGTAGGGATGAACTGAGTTCATCACTCAGTTATGACGACACGACCACCAGACTAATACAGTTATTGCCATGCTGTTGCGCACTATTTGAAGTGAGAACAAAATTAAAGCCAAAAACATCTCAATTAGTCGGAATGTCTCAAATTAAGTCAAGTTAGGGGTAGACAGGTCCCCGCAGAGTTCCCGTATTGCCAAGGCGGAGGAGCTTAGTAGCCGTACCCTGATCACCAACGGTGAAACTAAGAAAAACCCGTAATGGGAAGACAGTTCGTCGACGACAGTGGGTGACGATAGTGGGTCGACTTTGCCTCCAAATTGACGACGATACGGCAATCTAAGTTGTGCGGTGTATGGGTACTGGCACTGAGGTGGTCCGCGGTATTGGGGATAGGCAAATAGGCATCCCAGCTGTGGACTGTGAGGTGGAAGCCGTTAAACGTAGTATAGAACGCTCTGAGACTGAATGGAGTGACAATTTACGAAGGGAAGCCGGTGGCGTTTTGTGACGTAAAACCGAGGATCGAGCTGAGAGACGGATTTTTGATGAGGCCTGTGTCCAACAGTAGACGAGTATAGACCGATTATCATGATGATGTGACCTCAAAGTCCCTAACGACAAACTTTAGATTCAATCATGAAATTGTAAAAAGTAGTTTCCTGTAAAAAATAATGGAATTACATTTTTGCTCTGGGTGATAATTTTATTTTATGAATTGTAACATTGTACTCTGAAATATGTTTGTACTTTCGTGTTATTCATAGAGTGATACGTCCTTTTCAGTCAAAAAAACGTTGTGTGTAACCCTGTCAGTATAGGAAGAAAAACCCTGACATTTTAAGCATGTCATGGACGGACCTACAGTTCAGGGCGCTTAATATTTGTACAGGCAGATTTAGCAAAACCAGCCCATTTTATTTTCCCACTACTCTCTTCTCTCTCAAGAATAAAGTTGAGGGCTTTAATCCACCACGCTGGCTAAACGTGGGTTGTAAAAAAGTGTACTTTGAACATGCTGGTTTCCACGCGATGTTTTCCTACACCGTTAAAGCCAGCGTTGATGACAAACTTTTACGTACATCTAAATATACATCTAAAACATCTAAGGTAAAAATACACAGAGGTACAGGGGAGACAGGGCATTGAGTTAAATCGTCTAATATCGGTAATGATTCTGACTCTTCATGTTCCAATAGCTCCGTCACACCACTGTGCTGTATGAAGGACAGGCGTGTTTCTTATGACCAGGCACACGTCCTGCTCGTCCTGTCGCTCTTTACTTAAAAAAATAAGTGGAACCATAAAGTGGAAAAGGCACCCAAAACCAGTTGAGTGCTTTTGGCATCGCAAACTTTACGCAAAAGTTTTACAGTGCTTTGGCTCGCACATATAATAAGGAGGTTAAATAATTAATTACTTACCTACTTAAATAATTACTTACTTACCTAAACCAGTGTTAGATCTTGTTTGACGACGACCTTGACTTACCCCGAACTTGACTATGAAAAAAATACTCGATGTTAGGTAATACCCCGATCAGTGGATATAACGAAATCCGGCTCGTTCGTTTGATCTTGAATATTAATGAATCGGATGGGTATCCGGTCACAAAACAAGTTTTATTTCCGCGAATTACCATAATAAACTAAAAACATCCAAATTTTTTTTTTTTTTTTTTAAATAAAGTTTGACGAGACGAGCAGGACATGTGCCTGATGGTAAGCAACATGCCTGCCACAGTGACACTCAGCTATTGGAACATGAAGAGTTCAAATCATTACCTAGCACTGCACTCCGCTCGTCACCCAGAGATCTAAGATGTTTTATCTCTAAGCCCTGTAATTTCTCTGTAATTTGTAATTTTATTTCACACGTTCAGCGTTTAACATCTAGGTTAATTAGTGTTACCTAGGTAACGGTATTTTTTCGTACGGCAGGCAGGGCATCTGAAGCTATATGACATACTTAACTAAAATAATCAAGATAATCAACTTGACTTTGATAATCAAGATGTTGAAGCCCACTACCAGTCGGAACCGTACCCAGCATGCAAGCGGTATTATCACGCTGAATGGCAACGTCTATGCGTTGGCCCAAATAAGCGCCAGCACTTTGGTCACGCGTCGCGTCGACCAAGCGCTCGGAAAGGCTTTTGAAGATGAGGTGAGCTCCCAGCCCCCACGGATTTGTGCAAAAAAGCTCCCGGCCCCCACAAAAAAGGTCATTTCGCGCTCAGAAATTATTCATCATCACATTTTCCAGAGATTTTTAGTAGAGCTGGTGCAGCGGCTAATTCTGCTAAGCGTAAAAAATATGCAAACATGCTCACCCCGGAAGTGACGTCATATTTTTAAGTGAACCAAGTGCAGATCCAAGGGCCCGTCCCCTTGGATCTGCGCTTGGTCACGCTAGTAATTAGAATGGGGCTAGGTACAACATTTGACTCCCCTATTCTGTCTCTGTGCTTATTTTCATTTCTATCGTGGTCTGCCATTCTTACTAGGATATGGAACACGCCCTACTTAGGTATTTGAGAACTATACGTTTGTAATCACATCTAATAAGTATCACAGTCGCTAAACCATACGGCGAGGGCATCGAGCCATGCCTGTCGCACACTAAGCGAATGATTTGCAGTCATTTGATACGACTTGGACAGAATAATGCCTGCGTCGTATAATTACTGCGTGTAATACTGAATCATATGTGATCATGGGCGAGTGGCTCCTGGATATTTTCTCAAGGTTTTTTCAACAAGTAAATAAGTAGGTCGTGGGTTGCTGGGTATCGTCGCGTCGGGGCTATTTTCTTTTCTCAGTTTTTTTACGGTCAATTTAAACGAGTGCTTATGTTTACAGCGTCTACCATTTACCATTATGACAATAACACACATGTATGAAAAAATTCTAGGTCCAGGAATGAACCGCAGTACTATTATTTCCGAGAAGACGATACGGTCTCTCTATGTGGTCGTCATGAACCCGGCTGAAGGAATTTTCAGCAGAGAGAAGCGATGTAAGCTCACCCCACAAGGGGCGATGTGTGCTGCCGATCACTTAGATTTGAAAAAGAGGAAAACGCAGGTACGTTTACAAATATGTAGCGGTAGGCAAGGCCCGGTTTTCATGGAGCGGTTTCAAACCGCGCCACCCGCGGAACAGCGGCGGGCGACGATTTTGTTTCAAAACTGAGACCGCTGATTTTCGCGGTTTCGCAGCGGGTGGTGGGCGACAATCGCAAGACTTGCGGTTGCAAGGCAGTGTTTGTTAAAATTATTAAAGTTAGTTTAATTTTTAAATTTTTCATGTGTCATTTTTATTACATCTATTTTATTTTATTATCTATTTCTAGATTACTACACTAAAGATGTACTTTATAGAAACTTATGAAAAGTGTACTCAGTAAAATATATAAAAAAATGTTTGTCTGCAAAGTCGGTTTACTGACGATGGAACGTGACGTCTTAAGAAAATACTGATGGAATGGTAGCATTTTTCAAAAGAAAATTTTAATTTCATTTGTTTAATAGATTTGTATGTAAAAAGTAATCAGTAGAATTTAGTCATTTTCAATCAAAACAATGCAAAAAAGCTTTTAGATGCCGGGGATCGAACCCGGGGCATTTCACATGCAAAGCGAACGCTCTACCACTGAGCTACATTCCCGCTTGAACTACTGGTCGAAATAATTAATACAACTGTAACAAACATGCGGCGAGGTAACGACCGACGGTAACGGTACATGACATCATGTTTTGTGGGCGTGCAGCCGGCTTCATCGAATTATAAGACGTTATCACGTCAAAAAGATTGACTGTTTTTACATACAATTGGTACCTAGGTAGTTACATAGTTATTTAAAAAAAATAGTATGTACTTACCTACTTATGCACAGCTCATAAATGCCAACCATATTCTTTATCAAAGTAAATGAAAGACCATTCTATAGACCACTTTTGTGCTATTAAGTGTCATCAACTTTATCTCTTTTTTTTTCAGTAGATACCTAAGTACATACATCTCGATAATCGATAGATTATAACGACGATAATTTAGAGTAGGAAATCCTGTTCGTAACACCTCCATATTTCCGACCTCCCATCTCTATCTAACCTTCTTTTTTCAAAGTCGGTTACAATCGATTTGTAATAGAAATGATGTTGATTTGAAATTCACTCGCAAGACCTCCCTACTCCAAGTGTAGTATTTACATTCTCTTTGGTGGCGAGTTTCAGCTATCGTACTTGTTCCTACTATCCTATCCTACTACTTCCTATTACTATCCTACTAATATTATAAATGTCAATGTATGGATGTTTGTTGCTCAATCACGTCCTAACGTATGAACGGATCGGGCTGAAATTTGGAACACAGATAGATTATAGTCTGGAAGAACACATAGGCTACTTTTTATCCCGAAAAAAAACAATGGGAACAACGGGAACGGGAACTTCGCGGGTAACACTGCGGGGCGCTGCTATTTTCTTATATGTTACAAGTAGGTATATTTACTAACGGACTGGGTCAAAAATACACCATTTTAATTAATCCGTCAGCTAGATCATGGAAAAATATGGGACACATTTGTTTTTCAAAATGTTAAAAATCGACAGAGATATAGAACATCAAACTGCGAGAGAAACGCCCCGGTCGCGACGTCACTCGTGGATAAAAATCGTACCCACGAGTGACGTCACGCGAATCTTCGAAGCACTGTATCTTCGTCATTTTTTGTTTGTGAAACAAAAGAAAAAATACGAGTACACAATTTTTTTGCAATCTAAAGGCCTGTTTTCATTTGGATTAGTAGGTACGAGCGCGAGTGAGTAGTGCAGGTGTTGAGTGATTAGTAGCAAACACGTGTGGACACCGATTGATTATTGCTAGTGCATAGTAATCAGTCACGATTACTTACTCGCACTCGCAATCGCACTCGCACTCATACTCGCACTAATCAAAATGCAGACCGGCCTTAACTGATGGACTAATTAGGTAGTTTTTTTGAGGTGCCCTATTGTAAAGACATGCATATGACACATAGTTAATTGAAATATATATTATAGCAAAAACTAAAACGTCATTTTGCAGGTGATAATCAGTGGTTACATGGACGCATCGTTTTCTCCACTAGTGCGGGCAATGTGCGCGCAGTACCTAGTCAAAGGACGAAACGTCATCGTTCTGGAAATCTTCCCAGTATTGGTACGCACTTATCCACTGTAAGTAATGCCATGCGGAACAATATTCCGACGTAACACAGAATTAATAACATATATGGGTCATTGACAGCGAGGCTGGAATGCTTTTTCAAGATGGCTGCTTAGCCATTCGCGGATGACACTAACGCATTCCCGGCGTGTCTCGCCATATGGAACCATACATGATATTCGGTCTAAGCCGAACTATGGAACTATGGAACATCATGGTTTTAGTCGCTAATAGCTAACAAATGTACGCGAAAAATCGGTTATATTCATCGATATTAAACCAATAGATGTGCCCTCCCAAACTTCAGGCGCACAGATTTATGGCATCGTTGGGAAAAGTGAACTTACTCTTTTCGTTCTAGTCGGTTGCTGTAGGCGGTGAACACCGGAAGTAGGTAATCAATCGGTGATCTTCCTCTCTCCCTTTGGGGGAGGTCTGGGTGCCGGCCTCGAGGCGAACCTCTTTGCCGGGGTAGGGCTCCCAGACTTACAAGTCTGGGGGAATTTGGGGGTCATTTGTAATGTGCAGTGTACTATGTTGGGCACGTATAGCTCTTTTTACGCGCTACTCTTTTTGGTACAGTACTTTTTTATTTTTATATTTGTATATATTTTTTTATTTTTTTTTTTAAATGTACAAATGACCCCGATGTAGCTAGACAATGCGTCTTGGCTTGTGGTTTGGGTGTTGGAGTGGTCTCAGTTCAGGTTGGTCTATTGTTGTCGTCGTCTTCGTCAGTTGCAGCTGTCAGAAGATCTCTGGGTGTGGCGCGCCAGGTACGTACGTCAGGGGGGCGTGTGTGAAGAGGGGCAAGGTTATTGAGGTGAGGGTGTGGCCCATTGTCCGCGCGGTTGAACATGTTTCGCGCTAGACGGGCCACGAACTCCCTCACCGACTCAATTCTCACGTCCCTGGCGATGACGTCATTGCGTACGTACCGGCCAGCTCTCGTGATCATTCTCAGTGTAGTGTTCTGTACCACCTGAAGGCGTGTTTTTTGTTTCGCTGAGCAGAGTGCGTACCACGCAGGGGCTCCATATGTGAGTCGGGATCTTATGTAGGTCTTGTAGATCCCGACTTTAGTCCTGTATGGCAGCTCAGATTGCAGTACCGGCCTTAGCAGAGCTCTCGCGGCCTTCGCCTGGTTGACGGCGTTGGTGACCTGCGGGCTCATGCCTAGGCCGCAGTCTATGTGGACGCCAAGGTACTTTACTGACCTTTCCCAACTGACGTCCAGTCCTCTGAGCTGCAGTGGTTGTGGCCTTTTTCTCTGGCTTCCGGTCAGCAGTGCCGTCGTCTTGCTCACGTTGACTGCTGACCTCCACTTGTCGAGCCAGAGCGGAAGGACGTTCAGGGCCTTCTGGGCTCTCCTGGTGGCAATATTTTTAGAGCGGGACGATGAAATATATGCACTGTCGTCTGCAAACAATGCTAATACTATTCCTCTTTCCCCTGGCAGAAGGTCTTCTTTCTCCAGGATCGGGATATCGTTGGTGTAAAGTGCGTACAATGGTGGTGAGATACAACTCCCTTGCGGAACACCCGCCGCGATGCGTCTCGGCCCGGAGCTGACGTTCTCGACGGACACGAAGAACTGGCGCTCGGCGAGGAAGGACGTTATGACCTTTATCAACGCTGGCGGAGTTGCTGTCATCACCATCTTGAATATAAGGCCTTCGTGCCACACCCGGTCGAATGCCTTTTCGATGTCTAGGAAGACTGCGACTGACCGTCTGCCCAGGTTGGCTTGTTCAGTGAGGTGGTGTATCACTCGCGTCAGTTGGAGTGTGGTGGAGTGCTGCGCGCGGAACCCAAACTGTTCGTCCCTGGGTGTGAAGTGGGGACGCAGTCTGCGCAGCAGTAGTCGCTCAAACAACTTCGCGAGTGAAGACAGGAGCGTTATTGGGCGGTAATTGGACGGCAGTCGTCTATCCTTGCCGGACTTCGGGATTACGATGACCTTGCCCATCTTCCATGCCGAGGGGAAGTGTCCCGTTCTCAGAATTCCGTTATAGAGCCGGGTCAGACACACTAGGCCTTTTTTCGGCATCCACCTCAGTGCGTCGTTTGGTATTCCATCTGGACCCGGCGCTTTTCTGAGCTTCAGACGCCTCACGGCTCTGACGACTTCCGTGGGGGCGATGAAGTCCTCTCCTCCCAACGGAGCAACCGGGGTCTGTAGGAACTCGGCGACAACCCTCTCGACTTCGGCATGGTGGTCAAATACCTCTTCGGAGGCGTCTTCGGGGATTGGGTGTGGCACAAACTGACTCTCCAAATGGTCAGCCAATATTTCGGCTCTTTCGGCAGCCGTGTAGCGTCGATGTCCTGTTCTGTCCAGTAAGGGGCATACGGACGCTTTTGATTGTGTCAGTTGGCGGTTGAGCGTGTAGAGGTTCTTTTTGTCGTCCTCGCACTGGGTAATGCGAGCATCCCAGGCAGTTCCTCTCCAGGGCTTAATCTCATCCGCCAGCCGTTCTGTGACTGCATTGAGGCTCCCCTTGGCCCTTGGACAGCGAGTTCGGGTCCACTGCTTCTTGAGGTCACGCTTTTTCTCCTTAAGCTTTCTCAGGGCCTCTGGGAGTTCCGGTCGCCACTGCGTGCGTGGCTTTGTTGTTGTTGCCCCTTCTAGGGCTGTTACAATTGCCTCGGTCAGCTCTTTCGTGCAGGTCTCTACTTCCTCTGACGTGGAGAGTCCACCGACCGTCAGCGATTGCACTTGTCTCTGGTACAGGTCCCAGTTGGTGGTTTTCAGGGGCGCACGTGGAGAGGTGCTGGACAGCGCTCCTCCCACTGTTATGAGGAGAGGGAGGTGCGTGCCCTCGAGGTCGTAGAGTACCTCGAGTGCAACTGTTGTTGTTAGACCTTTATGCAGCACTATGTCCAGCACGTCAGCTCGGTGTCTCGGGTTCGTTGGAACGTGGGTGGGGGAGTCAGGGCCGATGACTGTAATTCCGGCCCTCTCCGCCACTTCCTGTAGCCTCCTCCCGCTTGTTGAGATCAGATTGGACCCCCACTGCACGTGCTTGGCATTGAGATCGGCGGCCAGCAGTGCAGGGGAGTCATCGGCAAATATCTGTGTGAAGTCACCCTGATGGAGGGCTGTGGTCAGCGGGGGGCGGTAGCCTGCATATATTTTTGTCTCCTGCCCGGCTACCCTGGTGCGGATGCCCACCGTTCGCGTTTGCTCAAAATCCAGTAGTCCCAACTCTTCGTGTATTATGTCCCTCCTCACCAGAATCGCTGTGCCTCTGAAGGCTACGCCCCGGGGCGAGATCTCGTCACGGCGATACACGAAGTAGTTGGGTATCCTGATCTTGCTTCTGGCAGTGGCTTTGGTCTCGCCCAGCATTAGAATGTGGATGTTCTGGGCCTGGACTAGTTGTCGGAGGGCTTCCAATTTTTTTGATATTCCTCCGGCGTTCCAATAGATAATTCTGAACGTGTCATTGTTATCCATAAAGGGTTTGTAGTACAGAAATCATCGCGCGGGCCGCTGCTGCCTCGACGTCTCCGCCGGCTGCTGCGGCAGCACACGCGCCCCTCAGGACGTCCCAGATCATCATCATGACTGGGGTCCCGAATGGACTGTGCGCCGGTTGGCCCGCCTGTGGGCGGGAGGGAATTGGTGGAGGGGCCAAGAAGGGGCCCCAGCTCGGTGGCCCGTAAACGGGTGGTGGCGGTGGTGGGAACCCGGGCCGCTGGCTAGGGTGGGGTCTGTGTCCCCCCGGCCGTGGCCCGAGTTGTTCTTGCCGGCGTCGTTTGGCAGCGCGTGACAGCCGCGGTCTCGCAGCGGTCTGCACCTCTTCTTCACCCGCTGCTCGTGGAGGAGGCCCTGGCGGGGCCTTTGTGTTGGGGGTAAAATTGACTTTTTGTACCTGAGCTGGTGTTTTCTCTGTTGGCCCTTCGCCATATAGGGGAGGCAAGGGCAACCCGGCGTCTGGTACTGAGGAGGGGCCGGGCTGCGCACCCCGGGGGCCCTCAATCTGGACCACCGGGTCGAGGGTCCTTGTCTTCTTGCCGGCTCCCTTGCCTTTGGCCGAGGAGGCCTCTGGCTGGGGGGCGGCTGTGCTGGCTGCAGGGGTTGCTGGGGGTGGGCCGCGGCCTGCAATGCGGGGGTCTCGTGGGTGAGCCCCGATTGCGGCCTGCGGTCTCGCCATCAGTGGCGGCACCGGGATTTGTGAAGGCCCCGGCAGGTTGGGCGTGAAACGGGGGGGCCTCTGGAACTGCGGCAGCAGGGTAGAGACTGCCGCAGGAGCGGCCCCCTGTCTTCTTCTTCTCACTCGCTTCTTCTTCTTTTGGGTCCCCTGGCCAGGAAGGTTGGCCGGGGGTACAAGTGTGGTTGGGGGGCGGAAGTTTTGAGGGCCCACCATGTGCCAGGCCCCGTCAAGTGGCGGCGCGACTCGCCATGACCGCGGGGGCTCGGGGGCCCACGGTGGAGGGTGTCCCCAGGGCTGCCCACCCGTCTGATGTGCCGGGGGGGCCCTGGAGGCCGTGCTGTGCTGCTTCCTCGGCTGGGCTGGGGTTGATGCTGATGGCGGAAGTAGGTAACAGAACCAATTTACTTGACCCCTGTAACCACTTATGCTAAACACAGACGCAGTTTATTACCAACTTCAAGGTGTTCAGGGCACATCTGTTGGTATATATCGATAGTTATTTTAATACCTGCTTGAGGTGCTTTTTTAATTTGATCTTTGGATGAATTCTTTCTTAGTGGTTTCAGAGTAGGTAAATCTTTTAAAAGTTGTTTAAATTGGTGAAGTAGCGCAGTTTACTCAAATTGAATATTTTTCAGAGCAGCACGAGTGACAAAGCCACTTGGTCGCCTGTTAGGGGAGTTTCTGGCTCGTCTCCATGAGCTCGGCCTCTCCTCGAAGCACCTAGAGTTCTCAGGCGGGAGTCTGGGAGCGCATATAGCTGGCTTTGCTTCGGTGAGGTACAAGGAGCTTGTAGGAGAGAAACCATATAGACTTTCAGGTTAGTTTGTGTTACAACTACGCTAACACTCGGATATATAGGAATTATACTTGTGGTTAAATTGAGAAACCTCCTCCATAGTTTTTAAACGATTTAAAAATCGTTTAAAAACTATGATCGATCTTTTATACTATAAGTACCTAAGTATAGGAACACTAGTCTTTTCCCGCGAGCCCGCGACGTCGCATCATGGACCTTTAAACCGAAACATAGCAATGTTTGCACACCTACTGGTGCTTAACGGTAGTTTGACTAACTATTTCCTTATCTGTGGTTTGACTAGCAAATGTATGAGACTTCTCTAGGTGGACTGTGCAGTCTTACCATAACAAACAAACAATAATAGTGTAAAAAACACGGTTCGGTCGTCATGTTGGATTTAATTTACTTGATTATTTTTTCGTATCCCATTCAGCAAACCCTTTCATTTAATACCCATATCATGGGGGTGGATTTCAAACAGCCAGTCCGCCATCCTGGGGAGGCCTATTGGATTTGTAATGACGTTTCTTAGCTAGTCATGTATTGTCATCAGAACTCAGATTACTCAGAGCGTGTGCAAAATTTCATCCTAATCGAAGACCGGGAAGTGGGTCAAATTAAGATTCCAAGATTTTTCTCACATACATAGCTAGTTACAAGTGAAGCTAATAAAAGCGTGGTAAAAATATACTTTCTTATCGCAGCACTGGACCCGGCGGGCCCGTGCTTCCGTCACCTGTCGGCGAGCGAACGCCTCAACCCGTCGGTGGCGCATCGTGTGGACGTGCTCCACACTAATATCGACGGGTTTGGTATCGCTGACCCCCTCGGACACATCGACTTTTACGCTAACGGAGGTTAGTATAATTTTTTGTAATGATAATAATAGGTTTGGATAGGTATTGGAATGCGTTGTCTGAGCGAGTCTTTCCAGATAGTTACAATCTTTGTGTCTTCAAATCGAGAGTTAATCGTAGGTAAGCACGTACCGTCGTAGACAGTATCGTCACTTAACATCAGGCGAGATGGCGATCAAGTTTAAACCTATATCTAATAGTTTTAAAAAACTTTATGTAGGTAATAACTCTTTCGTGTAATGTAGAGGTTAGATATACGCTATGATTCCTGCATGATGTGTAACCACATTTCGCAGTGACTACCTACTAAGACCACTTCTTATTACCCAGGTGAATACCAGCCATCGATGATTGGAAACTTCATCCTCCCTTGTTTCCTGTTCTGCAGTCACGTGCGATCAGCGTTCTACTGGATACTCTCCCTCCAAAACCCTGACAAATTCGTCGCAGTACGATGCGAGTCAGTCGCAGAAGCGAGACACGGAGACTGCTACAACGGAACCATTACCACAAACTTCCTAGGTTCAGACACGGACTTCGACAAACCTGGCATATACTACCTACCCACAAGCGAAAAACTACCTTACTACATCGGAGAACGAGGCCTAAAGAAGCGGAAATACGATCTAAACGAATACTTACTAAAGCCAGCGCCAGATGAGGATGTGATACTTTGACGAGAAATAAAAGTAATTATTTATGAGAGCAGTATATTTCAATATTTCATTTTTCTATTTACGCTATTGACAACACTTGATTATTATGTTTTCGTTAGGCCGTGAGGCGTCGATTATTTATAATAGGGGTTTCCACACATGCAACGATTTTATTATTATTTAAGTAATCAGGAATTTCTATCTGTCTTCGTAATTAATTAGGTAAATACAGAGTTGGAGACAGGTTGAATGGAGAGAAGATCCCCCAGTGCGAAAAGGCTCCGACTGAGAGAAAACTCAAAGAAAGCCATGAGTTACAGAAAGCCCCGAGTCCCATTAGTAGGAACATAAAGTGAGCGTATCCTTTATAGAGTCACGAAACAAGTATACACCGCTACGTAGAACTACTACGCTAAACCGAAAGGGGGACATATAATTTTTAGCAACTTTCACTATGGGACGTTGATTCCTATGATACGTTTTCAGATCAAAAATAAATAGTTCTAAACTACGTCCTAGATTTATTATTCAACATGTAGATACTTTTTTAATTTTATCAAAATCTGGGAATCAAAATTATAGCCACACCAAACCAAAAAGACGATTTTTAGGAATATAAAAAATAGATAATCAGCTCAATCCACATACATATTTAGTAGAACTTCATTCAGTTGTGTGATGTATCTTGATAGTTTGATAAAACCAATATTTTAAGGAAAGTCGAAGACAGATATAAATATATTCATAATAAAATAGTTGTAGTAACACGATATCTTTAAGAAACGTGAATCTATCACGTGTGGAACCCAGGCCTGGCATGCGCGCTCATCATAAAATGACGTAGATTCTTGTGTGAAAACGAGACAAAGATAAATGCAGGGTGACACATTACAACTAAGCCAAAAGGGTCGTGTATACTATTCATAAACAGCCCACTCAGCATGGTAGAGTTTGGCTTTGACTCACTCCTTTTGAGAGGTCCTGAGTCATAGCAGTGAACAAAAAAATGGATTTTTTATGCTATGTCATCGACTTATAAATTTGAAAAAAAAAACACATTTTTTCCGTACATTTTTGTTTGGAAAAACTATTTTGCGATTTTAGAATTGATTCTGGTTGTAAAAGTTGTTTGTTGAACACGATCCTTTAGGCTTAGTACAGATACTATGTAAAACCCCATAATCATGATGTCACTTCCTCATACAACGAAACGTGCATGCCAGACCTATGTATAAAAAAACTAAATATAAGTTACCTATATACATTTTTGCGGATATTTGATTAGCATATAAAAATCTTATGATAGATGGTTGATAGTTGTAGAGGGCTAGGCGAGGTAATAGTTGATAAAAGCGGCAATGCAATTGCAATCAAACTTCCGTAATAAGGTTGCAGTTGTTCTACAATCAGTCCATCCGATTATAAAAGATTAGACATATTTATTCACTTGTAGGCTTTACGCATCACGTCTCGAGTGATATTTCAAACATAGTCGGCCACCAATCACAATTCGTTACTTTAAAGTAAACAAAGAGCTCTCATTGGTCACACGTCCACGTCACACGATATACTCTTATGTACCAGTTTTAAAGACTGGCTGTACGGTTCAATTGGAAGCCATTTTGTTACGTATGTTATTTGATTTCATTCACATTTGTACGAGACCGAGATAATTCATTTAGCGTCTAAAATTAACACAATAATATCAAACAGTTACGATAAAACATTATAAACTCATAACCGTTTATTTTTTAAATACATAAATAATACATCCAATTCTGAAGGTACATTTTGTGACATGAAAAGCATTCTAAGTAAAATATTCCTTCAAAATAGGACCCTAAAATAAAGCTAAACAAAATAATTATGTAACTCGTTTTAATGCACTCGATTATATAAAAAAATAATCGATTTATTACAATAATTTTATTGAAGTAAAGAAAATAAACAATCCATTCAGATCTCTAAACAAATTATAATTTATAATACGGTTATGCAATAATGAAACTAATCCTGAAGACACAGATTAAAATTTGCTATTTAAAATATTGCCGTCCTTGTCAATATTGACTGTAAGAGTGAGACGGCGATATTTTAAAGTGTTTTGTTTTATACTATTTTAGTAAGTGCCGTCAGAATAAGTAACTAATATTAAAAAAAACTTCTACGAGCACCGTAAACAGCGGACTTACATCCGAGAGACTTACACGAGCGAAAGAGAATATTAAATTATTTTTTTAATTAATTATAACATTTCAAATCGACTCACATTTCAAGCCAAACCAAAATTGTGTCGCAAATATAGTCTGATAGATTTAAATCCGTCGTTTACAGTAAGTCTTTAAGTATAAAGCAAATTGCGTATCATTCACACAGCATTATTCGTAATACATAATATGAATACTAATAAACGTAAAGATGAATATTTCAAGTAATATTCGCCACTTTTACGATATTTTTATAAGAGATAAATGCGATTAGCAACGAATATTACAAAGCTCGTAAATTAATATACAAAAATAATCCATATGTCGTGGAATGTGAACAATAAGACCAATAACAATTATTACAATAAAAAATTAGTTTTCAATATTTAATAGCTGCTTCAAAAACTGCAGTCACGCTGTAGTACAGACACCGACAGAAAAAAGTGTATTATCTAATTTACTCTGTAGTAATCAACTCTTTTATTTATGAACTATTTTGTAAGTATCTTTCAAATATAAGTTTCGCGGCCAATAGGTACATTTTCCCCTTCTCTGTTGAACTTTGCTGTAAAAAATGATTTATAACGTGATTGCAGCTGTTAGTTAATTTAGTTACAAAAGTAATTCATTGATATGTCGTATTAGATACATAGGTACTTTCTAAATTATTATGAGCGTACCTTGGGCTACATTGCGAAGCATTTTGGCACTCTATTTAACTATTTTATTATACAAGAATATTTACTTTAAAATATTCATTCATAATGAAAGCGCAACTGCTTTTTGATATGATATACAAGTAATAATTATTATAATATGTACCAAAATTTACAGTACTACCCTAGCGCAACAATTGTATCCAAAGCTAGGCGAAGGCTCTAGTATCGTAGTGTTCAAACTGAACTAACACACAAAGTTTGAAAAATATCAGTTCTTTCATTTCGTTAAGTTCGCAGATAAATTGTTCAAGTCCTATACACTATATGTTCATACAAAAGCTATAAAAATACATAAAGACCGGTATTATTTGCGACAAGTGTTTGTGAATACACGTATATGTCAGTATAGGGCACATGTTACCAACACTTGGTCCAATAGACTAATACGATAGGAAAAGTTATATCAAACATACATTACTATAAATGTATACAATAGAAACATGTAGTTAAAAAATTAGATATTTATAACATGTGCAAAACTTTATGAGCTTTTATAGGTGGGCGGATGGGCAACGCGCCTTTGAAAGTTAAAACGGACCAAAAAGAACGAGGAGATTCGGGTATTTTGATGGTTGTTAAAGTCAAAGAATAGTTCATTTAAGTTTAATCGTAAGTCATAGGCCTTGAATGCTACTTTGAACACATAAGTGCACAAATATACGGACATTCAAAGCCAGTGCGTCGTCTTATTCTTCCGCCTCGAGAGGTCATAAAGTTTTGCGCTGACTATACAAATGCAATATTCTACTTTACGACATAGTACAAAGCAGTAAGGGGATATAATTATCCACCGCATTCACTGATTCAAATTGAATTTATTTATAACAAAATAAAAGCGATTCATCACCTTCCTTCACAGGCTATATTATAATTATAGTTTTGAACATAACTGTTTATTGCATTTAAGCGACATTAAAACACGTTAGTTTTATCTGTGACCGCACTACCATATGATAGTTTTGCAGTGTCCAACTTTTCTTTGTTGTAAATAAAACTCGCGATAGGACAGTAGTTATACAAGCGAAAGTAAGCTCTTTGTATCTTGACTCGACTGAGTTATAACTAGTAAAAGCACTAACAACGCACTCCCCCATCTACCAAACGAACATCAATCTTAGTACAGTTGGACCATTCTGAAAAGAACTCTCCGATGTTGACTGTCTAAATTATAATGTATTTTTATGTATAGTTATAGACCTTGAATAGCATCTATCTCTACCGCCTATCAAACTTTCGACTAGTGCATAAGACGCGGGATTAACAAAAGGCGAAGGCCCATATTTTGGTGCATATATATTAAGTTCGTAAAGTGGACTACTTGGGCTCAGACAGTTGGTCAGAAAGCGGCCCCAACTATATCAGATCAATATTCGGTGGTTTAGAAGAATGAGTGCGAGAGTACCAGCTACCGAGGTATATATTCAAGGGGGTACCACGCGACTGTCTCCTGTCTGAGCGGTAAGGTATTCAGAGGGACTACCACGCCGCCTAAGAACTGGTTCTCTTGGAGCGAATCGTAGTTCCACACGGTGGCCTGAAAGATATAGAAAGTAAAAACTTTAAATACATTATTTTGTAACCAAAACGTTCAGTTCACTTATCACTCAGGTTGGCTGCCTCTATTCAATCTCAATCTTTTATTTATTTCGTAAGGTTACACAAGTAACTAGTTACACCAAGAACTTAAAACTAAACTAAGCTAAGCGCAGTGCGGTGCTAGGTAATGATTTGGACTCTTCATGTTCCAATAACTGTGTGTCACTGTGCTATTATGTGCAGGCTTGTTACTTACCATCAAGCACATGTCCTGCTCATCACGTCACTCTATAGCTCTATACTAAAGAAAATAGGATATGAAATAGGATAGGAAATAGGAAAATCTTGTAAGGTTCATAGATATTTTCAAGTGTAGTGGTTGGATCCTTTCGCCTGCACAATAAGTCCTTTTAAAAATTAAATTAAACGAACCTGTAGGCTCCTATTCTGCACTGCTTCTATCGGCAGTCTGTATTCGAGCATCTCCATGAAGGATGGGTGCGAATTCCGTTTCAACACGCGCGTTTTGCGTTTCGTCTCTTTCGTCGGATCCGGGACTAGGTATACCTGGGAATCATTTAGTTAAAGGTTTAAATAACATTGAAACACTGCCGTCGATGGATAGTAAATGTCATAATACAAGATGCACAAAAATTGTTGTTGCATGATACAGTCAAAGCTCTTTTTATTCGTGGGGTATACTTTCCATAAATAAGCCGCGATTACAGAAACTTATTATGACTTCAGTTTACGCTGTTTGTTTGTTAATTCCAAAATAATTTTTAAAACCAGAATAATAGATGCTAATTGATTATAGTTGTTATTACCTTGACATAAGGGTTAGGCGGCAGGCCCTGCGGCGTGAGAGCCAGCGACTGCGCGTGCAAGATGAGAACAGACAGTACGCCGCTTGCGTACTGTACGGACATCTTCAGGGAACCTGACCCGCTGCTCTCGGTTTCCGCAGATTCTCCTGGAAAAAATAATTTTACATATAAAATTCTCGTGTCACAATGTTCCTTTACTCATCCGAAACGGCTTTACTGATTTTTACCAAATTTTATATGCATATTAAGTAGGTCTGAGAATCAGCTACTATCTATTTTTCATACCCCTAAGTGATAAGGGTTGTTCACCCCTAAAATTTATTTTTTATTTTTTTATAATGTGGCATTAAGAAATACTTTTAAAATTTTTACCCTTTTATCAGCAACCCCTATTTTTTAATAGCCATTTTAGTAATTTAATCATTTTTCACCCCGCTCGATAACTGATCAATTATTATCGTCTATTTTGTGAATGTTTTTCACTCTATTTCGATTTAAATTTGCCGGAGCTTATAGCAAATCTAAAATTGTTTTATAAAAATAAACATATTTAAATCGAAATAGAGTGAAAAACATTCACAAATATATCATTTATAAAAATAAACATTAATTTAATTATTACAGTTTAGGGTAGCCATGGATGGTTTAGATTCACAAACCAACCCAGCAGATGGCGCTGCAGTTGGTATCTAGGTTATTATCCGAGCGAAGTCGGAACGGGCCGCTAGTAGATATTATAGAAATATCCTACTAATATTCCAAACCTGAAAGTTTGTAACAATGTATAGATGTATGTTTGTTACTTACTCTTTACGCAAAAACTACTGCAGGGATTTGGATGAGATTTAGTACATAGATAGATAATGGTCTGGAATAACACATAAACTGCTGCTGCTGCTGTTTGGCGATTTGGAGTATCGCTATAACCCGGCTAGCGGCGCGGCGCGGCGCCTCTTCCAGTTGATTTTAAACCGTAACTCAAATAGATTGAGTCCATATTTAACTGTTATGATACAATAAAAACGTAATCGTACCTCCTCTCGTCCTCTGCGGCTCGACATCCTGCTGGTCCCTCAACAGAGGATGGAAGAACGTGTAGACGAGGTCCGAGTGAGCGATCTCGTCCGCGAGGCTGAACAGCGACGTGAGGAACGCTTGCACGTGACCGAACCGCTGCTCGGCCACTTGGCGGATGTTCGAGCGGCCTACGTGCAGACCGGACGGGAGGCTGGAACAAGAATATTTATAAATATATTTAATATTGGTGGTGGACAATTCACACACAACACCATCTGACCCCAAACTAAGCAAAGCTTGTGTGATGGCGGTCAGATAGCTGATACAATACTTATATAGTTTTAAATACTTACTTATTATACATAGAAACACCCAGACACAGTGCAAACATTTGAATTCATCACACAAATATTTGCACTGGGTGGGAATCGAACCCACGACCCTCGGCTTCGCAGGCAGAGCTACTACCAACTAAGCCACGAGGCCAGTCAATATTATATATTTTTAGTATGAAAAAGAATAAAAAAAAGACGCGACCGAAACTTGAGTCGGACGGGACAGACTACATCAAACGTGAGTTATAGGTGCCGGCAAACAATTTGACCCAATGAAGTTAGCAACGCATGGCTGTGCAGAAAAGTGTATAAGGTCTTTTTGGTGGAAGTGTAGGTACATGCGCGAACTTTCCCTTCCACGTCAATTTTGGGTCAACTTGTTTGCCGGCCACTATACCCGTGTATTTATTTAAAACTAGCAGCGCCCCGCAGTGTTACTCGCGAATTATCCGTTCACATTGTTCTCGTTGTTTTCCGGGATAAAAAGTAGCCTATGTGTTCTTCCAGACTATAATCTATCTGTGTTTCAAATTTCAGCCTGATCCGTTTATACGTTAGGACGTGATTGAGCAACAAACATCCTAATTTCCAAACATCCATACATTGACATTTATAATATTAGTAGGATAGTGGTAGGATTCTTTGCGAAGTCCGCCTGGAGAAGTATCACACCTTTGCCGGTTATTCTACCGCCAAGCAGTAAAGCGCAAACATTACTGTGTAGACAATGTTTCCAGTGAAATTAAAGGGCATAGAGATACAACATCTAATGTCTCTGGGTGACGAGCGCAGAACGTCAACAGAGTTCAGAGAGAGAACTGCAGTTCTAGATAATGATTTCGACTCTTCCTATTCCAATAGCTGTATGTTACTGTGCTGTTATGTGGCAGGCATTTTGATTACCATCAGGTACATGTCTTGCTCGTCTCGTCACTCTATACCTACTACCTATATAAAAAAACTAGAAACATTAAACACACATCCTATCAAAACTATCATATTGAGGGATTTGTGAAAAAAAGATGTAATTCGCAGTTTTTGTGGTGGCGGCCATTTTGGATTTAAAATATACTCATATTACAATGCATTTCTACTAGTCAAGCCCTTTCAGTTGAAACTCATATTAAGGGAGGTTGTGAAAAAATATTTCAGATGTTTGGATATTTGTTACTCAATGACGTCGCAACACTCGCAACGTCTGAACGGATCCGGTTGAAATTTAGGACAATATTCGACTATTTTTAATAAATTCTCGGGTAACACAAGTTTGATATGGTCCGACTTAATTTTCAGACACATCCGGCGGCCTTTTCCAAGGAAAGTGCGCGCGTGTGTCCTTTGTTCGTTTGGTTCTGATCATACATGTGAGTAACATTGCAAAGACCGATACTTAATTAGCAATATTCTAACTGTACTTTTTTATAGAAGCTAAATAATTCTAAACATTAATTACTCATTAAAATTCACGATAAATAACTGTGTAGTAGATCAAAGAAAGTGACTCAGTAGGGTTGAACGGCTTTCGCTATCACAAACAGAACATTAAAATTGATTTGAACGGGAACTGATAAAATTAACAACATAATTAGCTAAAACGCGTGTGGATCATAAAACCATTTTAAAATGTTTTAGCAGATTACGAAATGTTGGTTATAAAAACGTAAAAGAGTGTGTTTTACTCAAATATCCCAATACATTCCGTTTTTGAAATTGTTCTCAAACAAATCTGGTCTCTTCTATGCTTCATGGACTGCCAAAAAAATATAGGAGGATTTTTTCACAGAATACTATCCAACCCTATATCAAGCGAATCTTGTACTATGGGGACCACGTAGCTAATATAATACAAATAATTGTATTTACACACAAGTTTCGGCTGGTCTAGTCGGGAGAAAGGCGCCTGCCGATCCAGAGACCCCGGGTTCAAACCCCACACGCACCACTGTCTTTTCGAAGTCATGTGCGTAATGCCGCTAACTTAAAACGGTGAAGGAAAATATCGTGAGGAAACCGACATGTACCTAGAATCTTTCGAAGTCATGTGTCATCCACCAACCCGCACTGGGTCAGCGTGGTGGTGGCCTTAACTCTCTCCTTGCGAAAGAAGGCCCCGAGTCCCAGCAGTGGGAACGTTTAGTGGGCTGTTGATGATGATTGATGACACACTTATTATTCACAGATACATCCAACAGCCAGCACAATCATCAGTATTCTACAAACATCACATTAACATTTGTACATAATATATTATGTCTAATGGTTTCATCGTTGATTGATTTGCGCTTGACCTACTTCTCGCCTGACGCTCGATGTGTAGAGTAGCTAATTTTGTTACCGATTTAAGGGTTGGACCCATATTCAAAACTATTTAAAAATGAGTAATTCGTATAAACCTTTTCGGCTTATACGAATATTTTATGTAGCCTTGTAATCAGTCAAACAAGCCGGAGTTTGATCACGAGATATCAAACTGTATTTGGCTCAGATAAGCAGGGTACATGACTATTGAGTCTCCGTTGTGCATCACAAGCATGAGTCATAACGAAAGAGGAAATACAGATATTTTATCCGAATGCAAGTGTGAAGGTGAGTGAAGGTGAATGTTGACGTACGTCACTAAGGGGCCCCTTTTAAACCTACGCCCTAGTCACAAGTCTTGGGGTCTACCCGAGATGTCTCGGCACCCGCACGGTGAATCCATGGAATGCTAAGAAGTTCGTCTCCTCTTATTTTTGCTCTCAGTGTTAGGTACCTATCACTTATAGAAATCAACATTTGATTCATGGGCATCTAAATCAAGACCACTGAACTACACTATGATAGCTATACCACGAGATTTACAACTACATTATGAGCGCTACAGCTTCACTATGAGCGCTACAGCTACATTATGAGCACTACAGCTTCACTATGAGCGCTACAGCCACACTATGAGCGCTACAGCTTCACTATGAGCGCTACAGCTACATTATGAGCACTACAGCTTCACTATGAGCGCTACAGCCACACTATGAGCGCTACAGCTTCACTATGAGCGCTACAGCCACACTATGAGCGCTACAGCTACTCTATAAGCGCTACAGCTACACTATGAACTCTTCAGCCACACTACGAGCGCAACAGCTACTCTATGACCGCTACAGCTACACTATGAACGCTACAGCCACACTATGAGCGTTACAGCCATACACCCACACTATTAGCGCTAAAGCTACATCATAAGATCTGTAGTGACGAGCAATATTTGAATAGAACTATATATTGCTCGTAAGCTACAGGTCTACTTGGATCACTTAACACTTAATTAATTATGTGAGTTTGTCTTCTAAAAAATTGTGCCGAAGCTTTAGAACTTTTTCACAATCTACTTTGATACAGTTAAATTTTTAAAGCAATTCTCCACCTCTCCACTCTAACCTATTATCTACCTATGATCTATTATGTAGAGGTAGAATTGGTACTAAAATCATATAAATACTACTCACGTATGAAATATTCTAAATTTAATGAACAACTAGATAACTATTTCTTTAAGTTAAAATATGTAGTTACACAAATAAAACTGAAATTGAAATACTTTTCCAACAAAATGATTTTACTATAAATATGATAATTTCATGAACCAACAAAGATTCTTTTTTCTTAAATTCAGGATATTTTTTAGAAGATGTTGAATTCAGAAGACAGAACAATTAATCTGTTTTGGAATTGGAATTTATTGTTTACTTATCATTAACACGAGCCGTGTCGCTTCATCAATTAGTGGAACAATTGCAACGCCAGTTGATTATTATTTACGAGAATTTTTAGTAAATGATAAGATTAGTCATTACCGAAGGGAGTCGCACTCGTCGTATCTTATCTGTTAACAGACGAGTATCGATTCCACAGTAATGGACCGACCGCTATTGTTATTGCCAATGTATATATTTGCATTTTGTTTGTGATTTTTATTTAATTTATTTACGAGAATAATTATAGTAAGTACCGCATTACTAAATTGATTCTCGTCTCCATAGATGACTTCTAAAAGAGTGTCTTCATTCAACAGTCTGTGACCCAGATCTTATTATGTGAATTAGTTTGACTACATTTACTGATAAGATTTTCGTTTCAATGATTTTGTTTCTTTACAGATAGTCTGATTTTATTTGAGCTGTGGAAAGGACTGAGCTACGATGTTTGGAGGTTTCAAAGCGTCGTTGAACTTTTTCGGAAAGAGAAACAAGAAAGGCGTGCATTCTGAACTGTCGCCGGATATGACTGTGAGCGGTGCTTATAGAATAAGTAGAGATGATTCCTTCGGTAAGCTACTTTTTCTTAAAATCATACCGCAATAGTATACATAGCAAAGTTTATTTAATCATTAATGTTATCTCATTTCTAGGCTACAACAATTCATTCGACCCTAACAAGAAGTCGACAGCATCAGAACAACTGCTCCAGCAAATACGACCAACGAAAAGTGCGGCTGACTTGAGCAAAGTCAGGAATGTACCGCCGCATTTACGGCACAGTACCGTCGAAGTGTCACGTGACCCGCGCGGTGCATCACAAGATGACCGAAACGGAGCACAAAACCCAAGGCTGACGAAGATGCAGGAAAAAGAGCAGAAACGACTAGAGAAGCAACGTCTGACTGAACAGAAGGCGAGGGAAAAGCAAGAGAAGCAAGCTGCTCAAGAGCAAGCGAAGCAGGAGAAGTTGAGGAGAGAAAGAGAAAAGAAGGAGGCGCAGCCTGTTAGGCCAAAGAGAGAGAAGAAACCTGATAGGAAAAAGCCGGCACCCCAGCCGCAAGCTATGGCCGCAGCGGCGCAAACATCGCAACAATATTCGACTAATACTCTAGAAAGTTCAATAAGCAGGTCAAGTGGGCCTCCCCCCTACTCAGATGTACCTCTGGGAGCAAACACTAGCACTCCGAACCAGAGCAACAGCAGCGGGAACGTAATTTACAGCAAACCCGAAGACGCGGGCAGTTGGGACATGATATCCCAGCATCGGCAGCAAACCATCAGGCCGACCGCAACGATCGGGGGAGGAAGCAATAAAAACAAGCAAATGGTGATGGATTTGAACTACAACTTCGGAGCGACAAGTGAAGTCAAACAAAACAGTGATGCTTGACAAAGTGAAAGACCTGTTTCTGATAAAAATCGGGATCAGTGAAGAGAGTGAGTCAAATAGTTTAAACCAAAGATAACACCGACTATGCAGACCGTTGTTTGGAGATAAACTCTCTGGAGTTGATAGACGCTTGATCATACCTACTTTTTACTGCTAAAAGTCATTACTTTGGTAATGTTGTTTCACATTTTTAATAGATTCACGAGTTACGGGGCGGTCTAGTTCGAAGTTTGAAGTTTAAAACTCGTTTGGTTGTGCCAAAAGTGAAAAATTCCACTTGATGAGGCTAAAACTTAGTCAGGCTGTATCGATCACACACGTGAGTAGCCAGTAAATTAATTAAAAAAAAACTATACTTTGTTCTTAAAATCATTCAATGCGCAGCTTCTTACGAACACACCAGAGAGTTTATCTGAACACGGCCCTTGTAACTTGTAGGGTCCTTGTAACTTTGGATCACGTGCCATTCAACGAATATATCTTGGAACTATGTTTTAGGATCAATTCCATGAAATTATATAATTTAGTCGATAAGATTGTATAAATCCTGATTATGATAGCCAATGACTGAGTGATTATATTTTTAGAATTCTTGTTTATTGTTAAAGATTACTCTTTACAACAAAACAAAGGCAAATTCCTTTTGTTTCGTATCGAAGAATATAATATAAAGTTTTATATATTTACCTTGTTTCAATATTTTCAATACGCAAGCCGAAGACTAGCGATAAAGATATCAGTGATTTAATGTTATCGGAATATAAACCTAACTTGGCATGAATTATGGTCCAAATTAAATTAACATTAATTATTATCGATGGGAAGCACTCAGGTTTGAGAAATGAATGGAAATTTTCGACTTCATTTACAAGTTGATGATTAGATTTGACAAATGTTACTGTCTATGGTCAAAAATAAATATAATATGACCGAGTTCGTTGAAAATTTAAAACTACTGTACTAGATACGATACGTAATATATACGTTAGATTACTTTATTCGTAACAAAAACTAGTAAGTATAACTTAAATTAAATTTAAAATACCCCCAATGCAAACGTAGAAAATTTTAGGGTCACGCGTATGTTTTTAGGTGAAGGAAAATATCCGTTAAGCATCTAAGATTCCTATCGCAGCCGACCAAAACAATCCTAACAAAAGAGTTAATAATATTGAATCGGCTGAACCAATTTCCCCAACAACCACACTCCCAACTAATTCGCCTTTCAAACAGAAAAACAAAACTAAAATCGGCTCATTCATTCGGGAGCTACGGCTACGGTGTCACAGACAGACATAATTATATATGTACACAGAGAAACAAGTCAAACGTACATAATATTAACAGCCCGTCGTATTATTTGTGCAAAACTTACCATGGTCATGGTCAAAAGTAAAAATAATAGCGACTAAAAGACTACTTTACTAGTACATACTACGTTAGATTACTTTAGAACTGGCAGACGCAGTGTAGGACGGCCACCCATACGATGCACCGACGATATTACCTCGGTCGCGGAAAGTCGATGGATGGAGGCGGCACAAGTAGACCAGGGTCGATAATTTTTTTATCGAAAAAAAATTACAGTAGCCTGAAACCCGTTAGAAAAGGAGGTGAATATGATAAAAATTAAAAAAAAATACGGTTAGATCCGAGTTCGGGAAAAGGGAGGGGGTAAGTTTTAAGGGTAAAAAATGGTTTATGTTGATTTCCGGTAAAACTACAAGTCCTATGGAAAAAAGTGAAATGGCAAAGTTGTAGGTAATAAAAAGATCTACCACTGTTGTATGCACAATTTTTTCATATAACCTCAAAATTTGGGTGAAAAATTCAAATAACCAAGTTTTTGTTTTTTTATTTTAATCTTTTTCAAAACATTTTTTTTTCTACGAAATTTGGTGAAAACTTACCTTATTATGTCCCAAATACACTGTAATTTATTTGATTTAAAATATTTATTTTTTCGACTTATTTTAACTTAATATCAAAACAGCACCCTAATTTTCAATCGAAAATTGTCGCGTCAAAATATCAGCTTTTTCCAAAAAGTCTGGAGGTTTTTTGTTCGTTGAAATCTCTACTTTTTGTTCACCTAAATTTTGAGGTTACGTAAAAAATTGTGCATACAAAAGTTGTAGACCTTTTTATTACCTACAACTTTGCCATTTAACTTTTTTCCGTAGGACTTGTAGTTTTGCCGGAAACCAAGATAAACCATTTTTCACCCTTAAAACTCACCCCCTCCCTTTTCCTGAACTCGGATCGACCGTAATTTACTTTTCCTATAATGTTTATCATATTCCCCTCCTTTTCTAATGGGTCCTTTCATCCTTCTGTATTTCTTTTTCATTTTTTACCATTTTTGAAGGCTTCGGCCCTGGTCTAAAGACCGGTCATTGTGTAATTCTTTGGGGGAGGCCTATGTCCAGCAGTGGACGTCTGCTGCAGATTCCACTTGTGTCGGGGTTAAAAACGACAGTTTTATTTCTTTATTACGTTTCTGTACACGTGCATGATAGGAACATTTATGGTTGGCTGTTGACAAAGCTGCTATCTGTCGGGATTTCCGAGGATTTTTCCTTGTCTGCGGGCGAGCCTGATAGATAAAAACTGTTGTATAGGTATACAAATGTAGGTAGTTATAGATGTGGCTGCGACCGCCACTTTCTTACCTGAATAAATCAGTGCGCATTTAACCACCGTTGTTGTCACTAGCTCCGCTCCTACCTACATACATAATAAAAACGATTCCTATAGTAGGTTTTGCAGATTAGATATTTAAACCAAAAGGAATGTAATAAACTCGGGACTCCAAAAAACGGATACCGTCCGTAACATCACAGACAGACAGAAAGAAACACTTTTTATGCACACTAGAAAAAAATGTACGATAATAATACAGACAACTACTTATAGCTATAGTCACTTAAATGGCGGTATTATCGGTAACAGTGATTCTTCCAGTCAACCATTCGCAATTTTGATGTTTGTTTATTACTGGAAACTTTGTCATTCGATAAAAAAGCTACAACCCCCTTTCGATCAAGACGCATTTTCTGCCTGACCCAATTCACATTAGTCAAGACCCTACAGAACGTAAATTCTGATATCCTGCTCCGGTATCGAGTCACAGATAAATATAGCTCACCTGTTAAATAATAAAAGCTTAAGATTAAAGTACATTAATCTCATATTTATCGACATTTTTACACGATTAAGAAATTCTTCTTTAGTTACGTGACTAAATGATACATACATTTTTATAGCTTTTATCTACATAGACATATAAGGCAGTATGTTTTTTTTTTGCAAAACAATTATCTTCATTCCGCAACACGGTAATATATGCACATTACTGCTTCGCGGTAGAATAACTGGCAAACGTGTGTTACTTTCCAAGGCCGACTCTGCAAAGAGTCCTAGAACTATAATTTTATTGTTATTGATTCAGTTCCTACGACGTGATTAAGCAACATCCGGCTTCAAGTCGTATTTAATGACTTGGAGGTCGCCGCGTAATAGGGTACAATCCTCAAAAAAACTAAGTAGCCCGTTAGTTAGATTGCCAAAAAATATTGTGCACGTATTTTTTCTTTTGTTTCACAAACAAAAACTGACGAAGATACAGCGCTTCGAAGTTTCGTGTGACATCACTTGTGAGTACGATTTTTACTCACGAGTGACGTCGCGACCCCCCTCTCTCTAAGTTTGATGGTCAATATCTTTGACGATTTTTAATATTATAAAAAAAATACGTGTCCAATATTTTTCCAGGATCTAGCTGACGGACTAATTAGGATGGATTTTTGACCCAGTCCGGTACCCTATTGCTAGTTTATCGATTTTTGATAGATACATTTTTTTTAAATAAAAAGTGTCGAGACGTGCAGGACATGTGCCTGATGGTAAGCAACATGGCTGCCACATAACAGCACAGTAACACGCAGCTATTCGAACATATCAACAGTCCAAATCATTACCTAGCACTGCACTGCGCTCGTCACCCAGAGATCTAAGACGTTATATCTCTAAGCCCTATAATTTCTCTGGAAACATTGCCCTTCAAACCGAAACACAGTAATGTTTGCACATTACTGCTTGGCGGCAGAATAACTGGCAAAGGTGTGGTACTTACCCAGGCGGACTCTGCCAAGAGTCCTACCACTACAATTTCGGACAGTGTGACTCTCTCCTAGCGAAAGAAGGCCCCGAGTCCCAACAACAGTCCCAACATTTAGGCAAATTGTCCACGTAGCTGCACGACATCCGCACGATTTCGACAATTGTCGGATGCAAGACGAATGCTTGCATCTCGCGTACAAATAATGAAGTCTGTGTCCACGAAACGACAACGACACGACAGCCGCACGTCTTGCGTTTGTTCGTAGGATGCATGCATTCGACAAAAGACGCGTGCGTGGACAGTAGTAGGCCTTAGTGGGCTGCATATGCTACACATCATGCAGTTCCAGACAATGTTTCGTGTTGCAATTTCAACCCGACCTGTTCAGCCATTTAAACTTTCGCATTTACAGTATCAGTGGGCTATAATGTTGTCCCATATTTTTTTATAGTATGAGAGTGAAAAGACGGCCAGGACATGTGCCTGATGGTAAGCAACATAGCCAATAACAGCACAGTGACACGCAGCTATTGGAACATGAGTCAAATCATTAACTAGCACCGCACTGCGCTTATAGATACACTTGGAGATACAAGGTATTTTATATCTTAGTCCAGAAATTTCTCTGGAAACATTGTCCTTCAAACCGGAATACAGTAAAGTTTGACCACTGCTGCTTGGCGAAAGAATAACTAAGGTGTGGTACTCGTTTCATGGTCGATGTTCCAAATACAGAAACGCAGACTCTACTTTCGTGACTTTCTTTTTCCGATGGTGACGATCTAGATGGTGGCATCTCTCTTCAAATCGAGAACAAATCGGTTTTTTCTAGGTAAGCACACTCCATCGTATACCGCATCGTCGCTTACCATTAGGCGAGATAGCGATCGAGTGTAGACCTATAAAAGCTAAAAATAAAAAATTGGCAGTCATAGGAACTGTCGATAGTTTACCCCGATATAGGTCCCGAGTTTACCCGAAAACTTCTTATCATTCCCGAGCGTGACGCTAGAATTAAATTCACAGGTCACGAAATATCTGTCTGTAGCGCGCCAAAAGAAGGGTTCACTTCAAAAAGGAGGTACAGTCCGCGAGGTATAAGCTGAGCTTTGCATTAGTGTGAGTGATCACCAAAAGTACATACAGTCAGACAACAAACTCTTAAAAATTAATATCATTATATTTTAGGTAGGTACTTAAGGCATAACATAAGTCGGAGAAGTATTCTAGTATTAAAATAAAATAAAACTAAATTGATAAAATAAAGTCCAGCTGTGTATTTGACTGATGAGTACATATTTATTATTGTGTGATTATTACTAAAAATTCAATTTGAAAGACAAAATAACTACACATCTTCTACACCAGACATTGCACCATAGTCACTTTCTTTATCACTCTCGTTATCATTTTCACTCTCGTCTGATGTGTCGTTTGTTTTAATAATGAATCTTTCCGTTATATTGTCAATAACGGCGTCGTATCCATGAAACTTTTTTTCTTCTTTTATTGCATGGTCACAAACATTTTTCCATTCCTGTACAGTGATACTTTCAATTTTTTCATTTGCTAACCTCATTATTGTATCCATATTCATTGACACGTTTTTTTTCGCGACGTATCCTTTTATCATTGCCCATATATTTTCAATCGGATTGAAATCTGGGTGATAGGGTGGTAGACGAAGGACGCTGTGACCATGTTCTCTTAATAAGGTGTCAATTTTATATTCAATAAATCGTTGTTTATTATGCAGTATCAATTGATAAAGTTGTGGTTTAAGCATGGATATTGAGTGTTCGATATTGCGTAACTTGAGCCAGTCAATCATATCTTGTTTGCGACTATTTGAGTTGGGAGCGGGATTTATTAACGAATTGTGGTAAGATGCGTTGTCAACTACAATAACGCTATTGGGCTTCAAATTGGGAATTAATTGCGTTTGTAACCATTTTGTATAGTTTTCTGTATTCATATTGTTATGATAATCACCACTTTTTTGATTAGCTTTAAACATCAGCAGCGCATTTGGTATGAAACCGTCCTCGCCGCCGGCATGAACGATTATCAATCGATTTCCTTTAGAAATAGGTTTCTTCAAACCAGAAGTGCTGCCATCTGAATATGATTTTGATGAAGTGTGAGTGGTGTCAATATATGTTTCATCGGTATAAACGATAGGCCTGCCCTGAATACGGTATTCGGAAATTTTAAGTAAATAAGTTATACGTAGGTGACGGATCTCATGCTTTTCCATTAAATTTTTTCTGTTATTCTCTGTCCTTGACCATTTGAATCCTAAAAGAGATACTTCTTTTCGCAATGACCATATTGATCCTGGATAGTTAATGTCAGCCTTTAATTTTTCATGAATTCTTTTCATTGTTTGTCAGTAATGTGAAAATTATGAATTGTTCTACGGATTACTGCTTTATCAAAATCATCAATGATTATTATATTTTTCCTGCATCTGGTCTTTTTCGGAGATTTGAATTTGGTTCCATCTTTCAAAACACGTTTACCTTCCAATAAGACTTTTTTAACAGTTGACAGTGGAATTCCTGTCGATGTCGATACCAATTGGGCTGATGTAGTCACACTTGACATGTCTTTATCGTTCATGTCTTTAAAATAGCTATTTAAATTACACAAAATTTCTTTTACTTGGCTATTTAATGGTTTCCGTATTTTGCGCTTATTTGTGTTGGCATCCATTTTACTAACACTTATATCAAACAAAAACAAAATAATATTAAACACGTCACGCTGCAGTCTGTACAAGAGGTGAAGTGCGGCAGGAGCGCGGCGAGACAGAATGGCGCCGCGCCTCAGGCCGGTTACTAAAATCAGTTTAAACCGGTTTTTACCGGGCGAAAATGGCGCCGCGCCTAAGGCCGGTTGTCACACCTACACTATCCATGTACACTCACACAAATGCAAAGCTCAGCTTATACCTCGCGGACTGTACCGAATCTGAGTTTTTACCAAATTAATACTCAATACTCAAATGTTTATTGCGTCATATGCACAGTACATGCATTAAAAAAGTTGTATGATAAATTCGGCGCCAAAGAAGTACAAGTAAATAGGTTTGATGGTGTTTTGAATTCAGGCAGACTGAAATTCTCTGAAATTCATGCGCAATTAAGTAATTCGTCAGAGAACAAAAGTCACCGACATAGCTCAGTGTATTAGCAGACTGAAGAGGCAACGGGCCGGCCACATCTGTCGCAGACCCGACAACTGTTGGGGCAGATGGGTTCTAGAGTGGGACCGCGAATCGGCCAACGTAGTGTAGAACGCCCTGAGACTAGATGGAGTGACGATATTCGAAAGGTGGCGGTTGGAGAAGTAAGACCGAGGTTCGTTCTGAGTGGCGTATCATAGGAGAGGCCTATGTCCAGCAGTGGACGAGTACGGGCTGATGATGATGATGATGAGACTGCAAAGAGACCCAACACTACAAAATAAAACGTAAATACTAACCTGTGCACTTTAGCGAGCGGGAAGTGAAGGCAGATCTTCTGATAGAGCTCGGTGAAGTGCTTGTAAGAGCGGTACAGAACGAACGGCGTCGTCTGTCCCTGTCTGTAGATGCGTAGCGCGTACACGTAGTGCTTTTCCGGGTCGTACCGCTTCTCGTAGCCGAGACACTCTACGCTCACTAGCCGGCCTTCTTGCGCCACCCTGAGGGTATAAGAATGATTAAGATCTGATTTGATTTGAATTATGAAAATGAATCTTCAAAATTAGATGATTCTTTGTTTTATGTATTCGTTATTTTCGGGACAAGGTTTTTATAGCATAAAGTTGAGAATAAGTTGACGAATAAAAATAAATATGGTGGTACGAAATTAGCAGGGTCAGCTAGTTTAAAATAAAATTATTAGACATATTCAAATTTTATACATTTTGTGAAACCAACTAAACGCTCAGCTCCAAAGAGACGGCGACGTTTAGCATCGTATTATCGATGTATACAATTTCAGATTTTTTTTAAAATGTCTCTACCGATTTCGATAAAATTTAAATTCGACCACCTGAAAAGTATAACCATTTGAATTAAAAATGTATTTTCTAAATCAATAAGGCGTCTTCGAATAATCGGTGAAGGTACATAGCAAAACGGCAGTCATATGTACTGCCGATTGAAGTGAAAACTTATAACTTTAAATTTTGATATTTTAGTACTAAACAGAACTAAAGTAACACAATAAGTCACCTGTATAGCTACAGTTATACTTCATCATAGACTTCATCCATCCAAAAAAGTATCTAATATCTACGTTGTACGTCCCCCTTCACTGCTCCACCGCCGCTCCGACGCTACACCGCTACACTAGTATGTAGGTGACGCAAACTGATACGATTTTTCCCGCCAAAATGTAAACAACGCGGCAAGAAGTTCCCACTTCAAAAAAAAGTCTTTGGACGAATTGCTATAACGATCGCTGATCTATGCATCTAACCTCCACACATTGCTCTTATAAATCGCTATAAGCGTAACATTTTCTTACTAACACTCGTTTGTCGCCATAAACTATATTTTCTACTACTCTACTTTCATAACACTTTAGGTTCTAAAGTAAGCCATATTTGCAGCCAAAATGTTTGTTGGGTGAGACCCTCCTTTTTTTTAAAAGTCGATTTGAAAGCTAAATGATTTATAGCTTTCGATAGATAAGACAAGATAAATCTTTACTCAATTCGGATGTATTATAATTACAATTTGACAAACAGATGTATGTATGTGTGTGCTGTAAAGAGAGACGAACTTCTTAGCATTCCATGGATTCACCGTGCGGGTGCCGGGTCTATCGTGTGGCAGAGAAAGAAATCCCGAGACTTGTGACACGGGTGTAGGTTTAAGAGGCCCCTTTCCGACGTACATCAACCCAAATAAAGTACTTATAATAAGTTAAATAAATAATAAGTGAAGTCTTACGTGTAAGTTCTGGGCATGAACGACAGCAGTTCCGAGGTGTTCGTGCTCTGGTCACCGCTCGCTCGCAACTGCGCCAAGTTGTGGAGGAAGAAGTTAATCGGCGTGAACCTGGTTACAAACATAGTGTTCAATTAACAAACAAACATAACATCAATCACAAAAAAATGAGTTTTGGACTCTTCATGTTGCAATAGCTGCGTGTCACTGTGCTGTTATGTGGCAGGCATGCTGCTTACCACCAGGCGCATGTCCTGCGCGTCTCGTCACTATATTTAAAAAAAACATACTCTTGTGTCAACACATATATTCGGACACATATTATATATTCCGTACATACGGACTGGACTGGCCTCGTGGCTTAGGGGGTATTTTGTTAATATGATCACTGACCTCTAAATTGTAGTGTTTAATAAACAAACATATTCGATTCCCACCCAGTGCAAATATTTGTGTGATGAATTCAAATGTTTGCACTGCGTCTGGGTGTTTCTATGTATAATAGGTATGTATTTAAAACTATATAAGTATTATATCAGCTATCTGGCCGCCATATTACAAGCTCTGCTTAGTTTGGGGTCAGATGGTGGTGTGTGAATTGTCCACCAATATTTATTTATTTATTTATTTATATGGACATGCAGTTAATGTGACCATTGAGCAGTAAATTGCGGAAAAGATTTCCACCCAGAAAAAAAAATGTGATGTATATTGATGTGTGTTCTTTCAGTGAAGGTTTTACTTTCAGTAGCTCTTAGCATCTTTTCTAGGTTACAGTCTTTATACATCCTGTGTTGACACAAGACTATGTCTAGGTGGAGGGTCTGATTATCCATTAGGCTAATTACGCTACAGCCTAGGGCGCAAGGGTCGGAGGGGAGGGCCACGTGCTGAAATGTGTCTTGTCGTGTCTTTGCATGCAATAATAACCTAGCATCATTCTATCTAACTTTGCCCTTCAAACCGGAGCAAAGTAACGTTTGCACATTACTGCGGTAATAATAACTGGTGTATGTATGTTACTTCCCCAGGCGGACTCTGTAAACAGTCCTAATATAGAAAAATCCTTACATTTCCAGATAGCCAGTTCAGAAGCCTTCGCCTTCTACGCTAGCCCAAAGTTTATTAAGTTAAGAGGCCGTATATTATTATTTGAAGCCTGCTTTATGATTCTTACAAAAAAAATGTGCGTACTTTTACCACACAGCCGAAATGAAAACTAAAATATGAAATAACTATTTTTAAAAATTGGATAAATAAAAAAACCTTTACATTTAAATTGAAAATAGTACAACATAACGAAAGAGTAACAAATGCGGCTGAAGGACTAGTATGCATGACTAAGAATAAATTTTAAAAAGACAGTGACCGCAGACAGACATCTGCAGCTGGTTATCTTTCTCGCTCTGGCACACTTGCCGGTCCCGATCTCATCCGAACATTTCTTTCATTTCCGATCGTAACGAGCTTCATTCACAGCCTACGAAAAATTATGTAAAAACTTATGTAAAACTTCTTTTAGCGCATCATAGTGAAGTGAAGTTTTCATGGCGCCCACTCGGCGGTCTCGAATTCACGCGAACATTTCTTTCATTTCCGATCGTGACGACGAGCTTCATTCACAGCCTACGAAAAAGTATGCACATGGTGCGCCAAAAGAAATTTGCGCTTCGAAAATAGTTGAAGGTATGGTGGTATCCTTACTTGCTCTTCAGCGAGGAGTGTATGAGTCTCGCGAAGGCCGCGGCCGCCTCGGCGTTGGTCGCTTGCGGCAGCAACGCCGCACGCACGTAATTCACGGCCGCGCTAGTCACGCCGGGTACACCGGACATTGACATCTGGGAAATGGCGAAATAATTAAAATTATTTTCTTCAAAAAAAAAAACGGTACTTAGATAAAGAATAAGTACGTAGATCAGGTTTTTCCGCACGGTTCCTTTGTGTAAATCGTAAGCAGATGAGGCGTATGTTAGCTATAGAAACAAAGTGATGTGCCGCGACAAGTGACACTGCCACAAGAGCGATCAAACCCGTGCTTCCAGTGTAAAGCGTTTGTTCTGACTCTATACGTAGTTTATGTAAACTCTTTGATATCGTCTAAATACATGAAAGCAAATTATAGTTTTTTAGTTAATATTTCCAAAACTGTCTCACAGATTTCGATAAAATTTATATGGGACCACCTCTGAACTATGTGACCTACGAAACAAAAAAAGAACCATCAAAATCGATCACCAATTGGCGGCGCTATTGCGTAGCAGAACCATAAAACCGAATTGATAACCTCCTCTTTTTCGGAAGTCGGTTAATAACAAATACAGCATCATTAAATACGTACATTTTCCTACTAATACTAATATAATAAATGTCAAATTTCAGGTGTTTGTTGCATGCAATATTATGTCTTGACGTCTGAACGGATCAAGTTGAAATTTGGAACACAGTTAAATTATAAGAACTTTTATCCCGGGAAAATAACAGGAAATGCGTGAGTCCAACCATGAGGCGCTGTTAATTTGACAATATAAGTAAGAGTATAAAAACAATAAAATAGGCTAGTTTACTAAATCTTAAAAATTGGTTAATAAGGGAGCGTCCATAAATTACGTGAGGTGTTTAAGGGGGGGAGGGGGTCGAGTCAAATCTCATGTAATCTTACGTTGGTGAGAGGGGGGGTCTCGGCAAATATCACGCAATTTATTTTCCTTGAAACAAAAAAAAAATACTATTTTGGTCCATTTAATCCAGATTGTACATGCTTAAGATTTAATCTTAAACATAATCGTAATACGAACGCCCCTCGGGCTGAATCGATGCCGTCGGCGTCGCGACGTCGCACAAAAAAAATCATTAAGTACCTACTCAACAACGAAACCATGTTTTATGTGTCTGTAAACGACAATGTACTAATTTATATATCTCCTATATCTCAGGCATCAAAATAAACTAATTATTGAGTATTTTTATTTGTTTCATATGTTCAGACTTTGAAAACCATTTTGTGGGTCGAGATTCGAGATACAAAAAAATGAATGAATACTCAAATAGAACACAAAGAATAAAACAATCTAACGTGTTTACGTAAGAAACCTACATCTTGAAAAATCTCACGTGAGTTTGGGGAATGGGGGAGGGGGTTGAATAAAATCTCACGACATCTCACCAGAGGGGGAGGGAGGGTCAGAAAATTTAAAAAAAGACCTCACGTAATTTATGGACGCCCCCTAATATAGATTAATATTTATAGTATTTCGAAACATCTATATTATTGAAAAAAAAAAAAACATTTACAATATGTATTGTTTAGAATAGAATGACAGAACAATATATTTCACATAACTTCTAGAAAAGGGTAATGGTAATTATTAAAACTGAGATGTGGCCACTATTTGCAGATTACCCGCGTTCTGTTTCAACCGAGTTTTTTGCTAGGAACATTTTAGACGCGCGTTGGCAGTCGTTCGTTGCACAGACTTTACCGCGCGCCGGTTAGGAAACACGTGTGTGTACCCCTGTTTGTTCCAACGGGAAGGAACCTGTCCGCGGTCGGAAAGTTTGTGATTTGTGAATTGTAAACGCCGGGCGTTATTTTTGTGTTTAACTTTGATCCGCGCGCGAGATATTTGTGTTAGTAATTAAGATTGAAGACGCCGGGCGTCCATTTTGAGCTTGTCTGTTTTGTGACTGGACTGTTTCGTGAACACGGTCTTGGTGAGCTCGCGCTCCCAAGGCATCCACGGATTGCGTGGTCAGAGGGAAGCCGATTGCACGCAGAAAGCGACCGACAAGTATCGTACCCATTTATTTATATATTTATAAAGTTCTATTCACTGGGAACAGGGGTAGTTCTTTGGGATAAACGTAGGCACACCTTTATCTCCGCGGAATCCGGTCACACAAGGTACCATGTGTTTATTTATTTTATTATTTTAAGACAACGTCCCAGTCGTTCTATACTAGGTGGTAGCAGAGTAAGTTTTTTGTTAGTACATAATACGTCGGATAATCATCGCCGATTAGATCGTGGCGGATTCCCTGGCTGATCGTTATTTATCCAAAACATGTATTTTGCAATTAAAATAAAGTGGAGAAGTGCGAGTTGGACTCGCGCATGAAGGGTTTCGTTGCAGCAAGTAACATAATATACATAGTACACATAGTTCTTGTAGTTCTTTGTAACTTTGATCGAAATTTCAATAATAGTGTATTTATGACGTACTAAAAACAACTACTGATCAGATCGAGTTCAAACCAATTTTCGTTGGTAGTTTACATGGTAATGTACATCATATATTTTTTTTAGATTTTTCATTATCTTACTTTAGAAGTTAGAGGGGGGGGGACACACATTTTACCACTTTGGAAGTGTGTCTCGCGCAAACTATTCAGTGTATACGAAAATGATTTTAGAAACCTCAATATCATTTTTGAAGACCTATCGATAGATACCCCACACGTGTAGGTATGATGAAAAAAATTTTTTTGAGTTTCAGTTCTTAGTATGGGGGGCAACCCTAATTTTTTTTTTTGTTAAAATCTTAATGCGGTTCACATAATACATCTATTTACCAAGTTTCAACAGTGTAGTTCTCATAGTTTCGGCAAAAAGTGGCTGTGACATACGGACGGACAGACAGACAGACAGACAGACAGACATGACGAATCTATAAGGGTTCCGTTTTTACGTTTTACGGAACCCTAAAAACTGATAATTTTCCTCAAGAATAGTGGTAAAACAAAAACAAACTAGTTCAGTAAAGCGGCTGAAGAACTAGTATCCATGGCCAAGAATAAGTTAAATAAAAAATAAAATTATATTAGTTCTATGAAAATGTCAACAACATTAGTAATGTCAAGTGACTCAATGCCTATTTTATAAGATTTTCTTTTATGAAAATACTAATAATAATCTTTAGATCTTTACTTATTTTGATAAACTGTTTTATTTTTTTTAATCTATAGAGATTAAAAAAAAAATGTATATTTAATATATAGATCTTAATCAATAGTCATCATCATCATCATCCACAGCCTTCTCTATCCCACTGCTGGGTATAGGCCTCTCTCTTACTTTGCCATCTGCCTCGGTCCTGTGCCAATCGAGTCCAGGTTCGACGAGGATCAATCACAGAACAGAAATCAAGAAGAAGTAGCAAGTAGGCGGGGCAATCGTAGTACTAAGTAAGCGCAATCTCCGCATACTTTGAGAGTACGCCCACTTCCGAATACTTAAGTCGTGCTCTGCCACTACTCCAGTACTCCTGAATCCGCGATTTTGAATAAAAAGTAAGCAGTCATGCCATATTGTGCAGTTATTGAGTGTAAAAACGATAGCCCTGCCAAAACTTTATCCAAAGGAGGCATATCGTACCATCGGTAAGTCCTATTTTATTTAATTTTGATTTTATTGTGAAAATAAATTAATATTAGCTTAAAGAGAGAAATGATTTAAATGAAATCAACTTTAAAGTCATTGAAATAAGGTCCATTTTCATTCAAACTATATGTGATATTCTCGATCATTCTATGCATGCGAGTAGCGCTACTCAGTAGCGCTACTCAGTGAATGATGGGACGCAAGCTGTTGAAATTGCTAATATCGATATTTCTAACTTATATAGTTGTGTGAACAAAATATATTATCTTTTATTATTTAGTATTTGAATAATTTAACGTTTTATTTGAAAAAAGTACATTTTATCATTTCAGTTTTCCTAAAAGTCCCGTTGTTAAGGAGAAATGGATAGAAGCTACAGGAAGGCAAAATTGGTTTCCTTCCAAAACAAGCACGATTTGCTCTGAGCACTTTTTAGACAGCGATTTTATAATAAAAAAAAAAGGAAATAGGTACATAGACGAAACAGCAATACCGACAAAAATAATTATATGTTTTCGTGTATGCGTGTTTATTTATTACATTAAATATTTTGGCTATAGTTCATTTTATAAAAACCTAAAATCCTGTAATCATACCTTTAACCTCATATCATAGTTGTTTCCACATAAAATGTTATGATAATTTCCACATAAATTCAGCGGCTTCTACTCCTCGAAAAAAGTTTCTATTCATGGTTATAAAACTATCTTGAATTTTTACTGACAACAACTTAAATGACAAGGTCGTCCCTCAAAGAAAATAACTATTTTCTTACATTGTGTAACAGCTATCTGGCCGCCATATTACAAGCTTAGCTTTGTTTAGCGTCAGATGGTGTTGTGTGTAAATGTTTCACCTATATTTATTTATCTTTACCTCACTCAAGAAAAATATCATTCGACTAAAATACAAATTTTAGTGCTACTTGCCAAGACCAATTTCATAATTACTTTATTTACTTAAGATATTTATTTAGTTTCCTCCGAGTATTTTTGTAGTTTCTTCCTAGTAATTACTTTCTTTTACAAAACTCTATTACGCTACACTCTATAGTTAATAAAATTAAGATGGTACATGAACAAATTTAATCATAATATTATGATTAAATTATACGATAGGGACGTAAACTGAATAACGTAATATCGATAATTTAATGAAAATGTAACAGCAGTGTCTTATCACTATTAGCACAACCGGCTTATATTTACGAATCCCTTATTTTAAAGATGGTAGCGTTCATAGTTGCATAAATTACATAAAGTGCCATCTAGTATGAAGTAGCAGAACTAGTGAGCACTAGATGTCACTAATCTTACAATTAGTGACATCTAGTGCGCACTAGTGAAAACAACTTACATTTTTGAAAGATGATAATAGTTACCACCTTATTGTATTCTTCTAAGGTTGAGTTTAGAAAGTTCGTAGCACTGATGTATTCGATACGCCCTAAAAGTCCTGATAATGGTACAAAATAAGCGACTTAGTCACATTCAGGATACGGTCCTTTTTTCTTTAATTAGATAAAATTGTGTTATCCAAGAAAGTCGTAACAACATTTTGAATAGTTGACAATAACAGATTTATTGTGTTTAGCAATAGGGTTCATTTTTGAGTACGTAACTAAATGCAATACATCATTTTAGGTTCGTCACTATGGGACAAATCACTTGCATTGTTTCAATGTGTTTAAAATATATCAAAACCACGTTTGTGTGCAAACGTGATACGGTGGTTTTCTTAGTGAGATTCAGCTACGAGCCTTCTACTTGATTTCTGTTCTGTGGGATCAATAGTAAGAGCATCTAATCCATCCGATTCATTCTTAGTGGAAACAAGCCTATTGACACTCATAGGAACTGCCGACAGAAGTGAAACCTTATAGCTCAGAATTTGATAGCTTATTTTGGAAACTATGCGGGTGTAATCGGAGGGCGTAGCATCGACCATCTAGATCATCGGAGTTTACACGAAGACAAAGCCAAAGTCAAAGTTCTTTATTCATAAATGTACAATTTACACGTCAATTTTAAAAAACAAAAAAGAGCATACAAAGATTATCCATTTTTTAAGTTTAAATTTAACATTTTACTGTACGATAATAAGTAATATTGTACGCTTGAGTTTAATTCACAGCCCACAGAAAATCTGTATGTGGTGCGCTAAAAGAAGTTTTCACTGATGTTCGAAAGACACTAACAAAGAGGTCTAACTCTACTTTTGTGATAAGATCGTATATACTGTGGAGTGAGTTGTCTGAGTGAGTTTTCCCGATTGTTATAATCTTGGTGTCTTCAAATCGAGAGTGAATCGGTTTTTTTCAGGTAAGCACGCTCCATCGTAGACCGCGTCGTCGCTTAACATCAGGTGAAATGGCGGTCAAGTGTAAGCCTATAAAATAATTAAAAAAAAAATGTGATATACATGGTGTAGGTGTACTGACCAGCGCGAACAGATCGAGTAGATGGTCGTGATGCGCGCGGACCACGTTGAACGCCATACAGCAGAGCTCGACGAAGTGTTGGAACCGCTGCGTGGGCCGCTCGCCGCCGTTGATGACGTACACCATGTCGTGCGTGAGCACGAACGGGGCGCGGTCCCTGCGATACACATCCATTACACACGGAGTGAGAGAGAGAGAGGTAGAGAGAGTGTATGTGTGAGAGAGGGAGAGTGTTGGAACCGCTGCGTGGGCCGCTCGCCGCCGTTGATGACGTACACCATGTCGTGCGTGAGCACGAACGGGGCGCGGTCCCTGCGATACACATCCAATACACACGGAGTGAGAGAGAGAGAGAGAGAGAGGTAGAGAGGGTGTGTGTGTGAGAGAGGGAGAGAGTGTTGGGACCGCTTCGTGGGCCGCTCGCCGCCGTTGATGACGTACACCATGTCGTGCGTGAGCACGAACGGGGCGCGGTCCCTGCGATACACATCCATTACACACGGAGTGAGAGAGAGAGAGGTAGAGAGAGTGTATGTGTGAGAGAGGGAGAGTGTTGGAACCGCTGCGTGGGCCGCTCGCCGCCGTTGATGACGTACACCATGTCGTGCGTGAGCACGAACGGGGCGCGGTCCCTGCGATACACATCCATTACACACGGAGTGAGAGAGAGAGAGAGAGAGAGGTAGAGAGAGTGTGTGTGAGAGAGAGAGGGAGAGAGTGTTGGGACCGCTGCGTGGGCCGCTCGCCGCCAACAACAACAATCAAAGAATTAACATCAACAGTCGATTCTCACCTCTTAAAGTTTCCAAACATCTGCGCGTCTCCAAGGAACTTCCCAAAGTCTATGTGGAACAGATGTCCGGATGTCTTCAACATGATGTTATCGTTGTGTCGGTCGCAGATCCCGAGCAGGTATGTAGCTACGCTGTACCCAGCACAGGATGCTAGAAGGGAGAATTTATAAAATTTATTAAAATCGTCAAACTAAAATAAATCTTCGTTTGAATGTAATGTGCAAGCAGATGTGTGCAAACGTCACTGTGTTCTGGTTTGAAGGAAAATGTTTCCAGATAAAAGAGTGAAAATATCAGTGTTCTGGTTTGAAAAACAATGTTTGCAAAGAAATTACAGGAATAGATTATAAATAAATCATCTTATATCTCTGAGTGACGAGCGCTAGGCAATAATTTGGACTCTTCATGTTCCAACAGCTGCTTGACACTGTGCTGTTTTGGGTAGGTTTGTTGCTTACCAACGGGCACATGTCCTGTTCATCCTGTAATTCTTAACCATTTTTTTTTTGATTCAACAAAAATATAAAACTTAATACATCGACGATATTTTCGTTTACTTAACTGTCTCATTGGAACAATATTTCTAGTTGGTATCACAAACTTTATGAAATTCAGTCGACTTTCTGAGTCTTGAGTTTCATTTTAAATTGAAGTCGGTGTTTGTTTTTTCGGACAAAATAAAATTATTTCGAAACCGATCGTAAAGCTAACGGAATTAATTAGTAACTAACCTAATTATTCAGTACGATTTATTTAAAATTTATTGCACAATAACAAATGCTAAGGGCGCATTTCCTACCAAAATTCGGAGTCTAAACATAAATTACACAAGTATACGCTGTAGAAGTAGGAGCGAGAGGTATACCAGCAAAATCTCTCTATAACCTGCTTAAAGACCTTGGATTGTCCAGAAGTGCAGTAAGTTCTATACTAGAACGAGTATCTAAAGCTGCACTAGTAGGATCATATCGGATTTGGCTGGGCAGGGAGAGAAATACGAGTAGTGAAGGTGAGTTTTGACGTACGTCAATATAAGGGGCCCCTTTTAAACCTACGCCCGAGTCACAAGTCTTGGGGTCTATTCGAGATTTCTCTCTCTGCCACACGATGGACCCGGCACCCGCACGGTGAATCCATGGAATGCTAAGAAGTACGTCTCTCCCATCAATTTGACTTAGCTAACACAATACAAAGTGAAGTGGCTAGTAATAATTGTATGCTAGCACTTACCTGTGAAGTTATCTCTGGCCCTTTGGTATTCTAGTTCGGAAGGGTTGTGCTTGGCGAGCCACTCGGCGATCGGCTTATCTTTGAACGAGCCCGTGAGCCCCCACTCAGTCTGGATCACACGGAGCGTTTCTGCTTCCGTCACTATTTCTATCATTCCTGCGAATATAGAACGTGTTGGATTAAGTTAAGAATGAAAATCATTTCAACTATTAGTTAATATAAACTTTATTTTAAAAAGGGAAGAGTTATAGAAGTTTGCATGGGTGCGTTGTTGTATTGTCCAATACAACATAATGTTGTACAACATATTGTAAAATGCTAAGAGGAAAGAACATAGCTGTCGTAATTCTGCCTTCTGATTAATATCAATATGATGGGTTTTTCAGGGTTATTGGTAAACAGCTTTTTAAGAGCATCTTAAGTACATTATGTCAACTTTTGTTCTACAGTTTAAAAAAGAAATCGTTAATTTTTTTGTCATACGAGATAAAATAGTGTATTTGCCCGGTCTAAAAACATCGAACTCTTTGTACTGAGAGCACGCGCACGTTTTGACGCTAGAAAAATGAAGTGCTCACGCGTATAAAACTATACAGAGGAGAGGACAGAGGACAACAAAAACTATAATTATGCCTCGTGGCTTAGTGGGTAGTGGCTCTGCCTGCGAAGCCGAGGGTCGTGGGTTCGATTCCCACCCAGTGCAAATATTTCTGCGATGAATTCAAATGTTTGCACTGTGTCTGGGTGTTTCTATGTATAGTAAGCATTTAAAATTATATAAGTATTATATCAGCTATCTGGCCGCCATAGTACAAGCTTTGTTTAGTTTGGGGTCAGATGGTGTTGTGTGTGAATTGTTGACCAGTATTTATTTATTTTGAGATCTAATTGAGTTTTAACAAAAGTGATTTGTTTAAGCAATAAGACTATACCCTTAAATGGGTGCAGGCTGATTACCAGTAGCCCTTTATAATCCATCCTATGGTTGCCTGGAAGAGATTTAGTGATAAGGCTGCCAATTGCTACTTTATTTTGTTTTGTTTTAAGTGACTTTTGTTTATTTCTTTTTAGTTAAGTGCAATAAAGAGTTAATCTATCTATCTATCTATCTATCTATAATAATTTCAGCATGTTTAGTTAATTTGTAAGAATAGCTTACCTCTGTGGCTGCTAGTAGGTAAAGCTTGGAACATCACCATCCGCAGGTCGAGACCCGCCTTCAACCACAAACTATCCATCACCTTCATCACTTGTAACACTAATGAGTCTTGTCGCAAATCATCACCGACCTACAAAAAGTTTAAACATTAATTAAATTAAACTACCAATGTGATCTGAATTTGACAAAGAACAGGAGGTCCTAAATTTCGTGACGTCATGCTTCAAAATCTTATACATCTAAGCTATATTAGGGAATAATTTAAATGACAAAAAAAACTAACTTCGGAGCTACATACTGTTTTAATTTACTAATTTCTGAAGATGATTGCAAAATATGTGACGTCACGACCGGGAGGACTGGTCTCAAAAATGTGACATACAAGAACGAACACGCAAACGGACGATAAAAAAACAAGAAATTAGTGTGACGTAATTTATGGATAATTCTTTATCGTATTTTTTGTTCGGTGGCCGTCATCTCTCCTCATTGCATCGTCTAGCCATGGTAGTGTGCTTGTTAATTCAGAAGACAAAACAAGAATGTATAAAAATCTGTTAAAAACAGTGGTGGGTCAGTGTTTTCATTGATAAATAAAAAAATACCTTAAACATAGCGGGTATCACAGCATTATCAACTCCTATGAAGTTGATTTTTAGTGGAAGAGTATTCGAATTGAAGTAGGAACATGATCTGCAAAAGGAAAACACTTATTAGAGACATGAATAGTGCAGAAAAAATTACACAAATTAGATTTATAAAGACGTCTAGATGGAGAAATTGTGGGGGCGATACGCGAGAAGCGCGCTCCTAAGCTGCAAATACGCCCGTGTTAGTAACTCGGGAGCGTGGTCCAGGGGTACCGTCGCATTAAAATCACGACACATGTCGTGATTTTAATGCGAATTATTGCTAAAATTACCATTTTAGCAATTAATACTAATGGTAATATTTAATAAATAATGGTGGCCGAGGCAGGGAATACGGAGCGTTGGACGTCCGCTACAAGATGGACAAGATGGGTCGACGATATTATAAACATCGCGGGTCGAACCTGGACTCGATTGGCACAGGACCGATGCAGATGGCAAAGTAAGAGTGAGGCCTATACCCAGCAGTGAGATAGAGAAGGCTGTTGATGATGATGAGGAATTGTTAAAATATTAACAATAATTATGAATGCGATTGGTTGGGATATTGGGAAAATAGATTATAAGTAGTACTAACTTGATATCAACGTCGTGCACGTATTTGTGCAGCGCTAGCGGCAACGCGGCGGCGTCTTGTCGCAGCATCGTCGCTAACTTCTCACCACCCGTCGTCAGCGCGCGCTGTCTGTTCGCGTCTTTAGCGCTCTTCACTCCCAACGCCACTTCTGATAGCGTCTGGAAATAATAAACGAGACTTTAGTATGAGAATTAACGTGGTTGTTACACATTCTACTAATATTATATTAAGTAGTGGTAGGACTCTTGGCAGAGTCCGCCTGGGGAAGTACCACACCTTTGCCAGTTATTTTACCGCCAAGCAGTAATGTGCAAACATTACTGTGTTCCGGTTTGAAGGGCAGTGTTTCCAGATAAATTACAGAGCTTAGAGATATAATATCTGAGATCTCTAGGTGACGAGCGCAGTGTAGTGCTAGGTTGAACTCTTCATGCTCCAATACCTGTGTGTCACTTGCTGTTATGTGGCAAGCATGTTGCTTACCATCAGACACATGTCCTGCTCGTCTCGTCACTCTTTATTATAAAAAAATACATTTAATGTCAATTGAAAATGATATTTTGGTTTTTGGACGTTTGTTGCTCAATAACGTATTAACGTTTAACCGGATCGCGCTGAAATTTGGAGCACAGTTAGATTGTAGTCCGAAAGAACATATAGGCTACTTTTTATTACGGGAAAATAACGGTAATTGAAATATTTATTCTCACGTAATGTTATTGATTAAAGTAATAGTACATTATGATAAAAGTGCGCTAAGTTGATAATTACAGCCGAGGCTTTATTGCTAGCTCGAGCCGAAGCCGAGAGCTATAATTAGCAGAGGCTGTAATTATCAAAGCGCACGTATGTCATACGACGTTTTATAACATAATATTTGCGAGGAAATAAATAAAACTCTGACGACATTTTCAAATAAAAACAATACAGCGAAAAAAAAGGCGCGGAATAATATTAACTTCATCACAGATTAGCAATACGCGCGCATCGGCGCCTTTTTTTTTAAGCAACGGCTTTTTTTTTAACAGAACCAGCCGGTAGGTATATCATTAGTAATAAAGGTAATTAATATTTTTGTGTTTTGTTACAGCAAAATTGTTGTAATTTACGGTCAAAATTAATTAAATTAACGAATTAAATAATTATTTATTATATTTTACCTCTCAAAGTTAATTTTATTCATAAAATGTTGACCACACTTTTCTGACATAAAAACTCTTTACTAAGGTACCGTTCGTTTTAGACGGAGCATATCTCTCTGCCTAGTCTGTGGACGGAGCATTTTGAAACCGTGCGTTTTACATTATACATTACCGCACAAGTACGTAATGAGATACATTACGATACAGAAATTGGTGCAATAGGAGCCCCTTTAAGAGCAAATGTGTTATAATAGTACATTATGATATAAGTGCGGTAAGTTGATAATTACAGCCGAGGCTTTATTGCTAGCTCGAGCCGAAGGCGAGAGCTATAATTAGCAGAGGCTGTAATTATCAAAGCGCACGTATGTCATACGACGTTTTATAACATATTTGCGAGGAAATAAACAAAACTCTGACGACATTTTCAAATAAAAACAATACAGCGAAAAAAAACGCGCGGAATAATATTGACTTGATCACAGATCACATCACAGAGTAAGTAATCACTATGGATCACAGATTAACAATGCGCGCGCATCGGCGCCTTTTTTTTTTTAAGCAACGGCACAGAACCAGCCGATATGCCATTAATAATAAAGTAAATTAATATTTTTGTGTTTTGTTACACAAAAATTAAAGTAATTTATGGTCTAAATTAACGAATTTAATAATTTTTTATTATATTTTACCTCTCAAAGTTAATTTTATTCATAAAATGTTGACCACACTTTTCTGACATAAAAACTCTTTACTAAGATTTAAAAAGGTGCCGTTCGTTTTAGACGGAGCATATCTCTCTACCTAGTCTGTGGACGGAGCATTTTGAAACCGTGCATTTTACATTACACATTACAGCACTAGTGCGTAATAAGATACATTACGATACAGAAATTGGTCCAATAAGAGACCCTTTACGAGCAAATATGTTATAAAATTAATTATGTGCCTATTGCTCCCACACATTTACAGGAGTGTGTACCGAGGCACGAATCGCAGCGGCAGGCGCTTCGTGACGTTCGACCGAGGCGATTTACGGCCGCCTCCTAGTTTAGTCAGTTAGCCTATACTCATCTGTTAGGTCCACTACTAGTCAAACTTAGCTAGTAATAAGTGGTTGTAATGTCTTAGTTCATCAAAGTAATTTTTCGCCCCTGATGAAGCGGTTAGCGGTGGTTCTTAGATTCTTAGCCTATGTTTGGTTAATATCGATTCAAGATGACCGCTTCCACAAAATGGCGGATAAAATATTTTTTCACAACCTCCCTTAATATGGGTATCAAATGAAATACTTGTAGAATACTATACTTAAGAAATTTCAAATTCAAGGTATTCAAAAGTAGTAGTAGTAGTACTTATGGGTTTATTAGTCCTCCGTCTGCTAAAATCCTTACTTTAACAAGCAGCTGTTGCCTGACGAGCGTCTTATCGCTCTCACCAGGGTAGATGGCGTTCTCCTCCAACGATATACCTACCAAGGAACTCTTACTGTGGCGATCGACTTAACATCAGGCGAGATGACGATCAATTGTAAACTTATAACATGGCTCCGCAAAGACAGTAGTGTGCGTGGGATTTAAGCCCGGGGTTTGGATCTGCAGTCGCCGCTCTTCCGACTAGACCAGCCGCAACTCCTTACAACCTAAACCAGCTACCTTCTCAAGTAATGTTACCTATAATAAAATGCTCACTTTAACAAGCAGCTGTTGCCTGACGAGCGTCTTGTGCAAGCTCTCGCCGCAGGTGGCGAGTAGCGCTCGCAGCATGAGCCGGTAGCGCCACGTGGCCGCCATGCCCGCCTCGCTCTCGCTACACTCGGTGGCGTTCTCCTCCAACGATATACCGAGGAACTCTTGCTGCGGAGCCTGGAACGAACGTATTCAAATAATACGTTTAAAGCGGTAAGTTAAGTGTAAGTTTCTTTCGGCAGTTCCTATGACAGACAATTTTTTTTTTCATTTAACGCCGAGTTATGGCAAATATGTATAAACTAAATATAAGCTTTGCCACAATCCATGATTTGTTATAACGGTAATTCTCCATTTTCTCGTTTTAAAACCATAAAATTTCGCCAGTTTTCCGTTCTCGACCTAATTACTGTATATTTTTGAAGTGAAAATTTCTTTTGGCGCACCACAGACAGAGTTTTCGTGGGATGTGAATTAATTTCTAGCGTCACGCTCGGGAAAATGGTAAGAAATTTTCGGGTGATCCAGGTCCATTGGCCATCTAGAAATGCGTCATCGTTTCCCATTGGCTATCTAGAAATGCGTGAGCATTTATATTTTCTAGATGGCAATGGTCTTTTCACCCGCGTAGTTACCAAAGTGAGTTATCAAATTCTGAGTTATAAGTTTTCACTTCTATTGGCACTTCCTATGACTGCCAATTTTTTTATTAATTAAATCGACTGTAACACAGAATATGAAACACATGAAAGATTGAATTGGTATCTTTGGTATGTTTCATATTTTTATGTGTTTTAGTCAAATTTGTGAAAAAGAAACAAGATACCGTAATTAGGCCAAGAACGTCAAACAGGAGATGGAGAAAATACAATTCTTAGAGTAAAAACGCTACATTTGTAGACTACATCGTCGGCTAACATAAGTAAAATAATTATTTAAAAAAAAAAACTGGATATTTTAATTTACAACATTTCTGATTCGCGATGGACTCAGTTCTAGACTAAAGAAACCTAGAAAGGGCAATTTCCCGAGCTTAAAATTCACTGAAAAAATAGGATACCTTTAGATTCTCTAACATTTCCAAGTGGCTTAAATAATAACGATTTATCGAATCGCGTAATCGTAGGGAATCGTTATAAATTTCTCTCTTCAGTATATTTTCAGTGTACTAACCTGTGGTACATTGGGTAATGAGTGGACCAAAAGCCAAAACAAGCGGTGGGCGATTGAAGGAGACGACAGCGCGCGAGACAGCAACAGACCTGCGAAACAATTAGCATTATTTTAAATCGCTTTTACATTTAATTATTACAGACTGAATCAACGCTAAAGGCGGCGGTACGCGCCGCGACCGCGACACATTATGTCGCGGTTTCGGCGCAAACCGTCGCCCTTACAAATCTATGTATAATGTCAAGTGCCTGTCGCGGTCTCAGCGCGAATCGCCACCTTTAGACGAGTCAGTATGATGAAAACATTACTGTGTTCCGGTTTGAAGGGCAATGTCTCCAGAGAAATGACAGGGCTTAGAGATATAACAACTTAGATCTCTGGGTGGCGAGCGCAGTGCAGTGCTAGGTAACGATTTTGACTCTTCATATTCCAATAGCTGCGTGTCACTGTGCTGTTATGTGGCAGGCATTTTGCTTACAATCAGGCACATGTCCTGCTCGTCTCGTCAATCTTTATTAAAAAAAAAAAATTGTACTTGCACATATTTTTTCTTTTGCTTCACAAATAAAAAAATACGGAATATGCGCTATGTGCTTAGAAATTTCGAGTGACGTCTCTTCATTATACGTATTTTTTGCAAAATGTGACGCAACCCACCCCTCCAAAAGTTTGATGATCGATATCTTTTTCAATTACTAATAATGATTTCATAAAACAAAGATATGTGTAGATTATGCCTTTGACTTTCCTTGCGAGAGAAGGCCCCGAGTCCTAGTAGTGGAAACATTTAGTGAGCTGTTTATGTGAATAAACGTTAAAGAACCAACCTGCCAAAGGACTGGGCTCGTACGTCTCATGTCGCAGCGCTTGCGTGAGCTGCGGTAGCACTCGGCAAAGGTCGTCATCAGGCATCTCTTCTAAGAGTCGGGTCGCTATCTCTCGGACCATGGCGTCCGGGAAACTGTGGGCAACATGCAATTGTGTTTGAGTAAACTTCCATCGAAGAGTGAGTTGTAAGATTTTAAAAAACGTATAAAAAAAGTCGGACGTAGTCTCGCTAAAACAAAAACTGTGTCACTACAGTAGGCCACATTTGCACGTGTGCGTTGTCAGGTCACTGATGGGCTGACACGCACAAATATGCACAAGTTTGCGCGTGTAATGACCCACTGATGTGTGTATGTGAGCCTGTATGTGACAGTGCACACGTGCATATTATGTGGCCGACTCCATGGACACAGTTTTTGTTTTAGCGAGCCTACGTCCATCTTTTTTTATAAGTCCATGTTACAAACTTGTTTTTTTTTTCTGAAAAATTAAACAACTGACTATAATATAAAAATTAAACTCACATAGTTCAAATGTTAATAGAATCTAATTCTACCAATATTATCAATGCGAAAGTTTGTATGTTCAGATATTTTAGTGCTTGTTGCTTAATCATGTCACAATTTGGAACGCAGAGTTATAGTTTGGAATAACATATACGACTACTTTTCATCCCGGGAAAACAACATGACGGAAACAACGCGGGTGAAACCGTGGGGTAATGGTAACAGTAAAATAATTGTTAAAAACGTCTGAAAAGTGTTGTGGGTACTTAAATATTTTTGGATACCATCAGTTGGACCTTCATAAAATGTGGTTTAACACACACACTAAATATTTGCATGAACCTGTTACATATCAGGACAGCAGAAGATGCATGTCATGTGGTTTTACACACGAAATAAATCTCTGTCTGATATTTGAAAATAATATGCAATATAAATAAATAAATAAATATTGGTGGACAATTCACACACAACACCATCTGACCCCAAACTAAGCAAAGCTTGTAAGATGGCGGCCAGATAGCTGATATAATACTTATATAGTTTTAAATACATACACCACAAACACCCAGACACAGTATATAGTATTTGCATCAACCTGTTACATACCAGGGCAGCAGAAGGTGCATAGCGTTTAGCGGCGATGGCGCCTCCCAGAGCCGGAGCAAGGAGAGCAACTGATCGCGGTGCTCGCCGAACCAGTTGGTGGCAGCTAGTAACACCAGCGGCAACGCGCCGGGAAGTTGAACTAGGTAGGCGCGTTTTTCCCACATTATCTGTAAAAAAATGTTTGTCTGTAAAGTCGGTTTACTGACGATAGAACGTGACAACGTCTTAAGAAAATACTGATGGAATGATAGCATTTTTCAAAAGAAAATTTTAATTTCATTTGTTTAATAGATTTGTATGTAAAAAGTAATCAGTAGAATTTAGTCATTTTCAATCAAATCAATGCAAAAAAGCTTTTAGATGCCGGGGATCGAACCCGGGGCATTTCACATGCAAAGCGAACGCTCTACCACTGAGCTACATCCCCGCTTGAACTACTGGTCGAAATAATTAATACAACTGTAACAAACATGCGGCGAGGTAACGACCGACGGTAACGACCGACGGTAACGGTACATGACGTCATGTTTTGTGGGCGTGCAGCCGGCTTCATCGAATTATTAGACGTTATCACGTCAATAAGAGATATAAAGTAATGCTCTTGTATGAAGGACTGTTCGTACATCGTTTCATGGTTGACTTTCCCGAGATTCGGACGTCTGATTCTACTTTTGTGGTGAGAACGTGAAACCTGTGGTAGACTGTGGGACGCGTTGCCCGAGTGGGTTCTCCCCGATAGTTACAATTGTTACGAATGAGGAGTTATACCTTTTCGTTCGTCAACGATGAAAAGACATCGCTATTTCGAGATACGAACAGTCAGATTAAAAATATCTCTCTCTCTCTCTCGCTCTCTCTCTCTCGCTCTCTCTCTCTCTCTCTCTCTCGCTCTCTCTCTCTCTCGCTCTCTCTCTCTCTTTCTAACGGTACAGGGAGTTTAAAGAAAAGACAACCCCTCTACTACTGTAAAGGCAGTGGAATGAAAAAGCAACATATTACCTCTCGGAAACTATCGAACGCGAGTGCAATCTCATTTCCTCCTACGGTACAGGCAGTTGAAAGAAAGAGCAAGATTTTACCTGTCGGAACTCCAGACGAACGCTCGATAAAATGCAACAGCTAAAGTCTGTCTACTTAAACAATTGATCGCTAGCGCTGTCTCTTTTCCTCTTACGACACAGATAGTACAAAGAAAGAGCAACACATTACCTCTCGGCACTCGGTAGGCATGCGCTGGTACGCTCCTTGCTCGATCAGGTGTAACAGCTGAGACTGTGTGTGTCCGTCTAGGCTGTCGAACGCGGGGAGAGCTTCACGCGATATTGAGCCCTGTCTCTCTTCGTCTTCCGTCCATTTTACCCCGGTGTGTGTGTAGAGAGGAATTTCTGGGAATACATTTATTTATTCGTAAACACAAATCACACCCAGCATTGTGTAGTAACATGCAAAATTTATAACAGTTGGGTACAATAATAACTTACTACAAGAATTGCACTTAAAATGAATTCCGAAAAACAAAAAACGAATTTTGGGTTTCTTGGAAGTCGGGCAACTTCATTAGGTCCAGGCATGTTAGCTCACCCCGCAAACATTTCTCAGCCACATAAAAAGTTATCAATCACAAGAAATTTCACGTCACGTGAACGACGTTAAATTAATATTTGGAGACTATTCCCACAAAAATAATAAAACAGCGATAAATATATATGAAAAGTGGAACGAGGGTGAAAAATACCTTACGATCTATTATTATCATACCAAATTTATTATTACGTCACCTACAATTGCAAATACCGTCAGGTTTTAGTTTGACAACGCGACTTTTGGTTTAGTTTTAGATACACTAACCTTACGAACTGTAGGTTCACTTACAATAGGGTACCGGACTGGGTCAAAAATACACAATTCTAATTAGCCCGTCAGCTAGATCATGGAAAAATATGGGACACGTATTTTTTGCTTTTTCAAAATATTAAAAATCGGCAAAGATATAGAACATCAAACTTCGAGAATGGGGGGGTCGCGACGTCACTCGTGAGTAAAACATCGTAGGCACGAGTGACGTCACGTGAAACTTCTAAGCGCTGTATCTTCGTATTTTTTTGTCAGTGAAACAAAACAAAAAATACGTGTACAATATTTTTTAGCAATCTAACTGACGGACTAATTAGTTTTTTTTAGAATTGTAGCCTATTCACTCGTGTTTAATCACACTCGTTTTATTCTTTACTGACGATGTTTGCAATTTCACGGTGACATAAACAACACAAAACTCGTAATTATCGACATTTCAATTAAAATATTGGAGGGTAGTTCCAAAAAAAATGGCAGTCATAGGAACTGCCGATAGAAGTGAAAACTAATAAAACAGAATTTGATAGCTCAGTTTGCAAACTATGCGGGTGAAACTGGAGGGTGTGGGCATGAAGTTTACCCGAAGATTTCTTTAATTCCCGAGCGTGATGCTTGAGGTCTACTCACAGCCCACGAAAAATCTGTGTGTGGTGTGTGGCCAAAATAAGTTTTCATTTAAAAATAGAATAGTTACCGATATTAACGACGGGGTAAGGTGCGGGGGGTGCATGGCTCGGATGCGGCGCGGGTGGTATTCGTCGGTCGCACACCGGCGGCCATAGAGGTAGCACGTAGTTGCCCGACGCTAACATTCTGGTAAATCATTAATAATAACGCATAAATGGTCCACTTAAAGTTGAAACGGGGCGGTGATAGAGGCAAAAAATGGGGGAGAAACAAAATCAGCACAGATAACGAGTTTAGTAAAATTTTGTACTCCGATTTATTTTTGTATGAATAGAGAGATAGAATTAGCGTGTTCTTCGAGCGCTTATTCTCTTTAACGGCTTTTCTTGCGGCGGTGTCGTTGGATTGCTTGTGGCTAAATACATTCTGACAACTAGCATGGTGTAAGTGTATGTGGTTGCCAAAGATTACATTTAAAAAAGCAGTCATCTTTAAGTTTTCACTGCTAAGACTTACTTTCGTAAAGTCAAGTCACAGTCAAGCCAAGTCAAAGTCGAGACAAAATCGAGTCAAAGTCGAGTCATAGTCGAGTCAAGGTCGAGTCAGTCGAGTCAAAGTCAAGTCAGTCGAGTCAAAGTCAAGTCAGTCGAGTCAAGGTTGAGTCAAAGTCAAGCCAGTCGAGTCAAAGTCGAATAAAATTAAAGTCATGTTTATGAGATGGAACGAGTCCCCGATATTTATATTCAGTTTCATACACCATGTATACTTGTTTACCTGTGAATTAATAAAATTAGTGTAGCATATTGGTGGCGTCTTCTTCGAGTTTTTTTTATCAATGTAATAAAGATCAAAATCACTCACCCTTCGAAATCGAACATCTGTATGGCTGCCCACCCCAGTTCAACTTGTTCGAACAGCACATCGTTGTTTTCCTCATTCTCCTCGGTCTCTTTGTTTTCGGTTTGATGTTGGTTGTCGTCCGCGCGTTGTGTGCGCCCGTACAGGGTTAGAATTAATCGAGATTCGCGGGGCAGAGTGTTGATCGGAATATCTTCTAGGTTTAACCTGAGGAACAAAACATGATATTGTAGGGGAATGTATTTATTACGTAAGTATTATATAACTGTTGTTTAAACTAGCTAGTAGCGGTTAGCGAAGTCTCTCGCCCGGCGCGGTGTAACGTAGTATTAGTACAGGGTTACTAGTAATCAGCCTGCACAATTTAAGGGCATGTTCTGTATATTTAAACAAACGATACTTGTTCTACAACTTCTGTTAAAACTCAATAAATATCCCAAAAAAAACTTTTTAGCTTTTGTGGTCCTCTCTAGCACTGTTTAGCTCTATTAGCGTCGGCACTTCATTTACAGAGCTTTAAAGAGCGAGAGCACAAATACGCTTTTTTTTGTTTTCTAAGGAAAAAAAATACTTTTCTTTGTTTAACTAAAGAACAAAAATTTACATATTGAATGTACTGAACCGAATGCAGGCTGATTACCAATAACCCTGTATATATTGTAAGCCCACATTATACCGGCTGTTGATGATGATGATGAACTCACCAAGTATCAAAAATGATCCTCGGATAGAAGCCAGCACCCTCAATCTTAGAAGACTGCGTGAGCCGTAATGGCTTCAACGCGCGCGTACCATGGAAAACCTAAAATATAAAGAAGCATAAATTGAATTAAATTCTAGAAATGTCAATGTTTTCTTTTCGTGCATGCAGTGTTGTAGTTTTGTTTGTTTGTTCATATGAAGCTGTCAGTGCATTAACTGCTTCTACATATATTTTAAGATTGTTTTTGAAGTAAAAACTTCATTTGGCGCACCACACACAGATTTTTTCGTAGGGTGTCAATTAAGCTCATCATCACGTTCGTAATGCTCTGGGCTCCTAGGATTACGGTGCCGTCACATAGCGGACGTAATATAACGGTGAATGACGTCACGAGAACGTTGTCTATGTTAACACTATGGCGCGGTTTGTTAGAGGACTGTGATTAACAACGTAACGTAAAGAAGCGGTGACGCTATTTGAAAGACGGCCGTCTTGACGGTGTTGAATAGTTCGTGAACATTTTTTTCGAACGTAAGATTATAGCGGTGAGGCCATATCGATATATTTTGATTTTTTTTTGACTGGACCGACGTCCGTACGACGTACAGAATGGGTTTTAATTCCAACTGGAGCTGCGACGACGTACTAAAATTTCTAATGCGCCTTCTATACCACTCGGTTTGAATAAATTATCTTCTACCCTACGATTATTTTCGTCTTATAATAGTTCATCCTCCAAGTAACTGATCAAAGCTATATTATACCATACTTGATTAAATCAAGGTCCTTCTTTTTCTCTCCTGCTTGTTGAGGTTGCTGGCTGACGACGTAATATAGCGGCAGTGGAACTTTCCACATGTCGTCACCGTAAAGACGGCCGTTTTTTTACGTCCGTAATATTACGTCCGCTATGTGACGGCACCGCAATCCTAGGAACCCAGAGCATAAGTGAAGGAGTTGTTCGGGTGAACTCGGGACCGCCGAGTGTGTCTGAGCGAGAAAGGTAGTCAGCTGATTCTGTCTATCTGTTGTCACTGTCGTGTCGCTGCGTTTACTATATTCAATTTATGTGTAATCATTTTTATGTATAGGTGATAACTAAAATTATTCAATAGCTTTTGAATAGTTATTTCTGATTTTTATTTGCACTTCTGCCGTGCGGTCTAAAGCACACACATTTTTTTAAGCTTGTTATGTTATTTAAGTAGTGTATCTACAGATAGCGCGCGAGTTGAATGCAGTCGGGGTCTGAGGTAAAGAGCGGGAGCATCTCCCCCCGCTACCCGCACGCCCCACCTCACGCGCCTGCAGTGTATAGTGCTGTCACTGTCGCGGTCACAGCACTCCGCATTCCTAAGCTCTGCATTCAACTCGCGCGCTATCTATATATATGCGTCTGGATTAACATTTATCTGGATCTAGATAAACATTGTGTGCCATTAAAGTGCTTAGAGAATACCTGTACACCATAATTGAGAGGTTATTTATTACCTGTGCATTGAATAAATACTCGTCGTGTGCCCAACACAGCGGCAGGCAGTGTACCGCTTCGATGCAGAACAGAGTGGTTTCCGGTATTGTGTGCGCTGCGATGGCTTCTATAACCAAGAGATAATAGTTTTATTGACAATTTTCAATTAAAATAATTTTGAAGAGGGAATTGGGTTCTTCTAGATTAGAATTTCAATGCGTTTAGGAGTTTTCAGTACTGTAGCGCCACGGTTTCTCTTCAGATCGAAATAGAACTCATACCAATTAAACTAAGTTTACGCTGACGTGATTGATTAAGTAAACGCAAGTGAAAAAACACTCAGTGTTCCACATATAGGGTTGATTATCGCATGTACTCACTGGCGGGTTTGTCGCTCTTCGAATCGCGGACCGGAGAGAGACGGAGCAAATTTCGCAGTGGTAGGACTCTTGGCAGAGTCCGCCTGGGGAAGTACCACATATTTGCCAGTTATCCTACCGCCAAGCAGTAATGTGCAAACATTACTGTGTTCCGGTTTTAAGGGCAATGTTTCCAGAGAAATTAGGTACAGGGCTTAGAGATATCTTATCTTAGATCTCTGGGTGACGAGCGCAGTGCAGTGCTAGGTAATTATTTGGACTCTTCGTGTTCCAATAGCTGCATGTCACTGTGCTGTTATGTGGCAGGCGTGTTGCTTACCATCACGCATATGTCCTGCTCGTCTCGTCAATCTAAACTATAAAAAATTAAAAAATCTCATACTAATAAACTAGGTTTACGCTAACGTGATCGATTAAGTAAACGCAAGTGAAAAAACACTCAGGGTTCTACAAATAGGGTTGACTATCGCATGTACTCACTTGCGCAATTGTTTCTCTTCAAGTCGTGGACCGGAGTGAGACGTACCAAATCTCATACTAATAAACTAGGTTTACACTGTCGTTATCAACTAAGTACACACAAGTGAAAAAAGACTCAGTGTTCCATAGTCAGGGTTGATTATCGAATATACTACTTACTGGCGGGGTTGTTAGGTGACAGATACTGGTTGTAAGTTATCTTGAACTCTAGAAGTCTGGTCTGTATGTACAGCGCTATGAGCGCCCTCACTGCGTCTCTCACTCTCGAGCACTGAAGCGCCACGGTTTCTCTTCGAGTCTCGGACCGGAGTGAGACGGAGCAAATATCACACCCATAAACTAGGTTTACGCTAACGTGATTGATTAACTAAATGCAATGGAAAAAACACTCTATGTTCCATACATAGGGTTGATTATCGCATGTACTCACAGGCGGGTTTGTTTCTCTACGAGTCGCGGGCCAGAGTGAGACTGAACTGACCGGAGTGAGACGTAGCAAATCTCATACTAATAAACTACGCTTACGCTGACGTGACCAATTAACTAAACGCAATTGAAAATACACTCAGTATTCCACAAATAAGATTGATTATTGAATGTACTAATTACTTACTGGCGGGGTTGTTAGGCGACAGATACTGGTTGTCAGTTATCTTGAAGTCCAGGAGTCTGGTCCGGATGTACAGCGCTATGAGCGCCCTCACTGCGTCTCTCACTCTCGAGCACTGAAGCGTCACGGTTTCCCTTCGAGTCGCAGACCGGAGTGAGACGGAGCAATACGGACCGTTGTCGGACTGGATTTCTGGAGTTACCGCGTTGTTATTGCTCTGAAATAGAATTGAATAAATGTACAAAACAATACTAGACACTCTTAATAACTCTCAATAGCCACTCACACATTCAAGGTGACTGTAGTCACTACTAAAATTCTATCCTCGCACGGTTACTATAGTAAACGGGACGTTAGTGCATCAAAGTTTCGATTGACATCAATTAATTCTAGTATTAAAATTAACGTAGTTGTGACACATATTTATTGGGTAAACAATGTAAACATATTTATTTAGTACCAAACGGAGACCCATCGCGCGCGTACACTCTCCTTGAAAAAGGCCGCCGGACGCGGCCGAAACTCGAGGCGGATTGACCAACCATATTACACGTGAGTTACCCGTTTACCCAATAAATATCAATTAATTCATTATACGATTTTTATAAAGACGTCACAATCCTCCTGAATCTCCTGAAGTTTCATGATCTATATTTTTGTTGAATTTTAATAATTTGATAAAACAAAAAATACATGTCTCATATTTTTCCAAAATCTACCTCAAATACTAATTAGAGTGGTATATTTTTGACCCAGTCATCTTCCCAATAACCAACCTGTGACGTACAAGCTCACGCGAACGTATCGTCGGTGTGACGTATTGATATGTAGCGTCTTGACGCTGCCGGCTAAGCGGGGATGGCTGGGTCAAAAATACGCCATTCTCATTAGTCACTGTATCTTCGTCATTATTTGTTTGTGAAACAAAAGAAAAAATACGTATACAATATTTTTTTATGATCTAACTGACGGACTAAAACGTTTATTTTTGGGCCACGTTTGACCACCGTAGTTTATTTTAGCCATCTTGCCTATTACCAACCTGTGAAGTGCAAGCCTGCGCGAACGCATTGAGCGCGTGAGTGACGTGTAACGTCTCGACGCCGCCGGCGAGCGCGCAGATCGCCTTCACCGCTTGGAACACGGCCTTGGGAGAACAGCTGCCTTCGCCGCTCGTTACACCGACTGCACGGGATAGCTCGCCTTCTAGCGTTTCTGTTGGGACAAATTAACAAATAAGTTATTTTACTTCGAATTAACAACTGGCTTAACCTTTTATTACATTAAAACTTTGTTTCCACTTTTTCTGGTGGGTGTAATAAACCATAAATAAACATTGGTGGATATTTCACACGCAACGACATCTGACCCCGAACTAAGCAAAGCCTGCATTATTATGTAAAAAAAACTTGCGGGGAGACGGCAGGATGCGAACGCTGCATCCCACACGAGGCCGCGTCCTCTCTGCCACGGGATCAAAGTAAGGAATGATAAGTGTCGTAAGGTAGGTTTTCGTTTAAAGCCCCTGCTGTTTTTTTTTTTTTTATAAATATTGTTGGACAATTCACACACAACACCATCTGACCCCAAACTAAGCAAAGCTTGTGTGATGGCGGCCCGATAGCTCATATAATACATCTATAGTTTTAAATACACACTTATTATACATAGAAACACCCAGACACAGTGCAAACATTTGAATTCACATTTGATTGGTTTTTGTAAACCATTTTACGCCGGATGAAATAAGATTGTTGTGGTAGGACACTTTACAGAGTCCGCCTGGGGAAATATCACACCAGTTATTCTACCGCCAGTAATGTGCAAACAACACTGTGTTTCGGTTTGAAGGGCAAATGTGTCCAGAGAAATTACAGAGCATAAAGATAAATCGTTTTATATCTGCGTGACGAGTGCAATGCAGTGGAAGGTAAAGATTTAGACTGCTTATGTTTAAATATTTGCGTGACAATGTGCTTTTAATAGGCAGCCGTGTTGCTTACCATCAGGCTCTGTTCCCCTCTTCCCGTCATTATACGTCTACGTGTTAAGGGGGTTCCGGCACCTTCCTTAGATAGCAAACAAAGCAACATGGGCCGCACCATGTCGTAATCGTTCCTCTGTTAGGCTCGTTTTCAGAGGATGTTAGGCCTTCAAGCCCATCTGTCTACGACCCTATAGGTACCATTTTTATTGCCTCTTACGATAAGCAGGGTATACCGAAGCCGAAGTCTTGTTACGACCACGGCTCCAGGGTCGGTACCGAAGTAGTAAACTAGACAAACTGTCAAATGACAGTTGACAGTAACAGTCCTCTAAAGTCAGATGCGAGTCCCACGCGTCGTCTCGCTCCGTCCTAGCTACACTATCATCTCTCCACAGAGACAGAGCGTCACATTTTCACAATATTAGTATAGATATTATCTAAACTTACCTAGTAAAATAGACAAGTTATCAAATGACAGCATCGGCGTAGCGCCCTGTGAAGGTATGAGGTCCTCTAGCGTCAGATGCGAGTCTCTCGCGTCATCTCGCTCCGTCCTCGCTAGACTATCATCTTTTCCCTCGCAAAGGCAGAGCGTCACATCTTTCTCAAGACGCACGCATTCCCGTATATAGTCGTATTCGCTAAGCACACTGCCCGGTGTTAAGTACTCTTTTGCGCCCCAAACCTGGAATAATTTAAATGTATTAACATACCAATGAACATTTATGAAAACTTTGTGTTGACGTTGACACTGACGACGTCTTGCGGCTGATGATGATATAGTCCAAAGTGGATGCGCAATGCAGTGGATGAATATTGAATAGGCTGATTTTGATTATGATTTAGTTAAATTACAAATGTTGTTTACAAAAACAACATTAAACATTACCCAAAGAAACGAAATCAACTTATTTAGACGATGACACCTTACAATTTGAAAGGTTTTACTTGAAAAATTAGAACAAACTGACGAGTCGTCATCAACAGAACCTCTCAGTTTCGGCCTTACTGAAGGGATCTAGATGAAGTTGGATACATAGATAATAATAATAATAGTCTGGAATAAAACACACACAATACTTTTAAAAATAAAGGCATCTGGAACTACGCTGGTATAACCACAGAATTGTACTAGAACTTATATAAAAGAAACGACTTACCCTTAGCATGTATCCAGACATATCGTCCCGTATATCTTCGTCGAGCGAACAGACCACGGTCAATATTACGTGCTCTACCGTTGATTCAACTGAAAAAACAAGTATTAAAATTTTAGGACATAGGTTTCTGAATTCGGCCTAATATTTTCCTATGTCCTTGACTTGTTTTGTATCTATATCTATACAGGATCATTGGTAATCAGCCTGCATATTTTCAAGGGAACATTAAATAGGTCAACTTTTGTTCTTGTTTTTAAAAAAATCTTATATTTTCCACATACAAATAAAAAATGAGCTTAACGCCCACAACAAGGATTGGCCCACAATAGCTCTCGATAGAGACCAATGGAGGGAGGGAAGGAAGGCCTTTGCTCAACTTTGGGACAATACAGGCTAAAATAAATAAATAATAATAATAAATAAATAAAAAAATATTTGCCCGGTCTAAAAACATCGAACTTTTCGTAGCAAGAGCGCGCACGTAAATGAAGTGCTTAATTCATGTATCATTTCGTTTATTGAGCGTGTGCGTGATTTAAGTGCCGACACGAATATAGCTAAGCAGTGCTGTAGAAGACAACAAAAACTGAAAAAAAGTTTTTGGGATATGTATTGAGTTTTAACAAAAGTTATAGAACCAGAATTGTTTGTTAAAATTTACATAGCATGCCCTTAAATTGATGCAGGCAGGATTACCAGTAACCCTGTATGTAACCACCCAACACTTACCCGTGAACCGGTACTTAATAACACTAATAAAAGATAAAGATATTTTAGATTAGAAAACTCACCGTCAGAAGTGAATGTGATGGGTTCGTCGGTGTGCGCGTGGTGGACTAGGACCTTTATGCTAGTGTTCGGTGGGTATTTACCACCGGACCGGGCCGCGATCACGTGACCCGGGTTCGTTCTCACGTCGCCGTGGTTGAACTTTTCTGAAATAACGCAATATCAGTTTAGGTTTTTTTTATAAATTAATGGTCTCGAAAGATACCTATATGTAGATAGACAGAAACACTCACAAAATTATAAGTGTGTCGCGAACTATTCTAGTCTAGTGAAAACTATTTAAAGTATGTATTTTAACTATGATACTCACTTCTAACGTCCAAGACCATTTGTAAAAACGCTTCGTGTTCCCTATCGTAGTTCCTAGTTCTTGTTTTTACTATACAGTCGTATAACTTATTCTGAAATCAAAGAAAGTTCTAATTTAGTAACATAAAAGTCCATATTTTTCTCTCATTCACTGTATCTCAGACATTCATTTTCTCTCACACACTCATTCCCTCTATCTCACACAATCATTCTCTCTCGCTTACTCATTCCCCTCAATCACTGATATTCTCTCACTAGCGGTCCACCCCGCTTCGCCTGTGGTACACAAATGTATAGCCTATGGCACTCAGGGAACAATCGGCAACAGGGAAATAACTTTAGCAATTGGTCCAGTAGGTACTGAGATTAGCGCGTTCAAACAAATAAGCTGTTCAGCTTTATAATATTAGTATAGATTCACTCATTCTCTCTCATTCGCTAATTTTCTCTCACTCACTCATTTCTTCTCATTCACTTATTCTCTTTCAGTCATTCTCTCTCGCACACTCATTCTCTTTCACCGGCTCGTTCTCTCTCACACGCACGTTCTCTTTCACTCCCTCATTTCATCCTAATCACTCGTTCTCTCGCAACACACTTATTCTATCTCACTCACTCTTTCATTCAACCGCATATTTAGACAGAGAGGCGCATACTCACGGTAGTAGATCTAATAGCGACAGCGGGCACGGCTGGTATCGTCTTGGGCGGAGGTGACGGCAACATTGTCTTCTCTTTCTTACTAATGGTGGCGTAGACGGGGGTGTCTCGCATCATTGTCTCGCCGTATAAGAAGTCTAGAGGGTCGTACTCTTCATATACGCTATTACCCGAACCTTCGCTTGCCGTCACGTATTCTGCTGAAGAGCACAGAACATAATTAATTAATAATTAATTATAATACATACATAGCTAGGTTTCTGGGAATTACCACTGCGGACACGTGGAGGATCATTCTTTTTTAATTAACTTTAATAAAAACAAACAATATATTACAATAAATGTTGCTTCCATTCAACATAAGTACGTCTAGTATAGTGACGCATGGATCCTACGGGGTCCATGCCTTTTCATATTATGCTAAATTTACATTTTGTGCAAAAACACTACTATAAAATGTATACTTTGGTTGAAAATATTAAAATTTTACAGTTGTGTAAGTTGTTGTCTCCATTGTCATTGTGTTACTACAAGTTATATTTTAAATTGGCGACGGTAATGTTCTCGTTGATTAAAATATTGCAATATGTTAAGTGGATTAATTGATATTGTTTCACACACAGCTAGTTTCGAAGTAAAGAAAATAACATTGACATCTAGATTTTTACTGAAAAAAAGTAGTATTCAGTCATCTTCGAATAACCGGTGTATATACACAAAATCCGTCAAATTGGGGATTTCCTTCTTTTTTTAAATAACAAGATACTAAGACAATTCATGAAATGAATAAACCCCTGTAAAGATATATTACAGCATTCAAGCAAACAAGAAGATTAGTGACCCAAATATAAAACAATACCGGTGACACAATGACAATGGAGAAAACTGTATACTATGAGCATTACTAATTACCCACAATAGTGAGAAAAGATTACCGAAATCAGTGAAATACATTTTTTATTTTCAACCTTGTTCTCCCAGCAATAGAAACTGTTTTTGGATAGCAAACTTGTTAGAAATAGTACTGTGGTACAACTGATTTCAATTACGTCAGTTGCGTTACTATTACGTAGTTGCATAATAATAAGTAGGTTATAGATTATTTGTATGTATTTATAGCTAGTTTACGTAGTGTTCCATTGCAGGTCATAGACTTATCTCCGCGTTTCGGCTCTAAATCGTTTTTTCGCAGTTGTTCTGCTCTCTACCAAAAAAAAAAGAATCATCATAATCGAATCTCAAATTGTCCGAGCTACAGCGTAACAAACATACCTACAGAAAAAATCAAACAACCAAATTGAGAACTTCCTCCTGTTAAAAACACTGTATAAGAAAGTGGACTCACCGGGGTGGTTCTGCTCAGTGAGTAAAGGGTCGAACGCTTCTAAAACGCTGACTCGCACGCTGCCTGAACCGGTGGGGTTGCGACCGAAGTCGATCAGGTTCATGGATTTAGGCGGCAGGCTCCCCACAGTGTCCGCTGATTCGCTTGACTGGAATTAGGTATTAGTAGATACTTTTTAAATCGTGATGGCATAGTGGCTAGAATTAAAATAAATATACATATATTGGCAGTCATAGGAACTGCCGATAGAAGTGAAAACTTATAACTTAGAATTTAATAGCTCACTCTGGAAACTATGCAGGTGAAACCGGAGGGAGTGGTTCACCCGAGATCACTGGAAAATTTCTAATCATTCCCGAGCGTGACGCTAGAATTCAATTCACAGCCCACGAAAAATGTGTCTGTGATGCGACAAAAAGCATTCATTTCTAAAAAAATACGTAACATAATTTGGAAAAAAAAATATTAGTCATAGATTTAGAATTAACTCCTAATACAATAGCTAATGCAACAGGAATAAGCGAGTCACAATTGTGTAGTCGTAGGTTCGAATGACGCTTGTACCTCAGAGTAATTTTCAAGTGCAGATCGCCACTCATCATCACCACCGGCACGGTGAAGGATAACACCGCGAGGGAACCAGCATATTCCATGAAACTTTCAAGGTCATGCGTTAACCGCCAAGCCAAACTAGGCTAGTATGGTGGCTTATGGCATAGACTATCTCCTTGCGAGAGAAGGCCATATTTAGTGACAGTTATGTGATGTTTATTTTGTTATGTTTATATTGTAAAACTACTTTAGAAAATTGGCTGCTCAAACAAACTTACGAGTCCACAGAAATGGTGCTTATCATTATGTCTTGATTGAATAAGTATCCTATTTTTGTTTTAAAATTATCCGTTGTAATTATTGTAATTCTAAATCTATTTTTACTTTATTTTTGTTTCATTTTATTTATTTAATTTTCTTGTCATTAAGTAATAATAGTTTACACATAGAGTTCATATTACCAAATATCTACAGTTTGTTCCTAATTTATTTTGTTTATTAAGTGTCATAGATTGAAAATTGTAGCAAATTAACCACAGATTACAGAAATAAAACCAGATGGAGCGCGCAGAACAGAGCTACTGAAGCAGACAAAGGAAATACAAACGCCGAAGCAAATACAAACTCCAGTCAGTATGAAACGGACTTCCGTGTTGTACGGGAGTCCCGTGTGATTTTAAGTTTTGTTTGAAAATATGCCGTTTTGTGTCTTCAAACAATGTTCCCAAAAACAAAAAAAGGAAAGAGGAATATAATTTCATAGGAAAATTTGAATATTTTTACTGTTATTTATATAATTTAGGCGATTTTATTTTGGTGATGAATGGAACACAACACCTCAACGAAAATAGGTTAGTGTGGCGATACTAAATGGAAATTATTTTCCCTGAATTTAGGGTAAAATATAGATTATATATTTTTTTAGATACTCGTAGACCAAATTATTGATGGGCATTGTATTATTCAATTTAATTTAATTTCAAATTTAATTTAAGTAAATGTTAAATTAGTGAAATGAGTAATTTATGACATAAAAATGTACAAAAAACAAAATCATTAATACATCCTAAAATTTGTATTTATTTATTTCGTTAGTGGCACCACTGCCCAAAATATTACAAAATTTTGTTTCGTCATGAATCAAAAGGTTATATGTATTTATATATGTTATATGTTATATATGTCATTTTGTTTTGTTATTATATGTGTTACTTCTTGTCAACTTTGTTTATGGTGCCAATAAAGTGTTTTGTATTATATTGTAATGTCATTCGATATATCATCTAAGTGAAACGGCTATATAATTGGTTATAAAATGATGGTTTATAAAATAAAACATTTGTTGAAGGAAGATATTTTTGAAGTTAATGATATGCATAACGTTGTTTGTAAAATGAAATATTTTTAAATTGTAAAGTTTTTTAATATTAAAGTCAAAGTACTTTTTAGATATATTATTTCAAGTATTCATAAATGTATAATTTACACGTCAATAAAAAAAACAAAAAGAGTATACAATTTGTATACATTTACAAAGTTTGAAATGACTACTTTACTGTATTATAATAATTATTGTACAGAAAACTGTCAAGCATTATATGAGTATAATATGTTTTTATAACAATTGTACTGACCCATGTCAAATTTTTGAATACATTTTTATAGGACTTTGCCATCACTCTCTAAAAATTCGGTGTAACTATAAAAACTTTGATCGATAAGCCAGCACTTTAATTTGTTTTTGAAGCTGCCGAAACTTGGGGCAGATATAACTATTTTGGGAAGAGTGTCATAAACTTCAGGTTATGTTAGTTAGCTTCCGTGACCTTGTGACTTGTGAGAGAGTGTGATATGACATCCAGCTTGCCCGCGTTACGTATGTTTCGAGAATGTAATTATACGGTTACTTGATTTTAAAGTCTTGTTTTGTCAAAAAAAAAAGGTGAATAATAAGTGAACTGTTAAAATTATTTTATCCGTTTTTTTTGTTTGTTGTTTGGACCTATAACATACTGGTAGCCAACATGCATTTTATCAAAAATAGTTTGGTGGTAAAGATGGTTCTTTTAATTTTTGTTTAACCTATCTAAGCGAGTAAATTACACTAATTTTATTATTTGCGATTCAAGTTAATTTCTAGTTGCATGCAAAATCAAAATTCTTTTCTTCGTAGAATGGAAATAATAGTAACAAAAAATCCTTGCATAATCGGTGTAATAATAATATTAATATTTTAAAATATCAATGGATGTGTTTATTATACGTGAAGATTTCCCAAGCTAAGACAACAATAGTGGGACTTTTTTCTTAAGACTGACAACATTATACAAGTAATTTGGAACGTTGATTTGACAATTTTACGTCAACATGACTAATTACGGGCCTCACAGTGTTGTTCACGAAGGTTCCATCTGTGTTTATTTCTGTAATCTGTGAAATTAACATTCACTTTTCGGCGGAGGGTATTGGTACGCCATCTCACAGGTTTTCCTAGTTTGAGTACCAATGCACTTCTACGTGGATAAAAACATACTATAAATTGCATGTACTGTACGAACTGTTTTTGTAAAGTTTTTAGACAAATAAAAAATATATTTCATATTTCATTTTCTATCACTATTGACAAGTCTGCAGAAAAAACACAAATCAAAACAAATCTTACAAAACAACGCTACTTGCTCTCCATTAAATGACGTTTTCGATAAAAATAAATTACTGAATTAGTGGTAAGATTTGCGAAAAACGATACTAAAGATAATAAAATTACAGTCCACTGAAAGCTTACTATACTCTGAAAAGCTTATTTAAGGTTTGACGTATCGAAATGATCCAATACAGAACCTTACTGCCACAGCTCAAAGAAGTTCGCAAGCTAAAGAAGCAATAGTGCGGTCACATTGCAATGAGTACACCCGTAATTGTGAGGTGTGAGGTAAATTACTGAATTAGTGATAACATTTGCGAAAAACGATACTAAAGATAATAAAATTATAGTCCACTGAAAGCTTACTTTACTCTGAAAAGCTTATTTAAGGTGTGACGTATCGAAATGATCCAATACTGAACCTCACTGCCACAGCTCAAAAAGAATTTCGCAAGCTGAAGAAGCAATAGTGCGGTCACATTGCGTACCGCACATGAGTACCCGTAATTGTGAGGATAAAAGGGAAAAATAACCTCTATACTGTTATAGTTAGGTGAAGAAATAGAAGACTCTGCCTTTTGCGTCACAGTATTTACACTAAGAGGCAGAAATGCAAAAGGCAGACTCACGCAATTCATTGTAACTCTCTGTTGAAGAAAATTGTCTTTATCTTTTTAATGTAGGGTAGCGCGTAGGTGGAGTGACGATCTGCATAAAATTGAGGGGAAACTGAGAGCTGTCGATTGAGGTAACAGGTGTACATTAATTGTCAATATCCCATAGTAGACGAAGGACTGATGATGATGTACTCGTTTCAAGTAACAAATGTTAGGTGAAACTTTCGGATATGGGCATTTTGCGCGGGACTAATATTGGCTGATGACAATGATAAAAAAATTGGCAGTCATAGGAACTACCGATAGAAGTGAAAACTTATAACTTAGAATTTGAAGCCTGCGCGCCAAAAGAAGTTTTCACTTCGAAATGCTTGGGAGGTGTCAAGGGACATTCTGATGGAACGAAGTTGTATAAAATATTGCAAATCTTTACTGTTTCTGTTGCCCTGGTACTGGTACCTAGGGGCAAACGCAACTCTTTTATATTTCTGTTGTCCTGGTATCTGGAGATAAACGCTGGGCTGTTGGAGGTAGGTAATCGAAACTCTTTACTGTTTCTGTTGCCCTGGTACCTACCTGGCCGTTTTTACCGAGTTTACCCGAAGATTTCATATCCGATCCGATCCATTATCATATCCAAGCGTGACGATTGATGAATCCATTTCACAGCCCACGAAAATTCTGTCTATAGCGCGCCTAAAGAAGTTTTCACTTCAAGAACATTAGTAGTTAAAGCTATACTAACCTCAGAATTTTGCCTCTGCGTCTCTCTATCAGCACTACTCGGTGGATCCGGTCTTGGACTCTGCGCTACATTCACGGGACCCGGCGTGTTGTTACTCGGCATCGCAGCATACGTATGTTGGTTTAACTGTGGGTATATACTGGCGGGCCTTGGGGGGCGGGATATCATGTTTGTTGTGCTGTAATTGTATGTAGGCTGGGACTGTGGAGGCGGGTAGCCCACGTAAGGAGAAGGAGAAGGGGTAGCCATTCGAGTCTGGTTGTAAGGCACTGGTTGGCTATACGGTGGCATGTACGTTTCGGGCATGGGTGGTGCATAGTAAGGATAAGGAGGCATCGGCCCTGGTACAGTCCCGGGCATATGTGCCCCGGGCATGGGTGGCCCGGGCATCGGTGGCCCGGGCATGGGTGGCCCAGGCATAGGTGGACCTGGGCTGGGCATGACGTAAGGATTAGTTGGAGGGTAAGGTGGAACGTGCCCGTATCCATGTTGCGTGGGCTGTCCGTATCCGTAGTACGGCGCGTATGGCCCCGGAGGGCCATACGGAGGCCGATTGTAGCTCATATTCGCTTTCTCAGGAGTGGTTATAGCGAGCTCTTCTATTTGTTGGCTTGATCTGGAATATAAACGCGCAAAAGTCAAGAATCGGCATATTAAACAAACATACAATTGAGACACAAAAGCCGGCACTTGAAATTTGTAGACATCAATTTCTAACAATTTCAAGATCAATTGATTAGTACCAGCTAAGACAGCGTACCCAAATAATGGATGCATGTTTTAAAAATATACATATAGAAGTTTTGTTTGAGTAACAATGTTTTTATTATCATAGTTTAGGAAAAACCTTAAATTTACACAATACAGTTCTATTTAGTTCAGTATCCACGTGTCCCAATATTTTAAAAAGAACTGGACGTCTACTCTCTTTCTACGAAAACGTAATTTCGAAAAAAACTAGCGACTTTCCTACTCTCGTTCTACTTCGTTTCGTCCGATACAACATTGTTTGACGTTTAAATGTTCTAAGCATACTCTAGTTAGAGTAGGCTTAGAACATTTAAACGGACAAAACGACAGATCGAAGTAGAATCTGAGTTGGAAAATCTCAAGTTTATTTCAAAATTACGTTTTCGTTGAATTAGAGTAGACGTCCTGCACTTGATATCACCAGATATAACACTGTTTATCTCATCACTCAGTAATTTCACTTTTATCATTGTTTTTCAAACTGAAAAACGTCGCGAAAATGGCCTAGTTTTTGGTATATCGGATACACATCACGCGAAAAATAATTACGTCACAAATAATTTCGTAGATCGAGCTACTGATTGGCAAACTTACAAGAAATAAGTGAAACAGACTAACTGCGACCACCTATTGAGTCACATAGGACTGTATTAACGCCTTGTTGTTTATATTGGTATTGGGTTATTTATCTAAAGCCCCGTATCGGAATATTATCGAAATATGTTATCATGTGTGATAGGCGAAACACGTTGTATTAATGCAACTGAAGTTTTATTTCTATTCAAAGAGTTAACAGTATTGTAAACCTATACTAGGAACTCTTACATAAATTATTTGTAAAATTCACTCTCAGTTAGCGTGATCCAATACCACAAACTGTGTCATCGAGGGATAAAGTTTAATTTTGCACTGCAAGTCAATTTAATCAATCTAGAATCGCAGTATGAGTTCCTAGTGCTTAATACGAGGCATAGTAGAATAACTTTTCAGTAGCAAACAGATGAAATAAAGCCTTAAAGACTGACAAGGATAATGTAAAATGTAAAACAGTCGGTACCGAGTTCCGCAAATAGTATTAGTAGGTACGTATTAAGCCAAAAGCACATGACGTATTCAGTGTTTATGCATGACAATAATTCTATTATATGCATATTTAATGTAAGTATTTATAATTAATTCCTATCGCGAAATACACACGCGTAACCCATTTTTAAAAGCGAGTTCTTTTAACACTGTTGTATTCTAAAGAAAAGTGTAATACAAAATTCCACCTAAATGGTGAACATTTCAAGCGTAGACCGAGCGATATTTGGCTAAAATATGTCAGCCGTTAGATCTTCAAAATCGTTGCTACAGATAAGTTATTCGTGTGGAGTTAGTGATGAGTGAACATACTTGGCTCAATCTCATTTCCCCCACGACAGCGTATTCAGGCGTCCAGCGATGGTGAGTACTTTACCACCATCTACCACTACACCAGTACTTTACCACCCCTAAATCTAGGAAGGAAGAACCAAGATGAGATGAGGACATACTTATTAATCTGTTCAATGTACTCCTTGAATGATTCATGTGGGTCTTTTGGCGCGCTCTTGGAGGTCGGGCTCGCGAATGAGATGAGGTCGCTGCTCTCGTCTTTCGTTGGACTTGCACCGGCTGATCTAGAGAATGCCATGAAAATAAAAACCAGCCATCCCAAAAAAATACCCTCTCCACTATAACCAATCATTGCAAAATCAACTGAAACATAGTTCCATAAGGTACTATTTACTTCTGACGTATCACTCTGATAATGTTTACGTTTACATGCATTCAGCCAACGTGTTTTAGCACGTTTTACAGTTAAGAAGTTTAGTGGAGAGGATATCATTTTTGGGATAAATGATTTCTATAGGTATTAATCACTCAGATGATAGTCATACTATTAATGCACATGTTACACACATTTCACCAATGATTAATAAGGTTTTTTACTTCTATGTCAGATATATAAATTAAGTTCCAAAATGGAAATATACACCAATGAGCCGTTTACAAATGAGAGGAATAATTGATTCAAAATATTATAAATTTAAAAAACGTCGCGCTCGCCATTATGAATATTTTTTACTTTGACCCTGGTATGCGAAAAAAACGGCGTTTCTTTACATTTTAAATCGAGAGCGAATCGGTTTCTACTAGGCAAACACATTCTATCGTAGACCGCATCATCGCTTAACATCAGGCGAGATGGCGATCAAGTGTAAACCTATAAAAGTTTTAAAAAAAATTACAGAGTCCCTTTTTTGTATTATCGTCATATACAGCTCACTTTACGTCCCCACAACTGGGACTCGTGGCCACAATCAAATCCCGCTGGTCAAGTGCTGGTTGGCGGATTACACAAATCTTTGAAAGAACATTTTTGAACATTCCGGTCTGATGGTTGGTAATCTTACCTATTCATAAAAATTGAGCGTCCATATGTATGTATACGCTCATAACTTTTGAATGACTGCACCAAATTGGATAATTCTTTGTTTAGTAATTGTCAGGACGAGGTTTGTATTTTTTTTATTGAATAGCGTGACGAGACGAGCCGTACATGTACCTGATGGTAAGCAACATGATTGCCACATACCAGCACAATGACACACAGTTATTGGAACACGAAGAGTCCAAATACCTAGCACTGCATTGCGCTCGTCACCTAGAGATATAAGATGTTGTATCTCTATGCCCTGTAATTTCACTGGATACATTACCCTTCAAACCGGAACACAGTAGAGTTATAGAGTCGAAAGTTTGCACATTCAAGAAAATTTAGAAAACATTAATTAAACAAAAAAAGGATGGCTGTATAGTAAAATTATAAAAAAATGTTTCATGTACTCTGAGTATGTTTGCATAGTCCCATAGAAAAAAAGTACAGAATAATGAGTATTGTACGTCCCATTTGGTTTAGTTCAGGTGATTTGATTTTAATATACAATGAATGGTTATGGTGTAAAATACCTTATTAAATCAAAACGTTTCAAGTTAACACTAGGATATTAATTACAGGTAATTTATCGTGGTTATACATATATATGGTGTTGACCTGTTTACCCGCTATTATGCATGAGACTGCATCGAAATATGGGGGACACGATCACTATTGTATAATACTAACTAACAAAAATCCCGTAATTAATATGCCAGTGTAAATCAAAATGAGGAATAACCAAGAATAAATGCACTAAAATAAAAACGCGCATACCTCTAGGTAACACGAAATCTCAGTAAAATAATCATAGTTCACAGGCCAACCAAAAAAAATTAAAATTGGATATTAAAATTGACAAGTTTTTTTTTGTTTGGCATTGTAGTTTAAATTATCTCTTTAATTTTACGCATCATCATAATTAAACACGCCAAAGTCATGCGACAATACGTTCTTCAAAAATCTACGTATTTTTACTTACAATGAAATTAGTATATTCATATCATACTAGTAGCGCCCCGCGGTTTTACCCGCGTAGTTTCTGTTCCCGTAATGTTTTCGGGATAAAAAATAATCTGTCTTCCCGGCCACAACCTAATAGACTACAGGCCCGTGAACAAAATTTACGGGTCAAATGAACCACCAGGAGACCTATGTAGGATGATAGAAGGGTATGAAGTAATAAGATTCAGCACTATGCCGTCACTTGTAAGCTGTGTAACTGAGCGCAATTGAAGAGGGGGGGGGGGTTGCAATCCTCGAAATCATTTCTCCTTGTCGTATTATTTTTGTACGGCGTTACGGAATAATAGATTAGAAGAGGTATTGAAACTATAAAAATAAGTTTTAACTTTTTAATTAGGTATTAGTTTGACGGAAAATTTTACAGAGTACGAGTAATTTACAGAGCAAATTTGGTCATTTGATTAAGTACGGCATTGGTTCCATACAGTTTCAATACCTCTTCTAATCCATGATTTCGCAATGCCATACAAAAATCATGCGATAAGGAGAAATGGTAGAGGGTTGCAACCCCCCTCTTCAATCACACTCAATTGGACAGCTTACAAGTGACGGCATAGTGCTGAATCTTATTACTTTATACCCTTCTATCATCCTACATAGGTCTCCTGGTCGTTCATTTGACCCGTAAATTTTGTTCACGGGCCTGTAGTCTATATAACTGTGTTTCAAATTTCAGCCCGATCTATTAAAACGTTACGACGTGATTGAGCAACAAACATCCAAAATATCCAAATATTGACATTTATAATGTTGGTGGGATAGGATTGGTATTGACTACCATGTAGCAACTACCTCCATTTATTACGTCACGTAGATATTTTTTTCTTCTGAAAACGTCTTATTAGATCTGTTAGAATTATACTACTACTATCAAAACTACGTGACTTTCAAAATGCAAACTTACATCACAATTTTTTTGTTAGTTATAAAACAGTCTACATTATCATACAATAGTTGCAAAGTAATGTGTCAAACTTATGATGTGGTAGGTAATAAAAAATAGCATATATATAGATCTATTTAATAGCAATACCACAAAACATAATTATGCGTGTTTCTAATAGATCTCTATTGGAAATTCACCAATCTTTTCATGACTTTCAAAATGCATACTAATTCAATCACAATAATTTATTTTGTTAAGTTAGTAATAATAGTTGCAATGTAATGTAAGACTTATGCCGCGGTAATAAGGTTACCTGTTCTCCGGCGCGGGCCTGATTCGGGGCGGCTTGCGCGGCGGCGGCGGCAGCGCAGGCGGCGGTCCGTCGTTCTCGTCGCGTCTTCGCCCACTGACGTACGACACTTCGCGAACATTATCTGTCGATAACAAACCACCGATCATTGGCCTCCGACTGATACACTGATAATATTAGTTTGTATACAACTTTGATAGTTGCCTAAATAAATTTGCCCTAACAAAGAAAATTGTTCATTTTTATATTTTTGAAATACCGCCGATGTCTCGTTAACTATTTGCAAAAATTACTATAACAGGATCAGGCAATAAATAATACATACTTATTCTAGTCCACGTTTCGGATAAAATACATCATTTCACATTTTGGCATGATGTATTTTATCTCAGGCCAACCATTTTTGTAGATATAGGAAAAAGCCTATTATACTTAGAATCCCTCTAGACTACTACACGTTCTAGGTACTCGTATCCCTTTCATGATTCATGATATTCTATATTTATCAAATGTTGATATTATTTTTATTGATGTTGAGTGGCTGACGCATTCACGCGTCCAGGTACATAGCGTGTTACTCGCTATGTACCATGATGGTACAAAGCGAATAGAAAGGCCGGTCCTTCCCTGTATGTACGCTCCTCTGCATTCAATGAACGCGCGTTGATGCATTTTCTGTGTTGGACTGTGCGTATTTTCTATACAAACGTAGGTACTAACTAGTAACGTTAGAACACGCAATCACGCGCTACGTTGCGTGGCAGCGTGTTACTCGCTATGTACCATTATACATGTACGCATACATGTACGCTATGTACCATGATGGTACATAGCGAGTAACACGCTGCCACGCAACGTAGCGCGTGAATGCGTGTTCTAACGTTGCTAGTTAGTACCTACGTTTGTATAGAAAATACGCACAGTCCAACACATAGAAAATGCATCAACGCGCGTTCATTGAATGCAGAGGAGCGTACATACAGGGAAGGACCGGCCTTTCTACCATCTAACTAAATTGGCTTTCGCTTTGCTATTGCGGTCTCTATCATTTCAAGCGGAAATAAAAGAAAGAGCAATATCAAAGGTAAAACAGTTCTAGTTAGGCGGTAGACCCTTAGGAGACGGAGAGACCGCGGCGGGTTTTCGGAAGATCAAGAGAGCGTGGTTGCGCGTCCCACCGCTAGCAGCGCGGGCAGAACCCCGTTTTTTTTAAATGAAGAGTGACGAGACTATCAGAACTTGTGCCTGCATGTAACAGCATAAAACTCTAAAAATCCTACTTTCCACTATTTAATATTATAAATGCGACAATTTGGATGTTTGTTACTCCATCACGTCACAACGGCTGAACGGATCGGATTGAAAAGAACATAATAGATAATTTATAGTCTGGAATAGGCTACTTTTTGTCGCGAGAAAATGATGGGAACCGGAACTACGCGGGTAAATCCGCGGAGCGCTGCTAGTAAATATGGTTTAACTATAGTCACAAACTTTGAAAATACTTGGTATGTTTTTCCTCTCACACTCACTCTCTCACAATATTCTAATTTCACACACTGTTTAATGAATTTAGAGAGACAAATTTCTTAGCATTCCATGGATTCACCGTGCGGCTGTAATATGGCGGCCAAATAGCTGATATAATACTTATATAGTTTTAAATACATACTTATTATACGTGGAAACACCCAGACACAATCCAAACATTTGAATTCATCACACAAAAATTTGCACTGGGTGGAAATCGAACCCACACACCCTCGCCTTGGGAGGCAGAGTTACTATCCACTAAGCCACGAACAAGGCCAGCCACGATTTATGATCTACCAAACAAAAAAAGAACCATCAAAATTCTTCATCTTGGCAAGATCAAGGAAAGACTGGCCATCCCAGAAAAGGCTGCCTAGTACCTGAAAATTTATATAAAACTAGTAGGTATGTAGAGTTGTTGTAGAGCCATAATATTCCCATGTTTCAACAGCAATGATAACACGCCACTAACATTAAACAGCCAGTTAAAGTAATAACAAACTCAACACACAATTTAATATGCTTGGGAAAGTCAACACTCAATGTAACATACAAACGAAACTCATATTTCTCACAGTCAGCCTTCTCCAGTACACAAATCAATTGTGATTAAATATTTTGGCAGCACAACAGGGAGTGTTGAACTCCGATCCAATTTTAAGCAATAACATGTACATGTTATCATGATTTCATTTCAATCAAGTCCCATTGTGTGGGCGTTCGACCCTACTTCCTCTCACATACTACTACTACTTCATGACAATAAATATTATCATATTAACCATTGGTATTCGGATATTAATCATTAAATAGGAAATTTTAGTTTCCATTAGACAACCCCAGTGTGTGTAATACTAACAACCTTCCACTAGCTACTACTAGCAGAGCCCCACGGTGTTAACCTCGTAGTTCCCTTTCCCGTTATTTTCGGACGATAAAAATTAGACTATGCTAATTTAATATATATAAATCTCCTGTCACGATGTTTGTCCGCTATAGATTCCTAAACTACTTAACCGATTTTAAATTAAATTGGCACACCGTGAGCAGTCTGGTCTAACTTGAGAGATAGGATAGTTTTTTTTCGATTAATAGTCCTTATATATGACGAAATCCGAGCGAAGCCGGAACGGGCCGTTAGTGCCTATATAAAATGCTAATCCCTGACTAGAATCTAAATGTGTTATACACATGACTATATGTATTATAATAAACATGACTGAGCAACAAACATCCAAACATTGACATTTTTATAATATTAATAGGATAATTAGTACAGTCGAGGTAGACATAAAACTAGCCTGAAATAGAAAAAATTCCGGGGAGCGATTTTTTTTTATGAAACGTCGGGGAGGGTTGTTGGAAGTATAAATCTCGATTTTCTAACTTATCCCGGTAGAGGGTTCGTCACCATCTTGTTTTAAAGTTTTTGTGAAATAACTCGTTCATTTTCAACTTTATAGCAAAAATGATGGTCACCAAAGTTGTTGGAAATTTAATTTCTCATAAGTTTGCTTCATATAGTTTTTACGCTAGGATCAATATTTGCAGAGTTATACTATCAAGTTTATCAAAAAAATCGTAATGGGTGCAATTTTATTTTCTTCAACTTTGGTTCTCGCACATTTTTTACTTATTTTATTTTTAGTATTTGTTGTTACAGCGGCAATAGAAATACATCATCTGTGAAAATTTCAACTGTCTAGCTATCACCGTTCTTGAGATACAGTCTGGTGATAGACGGACGGACGGACGGACGGATGGACAGCCAAGTCTCAGTAATAGGGTTCCGTTTTTACCCTTTGGGTACGGAACCCTAAAAAGTGCGAGAACCGAAGTTGAAGAAAATAAAATTCCACCCATTACGATTTTTTTGATAAACTTGATAGTATAACTCTGCAAATATTGATCCTAGCGTAAAACCTATATGAAGCAAACTTGTGAGAAATTAAATTTCCAACAATTTTGGTGACCATCATTTTTGCTCTAAAGTTGAAAATGAACGAGTTATTTCACAAAAACTTTAAAACAAGATGGCGGCGAACCCTCTACCGGGATTAGTTCGAAAATCGAGATTTATACTTCCAACAACCCTCCCCGACGTTTCATAAAAAAAAATCGCTTCCCGGAATTTTTTCTATTTCAATGTCTGCCTCGACCGTGCTAAATACTCATTTATTTTAGTAATGACATAGTGTTTAGAACTGGATTTTCCATTTTGATACACTTATTCCCTATGTCATAAGCCATGGAATTCCAGTTTGATCAATGACTTCATTGACAAACAAAATTATAGTAGGTATTTCTTTTGTTTCATTTTAAGTAATATTTTGTTTATTTCAAATGAACTAGGTACAATAAAGAGTTAATAAATAATCTAAGATATATTAACAAGTACTTAAACTTAAACTGTGGTTAGTTAACTTTCCTTTCAGTTTAAATTTAATTAAGGACATAGTTTGTAAAATAAAAGCAACAAACATAGAAAAGAGACATCAGTAATTCCCAAAATTTAAACAGTTTGATTTCACTTTCCGGATACATACACACAGCCAAGTAATGTAATATTCACTCAAGTTGCATATTGCAATTCTTGTCTGTATGGTCTTTCCTAATGAAACCCAATGGATACAATTTTGGTGTAGGTTAAAGAGAGAAGAGCTTCTTAGCATTCTATGTATTCACGTTTGTGCGGGTGCCGGGTCTATCATGTGGCAGAGAGAGAAATCCCAAGTAGATGAGACTTGTGACACGGGTGTAGGTTTAAGAGGCCCCTTTCTGATATACATCAACACGCACCTTCACTACTTTCACTCCCTGCCCAGCCAAATCCGATATGAACCTACTAGTGCAGCTTTGGATACTTGTTTTAGTATAGAACTTACTGCACTTTTGGACAAGCCAAGGTCTTTCAGCAGGTTATAGAAAGATTTTGCTGATATACCTCTCGCTCCTACTTCTACAGCGTATAAATTAACTACACAGCCGTTTTTTGTTAATTTGTTTAGAAGGTCATAATACTTATTTTGTTCATAGTGTGGTCTTTAGTTATTTATATTAGTTTCCCACGGTACGGTAAGTTCTACAAGGACTATGCATTTCGTAGCTCTAGAAAAAAGGAAAATCCCTGAGGATGAGGAGGCACAGGTTGCCTGAGGATGTTATTTCAGCAAAGTCATTAAACTCATTCAAGAACAGATTGGACAAATGGATAGTTAAAGACAAAATCATTTTAACAGACAATTACCTATAATTTGTTATTTCAACACTGAGATGGGGCTGACATTGTCATTGTGCGACATAAGCCTCTAAAAATAAAAAAAATAAAGATTAAAAAAAAAAACACTGAGATACAGGCATAAAAGCTGACGCTGCTCGCATATTATTCAATAAATAAAAAAATGTCCGGTCTGGATGACGAAACACTCATCCTCTGGGATTTTATAGTGCTTTTCATATGTGTCCGTTAAAAAAGTCCAAATAAATCAGGTGCTGTACCCAGGATTGAGTAAGGCTTGTTCTTGGAGTTTGAAGTTGAGCCATATTTTACAAAGTTAATTTGTCTTTTGTTTGTTGTCAATTCTTTTTGCTCTAGCTACTGAAAGGCTTATGGCTTTACATATGATTTCAAGTACACTTGGCGCTGTGAGTATTGACTCCTATTAAGGACCACCTTGCATCCCACCAATATGTGCCTTGCTGTACCTATCGCGTCTCCACAAGTATAGCAACATTTTTCAGAAGTTTTTCCCCACCTTACCAAGTTACTCCGGTACTCTGGCCAGGGAGATTAAAAAAAAAATTGACAAAATTGCCATTTCATCTGAAAGTTAATCAGTCTCATTTATTTATTGCATGCTCCATTTTAGACATGTTGGTCAAGCATAAAAAACAATAATGAATCATACTAATGTTATAAATGCACAAGTTTTAACATTTGAATTTTTAGACGTTTGTTACTCAATCACATAGGAAAGTTAAAATCAATCAGGATGAAATTCGGAACACAGTTAGATTGTAGTCTGGAATACCACATTAGATACTTTATATTCTAGGAAGAAAATGAGAACAGGAACTATGCAGCCAAAACCGCACAGCCTTGCTAGTTTAAAATATCAATGATATTTTTGTTTGTTTTTTTTCTGAGACCAATAGTTTCATTATTGATTTTTACTAAACTTTTTTTGTTAAAGCTTTAAAAAAAATTGTTAGCTAACAATTTTTTTTATTTACTTATTTATTTTGTTGACATGATTATTTCATTTTTATTTTTGCTTATTTGATAAAATAATATGACATTAAGTATATTTCTGTAATATTTGATAAATAGAGATGATTATGATATTAGTCATAGATAATATTAGTCATAAGTAGGGAGGTACCAGCATGGTACAAAACCTAAGGGGTAGGAATAGTTACCAAATAGTTAAGTATGGTTTTGCTCTTTTTAATTTCAATTTATATGTTACATAAAGAGAGAGCAGCAGCACAGCACTGAAACGGTTATTAATTAGGCAGTTTTGAGTTTTGCATTTTAGTCAGATATTATGATATATTATTTATCAATGTCCCATAAGTGGTAATACTTTATGCATATTAGTGATACTTAGTGACAACAAATGACTACCTAGGTATATCTTCTTGGAATATTTTTTCTACCCCTTTGTGATTTTAATGGCTAAAAATTAAGGAGTAGAAAACTCCTCCTTACCGACTTTTTCTTTATCTCTCAAGATGCCAATTCGAACTGCAAAGATATTTCTCATAGCAACTGTACATACAAATTAGAGTAAAACGAAATACAGTAAGACCTTGGATCTTTAGTTATCTTGTGGTGTAAATAATGTTACGTCAGTTACCTGCGTTGGCTAGCAGCCTCTGCCTTCGGAACTCTTCTAAAGCCAAACTTTCCAAACTGAGAGCTTGAGCCTTTTCCAAGTCTGCTTGAAACTGCAGATCATACTCGGACATAATCGTAACTTTTCCAACTACAATCTACAACAATCACAGACGAGCGTGGGAACAATAATAATATTGTGCGATCATTTAATAACACGAAACAAAAACACCAAAACAACACATTCCGATCGACGTCTGCAAGCGAAGCTTACCACTAATCACAATAATCTATTAAAATACCACTTTATATGATCTGATTTCCCGACATATTCAAAGTTTCACGCGATTCTTCCATTAACTTATAGTTTACTGTAATTATTGGGTCATCATCTGAATTTGTAAACGCATCATACACGAGTACTTCAAGTAGTTCAGGAGAAAATGGTTAGCTGAATAACTTGAGTTGGTCGTTCAAGAATTGTTTGACATTTGGTTGAGCGAGAAATAGAACACAGTTTTCATAGGACAAAAGGAGAAAACAAATCGCTTATTGTCAATGCAATAAATACTCTGACAGATTTTATTTAGTAGTGTTATAGTATTGTGCTTGATTTGGCAGCCAGCCAGTATTGCCAGCAATACTAAAATTTCGTAGATCCCCGAATTTTCTTATATTTTTTCTGAACGTTTGTCTAACATGTCTGTGTATCATCCTATCATCCATGCACGATATTAAGAAAAACTACCAGTAGGACGATGTCTTTGAATTTGCAATAAATGCCGACAACGCAGTGATGGAGTAACGCATATTAGGTGTAAATAATAAATATTGGTGGACAATTCACACACAACCATCTGACTCCAAACTAAGCAAAGCTTGTGTGATGGCGGCCAGATACTTAGCTGATGTAATACTTATATAGTTTTAAATACATACTTATTATCCATGGAAACACCCAGACACAGTGCAAACATTTGAATTCATCACACAAATATTTACAATGGGTGGGAATCGCTGCCACGACCCTCGGCTTCGCAGGCAGAGCTTCTACCAACTAAGCCACGAGGCCAGTCTTAAAGGCTGTGTTAAATAAAAAATGCTTATTAATTTATTTATTTTCTCATTTATTATCAACATCGTTAAGTAGTGTCAGCAACATAACAAGGAAAGCATTTATTACTAAATGGTGTTTCAGTAAGACTGCACTTTTTCAATTTAAAATAAATACAAGTATTTTATGACAGAATTGTAATATATTTATTGTATTGTAAAGACGACATGTTCCAATTAAGTATGGAATAAAATATCGGGCAAATTACCCCCACGGCTCCGATGACAGGCCATTACTCTTTTCATGAAATTTTCCATGACTTTTGCACAGAGATGTGGCTGTATCTCACCGATGACGCGTTCGATTTCCGATTTGAGCTCAGAAATTGTTTCGGGTTAATTCGCATAAACCTGAGATTTCAAGAAGAAAATGAAGAAAGAAATTGCACGGCGTTAAAACCAAGTAAGCCAAGGTTCCGAGTCTGAGTTTTTAACATATTAAAAAAAGTTGTATTATACATTCGGTGCCAAGGAGGTAAAAGTAAGTAAGTTTGATGATGTTTTGAATTCACAAACTCAGTGCACACAATGTTCTAAATTCAAATTTACTTTACTCCCTAAAAGATAAAAATGTCTTTTGCGCTCTGATATCGAATAGCAAAAATATTATTTTCAAGGTAGTGGGATGAAAATGTCATTCTCATCCCAAAGAGTTCATATCAATACATCACAAAAACTTTTGTTAAAGTTACTTATCAATGATAACAAAAAAGATTCAAAACAAATTATATCAATACAAGGTAAAGGCAGAAGGCATCAACCAGGATTATCCTATTAAACATATATACCTAAAGTGCTATTTCTGGACTACTCATTACCCAATCCTAACTGTTCTCCTAGAATCGAACAACTCGACATCCAATGGCGAGTACCATGCATGTCAAAATTCATCGTAATCTTTCTAGGGTTGCGGTATGCTTGGACTGAATGTTATATAGTACTAAAACCGTAATTAACAAATCTTAACATTACCTTTTCTCATAATGACTAAATTTCAAAACGTTTGTGATGTTTTATCTACTAAGAAGAAAAAAGTAACATATACAAGGGGCCTTTATGCACATTTATATAAACATATTTATTTAAATTAAGCGCTAAGTACGGCTTTCGGATGCATGTTTAAAATTTAAATTCTACATCTTTTTACATCAAAATTTTGCAACACTTGCAAAACTAAATATCTGATTAGGCTAAATGACGAGTATCCATGGCAAAGAATAAATTTAAAAAAACTGGAGACAGGCGAAAGGATCAATCTGGGTAGCGATTCTAAATGCCATTCCGAATGGTTCGGAATCGGAATGCCAATTCCTATCTCTGTCATACTAAAGTACTAAACAGATAAGACAAAGACCGAGAGATGAGATTCCGTGTCGGATGCAACCGAATGGATTTAGAATCGCTACCCTGGTCAATCTAATACACACGGAAGTGTGGCCAGTCAAGTTCATCTTTGTGGGGCTGCCACCCTTGTCCCCCCCGGCCGTTATCTTGGAAAACGCCTTTATCGAAATATCTTTCAAACAAAGCTTTCAAACTTTGCTTTCAAACTACCAATCCTACAAAAAAAATAGTAAGATGTCATTTGTAGCAAATCAAATTTTCTACGAGTTTGCTTATATAACTTTTTGCTGAAGCTGAGAAGTTTAAGCAAAAAATAAACAAACATTTCTCCAAAATTTTTGTTTCATTACTTTTTTTTAACAATTTAGAATTATCTCAGACCAATCTTGTAGAAGGTCTTGTAAAGAAGAGTTTTAGCCAGGGGGGCACAATAAGTGACGTCACGACTTGCGGAAATGAGATAGTCTAATTATCTATCACTTGTGAAAAAAAGAGAAAGAGATACTGATTTTCCGTCCTTATCACCGTGGCCGGCTTTTTCTCTGGCTAAATTACAAATCTGACATGGCGTTGCCATACAAAAGTCTGTTCAAAGCTCAGACTCGGATTTTTTATGTTTTATTAAATATTGTGTGTATTTAAAGAAGATTTGAAGCTTGTTTGTGAAAGACTGTTAAGAGATTGGTGATATTTATGCCAAACAATGTGCGTTGTGTAGTGTTATAAGCTGCAATAGCCTCTGTGAAAGAAAAATCAGTGGAATCTCATTTTACACGTAAGTAGACAATATTTGTTATGACGACTTGATAGAAATTATATTAATGCCTTCTAGATATCTACGTGAATTAAATTTATACAATAACGGCAGTATCTAATCCAAAATTTGCAAAATATGTAAAATGTAAACATAACCTAAATAACAAAACAAACAAAAAAGTGTGACCAGTTATTTCTTACAAAATTACCCATGAAATATACAAGTCGGTACATAATTGACAGTTTATTTACTGACCGTTTACTAATAATACGTACTAGATTTTGCCTGCGGATTCGCATTTGTTAGTTTTTTAAGTGAAAACTTTCTTTGGCGCACTACATACAGATTTCTCGTGAGCCGTGAATTGAACTCAAACATCACGCTTGGGAATGAAATAAATCTTCGGGTGAACTCGGAGCTATGGCCACAAATGCGTAAACATTTTTAGATGGTCATGGCGTGTTACCATGGTTACCATTATACATATCTAGTCTAGATGGTCATGACGCTTCTGTTTCTACTCTACCACTGCCGTTCCAACTCTTGTTTTCTGGAGTAGGAATTGCATCAAACTCCCATTAACTTACACTATCTCATCTCGCTAACAAGATAACATCATGCTTTTAGTATAAACCCTACTCACTACACCTACTTCATACCCACTCACACAAGAGACCTATCTATTGTGTGAGTAGATATGAAGCTCTAAGCTTTCAAAATAAAAGATTATTCATACACATTTTCACCTCTGATTTAACCCTTTTGTTTGAACTTTTACAGAAATAATTATGCAACTTAAATGTATCACTAGATTTCTGGTAATAATTTGGGTTTTTTTATTTATTCAAATTAATTATTATTTCGCAGATGTGCCGTTCCGAAGAAGAGGATAAAATATTGTGTGAATAATAAAGCAATATTTTTCATGAAGTACAGATTATCAAATAAATCAATAATTCTGAATTACCACAACATCTAAATAATAGTAGCCTGTCTACTACAACAAGGTCTACTAACATTGAAATGTTTTATACCTAAGTTCCGAGTTGCCCCGTGCGAAGCCTGGGCGAGCTGCTACTATGATATAAATATGACACGCAAACTATATTTTTATAACGTTGAATGTAAAGTACAATTTGAAATAAATGTTTTATTGCCCTGTTTTTGATTAGGTATTTATTTAAGTACCTCCTATTTTAGTTATATTATATTAAACCCCTTTTTAAAATGTAATTTTAGAATGCATAGAACACAGGCTGAATTCATCGAACTATCGCAGCACTACCCTTACCTAGTGGAATATTTTCTTTATGGCAATACTTTTTGAGTATTGAATTGAAAATTGAATTGTAATTGAGAGAACGAGAAGCACTATAGTAGTCAGGAACTTTGTAACTCTGTATTGTATTCCATACTCTAAGGTTTTAGCTTTTGACGTGACAACGTCTTATAAATTGGTTTGCCGGGTGACACTTCAAGAAACTGCGTTACGCTCCGCTCACGTTATGCGCTCACAATGAGAGCGAGTGAGAGGGACGCGTGCCTTTCACTTTTTATGTCTGTCTCTCTCGCTCTTAGGCGGGCTAACCATGCCCGAGTCGCCGATTCGCTTAGGCGCCTGCATACAAGTTTACACGTTGCCAGTTAATTGTAAAACGATTGTGTAGTGATAATGTGACAGACTACGAATGAATATTCACATTAAAATTATTTTACCACTCAAAGTCGTTGTCACGTTAAACTTTCGCCCGTATACCGACTTTACAGGCAACCAATTTTTTTGTTCAGTTAAATTAATTTACAGAGATTTGTAAGAGTTCCAAAGTTGATCGCGCGCTTCAATAGGTACTTATAAAAATTAAGTTTGCCATCATTTCATTTATATTAATTGTGTATACCTTTTCACCTTTTTCGTAACATTCCTAATAGAGTAAGATCCCAGAGCTCCCAGACGTCACCTTTTTTGCTGATGAATGAAATGTGGACGATTGAGTAGAGTTAGTAAGTACAAGAACACATGCTTAGTCGCTAACTTGCTTAGACGGCCAATTTTGAGATATGGGGTAATGAAGGTAGGTACATACAAACATTACTTACTTCACGTATTTTCTAATAAGTGATTTTCCCGTATGTTGTAGGCAATATCCTTAAAAACAAGGTCCCAATACTCCCAGACACTTTCCGGCAGCCGTTTTGCTTAACAACTCCAAAATAATAATTTAACTTCACTTAAATTCTCATGCTCTATTTGTAAATATGTTCGTCAAACAACTATTTTAAAGCTTTTTCCAATAAGACAGACCAATCTAATCATTGAAAGGAAATCATTGCCACTCAAGAGGGCGGCCACTTACCTGCCATATATTAAAGGAGTGACGGATACAATTGGACACTTGTTACGCCGAAGATATTGCATCATGACAATGTTTCGTCCACTCAGGCAGTTAAGGTGCGTCCCCCAGCAAAACGAGTTTTTTGTCCAGTTTTAAGAGCTATCTACTCATTAGCCAAAACAAATATCAACTGGTAAAAAATACATTAAATTTCAACAACTTCTTGGCTTCAAAATGGTAGTTTTATTTATTTATAAAGTGTAGAGGCGGAACCGCGACTATCCCTAGCCGCGGTGATGAGGGCGGACCTCTCGCTGCCGACCATCTTCGCCGTGGTGCTCGAAAGTGAGAGGTCGTATGAGTTGGAGGACCGAGAGTTGGAAGCCTCTCGCTCCTTAACTGAGGCGGAAGTGGACACTGGGGTGAGCCTAGAGAGCAGCCAACTCTGGGCTCGCACCCCGTCTCCACAGGAAGGCCTGGGGCGTTGGATGTTTAGGGCCGTCCAACGTCCCACCTAGGGGTAGGCCTTCGAGGAGGTGACGCACCGCTTCCGGTGCGTCACTAGACCCAAATACGGGGGTACTAAAGCCCCCCGCGAGGCGGGTCCGCAAGTACAGTGGCCGGTGGGTCAGGGTCGTTGTAGGAGTGCGAAAAGTGATCCCGCGGCCCTGACCCCCGGCCATGCAGGAGAAATCTGTGGGGGTTTTAGTCGGTAGGGGCACCATGTCGTATCCCATGGTGTAGAGCCCGACATGCCACCATGAGCCCACCATATCCCTGCATGGTGGGCATACGCAAAAGTATTTCCCCCACATGAAAAAAGGCTTAACGCCGGAGGATTACATATTTACATCCATCGTGCTTTACGCTTGGCTTATCCGCTTATTTGGCCAAATGTAATAAGCCTGTTTATGCTTACTATGTACTTGCTTATGCTTATGTATATGTACTAAACTTGGCAAAACGACCTATAGTGCGTTCCAGCAAGCTGTGTAGAAAACCAAAACAAACCAAAAAAAAAGTGATACCATAACATAAACATCGTTTAATCTTAGTATTTTTATGAAATTGCCTTAAAATATTTTTCACAAATAGGATTCGACTTTATTGCGATCTTAAATACCATATACTTAGATTTGTAATGATCAAATAATTCTATACTATCTTATTTTAAAAGTTATAGTAAGTAATGGTAGGATGATAGAAATATGATTTTAAGTACTAGCAATTTGATCTGTGTTTCTCAAACTCATATGTTGCATTCAAGACATTTATACTTCTTTTCATCAAATTATTCTTATTAAGGACGCGCCAATTTTTCTTACATACCTGCCCTATTTTTGTCCTGCCCATATTGTAAAAATGCCCATTACCATTATATTCAAGTATGCATTAATTTTACTCTATTTATTTTTGTCATTAATTTGGAATTTTTAATTGTAATGTAATTTGATTTTAATGTAATGTATTATTTGATTTTTATTGTAATGTGATCTTAAATTGACGTCTGTTTTTTTCTTTAAATTATTGACTTGTATTTGTAATATTTGAATATCTTGAATATTATGACATGTAACTACTCGTTATCAATAAAAGAGTAAGAGTAAAAGGTTTCTTGTGTCGTAACGAGTTGAGAGAAATTCGCAAACCTCTAAATACGTGTTCCAAATTACGCTGTTTACTATCAAAAAATTGTATAATTTTCACTCTAAAATGCCATACATTTTGTGTTATTTTGATCGAAACTTTTGTATGTGTTTCCAGAATATTACAGCATAGTGTTATGATCAGTTTTGGGTAAAACGAGGACAATTTGAACGAGATTTAATTATTGTTAAAAATAAAATGAACGTTTTCATATAAGGAAACATCTAAATTACTTTTCTAAGTCACTGGTTCTAGTGTTACATTCTTCTCCGAACTCAAATGCTTTGCCTTTCCTTTTTTTACGTGGGAGAAATAAATGTACGTATGCCCGCCATACTCTCATTATGAAATGAGAGGAGATCTCCATCTACCCTCATTTGGGCTTCAAAAATCGCAGGGTGACCAACACTACAAACAACACTAACCATATCAGGTTTCTCCAAACTCAGTGCGCTATGCACACATTTATTTATTAGAGGCTTCCGCGACGCCGATAACCGTAAACCGGGTAGTTTTCGGTTATTGGCATCGTGGTCATCGCGTCGTAGTTGAAATATATACCAATGTTTTTTTATTTTCCAATGCTGCCCGAACCATTCTTGCGTAGTAATGACATTCGGTAGATAGAACCTTCGGGTCGTGGATCTCGATCCAATGACCAATTTTAGCATCAATCAGATGTTCAGCAATTGCAGATTCTTGTGTCTGACGATTTTTTACAGCGGCAATGTGTTGATTGTTCCAAGTCCCAGCAGTGGGAACATATATTTGGGTGTTTATGATATCCATACATTTAGCCTTGTTTTGCGATGAAAATTTAAAAGGGCAAGCAATGAAAGGTACTACAAACTATCTTGTAAAACAAAGGTTGAGAAATGCTGGTCTGTCATATTGAGAGTGACATTGGTTTGTTTACCTTTTATTCACAGACATTTGGAATGAGGTATAGCACTGGTTGTTCCTATGCCTATGTGTCGCCTATGTGAAAAAAAACGGCTGTCATAGGGACTGCCGATAGAAGTGAAAATTTATTATTCTGAATTTGATAGCTCACTCTAGAAGCTACGTGACTGAAACCGGACGACCCTGCTAGTCTGGAATAAATCTTCAAACTTTCAAAGCATTGTCGTCTAAGTAAGTATTTTGATCAAAGCCATCTAGAACTAGATGGCCATGAGCCATAGTCCCGAGTTCACCTGAGGATTTCTTTCATTTACGAGCGTGACGTTTTGGTTCAATTTACAGCCCATCCCACGAAACCTCTGTGTGTGGTAAGCCAAAAGAAGTTTTCACTTCAAAGAGGAGTTTTACAAAAACAAGAAACGCTTTAGTAACATTTAAATAACTCTAATTGGCAAAATTTTGGGTTACACGACAACCTTGCGATTGGTTCCTAGTTTTACTTTGTTGGTTTGAGGTATTTGTCATTGAGATTTAAAAGGTAGGTAAGAAACGTGAGATCTGAGATTTCAATTTTACGGTAGATTAGGTTAGTTTACGATCTTCCACCCGAGGGGTACCTACCTGCATTGACTAAGCGGTGACGCTCAGTAGCCGTGGCATGGCCAGCCCATGCGCGGTCCCAAGGGGGGACATGACCCCCCGCCCCTCTAATCGTATACGTGACATAAAAATAAGGCGCTACTAGAAGTCTTTTTTACTCGTTTTATTGTATTTCTACTTGTGACCCTCCCAAAATCTGAGACTCGGTACTGGCGCAACGCATCAGAACGCATCGCAATGCATCGCAAGGCATGGCAACGCAACGCAACGCATCGCAAAGCATCGCAAGGCATCGAAACACATCGCAACGCATTGCAACGCATCGCAACGCGTCGCAACACTTCGCGTCGCTCGGCAACTCATCGTGTCGCAACGCAACACAATCTACTATAGCAACGCAACGCATCGCATCGGGATGCACACAACGCCTCGCAACGCATTCATTATGGTAGCTCAGGGTAGCGATTCTAAATGCAATCCGAAGGGTTCAAAATCGGAATGACAATACCTGTCTCTGTCATGCTAAACAGGTAAGACAAAGACTGAGATATGAGATTCCGTATCGGATGCAACCGAATGGATCTAGAATCGCTACCCTGAGAAGATATCGGATGAAGTTTACGTAGGAAAAAAAATTGGCAGTCAAAGGAACTGCCGATAGGAGTGAAAACTTATAACTCAGAATTTGATAGCTTGCTTACCTTGAAAACTACACGGGTGTAACCGGAGGGCGTGGCCTCGCCATCATGGCATGGCCATCTAGAAATGCGTCAGAATTTGCCATTGCCTCACGCATTTCTAGATGGTCATGCCATGATGGCGAGGCCACGCCCTTTTAGCATTTCCCATTGGCTGACGCATTTCTAGATGCTCAATCGCCAAGGTCCCGAGTTTACCCCGAAGATTTCTTATCATACCTGAGCGTGACGGTAGAATCCAATTTACACTCCACGAAAAATTTGTCTAGGCGAGCCCAAAGAAGTTTTCACTTCAAAAAACGAAATCTGTGGTTAGCATATCCGTAGATAAGCAAATATGTGGCATGATGGCATGGCCATCTAGACATGCATTATGTCCCAAGTTCACCTGGGTAGCGATTCTAAATGCGATTCCGAATGGTTCGGAATTGGAATGACAGCCCCTGTCTCTATCATGCTAAACCGATAAGACAAAGACCGAGAGATGAGATTCCGTGTCAGATGCAACCGAATGGATTTAGAATAGCTGCCCTGGGTAGCGATTCTGAAACCATTCGGTTGCATCCGACACGGAATCTCATCTCTCGGTCTTTGTCATGCCATAGAATAGATAATGTCATGCTAAACAGATAAGACAAAGACCGAGAGATGAGATTCCGTGTCGGATGCAACCGAATGGTTTCAGAATCGCTACCCTGAACACTTATTTCATTTACGAGCGTGACGATGAGCTTCATTCTCTGTGTGTGGAGCTGTGGAGCGACAACTGTTGGTGATAGCATTGTGACACTAAAACACCCACTACCGCCATTGAAGATGTAGTTTGTATCTTCGAATGAAACATAAAAACATACATTGCCTCGTACGTTTAATATTGGTCACATTTTGATCAATGAAAAATAGAATTAAAAAAAAAAAAAAAAATTATAAAGATAAACTAATCAAATGATTACATGTTGTAAAGATGTCATTTTTTATTTCTGTGAAATTAGTCACATCGGACGTTCAATGATTTATCATTACTTTTGTAAGTATGGGTAGCGTTTTCGACAGATTTATTGTTCTGATCGGTGGACGCTGAATCGGAACAGTTTTACTTTTCTTCAGGCCTGAAAAAATAACAATGCAAGATTTAATCTACTTCTCTACTAAAAAAAAAATGGTTGTCTGTAAAGTCGGTTTACTGACGATAGTTGAACGTGACAACGTCTAGTATTTGTGTTAAGCGCCATCTAGGTAAAATATTCTGAAGCTTTTTGAAAAGCTGTTCAAAGCGCCATCTCTGGGTACATCATTGTACTAGCACAAGTTCTTAACTTCATATCGTCGCTTTTCTAAAACATGGACAGACTCCTTGAACGTAATACACATTTCACTCACTAGATGGTGCGAAAAGTAATAAGGCGAGGTAACGGCGGTAAATATTATCTAATCTATGGCGGTAACGTTACATGACGTCATATTTTGCATCTGTAATAGGTTCGCACTTGACCACCATCTCGACTGATGTTATGCCATGTTATGCGACGATGCGATCTACGATGGAACGTGCTTACATACTTAGATACTTACCCAGTGCAAATATTTGTGTGACGAATTCAAATGTTTGCATTTGCACTGTGTCTGGGTATTTCTATGTATAATAAGTATGTATTTAAAACTATATAAGTATTATATTAGCTATCTGGCCACCATCATACAAGCTTTGCTTAGTTTGGGGTCAGATGGTGTTGTGTGTGAATTGTCCACCAATATTTATTTATTTATTTTATTTATTTATACTTATAAGAAACCGTTCTACTCTCGATTTGAAGACCTTGGTGTCTTGTAACTATCGGGGAAAACCCACTCGGGCAACGCATTCCACAACCTAGACGTTCAGACTTATCACAAACGTGGAGTCAAATATCTTCGTTCGTGTATTTGGAACATCAACCATGAAACGATGTCGCTTTTTTAGATACGATAAGACCTATCTCTCCGAAGTGTACCCGATAAAAACCCGATAAGCTAGCAACTTTGCGGCGATGTTCAACACTTTGAAGTCTTGTACTCACAAGAGTGTCATTGCCAATGACAATACCTACTACCATAATAAACATAGGTAGAAGTACTGGGTACGTATCTAAATGTCTAAAATTAAAAAACCTCACGTTAAAACACCTCCGTTCAAAATACCTAAAATCAGAATACCTAATGGGAATTTCACTCAAATTTAAAATACCTAAAGTTTAAAAGGGGTACGTATTTAAATGTCTAAAAGTAACAAAACCTCACTTTAAAACACCTCCGTTCAAAATCCCTAAAATCGAAATACCTAATATAATATTATAAAGAGGAAAGATTTGTTTGTTTGTTTGTAATGAATAGGCTCCGAAACTACTGGACCGATTTCAAAAATTCTTTCACCTTTGGAAAGCTACATTATTCCCGAGTAACATAGGCTACGGCAGATGGCGCTGCAGTTGATATCTAGGTTATTATTCGAGTGAAGCCGGAGCGGGCCGCTAGTACCTAATATGATTTCACTTTAATTGAAAATACCTAAAGTTTAAAGGGATACCGCGCAAGCCGAGTATGGAGAAGCGACACTCAGGGCTGACCGCAGAGCTTCTGGCGAGAGCCCACCTGGAATCAAATCTCAGTCATAGACCCTAATCGGACCGGGGTGTCTACCGCCGAACGAAAAATGTCATAGGTTTGTGGTCGGTGTCCCCAGACGGACTATACAAGGACAAGAAGTCCCACTACTACCTACTAAGTGCTAACCTAACTAACCATGTTGCCACATTCTATTAGTACCTAGTACTTCTGGGTACGTATTTAAATGTCTAAAATTAAAAAACCTCACGTTAAAACACCTCCGTTCAAAATACCTAAAATCGAAATACCCAATGTTTTGGAATACCTAAGCAAATAACACCTACAAAAGAAATACCTAAGTTTATAATACTAAATATCTAATATTTAAAATGTCTATAGTTATAACACCAAAGTAAGATTCACACACATTTTAAATACCAAATGGTCTAAATACCTAAAATTGTGCGTTACTTGCTAGCTATTTACCTAATCCCAAGATTGTAATTTTTGAATATCTAACTAGCCAAATCGGACCAGTTAGGTTACTTAGGATACAAATGCGAATCGGAGCACCCCGACTCCACCTAGTCTTGTCGCTACTACCCCTAGAGTGTATATAAAAAATGCGGGAGCCAAAAGCTCAAGGGAGGTCCTGAGTAGTGGTAGTGCTCCGTAGTGGAGCGCAGGCCGAGTATGGAGAAGCAACACACAGAGCTGACCGCAGAGCTTCTGGCGGGAGCCAAAAAGTGCATATTTTTTAGATGTACCGTCTGCTTTTCTCAATGTGTGCCTTTAAACATTATGCTAAGTTATGTTTATGCTATTTATGGTAATGTGTTTAAACATTATGGTAAGTTATCGTTATGCGGTATGTGGTTATGCTAGTAAACATTATGCGAAAACAGATAGGCGTTTAGTTGTTATGCCAAATTATCATTAGTCCTAAAAACGTTATGCCTTCTTAAATTAGTACAAACATTGTTATGCTACCACATATAGACCCGATAAAGACTTGTATACTGTACCTTTTGCAGATAAATCCGGCTTTTTCTTTCTACTGTGTTTCTTTTTGACACGCCTATGTTTGTTACCACTTGTGCGACTTTTGATGGAACCATTGGACGAAGTGATCGTTTCTGCTAATACGTCTGACACATGTTTCATAGGACTAGGCTTGGACTTGAACGCTTTCGGTTTGATCTTTGGATAATTAGTCTTTATTATAGCATTTCTTATTTCGGCAACAGGCGTAGGAATTGTTGGAGGTTTGATCTTTGAAGCAGTTTTTCTTTCAGAAATGCTCTTCTTCACGTGTTTTGCGTCTTTTTGGGAAACGGTTGCGCTTTTTGCTTTTATAATTTTTTTATTGTTATTATGCGTTTTTTTCTTCAGATGCTTTGGATTTGGGCTTACTTTATGTTCCGCTTTGATTGGTCTCTGGTCTTCGACTGCGAACTGGGGAGGATATCGTTTGCTCAGAAAAGTTAAAAGGCGTTTGAAATACATTATTTAATTGGCCAAAACTAAATAACCTAATATCCTTATCCTTGCAATAGAATTATAGAGTGTTGACTCTCTCCTTTCGAGAGTAGGCCCCGAGTCCCAGCATTATAATATTAGATACTACTATCGGCCCGTTCTGGTTTCGCTCGGAATATACAAATTGTGCGACACTTCAATTAGCATAAAAATATTATAAAGACGCAACCTCAACAGACAGACACATGCAATGACGGACTTCAGCGCACGTCAACGTACGCAACGAATGTTCTCAAAAATTACATTCATGCTCATTCATGCTCCACTCCTTTTGAAAGTAGCGTAATGTTATAAAGGCTTCCTCGAAAAATGGACTATCCAACAAAAAAATATATATTTCAACGAGTACTTACTTCCTAAGATTATCGCATTCAAACAACAAACAAACACTTCATTTTTAAAATTTATGTAAGTATCTTAGATTAATCGACTGCCCTCGTGGCTTAGTTGGTAGTAGCTCTGCCTGCGAAGCCGAGGGTCGTGGGTTCGATCCCCACCTAGTGCAAATATTTGTATGATGAATTCAAATGTTTGCACTGTGTCTGGGTGTTTATATGTATAATAAGTATGTATTTAAAACTATATAAGTATTAATATCAGCTATCTGGCCGCCATCATACAAGCTTTGGTTTGTTTGGGGTCAGATGGTGTTGTGTGTGAATTGTCCACCAACATTTATTTATTTTATTTATTTATTAATATAAATTGAGTGTGATGCTTATGCTAACCTCTACCTGTTCGTAAAAGACATCGTCAGCATCCTGTCTGTCGCAGAAATCCAAGATCCTGTTGCAGACATGTCTGAGGTTTTTAATTCGTTGCTTCTTTGATCTTCCTACGACGCACTTGTCCACCTCGTCCAAACGCAATGTTCTAAATACAAACACAAAAAAATATTTATTGATGATTTAGGTTAAGTAGTTATTATTATGTTTTTTTTTATTGTATGGAATAACGAGATGAGCAGAACATCTGACTGATGGTAAGAAACATGCCTCCCCATAACAGTACAGTGACCACGCAGCTTTTGGAACATGAACAATGAACATGAATAATTGGCCAAAGGTGTAGTAAGTATACTATAACACAAACTTGCTTCTTCGAAAGGCATGCAATAGGAACCTCTGGTAATAACTTTTACTTGTAGGTGAGTTTATTTTGCGTGTTCTACAGAATATAGTCATTACCTACTAGCATGTACATTATAGAGGTAATCCAATTAATATTATAAATGTGAGACTAAGTTACATTGTCACGTTTTCACGCGAACGCTGCTAACCGATTATCATGAAACTCTACACATATTCCATGAGGTATTAGTAGTAACATAGGCTACTTTTTATCCCGGGAAAATAACGGAATCGGGTACTATGTGGGTGAAACAGTGGAGCACTGCCAGTACTAATATAATTGTAAATATAAAGGTATGATATAGTAACCAAAAAAAGTTGTGTGAAATATTTGCATTCATCACACAAATATTTCATAAGAGTGGGAATCAAACCCGCGACCTATGGCTCTTCTGGCATACTTACTAACCAAGTCACGACGTCAGTCTACAGTGGGATATGGCGTCACAGTGCATTTTATTTTTAACATATACTGTGATAGCGCGTTTATCTAAAAGAATCCTGTACTCTACCTATCTTGATTTCAACACGTACAAGTTGTACCTTTCGAGAAACAGATTCGAGCTTATTCAGATTCGACCGACTGGCAGTTTTTTCCATAATATTACTTACTTAATAACTTTAGGTTTGTTCATAATATCTTCTTTTCCATCAATATTCATAGCCGTTTCCCATATATCCTTGAAAAGCATTCTACGTTGTGTGTAACTCTCTTCATTGGTCATGTATTGCATTTTTTGTAATACGGGCTGCATTTCCAAACCTTACATCCAGAGATGTGTCACCATATTTGTGTGGAGGCGTATAGATCAAAGACCATCTTTGCTCAACGAGAATATAGATTCTTATTTATCAGACATTGTATAATGATTATTTAGATATTTTCGTTCTACATTTTGGTAAATAACATTTTGACGTATGAACGAATTATTTTTTTACATTTCTCAGTTGCTTTGTATATTTTTTAAGGCAACCATAAAGGATAACTGTTGTAAATGTCTGACTGCATTGGAGACTGTGCAGGTCATATTAAATTATGTAGTTGCACTAGATTTTATTCTATTTAAGTTTTTAGGATTGAACTTTACGTTGGTCTCTTGGAGGAGTTTCAAACACACAAAATAAAAAAGATTTTTTATTTTGTGCGAGTGACATATAATTGGCTAAGAATGTGTTTGGAATTTGGATCCAATCCGAACCAACATCCCAAGTAGACTCTAAACTGAAATTGGTTTTCTGAAATAAATTATGAGGATCGATTCTTACAAGTTTTCTGTGATAGCACCGAAGAAGATAAAGTGGTCAAAATGTGACACTATAATTGTATCGCGAACATAACATGCTAACATGCATTACCTCTCTCCAAGTGCAAACTGGCCGTAGAGTATTCTACGCCACCGTAGACTCTCTACGCCACGGCATCGGCGAATTTTTAATTCTTCATAAATCAAAATTCTGGGGTTTCATATAATAAAAAAAAATATATATAATACAATTTTATTGCTTTGAAAATAATATTTCAGGTTTTGTATGAGACAACACAGTAATTACACACCTACTTATTTAAGTATATTATTAAGTAAGGAGGGAAGTTAAATAAATAGCAGGTTTGAGTATGCGGTCTTCATGCTCGATGCTCGATACGGTCTCATAACACTTCCATTTTGTGAGGAAACGCCGCTGTATAGAGTCAATGAAGAGCTATCGTGATGAGCAACAAGTTGTCTTCAAATTGGTGGTTTCGCGGGTTGGCCCTTCAGTAGGCGGGCAACTCTCGGCGAAATAACTTTTCGCACGTTCCTGAGTTTCTATAAAACGTATTGACGAAACTGTTACCAAAAATTAGACAAATAAATAATTACGGTTTAACCTTCTTTGGAATTGAACTTTCGATGCAATGCCTGAAATTATATATCGGTATCATTCATTTACACGTCGGTTATTTATACTCCAAACTAATTTAATAGCTGTAAACTAGTGTGAATAATAATTGAAACAAAATATAAAGGCAACTTACAATTGAAGCTCATTAAAAATAAACTATTAAATTAAAAAAAAATATATATCCCTTAATTGGTGATAAAATACTGAGTGAACAACCGTGGTATACCTTTTTAACATTACTTAAATAATTCACATTAAAACGTCGTAAACAACAAAAAACAATGATAATACATAAATCAATTAAAGTGGATCAAACCAAATTTATCAATTAAATAGTTTAGAGAAGATGAACACAATGACAATGTAAAAGTGTTCTAAAAGCTAAAAACTATTATTTTCTAAACTAAAAATGATACCTACTAAAATAAAAACCGAATGATTTTGGACTATTAATTACAATACATTTAACCTTTGACTTGTTTGTACAAGTAAAAACAATTGAAAATTGTAAAACAATTGAAAAATTAAATTGAAATGTGTTTGAAATGGCTTCTAAATACGATCCGAGTGCGTTATGGGTGGCTCTTAGCGAGCAAAGTGATGGAGATCTGTTCAGCGTCTACCCCAAGCTTCTAGCTGATCTGCTGCTTCAGGAGGATGCTGCCAGGCAGGATGGAGACACCAGCGAGGCGGAGAAGCTGGTCCTCCCCAGCGATAAGGAGTACAGGCTTAAGCAGTACTTCTTCCTGGTCTCCTTGCAGAAAGTCTTAGAGCAAGTATTACCCATAAACTTTCAATTGAGAGAAAACCAAACAACATATCTAAATTTAAAAAAATACCTCTAATCTTGATAAAGTTTGTGAAACCTAATAATTATTATTTTATCTGAAACAACCACATTAGATTTAGACATTAAAGTCAAAGAGTCTACTAATTTTAATAAATTTAATATCATCGGTGTAGTTATATTTTAATTTGTATTGATATATATACATATTTAAATACTGCTCCGCCGATTTCGTAAAAAATTTACGAGACCTTATTTATCTCTATCTCTGAAGTATGATCTACCAAACAAAAAAAAACACCACAATCGATTCACAATTGGCGGAGTTTTCTTGGCACGTACATATGACATATGTAAATATGTATATACAAAAAAAATTACAGCCACCCGGCTAATTACTTACAGTATTTTTTTACAGCCGGGTAGCAGGTTTTTACAGCCGGGTTGCGAACTTCCAAGCAAAATTACCTAAAAGAAATAAAGTAGCCAAGTGCGAGTTGGACTCGCCCATGAAGGGTTCCGTTCCAGCAAGTAACATAATATACATAGTACACATAGTTCTTGTAGTTCGTTGTAACTTTGATCGAAGTTTTAATAATAGTGTATTTATGACGTACTAAAAAAAAACTACTCGAAAAATCAGATCGAGTTCAAACTAATTTTCGTTGGTAGTTTTCATGGTAATGTACATCATATATTTTTTTTAGTTTTTTCATTTTCTTACTTTAGAAGTTAGAGGGGACACACATTTACCACTTTGGAAGCGTCTCTCGCGCAAGTTATTCAGTGTAGACAAAAATCATATTAGAAACCTCAACATCATTTTTTAAGACCTATTGATAGACACCACACACGTGTAGGTTTGATGAAAAAAAAATTTTTGAGCTTCAGTTCTCAGTATGGGGGGCACCCCTAATTTTTGTTTTTTTAAAAAACTTTTGTAAAAATCTTAATGCGGTTCACAGAATACATCTACTTACCAAGTTTTAACAGTGTAGTTCTCATAGTTTCGGCAAAAAGTGGCTGTGACATACGGACGGACAGACAGACAGACAGACAGACAGACAGACAGACAGACAGACAGACAGACAGACAGACAGACATGACGAATCTATAAGGGTTCCGTTTTTACGTTTTAAAACCCTACCTAAAAACATAATTTATTTTCTCCTATAAAATCAAAAACTGTCTTCATAAATTATCTTTGTATAGCATAGTTTTTGCATGAAAAAGTAATAAACATTAACTTATACATACTTTATTATTAAGAAACTTAACTTTAAAAAAAACTTTAAAAAAAATAAAAGACCACACTATCAATTTTTTTAAAACTTGAAAAGCCATTAGTTGTGGCTTCGAAGTGGCGGCCTTGTTCCTTAGTACCTCATCCATTCCCCTAACCCTGTACGAAATGGGAGAGTTATTACTTCTAGTGTAATAATATTTTCATCATAGTAACTACTTGGGATAAAATACCACGTTCATGACTTTTTCCAAGATTGTTATCTATCTCAAAGTAGACTAGAAGAAATAATTTTCAGTGATAAGACCTCTAGTTGATTAACGGTGTGAAAAATAATAATGATCAATCAATCAAATACTTTTCGCAAACAAAAACCTGACCTCCGTTCCCATTCTTTCTAGTTCCACCTATAAAAATGTTTCGCTGTGTCTTTGTATTTCTGTCGTTAGTCTGATGTTATAGATAGAAGCGTTATAGAGAAATTGTTTGTTTTTAGCTATTTCACCTCAGTGCACTTGTAATTTTTCTTTCGTCAATCTGAATATTTATTAATTTGAATAGGTATATCTCTATTCCAATTTGAAGGAAAATGTTTTCAGTACAATAATCTTTTATTTATTTACATAGATCTTGGATTAGGAGAAGAAGAGGAACATAAAAAAGGGGGGGGGGGGGGGGGGGTAGGGTGGTGGTGAACATTTTAAACGTAATTCTAGTACTAGTCAGTCCGATTTCGTCTGTTGAGCCGATCACTACCGGTTAGGATTCCGATAGTAATCGACTCGACATCGTCTTTTGCCTAAGGCCTAAGCCGCCTCCTCCTGGCCCAGAGCCTCCACTACGGCCGCATTTCTGTCTCTAATGGCCATCTGTAGGTTGAAATCTCGAATGGTCTTTGGTGATGCAGCCAACGCTCGCCGCACGAACCGACCGATGGCGTCGTCGGTGTCGTCAGCGTAGTATGTGAAGGTCCCCGTGTGCCGTGAGATTGCTACAACCGCATGGGACACGCTCTCGTGCAGCTTCATGTTTGCCTTAGTTTTAATTAAAATTTAAGGCAGCATGTTAAAATGATTGGGTAGACGTGATTTTTTTTACCGTCAATTTAATATGATTCCGTCTATGCCATCAGCCAACTTACCTTTTCGTCTCATTACTAAAATCTGTAAAAACGTATCTTGAAAAACGTTATTTTATACTGCTAAAAACCTATAAACAAATCTTTTAAATATTTTTTGTATGCAAGTAGCATCATACCGTCAGAACCCATATGAAATGTTCAAATGAATCAGCGGAGTAAATCTACTTTTCTTTTACTGATGAGGTTATTGTAGCCCCCATTGAGTTAAGGTAAACGTACGGTAATGACATAAGTTACCTCTATAAAAATAAACACAGCTAATGGAATCGTCTGACACACTGATTGTGTGTGATACGACCCTGACCCGCTCCACAGTAGGTACTGGAAACGGAGGGCGGGTGGAATTAGCTTTTCTCATTATAACTTACCAGATTGGATAGGCAGTCTACTGGTATCGCTGACAGTTTCTGAGTAGGTGTACACTGTACGTATAATTACTGCCCTATCCTTACTGTTATTATTAATGCGAAAGCAACTCTTGTCTGTCTGTTACGCTTTACTTGACCTAGGGTACTTGACACAAATAAGGCATATGCTCCAATAAGGCATACAGTGTGAAAAGGGTGATTAAAATATATCTACATCAAAAATACTCCACTGCACGCATCGGCGACAGCTCTACGACTTTTGGGATATGCGTATTTAATACCTTCCTTTATATTATTTAAATATTACATTTTTCAATGTTGAATAATATTTTTGAGAATAAATACACGGTAATTTGCAAATTTTTGTTAGTTTACTAGTTTTTTTAATGTTTTTCTTCATGTTTTCTAAATAAGAAGCAAAATATGTGAAATATTCGTCTTTAAGCCCGACTTTTAGCACAATATTTTGTAAAATAACTTAAAAAGTTGTTCAAGGAGCTCATGGATATTATAAAAAAATTATAAAACAGTTAAGAGACTCAGAATTTTTAATTTTTATAGAATTAATACTCTAATATTCAGATTTCTAAAATTTAAGTAAATATATTATGGGCTTTGTTAGGTCACTATGTTTAAAAAAACCTAAAGATAAGGTTCCAGAATTACTTCATTTTAAGTCAGTTTTAATAAATAAAAAAAAATGTTTTCTTACTCAAAATTTATAGACCAAAGAATAATCGCCTTGCTTTTATTATCACCTTCAAATAATTTATCGAGATAAATACGAGTGTTTGAAATTAGTTAGCCTTTATTTGTATCACTTAAGTACCTTATTTCAATTAAATTGGACACATAACTATATGCAATAGACTCGAAAAAACGACAAAGTTTACTTTTCAATCCTAAAAAAGGGCTGTAAGGAGTTGAAAATTATGACCTATCCGGCGTGCGTAAGGTTTATTATCTTTATTACTTATTTCAAACAATTCCCAAATTCATAACATATATTTAATGATATTCAATTATTCTTGAATAACCATAGTAGCATACATCAGAGTGGAACAAACTATTTATACTAAAGTGTTTATTGGACGTTTATAAATAAGACCATTAGTTTGATTCATTGCCATAGGTACAAAGTAGAGCTAGAACTAGGGCACACATTTGTAGTCTTGCATGTAAATTCGTAATAAAGGCTGGTCGGACAATATTTGTTCAGATACCTAGTTGTACAGGGAAATATAGACATGACATGATCATGCGATCTAATTTTAACGATAGGGTAACTCTGTAATCGCGAAAACATGACCTGTGAATCTAAAAACCTAAAAATGAAGATATCAGAAATATAGTCAAACATGGTTTATATTTTTTCAGTGATATTTGTAGCACAGACTTTTCAAATATAGAGTTATAAGAGTTATAAGAAGGCAAATTGGCGAATGGTGATTGTCTAATCTTATACCTTTAAACGAGCAATTCTTGTACCTATATAAATCTTATATATAAAATTCTCGTGTCACAGTGTTTGTTTCCTTACTCCTCCGAAACGGCTTAACTGATTTATACCAAATTTTATATGCATATTCAGTAGGTCTGAGAATCGGCTACTAGCTATTTTTCATACCCCTAAGTGTTAGGGGTTGTTCACCCCAAAAATTTGTTTTTTAATTTTTGGTGATTTTTTTTTGTTTTTATTTTTTTGTAATGTGGCGTTAAAAAATACATACAACCCTAAATTTTTACCATTTTATCACCAATCCCTGTTTTTTTATAGCCATTTTAGTAATTTAATCATTTGACAGTGAACTCCTAAACGACGGGACCGATTTGTTTTTTTTTTTTGTGTGTATTCGAAGATGGTTTAAATTCAAAAATAAGCCCGGCAGATGGCGCTGCAGACAGTGTCTAGGTTATGTCCGAGCGAAGCCGGAACGGGCCGCTAGTATGTATATATATATAGAATCTGAATCTCGGAAACGGCTCGACGGATTTTCATGAAATTATGTATGCAGGGGATTTCGGGGACGATAAATCGATCTAACTAGGTCTTATTTAAAAAAAAACGCATATTATGTGCGTTTTTAGATAATGAAAAACTCTCACATTAGACATTAGAATGTGAAGGTAAATTTCGCCGCCTGACGTGACAGCATAATTAGCTCAGACGGGAAGTCGGGCCGCTCATAGCGGTCACGAATAAGTAGCTCCAGGTTCGAATCCAGACGGGTTCTCTTTTTTTTTCAATTCGTTTTTTTTAAGAAAATATATTTCTTGGAGTCGTTTATCTGTAGGTATCTAAGTATATTTCGTGTTTAAACCGAGCAAAGCTCGGTCACCCAGGTACTTATTTATTTATCTGGTCAAATAAAGTAATGAAGTTCCACCTTTGCAACTATTTAAAAGAAGTTAAAACGAGAAAGCAGAAAAATGGCTGAGGAATAGCTGTCTAATTTTTGGTAAGGTTGGTAATTTTGGTAAGGTTGGTAAGCTCATCTGTTGAAATAAATAACGCCATATTATCTAGTGTTTGTGATGTAATTGGTACTTACATGGTATTTCGCGTGCGTTTTGGATAATCACCACAGTCAATTCATCAATATTTGATTATTTGAAATTAAAATAAGTTTTTAACCAGCGAGAGGAATCCAATGTTCAATGTTCCAATGTTCCAATATGCATCATCCGGTCATCCACCAATAAGTACTTTGACAGCGTGGTGGTTATTGCCTTTGATTTTCTCCTTGTGAGAGACGGCCTCAAGTCCTAACAGTGTTAGCAAAATTGAGCTGCTAATGCTGAAGGTGTTTGCGAGTTACACTGTCACAATACCGGCTAACTCACTTAGGGTTAATTGATAGGGTTAATTCTGATTAAAACATTGATGTTTCTTCATTGCGCCTACGTAAGTTAAAGTCAAGTGGAACATTTTCGTACTCAACCGCGGCTCCGGCAGCTCTTGAGATTAGTCAGGTACATGGATGACGATGACGTCCGTTGAAGCTGATTAAAGTCGTTCATGTACTTAATAATATAGAATGATACGAGCAGGACGTGTGCATGGTGGTAAGCAAAACGCCTGCCCTTAACAACACAGTGTCACGCATTATTTTTTTGGCGCCAAACGTGGGTCCATGTATTGGAACATGTACATCACAAATCATAACCTAGCGCTGCACTGCGCTCGTCACCCAGATATATTAAAATTAGATATCTCTATGCCCTGTAATTTCTCTGGAAACATTACCCTTTAAACAGGAACACAGTAATGTTTGTACATTACTGCTTGGCGGTAGTACCTATAACTGGCCAAGGTGTGATTCTTCCTCAGGAGAACTCTATAAAGAGTTTTACTATGTACTAACTAATGAGTATCGCATTTATGATACACTCGAGAGAGTCTAGGTTACATTTTACTTTAAATTCTCAGAGATACTTAGTTTAAATAAATAAGCTAAATAAGTGGCAGTGTGGATAACAATACAAGAAGACAAATCAACCAGCTCAAAGCGTAAATACTTGATGGCAAATCCTCAAAGGCTTGGCGTGATACGCCAAGCTACAAATTACATCCCTCAAATATAGAGACTTCGAACTTTTTCACGGCACTCTATACCAAGTTTTAAACGCAAACTTTTTATCAGACTTGTCATTAAGACAAGGAACAGTTGACCTGTGTCAAACTCATAAAAGTAAAAAAATATTTGTATATTAAAATTATTTCGCGTATTTTCCTAAAATTCATTGATAGATTTACATGTTGGAGAGTATATGGAGAACTGAACTAATTGACAAATTGGGGGTACCGGTTAGTATTCTTATCCTTTATCGTTTTCATAATATTTGTTCTTCATCCTGGAAGCCTACCACTACGATCTACGTCCTATAGGATGTATAACGTACCTAATACTTGAATCACGAGAATGAATTAATCAAATTTTGACTAATTGAAATCCTATTTGAAACTTTCCTTTAGAAACATTTAATAAAATAATTTCGTAGTATACAAAATGTTCTTCCTTTTTTGAAGTTTATGGGATCTATGGCTTTAATAATTATTAACTTTGATTGAATGACATTCAAAATATCCTCTATAAGTTTTGGATAATAATTTCAGTTAATACTGCGAATCGAGTAAGTCTTCAAGATGGCTACTAATAAATAGATTGGAACTTATGGAATCTTTGGAAGACACAGAGAATAAACCTCCTGAATTGTGAGTCTCCTTCATTGGTATGTTGAGGTCGATAAAAGGTGACAGGGTCAATGGTATGTTAAAACGTATTTTTTAACAGCATACGGGATGTTACAGCTTATGGAGGGAACTCAGAGCGTTTCGTTTGTTGTAGTATACAAATAACTGCGACAAAACATTGTAGAGAACGAGGCTACATAATATGACTAAAGTTTTAAAAAAATGTCAATTATAAGTATCAAGGTTGCCTGGAAGAAATCACTTTCAGTGATAACACCGACAGTTATTTCACTAGTCTTACTGTTTTCCCAAATTGTATATGTTCGCTTTTAATAGTGTGAACAATTAATATTTTTCATTCATTCAATGGAATCAGTGGTTTACGAAGTTTACTTTGATTTACGAGACTTTACGAACTGGGGTAAAACAGGAGTCACCGAGGCCATTCTATTCAGATCAGTAATCAAGTTAAACAGAACCTAGTGTAACGTGTCGTCGTATCACTGCCGGCCGGCAGGTATAGGAGCCTCATCATCACGTAAGTCCCACCCTTCATTTTGGTTGCCTAAATTTGATGTGTAATTCTTGATTTTATTTTGTGAAACTAAACAAAGCTTGAACCAGCGCATACATATATTTTGGTCGCTTCGGCGCGGATACGTAGCAAATTACGTCTAATTTTGTGATTAAATTGTGAAAAATTACGGCTATTTTTATAATTAATTTGTAAAAAAGTAACCGCCATTTCATTAAGTCAACATGACTTCAAGGCAAAAACCGAAAGATATTGATAGGGAATTGGACAAATTACAGGACAAATTATGTGTATTGTTCGAGCACGTTCAGTCATTATACGACAAAATGAGGGTGATAAAATTATCAGATTCTAATAGTATTGAAGATTTCCTAGCAAGTTCGTTCACAATTGACGCAATACATGCAGATTACGTTCGGACCCTCGAACAGAAAAATAATTATTTATCTTCAATAACGGACGCACCGTCACCAGAGTAATCAAGTTAAACAGAACCTAGTGTAACGTGTCGTCGTATCACTGCCGGCCGGCAGGTATAGGAGCCTCATCATCACGTAAGTCCCACCCTTCATTTTGGTTGCCTAAATTTGATGTGTAATTCTTGATTTTATATTGTGAAACTAAACAAAGCTTGAACCAGCGCATACATATATTTTGGTGGTGGTTTGTGTGGTGACTGTACACAGCAATGTTACTTGCATCTCTGTATTTTATCAGATACATTTCGAGACACAAGAATCACAAGTCGATTCCGTTCTCTTTCATCTTATATTTGAGAGCCAAACCAACAAGACCCAAGTGCCACCGGTTCATTGTGAATGTTATGAACATTCTTCAAAGAGTTTTCAATCCACATTAATCCGCATTGCGAAACACTACCAAGTTTTGTGGTTCCGGACAGGTACAATATGGCATTCTTTAAATTTACACTAAACATATAACTTCAAGGCGTCTTCTAAGCATTCTACTATATCCACTGTATTGTTAATCACGTCAAACGCTACCTTATTATTTTAATAAAGCTATCACAATTTTTTCCAGCCCACAGCTACCTTGTGCTGAGAGTTGTTGTGTATTTTGTTTTAGATCCTCAGTAAAAAAATCCATGCATGAAAAAGATAAAATAAATAAATAATAAATACATATTGATGGACAATTCACACACAACACCATCTGACAACACCATCTAACTAAGCAAAGCTTTTACTATGGCGGCCAGATAGCTGATATAGTATTTATATAGTTTTAAATACGTACTTATTACGTACGATTGAATGTAATAATAATTCAATCACCATATCTGTGATCTTTACAAAAAAATGCATGAAAATATTGAAGATAGAGCAGAAAGACGGAACGAGCAAGATCAACACCCGATGGTATGCAACACGCTGGCCCATAATAGCACAGTGCAGCAATTTGAATATGAAGAGTTCTGGCTCTAGCACTGTACTGCCCTTCTTATTCGGATATATTAGAAGACCTTCAGTAAATTTTAGGAAAACTTTGCCTTTCAACCTGCTACACAGAACATAACAATGAATGGACATTACCGATTGGCAGTAGAATTACTGGTGAAGTTGTGGCAGATCCCCAATCAGATTCTGCGACGATTCCTACCATATCAATTGGTACACTTTCAGCGATAAGGCCGCCCGTTGTTTTACTAGTTTTACTGTTTTCCTATGTGTTTTATGTACTATCTTAACCCTTTACGGCGCATGATCATGAAATATATTAATTGTACAGGTACTTGGTGTTAATTGTGAGTTTATTTATGGGAAAAATAATAAAAAAAATATTTGTACATATTAAATATTTATTTTTCGAAAAAAACTACATGTTGCAGGAGTACAACGTTGGTTCATAAATCTAAAAAAAAAGAAAAATTATGACGTATGAAATTTTTTCAAACAGTTGTTTTGTTTGTTTTAGTATAAGCCAATGACACATTAATTGCAAAGTCTTTGCGTGCAGCCAGGAAATTTGCACCTCATTCTTTTGTCCAACCACACAGGCCAGTGCCTACCCGCACATCTTTTGGTGGGACATGCTGAGCTGGACCTTTCTTCTTTTTATCTTGAAGGAGACATTCAGTATCACTTTTGCGCTTTATACGAATAATTGTTTTATATCTGCATAACGTCTCTGCTATATCTGCTCTAAATTCAGCAGAGTTGAGAGTTATACTGGTGGCACCCATGACAGCCTGCATTTTTCAGTATAAAAGCCATGAATTGGACATAGTCATGTCTAAGAAGTGATAAAGAGTCGTAGATACCATTATCAAACGCATCAGATCCATGAAAACGCAGTTGGTTATCATTCAAGTTCAGATTTTTCGGTTTCCAAATAGTATTTGTTCTAGGCATACGATTAGATGTACTTGGGGCCGTTCTAGAACTGGTATTATGGGAATGCCTGGACTTGAATTCATTACAGTACTACTGGCCACAGTATTTATAGACATTTATAGACAGATTCTGGGATGGTGTCCGACTGATCTTCATTTTCCAAGTCAGGTGGTTCCTCTCGTTCCTCATCAAAACTTTCAGGTTCATTTAACTGGAATTCACATGTCGGATCAGCCATATCGTCGTCATCAGAAAAATCTAGCCCATCTTCACTGTGTTGCCATTCTTCTAATAAATATTCAAGGTCCTTAGTAGACAAATTACGCGGATAATGACTCATTTTGACTCTAAAATAAAAAAATCCAAAATTCAAACAACTGGCAATAATGATATCACTAACGCGCAATATTGCATTCATGCAACAAAACAAAAAAGTTTAAAAATTTAAAAATTGCTAAAATATACAAAAAAACTATTATTGATTATTGAAATTCATAAACTTATCTTTTACTCACATAAATTTCAATAGCTAAATATCAGTATTTCACAAAAAAATCACTTTTCGAAAATAAATTCAAAGAGCGCGAAACCGGTTTGTACGAGTTCGTCACCTCAATGCTAACTTTGTGTCAGTGTCGCCATCTAGTTCACTGATTTGTTATTAGATCGCTAGAATGCTTTGTTGCCGACGCACAACACCGCGTGGAGTCGATCTATCGTGTTTCGTTATAACTTTGCTACTGCTGGAATAGTTTGTTGCAGAAGTACAACAAGGCTCCGTAAAGGGTTAAGGTGTGAACAATAAAGAGTTTTCATTCATACACCAGTTTCACTGGCTTGTTAGTAGAGTCTAGACGAGTTATTAATTAAACACTCTGAACACTTGTCCGTTAATAGAATCGTTTTAAAGATAGTCGTCTCTACAGAGAGGATGATGGCAGCTTTCTTCCCGTCAAACCGGAAGAGCCACCCGAGGAGTGGGCACCATGGGCGCTAGTGGTGCCCACGAAAAATCCTCACGCCCCGCCACCAGTCTCCGTCAAAACTGCCCCTGGACCTGTCTGGGATATTGGACAAGTAGGTATATTACGGTTAATATTTAAATTTAGTGATTAGTCTTATTACATTTAATTGTAAGCTAATTGATGTGAATTGAATGGAAACAAGCGATTGATTGTAATTTGAATACTTTTTGTCAACGATAAACGTTCACTTGACTGTTATCTCGCCTGATGCAAAGCGATGATGTGATCAACGATGAAGCTCCCTGCGCCGTCATCTAAAAGAAAACGATTCACTCTCAATTTGACAGCATTCAGATTGTTGTGATAGAGAAGACCAACTTCCACGACCATTGTCACACTACTTTAAAATGTATTGTTATTTTTTTTCTGTGTTTACTTTTATTTGGTGTGTCAATAAAGAGTATATCTATCTATCTATCATTGCGTAGCTGTTCGTTAGACAAAAGTGGAATCAAACCGCACAAACTTAATAGTTTGCTACTTGCGTGATTTTTTATAGTATAGAGTGACGGGACGAGCAGGCCATGACCAGACCAGCAGATACAATATTATTTATCTGTATATCCTGTAATGTCTATAGGCCGATTTACATCAGACGAGCGAATGCTCATTCTATCCCCACCACAGAAATCTAAATAATAAGGTAATAATAAGGTACCTTATTATTTAGATTTCTGTGATCCCCACTGTATCAAATTCATTTGGTGTAAACAAACTTAGAACATTCTTTCGTGGTTTTTTTTGCGTTCGCAAAGATTCTATGGAATATCTAATATGGAAAACGCTAAGAACGATCTTTCGTTTACACTAAAAGATCGAGAAAGAATGCTCTTGTTCCAGCTCTAGCTGTTATGTTCGTTCAGTTTAAATCGGCCTTATGGAAATCTTGCTCTTGAAACCGATACACAATGATATTGGCACATTACTACTTGGCTGTAGAATAACTGTCGTAGAATAAGTGTGGTATTTCCCCAGATGGACTCAGCGAAGAGTATTACTACTACAAAAGATAAATTAACACTTCAAATATTTTGTAAAATCAAACTCTGAAAATAATAAATAACCTACTAACTAATAATATAATACCTACAACCTACATCAGACAATTTAAAAATTGTAGTTTGTGGCATATCGTCTTCCAGGCGACCTTATTTATTCGAATGAACTTTGTTTTCTTTCGTTTGAAACCACAGGTGATGAAAGCGGCACGTCTGCTCAACAAACCGCCTTTATCAGTTGAATTCACGGATGAACAGGAGATGAGATGTGTCTACTCCATCATTTATGACGTATTTAGATGTAAGTATTAATACAATCCACAACGAACGGTCCCGCGCAACCTGCATGGATGATGATAGGGGATGATTGTCCCTTTAGATTGGTCTACGAGTATCTTATTGGAAAAAAGCTTCAAAATAGTTATCTGACGAACATATTTACAAATGGAGCATGAAAATTCAAGTGAAGTTAAATTATTATTTTGGAGTTGTTAAGCAAAACGGCCGACGGGAGTATTGGGACCTTGTTTTTGAGGATATTGCCTACAACATACGTGTAAATTACTTATTAAGAAAATACGTGAAGTAAGTAATGTTTGTATGTACCTTCATTACCCCATAATTATCTCAAAATTGGCCGTTTAAGCAAGTTAGCGAGTAAGCATGTGTTCTTAGTACTTACTAACTCTACTCAATCGTCCACATTTCATTCATCAGAAAATAGGTGACGTCTGGCAGCTTTGGGATCTTGGACTAATAGAGCTACGTCCTAGCCACGGAACATCTATGGTCCTAACATTTCTTTATTTTTTTTAATAATAAATGTTGGTGGACAATTCACACACAACACCATCTGACACTAAACGAAGCAAAGCTTGTGTGATGGCGGTCAGATAGCTGATACAATACTTATATAGTTTTAAATACATACTTATTATACATAGAAACACCCAGACACAGTGCAAACATTTGAATTAATCACACAAATATTTGCACTGGGTGGGAATCGAACCCACGACCCTCGGCTTCGCAGGCAGTGCTACTACTACCAACTAAGCCACGAGGCCAGTCATTATTGGTACACATAAAAGATCGTAGACTCTTCCAAGGCTGCAAGTCAATTTATTCGTAGCCCAGAGCCTTTATTTTTTTGTTTTACTATTTTTCGCCACCAAAGCAATCAACTAAATCTGTACATGCTATTTATTTCCAATAAAATACAGGAAATACCAAGTTACAACGAAAGTTCTTCGCAACACCACAAACAGTTGTATCAGGAAAGTTCGGACAATAAAAACTCCAACTTAACAGCATCTAAAAAGTCATAAAATATTAATAAATCTATGAAGGGGTGTTCCTACAAAAGCCACAGTCGTTTCGTCGCGAAATGATTGTCACGAACTTTGGGAATTTCGAAGCTTAGCTGTAGATTGCCTCACGCCACTCGGGGCTTAGTAAAGCTTTGGGTAAACTAGATTACTTGAAATTATGAGAACTTCGGGCAAGTAACTTAGTAGATTTACTTCATCGTTTAGCAACAGGTGAGATCAAAAGTGGATTTTACCGAAAATTAAACTATTGCATTATTTTGGTGTCCCTTTGATTTTAAAGGAAAATACACGAGATGGTTTGGTCGGCGCCGCGACCTACTTAGATGTCCATAAATTAGTAAAATTTATAACATAAAATTTATTTATATCAAAATTGCTATTGAAAAAAATATGCAATCAACTAAATTTCTAAGATTCGCTATATATGATTTTTAAGTCGCAGTTGGCCTCAGATGATCTTTTAAGTTTTGTCGACTTGAAACCGTGCCATCAGCGTTGATATACAGAATGAAAGATTATGGCAAGGATGAGACTCAAACCAAATCGATAAAAGCCGCTGTTTTCTGTTCTGGGGTTATTCGGTCAGACCATCCACTGTTTCGGCTGTTTTTTTTTAAGGCAATCATTTCGCCATTACAAACGAATCGCCTGATTTTAAGCAATACTGTGATGACTGTGATGTAGAACGATTTTACCTAGAAAATACCTATTTACTCAAGAAACTTTAGATTTTAGACGATAGTTTAAATAAATGTTAATATTAGTGCAAGGTTCATAATCATAAGCAGCTCACTAATTGTTCCAACTGCTGCAATTCAGAGCCTTCTGTCACGAGTCAAAGCCATAATCCACGACCCTGACCAAGTGCTGGTTGGTAGATGACACTTGACATCGAAAGATTCTAGGAAGATATTGGTTTTCTCATGTTTTGCTTCGCCATTTTTAAGTTAACGACAATTCGCACATGACTTTGAAAAGACAGTGGTGCGCGTAGGATTCTAATCACGGGCTCCGGACCGGCAATTGTCGTTCTCCCGACTAGAACCGCCGCAATTTTAAGGTCCGACGGGTCTAACGCTTAGAAACTAAAACGGTCTTAGCTTTGATATTACCCTCTCTTTTCTTTTCGCTTGAAATGATAGAGAAGAAAAATTGGTGGACAATTCACATACAAAAATAGCAAAGCCATAGCCGATTTAGGCGGTAGAAGGCCAGGTTTAATCCAGTTTAACTAAAGCTTTATCGCCAGCCTGTTTCCCTGTATCACACGACACGATCAAGATATAAATACTAACACGATTGTGTCGCGATAAATGGATACCTACTCGCGTGCGCCCCTGCCTCGCTCGCTACGTAATAGCTTCGCGTTTAGTTTATTGTGTTTTGAAACTAATGATGTAATTTCCAGAAGTAGAGCCTATTTTAGGAATGTTAAGTCTTGTGATTTGCATAGTTTTTGGTAACATACATAACGAATCGGCATTGAGTGTATTGGAGTCTTGGACATCACCGCAAAATAGCTAGCTTATCGAATTTTTACCCGATACATGATCATGATCACATGAACATGATCTTATACCACTTTCCCCTTTTTTCTATCGGACTGCTCGTAACTCGAAAAAGCGACGTCGTGTCATTGTTTACGTTCTAAAGACTCGAACGAAGAGGTTTAACTCTACCTACTTTTATGACAAGAACGTCTTGGCTGTGGAATGCGTTGTCTGAGTGGGATTTATCGTAACTGAGATTGTATCAAACAATCTTGGTGTCTTCAAATCGAGGGTGAATCGTTTTTATCTAGGTAAGCACACTCCATCGTAGACCGCATCGTCGCTTAACATCAGGTAAGATGGCGATCAAGTCTAAACTTAAAAAAGTTAAAAAAAGACGTCCATCCCACCTCAGCTAGGAAATGACTAAATGCTCTGTGCATTGTTAGAGCAGTCAATTCTTCTGTTGTTCTGTTCAGTCTGTTGGCGTCAAATAAACTTCGTCGCTAGAATCACTATTTTAAGTTTTTCACATGTTTTCAAGTTTCTTGGTTTTCAATCCATCTTGGAGGGTGGAGCATAACTAACCTAGAAGAGATCGATTTACTCTCGAAATGAAGACACCAAAATTGTAACAATCGGGAAAAAAATATCTGACAGTGCATTCCATGGCCTAGACGTAAATAAATATTTATATTTAAAACGTATACAAATGGGATAGGTACCTAAGTATTACCTATAAGTATTGTAAATAAATAATTTCAGATTAGCATTGCGAGTTTCGTTATCACAATTTTTATTTTAGATCAATGAATTATCCAATGACCTAAAACCTTCGCAAAATCTATTCCACGAAAAAGATTGCAGATAAGTAAACAACAATATGATAATGTCAATACAAATTCCAGGCTACTGGTACGATTTTTGCCTTTTTATTATTCAGCACTTGTGAATCTATTCGCAGTGAACTTCCTTTGTCACGCGACCTATTGATTTTTGCGGTATCGGCGGCTTCCACGTGTGGTGATTGAAACCTCATGACGTGACGTTTCTTTGCAGATAAGACTATTCTGGATCAAGCAATCGAAGATGTTGAATTCTTTACGGACTTTCCAGAGGTAAGTTACAAGCAACAGTCACTGTAGCGGCGCGAATTAGAAGTTATAAGTGCAGCACCGAGTTATACGGCAGAAAGAAGAGATAGGTCTACAGTACCTAAGCAGTACCATCAGCAAAGTAGTGGACTGGTGGACTCTAATGATTAACTGAAGTAAGTAACGTTATAACATAATATGTTATATGGCCCAGTTATGAAGCGAAGTTTGGAAAAGGCCCCACCAAACTCTGTGTTATTTCTGCAACCTACTTTTTTATTGTAAAGAGTGACGAGACGAGCAGGACATGTGCCTTATGGTTATCAACACACCTACCCATAACAGCACAATATCAAGTAGTTATTAGATTACGAAGAGTTCAAATCATGATTTAGAATTGCACTAGTCACCCAGAGATATGAAATGGTTTATCTCTATGCCCTTAAATTTTTCCGGAAACATGTTTTTCAATCCTTCAAATCCAAGCAAACAACGGTGTTTCCCGTTGTGTTTGCTTAGCGGTAGAATTACTGGCAAAGTTGTGGTAGTGACTTCCGCAGGGGGACTCTGAAAAAAGTACTACCAATACTTTTTTATACGAATTTGAAAGCGGACGAAAGTTCTGCGGTCAAAAAAATAGATGGAAGTGATAGAAGATGAAAGTGGCGGATATTGTTGTACTGACCCCACATAAAGTGTAATAGGTAATGGTAAAGAAATTATAGGGGTGATATTTTAATTTTTCACATATTTCGGTGTCTGAGATAGATACCTACTCAGTTGTTGACTCGAGTAGAAATAGATGATCTATGCTCCGTATTATAATAACCTCCTACGGACATTCTCGTCTCCCATCACGACATTACCCAGAGATATCTCGACACGCTATGCCGAAACTCTAGCGGCAGATTAAAATTATACAAAAAAACCATTGGATTGGCATTGGACAGTAGAAGTTGTCTAAAATGTAATTATTTAGAGTACGGAAATTTTCCGATATATATATGGACTAAAAGTAAAAAAAAATCTCAGGGTAGCGATTCTGAAACCATTCGGTTGCATCCGACACGGAATCTCATCTCTCGGTCTTTGTCTTATCTGTTTAGCATGACAAAGACCGAGAGATGAGATTCCGTGTCGGATGCAACCGAATGGTTTCAGAATCGCTACCCAGGTTAGCCTAGAATTGTTCCATGTATAAATTTCCTCCACCGTCGTACTACAAAATTGTATCTACAATTTAAACAAAACAATTAAGCACGATTCAAAAGCTCTTTACGAATAAACACGTCTGATCGTTTTAATATTCTCAAGGAGCAATTTTTTCCGTTTGTCGATTTAACTTTGTTCTTGAACTTTCCCGAAGGTGAAAGCGTTCCCTGATAAAAATCAAGGTTGCATATTTAAGAGCCATTATTGAATCGTAATAACTCCAGTTAGGGTAGGTTTGACAAGATGTTGCAATAAAAAGTATGTAACAATTCAAATCGCATTACGTGATTATCGTGACTAAAGCTATTTATTTTTCAAATGTTGGCGACGAGCACGGATATAAGCTCTATATTTATGGGCGAGTTATTTGTGTGAGCGAAAAAAGCGAAAGAATTGGCATTGGTAGATCGGCGTAAGCTGATAAAATGGAAAGTTTGGATGGCACGGCAAGTCTCGTGCCGGTATGGTTAGGCTAGGCGTCTGGCGTGAAGGGCGTTAATAGCTCCATTTGTAGGCACGATAAAATGACAAAGATACTCGTGTTGGGAACTCATTCCTTCGCCAATCACTTCAAACATCATTTGGCACTTAGAAACCTTATTGTTGCTTTAATTCCAGAACGCTTTTACAGAAAACAGTTATTTTAAGAAGTTAAAACTTCTGAAGGTGCTTTGGGCATTTTTTGGAGATTGGAATAAAATACTGAACTCGTGTCACTGTTACCGTTACCGACACATGAATATATTGAATATATTGTATATTATAATATTGTATGTGTACTATAGGGTACCGGACTGGGTCAAAAATACACCATTCTAATTAGTCCGTCAGCTAGATCATGGAAAAATATTGGACACGTTTTTTTTGTTTTTTCATAATATTAAAAATCATCAAAGATATAGACCATCAAACTTCGAGAGTGGGGGGTCGCGAGGTCGCGACGTCACTCGTGAGTTAAAATCGTACTCACAAGTGACGTCACACGAAACTTCGAAGCGCTGTATCTTCGTAATTTTTTGTTTGTGAAACAAAATAAAAAATACGTTTACAATATTTTTTGGCAATCTAACTAACAGGCTACTTAGTTTTTTTGAGGATTGTACCCTATTGTAAGCACATAGATATACATGCATGCTTGCATTTATAGAGATGGGAAAAACATTTGAACTGGAGCGACTCTGTGTGCGTGTACTTCATGTGTGTCTCTGTGTGTGTGTGGTCATCGTAGCTCCCGGCAGATTACATTTTCACTTTTTCGCAACTCCCTCAATACTCTCTCTCTCTTTACCAGTAAAATATTGTACAGTAAAACAAATTTCAAATCCAACATGGCCGCCACCACGAAACGTCGTGTATTTTTTTTTAATTTGAAGCTTGTTTTGAAGTACGCAGAACACCTTCACGCAGCGTGGCTCTTCCTCATGGAGTTGGCCCGACGGCGCTGGGGAGCCAGGCCTAGAGTGGAAATGGAACGGGCCACGAAACTCTTGGACGAAGCGGGCTGGCCTTTTAAGAATATCGAAAACGAACTGTGGCAGCAAAGGGTGCACTTCGCAGCTGCTATCGCCAGGATTCGCATCAAAAACAAGGCTTTCTCGTAAGTAATGTTTTCATAACTGTATTGTTTTAAAGTTAAGAAAGGCAACTGCCGACCCGGAGGGTCGAATCCCAAAATATATCACTAACTTAAAAACGGTGGTGGACATACATTAGGAAACCTGCTTTTCGGAAAAGCGTTCAATTTAAATTTAAATTTGACTAAGCATACACCAACCTTCTAAATGCATCTTTTTCCCCTATTTCAATCCCTTAAACCCTTTTTTCCCATTACGAGTAAATATGCGAAATGCCTATGTCCTTTCTATGGTTATATCGGTGCCAAATTTACAGACATTGATAATTACAGACTACAACATGTGTCCCAAATCCGATCCGTTTAGCCGTTCCTACGTGACTGAGCAACAAACATCCAAAGAATCAAACTTTCGCATTAATAATATTAGTTTAATGCGCATCGATACATACCTCCTTCATTGGCACAAACAGATTATTACTGCCTAATCAGATTTGAACTTCAATTGTGTTTTTATGATTTTCAGGCTATCAGATTTATTACCAGCGCATTTGAGGGAAGAACGAATATCTGCATGCGTGAATAAAAACACTGTGACTGGTTGGGTCAACACCTTCAAAGCGAAGTAAACTTTTCAGTTCTTTCTAATATATATTTTTTCCCACCACCCATGAAATTTATTAATTAAGTAACTAGTTGATGTAATTAACTTGTCATACGGGAATTACACTTATTTAATACACATACATTACAATGACGCACTTTCAGGATGTAAATGGAGCTGTAGAAGATGTTCACAATTTCGCTAAAAATGGCTCAATCAATTTTGTAAAATGTATCTACAAAATGAAACCGTCACAGATGTTGGCGCCATCTGTGGCGGTTTCATTGAGAACTAACTTGACGTATTCAAATCATGAAATTCGGCATTCTAATACATGCCTGTATTAACTGGAGGTGCGCCCGGTTTTGCCCGTGGTAGGTACATATTATATAGCCTATAGTACTAAGGGATCACGAAAATATCCAACACGGAAATAATTTTTGAAATCGGTCTTTTGGTTCCTGAGATTAGTGAATTTAAACAAACAAGTCAGCTTTGTATTATGTAGGTATGGAATAAAAAATTGGCAGTCATAGGAACTGCCGATAGAAGTTAAAACTTATAACTCAGAATTTGATAGCTTACTTTGGAAACTACACGGGTGTAACCGGAAGGCGTGGCCTGACCATCATGGCATCATGGCATGGCCATCTAGAAATGCGTTAGCATTTCCCATTGGCTCACGCATTTCTAGATCGTCATGCCGTGATGGTTAGGCCACGCCCTTTCAGCATTTCCCATTGGCTGACGCATTTCTAGATGGCTAATGGCCGTGGCCCCGAGTTTACCCGAAGATTTCTTATCATACCCAAGCGTGACGCTAGAATTCAATTCACACCCCACGAAAAATCTGTCTAAAAGGGCGCCTGCGCGCCAAAAGAAGTTTTCACTTCAAAAAAATGATTGATTGATCAGAGTACCTAATACATACATAGGTACTGATACAACCTCTTCAGCTTTATAATATCAATATAGACGTATAAGGTGTAAGTACCTATTTAATAAGTGTATTTTCCGCGTTAATTAATAAATTAACTGGTTGATATTACTAACTTGATCTTCTAAGAAACCTATTAGTTTCTTAGATGTTTGGAACAACTTTGACATGCCTATTTGCGCCTTGAAAATATTTCAGTGAACTTTGTTCTATTTTTTGCAGAAAAGTGGCATTGCTTGTGAAACAGCTTCATCAGCTGGGATATTCATACAGCAATTCTCGTCAACTTTGCGCTGGAGAGTACAGATTTGATAGAGTTTGTCCAAGGTACTTAATCCAAAAATCTTACCAATACTTTTTGTCCTATTTCATTGAGTACCTATTACAAAAGATGTATGAGCCAGCTGTGCAGATCGCGAAGAAAAATTGACTTAATTCGCAATTCACGCGTTAATAGCGATTACCTTACATCAAAAAAACTAAAAATCATTTTTCTACCTAACTTTATACGTGAAGCAAAAACTTTGTACCCCTTTTTTCCCACACTTACAGTTTAAACAAAGAATAACTGCAGAACGCAATTTTGTTTTTAAAATTATGAATAAAAAATAAATAATTGTGGTCGAACAGTTTACATAAAAGAAGATACTAAAAATAAAATTTATAAAACATAGTTTATGTTGATGGGTGGTGGCACAACATTATCGCAGATGCTGCAGTTTCCGCACTGGGTAACGCTTATGACGCCTGTAACAATTATACTTTAATTTCAGATTTATTACCCTGAGACCACCAGAAAATGTGGCCATTGGGCAGTTGGAGCTCGTGAGAGAAGGTGTTATAGTGCTGCAAGTAAGTTTTGCTGCCATTGTGGCCTAGCGGCCAGTACGTCGACAATATCGGAACGTTGGGGTAGACGGGTTTAGGAGTGGAGACCGCGAATCGGCAAACGTTGTGTAGGGTGCCCTGAGACTAGATGGAATGATGATTTACGGAAGATGGCTGCTGGTGATTTTTTTTATTTTTTTTTTATTTAAATTTGTCACTCCTCAGACTCCTGGGTCCGTGACTTTTGTCATTTCAAAGAAGAAGAAGAGGATAATACGGGGGCAGTTAGGAACATTTTAAACCTAATACTAGTGCTCGTCTGTTGAGCCGATCACTACCGGTTGGGATTCCGCTAGTAATCGACTCCACATCGATTCTTTGCCTAATTGCCATTTGCCTAAGCCCCCTCCACCCGGCCCAGAGCCTCCACTACGGCTGCATTTCTGTCCCTGATGGCCATCTGTAGGTTGAACTCTCGGATGGTCTTCGGTGATGCAGCCAACGCTCGCCGTACGAACCGACCGATGGCGTCGTCGGTGTCGTCAGCGTAGTATGTGAAGGTCCCCGTGTGCCGCGAGATTGCAACAACCGCATGGGGCACGCTCTCGTGCAGCTTCATGTTTGCCTTAGTTTTGATTGCAATTACCGACTCATATGTCAGTCCCTGAGCTTCATGAATGGTAAGGATACGTTACCCTGTGCCTGACCCATAACCCTGGTTTGTCAGGATCTCCTTCTCCTCTTGAGTGTGAACTAAAAAGAGGGTGTTTGGTAGGGTGCTGGGTATTTGCGCTTCCTTGTACCTTTTCTGCTCTAGGGACTTTATACGGGGTGCTGAGGAGTACATACCTGAGTATATTTCCCTCAGCGCATATGCGACATCCATCGGATTACAATGTGTGCAGAGCAACTCCTGGCTGATCTGCTGCTGGTGATTAGAAACGTAAAGGCGCGAATCGAGCTGATCGGCGTATTCTTGGAGAGGCCTATGTCACAAATCAGAAAATAGTTATGCCTATGTCCAGCAGTAGACGAATATGGGCTGATCCAACTCCACAATCGTGCATTTGTAAGTTCGAATCCCACCTGCGTATCTGAGTATTCTTTAATGAAATAGAAAATTGTCGTTACCACTAGTTTTAACGATCAAGCAAAACATTGTGAAGAAACAGTTAAAAAAAACATCTTTCATCCCTTGTTTGACCCGTACTTTCCCAAATTGTTGGATTATGACCTTGACTCTTTCCTTGTGATAGAAGGCCCCGAGCCTCAGAAGAGGAAAGATAAAGTGAGCTGCATGTATGCTTAAGCTGTGTAAGTTTCAGCGTGGGCCAACTACATTAATGTTAAAAAGAGGTAAAGCTTTGAGGTTGTAGGGATTCAATTCTGGATCTACTGAAACGATTTCGAAAATTATTTTACCCTATGCGCTATTGCAGAATATGATCTACCGGTGATCCAAAAATCAACCTGATCCGTTTAGACGTTTCGACGTGATTGGGCAAACATCCAGACGTTTGCATTTAGAGTATTGGTAGGATATACGAGAATTGCTCGTTTTAAAGATATTCGGATATATACATATGTTAGGACACGCTTCTTAACATATGGGTATTTTAGGAGCGTGAGTTCTGCGAAGGAGCGTCGACCCTCTGCCGGGCGCTCCGCAGCCACTCCCTCCGCGGCGTGGTGGCACAGACGCACGCGTCTTCGCCCCGGTGCTCCGCCTACCTCGCCGCTCAGCTCCGAGAGCTGGCGGCTGTCCTGAAGGCGCAGGCCCCGGCCGCGCCCGTCACGCCACAGTTAGGCAGGCTGGTAGTCTTCGGTGCTGGGGATAAGTGAGTTATTGTGCAAAACACAAGGGTATTTTAGGAGGGCGAGTTCTCCGAAGGAACCCTCGATTCTCTGCCGGATTCCTGCGCGGCGTGGTGGAGAGCTGGCTGCGGTGCTGAAGACGCAGGCCCCGGCCGCGCCCGTCACGCCTGAGTTAGGCAGGCTGGTCGTCTTCGGAGCTGGGGATAAGTGAGTTAAAACATAAGGGTATTTAAAAGGAGCGCCAACTCTCTGCCCGATCCCTGCGCAGCGTGGAGAGCTGGTTGCGTCCTTGCGTCGCCGAAGGCGCAGGTCACGCTGGGACGGCTGTAGGTGCTGGGGATAAGTAAGTTCTTATTATTACATACATTATATTTTCATTTTATTTGTATCGCGCATAGGTCCGCGTTTGACCACCAACGCGCCTGATGGTAAACGACGGTGTGGTGGAAGATGACGACTGCTGACCTAGAAAGAACCTATTCACTTTTAACTTAAAAAGTTCTAGATTGTGTCTGTCAGGAAACAATGAGCAATCTATTCCACTCTAATTAAAGCTACAAGTATGAAGAAAGCGGAGTCAGACCGTTTAGTACGAAGTTCGAGATTGAGAATTTCCACAATGTATGGCTGGTAGTGCACCGACTTACGACTTGTCCTGTAGAGTGGATAGGGGAAGGTTATAGTATATAGTGACGGGACATGGCAGGGCATATGCCTGATGATAAGCAACACGCCTACTCATAATACCAGTGTCGCGAAACTGTTATATCTTTATTTTCTACCTAAGTACATCTAAATAGATCTCTCTAAAAAGTTTATTTATTGTTATTAGGGGATATTATGTATTTATGTTCGCAGGGTAGCAAGCTATGTGCTAGCCCTCCGCGAGCTTGGCATCGAAGCATCAGAAGCGCCTCAGTCCGACGCCCCCGTCTGTGTGCTGAGTGAGCAAGTCTACTGCGACACTCCAGCGGTCGTCAATGCATTGGACGGGGTGGTGGCCGCCCTCGCCACTCCACCCAACTCCTACTCTGCCGTCACGGACCCGATTGACTTGGTCTGCGGTCGTGGCGGCGATTTGGCGATGCTTGAGGTAGATAATGCAATTAAGTTCATAAGTTAAACTATTTTCGATAAACTTTGTCCGGAAACATCGTAACATTAAAACATGAATTATCCCTTGTAGTGGAAACAAAGCTTCAATGTTAAGCAAACAGGGCAAAGATAGATGCAAAAAAATCCACCAGTCACCATTTCTCAGTATCCATTCCGCAATGCCTGATGATTAAAGTTTTCGATCAGGACGTCCTACCTATTCTAACATACGGAGCCGAAACGTGGACACTAACAGCGACTGGTCTATCGATTTAAAGTCGCCCAGCGAGCTATGGGGTGTGATATGCTCGGTGTCTCTTTGAAGGTTAAATCAGAAATTCTTGTTTGACAAAGAACTAAGGTGACCGGCATAGCTCGGTGAATTAGTAAGCTGAAGTGTCAATCGACCGATCACGTCTGTAGAAGAACCGATAACCGCTGGGATAGATGTGCTCTAGAATGGAGACCGCGTATTGACAAACGCAGAGTGGAGCTCTGTAGATGAAGAGTGACGACCAGCGAAAGGCGACTTACAAGTGGATGCGAACATCAGAAGACCGTGTCATGTGTTGATCCATGTGACAGGCCTACTTCCAACAATGGACGAATATTAGGTAGACTGATGATGATGATAAATTGTTAGACGAGTGAACACTGGTTGAGAGCAAAATAATAAAATATCGTAAATGTTTCAGATTCTAACTGAATCAGAAATTGATTCGACCGGGAAGAAAAGAGTACAATCGATTCTGGAGGAGCAGAAAAAAACTCTGAGAACGTTGATGTCTAAGCCTCAGGTAAGTTTTTTAGAGGGTTTTAATAAAGGTTATAAATAATTTCGTCTGAAGTAAAACAACCTTCTTTATTCAATTTATTTTTACTAATAGGCTAAATAAACACACTGCTTCAAAGAGAGAGCGGGGTGAATACATTTTTTTCTCGAATTTCTGGACATAGACCTCTGTCATGGCTCGCCCTATCCTTGGCTATACGTCTCCATCCACTGCCTGCTGTCTTCCGTATATTGTCACATACATTATACACATACTACGAATCTATAAACAGGTAACGCCGGTAACGGTTACAGTGTTAGGGTTGGTTACTTCAATTGGTTTTCGTTACCTCAAAAATACCCAGCGCTTCACTTCATCCGGAAGTTTCCATTTCAAAAGTATATTTCAAATTAATTCTAACGTCTTTGAGTAATCGGTGAACATCAAAAAAAAATTGGCAGTCTAAAAAAAAATAGGAACTGCCGATAGAAGTGAAAACTTGCTGTTGCCCTGGTACTGGTACCTAGGGGCAAACGCAACTCTTTTATATTTCTGTTGTCCTGTTATCTGTTGGCGTGTTGTCCTGGTATCTGGAGATAAACGCTGGGCTGTTGGAGGTAGGTAATCGAAACTCTTTACTGTTTCTGTTGCCCTGGTACCTACCTGGCCGTTTTTACCGAGTTTACCCGAAGATTTCATATCCGATCTGATCCATTATCATATCCAAGCGTGACGATTGATGAATCCATTTCACAGCCCACGAAAATTCTGTCTATAGCGCGCCTAAAGAAGTTTTCACTTCAGAAATATGCAGATTTGTTAAAACACTTCAGTCGTTTAAAAATAAAGGAATAGCGTATAATTCCATTTGAAATAAAATAAACAGTTTAACCTTCTAATGCAATGCGTTTGTTTCTAGATTCAGCTCATTTTGTACGAAACTCATTCAGCACTTGAGGCAGAAAACCAAGCACAAGTAACGCGAGCGGTGGCCGAAGCGAATAGACTAGCCAGAGAGAGACATGCTCTGTTGAAGAGGAAACATCGTCAGCACGTGAGTACACCATGAATTATCTGAAATCAGTAAAATCAAGTAAACTTATCCATTAAACTCACAGCTCACACACACAGCAGCAAGAGACTCATAATTCCCAACTTCGGGGTGCAATTCTTTAATTTATGGGGAGTTTTATGTTTGGTGCTCAATCTCGTCGAAACGGCTGTAACGAATCGGTAGGTCTACCGCCTAACTCTCCGGCTTTCTGCTTTTGGCTTTCGCCGTTGAAAGCAGACAACTACATCTGCTTTCAGTTTCGCTGCATACGGAAAGCAGATGTAGTTAGCCGCTTACGTTAGCATTATCAAATTGGTAGATGACGTCACAAATCAAAGCATAGCAGAAAGCAGGAGAGTTAGGCGGTAGACCTGCGGGTTCGAATTTGGAATAGATCATTCAGCCTGGAGTAAAACCGCGGGGCTGTGCTAATTATGATGGTGACGAAACATTTTATGATAAATGTAAGCTATTTATACTAGTTGACCGCGCAAACGATGTTCTGTCAATACAAAAAGGGCTCTGTACAAACATTCCTGTACAAACATTCTGATCTCTTTTTGAAGTGAAAACTTCTTTAGGCGCGCTATAGACAGAATTTTCGTGGGCTGTGAAATGGATTCATCAATCGTCACGCTCGGACATGATCGGATCGGATATGAAATCTTCGGGTAAACTCGTTAAAAACGGCCAGGTAGGTACCAGGGCAACAGAAACAGTAAAGAGTTTCGATTACCTACCTCCAATAGCCCAGCGTTTATCTCCAGATACCAGGACAACAGAAATATAAAAGAGTTGCGTTTGCCCCTAGGGCAGGGGCACCAGGGCAACAGAAACAGTAAAGAGTTGCAATATTTTGTACAACTTCGTTCCATCAGTATGTCTCTTGACACCTCCCAAGTATTTTGAAGTGAAAACTTCTGTTGGCGCGCAGGCGCGCTTTTAGACAGATTTTTCGTAGGGTGTGAATTGAATTCTAGCGTCACGCTCGGGTATGATAAGAAATCTTCGGATAAACTCGGGGCTACGCTCATTGGCCATCTAGAAATGCGTCAGCCAATGGGAAATGTTGAAAGGGCGTGGCCTAACCATCACGGCATGACCATCTAGAAATGCGTGAGCCAATGGAAAATGCTAACGCATTTCTAGATGGCCATGCCATGATGGTCAGGCCACGCCATCCGGTACACCCGTGTAGTTTCCAAAGTAGGCTTCAAATTCTGAGTTATAAGTTTACATACATACAGGTGAAGCTAATAAAAGCGTGTTAAAAACAACGAAAACCCATGGAAACTGTTTCTTATTAGCTAATAAACACTAAATAAAAAAACTATTTTTCGTGGGGTGTGAAATGACTTCTAGAGTCACGCTGGGATATGATAAGAAATCTTCGGGTAAACTCGGGACCATAGCCATTGGCTATCTAGAAATGCGTCTTCCAATGGGAAATGCTAAAAGGGCGTGGCCTGCCCATCATGGCATGGCCATCTAGAAATGCGTCAGCCAATGGGAAATGCTGTTGCATTTCTAGATGGTCATGCCATGATAACCAGGCCACACCCTCCGGTTACACCCGTGTAGTTTCCAAAGTAAGCTATCAAATTCGGAGTTATAAGTTTTCACTTATATCGGCAGTTCCTATGACTGCCAATTTTTTTAATTTTTATGAGTCCATGTTTTGTATACCGAATGAAACGTCAAAGTGTAGAGGCAAATGAATAAGTACTTCACGAACTAGTCTCATACTACACATAATTTGATTCGGATGAACACAATAAATTATAGTGACACAATATTTTATATAGTAGATTTAACACTAACCTTAATGTTTTCACTCTCCAGAGTCCTACAAAACACGTGGTCGATCAAACGACAGCTGAAGCAATAAGCTTGGACGCAGACTTATCTCACGCGGACATTGAAAACGATGAAATGGAGGACACCGTCAGCAACCCCTCTCCGAAGCGGATGTCTTCGATCTCCCCTCTCAGTACCAACCGTAGCAGGCCACAGAGCGAGGATATATCTCTAAAGAGACGAGCAGAAAGCATGGAGGGGTCCAGACCAGGAACGCATAAAGCGAGGCCTATCCCTGTATTGCCTCAGTCAGAATCCGACGCTATGCCAAGGGATCCCGATCAAGATAATCCGAACATATTCGTAAGTAAACGTCGGTAATTTGTAAAAGAGTCAACTTTTAAATTTGAAGAAAAATCTACTTTTCTATTTCATTTTTTTTTACAATAATTGGTTTGCACTTACTTGGCATCTATCTCGATGTCATGCAAGTGTATTAGTGTACGATGGAGCATGCTTACCTAGAAGAATCCGATTACTCTGTTCGAAGCATTTCCCTCTTTTTCTTTTAGTTAGCATTATTAATGTGTTTATTGATAACTCTTGTTTCCCGAAGTTGTGTGAAAAAGTGTAAACTGATGTTATTTATTCTTTTTCTTAACAAAGTCACTGAAAAATCGTTCTTAAAATATTGTAAAAAATGCTTTTTCAGGTGCCAAACTGCGATCTTTTTGAAGTAGGAACACTTCCAGGTCTGGGAAACGGACTTGATCTTGAATATATTCTAGACAGAGACGGATGTTACCTGGGTCTAATTCAGCGAAAGGTACTTTCAACATTTATAAAATCCATTTATTTGAAATACATGCACGGCTTTTTATATTTTCGTTTTGTTTTATAGGAGCCACCAGAACCTACCGTTTTAAATGCACTAGAAAAGAAATCGCGAAGGAAGGTTGGAATTGCTATTGTATTGTAAAGATGTACAATTTCAGTATGAATTTTCAGAACATACAGTATTCTAGCTTCATTTCATAACGTAGCATTAACCGTACCTAGCTACTTATGTTTATTCCTTCGTCGCATAATTCATACGCTTACGTAATAGTGTTAAGGTTTTGTTCTCTCTTTAATTTCAAGCGAGAATATCGAGAAAACAATAGCAACGACACAATCATTTTAGATAGATGGTGGACCCGCTGTTCCCATTTTGATCACAATAATGAGTTTAAATTCAAAGTAAGTTAGCACGCTTCATCGGTTGTCAGAAAACATGTTAAATACTTAATCCACTTAACAGAATAAGTATAAGTTTTGTACATATATTACTTTAAGGTAATAATTTATTTTAAAACTACTTGTAGGTATATTTTTTTTTTTTTAAAGTAAATAAGGTAAAAAAAAAACTAAAAAAAAAAAAAAAAATCCTACCGGCATTTTGATTGACACCTTGTGAGCATATTTCTACAATAAACCTATAAGTGTCCACAAAAAATAATTTTATTACATATGCACATAAGTGGGCTTACGTAATCTTGTAGCCCAAAGTGAGACTATAAAACGATATGACTTTGCTCGAAAGTAAACTCGCGTATTTGGAAATCTGCCGTTAAACTAAGGGTCACAGTATCTGGAAACTATTTCCCGCGTCTGCTCGGACCCCTTTAATCCAATGTTAGTCGGTTAGCTGAAAGTCTACGTTTGTTCCCTGCCTTAGGCTAGGTATATACAGCGTGGGGTGCGTGGCTCGGGATCCTCCACGTGGTGCACTCTGGGCATCACACAACGATTTTCCTCGGTGGCATCTTGTTGTGTGATGGCAAATCACGGCCGAAGCTGGGAACTTCCACACGCGCTCCTCACCTCCTTGAGCAGTGCGTGTAGAGGTTGGGGAGAGGGACTAGCAGACTTAGGAAGGTTACTCGGCTGATGTATCGGACAAGTAAAATTCCTAAGTCTTCCAGATGAGGGTCCTCCACGAACACTCTGATTAGGAGAGTGCTCAGTGGAAGGACAAGGGCTGCGAAGCGGCCATTAAGGCGGAACCGCGGCTGTCCCTAGCTGCGGTGTTGAGGGCGGATCTCTTGCTGCCGTTCATAATTGCCGTGAGAGGTGAGGTGAAATGTTTCTCGGCAGTGAAAGGATCTGTGAGTTGGAGGAGCGAGCAATAGCGCTCCTACACTGAGGCGGAAGCGGACACGGGGGCGAGCCCAGAGAGTCGACCCTCTGGGCTCGCGACCCGTCTCCACCGGAAGGCTTGGTGTGGCGGATGTTTAGAGCCGTCCGGCATCCCACCTAGGGATAGGCCTTCGAGGAGGTGACGCGCCGCTGATTTCAGGCGCGTCGCTGGAGCCAAATGCGGGGGTACTGACGCCCCCCGCGAGGCGGGTCCGCAAGGGCGGTGGCAAGGGTCAGGGTTGTTGACGGGAGTGCGACAAGTGACCCCGCGACCCAGACCCCTGGCCATGTAGAAGAAATCTGTGGGGGTTTTAGTCAGTAGGGGCACCATGTCTGTCGTCGCCATGGTGTCGAGCCCGACATACCTCACCATGTCCCTGCGTGGTGAGGATACGTAAATGTATTACCCCCACATATACATATAAAGGTATATACAGCGTAACAAAAACAGCTCAAAAGTAACATCACGTAAGCACAGAATAAATATTAGTACATGTACAGAAGCCTAACTTACCGAAAACAATTATATAAATAGCGACTATTGCTGGGACACAACAAAGTTCAATTCAGCTCGCATTAGCGCTCAATACCTGTCGCGATTTTCAACTTAACATTTGCGCTCTCTTCTAGCGCGTAACTCTGTCCCTGTCTAGCGCGGAGGGTTGTCGACATATCTAATAACAATATGCGCGGGAAACGTGTTGCGCGAGCGCTCAGCCGTGCGTCCGACAACCGACTGGCACTTGTTCCCTGGGAGGAACGGTCTAGCTGTAGGCTAAAACCGCGCGACCTTGAGCGAGTGATGATGCACTGACGTAAGTTTTGGAACAAGTTTGGAAAGCAGCAAGGCGGTTAACTGCTCACTATATTGGCGAGCGCGCATGTTCACGAAATCGGCGGGAATTCGTCTATCGGGTTGCGGATGTGCGTTCAATATCTGGATACCATTCTCTGCTCATTTGTTCGTCTCTCGTCGGTCGATCCAATGTAAGTCGGGCAGCTGTAAATCTACATTTGCGCCCTACCTTATTACGAGTACGAGTTTATCGATTTGACTTTGTCTAAAAGAAAGCTAGCGTAGGTAACTTTAGAAGCATCTTTGGAAAGCGGCGTTTAATTTCATTTCTATTTACCATTCTCTCCGCATCTGCCAGTCTCCCGTCGATCCAATGTAAGTCGGGCAGCTGTAAGTCTACGTTACCTGACCGCTAGGTTGCCGGCAGGAGATCACGCGGCTAGATGCGAAGTACATGATACAAGTGGCGGAGGACCGGGGGCTGTTCGGGGCGGGAGCGGCGCCGCCGCCGCCGCCGCGGGGCAAGCGGCCCGTGCAAGCGCCCAGCGAATCCAGGAGGCGAAAACGGAAGAACAGCTTTGAGGTATATTCTATTTTAACTATAGTAGTAAAACCGCCACTTGTGGCGGTAGTTCATGAGTGTTATACTTTAATATTTATAGTTTTATACTGTAATGATTTTGACTCTTTATGTGGAACATAAATAGTCGAAATCGTGTCTTATCGAAATCGTGCCACAGTATTGTTATGGGTAGGCATGTTGGTTACATCAGGCACATGTCCTGGTCGTATAGTCCTCTTGTCATCATATATAAAAACTAGTTTACGTAAGTACCTACTAGCAGCGCCCCGCGGTCTTACCCGCGTAGTTCCCGTTCCATATAATAGGATTTGTGGGATTAGTACTTAGGCAACGGTTTCTCTGTGTAGGTGGAGCGCGTTTCGGCGCCGACGTACGCGTCGATATCGCGGTCGGCGCGCCGCGGCTCGGAGCCGACGCACGTGCCGTCGCGCGCGTGTTGCGAGCGACACGCGCGCCGGCACGCCGCCGCCGCGGCCTACTCCGCGCAGGCGTGCACTTGCGACGCTAGACACAGGTAACACTATTTATACTATTACCGCTAAGAGCGATCTCTTCCAGACAAGAACAGGAACCGCGGAAATACTTACGTTGAGCACTTACTTAGTACGGTGAGTGAGCATGGTAAGTAAAATGCTTTCAGGTATGCTTCGAGTATATGCGTAAGTATAATTTAGAATGACCATGCGCCTTTGCGGCTAGCCCAGTAGGCAGTAGAAGCCATCTTTGGTCAAGCAGTATGTGCAAACATTACTGTGTTCCGGTTTGAAGGGCAATGTTTTCAGAGAAATTACAGGGTTTAGAGATATAATATCTTAGATCTCTGGGTGACAAGCGCAGTGCAGTGCTAGGTAATGATTTGGACTCTTCGTGTTCCAATAGCTGCGTGTCAATGTGCTGTTATGTGGCAGGCATGTTGCTTACCATCAGGCACATGTCCTGCTCGTCTCGTCACTCTATACTATAAAAAAAACATTACAGGTTCCTTTAAAAAAAGTATTCTGGGGGACACTTCACCTCTAGAAGTAGTACCTACTTCCGTAATTCCAGGTAGTTTCAAGGCAGCCTACGCCCTCTACTATACTTCTTACGACTCAAGTTTGCGTGTAATTTTGCAACTCTAGAAAAATCCTAGAGTTTAAATTTTCTTCAAAAAAAACCAATTAATGCGTGTAGTAGTGAGTGTGGCGAAAGCCGGTGATTAGTAAAATGTACAGTTTTCAACTATTATCTTCTTGAGTCGTAAGAAATAATTCTGGTTTTCTCAATTGGCAGTGAAGAATCGCTGTCTTTGTCTGTCATTGCGAGCGCGTAAACTGCCCTGAAACCGCATTCATTTGAAGACAATACTTGTTTCCAAAGGTGGGCCAAAACCTAACTTATGTCTGTAAACTTTTTACGAAAGAATTAGTAAGTACTTTCTCTAATACTTAGGAGACGTACCTACCTAACTCTTATCCTTTCCCCCGTGCGAGTGCCGTAAGAGTTGAAACACTAATTCCCTGATTTCACAAAACATAATATTTTTTGAAGTGAAAATTTTTTTGGTGATCTTTTTTATTTTGTAAAAACTGATTTTTCGTGGGCTGTGAATTGAATTCTAGCGTCACCCTCGGGAACGATAAGAAATCTTCGGGTAAACTCGGAACCATAGACATCTAGAAATGCTGACGCATTCTTCATCTTCATCTGAAATTCTAAGTTAAGTTTTCGCTTCTATCGGCAGTTCCTATGACTGCCAATTTTTTACGCCACGCTAGGGAAAAATGATGAGAGGTTTTTCTTACGATGCGCACGTACATCGTCATGACAAACTGACACCCTGAAGTTAGGTAGTCAACATTTTAGTAAACATTGTAACTAATTTCAGATGAATACTTCTTGTGTTGAAGCAGTGACGCAAAAAGGCTTTCCTGCGCCCTGTGCGAACTTCTATAACTGCGCTCTTGTTTTTTTTTTAATATTATAGGTACTCTAGACAGAGCAATGCTATGTATGGGCCGGCCTACTTTATACACAAATACGCTCGCTCGTGCATTGCCAAAAAAATGAGCGGGATGTATAGTCTAATTTAACTTAGTTTTTTTAATGATACTAGCATGCATACGGCAAACTTTTTGAACCCATCTTTTCTATGACGAAACTGCATGAAATGCAACCATGACGATTGAAAAAACTGCAATGTCATGTTCCAGGGTCTCCTTTCGACGTGGATCCACGGATACTGGCTCTGTTCCTCTGAAGCTGCCCGACACCCCCTGCCGCCGGCCGTTCCCTCTCGTGGTCCACGACCTTCGCCTCAAGACCGTTCTCACGCATCAGAAGCCGTTGGCTCTGACTTCCACTTAGATGTAACTATAATAACTAATATATAGAGAAACCTGACAGAAAAATATTCGGGACTTAAAGAAACCTGACAGAAAGATATTCGGGACTACTAAATAAAAATAGTAATTCGTTGTTAAAACTTTATCAGAGCCAATTGAAAGACAAGTTTTGCTAAGCTGTTAAATTGCAGCATTATTGTGACGATGCGTGTTTTTTTTTTCTGTGGAAAAGAACGTGGAAAAATATTCGACGGGTTATCCGTATGGTCTAATTACTTACTTACGGTACTTATTATGAACAACGCCATAAGCGTGTTAGTTTTTGTTGACTGCTAAAAATAACGTAAAATTAATGTTTGTCGGCTAAATTATGATGTTAGTCTAAATGAAAAAAGATAATTATGTAATGTAACCAATCAATGAGTTGTTAGAGTTCTTAACTGCATTGTAAGATTATACACATTTTTTTACCTAAGTTTAGCTAGAGAAAAAAAGGAACGTTTTTAGATATGCGTAAAACGGAAGGAATTTCCGTAGTCTTTCGTTTTAACGAATAAAAATATGACTAGTGTACAAAATACTGTAAATGCGATGATGCTATAAAATGTGTCGATTTTTGTCGACAAATTGAAAAAAAAAGATTTTTTTTTCTTTACAAGGCTATATATAGAAGGTTTAATTAAAGCCCTCTTCCTTTCATAATAAAAAACGCAAAATATATTTCTTTTGGATTGCTGCGCACAAAAACTGACTACTTAATGTTGCCTTAGAATAAAATACCAAGCTCCATACTAATAAAAACCACATCCCTTGCAGGGAAATGTGCGTAATTTTTTTCTTGAGCGACAATGAAAAAATTATAGAACGATATACAACGCGCCGCACTAATTCATTAGTAATAGGTAGGATTATCAAAATATTTCATTGGTTGAAATACGCTCTAAATTTATCGTACATAAATGTCAGAAAAGCCTTTTTGAGAAAAAGATAAGTCCCTTATTCATACCTGACCAAAAATAAGCCGACAAATAACTCGACAAATCGTATTAAAAACTTGACAAATTAATTTAAAATACGGTATTTTATTACTTAAAAAATAAGGGCTTTAGTACGGAGCCAGTAGTATTTTCAACTTCAAGTAGAGTCGTTCAACGAGGCGTACCTATATGTCGTGTCTCGTTCGCTCTCGCCACGCCAGCGAGAAGTGACGACGAGCTGACGCCGAGGCGTCTGAACTGGTATACACTGACTTTGTTTCGGATTCAATTCGTAAATAGTATATTATACGCAATATTCTCAGAATATTTTCTAAAAATGAGCTGGTCATGGATGCAGGTCCATGATCTATACCACAAGTCATGCATATCTATTCAGTTGCCCATGTTTACTAAAGAAGCACTGTCGTAAATGTAACCTTACGAAACCTAATTCACTATCGTTAACATACAAAACATGTGCTAAATAAAGGTACTCGATTCCGATCGAGCATCGGTCGGACGATCTAAGTATGATCATTTATCGGTCAATCGACGTTCGAGAAAGATATGTAAATCTATCATACGAAGTATTTAAATTGTGCACACTATCAAAGCTAAAGAATATCCAGCTACGTTATTGTTAGCGGTAAAGAACTCCTAATATTTTTGTTTTACTTTTACATTTCTAGCCTTATTCATAGTTTATGATTATTTTTAACTGTCAATAAAATTACCTAAATAATGTGACGTTTCATTTAAACTCTGTTTTGTATAAATAAACAAACTTTATTTCATTAAACGATACGAATACATCAGGGATCATTTACAACAATACTCTTTAAAGCTGACGTTACACAGGGGAATACGACTGTGTGGCATGCGGCATCAATTAGGCGTACTAATTAGTAATAAATACAGAATAGTGTATACAGCGTCACCAACTTATCTGTAGAGCGGCCAAAAGCGGGACTATAAACGCCCACAGAAAACAGACACAGTAGTAGTTTAATTTTGTAAAGGCCAGTTTGCATTTTGATTAGTGCGAGTGTGAGTGCGAGTGCGAGTGAGTAATCGCGTCTGATTACTATGCACTCGCAATAAACAATCGGTGTCCACACGTGTTTGCTACAATCACTCTAACACCTGCACTACTCACTCGCACTCGTTCTAATCAAAATAGAAACAGGTCTTAATAGATAGCAACTTTTCGATAGTGGCGTCATCGCTACTACATTCCACAGATAAGTTGGTTGTACTATAAATCGGCGGATTATCCAACTATACCTATTTGACAGGATTACGATTCTTAAAACATAAAATTACGAAACAAATAATTCGGACCCCTGGAACGACATCGTCACAAATGCAACTACGCGTGCTACAAAAGTAATATCGCTCCAAGCAAAGAGGTGCTTTAGAACAATTATTTATTGCATATTATATAACAGTGTCGCGCGAAGGCTCAGAATTGTTGTCTTGCGAAATGAGTTTAATAAGATGAACTAATAATATTTATATTGCAGTGATTGATTCAAAGTTTTAACATACTAACATTTTACTTTTCACAATATTTCAAGAAGCGATACAATTAAACATGATCTCGCATTTAAGTGTTGAACTAACTAAACTACTGTTATTCCATTCTCACATACAGGAATTGAATCGAAAACAAATTATTTTAAACTTATCTAGTAAGTTTAGTCTAATGAAAGACCTTTCTGATATTACGGCAGTCTTGTCAAGTATTAAATTAGGGATATTTTAACAATTAATCAACATCTGCACAATATTCAACAAGGTTCCAATATTTCAACAAGTCAAACGTTATTCCATTTACATATCTACAGGCTGCAAACATTACTTTATTCGTACACCATGATAATTTCAATGGCACTGACCTTAATGACACATGCCGCATGCCACACAGTCGCAGTGTAACCCCCGCCTAATAGCTTCCAGATAAAGCGGATATATAGCACGTTAAAGCATCCCGAAGCCTTTAGAATAGCTGATCGCTTTCATCAGTCTGTCTTCTAGCTTCTCCCTGTTCTCATACTCGGGTAATAGGAGAACGTTGAAGCATGTGTGAGCGGTGGGTAGTCTGTCGCAGTCCGGGCCGTTTCTAGCGATGACCAGTTTCAGGTGGCTCAGTCCTCCGACTGGTACCCTGTCCGAGCCCGTGGTGAACTGGAGTAGCTTCCTCTTGTCCTCTAGAGAGAGGCTGTGGACGACGCCCCAGAAGTCTTTTATGGTTTGCGAGTCGGTCGTGTAGCCGCCGTCGTATTCCGTCGATTTTTCCAGTTCATTGAAATCGAAGTTCTGGAAGAGAATGATGATTTTATTATAGTTGAAATGAAATATTGTGTTATTTAGTTGAAGTTCCGTTTCAAGGCGTAACGAGATGAGTAAGACATGTGCCTGATGGTAAGATGGTAAACAGTATATAAGCACAGTGCCACGCAGCGATTTGAATATGAAGCGTCCAAATCATTGTGCTGTGATGTAATGAAGGGAATAAAGGGACAGAAACGCAGTAATGGTGGAAGAGCAAGAGATCTTCGAAAATAAAATAGCCCTAAAATTAGAATGAAAATGTTTCCTACTAAGAAAAGGAAATATTATATTAAACATTTTTCTTCTCCTGATCCAAGATTCATGTAAAAAAAAAAAAAAAGAAAACAAAGGTCACGGATCCCGGAGTCTGCGGACTACGCATTTCACCCGAAGATTTCTTTCATTTACGTGCTCAATTCGCAGTCCACGAAAATTCTTTGTGTAGTGCTGCCAAAAGAAGTTTTCACTTCAATGATCCGCTAGAAACAAGGTAGGTGGTGGGATACGATACCTTGCTCCCGCAGACCAGCATCTCCACCTCCTCGGGCCGGAACAGCGCCGCCAGCGGGCTCTCGTCCGTCACCATGAGGAAGCCGCGCCGGAACGCGCGGAACTGCGTCTCCACCGACTGGTTCAGCAGGAAGTCGGAGTATAGCTCGACGAACTCCTGCAATCACAACATACATTACAGCATATAAAATAATGTTGACGTGAATACGTCTTTAAAATTGCTTCCCTAAGGAGAAAAGTAAAAAAAATGGCAGTCGTATGAACTGTCGATAGAAGTGAAAACTCAGAATTTGATAGCTTACTTTGAAAACTACGCGGGTGAGACCGGAGGGCGTGGCCAATGGCCATGGTCCCGAGTTTACCCGAAGATTTCTTATCATTCCCGAGCGTGACGATTGAATTCAATTCACAGCCCACGAAAAATCTGTCTGTGGCGCGCAAAAAGATGTATTCACTTAAAAAATTGGCAGTCATAGGAACTGTCGATAGAAGTGAAAACTTATAACTTAGAATCTGATAACTTTGGTAACTACGCGGGTGAAACCGGTGGGCGTGGCCATGGTCCCGAGTTTACCCGAAGATTTCTTACCATTCCCGAGCGTTAGGCATTTCTAGCGTATTCACTCTCAATTCAAAGCCCACGAAAAAGATGCCTATGGCGCGCCAACTAAATCGGGGGATACCGTTTGGTGTTGCAGCTTCATAACTGTCATCTCTTTACCTAATAGTCAGGGGTAGGTTTTTATCATAGTAACAAGAAGTCAACTAAACAATACATTACCTTCTTATTTTCCAATGTGACAAATATACTGTCTCCGTTTTCTTTCAAGTCGTGAAACAGAGTGTTTCCGAAGACATCTTGATAGCATATCCTGAACGTCTGATAGTACACCTCTTCTAGGTCCGGTTCATTGTATTCTAGCATGTCTTTTAGCCCATTGTAGAGGGTCTGTAAATAGAATTTACAATTAATTAGTTATTCATTTCAATGATTGTGAGTTTGTCATAAATATAAAAAACTCAACAGTGAATTTTTTATACTGGATATAAGATTGATTATAGATATAATTATGTACGCAAATGATGATACTACTATCATTTGTTTTCAAAGATTCACTTGGTTTGGTTATTTGGTGAATGAAATGACTTCTCAAGATTAGAACAAAATTAGAATGCTACGAGTTTTATAATCCGGAGAGCTGGAACCAATTTTTGGAGAGGTATTTGAAGCAAGCTGAAAACTAGTTACATAACTCTACTATACATAGGATTTATTTTGGCTGTTACTCACCAGCCAGGTTTGCACCTTTGAGCTGGGGTATAACGGGAGAGATATGTGACATAATTTCAGATTGCCCCAAATAGTTATACAAAAATAGGTGCCAGCTCTTGGTATATTACACCTCTTTTGAGATTAATCACCAGGACACACCTAGTAACGAGATATTATAATAGTAAATGTCTAATACAAGTCACAGATTTGCTTACCGGATTCCAATCAGCCAAGTCTTCAAATGATCCCTTTTTTCCCATCAGCTTTCTGTACACAACCATTGGGAAATTCACAGCGAGTATAATATTATTGTATATGGCTAGGCCCAGCACGATCCCGATCAGAGTGAACTGGGCTTCAGTCTCAAATGATGTGGGGTTGAACCTGGGGGAAGACAAAAAATCAAATAAGTTTTCAGTGTCATTCATTTTTGAATTTATACTGTTTTGGGCACGTTAGGGATATAATATGACGAGAGTAAAGTTTTACGATGCGCGTGCCACATCGTCATGAAAATATGTATTTTAGTAAACATTGTAACTAACTTCAGGTTAATACTGCATGTGCTGAAGTTAGTACCGTACCTATCTACGGTTGAAATTAGACTTCTTAGCACAAGGAATAAACAGAAGACATTTTAAACATTTTTTAACATTGCCGCCTTCTCGTCTGATGTTAATCAATGTGGTACTTAGTAAAACATCATATTACATCACACATCCATAAATTACGTCACACGAATTTCATGATTTTAAGATCCCCCTCTCGTCCTTGTCACAGCTCAGCACAGCACAGACACCGTTGGTCACATTTTTGAGATCTCCTCCTACCTAGTTTGATGTCACATATTTGCAATTAACATTTAAATTTTGTATTGTAATGCTTAGATATGAAATACGACATTTTTAAAAATGTGACGTCACAAAATTTAAGACCCCTCCCAGCCCCTTGTCATACAATGTCACACTTCATCGGCCCCCTCACTTCCTTGACGTGTGACGTAATTTATAGATGGTCCCTTAGCAGTGCATCCTCACTCGCTCAAGGTCGCGCGGTTTTAGCCTACCGCTAGACCGTTCCTTCCTGGAAACAAGTGACAGTCGGTTGTCAGACGTAAGGCTGAGCGCTCGCGCAAAACGTTTCCCGCGCATATTGTTATTAGATATGTCGTAAACTCTCCGCGCTAGACAGGGACAGAGTTACGAGTTAGAAGAGAGAGTTGAAAATCGCGACAGATATTGAGCGCTAATGCGAGCTGAATTGAACTTTGTTGTGTCCCAGCAAGAGTCGCTATTTATATAATTGTTTTTGATAAGTGTGGCTTCTGTACCAATATTTATTCTGTGCCTTAGGGCATAGCAACTCCGACCAACTATTCTAAGAGGACGAGCTTAGTTCTAACATGGGGTATGTTTAGTGCCCTAATGAAAGTCAAAATGAGCTTTATTGTCAAAAATGCTCAACCGCACGTCAACCGCGTTTCGACGTGTGCATGTTTTGTTTCGGTGTGTAGCATTTGTATTAGTGCAAACAGAGATTTGTTGCTTTTGTGCGAGTTCAAGTTTACAAATGTGTGAAATATACGTCCCGTCGACCCCGCGCCCCGCAAAAAAGTCTGAAAATGTTTGTTATAAACCAAACGTGTTACGTCCTCCTTTGGTAAATACTTAAAGCATAGCAAGCACACTTACCAGACAGTGAGCGAGTCCTGGTGCTGAGTAAACATGCCGTAGTCCGGGTTGAAGATCTCCTCCACGATGAGCTGGAAGAACTCCTTGCTCACGCCCCCCTCGTCCACCCCCTGCTCCCCCTCGAACTCCACCACCAGCTGCTTCTTCAGGTCCAGAGCGCGCTCCATCGCTACCATCTCCAACTGCAAGTATTAAACAATGGTTAAACAACAGGCATGGTTGCTACAAAAATTTCTCAAACGGAAAATGACGAAATATAGTGCTTAGTGTGATATAATAGTCTAAATAATCTACCAGTGAAATTGGGATAACTAGATAGATAGATAAGACTAGGATAACTAGGTCAGGGTCGTTGATGGGAGGGCGAAAAGTGATCCTGCGAACCTGACCCCTGCCCCCCCCCCCCCCCCCAGCCCTTGTGTCATCAAAAAAAAGCAAAGCGCAAACCATAAGCACCATAAGGGGTTATGGTGCTTACGTAATACTTGAACGACCCCTTAAAATATGAGTAGAAAGTAGTATTCTTACCTCAACGAGTGCGTCGTCGATGATGTGCGTGCGTCGCACTTTGAGCCGCAAGAACGGCATAGGGGGCGTGGCTCCCACCACCGCGTGCAACAACGACACGCGACGCTCAGAGTACATTCGGATCCGGTTCTCGTAGTATAAACCCAGGGACTTCGTCGCAGGCGTTAGAATGAATGGGTACTTTAAAAATGCGAACTTTTTGCCTGAAAATGATGTACAAGATTAGTATAAAATGTACAAAGTTATAGATGGTATAGACATCAGGTATTACACAGGGTTACTGGTAATCAGCCTGAATCCTTTTAAGGCGATGTTAAGGACATTAAATACGTTTGTTGAACAGTTTATTAACAAAAAAATCCTTACATAATAAAAAAATATATTTGCCTAGTCTAAAAACATAAAACTCTTCGTAACAAGAGCGAGTGCTTGAAAAATGTAGTGCCGAAGTGAATACTAGTGATTTGAACACTAAACAGTGCTAGAGAGGACAACATACACTATTTTGCTTTGGGATATGTACTGAGTTTTAACTAAAGTTGTGGAACTAAAAATGGTTTGTTTAAATATACAGAACATGCACGGATTTAGGCAGATTACCAGTAAGTATATCTAGAGGTAGCGAATAAAAACAAAAAGAAAGGTATAAACGCAGAAAAACAACTTACCTCTACTTATTTCCGTCTTGTAATTGCCAAAGTCTATATCCATTTCAATCGTATCACTAAGAGGTTCGTTGTAGAATTCCTCAAACGAAAGGTACGGTTTCCTGGCGTCTAGGACATGTACACCTAATTCGATTGCTGAAATTAATAAAAAAATACATGTATTGTTGTTTCTCTATGGCTACAATCTGAGTATCTTTAATTACAGAATCGGTTTCTACACTCACGCTCGATCATAGACCGCATCGTCGCTTAACATCAGGCGAGATGTAGGTCAAGTGCACCACATATTTGTTAATAAAAAAGATGTTTTTTTTTAATAATAAAATTTTGATAAAATAACTAGGTAAAGTTATAATAAATTATTATAAAGGCGAAATTTACATGATGCATTAAATCCTCACAAAAAGGGTACCATCTCCGTCGAATGAGGGGAAACTAATCCTTATTTCACAAGTAATAAAGTCAAAATTTAGGACTATAGATAAAGGTAAACTAATCCTTTTTTAACAAGAAATAAAGTCAATATTTACAACAATAGACGAAGGTAAACTAATCCTTATTCCACAAGTAACAAAGTCGAAATTTACCTAACGGGTCATCTGGCTGTGCATCCTTAGCTCCCTTCATCGAGGTGGGTGGGTAAAGGTGGCCCAGTACGTCGTCTAGTGGGTCCTGTTGGTTCATTATCACGATGGGATCCTCGCGTAATGAGTTCGATTCCATTACGCCGGCCAGCATGTTCGCGTAATACACTATCTAAAAAATTCACAATCATGTTAGAAAAATAGATACCTAATAGTACACACCAAAACAAAAACAATAAAAACTTGCATTACAATCTATGGTTCTACAAAATAACTTTTCCAGAGAACGTTAGGGTGGATGTTTTTTTAAAGAAAAAACAAGAAAATGTTAAAATAATTGTCTAGATTTGCGCTTGATGGTACACTCCTGCGTATAACGGTGCATTTTCAATGCTCTGGCAAGGACATAAAGCACACCTTCATTAGCATGAGACGTTTCTGCAGTCTTGAAGCTGGAACTGGCGCGTGTAGTTCGAATCTACATTTTGGGCGTTATTCCAACGACATAAAGTTCCCTTTCACAACGTTGGCAAGAAAAACGAGGCTGCATTTTGAGCGTTATTCCAACGGCATAAAGCTCACCTTCATCAGCTTGGTGGCGCAGGTAACGTTCTTGCCACCTCGAAGCCGAAACTGGCCCGTATAGTTCGTATCTACATTTTGAACGCTATTCCAACGGCATAAAACTCACCTTAATTACCATGAGAGGTTACTACTGCAGTCTTGAAGGCGGAACTGGCCCGTATAGTTCGTATCTACATTTTGAACGCTATTCCAACGGCATAAAGCTCACCTTCATCAGCTTGGTGGTGCAGGTGACATTCTTGAAGCTGAAACTGGCGCGTGTAGTTTGTAGCTACATTTTGAACGCTATTCCAACGGCATAAAGCTCACCTTCATCAGCTTGGTGGCGCAGGTGACGTTCTTGTCGTCTTGCAGCTGGAACTGGCGCGTGTAGTTGGTGGAGATGACGCGCAGGGTGATGAGCTGCTGCAGAGTCTCCAGGATGTGCCGGAGGCTGTCCTTGCAGTGCTGCGCCCACACGCGAGCTAGCTTCGCTTGAGCTGGGGAAATAGAATACAACATTTAATTTTCTAAAAAAACGAAATAACAAAACCCGACTTCAATTTAAAATTAAACTCGAGACACTCGACTAAATTTCATATTTTTTGCGAAATATACGATATTAAAGGTGAGCATTTTTTTTTGTTAATATTTCAAAAACTACAACACCGATTTCGATAAAACATTTACGGGACCATCTCTGAAGTATTATCTACCAAACAAAAAAATAATTGGCAGTCATAGGAACTGCCGATAGAAGTGAAAACTTATAACTCAGAATTTGATAGCTTACTTTGGAAACTACACGGGTGTAACCGGAGGGTGTGGCCTGGTTATCATGGCATGACCATCTAGAAATGCAACAGCAATTCCCATTGGCTGACGCATTTCTAGATGGCCATGCCATGATGGGCAGGCCACGCCCTTTTAGCATTCCCCATTGCATCCAATGGACGCATTTCTAGATAGCCAATGGTTATGGTCCCGAGTTTACCAGAAGATTTCTTATCATATCTGAGCGTGACGCTAGAAATCATTTCACACCCCACGAAAAATCTGCCTAAAGAAGTTTTCACTTCAAAAAATAGTCTTTGAAATCGACTTACGATTGGCGGACCTATCGCTTAACTGCTAACTGGTCCCCATATAGTCGCTGTATTGCTGCCACGACATTGCTGCATAGCTCAGAATGTAACCTAATGTAACCGGGACCTCGAATGCGATCACGAAACAGTTCACTATCTCCTCGGTGCTCAATTTCGTGCTTACTCGCAGGTAGCACCAACGTGTTTATGACTAACTACGACTACGACTCAGTAAGATAACTCACTCAGCCACAAGACCAGTTAAAACATACCTTTTATAGGTAAATGTTCGGCGGCGCTACACAACGCGGGCAGCGCTATCTCCAAGTAATCGCTGCACCCGAGGTCCGGGACCTCAAATGCGATCACGAAACAGTTGACTATCTCCTCGGTGCTCAGTTTCTTGCTTATCCGCAGGTCTATCACCATCGTGTCCGCTAACGTCTTGAGGGACGACACTAGCGCCGGGCTGTAGTAGTCTGGGGGCATCTGGCGACAACGAGAAATTAAACTTGAGAAAACAGTAGAACCTCGATTATTATCCAAACCAATTGAGAGTTAATTCGGATAATCGAACCGTGATGTTTTTGGGACGATATCAAAAACAACGCTTTTTTACACATAAACAGTACAGACAGCTATGTTTATATTAAAATTTTACTGTGCTTGTTTTAAACAGTCGCTCACTACATTAGTAATTAAATATAAGGCGTTCAGAAGTTACGCGAAATAATAGTAGATATATTCGTGACATCTGGCTTAATCACATTTAATGGGCACCCTCTTGCGATAATTACAGTGGTTTTTTGACCCTCCCATCATTAAATATTAACGTAAATAATATTCCATAATAATTATAGGTTATAAGTTATAGAACAATACATAATTCAATAATCAAAAACAAGCAAAACCTCATGTTCTTCTGAGTATTATAAAATAAAATTAGACAGTCAGACAGACAGACGAGGGACTGCCGACAGATATGAAAACTTCAAGTTAAATGAAATTAAACTACACTAATGTTGCACACTATTTCACCTGTACATCTACAGATATACTGCTATTACGCATGTTGGTGAAGCCAACTCACAAGATTTCACCCATCCCTAAGAATTTCCTCTACAAAATCAACAAGGCTAAAGAAATTTTCACTTTAAATTATAATATTCTAGATATTACAACAAAAACAATAAATAGAAATTTTAAAAAATAAATACCTTTGACAGATACTTGAATGCTCTCTTACAGGATTCCACATCCAGGTCTGGTCCAGTGACACTGTCCACGTCTTTGTCCGGATCACTGGTTGTACACGTCTCTTCTTTTGATTCTTTATCTGTGGGAAGAAATAAAATTAAACTTTATATATATTAAGCTGATATTAAAGTATTCACAGCTTGCAGTCGAAATGTTAAATAAACGTATTTTTCTTTGATAACCAGAGCTGATCTATGCAAAAAATACAGACTATGATTGAATCTAAGCCAAAAAAAACATTTACTAGACTACAATTGATTATTTATTGATTAATCTAATCTAAAAAAATAGGCACAGAATAGGTATATATAGGGAATAGGGAATTTGAAAATAACTTACCAACAATTTTCTTATAGGCACTACCGCTTCCGCCGTTGACTTTCCTCACGAAACATCTCGCTAGGATCACGGGTTGGGTGAAGGCCTCCCCGAGGGCTCTGATGAGAGGCCTCTTCTCTTCCGCCCGGAGGCACTCGTCGCACAGCTGGCAGATACTCTCCTCTGTCAGTGGGACGCCATCTGTCAAATACACAGTAAATTAGCAAAAAAAAACTTAAGACAACCGCTTACAATCCAGTTTTTCCATAACGCAAAACTCCAAATCACTACCTAACAGTGCAATCTGCTCGTCACCCAGAGGTGGAAAATGATTTATCTCTATGACCTATTATAGTATCTCAGAGAACATTGTCCTTCAAACTGGAACACACTAAACTTTGCACATTACTACTTGGTGGTATAAAAAAGTGTGGTAGACTCTACTAATGGTTCTACCACTACAAATCGAGAATGAATCGGTTTTTCTAGATAAACACGCTCCATCGTAGACCGAATCGTCGCTTAACATCAGGCGAGATGGCGACCAAGTGTAAACAAATAAAAGTTTTAAAAAAAGTATACAAAAACTACTCCAAATGAAGCTCATACAAAAACGACTGAATGGATGTGGATGAAATATTATGGTACAGAGTTAGAGACGATTCACACGGCGCGGCTGCCAAACGAGCCCGCGCGCGGGCGCGGCAGATTTCCATATAAAATGAAATTCAATTCACACGACGCGGTTTACGGCCGCGGCGGCTGCGGCAGCCGCGCGGCGCCCGCGTGGCTGCGCGCGATTCTTGCGCAGTAGCTTTCCGGAGCAGAAACCGCGAAAACCTGCGGTCTCGTGAGTATTGAAACAAAACCGTCGCGCGGCGCGGCGCCGCGCCCGCGCGCGGGCGAGGTTGGCAGCCGCGCCGTGTGAATCGTCTCATAGACTTCTAGAATAATTTCATCGCGGGAAAATTAAGGAGTCAAATCGCGAAGTGCTACTAACAAAGAGTATTTTTTTTAATTAAAAATAAAAGACCAAGAAATAACACAAAACATTTGGAAGCCATCTAAAAATTTAAATTATTCATACATACGTTGAGAATACACCAATTCTTGAAGAACTCGCATATCTTGTTCGTACTGGCACGTCCACGCACACTGTCGGTCCATGTTGGCCCAACTTTACAACCACGACTAACTCGTAACGAAATTTTACACAACTATTTATATAGTAAATATGAGTATTTAGCTCAGTATGTGCGTCTAATGACAACAATCATATTTCACTAATAATTCTACTAATTATTTAACAGTCAATCTGATAATGACCTGTCATAATTAATTGAATCATTTACACCTAATACAGTTTTCTCAAAATAAAAATTGGCTGTCATAGGGACTGCCGATAGAATTGAAAACTTTTAAATATAAAAAAAATATCATAAAGGAGCAATAATGTGGCATCAGCAATAATCAGCTTCTCATAGCTACAGAAATAGTGAAGTTACGGCTGGTCTAGTCGGGAGAACGGCGACTGCCGATCCGGAACCCTGGTTCGAATCCTAGGCGCACCACTGTCTTTTCGAAGTCATGTGCATAATGCCGCTAACTTAAAAACGATGAAGGAAAACATCGTGAGGAAACCGACATGAACCTAGAATCTTTCGAGGGCAACCCGCACTGGGTCAGCGTGGTGGATTATGCCTTTGACTCTTTCCTTGCGAGAGAATAATGCCCCGAGTCCCGGCACTGGGAACTGGGAACAATGCCTGAATATAGCCTGATGTAAAGCGACGATGCGGTTTACGATGGAACGTGCTAGCCTAGAAAAAACGATTCACTCTCAGTTTCGTCACGATGTTTTCCTTCACCGTTTTCAAATCAGCAGCATTACGCACATGACTTCGAAAATACAGTGATGCGTGTGAGATTCAAACCAGGCGATCCAAATCGGCAATTGCTGTTCTCTTGACTAGACCAGGGAAAAGAGCAAGGTGATATTATAAATATCATCATCTGGCCAACCCCACAATCGACCCACGACACGTACAAATAACTAGCAGTGCATCGCGGTTTTACCCGCGTAATTCCCGTTCCCGTTGTATTTCCGGGATAAAAATATATAATAGTATAGCCTATGTTCTTCCAGATTATAATCTGTGTTCCAAATTTCAGCTCAATCCGTTCATGCGTTACGACGTAGTTGAGCATCAAACATTCTAACATCCAAACATTGACATCTATTTGTTTAAAAATGGATCTTCAAAATGTGTGTATGCTCATAACTATTATTTATTTATTTATTTATTAAATTGAATGAATTGAATGACTGCACCAAATTGGGACGATTCTTTGTGTTAAGTATTCGTTATTGTCGGGACAAAGTTTGTAAGGCAGAAAATTTAGAACATTTAGAACAACAACAAAAATAAAGTGGCCAAGTGCGAGTTGGACTCGCCCATGAAGGGTTCCGTTGCAGCAAGTAACATTATATACATAGTACACATAGTTCTTGTAGTTCGTTGTAACTTTGATCGAAGTTTCATTATTAGTGTATTTATGACGTACTAAAAAAAAACTACTCATCAGATCGAGTTCAAACTAATTTTCGTTGGTAGTTTACATGGTAATGTACATCATACATTTTATTTAGATTTTTCATTCTCTTACTTTAGAAGTTAGAGAGGGGGGACACACATTTTACCACTTTGGAAGTGTCTCTCGCGCAAATTATTCAGTGTAGACGAAAATGATTTCAGAAACCTCAATATCATTTTTGAAGACCTATCGATAGACACCCCTCACGTGTAGGTTTGATGAAAAAAAATATTTTGAGTTTCAGTTCTCAGTATGGGGGGCAACCCTAATTTTTCTTTTTTTTTAATTTTTCTGTTGAAATCTTAATGCGGTTCACAGAATACATCTACTTACCAAGTTTCAACAGTGTAGTTTTCATAGTTTCGGCAAAAAGTGGCTGTGACATACGGACGGACAGACAGACAGACAGACAGACAGACATGACGAATCTATAAGGGTTCCGTTTTTACGTTTTACGGAACCCTAAAAATGGTGGTACGAAGTCCCCCGGGTCAGCGGCAGCTAGTTTATAAAAAAATTGGCAGTCGTAGGAACTGCCGATAGAAGTGAAAACTTATAACTCAGAATTTGATAACACACTTTGGAAACTAGAAACTTTGGAGAAACGCTGACGCATTTCTAGATACAATGGCCTTAGTCCCGAGTTTACCCGAAGATTTCTTATCATTACCGAGCGTGACGCTAGAATTCAATTCACAGCCCACGTAAAATATGTCTATGGCGCGCCTAAAGAAGTTTTCACTTCAATAATATAGTAGAATAATTAAGAGAGTACACTTACTGCTGTGATTCTGAGTTCTGGAATCCTCCTTTCGAGATACGTTTTGACTAGCTTCGGGTTCATCTTTCGATGTGCTTTCTCTGCTCGTTTTACTGCACTCTGGCGACTCTTCGTCGTGTGTGTCCGTGTTGTCTTTTGCTCTCGATGTGGTACATGTTGTGCTAACATAATAATAAAACTATAATTATTATCATTTTTAAACCGGCTTTAAAAAAAATAAGGAAGTAAGTACTCGTTTCGGTTGTATGTTTTTTTTTATAGTATAGAGAGTGACGAGACGAGCAGGACGTGTCGTGGTAAGCAACATGTTGCCACATAACAGCACAGTGACACGCAGCTAATGGATCATGTAAAGTCCAAATCATTACCTTGCACTGCACTGCGCTCGTCACCCAGAGATCTAAGATATTATATCTCACTAATTTAACTGTGGATACATTGCCCTTCAAACCGGAACACAGTAATGTACGTAGGTATGTTACGCGATAGTGCCTCCAATAGGCTTGTTTCCACTAAGAATAAATCGGATGGATTAGAGGTTCTTACTATTGATTAAGAAATAGAGATTTCAAAAAATAAAGCAGTTTATCAAAATACGTAAAGATTATTAATATTTTTAGATAAGAAAATCTTAAAAAATAGGCATTGTGTCACGTGACAGTGAACGCCAATCAGAAAATGTGACGTCACGCCGTGCTAAACATCACTTGACATCACTAATGTTGTTGACATTTTCATAGAACAAATATTATTATTCTTTATTTTTATTTATTCTTCGCCATGGATACTAGTTCTTCAGCCGCTTTACTGAACTAGTTAGGGTTCCGTAAAACGTAAAAACGGAACCCTTATAGATTCGTCATGTCTGTCTGTCTGTCTGTCCGTCCGTATGTCACAGCCACTTTTTGCCGAAACTATGAGAACTACACTGTTGAAACTTGGTAAGTAGATGTATTCTGTGAACCGCTTTAAGATTAAAACAAAAAAAATTAAAAAAAAAAGTAAAATTAGGGTTGCCCCCCATACTGAGAACTGAAACTCAAAAATGTTTTTTTCATCAAACCTACACGTGTAGGATGTCTATCAATAGGTCTTCAAAAATGATGTTGAGGTTGCTAAAATCATTTTCGTCTACACTGAATAATTTGCGCGAGAGACACTTCCAAAGTGGTAAAATGTGTGTCCCCCCCCCCCCCTCTAACTTCTAAAGTAAGAGAATGAAAAATCTAAAAAAAATATATGATGTACACTACCATGTAAACTACCAACGAAAATTAGTTTGAACTCGATCTGATGAGTAGTTTTTTTTAGCACGTCATAAATACACTATTATTGAAACTTCGCTCAAAGTTACAACGAACTGCATGAACTATGTGTACTATGTATATTATGTTACTTGCTGCAACGGAACCCTTCATGGGCGAGTCCAACTCGCACTTGGCCACTTTATTTTTTATTGTTTTACCACTATTTGTGAGGAAAATTATCAGTTTTTTTTTACATTTACTTTACTAAGATTATACTGTGTCAAATACTTTCATCAAAATGATCTTCACAAAAATATATTCTTGAGCATCATTCCTCCTCGCAAGCGTTTGCAACTTTTTTCGTAATGAGGGAGTTTCCGACGAGACAAAAATAGTTCCAACGGACGCACTAGATGGCGATTGTTCGAGATGCAGATAGATCTGTCTCTACCATATACTCAATATAATACAACAGTGTAATCCCTTTAGAGACCCTACCCGTTTCCAGGGAAAAAGTATAGTGTAAAAAGTGTATTTTTTAATTTTAAAATATTGGGAATAAAAATAGCTAATTAGGTTGATAATGTAATAAAAAACCGTTACTGATCACAATCCCTTTTCAGTAAAAATCTTTAGAACTCCCGAGGCAATAGACACCAACTAAGCCAAAGTAGAAGGAAAATTTAAAGATATAAATAGCAACACTGATACGACAATATTTTATCCACAGACTAAGTAGAGAGATACTCTCTCGGCTGAAGGATTAGTATCCATAGTCAAGAATAAATTTAAAAAATATATATTTTGTCTTTCATCAGGTTTACGAATTTGTTTTGAAATTTTGATGTTTTGATATAGTTTTCATTAGAATAAAATGCGTACCTACATGGATAAAGTAGTTTATTATTTATTACTAGAAGTCGTGCTTTCGCAAATTGAATGAATTGAGTCCCATTATGCCTACCGCTTTTGACAACAAACCAAAAGACCTACGCGCCTTCTATTATCGTTTTATTAAACCAAATCTTTTTGTCTCGTCGGAAAACGGCTCATTGTGAATCGTTTGGAACATAGATGAATAATTTGGTTGGCGTATTTATACTTGTGCTTGTACACTGAGGCACTATGCAGTTCTTGTAATACGAGGTATTCATTTTAAAATAAAAACATTGACAATGTCCTTACACAAACACATATGTTTGCCACGGCGTGACGTCATTCAAGACGCCATGACACTCTGGACCGTTTTTGTGCAGAAATTTGTTTGATTTTTTGATATGCAAAATACATATTGTAATTGTAAGGTTTTTTCAAAAATATAGGTGTTTCGGAATAATATGAACATTAAGCTATACTTTTAACCAGTTTTTAAAATTTAGTACACAAGCCTATTGTGAATCGCTTCTGATGGTTATAGTTTGTTTAGTAGATTATAGTTCAGAGGTGGCCCATGGTGCAGTGGTCCTGTATAAATTTTATTGAAATCGTTGTCAGCGGTTTTTTAAATATGAACAATAAAATTACAATTTGCTTTCTTGTATAGACGACGTAGTGACCGATTCTTATGAAATTTGGTCGAATATCCGATTTAATTTTAATTTGAAGTCGGTTTTTGTTTTTTGGGAGAAATTAAATATTTATTGAAGTTTAAACTTATTTTGAAACGTTAGAGAAATAAAAGTGACCAAGTGCGAGTTGGACTCACCCATGAAGGGTTCCATAGCAGCAAATATGATAAAATAAAAAATCTTGTACTTAGTTCATTATACCTTTGATCGATATTTTAATAACACTGTATTTATGACGATTACAAAAAAACTGCTAACTAGATCTTGTTCAGACCAATTTTCGGTGGAAGTTTGCATGGTAATGTACATCATACATTTTTTTAGTTTTGTCATTCTCTTATTTTAGAAGTTACGGGGGTGGCGGGACACATTTTAACACTTTGAAAGAATCTCACGGGAACTATTCACTTTGGAGAAAAAAAAATAGAAACTTCAACATAATTTTTAAAGACTCTGAGAAAGAGAGTTTCAGTTCTAAGTATAGGGCACCTACACATCCACATAGTTTCGGAAAATAAAAGGCTGTGACCATACGGACGGACGTACAGACAGACAGACATGACGAATCTATAAGGGGTCCCGTTTATTTGCCGTTTGGCTACGGAACCCTAAAAATGATGAGAATACATATTTACGATGCGCGCGCACAGCTCCACGAAAAACCGACACCCTGAAGTTAGCTAGTGAACATTGTAGTAAACATTGCTACTTAACTTCGGGCCAATACTTCTTGCGCTGATGACATTATCTATTCTATGGTTAAAGTTAGACTTCTTAGCAAGAAGAATAAAGAGAAGAAATATTAACGTCTTGCGTGCGTACGTAAATTAAGTGCACAAACACTTTGTTTGGTAGTACTTATAGCGACAAAATAGCAAAGAAATCGAACGTAATAGACGTACGAACCCGAAGAAACATCGACCTTCACCCATTTGTTTAATAGATTAATATTATTTTACAAGTAATTTAGTACGTTAGGAATTATAATAAAGTGGCCAAGTGCAAGTTGGACTCGCCCATGAAGGGTTCCGTTGCAGCAAGTAACATTATATACATAGTACACATAGTTCTTGTAGTTCGTTGTAACTTTGATCGAAGTTTCAATAATAGTGTATTTATGACGTACTAAAAAAAACTACTCATCAGATCGAGTTCAAACCAATTTTCGTTGGTAGTTTACATAGTAATGTACATCATATATTTTTTTTAGATTTTTCATTCTCTTACTTTAGAAGTTAGAGGGGGGGGACACACATTTTACCACTTTGGAAGTGTCTCTCGCGCAAATTATTCAGTGTAGACGAAAATGGTTTTAGAAACCTCAACATCATTTTTGAAGACCTATCGATAGACAACCCACACGTGTAGGATTGATGGAAAAAAATTTTTTTGAGTTTCAGTTCTCAGTATGGGAGGCAACCCTAATTTTTCTTTTTTTTAAATTTTTCTGTTCAAATCTTAATGCGGTTCACAGAATACATCTACTTACCAAGTTTTAACAGTGTAGTTCTCATAGTTTCGGCAAAAAGTGGCTGTGACATACGGACGGACAGACAGACAGACAGACATGACGAATCTATAAGGGTTCCGTTTTTACGTTTTACGGAACCCTAAAAAGTGGGTTGCCTGAAAAAATCATAGCCAGGCTTAATTTTAAAAACACGCAAAATTATAGAATGTTTCAGATAACGATCTTCGTAGGTATGTGTGTGAAATCACCCCACAAATATCGGTATGCAGTACGTAAAGGGCATCTAAGGCGCCTGCCTGCGCCTGTGCCTGCAGGTGACTGCCATTGGTTCCTTTTTAACCGACTTCCAAAAAGGAGGTTATCAATTCGCCCAACATTTTTTTTATGTTTTCGGTGCCAGCCAAGCCTAACAACTAACAGGTAGTATATAGGTAGATATTACTTAGCTATGCCTACTTACTACCTTACTACGTACATAGTAGTATCTGTCTACTTGCTTTTTGACAAGACTGGCACAGGGACTGACTGGGAGTGAGTAGCGTTTAGAACAATTATATCAGTTTATTTTTCGCTTTTGAGTGCCTATTTGTGGTTTTGAAGTCGGTTTAATTTTTTGTAGAAAATAGTTAAATAAAAAACGTAAGAAAAAACACATTTTGTTACTTAATTTTGTCCTTAAAAATAATGCATTTTCCAGCAATCCAGCATTAAGTCACACCCCGGACACTCGGCCTAAACTCCAAACAAACGGTGAAGTCGACATACCTACACTCACACAACTACGCATATGTCGTTCGAACACATTTACGCATATGTGCGTGTCATCTAGGGTTACTAAATTATTTTATGGAATAGCTGTGACCCGTGAGTTCACCTGCCTGTGGCTTACAATCTTACCTAGTTAGTGGCTAGTTAGTGTTCGATCTTTAATGTAGGTATATATAACTTTCACCAACAATCAGAAGGGAGAAGATTTAAAACAAAATAGGAGATAATAAAGGTACCATGTACGAATTGATTTTTAGTTAAGTACACTTACCCAAAGATTTCTCTTTGGGTACCTTGTAGTGTATTCTGACAATTCAATTCTGACAACGAAAGCCGCAGTTTAAAAACAACGAGTTTAATAATTTCGTCACAGGACTTCAGTGTTGGCGCGTACTTCTAACCAGAATAGCTTAACACAGTTTATAAAAATGATTCAATCTTTGTAGAAATTCTTATGAAATTAAAAATCTCTTATTCTTGTTTCGTATAATAGACGAAAAATTTGGTACCATTTTGTTAAATAATACAGCATCATGGTCGTATTCTCATAGAACATTATCGTCCGATATAATAACCCTTCGTAGAGTCCGCCTCGCGTCCGCGAGGGGGAGGAAGCTTGAAATTGGCAGGGGGTGGGGAGTGTCCGTTCTATCTATATTATCTATTCTATGATTAAGTTTAACATAGAATTACTCATCAAGGTTCCTCAATCTCATAGTACTCAGGTAATTATGCTAATAAGTGATATGTATAGTTTCAATCAAGCCTAATTAGATAATAAGTAATTTCTTCGTGAAAATAAGTTGTCAACCCTAATTAGTTAACTACTATATTTATGTATATTAAGACAAGTAAATATTGATTACTAGCAGCGACCCGCGGTTTCACCCGTGTATTATATATACCCGTTATTTTCCCGGGATTTATAAAAATAGCTTCCAGACCATTATCTATGTACCAAATTTCATCCAAATCCCTTCAGTAGTTTTTGTGTGAAAGAGTGACAAACATACAATCTTACAAACTTTCGTGTTTGTAATATTAGTAGGTTTTATGTAAATATACAGAATATCAGATTGTTGTATGAGTATAATAATAGTTATAAAAAATATATAGACATGATCGAAAAACACAGCTAGCCACACCCAAACGACAATATCAGCTTAAGGCCAATTGTCCACGTAGCTGCACGACATCCGCACGATTTCGACAATAGGGTTGTTTCCACTAAGAATGAATCGGATAGATTAGATGTTCTTACTATTGATTAAGATATGCAGATTTTAAAAAATAAAACAGTTTATCAAAATAAGTTAAGATTATTGATATTTTTAGAAAAGAAAATCTTTAAAAATAGGCATTGAGTCACGTGACAGAGAACGCCAATCAGAAAATGTTACGTCACGCCGTGGTGGCATCATTTGACATTACTAATGTTGTTGACATTTTCATAGAACAATTTTTTTATTTTTTATTTATTCTTGGCCATGGATACTAGTTCTTCAGACACTTTTCGTAGAACAGCGCCAGTGTTGCCAACTTATCGGATTCGCGTCAAATCTAGCGAATTTGGGTACGTTGAGAACGGGAAAATAACTTTGTAACGGCTAACGGGATCATCATCATCAACGTCATCAACAGCCCACTAAACGTTCCCACTGCTGGGACTCGGGGCCTTCTCTCGCAAGGAGAGAGTTAAGGCCATAATCCACCACGCTGGCCCAGTGCGGGTTGGCGGATGACTTCGAAAGATTCTAGGTACATGTCGGTTTCCTCACGATGTTTTCCTTCACCGTTTTAAGTTAGCGGCATTACGCTCATGACTTCGAAAAGACAGTGGTGCGTGTGGGGTTTGAACCCGGGGTCTCCGGATCGGCAGCCGCCGTTCTCCCGACTAGACCACCGTAACTATAAGTTACGGTGGCTAACGGGATATTTAACGGAAATAAAAACTTCATATTTTCATCCATAAATGGCAATTGTATTTTTCAAACGGTAACATAAGTACCTAATATGAACGAATTATGTTTTATGATGACAACAAGGGCGATCAAATACTTATTTTGTAGTCCAGACACACACTTTTGTATGTCTGTAAGCGGCACTTACCCCTGCTAACTGTTTAGCAGTGAAGCAAGATCACGTGATATTTAACTCCCACCTTTAGGCTTGCACCCGTGTAAGACACAGCTCAAAAAAAATTGGCAGTCATAGGAACTGCCGATAGAAGTAAAAACTTATAACTGATAGCTTACCTTGGAAACTACACGGGTGTAACCGGAGGGCGTGGCCTCGCCATGTTTCCATGGCCATCTAGAAATGCGTCAGCATTTCCCATTGGCTGATGCGTTTCTAGATGGCCATGCCATGATGCCCTGTCCACGCCCTTTCAGCATTTCCCATTGGCTGACGTATTTTTAGATGGCCATAGTCCCGAGTTTACCCGAAGCTTTCTTATCATACCCGAGCGTGACGAATGAATTCAATTCAAAGCCCACGAAAAATCTGTCTAGGCGCGCCTTAAGAAGTTTTCAATCAAAGAAGTTTTTTTTTTAAGTGTGATTTTTTTTTTACGGATTTTTGAAGGAAATTCACAACTAACTTGGCGAATTTTTAAATATCTTGTTGGCAACACTGCACAGCGCAAGCGCATTACCTGATTACCTCGTATCGTATCTTGTGTCATCTTTTGTTTTTCGGTTTTAAATTTTAAATACAGAGTTATAACACACAATAATAGTTCGCGTTAATACAGTTATAGTACATTAGTTCTTAGATCACCATGGAATCAGGATTTATCAAAGCAAATAGCAATAACCTACCTCGAATTGACGTAGTTATGCTTGGGAGATTTTTCGCATCAAACAATGACTTTTGTTCATCAGAATTCCGGAATGTGAAAACTTCTATGTAAGTATACACGATTGTAAATTATTTATTATAAGCTTTAAACGAATGTCTGTTCAAGTAAATATGAATTTTGTATAGACATTTAAAGGTTATGTTGGACGGTTACGAGGTGTAGACAAACAAGCCTACTTAAATTTTAATACAATTAATTTACTTAATTTCAGATCATCACGAGCTTCATATGGAGACGACGCCATAAGCTATGTGCAGCTTAAGCGTAACAATAAAACTTGTACATTAAAGTGCAAAATATGTCCAGAACACAAAGTTCATGCTAAATTATATGGATGTACACTAGTTGTTGACGAAGAAGATGACATAATTCTTTCTGTCCAATGTCAAGACTGTGTAGCTTCACAAGGTGGCTGTAAGCACGCAATAGCTTTCCTCATGTGGGTTCATCGCCGAAGTGAAGAACCATCATGCACTTCGGTGGAATGCTATTGGAAAAAATCCAGACTCTCCAGAGTAGGTACCACTATAAAATATGTGACGGCAAAGGAATTGTCTAAGGGAAATCCCATATTACCTGGAAAACCATCTGTTTTAAATAAATTTTTGGATGAGTCAAGGAAGAGAAAAGTTGAAGACTGTGAACTTCTAGTATTCCAATCCACTTATTGTGAAAGTGAAGTGCAGGCTGTCTCAATGCATCAACTTGTATGCAAGTATAAAGATAAATGTGTTGAAGATTTTTTGAGAAAAATTCAAATTTCAACATCTTTAATAAAAAATGTAGAAGAGCAAACAAAGGAACAGGCTAATAGCGCTCTTTGGTTTGAACTGAGGTATGGTCGAATTACTGCTTCCAGAGCATTTGAAGTCAGCCGATGCCAAACAAGTGATGGCACACTTGTTTCTCTAATACTAGGCGGTAAAATTCCTGATACTCCATCCATGAAACGAGGTCGTATTCTAGAAGATGAAGTGAGAAATCAGTTCAGATTAGTTTGAAAAAAAAAATTAGTAAATGTGGCCTTATTTTGAACTCGAAGTATCCAATGATTGCTGGTTCCCCAGATGGAATTTTTAAAGATGGGATAATTGAAATAAAGTGTCCTATAAGTCAAAAGACTTTTAAAAATTACATAAAAAATGGACAGGCTACAGAAAAATACAATGCCCAAATGCAGCTTCAGATGTATTTAACAGGAAAGATGAACTGTGTTTACTGTGTAGCTGACCCAGACTATAACAAAAATAAAAAAGTTGATATTATAAATGTAAAGTTCGATCCACAATATGTTGAGAATTTAATTAATAATTTATTAAACTATTGGAAATCTAATATTTATCCTTTGCTATATCAGAGTGCAAAGTAAGTGTGTTTTGTTTGAATATAGGTTTGTTTGAAATAAAAAAGTTTGTATTAATAAGAAATTTAGTTTTATTTTATCAAAGAATCTTGCAAATTTATTAAACCACATGCTATGATTACAATATCATCAAGTATTTTTAGATGGTTAGAATTAATACATGCATGAGGTTTGAGCATATAAAATTCACGCAAGCGTCGAATGACTCTTTCTATATGTATTCTCAAACTAGCTATCTGTTTGGTTTGCTTCGCTTGAGATTTGCTCAATTTTACTCCTGTCTCAACACTTGGAGGCCTTATTAATGATATACCAGATTTTTGTAAATATTGCTCTATATGCTTGAATCCCCTGTCTGCCATAATAACCATTCCACTTTTTAATGATTGAACAAAATCCATGACTCAACCACACATGTATCTGTTGTCCTGCCTCCAAATCCAGGAGAAATATAATTTACTAATCCGTTTGGTGTGCATGCTATCAAATACTTTATGGTGTTCGCTTTTTTATACTCTGACCATGTCAGAGCTTGGTTTACTGCCTTAGATGGCTTTTGTATTTCGATTTCGAGGCAGTCTATAATGCAACTCACATTATAATATTTGTGCCTAAATGCCATAGGTAAGGTCCTTTTAATCAGGTCTCTGTCTAGTTCCACAATAAAAGGACGCATATAGCTGGCTATTATTGGTACATTTTTAAAAAATATCTTGCTTAGACTTGATTGACTCATACCATAATCATCCACTAGTTGAATAAATTTAACATCCAGTCTAATCTTATTTAAACATAGCAATAAATGATGTTTAGGAATTTTCATTTCATCTTTTAGTATGTCAATCAAGTGGTAAGAGCTTTTCGGAACACCAATGTACAGTCGAGGCTTTTTTTCAATTTTTTTAAGTGTGTTCAATAGTGTCTTATCAGCTTCTAGTTTTCTATCTTCGGAAATTAATTCACTACAATCAGAAGATGACTTAACTTGTAACGAAAGCACTGATGGCGAGTCACTGTCAACAAATGGTGTAAACAAAGAAATATCACTGTCGGAGTGCTCTTCCTCAATCAATATATTTCTTTTAACTTTGGTTGGGTTGGACACGGAAGGATATAATTTTTTAACGGTCTCAGCTTTAAATGGAGATGTGTAACTAGACACCAGGGATGGCTTCAAGGGTGATAATGCCTGATCTTTAGTTTTCGTATTGGTCTGGACTGCTTTACTTATGAATTTATGTGTTATTAAGGCTTGAACTGATTTATCTACTTTCTGCTCACAAAAAGTTTCCGGCTCATTTAGTTCAACTGTTTGGAAATCTGTAAAATAAATGCAAGCTTTATAATGAAGATTCACTAGATAGTTAATGATTAAAATAATTGGTATTGTTTATTACTTAAACATACCTGAACTTGTATGAGGAGTAGCATTGAAAGATGTACTTGGCATGGTGCTTTCTTTGTGTTCATTCAAACACTCTGCTATTATCGTCATCCTCTGTTTTTTCAATATGTATGATCGTTTTGCGCTGTTGCATGTCCGTTTTTTCCTATCTTCTTGACATCCAAATTTACTTGGAATACATCCTGGTTTCATGCGCACTTGTGACACTTGTCCCATAATATGATACTCGGTATAATTAAGCATATCATTAGGCAACTAGAACAATAAAACATGTCTGTTAGCACTATACATTTAACAAAACATTGTCCAAATCATAACAAATACCTAACCTCAACTAGGTACTAGTTTGTTATTGTTTTACCACTATTCTTGAGGAAAATTAACAGTTTATTTACATTACTAAGATTATACTGTGTCAAATACTTACATCAAAATGATCTTCACAAAAATACATTCTTGATTTAGTTGACAAACAGTGGGCATCATTCCTCCTCGCAAGCGTTAGCCACTTTTTTCGTATTTGTGGATCGTTTGGAACATAGATGAATAATTTGTTTGGTGTTTTAATACTTGTGCTTCTACACTGGGGCACTATGCAGTTCTTGTAATACGAGGGATTCATTTTAAATTAAAAACATTGACTAAGTCCTTACACAAACACACAAGTTTCCCACGACGTGACGTCATTAAGACGCCATGACAGTCTGGTGCGTTTTTGTGCATAAATTAGTTTGAGTTTTTGAAATGCAAAATACATATTGTAAATGTAATTTTTTTTCAAAAATATAGATATTTCGGAATACTATAAACGTTCAGCTATATTATTAACCAATTTTTAAAATTTAGTAAACTAGCCTATTGTCGGATGCAAGACGAATGCTTGCATCTTGCGTACAAATAATGAAGTCTGTGTCCACGAAACGACAACGACAGCCGCACGTCTTGCGTTTGTTCGTAGGATGCATGCATTCGACAAAAGACGCGTGCGTGGACAGTAGGCCTAAGTGTTGTGTGTGAATACGTCGACCAATATTAATTGAAGTGAAAACTTATTTTGGCGCGCCACAGAAAGATTTTTCCTAGGCTGTGAATTGAATTCTAGTGTCACGCTCAGGAATGATAGGAAATCTTCGGGTAAACTCGGGACCATGGCCATTGGAAATCTAGAAATGCGTTAGCATTTTCCCCATTTCTTTGCTGACGCATTTCTAGATGGTCATGCTCATGGCCACGCCCTCCGGTTTCACCCGCGTAGTTGCCAAAGTGAGCTATCAAATTTTGAGTTGTTTTACTTCTATCGGCAGTTCCTAGTTCCTAACTGCCAATTTTTTATTATTATTATTTATTGTCTTAAAAAAGTAAAGGCCCATTACGAGATTTGAGAAAGGCTCTACAATCACAGTACATACATATAAAGAAATGCTATAGACTGTGCTACAATGTAACTTTGAACGAAACTACAAAAAACAATCTTACTAATATTATAAACGCGAAAGTTTGAAAGATTGTATGGATGTTTGATTGTTACTCTTTCAATCAAAAACTACTAAAGGGATTTGGATGAAATGTGGTACACATAGATATTAATCTGGAATAACACATAGGCTATCTTTTATCTCGAGAAAATAACGGTATCGGGAATTACGCGGGTAAAACAGAGGAGTAAAATGATAAAATTGTTCGGGTTTCCACGGTTTCAACACTATTTGGGAGATCTAAGCAAAGACCAAGAAGAACGTTTCCACCAAAACATAAAAACGATGGAGAATAGTTACCAAGGAAAGTGGGATACTTATATGATGGCCGACTTCTACTGGGGAATCATGCGAGATTGCCCGAGTCAGTTTCATACTAGAAAAACACTGAAAAGGCATTTTTTTATGTACAATGCCAATATTTTTTTGTGAAAGTGTTTTTTCATATTATCTCGGGAACTAGAGCCTATAGAAAAAAAACGGTAACATTTTTGATATCGCCATGTAAAATATACTCAAAATCAGGTCTAAAACCTCCGGCACCAAAATGGTTGTAAGCTTGTACAATCTATTGGCGCGTTAAATACCTATTTACAGTATACATTCTAAGGACTTTTTCAACTATCAAAATGAACCTTTTTTGAAGACAATAGAAATGTAATGTTTCGAAATATACCTACGTCAAAAAGCCCGATTACCAGTTACGAAACTTAAGATTTGAAAAAATAATGTTAGAAAAATGTTAAGTATCAGATAGGTTATACCTATCAATTTTTTTTACCCATTTTGTTATCTTTTTTGTATACAGCTCCTTAAAGCCTGATCTCGTTTTTTCTTCTTCTTATATTTTTAATTTACCTGGCACTAGAATCGTATGAATTTGCTTCAGTCCTTACTATTTTGTAACCTTAGATTTGTACAAAAAATGTTGAAATCATATAAGGGGGCGTCCATAAATTAGCAAACAATATAATAATTGTATATTGTTTTCTTGCTGAGGCCGCGAACTTTTCAATCCAACCTCATTTCCATTTCCAAACTAAAAATAAACTACTCACTAGATCGAGTTCAAACCAATTTTCGGTGGAAGTTTGCATGGTAATGTACATCATATATATTATGTTTTTAAGTCATTAGGCATATCCTATAAAACGGGGCGACATTGGACTTTTACGTTTAGACACGTTCCGTGTCAATAATACTCATTGTTATCAAATTATGGAACAGACTGTACAAGCACGGATAACACAACGGCGACGGCGCTCACTAATTTTCTTGAAACATCTCCGCTCGCGTGCTCCGTAAAACGGACATCCGTCACCCGCGACGCAGGTCCCGCCGCCCACGCCACGTGCGACGTGGCACCCACTGCACGCAGCGCTGATCTATGAGATCACAAGAAACAGCACGACGCGCGGGCGCCTGCGCCGTGCACCCGCTTAACGCAGCGGACGCCCTAAAGGTAGCGGTTCGCGGGGAGACCGCGACACGAGACCGAGACCGCGACAGGCACTTGACATTATAGAATTATATGGCCGCCAGTTCGCGTCTCCTGTCGCGGTCTCAGCGCGAACTTGTACCTTAAGATTATAATCTCACAGTTTTTACGTTTTACGGTGACATATTTAGATATGTTACGCGATAGCTGAGCGATGATACGATTTTTATGAATATTTTTTTCGTTTTTAGATCATACTGTAGAAGAGATTCTGCTCTTACATAATTTTATTGAAATTAGTTAACCCTTTTGGAGAAATGAACAAAAACAAAATAAATGTGTAAAAAAAAACTGGTATATTTTGTTGTTTCCTTCAACAAAATATTCTCAAATCCATGCCAGTCGCGGGTTTTCAGAGAAAAATAATTAATTTTAAACTAGTATGAAAACTGATCAATGAAAATTTTTTTTTTGGTAGGTATATCTTCAATTTACCTGTCACTAAAATCACATGTGTTTGTTTCAGTCTTTGGTACTTTGTTGTAACCATAGATATGAACAAAAAATAATAATAGCCCGATCATAATACGCATGGTAACTAAAATAACTAATCACCATCAGTTACATTATTAAAACATTTTTTAACACACATTGTACACATATTTTTTCTTTTGTGTCTAAGACAAAAAATGACGAAGATACAGTTAGTGCTTAGAAGTTTCGCGTGACGTCACGTCTATATACGATTTTTATGTACACTTGACATCACAACAAACTCCAGAACTTTTATGTTCTATATCTTTGGTGGTTTTTAATAATTTGATAAAACAAAATGAATGTGTCCCATATTTTTTCAATATCTACCTGATGGAGTAATGGTATATTTTTGACTCAATCATAATCCCTATTATTATAAGTGCCATCAAACATGTATATTTTTTGTCTCATCTGAAAACGGCTCAATGGTTCATCTTGTTTTTTTTTGTAATCTTCAATTTACCTGGCACTAGAATCACATGCGTTTGCTTCAGTCCTTGGTACTTTGTTAGGATGTGTTTCGCACAGTCGAGCCTCTTTGGAGAATAGTATAATAGCCTCAGCTGCTGCTTCATTGGGCGATAAGTTTCGAGCCTAAAATTTTATAGAAATTGTTGTGTCAACTTTAACAATGTACATAAATATATATAGTTAAACAAAAATTACAGAAAATAATATTACACTATCTATACATATATCCTTACCAAGATTATAAAAAAATCTTAAGGAAACAATAAAACATAGTAAATATCATTACACTTTTATTGAAGAGTCAAAATTATCGCACAGCACTGAATTATGCTCATCTCCTGTGCAAAAGGGTTGATATACTACTGTGATTTTTTGCCCTGTAATTTCTCTGCAAACATTGCTCTTCAAACTGGAACACAGTAATATTTGCATATTACAGCTTGCTGATAAAATAACTGAGAAATGTATGTCTATACTATATCTATGAAAATTTCAATAGTGTATGTAAAACAAAGTATAAATGAGAAACATAACAAAACTGTGCTGTTTTTATGTGTATTATGTTTTTGTGTGAAAATATCTTAATGATTTAACAAAATCATGTTCAGCAGCTTTGTACAGCGACACTAAATGTGTAAAGGTATGAGTTCGCGCTGAGACCGCGACGCGAGACCGCGACAGGAGACCGCGACAGGAGACTGCGACCGGAGACCGCGACAGGCACTTGACACTATAGAATTGTATGGACGCCAGTTCGCGCCGAGACCGCGACAGGAGACCGAGACAGGTCGCGGTCGCGGCGCGAACTGGCGCCCATACGATTCCATAGTGTCAAGTGCCTGTCTTGGTCTCCGGTCTCGGTCTCCTGTCGCGGTCTCAGCGCGAACTCATACCTTAACAATGAGACGTTTACAGAAGAGACAAAATGGTTTAAAAAAATGTTTGTTTTGATGGCACTTATCAGTCATTTAACATGAATTGTACAAATCCTACTACATAAATGCAAAAGTATGGATGTTTAGATGTTTGTTGCTAAATCAATTTGATACGGCTGAACGGATGGGGGGTTTAAAATTTGGAACACAATCCTTACAACTATTATATGTTTGAATGTTTGTTGCTCAATCACGTCGTAACGTCTGAATGGATCGGGCTGAAGTTTAGAAAATACATAGATTATAGTCTGGAAGAACACCTAGGCTACTTTTTATTCCGGAAAAATAAAAGGGAACGGGAACTACGCGGGTGAAACCGCGAGGCGCTGCTAGTTAATGATATTTATGGTCTGGATTAACCCACAGGCTACTTTTCAACGAGGGCACATCAGTTTAAGCAAACAGTGCTGCTAGTATGAAATTAAAAAGATTCTGCCAGTGTTTTTTGGTCTGATTCTTACAGATAGGTCCACTTTAGCTGTGCCGTGTTAGCTTCTGGATTTAGCAAAATACACATTACACAGGTAGAGGCAACGTTTTAAGACTACTGTTAGCTTTGCAAGTTACGGTCCAGCGTTCCACGGTTACTGGTCCAGAGGACATCAGCGGCTAGCGATCCAGAGTCCAAGGTTCAAGTCCGACATGCACCACTGGCTATTCGAATGTTAAGTTACAGAAAACATTGTGGGGAAACCAACATGTTCCTAGAGTCTTTTTAGGTCAAGTGTCATCCACCAACCCGCACTGGGCCTGTGTGGTAGACTGGTAGATTATGGCCTAGTCCACCTGCATCATAAGAGGTTCTCAATGAACAATCCAATTTAGAAGACATTTGGCCTTTGGTAAGTGGTGTTGGGAAAAAGGTTATTATACTTGGACTAAGGGTTCACACCCTTGAGGATAATGAGGAGGATGACACAATGGCCCAACAAAGAGGTTAAGTGTGGAAAAGGCCCCACCAAACTAACTAAATTTTTTGATCTATGCAAGTTTTACTCTCTACTTCAAATTTGAAAGTTACAGGCCCATGCTGAATACTTCAACTTTTTATTATGGCCTCCATTCGGTAATGTTACCGTAATTTCCCCAATGTTTTCATCCATTTGATTGTTGTTATAGTCCTCATGCTGAATAGGTAGGACGCGTAAACAAAGCAACTGACAGTGAAGTCTTATTAAAAAAGGATGTTTTTTTAGAACCACAAACATAGTTTTTACAAGCAGAAAATTATAAAAATGTAATTAAATTGTACATTTATCAATAAAGAACTTTGACTTTGCAGTTTAATTTTAATAAATGTTTCTCAGTGAGTAACTAAGACAGGACAGACTGCTAGTGATGTATTTAAATTTCCTTATAATGAATGAAAGTGAAAATCTTTTTATATTAACACATTTCAGTTGTTTTACAATAGTTTGTTTGAAAAGCCAAATGATGAACTGTTATTGAAACAAATGTAAAAAATAGGTATATGACTCAGGCCATTTCATCAGGTCAATTGATAGCTTTCATAATTCAAACTATCAATTATATTTTCTACACCACTATTATATTTTTCCTACTTTTCGGAGGCAAATAAGTAAAAATAAGAGCAACTGAGGTTGGCCTTCATAAGAATATGTGGACTAACATTATAGGTAAAAAATATGAAGCACTTTAATTAAAATTGTTTCAATCTGAATCACCATGAATCAGTTATGCATATACAACCATCATTAATAGCAACATTTTGCCACCCACATAATATCCACATTAGCATTTTAGCACCAATTTCACATTTTTTTTTTTTAAATAAAGAGTGACGAGACGAGCAGCACATGTGCCTGATGGTAAGCAACATGCCTGCCACATAACAGCACAGTGACACACAGCTATTGGAACATAAAGAGTCCAAATCATTACCTAGCATTGCACTGCGCTCGTCACCCAGAGATCTAAGTTGTTATATCTCTAAGCCCTGTAATTACTCTGAAAAAAATATTTTTTCACATTTTCACATTGATTCAATAAAAGGGGTAGGTTTTAGAAAAGTTATCTTCTTATTATCCTTTTTGTGGTAAATGTTTAAAACAAAATTTTAAAAATTACATGGTGCTCTACTTTTACATACACAATGGTCAATAAATGTGCAAAATGAATCGCCACAACTAACTTAAGAATTTAACACACTGACCGATTGATGGAGCAGTAAAAATCTATAATAAACAAAATAATTAATCAATTTATACTGAAAATAGTTTAGTTGATGCCTCTAACATTTATATGAACAAAGTTATTGATAGAATAATGTCAAGTGAGATTTATTTATTATTTATATCAATAAACACTAAGTTTTAGGTAAAGCGTAATACTTACTTCCCCACTAGAGGCACAATATTGGTTATCGCAGTTAGGGTTCCCACAACCATCTACTAGCTGGTAGAAATATCTCTCAAGCAATTGTTTTGCAGCAGCTCTTTTCATTGTATCTTCAGTGCGATTGGAGACTGTTGTAGAGCATAAATTCGATGACAGGTCCTCTTCAAGAACAGGATCACTAGGGGTTGTTGTTTTTGACGATGACGCTTCGCTCCCCCTACAAACAAAAGCTTTCACGTGATTACAAAGCTCTACGTACTCATTCCCGATCAAAACAAAGAACAAAAATAGCAAGTAATGCATAACCTTACTTTTGTTTATATCACTTATATACACGTCGTCCCTGTATACTTTTAAACATACCAATATTTACTGGGAATCGTCGGTATTTTCCGACTGAAAATTAAGTTCTATCGATTAAATACGACGTAATAATAAACTTAACTAACCTTGAAGCTTCGTCCGAGTCGCTTTTAGAGTTCATAGAAAATGCTCGCCAACTCTGAGATCGTTTCTAATGCAGTCCCATAAATGCTACGGAATAAATGTACACATTGGTTTGTTTTATTATGTGCTATTAAAAGTTTTAAGACTAATTCACTGAAAAACTGAAAATGTACAAAAATACCATCAATTGTTCTTTTGCAAACTGTCAAAATTGTCAATCATCCATTTTTGTTCGTAATTTTATTCTTTTTTTGGTTTCTATACACGCAGTATTGGATTCACACTTTGAAAACGCGTTTTGCAGAAAATGTAATTTTCATTGTATTTACATGTAAATGCTTAAACTTAGTAATTTATAATCGCTTTTATAGCTTTGTAGATTTTACCCGCAACTACTCCCATGTAATTTAAAATATTTTATTTATTTAAACAGTATGCCGCTTTGCCCACTTTAAGTACTTTTTTTAGATTTCAGTTTTGGCCAAGAAAACTAAAAAAGGAGGTAGAGAGAAGAGGCATAACGGTCCCCAGCCGTGGCTCTTCCATCCACGAACCAAGCAATCTGAGGTATCGAGTGGACGTGCTGAACATCGTGCTGCATTTAAGAATACTGAGATGACCACATTGCCGAATGTGAAGAGAAGAAGACGGATTTGTACCTATAGTATCAACCACCACCTGACCTGAATCAGGCTTAAGCGTCTGTCTGCCCCCTTCTAGGTGACACAGGGTGGTAGCGTTACTTAGCCTAAGAGAGGGCAGAGCTATTAGATGGCCATTTTGAAGGTGAGTTTTAGCCACATTATATTCCAGAAGAGGCCTCCGACGAGGTATATGTCCACCACACAAAGTCGAGAGGACTGTATCCGAGTTTAGCAGATATCGGCTGCTCTGTTAGGACTGGAGACTCAGACAAATGCTGTAAGGAAGGAGATGATTTCATCACCCCCATGGCAGTCGTCGGAGCCGTTAGGAGTCCAAAGTTCTGGAAAGCGCCGGAACGATGGCGATGGAATCCTGAGTGACGCACTAAGATAGACCCAAAAAAAAATTGGCAGTCATAGGAACTGCCGATAGAATTGAAAACTTACAACTCAGAATGTGATAGCTTACCTTAGAAACTACACGGGTGTAACTGGAAGGCGTGGCCTGGCCATCATGGCATGGCCATCTAGAAATGCGTCAGTATTCCCCATTGGTTAACGCATTTCTAGATGGCCAATGGACAATGCCCCGAGTTTACCCGAAGATTTCTTATTATATCGAACGTGACGCTAGAATTCAATTCACAGCCCACGAAAAATCTGTCTTGGCACGCCAATGATATTAGAAACTATGGATTTTAGGTCAGCGTTTAAAAACGGCCCCACTCAACAACAGACAAAACGCCACAAGTCAGCTAACTTTGCGTCAGTCGTTGTCTGACTTAGCACCTTACCGCCGCATTGCGTACTCCCCTATGATGGTGTTTTGCGTCGTCATATCCTGCAAAAATTACAACAAAAAAAATGCAAAATAAATAATTTAAAAAATAATGTTTTAAAAGTAATGTTTAAGTACATACTTTATTTTGTCAATCTTGTTTCGGTCTTTGTAGTGTTTATCTGTTGTTGTTTAGTTTAGTCGGGTTTTATTATTTTTTAAATTATTTATTTTATTGTGTACTTTTTAGTGTTCCATTTGGCAATCTCTAATGAACAAAACCGTGTTGTTTTATTGCCTTTGTAAATCTAGCAAAAAAATATTGGTAAGTACTCTTGATGGCGTGTCAAACAAAAACAGTGAGATAACCTTTGATGAAACTAAGTAAACGAAGATGAGGTACGCTCTAATATAAAGACATCATAATGTGGCGATGGCGAGTATACGCAATGTGCACACAGCTTCACTTGCATCGTGAGAGACGTTTAAATGAATGACAAAGACATCATGACAAGTAGGCAGTAGATGCAAATGAGATAGCTATACATCACATTTGTTTAGATATTTTTTTCGACAAGAATAGAAAGACATACAAATGCACTGGCGTGAAAGAGACAAAATAGCCGCAACTAACATATCGCCGGTCGTGTTGCACTCTTACGCTGTATGCATATCTGTCTCTTTTTAGAAATGGCCAATTTTAAAATTGTTTACAACAGAAAAATAATTTTAGATGTAATAATCATTGAACTGTTATGGAAATAATTAAAGATTTTGTGTACTTACGCATGAAAAGTGATACCATGGAACTTGTTCTTGGTCTTTGAACTGTTTGTGCACCTTGCAAAAGCAGAATAAGACATTATTACAGCTCATATCGGATTTTTTTAATTGTTAGCGAACGGCCACCCAACTTGTGGCTCCTGTTGCGACTGAGACTCAATCAGGAGACGTCACCTGATTTTACATTGCCATCGTAGATGAGCGCGCGCTGCTTCTTAGTGTTTTTAGAGTTCAATGGAAATAACTAAGTACTTATAACTAAGATTATTTTCGTTTGTGTTTTGTTTAATATGTTATCAATAGCACCTATCAATCTTCTTTTAAAAACTCATCTGAAGGCATTGCAAACAAATACATAATATATTCGAATGATTGAATTAAAATGCTTATAATTTGGGAACCGAGTCACCTCCGTCCGTGGGGAAGCACGGACCTATATATTGAAACCTCACACGTGGTCCCTGGGTGGTGCTAATCAGGTGACAAATTACCGGTGGTAGGCTTCGGCCGTGGTTGGTGACCACCCACTAGACTAAGTTACGACGCCAAGCGGCCTAGCCGTGTTCCGTCGTGTTGTCTAATGACACCATTAGGGGAAAACGGGTCAGAACAGTTGCTGCACAACTGCAAGACCGGTCTGTCACACACCAATACTGTGCATCGGGAAGCTAGTCATGGAGGGTAGCGGGATCCGAGGCACGGTTGCCGCGACCGACCGCAGATAGTTGGGGGCCCAAGTAGTGAGCTAGCCACTCATGAAAGGCTGCCCCGCCATCTAGCGAAAAATCCCGGGATGCGCTATCCTGACGGTTAGCGACCGGATGAAAAGGCCAGATAGACATCCCCGGGGGGGGGGGGGGGGGGGGGGGGGGGCTCTGGCGTCCCCGCAGTCTCCAGGCTAGCTTCCCACTGGTGTATTCGTGTTGTGTGTTGTGATCAATGGTCAGTAGTGTGCGGCCTCGTTCTACTGCCGTTTTTCCACCGATTCTCTTCGATACTCATATATGAAAAAAGTCAACAAAAGAAACAAGTTTAAAGAGCGGCTGCACGCCTTGTCGGTAAAAGTGCACCTCACTAATATTCGAGGTCTGCAATCTCTCAGCAGTCCACCATTACCTCGAGACTGAGCAGCCGACACTCTTGTTTCTTACGGAGACGTAGATAGGTTGTCCATCGGACGTGGCGTACCTAACGTATCCAGGCTATATCCTGGAGCACAAATTCCGGCCTCGTGCTGGAGTGTGCATGTACGCCCGAGACGACATCTGCTGTCGGCGTCACCGTAACCTTGAGGACACTAGATTTTTTGTTCTTTGGGCACTGATGGACACAGGCATAGATAAAATTATCTACGCCTGTGTGTATCGGTCGCACAGCGGAGATCTGGAGACGACTAGGCTCACAGAATATTTAAGTGAGGCGGCGGACGCGGCTCAACAGAAGTACCCTTTGGCTCAATTAGTTTTATACGTTTCTAGATGGCAATGCCATGATGGCCTGTCCACGCCTTTTCAGCACTTCCCATTGGCTGACGTATTTCTAGATGGCAAATAGCCATGGTCCCGAGTTTACCCGAAGCTTTCTTATCATACCCGAGCGTGACGAATGAATTAAATTTGTCGAAATTCGATTAATTTTTCACTTCAACAATAAATATTATTTTTACAATCAAATTAAAATTCAAAATTTGTATACACGTGAATTTTCATTATAGTAACCCGCCTTTATTAGGTATATATACCCACACTTGACCAACTTACTTACAGTTAATTTTGAACCGAAAAACGAAAATCATCCCGATTTGATGAACCAGTCTGGAAATCAGTCGGATTCGGCCGGACTAAAAATTACGCCGGATTGCAATCACTAACGCGATATTACGATTCAGTTGTCAAAGTAATATGATTTTGACAGCTTTGGCAAGTTGAATTTGTAATGTTTTGTTGGAGACCAGGGTAGCGATTCTGAAACCATCCGGTTGCATCCGACACGGAATCTCATCTCTCGGTCTTTGTCATGCTAAACAGATAAGACAAAGACCGAGAGATGAGATTCCGTGTCGGATGCAACCGAATGTTTTCAGAATCGCTACCCTGCCGTCCTATATAATATGTCTATGAATCACACCTAAAGAAGTTTTCATTTCAAAAAGGCCTAGGTAGCGTTTCTAAATGCGATTCCGCATGGTTTGGAATCGGAATGACAATCCCTGTCTCTGTCATGCTAAACAGATAAGATAAATAACGAGAGATGAGATTCCGTGTCGGATGCAACCGAATGGATTTAGAATCGCAACCCTGGGTAGCGATTCTGAAACCATTCGGTTGCATCCGACACGGAATCTCATCTCTCGGTCTTTGTTTTATCTGTTTAGCGTGACAAAGACCGAGAGATGAGATTCCGTGTCGGATGCAACCGAATGGTTTCAGAATCGCTATCCAGGAATCCAACCATGCTTGTGAAAATGATTTACTGATTGATATGTATCCATTGTCTTTTCTTAGTAGAAGACAATTAAGGTTTTAATCCATCACGCTGTCCAAGTTTTTGAGTAATTGTAATAAATAAATAAGTACGGATTGACAGACGACGCATGTCCCCGAAGGTTCTTTTCTTTCACCATGAAAGCCAACGAATTGTATAATAAACTAGCAGTAACCCGCGTTTTTACTTCGCATACTTCCCGTACCCGTCATTTTCTAGTGATGAAAAGTAGCCCGTGTGCTATTCTAGCCTAATCCTAACTTAGGTCTAAATTCCAACCCTTAATACTAAAATGACCATGGCTTTAATAATACTATCTCTTTTCTTTTCGCTTGAAGTTATAGAGATAGCCATAACAGAGCCCAAAAGCAATATATTTCGGCGGCAGAAGAGCCAAATTCACCCGTTCCAACGTTATCGAACAACAAACATCCAAACTTCGCATCTTTCTATTACAATAATATAATATTTTATGACGTTACAGCTGTAGTGTATAATATATTTAGTCTGTGCAGTATCTGAGTCTGTGGTTTGCTGGTTTGTGACGTTTGTGTCATCTCTACATCTCTACCTAGTCTGTGCATTAGTGCCCAGTGCATCTCTAGATCTCTACTGATCTCTACTTAGTCTGTGGTTTGTGTCTTGTGGGTGTTTGTTGTGTTTGATTTTTCCAATATTTCATTAGTTTTTTAATTATATCCTAAATTATTTGTACGGAGATTTAATCTATCTGCTAGATTTCTACGTAACCTATCAGAACAATGACGGAAGTACTGCCAGCTGAGGAAGCCAAGCAAGATCGCATTGAAACAATTCTGAAAGGCTTTCAGGTGTATCCTTTTATAAACGTGTTATTTTTGTAATAAATTCTAATCATTTCAGCTTCAGCTCACAACTGTTTATAATGGTTCTTACTATTTTGTTTCGTCCAATTATTGATATGTATTATAATAATTGGTTTGCCAAGTAGTAGTAATGAGTCATTGAAGTCAACAACCATAAGGTCGTGAACTCATTTCTGTTTCAGAAACTATCAGTTGCCCGCGGTTTCATTTACTAATTGAATTTTTTAGTCATAATCTATCCAGATAAAATTACCTGCCAATCATCATTGGAGGCGCCAGCTATAGATTACTTGGTTTTCTTCGATAGGTAGTAGGTAAGCAAATGAACTGAAGTCTCACTGAAAGTAAAACAAAGGAGGGGGAGGTGCACCAACCTGGCTTTCTTCCACGTACACTGCACATCCAAGAACCTCCTCGGTTCCGATTCCACCAGCAGAGACACTCGCGAGGGGCGCCGACGCCGCTGTATTCGATAGGAGCGGTATGCGAAGAATTTCTATGATACTTCTGCGGTCGAGCGGGGGTCAGCAGATCAGACCCTGGAAGCTGTTCTGCAGCGGACAGACACAACTTGCGGATGTTCACGTCTTTTCGCGGCGAGGTGCACAAGGTAATTAGGGGGGGTAGGAGTAGTGAGACATCAACAATAATTTGAATAGATTGAACCAAAATACGATAGATGGCGTCACCATTTCCAGCCGCCCTTAAAGGGTCACCTTTAAAAATACAATCATAAAGGTAGCGGTAGCGGAAATATAATACATAAAATAGTATATTATATGCGGGTTTAGCATGCGGGAATATAATATGGAGCAGTTAAATATACATATATGTACGAGTTAGAAATAAAACTATCTAATGTCTAAACTAAAATACATAATTAAGTGTTGAACAATTACTGGCTTGGCAGAGGGCACAAGCGCACTACAGGGCGCAAGTAGCTTCCCTTCGTGGTTTTGACAGTGACCACACGAACGACACCGTCTTTGGCTGGATGAACTTTCTCTACGACAGCTAATGGCCATGCAAGAGGAGGTGCGTTGTCGGTTATAATCACTACGACCGTTCCCAGCTTGATGGGGACAGAAGGAGTATTCCATTTCTCACGAGTTTGAAGGCCGTGTAGGTACTCGACTCTCCATCGCTCCCAGAACGACTGAACTAGTTTATCTAACAGCGAGTGCCTGTGCAGGGCACTGAGGTTGTTCGACTCCTCAGCGGGCGCAGGCAGCGAGCACAGAGGCGCGGTGTGCAAAAAAATGACTCGGAGTCAGAGCAGTGGGCTCTGCCGGGTCTGGACTTAACACGGTTAGCGGTCGCGAATTCAGTAAACACTCGATTTGTACGAGCACCGTGTTAAGCTCCTCGTATGATAAAAGCTGTTGGCCGATTACTTTAAACAAATGCGTTTTAACGATCTTTACCATACTCTCCCAACATCCGAAATGAGGCGAAAGTGGGGGAATATGTTTGAAAGTTATGCGGTTTTCCGACAGCTCTTCTTCAAAACGTGGCTTATATTCTTTATTTAAAAAGTTATAAAGCTCACGAAGATACGAATTGGCCCCACGAAAATTCGTAGCGTTGTCGCAGGCAATGTCCTGGACGGGACCGCGGCGCGCGAGGAAGCGTTTTAAAGCAGCTAAGAAGCTGGCTGTGCTGAGATCTGTCGCTATCTCTATATGCACAGCGCGGGTGGTTATACAAGTGAATATGCACAAATACGCCTTCTGACTTTGTACTCCGCGACGCCTAATAGGAGTGTAAGCGATAGGGCCACCGTAATCACACCCGGTGTGCGTGAAAGCTTTTAGAGCCTGTCGAACACGGCTGTCCGGCAAATTAGCCATAAGCGGATATGTAGGTCGCGGTTTCAACCGAAAGCACGTATTGCACAAATGGAATCTTCGTCGTACAATTCGACGCGCGGATAAGATCCAATACCTTTGCCTAAGAAGCGACATAAGCAGCTCTGGACCCGCGTGTAAATGTTTTTTGTGGTAATAATCGATTAATAAATCAATTACATGATCATGACGTGGTAAAATAATGGGGTGTTTGTGCGTAAAGTCTAGCTCGGCATTCACAAGTCGACCGCCTACTCTAATAAATCCATTATCCAAAAATGCGTTCAGTTTGTTAAACGCGGGTGAACAAAGTTTATCTTTTTGTAAATTATTAAATTCCTCCGGGAAATATTTGCGTTGAATGACCTTTAGTAATTTACTTTCAGCGAACTCTAAATCGTCAGCAGTAACGGCGACCGTGTCACGGCGAGATAATATTTTTACACATCGACAGATGAAAACAATTATGCGTAACAATCTACTCCAAGAGGAAATGCGTTGAGCGAGATTGTATATGACTGAATCTTCGACGGGTGTAGTCACAGGGTGTGCAAGTACTTTTTGCTCGGGCACATCAACAATTGAATGTGTATCTGAGTTTATGGGCCACTGTGACGGGTCTAGCGAAAGCCAAGCAGGCCCATGTAGCCAAAGAGCGTGCGAAACCAGTTTTTGTGGCATAAGGCCGCGAGACAAACAGTCAGCAGGGTTCTCCGAACCTGAGACATGATAAAAATCATCCGCGGATATGTTGTCAGTAACTTTGACAACGCGGTTAGCGACAAATGCTTGCCAGCGATGAGGCGAACCTTTGATCCAATATAAAGCTACTTGTGAATCTGTGAAAGCGTAAACTTTAACTGAATGGCGAGAAGCGATTTTATCTAAGACCACGCGCAATAACTTCGACAGTATTACAGCTCCGCAGAGCTCTAATCTAGCGATAGTGTGCGGTGTCATCGGCGCGACCTTAGATTTCGAACACACCAACTGCACCGAAGTACGGCCGTGTGACGTCACGCGTAAATAAACTACCCCTCCGTAGGCTAGTTCGCTAGCATCTGAAAATCCTACCACCGTAATTTCCACGTCGTCGTCTACGCCTATATGTCGCGGGAACTTAATATTGTTCAAAGCGGGCAATTCTATGCAGAACTGTTTCCATAGCTTGACGATATGCGGGGGCGGGACGTCATCCCACTCTAACTTAAGCTGCCAGAGCTGTTTAATGAGCAGTTTGGCGAGCAGGACGGTTGGCGCGACAAAGCCCATGATGTCCCACAGCCGCGCGACGGTCGACAGGATGATACGTTTCGTACAGGTAATTTCAGCGGGGGAGGTAACTTTAAAATAAAAGCTATCAGTTTCGGTTGACCAATGTAAGCCTAGTATTTTGTGCTGCACGGATTTATCGAACTCGACCTCCATGGGAGGTTTGTGAGATGCGGGAATAGAATTTAAAACTTCGTTTGAATTACTGTTCCATTTTACTATGTCCCACTGTGCACCTTTGAAGAAATCAATCAGCTCTTTTGACACGGTGACGGCATCACTTTCCTGCTGTACAGAAAAAGCGACATCGTCCATGTAAAGCGACGAAGCGGCTATCTCGCTGGCACGCGGATATTTAGCGCCGTCATCCGCGATCAGCTGATGTACAGTGCGAAGTGCATGGTAGGGACTGGACTTTAAACCAAAACAAACTCTGTCAAATTGATACAGGACTAACGGTTCATGCGGATTAAACCGATACAAGATGCGTTGATAGCGGCGGTCTTCGTCGCGCATGACAATTTGTAGAAATTGTTGACGGCAATCAGCGGTTAAGGCGATGCGGTAAAGTCTGAAGTTTAATACAATTTGAAATAGATTGCCTTGTAAATTTGGTCCTGCATGTAAAATATCATTAAGCGAACGTCCAGATGCAGTTTTACTGCTGGCATCCAGAACGATACGTAAGCGCGTCGAAGTCTTATCTTCCCGGATGATTCCGTGGTGCGGTATGACATATGAAGGTAACAACGAATTATCAGAGTCATCGGGAGGTGCGGGTGAAATATAATCTTTCGCGATATATTCATGTATGACTTCGTCGTAAGCGGCTCTCATCTTTGGACAGGCTTGTAATTTCCTCTCCAAACACAAAAAGCGCCTACGAGCGATATTGAATGAGTCACCGAGTGAAAAGGCGTCTTCACTAAACGGCAAGCCCACAGTGTATCGGCCACTCTCGGGATCACGAGCAGTGGTCGCGCGGTAAAATTCTTCACATTCAACATCCGCAGTAGAAAGTTGAACGGGCGGGGCGGAGCATTCTTCTAACTCCCAAAATCTTCTAAATAAATCTTCCATCGGTTCCTGGACCACGCAACAGGTCGTGAGAGTGTGCGCGGAGCGATTACAAACAGTAGGTACACACCCCATAACTACGTAACCCAGTACCGTACGAATGGCAGGTGGAGCCGTGGTATTACTATATACTGTCTCGGGCAACAACAAGTGCGGAAACAACGATGCGCCTATCAACGCGTCAATTTCACTAGGCATCGAAAATGTATCGTCTGCGAGCGGTAATCCGCGCAAGTGTGAAAGCGCCGATACGTCTATAACGGCGGAAGGTAAAATATCCGTTATCTGATCCACGAGGAGTGACGAAACGTTAAACTTAATGTTGTCATCGAAGCGAGAATGAAATTGAAAATCTACTGAACCTTTAATCACTTTTTCTGAACCTCCGAAACCTTTAATAAGCGTATGTTCCGTCTTCCCCTGTTGTAAGCCTAGACGATCGCAGCACTCTTTGGTCATGAAGTGACTCTGTGAAGCAGAGTCCAGCAAAACACGTACGAGGTGCCTGTTACCACCATTGTCATACATAGCTACTTGAGCAGTAGCCAGCAGAACTGTAGTAGCGGTACATTGCGCGGTATTTACGTGCGGCATACAAGGCGGGGAAGCGAGCGGCGCAGTGGATGTTGCACACAACGATACATCAGCGCGCGGCGCAGAACTAGTCTCTATAGGTACGGACGGACGGCGATGCGCTGGCGCGGCGGCCGGGCGAGCGATAACTTGCACGGTAGCTTCACCGGTAGTGGGGTTCGAATCCCGTCGCGGGAAATGAAGCAAAGTATGATGTTTCAATTTGCAAACTCGACAATTCGAGTTCGAGTTGCATTGGGATACGCGATGTTTAATACTAGTACAATTAATGCACGCATTATTTTCTTTAATAGTTTTAAAGCGTTCTTCTGGTGTCATTTTAATAAAAGCGGGACACTTAAATATGTGTAGATGAGTAATATTCGTACACAAACATCCATTCTTATTACCGGAATATGAATCGACAGTTAAATAAGTTTGGTATTTCGGTTGCGCTGTAGTATTTGTATTAGCGGATCGAGCGCGATTTGAAACTTTATTCGTGTGTTTTTCGAACGAAGGCACACTTTGTAATTGCAACATTTTATTTTGATTTTTAATAAACTTTAACAAGTCATCCAGCGTTGGAATTTCAGACCGATCGGATAAACTCATCTCGAAGGCGTGCACGGTGTTCGTATCTAATTTACGAAGTGCAATATGTAAAAAGATAAAATCGGATAAATTATCAACTTGTACATTTTTTAATGTTTGTACTGCACTGACAAACTTGTCGGTAAACAAATCAAAGTTGTCAGCGGAAGCGATGGTTATGGCTTTAAAATCTAATATCTGATTTAAATGCGTCGATGCGAGTAAACGAGTATCGTCATATTTGTCGACAAGCGTTTGAACAAAAAGTTGATAATTCTCCGGGCAGGGAGCAATACCTGCGCAAGCGGTCTGCGCCTTGCCTGAGAGTTTACCTAACAAATAATATAACTTCTCAGCGTCCGTGAGCGATGGATTGTCATGGACGGTTGATCTGAAGCTCGCGAAAAACAATGGCCATGAACGTATGTCACCAGAGAAGGACATCAATTCGATGGGCGGTAAAGAAGGTCTACTTTTGTGAGGAATTGCACTGTATAGACTTTGACCTTGAGAAACAGCTGGTCGAGCGTATTGATCTCGTAAGGCTTTGATGCGACTGTATAGTTGTTCAAATGCAACTAAACATTTATAGTCGGGTGTCGCTTGCGGATCGACTGTCAATAAACGGGAATTATAATCATCCAGAAGTTGTTTAAATTCAGTACGATAAGCGTCAATATTTGAACTATCACTGAGGAATGCGTGTCTCGTCTCTTTGTTCTTGTCGATGTCGGGACTGATGTCGTAAATATTTTGAAGTAATTCGAAAATTGCGTTTCGTTTCGCTTTAATATTAATTAATTTAGCGTCTGCAACATCGGCAAGCTTAGAAGACGATTTAGACATAATTATTTATTATTTTAATCAAGCAGGTAGAAATGTAACGAAATACAAGCGGTTTGAAAGTGCCTCGAGTGATGCGTAAACAATGTAGGTAGATAATATATTTTTCGAGTCTACCTGACTATTCAACAAAATATACTCGTACCTATGCAATCTGCCTCACCGAGTGACTTATTTGAAATGCGATTAGGTATGATAAATATTATAATTAATGCGGGGTATAGGAATATATTTATATGAAATACCTAGGTAGCTAAATATAATAGGTACGCGGGTTAGCACACAATGTAATATGATTTAGGTACAATTGTGGCGCGGGAGTAGTAATTCTTACATAAAATGATATAAGTATATAAATGCGAAATTACTTATATATACTTATATAAATAAGCAACGAAACTAGTTGGGTTTTCACCCGGGACGAAGGACCACTAAGAATATGGAGGCGCCAGCTATAGATTACTTGGTTTTCTTCGATAGGTAGTAGGTAAGCAAATGAACTGAAGTCTCACTGAAAGTAAAACAAAGGAGGGGGAGGTGCACCAACCTGGCTTTCTTCCACGTACACTGCACATCCAAGAACCTCCTCGGTTCCGATTCCACCAGCAGAGACACTCGCGAGGGGCGCCGACGCCGCTGTATTCGATAGGAGCGGTATGCGAAGAATTTCTATGATACTTCTGCGGTCGAGCGGGGGTCAGCAGATCAGACCCTGGAAGCTGTTCTGCAGCGGACAGACACAACTTGCGGATGTTCACGTCTTTTCGCGGCGAGGTGCACAAGGTAATTAGGGGGGGTAGGAGTAGTGAGACATCAACAATAATTTGAATAGATTGAACCAAAATACGATAGATGGCGTCACCAATCATCATCATCGCATTTAGTCTCGGTTACATCCTTAGCTTTCCCTTTGGATCCCAGGGTCCGCTTTCCTACTTTTACTTCTCCATTTCGCACGATCTTCGGCATCCTTCAGTGTGAGACCATTGGCACGCATATCGTCCCCCACGACGTCAAGCCAGCATTTCTTAGGCCTTCCCCTTCTACCGGGTCCCGTTGGACGCGGCATAGCTAGACATTTATTCCCTACATAACTTGTCGTTTTCGTAATACGTGGCCATACCAACGCAGCCGACTTTCTTGCATTTTGTCTGCTATGTCACGAACATGTTGGCTTCTGCTGATGCGGGAGTTTCTGATGCTTAAAAAAATTACCTGCTAGGTATATTAGGCTATTGAAATGTGTAGAATTAATAATTACATATACCTTTACATTGCTTATTTTATCAGTTTTGAGATATTGCAGTATTTTCCTTAGTAGTTATCTGCATAGAAATTGGATGAACCTTCGAGATGCAGACACAGGTAATATTCTCATACAATTACTTACAAAAGATAGTTCCCTTGTTATATTTCATAATGTTTTGCAATCTTATTTCGAACATCTTAAAAACCACCTCAAAGTTGCCTAGAGAATACAGTTGTCAATGCTAAGTATTGTTCTAGTTCCTTCGATGGTTTACTATCAGCATAAAAATCAATTTATTTATTTCATCAATGTTAAACAAAGCAATAAAATATTATCTTCCAGTTTGTACATGCTATTTACATAACCAGGATGTTTACGCTCTTTCTATGACAAACTTAATTTTGAAATAACTCGTGACTTTTCTACTTCCGTTCTACTTTGATCCGTTGTTTCGTACTCTAGTTAGAGTTGGCTTAGAACATTTAAACGTCAAACAATGTTCGATTGGACGAAACAGAGTAGAACAGTAGGAAAGTTGCAAACTTGTTTCGAAATTACGTTTTTCGTAGAAAGAGAGTTGTGAGATGTCCAAGTTGGTGACACTGCTAAAGCTCCTTCCTAGTGCCGATGACTGATGGCTGTTGTCATTGAGTAGAGCAATGCACCATTGCTTAAATTGAAATATGTAATAATTGAAAATAGTGTGACAAAGGAGACGGCTCATTTCTGCCCCACGTCGTTTCAAGTTTATGTACTTAATTAGCCCCAGAGACCTAAAAAAGTTATTTAATTAAAATAACATATAATTAAATAATGCAAACTGTACATTCAATATTAACGTGCAAAGCGGGGATTGCAAATTGGTGTGATTAAAAAGTATCTTAATGACTATACTCAAAGTCAGCCATGTTTTTTCTCTTTTTTCTTTTGTTGAAGTTTACGTAAAGTACATCCGATTCGTTCGAAACTCAAATCGTTCAGAAATCGATTCGTTCCGAAATCGATTTGTTCGGAAATCAATTCATTCGAAACTCACACAACATAAGGAATTTCGTTATTTATCCAAAGGTTTCGTATTTTTTTTGTGGTTTTGCTGAATCTCCGATCCTTCTGCGTTGAGTCGACATTATTTTGAGCACAGTAAGTCGCAAAGTAATGAATTTACCACCTTCTTTTAGTAATAAGTACATAATCACGTTCTTGATTACCTACTTGCGGCGTTTTTTTTCCAATGTTTTAGTTGATATCTTTTAAACCCCCCTATGCAGAACAAAAACATTAACGGTTTCTCAATATATATATAAAATCCTATACAATGATCCAATTTTCGTCAAGTCTCCTGCACTTTTGCTGTGGGGCAAATGCCCATGGAAAGTGGGCCGTCTCCTTTGATGAACTCATGACATCATGCATATTATTTTCACCTCTGGATCATTCATACCAATGGCCCAGAATCTCACTCCAACATTTCAAAAAGTGGACTCTGCTCTGATAAAGAGATATACACAAAATATAAGGAGGATTTCACTGCAGGAAACATCTCCCCCTGTCAATTACGGTAGAACCTCTATTTGCAGAACCCTCAATTATCCAAATGATGACTTAGTTTATCCAAACATATGAGTAAAAGATACATTCTTGTTGTTAGCAAAAATATTGGTGGACAATTCACACACAACACCATCTGACCCCAAACTAAGCAAAGCTTGTAATATGGCGGCCAAATAGCTGATATAATACTTATATAGTTGTAAATACATACTTATTATACATAGAAACACCCAGACACAGTGCAAACATTTGAATTAATCACACAAATATTTGCACTGGGTGGGAATCGAACCACCGACCCTCGGCTAATTTTGCTAAAATAAAAGTGTTGTTGATCTCTTCCCAAACAAAACATGTTTCAATTATCCAAACTAGTATCAGTCCCAATAGGCATGATAGCTAAAAATAATAGAATACTAATTAGTCCGTCAGTAAGATAAAAAAAAATAATTGTACACACGTTTTTTCTTTTGTTTCACAAACAAAAAAGAAACGAAGATACAATGTTAGAAGTTTCGTGTGATGTCACTTCATTGTACGATTTTTACGAAGACATGACGTCACAATCCCCTACTCTGAAAGCTTGTTGATCTATGTCTTTGCTGATTTTTAATAGTAATTCGATAAAAAAAAACCCATGTTTTGTCTGTCCTCATGCCAATTGATTCAGATTATCGAGGTTCTACTCTAATCATAAAAAAATGTTTTTTCAGGTAAAATCCTCTGGCAGCACAATGAAGACCTGTCCAGCCCAGAGGTGGAGCATGAAGCCAGAGTTCCCAAGCGCATCCTGAAGTGCCGAGTCGTCTCCAGGGAAATGAACTTCAGTTCCATTGAGTCCATGGAGAGATTCCGATTGGAACAGGTAATATATTGCATTTTTATGATTTCAGCAATTTCAATTTATTTATTCGAACCATTAATTCAAAAGAACACTTGGTAACGTCACTTACAATAAAATTATACATAAATAATCTGTGCACATGATAAAATAATACCAAAGAATAATGTCAGATAACAAAATAATCAGCTGTAAAGGGGCCTTGTCATTTAGGTGCAGCTGTAAAAATGCTTTGTCATTGTGAAAAAATCAAATTATCCAAATAATGAATACATTTTATATTTATGTTTAGTATTATTTTACCTCATTCAATATTTCTTGTTTTGACATATTCCTTTTCCAAACATTGCATCCAAAAACATGTCATATTTCCACAGGTTTAAATCACTTTTCTGATATAGATGTGAAGTTAAAGTCTAAGTAACTTTACTCATAAACTAGCTTAACCGTGCGCGCGTTGCTACGACTTCTATCGAAAATTGGTCGTACCAATTTAAATTTTGAACAAATTCAGTTACCTTAGGTTCTAATGATGCAACCTTTAAAAGATAGGCACAGTCATGCTGTCACGCAACGAAAGCTCTCAAAAAGCAATGTTTTTTATCGTTTTTGTTACATTTTTCATTTTGCTCCGGTTGATAGTAGCGTAATGTTAAATAGCCTATAGCCTTTCTCGATAAATGGACTATCCAACAGAGAGAGAATCTTTCAATTCGGACCAGTAGTTCCCGAGATACCTTCGTTCAAACAAACAACTAAACTCTTATTATAAATATTAGTATAGATATAATATAATATATAGAATAAATCTTATATATAAAATTCTCGTGTCACAGTGTTTGTTTCCTTACTCCTCCGAAACGGCTTTACTGATTTTAACCAAATTTTATATGCATGTTCTGTAGGTATGAGAATCGGCTACTAGCTATTTTTCATACCCCTAAGTGACAAGGGTTGTTCACTAAGGCAAAACAACGTTTGCGGGGTCAGCTAGTATTAGTATAGATTAAACCTAAATATAATAATAAAACCGGCCAAGTGCGTGTGGGACTCCCGCTTGAAGGGTTCCGTACCATTAGCAAATAAACGGCGAAAACCTTTTTGGCTTTATTCGAAATTTCTTTTACATCGCAATTTCCGCAGACAGGCAAAAAGTTTAATAAAAATATTGATTTTTGGGTCATGATTCTGACGATGAATTCGATATCGCGTTCTATTTTTACTACTGGCGCCATCTAGTTCGGACGGACGGACTAATCGAACAAAATCAAGTTTGTTGTATGGGAGCTTAAATAATGTTTTTATTTTATTTTTAGTATTTGTTGTTATAGCGGCAATAGAATTACATCATCTGTAAAAATTTCAACTGTCTAGCTATCACCGTTCTTGAGATACAGCCTGGTGACAGACGGACGGACAGATGGACAGTCAAGTCTCAGTAATAGGGTTCCGTTTTTACCCTTTGGGTACTGAACCCTAAAAACGAGAAGTTATCACGAAATCTTAAGGCCGATTTACATCTGACGAGCGAATGCTCATTGCTCATTCTATCCCCAATCCCCACTGTATCAAATTCATTTGGTGTAAACAAACGTAGAGTATTCTTTCGTTGTTTTGTTTGCGTTCGCAAAGATTCTATGGAATTTATAATATGGAAAACGCTAAGAATGGTCTTTCGTTTACACTAAAAGATCAAGAAAGAATGCTCTTGTTCTAGCTCTAGCTCTATGTTCGTTCAGTTTAAATCGGCCTTTAGAAACGACAAATGCTAGGAATCTGAAGTTTTGCATAGAGGTGTCTTTTAGCACGTAGTAGCTCCCTAAGACTTGGTTTTGCGAATACAACGCCTAAGAGGGTAAAATAGGGGATGAAAGTATGACATAAATAATCAGGACTAACCGTTAGGGCTAGAAACTTAAAATTTCGCACACATATTCCTTCTATAATGTAGGGATCTAAGGAAAGATTTATCAAAATTCTACCCCAAAAGGGGTGAACAAGAAGGGATAAAAGTTTGCATAAAACTTTTATATGGTGTACATACAGGCGATGAAAATTTAATATAAACGGTTATGCCTTATGTCAACGACTTACAAACCGCGATACAAAACATCAGTGAACCTTAACCCTCAATGCCTCAATCTCAATTAACATTTTGAAGTTTTACCTTTATAGTTCTGTCTGTATTTCAGAAAGTACTCTTCAAGGGACGTTGTCTAGAGGAGTGGTTCTTTGAATTCGGTTACGTGATTGCCAGCTCAACCAACACCTGGCAGTCTGTCATTGAGTCGGCCCCTGAATCCCAGATGATGCCGGCTAATGTTCTCAAGTGAGTAAAACTGTAACGAACCTATGGTGTATAGTGTGCTAATGTGTATGTACTATAGGCATGATGGCTAAAAAAACTAATTAGTCTGTCAGTTAGATTATCAAAAAATATTGTAAACATAATTATTATGTTTGTATGTTTTCTTTTGTTCCACAAACAAATAATGACGAAAGTTCAATGCTTAGAAGTTTCGAGTAACGTCTTTGTACGATTTTTACGGAGTCGTACGTTTGTCCGTGATGTCGCAATCCCCCACTTTGGAATTTTGATTATCCATATCTATGTCTATTTTCAATATTTTGATAAAATAAAAAATATGTGTCCCATATTTCTTCATTTATTTATAGTACCTGACAGTCTAATTTTTTGACTCAGACGTCATCACAATTGTAAACGTGTACCCTTCTTGCATGATTGATTTGCCCTGACCATGAACTAAACAAATTGTAGTATGCTGTGTTTATTTAGTAGCCATGTCGACCTAGCAATTATTTGATCAATTGTAGAGGGAGTGGTCACGTTTCACACAAATTACAACATTTTGGTAATTGCTATACCAAAGTTATATAATGTACCTTATATACCTAGTATAGTAAATGTTATCTATGCATATTTGAGATATATAATACATATATAGGTACTTTTTAAAGCTCGATTTGGTTTTGATTTGTAAGTTACGGCTAGTCTTGTCGGGAGAACGGCGACTGCTCATCCGGACCCTTGGGTTCAAACCCCACGCGCACCACTGTCTTTTCGGGTCGTGCATTTTGCATGCTTTTAACTTAAAACGGCAAAGGAAAACATCGTGAGGAAACGGATATGTTCGTAGAATCTAAATAAATATAAATTTAAAAACTTAAATATTGACTAGTTAACTTCAGGTTGTCGGTTTTTCAAGTCAGTGTGCGCGCGCATCGCGTAAAAAATACTTTCATATTTTTGCCCTAACATACTAAAATAGTATAAGTTCAAAAAGAGACGTTTAGCTCTTTTCCTATTTTCCTAACGTTCCTTTTCTTTCTTCCAGTGGCAATGTCGTGATCGAGACGAAGTTCTTCGACGGAGACCTTCTCATCACCACGTCTCGAGTGAGGCTGTTCTACATCTAAGCCCAAATAACTCTTGCCCCAATTGTATTATAAGCATTTACTAGTCAACTAAGGGTTCAGTTCTGTTGTACCGTGTATGTGGTTCATGTAATTTGTTTTGTTTTAAAAAAATAAGTTCCCTTTTGATAAAAAACAGATGTTAATTAAACCAAATTTAATTAAGTCACCAAAAATTACATTAAAAAAATACTAAAAAACATATTAAAATTATCATCCGTAGATTCTTATTGAATCCATTAACAAATTGGTTCCATATCAAATAGTCCTAATGCAATTCCTCTATTGTAAGCTTGTGAAAAGTTTGGTGTCCTCCAAATTACAATTGATAGTGGACAAGGCAGTATGACAATGATATTTGTAAAAATCGATACCAGGGACTACACGAAATCCCAAGTGATTTTGCTAAATCACAGTAGATATGGAATATTCTTGTTTATTGCGTCTAGGGCATGGCGGTATTGGATTTCTAACAAAACCGGTATTTTTTCGGTACCTATTCAAATTTTTAAAACCGGGATCCCGGTTTTTCGGTATTTTTTCGGTATTATACTTCAGCTATTCGGTATAGTAAATCCGGTACCTACCTACTTAATTTTGCATTTCAAACTCTAAAGTTAAACAAATATCAATACATAAGCATAAATTTTAAACTAGTTTACGCTCGTTAGTTTTATACGAAAAATTAAACCAACTTCAAAACCACAAAACAGCACTCAAAAGCGAAAAATAAATTAATGTAACTATTATAAGTCCAACTCACTCATCTATTTGATGTCGTAGCCAGTCAAGTGAAAAAGCTAGTAGGTAGATGTTATGTACCTAGTAAGTAGTGCAATTACTTGTAGGTAGATAGTATTTTTTTATGGATTGGTATGGCTCATATGGCTGGTACCGACCTCAAACAGATGAGTGAGCGCTTAAAATAGTTATAATAATTTATTTTTCGCTTTTGAGTGCCTATTTGTGGTTTTGAAGTTGGTTTAGTTGATATGCATCACAAGACCAAAATAAAAAAAAATGATTTACCCCCGACTACCTCGAAATTGGTAATCTGTACGACATTCTACTAGTCAAGTCTTTTCTTTTGATACCCATATTGAGGTAGTAGTGAAAATAATAATGTAATTCGCCATTTGTTGTGGCGGCCATCTTGGATCGGCAAAAACTTGTCAGTGTATAGTATTTTACTAGTCAAGCCCTATCATTTGATTACCCATATTGAGGGAGGTTGTGAAAAAAATTTGTATATTTTTTATTAAATTTAGATACGTTGTGGAGGTGGTCATCTTGAATCGATATTAACTAAACATAGCTAAGAATCACCGCACGGGAATTAACCTTTAAACAAAAAAACAGCATAATCGGCCCATCCGTTTGAGCTCTACGGTGCCACAGACAGACACACACAGAGACAGACAGACATCGACGTCAAACATATAACACCCCTTTTTTGTCGGGGGTTAAAAATACTTCATGTTACTCTTTTTAGTGCAAAACAAGTTTTTATTAATACATTTACACTATTTCGTGTAAACCATGAAAAAAAAATTACGTAAGACTGCCGCTCATCAAGTTTACAATCATAAAATGAATTGCAATTGATTATTGATTGTTATTTTTTTAGTCTAGAGCTGCCTTATGGGTTTTATTTATGAATTTAATTTCTTTATTCAAAATACCGAAAAACCGGTATTTGCAATTTCAATACCGGTATTCAGGATTGCCTCAAATAGTCCGGTATTACCGGTTTTTCGGTATTACCGAATACCGGTATCCATGCCCTAATTGCGTCTTCTTACTCACAATGTTTCGTAATATGTATAGTAATCTGACAAAAATAATACTTTCACGAATCTTACAACAAAAACTAGCCATCTTAGGTTCGGTTAGGGTTTTAAATTGGAAGACTATATTTATTCTCTTCATTCGACATCTACCGTGATTTTGTGATGTCATTAGAGATTTCGTGTAATCCCTGCAACATATTATATAACAGTTTCATTGTTATTAAGCTTAGGGATTACCTCCAGTGTTGTAAAAGTAAACAGATTATACAGATTTGCTCATATTGTCTCATCCACCAGAATTTTATTTTACACTTAGTTTGTAATGAACAATCTCAATCAAGTGATCTTTAAATAAAATAAAAGAATAAGCGGAAGATTCATCTATATGAGATATCGATTTTTATTTCCTCCTAATTTTTAGAGCCTAGGATTAAGTTCGAAATACAAATATCAGAACAAAGTTTTATGAACGAAAAAAAATCGCTAAAAGCCGGGTCACACAGAGGCGATCCGATAGCGATAGCGATCCTAGACGGGATAATTTGTAATGTCGAATTTGTATACAACCTGACACACAGCAAGCGGGCGCGATCCTATACTCGGATACGATCCGGATCGCTATCGTTATCGGATCGCCTCTGTGCGACCCGGCTTTAAAACTTTGAAAAAAAAAATCACCAGGTACTGGTACAACATAATCTAAGTCTTAGGCATTTTATATAACTACATTAAGTGCTTACAAAGCTTTATGAGCTCTCGGAAGTTAGACACGAGTACTAAATCGCACACAGCCCAGTCATGTCCTTACTTTCATGCGCGCTTGTGTGTTTATGATCATTCTCCAACGAGAGAACAGCGCGGTGTAATTTCAATCACACTTCTCTGATTCTCAAAATACCGTACAAGGCTCATAATGTTTTGCACGCAATTTACCATGTAACGAAATGAAATTCCTAAAAAACGATTATTTGCGAATAATCATTTCTTTTAAGATATAATTAGTGCAAAATGCCCCTAAAATATTGTTTTTATTTTTCTGATAAAATTACTTTAGACACTAACATAGCATATGAATGTGATCCATCCACTAGAGTAGTTTTTTTAACTAATTTGATTGATGTAGTATAGTAATATTTAATTTGTTAAACAATATATTTGCACTCCGCTTAGCCTAAAGATTTTATTTTTTATTAGTTTATTTTAATTGCACTCCTAGTAATAAATCAAACTATACTAGGTACGTAACAAATTGTTGCCATCTCATAAAAAAATGTTTTAGCTAGTTTTAGTTAAAGAGCTTTTAATTTAAATAAGTTAATAGATGTTCTTGATAAATAATAATAATTAATAAATAGTATTTTCTAGATTTCCAAAATTGTGTCGTAGAAATCAAGTTTTTTGAAATGCAGTATCATCTGTAAGTCACTTGTGCTTGGAGATTACAAGTAATATATTTCTATATTATACTATGTATACCAATTATTATTATATTGTTTTGTAAATGTAGCAACCATTTTAATAAATTAAGTTGTAACTACCTAACCTTTTTTTTTAAATAAATCCTCAGGCAAATAGTTACATTGATTATGGGTCTCCGTTTTCCGTATTGCGAATTTGTTGAAATTAATGTGACTTTTGTTTAATTTTGTGTTATGAGCACGTTTCACGTTAAAAAATTACAAAATTTGCAAACGGATTCGATTTTGCTTTTGAAAATTTGTCAAGTTTTTGGCTCGCGTTTGCCTTGAGTAGATAAATGTTTGGAATACGGTAGTCACAGATCCAAAGTATATCTTAATTGTGGATAACCACCAAGCCGGAAACTGGTATCACGAAAATTCGTTAGTGTATAATATAGAATTAGAACAACCTAACAAAAGTACAGTAGAATTCGGATATAAAGACTTTCAAGGGACAGGTGCGGCAATACTATGTCGTAATAACCGGACGACGCACAAAACGGTAGGATCATTTCTTAAGTACTACATTATAGTTACTAATGTAGTAAGTACTACACTACATTATGTACTTACAAGCGCATAAATAATATACGTATTACTTAGAACTTTATGTATTTCTATCCGATGACTCTCAGAGACCACGTACATATCCAACAGTAATATATTTTTTTTAATCGGCCGAGTCCAAAACTCTCTTCAGCTTCATAATATGTATTAGTGTACCTAAATGCGAAAATTTGATTTTCCTATTTAGGTAAAAAATAAATCACACGTGGCTTTATTTTGATGACATTATTTGCCAATCCAAAATTACCAAATTAGAAATGTAGGTAGGTACATAATGTACTGTAAAACAAAGTCTGTCTGTTCAAAGTTACTAGTGTAGAAAGCCTGTTATTTTAATTTGTTTTTTACAAACTATAAAACACTTTCGCATCACAGAACTCATTTTGTAGTTTTAGAACTTGTCGTAACAGGTGACAAACTCGAATTATGATTTACGCGTGCCAATAAGGAGAGGCGGGGCGCCGAAGTATTGGTGCGTAGGTTTGCGTAAACAAAACATTGCACGTCGTTATAACCGGACTTATTAACATATATTATGTATAATGGTCGGTATAAGCAGATAGTCGCTTAAACCGGATTCGTCTTAAACGGTTCTCAACTATGAAACGTAACTTGACTAAATATTTTCGTCGCTAAAAGTCTCGTCGGTAACGTTATGAGTGAATTCTACTGTAGTTCTAGCGAAATATTAAAAACATAACACAGGACTGATTCGCGATCTAATCATTATTATTTAATTTCGAAGTTTCGGCAGCGTTGCACCGGTCATGGTCATGGTCACGAGAAGACTGAGGAAATTGCGGGTCGTGGTCGTCTGTCTTCTCATTGGGATATGACATATACATCACCCTTACCCTCAGTGAAATTTGGTCTTCAAAAATCGCAGCATTCTCACCACGACACAACGCTAACCGTATCAAAATCCGTGTATAAAAACCGTATAAGTGTATATTGTTTTTAATATGAGTTTAAGTTAAGTCGCGAAAGTTTGAAAACTATAGCAACAAAATGTTTGGAAAATAAAATAAAAATATATCTTGTCATCCTTGTTATATTTACTGTAGAAAAAAGAAACAGCGTTAATGGTTAAACACAACAACATGCGTAATTTTGTTGGAAACATTAAAAAAAATACAGTCCGTATCGTACATATAATATATAAATATAAATTAGTTCAAAATGTTTGCCCACACTTCAACGGTGAACACTGAACAGACGAGTGTTGTCTCATTATTCGGTTCTACAGAGAGCGAGAGCGAAACAGCTTTGTGCACGATTCTCCCGGTATCGTTGTTATAATAGTTCAGTAGATATTCGACAGATGGCGTTAGCTGTTCCATCACAAGGTTGAAACACGTATTTTTGTGAATGAATGTTTTGTAGTGCCGATCAAAGACTATGTTGCCTACAACCACAGAATATGTAATATAACTAGCTGTGTATTGCCAAGGAACGCATATATAGGTTTGTACACTTTTATTTAACTTTGGTCTAGGTAGTGATAAAATGGTTTATACCTACATACCTACCTATGTTTGAATTTAGTCGAATCGGCTCACCCCACATGTAGGTACGTTACTAAAGTTACTAGGTACCAGTTAAGTATATTATTATAGTACTAGCTGTTACCCGCGACTTCGTCCGCGCGAAATATATACTAAGGTTACTCAGGCAGTACTTATTTGTATACCCAGACACATTTACGGTTACTAAAAACAGCTTATAATAAAACAATTTTATCAAAATCGGTTCAGTTGTTTATGTTTAAAAGCCTAAGAGACATTAGTCCCCCATTTCAACTCCAATTTCATCCCTGAATAGTTCGAAATTACAAATTCGCTAGAACACATTAGTTTGCTTCGTGTCAAGTGTCTATAAACAGAGTTTCATGTTTTTATATTCAACGGTTGGGAACTTTCATATCGACATTCATCCCCTATTTCAAACCTAATTTCATCCCCGTACAGTTCGAAATTACAAAATTGCTAGAAAAATAATTTATTTGCTTCGTGTCAAGTGCCTATATACCGAGTTCATGGTTTTATCTTCAACGATTGGGAACTTCCATATTGACATTCAACCCCCCATTCAACCACAATTTCATCCCAGTACAGTTCGAAATTAAAAAATTGCATGATCAAACATTTATTTGCTTCGTGTCAAGTGTCTATATACAGAGTTTCATGGTTTTTATCTCAACGATTGGGAGCTTCCGTATACTTATACTTTCATCCCCTATTTCGATCCCAATTTCATACCTATACAGTACGAAATTACAAAATTGCTAGAAGAAATACTCGTTTGCTTCATGTCAAGTGTATATATACAAAGTTTCATGGTTTCATCTTCAACGGCTGGGAACTTCCATATTGACATTCATCCCCCATTTCAACCCCAATTTTATCCCCATACAGTTCGCAATTACAAAATTGCTAGAACAAATATTTGTTTCCTTCGTATCAAGTGTCTATAAACAAAGTTTCATGGTTTTATCTTCAACGGTTGGGAACTTCCATATTGACATTCATCCCCCATTTCATCCCCAATTTCATCCCTGTACAGTTCGAAATTACAAAATTGCCAGAACAAACATTCGTTTGCTTCATGTCAAGTGTCTATATACAAAGTTCCATGGTTTTATCTGCAACGGTTGGGAATTTCTATATAGACATTCATCCTCCAATTCAAATAATTAATATAAAATAATTCCCCTAATTTCACCCCCGTCCAGTTCGAAATTACGAAATTGATAGAACAAACCTTAGTTTGCTTCGTGTCAAGTGTCTATATACAGTGTTTCATGGTCTTATCTTCAACGGTTGAGAACTTTCATATTGACATTCATCCCCCATTTCAACCCCTATTTCACCCCCGTACAATTCAAAATTACAAAATTGATCGAACAAACATTTAATTGCTTCGTGTCAAGTGTATAGATACAAAAATGGATACCTTTGAAAATGACCAATTTTCATACAACCGTTCATCCCTTGTTTCACCCTGTTAGGGGTTGAATTTCGCAAAACCCCGTCTTAGCGAGCGCCTACGTACTAAAAGGGACCTCCATGCAAAATTTCAGATTCCTAGCATTTGTAGTTTCTGAGATTCCTTGATGAGTGACCTTTCGCTTTTATATATATAGATAAGTAACTAGCTGTTACCCGCGACTTCGTCCGCGCTATATAAATACTAAGGCAATTTAGGCAGGACCTATTTGTATACCCAGACACATTTACTATCGGTTAATCGGTAGTATCGATAAATCGGTTCAGTTGTTTAGGTGTGAAAGCGTAAGAAACATGTCCCCCATTTCAACTCCAATTTCACTCCCGTATAGTTCGAAATTACAAAATTGATAGAACAAACATTAATTGCTTCGCGTCAAGTGTCTAGATACAGAGTTTCATGGTTTTATCTTCAACGGTTGAGAACTTCCATATTGACATTCATCCCCCATTTCAACCCCAAGTTCACCCCCGTACAGTTCGAAATTACAAAATTGATAGAACAAACATTTAATTGGTTCGTGTCAAGTGTCTAAATTACAAAATACAAAATTTAATGACCTTGAAAATTACGAATTTTCATACGACCGTTCATCCCTTGTTTCACCTTCTTAGGAGTTGAATTTCGCAAAACCCCGTCTTAGCGAGCGCCTACGTGCTAAAAGGGACCTCCATGCAAAATCTCAGATTCCTAGCATTTGTAGTTTCTGAGATTCCTTGATGCACTCATCAAGGAATTAAACCTTTCGCTTTTATAAATATAGGTGTAAGTGTACCTTGTACCTACCTACCTAATTTATTTATTCCCAGAAAATAGCTAAGTACCTACCTACCTAGATGATTTTTGGAATAAAATATAGGTAGCCTACGTGCTACGTAGCAAGTACTAGCTTAAGTGATATTCTTATTACTACCTATAAATAGCAGGCGCGGTCCCAGCCTCGAATTTTGGGGGGGGGGGGGGGTCACGAGTAGAAGTACAATAAATCGAGTAAAAGACTTTACTAGTAGCACCCCACGATTTTATCCGCGTTCCAGTTGTTTTAATCGGAGTCGAAGTCGGAGTCGGAACCGGAGTCGGAGGTAGGGTCAGAAGTAGTGGTAGGAGAGACATTTTTATTTTAGGACAAATAAAACATTCATTCAAACTTTTCATTGTTTTGTTTCATGAAATATCACAAAAAATTAAAAAAAAAATGGAATATACAAAAATAAGCAAAAACTTCAATTAATTGTATCCCAAAGTGCCATATAAAGTATGTTAAATGAACAAAAGCTTTCAAACAAATTAAATTAAAAACATTGACACCAAAAGTGTGTATATGTATTTCATGAACATAAGCTTTGAAGCTGTCTCAGTCTAAGATATTTCTTAAGAGTGCGCCTAATGCCAGGAAAAAATCTGATTTCACCCGCGCGAGGCCCTTCTTAATATGATGTGCATAGTCGACAATAGCATGACACAGTTTGGAGGGGAAATCAATATTAAATCAGGAGTCAATTTTTGACCGAGTTTTATTTAATTACTCAATAATTAAACATACATTTAAAAAGTGTTTGGTCTAATATTTATTCTGTGGTTCGGTTACTTTAAAAGAACGTAAAATTAGAAATTTTATTATCAAAAAATAATGTGGGGTCATCGCTGATAATTTCGAGTACATGAATTAAAATAGTTTTTTCAGGTGCCATTTTAATTTGTTTCTGTAATAAAATCTGATCTAATTTTACAATTCTATTCGGTTATTGTGCTTTTTCTTGATAGTACCCACACGTCAATGTTTTTGTTATAGTTTTTAGTTTCTTAACATCAGTGAGCGGCGTCGAAAATGTCCTTTTTTCGTTTTCTGGCACTAGGCGCCCCCTTGTAGATTAAATCGACGCCACCAAAAAGGTATTCCCTCGCTACCGAGCCTGGTGGACACGATAATATTGGCGGAAATGTAATATAAGGTACTGAAATTTTGCGTTTTTCTATGTTGTGCTCATTTAGTATACTTTTCATTACACTCGTGCGCGGGAGATTCCCTGCGCGACATGTTCCTGCGAAACTGTTCATTACTGTTGGCGCAGGGCCGCCGCTAAGTTATGCTTCGACATCCGATTAACCTCCGATTCAAAAGTTTCGGAACCGGAGTCGGAACCGGAGGTGTAAAACTAATCGGAACTTCCGACATAACGGAGTCGGAGTCGAAGCTCCGTAACATCCCTGGTACATATTCTTAAATATTTTTTTCACGTTTCCATATTCATGTCATTTATTACGTATCAAGGTTATATTTACATACCTAAATACTAGCCAGCGTTTATTGATTCATTCAGTTTTACTTTGTGGGCATAGACACGGGCATACACGGGTCACTTTATTTATTATTTATACCTATTCCTGCCCTGCGCCTTTTGCGCTAGCCCAAAATTCGGTCGGCAATCGGAGGTTAACGGCCATCGCATCGGTCAGATTATGAGATTACTACCTACCTATTATAGATTACAGTTCAAAGAAACCAAGGAACCAATATTAACTAAGTACTGCCTGTAGTCTATAGGATAACAGGCTGTAGTTACAATTACAATATTGGTGCCTTTCGCTCTATTAGCCTTAGCCCAAACCCCAAACAGCAGGACAGCAATAATCGTATTCCCATTTTAAACAATGACTCATTTACTTATTTGCTCAATGGACATTACGGAATGAGTACCTATGTACGTAAAATTGTTTACGCTGCGTGTTTATCTACAAGTCTCGGTAATTAATGAATGAATGACTTGGCAAATACTTGCAACTAGCCTTCGAAAATATAAGGCACGTTTTGAAATTGGAGAACTACTCGATTTTCGATCTGATATCATAGCCTACAGGTCTACTACGAAAACAAACTCCGAATGATCGGATCCGACCGACAGCTGAATCGGATCTGTAGCCTACCACGAAAAACATTCGGATCGATACATCTCGGTCGGAAGTTATAGACTTAGGTTGGATGAGGGTCGGATCGAACGAAACGGCCGATTCGATCAACCGACCGATTGTCTATCGAGGTAGGAAACGTCCATAAGTTCGGGCGATATATCGTTTATCGGACTTCGTAGTAGACCTGTTGCACTAGGGGTGTTGAAGTAGGTATTCCGTAACGCAATTTCTAAACATTTCATTTATTCGCTTCCCGCCCTTCACTCCCTTCACTTACTCTCCCTAAACTTGACTTAACATCCAAGTGATCATTTTTACGTGTTTTTTACCTAAAAGCCAGCACACAAGTTGCCAACTCGGAAGATATTCATTCCTTAGTTTTTTAGTAAAAAAAAGTTGTTTTCAGTTGCGTACTTGCGTACCAAGTTACATTGTAGAGTATTTTTCAAATGTGTCAACGGCCTTTTAAGAACTATGAATTTTTATGAGATAACCTAACGTAGGTACCATACTACCATAGCATAGGTTTCAATCTTTCAATATTCAAATCAGGTTATTGGTAGGTAGGTACATTTGTTGGTCTAATTTATTAATGCAATAAATGTAATATCTAAAATCTCACGCGTTTTACAATAAACTGACAGTATTTACAATTTCACGGCGACATATTCACAGCGTAGCGTGTCGAGTTCGAATCCCATTAGTACGCTGACACGTTTGGCCGAAGGAAATGAAAAGCGGATTACGTGGCGTGAAGGAAAAGCTCGTCACGACACAGGAACTTTTTGTAAATTAAATGATGCGTGTCGGTGGCACATCCTTTTTAGCTGGAACCTGATGTACGGCCCGGTTCGGCGTAGTGGACGCGGGTAGGGCCACCAACTGTTGCGTTAGCGATGGATGTTTTCGAGTTGAAATGAAATGATAATTTTATTTCACACACAGAGAAACTAACACATACATTATAAAATTTTAAAGTCTAACTTACATAAATATACCTACCTAGTCCGTCCGTACGTGTGGTACAAGAATTTTCGGTGGACCCCAAACTAAGCACATAGCTTGTATCTTGAGGTCCGAGTGCTTAGATACAGTTATCTTAGTTATCCGTTTAGTTGGTAGAGAGCCTGGACGTCTACTCTCTTTGTACGAAAAACGTAATTTCGAAATAAACTCGCGACTTTCCTACTCCGGGGGGTCTACCGCCGAACGAAAAATGTCATAGCTTTGATATTTCTCTCTCTTTTCTTTTCGCTTGAAATGGTAGAGACAGCATTAGCAAAGCGATAGCCGATTTAGTTAGGCGGTAGAAGTTTACGTTTCGTCCATTTAAATGTTCTAAGTCTACTCTAATTTGGAGTAGGCTTAGAACATACGTCAAACTATGTTCGATCGGGCGAAACGAAGTAGAATCGGAGTAGGAAAATCGAGAGTTTATTATGAAGTTACGTTTTTCGTACAAAGAGAGTAGACGTCCTGCTCGTGAAGCCGGAGATCGTCAGTTCGAGCCTCAGGACAAATAGTGCCATGAATACAACTATTTGGTGTGTCTGGGCGATTCTAGGGCCTTATCATACTAGCGGTTTGCGAGCGGCTGGGGGGCGAAGCGGGCACGCAGCGAACACGCCGCGGCTGCGCAGCGAGGACGTCGCGGACGCGCAACGTTTTCGTCACGTGTCTGTAGCGAGTACAGTACACTCAGTAACAAAATGGATTCCGACGAGGAAACACTGCTGTTAGCTTTGTTACTTCGAAGACGCCGCAGACGAAAACGAAAGCATCGACGAATTTGGGAGGATCCATTATCAATTCATCGAATGGAAGAGAGCGACTACTTTGTGTTGTTCTGCAAACGAATAAAAAATAATCCAAAACAATTCCATTCTTACCTGCGAATGTCAAGACCTGTAGAGTAAGATCCCAGAGCTCCCAGACGTCACCTATTTTCGGATGAATGAAATGTGGACGATTGAGTAGAGTTAGTAAGTACTAAGAACACATGCTTACTCGCTAACTTACTTATACGGCCAATTTTGAGATATGGGGTAATGAAGGTACATACAAACATTACTTCGCGTATTTTCTAATTAGTGATTTTCACGTATGTTCAACAAAATGTGACGTCTGGGAGCTCTGGGATCTCGGATTACTACATTTTATGAGTTGCTGTATCTGATACTAACTGACTTAACACATGAAGATACACATTTGTACGAGACAGTACAAAATCGCTGCACATCCGCCGCGTGTTCGCTGCGCGCCCGCAACGTATTCGTTACGCGCTCGCTTCGCTTTGAGGACGCTCGCAACCCGCTAGTATGATAAGGCCCTTAGTCATATAAGTAGGTATTTAAAATTAGAATGACGACTGGGCAAAAAACATAGATATAAAAAAATCGAAATCTATGGTCAAAACTATACCGTTCTTATTAGTAATTTCATCCATAATTTAGATTATCGAAAAATATGGGACACGTATTTTTTGTTGTATTAAATTAATAAAAATCGACAAAATATAGATCATCAAACTCCTAAAGGGGTTGTAACGTCACTTTTTTCGTAAAAATCGTACTATAAAGTGACGTCACTTTCTACGCGAACTTCTAAGCATTGCATCTTGCATCGTCATTTTTGAAGTGAAAACTTCTTTTGGCGCGCCTGTACAGATTTTTCGTGGGCTGTGGATTGAATTCTAGCGTCGCGCTCGGGTATGATAAGAAATCTTTGGGTAAACTCGGGACCATGGCCATTGACCATCTAGAAATGCGTTAGCCAATGGGAAGTGCTAAAAGCCATCTAGAAATGCGTCAGCATTTCCCATTGGCTCACGCATTTCTAGATGGCCATGCCATGATGGCCAGGCCACGCCCTCCGGTTACACCCGTGTAGTTTCCAAAAATAAGCTATCCAATTCTGAGTTAGTCTAAGGTTTCACTTCTATCGGCAGTTCCTATGACTGCCAATATTTTTATTTGTGAAACAAAAGAAAAAACACTTGTAGTACCTACAATCTTTTTTAATAATGTAGCTGAGGAACTCATTCATTTTTCTTTATTTTTTTTTAGTCATCTTGCCTATTGGTCATCCTACCCGGTAAGGAAGCGCGTCGTTTCCACTCTGGACACGCGCGCCGGCGCATATAAATAATAGAAATTATCTAATTATGCCCGCGAGTACTAGAAGGGCTCGTCGGGAATCCTAATATCGACTGACGATCATTTCATTTGATTATTGTATTAAAGTCCAACGTCTTGCCTATATAGTTCAGTAACTTTATACATTACCGTAGGCGTTAAATCCGGTAGATCTGATTTTTTGCAGACTTGTTTATGATGTTGGCCTAATGATTGTCCTAAGTTTGTGACCTCGAGCGACGAACGCAACTTTGTCAATAATCGAAAAAACCGCGAAAAAGTCGTTAATTTTTCAAATTTTGGCGATTATAACCCTAAACGACTAATTTTTGTAAAAACTTTCCTATGGCGTTTATAAAGTAGACTAAATTTGCTACAATATGATATTAGAATTGTCTCTGTACACTCAATAGTTTCTGAGAATAAGTCTTTCAAAGTTTATAATTTTTTCGTACCTCGCAATTTTTAGCAATATTTTAACTTATACTTGACCACTTTATGGTACAGTTACTGCGGTTTTTAACACCCGACCAAAAAAAGAAGTGTTATAAATTTGACGTCGAAGTCTGTCTGTTTATCAGACATACACACATACAGGTCTGTCTCTATGTGTATCTACCTGTGTATGTATCTGTCTATGTCACCGTAGAGCTCAAACGGATGGGCCGATTTCGATGCGGTTTTTTTTATTTGTAGATAAATTTTTGTGTTAATGTTTTGAGCTATATTTGGTTAATATCGATTCAAGATGGCCGCCTCCACCAAATGGCGGACCAAATATTTCATCACAATCTACCTCAATATGGGTATCAAATGAAAGGGCTTGACTAGTAGAGTACTATACAGTATTACAAATTGCAAATCACAAAATGGCGAATTACATAATTTTTTTTTCACTAATGCCATAATATACATCAAATGAAAGAGCTTGACTAGTAGACTACTATACACTATGAAAAATTTATATTTATACCATTTCGAGGTATTTGTAAAAAAAGAAACGTATTTCGACATTTTGTGGTTGCGGCCATCATGGATTTGAAATTTGTCATAGTGCATAGTAGTCTACTAGTCAAGCCCTTTCATTTGATACCCATATTATGGCATTAGTGAAAAAAAAATTATGTAATTCGCCATTTTGTGATTTGCAATTTGTAATACTGTATAGTACTCTACTAGTCAAGCCCTTTCATTTGATACCCATATTGAGGTAGATTGTGATGAAATATTTGGTCCGCCATTTGGTGGAGGCGGCCATCTTGAATCGATATTAACCAAATATAGCTCAAAACATTAACACAAAAATTTATCTACAAATAAAAAAAACCGCATCGAAATCGGCCCATCCGTTTGAGCTCTACGGTGACATAGACAGATACATACACAGGTAGATACACATAGAGACAGACCTGTATGTGTGTATGTCTGATAAACAGACAGACTTCGACGTCAAATTTATAACACTTCTTTTTTTGGTCGGGTGTTAAAAACCGCAGTAACTGTACCATAAAGTGGTCAAGTAGAAGTTAAAATATTGCTAAAAATTGCGAGGTACGAAAAAAATTATAAACTTTGAAAGACTTATTCTCAGAAACTATTGAGTGTACAGAGACAATTCTAGTATCATATTGTAGCAAATTTAGTCTACTTTATAAACGCCATAGGAAAGTTTTTACAAAAATTAGTCGTTTAGGGTTATAATCGCCAAAATTTGAAAAATAAACGATTTTTTCGCGGTTTTTTCGATTATTGACAAAGTTGCGTTCGTCGCTCGAGGTCACAAACTTAGGACAATCATTAGGCCAACATCATAAACAAGTCTGCAAAAAATCAGATCTACCGGATTTAACGCATCCTACTCCATACATTCAGGCGACAAAGTTACTGGATTAATAGAGGTATTTTTGCTATACACTTTACCAACATTATAGCCAACCTTGCACCAAATTACACATAAATGCCAATTTTCGTGAATCGTGAAATTAGTGAAGATTTCATTGGGAACAAATTTCATGACACTGGATTTTGACATTAAGGTGAGCTTATTGCTGCATTCACGTCATCGTTTTTAGGGTTCCGTAAAACGTAAAAACGGAACCCTTATAAATTCGTCATGTCTGTCTGTCTGTCTGTCTGTCTGTCTGTCTGTCTGTCTGTCTGTCTGTCCGTCCGTATGTCACAGCCACTTTTTGCCGAAACTATGAGAACTACACTGTTGAAACTTGGTAAGTAGATGTATTCTGTGAACCGCATTAAGATTTTTACAAAAGTTTAAAAAAAAAATCAAAAATTAGGGGTGCCCCCATACTGAGAACTGAAACTCAAAACATTTTTTTTCATCAAACCTACACGTGTGGGGTGTCTATCGACAGGTCTTCAAAAATGATGTTGAGGTTTCTAATATAATTTTTGTCTACACTGAATTATTTGCGCGAGAGACGCTTCCAAAGTGGTAAAATGTGTGTCCCCCCCCCTCTAACTTCTAAAGTAAGAGAATGAAAAATCTAAAAAAAATATATGATGTACATTACCATGAAAACTACCAACGAAAATTAGTTTGAACTCGATCCGATGAGTAGTTTTTTTTTAGTACGTCATAAAGACACTATTATTAAAACTTCGATCAAAGTTACAACAAACTACAAGAACTATGTGTACTATGTATATTATGTTACTTGCTGCAACGGAACCCTTCATGGGCGAGTCCAACTCGCACTTGGCTACTTTATTGTTATTTTGTCTTTCAAAGATATAGGAACGATTGGAATACTATAAGAAATAGTACCTATGTAATTTAACAGTTGCCGCTAGACGCTAGACCCTCATCGGCACAATTAACTGCCCACCCCGTATTTTTTTCTGTTTACAGAAATCGTCAACTTTAAAGCAAATTTGATGGAAGGTGGAAGAAGTTGTCAGAGGAAACAAACAAAGATACCGATAAAATACGGGTTATAAAAACAACCCCACCAAATCGTTTTTGTTTAATTGGCATAACTGCCGATAGAAGTGAACCTATATAACTCAGAATTTGATAGACTTTGGAAAATACGCGGATAGACAATGGCAAATGCTCTCGCATTTCTAGATGTCCAATGGCCATGGCCGCGAGTTCACCCGACAATTTCTTATCATTCCCGAGCGTGCCGCTAGAATTCAATTCACAACCCACGGAAAATCTGTTTGAGACGTGCCAAAAGAGGTTTTCACTTAAAAAATTACGGGTTATAAAAACAACCCCACCAAATAGATTTTATTAAAAAAAATCAGAGTGACGAAAAATATGTGGGCGGTTAATTTTGTCTGTGTGTATTATCTGTTCTACGGCTCAGGTCAAGCCGCGTCGCGCAGCTAGTAAACTTGTGATAATGATTATGATAAATATTGAACGGTTTTTCGAGTCGGAAGGTCGATGTTATCGGTTACAGCTATTACACATTGTAAGTGATAAGCTACCTAAGTGTGTACTTCTGATTTGGGCCCGCTTGATCGATGTTTGAGTAAGAGGCCGTGGTGGTCGGGAATTATTTAAATACGCCAGTATTCTTATTATTTTCTTTTATTTTTTTAATGCACGAATGCCTTTACTACCAAAATTAAGAGAGGCGTGTCAAAGTTAGTTCTCGATTTAGCTAAAGGTGGCGCAATTAACTTTGTTAATTAAAATTAAAAAAAAAAAAGTGAGTGTGTACATGTCAATGATTTCAACGTACATTTGGACACAAGGGGGGAGGGGGGATTCAGGTTTGGGTCCACCAAGCTTTGGCTTTGGTTTGGGGGGTCACATGACTCCAGGGGGGAAAATTTGTTTTTGAAAATGTCTCATTACATTGAAAACTACATTATGTAGGTACCTATACATACATACATTTTATACCAAGCGCTTCTGAATCATCTATAGACCGATTAAGGTCTAAAAACAAGATGATCAACACTATTACCAGTCGGAAGCGTGACTATCATGCTGGCCGCATTACCACGCTGAATGGCAATCATACGTAAAGTCAAATAAACGCGTGTAGGTATATTGTACCTATATTGGCTACGTGTCGTGTCGACCTAGTGATCACGCCATCATCTTCAGATGACTAAACTTCATCTCGAGGCTTACCTACGTTTGACCGCCGCGTCGTCTAGGAGATATAGAATGTTGAAGTGAAAATATTACCCTTCAAACAAGAACACGGTTATATTTTCATATTACTGCTTGGCGGTTGAATAACTGACAAGGGCGTGGTACATCCGGAGACGGATTCTGAATCAGACTCAAAGAGTCCTACCACTACACAAAGAGTCAATGTTAGCCACTGAGTACACTATGATGTTATCAATCAAATGTTAAAATAATAATGTTGATTATTTTACTGGATGTACAATTGCTCTACTCCAATAGGTACTCCATTTTTCCATGAAATACCTAATTTCTTTCGATGTACTAGACGGACAAAATTGCTCAACTCCAATTTTATATCAAACTAACAGCGACCCGCGGTGTTACCCGCGAAGTTCCCGTTCCCGTTATTTTTCCGGGATAAAAAGCGTATGTGTTCTTCCAGACTATAATCTATCTGTGTTCCAATTTTCAGCCCGATCCGTTCATACGTCAGGGCGTGATTAAGCAACAAACATCCAAATATTCATACATTGACATTTATAATATTAGTAGGAAGTAGGATACTTCTTTTAAAAGTACTTTATGTAGGTATGTCAAATAATTCCATTGGTGAACTAGGTACTACCAGTGCACCCTCACTCGAGCGAGTCGCGCGGTTTTAGCCTACCGCTAGACCGTTCCTTCCAGGAAACAAGTGACAGTCGGTTGTCGGACGCACGGCTGAGGGCTGAGCGCTCGCGCAAAACGTTTCCCGCGCATATTGTTATTAGATATGTCGTAAACCCTCCGCGCTAGACAGGGACAGAGTTACACGTTAGAAGAGAGAGTTGAAAATCGCGACAGATATTGAGCGCTAATGCGAGCTGAATTGAACATTGTTGTGTCCCAGCAAGAGTCGCTATTTATATAATTGTTTTTGGTAATTGAGGCTTCTGTACTAATATTCATTCTGTGGTACTACTAATATTACTTAACAATTAACACCATCCACAGCCTTCGATATCCCACTGCCGGGGGCTCTCTTTTATCGTGCTATCTTCCTCTTCAGTCCTCAGCCAACAACTTCGAGGATATAGTTGGTCTGAGGCCAACAATAATTTAAAAAAAATATTGAAGGAGGTCTAATACTTGTACTTACCTATTTAAAAAAAAACTAAGTAATTCAAAAGATGGCCTCAAGCGGTAGTAGGTGACCAAACATAGGTACACAGCGAGCACACCTATCTTATCGATTGTCGAGATCTATAATCCATTTTTAGAATAATATTTACATTGCGCGAGCAATGTTGACAGAATCAAACTCTTTCTCGGAATACTGAATCAATTTATTCGTTGTTATGTCCCGAGAAAAATGACATAATATCCACATATAAATTTCATTTTGTAGATTCTAAGTCGGTACTTCATAAACTTTGTGTTAAATAATACAAACAACTACAAATCAGTGATGTTTTTGATAAGGAACAAAAATATATTTGATATTGAATGATGGACGTATTGAGTAGGGAAGTCAGCTCAAAGCGGCCATAGGAGGCAAAGAGGCCATGGTCTATAACTTAGTTATATTCAATATTATCGTGACTTTGCCACTTGGGGCGCATAGCCAATCTCCTTCCCCGCACTGGGTCACCGCTTTACCGTATTCGCAAGATGCGTATAGCCGTGGTGTGACGCGAATGATTTTTATTCGTACTACTAAAAAAATGCACGATAAATATTTGCTGATTTGGCCCAATCTTATTATATTATAGTGTTTGTGATTTAATTGTATAATTGATTGAATCATTGCGAACGATCGTGTAGGCTTGCATTCTTTTCAAAGTAGAGAAAGAGTGAGAGCAATTTACGTTGAAAATAAAATGCTTGAAAAGGCAAAGCGGTCTGGGCAAAGTGGCCACTGTCCGCTTTGCCAAAATTCCAATATCTGAGCATTTGATTTGATCAGTTTATATTATAGGTGAGGAGATTACGTAATCATAAACTGAAACCCCAAACTGTGGATTATGGACAATCAGCACTATTGATTAGACACACAATAAAAAAATACAAAAAACTATCAAATTTTTATGAAAATCGACACCAGACCTTCGTCACCTGATCTCAGTTAATCTGAAGAAGTAGGTACTCGTAAATGTCAAAGAATGGTCTGTTATTTAAGACAAAATAGTGCTGGCCGCTTTTCCCATTCCCTGTGGCCGCTTTAGGCGACCACTTGGGCAAAGCGGATTTTCGACAACTTTTCAAAAAAATTAAATGGATTTTGTTAAAACGCACATGTGAGGATTCAGCTTACATGTTATGAAAATATAATTAACTCTTTATCCATTCATCAAAAACTATATGAGAATATCGTTTGTTTTGTCATCTATTATTGAAATCAAAGTTAAGGTGTCCGCTTTGAGCTGACCTCCCCTACGTATACGTTCTTATTATAATCATTTCACGGATTCCTCACAGAAGCCGTAAGAACCGTTCAAAGATTTTACCGCTAAAATTAGCAGTTCAGTCCCTATTGACTGGCGATATAGAAGTGGTATCCTTATAATTTAGAATTTAAGAATCAAATAGAACCAATTTACCTAGCACAATGGGTACGTCACAAGTATAGCTATGGGTATTATGAATTTATATGTCTACTCGTAGGTACTGTTAGGTATTACTCGTCTCAATAATGGGAACTCATAGTATTTCAGGTACCTATTCAAAAAGCGTCTAAAGCGCATATAAAAGATTTCCCCCAATCAATAATTGCTCAAAGTGAGAAGTTTTCCCTTCAACAACACTCAGAGTATGTCTTAATGAAATTAGTCATAATAACGTGGCTTAGAGAGGCGCGGCTCGTTCGAGGACCGACGTTCGCCGGATGAGCACCAAATGTGCGGTATTTTTAGGAATGTTGATTGCCCTCTTCCTGTTTCCGGCATGGGCTGCGCTTGATCTGCCGCTACCAAACTGCTAATTAGCGATGAATAATTAATAGCGCTTGTTGACACGCAAATCGGTCGATACTATTTAGTTTTTAGTTGGGAAATAGCGACGTGTTAGAAAATTAAACTTTGATCTTTACCCGTTTAGAGCAAGGAATGTTAAGATTCGGATCTGTGATTTGAGAATTGAGAACATTTATTGATCTCAATAGTTTTTTTTACAGGGATTACCTACTAATCCCTGTAAAAAAAAATACTCCATACCATACCTACTCATAGCATGTATGTTACATAATTTAATCGTGCTGAGCACAATAAATAATTATAGAATTCAATCATAGTATGTACAAGTGTTATTTTGTTGCAAACAACAGTTGACAATTCAAATTTGAGTTGTTAGTTTTTCCAATTCTTTTAACCAGTTAACTGAGCTAACCAAATATAAAACAAAACTGTCTTTGAACATTCGTTGATTTTCTTAATTTTTCACCTATTTATTTGTTCAGCCGCTTTGAAAATATCTGAGCCCGTTTTCATAGCTTTATACTTTTCCTACGTGCTATATCAGATAATAATCTATCTATGTTCCAAATTTTATCCCGATCCGTTTAGTCATTCCGACGTCTTTGTACGACAAACATTAAAAAAATAAAGGGCCATGAATTCATATTTCTGAAAGACCCCAAAATATTACTTGGAAAGAAACAGAGAAACAAGAAAACAATAATTAAATGCATAAAGTGTTAACAAATACATTTTTGGCATTAAATAACACATTAGAATATATTGCGAGCATATCTTAAATTGCAAAACAGGCCAAAAAAACGTAATAAATTTATTGAACTCTACAAACAGACGAGATATACCTCTCTCGTCCCAATTTTAAACCTAATCGTAATATTTTATTACAGAAACCAAAAAAAAACATCTTTACGTTACTTATTATATAGGTATAAAGCATAATGAATGCCCCTTCATTATGTTATTCAATTAAAACGATCGAAATCATCTTTAAGGCCCTTTGAGAAGTTACCATAATATCTGAGTTTGAGTCTGAGTGTAGCCCATGTTTGTTTATTCATTTGTTTTTTACGCAAACTACAGAACCGAGTTCAGAAGATAATCTCGCGCTCCACTAGACTAGGTGAGTACTAGTTAGATGTGGATTTCCACCGCATAACACACATTCCTAGACATTTCGAGTGCTAATTCGTGGGCTGTTTCAGTAGTTCTGTTGCAGGATGTGTGCGTAAACGGTCGCGGTTGACCCTCCGAGTGCCGACGTGGTGACATCACCGCCAGGGCCGGACTTATCGCTATGAGCCGCTGACTAAGGGGCAATTACGTGCGAAATTAGAACAGTTTTATTTTTCCAGGTTTACACTTGACCGCCATCTCACCTGCTGTTAAGCGACGATACGTTCTACGATGGATCTCCATCCTTGAAGGAACCGATTCACTCTCGATTTGAAGAGACTGAGATTGTAACCATCGGGAAAAACCCACTCAGGCAACGATTCCACAGCCGTTATTATCACAAAAGTAGGATCAAACCTCTTTGTTCGAGCCTTTGGAACGTCACCCATGAAACGATGTCGCTTTTTCGAGTTACGAGCAGTCCAATAGAAAAAAAGGAAAATCATGCAGATCAGTTGCACACTCTCCGAAGTGTACCTATCCTTTAAAAAACCGATAAGCTAGCAATTTTGCGTCGTTGTGTTCAAACATAATAAGTCTTTTTCGTAAGTACAAGGGTGTGTGTGTGTGTGCCTATGAGCCTCTTGCCACGTCTCTCAATCGATCCCAAGGCCTCCAAAGGATCTATCGCTTAATTTGAAATGTCTTTAGCTCTGATATTGCTCTCTCTTTTATTTTGGCTTGATATTATAGAGACATTAAAAGCAAAGCCGATTAAGTTTGGCGTTAGAAGGGCGGATGGTACTTAGCCGATCCATTCCAAAGGTGCGAATAGTACTCCATACGAGTATAAACGAGAACATACCGAGTCGAACATTTTTTGGTGTTCAACGAATATTTTTGACATTACCACATACACCTAGCTCCGTCCCTTTTCGGCAGCGGACGAGGATATTGTACAACTTCCCACTGCCACTATTCCTGTTTATCCCGGAGCCCTCATCATCATTCAAGATGTTCGAGACGGAGAGGTAAATTCCGCGCTTCTGAAATATCGTGTCCGGTCCCGATTGACCAACTTCAAAGCTAAACGTAGTCTAAAGCGAGATCGAAAATGTTATCACTTCACATTAAAATGTTATGTAATAAATTTGTAAAATATTGCTTCGTCGCAGCATAAGAGTTGAGGATTTTGTACAAACTACAAACTTTTTTTTTTCGATAAACCAAAAGACTGACGCCACGTAAAATTCGCAATTTGAGTCAATAAACGGGGCTAATTTAATCTTTGTAGTGGTAGAACTTTTTGCAGAGTACATCTGGCGAAGTACCCATCATTATTTTGCCTGTTATTCTGCTGCCAAGCAGTAATGTGCAAACATCGCTGTGTTCCGGTTTGTTGAGCAATGTCTCTAGATAAACTGCAGGGCATTGAAATAAATCTTCTTATAGGTATCTCAGAGTGACGACCGTAGTGCAGTGCTAGGTAATGATTTGGACTTTTTGGTTTCCAATAGTTTGTTTTATATCAAATGAAAGTGTACAAGATGACTTTAATGGCAAAGGAAAACATCGTAAGGAGATCGGCTTTTGGGAACATAAAGTTAGTTGGTTGTATCCACAGAAATCTAAATAATAAGGTACTAGAAGTCGCATGCTCGCGTGACATTGTCGCCGCACAGGTGACTTGTAGGCCACCAGTGCTCGAATTGTAGTTTAGTCTTGTTCGAACCGGCAGGCGTGAATCATCTTTAAAAACTTGTGTTATGCAGCATAAACAACTGTGGAAGTTCTTCCACAACTTGCAATTATACCAATAATGAGATTACATTTCACCGATTGGTATTTTATTTTATTTTAATTGTATTTTTTAATAAAATAAACGGAGCTCAATGATTCACTATGATAGTTATAAATTTTTGGTGTGATCGTCATTTTGCATACCATTGCAGCATACATTAATTAACATCTAAAGTGGTACAAGCATAAACAGCAATGTAATGTAAAATTAAAGATATCTTCATAACCTCTAATCTTCCATGGTACAACCGCAGGTAGCGATTGTGAGTTAGTGCTGTGACGGTCCAATTTTACTTTCCCAAAAATAAACGATGAAAATAATATTTTTAAATTTTACATAGTTTTATCGATAAAGTAACATAATAAATCGATAAAAAAAATTGTACGCAATTAACATTACACCCGTACGTACAATCTTTTAATTCGCGGTAAACATTACTTCATAATTCATTAATTATTAACAAAAGTATATACATACTGGCTATAACGCGCGATTGTTCGTCCGTGCAAAATAAATATTAAGATAAATGAGGCAATATTTATCTATTGTAAGCTTTTATTTTTAAGACTTTATTAGTTTTCATACAAAATCAGCGAGCAACACGGAAGGGAGTAGGCATACACAGCGTTTCCCCTCTGTCAAAGTACAAGTCCGCGTGGACCATGGAGTTTGATAATATACTGTGGCGTGGAATACACTGAGGGCGGGGCTAGATTTGAATGAAATTGAATGGTGCTTTGTTTTTTATGTGTTAGTGATTTGGCTGTGTGAGTATGGTTGGCAATGGATCGGTACAGGTATTTTTTGTATGTAATAGTGCGGCTTTACGCTAGTGTGCAACTTTCCCCTTCCGCAAGAAATGACAGAAAGATTTGAACAATAATTTTTAGCAAAGGCTACTTACTTCCCTTCCGTGCTTGCGCGGAAGATCGTTCTCACTTATTTTATAGGTAGGCATATTGACTTTGTTGTAGTGTAATACACCTAATTAATGAAATCAATAATAACCTTTATCGAATGTTAAAATTGGACCGTACTTTGAAATATCGATATGTTTTAATTTTTGTCAAGCACTAGCGTATATGTGAAACACAGACCCAGGTTGATAATGTGCAGCTATTGGTGTGTGAGTGGAGCTCTATTTGAATACTACGCGCATGTAGTAGTGACCGCGGGGGTAGGGGAAATGTGGCGACAAGCGTTTTGCAAGTAATTTGAGAGTTATGCCATTTCTATTACCTTATTATTTAGATTTCTGTGGTTGTATCAAATATTCAAAACTAAGTAATTACAAAACGATCTTGGGAAACACCTCAAAAATATTAGCTACGTTCAGAATACAGCTTGAATACGTAAAATATAGCAAATGTTCAAAAATACGGTATCTTTTACGTCCGCTAAAGTTTACGGGGGGCTGTTTTAATTTTCCATATACTTATTAGCGTTTACACGACGGTATATCTGCTGTTTGTACTTCGCTTATGAGCTCTGACTTTAAAATAACGAAGGTGATGCATTTCATGCACCTAGTAACTATTACTACTCATACAATGACGTTGCTCCGGTCACCGACCTCTCCCCCCCTCACCCCGACGACGTCACCTGACGTCATTTATTGAAGGTTTATCCGATTACAAGAGACAATCGAGAGGTGTGACTGAACGGTGACTAAACTTACTTACTTCATTTGACGAGCGCAGTGCAGTGCTGCGGTGCTCTTTCTACGACGAAGAGAGTAGACGTCCGGGGTAATGATTTGGACTGTAGAGTTTGTTCCACGAATAGCTGCGTGACACCGTGCTGTTAAGGGCAGGTGTGTTGCTAACCATCAGCCTCATGCCCTGCTCTTCTCATCACTCTGTATTATAAAAAATAGGGCTGGAATGAAATGAAATCAGACTACTTTATTTGCCAAGAATGTAGGTAGAGAAGATGTTACAATGAAAGGGGTTTTCCTTAAACTCTACCATTTCCGACGCGCAAATGATTTTGAATCTTACTATACTTTTTAGTTTAGTTTACTTTTACATCGGAAATGGTAGACTATACTTACTATCGTAAGATTCAAAATAATTTGTTACTAATGTTATAAATGTCAAAGTTTGGATATCTGTAGCTCAATCAGCTCAATCAAGTGGAAACGGATCGGTCTGAAGTTTTGAAGTTTTTGTCTCAATAAACTTTATGTCATCTGTAATTTTTTGACGGCAGCAAAGTTTTCAATATTCGAGCGCGCGCAGGTAAGTTCAGTGTTTGGTGGCTGCTGTTGCAAGGTATTTGCATGTTGCATGAAGACGCAGTAGATGTGTTTAATACAGCGGTAATAAGGGTTCAGTGCCACAAGGCAGCAGTCCACTTTATGTTCCCCTTTCTCTCAGAAGGAGAAACTCATAGTCATGATCTACCACGCTGGCCAAGTTGTTGGTGGATGACACAGGGCCTTGAATGATGTCTCATTCTTGGAACAAATCGGTTTCTTTGCGATGTTCTTCGTCACAATAAATTACATAATTTAATTTTTGATGTGGAAGTCCCAACATCACGATAGATCCACGACGTTCGGAAGATGACACCTGTATAAGGATTGTTTGATGAGGGGGGAGCCTATATTATCATTTTCAATAGGGGCATTAACGGACTGAAAATGCTGCTGATGAAGCATATCAACGCGCCAGCAAAAATGTTCGCCTATTTATGTGCCGAATGCAGTCAATGCAGGCAGGCACATTGTCGAATTTAATTTATTAGAATCAGCTTTTATCTTCAGCGGGAGGACTAAGAATAACAATTAAGCAATTAAACATAAGTAGCCACACACTGTTCTTCAAACGACCTCCCATAAAACAAAACAAGACAAGTATTTATCGATTCAAGTGATCAATTTCGTTAGATCAATTCAAGGATCTGTCACGCCTTGCATTCTGATGGTGCTCTCTTCCTGCTATGGTCCAGGTTACATCACATCTTGGTTAAATAAGGATGGATTTGAAATATGAAATCGGTTATCGTCGCTAATTATCGATTCATCGTAAGTGCCCGCCATGTTGGATGTGGCGGCCATGTTTCCGCGCGGCTTCCGGCGCGCGCGTGTCATGGCATGCTAATGTTCGCGCATGCGCCGCTCCTAACCGTGTCCTGTTCACTGCGCGCGCGTTCCACTTTATGATACTGGGTACTGAATACTACTAAATTACAGATTTTGGATTTGTTATTTCGTAATAAAAATATTTTGACCATACTTTACCAAGGATATAAATAAATAGACTGGTCAATATTCAACAGGCGGTACCTACCTACCCACGTACCGTACAATACGTAGGCAGCCTACCTACTTTATTTACTCACTGCTGGGACTCCTGGTACTGAATACTAATACATTATAGGTTTTAGATTTGTTATTAAATTTCTACCTAATAATATTTTGAACATAGGAAAGATAAAAATAGAGTACTTACTCAATATTCAACATACGTGTCATACGCTAGCTTAATTTTTTATAGCATAGAGTGACAAGACGAGCATGTAAGCAACGTACCTGCACAGTGACACGCGGCTAATGGAACATGAAGAGATCCAGATATGTATGTACCTACATACATACTTAAGATGTGTTATCTCAATGAACTGTAATTTCACTTTCAATTTTATTATGAACATTAGCAACTTACTTTATGTTGTCAGTGCTTGGAATCGGTGCCTTATCTCACAAGGATAGTATCAAGACCATAGTCCACCACGCTGGCCAAGTGCATGTAGCCAGACGCGCATTTCTTAGAAATTAATTTTTCTGGGACCTAACCGGTTCACTTGCGATGTTTTCCGTTACCGTTAAATGTAATGGCACAGATCAGAAAATAGTTAATGGTAATGACAAATTTGTAAATCTGCACTTAGAAATTAAAAACGCAATGAACGGCGGAGGCGGGATATGAACCTCCGACCTCACGATTGCTTAATCTGACTTGGCCTCCATGCCACCACGGCACAAGGAAATAACGGAGTTGTATACAGGGTTATTGGTAATCAGCCTGCATTGTTTTAAGGGGACGTTAAGTACATTAAAATACCTCAACTTTCGTTCTACAGTTTATTAAATTGACATATATTTTTTCCCATACAAAATAAAAAAAGTGTCATATTTACTTTTTTCTTGGTCTAAAAGCATCGAACTTTTCATAACAAGAGCGTTTGCACTTTGCACTCTTTAACGCTCAATAAATGATGTGCCGAACTAAACAGCCGCTAGCGAGGACAACAAACACTATTTTTTTGTATAGTAGTTTTAACAAAAGTTATAGCACAAAAGTTGTTTGTTTATATATACAGAGCACGCTCTTAAACTGATGGCTGATGACCAGTAACCCTGTACACTCGTAACTAACTATACGTAACACGTAACTAACGTATACTGTACAAAAGTTAAGTTAATATACAAAACAAGTATAAGATATGTAACTTTTTTGGATGAAGTTGTATGTTTTTTTTAAACTTACACTTAATGTGAAAATTAATAATTGTGCTCTACAATTTTTACTTATACCAGCGAAAACCCGTAGTTTGGTTATTGGCCATCGAGAATACGGACCCAAAAATTGTATCAAGTAGTTAACAAATGATTAAATTTTATTCTAACTACTAGCTGACCCTATAAACTTTGTTCTGCCATTTAAAACCAACCGAATGAAACGTCAAATTCACAATAAGAGTTTCTTTGAAAGTCAACAGTATTCATTTTGTACCTACTTGTAGGGCCTCACCGTTTTTTAGTTTCTATTTTCGGAAATTTCCTGTAGGTATATAAAAAGTAGCAAATGTGATATCCAGACTATAATCTAACTTTGATCGAAATTTCAACCTAATTCGAACCGTAATTGTAAACGTATCCATGATTGAAAAGAACTAACATCCAAATTTTCGCATTTATAATACTAGAAGGATTGGTAATGTTTCTAAGAATATGTAAGAATAGTATAGAAGTATGTTTCGTGGTATCTAAGAATGATATTTTGTAAAAAAAAACAATGAAATTTCAGTTTTATAGTTCACCGATTAAAGTCCATATTGACACTAGATGATCACCTTAAAATGCAATTTTTACGCCTGTCCACCATTTCCTGTATATACGTGGTTTGTGCGCTAGCGTTTTTAGTTAGCGATAGGTATTTTAGTCACGATTGCTGGTCTGGTACATGAGACAGCCCGGCGCAGCGCATAACCTCATAACTCAGCCAGATAATACCTCTCATTCAGTGCCAAGTGCCAACGGCATCACTTTCACAACATAAACACGAACGTAATATTTGCTCTCTTCAATTGTCCGTATCTTGTTTACAATGAGGATACTAAGTAGGTCTTAGGTACATACTGTCCATTAATACATGTATTTATTTATTTTGTCACCGTGAAATTGTAAATAAAGTCATTTGTAATTTTTGATTACAAATTACTTTACCGTGCAGGGACGCACTATACATACCTACCATAGGTAACCCCCACATGTTTCTCCAGCATGGCCGTAAATTATGAACAAATGCTACCTAGCATACCGTAGGTTCATTCATATTCTCACGTGGTCTGGTCGTGGATGATTGGCCCCTTAGATTGGCCTTTATTATTGGAAAAAGCTTCAAAATAGTTGTCTGACGAACATATTTACAAATGGAGCATAAGAATGTAAGTGAAGTTAAATTATTATTTTGGAGTTGTTAAGCAAAACGGCCGACGGAAAGTGTCTGGGAGTATTGGGACCTTGTTTTTAAGGATTTTGCCTACAACATACGTGAAAATCACTTATTAGAAAATACGTGAAGTAAATAATGTTTGTATGTACCTTCATTACCCCATATCTCAAAATTGGCCGTCTAAGCAAGTTAGCGAGTAAGCATGTGTTCTTAGTACCTACTTACTAACTCTACTCAATCGTCCACATTTCATTCATCAGAAAATAGGTGACGTCTGGGAGCTCTCGGATCTTACTCTATATGTAGGTATTTAAAACTATATTAAGTATTATATCAGCCACTGTTCTGTGATATCAGCTATCTGGCCGCCATCGTACAAGCTTTGCTTAGTTTGGGGTCAAATGGTGTTGTGTGTGAATTGTCCACCAATATTTATTTATTTGGGTACAACCTGGATATCTTCAAGTCTAGAGCAAACTGGTCTCTAGGCAAGTGTGCTTTATCTTAGGTCGTTAAGTCGTGATATTGCTTAACATTGGAAAAATCGTAGTACCTACAAATACCAATAATAATAATAAATACAATGCAAAATACCTCAAATTTAAAATAGTTGCGAGTTTATGCAAAAAACAATCTTCTAAATTATTTTTGGAGTGAAACGTTTTGTAGGCGCATTGAGCATTTTTTAATAAGGAACCTTTGGCGTTTAGTTGGCCTTAGATACAGATTTACTGTCTACCGAATTTTGGGCTAGCGAAAATACGCAGGGCTCTACTATACTTACTTTTTTAATATATGATCGATTTATACGTGAACGTCATCTCGCCTGATGTGATGCGTTGATGCGGTCTACTATGGAAACATGTTTATCTAAAAGAAACCGATTCACTCTCGATTTGAAGACACAAAGATTACAACCATCAAGAAAAATCCACTCAGGCTACGCGTTCCACAGTTCAGGCGCTTTTATCACAAAAATAGAGTCAAGCCTTTTTGTTCGAGTCTTTGGAACATCAATCATTAAACGGTGTCGCTTTTTCGAGCAGTCCGATCAAAAGTGAAAACGCTAAACTTACTAACTAATAGCGCTGACGCACAACGTTAAAGCATACCTGAAAGCATTCTCTACTCACTTCTCGTAGTCAACGAGTACTTACTACATTTCGTACAAGGACTATCACAAGGCCAGCTCAGATGGTACACAAAAAACTAAGTTCGCTCGCAAACTACCCCTTTGTCTCGACGCACGGCTCACAATGGGCCGAGGCGTCCCGCATGGGCCACAGAGGAAATGACATGTGGTTCCCTAAATCTGGTCAAGAAAGAAATGTACGGATACGACTTTTACACGAAAAATATTCCAGTGACGCTAGGCTTAATCGTATATTAATAATAGAGTGTTTTGATTTTAAAATATAAAAGCTATGCTATGGTTTTACCCGATCCCGTTGTTTTTATGCAATAAAAAGGTAAATTAACAGCGTTATCTACTGCCGTTACTGAACACAACAAGCTGAAAAACAATTGAAAATCTGATGAAAAAAACCGTGACTCCCGCCTACGCTCAAGTTACTTAAAAACAAATGTAATAGACTACAGGACGTCTACTCTGTTTCTACGAAAACGAAATTTCGAAAAAAAAACCGCGACTTTCCTACTCTCGTTCTACTTCGTTTCGTCCAATACAACATTGTTTGACGTTTAAATGTTCTAAGCATACTCTAATTAAAGAAGGCTTAGAACATTTAAACGGACAAAACGACGGATCGAAGTAGAATCGCAGTTGGAAAATCGCGAGTTTATTTCGAAATTACGTTTTCGTTGAATTAGAGAAGACGTCCAGGACCGTGAACAAAATGTACGTAGTAATTGAGCCACCAGGCGACCTATGTAGGATGATAGAAGGGTATAAAGTAATAAGATTCAGCACTATGCCGTCACTTGTAAGCTGTCCAACTGAGTACAGTCAAAGACCTGGGTTGCAACCCTGCACTGGGTTGCAACCCTCGATCATTTCTCCTTGTCGCATGATTTTTGTACGGCAATTATAATACGGTGTTTTGTGTAATTTTTACTGCCCCGACATTTATAACTCGATAACATTCAGTACCATTTCACCATAGGTGGCACCAATATTTTATTTTGTTAGAGGAATTTCACAAAAAGAAACACGCCAAGTCACCACGACTTGGCAAAACTTATAACTATCTTTGACAAGTCAATTTGCATATGGAAAACGCCTCATTAACGTTCTTTCATTTTTCATTTTCATAAATAGATGTCGGGACGGATGAATGTCGAATGTGAGATGGCGGTCATACTCACCTCCAATACCACCTACAGATCTTTGGTTAAAATATAAAAAAATATAAATATAGGAATTATCGATAGAACTGAAAAGCTCGCTACATTAGCAGGTCAGTGATGCGAACCCATACGTTCTTTTCCTACCAAACATTGCTCAACGCTGCCAAAGATATACCTATTCCCTCAAATCGGTCAAAAGTGACGTATTAGAGATTCTAGGGTACAAAAAAATCACAAAAAATGAAGTCTGGAAGGGACACTAGTAACATTTTATTTCAAATCAACGTAGCAAATGTCGAAAAACTTGATTGATCGAAGATTATCCACATCAGCCCCGAGACTGTTAGGGCACACCTGCCGATGCATTCCATCGCCGCAGGCCTCCGGTCCCATCCTACTACCACAGTCTATTAAATCATACAGTCGTTCGACGAAGCCGTCTAGACGGGGCATTCGTGCGGGGCGTGCGGGGTGAGATACGCTACTGTATTGCCTACATTACAATGTTAGTATTGCAGGAGCGCGGCTTAGGGCTGACGTCTTCCGTATGTTTTAATTGCTTTTATTTTGGTGCCACGTTTTTAAAATTGCGACAACCCTACCCGTGTCTAGACATTATAGGCGTTTCTCCCAAGATCAAAAGCGATGAACTACTGGTAGTATTTCTTTATACTGTGCTACTACCCAGTTACTATCGCCTCACCATATTTAGAAGCCCCCAGGCACAGAATAGGTAGCATTGACTACCGGGCCTGACCATCGCCTTTTAGAATCGATTTAATTCATCAAGTTATACTGAATGTGCAATTCGGGCTCAATCTAGCTGAGTAATATTTCTTGTTTCATTAAAGTTACATTCAGTTTAAGTTAAGTTTTAAGTTTTCTGTTACTAACGCCTCGTGGTTTTGCCGGCATAGTTCCTGTTCCCGTAATAGGGTACAATCCTCAAAAAAACTAAGTAGCCCGTTAGTTAGATTGCCAAAAAATATTGTACACGTATTTTTTCTTTTGTTTCACTAACAAAAAATGACGAAGATACAGCGCTTCGAAGTTTCGTGTGACGTCACTTGTGAGCACGATTTTTACTCACGAGTGACGTTGCTCTCGAACTTTGATGGTCTATAATCTATATCTTTGACGATTTTTAGGGTTCCGTAAAACGTAAAAACGGAACCCTTATAGATTCGTCATGTCTGTCTGTCTGTCTGTCTGTCTGTCTGTCTGTCTGTCCGTCCGTATGTCACAGCCACTTTTTGCCGAAACTATGAGAACTACACTGTTGAAACTTGGTAAGTAGATGTATTCTGTTAACCGCATTAGGATTTGAACAAAAAAAAATAAAAAATAGAAAAATTAGGGTTGCCCCCCATACTGAGAACTGAAACTCAAAAAATTTTTTTTCATCAAACCTCCACGTGTCGGGTGTCTATCGATAGGTCTTCGAAAATGATGTTGAGGTTTTTAAAATTATTTTCGTCTACACTGAATAATTTGCGCGAGAGACACTTCCAAAGTGCTAAAATGTGTGTCCCCCCCCTCTAACTTCTAAAGTAAGAGAATGAAAAATCTAAAAAAAATATATGATGTCCATTACCATATAAACTACCAACGAAAATTGGTTTGAACTCGATCTGATGAGTACTTTTTTTTAGTACGTCATAAATACCCTATTCTTGAAACTTCGATCAAAGTTACAACGAGCTACAAGAACTATGTGTACTATGTATATAATGTTACTTGCTGCAACGGAACCCTTCATGGGCGATTCCAACTCGCACTTGACCACACTTTATTAATATTATGAAAAAACAAAAATACGTGTCCAATATTTTTCCATGATCTAGCTGACGGACTAATTAGGATGGTGTATTTTTGACCCAGTCCGGTACCCTATTTCCTCGTAATGAAAAATAGCTTATGTGTTGTAAGCAGACTACGAATTTCGGTTATCTGTGTTCCGCCACTTGTGGTGCTATTTTTTTTTGTTTTGTTGTATCACAATAAAGAGTTTTCTATCTATCTATCTATCTAAATTTCAACCCGATCTGTTCGCTCGTTGCGATTTGATTGAGTAACAAACATCTAAAATTTCGCATCTATAAAATGAGGTAGGATGTAAAATAACACTTCACAGTGCTTGTCGTAGTCTTGCTTTGTCGAAAGTTTTTAAAAAAGTAACGAACGTATCGAACTTTGTCAGGTGAAGTCTACTTTGAAGGAACCTATCTTTAAGAATCTGCAAGAGATTGCTTTTGACGACAAGGCCGCTATATTACTTACTATCTTATATTGTTTCACTTCTTCCACTCTGTAAGTGTATTTGTTCTGATGTGTGTAATAAAGGGTTTATATTATCTATCAACAAAATTAACTGTATTTACAAACAAATTTCCTAAGTGTTTCGTCCTTTATACCCGGTTTACATTATTCCAGTCCAGCGACCGAATCCAGCGCTGGATTACTTACTGGAATAATGTAAACCGGCGCTGGAAAGCATTGGCACTGGATTGATACTTTCCAGTGCCGGTTTCCATTTTTTCCAGTAAGCAATCCAGCGCTGGCCCCGTTTACATGGTTCCAGTCCAGCGACCGAATCCAGCGCTGGATTGCTTACTGGAAACTGTTTTGTATTGCTTACTGAAACTGTATTGCTTGCTGGTAGGTACAAAACTAGTTATTTTTAAAAAACAAATTTTCTGTACTATATAAGTTAAGTGTTTCGTCCTATACAGTACAAACGTCGTATTAAAAAAAACTTGCTGCAAGTAAATCCAGTAAAGAGCCTGCTTTACAAATATTTTTCTGAAAAAAAACAAAAAATAAAATTGAGGTTTCGGATTTCTGTCACTCCTGTGTTGGTCGTCGAGAGAGGGAACCGAGTGTTGTGTTTGCTTCTTATTTGTTATAGGGATGTAACTGATAACTATCTTGTATCGAATAGTGTAGTTTTTTTGTAGTGAAAACTTATTTAGCTGCGTGCAGATTAGACGTGCTCCACGGTATCGCCTGTCACTGTCAGTATGTTATACCTACACTTTTCAGTCAATTGGACTGTCCGATTGAAGAGTAATGTTTCAAATACATCTGCTACATCTAGCACATTAGCAATGATGTATGAGAAAGAAGAAAACATTCATATGAGGCGTTAAGTTACGGCTGGTATAGGTACCTAGTCGAGAGAACGGCAACTGCTGATGTGCCGATCCGAAGCTTCCAATTGGAATCTCAAACGCACCACTGTATTTTCTTACTTATTTTGAAAACGGTAAAGGACAACATCGTGAGAAAACTGACGTGTTCTTAGAATATTTAGAGGTACTGCCTCATCCACCAAACCGCACTAGGCCAGCGTGGTGAATTATGGCCTTTATATCCTTGCGAGAGAAGGCGCCAAGCCCCAAGTTCCAGCAATAGGAACATTTTGTGAGCTGCTTAAAATGCGAGGCCTTTTCATAAAATGATTGAACAAACGTATAAAAACGCTCAGAACCGCGCGGAAAACATACGTCAATGTTAAAGATTTGATATGTTTTTTTTATTACACTTGAATGAAACAAATGAAAATCGATAGAATCTACCGAAATGTCTTTTTCCGTCTCTAAACGGGGAGCGCGCGGGAAGGCTAACCACACGGACTCAGGACAAACGCAGAATAAACAGCAGTTACTTCGTAAACGGAGGCTTTGTTTGCAAGCACGCGCTCCCCAAGGTGATCCCAGACCATAAAGCCGAGTTGACTCAAACGCACTCGGACGTCAATCTTTGTGCATTGTTACAAACATGGACAGCTTACAATATTGAATTCTTTAAGACTTTAAAATACTGAAGACTTTGATCATCTTTTGTCGATGTAGTTTTTAGGAACATGTACAAAAATAAATATTGGTAAACAGATACATACTTAGTCGGTAACTCGTAACTCTGAACAAATTTTCAGCCTAAAGTCAAAAGTCTAATGGCGTAGCTTACTTTTTTAGTTACCTAGGTGTTTTGTGTTTTTAGATAATCCCAGATTGGTGGTATTCGGAAGTTTTCTGTGCGTGCGTTTCATGGTGTGGACGTGGGTAGAACAGACACATATTTTTTAAAATTTTCGTTGACGAAAGTTGAAAATTAAATTAAATTTTGAACCATTTAATTAGCGATTTAACAAACCAGCTGCAATTTATTCCGTTTAAAGTTAGTGAAATAAACTAAGATAGGTTTAGTAGCCAAAGACTAAACTGTCAACTTTTTTTTTCCAAGCTTATACGATACTTAAGGAACCTATTGTAATTACTAATTAGCTTTCTTTGTAATTTTTTTTTTTTTTTTGGACCATGGTACACGAAAATAAAATTACAGGCATAACTCTACATTGACGGTAAACCCTGTAGGTACTTATTCCTTTATTTTAATCACCTACGGTGATACCATCCTTGTGTTAGTTATTCTATCAAGTAGCAATGTGCAGACATTACTTGCTGTGTTCCGGTTTGAAGGGTAATATTTCTAGAGAAAATACAGGACAAAGTGGTAAGAGTAGGTTTTCCCAGATGGTTACAATCTGGATGTTTTCAAGTAGGGAATGAATCGGTTTCATCGGTTTCATCCCAAACCGCATCGTCGCTAAAATCAGGCGAGATGGTGGTTAGGTGTAAACCTATAAGAACTTAGTGTTTCGAATGACGAGTACTTTCTGCATTATTTAATTAAAATTACTAATTGCATATTCGATTTAGTTGTGATTAGATTTTTTGATTGTTTAAAAAATTAAATAAACCTGTAACTCTGGATACGTATAGAAAGATAGACGTGGTGACGGCAAGTGAAGTAGATCTCTGATAAAGTGTTTACCACTCGCCGATAAACAATTCAGACCACCAGCCAGAAGGGCCGATAACATCAGGTCCATCGCGGGATTACGTGGATTAGACAGATAGATAGATATCAATGGATCAAGGGAGAGGAGGCCTATACCTACAATACAGAGCGTTGATACAGGTTGATAATGATGATGATGATGACATCTCTGGTTGACAAGGACAGTGCTGTGCTAGGCAGTCATTTGGATCTTAGGTACTTATCATTTCATCCAATGATTGCCTGGAAGAGATCGCTTTTAGTGATAAGGTTTTTGTAGTGGTAGAACTCTTAGCAGAGTCCGCCTGGGGAAGTACCACACCTTTGCCAATTATTCTACCGCCAAGCAGTAATGTGCAAACATTACTGTGTTCCGGTTTGAAGGGCAATGTTTCCTGAGAAATTACAGGGCTTAGAGATATAACAACTTAGATCTCTGGGTGACGAGCGCAGTGCAGTGCTAGGTAATGATTTGGACTCTTCATGTTCCAGTAGCTGCGTGTCACTGTGCTGTTATGTGGCAGGCATGTTGCTTAACATCGGGCACATGTCCTGCTCGTCTCTTCACTCATTATTTAAAAAAAAAAAGTTCTCTACTTTATTTTGTTTTGTTTTAAGTGACTTTTGTTTATTTTTTTTCAAGTGCAATAAAGAGTTAATCTATCTACATATCTATCTTACTTACTTACCATACCTATAGCTTTTTTAGTACCTATATAATGACAAGCCGAGCAGGGCATGTGCCTGATGGCAAGCAACATGCCTGCCCATAACAGCACAGTGACACGCAGCTATTGGAACATGAAGAGTCAAAATAATTACCTAGCACCGCACTACGCTCGTCCTCCGGAGATACAAGGTGTTTCCTTAGCCCATCTCTTAGCCTAGTAATGTCTCTGGAAACATTACCCTTCAAACCCAAATAACACAGTAACGTTTGCACGCTATGCGGACGCTACACAGAATAACTGGCAAAGGTGTGATACTTCTCTCAGGCGGACTCTGCAAAGAGCCTCACCACTATAGATTCTATCTATAGCCAGTTATCTGGCCGCCATATTACAAGCTTTGCTTAGTTTGGGGTCCAGATGGTGTTGTGTGTGAATTGTCAACCAATGTTTTTTTTTTTTTTTTTTTTTTTTTTTTTTTTTTAAATATAGCCCAACACAGTGCCACGTAGCTACGTGTTACTGGGCGACATGTTGCATACCATCAAGTATGTTTTGCTCATTCCGCTACAATATTGTAAAAATCTTATCGAGTGCTGTAGTATTAGAATATTCTGGATTTATTTTAAAAAATGTAACTAAATTTAACAACTTCAATATTTATTACGTTGTTCTAGAACAATAGTTGTAAGAAGTAAAAGTTTCAGCACCGCAGTTCGCCGCCAACAGAACGGAGGTATATATTTGCGTTTGTTATATAACAGGAGGTTCGACGGCCTTAGCAACCTTTAAGGTCGAAGCGGCGGCCTCAGCCCGCATTCGCAGGCCTTGCCTTAAGGACCCAATCACCCGACGAACACGCAAATATTACGCACAGAAATGTTTTGAAAAACCTGGAATGCATTGTTCTTGATCACGTATTGCAGTTTTTGATGGAGTTTAATTTATAGATGAAAATATATTGTTTTATGTAGTAGTTGTAATATTTGGACTATTTAAACTAGGTTACATAATTGTATAATATACATAGTAATAGGAAATTGTACTTCTTTTTACATAACACTAGTATATACCCGAAACTTTGTATGAGTAGATTTTAGAAAAATAATTGCTTGATTTTTTGTGAAAAGAATGTAGAGTTCTTTAGGGGGTTATGTGCTATTCCAGGTATTCAGTGCTGCATATTAAAATTTGACACTTATGCGATTGTCTGGACAATAGCCTAAGTTTAATTTTTTTTTAAATAGTTGTGACTTTTACTTATCATTTGTGTAAGTAACGTTTTGGTACCTACGTGAAACGCGATGGAGCAACAAACATCCATACATCTTTCACATCCTACTAACATTATAAACGCCAAAGTTTATAAGAATGTATGGACGTATATTTGTTATTCTTTCTCGCAAAAACGACTAAAGTCATTTGGATGAAATTTGGTATTGATACTAGTAGATAATGAAATATTTTATCTCTTTATGTATTCTTTATATCGGAAAATCAGGATCGGTTACTACGCGGGTGAAACCAGAGGCGCTGCTAGTTTTTAATATTAATAGGATCGAGTTAACGGACGAGCATGACATGTAGCTGATGGTAAAAGGTGACATAATAGATCAGTACCATGCAGCTGAAGCAGCTATTGGAACATGAAGAGTCTAAATGATTGTCCTACTATAATAGTTGATTTATTGCTTCGCTCTGGACCTAATTTTGTCTGGATGTATTTATTTATAGCCCTTCAAATCGTAGCACAGTACAAGTAACAATGCAGCAAGCATAAACGTATAAAAAAAAAACATTTTTATACATCCATGGCAGCAAGTAAAATAACTGGTAAAAGTGTGACACTTCCGCGGGCGGACTCTGTAAAGAGTCTTCCCACATTACAGGACTGTTGCACTTGCATTGTTTAGTTAATTGAAACTAAGAATTGTAACTTGTACAGCCCATGTATGGTGTTGTTATGATCAAATTAACTATTGTGCTACAAAGCGTCCCAATAACTAACCGTCGTAATTGCAAAAACTTACTTACGTAGGCTCAATCTGGGCTCGTGGAGTTCGCTTGACATCAAATATCGAACATGTATTAACCAATTTTACTAAGCTCAAAATTTTTACAGGTTAATAGCTCGCTTAAGCTTTGAGCAAATTCGTTTTGAGCGTATCCTATTTCTATATCAGCTCTATCATCTTAAGTAAGCACTAATCCTACATAATGTTGATAAGCAATTTGGTACTTCCGTCCCTATGACATCCCTCTTTGCCTAATGTGAATTTTATATATAATATGTTTTAAGGATTTCGAGGTTGAACTTAGTTTATGTTTGCCACCAATTAATTTATTGGTAAACTCAAAATCCAAGTGATCGAGCTGACCGGACGAGCGCAGTTCAAAGTGTTCAAGCAAGGATAATGAAAACCCACATCATAACTACAGATCTTTAAATGGGCGGATAATGATCGGCCTTGTATACAGCCATTTCCACCTATTGTTATCCAAACTTAGAGCAGGCAGTTTTTGCACTGTAAATTACAAATTGTATTCCATACCGGCATGTGCAGAGACAATGAGGCCCCGGTCACAAAAAGGGGCGGAAGTTCTTTTACCAGAATCGCCAAGAACAACATCTTACAAAGCCCACTAATAGCTTTCGACACTACCTCCCCACTTCCTTCCGGCCCTTGCCAAACAAACGCATTGTATAAAAAATAACAGTTAGGAACGTGACTCCATAAACGGACACGAGTATCCACGCAATTATAAGCAGTGTTGCGAACTCATAAACACGAGAACGGCATGCTATTTCAAAGCTGTATCTAGCTGAATGATGTAGAGAAACGGAAGAGCAATTGAGTTGTAAAAGGGATGTATGAAAAGAAGTTTCGCTATGCGTGTCTGGAGCGAGGTTTCGCAGCTGAGTAGGATTAGGTTTGAAGGGAGAATGCGTGAGCGATGGATCGGTTCGGGGCTTAGCGTCGGTGCGCGGGCGCAGAGAGGCAGGCCGGCGCGGGAGCGGGGCGGTTTCCGGCGCGCGGCCGCAGCGTGGGAACGGCCGCACCCACCTACCTACAAGAGCCCTCAGATTAAATGACGGGCACTAATTAATTTAAGTTCGCGGCATGTAAAAATAGAGATCCGTTTGTAGGGAGAAGTACGCTCGAATTATGATTTTTACTATATCATTTGATGAATGGATTCATTTTAAAATTAGTTTAACAAATGGGTCACAATACTCTTTTGATGGCATATTTTACAGTTGGCCTCCTCTGACTCTACTATCTACTGAACAGCAATAATGTCTTTTATGTCTTTTATATGTAGGTACGTTTAATTTTTAATTGACATTAAAAATCATTTAATTCTGTTGTGTTCTGTCTCGGTGGAACAGCCCAATTTTTGTAAATGTCAGCTGCAAAATATATTTAGAGCCAAATAGTGATTAAGTGATTCCCAGGAAACTTAAATCAAATTATCGTTTTGTTAAATTCACATTTTTCTTCTTCTATGTTCATATTCTTCTACTTATTTACGTATCGTAGGTTAACTCATAGATACACGATTATTAGACGATAGAGGTTTTTCAAAGTCAAGGCTTCGATTAATTATAATTTTCCACCAGACAACATGCTTTAGAATGTTATCGTACTGACTTATTACCTATATATTGTGTAATAAAAAAAAATGCTTCCAACAATAATAGGTGCTGAAACCCCCATTGTTTTATATGAATTCACGGAGGCACTAGAGTTATAAATAACTGTTTTTAGAAACTTTCGTTTAAAATTATACTCTCTGCAAAAGTCCAAAACGCAATGCTCCTAATTCTCAAATCTACCTGCGCGGACCCTCAGGTCTGAAAGTAAGAGTACCTCCGAGCCAGCCGTTTTTATTGCAGAAGTGGTCCTTTGTTTGGGGCAGCACACCTGGTGCGCCAGATGGCTTCATTCAGACCCTGAATTTTATCAATCGAACGCTTCCACTCTAGACCCATTCACTACGCTTTTTTGTCTTGGACAACATGTGCGGTATCGAGGTTAGAATATTAATATCGGATGATTTTCGAGAAAGGCAACGTGTTAAGGACATTCTGCTGAAATATTTACCTACACATGTGTACTTGAGAAGTTGAGAAATAAGGGTTTTGGTTACTTACGATTTTGTAGCGCAATCCTGACAAGCGCAAAACAATATATTCTAAAATAAAACGAAAAAGGTTGCTTTTTGGAGACAGTGAGTAGGGTAGGATATAAACAATTGTAAATAACAATATCAAGGAAATATAAAAATCTCAATCTACCTATATCAACAATCAAAATTATTTTGAAAATGCAAAGTCTCTTTTATTATTATTTCAGGCTTAAGTCCACGTTATCTATTCAATTGTTAAATGCAGTTTAATAATAGCTAATATAATTATAATTATCTAATGAATGGTGCTGATTGGGAAGTTATTCTGTTTATTAATTACTTAACTTCTGATGAGGCATAATTGATTTTTTTTCACCTAAATAAAAATTATGGATACTAAATAATAAATAAATAAATAATTTTATTTCCATTAAGATAAGATATCTATACAGTGCAAATCATCAAACCGCTATCATTCCAAACATTTTGCTTAAAGCTGACGGGAATCAAAAAGCTATCACATTTTATGACGAAATCGATATATATGGGCATATTTGAAGTTTGTGACATCAACAGCTCTTAAAAAAGTAAACATTGTGCTAAGAGAAGCTTTGAGATACAGAGGTAAATAACTAATGCGGTAAAGTAACTGTGTAAGTAGGCTCAATCCATCTAAGGCCAACAGCCATAAGTCCTATATAAAAAAGTAAGTACCTAACTGTAAAACTGATACCAAGACAAAGGTGTTCTTTGGGATATACGTTCACACAACAGTGGCTTATCGGAAATGAACCCATAAAAACAATTTATACTTCAACGTTATCATCGGATTCTATTCAAAAACCACCATTCATAACTTATCTACTTATCAGCAGCTATAAGTGGCCAGAGCGGTTCATTCATTATTTTTGAATACTCTCATAATGCGTCGGCAAATGACTCCATTCTATGCGTCTATATCTCGATCTTCACTAATCGAAAACGGGAACTGGTACTTGGTGCTGGCTCCGGGGTTACGCAGATCAATTGTGCTAACTCGACTGCAACCGCGATCATAAAAAGTACCACCCTAAAATCGATTTGTAGTGGTAGGATTCTTTGCAGAGTCCGCATAGGGAAGTACCACACCTTTACCACTTAATCTACAGCGAAGCAGTAATGTGCAAACAACACTGTGTTCCGGTTTGAAGGCCAATGTGTCCATCGAAATGACAGGGCATAGAGTTAAAACATCTTAGATATCTGGGTGTCGAGCGCAGTGTAGTACTAGCTAATGATTTGAGTTCTTCATGTTCCAATAGCTGCGTGTCACTGTGCTGGTATGGGCCACATGTTGTTTGTCATCAGCCACACGTGACCTGCTTGTCTCGTCACTCTATACTATATTAAAAAAATGAAGAATAAATATGCTAAGGCAACAACGATTTTAAAAAGTTGTAAGGGACAATATCTTAGAATGTCGCAAAAAAGCGGTCTCCCTAAAATGTTTACTTTTATAATGTATTTTATAACATATTTGCTCGTAAAGGGTCTCTTATTGGACCAATTTCTGTATCGTAATGTATCTTATTACGCACTAGTGCTGTAATGTGTAATGTAAAACGCACGGTTTCAAAATGCTCCGTCCACAGACTAGGTAGAGAGATAATATGCTCCGTCTAAAACGAACGGTACCTTTTTAAATCTTAGTAAAGAGTTTTTATGTCAGAAAAGTGTGGTCAACATTTTATGAATAAAATTAACTTTGAGAGGTAAAATATAATAAAGAATTATTAAATTCGTAATTTAATTAATTTAGACCATAAATTACTTTAATTTTTCTGCAACAAAACACAAAAATATTAATTTACTTTATTATTAATGGCATACCGGCTGGTTCTGTGCCGTTGCTTAAAAAAAAAGGCGCCAATGCGCGCGCATTGCTAATCTGTGATCCATAGTGATTACTTACTCTGTGCTGTGATCTGTGATCAAGTAAATATTATTCCGGGCGTTTTTTTTCGCTGTACTGTTTTTATTTGAAAATGTCGTCAGAGTTTTGTTTATTTCCTCGCAAATATGTTATAAAACGTCGTATGACATACGTGCGCTTTGATAATTACCGCACTTATATCATAATGTACTATAATTATTTCCTTACTTATTTTTTTGGACCACGGTACATACGTAGCATCGTCGTGCATACGTAGCTTTCAATTGGTATTCAATATCTTGGTTTTTGTGTAAATTCTTTTTTTTCTGTTTGTATTAGTAGGTATACTTCGTTCTGTCAAACGCATCAAATTAAAAAAAAACTGATAGCCGAGGCATGTATTTTAGTTTACTCCGTTACTCGTTTTAATATTTTCCCCGCAATTTTTATGTTTTTTTTCTCTCCATAAGGATGTCATTCTCCTCGGCTTCAACAAAAAAGGGGAAACTATCCCGAATTAGTCAAGCTGTTGTTTTGCTCTTACTTATTTAGTCAAAGTTGTGTACCTACTTAAGAGTGTGCCTAATGCCAGGGAAAAATCAGTTTTCACGCGTGCGACGCGTTTCTTAATGCGATATACATAAAGTCGAGAATAGCATGACACAGTTTGGAGGAAAAATCAATATTAAATCAGGAGTCCATTTTTGGCCAAGTTTTATTAAATTACTCAATAATTAAACATAAATTTGAAAAAGTGTTCGGTTACTTTACTAGAACGTACAATTAGGAATTTTATTACCAAAAAATAATGTGGGGTTATCGCTGATAATTTCGAGTACTCTAATTAAAACGGGTTTTTTCGGTGTCATTTTTATTTTTTTATTGTAAAAAACTCTGATCTATTTTTTAAATTCTATTCGGTTATTGTGCTTCTTCTTGATTGTATCCACACGTCAATATTTTTTTGTCATAGTTTTTAGTTTCTTTACTTCAGTGAGCGGCGTCGAAAATGTCCTTTTTTCGTTTTCTGGCACTAGGCGCCCTCTTAAAGAGTAATCCTTCGGTTTAAGACATCTCTTCTGTGTAACCCTACAACATCGTATATTTTACTAGCAGCGACCCCCGGTTTTACCCGTGTAGTTCCCGTTCCCGCTCTTTTCCCGTGATGTAAAGTATCCTACGTGTTATTCCAGACTATAAACTATTTGCGTTTCAAAGGAGACGGCTCATTTCTGCCCCAAGTCGTTTCAAGTTTAGGTACTTAATTAGCCCCGGAGACCTAAACAAGTAATTTAATTAAAATAACATATAATTAAATAATTCAAACTGTACATTCAATACTAACCTGCCAAGCGGGGATTGCAAATTGGTGATTTAAAAGTACCTGAATGACTATGTATAAGTAATTTTGTATTAAGGTACTGTAGTTCCATAAAACCAAACTAGATGGCGTTGTACGGCGCTAAAACACGCTTGCGAAGTTTTTGTGAATTTAAATAAGCCTGTTAAGCTTTAGTTCGTAATTTGTCTTCGGGTCAGTACCCAATTTGAACATTCTTATTATTTGTACCTATGTGTACAGAGTATAGTCAAAGTCAGCCATGTTTTTCTCTTTTAGTGTTTAGTTGAAGTTTACGTACAGTAAGAATTCGTTCGAAAATCGATTCGCTCGAAACTCACACAACACATGGAATTTCTTTAATTTTCCAAAGGTTTCATATTTTTTTTGTGGTTTGGCCGAATCTCCGGTTCTTCTCTGTGTTGAGTCGACATTATTTTGAGCACAGTACCTAAGTCGCAAAGTAATGAATTTACTACCTTCTTTTAATAGTAAGTACATAATCACGTTCTTGATTACCTACTTGCGGCGTTATTTTTTTTCAATGTTTTAGTTGATATCTTTCAAACCCCTCTATAATAAAGGATAAAAACATAAACGGTTCCTCAATATATATTAAAAATCCTATACAATGATCCAATTTTGGTCAAGTCTCTTGCATTTTTTCTGTGGGGCAAATGCCCATGGAAAATGGGCCGTCTCCTTTCAACCCGATAAGTTCAGGCGTTCTAACGTGATTGTGCCACAAACATCCAAACTTTTTCATGTACAGTAGTATTAGTTAGATACCATCTGTTCATAGGGAAAAACCAGATTTGAAAACAGTAGCAAAAATAACGACTCTTCTTATTAATACGATGAGTCAGATATTCGGACAAGCCAAATCCATATTTTCCAGAGAAAGGATTAATAAGACTCAGCAGTATTTGGTTGGGTAAGGTTAGGATAATACATTATAGATATACTATAATTATTTATTACCTAATGAATATAGCAATAAAGGTGGGAAGCTCAAAGCCTTTAACGGAACTTACATAATTATTGGTAACTCCGACTGGACTGCCTAATATAGACTATAATATGACTTGGCAACTAAGCCAAACTTTATCTTACTGCCATGTAGTAAAGGTCAATATTTAAAATCTAGATAAGGCGCTTGAGACATTTCATCGTAGTGTAACTTGGAGCTGAATGAAGCAGCTGCTACTTCAAGTCTTCCTACACACCGCTATTCACTTTTTTTGGACTTTGAATTTCACAGAAATATAGCTTGTCATTCATATTTTCTGACGAATTTGCTGTATGCAATGAATACGCCCTATTTAAAATTGTGATGTTGGCTTAAAAGTATAACAATCGGACCAAATTTTCCTTGATATGTTTTTTGAAGAAAAATATCGCATTCCTCCTCCGCTTTTTTAAAAAAATAAATTTCTTTTAATTATTTTTTTTAATTTTCCGCAGTTACTTTTTTACATTATTTTGAGAAATTTACCTGTCCAATATGGTCTGTGATAAGAAAGGCCTAGAGAATCTGGCATGACAATAAACAAGTTTGGTGATGTGTAATATGTAACATGATATGTAACTTCCCACCTGTAACTCTTTTCAAGTGCAGATGTACAAGTTGGCATAGCATTAACGGTGAAGGATAACGTCGTGAGGAAACCGGCATCTATCAAAAAAGATATCTTTGGAGGACATGTATCTACCAATTCTTTTTTTTAATACCCCGTCTAGTCCTATCCCAAACATAGCATGTCCTATGCAAGCCATTTTTAACTGAATTTAATACATAGCGGTACACTAAATAATTTTAAATACATAGAAGTTACTTATGATACCTAGAGGCATCCGAAAACAGAACACACATCCGTAGGGTAATCACAAATATTTGTCCGGAGTAGAAATACTAGAAATCGAACCCACGACCTAGCTCAGGGAGCAGACTCGGTATCGGCTGATCCCCGAAGCCAGTCAAACACGGGCAATCATCATTATCATCAGCCAATCATAGTCCACTGCTGGGCATAGACCTTTCCCATGGATCGCCACTCAACACGATCCTCAGTTTTTTGCATGAAATAGATAGCTATTGCCTGCTGTATAGCTTACCGTTACTCGCATCAAGAAAGGGTGTTCTGCACTACCTGCGGCTGTTTTTTTAACCGTTTATAGGTTTACACTTGACCGCCATCTCGCCTGATGTTAAGCGATGATCCGGTCTCCGATGGAGCATGTTTACCTAGAAAAAAAAACAGATTCACTCTCGATTTGAAGACACAAAGATTGTAACCATCGGGGAAAACCCACTCAGGCAACGTATTCCACAGCCTAGACGTTCTTATCATAAAAGTAGAGTCAAATCTCTTCGTCCGTGTCTTTGGAACATCAACCATGAAACGATGTCGCTTTTTCGAGCTACGAGCATCCCGATAGAAAAAATGACAAGGTGGTATTAGATCATGCAAATCAGTCGCACATTCTCCGAAGTGTATCCGATAATAAAACCGATAGGCTAACAATTTTTCGGTGATGTTCAAGACTCTGCAGTCTTTACCTTATATTAGAGAAACTCCAAGCATAGCTCTTTCCATAGCTCGCTGGACACAGGCGGTAAATGTATTCAATTCAAGTAACTAGATTGTCCAGGCTGAGGAATTTATGTGAATACCAAACAAGCTTAGCGTACTGTCAACCGCACGTTAAATACAATTAATATACTAGTTATACCTGTAATATGAATACAGAATGTAAGAAACATCTAGTCGATCGACGGTGTATAAGTAACCGATGTTCTACTGCCTAACTATAGACTGCTGCGTATGCGGTATGATATATGTAATTCTGAAAATGTCATATTTAAGGACCCCATTTTACCTCATATGTTACACAGCTGGTCTAGTCGGGAGAACAGCGACTGCTGATCCGGAGCTCCCGGGTTCAAATCCCACCCGCACCACTGTTTTTTCGAAGTCATGTGCGTAATGCCGCTAACTTAAAACGGCGAAAGAAAACATCGTGTGGAAACCGACATGTATCTAGATCTAGAATCCTTCGAGGTCATGTGTCATCCATCAACTAGCACTGGGTCAGCGTGGTGGATTATGGCCTTGTTTCTCTCCATGCGAGAGAACACCCCGAGTCCCAGCAGTGACAGTTACATTTAGTGGGCTGTTTAGTGTTTATGCTAAGGACCCCATTTCATTTTCCTCTCGCTGATGTCCTAAAAATGTATTTAAAACAGCAATAATCTGCTAAGACGGCCAATGAAAAACTCTTCATGGCAATTATGATAAAGGCAAAATGCATTGTTACATGTTTTATTTATCACATATAAAATGTTTTTTAAAATCCTGATTAAACGTGAATAGTGGGTACGTTTTTATGAATAACTGGAGTATTCTTCTACACTTCTACTCATTACTAAATCAACTGAACTAGTAACTAGTCACGAAAAATTACCCTAAATTCATTCATACCCTCGGCTCATTCAGAATTAACCGCCCAAATTGCGTAGTATTTTCCACGACATTATTTTAATTAAAAATGTTCAAATGCCGCGCACGTTTTAACTAGATGGTTTATCTTCATTCATAAGAACGTCACGGTTTCTGTATTATACCTATGCAGTAACCGTTGGACTGAGAGAACGAATTTTCATAAAACCATTGTTTAGAACTTACGATGGTGTCTCTTTAAAATAATTTTACAAATATGTTGGTTGTAGTGTAGTTCCGCTGATTCTCCCACGGTCGCATTCAATGAGCGCAAGCGCATGCATTGAAGGAGGGAAAGAAAGGGGCGCGTCACTTCCGGCGCAGGCGAGTGCAGCGAGAAGCGTATGGCATCACTTCCGGTCGGCCGCTGTCACCGGATACGTATGTTCCCTATTCGAATCAATTATTATTTCCTTCTTAATGTTTCCTTTACAAAAATGGTTCTAATTTTTTTCACTAAAACGTCTCATAATGAAGACATTATTTTGACAATCTTCTTTGAAAAGAGTCACTAGAAATTTCGGCTTATTAAATGGCAGCGCCCCACGGTTTTAAGCCACGTAGTTCGCGTTACTGTTGTTTTGCTGGGATAAAAATAAGCCTATGTGTATTTCCAGGCTCGAATCTGTCTGTATTCCGAATTTCAGCCCGATCCGTCCAAATGTTACGACGTGATTGAGCAACAAGCATCCAAACACCCCAATATCCAAATATCCAGGTCAGCTAGATATTATTAGCTATAATATTAGTAGAATGTATCGTTTCTTAAGGCCGATTTACATCAGACGAGCGAATGCTCATTCTATCCCCACTGTATCAAACTCATTTGGTGTAAACAAACGTAGAGCATTCTTTCGTTGTTTTGTTTGCGTTCGCAAAGATTCTATGGAATATATAATATGTAAAACGCTAAGAACGATCTTTCGTTTACACTAAAAGATCGAGAAAGAATGCTCTTGTTACAGCTCTAGCTTTATGTTCGTTCAGTTTAAATCGGCCTTTAGAGTCAGATTCAAATAGGTTTTCTACAGAATTATGCTACACTTAAACAGCACAATTAAAAAAAGAACAAGTTTTCCCGCGATTTTCTTTTTTTTTACGACGCTGTGCGTTTGTAATGTTTGCCATTATCTACCTTATTTCCTAGCAATTTACGCGATAACGATACTAATAACTAATATTGAAACCAGTGTTTGTTTTATCCTGTCTGCGTTAAAGAGTAGCTAAAGTCACATCACATGGCACTGATAAATGCTAAAATGACATACATACATATTACATACAATTTTGCAATTTTAATTCGATAAAACTTCCATTCATTATTGTCTCGTAACGCGGTAAAACACTAGTGTTGGACAAGGATAGACAGAGGAAGTTGTTTTGATGAATGTGCAGACTGTGGCGTCTTATTACGTCGTTCATTGATAAATATTCCTGTACAAATAAATTATGAAAAAGGTATTTTTCTTTCGATATCGATATAACGTAGCCTTTATGTTATTGTAGATTATACTACCTGGGGGTCTAACGAACGAAAAATGTCATCGCTTTGATGTTTCTCTCTCTTTTCTTTTAGCTTGAAGTGATAGCAGACAGCATTAGCAAAGCGATAGCCGATTTAGTAGCAGTAGAAGCGCTGCAGTTAAATTTTCATTTTAAAACTTAAAAAGAAAATTATACCCATAATTAGTAGGTATGTTCTCACTTTTGTTTTTTACTAATTGACGTGTAAATTGTACATTTATGAATAAAGAACTTTGAACCGATTTCTACACCGATACAAAATTTCACCTAAATTCGATCAATGGTTTTTGTTCATTTTATGTTCCCATCTATACTTTCGCTATTAGAATATTGGTAGAAGTTTTCATTATCTGAAAAGTATCTTTGAAACATTTTTATTTGAATTGCCTGGAAGAGATCGGTTTCGGCTAAAATTTATTGTAACTTTTTTCTGTGTATCCTTCATTTGGTTTCAATAAAGATGGCCATCTATCTATATTTTGTATTGTTTGTTAAAGCCACCGTAACAGCACATATTCTACACCGTTATATTTTATTCACTAACAAAATTTTAACAGCGACACCTACTGCCGTTAGTGAACACAACAAGCTGAAAAACAACCGAAAATCTGATGAAAAAAATATTTCACGGAAATTGTCCAATTTATGGTGACAGATACACATGAGTTTTGTAGTGTTCGTATGAGTGCTATTTATTTCATGTCATGTTTTATTCATGGTCAAGATCAAAAGTCACGAGCACCCAACTGTGACTCCCGCCTACCCTCAAGTTACTTAAAACAAATAAAATAATAACTTGCATTTCTTTAATTACGTGTTGATCGCAGTCAAGGTCAGTTGAAGATAGTGTGTGCAGTAAAAATACTAGTGAAATGTTACAGGTGTACTGTTATATTTTTTGGGAGTGAAATAAAACGCCGTGTTTAATTCGGTGAATCGGATACTGCACAACTCTTAAAACGAAGTGAGGTGCCAGAGCTGCCTGGTTGAAAGGGCGTGTGGCGATCATGGTGGTGGAAATTGTTTGGAACAAATACTAAATAGCTGTAGTAAGGAAGTAAGTAAGTTAGTGATTGTTGTAAGTAACCGTTTACAACTTTTTGCTTATTTATGCAAAAAACACGTAATTTTTTTGTCCTATCTAGCGTGTAAAGATGAAACTAGCTAAATTGAATGTAAATGTGCCGGTCCAGGCAAATTCTGAAGGAAAAGTATTACATAATTTGAAATTATAAAAACTAACTAGAAATGCATAGCATATCTAGATGGTAATGCTCATGGCCATAGCATAGCATTTCTAGATGGTAAAGCTCATGGCCACGCCCTCCGGTTTCACCCGTGTAGTTTCCAAAGTGAGCTATCAAATCTGAGTTATAAGTTTTCACTTCTATAGGCAGTTCCTATGACTGCCAATTTTTTCATTTCCCTTTCACTGCTTTTCAGAACGTTTTTTGGTCTTTTGAAATACATAACCAGGTACTAAAGTAAAATAACGAGTACAAACATCAAATTTTTGTGTTGTTAACAATAATTTTTGTGTTGTTACTGTAGTAACTACCTGGTTTTGTATTTCATGCAAACCAAATTTAACTTAACGCGGTTACTCCGTCATGAATCTATCCACAGTCTATAAACAAACCTAATTTAAAATTGACGTAAGTATTCTATTTACGTCTTCAAACAATAACTTAGTAATAGTTCGTTTTAATTGTCCTATGACGCTCATTCAGTTCTCGCAATCGCACCCCAATGACGCTCCCTGGGGTTAATTACACTCCGCCCAAAACACCTCGGGGTGAAAGGCCAGTGACGTCAGAAGTCAAACAATTTCTCATTCGAAATGAAAGAATGCATTCATGGTCTTAGATCGGGCACTGAAATACATTTCGATTGATTTTCTTTAATTATAATACTGCAAAAGTTTTGAATCTGTAGATGTAGATGGATGATGTGGTAGATGGCGAACAAAAAAGTGTGAAAGGCCTATGTGTTAAAGAGGACATAAATAGTCAAGAAGTACAGATTTGATGAATTTATAGAGACGAATGGAGGAAGCGGACAGTCATGTTGTACCGACCCCATATAAAGTAGGATAAGGGTAGGCACAAAGATCATAATACGATCTATGGGTAGGCGTAGTAGACTACAGGCCCGTGAACAAAATTTACGGGTCAAATGAACTATCAGGGGACCTATGTAGGATGATAAAAGGGTATAAAGTTATAAGATTCAGCACTATGCCGTCACTTGTAAGCTGTCCAACTGAGTGCAGTTGAAGAGGGGGGGGTTGCGATCTTCGATCATTTCTCCTTGTCGCATGATTTTTGTACGGCGTTGCGGAATAATGGTTAGAAGAGGTATTGAAACTGTATCTGTTCACGGGCCTGTAGTCTATAGGAATGATGATCATGACAATACCCGCGGAAATTCATTTTAAAATTTATTCAAATTTAGCAACTTATTTCACAATCATACATTTATACCACTTGGGATTTAATTTTTACGGAACAAATTGAAAAACTAAACAAAAAATAAGACTGAAAAATAAGAATGATATCAATTGAGTGTTATTATTTCGGGTAATTGTTGTTTTCTCCGAAAAAAAAAATTGGTTGCCTGTAAAGTCGGTATACGGGCGAAAGTTTTACGTGACAACAACTTTGAGTGGTTAGCCCGCCTAAGAGCGAGAGAGACAGACATAAAAAGTGAAAGGCACGCGTCCCTCTCACTCGCTCTCATTGTGAGCGCATAACGTGAGCGGAGCGTAACGCAGTTTCTTGAAGTGTCACCCAATCCCACCCACATGCAAACCAATTTATAAGACAATTTATATCACATCAAAATATTTTTGAATATGTTGATTTTATCACGATATCTTGCACACTCAGAAACAGCTTTCACAGTTGTGTTCAAACTCAATGAGGTTTGAATAGGAGAATCTATAGAACCTCTTTGTAGAATCGTAGTAATATGGTTTTTAATAAAATAACGATTTTGTAAAGCTATCTATGGGTTTGTTATTGTTCTTTTTTTAATTTCAAGCGAAAATAAAAAGAGAATAATTTCAAATATACGAGTATGACCATTTTACCTAAGCGCAGAGCAAGAACATTAATTGGAACATTAGTCGCTAGGCACTCAGCAATAGATTACGGCGTCACAATTACAAATAGTTTATTAATCCTCCAATCAATTTGGTGATAATTGGTGTGACGACTTTGATTTTATAAGTTAGCGGCGTAATAAACAAGCAGTGTTCTGGGCACTAGAGTTCGTACCTAAGAAGACAGCCTGAAAAGACATGAAGACCGAATTATGTAGATCCATTCAAAAATGGCCAATGGGAAATGCTAATGCATTTCTAGATGGCCAATGGCCATGGTCCCGGGCTTACCCGAAGATTTCTTATCATTCCCGAGCGTTGCGCTAGAATTCAATTCACAGCTGAACATCCAAAAGAAGTTTTCACTTCAAAAATAGTTAAAGACTAATTTCATCTGCATCAATTAGCCGGCCCACAAGAAAGAAGTACTAGAAATAGTTATTTATTCCTTAACTAGGTTCAAATTAATGCTATCACAAAAAAACAGCTGGTTTTTCCAAATCCCGTAGCATTTTTTTGGTTCATTCGCTATAGATTTTTTTCATTGATTTAGTATATTTGAAAAAAATATTTTCGTATTTTAATCATCTCCTCACAGTTAACATCAAATAATGTTGAACATTTTAAATCCAGTAACGTCTTTGGCGAAATAGTGTTACGGCGTTGTCGCGGAAGTTTAATTTGATAGTGACACATTATAAGAGTATTACCTTTAAGGCGCGGCCCCACCGCGGTGCATGCTGTGCACGGGCACGCGGCGCATTTTAGCTGCGTGTATTCATTTGTTTGACAACGTGGGTCTACGTTTCCACTGGAGTACCTACACGAAGACCCACGACTATGTTTAGCGTGGCACGGCGCACGGAGAGGCTACACACATGCCACTGCAATCTACGGACACGGGCTTCACTGCGGGAGGTGGGACAGGCGGGGAAGCAAGCGAGCGACGCCTGCGCCCAGTCTTGCTAGAAGAAGTCGTTCCACAACGTGTATGACTGAAAACTGCTCTGCGATAACCGAGCTGTACATAGTCGTGGGTCTTATTCGTGTACTCCAGTGGAAACGTAGAGCCACGTTGACAGCGTTGAGCTATGTAACCGCCTATTCGAGCAAGCCACGCGTGTATCAATGACGTCAATTCATGCGTAGCCTCTCCGTGGGTTGCAGTGGACACAACCACACAATGAGGTTTTACTAATATCAGTACCTCAGTTTATATAGAACATCATTGCAACCACATACATTTTCTTACAAAGCGAAGCTTAATACACGTGCGTAGCCTCTCCGTGCACCGCGGTGGGCCCGCGCCTTTATACTCTTTATACTCAAAGGAATTAACGAAAAGTAAACCAACGGGTAGATGGTAGATACTTCGAATAAAGAAGGTAGATATTACAAAAATAAATACAATTTTTACAGAGACATTCGTCACTATACATTTTCTGTATTATTGTTATTTTTCTTTGTAATTTAAGTGCAATAAAGAGTTTATCTATCTATAAAACAATGCCGCCATATTGGTATTATTTTACCATTATAGATTTGTACACTTGACCGCCATCTTGGCTGAAATAAGGTCTAAGATACGGCGTGCTACCTATAAGCACCGATTCACTCTCGATTTGAAGACACCAAGACTATAACCATGTCGAAAAACCCACTCAAGCAACACATTCCGCAGCCTAGACGTTTTCATCACAAATGTAGAGTCAAAACTCTCTGGTTTTTTGGAATGTCAATCATGAAATCGCTTTTAGTCTGTGGGCTTCCTAGGGTTTAATTAAAAAGCTCACGAAGACACAACTAGATAATATTATTACTGGAACGGCAGAAAATACTCGAGTTGTGAATGAAACAGTGCGCGTCCGGCCGCTCGCTAGCTCATACAACCAATTTAACTTTGAACTGGCCAAATCGGGCAACTAAAATTTAACAACAACAATCTATTGTTTTAAGAAATTACTGCAATATCGTCTATATTAAACAACGAGGCGACTGGTAGTTCAAATCCTATATCCACAAAGGTAACAGTTTAATATTGTACTTTAATAAGCATTTTTCAAAGATCATTTTGCTGTGATAAGTATGTGCATTTTTCAACTAGACAGCTTGTACTAAATACTTTGTGTATCTATTCAAGCTATAATATACAACTCTTGTTTACTACAACTGTACTCTTGTTTTTAAAACATTATTTCTAATGAAAATGGCATTGACAGACAGGTAAACATATTTATATGGAATAACGTTGGTTAATTTATTGGCTTAGGGCAGTAAGTGACCACTAGCACTTAAAGGTAAATAAATAACAATCGAATTCTTTGAAAACGGCTTCAAAATTAATAAGGCTATCGCCAATAAGCATTCTGTTTAATTCTAATCGCTATAGTCATCGTTACAAGTATTTTTGTCACTTTTCTATTAAATTAGTACTTACTAGTTTTAGAGAGTAATGCGGTAATGGCTCCCTCGCTGTAATGACGGGTAGGTTGCCGTAGGTGTAGCGCGCTCGAATGGGAGCGGAAGCCCGCGGTTAGTCCACTTCCTGTTTCCTGCAGGGCCGAGAGCGGCGCACGCGCAGCCGAGCGCGCCCGACCGTGCCCGAGCCCGCACGAATCGACGCCATCGATTTTGAATGAAAATATCGGATTTATAGGAATTAGTGGACGCAAAATCCAAAATAATATTAGTCTATTCGCAATTTGACCACAGACTAACAATAAACAGAAGAATGTTAATGCGTGTGTGTCATATACATAGTAGTGTGTATAATGTTTTTGTTTATTAATTTGACTAGCGGTCCGTCCCGGTTTCACCCGTAGTACATAATATATAGCCTATAGCACCAGGGATCATGTACATATCCAACGGCGGAAGAATTTTTGAAATCGGTCCAGTCCAGTCCAGTCGTTTCAAGTAGTTCCTGAGATTAGCGCGTTCAAACAAAAAACCTCTTCAGCTTCATAATATTAGTATAACTGTATTTTAATTTTTAATGCATAATTTAAAAAATAGTATTCTGCATATCTTCTCTGTTTAAATTATAAGTGTGCCACACTATACAATCCACCATCCGTCATTTTTGAAAAAAAAGAGTCACACAGTTTTGCTTCACGTGTAATAACACGTAATAAAACATGGATAAATAAATAATTAGCCGACACTGTTATGAGGCATACTTTAAGTGGATTAATAGTAGACGATGTTTCACGAAAACTTGGAGGCTGGTTACCGTAATAGTTTCGATATTGGTTATATTAGCCTTCTTTCCTTCACTGCTCTCGCCACCCGGAGAAATAAGATAATTTATCTCTTGCAATTTCTCGGCGAACACTGCCCTTTAAACCGCAACACAGTAGTGATTGAACATTACTGCTTGACGGTAGAATAATTGGCAGAGGTGTGGTAATAAAGGTTACGTCAAACTTTTGCCCCTATATTCCAAACATCTGAAATCGAACGCGAGTCAAAAACCTTCCAAATCATTCGAGCAAATCAAAGCAGTAAACAAATTTTCAATGTTCGTGACGTCAAACGTATTTATTCTAAGACACAGCATTGAGTTTAACTGGTTCTGCAGGTCTACTACGAAGTCCGATACACGATATATCGGCCGAACTTATGGAAGTTTCTTACCTCGATAGGCGATCGGTCGGTTGATCGAATCGGCCGTTTCGTTCGATCCGACCCTCATCCGACCTAAGTCTATAACTTCCGACCGAGATGTATCGATCCGATTGTTTTTCGTGGTAAGTTACAATTCGATTAATCGGACAGCTGTCGGTCGGACCCGATCGATCGGAGCTTGTTTTCGTAGTTGACCTGCCGATTCAGCTGTCGGTCGGATCGAATCATTCGGAGTTTGTTTTCGTAGTAGACCTGCTGTTATACAACGGCTAGTCAACTCTGACATCAAACATCCCGAAAACTAATCATTCGTACGTCCTTCAGTTGATAGCAATAAAAGAGCTATGACGTACTCGTCACTTTATAATCTGTTGACGTCACTAGCCGCTCAATGACGTCACGTATCGATCGTCATACAAAATAGAGAGGGACTGAGAACCTAGACCAAAACGTATAGCTAAAAACATAGCAGGGTCGCGATTCACGATGACTGTTAAGCGAAAAACAAACACACCGGTATAGCTTGACCTTCGTTTACGAAGGTTCATTGCTAGCTTTGCGGTTCAGTTATGATGGCAAACACAAGCTTTTGAAAAATGGTCATCGTGAATAGGGCCCCAGGTCAGTAATTCTTTGAGTAACTAACTACTACGCAAGCTGTACAATAGGCGCGCGCAAGTCTCTACACAGAGTAAAATTTTAACAGATAAACTGCTCAAAAATGTTCGTTTCATAGATATCTTTCACGTCAACGGATATCGAGATATCCATATTATTTGAATATAGTAGATAAACACAGCGACAAGGCAGTGCCAGATGCAGCTGAAGGACTAGTATTCATGGCCAAGATAAATAAAAAAAAAAGTGACAGCAGACAGCAGCAGCTGACTACCTTTCTCGCTCTGGCACACTTGGCAGTCCCGAGTTCACCCGAATATTTCTTTCATTCCTGAGCGTGACGCTGAGCTTCATCCACAGCCCACGAAAAATCATGGTATGGTGTACAATAGAAATTTTCATGTCAAAGAATATTGGTCGACACTTTTTCACATAATTTCATCTAGCCTAAATATAACTCTAATAATCTAGTCCACTTCTGGGATGCTTGTAAACGCTATTACCATATTCAATTTTTATAACAAAATACTGCTGCTCAGCTATTTGAACATGCATAATTACTGGCATCATCATCATCAGCCTGTGTTTGTTCACTGCTGGCATAGGCCTCTCACTTAACACGTCACTCAGTCCGATCCTCGGTCTTATGTCTTCAACCGCCTTTCGTATATCGTCACTCCATCTGGTCTCAGGGCGTCTTACACTACGTTTATCGATTCGCGGTCTCCGCTCCAGGCCCCGTCTACTCCAAAGGTCATCGGGTCTGCGACAGACTGGGTCTATGACCGGCCCACTGCCACTTCAGTTTGCTAATACGCTGAGCTATGTCGATGACTTTAGGTCTTTGACGAATCACTTCATTGCGGATGCAATCCCTCAGAGAAACCCCAATCATAGTCCTTTACATAGCTCGCTGAGCGACTTTGAGCTGAGCTTACAGAGCATATTCACTGTCACTATATTTCAGCACCATAGGTCATAATCATTACGGAGAGGACGCACTGAATGTACATTTATTTTGTCTTGAGACTTTGTGGGATGGGCGACGAGAAGACTTGACGAATACTGACATAAATGATTAATACTCTAATTAATAATTTTGCAACTATCTGCGCCCTTCGATGTAACTCGAGGCTTACCTAATCTTTCAATATTTTCTCTCTTTGTCTGATATTGTGTTATGTTGGGCAAGTATATTGCTTACCACTGGGCACATGTTCATTTCGTCCTATCACATGGTACTATTTTGTTGTTTTTTTGTTGTTATTGTTTTTTTCTCCGTAAAAAACATAAACCGACTTAAATATAAAATATATTATCTTCTTTATAAACTTAAATATTCTTTTTTGTATAAAATTAAATTCAGACACTCGAACAAATTGCATTAGAAGCTATCACATCAAATTTTAGTTTTTTTTTTATATTTTAAAAATCGTCTCACCTATTTCAATAAAATTCATATGGGAATAAAAAAAGCACGATAAAAATGGATTCACAATTGGCGGAGCTATCGCGTAACATACATTATTATAAAATTACTAGGAGCGCCCCGCGGTGTTACCCGCGTAGTTCCCGTTCCCGTTGTTCCCGTTGTTTTTTCGGGATAAAAAGTAGTCTATGTGTTCTTCCAGACTAGAATCTATATGTGTTTCAAATTTCAGCCCTATCCGTTCACGTTAGGACGTGATTGAGCAACAAACATCGAAACATCCATACATTGACATTTATAATATTAATAGGATAAAGAGCCTGTAGTGTCTCAATGCTGGCCAACCTTAGTTAGTCTACCGCAACGTCTTACGCGATCTGGCTTCCACTGTGTAGTGTAAATTTTAGAGTTTTGCGTTCCATAATAGCCCTTTCGACAGAGCGCAAAGATGTGTCCGTAACGTAACAGGCAAACAAAAAAAACATACAAACGAAATTTTGAAGTCGGTTAAAAAATTAAAATTTGTTATTCTGTGTAATTCTGTAGTAACTATAACTTATTCCGTTGGCTGCTGGTAAGTATGAACTACTCTGTCTAATTCTGTAGTAACTATTATTAATTCTGTGGGCTGGTGGTAAGTGTGGTGTATTCTGTGGGGCGGGCGTGCTCGCCCACGCGCTCTGCCCACGCGTCGCCCACGGCGCCCGCGGGCTCTCCTCATCCCACGCCGTAGTAGCGTAGGCTCGCGATAGCGATACAGAGTAGTTGTCAAATGTAGAACTGGCAACGTAACACTGAGTTAGGTAAGACTATTATTAATAAAAAAAAAATGATCTCAAAATATTGTAAGCTTAAGAATAAGTTAATAGATCAGGGTAGAGATTCTAAATACATTCGGTTGCATCCGACACGGAATCTCATCTCTCGGTGTATGTCTTAGCTATCTGTTTAGCGTGACAGAGACAGGGATTGTCATTCAAATTTTGAACCATTCGGATTGCACTTAGAATCGCTACCCAGGTTTTTCCGCACGGTTCCTTTGTACCAATCGTAAGCAGGTGAGGTGTATGTTACCTATGGCGATATAGTGATGTGCCGCGACAGAAGTATGACACTTCCACAAGAGCGACAAGACAAGAGCGATCAGACCTGTGCTTTCGGTGTAAAGCGTTTGTTCTAACTCTATATGTAGTATATGTAAGCTCTTTGATCGTAAGCTTTATTTGGAAGCTATCGCTACAACCTTTACCTACTAGCAGCCAAAGAGGCAAGCTTCTCTTATCTACTCTTATAGTGTAGTGTAGTGTAGTGCAGTGTAGTGTAGTGTAGTGTAGTGTAGTGTAGTGTAGTGTAGTGTAGTGTAGTGTAGTGTAGTGTAGTGTAGTGTAGTGTAGTGTAGTGTAGTGTAGTGTAGTGTAGTGTAGTGTAGTGTAGTGTAGTGTAGTGTAGTGTAGTGTAGTGTAGTGTAGTGTAGTTGCTTCTCTGGAGAACGGTTGAAAGCGGAACTACTGAGTTACGAGGATTAAAGTACATAGAAGCTTTCTAATTTTGTAATTTGTGGCAACACTTTTCGATCGTTGCGCCTTCGTTACATTCTTCAAATAAATTAGTTGTACTTTAATCTGTGGTTCAATTGACGTTCGAATATCAGGCATTCTCGCCCCTCGCCCCTTAATGCTTTCTACGATGACACTTATTAAATCCTTAAAATGCAGCCGCAAAATATCAAAATACATTTTTGGATATTTGCTATAGTACCTTAGTTTGTACAATTTTTTTCTTACTTCATGTTCTATAGAGTGAACGGACATATGCACGTCGTCTGATGGTAAACAATAAACCTGACCATAAACAGCACAATACAGCAATTTGTACTTGAATACAAAACATTACCTAGCATTTTCCTAATACTTTATTATTGCATACATTGTTAAATGTAATTGAGAAAAAAGTTCAATCATACATTTTACTATTTAATACTAAGAAACAATGTAGATAAGTTCGAAAGGTAAGAAGAAGGTACAATTGGATCTCCTTTGGATCTTCTGTCCACTCCACATTCATTGTCTTGGCTTGATCCTGCGTTACCGAGAGACGACGTCAGTCTATTCAATTGCGGCAACAAGGCGGCAACACGACTTGTTCTGAGATGCTAAACTTCGGGCCCGCACGTTAAATGTGCGTAACATTGACTGATAATAGAGATCAGTGACGTAAGAAAGGTGAGGCCTATTATACTGAGTAAGATCACATTCAATTTAAGCACTTTTAAAAATGGAATAAATTTTCGTGTCTCTATTGGTAGTGAGTTTGCCCACTAAACCGTGGGTCGTTGATTCGATTCTCACTCTGGACAAACAAAAATTTTCTAAATGAATTTGGATGTTTGCCAATGAACAAACATTCATATTCATCTATATGTTTTGAGTTTGTGTGTGTGTGTTTAAGTGTGTATTTTGAATATTACCTACACGTGTTGTGTGAGCAAACAGGCTTTCATAATGTAAGTTTCGCTTAGTTTGAGACTAGCCTTGTGTGAAAACGCCCAAAAACTGTTGTATAAAATTTTCGACCAATGTTTTTAAAATTTATGAATGAAATTTACGTGTCACCGACCCGTTCCTATATCCAGTTGGTCAGCTTTGTTCTAGACCTAGTTAGTAGCAACATTGTACTCTGAATTAATCAGATTGCAGACACATCGCACAGCTGTTCTATTCTGTAATTAGTAATTACGCTACATTGCTCTAGCTCCAGTTCAAAATGATTCAGGACAGTTAATTACCTTGAATGAAGCCTGGAGTACAAACTAGTAAGCTTTGATGTTTGTCAACAGTTGTTGCACAACAGTCCTGCTAATATTATAAATGTCAAACTTTGAATGTTCAGATGTTTGTTGGTTTATCACTTCGGAACAGCTGGACGGATTGGGTTGAGATTTGAAACATAGTTAGAATACAGCCTGGAATAGCACATAGGCTATTTTTTATCCCGAAATAATATCGGTTCGGGCAAATGCACCTTTTTTTATTTTGTAGGAAAAAAAACGTTTTTTTAATAAACTGTAGTCGTTGTAAAAGTTGTCGTATTTAATATACTTAGCATCCCCTTAAAAGGATGCACGCTGACCAACAAGCCTGTATACAAAGCATATAGGTAGAGCATACCTGAAAGTCTTCTATGTACTTACCATACTTACTGTATTCAACGAGGACTACTACATGCCGTACGATAACTAGCGGAAGGATACTTCAGCTGCCACAATCTCGGCTTGAGTCGCCGTAAAGGAAACTCAAGTATCGACCTGGCATCCCGAAGAGGGTGCTCTACGATCCTAGCGCACCTGCTGTTCTGGCACCTGCTGACCTGTAGCTTGTATGGAATTAGTATCCCATTTTTTATTATCTGATGTATAACAACATATATCCCTCCACAAACAATGAAGTAAGCAAACCTATGCTAAATATTTCGCCTATTAAATAAGGCAGTCAACTGAATACTAGCACGCCAAAATATCAACCAATTATCCGACTGAGATCCATATTTTGTAACGTACTCTCCAAATAACTTATTCGAGGAACTATATGAGTGTTCTAGTATCAAGCCGAAATACATCAGTGGAACACGTATAGGACAAGAGTATACCCATGCCTAAAACGTATTTTACCCTAAAAACGGGAGAACCGAACGAAGTATAACCACAAAATACATATGTGCATAGTTTATAATGGAGGTGTCGGAAACGGTAACTCGGTAAGGATAACAGTGCTGCCAACCCGCACTGGGCCAGCGTGGTGGATTATGGCCTTAACTCTCTCCTTGCGAGAGAAGGCCCCGAGTCCCAGCAGTGGGAACGTTTAGTGGACTGTTGATGATGATGTTGATGAGTACTTTACTAGCAGCGCCCCGCGGTGTTACCCGCGAAGTTCCTGTAGTTAAATTTTTTTTATCTATAGTCATCTAATAAAATCAAATCTGCAAACGATGTTTGTGACGTCAAAGAAAATAGCAACTCAATTGTAAAACTTATGTCATATTGTAAATATATATCTACTATTTTTCTACATTTACCAACAAAACAGTATATGAGTCGCTAGTGGCGCCTTGCTGTTTTACCCCAGAAGTTTCCGTGTTTTTTCCGCGATCAAAAGTAGCCTATATAATAATATTTAAGGCCATAAACTGTCTATGTTCTAAATTTCAACCCGTTAATTTCGTATTAATAATTCCGTTCCGATGTGATTGAGCGACAAACATCGAAACTTTCGCATTCGTAATATGAATAGGATGAAAGTCGGCTAACCAGAAGAGGCCGAAGCGAGGGCGTGAAGACGAGGGGTGCCACCTTCCCCCATTCACAAACGGGGGACGGAAAGCGTTTGCATAATTTTGTGTTATGAAAGAAATCTTGCGTGATGAAATCCGATTCATGGATAGAGTTGCGCGAGAACCTATTTTGTAAAAGAAAGGATGTTACAAAATTGCCGTAGGTAGGTACGTAGGTATATGTATAGATAGGTACATGAGTTGTCTGTGCTCTGTGGGATTATACCTTCGAAACGAATTGAACGATTTTTATGTAGCATTTTGCCGTGATTGAGTTGATTCTTAGCTACAATTTGTGTAATTTGTGTATCGTACTAATATTATAAACACGAAAGTTTGTAAGATGATGTAGTATGTAAATGTATGTTTGTTACTCATTCACGTAAAAACTCATCATCATCATCAGCCGCAAGACGTACACTGCTGAACATAGGCCTCCACCCTAGATTTTCGCCAGCGGTTTTCAGCGACCTTTGTGAGGTCGTCTGCCCATCTAGTGGGAGGCCGTCCAACACTGCGTCTTCGGGTTCGTGGTTGCCACTCGAGAACCTTTCTTGTGTTTGTCAATGGTTGTCAGTTTTGCGAGCGATGTGACCTGCCCATTGCCATTTCAACTTGCTTACTCTTTCAGCTATGTCGGCTACTTTCGTTGTTTTGCGAAAATCCCATAACGTAGAAATTACTGAACGAATTTAGATACAATTTGGTACGTAGATAGCACAAATTCTGTTGTTATAATGTTTTATTACTTATTCCGGGAAAATAAGAGGGTCGAGAACAACGCGGGAGAAACCTGTAGTGTAGTGGTAGGACTCTTGGCAGAGTTCGCCTGGGGAACGACCACACCTTTGCCAGTTATTCTACCGCCAAGCAGTAATGTGCAAACATTACTGTGTTCCGGTGTTTGAAGGGCAATGTTTCCAGAGAAATTACAGGGCTTAGAGATTTAACAACTTAGATCTCTGGGTGACGAGCGCAGTGCAGTACTAGGTAATGATATGGACTCTTCATGTTCCAATAGCTGCGTGTCACTGTGCTGTTATGTTGCAGGCATGTTGCTTACCATCAGGCACATGTCCTGCTCGTCTCGTCACTCTTTAAATAAAAAAATAACCACGAAGGGCTGCTAGTGGAGTGTAATCCTACTAAATATATTTAATTTGAAAGTGTCGACATTAGTTGATCAATCTCGTGCGAACAACTGGATGGATTCGGTTTAAATTTGAAACACAGTTAGATTATTTACCTCTATAATCTGGACTACCACATAGATTTGCAGGTGTAAACACATTTTTGTGCATGTTATATCAGCTATCTGGCTGATATGGTAATGCCGCAAACATACTGGGTACGATTCCGACTGGTTGTGGGCTTGGCCATCTTGATTATCTGTAGAACTTCATTGGTCTATGGATAATTCAGTTTTGCTTAGTGTAGGTACGTAGGTATAGCAGGCACGGTCCCATCTTCGAATTTTGGAGGGGGTCACCAGTACAGAGCCTTAGATTTGGGAGGGGGGGGGGGTCACGAGTAGAAATACAATAAATCGAGTAAAAATACTACTAGTAGCGCCCCATTTTAATGTAACGATTTTGGGGGGGTCATGTCCCCTGTGACCCCCCCTTCGGACCCCGCATGAGGTACAGTATGTAGTTAGGTATGTAGCGTAGTGTAGTTCTTATTGTATAATCTAGTTATGTTGGTAAAGGCTCAGCCCATTTAAAAATAAAAGTATCTGGCTTCCATAGTACAAAAATTTAGCTTAGTTTGGTGGCAGATTATGATGTGTGAGAATTGTTCACCAATAAGTACTTACTTAGGTACCTACTATTTGTTTGATGTACAATTAATTCTCTCTCAGATACAGTACAATAGATACAAAAACACTTTATTTGCATCACAAATTAATAATAAAAACTTAAAGAAAAAACACACACAAAAGGAAATGGGCACAAAAGGCGATCTTATCGTTAAAAGCGATCTCTTCCAGATATTAAATTACCTTTTAATTGACATGGAATATATTTAGGCACTGGTGCGACTGAATCTGAGTCCTGAACGAAACGACGCTCTGAGACATTTTTTTTTTTTTATTTCAACTTAGGTATTATTTTATTTACGTCATAATTATAGCAACCTGATCATCACACCCAAGCACGAATCCAGGGGGGTGTCATGGGGGCCATGACGTGGTTTGACCACGACTATGTGATGGAGGAAAACTTCGTGAGAATGTTAATAGACTACAGATTCAATTACTACGTAATTTTTGTTCACCCGTGAACAAAAATTACGTAGTAATTGAATCTGTAGTATAATTTATTATTTATTATTATTACTATACATTACTATATATATACTATATACTACATTATAAATAAATATATTATAATTATTTATTTATAATGTAGTATAATTTTTGTTCACGGGTGAACAAAAATTACGTATAGGTACATACATCTACTAGTCCATTATTTCGCAATGCCGTACAAAAATCATGCGACAAGGAGAAATGATCGAGGGTTGCAACCCCCCTCTTCGACTGTACTCAGTTGGACAGCTTACAAGTGACGGCATAGTGCTTAATCTTATTACTTTAAACCCTTCTATCGTCCTATATAGGTCTCCTGGTGGTTCATTTACTACGTAAATTTTGTTCACGGGCCTGTAGTCTATAACATGAAAACATCGGTATGTTCCAAGAAATATATCTTTCGGGAACCTAAATACATCACCCAACATCCTCTACAACAAGCAATATTTAATGTGAAAACATCACTGTGTTGCAGTTTAAAGGGCAATGTGTCCAAAGAAATTACATGGCACACAGGTAAAACATCTTATATCGATATTCTTGTCTCCTTGCTCCATTCAATTAACATATCTCCAATGGCAATTGACTGGTTTCGAAATTATCTGTATAACGTGTACGTATACAAGATGCTGTTTCTTTGTGGTGCGACACAGTCCGGCGTTCCCCAAGGTGGCGTTCTCTCTCCTTTACTTTTCGCTATCTTTATAAATGCATTAACCTCTCACATCTCTTCATCCTACCACCTATATGCTGACGATCTCCAAGTGTACGCTCAAGCTTCGTTGGATTGCTTGGATGACGCGGTGAAGGCAGTCAATGCTGACTTGCTTCGTATTGAAAAATGGTGCAAATCTTTTGGTCTCACTGTCAACCCTACTAAGACTCAGGCCATTATTATAGGAAGTTCCAGGCTAATTTCGAGGATTGACTTTAACATAGTGGCCAAAGTTTCTTTCAGCGGTACAACTGTGCCTTATAGCGCAGAAGTTAAAAATCTAGGTATTGTATTTGATAAATGTTTCACTTGGGACCCTCAAATCCGATCGCTAAAACGGAAACTGTTTGCTTTTGCATCGTCTTTACGAAGAATCCGTAATTTCTTACCTACTGCTACCAAGGCTGCGTTAGCTCAATCTCTTTTACTCCCCATCCTAGACTACGCAGACGTCTGCTACCTGGATCTTAGACAGAAGCAATTTGATATGCTGGAGCGCCTTCAGAATCTTTGCATAAGATTTGTTTTCGGTCTTCGGAAATATGATCACATATCCCAGTTCCGCACAAAACTCAAGTGGCTCCCAATTCGTCTTCGAAGAGATTCTCGCATTCTCTCCCTTATTTTATCTTATTTATTTTATTTATTTTGTATAAAATTCTTTTTACCCCCTCTTCGCCCTCGTATTTAAGTTCTCGCTTCACTTTCTTATGCGACACCCATTCTGTCAAACTTAGGTCATCAACAAATCTTCTTCTGTGTACTCCATCTCACTCAAGCTCCTTCTTTGGCTCTTCGTTCTGTGTGCGTGCTGTTGCGCTGTGGAATTCTCTTCCGGTGTCCATCAGGCGCGCTCAGATCGTCGACTCGTTTAAGGCTCAGATTTGGCAGCATTACTCAAGCAACCTTGTTGTGTAAACCTGTGCATGTGTCCTTTACGCTTAGTGTATTGTATTTAATGTATTTGTCTATGTTATATTATTTATTCTCATATTTATGTATTGTGTTATTTTATTTATGTATTGTATGTATGAAGTACTTATATTGGTATTATATTTATGAAATTAATTGTGTACCAAGGATACCACACCACTGCCCGTACTTTTCACCTTGTTCTAGTGCTATCAAAAGGTTATCTGGAAGAGATCGCTATGAGCGATAAGATCGCCTTTTGTACCCAAAATGTTTTAATTTTAAGTTTAATCACTGTTTTCTGTATTGTTTTGTGGTGTAATAAAGTGTTTTTGTATTGTATATCTCTGGGTGACGAGTGCAGTTTAGAGATATATATAGATAAATGCAGGGCATGTTGCACATGCATTTTTATTTATTTATTCCCGAGCGTGATGCTTGAGGTCAATATTAGACAATTCACAGGCCGCGCAAAAATCTGTATGTGCTGCGTCAAAAGAAGTTTTCACTTCAAAAACTTGTATTTGGTTACTCGGTGGACTGTAGCTTTTAGGCCCAATTTTCACGGAGCGGATTCCAACCGCGGTTTTGTTTCAATACTCACGAGACCGCAGGTTTTAGCGGTTTCTACTGCGGAACGCTACTACGCAAGAACCGCGTGCAGCCACGCGGGCGCCGCGCGGCTGCCGCAGCCACCGCGGCCGTAAACCGCGTCGTGAGTTTTGAATTCAATTTTACATACAAATCTGCCGCGCCCTTGCGCTTACGCGGTTGGCAACCGCTCCGTGAGAACCGGCTCTTACTCTCCTTGTGAAAAATGCCCCGAGACCCACAGTTCCTGCCTGTATGTTCAAAATCACCAGAGAGCCATCGCCATCCAGAGACGATAATCGTTAGTGACGCGAATACAGGCACACAAGTTCATTCATAGTTGGGGGGTGGGCGGCCTACGCACGCTCCCCACCAGTCACCCACCCCACTCACCCCCTTCGGTCGTTACTTCAATGGATAACTTGCTTTCTGTGCGGGCACGAGGCACATTCATGTTTTCTGTCTTCGAAATGTTTCTGTTTACTTAAAAAGCAGCAACTTTATCGTACAAAAGTTATGTAAGACAATAAATGTTCATGAGAAGCGTAATAAGTCTTATCGAATCTATCGATTTTTCAATATAGCTTCCAAATCTGTTTTTACGGGAATTGGTGCATAACAGCACAATGACACGCCGCAGCTATTGGAACATGAAGAGTACAAATCATTGCCTAATATTACTGTACTGCACTCGTCATCCAGATATTTTATCTCTTAAAGGTAATTTCACTGGACACATTGCCCGTCAAACCGGACCACAGTAATGTTTGCACACTGCTGCTTGGCGGCAGATTAACGGGCAAAGGTGTGGTACTGCCGACACTACTGCTTGGCGGCAGTATAACTGGAAAAGGTGCAGTACTTCCCAAGGCGGACTCTGCAAAGAGTCCTACCACTACAAAATTTCACTTTGGTACGTTCTTCTTATCTATTATAGATTAATTTGCTCTTGACCGCCATCTAGTTTGATGTTAAGCGAAGATGTTCATAGTCGCTAGAACCTGTTACTAATGTCAACTGACTTATTGGTGGAAAAAAGATCCTGCTACATAATACTTACCTCTTATAAATGCGAAAGTTTGTATGTTTGTTGCTCATAGCGTTAATTGCTCATGTTCGGAACGGCAGAACGGATCAAATTGAAATTTGGAACTCAGATTCTCAATAACATTCTGGAATAACACATAAGCTACTTTTATCACGGTCAAATTGCGAGATCAGGTGACACAGGGCGCCGATGGTAAGTACATTATAAGGAAGGTCCTATTGAGGTTCATAATGATACTACTTATCTTTGTACCAACGATCTTTTCTATCTATAGCATAATGAAGCAATAAATGATAGAGTATAAATACATATTATGTAGATACAATTACTATAATCTATAAAATTCCCTAACGACACGCAAGCCTATAATAGTTCAGTATCTAAGTAATAAAAGTTAGGAAGCACTTTAGTTATTTTTAGCCGGAGCGTCAACGGAACGGAAATCGTTTCTCCAATATGATTTTATATTCGTCCGGCAAAATTATATTGCTCACGGATAAAATCACGTGTCGATGACGTCATGATTTACGATCTTATTCGTAACGTCAATAACCCTATTAAGCTAAATGTCTCTAGAAAATAAATATGTTGGTCCATTTTCACGTCAGACAAAGTGACGCAAATTCTAAACCACGTAATTATTTAAACGAAATTGAACTTTATTTACGTAGTAGGACTTTATTCATTTTATTTTCTTTAGTAGGTAGTGGTGACTCTTTTCATTTCTCATACTCGGAAAGTAGTGTTGTTTTAATCTGATTATTGGGTGGAAAATGCTGCTTCCCTCCATAGAGAGGGAAAAACTCATAAAAATTAGTTCCCACCTAAGGGCCGGAATGAACTTAAAAAATGTAATTACCTACTAACAGATGTAAATAGTTTTAATTTAAAAAAAAAACTATTCTCTCTGATGAAAAACTATTCTGGTCATCTGAGTTTCTAAATAGCCAGTGTGAACTTAGCGCAAACTTCTTGAAGCGAAATAAGCCAAAACAATAATGCGGTGAGTTCCATACTTAAAATTTAAAAAGTCGACATAAATTGGCAGGATGCTAATTTGTTAAGCATCTGTGACGGAATTAAAAAAAATAGGTAATAATCTTTTATTATGCTCTTTGACATTTAGAAATCCAGCACAGTCGCCGAAATCTGCATTGAAGATTCAGTCCAAAATAAAACTAAAATTTCAACCAAATTAATTGAAACTATAAAAATACCAATTCACCTCAGCTGACAACTTCCAGGGAGTATCCGCCATGGAATCCATCATCTGGTGAAATACCAGAGTCTCCTACTTTTGCAGATATCCAGAATAGCCAAATTTGTCTTAATACCTATATCAAACAGCATAATCATTCCAAACAAAAATGTAACTTTTACTTTCACGAATTGTCCTAATTTGACAATTAATTTTAAATAGGTACTAAGTACTAATAATGTTACCTACCTATATATTATCAATAAATAGTTCAGATAAACAACTAGTTTTATTTTCCTCATATTCGAAATCAAAAGTAGGGTGTTGAGCACGGGTAAAATAATCAATTCCTACTCGGACTATAGTCTAAATACCTCGGGAATTGATTCTTCCAGGGGAAGCAACACCTTTGCTAGTTAATTTTCTGACAAGCAGAACCATATACTCATCACGTAGGTACCATTCAAGGCACATGATGAGTCCATGTCCAAACTTTCGCATTGAGAATATTAGTCGGATACCATCTCTTCCATAGGGAAAAACATAATTTTAAAACAATGGCAAAAATAACGACTCTTCTTCTTAATAAGATTATATTTGGGATTGACAGCGAATTTTGCTTTTATCGCGAGCAAATTTGGCGGTTATACCTACACGCAAGTTCAGTAATCGGTGTCCGAGAATAAGCCCAATAAATCTGCATGTATGATGGCGTGCGGTTCTTGTTTGTTATCACGGCCTCATTACCTTGCCGAGCTGATTGGAACCGGCAGAGCTCCCATTGTTGTGGACATAGGGCTGTCATTGCCAAATAAATACCGGCTTTTACCTTTTAGCGCTGCATTCTGAACATTGGCTTAAAACCTGTAAACTTTTTGTGTAACGCCAAATCGGTACCATGTCCAACCTAAAAAAGAAACTAAAGGAATCTCTTTTTTACGTAAAAGAAATGAAATTACGCATACCCGTCGCCTGAAGGAACGAGCAAGTCGGACTCAACATCCCGAGTGGTGCCACTAGTTACTAAAGCCTCCACCTTTGCCCTACGACGGGAAAACGGAGACGCTTTCTCATTCTGCCGCGAACGCCCCACAGCCGGGATTAACGATCAGCTGACAAGAACCATAGACAACTGACCGAAAAGAACCGACAATAAAATAGATAGAAGATTGGGAAGAACTTAAATTCTATTTTTTTTATTTTATTTCAGTCCATTAGCGAATCCAACATAACTCTTATTTAGTCGTATAGTTATAGTGCTAAAATCAACCTGAAGAAGGAGTTCGTGTTTTTCGTTCCTTCTATTTATTTACTTCCTTATATCACAATTGAAGTTTATCATAATATATTGCAGTTACTTCGTTTTGAAAAGATTGTTACGGAGCGTGAACTTTTGTTGCCAGATTAATATTATATTTGACAGCGGTCTTATCTGATGTTCTTATGTGGTGTGTACGATGGAGCTTGCTCAGCCTGACATTGTTTTGGTATATTCTGTAATGGTGCTTCTTCTTTCAGTCTAGCAGTAGAAAATATATCTGTCCAGTTTTTTGGCAATTACGAGTGGTCTAGTCTTAGGTATCGTTTATTAGATAATATTATGTTTTGTTACAAAGAAAATACTCGCTGAATGCCAAGAAAACTACGACTCGCTATACCTAAAAAAGATAAGTAACAAATGACATGTATAGATTTCGCCGCTTTGTTTTTCTTATCGAGGAACTATCCTTCATAACAGAAGCAAAAAAGTGTCTGTATACCATCCACGGTGGGGACTAGTGAGACCAAATTATGCTCCCTGACATTGTCAACTGTTTTTAGACCTAGTTTCACAGACTATTAAAGTTTCATTGAAGTTTCATTGAAGTCTGTTTTTTGTAGTGATAAGATGCGTAAAGAGTCCCCCTGGGGAAGCACCACAGCTTTGCCAGTTATTCTACCGCCAAGCCGGAACGTGAAAACATCCCTACGCTCCGGTTTGAAGGACAATGTTTCCTGTGAAATTACAGGGCATAGAGATAAAATATCTTATATCTCGGGATGACGGACGCAGTGACTTGGTAATGATTTGGACTCATCTTGTTCCAATAGCTGCGTGGCATTGTGCTGTTATGGGCAGGCATGTTGCCTACCAGCAGGCACATGACCTATTCATCTCGTCACTCTATAAAGAAAGAACGGCAATTGCCGATCTAGAACCCCTTAGTTCAAGCCCCACGCGCACCACTGTCTATTCGAAGTCATGTGCCCAAAGCTGCTAACTTAAAAAGAGTGAAGGAATACATCGTGATGGGAGAAGGAATACAGGTTGCCACCTGTTTGTCGAAAAATATTTCACTAACGACTTCACAACTTGACAAACAATTGAAGTATGCTAACCTGCAACTTGACCTGCTTGGTGAACTAAACATCTCTACTTGGTTTGGGGGAGACCTCGTGCCTTACCAGTAGACACTCTATGTAAAAAGTAAGTAAGTAAGTATGTAAAAAGCATGACCACATCCCATCCCGAGGGTCTACCGCCTAACTAGAGCTGTCTTAGCTTTGTTATTGCACTCTCTTTTCTTTTCGCTTGAAATGATAGAGACAGCAATAACAAAGCCATAGCCGATGTAGTTAGGCGGTAGAGGGGCCGATATTCCCCGACAACCCTACGCGCCGGATGCGGGCGGTATCCACGTCAAGCGACCAGCGGACGCGCGTCCGTCGCTCGCCACATCCGATTACGATGGAATTTGTACATTCATGTACACTCGAACCGTTTTCGGAAGAAAATTCAGTGTTAAGCGAAAATAGTTTTTAGAACCAAGAACTTAATGTCCATGCGTATATTTATGTAAAACGGACTAGTTGTGGAATCAATCACATCATGTGTTCTTCAGCACTATAGACTTTCAAATAAAAAAAATGCAGTCATGGGAACTGCCGATAGAAGTGAAAACTTATAAATAAATATAAAAATATAATTCATAGCTCACTTTGGAAACTATGTGGGTGAAACCGGACGGAGTGGCCATGGCCATGTGGCCACACATTATTTTCCATCTTGAGGTTGCCTGGAAGAGATTACTTTCAGAGATAAGACCTCCAAGTGTCACACTAGCTTTAAAAATTATTGTTATTTTTTCTGTGTATTATTTTCTTTAGTGTATCAAATCTGGGTGTTTCTATGTATAATAAGTATGTATTTAAAACTACATAAGTATTATATCAGCTATCTGGCCGCCATCATACATCTTTGCTTAGTTTGGGGTCTGATGGTGTTGTGTGTGAGTTGTCCACCAATATTTTTACTAGTAGTGGTAGGACTCTTGGCAGAGTCCACCTGGGGAAGTACCACACCTTTGCCAGTTATTCTATCGCCAAGCAGTAATGTGCAAACATCACTGTGTTGGCTGTGTTCCGGTTTGAAGGGTAATGTTTCCAGAGAAATTACAGGGCTTAGAGATGTAACATCTTAGATCTCTGGATGACGAGCGCAGTGCAGTGCTAGGTAATGATTTGGACTCTTCATGTTCCAATAGCTGCGTGTCACTGTGCTGTTATGTGGCAGGTATGTTGCTTACCATCAGGCACATGTCCTGCTCGTCTCGTCACTCTTTATTAAAAAAAAAACCCCTATCTAGAGCCCCTACTCGTCGAATCTACTACCTAATATTATATTCGCGAAAGTGTGTACATATATTATGTTAGTTTAAAAGAGTACACTTTCATGTTTATTTTTGTGATCAGAACGTATAGGCTGTGGAATGAGTTGCCGGAGTAGGTGTTTCCTGATAGTTATAATCTTGGTGTCTTCCAATCGAGAGTGAATCGGTTTCTTCTAGGTAACCACGCTCCATCGTAGACTGCATCGTCGTTTAACATAAGGCGAGACGGCGCCGGCGGTCAAGTGTAAACCTATAAAAGTTTTAAAAAAAAAGGTCATGAAGCCATGATTGGGTCAAGATGAAATTTAGTACAGATGTAGATTATGGACATGACTAGCAGCAACGGGAATTTATTCTCCTGGGATAAAAAAAAGCCTACTATATATTCTTCTAGACTAAAATCTAACTGAAACTGAGCTGAACTCAAAATTTCAACCCGATACGTTCATACGTTACGACGTGATTAAGCAACAAACATAACACATTTTTTTTTTTTTTTAATAAAGAGTGACGAGACGAACAGTACATATGCCTGATGGTAAACAGCACAGTGACACGCAGCTATTGGAACATGAAGAGCCAAAATCATTACCTAGCACCGCACTGCGCTCGTCACCCAGAGATCTAAGTTGTTATATCTCAAAGCCCTGTAATTTCTCTGGAAACATTGCCCTTCAAACCGGAACACAGTAATGTTTGCACATTACTGCTTGGCGGTAGAATAATTGACAAAGGTGTGGTACTTCCCCAGGCGGACTCTGCTAAGAGTCCTACCACTACAATACCTATATATTGACATTTATAATATTAGTAGGTTAGGTACTTTTTATCCCGTGAAAATTACGGGATAGATACGGGTTTAGTTGGGTATAAGTAGATATTAATAAAACTTTTCTGCCACATACTTCAGTCGACGTCAATTTAGCGTGTTTCTAGGCACGCATTCGAAGAAAAAATCAATAGGCTAGCTGGAAGTCTCCCACGAGTCAGCCCACACAAAAACTGGATACCGCCAACGCTTCCAAAGAACCGTGGCTACTTCCCAGACCGCGGCAGGCGTTCGGCTAGCATTCTGTTCCACTAAATCTGAGAACATGACTAAATTCTGTGGAACTCTAGGATAAGGATAAAGTTAAGGATAATCAGGGACTTCCGTATTACGTCCTCAAATATAGCGATATGTGTGAATTATGTTCTACTAATAGCAGTTTTACACGTGTATTTCCCGTTCCTGTTATTTTCACGGGATAAAAAGCCTGTGGTATTCCAGACTGTTATCTGTGTTTCAAATTTCAACTCGATTCGCTAAGACGTTCAAAGAAGCATCCAAACAAGTAGGATTGACAAATAAATTCTAAATAAATAATAAATACATTTCTAGATAAATTACGGAGCAAAATAAGTCGTCTTATGTCTTTGGGTTCAGTTTGGCAGTGTTTTAAACATATGTTAAAATATCAGCAATAAGAACCTTTTCCTTTTATAAGTGGAGTGATTTTAAAATTGGCAGTCATAGGACTGCCAATTTTTTACTATCAGTTTTTCACTTCTATCGGCAGTCCATAGGGACTGCCGATAGAAGTGAAAAACTACGCGGGTAACTACGCAATACTAACTAACCAGATGGCGTGGCTATGACCATGACCATCTAGATCATCCGAGTTTACCCGAAATTTTCCTTCATTTACGAACGTGACGCGTGAACTCAATTCACAGCCCACGGAAAATCTGTAAAGAAGTTTTCGCTTCAAAAACACTAAAACTGTTGTGTACAGTTAGAGAGGAATACAGGGCCAGCTTAGTGGCATAAGCGACAGCGCGACATCGAGGGCGCTTTTATATCTGCAAGAGTACGACGCGTGACTTGCCGTCTAACTAAATCGGCTTTGGGTTTGCTATTGCCATCTCTTTCTTTTCAAGCGAGAAGAAAAGAGACAGCAATAACAACGCGAAGACATTTTTCGTTAGGCGGTAGACCCCCGGATGATCGTACGTTGCAGCGACGCTAATTTGTATGACAACAATCTAGGGCCTAGGGTTGCCAGGGCTACTGTACAAAGTGTCTCAAGAAGATCCTATAGGTATTTAAGGGTACTATTGAGAAGAGCACGACCTTAAGGCTTAGTGCAAGCTGTCTACTATTTAGTTTACCAACAGTGTTTTTAACTAAGTATACATATTTTTGATCCGATGACCTTATTTTGCAGTGATGCTAATTTGTATGATAGCAACCTAGGGCTGCCAAACCTATTGCGACGCCGATTTGTATCTTAGCAACCTAGGGCTGCTAGGGCTACTTACTGTACAAAGTGTGTCAAAAAGATCCTATAATTTTTAAGACTACTATATTGCTTTGAGCTTTACGAACCTAAGGCTTAGTACATACGCTCTGTGTAAACTTCTATAGTTCATTTTGCTACTATTTAATGTTAGCAAAATGTGGCACAATACGTGTATTTACTACTATAGCCAAATAGGTGTATTTGGCTATAGACACTGATATTACGCATCTCGGTGTCGTGATCTCACAAGATTATCCTCTATCAAAAAGTGGTTAATGCGGCTAAGAAGCTTTATTTATTTTTTTAATTGCAAGGAATTGCACAGTTCTGCCCAAAGAGTTTACATATTCTACGTATAGAGTTAGAACAAACGCTTTAAATCGAAAGCACGGGTCTGATCGCTCTTGTCTTGTCGCTCATGTGGAAGTGTCATACTTTTGTCGCGGTACATCACTACGTCGCCATAGCTAACATACACCTCATCTGCTTACGATTGGTACTAAGGAAACGTGCGGATAAACCTGATCTATTTACTTATTCTTTATCTAAGGTTCTGCTGTTTCCGTCAGTAGTACATTATACTACATAGTAAACTAGTAGGTAATATACAAATAAAATCCAAGACAGTTTATTTTCTTTTAAAAGAGCGTCAAAGTGAATAAAAATTTGTGTACGTTACCAAGTCTGACGTCAGAGTAGCGAGTAGAAGTCGTTTCCTTGAGCGATCTCCATCTTTTATTTATAGATTTTGATGGATGGAGCGAAACACCGTGAGCTTACGCAGAAACAAGGCTTTAAGCTGAAGGGGCTAGTTGGTCGTTTTTACTACAGTTATGTATGTCCCAAATTGATAACATAACAATAGGTTGAAATAGTTTGGTAAGTTTTTGTCGCATAAGTTTTGTCATTTGTCAAATAAAAATTGCGTTCACGTTCTTACTCGTTTGTATCTACACACTCAATAAATCATATTTTATTTTTGAGAAGCATTACTCACGCTAAACAACTTCATAATGTCGTGTAAGCAACATAACTCATAACAGCTCAGTGACACGCAGCTATTGGATCACGAAGAGTCCATATGTAACCTAGCACTGCACTGCGCTCGTTACCCAGAGATATAAGACGTTTAATCTCTATGCCCTGATATTTCACTGAAAACAGTGCCCTTCAAACCGAAACACAGGGAGGGACTACTTATTGTCAACTTTATTTGAGGTGGAAATAAAGTGTTTTTGTATTGAATGATCGTAATCGAACTGCACTCAGAAGTTTGTTTGATCACTTAACTCGTGACCTGAGTCTCATTTTAAGACAAATTATATTCATTTATTTCACTAGTTGATAGTTTTTTTTTCATTCTGCTGCCGCCAAAAATGTTTTGTTGATACACCTTCACTTATGATTTGTTTTGTCAAAATTAACCTTTAAACTTTTGAGGGTATATTCAATTATATTTTTTTTACATGATGAGTCATATCCGGTGCTGAACCCATATGGATTCACAGGTGACGTGACTACGTAGGTCATAATTAAATCTTATAATACATATTTCCGATTTGAGTATAAATAAAGCTTCAAAGTGTTATGGTATGTTTTGGTCCTTCGATCTTAATATAAATACAAAATCACACACGTTAGACATGTGTGTAAATATTAGTACATAAAAGATTATTCCAGTACCTAATAGAAGACATTGCCTTTTGCAACAGTCTTTAAAACTAAACTAAAAGGTAGGGAACAAAATATACAGTAACAGCTTACTTGGTAATGAAAAAAATATGTTTTTTTATGTTACGAATAACCCGTATAGTACCGGGCTCGTCAGTTTTCCATCGACGAAAGAAGTCATTAGGAGTTACTGGTTTGTCTTTAAATTTAAATTCTTCTACTTTTAGTTCACCCTACCTGCGCGACCCGGTATATGAATGAATCGATTTATGGCGTTCGGCAGACGTTGTTGTGCATGCTTGACGTCAGTCGACTAAAGAATGAGAAAAGGATGCTGTTGAACAGGTAATGTTATAAGTGGAAGCCATCGAGGATGATGTTTCTTTTCAATGGTTCTCTGTTTTGTTATCAATCATGTGGACATACATAGTTGTCTTGTTATGAGAATCTATCTGGTTCTTTAATGTTTAACCAACTTCAAAAAAGGAGGAGGTTCACAATTCGGTTGTATGTGTTTTTGAAGTGAAAACTTCTTTAGGCGCGCCTAGACAGATTTTTGGTGGGGTGTAAATTGGATTCTAGCGTCACGCTCGGTATGATAAGAAATCTTCGGGTAAACTCGGGACCTTGGCGATTGCCCGATTCTAGATGCCCAGAAATGCGTCAGCCAATGGGAAATGCTGAAAGGGCGTGGCCCGGCCATCATGACATGGCCATCTAGAAATGCGTGAGCCAGGCCAAGGCCACGCCCTCCGGTTCCACCCGTGTAGTTTCCAAGGTAAGCTATCAAATTCTGAGTTATAAGTTTTCACTTCTATCGGCAGTTCCTATGACTGCCAATTTTTTTGTATGTATGTAGGTATGTTACGCGATAGCGCCGCCAATTAGGTATATCGATGTAATCGATTTTAATGGTTATTTTTTGTTGGTTAGATCGTAGTTCAGAAGTGGTCCCGCATAATATTTATTGAAATTGGTGAAGCGGTTTTCGAAATACATAAACAAAAAACTAAAATTTGATTTTATGTATTTAAACGTTATAGTGATAGATTCTTATGACATTTGGTCGAATGTTTGAATTTAATTTTAAATTGACGTCGGGCTTTTGTTTTTCCAGAGAAAATAAATTATTAATAACTTACATTTTTTTAAGTGAAAACTTTTTTAGCCATGTTCAACACTTTATTGTATCGGAATATTTTATACGTTCGCATCAACGACCTGTAAATGTAGTGGCGTAGCGTCGGAGCGGCCGCAGAGCTGTGGAGAGCGTGCGTGGAACGTACACGTTTTAAGGGTGATTCTCTAAGTAGGTAGTATAAACGATAGAGTGATTTCTCACAAAATGTGCAAAATTTCAAGAAATATTGTTTTATCAACGCAAGAAGTACTATTTATTAACTAAAAGTTAGTTCCAATCTTTACAAAAATGTTGACTACCTAACTTCAAGCTGTCGGTTTTTCGTGAATTTATGCACGCGCTTTGTAAATGAAGACCTAAAGAAAATCAGTCATTTTGGGAAAAGTTCTTTTTAAAATACGTACTTTGCGTAGATCAGAACATTTTGACATTCAGACCAAACCACCCGCACCCTAAAAAATTACTCCTATCATTTGTAAACGCGCTAAAAAAGTTATACCTTCAAAAAACAAAACAAACTTACAACCATCCCGAGATTTTAAATCTGGAACAGCGATAACGGACAGTATTTTTCTTAGTGGCCAGTATTTGTCTGTACCATCCTCTTTAGATTGGTGAACAACCTTTTTACACGGAACATAGAAGTAGAGTTGGCGTATGCATGCACCGATAACGCGCCGGGTCATCACGCAGGAAGCGGTGCCTCAAACGACCACTGCCACAGATAACGCGTTGGGCAATCGACAGACTGTCTCCGTTGCTGGACTATCTCGATTCCACGATATTTTACATTCGGTAGGCAAAGTATACTACAAACAAATAATAGTAAATATTGGTGAACATTGCTCACACAACTCAATCTAGCCCAAAACTAAGCAAAGCATAATGAGCCAGATGGCTGATACTTATTAAAGATAGTAGAAATACCCAGACATAGAACAAGCATTTGTACTTAACACACAAATATTTGCACTGGGTGGGAATCAAACTCAGGGTCTACGGTTTCGCAGGTAGACTATCAACTCATACACTAAACCAAAGATAGGCTTGTTTTTAACCGATTCATTCTCACCCAAGACAGAAGTTTGTAGTTTTCGGGAAGTTACGATTAGTCTCGTCGAGGGAACGGTAAGTAAATGCCGATCTGAAGCCCCTGGTTTGAATGCCACGTGCACCGCTGGTGGACATTGGTGGACAATTAATTCACACACAACTAAGCAAGGCTCATAATATGGCGGCCAGATAGCTAATATAATACTTATATAATTGTAAACACATACGTATTATACATAGAAACACCGAGACACAGTACACATTATGTATTTGAATTCATCACACAAATATTTCCACTCGGTGTGAATCGAACCCACGACCATCGGCTTCGCAAGCAGAGTTACTGCCCACTAAGCCACGAGGGCAGTCATTCTTCTTTTTTTTTTTTTTTTTATACCATAGAGTGACGAGACGAGCAGGTCATGTGCCTGATGGTAAGCAACATGCCTGCCACATAACAGCACAGTAACACGCAGCTATTGAAACATGATAGTCCAAATCATTACCTAGCACTGCACTGCGCTCGTCACCCAGAGATCTAAGATATTATGTCTCTAAGCCCTGTAATTTCTCTGGAATCATTGCCCTTCAAACCGGAACACAGTAAAGTTTGCACATTACTGCTTGGCGGTAGAATATTTGGCAAAGGTGTGGTACTTCCCCAGGCGGACTCTGCTAAGAGTCCTAATTCCTAGTCCTAAGTCCTAGTCATTCAGTCAGTCTTCTCGAAGGTATGTGTGTAATACCTTTGACTTTAAAATGGTGATGGAAAATATTGTGAGAGTTAAGCGACATGTTCCTAAAATCTTTCGAGGTTATATATACAGATATATATTTTTCGTATATACATACAGCCAAGTCATGAAATATGCTGCCTGGATCTTTTCCAGCATAAGCATCCCACTAAATAGTACTCGGACCTTCCCTCGCCTTCCTCCTTCGCCTCCTTCCTCCTTCCTTCCTTAGGCCTCCTTCGGGGTCTTCTCTCGCAAACTCCACAGAATCAGACATACTCCACCAAGCAGGTAGGAGGGCAAGGGCAAGGCAGAGAGGGTCGGAGGTCATTAAAATGTGTCCGCGAGTGAAGTGGACTCGTCATCAATATATCGAATACCTACTACATTAATTAGCGTTTCTCGGACATCCAAATACGAAACTAATTATGTAAACTTTAATTTTTCATTTTATTATTCATCATTGTTTGATAATCACACAATTGGTCATCGAGAATTTCAATTGTTAATTTCTAAAGGTGCATTTTATTTGGAATATTTTATCGTTAGAAATACAATGGTGTGTGTCACTGGATCGGAATGTGGCACTTGTTTGTGGTGCTGGCCACTCGGAGTCGGACGATACTGTCTAGTCAGACCAGTAGCTAAAGTAGTAATACCATCTTCTGTGATATTTACAAATACCTACATATATAAAAAGCAAAATAAGATTATTATACCCACGATACCATACCATAAAAATTAGCGAGTTAAACACTAGATCACTACAACGCGGCAGGGGTACCCAGAATGATGGCAGCGTTGCCCCTTTGAATAGCTAATATCAACTTTTGGGGCGCCAGCTCTGGGATCCCCTGAAGGCCGATTTACATCAGACGAGCGAATGCTCATTCTATCCCCACTGTATCAAATTAATTTGGTGTAAACAAACGTAGAGCATTCTTTCGTTGTTTTGATTGCATTTGCAAAGATTCTATGGAATATATAATATGGAAAACGCTAAGAACGATCTTTCGTTTACACTAAAAGATCGAGAAAGAATGCTCTTGTTCCAGCTCTAGCTCTATGTTCGTTCAGTTTAAATCGGCCTTAACACGTTTGCTGCATTATGAGGTCGAAAACGCCACATGCGTAGCTTCTTGCAGGTGCGGTAGTCAAAATCGTGTTCTTTCACTCTGTGCGGGGGGCGACTATATTAACATTTATATCAGTATAACAGAGACAAATATATGAAATTGCTTCTCTTGCAAAGCCTAGCCTAAAAGTAAAGTTAAAACTAAGAGAGGTTTAAAAGGCCTCAAACGCACTGAGTATTAATTAGTTTCGTACAGTGCGAAGTGAGGTCTAATCTGCCTCAAAATTGTAGGCCTCACAGCCGCACGGAGTGAGGTGCGGGCGGCGAGGCGCCTGCGTATCCTAACTTAGTGACGTGATAAAAAGTATCGATACGAAAGCATGCTGCAAGTTGATCCACTCGCTAATACACAGTGCTACATGTTAACGACTATTGATCTAACAAGTCAATATTGTATAGAAATTAGTACATGTGCACAGCAATTTTCAGGGACAGATTTTTTATTACATTTATTAATTTGTTGTTTCTGCGACTTGTAAATTGATACTGGGGTATATAAAATGATAAGTTATATAAAATTCGCCAAATGTATGTTGAATTCTCGATTTTAACAAGCGTTTCGTCCTAGAAAAATTATAATAATTGATAAATCTATGGTACCGTGGCGCGGACGACTTAAATTGCGCCAATACATAAATAATAAATCACATACATATAGTATAATATGGAGTCTAACTATAATTATAAATTGTATACTCCTGAAGGATACTCGTAAAGTACACTTATTTATAAAGACAAAGAAAGCTATCATCTCGAGCAAGATCGTAGCAAAAATACACTTTTGAGACTAATTAAAGGGTCGTATGGTTCTTCCTGACAATTTCAACGAAATTGACGAAATTGTCAACGAAAGAGCTGTGTAGGTTGCTACGATAAATTAAGACTTGTGTAAAAAGAAGTTAGGAACCAAAAACAAAACAAATATTGTTCGTGTATTTCGTGTCCAATTCGTAAAAAATATTTCTACTTGACCGGTTTTAATGAAAAACATATGAATCAATCTTATTACATAAATTATTTTAATATCGCAACTGCAACTCTCTCTATTCACAACACTAGTCGAGACACTAATAGAACTTTATTTCAATGCGATGTGAGGCAGAACAGATGTCATATATATAATTTTCATTTACTCAATACCTAAATGTCATAACTGTGGGCGAAGCTGGATTCAACTTTAACAACTCTTTAAATGAATATTGGTAAATTTTCAAGCAATTACTCTTACAAATGAACATAATATTTAAGGTATTCTTAGAAACAATTTTGTGAGGCACAAAAGGTCCCATACGCACTGCAAGGAAGGTCAATTTTGCCTCGAAAAGACCTCATACGCACTAGTTGAAAGTCTACGAAAAATGGCCCCGCAGCAAACGTGTTAAAGCGAAGACCAAACGTTTCGAAACATCTATTACAATTATTTTGGTATTAGACGACCACGGGCCAACAGTATCTTCTGTGATTGAAATATTTAAGATATTTTTATCTCTTAAGGCCGATTTAAACTGAACGAACATAGAGCTAGAGCTGGAACAAGAGCATTCTTTCTCGATCTTTTAGTGTAAACGAAAGATCGTTCTTAGCGTTTTCCATATTAAATATTCCATAGAATCTTTGCGAACGCAAACAAAACAACGAAATAATGTTCTACGTTTGTTTACACCAAATGAATTTGATACAGTGGGGATAGAATGAGAATTCGCTCGTCTGATGTAAATCGGCCTTTAGCTGTCTATTTTATTTGAAAACATTGCTCTACAAATCGAATTACATCGATGTTGAACATTATCCGTGTGAAATAGCCAGCAGCACTACATACCATAACAATGTAGGTATGTACACGTGTGTGTGTTCTGAAAATTGAATGAAAATTAAAGTTTGGCGTCAAACACATAACGTAAATTTGCAACGCCTTTCAAACAGGTAACTAATTATATTTTTTATAAATTGTAACTTCAATCATTTTTTTTAGATAAATAATGCACCTACTTGTAAAAAATACAGATAAATAATTATGCATGCAGAAAAAAGAACTGCGGGGCGTTGCTATGAGATGAATAAATATTGACGTAGAAAATATTATTTATAAATAGGCACCTATTAAAATGAAATGAAATTGCTGTCTAGATCACATCCCGATAAATCTTACACAATAGACAAATATTATTGACCGCAGTAACAGCAGAGAATAATACTAGCTACCATGATGCATCTGAGGCCATAGGTCACGGAATGTGGACGATAACTGACCAGATTTGACAGTGAAATAACTCGAGCTCGTTTATTCTCGACCAGAGCGCGCGAATGAAGCGGTGCCTACAAATCAACCTGACAATGTATCAAATGATGCATCTCCTTCGTGTCACAGGTTACGGGGATAGACATGACAGCCTACGAATACTGGACGTCTACTCTCTTTCTACGAAAAACGTAATTTCGAAATAAACTCGCGACTTTCCTACTGAAGTACAAATGTAACAAAAAATTAAAGTGGTCAAGTGCGAGTCGGACTCGCTCATGAAGGCTTCCGTAGCAGTTAGTAACATAACATAAAAGTTCTTGTAGTTCGTTGTTACGAGTACCTTAATCAGTGTTTTAACAATAGTGAATTTATGACGTATTAAAATAAAACTACTTATTTAGATCTCATTAAAACCAATTTTCGTTGAAAGTTTACATGGTCATGTACATACAGAATGTACTGTTATCTATTGTTTTATGTAATATTTTAGAAGTTACAGGGGACACACACACATTTTACCACTTTGGAAGAGTCTCTCGCGCAAACTATTCAGCTTAGAAAAAAAATGTTAGTCTTCAATATCATTTTTGAAGACCTATCCATAGATATAACCCACACGTATGGTTTTGATGGAATACCAATTTTTGAGTTTCAGTTCTAAGTATGGGACACCCCCAAAATGTATTGTTTTTTTTTGTATGAAAATCTTAATGCGGTTCATAGAATACATCTATTTACCAAGTTTTAACAATATAGTTCTTATAGTTTCAGACAGACATGACGAATGTATAAGGGTTCCGTATTTTGCCATTTGGCTACGGAACCCTAAAAATCATATAAATTGATGCACAATATCGAGTAAAGCATACAACCAAATTGAGAAACTCCTCCTTTTCTGAAGTCTGTTATATCAGAGGAGGTTCTCAATTCGGCTGGATTTTCTCAATAAATGATCATTGAATCATCATTAGTCTATGATGTTGGTCCACAGCTGGACATAGGTTTCAATTGAGTGCAGCAGGTAACGAGAGGGGGACTCTCTAAGAAGTCATACCACTATAAAATAATAATAATAAATATTGGTGGACATCACACACAACACCATCAGACCCCAAACTAACCAAAGCTTGTACTATGGCGGCCAGATAGCTGATATAATACTTATATAATTTTAAATACATACTTATTATACAGAGAAACACCCAGACACAGTGCAAACATTTGAATTCATCACACAAATATTTGCACTGGGTGGGGATCGAACCCACGACCCTCGGCTTCGCAGGCAGAGCTACTACCCACTAAGCCACGAGGCCAGCTACCTATAAAATATATAGGTAGTTGTTGTATGTATGCAATGTTATTTGATTATTCATCACGTGAGTGATTTTTAAAGTTTAATAGTGATATTCAAAATGTTGAGCGTAACAGTAGCGTTTCCATTTTAATTGCATCGGGCGGGCGTCATCCTCTGATCAAACAATGCCGCCGGCAGCCTGTCACCATCTGCTGTCCCGAATTATACTTATCTAGTGCGGGCTGATTTTCTGTCTACACTACACGCTGCTAACTTATTTGATGAACTGTAAAATAAAAACTAAATTAAATACAGGGTTATTGGTAATCAGCCTGCATCCGTTTAAGGGCATGTTCTGTATATTTAAACAAACAACTTTTGTTCTACAACTTTCGTTAAAACTCAATAGATAACCCAAAAAAAAATAGTGTTTGTTGCCCTTTTTGGTACTGTTTAGCGACTTTTTAGTGTTTATTCACTTCGGCACATCATTTTTTGCGCGTTAAAGAGCGTACGCGCTCTTGTTACGAATTGTTACGAAGAGTTCGATGCTTTTAGACCGTGCAAATATTTTTTTTATTTTTTTTTGTAAACGAAAAAAAAACTCTTTTTTTTTAAAAACTGTTGAACAAAAGTTGACGTGTTGAATGTACCTAACATCCCCTTAAAAGGATGCAGGCTGATTACAAATAACCCTGTATATCCTACTAATGTTATAAATGAGAAAGGTTGTGTGTATGTACGAATGTTGATCTTTCTAGCAAAACTATTGAAAGGATCTGGATGAACCTTTTACATAGCTAGATGTCTGGAGCAATACAAGGGCTAATTTTAATCCCGGAAAAACAATGGGTCAACACATATGAATCGATTTCGAAGAATCTTTTTTGTATGGTAAAAAATACTTCAGAGGTGGTGCCATATAAATTTTATCGAAATCGGTGTGGTGATTTCTGAAGTATCGACAAAAAACTAATATTTGCTTACGTTTATCTACACGACGTATTCGTATGTTCCACAAAAAATTAAATTTAATCGAGTGTCTGAGTTTAATTTTAAATTGAGATCAGTTTTTGTTTTGTTTCGGAGAAAATTAAATTATGTGTGCATAGTTAAAAAAAATGCATTTTGCACTTCTTCTCTACAACTGTGCAAAATTTCATACTCTACCGTTCGCGCAATTTTCGTAAAAAGGGTACGTTTTTGCTTCACGTAAATATCTACGTAATAATCTACTTTAAAATGAATTGTTCTTTTTTTCTGCGTTTAATTTTATTTGGTGTGTCACTAAAGAGTATACCTATCTATCTAACAGACTTAGAGAATATGAAAGATCAGCACCTCCTCCAAATTATAAGTAATATGAGTTTTCACTTTTCATCAAGGACAATCTACGTGTTTTCAAACATTTCATTTAAACATTGAACATACCTAATGTAGGTACAGCATACGGTAAACTAGAAAATGAATGATTTTGTTGATGAATGAGTTGGGATGATTACTGCATGGCAACCCAAAGTTCTTTGTAAAGTACCTTTTTTAGTAAGCGTTTTTTTATAAATATTGGTGGACGTAATATCTCACACAACACGATCTAGTCCCAAACTAAGCAAAGCTTGCACTTTGGAAGCCAGATGGCTGAAATACATACATAAATGTAAATACACTATTATTTCACATGGTAGGTGACCTAGACACAGTTATTTGCCTTAGGTTGGAATCGAACCCACCCAGGGCTTCGTAGACTTACTACCAACTGAGCTACAAGACTAGTCAAGTCATTACTGCTTGATTAACTAAAGTCTTGGTAAACTACCAATTATATTGACTAGCCTCGTGGCTTAGTGTGTATTACCTAACTCTGCCTGCGAAGCCCTTTTTTCGAACTCGGGTTCGGGTTCGGCTGGGTAAGCGCCCACCCAGCGCAAAAAATTGTGTGATGAATTAAAACATTTGTATTGTGTCTGATGGTATATTTTTTATTTATTATATCAGTGATATAATAAATACTTATATACTTGTAAATACATACTTATTATACATATATCTGGCCGCCATAGGCCATAGTACAAGCTTTGCTTAATTTGGTGTTGTGTAGAAATATTGTCCACCTATATTTCTTTAATATTATCCAAGTATTTATTTATCTCCTTAAATATACGTTTTTACAATATTTATACAAAACAACATAAAAACTTAAACCAAAACAGCCGCCAGCGGGGCAGGGCCTAAGCTACCGGTGGCTGCAGAGTGAGGAACCTCCTGATGATGCGCGCTGTGTCGAGGATGACCGCGGCGTGCATTTGACCCTTGATCCAGCCGTCTAGCGAAAGTCTCTTAAGATGTTAATAATATTATAATTATTAACAAATTTAGAACTCCAGTTCCCATCGCAACAGTGGTCAAGCGTCAAGCAGACAGGAAAGGGGAAGAGGAAGATAAAGGCGTGCACCGTGCTTCCCGGATGACGACAAGAGGAAACCGCCGAGCCGAGTTGGCCGAGTGCGGCCCTATCGTCGCCGAGCTCGCTTCCTTCCAACGGACTCATTCATTATTCTTGTTTACCGTATGCTGTACATTATATTGCAATGTAGATACATTTCATTTTTATAAAGATGTTAATTGTCATTAATGAAAAGTAAAATTTTTTTTAGTAAACCTTAAAATAAATTTTCACGTATAGAGAAGTTAAATTATTATTTTGGAGTTGTTAAGCAAAACGGCTGACGGAAAGTGTCTGGGAGTATTGGAACCTTGTTTTTAAGGATGTTGCCTACAACGTACATGAAAATCACTTATTAGAAAATACGTGAAGTAAGAAGTAATGTTTGTACCTATGTAGGTACCTTCATTACCCCATATCTCAAAATCGGCCGTCTAAGCAAGTTGGCGAGTAAGCATGTGTTCTTAGTACTTACTAACTCTACTCAATCGTCCACATTTCATTCATCAGAAAATAGGAGACGTCTGGGAGCTCTGGGATCTCGGACTATTATGATTTGTTTTGTCAAAACAAACCTCGAAATTTTTGAGAGTAGATTATTTTTTTGTTTTTCACATGATGAGTCATATCCGGTGCCAAACTCATGGGTTTCGCGCCGCTTTACGGGTTTAAAAGGTGAATTAGTCGGAAACATTCTTAACTTAGTATTCAACAAAATTGGTTTAACTGTTTCAAATCTTCTGTTTGTTTTGTTCTAGTTCTTTTGTCGGCTGTAAAAAGAATCTGATACGTTTGGTATACTTTGCTGTATTAGCAAATACAATACGTATAACATCTATTCTATGGTATAACTCAATATTTGAAACAACAAAAATTGTACTGCCATGGGGATTTTTAAAATGTTTGATTTTATGCATACTCAATTTATAACAAGTGCAAATGTTGAAGTTTGTGATAGTCACAGGCATTACCGAAATGAAGACATTGTATTGACAACCTCCATGGTTGTCAATACAATCCAAGTCCAAGTCCAAGAAGTATTTCTGTCAAGGACAATGCCAGGTACCTTGTATCTCAGGTTCTAAAAAAAACATGAATGTAAACATGTATCATCTGCTAAGTCCCACTTGTGTGTGATAGTGGATTATCTCCTTGTGAAAGAGGTAAACGAACTCACCTTGCTTTTTTATCGATTGTTTGCACTTGACCCCCATCTCGCCTGATGTTAAACTTCGATGCAGTCCATGATGGAGCGCGATAATCTAGAAGTGGTATTGTTCGTTGTACGTGCAGCCGTTGCAGAGATACATTGGAACAACACACAAACTTTCGCCTTTAAAATGAGTACCTACCTACTGAAGTATTTTTATTTTCAGAACTCACTATTTTCGTGTGTATAACATTGTTGCCCTGGGTCTACTCACCATGCCGGTACCACTGAATAAAACTCCTAGGATCCTAAGTACATAACCTGGATTAACACACAGCCTACTTTATATCCCGTTAAAGTTAGTGATTACACCGCTCTAAGTAGGTAGAGGTTTTAAGTCGGTAGAGGCACCACTTGTGGTGTCGAGTCCGACGTATCCCAACCATCTCTCCTAGACGAAAGGGTTGGCGTAAATGCATTTCCTCCACGTGAAAAAACGGAGTATATTTGGTACCATGAACAATTATCAAACTCTTAGTAAAATATACCTTTAGAAATGATTTAATTTTTTAAGATATTCTACAGAGATTCAATATAACTAAATGTGAATAGTCAATTGATGGTAAATTTGTGAACCGGCTCTGCATAGGATGTATGGCCAGATAAGTAGTTTTAAACCTAAAGTTCCGCTGAATTAATTTACGTCATATACCTATTTTGAAATAATATAGAAAAAAAAAATCCAAACTGCTTTACTCTGAAAATACGTAAATACTATATGCACCTACATATTTTTGATGGTGTATTATAATGATTTTTGTTTTGTTTACAACTAAATACCTTTTCCTGGGATAAACATGGCCTATGTATTATTCCAGACTATTGTCTATCTATGTACCAAATTTCATCCAAATCCTTTCAGTAGCGTTTGTGTGAAAGAGCAACAAACATCCATCCTCACAAACGTTCGGATTAATATTATTATTAGAAGGATGTATATAGAAGTGTTCAAGCGACGCGTCTACAACGTAGTTTTGTTTGTTGATACTGCTCTGACAATGTAACATTGTTTGGGATTCCACACGAGAACAAGATGATAAACCATTTCAAATTCAGAAATGTTGCAAGTTTAATGATAAAGTACCTGGTTGACCGAGCTTTGCTCGGTTTTTTTTTGTAAAATTATATTTAGGCAGATACGAATTACGTACTGATGAAATATTAGGTACTACATAGTATAAAACAAAGTCGCTTCCCGTGGTCCTTCTCTCCCTACATAATATATATTTAGATCTTTCAAACCACGCAACGGATTTGATGTATTTTTTTAGTAGGTGCCCTAAGCATACATAGGTACATAAAAAGGATTACAAAAAAGTCCGTTGTTGCATAGATCTATCTTTAACGGCTTAATATTGCTTAAAATCGCTTCGTAAATAAGGTATTATTGACGAAGCGATTTAAAGCAATATTCAATTGAGTACTTAACTTAAATAGGTTCATTGTGCATTTCATATAGATCAATATAGGCCTTAGGCACATCATGTAATTTAAATGAAAAAATTCGAGGATATTACAGATTTAATATGCAATGCAATGGGACATTTTTACCAGCATTGCACCCGTGCAAAGCCGGAGCGGGTTGCTAGTGAATAATTTTATTTATTTAATCTTGCCGGAATAACATAATTTTTTTTTTTTTCAATAAAGCATCTTCGAGTCTTGCTTAACAGCGCCATCTATTGTGTATACTGTTGCTGTGTTAGTTAGTTTGTATAGAAACATTAAGTTACAAGTATTGTATTGGAACTTACATTTATCAAACACAGATTCGCTCCTGTATGGAGTACTGTTCGCACCTTTGGCATGAATCGGCTAAGTATCACCTGAAGGCTTTGGAATCGATAGATAGACGTGCCAAAAAGCTCATAGGCAACGACCGGTTGGCTACAACCTTTGTGTCTTCAAATCTAGAGTGAATCGGTTTTTTTCTAGGTAAAAACGCTCCATCGTAGACGGCATCGTCGTTTAACATCAGGCGAGATTTCAGTCAAGTGTAAACCTATTAAAGTTAAAAAAAAAGCCAATACTTAGATTAAATTTGTTCGTGTTTTTTTAGATTCTATTAAATTAGAAGGGTTCTCAGTAAATGAGCAATTTGAAAAAAAAGGGTATGATCTGATTTTAAAACCACCCAATTTCTCGGCTGTGATATAACGACACTGAACACATGTACGAAATATGCATTCGTATTCTAATGATATTGTAGCAATTCTTAATTGCTTGAAAATCACCCCCAAAACCCCCTGCATAGATACTAAATTTCATCAAAATCGTTGAAGTCGTTTCCGAGATTCAGATTCTATATACTAAATACATATATAAACATACATCCAGGAATTGCTCGTTTAAAGATATAAGATAAATAATAGAATAGGATTTTCTATGAAGAAAACAAAACCGACTTCAATTTAAAATAAAATTCAGACACACGACTAAATTTAATAAGAAGTTATGAATGACTACCTACGTAGACTATTGGGAAACCGCCACACCGATTTCCATAAAATTTATATGGGGTCACCTCTCAAGTATTTTGTACCAAAAAAATTAAAATAGCGGAGCTATCGCGCAAGATACGTACCAGAATATACAACGGAATTGAGAACCTCCTCCTATTTTAAAGTCTGTTAAAAAGATAAATATTTTGCCACATAAGGGAATAATTTTTGTTGGTCTAGCCTCAAACCAAATACTCAGGCTTAAATGTGCAACGACATCTATAGTTAAGTACCACAGTCAGTTTGTGCAGATAAATCGCCAATAGGACTTTTTTTCGTTTTTTTGTTAGAAAATACTTAGCTACAAATTAAATACAACGATATTAAGACGTAGATAAAGAGGGAGCCCTTATATATAATAGTTTTTCTCAAAAAAAAAAAAAATGATTGAGTGACTAACAGGATTCGAACCGAGGCCTCGTAATTTCTAAAGCGACTGTTTACTATTTGCGCTAATCAGACGATAATCAAAGTGACGAAATTTGTTATAGTATTCTAATGACATTGTATGCGTTTTTCATTGCCTCAAAAAGCCTCTAAATTGACGTTTTCATTGAATAAAACCTAGCTAGATCGATTTATCGTCCCCAAAACCCCCTGCATACAAAATTTCGTGAAAATCGTTCGAGCCGTTTCCGAGATTCAGATTCTATATATATATACTTATATAGGTACAAGAATTGCTCGTTTAAAGGTATAAGATTTGTAATGATTTGTAAGCGCGAAGGGATTATTGTTGTCTTCGATTGTTTTTGCAGTTGGGCATTTTATTTACTGCAACATGGAAACTCTTTGGTCCAAAATTTTAATTCAGTCTTCGCACATTTTTTTGGAGACGCAGAAGTTGTTTTTTTACGTGATAACGTTTTTTATATCGATGAACGTCGGCTGCACACACGAAATAGTGTCACGTTCCGAGTGAGTCGAGCGTGCAAGCGAGAGTGCGGAACAAGCTATAAGAGAGACACGATCAGTCAAAACATTTGGCTTGTGACGCTTCCATATCCATAGTGATGTTATAACCAAAAATTATCGTCATAAATCGACTTTACAGACAACCATTTTTTTCATGGACATGGTTTTTCTTCGAATCTGCAGGAAGTGTGAGAAAGCCAGCAGGGTTTGAGTCCGTGCGGCCGTCCATAGACTAAACGAAATAAACTGAAAGAAGCGACTAACCATTCCTGGATGTATACTCTATTTCTACGAAAACGAAATTTCGAAAAAAAAAGTCGCGACTTTCCTGCTCTCGTTCTACTTCGTTTCGTCCGATACAACATTGTTTAAATGTTCTAAGCCTACTCTAATTAGAGTATGCTTAGAACTTAGACAAAACGACGGATCGAAGTAGAATCGGAGTTGGAAAGTCGCGAGTTTATTTCGAAATTACGCTTTCGTAGAAAGAGAGTAGACGTCCTGGTTAGTCGCTTCTTTCAGTCAATGCGGAGGGAACAAAAAAACAGCATAATGTAGTAAACATTCGTATTTATAATATAATGTCGTCGTTTTATTTACAAATAAATACAAATTCAGTTAATAAATAAATGGTAAATTATCTACATCTTAATAAGTATGTTTTATATCTCATTTCTTAATCTTCTCTGGATTCTTTCGCAATCCAAAATACTAAAAACGTTAACGTTTCTCTATGACACGTTATGGTCTCAAGAAAATTTGAGACTTTCGACGTTCGGGCGACACGTTCACGTACATTCACACCGTACAGCTATATTTACAGGTGGTTCGGCGCCGACCGCGCGCGGTCCGGCGGCGCCACACTCTCTCGACAGGCACTGCGGTCACTGAGTCCACCCCGCGCCGGCCGCGGCCCTCCGCCGCCCAATAAATATTTGTACAAGGCGGTCGCCGCGCGCGGGGCCCGGCGCGGGGCGCGGGGCGCGGGGGCGCGGGGCGCGGGCGCGGGCGCGGCGGGACTAGATAATACTGGGGGGCTCGGGCGGCGCGGCGGGCTCGGCGCAGCGGCAGCCGGGCCGGCGCGCGCCGTACAGCGCGGCGGCCGCGGCGGCGCACGCGCGCAGCGGCCAGTACAGGCACAGGCACGGCAGCGGCGCCGCTAACGCCGCCACGCACGCCGCCCGCGGCGCGCGCGCGCACGGCTCGCCCGCCTCCTCCTCGCCGCTCCCGCAGTGGTAGAACAGCGCCTTCACGCAGCACATGCACGAGGCGTAGTCGACGCAGGCCTCGGCGCTGCACAGGCACGAGCCGCACAGCCAGCGCTGCGGCAGCGGCCGCGGCCGCGCGCACTGCTCGCAGCGGCAGCGGCCGCACTGCTCGCACACGATCGAGTCGGCCGCGAGGGCGCCGGCGCGCCGCTTGTCGCCCGCGGCGGCCGGCTGCCTCGTCACCGGCTTGAGCGGGCGGTGCGCGTCGTGCGGCGGCGCGTCGAGCGCGCGGCGCGGAGCCTCCACGTACGCGTTGCGCTCGCGCTCGGCCTCGGGCCGCGGCCGCAGCAGCGACACGCCGGGCGGCCGCGCGCCGGCCGCGCGGTGCACGCGCGCCGCCGGCTTGGGCGGCCGGGGCGGCGCCGCCGGCCCGCCATACTCGTCCATCGAGTCCGGCTAACGGCTCTCCGGGCCGTCGCCTTCCTGTTCCCTCATCGTCCCCACCTGCAACGGCGAAACAACTATGTTAAAATCACACTACTATTTACTCATCAAAATTACTAACTAATAAATCTCCACTCAAATTCACTCAAACTCTAGCACAATCACACTCTACACACAAATACGTCGTGTACGTCATAACGGTTGTTATTATTTTCAGACACAGCTATGTATATGAGTAAAACCCGTCATATGAATTACATTTTCAAGACACGAATAAAATATTCCAGTAGGTACCGCGTAAATATTCAGGTACCGGAAAAAAATCACTTCCTCTACAATTCCTCTCAATCAAACATTCCACATTCAACCACACCCTTCATTTCATGAACAACAACGTCTTAGAAGACCAATAACAGGCAACGCTGGCGACAATCGAAAACAAGAACCAATTTATATTTTGCCGGATCAATATTATCATAGCCCACAACTCACATCTTTTTTCACGTGTTTACCTTAGTGTTGTATATTTAAAATATTCCAAATTATGCAACAACGCAGGTACAAGAAAAACGCCGAATTGATAGATACGTAGAATTCTCATGAATATCAAAATGTTTTGAGCTTACTTCTTATTAAACGCGGGAGTTTTATTTTACATATTTTTGTTTAAAAGAAAAGTGTAGTGAGGAGGAGCAGGTGTAACTTCAAGCTCTGTCCTCAAGGGTCACCTTTTGCGGTTAAGTTGAATTAACATCTGTGGAGTGGCTCTCCAGAGGCGGGCTACATGGCCGCGTCTGCCGGACAGGGGACAGGTGTACTACACTTTCTCTTTGTAGTGCATTTCATGTGGGCTCGATAGCTACGAGTTCGTTACAAACTGGCTTATACGTTTTGATAACGTCTGTTTTGATATAAACGATTACAAGATTTTTTCCTTTTTGTTTTGACACTCAACAAACAGGGAAGGTTATCAAACCGGCTGTATTCTTTTAAGTTTGTTAGATCGTCATCTATGGATTGGATTTGAAAATTTCTTTTTAAATATACTTTCAAAATAAACGTTTTCAAAAGTATTTTAATCTCTTAATTGAAGTCGGTTGTTTTTATTCGAAAAAAATTGTTGCTGTATTTTCGTCGGTTTGAATTTTTAGTGGAATTGTGGTTTCTCGGGATTCGCTATTTTAATGTCGTTTATCTTATTACAGACTCTTCCATAAACAAGGAGACAGAACGGAGTTGTGCTATATCTTATTTCACGCACGCCGGGTTTTAGACTGAAGATCGTTTTGGTTGCAGATTTGCGCTCCGGCGATAGGTACAGAAAGTGTATACAAGAATTAAACACACTTATCATAATAAGCTAAATTTGGAAAAAAGTTACTAGGCAAATATTGCGAGAATATGTCGCGCAATATTCATCGCCTATCAGGACACAAAAACTCCCATTTATTGTAAAGTCAACTGTCCGCATAGTCTAATAAAAAAACAGTACGGGGTAATTAAATGGTGTCAAACGTATTGCGCAGTAATTGAGGATGGTAGCGTAATATAAATATATAAGACTCTCTTTTTCTCCTTCAGTTACAACAACTATTTAACAAGGAGGAGAATGGGAACTAAGTAGATATTAAATTGTATGGTATTGGAGTTAGGCTTAAGAAACAAGATTTTTAGCAGAAAATACTCCAGCTCGAAGAAAAAGCATTTTGCACTATTTCTTTATCGCTTTATTTGAACTATTAAGATAAATCGTAAGCCTCTAATTCATCGTTCATTGTGTAAAATTATTCTGAATTTCGCTTAAATGTATGAAACTATATTATACGAGTTATTATGTCTTAACATCGTTTCAAAGTGATCGTTGCATCACTAAATCGTTGTATGTGATAAATCCTTCGATGATTCATGCTTGGAAAAATAGAGTGCTTTGTCTGTGCGATTTGAAAATCTTTGTCGATGTACGATCGACATACCAACGGCTTGGAGAGACAGATTCATTTCTAGAGGCGAAGTGGAAATGTAATATGTTTCGTCTACGCTATTGATTCGTAATCCTAGTCAATTTATATAGAATTCTCCATCACACCCGTTAAGGAAGCTATTCTAATTTTAATCTCTCATACAAACTATAACTTTACTATGGGAACTAACGAGCTACAACCAAGCTCAATTTCTATAACTAACGGGTAACTCAGTATGTTAAGGTCGTTTTAGCCTGACTAAGTTTAAGTCGTATTCGGCGGCCATTTTTAAAAGAACGCGCGCGCGACATCATCCCTATTGTCACAAAAGCGGCTGAAATTCAAGTTTATCTGGACCCACCATATCACACGTGTGTGACGTGTTAATTAATTATACATCGCTGCCATTGTGGTACTGCCGTCGACCAACTCGGTCACCACGGTCTCTCTTGCTCGAAAAGCGCAGGTCGTATTGGCCGCCACGCCAGCCTGAACGACATCATACGCCGGGCTTTTTCCACCGCCAATGTCCCAGCCATACTCGAACCGAGTGGGCTTGCGCGTGACGATGGCAAAAGACCTGACGGCATGACTGTTGTGCCTTGGAAGTTGGGTCGGCCCCTAGTGTGGGACGCAACTTGCGTCGATACTCTGGCACCATCACATCTTCCAGAGACACATTGTAAGGCTGGTGCAGCGGCTAATTCAGCTGAGCGACTCAAACGGCGCAAATATGCAACCCTCGGAAGAGGTTACATATTTGAGCCCTTTGGGGTTGAGACATTGGGTCCGTGGGGGCCGGGAGCTCACCTCATCTTCAAAAGCCTTTCCGAACGCTTGGTCGATGCGACGCGTGACCAAAATGCTGGCGTTTATTTGGCCCAACGCATAAGCATTGCCATTCAGCGTGGTAATGCCGCCAGCATGCTGGGTACGCTTCCGATTGGTAGTGGGCTTGAACATCTTGATTATCTGTAGACCTTCATTGGTCTATGGATAATTCAGGTGTGCTTAGTGTAAGTAGTTGTTAGGTATGTAGCGTAGTGTACAGTAGTTCTCATTGTATTTTAGTTTTGTTAATAAAGGCTCTGCCCTATTAAAAAAAATTAATTATATACATTTGCTAACGTTAATTAATATAGTTACATAATAATAGAAACGCTACTTTTATTAAAATGTTCTATGACAATTGCACTCAGATGCTTACTAACAGTGGTATGAAAGTGGCTGGGCTGGGCTGGGCCTCTGTAAATCGTTTTTAATATTTCACCACAATTCGAGGACTGTTGTACACACAAGTACATATCTAAATCACCAAATAAGTACAGTCTAGTAAAATTCTCGACATCGGACTCCAAATACAGACTAACAGCATTTACTTTATTTGATTATTATACGAGTAAATAGGTATGTTTTTATCTAACTCAACAAATACTTTCTAGCAAATACCTGGAAAACATTTGAAGCAAGTAAATTAATTATCAAAAAAATTACTAGAAACCCTGTTTTAGTGAAAGTGCATAATACAACGACAAGGACGTTTTAAACAAACTGGAAAGTGTAATGTTAGTATAGTTTCCATCCGATAATAATCAATGAGTCAACTCTCTTTCTGTCATTATGTTGAATCACATGATCGTCCTTTACCTATATCTCTATTGATACCTGTTAAACAAGTACTAAGTCTAAATTTAGATAATTGATGATTTAGTTATAAAAATATGACAAAAAAAATATTTAAAAAAAAATCTTTCAGGTACGAACACCACTTAATTGAAAACCTTCTTGTAAAATTTACCATCGAAAAATAACAACAAATTGCCTGGCTTTTGAATGCATATTCTCCAAATTAAATTTTTTCAATCATGTAACTTTTATAAATAAGGCTAAAGGCTAACAACCAAATGTGGCGAGTACGTGAAATAATCACGATGAATCATGCTCTATACAATGAACTTCAGTACAAAGAAGATCGTATGTTACAAAATGTGTGTGTTTCAAACGACAAAATTTTAATCTGCCATTTAATTAACTAATCATCAGTTAATAACAAACGAAATAATAGAGACAAATAATGACAAGAAATGTACCTACCTTTTAGTGTACATTTCTAGTGAAGTAATTTGCTGCGTTACTTGAACTTGATTATGCCTCTTTTTGGTCCAATATAAAAAAAACTTGGTAACATTAGAGGTATATTTTTTATCAGAATTCGAAAAACGAGAGGTTATAATAATTTACCTACCTACATAATAAAATTATATATATTTATTTGTTATTTGTCTTTAAACCTTTGGTACAGGTGATATGCTTGTCTACACTAATATAATAAAAAGGACGATGATTTTGCGGGGTTATATCTAGGCGTGTGAATTAATATTCAGGACCACATCATCAGTTTCGATAAATCTAAGAAGGATACATTTTATGAGTAAAAATTTCCCAAAGTTTTGGTGATTTTTTGACAGGTCTCTAGGAGAATGTGAAGAGAAAAAGATTGAAGTAGACTTGACACCGCAACCCATGACTGGTGACAAAATACCATTACCTACATGGTTTTCGAACTTTACCGTTGACCACGTATTGGTACCACCACTGTCGTATACTACAATGAAAATAATAACCGTTGCATTTGAGGAACGTAATTCCACAATGTCACCACAGGGCATTAGTATATCAGATTTTGAGGCTCCTAAAATAACTAGGAACTTATACTTTTATTTTGAAGAGTCGTTACTTAAATAAAAGTTTGTCTTCAAAACTTAATCTTTATGTCAGAGCATTGTAGTCATGTTGAATTTCCATTCCAAGTTTCAGTAAACAATTTAATTTTACTATGCTCGCGATATCATAGTCACTGCATAGACAAAAAGTGACCAGGAGTATATTAAACAGACGTTATCTATTCGTTTGAAGTAGCGATGTGACGAAGGTGGTAAATTAAAATCGATCGATTGATAGGAACTGAAAATTTATTTCTAATCAATAGATCAACAAAACAAGACGTTTGTGATGTTTTAAATTATTGCAAGCACTGGCTTACCCAAAATGTACTTACTGTTTTTTAAAGTAAATTAAAGTTTTTAATGTTTGATGTTTGTTAAGTTCTTAGACTTTTTCCCAATTGCCAACATGTGTTACGAAACACAACCCTGTCTGATCACAACACAAATTCACAAACCTGTCTGATCCTAAGAAAAGGGTAGACTTAAATTTAGAAGACATTATGAAAAATAAATTCAGGCATGATACTCTTTTGATTCTGAGTGTATTTTGTGCACTCACAATCAAAATAAATAAATTGTAGGTTTTGATTAAATTCTGACATTAAGTACAGTCATTTTTAAATGTATTATTATAATCTTGGATTGGTATGTGGTTGGTATGCACCTAATCTGTTACATACTTAATGGCCGTATATGGATGGCGTATTCGTAGAAAAATATTTACTGAAAAAGAAGTTTAAAATCTGTAACTGAGAAATTAGGTTTGCTCAAGCGGACGCACATTATTTGACAGCTTTTGATTTCTGCTTTGTTTGATTTATTTATTTCGTTTTCTATAGCACTGGTTTTGACGATAGTTATGATGGTTATGACGATTTGAATTGTTTTATTTTCTCATTGGCTTTTAGTTTGTGATAGGCACATTGTTTTAAAAATACGGTCTTTCTCAAACTCTTTGGATTCACTATAAAGTTAAGAAAATAAAACGTAGGCTTAGCAAAACAAATAAATAAAAAAACGTAATTACATTCAAATTTGCTTCCGAAGTAGAAGAATACGTTTTTGTCGTTTTCCTGTCGACACACAGTTTATTTTGCAATACATTGGCAAGCGTTAGGCGACAATAACGACAAAAGCATGTAATTGTACTTCGCCTACTCGTTTAATTATTTCTTTAGTCTTGACATCAGTCTATTAATGGTTGGTTAAATGGTTTCTGAGTGACTTTTTGTAGTAATTAATTTGACTTGCATAACATCACTACCATTAGAATTACATATTATAATATATATTTTATGTAATAAAGGATTAAAGTAATATTTAACGTTACTTTTATTATGGATGTTTAGGAAAATGTACTCAAAAATTAAGAATCTGGAGATATTAAAAATATTGTACTTAATTGAAAGTTGCTTTGATTAGACATATGACTCAGACTACAAGTGAATATTTCCGGGAGTAACTTGCAAGTCTTGGACCTACATGCACAACGGTATTTCTTTGAAAAATCATTTTAAACTGTGTATTCACTAGGAGTCAACGAATTCAACGAATAGTTTGGTTCAATTTCATTGGAACGTAATAAGCGAAAATTCCTTTTTTGCTAACGCTAGATTCTTAATCAACAGATCGATAGTAACTCTAAATGAACTATTTAAAACACTAGTAAATGAGTAAATTTATAGCCACCGCTGTTGATAAATAAAAAATTGTTATCAATAAAAATTCCAGACTTCAGATAAACTTATTTCCAATGTGCATTTTTTGCTACTTTAGCTGATATTAAATGTCACAAAAACGGAACAAAACACGTTTTGTAGAATTATATTCGATGAAATAGCTTGTGAAGTTCATAAATCTTACTTCGACTATGTAAAGTGCATTCTTTCAATTTGTAAAATAGACATTTTTTTTTAATTTTGTTTGAATAAAGATTGAACCAACGTCAAAATCACAATCATCATCATTAGATAATGGATCCGAAACATGGAAAATAAATCAAGGATCAATTAATTATTATTATGAACAAATTTTACTTCAAAACCAAATCAACTACCACCTGAAATTGTGAAAGCAAATCATATATATCATCAACAAATTAAACATAATTTAAACTGTTGATTTTGATTGTGCTTTCAAAGTCGGTTCCTCAGCAAAAACTATTGAAAATACCTTTTCGACTTTCCTTTTTACTTTCGTTGTTCTGCGTAACGCTATATATATATTAATGAGAAATTGTTCACAACTTTGCTAATATGGGCTACATTAGCGCCGATTAACCTTTAGCCATGAGCTTTTTAAAGGAACTCGAAATGGACAGAGATAAGTTAAGGAAAAGTTTTATCGTACTGGAAAACTTCACATCATTCATTACCTGAATTAGAGACATCATCAATATTTAAAATTTCATTTGCAATAATCAGTGCGTCAGTCAAACACACAGACTTTCAGGACTCCGATTTTTCAAAGATACAGAAATAACGCAATTTTAATTACCGGCCCTATTTCTACTATCAAAAATACCTTTCGGTTATCCTTTGTAAAAAACGTTATCAACACATAGTTACCGGTTAAGTCATTTATTTATACGTCTTTTAAAAGTCGAGAATGAATATCTTCACTTTCGTTTTCATAATATTTATCATCATTATGTGAATAACTATCAATTATAGTGACAGCTAGATAATTCTTCTTAATTTCATATTTTGAAAAGACATTTTATGCGATGTTTATCTCACTTCTATCAATTTCAGTCATAGGTCAATAGTCATTCCAAATTTAAATATATTTTATCTCTTATTTAAGAAATCATTACTGGTTTAACCTGATCTACTTGATAATATATTCTAAAACTTACGCATTTTAGCTAATTAAGTATGTGTTTTCTATCTATTTCAGTCGAGCCCAAAATTACTGTTGAAATAATTTTTCGTATTACGGCTTACCGATAGATTTCGCTATTTGCTTTACTAATTAATTGGTGTTGGATGTATTTTCTATGGCTATCAAGACATGTATGATGATGGGCCTAACTTTGCTGTGACACTCAGCTTTTTAAATGCGCAAGCTTGCTTGGGTGGTCTATATAATGCATGTAATTAATAAAAATGCCTATCATTCATAACTACTTTGTTAGTATTCCCTATATCGGGTGTGCGCATAAGATACAGACGATTACCACCCAGATCCGGAGATTTAAATTAGTTCGCGGTCAATCAAACCCTTGTACGCTTATGATCGTTGATACCTACTTAATTAATATTGAATTCAAACATCATTTCATCAGTAAAAAGTGCCTTGAAAGGCCATATTCGTATTAAAACCCTTTTTTTCACCGACTTCCATAAAGAGGAGGTTATCAATTCGGTTGTATGTTTTTTTTTCTTTACATAGGTACATGTAGGTATATTATAAAAATAATAATAAATAATAAATATTGGTGGACAATTCACACAACACCATCTGACCCCAAACTAAGCAAAGCTTGTGTGATGGCGGCCAGATAGCTGATATAATACTTATATATTTTTAAATACATACTTATTATACATAGAAACACCCAGACACAATGCAAACATTTGAATTCATCACACAAATATTTGCACTGGGTGGGGATCGAACCCACGACCCTCGGCTTCGCAGGCAGAGCTACTACCCACTAAGCCACAAGGCCAGTCGCAATATTACGCGATAGCACCGCCAATTGAGAATTGATTTTGATGGTTCAAAGGACCACTCATATAAATTTTATCGAAATCGGTGTAGCGGTTTTGGAAATATGAACAAAAAACAATTAAAATATACCTTCGTTACCTCGATGACTTAGTAATTGCTTCCTATTGAATTTGGGGGTATACTCGTTCCTGAATTTAATTTTAAATTGAACTCGGTTTTTGTTTTTTCGGAAAATAAATTTATAACGTTTAATAAATAACGTTTCATTACCTACGTCTGTCGAAAACTAACTAGCATTCTAAACTTGAACAAGTTTAGAATGCTGGTATGGATAAAATTTTATCTGAAAAAATGATGTCTATGAGTCCAAGGTTGAGAAAATATAAAATCGTGTTTTCTTCCTATGCCTCTAAAACTTACTGAATGTTGACAGTTGTGTCATGAGGCAGTAAGTTTTAGAGGTAAGTTAAGGTAGGTAGGTAGAGAAGTAAAGACAATTTAAAATTTTCTCAACCTTTGACTCAAAGACATCATTTTTCCAGATAAAAGTTTATCCCATCACAGCTTATAGATTCAGTAAAGATATTGCCGACTTAAAACTGAATGTCAGAAAAGCACTGGAGTATTTTGTTGTAATTACTTCCCCTAGAACTAGACATCCAGTAACTGACATAAATTGGCACGTAATCACACAACAGTACATCACGAACCAAATAGCTCCCGTTTGGGTCCAGAACCGAAAATGTCGGCATGCATCAGCAGTCAGCATACTAATTACAAAGTAACTCTGAAACAAACACTAAAAGGTCATCTTGCAACCGTCTAATCTATTACCTGTCAGTATTTCTGATGAACAGTGATTTAAATGTTTGAGATGCATATACACCTGTGAATTTGCATCTCCATGAATGTTTTAAAATCCTGCCTTATTATAATAAAAAAATGTAAAAGTACCGAAATGTATGAAATCCAGCAGCAGACCACGTGATATTTTTAAAATGAATAAAAAAATATGATAGACAAGGTTGCTGTGAAGAATAGTGTCCAAGAAGGTGACTAAATTGGATACGGCTAACATGGTAACTGATAAACGAATTCGGTTAAATTGTAATAGGTAGTTTAAGGCAAAGATTACTTCAGTCGGCAGTTATTTTATTTAAAGTAACTTGTTGTGTAAGTGTGAAATCTTCAGTATTTCTAATACGGACGCGTTTGTTAAATTTTCGACCCGTAAATGACAAATTCGGTACATCACAATTTATTTGTATGAGATTTGACTGCTATTTACAACAGACCTTTGGTCTTACATTCAGTTTTGTTTAAAAAGTTCCTTGTGTGCTTATCCAGATATATGTAGATATATATATGTATTACACACATGTGGCACAAGTAATGATGGAAGCAACTTTCGTTTATAAATTGCGACCAGAAGCAGCAGCAATGATTTGATGTTATCCTTACATAATATGCATTCATATATCAGACCAAATTATGCTTGTTCTTGATTGTTTTGGCCAGTCTTTGGGTGATTTTACTCCAGTAATGTACGTAACTGTATTAAATGACGTGGGTTTTGGTAAATATCTCCCGTAGCGGAATGTTAGTGCAGGAATTATCATCCTTATCACTGATGATATCCATCTAGTTATTTGCTTGCTTTGCAAAAACATCTTTAGTTAAAATACGCTGTTATAGTAATAAAATGCTGAATACAGTATTGGATTCCAAGATTCTAGTAGCTAGTTGCGAATAACTTTAACGTATTAATGTGTATGATACCATTCAATTCCACAGTAGGCAGACTTCATTCAATGACATGTCATGGTCAATGAATGTTGCTTACTAATCTGCTGCTGAATTAGTGTTCTGTTTATAGTAGCAGTAATACGACATTGTAAGTAGCGATAATACAAGTATTGTTTATCAAATTATTATCATCTACACAGATATCAATACTGTGTAGTAATATGGTGTATTATTTTAATTACTGTCTACAAAAGTAGTCACAATGTTGATGAGCCACAATCAAGAAGATTTATTTAATTATAACAAATTTATTTCGACTGCTTTATACCATTCAGAAAAGGAATTGAATAATATTCTCCAATTGGCTGCATTGCATTCTTATGTTAAGTTTGCTTATTGGATGACTGACCGTGTATTGCATAATTGATAGGTTTATAAATACATGTTTATAGGTACATCGTGTCATTATAATCGTGTTCTTGGACTTCTGATAAAAGTCAGCTGATTAACCAGTATTGGCATTTTCATTAAGCATAATTAGTGTTTCTATAGTTTTCTCGATCATTTTGAACTTTGAGATAATTGTTGCATAAACTCATTCATTTAAAATCTGATATAAATACACGTTTGTTTTGTTATCGTGCTACTTTTATCATCCTTCTAAAGTCTGTTTATCTTCAATTGTTATTTTATTGCCATTATCGCCATTTAATGTTTTGATTTAATCAGAAGTATCTTTTCAAGATAGGAAGTAGTATATCATGATTATTATGAATGTAGTTGTCATTTAAACAATTTCGGTATCAACAGCTAGCTGGTAGTATCTCTATTATCTGAGTTTTATCTCGCTGAACAGCTGATGTCTTCAGATGATTATAGATTGTCATCAAAGGCGAAATCAGGTGTTTCTCGATCTAATTTCTCTTGCATAGTTTCTCGTTTATCTCATTCTCATTTTGAAATGGTTACGCATGCTTTTATAAACGTAAATGTCGTAAGTATAGTTATTATTTTGTTTTGTCTAAATATCGTGTTATCTGTAGAGTTCGTTACAAGATATTAAAAGTTTATGTTGGTATTGTTTACAGTAACTGTTTATTCTTTATCGATGTTTCCAGTTATCAAGTTATGTCAAAATTCGTTTTCTGTTGCTATATAAGCTATTATTATTAAATTATTTCAGTTATACGACTGATGTTATTGTAAATGAGCTGCTGTATTCGAGTGTTTTCGCATCGTGAGTCGAGTTTTATTTTTGCACCGGTGCCTATTTCGTTGATATAAATAAACTCATTCACAATTTGAATCCAATTTGTAACAGCGGTAAGGTTAATGAGTTTCGAGATGAATGGGATCTTCAATTAGTTCGTCATCAAGCTATGGCCAATAGATGAAATCCTCAAGTATTGAGTAAATGAAAGCATTATTAGGTCGTTAGTTGGGAATGTTGTGGGGGCAGCGACAGCGCGGCGGACGCGGTTCTGGTGGCGCTGCACGTGTGAGGACCCGGGCGCGCCAGCCAAGCGAGAGGCGAGGCGTCATTTCTCGTCATTCACGTTAGCTCGATTTCTTCGCGGTCCATGTAATTGCTACCTACGCTCGATTACATGATCTGCATTTTAAACTGGCCAGCTTTATCCGCATTTATTTCCACTACATCAGATGGATAAGTTAGACCGGTGGGCGACTTATCCCACGCCAGGATGCCATATGTTGGTACTTACAAAACAGACGTTCCACGGTCACACGTCTCCTACACACATCGCAACACAAGGGCACTCGGGCCGACAGGCCCCACACACAACACTGGATTCCGGCCGCATTGCGATCGTACCGCACCGGTACCGCGCCGGAAGATCACTCACACACAAAATTGAGGCAGAACCACCGAATTTTGATCGCGCAAATCCACGGGAAGGTTCATGAGACCGGCGCGGTCCGGAGCGGCACCTGGCGCGGGCGGGGGGCGGCCCACGCACCGGCCTCGATTCTCGTCCGCCCGCCGCGCGGTTATCACTGCAATATGGCCGCTACTCACTTCCTCGCTGAAGTTCTTCGTTGATTTCTACTCCTGATCTCGACGACGGCGATTTTCTTTACCGTTCCGAACTCGTGCGAATTCACTGCACTTATTCTTATACACATTTTAATGGAAAACTGGGAGCGCTAGCGCTACGCTCCGACGAAACGACCGTTCCGTTAGCAAGCACATTCCGCACTGGCGTCGGGCGCGGGCACGGGCCGGGGGAGAGCCGCGCTCCCTCCGCCGCGCGCCGCACCGCCCGCGCCTAGCCTTTTTATGAATGGAAGGCGGCCATACTGAATGAACCGCGTACACTGAGCGGTTGGCCGCTATTTTCGCGGGCGAGAGCGGCGTTAGGGGTCCGGGGGGCGGAGGCCGGAAGCGGGCTGCGAGTGCTCGCGGTGCCAAATTTTGCGGCGCGGGCGGCGGCAGCGGATGTGCTCGTTTACCGAGCTTCCGCCGAGATCCCCCCGCACAGCCGCATCCGGGAATTGGGTTTCCGGTCGGCGAGAGTCGCGCCACCAGGATACCACCCACTTTCGTCCCGTAACGGCCACGGCCGACCTGATCCATGGAATTTTTGACGTTATAATACCCGATGACGAAGTCATAATGTTCTTCGAGTGACGTCCGGATGTCCCTTAATCAAACTTCTTCCTGTAGAACGACGACGTAACGTTACGATCGCGTGGTCTATTTCAATTCATAAAATTCATAGACAACGTGTCCATTGAGTAGAGCATGTGCGCGTTATATTGGCGCGGAGAGGCGCGGCGCCGGCGGTAGCGTCGTCGATGGCGTCTGTTATCGCGAGCGTTAATTTTCGCAAGGTTGCAGCGACAATAAGCGCGTTGTGCCGTGCACGCGGCGTCTCTGTGTCAAGGACGACCGATAACGTAACAGCGGCACAGCGCTCCGACTCACCGCGGCGGATGTCACCGCTGCGTTACACCACCCATCACTGCTCCACTCTCGGACAACTCCTTCCACTACCGAAACCATTCAAAATATGACTAAACGGAGACAACGAGACTATTTCACCTGTGATTATTAACTAGACGATAAATCATAGAGGTTAGGAAGAAGCTATATTATTTCTAACTAAATATTCGTTCAAACCGTGAATATTTGAAATAATGTAGTAATGTTATAATATTGTCGTGTGTCACTCGTTTCTGTACCTCAGGATATATTTATTTCTTACTAAAAACAGTAAAGAACGAAATGTAAAGAGAAAAGTGAATCACAAGGGTATGCAAGATGCTTTATGATCATAAAACACTAATTTTATGGTATAGAGTGACGAGGCGAGCAGGACATGAGCCTGATGGCAAGCACCACGCCTGCCCATAACAGCACAATGCCACGTAATAAAAATGATGTACATAGGTACAATGCTTTATTTTTACCTACACTCCAATAATCAATAGCCTATTTTGACACGTTATCTATATTTAATTAAATTAAGTACACACCTACTCAATGGATTTCTAATCAGTCAAATGAATGCAGAGGGCAGACCAGAAGTTTACACAGCTATGAGTAAATATAGACTTCCGTTGAAGATAACGTTTTATGATTTACACTAAGCCATTCAACACTTGAACCATTTGCCATACGAATCGTAAAACAATGACTAATTCCATGTTCCGAACTCAGAGATATGCGGAAATAAATTGTCGTCTAGCATTCTATGTTCGCCATTAAAAGAATAACGGCGAATAAAAATTGTCGTCTATCATTTTATGTTCGGAATTAAAAGAATTACTTTCTTGAAAAAAAAATGTCGTCTACCATAACATAGAATGTTCGGAATTGAAAGATTTGCGTGGAAAAAATGTCGTTTACCTGAGACCGGTTTTACTTACGACAATGAGGCAGTAGATAATTGTTCACGTGCTCAAAGAAGTTAAGACTCTTCTACAAAATATTTTTGACATATTATTAGTTTTTACTTAGGATTACGTTATGTTATATACTAGCCACTGTTTTACCCGTGCAGTTTCCGGTCCCGTTATTTTTCCGCGACAAAAAGTAGCCTATGTGCTATTCCAGGAAATAATCTAACTGTGTTCCAAATATCAATCCGATCCGTTCAGACGTTCCGTCATAATTGAGCTACAAACGTACACATTTTCGCAATTATAATATTTTAGTACTAAACTTTAAAACCATCAGGATTGTTTGTGTTTGGGCTTTGGGCTCAGGAAGACTTTGCGTAGCAAAATAAATAAAGTGGCCAAGTGCGAGTTGGACTCGACATAATATACATAGTACACATAGTTCTTGTAGTTCGTTATACCTTTGATCGAAGTTTCAATAATAGTGTATTTATGACGTACTAAAAAAAACCACTCATCAGATCGAGTTCAAATTAATTTTCGTTGGTAGTTTACATAGTAATGTACATCATATATTTTTTTTAGATTTTTCATTCTCTTACTTTAGAAGCTCTAACTTCTAAGGGGGGGGACACACATTTTACCACTTTGGAAGTGTCTCTCGCGCAAATTATTCAGTGTAGACGAAAATGATTTTAGAAACCTCAACATCATTTTTGAAGACCTATCGATAAACATCCCACACGTGTAGGCTTGATGAAAAAAAAAATGTTGAGTTTCAGTTCTCAGTATGGGGGGCAACCCTAATTTTTCTTTTTTTTTAATTTTTCTGTTGAAATCTTAATGCGGTTCACAGAACACATCTACTTACCAAGTTTCAACAGTGTAGTTCCCATAGTTTCGGCAAAAAGTGGCTGTGACATACGGACGGACAGACAGACAGACAGACAGACAGACAGACAGACATGACGAATCTATAAGGGTTCCGTTTTTACGTTTTACGGAACCCTAAAAAATCGAAATCTAGGGGAAGACTACAAATTACTTAACGAAGTGATTCTCTACACTCAAGAACTCTACATTTTTCGGACACAACCTCGGATTTTTTTTTGGTCACGAGTACAAATACAATAAATGAAAAGATTTTACTAGTAGCCCCGACGACTTTACCCGCATAGCTGCCGTTCCAGTTGTTTTCCCGCGTTAAAAAATAGTCTATGCACTATTAGATATTTTGACTTTTTTTTGAATTTTTATTTTTGTATACGATTTTGGGGGGGGGGGGGGCGGTCATGTCCCCCGTGACCCCCCCTTCGGACCGCGCATGAAGTGTATGCATGCACCTATCTATTTTGCTTGTGCCATCTTGTCCTTAAGAAGTCCACTTATTACCGGGATTCGGGATCTTTTTTCTGAAGACGAGAATCAAGGAAATCAATAATTTTCCCCGAAATAACAAAAATCAACTTCAATTTAAAACTCGACACATACTAAATTTTGTGAAATCAACTACACTTGTGAACACACTGTACCAACGACGGCGAAGTATTTTCGTTGATAATTAAAAAAAACATATTTGAAGAATTCAAAAGTCGAGTGTTCTTAGCAAAATCATCAAATAAATGTTTACCTCAAAATCAGTTTAGGCCTTTCAAAGATATCGCTCTTTTGAAACCATTACCTATTCGTATTTACTTGCAAACATACGACTGACCTAAAATTTCGTTGCGGGTTTTTAAATATTTGAAAAGGTATTAAGCGAATTCTGTTTAATGTAAAAAGGGATTGAATGGCCAGATTGGTAACGAAATGCGATGCCCATCAAGGCGGAACAATGGAAGTGACAGTGGGTGGCCCAAATAGGTATGACTAGCATGTTATATGGTGTGGCATGTGGCATGATGTAGTGAAAACGACACCGTTGTTGCCTTCCCGGCTTAACGATTGCATTGAATTGCATGGCGTCGATTCATGGAACCATTGCATTACAAAGGCCCTGCCAATTTCAGACCAGGATGCTATGCTACTCTTAAAGCCATTGTTCTCAAAGCAGTGTATGCAGCTCACTATGTTTCCATCGCTGCGACTCAGTGCCTTCTTTTTTGTAGTATAGAGTAACGCACGATCAGGGCTTGATGGTAAGTAACACGTCTGCCTGTAACAGCACAGTGTCATACAGCTGTTTAAACCTGAAGAGTCCAAATCGAAATGTGTTTTTTCTCCCAACATCGCATCGTGAGGAAAACGACATTGTCCAAGATTATGAGGAATTGTTACATCCGCCAACTTAGACTTGATCAGCCTGAACCAGCGAGGAGACAGTCGATGCCATATTTTTTGGCCTCGACGACGAAGAAGAGTTTGTGACAGAATAGAGATAAATAGAGCTTAGAGGTAAATCATCTGATGTGTGATATCCTTGGGCGACGAGCGCAGGGCAGTGCTAGGGAGTCATTTAGAATTTTTAAGTTGGAATAGCTACGTGGCACTCTAATGTTATGGACAGTTGTGTTGCTTACTAGCAGGAGCATGCCTTGCTTGACTCGTCATTTTATGTTATACTGGCACACCCAGCAGAGGTCTTCCTACATCCTACTCGGGAGAAGCAGCTATCTGTGTGTTTTTGTTAATTTTGGTGCCAAATCAAAAACAGCCGAGTTCAATTATTTTTTCAAACCATCCTGGACCTCTACGCTACACTAGCATGGTTAGCATAGTTGGTGACGCTAACCCATAAGATTCTCCTCTACCAAAAAGTGCTCCACACAACTAAAAGCGAATTCACTCCCAGTAATGTAATAAAAGTTTAGATATTCGAATGTTTTTGCTCAATCATTTTAGATCATCTCAACGGATTGGGTTGGAATTTGGAACACAGTTCGATTATAAAAATGAAAAATAGCAATTAGGTTACCTATTTTTTATCACGGTAATGAGACATGCGCCGGTAAAACTGGAGTGCGCTGCTTGCTAGCTAAGATATAAAAAAGGATAGTTTTGATACTAGTTCAATAATAACTCGTAAAGTCTGTATTGTAGTATTGTATCCTAAATAATGGTGAGTTAGAGTGTCGAGCCGTTCTCACGTCGAAGTAGGCGTTTATAATCGCTGGCCCACTCGATAGAAATCAGGTTTCGTTTGTTATTCAGGAGGCGGCAGTGAGTCGAGGCGGAAGCTCGCCTCCGCCCGCACTTTCCATCCGCCGTCGCTTGCACCGCACTAGTGATGTTACGGACTGATTCGGACATTTTAAATCGAATAGGTGAAGTAGACGGTGATATCATTTACTAGCAGCGCCTCGAGGTTCTACCCGTGCAGTCCTCATTCCCGTTATTTTATCGGGGTAAAAGTAGTATATATGTGCTAATTTAATAGATATTATACTCTGACTCTATAATCTGTGTTCCAAATGGCAGGCCGACCCGTTTAGCTATTCCGACGTGATTGACCAACAAAACTGAAAATATCCAAACTTTCACATAAATAATATTCTGAATTTTCAGCCTGTGGTATCCAGATGTTGGTTAAACCCCCTTCTCTCTTTCTTCCGCCATGTCACGTCAATCCTTTTTGCAAGCATTTAGTTGATCTCTCCATTTGTTTCTGTGTCATCTAAGCTAATATCATGAATATTGTATTTTCGTAATGCAAGTACATGTACAAGATAGTTCCCAATTTAGTAAAAGTTTAATTTTCTTAAAATTCTCAAACAATCACGCTCATTTAATGATATTGGTGTTGTGAACATCATACTATTGAAAAAAATGCTTCACAAACAAACACCTATATTACTTAAAATTTGCAAATGCAACCTCAGAAAGACAAGGTACATACATTCTGTTTTTGAATTATGTTTTAGACACATGTTTAAGTTATTGATTATCGTAAATAATGCCACTGAACTTTGACCCGTAGGACCGGAACTAGACATGAAGTTGGAGTGGACAGTTTTAAATCTGTAACTATCGGAATCAGAGTGATTTTTGTACTTAGTGTTAGAATAACTTATTTAGCGAACTAGTTGCTAAATTTAAACTGATTTGATATGCTTTTAGCCTTTAACCCAACAACACGGATTTTTCAAGCGGAATAGTTACTGCATTTCAATATACTTATTAAGAAACCGCTGTTGGAATCAGATGATAATTTTAAATGTTAAGTCTGTTTTTGTTTTGTAAGCACAATAAAAAGTTTATCTATGCATAATTAATTGGTATATATAAGTCTTGTTTATTACGTTACAGCAGTATTCCATTGTGACTAAAAATATACCTACCTACTACTGAAATGCAAAAAAACTGTAGTCAAAATCGGAGGCATAAAATCAACGAACAGTTCCGATCTTTACAGGAGTTGCACTCTCCATGACATCCCTATAATACTATGCAACTAAATTGCTCACATCTGTTTTATAACATCATATTTTACTCTAGAATTATGTGCTGATTTCCTTTCGTGATCGATTTAATCTCTCTTCCTCTACGTGCTTATTAGTTACATTTTTGTCTGGCTACGGTTTTATCTAGCGGTACTGGCTTACTTCGTAAACTTTTGTATTTGTACCTGCTCTGGTTAAAAAAATGTATTCCTCAATAAGAAACTTCACTTTTGAACTATGTGAGAAAAAGCTTAATTTAGTATTAAAATAAACGGGTAACTCACGTGTAATATAGTCGATCAATCCGACTCGAGTTTCGGCCGCGTTCGGCGGCCTTTTTCAAGGAGAGTGCACGCACGCCATGGCTGCCAGTGCCATATTAAAAAAACTGATAATTAAAAAATACTCAGACGTGCAGATGGGATTCAAAGTTACGACCTCAGGGTAGTCAATCGGACATTGCGGCACTAGGCCATCACGGCTTTATCCCAATATTATTAATTTGGTAAAATGGACACAAATTAGACAATTTTTAACTTTTGCCCCGAACATACTCACTGTAGTAATAATAAAAGCATCCAAAAATTTAAAACGTTACTTACCTAAGTAAGTATTACGAAACAATCACGTTCATTACTTACATACGATAACATAGTATTGTTTATAACATTAACATTATCTTTCGCGGGTTTAAGCTGATAAGAAGTTCATTTAAGAGCGTTGTTTGTCTAAATACATTATCGTATAGTGAGTTCGAATCGTTTAATATACAGGCTTACGCAGAACAACTACACTTAGGAAGAAAGACGTGGTTAATATATCAAATATTATCGTACGGCACTGAAATCTCGAAAAAATATGAAGATTGAATAGATACTTTTCATTAAACTAAATATGTAAAACAAAAAACACAATATAATTTTTTTTTCATCTTGTTTTTATGACACCATGTCACATGACAGTCACAACATTTATGTCAATAATAGTTTATTAAGTCTATTTCACCGATTCAGAAGATCAGTTGAGGCGAGGCGAGGCACGTACCGGAACAGAGGGTCTAATACCTAACTAAAACGGCCTTAGCTTTGATATTGCTCTCTTTTTTCTTTTTGCTGGTAATCACAGAGACAGAGACAGAAATATCAACCATTAGCCGATTCAGAAGCGTTCAAAGGGTGGGTCTCTGACTAAGTCTGAAGCAGGTTCAGCCAGCACTCGGTATAATATTCCCACATCGAGGCCACTCATCTGGTAGAGTCCCTCATGTAATCATGTCTCCCAATTTATACAGGAAGAAAAAAAGTAATGTTAGAACCGACGACCTTATCACCTACTACAATGTGTTCAATGCAGTGCTCTACATTATTTTAATCGTTAAGAAAAATAATGCTTAATACAGCTAATTATGTATTTCGATTTTTAAGTAAAAGTTATTCAAACATATAGTAGTCACTCTTTCGACTTCATAGTAGTTTTTCGTGTAACCCTGAAGTAGTAGTACTAACGGTGCGGAGTCGAAAAATCATACCGGATGTTTGCCATGATAAAAGAAACGTGAATGAGAGCATCACCATAGTTTAATGAGAATCGCTACTCTGTCAAACACAGACAACAATTGAGGAGTCCAAGTTGAACACTTTATTAATAACTATCAGTGCCCCGCGGTTTCTCCTAATAACTAAGATTCGAAATTAGCATACCATAAGTACCAAATATACTTTTCGGTAGAAATTATCGATAATATTCATAATTTGCAAATACATACCTATCAGGACGAATTACTAACGTATAAGCATTGCCATTCAGCGTGGTAATGCCGTCAGCATGCTGGGCACGCTTCTGACTTGATCATCTTCATTATTTATCTTTAGACCTTCATTGGTCTATGGATAATTCAGATGTGTTTAGTGTAAGTAGCTAGGTACCTATGTAGCGTAGTTTAGCTGTGTCAATGAAGAAAGATCCGTTATTTAAAAAAAAATCTATCGATCCTATAATCGTATGTTATGGTCGAAATTCTTAATTTTGGCAGTTATTTACGCGTGGATAACGCTCAAACCATAGATATCGATTTTTTTGCTACGATATTTTTGGCTCAAACAAAGCCCACTGAACTTGTTTCACTATGTCATAGCTATAGGTACATACACGCATGATTCGTCTGCGTATTTACATCCGCTTAGTTCGAACCACGTAGTTGGATGTCGGAGTTCTCAGTAATACAAAATTATCTAGCTAGCGTATCGTTAAATTGTGTAGTTATTATGGGTACTACGAAATTGGTTTCCGCTAAGCATTACAATGAACTTACCTACGAGAGTATGCTATGGCAGAGAGGTCGTAGAGTGCGCCTTTTTTCACAGTCAAACTTTTTATAATTAGGCGGGAAATGGATTCGAGAAATGGCACATGGTCCGGTTTTTTTTCTCTCTTTCTTATGACTTCAATTTGGTTGTATCACCGTAATTTCGCCAGCGTCTAGCATAGGAACACTGAATGGTAAGGTTCGGCAAGTGGCAATGGGGATTTTGTCAATTTACAGTTTCTTGTAAAGTATAAAGAAATATACCGAGTAGGTACTTTTTCTCTTCTTTGAAACAAACCTTGCATGTTGATTAACGATCGAAACACCGGTATCGATAACAATTTCATTTATTTTATTTCAAATTCATGTGTGTGTGTACACGTGAATTAAATCACGCACCTATATTTTTATTAATGTTACCTAGTATGCATTAGATAAGAATTTTTTTAATCTCACTACTTTTCCAGAACCCCTTTCTGGATTTGAAAAATAATATTAATAAGGAAAAACTAAATTATTAAAAAATCTAAATGGATTCCGTGGAATAAACCGAGTACCAAGTAGCATACTTGGTAGAGTACCATTCAATAAAATGGACACTCTTCTCTTTGTTTGTTCAGAACAATTTGAATACAATCAAATACTTAGAACACAAAAATATTTTAATTACAGTCAAATCGAAACCCTTTTCGAATCGTAAAAAACAAATGGCAAGCAACAAAGTAGAGGCTATCAAAGATGGCCAAGGTATTGTTATAATTGTATTCAATTAAATAAATTCCCCGTAGCGGTGTGTCGCGGCGAGGCAGTCGACCTTCCGAGAGGCCGTCGGTGCTCCCCCCTCCACTTCACCCCCCATACCCGGGCTCCCCTCACCCGAGTGGGGACCGCGCGGTGCACTGGACACTGCGTCCACAAACAAGCCCACATAGAGCCCGCACCGTCATTCTTTTCTTTATTCCGTGGGGCGCTACTATCGTATTTCTATGTAATACTAGCAGTGCCCCGCGGTTTTACCCGCGTAGTTCCCGTTCCCGTTATTGCCCCGGGGTAAAAAGTAGCCTATGTATTCTTCCAGAGTATAATATAACTGTATTTCAAATTTCAGTCTGATCCGTTCATACGTTATGGCGTGATTGAGCAACAAACATCCAAATATCCAAACATCCATACTTTAACATTTATAACATTAGTGGGAAGTGGAATTAGACAGAAATTGTTTGTATGCGCTTAGTTCAACATTCTCGCCATTAAAAAATAACGGTGTAGATACTGGTCTCAGTAGTACTAGCTGCACTCTACGGTTTTAAACGTTACAGGAGCAGTTAATTATTTTAAGATTAAGTAAGTATTGACTATAAAAATTGAATTAACGTAATAGGACGTTAATTCAGGGTATATGTTTGCTCGTATCAAGTTTCATTTATTTAAGTGAGAGCGTAAGAGAGCCTATGGAGTAGTAAATATCAGCATTTTTGAATTTTTAATGCTTCTATGGCAGTTGACGATGACGTTCGGTTGTCTGCTGATATTTGAGCTCACACATAGAATTCAGGATAGGGTACAGTATATTTTCAGTACTGACAGATAATATAACCCAATTAATCAGTTGGTTTGACTAAGCTCGTGGGTTCGTTGGTCTGTCCACTGAGTCCTTGGATTAGATTCCCAGCTAGGACAAACACATCGTGATGAATACGAATGTAAAAGTGTTATGTGTTTCGATGTTGCAACTTATCATAAGCATGTATCTGACTCTCATAGTACAAGCTATGCATTTTGGATTTTTTCAGTTAGGAAAAATGTACACTATTTTTTTTTAATAATTATATGGGTGACATACTTTTTATTATTTCCGTGTATTTTTATTAGGATACAAATAACGTCACTCTATCTAAAAAGGCTGGCTAAATAAGTGAGTATTTAAAATCATTCATTCTATAATCATTTTCTTATTGTAGACAATTCAATGCCGCCTTTAGACCCCCTGAAAACAAAACTGAATTCGAAGATCTTTTACGAAAAATCCTTTTGTCTGTCAAAAAATACGCGTTGGTCGTTGTATATCAGTAAATAAGTCTGTTAAGGCAGCCTTTTGTTATGTTACAATCTTACAATTCGTTATTTTTAGTACCAAAAAATGTATACTTAGAGAATTATTTATCTGTGACTCTGCCACCATTTTCGTCGTCGAAATCGTGAACCATAAATCTCGTTTCCCTAACACGGCTTGCGCATCTCCATTTTACCGTCACATTTCTAAATTCCATTACAGTTTGTCGTGATTAGAAAATACCAAAGTAATGACGTGCTCGCTCCAGGATGTACAATGTTCGCTCAAAAAGCAAAAGTAGCTGTGACAGAGCGAGTGGTGCGTCCAAGCCGTGGCCGGGCCAATGACATCGCCCCTCACATCCAGCTAGCCATAACCGCCACCAAGCCTCCACGCAAACCTCCACTTTACAAACCCACACCATAAATAACAAAATTGCCGATCAGGCAACCCTTTTGCACCATCGTAACGCGACTGCCTGCACCATTATTTCTATAGTTCTATTATGTACTAGCTAAAAAATGTACATAGTCGTTAGGACTGTATTTATTGAATGGTACATTACGAGAGTAATTCTCGAAAGTAGATTATCATGGTGTAAATGTTTATTGTGTCATATAGCAACGATAAATCTCTTATTGATTTCCATCTCTTGCTCGCTCGTCGAGTTGGTCGACATTCATACGACCTGACGTCTCTGGGTGTGTTGTTTAGTAATCCAGTAACTTTGTCGCCTGAAAGTATGGAGTAGGATGCGTTAAATCCAGTAGATCTGATTTTTTGCAGACTTGTTTATGATGTTGGCCTACTGATTATCCCAAGTTTGTGACCTCGAGCGACGAACGCAAATTTGTCAATCGAAAAAACCGCGAAAAAATCGTTTATTTTTCAAATTTTGGCGATTATAACCCTTTAGGGTAACCCGACTAGTTTTTGATAAAACTTTCATATGACGTTTATAAAGTATACTAAATTTGCTACAATATGATACTAAAATGGTCTCTGTACACCAAATAGTTTCTGAGAATAAGTCTTTCAAAGTTTATAATTTTTTTCGAACTTCGCAATTTTTTTGCAATATTTTAACTCCTACTTGACCACTTTATGGCACAGTTACTGCGGTTTTTACCCCCGACCAAAAAAAGAGGTGTTATAAATTTGACGCAGATCTACCGGATTTAACGCATACTGTAGTGTATAAAGTTACTGGAGTATAATTGGTAGGTATTCCGACTTTCGATGTTTATGTGTTGTTTTTGTTATAAAAGACATTTAATTATTTTTTATTCGGTACCGTCCTGTATAAATTCTATAAATGTATAATCACTGTGATGCCACCATAACTCTAGATTGATAAAAAAATATCTCTGATCAATTTGCTCAGGTTACAAGTAAAACCGAAACTATACTCTATGCATATCTTATAATGTTTATTTTTTAATAAAATTCACGAATCTCACCAATAACCAACACAACAAATTTGGTATGTGCAGTTGTTCTGATGATAATAAATGATAATAATTAATTATTGTCTTTCTTTTCAGAAAAACAGTTTAAATTATTTCTTACATCTTACAGTTACTGTTATTATTGCAACATCCCAAAAATTACACAAGACAGTTTTATTTTTGTTTGCTTTAAAACAAGACAATCAGAAACAATGGTTTCTTGAGAGGTATAATCTGAACTTTTCAAGGTCAGGGTAAATAGGTATCTACCTATCTTCTGGGTCAGCGTGCATCACTCTAGACCACACCGTCTTTTGCCACCTAGTAATCAAACGTGATTAGGTGTATAAAACATGATTCCACTGGCTCTACGTAGATAGTGTATTATTTTTTATAAATGGTTAGGACTCTTTGTAAAGTACGCCTGGGCAAGTCACACCTTTGCCAGTTATTCTAGCACCAAACAATAACGCGCTAATGTAATTGTGTTCTGATTTGAAGGGTTATTTTTAGAGACAAACAGGGCTAAAAGAAAAATTATCTATATGGAGAGTGCAGTGTTAGGTAGCGATTTAGAATCTTCAATTTCAAATAGTTGCTTGGCACTGTGATATTATGGGCAGGTGTGTTACTTACCATAATGCGGATGTCTTGTTCGTCTCGTCGCGCTATATGATAGAATATAGACTAGTAGTGCCTCGCAGCTTTACCCGCGTGGTTTCCGTTACCGTTATTTTACCGGGATAAAAAGTATCCACACGTTGACATCCTACTAATATTATAAATACGAAAATTTGGATGTTTAGATGTTTGTTGTCACGTTGGAATGTCTGAACGGATTGTGTTAAAATTTAAAATACAGATTTTAGTCTGGAACAGCAAGGCTACTTTTTGTTACGGGAAAATGACGACAACTGCGCATTTAAAACCGCTGGGCGCTTCTAGGAGATAAAGCGAAGGAATTTAGTTGTTCTAAACTCTAGTTAGACCTTTCCACCTTGGTCGGCTCGCTGGGTCGCCGGCTCGCCGGCTAGGTGCGGCGCCTCGTGGGCGAACGGGCCAGCCCGCGGCCCACGCGACTGTGCCCGCCATGACGGCGGCTACGCCAACACCCGCAGTTGGCAAATTCCGAACAACTCTACCTATACCAGCCGTAGGGCTGTCTATATTAAGAAAGTAAGAAAATTAAAGGCTCTGTACAGGTGTATTTATTGACAAGACCTCTTTACGGCCTTTTTCAATTGTAATGTATGTTGTAAACGGAATTCCTATTTTGTAATTGTTTTATTTGACGTTAAGTAATGCAGTACCTAAGTATACTAAAGTAAGAATGTATAAATTGAAATATTACATGCGCTAGAGAAGTATGTAACTAGCTGTATAAGTTACTTTCCGCCCACCAAGCGTTCACAATCCCATAAACTTTCACGTTCTGATTTTTTTTGTACAGACGTTTCTGACGCGTGTGAAGTAAAAAATACTAAAACAGCCAAAAAATGTGCCTAAACTTTATTTCATTCAATGCAAAGTGTAAATAACGTTTCGTATGAAGAATAATTAATATTCTCATACTCTACTGAAAGATTTGTCAGGCTTTTAGCGCTTTATTATAATACGTGGCTTAAACTCAATTTTTCTTTTTGACTTTTTTCGGTGGCACGACAATTTTTATTAGGTAAACCCACAGAAATCTAAGTATTATTTAGATTTCGTCGAAAATTTTGATTTTTTTTATTGACATGGCAAGCCCAATCCGCTTCTAGCATTAGTCGAAAATAGTAGGCACTTTCTGGTTTCAATAAATTTCTGAGACGGCTTTTTCTGTTTTCAGTGGATTTCACAGTATGATTCTAACAATTTCTCTTAGCGAACTACGGTATCGGGCTTGGAATATTCATTTAAAATACGACAGGTCTACAAATTTGTTACTACATATGATCAAAATTTCAAAGACTGACGAAATTCATTCGTCAACATTGATCGATAAGAAACACAACATAGTAATTTTAGCGAAAATCGTACCTACTTTGTTCGATCTGTCAGCTTATCTGCAATAGGCAGAAATAGGTACCTACCTACTTACTAATACTGTAAGAAAAACGAGTAGTGACGCTAGCGACCTAGAATAATATCCAACGTTGAAATTAACTTTCAAATCCTGCGTATTTAGAGGATGCATAATATCTTGTTTTGAAATTCAACCAGATGCAGGAAGTTCATGCAAATATCAAGCATCATAGGTAGTACTTGCCTGATAGGGTTGTCCAAAAACTAAACTACAAAAACCAATTATTTAACTTATTCAAAAAAAAACATCAAATTTTTTATGGCGTATCAAGTTATTTTAGAAAATTTAGACAACAAATAATCTTCGTTTCATTAGACTACAACATAAAAAATCCCAAGGTTATCCTTTTCTTATGATATTCAATAGTGACGTACATATGTGAGTATGCAACAATACTAAAAAAAAAAACATTTTTTTTCATCAAAATACGAGTATGCATACGGTGCATAACCCGCACTGAGAATTATTGTTTTAGTCAGCCCAATCATTCGTCCATCTTATTTTTCTTTTTCTTTTCATCTTCAATTTTTTTTCTGGAAAACCATACTACGTGCCTATTTTGAATTAATACTCGTAATTAATTAAACTATTAAACTGATTTTTACTTAAATTTCCACTCAAATTTCTGAAACTAATTGGAATTTTGTCAATTCCACATTTATCTTTTCAAGCAAATATAAATCCGTATCATTTCATAAATACTGGAGATATGTGGTAAGATAAAATAACAACATCATCTAAATAATCAAAGGGACCAAATACGCATTTTTTGAGAATGACTCAAAACTTATCAAATCTTGATCATTTTGAAGTGAACCTTCTCATGTGTGTGCACATCGAGTACAGATTTATCGATCTCAATGACTAATATACTAGGGGTATTTTGGTCACAAGTATTTGAAATGTTTTTCATAAATGAACAAATTGTAAATTTTCGTACTTTATAATTATTGTAAGATGCAGTTATTTTGATGTATAGCGCGTGTTTAGTGTACAATATGGTTATTTAGTTATCTATCTAAATATATAAATATAAATTTCTTAATTGTAATGCACAAAAATAAAACTGTTTTTGATTTCCAAGTATACTAAGTATGCCTTAACGAGATGATGTCGATACGGTTCACAACTCAACTTGCTTTTCTAGTCCAGATAAAACCGATTCTTCGGGAAGTGTTCTTCAGTTTATCGCAAAACAAATAGACAACCCTAACTACATCCCACACCTGCGCTCTCAACCACTCATACTAGAAGTACGCACACAACACATGTCAATATTCGTCGCCACTCGAATTTACACCATCCAAGCCTGTGTTCTCGACGACAAATTACTAAAACACGTCTGTTTACCGGCCTATATTGACCCTAAGACTTCATATCCTTCTATGGAATTATAGGTTACACTAAACCGCCGTGTTTTTGCGTTCTGGTTATGTAAAAAATGCCGAGCACTGTGGTGTACATTTTAAGCTGGCTTCGATAATAAATTCATATCTGATTTCTTGAGCCCCAAGAGGCCAAATTTGGGCAAAACCGGTTTTGGGACTTTAAAACCTTATTTTTTCATGATAAACATACTCGATTATTAGTTTATTTTGATGCCTAAGAGATAGGTGATAATATTTTTCAGTACATTGTCGTTTACAGACACACAAAATTTGGTTTCATTTTTTAGTTATGATTTTTTGTGTGACGTCACGACGCCGACCGCGTCGCGAGTCGGGCTTAATAACACGTTATGCTTCTTTCTTTTCTGACTATAATAAGTTTACACTAGACCGCCATCTCGCCCGACGTCAAGCGACGGTGATGTCTGGTGGTCCACGATGAAGTGTGTGTGTATTCACTCTCCACTTGAAGACATCAATATTGTAACCATTTAGAAAAATCAACTCAGGCAACGCATTGTTTTCGTTCGTTCTTATTGGACGTTTTTATAACAAAAATTGCAACTACAGATTTTCTGAATGTTTGTCATTATCCAAAATATATTTTCCATCGATTTTCTAAGAGCTGAAAGGAGTAGTAAAGTCAAGTTTTTTAAGGATAGGCATAGTAGCAAATTTCAAGTTTGCTATTAGAGAATAGCCATGCTGTCTCCGTAATACCGCCGACTCGACTGTTAGTGTGCTCGCCCAAACCGGTATTACCCTCACGCCAATCGAATTTTATTTAATTTCACCAAATCGACCACTCTCTTCAAACTTTTTATTCGAAGATGCGAAAGTCTCCTTACATTCAAAATGTTAGGTTAGGTTATGTACGAGACGAAAAGTAGGTTCCGATTTGCATGCATATTTTAAGTTCAGTCAAGATAAAATGACGTGAAATAACAAAGCCTGCAGTGCCGTTCGTTCATAGAATCTTGCTGGCATAGAATAATTGCAAATTCATTCTTCGTTCGTTTAAAAAACAGCTGCTTCATACTTTTTGTTTTATCCAACTGACCTAAAATTTTATTGCGACTGTTTGTTACGGTTGTGTTCAAGGTTTTGCCATTTTTTTTTTCACTTACCTACATGTTACGTGGTCCAGAGCTAATTGCTGTTCCTGCAAAGAAATAGTTTGTGTTATTCTACCTTCATTTATGTATTGGTCGAATTAAATTAGCTTTGATGATAATTATCTGAGGGCCCAATTTATTTCTACCTCGGTGGAAGTCTTCTCTAGGGGTATTCTTTCAAGGAAGGTGTCAAGGCCGTCATGTGAAACGGTTCAAGCGACCGACGTGTAAATTGGCAAATGTTGCATGTCCTCGAATGCCGTCCTGTATTTTTTATTTTTTTATTTTGTGTATTTGCTTAAGCTTATAATAAAAGCTTGAGCAGTAGGGATCAGTTCTGTAACTAATGCCGATGTCGGCCTCAGAACGCATATTCTCGAACAGTGCAGAAACGTCCTGACCATGACTTGTTTTCGTTCTTCCATGAACTGAGTAGGTACTATTGGATTTATCAAAGATGGAGTTACAAAAGCTTTTCCAAGACTAGAACCCACGCATATTCTTGTCTCGAGATAACGAACTCAAGTAGAGCCTCTAAATTACGACGTAAGTCCTGAAAATTAATCCTGAAATACTAAATAGGTAGGTAACAGTCGTGTATCAAGTCACTCTAAACAGTAGGCGTACTAAGCACACCCACTCAGATTTTTTAATTTTATTGTATTCGGTTCGGAATACAATAAAATTAAAAAATGTCAAGTCTGAAGATTACCAACACATAAAGTTGGTGAATTTTGAATAAAAATATTCATCATGAATGAATAAACAATTCCACGTTCATAGCGTTAATCAATGAGTCGCATGCAGGCAAGAGTCGGTCTCGATGTCGAGCTCATTGATCGATCGGGTCGATAGGCACGCGCACATGCGCACACTGTCTCTACGCACGCACACTCGGATAGAGAACCGGATGGCGCACACTGACGCAGGTGAGGGAGTGTGCGTGTCTGTACGTAAAAGGATTTCCTACCGCCCCGCGCCTCGCTGCGCCCTGCGCCCGCGCCGGCAGACCTGTTGCGCCGCTACCGGAGTTACGCCGCATAGTTACCAGCTTACCAGACTTGATATGCTTGCTCCGGCGCGCTGTCGATGCCTGCCCCACTCACACCGCCGAGCCGCGCGTCCGAACACTTCATTATCATAGCACAGCGCTCATGAAATTGCTGTGCATCTCGTCCGGTCCCATCGACATCTTTTATTAATCCGATATCTTCTATTACCGGTTGCAATGAAGTAAAACATCCAACCCGTTCGATTTATAGCCCCTCTTATGGATGCAGCCGGATACATGACATCATAAGATGCTAATTCACTGGCCGGCGCAATCGTTAGCAGTATAAATCTACTGTGGAGTCGATCATTACGATCATCGTTTTATTAGATTTTAAAAACATAGCTGTGACCGTTATTAATTTAAACTAGGTACGTAGGTAATAGCCGGGTTTGGATGATTTAAAGTTTCGATTTAAATGTGCAAGAATGTAAGATATTATTAATGTTCTGATTTTTCATTCTCTCTACATTTTAATTTATAATCTGATCGGAGGTGTTTTGAATATTCGTAACTGAAGTTACACTAAACATAGTTGTAAAACAGATACCTAATTTTAATATTCACAATCAGATAATGAAATTAAAATATTGTAAGTACAATATTGTATTGTATACAAACATAATGTGGCCAGAAAAGTAAATAGTCAAAAGATTTTCATCAGAGAAATGTTGAAAAAGAGTATTTTATCTAAAACCAGCATAATATTCATAGATAAAACGATATAATTTTATTCTAGGTCTGATCATAGTACAGACCATAGAGTTTAAACGAACAGAATCATCAAATACACAGTCTAAATATCAACTATATTGGTCACAGAGTCACAAACTGTAATGGTAGAGCAAAACGTTAAAGTTGGCCGAGAGCTAAGCGCGGTGAAAAAACAGGTAGCACCGCTTCACCGTATCGATCTTTATGTTATTTTTCTTATTTATCTTTTTTATCTGGGCTCCGCTCCGAGACGTCGAACGGAAGTTGTAACGATTTTTAATCGTACCAACTATCTCGGCCGGCCGGTTCGTAGAGCTATACTTTGGACAACGAGTTTATACTATATTTTTTTGTAAACAACCACCGGAAACGAGCGAGAGAACATACGGCTCTCGAACACATATCTTCCATTACGTCTGTCTCTCGGTTCTCAGTAATAATGATAAGGGGTACAGATAACGCCGAATGTTAAAGAAGATCTACGACGGACCGACTTATTGGAAGGGAAAATGTTGTGTCCTCGTTTAATACAACAGGTTTCAAAATCTTAGTCCTGACCGGAGGCACCGGAGCCATGGTGATGTTGAGGCTCGTTGGAAATTTTGCAGCTAACTAGCGTCAAACCAGCCGTTAATTAACAGGCTGTTTGCTGTGCCGGCCCGAGTGATATTCAGCCGTATCGTTTGTAACTACATCTAATAATCTGGCTGGCTGATGCTTAGGCCATTCGTAGTAAAAGGTTAACACGTGACAGAAATAATACAAATTGTAACTGGGTTCGGTTGGGTTCGATTTGTATGTAGGTTCGGTTAGTTTGTAAAAACCCATCAAATTTGTTGTTTGCCGACGCCATTGTGACAGTTTGGGGAGATCGGCACTATGTGGCAGAAAGTGGGTAAACAACAAATTTGATGTCTTTTTATAAACTAACCAAACCTACTTGGTTACAATTAAAATAAACAGGCTAGCATACGCAGACCCCTAAATGCTCCCACTGCAGGTACTTGGAAATGATTAAATGTCAACGATCCAAGTGATTGACCTAGCTGTTTGATCAAATGGCTGAATATCATGCTAGTTAAACGGTGCTGTTTACTGAACAGGCTAGGCCGTTAATTAAAGGGCTGATTAAGCTAGTTGGCTGCGACAAAGACACAGAACAATCGGTGCTGGTATCAATGTCAGCGGCTGACCCCGTATAAGACAGAATGTGAATTGCGACGATGTATTTTTGTAACATTTTTCTGCCAATAGCGAAGCGTGGGCGCGTGATAATGGCCCGAAATATACACGGTCTCAACGCCCACCCGGGCCATCGAGAATATTACTCCACAGATAAATAAGTGATATACGAACTTATACATACTTAATAAGTAAATACATCTAATAACTGAGAGTAGGTACTTGGTCAAATAGAAATATCAAGCTCTTGGCTCTTGAGACCGACCTAGAAACTTAGTTGGTAGCATGGACGTATACGTCCATGGTTGGTAGTAAGTTTGCCTGCGAAGTCGTCGGTCGTGGGTTCGAAGTAATTCCTAGATACCCGGCTTAAGTAGGTTCTAGCAATATTATTTTGTAAGCATTATTATATTTAGGACGTTATTTCGCTATGTTTATCTGTCTTTTCGTTATTGTTATTACCGCAAAACCATAGCTTCGCTTTATTTTAAAGACAACGATAAAATTGACAAAATTAACTATACTCATATACGAGTACCTAGATGTAACCAACCAATTAAAATAAATAGACAAATCTCAGTTGTAAATAATAATACCTAGTTGTAGGTTTTTATATTGTTTTTATGTATAGTTGTAAACCTAAGAAAATTAATAAATGAGTGAATAATATTTGTACTATTTAGAATTAATTTATCAGCGCTACCAAACTGCAACACAGTATTGCATACAATCAGTAATTATTGTTTAGGTAAAGTTTTGATAGATTTTGTTGAATAAGTATGATATGTGAAGCAAAAATATTATCCCCATTTTTACGAAAATCGCTCGGACGGAGGATAATTAAATTACCACCAGTATTTAATATTTATTAGTATACTAGCAATGTCCCGCGGTGTAGCCGACTTATTTTCGTTCCCGTTATTTTTCCCGGATAAAAAGTAGCCCATGTGGTCTTCCAGATTATAATCTACCTGTATTCCTAATTTCAGGCCGATCCGTGACGACGTGATTTAGCAACACACATCCAAACATTGACATTTATAATATTTGTAGGATATGATGATCAAAGCCTTTCGATAATTTAGTCCCCGCTCTAGCGTTGAGGATGGTCAACCATCCTCAGAAAGTAGTATGTACGTTTAAAAATAAGAAATTGATGTTGTAGAGTTCTTAGTAAAGATTGGCTGTCAGGGTGAAGAGTTCCGCATGTTGTGTCGCGATTGAGGCATCCGCATTGGATGGAGTGCCCCTATTTTTAAATTTCCTTTGAAATTGCCGCAACGTCGATGTATCACAAGCATTTACGTTTTTCTACTCACTTAAGTAATTCTCCTTTAGTTAAAACTAGCAGTGCCCTGTGGTTCTACTGTTTTAGTTCCCGTTCCTGTTATTTTTTGGTGACAAAAAGTAGCCTATATCTTATTCCAGATTATAACCTAACTGTATTTCCAATTTCAGCCCGATCCGTTCAGAACTTTGATGTGATTGAGCAACAGATAAGAAAATATCCAAATTTTGACATTTATATTATTAGTACGAAGTAGAATAGGCCAGCGTTTGACCAGGAATGCCTGATGTTAAGCAATACCGCGGTCTAGGCTGTGTTCTTCTGACATTTATACTTTTTCCCGAATCTCACTATTTGACCTATTTAACTATTACGTACTTATTTAATTTAATATAAGTTTCAATCCTTCAATTTCGTGTCGGTTTTCAATTTTTACTTTAAAATCGTAATTTCTTACTGAATTCTATAAATTTGTATTAACTAAAATATTTTTAACCCCCGACGATAAACGCTCCACGGGGTGTTATAAGTTTGACCACTCTGTGTGTACATTTATGTTGTGTGTCCATCAGTATAGATGGACACACAGATAAATGTACACCGTAGCTCTGAAACGAATTAACCGATTTCGATGTTTATTTTAATTTTATTATTAGATGTGGTTGTTTTAAATCAAAGCAGGTTACCTAGCGAAACCTCAGGTGATATGATTTCATGATGTTTCATCAAAATTGTTTTTGCCATTTAAAAGTTATTATTAGCTCCTTTGTTATAGCGCTAGGTCAGGTAAGGGTTTTTAAACAATTTAAATCTTTAAATTCATTATTTATAAGGTGTCATTAACTTAAATACTTTGTACTTCGAAATTAATTATCTACTTCGACAAATTGACTAAGCAATGCGCACTATAATTGTGAATAAATTACTTATGTAACTACAGTGACCACTATCAGTAATAATATTTTCTATCCACGTTCTATCTGGTAGATACTACCTGTGCAATGTGCATGTCCGTTTAGGTACTGTTGGTGGTTTATTTTAGTCTGTATATCAATGTGGTTAAGAGCTATGCTTTCTCTTCGCTCGAGTAGAAGTCTTCAACATCCCGGCAGTGAAGCGTTCAACTGAGAACCAGTTTCATTTAATCATCATAATTGCGTCCTCCGTTAAGCCTATCCCTTACGAGTGTGGTTAAGCGAAATGTGGGTCCGAGACAAAGAAATTAATATTACTATATAACTAGTTGCTTGTCAACAGAACAGTTAAGATAACTAACTGTTACTAAGCACTGACTGTTGCAGTTTGAAATCTGCAGAAAAGTGACATCACGTGAGCCTGAACAAATATGGACAAATAACACTGAACACAAAATAGTCCTATATTTTATAATCCTCCTATAGAAAGAGGGATTAATCTAGGTATATGTATATTATCTACATAATATATTTATACGTGAAGCAAAAACTTTGTCTGAGGAGTATGCAGTTTTGTGAGTTTATATAGAGTTTAGCTAGATGAGTGTGGAATCGTAACATTTTTTTAGTATTCACAAAAAATATCCCAAAAAAATAATTACACATACTACCATGAATTTGACACACTCATTAATACGTATAAATATGTGGTCAAATTAAGAATAGGTAGATTAATATTTGAGTTTTGAAGAATTAGAGTTTTGTGGAATTTCGATCACTTGGCGACCAATAGATTTTTTTAATCTCTTAAATATTATTTTAAAATCAGATCATCAGTCATCGGTCGGTGCTTTGGTTCAACTACTGCTGTTTATGTTGGCAGTATTGTTTTAAAATTCAATATTAGACATTTTGCGCGAACTTTAGTCGACATTGATACTTTAGCTTGAATTCATTGGTTTGAAATCAAATTTGTAACCACCACGCGAGTTTAAAAAAGTAAACAACTAATTATTTTCAACGAATACGTTTGAGATAACGTAATGGTAGTATTATTCTTCCGTATTGAAAATGTGTGTACTCTTTGGAGTCAACACTTTTTAGACAATTTAACTCAAGTGTTCACCACCAAACTCTACCACAAAAAACATGCAGAACGCGAGCGAAGTAGCAGGCAAAGCTAGTATCATATGGCAGTTAAAGTCATTTTGCATTGGTAATTTCTCGATTACAGTTAAACGCAGCAATTAACTTTTTACAAATCACAAATTTAGCAAACATCAAAATCAAAACGGACAAATACATTATGATAGAAATCATCTTATCCTTTAAACGAGCAATTCTTGTACCTATATAAATATGTATATATATATAGAATCTGAATCTCGGAAACGGTTCGACGGATTTTCATGAAATTATGTATGCAGGGGATTTCGGGGACGATTAATCGATCTAGCTAGGTCGTATTTAAAAAAAAACGCATATTATGCGCGTTTTTAGACAATTAAAAACTGTCACATTAGACATTAGAATGTGAAGGTAAATTTCGCCGCGTGACGCGACAGCATAATTAGCTCAGACGGGAAGTCGGGCGCTCATAGCGGCCACGAACTAGTAGCTCCGGGTTCGAATCCAAACGGGTTCTCTTTTTTTTTTTTAATTCGTTTTTTTTTTAAGAAAATCTTTTTCTTGGAGTCTTTTATCTGTAGGTATCTAAGTATATTTAGTATTTAAACCGAGCAAAGCTCGGTCACCCAGGTACTAATTATTAATAACAGCAACACATGATCAGTTTTATCACAACAAAAATGTGTCAAATACATACAAAAATCTGAGCAAAAAGTGCTAGCAAAAAGGACCCTACTATTTGAGGAAAAAACTCGACGACTTCGCTAGATAGATATTGGTCGATTCGATAAGGTGACACAATGCGTAATCTGTTATGGCGAGAAAAAATATTTGGCTAAATGCTACCAAGGTCAACATTTACGCGCAGCTCTCGATCATACATTTTTTCAAGTATGCGTTGTACCTTACTATCCATATTTGTATTTTTAAGGTTTACTTCGAGAGCATTGTCAATGAAGAGACGATATTCAATTTCCAAGGTCCTTGGTCTCTGAATGTATTTTGTAAAATAATTTGAAACCCAATAATATTTGAGATATATAAATGAGTACATATCTACTATTTGGTCATCATTGTTTGTTTTACCGTTTTGCAGTGTTGTATGTTGTGTATTGTACTTATGTTTTCGTTATTTGAATTATAGAGGAAAAGAAGAGATAAGCTCATCTAGTGTAGTGTGGGGTACAGCCCGTATAGTACAAAACATTCATTTTTGTCGGTAAAATAGATTTTTCACTTGACCGCCAGCCACCTCACCTGAAAGCGATAATGTGGTCTATGATGTCTAGATGTTCATAGAGTACGAAATAATATAATTAATTATTAAAGTGTTCGTGTTAGAAATGAAGAATTTTGATGCATAATACCCCGTTTACTATTCCAGTTTACATTATTCCGGTAAGCAATCCAGCGCTGGATTCGGTCGCTGGACTGGAATAATGCAAACCGAGTATAATATAACCTTAGACGGTTATATTATTCCCGACAACCGACAACTCATGACAACTCGCGCATATCGTTTACTAATTAAAGAGTTTCTAGCTAAAATCGCAGATAAAAGTAAGACAATATTTTAAAACCATAGACCGTATTACAATACAGTAGTTGTATACCACTTTTTTGTAAATAACTGATAAGATGTTACTAAATAAAAGTTCTGTAAGTATTCAGTTACTATTTTAGTAATTACAAATATACATTATACACAATATACAATAATGATTCGCCATAATTTTAAATCATCTTTTCATTTTCTTTAGTTAAAATCTTTTTAAGTACCTACCTAGAAACGCCATAACTATTGTTATGTGTTTTTGATTTGAGAATTTTCTCTGCCACCTACGAGGTAGAGTCTAGACGTGTAGAGGCACATTCTTTACGTGATATTATAGATATAACCCACGGGATATTTTTTAAATTTCTTATAATTTATTACGCTGTCTTCGGTTTTTTAAGACTTACATGTGCAGATTATAAACTTCAAAAACTCAGGGAGTAGAAGAGGTTTTGAGAATTGTAGGTACTGGCGTCAACATGTGTTTATTTTTTTAACTATTTTAAAAACAGGAGGAGGTTCTCAATTTGGTATTATGTAATATTATTGTAATGTAATGTAATATTATAATTATAATATTTTACGATTAGATGTATGTTACGCGATAGCTCCGCCAATTGTGAATTGATATTGATGTTTTTTTTTGTTTGATAGATCTTCATAGGTGGTGGTGGAAGGGAGGAGGTGGCTCCATATTAATTTTATCGAAATCGGCGTGGTGATATATCAACAAAAAACTAAAATCTGCTTTCATTTATCTTTTTTATTTAGACAACGCGACGCGACGGACGTAGTGATAGCTACTTATGAAATTTGGTCGAGTGTCTGAATACAATTTTAAAATAATAAATAAATAAATATTGGTGGACAATTCACACACAACACCATCTGACCCCAAACTAAGCAAAGCTTGTGTGATGGCGGCCAGATGGCTGATATAATACTTATATAGTTTTAAATACATACTTATTTTATATAGACACACCCAGACACAGTGCAAACATTTAAATTCATCACACAAATATTTACACTGGGTGGGAATCGAACCCACGACCCTCGGCTTCGCAAGCAGAGCTACTACAAACTAAGCCACGAGGCCAGTCGAAATGAAGTCCGTTTTTGTTTTTTCGGAAAAAATAAATTATAACATCCCCAGTCTTCAGGGTCTTTGTAATTGTCAAGTCACAAGTGAACCTGAGATCAGACCTGGTAGACTCGGAAGTTGTGGAAGCGACAACACATCTTGAGTTGGAGGAAGTAGAAGTAACCTAATGAAAAATTAAATGGACTTTTCCCCTACCTGCACCGTACTCTTGGAAATTATCACTCTGATTAAAAAAACCGAGCATTTTTTATGACTATTTGGATATAATCTGACAGTAACGTCTCAACGAGCTGCCGTTTTATATTTCCAAAGCTGAGCACCGCGTTTTGTTGAAGGGGTGAAACTGTTGTTTACAAAAGTAACCCCTTTGTTGTTTATCGTAAACCATGCTCGCTTCCAGTGTACCCTAACTAAAAGGGGCTTTCGAATTGAGTCATTCATCCCATTCCCGAAGCTAGTCACGACGTTATTAACCGCCTCGGACTTCGTGTCGTTCCCTGCTGCGCTTGGATACTTCGCCATTCAGGCTGCTTCCTTTCACACAAAAACGTTTTAAAGAGAGCCTAAATCTTTTTTTTGAATTTTGTATTTAACCGACTTTAGAACGAGACGGCTACGAATCGTTAGCAAAAAAATAAAGGGAACGGTTGTTCTCTGGCCAAGCAGTGAGGTGCAAACATTCTTGTGTTACAGTATTCTACGGTTACAGTTTAAAGGACAGTGTTTCCAGTAGAATGGACATAAGCACATGAATAAACGAGAAAGTGCGAGTAATATTTTTCAATCTTCTTGCGTCTTCACGTTTCGTTTTGGGTCGGCTCTCTAATTATTACATGTTATGTTCGTCATTGATTATTTTTGTAGTGGTATAGGTAGGACGACTTATTGCTAAGTTCACCTTGTGACCCCCAGATATTTGGCAGATATTAGGTAGTGCCAGCAAATCTTCCAGTAACTTTTCCAGAGAGAGTGCTTGCCATCGCATGTCCGGCTCATCCAGTCCACTCTAAACATTGAATTAAAAACGGTCAGTAGATACATCATATCTCTCATCTATTACGCAAAACTCATCTCGAATTTTGTTAAAAACATTTATCATTCGCAACGACAACGTCAGACCAGTACTAGCAGTTCCTAGTAATTGCCTACTCCGTATTATAGGAGTGACGTAAAATAGCTTGCGGTAACCGCGAGTAGCCAGAACCGGATCATCCGTTGGACAGTTTAGCCATATACCTAGCTGGTGGCCCCGCATCGAAAAGGGGCCCCGCTCTCTGAAAAATATTGTTTTGTGTATGTGTAGTAGAGTAACTGACAAGAGTGTTCGTTTGTACTTCCGCAGGCGGACTCTGCAAAGAGTTTTATCACTAGAGAAAAAAAAAGAATGTACTGAGAGTTTTGTTTACAATTTCATTTGATTCTAAAAGTAAATTAATTTAAATTAACCTGTAGAGGGTAATTTTCCAAACATTAAATTAAAATAAAACATTAAGTTTGTAAACAAGGTAGGTATTCCACAAAAGGATTAGGTACGTAAGAGATGCCTACTCATATTATTTTTTGATATATTTATTTTTTATCGAAAAGGCGATGATGATAGGTTCATAATGTAGAAAGGTTGATCGCAATTTTAAATAAAATGTTGTGGCTCAAGTTAGCTCAGTAAACGATTTACCATCAAATGGGTAGTCTGTCTATCAGTTTATCACAATCTTGAAAAAACAATCTGCAAAAGGCTGTGACCTGTGTCGTATTTATTATCATTTATGTTATAATCATTATTCAACGTAAATGAGATACCGGTTTTGTAACTTTCCGCTTTTTCCCCATCCTACAAAGTTATACGAATAGCGCAAGGACACCTCATGAGGCCAACAGCCATAGATATCTTTAAATTGGATTACTGCCAGTATCCCTACTGTATCAGTATCCAGATCAAGAAACCTGGCATCCCAGAACAGGTTTCCCTAAGGCCCTAGTGGGGAAGATCTAGCACTTGTCAACATGTAGCCAGCATGTAGAGTTAATAGATATATACTACCTATTTTTGATTATTATCTGATGTCGACCAACTTTGGGATATTGCGTTGCAAAGGGTGTATAATATGACTTGGGTGACTGGTTGTTAATTTTAGCATAAAGGGTTTCAGAGTCTTGTGAACAAAATTGAGAGCTTATCGGGTGTTTACCGGATTCACTTCGAAGAGTGCAACTGATGTGCATGACCCTTGGCCTTTTTTCTGTCGGACTGCTCGTAGCTAAAAAAAATGAGATTGTTGCATGCCTGATTTTCCAAAGACTCTAAAGGAAGAGGTTTGTGACTCTAGTTTTGTGATAAGAACTTCTAAGCTGTGGAATACGTTGCTTAAAAAGGTTTTTTCCGATAGTTACAATCTTGGTATCTTCTAATCGAGAGCGGATCGGTTTCTTCTAGGTAAGCATGCTCCATCGTAGACCGCATCGTCGTCGCTTAACATCAGGCGAAATGACGGTCCAAACGTATAAAAGTTTTAAAAAACATGTGAGTGTCAAGTGACTGTTTGGTGATTTGCAGTTGCTTACCGATGTATTCTTGCACCCATGTTCAACCGTGCACTAAACCTAATAGGTACCTAAAACTGCTGGTGTATGGATCTGTCTGGGCCCCTGTATACAGAATCCGGCCCTACAAGTGGCGCAGCGGCAGTGTCCGACAGACAGCGTAAACAGGAAGCGATCGGATGGAGCGGGAGAAGTTGGCAACTCTTCAAATGGCACCACGTGCTTCTGCGTACGGCGTACACGCAACCGAGTCCTGCCGATTCTGTAAAACTAATCTCGACTCTGGGGGGTCTTTTTCACAAAATAGGTATGACACGAGTATTTGACTGTCCGAATGAATACAAATATTTGTTACTAGCGTTTCACCCTGGCTTCACCCATGGGACATGAATAAATCCTACTAATATTATAAATGTCAATGTATGGATGTTTGTTGACCAATCACGTCCTAACGTATGAACGGATCGGGCTGAAATTTGGAACACAGATAGATTATAGTCTGGAAGAACACATAGGCTTTTTATCCCGAAAAAACAACGGGAACGGGAACTTCGCGGGTAACACCGCGGGGCGCTGCTAGTAATATATAATCTAACACTCACTATACAGCACTCACATACATGTATGGATATTTGTTTATCAATTCTGTCGGAACGGAACGATGTAACCTTTTCAGACACTGCCAGTACCAACTCTCCAACGGATAGCGGTGTGACTTGTTTTCCGTATAGGCAGCAGTTAGGATCAATCACGTATCCAATTATGAAAAAAAAATTGAAATGTGTTTAGTAGTTCCTGAGATTAGCGCGTTGAGACAAACAAGCTCTTCAGCTTTATAATATTAGTGTAGATGTGTCTGGGTACTTTTTCACAAGTAGGTACCTATGTTTTTTATAATACAAATATTTGCTCCGTATCTGGGTGTTTCTGTGTTTCATATGTACCTATGTATTTACAATTATATAAGTAAGTACTAGCTTCACCCCGCGGTGTATCCAGTGGCAGTGGTGTACATAAGCTATTACATAGTAGGGATCTACCTCCGTAAGTGTTTTTACACACTTTGTGTGTAATATTTAATTCAATTTAAAAACTAACATCCTAAAAAAATGCTTCTAGCTTCAAAACTGGTGATACTTCTGTACAAACTTTCATCTCTTTACAACTCTTCTCACATTTCACATTACAAAGTGGTCTATGTCCTTTTTCAGACTTTAGACTATCGCAACTAGGTAGCAAATTCAAAAATCGGATTAGTAATTTAGGCGTGAAACAGTAACACACAGACAGAGTTACTTTCGCATGTATAATAATATTACGGAATAAGGAATTCAGGATAATAAATAGTACCTACAGAAGTAGGAAATATATCAGCTATCTGGTCCACAAGCCTTGCTTAGTTTGTGACGAGTTAGTGTTAGAGTAGTAATGTCTAATATTTCATCATAATTATACAGCAATGCATCCTTTTACTCTCAGGTAAAAGTTACTTTCGAATCACGTTAAAATAAGATTTGCCCATTCTGACTTAGTAGGTAGTAAATTAACTAGCAAAGCTTTGGTACCTACTTCCTCAGGCAAATTATAATACTGCGTAAATACCACTTCCTAACCACATAAGTTCCGCCCGGAATGAGGTACTAACAACCAATCTCGCGTTACGGTTTTTTTTTTTCCTTTACGAAAAAAAAATTTACAAAAACTAGTCCGTTCCGTCCGGGCCACATGGTCAGCGAACAAAAGACGGCCGGAATATGTGCTACAGATGTGCCAGTCGGTACACATGTCTCAAACAATGCGTTCCTTCTTCAACATTCAACTACTTTACTTCGTCCGCGCTTCTGTGATCACCAGTTTTTATAAAACTAACTATAGATACATTAGCTCAGAACCCTAATCATTAAAAGCAAAATAAACATTAGTGCATTCGTACTTACGCAACACTATCTAACCCCAAACTGGGCAAAGGTGAGTATGGGACCCAGATATCTGAAATAATTCCTACTAGTGTCTGCCAATCTGTCTGTTACGCTTTTACGTGTTAAACTATTGCACCGATTGAAATTACATTTGGTACAGAGATAGTCAACCATCTGAGAAAGGACAATTCTCAGATGGTTGACTATCTAGCCTAGTTTTTACCTAATTAAAAAAAGACATTGTAAGGTATTGAAATAGGGCATGTATGCAAGTTTCGTCATGTTTGTCCTTTTCTTCTTACTGTTTTGGCTTTTTATTAGATATAATTTATGTTTGATATTGGATAATATAATAATACTCGAAGTTTGTAAAAAAATTAAAACCTTGAAGCGTATTGGGCGAAAATAAATGATCGCGAAAAATTGGGATGCCGTGGGTAAAAAATATAAAAAGCTGATATGACTGTATATGACTTATGACTGTGCCCGTTACCCGAATTGTGTGAAATGTGTGAATTTAAGTTAGGATCCCAAACATTTACTCAAGGCTTAAATAAATACCCTACTTTGTATTCCCACAGCTAGGACTTGGCACCTTCTTTTACAACGGGAGAGACAAGGCCATAATCTATTACGCTGGCTATGAACGGACTGGCCGATGGCTTGGCTTGGCTTTAGTTTCATCACGATGTTTAGCTTCAACGTTAAAGCCGGTGGTTGAAACCAACTCATACATCTGCATTTAAAAAAAATACTCGAATGTTCAATAGGCCACCGCGGTTTTAAGGCAACGCGAGCTAATAAGCTCTTTGATCTTTGGGGATTTCTTCGTCCAGCAGTGGATGCTATTTTGTTGGTATGGTGATACAAAATTATTATATTATACTTATTATACATATCGATTTTTACAAAATTAAGTTTATGTCTAACGTTTGAATAAATAAGATACAAAATTAAGCTTATGTCTAATTTTGAAATAATTTCAGTGTTTATAGTATAATCTTTGACTCTACCTAAATTATCCGATACTTTACTCGTAAAAATATTTATAGTGGCAAAACTAAACAAACGTACATTTGAGGGTTTTGGGTTAACATGCCCCACTTTTACTTACGGGTATAAATAACCGATTATGCACCGAGTATTTGAAATGACAACCTAAGGCTTTGTGCTGAATTCATCATTAAGTTACAGAACATAGTTTTTTATTAGAAAAAGTGACAACACGAGCAACACGAATATCTGATGATAAGCAATGTACGCTTGCCTATAGCAACACAATGCCGCATAGTTTTACCTATTTGAGAATAATTCAAATCATTACCTAGCACCGAGCTGCGCTCGTTATCCGGGGATATTAGATTAGATAAATTATCTCTTTGCCCTGTAAACATTGTATAGTATCGGCAATCTACAAGAAATATGAAAAATAAGTGTAAAAGTTTAAGACTCGGTTTGTAAACATGTGTTTTCATCGAGGAAAATGTGGTTTCATTGCCACTGGAATTTGTTACACTTCTCCGCATGGGCCACGTTCTTATAATTAAAATAAGCAATGACTAAAAGGGCTAATGTCGCAGAATAGGTAGGTACATCTTGGTACGTTTGACTATTTCAACATAACATTGAGTATAACACAGACTTTGATTTACTAACACTATGTTTTTTTTGTTATAAACCTTGGGCATAGGGGCATAACACGGACTTTAGTGGTGTAATTATCTGTGTAAGGTAATGCGTAATTAACTATCAGATACCCTAGTGTTTTTTTTCATCAAAAACTTTGGCTACTATAGACACGAAGGTCCGTTTTTTACCAGATGTCACGTAGAGATTAAAATGTTCGATGTATTAAAAAATATTTTTTTATGTATCGAATAGGTAGATTCTCCTTCCTGCTGGCATCAAGTTGAGATATAATTTAGGAATAACCCTGTTCGCAACATGTTGACGCGATGCTTTATTATGATTTACTAGACTGTTCTACGCTCAGGTTCTACGTATTCAGAAACAAACATTAGGTAGTACCTAATCACAATTATGTGTCTCTTTCGTCGTAAACTATGGGAATTCCTCATAACAGACACAGCAAAAATAGGACCGTTTATCGCCTCTATTTAACAAGAGTAAGTAAGTATTTTTTTAACGCGAGTTAAACGAAATATACCTACCTATGTGTGTAATAAAATGTGCACCAACCACGTTTTTCTAAACTAAATTGTTCAGCACACGACAATTTAAACCCTAAAAATATATTCTCAACATTGTATGCCGAGGCAAAGATAATGGATTCGGTCCAGTTCGTCAAATGCAATGTTCATTTATGAATGAGTTGGTGAATGACAGTTCGGCCATATTGTTTGTTTACGCGTGCGCGAACGGGCAAGCGACGCGCGGGCCGCGCTGCGATCTGATCGAAATAGCACGCCGGCGGCATCGCGCCCCGCGCACTCCGGTCACCGACCTCCGCACCGAAAAAGAAACCCCACCAGACTCAATCCTCTCTCTGATCGTAATACAGGTCATCACTGCTTCCTCCCTCTTTGCGCTCATAATCACACATAACAGACCTCTTTAATCGTATCAGAGAACCAATAAATTTTATAAGTTTACGAATAGCAATTCTGTGTACGCGCTATCAGTTAAACGACCTGTTAAGATTTAATAAGGTTATTATTATACAACTGTCCCGTTTTAGAATAACAGGAAGTTGTGATAAATGTAAACTAGTAGCGCCATCTGTGGCGATTGTTCGTTAACTGATTATTAAATTATTGATGTTATTTATCGTCTTTTCAATTTAATGTAAGTAGGTACTTTGTGTGATTAAAAGTAGATTAAACCGTGATTGACGGTAGGATAAAGATAATTATGTGAAATTTAGGTAGGTGATTACATTTTTGTAAGCTACCTGAATATCCAAAGCTCTAGGCTCTATCCTCTATTTTAGAAGACACGTACTTAGCGGTTTTAAAAAAAACATCGTGGCTTAGTAAAAGTCGTGGTTGCCTAGAACTACATGGAACTGTTGGAGTATTTTTCCAACTACAGATGTAGTTTGTCGTAACTACTGGCTTTTAACGGTGAAGGAAAACATCATGATGAAAGCGGCAGTCCCAAGAAAAACATTTTTCGAGGGCAAGTGCCATCCACTAACCCACAACGGAAAGCGTGGCTGATGGCTGGGCGCTCTCCTTGTGAGAGAAGGCTCCGAGTACCAGTTGTGGGAAGATATGAGGATACCCAAAAACAATGAAAGGAGATTTCCATTCAACGTTACATTATATGTAGGCACCTAGTAAATAAAAAAAAATTGGCAGTCATAGGAACTGCCGATAGAAATGAAAACGCAGAATTTGATAGCTTACCTACTTTGGAAACTACACGGGTGAAACCGGAGGCCGTGGCCTGGCCATCATAGCATGCCTATCTAGAAATGCGTCAGCATTTCCCATTGGCTTACGCATTTCTAGATGGCCATGCCATGGTGGCCAGGTCACGTAACATTCTTTCAGCATTTCCCGTTGGCTAGCGCATTTCTAGATGGCCAATTGCCATGGTCCAGAGTTTACCCGAAAATTTCTTATCATACCCGAGCGTGACGGTAGAGTTCGATTCACACCTCACGAAAAATCTGTCTAGGCGCGCCAAAAGAAGTTTTCACTTCAAAAAACTGTATTTCAGTTGATGAGCATTTTGCACGCTCCCTATGTGGGCTGTGAACGTAGATTAGATGTGGGTGTATATTATAATTTGATAGTTATAGGTATACGGTACGCTTAAACATATTCATATAAAGTTGTTCAAATTATACAAACTTCGTATCAAGATGTATTCATAGGTGTCGTAAAAGTCGGATTCGCCCGATAATGTCCGCAATTTGACAATATTTATTAAAACCTTTAGACCTAACGCAACACGGAATAAAGGCGACATGGTGTGTTAATGCTAAGACCTATGCTTCATTATTAGAACAACCGAGTGTGGGGGCGCACCCACACAAGTGTACAGCTACCCACACACGCACAGTAAACAACTTAAAGGAGAGCTTAGACAGTGAATGAATTAATCTTGTTTTATACATTACGGACTTTGTCGTACCTAGAAAATAAAATTACTAGAATACGTATAAAGGTACAAGTTCGCGCTGAGACCGCGACACGAGATCTCGACAGGAGACCGCGACCAGAGACCGCGTCAGGTACTTGACACTATGGAATTGTAAGGGCGCCAGTTCGCCCCGAGACCGCGACCGCGACCTGTCTCGGTCTCCTGTCGCGGTCGCGGCGCGAACTGGCGTCCATACAATTCCATAGTGTCAAGTACCTGTCGCAGTCTCCGGTCGCGGTCTCCTGTCGCGGTCTCGTGTCGCGGTCTCCGGGCGAACTTTTGTACCTTAATGGTAAATTATGAAAAGGGTGTGTGTAGATCTGTAGATAAGTACTTTTGTAAGAAGTTATACTTTTGAAGTGAAAACTTCTTTTGGCGCGCCACACACACTTTACGTGGGCTGTGAATTGAGCTCAAGCGTCACGCTCGTAAATAAAAGAAATCTTCAGGTGAACTCGGGACCTAGTCTAGATGGTCATGCTTAGAAAACTTATTTAGACGACAATGCTTTGAAGATTTATTCCAGTCTAGCAGCCATTCCGGTTTCACCCGCGTAGTTTCCAAAGTGAGCTATTAAATTCTGAGTTATAAGTTTTCACTTCTTTCGGCAGTCTCTATGACTGCCATTTTTTTTTAAAGTATTACTATCGCTAACGTCCAACTTACGCTCGGTCTTCGCTAGCCCTATAGCTAGTCTAGGCAGTAGAGGCCATTTGAAGCTAATGCCCACAGAACCATTTAAATAATTTAAATAAACGCGGAACTATATTTCAGTGTTTCCAATTTGTGTGTCGCTATGCGCGCGTTTTGTACAAATTCAGTCTGAAAATATTCTATTCAGCCAAATTAATCATATCGTTATTGGCTGTCAAGTATATATGTACGCGCATCGTTAAAATTTACTATAATCAGCAAAAACTCACTAATTTCAACATATTCCTTCTTTTGAAGGACGCAAAAAGAAGCATATTTTTTTCTACTTCTCGCAAAAGCGACATCGTTTCATGGTCGATATTCCAAAGACACGAACGAAGAGGTTAGACTCTACTTTTGTGATAAGTACGTCTAGGCTGTGGAATGCATTGCTTGAGTGGGTTTTTCCCGATGGTTACAATCTTGGCTTCTTCAAATCCAGAGTGAATTGATTTCTTCTAGGTAAACACGTTCCATCGTAGACTACATCGTCGCTTAACATCAGGCGAGATGGCATTCCAGTAGTAACCTATGAAAGTTTAAAAATAAAATAACTTCAAAATATGTATGACAAAATTGACGTGTATTTATCATCATCATTACTAGGACTGCCAACATTTTTGCCATAATTTAAAATTAACGGGTGTCTAGTTGTTTAAGAAAAACTTTCTCCCTCACCATTTGTTTTCTGTCTATCAGAGAATCACATCACTAAATCTCATTGCAAAGTAAGGTGTAGTACCGTGTGGGTGCCCCTTAACAGCCAGTGTACCCCTATACAGAGAATGTCTCCACCTACTGCCGGCTTGCAACATTGATATTCAATTCACAGGTAAATCGTTGTATGACAAACGTTGCATTTAAATAACTGGACGGTTTTGTGGCTCTCCGTAGGAGGTTTGTTTACTTAATTCTGTGTCTGTAAATATATGTACGTATTAGTTGAAAGATTAAGGCATAACTAAAAACCCAGTAAATATTCCCACAGTTAGGACTCGGGGCCTTCTCACACAAGGAGAAAGCCCAGCCACGCTGGACCGTTGCGGTTTGGCGTATGATTCATGTCCCAATAGAGCCTAGCCACGCTTGCCCAGTGCGGATTGGCGGATGAAACAAACATGTTCCCAAGCTTTCATTAACATAACGGTTTCCTCGCGATATTTTCCTTAACCGAAAGAGTCAATGGTAATGCCAAATTTGCTCTTGTAAAAATACTTAGAGGAGTATGCGGGATGCGAAACTATGAGCTCACGATTGTGAATCGCTCGTTCTAGCCAGTAGGGCCGAGTTCATCATAGTTAATGTTTAAGGATATTTTTTTAGATCGCCTATTTATTCGTTGAAAGAGTGTTTTGGTGACAAATACTAAAAAAGATTGTTCTAGATTTTAGATAATGGTCAAATAATGGTGCATTTTTGTTTTAATCTTTTTGAATTGATAAATTCAAATTTGATAACAATTTCAAAATTGATAAACTTACATTGATTGATTTGTCGGTTCTCATCGATAATTATAGACAACATAGCATAACCAGCTCACTCAATGTTCCCACTGCTGGATCTCGGGGCTTTCTCTGGGACAGAGACAAGACATAATCAGCCACGCTGGCCCAGTGCGGATCGGTGGATGACACATGAACTTGAATGATACTGGGAACATGTAGTATCTTCACAATGTTTTCGTTCACCATTTTTAAGTTGCACTTTGCACTACGCACGTGCCTTCAGAAAGCGCTTGATACTCGAACAGTTATCGTTTTCCCGACTAGATCAGCTTTACCACTATATGAATATTATCTGTATCTGTATTTGTGTATGAGCAATCCTATCATTATGGGACAAGTTTCCATGTCCAACTAGATAGCTACTAAGGTTAATGATGGTAAGGACCGCCCAGCTGAAACTAAGATCTGCCTCTAATGCCTACGACACGTCTTATTACATAAACTATCCACTTCACTATCGAAGGGAATTCTTGCCCAACTAATGCGATATTAATATGGAGGCTTGATTATAAAAGCCAGCCGTGGGCCGCGTTATGCTCGCGCCTACGTTTAGCCTCCGATTTCGTCGAATCCATTTCGCAAGACACCAAGTTCCAAGCTGCCTCTGACGCCAAATACACAGGCACCGTGGGCAGGTGGAAAGCGGACCAATACCTAGTTATGCAACCAGTTAATATGGTATGCACCTTATTTGATAGGAAAGTTGATCATTTGTCCTTCAGCTACTGCAATGAGTGTTGTGTAAAGATTTAATAAGATTGACAACCAATACGGTGACGGAGAGTTCATGATCGCCAGCAAACGCTCTTCTGAATTTGTTTTTTTAGATTGTAGTGAATGCTTCTATGAGCGTTGGGCATTTTTTGAAATGGGTAATAACAATTGAACTTACGTTTTACAGTTACCGTGGGCGACGACGTTGTGAACAAAGTATGTATATTGTACATACGTAATATATTGGTTAATTTGTACATAGGCACTTTGTTAAAGTTTTCACTGCAGTGCTGAAGTGCCACTGTTTTTTTTAAAATTATTTTTATGTTACTTCTACGGAAAATTGTGAACCAATTCTGATTTTTCTTATTTTGTTTGGTAGATAACATTTAGAGGTAATTCCATACAAATTTTATCGAAATCGGTGTTGCTATTTTTGAAATATTAACAAAAATCGAAAAGTTGCTTACCTCGATGATATATACGTACTACCTCGCTGTCTCGTTGGAACGGTGTTTTAGTTGATTTCATTAAAAAAAATGTGTCGAGTAGGTAACTGAGTTTGTTTTTAAATTGGAATCAGTTTTTGTATTTTCGGAGTAAATTAAATTATCTATAAGAGATGTTGTCTATGCCATTGATGTCTATGAAAAAAACAGTTTTGTGAAACCTCGTAAATAACTTATTCTGTAGTTATATGCAATTACTGAATCTTGTTTGTCCCGCCATTCTAAAAAAATAAGATCGGAGCAAAAAATTCAGCAAATAAATTCTCGCTTCATAAAATTCTTTCCATTTTCTTAGATCCACCGACATTGCATCATTTCAGACATTTTCAAACTTTCAGAGGTTTCAGACGACCTATTTATTGTATGTCAATTGCGTTAGCCCTGTTACCTGTGCCGTAACTAGCCTTTTATGCATCTAACAAGAACTTCTGTAATTATGCCTTGAAAAATATCTTAGCAGGCTTACACATCAATGACTTAAAATTATGTCTTGGTCTGGTCATCTGCACCCCTCTAAAAATTCTAGATAATAGTTGCATTGTTTTACATTTTTGTAAGAATATTTTTGAATTGATTAGGTATTAGCTGATATTGATATTATTGGTTGACTCTTAAATTATTAAATCAGTTAACAGGTGCCTGGGCACTGGTATAGACATTCTTGCATCTACAAAACACCCAATAATAAATCTGAATATTGTGCTGATATAATTTGTTTTTTAATAGAAGGACTGATCACTGAGGGTGCTTGGGGAAGTACCACACATTTGCCAGATATTCTGGCACTAAGCAGTAATGTATGAACATTACTGTGTTCCAATTTAAAGGCAAAGTTTCCAAAGAAGTTTCAGGCCAAAAATAGAATAGGTATAATAGAAATAGTTTGGACTCTTCATGTTCAAATAACTGCGTGGTGCTGTGTTGTAACGACCTAAGAGTCTACCGCCTAACTAAAACTGTCATAGCTTTGATATTACTTTCTCTTTTCTTTTCGCTAGAAATTATGGAGACGGCAATAGTAGTGGTAGGACTCTTGGCAGAGTCCACCTGGGTAAGGACCACACCTTTGCCAGTTATTCTACCGCCTATCAGTAATGTGCAAAGATTACTGTATTCCGGTTTTAACGGCAATGTTTCCAGAGAAATTACAGGGCTTAGAGACAACAACTTAGATCTCTGGGTGACAAGCGCAGTGCAGTGCTAGGTAGTGATTTGGACTCTTCATGTTCCAATAGCTGCGTGTCACTGTGCTGTTATGCGGCAGGCATGTTGCATGTGGCTTACCATCAGCCACATGTCCTGCTCGTCTCGTCACTCTTTATTTAAAAAAAAAATACCGAAGCTAAAGCAGATTTAGTAAACGGTAGACTCTCAGACGTGTTGTATAATGTTGGCATATATCTTATTCGTCCCGTCATTCTACATCATAAAAAAATAAAACATTAAGCTTGTTAGCTGCATATCTGTTTACTACATAGTGTGGGAAAAATTAGATAACCGCTAGGTAATAAATAGCCGTAATGGAGGAAACTAAGTACCTACTTGCGTCCGATATGGCCGGGTATCCAATTACATCATTGTCTGCTTATTGTGCCTAATTACTGCAGGCGCCATGGTGGAGTAGGTACCTACCTATTGTTGTTTACATATGCAAGGAAGTAGCTATACGTTTATTGCTTTATTATGACAAATTACACTATGGATATATCGATACCTAGATGATCTTCGGAATATTTATTGACAGAGATAGACAAAACCAATAATTTTAAAAAAAGAGGCCATTTTCCGAAACTGCAATTTTGGTAAAACAGCATTACACACTAAGGTAATTTTCGGTGTCCATCTAAACTTCTTAGATAATGCGTATAAGATATATCTCGCCATACTTAGACTAAAAAAATACACTATAGCATACTAAGCCAGAATTCAGCCATACCACGGCAGAGCTTAATACTTTCTTGGCTTTATTTAACCAAAAATATGGGCTTGACCGCCCACTCTCCGAAGCATATTCCATATGTTTTCAGAAGTGCTCAGAAACATTCTCAGAATGTCAAATTAGTGCAAAAAAACTGTCAAAAATTATTCACAATGATCCCACGGGTGGCGTAATTTATTTTGTTACAGAAATTTGATAAGCATACGTCAATATTACTAATGTGACATATTATTTCTCATCCATCTGTCAGTCACATCAATCATGCTGAAAACGCCTCGTCACTTTTTTTTAATATAGAAACGGATATAAAGGGACGAGCAGAACATGCGCCTGATGGTAAGCAACACACCTGCCTATAACAACATTGTCACGCTATTGGAACCTGAAGCATAGAATAGATAGCCTGAAGAGTCCCAAACTATTAACTCGCACTGTGCTGCGCTCTTCACCCCGAGATATAAAAAAAAAATATAAGTTAATGATTTATCTCTATGCTCTGTTATTTCTTTGGAATCATTGCCCTTCAAACCGGAGTAGAGTGATGTTTTCACATTACTGCTTGGCGGTAGTATAATTTACAAATGTGGCACTTCCCCAGGCGGACTCTGCAAAGAGTCCCATCACTACAACGTTAGTTTTCGTAGTATTATCGTAATTATTAAGTAGGTACACGCACAATGGCCCAATAAAGAAGCTAGGTGCGGAAAAGGCCCCGCCAAACTAACTACTTACTAGCTAACTAAGTAGGTAGGTACGTTAAAGATGATGATGACACAGATTTCATCGCGTGCATATCTAAAATTCTAGACAGACACGGTTGCGCGATACTGTTCGCTGCGGTTCAGAGTGCGCACTCCGGGGCATTTCCTGCGTTAGTGCCACGCGCTCCCCTTATCGCTTCATTGATAGATTTATCTGGACGAGGTCGTGCTGTTCGCTGCTTCCAGCGCTGCTACATGATAATGTGGCGAGTCGTGCGAACTACTAGGTACAAGGAGGTCACGTACATACGACCATGTGTCTCTTTCCAGTTTAGGGTCAGGCCATAACTGACCATTTAGTAGCCTTGGTGTTTGTGTAATGGTTAGATAGATATCAGAAAGTATCGGCTTGTAAGAGAGTACAAACTGGTTTGTTAGGCCATCCCCAAAGTCCTTCTGTCACTTTTTTATAGTTCCCAACCATACTGTTTTTAGTGAGTGTTCAAAATCCGTACGAATAAATGAGACAGCAACTCTAGCTGCCTGTCTGCTACGCTTTCATAGCCAAACTACAAAAGTCTAGAGCTTGAGCAAGACATAGGTTAATTTTGAATGCGAAAAAACGATAAAAAGAGTTAAAGTAAAAAACAATAAAAGTTTGTGGCTCGGGAACATCCACGTGGTACAACTGATAACTTCCCAAATCCCTGGTTGGTTCCTGTCGACTGATCGTTAATCCCGACCGTGACCGTAAACTTCTATGCGCATTTCTCGCTCTTCGAGCAGTGCAGAGGGTTGTAAGGACTGGAACAAGGAAAAAAATTGGCAGTCATAGGAACTGCCGATAGAAGTGAAAACTTATAACTCAGAATTTGATAGCTTACTTTGGAAAGTACACGGGTGTAACCGGAGGGTGTGGCCTGCCTATCATGGCATGTCCATCTAGAAATACACCAGCATTTCTCATTGGCTGACGCATTTATAGATGGCCATGTCATGATAGGCAGGCCACGCCCTTTTAGCATTTCCCATTGGCTGACGCATTTCTAGATGGCCATGCCATGATAGGCATGCCACGCCCTTTTAGCATTTCCCATTGGATGACGCATTTCTAGATAGCCAATGGCCATGGTCCCGAGTTTACCCGAAGATTTCTTATCATATCCGAGCGTGACGGTAGAATTCATTTCACAGCCCACAAAAAATTTGTCTAGGCGCGCGAAAAGAAGTTTTCACTTCAAAAAGGAAGGAAGGGTAGGACTGGAAAACTTGGGAAAGTTACTTGGTTGACATTCTTATCTGGCCAAATAACAGTGTGTAGTCTTTCCAGAAGAGCGTCTATCGTAGAAAACGGCGCCTTGGGCAGGGCAGGATCACTCGGCAGGGTTTTGTGTTCCAAGCCAACAGCGAAGCCGCCAACAGCGAGTTGTGCGACTGTGCAACCAATTTACGGTCGCGATGTTAGTAGCAGACATCGCAAACATCGAGAACGCAGCGGGAGAGAAGTACCAGTATCACGTTCTGCCGTTCCCTATGCCCATCGCGGCCTTCCGTGGTTGCCAACGGATGATGCCGAACACAATGGGGCTGCAGGAGAGAGGAGTGCCGGGATATTGGTGCGCCGCTTTCCCTATCCTCATCAACCAGATAACCAGAATCAGAAAAGCAAGCGATGGGGTCGAACATCTAACCCGTCGCGGGGGACCAACTGAGGTGGGTCTGGCAATGGCCAGGCCGCGGCGGGTTCGCGGAAGAATTCGAACGCGTCCCCGTGTTCCCGCCATTTTCGACAAAGGAAACCCGTGGAAGTTCTGGTTGGTAGTTTGACACAGTCCGACCGGCCTGCTAGGTGGAAAGGTTTATTTAAACGAATTTTCTCCAAATGAAAAAAGGCTAGATGAAAGTTTGTATGTAAGTAAAGTGTAGAAGCTTGTAACTTATGTTTTAGTTATTTTTATTAAATATCAATAAATTTAACATTCAAAGTTTTTAAAATTGTTACATTTCAATCGAATTTGGTGGAATATAAATTATCGTAAACACAACTGGTAAGCCATGGGACATAGGTACCGCGGGGGAATGTTAGTAATAAATATAAGCACGTGTAAGAAGTAAAACATTGACAAGACTAAATGTAGGTTCCTAATTTAACTTTCTGCTGAAGTCAGAAAGTTTTAATCATGTTAACGATGCATGTCATCTTAACTGGAATTCTTCATGCCTAAGTAGAAGGTTCGTTTCGGACAAGGGGATCATTGTCTCCTTTCCGTGAAATCTGGTTTCCGCGAATATCAACGCTGCATTTGTTTAACAGGCGTCGAACGATCATCTAGATCTTTCGTTTAATTATTATCTTCCAAGCGAGATGTAATTTGATTGAGTGTTCTGTCGTGCGGACAGGTAAATTTTGAAACAAATTTAGATGCTTTAACTATAACTTTAGTGTTCTGACGTAGCAAAGTAATCCTGCTAGCAAAAAAACAACTATTTCTACTATGTAGTAGGCACTGGAGAGAAATTCGAATTTACTGGTAGGTAATTCCCGATATTGAACCGTCCAGATGTGACTAAAACTTAACTTTCACCTACCTATGTACATCAATTCAGTGGGAGAGCTTTTTACATCAATAAATAAATATATGCTGACTAAGTACAATATTTTCTGTCCATCTATTTCAGAAGGTTTCAGAAATTAGTCCCAAAAATTATTTCAAAGTATTTTCTTAAAAACAAAGTGATGTTACCAAAATATCACAGCGAACAGTTGGTAGGTCTGTAAATTATGTGACATGGGTAGTTATATCTATTTATATACCAGAAACAAATTCGCTCTGAGCAGCTTCCTTTTCAAGCTGGTTACTATAACAATCGAGGCTCTGTCTCATAGTTTCAAACCAACATTTATCTCGTCAGAAAAAAATCACTGGCGCCAAATTGATAACCCTCTTAAAGTATTTAAAAGCCCGCCTTATTGACTCTTAAAAAGATAACGGGCTTAGTTCTTTTATCGCCCGGTATCTCAGAAGCCCTTATTGCGATTCTTATCTGATGTACCGGATGGGCCATTTTTGTTGCGCATATTTGGCACGGCACGAGTTTTGTTTTATTTTTCGGGATGTTTACGAGTTTCGCGTTGGATAGGCGTTAAAGGCTGTAAGGAGAGAAGGGTTTCCTGTGCGGCTCGTGGGTGTCGTGTGTCGGTCGAGTCGGTATCGTAGCCTGAGCCGATTGCTTGCAACGCACGGGTGAGCGCCTACTTGCAACGGGACACCGCTATTGCTAGCCGCATTACTGACGACTAGTAATTTCCTGTCGATATGTTCTTTATCGACATCATTAAAAAACCGTTCGCGTCCTGTTGAATTACGGATAGTGTAGGATTGCAACCTATTAAAGACTGCTCAGATATCGCATGGATAGGCGTTTGCATTTATCGTCATCAATGCATTAAGTTTATGAATGTATTTTTGAGTGAACAGCTTGCCGACACATATTACCTGCTTAAAACATGAAGGGACATAAAAAGAGGCATGTGAGTACTTATTGTAGATCTCTACTAAAAAGATTTATTTTAGGAGATTTGTTTATTTGGGAGATAATGTTGAAATTTAAATTACAGTTATCTTTTTAATGTAATGTAAACAGACAACACAAAAAATACATTAAATACGTACAATTCTTTGGGCACCGGATTAACATATCATCTGTCGTACTGGTATTATAATTACTTACACTACGCACAGCCTAAACTGTCAACCTATAACTGCGAAAGGCAAAGGGTATATTATGTTTAAATGGAAAACTATTCAGGAAGTACTTAATTATTATACTAGTTGGGCTTACCGTTAGTGATTTCGGAAACTACAAAGGCTCTTATTATTTGGAATGTATCCTATATGCTTTATGTAGAGCATACTTTGAGGCATATTCTTAAGTAGATACCTCCAGCGAGTAAATTTAGGTTAATAGATCCCTGAGCCTATAATCCTTTAGGTGTTTAGGTAGAGCTTTTTGTGATAGCTCAAAATTTGGTAGGCAGTAGAGGTAGGTAATCTGAGGTCAAATGCCATGCGCCCCTTTAAAACAAAAACCTGCAAAGGGCTCTAAAATCGTGAAAATCTAGACTTGGTCATATATGTATCAATACCTCTGTGAATCATAGTCTATAATAATTAACCTATGTGCAAACTAAGTGAAGCTGTCGCTACTTCGGCGGCGCTGGCCTTATCTCTACATACCACAATACATTTTACAAGGGCTGTAGGGGCAAACCCTTCGTGGATGCCAGGCCGATCCTTGATTTTCCCTAGCGGCAGCATCCTTGACCAAGGTCGAGAAATTTCATGTGGGCTGACTATGGTAAGTAAAAGTAAAAAAAAATATTTAATTGCCATACAAAATTACAATTATAAATTTTCTCTAGACTAAGTTTACATACAAAAAAAAGTATCATGGTATATATGGCTTTTACAATGGGTCCCAAACTAGGCAAGGATTTTGGGCACCCTTCATCCAATTACCAAAAACAGTTTGCGCTCGGCCATAGAATAGATAAAAGCTCGGCTTATATTCGGATGAGGCACACAATAAAGTAAAAAAAATAAATAAATAACACAATTATTAAATTAAATTCAAATCTATAATTACAGCAGTCTTAATGTACTTGAATGAATGAGATATCATAATACTCATAATCATACTACCTACTAATAATCATAGTATATTGAATACTTTCAGATGTGCCCCGAGCATGTTTTTTTATTGCTTTCAGGCATGTTTTAAGAGCCCACCCAACCTCAGCTCGAATTCAGATTTCGCCCCCACTTCGTCGCAGCCCGCAGCCGTCACCCGCTCCGCGGAGATCGCGCGCGGCGCGCCCCGCGGCTATGCGTCACAGCTGAATACATAGTTACTCATAGTAGTCAGTGCGCGCGCGCTCTTTCACTTACGCGGAATTACCTACCACGTTCAATGCCGGACGAGTAGACCGGATTTACTTATGATTATCAACACCAGTAAAGATATCAATTCTTCTAAATAAAATTATTGACTGAATAAAACTTGTTACAAGGTGCCCGACATCTTACATACTTACCTAATTATCTGCTTGGATTTTGCTAAAATTTATTTGATGCCTACACACAGTAAACAATGGATAGGCATAAATCGTAGAACCTAAGATGGACCCTCCCAAACTTCAGGGCGCACGCAATCATGTCAACGTTGGGAAGAGTGAGCTCACTCTTTCCGTTTTAGTCGGTTGCAGGAACCGGTTTACCTATCACTATTCGTTGTCAACAATCAAAATAAGTATTTTTCTAGCAACATTGCCCTTCAAACCGGAACAAAGTTATGTCTGCACATTACTGCTTGGTGTTACCAATTTAGTGAGATTTATTTTATAATAATAGATAACATAGTTTTTTTTTAAATAAAAATGGAAAAGACGAGCAGGACATGTGCCTGATGGTAAGCAATATGCCTGCCACATAACAGCACAGTGACACGCAGCTATTGGAACATGAAGAGTCCATATCATTACCTAGCACTGCACTGCGCTAATCACCCAGAGATCTAAGATGTTATATCTCTAAGCCCTGTAATTTTTCTGGCAACATTGCCCTTCAAACCGGAACACAGTAATGTTTGCACATTACTGCTTGGCGGTAGGATACCTGGAAAAGGTGTGGTACTTCCCCAAGCGAACTCTGCCAGGAGTCCTACCACTACAATATACTTACATACGTACAAATTTACTAGGTATCTACTGTCTATTTTTTTTAAATAAAGAGTGATGAGATTAGCAGGACATGTGCCTGATGGTAAGCAACATGCCTGTCACATAACACCACAGTGACACGCAGCTATTGGAACATGAAGAGTCCAAATCATTACCTAGCACTGCACTGCGTTCGTCACCCAGAGATCTAAGATGTTATAATATATCTAAGCCCGGTAATTTCTCTGGAAACATTGCCCTTCAAACCGGAACACAATAATGTACTCCTGTTTCACATTACTGGTTGGCGGTAGAATAACTGGCAAAGGTGTATAATTGTCTATTGTCTGTATTATTCATTATACCTAGTATTAAATTCAGTAGCGACTAAATTCAGTAGCGACTATATTCAGTAGCGACTAAATTCAGTAGCGACTAAATTCAGTAGCGACTAAATTCAGTTGGCTAAATTCAGTAACGATTAAATTCAGTAGTGACTAAATTCAGTAACGACTAAATTCAGTAGTGACTAAATTCAGTAACCACTAAATTCAGTAACGACTAAATTCAGTAGCGACTAAATTCAGTCAGCTAGTTGTAGTATATAATAAGTACTTTTCTAGTCAAGCCCTTTCATTTGATACCCATATTGAGGTAGTGGGGAAAAAATAATGATTTGCCAATGTGTGGTGGCGGCCACCTTGGTTTTGAAATTTGTCGTAGTACATAGTATAGTATTAGTCAAGCTCTTTCATTTGATATCCATATTGAGGTAGTAATGAAAAAGATTATTGATTCGCCATTTTGTGGTGGTAGCCATATTGGATTTGAAATTTGTCGTAGTACACAGTACTGTACTAGTCAAGCTCTTTCATTTGATATCCATATTAAGGTAGTACTGAAAAAGATGATTGATTCACAATTTTTGTGGCTTGGATTGAAATCTCAATATTTGGATGTTTGTTGCTCAATCACGTCGCAACGTCTTTCGCGACTAAATTCAGTGGCGACTAAATTCAGTAGCGACTAAATTCAGTAGCTACTAAATTCAATTGCGACTAAATTCAGTAGCGACTAAATTAAGTAGCGACTAAATTCAGTAGCTACTAAATTCAGGAGCGACTAAATTCAGTAGTGACTAAATTCAGGAGCGACTAAATTCAGTAGTGACTAAATTCAGTAGTGACTAAATTCAGTTGCGACTAAATTCAGTAGCGACTAAATTCAGTGGCGACTGAATTCAGTAGCGACTAAATTCAGTAGCGACTAAATTCAGTAGCGACTAAATTCAGTCGGATAAATTCAGTAACGACTAAACTCAGTAGTGACTAAATTCAGTAGCGACTAAATTCAGGAGAGACTTAATTCAGTAGCCACTAAATTCAGGAGCGACTAAATTCAGTTGCGACTAAATTCAGTAGCGACTAAATTCAGTAGCCACTAAATTCAGGAGCGACTAAATTCAGTAGTGACTAAATTCAGTAGTGACTAAATTCAGTTGCGATTAAATTCAGTAGCGACTGAATTCGTTAGCGACTGAATTCAGTAGCGACTAAATTCAGTAGCGACTAAATTCAGTAGCGACTAAATTCAGTCGGATAAATTCAGTAACGACTAAACTCAGTAGTGACTAAATTCAGTAGCGACTAAATTCAGGAGAGACTTAATTCAGTAGCCACTAAATTCAGGAGCGACTAAATTCAGTAGTGACTAAATTCAGTAGTGACTAAATTCAGTTGCGATTAAATTCAGTAGCGACTGAATTCGTTAGCGACTGAATTCAGTAGCGACTAAATTCAGTAGCGACTAAATTCAGTCGGATAAATTCAGTAACGACTAAACTCAGTAGTGACTAAATTCAGTAGCGACTAAATTCAGGAGAGACTTAATTCAGTAGCCACTAAATTCAATCGGCTAAATTCGGTAACGACTAAATTCAGTAGGTATTGACTTGATTGATTGATTTACCATTTTTGGTGGCAGCCATCTTGGATTTGAAATTTGTCGTAGTACATAGTACTCTACTAGTTAAGCCCTTTCATTTGATATCCATATTGAGGTAGTGCTGAAAAAAATTCGCCATTTTGTGGTGGCGGCCATCTTGGATTTGCAATTTGTCGTAGTACATAGTAATCTAGTAGTCAAGCCTTTTCATTTGATATCCATATTGAGTATTAGTGAAAAAAATCAATTCGCCATTTTGTGGTGGCCGCCATCTTGGATTTGAAATCTCAATGTTTGGATGTTTGTTGCTCAATCACGTCGCAACGTGTGAATTTTGGAACACTACTTTTTATCCCGGAAAAATAAAAGGAACGAGAACTACGCGGGTAACACTGCGGGACGTTGTTAGTAGCGGCGGATGGCCTACACGGGCTGATCCCCAATCCACAGAATAAATATTAGTACCCCAATCGCACCATGCCACAGAATAAATATTAGTATCCAAGTGACTTATCAGTTGACTATATATACTAAAGTAGTCTATAAACCTCTAAGGATAAGGTCGAAAGTCAAACGGAGCAGCGCGAGGTTTCGTCATTTTTAAAGAAAAATTATTTAAATAAACACGTAATTGTCGTACAGTTCAGTGAGAGCGGCAAACGGCGCGAGTATCCCCTTCGAAAGCCGAGGCAGTACTAAAAAATTTTGGCTCCGTTGGCTCGTCGCTGGAATTGTTGGTTTTTTTCTCCTTAAAAATATAATAATGGTTATTTGAAAAAGATTTTAATATGATTAAATCCTTATACTTGTTCAAATTATCATACTTTATTTCAAGAATCTAGCTTCTGTATTTATTGAGTAATAAATTTTTATAAACGTAAATTTAGAAAAATAGAGGTAGCTTTGCGATTTTTTTCTATCGAGAAAATTTTATGAAAACGTGTTTTCGAATAGTAGTTACTGTCGAGTATATCCTGAACTTTATTATACATGAATTTCAAAATTAAACATTCAGTAGTTTAGTAGATATTGTAAGTTGCCCAAATTAACATTACGCCATCTGACGAACCATACACCCTTAAGTTGTGCGTAAATATAGATAACAAAAATCATACTAATATCATACAAGATACAAGTCAATGTTTATATACATATTTGTATATTTGTTGCTCAATCACGTCTAAACGGATCTCGGATCTGGTTGAAATTTGGAACACAGATTATAGTCTAGAAGAACATATAAGCTACTTTTCATCCCAGGGAAATGACGGGAACTACGCGGCAAAAACCGCGGGGCGCTTCTAGTAAATAATAAATACTGAACGATAGTTTCTCACACAACACTAGCTAGCCCCAAACTAAGCAAAACTATAAGTACTACATATGTGTGCCAGATTAGTGATATAATACGTATAAATATAATTTACAATTCATACTTATGACACATAGGAATACCCAGATACAAAACAAACATGTGTATTCAACATTAAGATGTTTGTACTTGGTGGTAATCGAACCAACTATATCATAGAATGCTTAAATAAATAAATATTGGTGGACAGTTCACACACAACACCATTTGACCCCAAACTAAGCAAAGGTTGTAATATAGCGCCCAAACAGCTGATATAATACTTATATAGTTGTAAAATTACATACTTATTATACATAGAAATACCCAGACACAGAGCAAACATTTGAATTCATCACACAAATATTTGGACTGGGTGGGAATTGAACGCACGACCCTCGGCTTCGCAGGCAGAGTTACTACCCACTAAGCCACGAGGCCAGTCAACCGTACTGCTATTGAGCATCGTATAGTAAGTTGAAGTTTAGGTTAAGTTATTTGGTAAACGCAATAGTTGTCAACTACCACAAGATGTAGTATAACACACATGTAGAACTACTGTGTAAAAAAGCTTTTAAATCTCTCGGTTTCGTGACAGGAACGCTATTCTGGGTTTATATTATTCTTTTGTTCGTAGTAAGCTGAAATACAACTCTGTCGTTTGGGATCCGCACGAAAGTAAATGTAAGCTTATGTTGGAAAAAGTTCAACGAAAATTTGCCCGCTATCTATTTAAAGAAACTATACGGATGGTTGGTTTTAACACGCTGGAGGTGAGACGTAAGTGTGCAATAGTGATCCACTATTACCGGCTCTTGAACGGGTGGATTGATGATCCGGAAACTTTGAGAACTAATAAGAACTAGAATTGAATTTTTGAATCCCTCGCTACGCTCGTGATTCAACTTTAGAATCCTTCGCTTGCTCGGTCATCAAAATTGAGCACGCGGTTAAAAAGCCACTTTGCAACAAACTCTTGTACAACAAATAACTATTGAGTTTATGGTTCATATTGTAATTACTGCATAATTTTGAAATATTGATCATAATTTTAACAATTGTATAATTTGAGAATGTTAAGGTTTAATTAATATAATTTATTTCTTTTATATTTCATGTTATAGGTTTGATGTTTGTTTTATAATTTATTGTTAAGTGGTTTTGTAGTTTTTTTTTTCTGGTCCTTTGTGCGCTTTGGTGTTTACTTTAAGCACAGAAGACAACTGAAATGTAATAAATAAATAAATATCTAAAATACGATTTGAAATCTATGAATTGTTTTGGTCCTTGATGCCTCTGTAGCCCTTGGGGTACCTTAACAGCAGAACCCCGCTAAATTGTGTCTAATTTGTACCATAACAATATGTGTAGTGTAGGACTGAATTATTTCAATCTACTTCGGATATACTCTTTCAGGACCCTCGACTAATTTGATATTTGCCATGTACTTTTCGGTAGTTAAAGAATAGATTAAGAATGCTAGATGCCTACTGTCTATTGTTGTATGACGAAGCAGCAGCTGTGGGTTTCGCCTACGGAACTCCGATTAACTTTTAATTGACCTTTGTTTTTTCAGTGGAACCGAAACAACATGACTAAAGCTATGCGGCCGAAATGTGTGCCAGTCATGCAATTAATGCCGTTCTGATCACAGATCTGATAAATTATGTTCAATGGACGAATCATGTGCTCACCGAGATCAATTTGGGCGATTTTAATGAATGAATGAAATCAGTACGTGTATTCAAGGTCGACGATCGCATTATAAGTAGTGTAGAGGTATAAATAGATGACGCACCGTGAGGATCCGGTGTTGGAAGTGGAGGTTCCGACGGTCTCAAAGTTCCACACAGTGATTTCACTTATCGGTAATATTTTAAATCATGCTTTTTCACTCGTTTTCTCTTTCTTTCCACGGGAGAAAGAGCAAGAGAAAGTTGTACAAGAATGGTTAAAATCAAGCAATGCGCAGGCGCACGCTGCGCGTACGCGCGGGCGAGCGGCGACCGACTGTTTCAGCGTCCTCGCCTCTCCCCATTCATTCGTACGCATGAATGAGCGATCTGCACGTGCCCCGAAAATTACTGAAACACACGTCTAGGATAGATCATAGATGTATCGTAGCGGTCCATTGTTAACGTATAGGTAAGTACGTAAATAGGTGTGCGTCATTTTGCGACTGCTTAAAAATCTGTTGTAGGTACCTATCCTACATCTAACCTAACTTATCTACCAATAGGTAGATACGTACCAATAGGAGTATGTTCATTATTTCCACCATATAATAATGGTGGAAAAAATGAACGTACTAAAAAGATTGACCCAGGAAAACCGTTATTAGATGTACTTAGTTGGAAAAGGGAATGAGATAAATTTGCACAAGACATATTTGTTTTAATATGCAGCGAAAAACAATACAACGATTGTAACAGCGACCTTCACTATTTCCAAAAAGAGTTCAATACAGATTTTGTTCTATAATTCCTTCCTCAATTAATTAACGATTTAGTTTTAAACGCGGTAGTTAACCTTTGAAGCTACCAATTGGATTTTAACTATTCGTTTTGGATCTGATAGCTGATTCACAGAAGTTATAGGCTTATAGCATGGACGTATAAAAATATATTTAAATAAGTACTTTTTTATACGTCCATGGCTTATAAGTAATAGGATAAATGTCGACGTATATAGGTACTATGCGCAGGGCCGAGCCGACCCCCACCAGCGCCTGTGTGCCAAACCTTTCTGGCGCCCCTTTTTAACCTCCAACGTAAAAAGAGGGATGTTATAGGTTTGACGTCACTGTCTGTATGTCGTGTCGGTATGTGTGTGTATGTGTGTTTGTTTGTGGCATCGTAGCTCTCAAAGGGATAGGCCCATATCAATCCAGTTTTTTCATTCATCATTTCCAAGGCCAGTTTCCTTGGTATTGCTTAGCTATGTTTGATTAATATCGATTCATGATAGCCACCTCCACAAAATGGCGGATAAAATATTCCTTCACAACTTTCCTCAATATATGATATCAAATGAAAGGGCTTGACTAGTAGAATACTATACACCGTAATGAATTTTAATTCCAAGTACAAAATGGTGAAATAAGAAATAACCATTTTTCTTATAACTCTCTCAATATGGGTATCAAATGAAAGGACTTGAAAATTGACTAGACTAGACTTGAAATAAAATCAAATCCAAGGTCACCATCAACTGCCCACTAAATGCTCCCACTGCTGGGACTCGGGACCTTCTCTCGCAAGGAGAGAGTTAAGGCCATAATCCACCACGCTGGCCCAGTGCGGGTTGGTGGATGACACATGACTTCGAAAGATTCTAGGTACATGTCGGTTTCCTCACGATGTTTTCCTTTACCGTTTTTTAAGTTAGCGGCATTACGTACGTGACTTCGAAAAAACAATGGTGCGTGTCGGGTTTGCACCCGGGGTCTCCGGATCGGCAGGCGCCGTACTCCCGACTAGACCAGCCGTAACTCCAAGGTAATCGGGGGTAAAGCATTGCCCCACGGGCTCACCCGCGTAGTCCCCACATTATAACTGTGTTCCAAATTCCAACCCAATCCATTCGGACGTTCTGAGGTGATGGAGCAACAAACATCCCATTCATATTGTAAACTAGCAGGTCCCCGCGATGTTACTCACGTAGTTCTTGTTCGCGTTGATTTGGCGGCCATTTAGTCTATGTGTTCTTCCAGACTATAGACTAGACAGATTACCTACACCTGTTTTCCAAATTTCAGCCCGATCTGTTCATACATTACGACGTGATTGAGAAACAAACATCAATTCATTGATATTCATGTTATTAGTATGATGTCAATGCTTGGAGGTTTGTTGCTCAAAAGCGTCGGAACGTCTCAACGCATCGATTCGAAATTTGAAACACAGATAGTTTATAGTCTGGAGTAGCACATAAATTACTTACTAATTTTAAAAATGCATTGTTCCTTAGGAAACAGTTATAAACCAGCTGTTACCCGCGAATTTGTCGCATGTGTAGAAATTGATTGTTTTATCCAAATTTCAACTTTTAATAAGGAGCAACAGCTGCTCTAGACGGGAGAACGGCGACTTCCCGGACTTCCCGGGTTGAAATCTCACGCGCACCACTGTATAAAACATGTGCGTGATGCCGCTAAACAAAAAATGGTGAAGAAAAACATTTCGAGGTAACCAACATGTACCTCTGATCATGATTTCGGAATCTTTCGAAATCATGTGTCATCCACCAACCCGCACTGAGCCAAGGTGGTGGACCTTGGTTATGACCTTGACTCTCTCCTTGCGAGAGAAGGCCCCGGATCCCAGCAGGGGGAACATAATATTTTACACCATAAAACACCTGTGTCAAATATCAAATCAATTCGTTCTGTTAATCCGACGTGTTAGTATAGAATAATAATTATGTTATTCTATACTAACACGTCAGATTAAAATTGCGTAACTACCTAACTACTTTTTATCACAAAAAGTGCAAAGTTTAAGTAACTACTTATAACATCGGAATCGGAACTCTCTCCTTGCGAGAGAAGGCTCGAGTCCCAGCAGTGGGAACATTTAGTGGGCTGTTGATGAACATCGGAATGGGTTATTAACAGATTTGGTTGTAATTTGTACACAGATATATTTTAGTCTGGAATTGAACATTAAGTACTTTTTAACCCAAAAAAAGTGCAAAATTCTTTAGAGAACAAATATTTACCGCAACTACTAAGCGCGTTTAGTAGGAATTTGAAAGAGAAATATTTTACCATAGATACCTTGCACACACTTTCGAATAATAATTGTTCCATTATTTTGGCTCACTCGGTCATTAAAATCAGGGAACCCCTGTTGTGACACCACTCTACTTGCATTGCACACATCGTATAGAGTTGCGTTTATAATCTCAATTAAATAAACAAACCCACGGCGCGGCGGTTCTTTTGATTTTAAAACCGAGACCTTAATGAATGTAAACCAAAACCCAAAACATAAACATGATCTTGGGAGACGCTTACAATAAACTATGTAAAGCAACTTAGCAATTTATGAATTGTTATTTAACTAAGCAAATGTTGCGCCTATCCTACCTACTTCGACGACTTCGACTGCCTATCGACGATACTCTACTACAAAGAACATGGTATTGCGTAAATGAAGAAAAAATCGGTGGCGGCGCTGGCGCCCCTGTTGTCTTGGCGCCTGTGTGCCCCGCACACTTCGCACACAGGGGCGGCTCGGCCCTGACTATGCGCTTTAGGCACAGCTAGTAGGTAGGTATAAATAGTTGATTAAAATGGATACATTAAGGGAGACTAATATACTAATTGGGGAATTGGTATTTTTTTCTACTTTCACTATTTGATATAATTTTGATAGAGTATCAATTTATTATATCAGCTATCTGGGTTCCATAGTACAAGCTTTGCTTAGTTTGGGGGTCAGATGGTGGTGTGTGAAATGTCCACCAACATTTACCTATTTATTTATTACAACATCAGCTGTCTGCCAGTGAAAGTCTCGTAAAATCGGTAGGTACAGCTATTTCAGAGCTTAGCCAGAACAAACATCTATCTGCCAGTGAAAGTGTCTTTAAAATCGGTCCAGCTGTTACAGAGCTTAGCCCGATCAAACAGACAGATGGAATATTGTTTTTTTTTTAATTAATATCTGAGTGAGTACGCGTAATAGCAGTTAGTTTATCTGTAGCAATGCAGGTGAAGTTTAGTCATAGAATAGTAGTGCTACATTAGAACTGGTGAATACAAAAATTCCAAGCGATAAGTTTTCACTTCTATGGGCAGTCTACTTCAATTGTTGACTATTATGTTTCCTTACTGTATTTTTTTAAATAACCTCGGTTGACCTGGGGGTGACCTGGGCAAAAGTCTCCCCCAATTCCCTCCACTTTATCCGGAAGCTCAGAAGCTTCCATACTCCAATCTTTTTAAAACGCTCCTAGCTCGTCTTATAACTTCTTTTGGCGCACTAGATAACATTTTTTCGTGGGCTGTGAATTGATTTCAAGCGCCACGTTCGATAATGAAAGAAATCTTCGGGTAAACTCGAATGATCTAGTTGGCCATGGTCAATTGGTCATGGCCACGCCCTCAGGTTTCACCCGCGTAGTTTCCAAAGTGAGCTATCGAATTCTGAGTTATTACTTTTCACTTCTATCGGCAGTCCCTATAACTGTAATTTTTATTTAACAATATAGCATATTATCATTTGGCATCACAGCAGTCTTAAGTTGTAGCACGCTTACATAGTAAGGCTATAATGTATTATGTAATCGAAATTATGTTAGTTATGAATATTACGATTTGTAAATATAAATAGCATTAGTTGTATGTTGTACCTATCTGTCTAGGAAAATTGCCAAAAAGACGCCTCACGTGATGGTATGACGGTTGAGCGACAAAATGATCTCAATTAATAAAAATCTAAATCGAACTAAAAATTTATAAAACAAAGAAATTCATATTAAACTCTCGGGATCCAAAAGAAAAAAAATATTATTGAAGGGCAATGTTTTTCAGATAAATTACAAGTCAAGGAAAACTCATAAATTTGGGTGTTGAGTGTAGTGAAAAGCTAGGCAGTGATTTGGACTCTTTATTATCAAATAGCTTTTTTTATTAGAGTATAGAGTGACGAGCCGAGCAGGACATATATGTGCCTGATGGTAAGCTACATACGAGGGTCAAACTGAAAGTTCTTAGAACTGGCCTCTTATAAACAATATAATAAAAAAATAATTCTATAATTTGAAAATAGAACTCTTTGCCAATATTACTGAGTATATACTTCATTCATTTGTCATTTGTTTTACGATTTGGCGGCAAATTGAAAATTGTCTGTGTCACGTCAACATGAATTTAACACGAGAAAATTTTCGTGCAATGATTTTTATGACTTTCGATGTCATTTAAGTCAACAAGAAAGTTATGATAGACTACGATTGGCCTTTCACGATGAAGCCCCATCTCGTGCGACTGTTTACAACTGGTTTAATGAGTTTAAACGTGGTCGCACTAATCTCACTGATGATTTACGTGAGGGACGGCCTTCTACGGCGACGACTGAAGATAACATCTGTGTTGTGCGGCGTATGATAGAGACTGACAAAAGAGTGACCTATCAGCAGATTCGGACAAGCTTAGGCATCGGTATGAGTCAAGTGCACAAAATCCTACACGAACATTTAGCGGTCAGGAAGCTTTGCGCCCGGTGGATACCTCATAATTTGACTGAGGCTCAAAAACTCCATCGTGTGGATTGGTGCCGTAAAATGATTGAAAGATTTAACGGAGGTGACTCAAATGCTGTGTTCGACATACTAACAGGTGACGAAAGCTGGATTTACTGTTATGATCCTGAAACCAAAAGACAATCTGCTCAGTGGGTGTTTCCTTTCGAGGAGTTGCCAACTAAAGTGAAGAGAGATCGAAGTGCGGGGAAAAAAATGGTGGCCTCGTTCTTTGGAAGGATAGGTCATTTCGCAACAATTGTGTTAGAGAATCAAAAAACAGTTTCTGCAGAATGGTACACTACCAATTGTTTCCCACTCGTCTTGGAAAAAGTTCGAGAGAAACGACCTCGCAGTAGGATCCTCCTTCACCACGACAACGCCTCATCGCACACCGCCAAGCGAACGATCGACTATTTGGCGACATCAAACGTTGAATTACTGGGTCACCCGCCGTATAGCCCCGACCTCGCGCCTTGTGATTTTTATTTATTTTCAAAAATTAAAGAAAAACTTAAAGGAAAGCGGTTTATGAATGCTGAAGAAGCGGTGGCTGCGTATCGCGATGCCATTGAAGAGACCCCTAAGGACGAGTGGGCAAAGTGCTTTTCCCAGTGGTTCCATCGCATGCAGCGGTGTATTGACGTGAATGGACAATATTTTGAAAAGATATAATAAAACTAATAACTGGCTAATGTAATCAGTTTTTGATTTTCTAAGAACTTTCAGTTTGACCCTCGTACTAGGGATGTTATGGAGCTCCGTAACCGTTACCGAAACTAACAGATATCCGAAATAAAGATATATCCGTAACCGTATCCGTTTCAAAAGTTTCGGAAAAGAGAAAAGTCTTCATCAATTTTTATTTTAATACAAAATACTTAAAATTAGGTAGTGTTACAATAATTACTTACCTATATCTATGACTGACTAAAATACAAACTAAGAACCTGTACTATAGTGCGTTCCAGCAAGCTGTGTAGAAAACCAAAACAAACCAAAAAAAAGGTGATACCATAACATAAACATCGTTTAATCTTAGTATTTTTATGAAATTGCCTGAAAATATTTTTCACAAATAGGATTCGACTTTATTGCGATCTTAAATACCATATACTTAGATTTGTATTTATCAAATAATTCTATACTATCTTATTTTAAAAGTTATAGAAAGTAATGGTAGGATGATAGAAATATGATTTTAAGTACTAGCAATTTGATCTGTGTTTCTCAAACTCTCAATGTTGCATTTATACTTCTTTTCATCAAATTATTCTTATTAAGGACGCGCCAATTTTTCTAACATACCTGCCATATTTTTCTCCTGCCCATATTGTAAAAATGCCCATTTCCATTATATTCAAGTATGGATTAATTTTACTCTATTTATTTTTGTCATTAATTTGGAATTTTTAATTGTAATGTAATTTGATTTTAATGTAATGTATTATTTGATTTTTATTGTAATGGGATCTTAAATTGACGTCTGTTTTTTTTTTAATTATTGACTTGTACCTATTGGTAATATTTGAATATCTTGAATATTATGGCATGTAACTACTCGTTATCAATAAAAGAGTAAGAGTATGACTAAAGAACTCCGAGAAAAAGGTTTCTTCTGTCGTAACGAGTTGAGAGAAAATCGCAAACCTCTAAATACGTGTTCCAAATTACGCTGTTTACTATCAAAAGCTTGTATAATTTTCACTCTAAAATGCCATAAATTTTGTGTTATTTTGATCGAAACTTTTATATGTGTTTCCAGAATATTACATCATAGTGTTATGATCAGTTTTGGATAATACGAGGACAATTTGAACGAGATTTAATTATTGTTAAAAATAAAATGAACGTTTTCATATACATAAGGAAACATCTAAATTACTTTTCTAAGTCACTGGTTCTAGTGTTACATTCTTCTCCGAACTCAAATGCTTTGCCTTGCCTTTTTTTACGTGGGAGAAATAAATGTACGTATGCCCGCCATACTCTCATTATGAAATGAGAGGAGATCTCCATCTACCCTCATTTGGGCTTCAAAAATCGCAGGGTGACCAGCACTACAAACAACACTAACCATATCAGGTTTCTCCAAACTCAGTGCGCTATGCACACATTTATTTATTAGAGGATTCCGCGACGCCGATAACCGTAAACCGGGTAGTTTTCGGTTATTGGCATCGTGGTCATCGCGTCGTAGTTGAAATATATACCTATGTTTTTTATTTTCCAATGTTTCCCGAACCATTCTTGCGTAGTAATGACATTCGGTAGATAGAACCTTCGGGTCGTGGATCTCGATCCAATGACCAATTTTAGCATCAATCAGATGTTCAGCAATTGCAGATTCTTGTGTCTGACGAATTTTTACAGCGGCAATGTGTTGATTGTTCTAAGTCCCAGCAGTGGGAACATATATTTGGGTGTTTATGATATCCATACATATTATATATTTAGCCTTGTTTTGCGATGAAAATTTAAAAGGGCAGGCAATGCAAGGTACTACAAACTATCTTGTAAAACAAAGGTTGAGAAATGCTGGTCTGTCATATTGAGAGTGACATTGGTTTGTTTACCTTTTATTCATAGACATTTGGAATGAAGTATAGTTAAGATCTTTAAATAAACCAAATTATTACATATCCGTAACCGAAACTATCAGAAACTAACGGACAATCCGGAATAATTACATATCCGTACCCGTATCCGAAACCGATGTAATTGTATTCCTATATCCATATCCGTATCCAGATCCGAAATATGATATCCATAACATCCCTACTACATGGCTACATACTTATTCATAATAGCACAGTGACACCCAGCTATTGGAACATGAAGAGTTCAAATCATAACATAGCGCTACACTGCGCTAGTAACCCAGAGGATATAAGATGTTTTATCTGTGCCCTGTAATTTCAATGGAAACATTCCCCAAACCGGAACACAGTAATGTTTGTACATCACTGCTTTGTGGTAAAATAACTGGCAAAGTTGTGGTGCTTCTTCTGGCTTCTGGGGATGGTGTTTGAAGTGAAAACTTCTTTTGGCGCGCCTAGACAGATTTTTCGTGAGCTGCGAATTGGATTCTAGCATCACGCTCGGGTATGATAAGAATTTTTCGGGTAAACTTGGGACCATGGCCATTGGCCATATAGAAATGTGTCAGCCAATAGGAAATGCTGAAAGGGGGTGACCTAGCTATCATGGCATGGTCATCTAGAAATGCGTGAGCCAATGGGAAATGCTGACGCATTTCTAGATGGCCATGCCATGATGCACAGGCCACGCCCTCCGGTTACACCCGTGTAGTTTCCAAGGTAAGTTATCAAATTCTGAGTTATACGTTTTCATTTCTATCGGCAGTTCCTATGACTGCCAATTTTTTTTTCTGTTTCAGTTTATTTGGTGTGTCAATAAAGAGTTTCTATTTATCTATCTATTTCCCCGGTTGATACTGAAGTCTTGCACTCTGTTTTTAACACCCGACGCAAAAAGGAAGGAATGTCTGTGTTTGTGTGGCTATCTGTGGCATCGTTTTGCTCCCAAAGTTTTTGTAGTGGTAGGACTCTTGGCAGAGGCCGCCTGGGGAAGGACCACACCTTTGCCAGTTATTCTACCGCCAAGCAGTAATGTGCAAACATTACTGTGTTCCGGTTTGAAGGACAATGTTTCCAGATAAATTACAGGGCTTAGAGATATAACAACTTCGATCTCTGGGTGACGAGCGCAGTGCAGTCCTAGGTAATGATTTGGACTATCATGTTCCAATAGCTGCGTGTTACTGTGCTGTTATGTGGCAGGCATGTTGCTTACCATCAGGCACATGACGTGCTCGTCTCGTCACTCTTTATTTAAAAAAAAAAACGAACCGAATGAACCGATTTTGATTTTGTTTGGGGAGTGTTCTTAGCCACGTTTTATAAGAAAAATATTAAACCCTTTCAAAGTTTTCAGCTCTACTAGTGTTGTTAGCTTAGTTAATATGTTTTTCGTTAGATCTTAGTCGCATAGAGAGTACTTATTTGATTTACTTGCAAATATACGTGTGATCTAATATTTAAATTAATTGCTTTTAATTTTTTTATTTAATCTAAATGTCTCGATCTTCAGGGTTCAGATTATCGATTTTTGACTCTGGGTGTCAAAGATTAGAGTAATCAGGGTAGCGATTCTGAAACCATTCGGTTGCATCCGACACGGAATCTCATCTCTCGGTCTTTGTCTTATCTGTTTAGCATGACAAAGACCGAGAGATGAGATTCCGTGTCGGATGCAACCGAATGGTTTCAGAATCGCTACCCAGGTACCTTCTAGGTCAGCTGCTCAATCAAATGATGAATGATCACGGGTATCAGAAACCTCTGTGACTTTGATTCTTTTTTTTTTAAAGAAACCTTTGTTTAGTAGGATCCTTAGCCAAGCCCAAAGTTTGGTAGGCAGTAGAGGCTCGAGACCAACTGCCATAGGACTCTGTATAAAAAAAAGAAATTATAAAATGACAATTAGTAAAACGTTTTTTAAATATTGGTGTTTAGCGATAGTAGTATTCTATTTAGTAATTAAATAAAAGGATATTAAACGTAGTAATAGTTATGGTAGACCCGATGTTTCAGTTCAACTGACGAAATATCCCATAGTTGATAAATAATATTAGTGTGGTGAACCGGGATAGATTAAAATAATGTTTGTTTGTTGCCATTCTGATATCAGAAGTTGTAAACATTTCGCGGAAACTATTTAAGTATCAAATACCTACCTATTGAACAATTACGAAACTATTTCAATTTCAAAGACTGCATAAAAATATATAATACATAAGCAGATGTTTAAGTTAATTTACCTTCCTGTGGGTTGCTTAGAATATAAAAATTACTATTTTATTTGGTTATAAAATGTAAAAAAATAAGTTTTTGATGCATAGGTGCTATAAGTACTAGTATTGATAGTAAAATATCACTATCCTAGATTGGGTAATATAAGATTTAACAATATAATATTTATACTTCTTGCCAAACAATAGAACCACAATAATAGGCCTAAATACCGGGCGGACAAATTTTGCCGTACGCAGAATAAAAAATTACCACATTATGTCTAAATAAGGTATTTTCTAATACTTACATAACAGGACTAGAATAAATGCACTTTTTCAATTATTTATTAATCAGTCACTGCACTCAAATTACTTTTGCACCACCTTTTTTATCACTTCACCTTTTCCATTTTTCTGTTAACATTTTTCTGTATAAACTTTCGAGACATATTCTAATTGCAAGGCAATTTACTTAAGTGACTTTAAAGGACGCAAGACCATTAGAGGTTTCCCCAAGACGAGGAAATTCTCGACTGGTGGTCGACGGAGGTTCCTGATAACCGCGCATGCGCGCTGCGAGCCCGGGGCGTGACCTAGACCCTGAAAAACACCCCCCTCGCCCACGCTTACCGAGTAACCATGGTTACCAGCATCGAGTGCACTATAAAATAAGAAAAACCCACATACCACTTCAACCATCCTAACCCTAACACATTTCCTACAATTTGATTGAAATAAAACCGTTATTTTTGACAGATCGTAGGACTTTTAAACGAAACATCGTGAAGCGTTAATGCATGGCTTACGTCACACGGAAGCGCAATGAATAGAGTACCTACATGTTAGCTCCACCCAGTGACTCCGACGCTTCGGCATTGGCCCAACTCGGGTGGAATGAGGAATTATGGCGTTTGAAGAACCTACGCTGATGGCAAACAAGACCTACCCTCCTATGGAGCATAATTTATTCCATTACCTTGGACTGTGGTGTAGGTGTCTGCTTCATAACCAGGCATCTCAAACCTTTAATCATTATCTTTTATATACTGAATGATGTTACGTTTCACCTCGCCAAGTAACTCTGGGCACAGACAAGATCTAAGGTACTACGCGCTCAGAAGATAGATTAAACTCTTTGCTGCATTTAAATTATACAAAAAATACAGATCAATTTAGCGTAAAGGATCAATTGGTGATCTTATCACTTGCAGCTGTGTCTTCCAGCTTTTTAGTAGGATGGGAAAGAAGATATCAAAGCATTTTGGACGAGATATCCTATTTAAGAAGATTTACTTCAACTTCAACTTCTTGTGTTCGGCTTCTGTATGCGGCATGACCACAACTTCGCCAGTGTCTTGTGTTAAACCTTACTTTTTGATAAATGTGTTATAGTTGTCAGCATAATATTGAGACATTGTTGACCAATAAAATAATAATATATTGTTTGGGAAATTTCTTGACAGCAATACAATAATACATAATATAAATTATTTTACCGAAAATGATCATGGTTTGATTTGCTTCAGTAAAATTAGAATGGTCTAAGATTTGACTGCTGAGATTTAAGCATAAAATAAGAAAATCGAATTTGAAGAAATGCTCAAATTGTGTTAGTGAATTGAGTTTGAGAAAAAAATATAGCGTATAACAATTGATTAACATTTTCTAGATTAGAGCTGAACCTAAAGCAATGCCACTACTTTCAACAGTGGCCTAACTATGCATGCATAGCGAAAAAGTACCTACTTGTTGGGTGATGTTAGCATACTTATATGTGGAAAATTAGACCCCCTGACTGAAATGGAAGGAACACCACTTTCCATACATTTAATTAAGAGACTGCGACGAATAGGCCTAGTTGTTACGTACTCTTAGGCACTGTATGAAACAGAGTGACATAAATATAAATCCCTAGTAGGATACTTTTTTACTTAAAAAAAATGTAAGTTACCTTACCAACTGTGGTAACTCATAGAACCCGCTTGAGACATTAAGGTTAAATAAAACACAGAAATAAGTTTGTAATTTAATAAAATTTCTTCAATATAAGAATATGTCCGATTCCATCTATATAATACAAAGCATTTCAAAAAGGGAAAATACCTACAATATAAAATACAACCTCCTTTGCTTTCACGGCGGACGACTCGCCCACATTCGCAATCCATTAGCGTAGGAATCTTTTCATATTGCCTTGCGCTTCTTAACGAAAATGCACCTTTTTTTCGTACAGAATGTGTACCATTTTCGTGCGACAGATGGTCTAATAGCTGCAACGTGTTCACAACACTTTTATAAGACATTCCATTCCATACCGAAGCCGCATGCTACCTATGATTCGTGAATACAGCATTACAATCAACGAAGACGACCCTTAACTGAGAGTTTCTTACGAATGTTATATAAGGTATCTGAAAGTCGTAATTTTAAGCGAATTTGAAGTGTTGAAAAAATCTGTTTCATGGTGTGAATGGAACAAAACCTACGCAACGCAAACGTCGGTTTATAAAAAAAAGATTAATATCAGGTACAATAATATTTTAACACTGTTATATAGCGGAAATTGGACATAAACAAAAGTTTGCTCGGCTAATACTAATAAAATTCATTAGATGAATAAAACATACGCAAGAGCATACATAGTTGCATACGTTATTAGGTTCTGCACTTGATACAGACGTACAAAGTGGCTAGGTAAAAAAAACGATATTGGCAACACAAATTAAAGACGCACGTGAACCAAAATGAACGAACTGCAAATTGTATATTTGCCCCAATAACTTTTAAGTTTTATGTAAAGCTTGGCTACACTTCCCAATGCGCTAGAAGTGGGTTCGTCTTCGTGGATTGTCGATCGTCTTTCTATATTATAGCTTCAACATTTCGCTCTTACTATTCGACAAAATCGAGATCGTTTATTGCAATTTATATGTCTTAAACAGTTGGTGAAATTCAAATCATATTTACAATCTATTGTAAAGAAACGCACGCATCTGTATTTACAAGGAACTATATATTATGTTAAAAAAACATTTTTATTCAACGCATCCCATCGGTGCGATGCATATTATTTTAAAATAATTTGATAAAACAAGTCCGAAGGAGAAACACTAAAATCACTTGAAACGAATTTGTATAATAAATAAATAATTGTGAAATGTAGTATTTACAATGCTCATCGCGATTAATCGTTACGTAATATTAGTAATTTCATTGACTTCGATCAAACCCGAGCGATTTCAGGAAGCTTTGACGGCGGGACTTGTCCATTTTGTCATTTGTCTTTAAGTTTCATCAAGATTGGCCCTTCTACCACCTAAATCGGCTTTGGCTTTACTATTGCTGTCTCTATCATTTCAAGCGAAAAGAAAAGAGATAACAATATCAAAGCTAAGACAGTTTTTCTTAGGCGGTAGACCCCAGGTCTGCACTAGACGAATGATCGTCTATTAGAACCTATTCCATAATAATGGTTTCGTGTGAGTTGACTCTTAGCTGATGTCTACATGCACTTCCCCGTTCTTTCTTAAGACGCTACGGGTTTGACAGATTCAAAACAAATCGGTACGCTACGAGACCGACGTACTATGGCATTTTCCCACCGTCGACGCTATCTAACGGCTAGTTACTGTTACAGGGTGGCTACAAAACTGTTATCATGAGATTCTATGATACAATGGGACATACGGTTAGATGGAACAGACAAGCTACAGAGTTCCGTTGTTCTACAATGGAGGTGGGATTACAAGATGCTGAATACTTTCTTCAGCTCGACCATGAGCGCCCAGTCAGTCTTCACGAGGTCGTCGCGGAAGTAGTCTTTGCAAGCGTCGATACTAGCACGAGTAATCTGTAACAAAGGAAAAACATATATCAGTATGAAGATACAACAACAAATTTTTTTATATTTACGATTCGAAATTCAGTAGGTGAAATGACCAAAGGGGCTGCTTTAAGATGACACGTTAATTAACTAACAAGTTGAATTACAGAAGGTTTCATCTACATTGCAATTTTTGCCGTTAAGACCTAAATACCCGCAAGCATTGAAATACTATGTTTTTTTTTTAATAAATAAATATTGGTGGACATTTCACACAATACCATCTAACTAAGCAAAGTTTGTAATATGGCGGCTAAATACCTGATATAATAGTTTCTATGTATAATAGTTGTAAATGTAAATACATCCTTACTAATATTATAAATGCGAAAGTAACTCTGTCTGTCTGTCTGTCTGTCTGTAAGGATTTACCGTCTAAACCAGTGAATCGATTTTAATGAATTTTGGTATACAGATAGACTAGACTCCGAGAAAGGACATAGGCTACTTTTTATTGCGTAGAAAGGGTTGGGGGGTTGAACAATGTAACAAAAACGGGGAAAAATATTTCTCATTGAAAGCTTTAGCTGCGTGTACCATTCTCCTTGGCGTGGATTGAAGTCTGACAGTACGTGTCATAGACTTTTGAAGTCACGTGTCACTGATTTGAAGGTTGCGTCATTTTAGGTAAACAAATTTGCAATAATGCATTGCTACATGTTTACATGTAAATTAAAAATCTCTCTAACCTTATATTGTGTAATGTTGTTTATATTAAATTTGTCCGGTGGTTTTTATGCTTCTACACCAACACAACTATTCACATACAATAATTGTACATTAGAAGTACTTGAAGAAAGAACCACGCTACCTCGATTTTACACCAAATGGGTTTTCGATAATCAAGCTCAAGATTATCTGAAGAAGTCTGATCACCTGAATAAAGAATCATACTCCAATGAGTAACATATAGAACAAAGCTCTCAATGTTCAAACGCTGGACATTGGCAAAATTGCGGTGATACGTACCTTCTATTACCGAATGGAAGCCATCCGAAAAAAGGAAGAAGAATGCATTGTTGGCGGAGGTATTTTTATAAACATGATGTTAACATTTATCTGATACATTACTTATCACGAATAAATCATTTTGAACAAAATTGCCCTTGATGTTATTTGATTTTAATGAATATTTTAGGAAATATCGTAGTTTTAAACAACTCCGTAACAAAACAATAGACCACTTCATTGTGGGCACGTAGTCCAGTGTCCAGTGATGTTTCTTAGCGTTGTCTTCCAGCTGAGGTTCCTCGAGGCGATGTAGCCACAGAGGCGGAACCGCAGCCGCGGTCGTGAAGGTGAACCTCTCGCACTCGACGATCTTAGCCAAGACGCTCAACAGTGAGAGGTCGTGTGAGTTGGAGAAGCGAGAGAAGGCCATTACCTATCACTCATCCAATGACGTGAAAGTGGACATGGGAGCGATCCTAAAGGCGCACTTGACTCGCGTCCGGTTTCCACGGGAAGGTCTGAGGTGTCGGACGCTTAGGGCGGTCCGGCACCATACCTAAGGATATGGTTTCCCGAGGTCGTGACGCGTCGCTGGTTTTTAATGCGATGGTTCGGATGTCTCCCATGAGGTGTCCCCGCAAAAGGCGGCGGCATTGGCAGGCCGAGTCACGGTCGAATGCGATAGCGGTCCCGAGACTGCTGCCAACCCACGGTTGGAAAAACCTGTTGTAGGTATGGGTTTTGATCGCTAAGGGTACCATATCCGTACGTAATATCGATACCGACAAATCCCACTCTGTCAATGCATGACCATGGGCTCCAAACCTTGCAGTCCAAGCAATTCGGTCACGGGGGAGTTGCGCGGCGTAGACGGTGCCGGCGCGACTGAGACGTGCCGCGATGAACCGTGGCCGTAAACCCCGGTTGAAGAGGAATACCGGTATAACGGTGCGCCGCTCTCCCTACCCACTGCGGCCTTGCGTGGTCGCCAACGTATGATCGTGGACGCGGTGGGGCTGTAGGGGATGAAGAGTGCCGGTATATCGGTGAGCTGCTGTCCCCGTCCTCTTCAGCCGGATGATTGTAGGTGATGAGGCCGAGCATTTGGCCCGCCGCGAGATACAAAGGGTGTCTAGACGTGAGGATGTCTGGCACCGACGAGGCGATTGGTTACCGAGGTGATCACGGCGTGCATTATCCCGCAGCAGGTTCGCAGAAGAGTGCGAGAGCATACCCGTGTTCGCGGCAAAGGTGTGCCAAAGGTTTAAGTCGATAGGGGCACTGACTGAAACTGACACAAATCGACCATTCCCTTCAAGCGGAATGGTATGTTAATGCATCAACTCCACATAAAATGGCACCATTTGCTTTTTAATTTCAAAATAATACAATTTCCCGTTAAGGAGTCGTTTACTGTAACTATTACTAAAGCACAGGGGCAAACATTAAAGCAATGTATATTTTAGTAGGAATTTTCCTCAAATAGACGCGGGTGAAACCGCGGGCTCAGCTAGTACTTATTATACATAGAAACACCGACGAGACACAATGAACTAATAACAGTGGCAATGAACTAATAACTTGTCATTATTAGACAACACTGTCGATTTTGGGACTTTTTAAACATTGTTAAAATAATGGCAGTGGCGTAGGTCTAGCTCTGCTTACTCCTACATGCGGGAACTGGACGTGATTTTATATACTAACATTAACTTTATGGGTTCAGAGTAATCCATCGTGGGCCCATAGGCCCATACATACACATTCTATACAATGTTATTCGGGCCACAAAACAAGTATCCTCAAATCTTGAATGTGACGTTTGACATGAATGTCAAATTATCCGATATTTTCTCATCATGAATTACACGTTTATTGATCCAAAGAGATGAAAATTGAAAGTATCACCAAAAATAACTACCAAACACATTTCCCACTAAGTCTTCCAAGAAATTAACAAAACCCATAAAAATCACAAGTAACGCGATCATCGCCGAAATTAACTGCATCTTGCTAAAATACGCAAAAAAAAACTGGTTGCCGGAGTCTCGAGAGCGGTTCGGAGACACCTTCGCGGCTAAATATAGACCTCGTTGATACGAGTGGTTCATTCAGGTCGACCCAGATCCGAGCGCATCGATTCACCAACACGGGGTGAATGGGGGTTGACGTCATAGGAAATGTAGAGCAGGGTGTGCAAGCTAGGAAGTAGGTCACCCCGCACCCCGCAACCCTCCGCTGTCAGCGACCTCGCTGCAGCCCCAGCCCGGGGCTCGAAATAAAGTTATCCTTCGGGATACCACCGGCTTGTGTATTTTTAGCTCGAAGGCTGTTCGCGAAACGAACCGCAAGGTGATAACGAAGGCTGTACAGGAATCGTAGAACAAAGACACGGTATTGTTCCTGTTTATTTATCTTATGTTTTTGAGATATTATTATTTTTAATTTACGATTTTTACATGACCTTGCCTTGCAGACGCTATGGGCAAGATCTTAGGTGGGCTACTGGCACTGATAATAACATCTATTACCAGTACATTTACTGCATATTTTTCTGATTTGGATCATAAATCTATCGTATTGTAAAGAGAAAAGGTATGTATTCTTTATTTACATACATTCCATAAACTCTCGAGTTTTATCATGACAATCTAGAAAGCTAAACATTATATTAGTAGTTTCATGACGCAAATGAGGATGGAACATTTATCTATCTCATATTGTCACACAAGTCCACGTTTGTTGAACATTTTTAGTCAGTAAGTAGTACACTGTAAGTAGATTAGTTGAAGATGCAAATCAGTAACCTGAGTGCATACAACCTTCCTACACGTCCGTTTAAAATTCGTGTCACGTACCATAAAGCGCACACGATTTTAAATACGGTGTTGTGTGACTTCATACACGAGCTCAGTAGTTCCATCAATGAATCCGCACGGGCGAAATATCAATGGCGATTCTAGAATGGGGGTTTGACCCGGTCAACGTGCATGTGTGCGTGCGTCGCCATGGGCCCTCACAGCTGTGTGCGTGAGTCGAGCACCTTACATACACAGCTGAAATATAGCCTTTAAAACCATCGGCGTAAGCGACTAGTGAGCACGGCCTAAATGCCGTTATGAGGAAGGACGTCGAACATTGACATATTAGCTGACGATATAATAAAGCTTATATTGTTGTTGTAAAGCTTTAATATATACTAGCAGCGCCTAGCGTATTTCCTATTCCCGTAATTTCTGGCTATAAAATAACCTATATGTTATTCCAAGATATCATCGATCTCAGCACCAGATTTCACCCGGATCCTGCATTCTGTAGGTTTTGCTTGAAAGAGTAAGAAACATCCAAATACACATATAAACTTTCACGTTTATAATAATAGAACGATTTCAGCAAATCTTACATTAAAAACTAAATTTGTTGTTGTACATTTTAAAATTATATGGTTACGTTGGCGATCGCGTATGCTATTTTGGGGAAAAAATAGCAAGTTGCTCTATAAATTGTAGCCGACAAAGAAGATTAATAACGGTTGTGAATTACGGATAGTAATTATTTTGAGATCTATAGAGTGAAAGTGCTACTACGCGCCGAGACGTTACAAACCTCAAACCACTTGAGGTTTCCGAGCCACTTGACTTGATGTAGTCAGGATATGACAAATTCGATACAAAGTTGCCGAAAAGGAAGTCTTGTGAGAATAAAGAAGATAAAACAGCTACTAATGATACCAGACGTGGGATCCAGAACCCGGAAGTGAAAGTAGAAACAGAAACCCACAATGGCGCTTACTCATAGACCAAGAGCCCGTGAACCCCAGACCTTCGTTATTTTAACAAAGCACAAAGTTTGACAGCGCGTGCTCCCAACATAGGTAAAAACGATGGACCATTATGAAGTTTGGGTCATCCTGGCTTTGGCAGATAAACGGCACTAAAGGTGTACGTACCTATGAAATAACGATCTAAATTTTTCAAATGATTAAGTCTGATATTTTGGTATTTATTACCTTCAAAATATTACTAGCAGGAAAAAACAGCATAATATGGGTGTATTGGTTCATCTGAACTAATCAATATAAACGCGAAAATTTGTAAGAATCTATAGATATATGGATGTACGTTTGTTGCTCTTCATGCAAAAACTACAGAAGGGACTTGGATAAAATTTGGTACATTGATATTAGTCTGGAATAACACATAAGCTATTTTTTATCCAGGAAATATAACGGGATCTCGAACTACGCAGATTAAACTGCGAGGTTCTGTTAGTTATCGATAAAAAAGTCACGTTTTACTCATTATGAACAATATTTCATAATGGTTCACTGGACCAGTGGCTTAGTGGTTGGTAGTACTCGTAGATCTACCTGCGGAACCGTGGGTCACTTGGGTTCGAATGTATAATAAGTATGTATTTACAATTATATCTTACACCTTTAAACTTTCAAGCAATTCTTGTGTATATATATACACCTATATATTTATAGAATTTGAATCTCGGAAACGGCTAGAACGATGTTCATAAAATTATGTACCTATGCAGAGGGTTTCAGGGACGATAAATCGATCTGGCTAGATTTTATTTTTTTAAACGTCATTTTATGCGCGTTTTGAGACAATGAAAAACTGTTACATTTACATTAGAATGTGACGATAAATTTCGCAACGTTGCTCGACAGTATAATAGCTCAGGCGGGAAGTTGAGCAGTCACGAATTAGTAGATGCATGCGGGTTTCAATCCAGACGGCTCCTATTTTTTTCAAGTTCATCTTTTTTTTGTTAAAATCTAATAATAGGTGCTTTTTATCTGTAGGTATCTAAGTATACTCAGTGTTTAAACTGAGCAAAGCTCGGTCACCCTGGTACTTAATATTATTATACCATCAGTTTTTAAGTTTATAACGAACTAAAAAACCAACGCAATTTTTCCATTTTTTTATGTCACACATATGTTTGCAATTTAGACGCTTTAGTCTAAGATTCATGTCGCAGCTAACAAAGCTAATAATTTTGAAACAGCTGAACCGCTAAAGCTAAAAACACTCTCGACTAATTCACCTTTCAAACAAAAATAAACTTGTATTAATACATCCCACCAACATTTATAAATAAGGGTATCTTATTCTATACCCATATAATAAATCTCTGCACACGGTGTTACACCTAGTACATATTTTAATACAAAATACAATAACCATGTACTGTCGGAAATAATCAATCACCTGGAACTACGTAAGTAGTCTCGTAAATATCAAAATCTGCAACAAAAATGGCCGCGGTTTTCTTCTAGCCCGTTAATATAAATTACCCAAAGTTTATCAAAGAATGAACGAACAAAGAAACAGTATAGATCCAATCTCACTATAATATGGGTTTCATTTTTGAAAATCATTCGATGCTGTTCACTTTTATCCCTTACTAATCGCTGCGATTTCGCCGTGTTAAAAAACTTTACGCATAACCTTCTTTAGAAAATGTAGTTTCTATTGATGCGAACATAAACAAAATTCATTCACAACTTTAGGTACGTTTAGTCTAATAATATTTATTATAGCGACACCAATGTCACATAAATCATACGATTAAAGCTTCAAACTACCATAGTCCTTCGCGCGAATGAGCTGAAACCACTCGAACCCAGGCTAAGCTCACAATCAGCAGCTGATCTGCATGATTTAATACCACCTCCAGGACTGCTCGAATATTAGATATCGCTTCAGGGTTGTTGATCTAAAGACTCCAACGAAGAAGTCTGGCTCCATTTTCGTAATAAGAACAGCTAAGCTGTGATGACTACGATGCCTGAGTGGGTGTTTCCTGACGGATATGATATAGACTGGGTGCCTTCCAGTCTAGAGTGAGTTGGTTTCTTCTGGGTTAGCACGCTCCGTAAATCACATTGGGCTTGGCATCAGGCCAGATTGGGGTTAAGTGCAAACCTACCATTGGTAAAAAATACTAGGTGAGCGCGGTCCATCTTAAACGCAACGTCACTTTTTACATGAGATGCAAATCTAACTTCGATAAAAAAACAGGAAATGTTGGCGACAAATATCGCTCGATATCACTGTCGTGTGATTTCACTACGTCAATAATAGATCATAAGCGAGTGATTTTGAAAAATGAGACCCTTGGTCGTTAGTAGTGCTCTTCAACTTTAGGAAAAGCCGTGAAGTATGCGAACAGAAATAGCTTGGCCTTCGCGCTACGAGGAAATCTAGTTCAGTGCTTTTATATTGTGCAAAAAGAAAGATTAATGTTTTCCATCGAGAATAATATAGAGATGAAATATATTCTTACGTTATAAATATTTATAACCTGAGTTAGACGCATTAAAAATTACGAAAAATGCGAAACGTTTTATAGTAGGCGTAGGAAACAATTTGGGCTCTTCGTGTTCAAATGGATGCGTGGCACCATGCTGTTATGAGCAGGTTTGTTAACTTACTGTTAGACACAACTGCTCGCTCTAGTCAATCTATCCAACTAATAATATTAATTTGTATTTGTTGTTTAAGTTTGGATGTTTGTTGCTCAATGACGTTGGAAATAAACTCTCCATTAAACCCATTGTTTCATTTCTGATTCCCAGATAATAAACGCATGTGGTTTTATTACGTCACTTCTAGGAAATCGAGAAAAAAAACCGAAATAGCAAAAACCGCTCAGCAGAGTTAATACGTCGTAAATATTAATGACTTCTTATAAAAACAGATAGTTTATCTTACGACCGGATATTTTAAAATGATAAGGCGAAATAATGAATGAACACGATAAACACCCGTTTTACCTAAAGTCGAAGATGAGGAAAATCCAATATCTCTTACATGAACACTACTTATAGGTACAAAGTTAACGGAATCATTCAATTTTTCCAACTGATAAAACGAAATAATGAATGAATAAAGTATTTATTAATTTTTTACCTACGTAGTGTGCGGAAAATCCGGTATTACAATGACCTCTGCGTATGCAGGGAAGATAAATACCACTCATTTATGTAAGAGTATGAATGAGGAAAAACCGTCATTCAACTATACATACAATTTGAAATGCGTTACAGAATTTGGACCGGCGCCAGGTGTCTCATTTATAAAAATCATACGCTTACGATCACATCTATCGCTATTTCACTAAACATAAGGCGCGGGCATACATCTACTACGATTGTCGCACGATAATCGAATGGTTTGCGCTCGCTTGCTCGACTAGGATAGGTTAATGCTTATGTCGCGTCGCATGAATACTGCGAGCGTGCGTGAGCGAAACCGCATCATGCATGATCACAGACGTGTAAATTTAAAAATAGGTCGCGTTTGTTTTTGCACGTCAGAAGATGTTAATGGCCAGATTGATTGAGACTTTTTTTACCAAATGACTCTTTATAAAAGCGCCTATAAAACGTTGGATAATTTAGATTTAGTAGGAATATTAAAAAAGACGTGTACTTTTATGAATGCGTGTCAGATGATATCATTGGTTGTGATTGCAAGAGAAAAGTCAATTATTAACTGTCCAACAATGGACTGACACAAGCTGGCGATGATGACACTTATGACTAAATACTAAAACATCTATGTTTTAATTACGCAATCGTAGTCTTCACGAATTAGTTCGTAGATTCCCTTGGAACATAACCGAAGATGATGGTATGATAAAAGAAGGTCTACATACCCAGCAGTGGGATAGAGAAAGCAAAGCAAGGAAATGGTGATAATTATGACGACTTTTCGTTGTTTCGTTGATCAAGAAAGAGAACTCTTCGAGGACAGTAAGTATAGGCTATAGTATAGTATTGGAGTGTCTAAGTAAGTATAGTTAGTTAGTAACTTTAGGTTGTTAGGGCGCCTTAGAAGCTAGAGGCTTAGATCTTAGTAGGCTGTAGAAGCCATCTGAGACACAATGTCATTGCCCTTTTAAGCAAAAAACCATTGAAGACTATATGGCAAACAATGTATGTAAATAAAGATTTAAAAAAGAGGTTTGTGTTTCAACACAATTTAAGCTTGAATCCAAGATTGCAAAACTATGACGAACGACCTAGTACGTAGCACAAAGAGAGAGAATACGTTAATATAGAAGGAAAGAAGGCATACAATAGTCCTATTCTTGTTGCGATTACTTTACTGCAGAATAGTTAGAAAGAAAGTAGAGCATAATCTTAAGTACAATAGTTATTTGTTGTACAAGAGTGCAAAGTGGCTTTTTAACCGCGTGCTCAATTTTGATGACCGAGCAAGCGAAGGATTCTAAAGTTGAATCACGAGCGTAGCGAGGGATTCAAAAATTAGAATCCTGAGCGTAGCAAGGGAATCAAAAGGGCACAAGGTGAAAAATCTTTGCACTCGAGTGTAACACGTAATTTTTCATCCCCCCCTAGCGAGGAAACTACTAAACGCTTTGCGCATTTTCAGTTTCAGTCGATTCTGTTGGCGTTAAATAAACTTCTTGGTCGCTAGAATCACTTATTATTTTGGTATTTCGGTTTTTCACTTGTATTCAATTTTATAAGTTTTAAACTTAAGTTTATTTAGCCATGGTTTTAACAATAATAATATGACGTGTAAATATGGAGAGTTGACCGATTGAGGTAAGGAGTTTCATGTGTACATGAAAAAGTGTCCGCCCTAATGCATTAAATTATAGTAGCGCTAAATTTGCATCAGGGTACATTTTAAAGGAAATTAATAAACGTACTATTCAGAATTCATGAAAGAAAAATATTGGCGGTCATAGCCACTGCCGATAGAAGTAGTAACTTATAACTCAGAATTTGATTTTTACTTTGGAAACTACGCGTGTGAAACCGGAGGGCGTGGCTATGAGTATGGCCATCTAGAAATGCTGACACATTTTTAAATGGCCAATGGGAAAGGCTGAGGCATTTCTAGATGGCCATTGGCTATGGTCCCGAGTTTACCCGAAGATTTCTTATCATTCCCGAACGTGACGCTAGAATTAAATTGACAGCCCACGAAAAATCTGTCTTTGGCGCGCCAAAAGAAGTTTTGACATCAATTTTTTTTTTATAGCATAGAGTGACGATACGAGCAGGTCATGTGGCTGATGGCAACCAACATGCCTGCCACATACCAGCACAGTAACACGCAGCTATTGGAACATGATAGTCCAAATCATTACCAAGCACTGCACTGCGCTCGTCACCCAGAGATCTAAGTTGTTATATCTCTAAGCCCTGTAATTTCTCAGGAAACATTGCCCTTCAAACCGGAACACAGTAATGTTTGCACATTACTGCTTGGCGGTAGAATAATTGACAAAGGTGTGGTACTTCCCCAGGCGGACTCTGCTAAGAGTCCTACCACTACAAAATATATTGTACCTACATGTTTTCTCAAAATAGTAATTATTTATTTGATGTTATATTTACTACATTATTTTGTACTGCACAAGTAGTTGAAATTATCTATTAGTTACTATTTTAGTAGTCAATAATATTTAATTATTTAACTCGGCAACTCGGCATACTTCAATTCGATTACAATTGATTCATTCATAGCATTTCAAAATGTTTTGCCATTTGAAATAACATTCTTTACCTCTATCCTCCACACGTGAAAAGAAAATTGCGCGCAAAGCATTAAAAAAAAGAACACCTAAGAGGTTCCGAGTATGAGTTTAAAAAAAATTAATAATAAATGTATGATGAATTCGGCACCAACGAGGTAGAAATAAATAGGTTAAATTATGTTTTGAATTCAAAACCTCAGTACACACGATGTTCTAAATTCAAATTTACTTTAACCTCTAGAGGGTAAAAACGACTTTTGCGCCCTGATATCGAGGAGCAAAAGTACTCTTTCCGAGCTGGTGGGATGAAAATTATATTTAGCACCCATCAAAAATGCTAATATAATGTGGTATTTCGTTTATTAGCACAGCAGCGAGGCGAAAAACCCATGAGATCATCCAGACACGTTTCTCCAAACAATGCAATTTACTCGTAAATTTTTTATCCGAGAAAAATGAATCCGTAAACAAAGAGCGAGATCTCTGACGTCAAATATTGCCTAGCAACAGATTGCAACGGGTGTTCTCGTCGTGTGATTCGAGGAACTGATTAAGAACGGGCGGATATTTGAAAATACGACGGTGGCGACACTAGTATCCTATATTGATGAAGAACAGACTACGACCAAGGTTTGCGTCGTGGTTTGATTTTGGGAGTTGAGATATGAACGGGAGGACATGGAAATTCCGATAGTGGTTCCACGGTGTATCTTGATAGATGAGTTGGTATCAGTGTGCATCGCCGCCCCTTCAGCGACCCAGTGACCCGCCGCCCCCGTGCCCCGCGTTTCGCCCCTCTCTGCAAGCGATCAATGAATCCCGGAAGGGGGAGCCTTGAGCTCATTGAGCTCCGCACCACCCCGGACCTGCATTCATGCTCATGAATGAAAAGTTTCTATACCGATCCGTTAACTTGTAACATGCATTATACATACATATATTATTTACGAGTATGAGTTAAAAAATAGATACGTCTTTTTATCACCATCAAACCATTTTAGTTCAAAAATAAGTACAACAAAAAAATTACGTACTTTGAGTATTTTTTTAAGAAAGTAAGTAATGTGCTGAAATTTAAAAAGTACCAACAATTTTATCAAATTAGTCGAAATGCTGCTAGATAGATAGTTTGGAAAATTCTTCAGATTTCGTTACGAAAAATGTAGGTATGTAGGTATATAATACTTTTCCGTAGATATTTTACAATTGTACTCTTTTCTCTAGCAACAAATCTCCACCACCAGTCTTTAGGGAGTCGTCACTTCGTCACAGTCGATTGATTGATTGATTGATTAATTGAATAATGGGTTATGTTCAGCGACTGATCAATAGTCCTGACCGCCCTATGCAAATTGTCAGTACGCGAACCACCTATTGTGTTAAAACCGAGGACTCCCAAGCTTTTCAGTTCACAGCACATTTAGTGTTTAGTCGCGGTCTAGATGAAATATGTGGGGAAGATGCAATGATGCTAAATCAACAGTGCATGCGAAGTCAAGATTTTAGTGCGCCCCTATCCTCGCGCTCTAGACTGTATCCTAATTACGAGTATTAGCCTAAAGGTTAATCAGGCCCTGATTGTAGATAAATTTAAAGACAAGCGTTTACGGTGGTACTGTCACGTGCAAAGGCGCAAAGACGAACACATGGTGAAGCTTGACGTGACGACACGTTCACGTGGAGACTGACTCCACTTTTCTAACAACGCGACGTTTCGAAAAGACGGTCAAATCGAGACGGACGCGGCACAAACCATGCTCAAGAGCAGGGGTCGACAACGTTTCGGGAGCCATGGCCCACATGGTGAATGAAGTAGATAAAAGCGGGCCGCACTTTTTAAATTTTGTAATTTTACACCCCCTCCCCGCCGCGGAAAAACTACGTTCGCGATGACATAAGTAGCGAATTAATACATAATATATAATAAAACAGAATAGGTAGCTGTGTAAATGAATATGTGCAATTTGTAAAATTTATGTAAACCGAGAATAAATTATTTAAAAAAAAAATGTTATCTAACCCCCTCGCGGGCCGCACGGAGGTCGCGGGCCGCGCGTTGCCGACCCCTGCTCAAGAGGACAAGAAGGACTAGGAAGGCCGATCCAAAGGAAATGGGACACAGACAAGTAAGAACAAGAAGAAGTATCCGTAATATTATATGTAATACGGTCTACTTTTGTGATAACGTCTAGGCTGTGGATGGTGTGCTTGAGAGGTTTTTTCCCGATGGTTATAATCTTGGTGTCTTCAAATCGAGAGTGAATCGTTTTCTTCTGGGTAAGCACGCTCCAACGTAGACCGCGTCAGGCGAGATGGCGGTTAAGAGTAAACCCATTAAAGTAAAAAAAATATATATATAGCCCCTGCTAGGTTTCGGCTCAGTAAACAGTTACTGTGTAATGTGCATCCGCGTCGCTCATTACGTTTCCAATGCAGTGCGCGCCGGGAATACATATCACACCGGTTTAGAAAGGTCACCACGATAAACTTGCCTACATTGTTGTTCCGCCATGTGAATGTAACGTATTCTTATTCGTATCACATGGACAGTGTTTCTCAACTTAATTGGCTCTATAGAGATCCCTTCTAAATAAGGTGGATCGCTAATTAAAGCTTTGGTCGTAGTCGTAGGCCAACTGCTATCCATCACTTGGCCTACGACCAAAGCTGGAGCCCCCCGGGAGGAGGTATAGTCAAGTCACAAAACCGTGCGACAAGTGTGTGAGTGCGTGTAGCGATCCACCTTGGTTCTGGAGCCAGCCTAGGGGAGGCAGGGGTCATGACCTCCATCCTGGATCAAGGGTTTGCATACGACGGTCTCTACTGCCAAAACTTTGAATTAGCACAGAAGGCGTATCCACTATCCTAAGCTTACGCACATAATAATATTGGTGGACAATTCACACACAACACCATTTGACCCCAAACTAAGCAAAGCTTGTACGATGGCGGCCAGATAGTTGATATAATACTTAATATAGTTTTAAATACATACTTATTATAGATAGAAACACCCAGACACAGTGCAAACATTTGAATTCATCACACAAATATTCGCACTGGGTGGGAATCGAACTCACGACCCTCGGCTTCGCAGGCAGAGCTACTACCCACTAAGCCACGAGGCCAGCCATAGGTAGAGCATACCTAAAGCTATACTTACAACCGCCAGATATACTAGAGTGGGACGCCTAAGATGTGTGCCTGATGGTAACCAACACACCTGCACATAACGGCAGTGCTACACGCAGCTATATGAACACTTCACTGCCTAGCACTTGTGTGACTCGTGTCCCGATTAAATAATATAGCTCTATGACTTCTATTTTTGCTCTTAGTTTCTCTTTTGTAATTTCCCTTCAAACTGGAAAACAGTAATGTTTGCACATAATTGTTCGGGATACTAATAATAACCGGCGATGGTATGGTGGACTTTGCAAGGCGTCCAACAATATTTTGTTTTCAAATGTTCTGTTCTTTTCTCATACTGTTGGTATATTCGTAGTTTTCTCATTTCGTAGTGGTAGGACTCTTGGCAGAGTCCGCCTGGGGAAGGACCACACCTTTGCCAGTTATTCTACCGCCAAGCAGTAATGTGCAAACATTACTGTGTTCCGGTTTGAAGGGCAATGTTTCCAGAGAAATTACAGGGCTTAGAGATTTAACAACTTAGATCTCTGGGTGGCGAGCGCAGTGCAGTGCTAGGTAATGATTTGGATTCTTCATGTACAAATAGCTGATTGTCACTGTGCTGTTATGTGGCAAGCATGTTGCTTACCATCAGGCACATGTCCCGCTCGTCTCGTCACTCTTTATTTAAAAAAAAACAAAAAAATATATATTTATTAGTCCCAAATCTGTACATTGTTGGCTTATAAGAACTCACAAGAATTATCACTCTTAGATTTTTAGAGAGGGACCACCCCTTATTTTGTTTTCAAGTTTTCAACTAGTTATTTATTAAAAGTTGGACAAATATGCAATTATGAAAAAAAACAGTGCCATTTGTTGTCAAGACGATCCTGGGATCAATCTAAACTACTAACGAGCGTGCCAGTCAAAAGGCGATGTTTGCGTGTGTCTGTTCGTACTATAAATAGCATGTCAATCGATGCAATTCGTCTGGCGAACTGAAATGGAACGAGCCGATAACTTGTGCAATGCGCGCCCATTCATTGGGACGTCACGTGACCGGGGCACGGACGCGAGACGCGAGTTTGCAGCTTGCGATCGTACGACGCAGTGACTGAGCTCTAGTATTTTATAAAAAAAAAAAATTAAAAGTATTTACATAAGTACACACGCGTGAAGTTTAATACTTATTCTGTTTCTTCTTCGTGCAAAGAAGTCTAACATCAATCATATAATACACTAGCTTTTGCCCGCGGCTTCGCTCGCGTTAAGCGTAATTATTAATTAAGTCGAGTTTCAAGTTTTCAAGATGTAAATTTCATGCAAATATCTCAAAGGAATAAAAAGTTTCATACAATCGTTCATCCCCTATTTAACCCTCTTGGGGGTCGAATTTATCAAAATCCTTTCTTAGCGGGTGCCTACGTCATAACATCTACCTGCATGCCAAATTTCAGCTCGATCCCTCTAGTGGTTTGAGCTGTGCGTTGATAGATCACTAAGTCAGTCACCTTTGAGTTTTATATATATAGAAGATAGAAGAAGAAGATAGAAGAAAGATAGAAGATGTAAAATCGATCGTAGTTTTTGAGTTTTTAAGTTACCGAATGTGACCGGTGGGGTAATTGAACGGGTTTCCTAAATGTTTACGAAGTTTCATGCAAATATGTCCAAGAGATATAAAAAAATTCACACAAACTTTCATCCCTTAATTCACCCCCTTGGAGACTGAAATTTGAAAAACGCTTTCATACGTCCTTCATGATTTTACTTGAACTTATTGTATACGAAATTTCATGCAAATATCTCAAAGGAATAAAAAGTTTCATACAATCGTTCATCCCCTATTTAACCCTCTTGGGGGTCGAATTTATCAAAATCCTTTCTTAGCGGGTGCCTACGTCATAACATCTACCTGCATGCCAAATTTCAGCTCGATCCCTCTAGTGGTTTGAGCTGTGCGTTGATAGATCACTAAGTCAGTCACCTTTGAGTTTTATATATATAGATAGAAGATAGAAGATGTAAAATCGATCGTAGTTTTTGAGTTTTTAAGTTACCGAATGTGACCGGAGGGGTAATTGAACGGGTTTCCTAAATGTTTACGAAGTTTCATGCAAATAAGTCCAAGAGATATAAAAAAAATCACACAAACTTTCATCCCTTAATTCACCCCCTTGGAGACTGAAATTTGAAAAACGCTTTCATACGTCCTTCATGATTTTACTTGAACTTATTGTATACGAAATTTCATGCAAATATCTCAAAGGAATAAAAAGTTTCATACAATCGTTCATCCCCTATTTAACCCTCTTGGGGGTCGAATTTATCAAAATCCTTTCTTAGCGGGTGCCTACGTCATAACATCTACCTGCATGCCAAATTTCAGCTCGATCCCTCTAGTGGTTTGAGCTGTGCGTTGATAGATCACTAAGTCAGTCACCTTTGAGTTTTATATATATAGACTAGATGACCGCCCCGGCATCGCCAGTGGTACATACATGAAATATTATGGTCTATTAGCACCCGGGGATCCTGTACATATACAACGGTGAAAGAATTTTTGAAATCTGTTCAGTAATTCCTGAGAATATCGCATTCAAACAAAAACCTTTTGAGCTACCTGCTACGCCACCTTTCGAAAATTGATCGTACTAACTCATATTTACAAAAATTTTGATTAGCAAAGGTTTTAGTAACGCAATCGTGGACACATGTAGCACATATCAGCAGTTACGACGTACTGGGAATTGATCATAACACAGTTTTGGCGCATTTGAAAAAAACTGGGTACACAAAAAAAAGCTCGATAACTGATGATGATAAGTGGATCACGTACGACAAGAACGTGTGAAAAAGGTCGTGGTCAAAGGCCGGTCAGGCTTCGCAGACTGTGGCGAAACCCGGGTTAACTCGCAACAAGGTGATGCTGTGTGTGGATGTGTGGGATTGGAAGAACATTATTCATTATGAGCTAGGCATGGGCAGGACCATCGATTCTGAACTCTACTGCGAATAACTGATGAGATCAAAGCAAGAAGTTGAGAGAAAGCGGCCGGAATTAATCAACAGAAGGGGTATGGTTTTTAGGGTTCCATACCCAAAGGGTAAAAAAGGAACCCTATTACTGAGACTTGGCTATCCGTCCGTCCGTCTGTCACCAGGCTGTATCTCAAGAATTTTCACAGATGATGTATATCTATTGCCGCTATAACAACAAATACTAAAAATAATATTTAAGGGAGGCTCCCACACAACAAACTTGATTTTTACCGTTTTTTGCTCAATTAGTCCGTCCCCAGCAAACTAGATGGCACCACTATTAAAAATAAAACGCGATATCGAATTCTTCGTCAGAATCACGAGGCAAAAATAAAAACTTTAAAAGAACTTTTTGGATGAAAGCTTGTCTGCGGAAATTGCGATGTTTACGGAATTCCGAATAAAGCCAGAGGTTTTCGCCGTTTATTTGTTAATGGTACGGAACCCTTCGTGCGGGAGTCCCACTCGCACTTGGCCGGTTTTATTCATAATGATAACGCTAGACCTCGCACATCTTTAGCCACTCAGCAAAAACGAAGAGTTTGGCTGGGAGGTGTTATTGTATCCGCCGTATAGTCCTGACCTTGCACCTTCAGATTTCCACCTGTTTCGGTCTCTTCAGAATTATTTAGATAGTGTCAGGTTAACATCACGAGAGGACTGCCAAAACCACTTGTCGCGGTATTTTGATCAGAAGCCCCAAAATTTCTATAGCAATGGGATCATGTTCCTACCTACAAGATGGCAAAAAGTTGTCGGACAAAATGGTACGTACCTACATACTTTAGTTAAATGTAAATTAACTTTTGAAGTGAAAACTTCTTTAGGCGCGCCTAGACAAATTTTTCGTGGGGTGTAATTTGAATTCTACCGTCACGCTCGGGTATGATAAGAAATCTTCGGGTAAACTCGGGACCTTTGCGATTGGGCATCTAGAAATGCGTCAGCCAATGGGAAATGCTGATAGGGCGTGGCCTCGCCATCATGGCATGGCCATCTAGAAATCCGTGAGCCAATGGGAAATGCTGACGCATTTCTAGATGGCCATGCCATGATAGCGAGGCCACGCCCTCCGGTTACACCCGTGTAGTTTCCAAAGTAAGCTATCAAATTCTAAGTTTTAAGTTTTCACTTCTATCGGCAGTTCCTATGACTGCCAATATTTTTTTTAAATGTTTTGAATTTTCTTAAAAATGCGAAGAAACTTTTTCCGCAACCTATTATTTTACCATCCCCCCCCCCCCCCCCACCCCACTCACTCATTCATCAAAAATGTACATGTACATAGTTTATGTACTGCTAAACTGTTATATTAAATGTGCCGTGTCCAAACTGATATCCAACGGCTTATCTCGGGTAGCGTTCATATCGAAGGTCGTGGAGCTTATTTATCTGTCCGGTTCCTGTGTTAAAAACGAACCTATAGGTGTATTTTTTGCACTGAATATATTTCAGATAATTTAAAGCAAAATGAACAAGTTAATATAATATATTCCTCGATACAATAGACATATAAGAATCGTATGTGAGAATGATTGTTCAATTTACATATAATAACCAATCAACAAAGCCTGTATTTTAAAGTGTCTTTGTAATGTCTTATAAATATATTTTATTTATCGTCAGTGTATCGTTCGTCCGTTATTAATGAAATTTACTACATTTATTTTTTTGTTTTTGGTCCATTGAGTACCGAGGTACTAAGTACTAGTACATAGTACTTCAGTTCGGACTTGATAGGTCCACAAATAAATGTGTTAACGATCATATTTATGACAAATTAATTAATTTTAAATAATAACTTAAGGTATAATTACCCAATAATACCCATAAAAATCTACTCTACACTCAACTAATTGGAAAATGATAAGAAGAGGCTGAATTTTTATGATTTCGATTCGATACAAATGCACTGTAAAATGCAGAGACTCCAAATGTGAATATGAAACGTTTCACAAATAAAACTCTACCACTTTCAGTCAAGCTGTATCCAACGCTCAGAGTTGCACTACGCTCGTTCTCCAGAGATAAATAAGTTGATGCATAGAATTACTGTGTTCCAGTTTGCAGAGCAATGTTTCCATAGGAACGACAGGGCGAAGAGATAACGCCCTGAAATTGAAAACATTGATTTTCAAATTGTTGTCAACGCATTAATTTTGTACACAATTGTTTACTGGCTTGCTTACTGCGGCTACGGTAGAATAACTGACGAAGGTACTTCCCCACACAGACTCAAGAGTCTTACCACAAAAATGAATTCAGAATCTAATAGAAAATAGTGAAAAAACATCAAGTTTCATGATATAAGTAGGTATTAAACGTTTTGTCGTGATGCAACTGTGTGATTTCACAGCCCGTATGCATTAAATGGGCGACAGCAACCTTCCAACAGAAGGATTTATCGTTCGACGACACCGATCTGTAATTCTAATACGACACTTTCGTAATACGCCCGCCTGTTACGCACTTGATTTTCTCTCATTGTGGATTTAACTCAGTGGCTGTCAACCGTTTCCGATACGCGACTAATTTGAAAACACCCCAACAAAAGTAAATGAAAACTTAATGGCGTAGATCAGGACCTGACAAAATTACATAATACACCAATATTTTTAAAATAAATAATAAATAAATATTGATAGACAATTCACACACAACACCATCTGACCCCAAACTAAGCAAAGCTTGTGTGATGGCGGCCAGATAGCTGATACAATACTTATATAGTTTTAAATACATACTTATTATACATAGAAACACCCAGACACAGTGCAAACATTTGAATTCATCACACAAATATTTGCACTGGGTGGGAATCGAACCCACGACCCTCGGCTTCGCAGGCAGAGCTACTACCAACTAAGCCACGAGGACAGTCAAAAAATGACTGCAAATTAGCTTTAAATCAAATAAAAAGCCGTGGTGGCGTAAAAGCAGAAGGTGAGCATCGCGAGGAAACTGGTGTATTCTAAGGAAAACATCTTTGGAGGGCATATGGCATCCGTCAACCCGCACTTGCTCAGCGTGGTGAATTTGACGGTAAAAATCATGCATGCGACCCACAAGTTTGGGATCACTGATTTAACCTATTCATGAATGCTACTGAGTAGATACTGAGCCGACTAACATGAGGTATTGACGTAACTAGACCTAAATTTTTCTCATTGTTTTACAATGGTATACTTGTTATTTTCTGTTATCTAGCCTTGCTCTAATATTTACTTTATTTTGAATTGCAAATAGGGGCATCCTCTGCAATATTCGAAACGAAATTTAATGTTTTAAAAGTGAAGAGACTTTCAAAACCAAATAAAATACAAAAGTTCAAAAAGGTTGTTTTGTTTTTGATGCCGTGCGGAGTTCCACCTACGATACCCCAATAGATTACATATTCAACAAGGTATGGGCCTTTATTCGTCATCCAAGAAACAAATAAGAGAAACAGGTCGTGGGTTCGATTCCCACCCATTGCAAATAATTTGTGTGATGAATCCAAATATTTGTACTATGTCTGGTTGTTTCTATGTGTAATAATTATGTATTTACAATTATATAAGTATCATATCAGCTATCTGACCGTCATAGTACAAGCTTTGGTTAGTTTGGGGTCAGATAGAGTTGTGTGTGAATTGTCCACAAAAAAAATGTCAAGAATGCAAGGTATCCCCCTACGACGCTTGAGAGAATTACAAAATCCCATAATGTGGGAATCAATAAATTTACGTGAAATTTACGAAAACTGAAATGGCAAAAAGTAGGATCCTGCAGAAGAATGTTGAGAATGGGCATAAACAAAGTTGAAAATGTTGTACTTAAATTGTAATTACGTTTAGAATTTTGAATCATATGACGCTATCAAGGATAACTGTATATTTATGGTCCGTATAAATGAAATGAATTGAAAAATAATTTAAAAAAAAACCCCGACTGAAAAAAAACAACAAATAAGCAATACACTACAAAGATCGAAACAAGATTGACAAAATAAAGTAAGTGCATTAAAACATTACTACATTTTAAGCTGAAAGTAAATTAAAGTTGTACAAGATACGCTACGATATATGATACGATACGGTTCTTTCAGTCGGGTAAAAAATGGCAGTCATAGGAACTGGCGATAGAAGTGAAAACTCAGAATTTGATAGCTTACTTTGGAAACTATGCTGGTGAAACCGGAGGGCGCGCGGAGAGGAGGAGGGGAAATGCTGACCCATCTAACCATGGCCATTGGCCATTCTAGGCCAATGGCCATGGTTAGATGGGCCACGAAATATCTGTACTTGGCGCGCCAAAACAAGTTTTCACTTCAAAAACTGTACATGTAGTAAAGCGACTAACCTTGCTGACTAGGAAGTCTGTCTCGTCGAAGTGCCGGCCGAACATCTTCGGCGACTCGCCGGGTATGGGCTCGATCTTGATGCAGACCTCTTGCCCCTTGCGCGCCGTCTCCACCTGCTTGTGGTTCACCTCTATCGACGTCACTATGCCGAGCTCGACGAACTGTGCGGAGAGAATAATAAAATAAATAATTAAATATTGGTGGACAAATCACACACAACACCATCTGACCCCAAACTAAGCAAAGCTTGTAAGAATAAAACGATTCATTCACAGCAGTGGCGTAGCGTGCCTTGGCGGCCCTATAAAAAAATTTTGGGCGCCCTTACGAATGGTAAAGATTTCTCACAAAAGAAAAAAAACCTTATATTTAATTAAAACAAAAAATCCATTTTTTTCGCAAACAATTAGGTAAAATTAAACAAAACTTTGAAACGCTTTATTTGAAGATATTGTTTTTGATGTGAAACATCTATAGGCGAGGTATGAAACTGATCGTTGGCGTGGCGACGCTTGCCGTGACGACGCAACGCGTCGTCGAAAAATGGTTATTTTTTAATTCAGGTAGCTACTACATTCATAAATAAATACACCAGGTATGTCTGACATTAATCATTAAAAAAATATATTTGAAAATTTAAGTTTTAAATTTTTTAATTTTGCCGCCTTGGTATTCAGTTGGTAAGACGACAAAGACAGAGAGTGTGCCTCTCACTCTAAACAAGCGGTGCTCAATGGACTGAAATGACCATTTGTTTGCTAGTTTTCTAAGTATTTATCTAACAAATTGATTAACAATAAAAAATTTGTCCTTACGATGTAGGTATCAAACTATTCAACATTTCATGAATCGGATAAATATCCGATCGCGTCGGGAAAGATTTTGACGTGATAACGTCTCATAATTCGATGAAGCCGGCTGCACGCCCGCAAAACATGACGTCATGTAGCGTTACCTTGTTACAGTTGTATTAATTATTTCGACCAGTAGTTCAAGCGAGGATGTAGCTCAGTGGTAGAGCGTTCGCTTTGCATGTGAAATGCCCCGGGTTCGATCCCCGGCATCTAAAAGCTTTTTGGCATTGTTTTGATTGAAAATGACTAAATTCTACTGATTACTTTTTACATTTTACTAGTTACGGTGGTCTAGTCGGGAGAACGGCGCCTGCCGATCCGGAGACCCCGGGTTCAAACCCCACACGCACCACTGTCTTTTCGAAGTCATGTGCGTAATGCCGCTAACTTAAAACGGTGAAGGAAAACATCGTGAGGAAACCGACATGTACCTAGAATCTTTCGAAGTCATGTGTCATCCGCCAACCCGCACTAGGCCAGCGTGGTGGATTATGGCCTTAACTCTCTCCTTGCGAGACAAGGCCCCGAGTCCCAGCAGTGGGAACGTTTAGTGGGCTGTTGATGATGACTTTTTACATACAAATCTATTAAACAAATGAAATTAAAATTTTCTTTTGAAAAATGCTACCATTCCATCAGTATTTTCTTAAGACGTTGTCACGTTCTATCGTCAGTAAACCGACTTTACAGGCAAACATTTTTTTTTTAAATAATTGGATCCCGACACGATATATCCAGCATCCGATTTATGAAATTCTAAATCGTTTGATACGTATATTGTCAGAATAAATGTTCAATAAATTTTTAGAAGAAATGACCTAGCGGAGCGGGTGTTTTAGGCTAGTTATGATATATAAAATTTAAAAAAATTGGAATGTTTTTATTAATATTTGCTTATGCACGTCGGAGGCCTTTGTGGCTCGGGGGCCCCCGTATAATTGATACGGCACTACGGCAAGCACAGTGGTAGCTAGGCCCCTGATTCAAGAACTCACCATAGATCATATCATAGATACTGTAGCGAAACGTAATAAAATAAATATTCGTGGACATTCTCCTTTTTACGTGGAGGAAATGCATGTAAACTTTTCCATTAAATTTCCATTACTTGACTTTGACTTCCTCCACTACAGACTTACCAACTAAGCCACAAGGTCAGTGAAACAAGACAGTCAGTCAGATAAACTTACTTCTTTCGAAGGTACACAGATAGGAGTGCCTTCCTTGACGACGCCCGCTTCGATCATCACTCCCGCCACGATGGGGTCTCGCGAGTTGAACACGAACTGTGGCAAGATCTGGGAAGAATAACGTGTTATTAAAACTAAAGTTGTGATTAAACTACTTTTATTTACATATTTTTGAAGTGAAACATTCTTTTGGCGCGCCACAGACAGATTTTTCGTGGGCTGTGAATTGAATCCTAGCGTCACGCTCGGGAATGATAAGAGATCTTCGGGTAAACTCGGAACCATAGCCATTGGCCATCTAGAAATACGTCTATATGCATATACGTATATGTAAATACGCATTGCCCATTGGCTATTTGGCCGTGCTCATGGCCACGCCCTCCGGCTTCACCCGCGTAGTTTCCAAAGTAAGCTATCAAATTCTGAGTTATAAGTTATCACTTCTATCGGCAGTTCCTATGACTGCCAATTTTTTTTTTTTATGAAACTTCTAACCATCTGAGAACCAGAGACCATCTATCTTCCAAAAAAAAAGTGTGTGTATGTATGTACGTATATCCGCTCGCAAGAAGTTAGCACTTCTTCTCTTTATTCTTCGTACTAAGAAGTCTAACTTTAACCTTTAACCATAGAACAGATAATATCTTCAACGCAAGAAATATTAACCTAAAGTTAGTTACAATGCTTACTAAAACGTTGACTAGCTAACTTCACGGTGTCGGTCTTTTATGACGGTGTGCGTGCGCATCGTAATAATTTACTCTCATCACTTTTCACCCTAATGCGCCAAAAGACGTATAACTTCAAGTAATGTGAATGCTAATTTCGTACTATAGAGGGTAGAAGTAAGGAGAACCATCTTATGCATAATTATGTGGGACAGATTGAAAAAGTGTCCAACCGAAGTAGTGTTTACTTTTTGAAGAAATATTTCACGTTTAGTTTAAACTTTTATTATTAACGTATAACAAAGGTTTCGCGGCACGATTAAAGATGCTTATTTTTTTGATTTTTACGTAGATCTCGTTAAAACAAATATACTGTCCGCAGCGCCATGTGAGGGTGTGATTAAAATGGAACGTCTTCTTTTAATCACACCCTTACAGTAGAAAAAGGCAACTCAAAAACTCACCACAGTAACGCTAGCGTAGCAAGAAAGGATTATATGATTTTTTTTTGCAGTTATAAGCATAGTGAAGTGCGGTGAGTGTTTTATAAAACCTCTTTTTTTGTAGTCTATTAATAATACCTTCAGTTTGCATGGGAACACGGCGATGTGTTTGAACTCCTCTCGTTTCTTCTGCTTCAGTTCCTCCCTGTACGCCATGAATGAATCGAACAGGTGGTAGATGATGTCCGCCGCGAAGATCTTCACGCCCAGGGTGTCGGCCATCTCTTGCGCGTCGCGTTCGATCTAATAAACAAATAAATCAAATAATTTACTTCCTTATGGGCTTATATAGATTATACAGTATTAACTAGGGTAAGTAACGTGAATAGGTACTTTCTAGGTCAACGTGCGTCATCTTCGACCACACCGTCGCGTCGTACCACCAGGAGATTTGTTGGACAAATGCGATAAAAAAAAAGGATTCTGGGAAATTACAAGAATTAAGTCATATTTCTGGGTCTAGCAGTTATTTGGACTCTTTATGTTAAAATATTTACGTGTTACTGTGATGTTATGCTGTGTTAGTGTTTATATGACTTCGTCAAATTGAAAATACCGTCAGATTATAAACCTAACATAATCTACCGTAGGATTACAATCTACGTGTGACATGGTGACATATTTTATACATACATTCAAGATATTCTAGTTACAGTATTTAATTATTTATTCAAGAAGACAAGAAAAATAATGATAAAACTATGTGTAAAGAACATTAAATAATTAATTTACCATCACACAAGCTTTGCTTAGTTTGGGGTCAGACGGTGTTGTGTGTGAATTGTCCACCAATATTTATTTATTTATAATTACCTTGACATCAAACGCCAAGATGGTGGCCCACTGGGAGTCATGCTCCAACATGGCTGACGCCTTCATGACGTCACGCTTCACCACCGGACCTATTCTGATGGCGGAGTACTGGAAACAAACACAAAATAATATTAAAAAAATGGTATTCAACCGAAACGAAGGTTTTTAAATCTAAACTGAAAACAAACTTTCGGTGAGGCACTCTTTTCGCCCGAAGCTTCCACATAACCTAATAAAAAAACAATTATTTTAACTGAAACTGACTTTAGACTTTTTCTAGTGTATTTTTGTACTCGCGGTACAGTGGGCAAGCACTTATTATATTGTACTAGCTGTTATCCGCGACTTCGTCCGCGCGAAATAAATAGTAAGGTAACTCAGGCAGTAATTATTTGTATACCCAGACACATTTACGGTTACCAAAAACAACTTATAATAAAACGATGTCGTACAATTTCATCAAAATCGGTTCCGATATATCCGATATAATCGGTGATATTCGAAAGTCATTACATAATTTATTTTCGTCAGCCCTCAACGTGCCATATAATAGGACAAAGTCTCCTGCAACAGCTCTGTACTCCATCAATGGATGAACATGGAGCCTTCGTCGTCGCCGGTTTTCATTTTTATGGGATAGGTAGTACAAAGCAGCCAGTAATTAATACACTCCGCATTTTGATCGTCGTCTGTACAGTAAGGCGATGGTCAGTACGGTATTGAAACGAGACACGCTGAGCCTCAGCGCTGACGAACTACGCGCTGAGCTATGAGCGCTGACGGTGAGCGTGAGACTAAAATCAGCCTTACTTTTATAGAAGTGATAACTTCTTTTGGCGCGCCACACAGATCTTTCGTGGGTTGTAAATGAAGCTGAGCGTCACGCTCGGAAATGAAAGAAATTTTCGGGTGCACTCGGGACCGCCGAGTGTGTCATAGCGAGAAAGATAGTCTGCTGATGCTGTCGTCTGCTGTCACTATCACTGTCTTTTTTTTAAATATATTCTTGGTCATGGATACTAGTTATTCAGCCGCATTTGTCACTGTCGCGTCGCTGTCTTTACTATATTCAATTTATTTGTAATTATTTAAATTTTAATTTTGAAAATTATTCAAGTTTTTAATATATATTTCTTATTTTAGTTCTCACTTCTGCCGCTCGGTCTTAAACACACACATTTTTTATGTATAGGGTTGACTGTGAGTATGTTAAGTAGCTATGCAGTGAAATAAATAAATAAGTACTTACAGGTATTTTACTAGTTCTAAGGAACTCGAGCAGCGCTTCCAAGGAACCGAGCGTGGAGGCTTGCACGTAGACGCCGCGGTCAGAGAGCTTTATCGATGACAGCGCAGACTTCAGTTCCCGGGCCACTTCCTCCCTGGAAGGTTCAATTGTTGATGATAAAACTATTTTAGCCGCATTAACTAATTTTTGGTTGGTAAAAACCGTATGTTAGCTTTTTTTTAATAGTAGAAAGAGACGAGACAAGCAGGACATGTGCCTGATGGTAAGCAACATGCCTGCCACATAACAGTGCAGTGACACGCAGCTATTGGAACACGAAGAGTCCAAATCATTACCTAGCACTGCGCTGCGCTCGTCACCCAGTGATATAAGATGTTTTATCTCTATGCCCTGTAATTTAACAGTACTTTTTTGCGGTGGATGACGTCACGTAGTTGTTATTGTGCCAAGGTACCATCGCAATATCAATGTGCGGGGCTTATAGCGGCAGTAGCATCGGAGTGAGACTCCCGCAAGGCTACCGGCCAATTCTCCTGCTTTCTGATGAAACCCAGACAACTACATCTGCTTTCAGTTCCGCTGCGTACGGAAAGCAGATGTAGTTGTCTGCTTTCATCGACATTAGAAAATTGGCAGATGACGTCACAAATCTAAGCTGATGGAAGGAGAGTTAGGCGGTAAGACCTGCCGGAGTAAGAATGTTGAAGTGTGTTACGAGTACTTACTTCAAGACATCAACTTCATCTGATTTCTGTGCGACCAGGAGGTTGAGACCAGCGATGGCCTTTTCAAGCTCTTTAGCTGCTATCTTCACACCCTGGGCGCCCACCACTTCTTTGTGTTCAAGGTAAGCGTTCTGAAATAAACAATTAATTTACAAAAAAAATAGATACACTTTATTTTCTAATACTATATCGAAAAAATTCAGCATAAAACAATCAAAATTATCAATAAATATATTACATCGATTCACAATTGGCAACGCTATCGCGTAACATACATACAAAAAAATTGCCAGTCATAGGGGCTGCCGATAGAAGTGAAAACTTATAACTCAGAATTTGATAGTTGACTTTGGAAACTACTCGGGTGAAACCGGAGCGCGCCCTCCGGTTTCATCCGGCCATAAGCACGGCTACCTAGAATTGCGTTAGCAATTCTAGATGACCAATGGCCATGGTCCCGAAGATTACCTTACGATTAAAAGAAGGTTCACCTGAAGATTTCTTTCATTTACGAGCGTGACGCTAGAGCTCAATTCACAGCCACGAAAAATCTGTGTTTTCACTTAAAAAAATAGTTCTAATTAGTTACCTTGACTCTAAGCTCCTTCATCGGTTGCGGCATCAGCAACGAACGAATTTGAGTCACGATCGGTCCGTCTGTCCCGGCCAATACCATAGTGTCGCCCTCACGGAGAGTTCCGTTGATAAGGATCGTGTCTATGGTTGTCCCCAGGCCGGAAATAGCTTTCACCTGATGAAAAATAACAATTAAAATTTAAACATCAACAAAAGTCTGTTATCCCCGAAATGCCCAACCGGCCATATCTTTATCAAAGTTGAACGAAATCATATCTCTTCTTATGTATTACCATCTTTTAGCATCCATCAAATTGTTCAGTATGATACAAAGATAAATTCCAAATTTATACTAAAGTTGAACTAAAACGATGAAGGAAAACATTCGGAGGAAACCGACATGTTCCCAGAATCTTCAAGCGAGGTCACGCGTCATCCACTAAACCGCACCGGGCTAGTGTGGTGGATTATGGTCTGAATCTTTTTTTTTTTTAAACACAGCCCTGAACCTCTGCAGTGGTAACATTTAGTGGTCAGCTTGTATATTGTCAGACTTCAGAAAACGACACATAACGTAGCATTCATTCCATTCCATTTTCCAGAGAAATTACTGGGCATAGAAATGAATCATCTTATATCTCTGGGCGATAAGCGCAGTGCAGTGCAGTAATTATTTGTGTTCTTTAAGTTCGAATACACATGGGCACATGGCACATGTCCTGCTCGTCTCGTCTATTTATTAAACATGAAAATTAAATTAAAACTAATTTACTTCAGATTACTGCACCTATAAAATTATTATAAAATTTTAGTTTTAAATAAAAATACAAATAATAAAGTGGCCAAGTGCGAGTTGGACTCGCCCATGAAGGGTTCCGTTGCAGCAAGTAACATAATATACATAGTACACATAGTTCTTGTAGTTCGTTGTAACTTTGATCGAAGTTTCAATATTAGTGTATTTATGACGTACTAAAAAAAACTACTCATCAGATCGAGTTCAAACTAATTTTCGTTGGTAGTTTACATGGTAATGTACATCGTACATTTTTTTTAGATTTTTCATTCTCTTACTTTAGAAGTTAGAGGGGGGGGGACACACTTTTTACCACTTTGGAAGTGTGTCTCGCGCAAATTATTCAGTGTAGACGAAAATGACTTTAGAAACCTCAACATCATTTTTGAAGACCTATCGATAGACACCCCACACGTGTAGGTTTGATGAAAAAAAAATTTTTGAGTTTCTGTTCTCAGTATGGGGGGCAACCCTAATTTATCTTTTTTTTTTAATTTTTTATTCAAATCTTAATGCGGTTCACAGAATACATATACCTACCAAGTTTCAACAGTGTAGTTCTCATAGTTTCGTCAAAAAGTGGCTGTGACATACGGACGGACAGACAGACAGACAGACAGACAGACAGACATGACGAATCTATAAGGGTTCCGTTTTTACGTTTTACGGAACCCTAAAAATTACAAACTAAAAATAAAATTTCAGAAGACGATACATAATGTTCTTTAATCTAATCTCACCTCGAGCACAGTAGCCAACAGCTGGTCCGAGAAGACCAATCGCTTGTGCAACGGTCCCTCGCAAGCTTGCACGATCATAGAGAGGAGGTTGCCCATGCCCTCACCAGTCACGGCACTCGTGGGTACTAGCGATACGTAGGTACGGGGGTCTGGGTTTTCATAGAACAGAGCTGCGTTCAAACCCTGGAACATAAATTGGCGGTATTAAGTTTTTTTTAGGTGTAGGACTCTTCGTTGAGTCTGCTTGGGGGATGTAAGTAGGTTATTTCTAATTACCAAGTTTTACAAACATCGCTGTATTTCTGTTTGAAGAGAGAGACGAACTTCTTAGCATTCCATGGATTCACCGTGCGGGTGCCGGGTCCATCGTGTGCCAGAGAGAGAAATCTCGAATAGACCTCAAGACTTGTGACTCGGGCGTAGGTTTAAAAGGGGCCCCTTTTGGTGACGTACGTCAACACTCACCTTCACTACTCGTATTTCTCTCCCTGCCCAGCCAAATCCGATATGATCCTACTAGTGCAGCTTTAGATACTCGTTCTAGTATAGAAAATACTGCACTTGTGGACAATCCAAGGTCTTTAAGCAGGTTATGGAGAGATTTTGCTGGTATACCTCTCGCTCCTACTTCTACAGCGTATAAATTAACTACATAGCCATTTTTTGTTAATTCGTTTTGAAGGTCGTAATACTAATAATATCCAGATAAGTTGCACAGCATAGGGATAAACCAATTTGTGTATCTGGGTGACAAGTCCAGTGTGTGTGCACTTGTCCATAAATGTCCAATGTCTTGCAATGATTTGGACTCTTTGGTTCAATAACTGTGTGTCACTGTGCTGTTATGAACAGGCATATTGGTTACCACCAGGCTAATGTCCAGCTCGTTTTGTCACTCTATGCTAAAAAATTGTGCGTGATTGTGCAGTTATGGCGTATGTTAAGCGTATTGCTGCGTTTTATGCTTAATCTGCATTTTGATTAATACATAATACATCGACTTGATATTTTGGTTGTTCAAAGAAAACTCATTAAATAGACTAGATCAGTTTACCTGCTCAGAGAACTGCACCATAACATCCTTGCTCCTCTTCTCAAACTCCAACTGAGTGTTGTGTTGCTGCATCTTCAGGATGTCTCTAATGTCCTTCCTCTGCGCACTCTCCCAGTCGTAGAGCCGGTCGATCTTGTTCAACGCCACAATGAATGGTGTACGCTTCTGTTTTAGCATGTTTATAGACTCTATTGTCTGGGGTTCTAGACCGTGCATAATGTCTACCACCTGAAAATTTTACATGGATTTAAAACGTTAAATCACTATTTTTATCAATTACAATATGTTTCAGTCTCTCAGCTACCTGATGATTTATCATTTATTTTAAATCTATTTTTACTAATTTTACAGAATAATACAGTGTCATGATTGTTGCTTGCATTCTTACCAAGATGGCGATATCACAGAGAGACGACCCTCTATTCCGCAGATTGCTGAAAGACTCGTGCCCAGGAGTATCGATGATGAGCAAACCGGGCAACTTGAAGGCTATTTCGTTCACCTAAAAAACGAAACAATAGGTTAGTTAATTAATAGGTATATAAAAGCTCTTCTAAAGCTAAAAAAGGTATATAAAGGCTCTTCTTACATCTTACCATGGATTGGTGGCATCAGTCTTGAGATATGGGATCATTTTTTGGGGGAATTCAACTGATACAGCCTCAGTTTTCAAAGCACAAAAACGATGCATTCGTGCTATGTTCGGGATGCAAGTTACAGATAGCTGTCGACAGGTATTCATAGACAACCAAATATTAACCCTGCCATGCCTGTACATATTTGAAGTTATGTGTTTTGTAAGGAATAACCCTCATTATTTTCCTCTATTGAGTGACAAAGTAAAACGTAACCGGCGTGATAAGTGTAGACTGCTCATAGACAAACGCAAAAAAAAGATTATGAGTGACAGCATTTTTTGTATGGCTCCTCTTTTATATAATAAGCTGCCAAATGCCATAAAAGAACTTAACATAACAATGTTCAAAAGTAAACTAAAATAAAGGGGCCAAGTGCGAGTTGGACTCGCCCATGAAGGGTTCCGTTGCAGTTGCAGCAAGTAACATAATATACATAGGACACATAGTTCTTGTAGTTCGTTGTAACTTTGATCGAAGTTTCAATAATAGTGTATTTATGACGTACTAAAAAAAAAGTACTCATCAGATCGAGCTCAAACTAATTTTCGTTGGTAGTTTATATGGTAATGTACAATATATATTTTTTTTAGATTTTTCATTCTCGTACTTTAGAAGTTAGAGGGGGGGGGACACACATTTTACGACTTTGGAAGTGTCTCTCGCGCAAATTATTCAGTGTAGAGGAAAATGATTTTAGAAACCTCAACATCATTTTTAAAGACCTATCGATAGACACCCCACACGTGTAGGTTTGATGAAAAAAATTTTTTTGTGTTTCAGTTCTCAGTATGGGGGGCACCCCTAATTTTTGTTTTTTTTTTAAACTTTTGTAAAAATCTTAATGCGGTTCACAGAATACATCTACTAACCAAGTTTCAACAGTGTAGTTCTCATAGTTTCGGCAAAAAGTGGCTGTGACATACGGACGGACAGACAGACAGACAGACAGACAGACAGACAGACAGACATGACGAATCTATAAGGGTTCCGTTTTTATGTTTTACGGAACCCTAAAAAATGCTTATACACAAATGCTATTATACTGTAACTGAATTTTTAAATGATAAGGAAATTAATTGGAATACTAATATTTTAGACATTGTTTAACATGAAACTTTTACAATCTTTAAACCTTTTTCCATTAATATCTCAATAGATATTATTATTCCATTATGAAATTTGACATTCAACTGACATAAGACCAAATAATGATATATTGTATCATGATGAATTAGTTTGTACTGTATTACATTTTGACATTCTTTGAGTATTTACATGAATATTATAATTAACGACATTTTTGATTTTTTGATTATATACATTTATTGCACTTTATACATTCTTTGACATTCCTCACATGGATGAACTGCAAGATCTACTAATGCAAGACCTTAGACCCTGGATGGACATATTGATCAAACTCAAAAACACAAGACAATATCCTGATGAAACACAAGACGTTGGCGAAATTGTGCTCACCAAACATTTATCTCACAAATATATATCACCAAATAGAAGCCAGAAATGAATCGAAGATGAAGAATCAGATGACATAAATAAAAACCAGAAATTAATAGAAGATGAGGAAGAAGAAGACTTTAATCAGCTGACTATTATTTAAAATTTTTTTTTTTTGTTTTTATTTAAAAATTAAGACTAACAAATTGTCTTGCCAGACATATTGCATGCCTCTCGCAGAGGCCAGTTTGTATGGGGCAACTTTTAAAATGTTTTGTATTATCTTATCTTACCTACAAACAGCAATAAAGATTTTTGTATTTGTATTTGTAAGCATTTAGTAAAATCTAAAAAGATGTGTAGGTAAAGTGGCGAAAACTTCCGATACCACAACCTGTCGTAGATTCGAATACCGTAGCAGCATACTTGGTAATACTGATATTAGCATAGATGCTTGCTTTCTGGGACGGCCTAGGCTGGTTGAAGTAGAAAAGGGAAGTATGAGCCGCGCACAATGACGCCATAAAGAGGTTAGGTGCGGGAAAGGTCCCGTCAAACTAACTATTGCTATTACCTTAGCTTTTATTTCAGTAACATTTTTGTAGCCACTTCTATGGCAAATAAATAAATGATGTATCAATAAACGTTAATAAACAAATGTTAAACTAGTTACCCCTTTAACGTGTCTAGTTTGTTCCTTGATATTCTCTATAGGCACATTCGTCGCACCGATTTGCTGTGTGATCCCACCAGCCTCGCCGTCTTGAACGTTGGTTCTGCGGAGTTTGTCCAATATCTTGGTCTTGCCTGTGTCGACGTGGCCGAGGACGCAAACGACGGCCGCACGCAGCGGGTTGTTCACTTTGTTGGCTTCGTTGTCTTGACGACGTTTCTGTTAGTGCAATAGAAAAATACATAAATCTGTATGTTTTTCTAAAAATATTTTCAAGTGCGAGTCGGACTCGCGCACGAAGGGTTCCATACCATTATCTATTATTATAGGTGCCACTATAACAATTTGACATATTTATTGTACTTAGCATCATCTTTTCTTTGGAAGTTTTGTTAAGCCATATTTTATTTTACTGCTAGCTACCCGCCCCGGCTTCGCACGGGTGAAATACTAATGTTAAATATACAAATAAAAATGGTTATTTTGGGGTTATTCCTAAGAGATAGACATTTACTATTGCAGACTTTTTGTAGGCCTTTTGAAAGGGTACAATACTGCTGTACTTACATTATTTTGATATAGCTCATTGAAAGCTGACTGAACCGTGTAAGAGCAAAACATTTATTTATGTAATTTCATTAGAAATCTTTAAAAAATTTCGTGTTTCTCTGCTATTTTATGCACGTATTATATGTACATGTAAATCTTCCTCTTGTATCACTCTATCTATTAAAAACCCCCGCTTCAAAATCTGTTTGGTGGTTTTAGATGAGTGTGACTTTGTTTTATACTGTCGTGATAGTGATGATAAAGCAGTAATCGTCACTCACAAAGAAAAATGCACTCTGTGTCTGAGGTATCGATCGACATAGAGCATGGATATTACTTGGTTGTTAAATATTATATAAAGAGGTTGGATTACTTATTAATTTTAAACTATTCTTTAAATTTGTAACGACAGGGACACACCATAAAAACTTATATGTTCTTTCTGTTTTACTATCTGATTAAAACTCTCAAAAAAAATATTTGAGCAAGAGTAACATGCAGCTGAATGACTTAGTATCCATGCTCAAGAATAAATTAAAAACATTTTTTTACGCGGGTTGGAAATAGCGTTTGACTCACAAATTTAGTATTTGCGTAAGTATTTTATAGTTATTTACAACCAAAACTCATTGCAATGGATGTGAAATGCAAATTTAATATTTCGTGACAGGTTGAATTAATGTGGTAAATACATACCAAGAAGATAATGACGCGATAAAAAAAAAACAATTAAATATACTAAACACCACAGCGAAGAGCAGTTGCCTATATTATCTTTCTCGCTCTGGCGCACTTATAGGTATTATCTCTCGCTCTAGCATCCCGAGTTCACCCGAAAACTTCTTATCATACCCGATGACGCTAGAATTCAATTCACAGCCCACGAAAAATCTGTCTAGGCGCGCCAAAAGAAGTTTTCACTTCAAAAACGTATAAAATATACTCTTTGATTAAAACTATATATTAATCTTTTTGTAGTGGTAGGACTCTTAGCAGAGTCCGCCTGGGGAAGTACCTCACTTTTGCCAGTTATTCTACCGCCAAGCAGTAATGTGCAAACATCATTGTGTTCCGGTTTGAAGGGCAATGTTTCCAGAGAAATTACATCTTAGATCTCTGGGTGACGAGCGCAGTGCAGTGTTAGGTAATGATTTGGACTCTTCATGTTCCAATAGCTGCGTGTCACTTTGCTGTTATGTGGCAGGCATGTTGGAAATAGAAGCCGCTAGCCGCATTGTCGTCTATGATTGCATCCAGGCACAGTCCGGTAAGAGTAACCAAACCCAAACCGTACATGCTAAATTAATAATATAAAAAATATGTAATACAATAGTACATAGACTACTACTAGTAAAGTCTTTTCGATTTATTGTAATTCTACTAGTGACCCCAGGGCCTCCCAAATTCGAGGCTGGGACCGCGCCTGATTGCAGCCTGCAATCCATCTCAGACTGATAACTTTAACAGAACATTGGTATTGTCGTTTGACCATCTAACTGAAACACTTATGGGTTCACTTCCCTATTCATCTATTTAACTTGAACCAAAAATAAAGACAGACCATTATCAAAACCAAGACCATTTTAGTCAGGCAGTATTCCCCGGACTCACCACCCCATGTCAAATAGTAATCTTACCTCCAATCTCTTAAGTACAGTCTCTCTCTTTTTCTGTGCATCTGTCATTTGATCATCATCTGAATCCTCTTCAGAGCTGGAATCCTCATCAGAATCATCATCATCATCGTCGTCGTCTTCTTCTGAACTATCTTCGTCATCCTCCTGTAAAAATAGGACACATTATATTTTATTATGTTCAGTGTATTTGCTACTAATACATACCACCAGCTTGAAACTAGTAATGGGCTTGCTCACCTTGATTATGTCAAGACCTTGACATAATCATATCATCTGACATAATCATATACATAGACTTGATTAGTCGATGTATAATTTAGTGTGTATTGGATTGTCCAGAAGTGCAGTAAGTTCTATACTAGAACTAGTATCTAAAGCTGCACTAGTAGGATCATATCGGATTTGGCTGGGCAGGGAGAGAAATACGAGTAGTGAAGGTGAGTGTTGACGTACGTCAATAAAAGGGGCCCCTTTTAAACCTACGCCCGAGTCACAAGTCTTGGGGTCTATTCGAGATTTCTCTCTCTGCCACACGATGGACCCGGCACCCGCACGGTGAATCCATGGAATGCTAAGAAGTACGTCTCTAATAATTATTGTAGTATTGTTTTTATTGTAGTTTTGTTTTATTAAAAACTAGCTATGCTTTTTGTGGTTTCAGCTAAGTTTTAAGGGTTTTTTTTCACAGAACCCTAATTATTTTCATTAAGTAAAGGTCAGTACTCATATACGGTATTACTCGATAGTTTTACTCGAAGTCGAGTAAAAATCAACGTGTGGACCGCAAAACTCACAGCTCGAAGGCTCGCACCGAGCAGGCTCGATGGAATTAAATGAAAGTAATTTCCTTCGAACCTACTCGAAGCGAGCCGTCAATCTTGACTCGTAGGTGTGTACGTGACTGCGAGTGGCGCGAGGCGAGCGTCAGTCTGGTATTATTGTTTATCGTGATTAAAACACGTGTTTTTAAGAGAAATGGATTTGCGAGTTTATTCCAAAAGCGCTATAGAAGACTTTATTTAACGCATATAGACAGTGTGAGTGTTTATGGAATGTCAAGTCCAAAGATTACTCCCACAAAAATAAGATAAATTAATGTTATGATAAATTACAAGCTGTGCTCCTATACGGTGTACCTCCTTTTACGTTTTTTCTTTTCATTTTCTTTGATTTTCTTATAAAGCACTGTGAGACTTGCTAAATACAGCCTTACAGCCACCGTCTCCTTTGTTGCACAGACATCCTTTGGCTCGAACGGCTCGGTGAATACTGCACGGCGCGCCTCACTCGATAGATCAATGCTCAATGTGTGGACGAAAGCCCATGCCATGGGTTTTACTCGACAGTTTAGCTCGATCGAGTAATACCGTATGTGAGTACTGACCTTAAGAGTAGCTTATGTTATATGAAGATCTGATTGTGAAAGTATTATCACAATAGGTCTAGCCGTTTCAAAGATTACACAAAACAAACAGACAGACAAGAAATTTACAAATAGTATTTTAGATGTAGGTGCCATATATACTTTCACTAGCGGCCTTTTCCGGCTTCGCTCGGATAATAACCTAGATACCAGCTGCAGCGCCATCTGCCGGGCTGGTTTGTGAATCGAAACCATCCATGGCAACCCTAAACTTTAATAATAAAAATAAATGTTTATTTTTATAAAACAATTTTAGATTTCCCATAAGCTCCGGGAAATTTTAATCGAAATATTATCGAGCGGGATGAAAAATGATTACATTACTAAAATGGCTATTAAAAAATAGAGGTTGGTGATAAACGGGTAAAAATGTAGGGTTGTGTGTATTTATTAATGCCACATTATAAAAAAATAAAAACAAAAATATTTTGTCCAAAAATAAAAACCCTTATCACTTAGGAGTATGAAAAATAGATATGTAGTAGCCGATTCTCAGACCTACTGAATATACATATAAAATTTGGTAAAAATCAGTAAAGCCATTTCGGTGGAGTAAGGTAACTAACATTGTAACACGAGAATTTTATATATGTACTAGCTTTTACCCGCGACTTCGTCCGCGCGAAATAAATATTAATGTAACTGAGGCAGTACGTCAATTTAATCAAATCTGGTTCAGTGGTCTAAGTAACAAACAGAGGTACTTTCACATTTCTATTTATTTACTTAATACAGTAGAACCTCGATACGTTAAAGTCCAAGGGGAACACAAAATATTTTAAGTTATAGAGGTTTTAAGTTATCAAGGTTCTGGGCTTTGGGCTCTAATGGGAAGGGAACATATTATTTTTTCAAGTTATAAAGGTTTTTAAGTTACCGAGGTTTGAGTTATCGAGGTTCTACTGTAGTACCTATGTATTTCAAGTGTCTAGTTGCAAAATGTTACGGTTTATCTTCAATATTGACAAACTTCCTATAAAATTTTCAATCCTCATTTCCACCTCTTCAACTCTTTTTCTGTGATAAAAAGTCGACCTTGATCTTTCCTGAGTCTAGTCTAGTAACGTAACTAACATTGTGATAAGAATTTTATACATGTATAAGAAAGTAAAAGCTGTTAGTCTGATATTACACATAGATACTCCATTTTCATTTATTTGTATAGACATATTATAGTAGATAGGCTCTTCAATTACAAAAAACGATCTATGTACAGAAATACACACAAAAAAGTCAACTTAGACGTTTAATATTGATGGGATGAACGAAACATGTTCCTGATGGTAAGCAACACACCTGAACATAACAGCAAAATCCCACACAGCTATTTGAACATAAAAAGACAAAGTGAGACTGCCTAACATCGCACTGTACTCATCATCCAGAGATTTAAGAAGCTTTATTAATTATAATAATCTTTATTTGTTCAAAATATACATGGAACATAAATGAATTATTGGTTGTGAGTTTGATCCCCACCCAGTGCAAATATTTGTGCGTTGAATACTGATTTTCTGTATACACAGAACTTCTGTATACTTATTATACTATAAGTATGTATTTAAAAATATACAAGTATTATATCAGCTATCTGGCTTCCATAGTACAAGCTTTGCTTAGTTTAGGGCTAGATGGTGATGTTTGTCCACCAATATCTATTTCTGTGTCGTTATTTATCTGGAAAACTACTTCAAGCCAATGACAACATAAATATGACCCAAAAAAGTATAAGTGGTATTGTGGTATTAAAAATGGGCTAGGTGCCATGTGCTGAAAAATCGATTGTTTGTTTCAGAGTAATCTTATTCAATAGTTACTAACAAATGTGTAGTTTACAATCACTTTATACTATAATTGATATGCAGAGAAATTATCCTTAAAATTTTTCACTAGTCTACATTTACTGTACCTCTTTTTCTTTAGACTTCTGTGGTTCTGGGGTCTTTTGCTTCACTGGAGTCACAGGTTCAGGCTTGGCCGGTTCCTCTTCCTCTTCAGAGGACTCAGCATCCCAGGCATCTTTCACGTCTTCCTTTTTTTCTTCCTCTTTTGGTTGTTCATCCTAAAATGATCATAATAATGTTAGTAAAATAAAAAGTAAACTCAGACTAGAAAGGAGGATCACCTAGACAGATATCAAGACAGTTCATACGCCTTGTCTTTCCAATTTATAGAAATCCTAGAATCTTTTGATCATGTATTGAGCTGGAATTAGTTTTGTAAAAGTATTTACATGCCAAATACAAAAACAAATGTTTGCATTTTTACAAAGAAAAATAATTTTAACAACTATAAAAATGCCTAAATCAATTGATTTTTATTAAAATGCTATATTACATCACCCAACAATTATAAGAAATTAAAAATTAAAAAAGGTTTGTCAAATTAATTTTACCTTCTTTTCAGCACCTTCAAGTTCCATCTTCTTTTCTTCTGAGGGAGTAGAAGGAGCATCCTGAGATATTTGCGACTTCAGTCTACCAGGCTTGACCCTTGTCCCAGGTCTTAGTGGCTTCTTCTCAGGGGCACCAATCTCCACTCCTTGGGCTTTCAAAGAGTCAAGCAAAGCTTGAGCTCTGGCCTTCTCAGCTTTTTGCTTAGGAGTCAAAAGCTTACCCTCAGCCTTCAGTCTTATTTTCTTTTCCTTTTCTTTTTGTTTCTTACGCTCTTTCTTCTCTTTTTCCAGTCTTAAAGCCTCTAATCTCTGCTCTTCTCTTTCCTCTTCCAGCCTTATTCTCTCTTCTTCCTCTTTCTGCAGTCTTTCTTCTTCTTCCTTCATCTTTTTCAGGGCTTCCTGCATGGCTGCTACAGCCTTCTTTGCAGGGCCTTTCTTTCCCTTAGCATCTTCTTCTTTTTCTTTCTTATCTTTGGCACCTTTTTTCTTTTTCTTTCCATCTTTTTCTGCAACATCACCCTTTTCTTCGGTTTCTTTTTCCTCAGAAGGAGCTTTAGCTTCTTCCAGAGGTTTTTCTACACTTGCTTCTTTCTTTTCTGTAGGCTTTTCAGGTTCTATTTTAGGCTCCTGTTCTTTTTCTTTTTTCTTAGCTTCCTGTTTTTTTAATTTCTCCCTCTCTTTTTTTTCTTTTTTCTTCTGAGCTGCTGTTTTGATTGTTACATCATTTTCATTATCACTACCATCTTTTTCTTCTGCTTCATTATCTTCTGGTTTTGCTTCTTCCTTTTTACCTTTCTTCTTAGATTTGGGTTTCTCTTCTTCTTTAGGTGTTTCAGGTTCAGGAGCCGCTGTTTCTGCTGGTTTAACTCCAGCATATTCCATTTCTAATTCTGCTAAGACTTTATCAAGATCATCATCACTGTCATCCTTCTTCCTTTTAGCTTTCTTACCTTTTTTACCAGCTGGCTCTTTTTTTTCAGGAGCAGCCTTCTTTTGTGATTTTTGGACAGGTTTATCATCTTCATCCGATGATGGAGGAGCTTCAGGTGCAGAGCCATCAGAATCGTCTATTTCTAAAAGTGAGAAAGCACTCTTCTCTTCTTTCTTTTTATTGCCCTTTTTCTTGGGTTTTTCTTCAGGTTCACTATCTGATCCATCTGGAAAAAAATATTGCACAATGCAATGAATTTATGTAACACTTGGCATAAAGATTACACTGTAAACTTTTAACTACTAAGTAATAATTGTGTTGAAATAATATAAACTAAAGTAATAGTGATACAACATTTTCTGTTATTATAAAATTTGAATAAACTATTCTTATGTTAGCTGGTATAGCAAATTCAAATAGATGAGTGAGTAGAGCTTATAATAGTTACATTAATTTATTTTTTGTTTTTGTACTTTTGAAGTTGGTTTACTTTTTTGTGTAAAATAGCACATTTTAACCCTTTTTAGTGCAAAACAAGTTTTTTTAAATGCATTTACACAATTACGTGTTAATAGGATTGACTATAAAAACTTTTGTGAAATCTACAACTATGGTATCCAGATAATTGTTTGCAAATTTTAGTTTTTTATTAATACTTCATAAACCACCACATGGATTTGGATAAAATTTATATGGGACCATTTAGGAAGCATTCATGCTTATAATTTATAATCCTAAGAATTTTTGAACAAAAAAATTTAACAACTTTTTTTTGAAAGGATTTTTAGACAAAAAAAAATTAAATAAATTCAGGCATTCTTGAGAAATCAGTTAACATAATACATACATAAAATAAAAATATGATGGTCAAATCGATAACAACATCCTCCTTTTTAGAAGTCGGTTAATTATGTAGATGACGGGCCAAAGTATGTGTTATTTGGTTTTTAAACAGCTTCAATGTTGATATACAACTGATACGATACATGACCAGATCAACCATTTTCTAGGAAAAGTAAGTACCAGATTTGAAATGCAACAATCCAAATATAAACCACGCATAATCTTGGCAATTAACAATAGCAAATTAGCTCTCTACTTCCTAGATAACAAGTGTTTTGCTAATAATTTCTATACCTCAAATAATTTAAACCTCTAATACACTCTGTAAGCAGTGACTGCTGCATCTAATTTAATAAATTAATGTATGTTACTAATGTGTGTTTCAGTACATGATGTATGTAATTGATACCAATAAGAAAAGCTTCTTTACTAGAATACTACTACTACATGTACTATTGATATTTCCACAGTATTATGTCATATGGTATATTGTTGTGGGGGTCAGGGGCTGATATAAACAATTTACACACTAGGGAATCACTAAGCGAGATATTTAAAAATATAAATATCTTAACTATGCCTTGCTTGTACATTTATGATTGTATCATGGTTTGCCAAGAAAAATTAAAATACCTATGCGAAATTGTCGGACTTAAACCCAAATACTTGCCATACACATAAATTGACTTTTCCCAGATGCAGATTGCTTCCTTTATTGGAAATTGTGTATGATTTTATGTTATTCCGAAACAGTTGGCAAGTCTCAAAGGGAAAAAAATTTAAAATGCTATAAAGAGTCCTAAAGGTAGGCAGGAGTAAAGCCTATTACTGTGTGGAGGACTTTATTTGTGATGAGAGATGGAAACAAGATGTAGTTAGTTTAAATAAAGAATAGACATTTTAAATTATTGTTGTATTGAGTACTTAATGTAATTTAGTTTCAGTTAGACATTACCTGACGAAGCCCCTTTACAGCTGAAATACTTAACAAGGCACCTTTACAGAAGCAAATGATTTATTGTTGTAAATATTATTTTTAAATTGCAATCACAGAAAGAAAAGTTGAATTGTATACTCTGTGACGCTACCAAGTGACAACCGTATCCCATGGCCTGAATAAATTAATTGAATAATATTCTATGTATATACCCTAAACTTCATACAATAAACGATGTTCACATCCCTATTAAACTTTATCTGCGCAAATCCACAAATGAAATCCTGAATTGAGAAAAAAAGTGTTTAAAACTTGATTTAATCAGTAAAAATTTAAAATCTTACCACCACTTTCCACTTTCTTTTGAGACTTTGATATGGAGACATTTTTTATATTCTTTGTGACTTCCTTGACCTCTTCATCAACAGACTTTTTATGTTTAGCCTTTGATTTAGGCTTTTCATCTTCACTCTCATCAGAGTTTATTATGACTCTGAAATTTATACAATGAAAACTTAGACAACTATAATTTAAACAATACTATTTTTATTTCAGGATCCTTATTTTACATAAAATCGTTAATAACACAATGATCTTACAAAATGAGTTGAACATAAAAATTCCAGTCTGAAAAGCTTGTGAAATTTTATGGAACAGAATAGTTTGGTAAAATGTTTTAATGTAATAATGGGAAGCCTTATTTATGTGTGGCAAAAATAATTAATTATTTGTATAAGTCATCCTGTCGGGTAACTATAGGATACAAAGTAATACTAACAGGAAGCACTAGAAACGAAAACTATTATATGGGTGAGATAACCTCTAAGGGCTACTTACTTCTTTCCTTTCGGCGCCGGCTTAACATTGTCAATGTTAGTCGTCTCTACGTCACTATCGCTGTAAAGGTATGGCAAATTAGAACACCTTCATCATGCAGTCTTTGCAACAAAAACATATGCGAAACTTACCCATCTTCCGCAGCTTGATTCTTCTTCCCTTTTTTAGCCTTCCCCATTTTGTTAACAAGTTGCTAAAAGCCACAATACCACTAGTACAGTAATCTCCTTTGGTGTATATTGTGAATTCTATCATGTGAAACGAAATGAACGAACAGGAATTAGATTGCAGGCGAATTTTTTGAGAACAATCAAGCAAGTCGTCGTCGTGTCCTTTGAAATCGAAATCGAATCGAAGAAAATGACAATTGAAAAGGTGATGTCAAATTGTCAAGTATTTTTTGATTTTGACAACATAACTAGGCAAGCAGGCTCAGCAAGCAGGCATCCCCAAACAGGAGCGTGCGCAGTGCGCAGGGTTTCATCGAACAAGTACTTACTACTTACTTACGGCATTTATTTTATGTTGTTTTAACAAAGTTTTCTTCGGAAAGTCTCCACTTTGTTGTTGTTATTTCATTTCAACGCCTTACTCAACATTTGGATTAGCCATTTTGATGGCAAAACTAAACAGTAGTAATGGCCAAGTTTCGTACAAAAAACTCGTGTGTCATCTTTAATGTTTTTGAAATAAATATGTCAAAGTCATGGTCATTTCGTGACTTAACTAATATTACCAGAGTTACCAGATAATAGAATTCGTTCTATGAATTTTTGAAACGAACGATTCTAAATCCATTCGGTTGTCTTATCTGGGTAGCGATTCTGAAACCATTCGGTTGCATCCGACACGGAATCTCATCTCTCGGTCTTTGTCTTACCTGATAAGCATGACAGAGACCGAGAGATGAGATTCCGAGCCGGATGCAACCGAATGGTTTCAGAATCGCTACCCTGTTTAGCATGACAGAGACCGAGAGATGAGATTCCGTTCGGATGCAACCGAATGGATTTAGAATAGCTACCCTGAAGATGTGTAAATTTTGTGACGCATCGGTTCAGAATTTTGTGATATACATAAATGATGCATGCCTATTCTCAACGATGTTATAACGTTTATTCTTTCGCCGATGCCTATTCCACAAAAATTGTTCAAATAAAATTTTCTATCAATGTCTATCGCGCAGATTGAAGTACATGTTGATAAATAAATACGTAATTTTATTGATTGGTTACATTAAACATTAAGACCTGGGTAGCGATTCTGAAACTATTCGGTTGCATCCGACACGGAATCTCCATCTCTCGGTCTTTGTCATGTTAAACAGATAAGACAAAGACCGAGAGATGAGATTCCGTGTCGGATGCAACCGAATGGTTTCAGAATCGCTACCCAGGGTAGTCATTCAGATCTTGGTTTTTGTCTTAACTATTTAGAAGGAATTATTATTAATAAATTATAATTATAAATTAATTAATTTATTTAGGAAGGAATACCGTTAACTTAAAACGGCGAAGGAAAACATCGTGAGGAAACCGACATGTACCTAGAATCTTTCAAAGTCATGTGTCATCCACCAACTTGCACTGGGCCAGCGTGGTGGATTATGGCCTTAACTCTCTCCTTGCGAGAGAAGCCCCCGAGTCCCAGCAGTGGGAACGTTCAGTGGGCTGTTGATGATGATGATGATTTAGAAGAACAGAGGTACTAAAAGTCCAAAAGAACCGAAATTTCAAATCTGAGCCGTTTGGATTGCGTTTAGAATCAATTACTTGAGGTGGGCAAGTCGATGATTAATAGACTTAAAAAAAGGCAGGGGTTCTCAATTAGGATGTACCTATGTTAGTGTCTCGAAAGTGCGATTTGACTAAAGTGAGGCCGTATTAGGTTTGAATTCCAACTGCTTTTCAATAAAAAAAATTATAAGATTACCTAAATTATGTATTTGTTTGGCTTTAACGGTTAACAAAAGCATCGCAATTAAACCTGTTTTCCAAAAGATATCACTCGAAGACATGAGCCATAATTACAGGAAACCCGCATTTGGGCAGCGTAGGGAACTATGACCTTGAAAGGCTTGAGCTCCAGTAGTTAGAACACAAAGTGAACTGCTTGTGGTAATGAAAAGAAAACAAGAAAAATGCACCAACTGCATACCATATTACTTTATTGGATTCACTGAAGAAAATACCAGTTAGCAAAACATGCTCAATTCTGTTCGGTGACCATCAACAATAGGTTCTAGGTTGAACGTTATCGAATAGATTTGGAGTATGGCATCTGATTGTAATACACAACTAATATTTTAGCTTCATATTGTGTTCCGAAAATCGTTTTAAGTTTCGCACCAACAGTTGACATTGGCGAAGCTTCCACAATGCCCTCCGCTGTAGCCTCGTCTCTTGCATTCTCCATTGCAGTCGGAGGTGTAATTAACAGCACCCCAAACGCAGCTCCCGATGAGGACGTCAGCCATCGCAGTATTCTGTGGGGACGAGACGATCACGAGGAAGCTCAGGCAAACCAGTGCCACAATGGATCCAAACCTTTTCACCATCTTGAGAAGATAAATATTTAAATCACCTGATGTTCCGCTGAAGAGATCCAAAAGAAGACTGTGCCGAGTATCGACAACGTCCGTATATATATCATTTAAGAATCAGGTTAATTAAGTAAGGAATGGGAAAACACAGAACTCGTCTAATCTTCTAAATTGAGGAAAAATGTGCATCACCGCCTGCACTGCATTATCCGCATTCTTCTATCAGGTACGGAAGAAAGTGTTATTTGCTCTCACGCTATCTACAGTTCTCCAGGATATAGACTAATTCTATACCATATACATACTAACAAAGACGTGATCTTTGTTATCTATACTAATAATTATAAATGCAAAAGTAACTCTACCTGTTTCAGGTATATTATGGAGCTCCATCAGTGGAACCGAAACTATCGGATATCCGAAATAAAAATATATCCGTAAATGTAACCATTTCCGTTTGCAAAATTGCTTTTCCGTTAAATACGCAGTATCTTCCTGTGCTCAGTTTTGACTAATTATTAGAACAATGATTAAGTGATTAGAACAACCTTTTATTTTGTTTATACATGTGTCCTACTAATCCTACTTCCTACTATAATATTATAAACGTCAATGTACGTATGTTTGGATGTTTGTTGCTCAATCACGTCCTAACGTATGAACGGATCGGGCTGAAATTTGGAACACAGATTATAGTCTGGAAAAACACTTTTTATCTTGGAAAAACAACGGGAACAACGGGAACGAGAACTTCGCGGGTAACACCGCGGGGCGTTGCTAGTAAGTATATATGCATGTATAAGTGTGGATGGTTTTATAACGCATAAAAATAATTAAGGAATAAAGTCTCTTTATGTTTGTGTTCATACAAACATAATGTATAGTTATTTTTCCAACTTTTAAAGGAGACAGCCAATTTTCCATGGGCATTTGCCCCACAGCAAAAGTGCAGGAGACTCGACAAAATTAGATCATTAAAGAGGATTTTTAATGTATATTGAGGAGCCGTTAATTTTTATTCTGCATAGCGGGCTTTAAGAGTTATCCGCTTGCTACACCGGCTGCTCTTCGCGTTTACAATTTTGGCGGGAAAACGGGTGTCAGGTTACATAAGTGCGGTGTTTGTGCTTCGGCATATGAAGTGCCGCCTTACTTGTATCCGTTTGAGCCCATTTATTCTCAAGAGCGTTTCAAGACGCTTCTAGCAGTATTTCGTTTATTTATAATTAATGTACTTAAAATGTAAACTAACATTTTTGACACTTTTTTGCGATTTCTCAAGTAGTCGATCAGCTGTTACATTAATAATTTTTAAAGGAGACAGTGGTTTTATGGCTTAAATGTTTGTGTTGTTTACGAAATAACAAACTCGAAAAACCAAAGAAAACTGCATTCGATAGCACAAATATATTTTTTTAAATTTTTTCAATACTTCGGGACCATTTTCCCGCCAAAAATTGTAAATTTTGTTTTTTTTTTATTTTACGATTTTTCTATGTAAATTAACTCTAATTTTAATGTGGATTATTTCAAAATAAAGACCAGTTCAAGTAGACGCCATTAAACACAAATTTATCGGTATACCTTCCCAAATAAAAACACGAAAAAAATTTTTTCCCGCCAAAAACCCGTCCGCAAAGTTAAGTTTGTATGCTTTCGTCATCAACCAAGTTTTTGGGTACTATATTACACACCGGTGTAGCAAGCGGATTTCAACTAACAAGTTGAAAAAAAATAACGAAATTTCTTGAGTTGTGTGAGTTTCGAACGAATCAAGCATATTTTACGTTCTCTTTGGAATCGAGTTTCGAACGAATCCAAGGATGTGTTAATTTTTTTCACTTTTTATTTTATTTTGGCGTCGCACGTATTTTTTGTTTTCCCATATTACGTATTTAAATATTTTCAAGTTTTACTAAAAATCGTCAAAGAAGCATGTTCACGAACATCAAATAATTTATAATAATCCACCATTTATGTTACATATTGAAAATATACAAGTTAAAGAAGATATACAATGAGGCGACATGTTTGTCAAAATGACACAAGCACGTGAAAAATATGGCTGACTTTAAGTACAGTCATTAAAGTACTTTTTATTCACACCAATTTGCAACCCCCGCTTGGCACATTAGTATTGAATGTACAGTTTGCATTATTTAACTATATGTCATTTTAAATAAATAACTTTTGTAGGTCTCCGGGGCTAATTAAGTACATAAACTTGAAACGACTTGGGGCAGAAATGAGCCGTCTCCTTTATTGCATTTTTAATGTGATAGATAAAACTTGAACTTGAATAGGGATATAATAATTACTAACATTTATTATTATTTAAGTAAGGGGAGTAAGGGGAAAACGGATATAACATCTCATCCGGCCCTATTGTCATCCTCACCTGCCCGCGCTAGTGGTTCTTCTTAGAATAGCTGGCGGCGGCGACCAAGATGTCGTCGTGGTGCTCCCTGCTAGACAACAGACGAGGCAATGGCGACCGAGCAAAGGCGGTATAAGCTTACACCCAGTAGGACAACCTCTGGAAGAGGCTACAGCAGCCTGGGGGGCCAAATACTTCCCGAAAGGACTGGTGCAGAAGGCAACGGGAAACCACTGCACTATTTTCCCAAGATATCTAGTACATGAAATGAGCGCACAGAGATATGATATGGCATGCGATCCGGCCACCACCCGGCGCAGCGATGATTCCAGGTCTCGCGGTGTGAAGTATTCTACTGGCCACACTGGTGCGGCTCGCCAGGCTCAGAGTGGACAAAATGCTACTGGTGATGATACCAAGTCATTAATAGACCGACGATCGCTGAGGAAGATGGTTACACTTGCAACATGGAATGTCCGTGGCATGATTGATGTCCTGAAGAAATAAGAAGAAGATCGACAAGGAACAATAAGCTTACAAATTGGAAATTCTGGGCCTAAGCGAAACCCACATGAGGGACACAGGATTCTATAGATCGAGCAGAGGGCACACCATATATTTTTCTGGCCCTGATAACGAGAGTAGCAAGGGCGTGGCGATATCTGTTACAGCCAAGATCAATAAATGTGTTCTGGGATACAACCCTGTTAGCAACCGTATAATAACGTTGAAACTCAACACAAAGCCTTGTCGTATGAACATCATACAGGCGTATGCGCCTACGAGCGGTTCTACTGAAGAAGAAATTGAAGCATTCTATAATCAGTTAGATGACACTTATAACTCGTTACCTAAGAGAGAAGTGAATATCCTGATAGGAGACCTAAATGCTAAAGTAGGATGCACAGAGTGTGATGACCACCTGAGAGATGTTGTTGGACGTTTTGGATTAGGCGTACGGAATGACAGAGGAGACCGGTGGATGCAGTTCTGTGCAGCTAACTCACTGTCCATAATGAACACCTGGTTCCAGCATCATCCTCGACGACTTTATACGTGGATTTCACCAGGTGATAGGACCAGAAACCAAATCGATTACATTGCAATTCCAAAAAGGTGGAAATCAAGCGTAATAAATACCAAAACTTACCCAGGGGCTGATTGCGGTAGTGACCATATCTTGTTGGTGGTAAAAATGATCATCAAGCTCAAGAAGTGTTACCGAGCTGGTAATAAGAACGGACGTAAGCTGACACCTGGTGAGCAAACAATATTAAAGGCACGATTTCAAAAAAAAATAGCAATGGGTCTGCAGATGGATGACGGCTCGAATGTGAACTCGAATTGGCGAAAGTTCAAAGAACTATTGCTTGCAGCTCACAAAGAAAGTCAAGTTGAATCACGTGATGTACCCCGTAGTTCATGGCTGTCAGATGAAACGTGGGACGTAATTAAGAAAAGAAAAGAGCTATTGAAACACCTCTCAAAGGATGGCAGTCGTGAGCAATATAAAGCTCTCTCGAAGGAAGTGCAGCGTCGAGCTAGGGAAGACAAAAACCAGTACTTTAATAACATTTGTACTGAAATTGAGGATCATGCCCATAAGATGCACACTCGAGATCTTTTTATGAAAATAAAAACCATAACACGGGAATTCAAGGCAAGAACATGGACTGTAGAAGACAGTTGCTGACATTTTTATGGACTTTTACTGACAGAGATTGACCAGGTGGTTGATAGGTGGAGAGGTTATTGCGAAGACTTATATGCTGACGCAGCAGTTTCATCAATTAACCTGCACCACAACATGTCCGATATCCCTCAAGAACCAGACATCTTAAAATCTCAAATTGAATTTGCTCTGAAGAAGCTTAAACGTAATAAATCGGCCGGAAGTGACTGTATTTTTGCCGAAAGTTTGAAGCTCATAGGAGATGACGGTATATGTATTCTACAAAGGCTTTGTAATCAGATATGGAGAAACGGCGAGTGGATCAGTGACTGGCAGGAATCCATTCTGATACCACTACACAAGAAGGGATCAACTAAGTCTTGTGGCAACTACAGGACTGTGGCGCTCATATCCCACGCTAGCAAGGTTCTATTGTACGTAATTAATGAACGCCTTAAAGCATTCTTGCAATGGCAAATTCCAGTAGAACAAGCGGGATTTGTTAAAGGGCGAGGAACAAGAGAACAGATTGTGAATGTAAGACAGATCATTGAAAAGTGTCGTGAGTTCAACATTCCAATGCTGATGTGCTTTGTCGGTTACTCAAAAGCGTTTGATTGTGTTAGGTGGGAATGCTTATGGAACATTTTGAGGGAAATGGGACTACCTGAGCACCTCGTCGTTCTTATCGCAAACCTCTACCAGGATGGAAACACAGTCGTAAAGGTGAACAATGTCTTATCGAAGCCCTTTAAGCCACAAAAAGGAGTTAGACAAGGATGTATCCTGTCTTCAATTCTGTTTAATATCTATGGAGAATAATAATGAGACGAGCCTTAGACGGTTGGGAGGGAGGAATCTCCATTGGCGGCAGGAAAACCAGCAACCTAAGATACGCAGATGACACAACTTTATTTGCATCGTCTGAGCACGAATTGGCTCAGCTCCTGTCTAGAGTAGAGAAAGAGAGTGAATTAGTTGGCCTTGCAATTAACAAGTCGAAGACCAAAGTGTTAGTGGTAGACAGGTCTGGTTCACTTACTCGTTCCAATGAACTCGGGGGCCTAGAATTAGAACGGACAAAAATCGACGCTTTTGAAATGTGGTGTTGGAGACGGGTGTTGCGAATTCCATGGACTGCACGCCGAACCAACGCGTCCATTATTAAGGAGCTACGCATTACTAAAAGGCTATCCACTGTTTGTTTCCAGCAAATTCTAAATATTTTGGACACGTTGCTCGTAGGGACCCTGACAGCCTTGAGAAGCTTATGGTAGTCGGTAAGGTCGATGGGAAAAGACCACGTGGTCGATCACCTACCCGTTGGTCAGATCTGGTAAAGACTCTCACTGGACTACCAATAACCGAAGCTCTTAGAACCGCCGCGGACAGAAATGCATGGAAAAGCATGGTGCATCGGGTGATCAATACCTCAGACTAGACGCGACCTTCAGCAATGAAGATAACGACTTAGAAGAATATTATTATTTAGAATACCTACCAAATGATAAACTAGTCTAAATAAAACCTATGAATAAAACCAAATTATTACATACTGTTTGAGTTTGTATTTTCCTTCTATCTAATATCTAATCGAAACTATCCGAAACTAACGGATAATCCGAAATGCTTATACTTATCCGACACCGACATTTTTTTAAATTCCTATATCTTTTTCCAGCTCCGATTTATCATATCCGTAACATTGATCACTAAGTTGTCTAGATCTAGATAAATTAAAGAATATTTTAGTTTTTGTTCATATTTCAAAAACCATGACACCGATTTTGATATAACTTATGTGGGACCATCAACACCTCAAATTCCATATGATCTACACAAAAAATTAGATCCACAAAAATCGATACCTACACAATAGCCGGAGCTATCAACAACCTACAAAAAAAATTCGCAGTTATAGGAACTGCCGATAGAAAAGAATACTTATAACTCAGAATTTGATAGCTTACTTTGGAAACTACGCGAGTGAAACTAGAGTCTTGACATTTCTTTAGAACTATATATACAGCAAATCTTAGAGTATGGGCAGCAAATAGTTCCCTTCTGTTTATGTACCAAGTAGCTTGTACTGTGGTCCATTTCCCTAAATGGTGACGATCGCCAATCTGAACACCCCAGCCTTCGTCTGACGCATCTGTCGTAACAAAAATTGTAGGCTCGGGAATGAAATTTTTCTGGTCTGTCTCAGTGTGTATCTGCCTGTGTGTGTATCTGTTTATGGCACCGTAGAGCTCAAACGGACGGGCCGATTTCGATGCGGTTTTTTTTATTTGAAGATAAATTTTTGTGTTAATGCTTTGAGCTATTTTTGGTTTATTCGCCTCTACCAAATGGCGGACCAAATATTTCATCACAATCTACCTCAATATGGGTATCGAATGAAAGAGCTTGACTAGTAGAGTACTATACAGTATAACTAATTTCAAATCACAAAATGGCGAATTACATATTGGGTATCAAATGAAAGAACTTGACTAGTAGACTACTATACACTATGAAAAATTTATATTTATACCATATCGGGATAGTTGTAAAAAAGAAACGTATTTCGTCATTTTGTGGTTTCGGTCATCATGGATTTGAAATGTATCATAGTGCATAGTAGTCTACTAGTCAAGCTCTTTCATTTGATACCCATATTAAGGCATTAGTGAAAAAAAAAAATGTAGTTCGCCATTTTGTGATTTGAAATTTGTTATACTGTATAGTACTCTACTAGTCAAGCCCTTTCATTTGATACCCATATTGAGGTAGATTGTGATGAAATATTTGGTCCGCCATTTGGTGGAGGCCGCTATCTTGAATCGATATTAACAAAAAATAGCTCAAAACATCAACACAAAAATGTATCTTGAAATAAAAAAAAACGCATCGACATCGGCCCATCCGTTTGAGCTCTACGGTGCCTTAGACAGATACAAACACAGACAGATCTATACACAGGGAGACAGACCTGTATGTGTGTCTGTCTGATAGACAGACAGACTTTGACGTCAAATTTTATTACAGAGACAATTATAGTATCATATTGTAGCAAATTTAGTCTATTTTAAAAACGCCGCAAGAAAGTTTTTTCAAAAACTAGTCGTTTAGGGTTATAATCGCCTTTGAAAAATAAACGATTTTTTCGCGGTTTTTTCGATTTTTGACAAAGTTGCGTTCGTCGCTCGAGGTCACAAACTTGGGATAATCAAAAGCCAACATTATAAACAAGTCTGCAAAAAATCAGATTACCGGATTTAACGCATCCTACTCCATACTTTCAGGTGACAAAGTTACTGGACTACTATATGTATTTCAGAAGCCGCAGTGGCCTAGGGCAACGAAACCTAGTCTCACAAGCATCGTCTTACTTGGGTACTGATTCTCAACTCAATCCGAATTCGGAATAATGATCCTTGTCTCTTTCATTCTCAACGGATAAGACAAAGACCGCGAGGTTAAATTCCGTGTCGGATCAATCCGACTGGGTTTAGAATCTATGAATATAGCATGCATTCTATTTAAAAAGCCGTACCTAATGGACTAGTGGCTCGAATGTACGTTTTGACTATAGTGAGGCTCTATCGGGTTTGAATTCCCCCTACATTTCTAAATATTTTCAAGATTTTCAATTAGGTAGCTAAGCTTCAACGGTTAACGAAAACACAGCAAGGAATCCTGTTTTTCAAAAGATATCACTCGAAGACAACATGTTCTATACAGCAAACCCGCATTTGGGCAGCGTAATGAACTAATTAACTATGACCTCGAAAGGCTTGAGTCCCAGTAGTTGGAACACAAAATGAACTGCTTATGCTAATGAAAAGGAAACCAGAAAAATGCATCAACTGAATACTAAATTACTTTATTGAATTCACGGAAGAAAATACCAGTTAGCATAACATATTCAATTCTGTTCGGTGACGATCAACAATACCTACTTGGTTGCACGTCATACTCCAAATCTATTCGGACTTAGAGTGTGTTATTTAATTGAAATATTTATTTTTCAACTAGTATTTTTCCCTTCAGTAGTAGTATTCCGAAAATCGGTTTAAGTTTCGCACCAACAGTTGACATTGGCGAAGCTTCCGCAATGCCCTCCGCTGTAGCCTCGTCTCTTGCATTCTCCATTGCAGTCGGAGGTGTAGTTAACAGCACCCCAAACGCAGCTCCCGATGAGGACGTCAGCCATCGCAGTATTCTGCGGGGACGAGACGATCACGAGGAAGCTCAGGCAAACCAGTGCCACAATGGATCCAAAGCTTTTCACCATCTTGAGAAGATAAATATGTATGTCGTCTGATGTTCCGCTGAAGAAATCCAAATGAAGACTGTGCCGAGTATCGAAAACGTCCGTATTTATATCATTTAAGAATCAGGTTAATTAAGCTAGGAATGGGAAAACACAGAAATCGTCTAATTTTCTAAACTGAGGAAAACTGTCGATCACCGCCCGCACTGCATTATCCGCATTCTTCTATCAGGTACTTCTAGTACGAAAGTGTTATTTGCTTTCACGCTATCTACAGTTCTCCATGATATAGACTAATGATGCTATAGGTACCATACACTAACAAAGACGTGATCTTTGTTATTACTATTACTTATTAATGCAAAAGTAACTCTGTCTGTTTCAGGTGTGCCCATTAAGCCCGACTCGCGACGCGGCCGGCGTCGTGACGTCACACAAAAAATCATTACTAAAAAATGAAACCAAATTTTGTGTGTCTGTAAACGACAACGTACTGATAAATTTAATATTATCACCTATCTCTTAGGCATCAAAATAAACTAATAATCGAGTATGTTTATTATGAAAAAATAAGGTTTTAAAGTCAAAAAACCGGTTTTGCCTCTTGGGGCTTGCCTACAGCTCCAATAAGTGGAACCGAAACTATCGGATATCAAAAAAAATGTATAACCGTAAACGTAACCGTTTCCGTTTCACAAGTTACGGATTGTTTCGGATAGAATCGTTTTTCTTTGAAGGCTTTGATTGAAGGCTGCAAAATTGCTTTTCGTTAAATACTTATTATCTTCCTGTGCTCAGTTTTGACTAGTTATTAGAACTATGATTAGGTGATTAGAACAACCTTTTATTTTGTTTAAACATGTATAAGTATACATGCATGTATAGGTATGAATGGTTTTATAACGCATAATAGTACATTATTATATAAGTATAATTATATAAGTATATAGTATCGAGCGCGATATCGACGGTGTGGTGAGGTGGGGCGACAGGAACGAGATGGAACTCAGCGTGATGAAATGTAAGACTATTAGTTTCACGCGCTGCCGCTCGCCCTGCGTCTACGACTATCACGTGTCCGGAGCGGCGCTGGAGCGCGTCACTCACATACGGGACTTGGGTGTGACGCTCGATTCCAAACTCAGTTTCAACTGTTACATCACGGAAATGGCTAAACGAGCCTATAAATCCCTCAGTTTTGTAATCAGGCAATCGCTGCGATTCCAAAACGTACAAACCATTGTATTGTACCAAGCTATATTACGCCTTAGTGCGAAGCATTTTGGAATTTAATTCGATTATCTGGAATCCGCACGAAGCCAAGTATATTACGTTATTGGAAAAAATTCAGAGAAAGTTTGCTCGTTTTTTATACAAAAATTTTTATGGGTACTACCCAACCTGGGACTATCCCTCCTTGTTCGTATCGGGTATGGTGGGGTTGGACACTCTTGAGCTGCGGCGCAAGTGTGCTATCGTCGTCCATTATTACCAGCTGTTCAATAATAGGATAGATAATCCTACTACATTAGCGCAGTGCGCGCTGCACGTCGGGGAGTGGGAGTCGCGCGCGCGCGCGGCGGCGCGGCGCTGCCGCCGGCCGCCGCCGCTGCTGGCGCCGGTGCCGCCGCCGCGCTCCGACACCGCTCGGTTCGCCCCCACGAATCACGCACTCACCTTGCTCAACGATCTCTTGGCGCACCGGCCAGACGTAGATTTGTTCCATTCGAATATAAACACAATTGTTTTAAACTGTATGTCGTTTTTTAGTACAAAAATATAAATTTGTAAGATTTTAAAATATTTTTTATTTTTATTTATCTTTTTCATATATATGTGTAGTGTAAATTATAAGCTCTAAAACGTTTTGGCTCTAGCTGTAAGTTTTTGAGTAATTGTAATAAATAAGTGCGCTAAGTTGATAATTACAGCGGAGGCTTTATTGCTATAATTTAGCAGAGGCTGTAATTATCAAAGCGCACGTATGTCATACGACGTTTTATAACATATTTGCGAGGAAATTAACAAAACTCTGACGACATTTTCAAATAAAAACAATACAGCGAAAAAAAAGGCGCGGAATAATATTTACTTGATCACAGATCACAGCACAGAGTAAGTAATCAGGTAATCACTATGGATCACAGATTAGCAATGCGCAGGCATCGGCGCCTTTTTTTTAAGCAACGGCACAGAACCAGCCGGTATGCCATTAGTAAAAAAGTAAATTAAAGGTGGGAACGCACTGGGCGACGCGACGCGACGCGACGCGCCGCGGCCAAATCGTCACAGATCACAATATAGACTCCGCGCCACCACTTGTGACCGTTGGCGAAAAGAGCCACTGTCGTATTCCACAATGACAGATGAAACCTATGATATTATAGTAGCTTAGTTCAATAATTTCGCCAAAGTACTTCAGTGATGGCACGGAGTCTACTACTAGCACAGATAAGTAAATCTTGAAGCTGCCGTCATTTTCGAGATATTATTAAATGTCAGTGTCAGTGAATCAGTGACAAACATTACTGTTACGAACTGTGTTGCCAAACGATACGAGTTAATACGATTTAAATCGTATTTATAAGATCTTTTTGGCTCATGTACGATGTACGATTGCAAAGTCGAAATCGTACGCAAAATATACGATCTTTTGAATGGAATCTTACGAAATTAACAATCACCATAAATTATTTTTTGAAGTGAAAACTTCTTCAGGCGCGCCTCGACAAGTTTTTCGTGGGGGGGGGGGGGGTAAATTGATTTCTAACGTTACGCTCGGGTATGATAAGAAATCTTCTGGTAAACTCGGGACCTTGGCGATTGGGCATCTAAAAATGCGACAGCCAATGGGAAATGCTGACGCATTTCTAGACGCAATGCCAAGATGGCGAGGCAAGAGGCCAGTTTCCAAGGTAAGCTATCAAATTCTGAGTTATAAGTTTTCACTTCTATCGGCAGTTCCTATGACTGCCATTTTTATTAGTGTGAAAAGTAAAACAAGATGGTCGAACAACAAAAGAGTAAAGAGTTAATCGAACTGAACTTCTTAAATGTAGGTTGCTTTATGAATGCATACCGGAATATCTCTACGTAGTTCCTTTATAAATATATAGCGTTTTGATGTTAACACAGTCGATAAATAGTTAAATTGTGGTAATATCTTGTCAATTTGGCTATGCAACCAGTTGAAGTTGTTTATGATCAAGTTTCGGAATAAACCTAACAGTTTTCTAATCTGAAAAAGTTTGATATAAATAAAATAAATAAATAAAAATTGGTGGACAATTCACACACATCACCATCTGACCCCAAACTAAGCAAAGCTTGTATGATGGCGGCCAGATAGCTGATATAGTACTTATATAGTTTTAAATACATACTTATTATACATAGAAACACCCAGACACAGTGCAAACATTTGAATTCATCACACAAATATTTGCACTGGGTGGGAATCGAACCCATGACCCTCGGCTTCGCAGGCAGAGCTGCTACCAACTAAGCCACGAGGCCAGTCAACTAAAAGTCAAAATATAACTATATCTTAATGCCATAATGTTTTATCCTATATAAAGTGAGGCATATGTATAATGCGACAGGATGAGCAGAACATGGATGGTAAGCCATAACAACCTAGCGTCACGCAGCGTATGAACATGATTTGGACTCTTTAAGTCTAACACTGCAAAGCGCTCAACACCCATAGATAGTTTAGTAGTGGTAGGACTCTTTGCAGAGTCCCCCTGGGGAACTACCATCTTTGCTAGCTATTCTACGGCCAAGCAGTAATTTGCAACAATCACTGTGTTCCGTTTCGAAGGTCACAAAATGTCAAAGCCCACTTGGCCAGTTTTTTAAATTTTTTATATGGCATCATAGAATGAATGAGTATCTAAAATTACTTATCTGTGCTAGTAGCTAGTAGTATATTGTGATCTGTGACTATTTGGCCGCGGCGCGTCGCGTCGCGTTGCGTCGCCCAGTGCGGGCGCACCTTAATATTTTTGTGTTTTGTTACAGAAAAAATAAAGTAATTTATGGTCAAAATTAATTAAATTAACGAATTAAATAATTCTTTATTAAATTTTACCTCTCAATATACGTTAATTTCGCTGTCCCCGGAGAACAAAATGGTAATTGCAAAAACACAAGTTTTCAGGAAAAATAAAAAACCGATTTTTGGCTATAACTTGCTTTGTAATGAACTTACAGGCATAAAAAGACGTACAACGATAGCAAATTTTTTACCTATTATTATGTATTAAACGATTTTATACCTAGTGAATTCAGAGTGCAAATATTTAGAATTGAAAAAGTTACTAAAATGGTGCGTTTAGTTTTATTTGCTAATAGGCACTAACCATTTTATTCTCGTTACTTTCGTAAACAATGGATATTACATTGCAATGATACAATAACTTGCATCGCATGCTAAAAACGATACTAATGGACAACAATAATGTCACTTGCCATTTTATTCTCGTTAATTCCAAGTACGCATTGTTTGTTAATACAGCTTTTCACTCTTATTCCGAGATTTATAATAAAACCAAACTCTGGTACCTAATTAACTATTAGTCAAAATAAACTAGACACAAAATTATCATTAAAGATATTTCTGAATTTAAAATGCATCATCACCATGATCATCATCAGCTTATCCTACTCCACTGATGGTGGACGTAGGCAATTCTCATAATACTCTTAACCTTTTTCTCAAGTTTTCTTTTTCAGATACTGTTTAGTAGTCAATATCTGGTGTATATCGTTACTCCAGCAAGTTTATCACTATTGGGTGTCCAACACTACCTTTGCCAATACGTCTACTTTAGGACACGTCTACCTCAACTGTTTTCGGTCCACGGCTAACATATTTATATCTGCCTCCTCCCTCAGCCAGCTCAGCTTGCTGATATATTGATATATTAGCAAGCTGAAGTGGCTATGTTAATTACCTTGGATCTCTGACAGATGATCGTTTCGGATATGATCCCTTAGAGAAACTTCGAGCATAGCTCTTTGTGGCTCTTTAAACTAGTATGTGAGTGCTCTCGTTTCTTCACCGTAGCTTATGATCAATTAACACGCTGATTGAAAAAGCTTTGCGGGACGGGCGACGAAAAGACCCGACGTATTTTTCTAAACGGTATCCACCCCAAGTGTATTCTTCTCATAACCTGATGGCCTTACTTTTTACATATTTTTTTCCCAACAACGAGACCTCACTCTAGATAGACCTATTTCTGAATAGTCTCGAAAAAGGCACCACTTATGGCAACCGGTCCTGGAGCTGCGAGCTGGTTAGCCATGATCTTGGTTTTATCCAAGTTCATCTGGAGTCCGATGCGTTGAGAATAGTCAGCTTAGTCTCTAAGTATCCTTTGTAGATCCTTCACCGTTTCGGTGATTAGCACGAAACCATCTGCAAATCGTGGGAAAAAGAATAATCGTGATTGCCGTTAATATTAACCATATCGCGCCGCGTTCACCCCATCCTGCCTCATACACATATGTTACAATGCGTTTGAGAACAGTTTCGGATGGATTACATTCCCTTGTGTCACCTCTCGACACAGGAAGATGTCCGTAGCCTGTGACTTTTGAACTTTGTTACGGCATCATGTTACTATTTCATCACCTCGATATATTGCAAGTCAATTTGACATCGCTGTAAAGATTCTGGAATAGACCAGACTTCCACAGAGCCTTCACAAAGTCCACATATATCAAGTAAAGGGTCTGTTTAGACTCATTAGTCGTGTGTGAACACTGTGAACTTCACTGTATAAATATGATTTATGGTGCTTTATCCACAAAAAATACCTTTCAAAGAACGAGTTTCAATCATCGAAACAAGCCCAGATTTGCAAGCTTGTTTCGATGATTGAAACTCGTCGAGACTTTTGTGCATAAGATAATTCGTGATGACCCTTGAAAATAACTTCTAGATATGACTCAGAATGGCCGACAGTTCTTTGAAAGGTATTTTTTATTAAAATAAGTTGATGCTTCTGTGGCACACCCTATGTGTTCTCCCGGTAAAGAGAATCGAAATCGAAAAACTCTTGGAGCTCTTATAGCATTAGCGTTCCACGACTTTCAGGAGATCTGTTGTGATCCCAACATAATGATTTTAAGCTGTGTATTTGTCGTATTTTCCAATGCTTTTGCTATCGTAATTTCCAACATGATTTCATTAAGTATCATTTAAGACAAGTTTTAGTAGAATGGCATGTAACCGTGGCTCATTCATCTGTTACGGTTCCGTGGGAGATGTGAATATCTGGTTTAGAAGTTATGACATTTCCTGTCGATAAATGATTAGCTACGTGAGGGGGTATCTGCTAAGATCCATAATCCGTGCTCCGTAAGATCCGCTTGACGAGTAAAGTGTACATTTATCAACAAAGAACTTTCACTTTCCTTAACTTACATTATTTTTATTTTCAAAACCTGAATCTAATTAATTGTGTTTTATATCAAGAGCATAATAATGGATTGAAGATCATGTTATACAAGGTTTGTGATTGTTTAGGTGAGAGCCACTTGTTGAAGTGAAAACTTTTTTTGACGCGCCACAGACCGATTTTTCGTGGATTGTAACTGTGTGCACTAGAATTGAATTCTAGCTTCACGTTTGGGAATGATAAAAAATCTTCGGGTAAACTCGGGGAACTAGAAATGCGTCAACATTTCCCATTGGCCATCAAAAAATGATTCATTGACCACTGAAACATCTCCCAAAATTGGTTTTTATCTTTAATTATGAAATCAATTTCAGTCTTCGCCTATTCACTGTCGCTTCAAAACGTTTCTTGAAGCTGCTTTTTGTACACTGTGTACTTTTTCAAAGTTTTCATTTTGTTAAGGGTTAAAATCTTAAACTTGATGATATTAAAGATCCGGTGTTATAACTACATAATATAAAATAACACAATACTTTGAAGTGGCGTTCTTCAGGCATTTTGAGCCAATAAATATTATTGGATATTAGCAATGTGCTATTTTTTTGTAAATCATGGTTTGTTTTTATGATGGAAAAAGATGGCAATATTTTAATAATTTTTATAATTTGCTTAGTTATTATTTAGAAAGTATATGTTAGTTTCCAAAGAAAAGATAGATAGATAGATAGATACACTTTATTGACACACGAAAACAATAGGATACACAAAAATAATTAAATATAGGTACATTTAAAACTAGTAATGCAAAAGTATGCTGAAAAGCATACTTTTAAGCGAACAATATGGTAATAACCTTCTAAATTATCCCGCCGATATATTTGACGAGAATATGATTGCAAAAGCTTTTGTCCCATGTTCAAAGAAGAAACAGTTCCACTAACATGGTGCTATATTTTTATTCAGGTACGTATGATGACATTTAAGCAGTGGTGAATATTGTTGTAATTTTTAATAACTTTATAAATAACAGTGTGAAGTCCACAAAAAAATTGGGTATATGTATTGGGCATAGTAGACTTCAAATATGCTATAACACTAAAACTATGATAATGTCAATTACCATTTTGTTCTCCGGGGACAGCGATTTTATTCATAAAATGTTGACTACACTTTTCTGACATAAAAACTCTTTACTAAGATTTAAAAAGGTTCCGTTCGTTTTAGACGGAACATATCTCTTTACCTAGTCTGTGGACGGAGCATTTTGAAACCGTGCGTTTTACATTACACATTACAGCACAAGTACGTAATAAGATACATTACGATACAGAAATTGGTCCAATAAGAGACCCTTTACGAGCAAATATGTTATAAAAGTAAATTTTAGTTTTTGATCATATTTCAAAAACCACCACACTGATTTTAATAATCTTATGTGGGACCATCACCACCTCCTCTAAGCCTCTAAGGCCGAGGCCACGTATGGTGGCCATTCATTATATTTGTATGAAAACATAAAGATACTTTATTTCTCAATTATTTTTATGCGTTATAAAACCATTCATACTTATACATGCATGTATACTTATACATGTTTAAACAAAATAAAAGGTTGTTCAAGTTGAGAAGTCAAAAAAGTTGAGAGGTGTCAAGGGACACCCGGATGGAACGAAGTTCTTGTCGATTAATTAGTGAAGGAATTGTAATAAAAAAATTAAGTTATAATAATATTTTTTATTACTTATTAACAAATATAATGTAAGTACTTAACATAAACTTAAGGAGTAGCATTGACGTATTATATAAACATTATAACAATGATTCATTATTATCATTCCGAATGTTAGCCATTCGGATTGCATTTAAAAACAGTACTCATATTATTTCCAATGTTGCCTACAAATATTAGTTTTACGAATGAAATTTGTCGAAATATGCGTCAATCACACGAATCAATATTACATGAACATTACGATATATAATATACGATAGTATATAACGTGACAACATCATTACAATACATTGATGAAATATTACAGACAATAGAATCGAGTGGAAAAACAAGAACAAAATCAAAAATTTTGATTTACCCCCAACTACCTCAGATTTGTAATCTGTATAACATTGAACTAATTCAAGCCCTTTCATTTGATACCCATATTGAGGGAGTAGTGAAACGTATTTCGCCATTTTGTGGTGGCAGCTTTCTTGGATTTGAAATTTGTCATAGTGCATAGTATTCTATTAGCCAAGCCCTTTCATTTGATACCCATATTGAGGTAGTAGTGAAAAAGTAATGTAATTCGCCATTTTGTGGTGATAGCCATCTTGGATTTGAAATTTGTCATAGTATTTAGTATTTTACTAGTCAAGTCCTTTCATTTGACACCCATATTGAGGTAAGTTGTAAAGAAATGTTTTGTCCACCATTTTGTGGAGACGGCCATCTTGAATCGATAATAACCAATTAACCAAACATAGCTACGAGCCACCGCACAAACATTAACCTTAAATGAACGAGAGGGATTAAGAAAGAAACAATCAGCTGCTGTTGTCTGGCTGCTGTCACCGTGTTTTGACGTGACTCCGTCTCAAAAATCAATGAACGCCGGGTGCATCTGTGAAAAAGTGTCCCGTTACGATTATTGTCCCGTTACGCTCATTGTACTATCTCAGGCATGATACAAGATAAAACAAAACCAAAGGCTAAAACAAAGTATACTATTTAAAATATTATGATTCGAGGAAAACAACAACAATAACCTTAAAATCCTCGTATCAATTAATAGACCATAAATCATGACGTTTATTTTTTAATGTTTTCCTTTCATAGACAAAGTACAATATTGATAGCATACAACACTTGTTTAAAGGTCGACTGAATTTAGTCGCTACTGATTTTAGTGTTGTGTATTAGCATTAGTAAGAATCAGAGAAGCTATACCTAGTCAGTCTGAATTTAGTACTCTAGGTAGCTTGGTCTTTCGAACCAATCACACTATCAGTTCATTACACGCAACGTAACGTACTACGTCTGAACTACGACGTAAAGTGTAATCCGGGATGAATGGAACAGTTTCGTGACTGATGCCTGCAGCTGTAGTAGGATGAAACCCATTGTAAATGGAAGAGAATATGACAAAAGTGAAAGAAAATCGTCAAATAACTGTATTTCGGGTTTATTTTGCGGTTCTGAATGATTACTTTACATAAATTCTCAGGAAAAAAAGAACAAAACTATCGTACCGGTAGTGACCTCTCCAGATTTTCTATGACACTAGAGTAGAATACAATTCACAGCTAAATTTAATTTTGAGTTCTGCGCCACCTATTGGTAATTATAGGAACTTTGATGTACAAGTCGATTCGGGCAGTGGTCGTAAATTAGTGTTGGTCTAGCCTCTAACCAAAAATACTCATAGGGTTAGTTGTGCAACGCCATCTATTTTTAAGCGCAAGAGTCAGTTTGTAGTGATAAATCGCCAGAATTTTTTTTTCGTTCTTGTTTGTTAGAAAATACTTAGATTTAAATTAAAGGCGTTGATAAGAGGGATCCTTTATAAAAGACTATTATTCTCAGGAAAAAAAAGAACAAAAAAAAGAGTGTTGAGAGAAAAAAAGAACAAAAACAGTATAGCGGTAACTACCAGGATTCGAACCGGGGGCACCTATCTTCATAGGTGACCCCTTGCTTACTAATTGCGCCAATCGGTCATTGTTGACATGGGTGAAATTTGTTATCGTATTCTAATTCTATCACGCCATAGGCACGAAACGTTACAACTTTTTCGTGAGATTTTTTTCCGTCCAGCTCCCTTTCATAACGCGCGATAAGGAACTTCGTTCCAAAATATCCGTAAACGTAACCGTTTCCGTTTCACAAGTTACGGATGGTTTCGGATAGAATTGTTTTTCTTTGAAGGCTTTGATTGAAGGCTGCAAAATTGCTTTTCGTTAAATACTTATTATCTTCCTGTGCTCAGTTTTGACTAATTATTAGAACTATGATTAGGTGATCTGGGTAGCGATTCTGAAACCATTCGGTTGCATCCGACACGGAATCTCATCTCTCGGTCTTTGTCATGCTAAACAGATAAGTGTTATTTTTTTTTTTTTTTTTATTGATTTTTGAGACGGAGTCACGTCAAAACACGGTGACAGCAGCCAGACAACAGCAGCTGATTGTTTCTTTCTTAATCCCTCTCGTTCATTTAAGGTTAATGTTTGTGCGGTGGCTCGTAGCTATGTTTGGTTAATTGGTTATTATCGATTCAAGATGGCCGTCTCCACAAAATGGTGGACAAAACATTTCTTTACAACTTACCTCAATATGGGTGTCAAATGAAAGGACTTGACTAGTAAAATACTAAATACTATGACAAATTTCAAATCCAAGATGGCTATCACCACAAAATGGCGAATTACATTACTTTTTCACTACTACCTCAATATGGGTATCAAATGAAAGGGCTTGACTAATAGAATACTATGCACTATGACAAATTTCAAATCCAAGAAAGCTGCCACCACAAAATGGCGAAATACGTTTCACTACTCCCTCAATATGGGTATCAAATGAAAGGGCTTGAATTAGTTCAATGTTATACAGATTACAAATCTGAGGTAGTTGGGGGTAAATCAAAATTTTTGATTTTGTTCTTGTTTTTCCACTCGATTCTATTGTCTGTAATATTTCATCAATGTATTGTAATGATGTTGTCACGTTATATACTATCGTATATTATATATCGTAATGTTCATGTAATATTGATTCGTGTGATTGACGCATATTTCGACAAATTTCATTCGTAAAACTAATATTTGTAGGCAACATTGGAAATAATATGAGTACTGTTTTTAAATGCAATCCGAATGGCTAACATTCGGAATGATAATAATGAATCATTGTTATAATGTTTATATAATACGTCAATGCTACTCCTTAAGTTTATGTTAAGTACTTACATTATATTTGTTAATAAGTAATAAAAAATATTATTATAACTTAATTTTTTTATTACAATTCCTTCACTAATTAATCGACAAGAACTTCGTTCAATCCGGGTGTCCCTTGACACCTCTCAATTTTTTTTTTTTTCGGGTATCCGGTAGTTTCGGTTCCACTTATGGAGCTCCATAACACACCTGAAACAGGCAGAGTTACTTTTGCATTAATAAGTAATAGTAATAACAAAGATCACGTCTTTGTTAGTGTATGGTACCTATAGCATCAGTCTATATCATGGAGAACTGTAGATAGCGTGAAAGCAAATAACACTTTCGTACTAGAAGTACCTGATAGAAGAATGCGGATAATGCAGTGCGGGCGGTGATCGACAGTTTTCCTCAGTTTAGAAAATTAGACGATTTCTGTGTTTTCCCATTCCTTGCTTAATTAACCTGATTCTTAAATGATATAAATACGGACGTTTTCGATACTCGGCACAGTCTTCATTTGGATCTCTTCAGCGGAACATCAGACGACATACATATTTATATTCTCAAGATGGTGAAAAGCTTTGGATCCATTGTGGCACTGGTTTGCCTGAGCTTCCTCGTGATCGTCTCGTCCCCGCAGAATACTGCGATGGCTGACGTCCTCATCGGGAGCTGCGTTTGGGGTGCTGTTAACTACACCTCCGACTGCAATGGAGAATGCAAGAGACGAGGCTACAGCGGAGGGCATTGCGGAAGCTTCGCCAATGTCAACTGTTGGTGCGAAACTTAAAATGATTTTTGGAACACAATATGAAGCTAAAATACTAGTTGATACATATATATTTTAATCAGATGACCCAATCCAAATCTATTCGGTAACGTTCAACCTAGTGGGTACCTATTGTTAATCGTCACCTTCAGCAGGGTAGCGATTCTGAAACCATTCGGTTGCATCCGACACGGAATCTCATCTCTCGGTCTTTGTCATGCTAAACAGATAAGACAAAGACCGAGAGATGAGATGCCGTGTCGGATGCAACCGAATGGTTTCAGAATCGCTACCCTGAATTGAACATGTTTTGCTAACTGGTATTTTCTTCGGTGAATTCAATAAAGTAATATAGTATTCAGTTGATGCATTTTTCTTGTCTAACTTTCATCACACAAGCGATTTGCACTTTGTATTCCAAATCCTGGGACTCCATCCCTTTAAGGTCATAGTTCCCCACGCTGCTCAAATGCGGGTTTGCCGTACCTAATTATGGCTCATGTATTCGAGTAATATATTTTGGGAAACAGGTTTCCTTGCGATGTTTGCGCGCAGTGACGGTCCACGCTGCACGGAACCAAATGCGTTTTCTAGTTCTATCCAGCAGACTATTATTTGTCTCTCATGTACTCTGGCATCTTTCAAACTTTCTGCTAGTAATGTATCGTATTCCAGGCATCCAGAAATACCAGGCAAGAAGCCTTTCTGGTGGTTGGGCTTGAAATACCTATTGCTAGCCATAAAAAAATGTGGTCATTTTTGTTTGCAATATACTGATATTTTTTTAGAAATTGTATTGTTTAGTTCGCCAAAATATGCCGTAAATGCTATGAATGTTAGGTTTTTAAGTGCAGCTGCTGCCTGTGGGGCACCTACAGCTGATACTGCTACTGTATGTAAAATTTTAGTGTCAACACGTCAAGCATCTGACCGTTCCCTCAGATTTTAGAGAAGTTAAATTTGCAATTTTGCCTCTAGCTATGGTTCTCGCCACATCTATATATATCTTCTATATCTATTCTATACCTATAATAAAACTGTAGCGGGTCGAATTTGTACATTGAAGATATTTTGAAAAAAACATTTTGGGGGCACTCCATAGTCGATACTGATGGCGAAACTGTTTTTTTTTCTTTCATGTCTGTCTGTCTGTATAGGGAACTCTCATCACGCCGAAACTACTGATTCAATTGAAATGGTAGATGGTATCTGTCTACTTTTAATCCCCAAATTCTGCACGGTTTTCTTGCAGGAAGGGGTGAAAGTCAGAATGTGTATTTGGTTGTAATTCATGTTTGCGTTGTTCAATTTCGTTAATTCTAATTTTGTTAGAAAGAACACATTTTTAGTATATTTCCAGCAAAATTTTAACATTATTGGTCGTGTGGTTCGGAAATTAGGTACATAGAAATAATTAATAACCGTAATAATAAGTTCGATACATACTAACTTCTAAGTATACTGTGACACTGTAAACACTAGAAATGTAATGGAGGTCATTTTATCGGAACCGATTTCGGAGTCGGAGTTTTAAAATTTGATTTATCGGAGTCGCAACTGAAATTGGAGGCTTAGGCAGGATTAGAAGTGTTGGCAGGAGAGATATTTTTATTAGGTATATATTTTTTTCCAAACACGTGGAGACACGATTAACATTGACGAGCAATTGATTTAGGAAGTTAAGATTGTGTATTTCCATTTACTATCTACCACAATAAGGGATTATCTGCAATATTTATACACCTTACCTCCGATTATAACCTCCGTTTCAAAATTTTCGGAACCGAAGTCTCTCGGAATCAAAGGATTAATGGTAATCGGAAGTTCTGACTTATCGGAGCCTGAGTCGAAACTCATCCCTGGTTCACACACACCGCGCTCAAATCTGTCATCCGTCATCAATATGGCATTATCTTTCTAATGTTTTTCCACTTTAAGTACAGACGGCAGCTCAGGTACGAAACACGATCTGGTATTTATTAGAAAATGTGTAATGTAGTATTTGTTGTTGTAGCGGCAATATATTACCCCCGACTACCTCGAATTTGTAAATTGTATGACATTCTATTATTTATTTTAAACTAGTTAACGCTCGTTTGTTTTATTTAAAAAAATAAACCAACTTCAAAACAACAAACTCAAAAGCGAAAAATAAATTAATATAACTATTACCTATAAGCCCAACTCACTCATCTCACAAGACCAAAATTAAAAATGTTGATTACCCCCGACTACCTCGAATTTGTAAATTGTATGACATTCTACTAGTCAAGTCCTTTCATTTGATACCCATATTAAGGTAGTAGTGATAATAAAAATGTAATTCACATCACACAAACCATCAAACTTCGAGAGCGGGGGGTCGCGAGTCGCGACGTCACTCGTCAGTAAAAATCGTACTCACAAGTGACGTCACACGAAACTTCGAAGCGCTGGCGCTGTATCTTCGTCATTTTAAGTTTGTGAAACAAAAGAAAAAATACGTGTACAATATTTTTTGGCAATCTAACTAACGGGCTAGGTACTTAGTTTTTTTTGAGGATTGTACAATCCTATTATTAAATGATGCATTTTGTTCTTTCGTCAATTGTTTGACACGGTATTTAATTTGAGAGTACAATTGTTCGAACGACATTAATTCCTTATACGACGGTGACGGTGCGTCCGTTATTGAAGATAAATAATTATTTTTTTGTTCGAGGGTCCGAACGTAATCTGCATGTATTGCGTCAATTGTGAATTGTGAACGAACTTGCTAAATCTTCAATACTATTAGAATCTGATAATTTTATCACCCTCATTTTGTTGTATAATGACTGAACGTGCTCGAACAATACACATAATGTGTCCTGTAATTTGTCCAATTTGGATTGTCTAGCAGCATTCAAACATTCTAGCAGTTTCGTCATTTCGAACTGTACGGGGATGAAATTGGGGTTGAAAAGGGGGAATATTGTCAATATTGAAGTTTCCAACCGTTGACTTATAAAACCATGAAACTGTACAGATACATTTGACACGAAGCAAACGAATGTTTGTTCTAGCTTGGTTCTAGCATTTCCGTAATTTCAAACTGTACGGGGGTGAAATTGGGGTTGACAAGGACGATGAATGTCAATATGGAAGTTTCCAACCGTTGAAGATAAAACAATGAAACTCTGTATATATACACTTGACACGAAGCAAACGAATGTTCGACAAAGAGGTCCAGCGAAGAATCCAACTCGGATGGGCAGCGTTCGGGAAACTTCGGCACATCTTTGAGTCCAAAATACCCCAATGCCTAAAGATAAAAGTCTTTAACCAATGCGTGTTGCCAGTGATGGCTTATGGAACTGAGACGTGGTCCTTAACTGTGGGCCTCATAACAAAGCTCAAAGTCACACAGCGAGCTATGGAGAGAGCTATGCTCGGAGTCTCTTTGCGCGACAGAATCCGTAATGAGGATATTCGCAAAAGAACGACAATAAGTGGCCGACATAGCTCAAAGAGTAAGCAAGCTGAAGTGGCAATGGGCAGGCCACATCGCTCGCAGAACTGACAACCGATGGGGAAGAAAGGTTCTCGAGTGGCGACCACGAACCGGAAGACGCAGTGTTGGACGGCCTCCCACTAGATGGACAGATGACCTAACAAAGGTCGCTGGAAACCGCTGGTTGCAGGTTGCGCGGGACCGTTCGTTGTGAAAGTCTAGGGGGGAGGCCTATGTTCAGCAGTGGACGTCTTGCGGCTGATGATGATGATGATGAAACGAATGTTTGTTCTAGCATTTTCGTCATTTCGAACTGTACGGGGATGAAATTGGGGTTGTAAAGGGGGATGATTGTCAATATTGAAGCTTCCAAGCGTTGACGATAAAGCCATGAAACTGTATATAGGCACTTGACACGAAGCAAATAAATGTTAGTTCTAGCAATTTTGTAATTTTGAACTGTATGGAGAACGGGGAAAAAGTTGGGGTTCAAATGGGGACTGAATGTCAATTTGGAAATTCCCAACCGTTGAACATAAGACCATGAAACTCTGTATATAGACACTTGACACGAAGCAAACAAATGTTTGTTCTAGCAACTTTGTAATTTCGGACTGTATAGGGATGAAATTGGGATTGAAATGGGGATGAAAGTATTTATGGAAGCTCCCAATCGTTGAAGATAAAACCATGAAACATGAAACTCTGAATAGCACTTGACACGAAGCAAATAAATGTTTGTTCTAGCAATTTTGTAATTTCGAACTGTATGGGGAACGGGGAAGAAATTTGGGTTGAAATGGGGAATTAATGTCAATTTGGAAGTTCCCAACCGTTGAAGACAAAACCATGAAACTTTGTATATAGACACTTGGCACGAAGCAAACGAATGTTTGTTCTAGCAATTTTGTAATATCGAACTACACGAGGTTGCAATCTCACGGCACACGGGGGACCTTCACGTACTACGCTGACGACACCGACGACGCCATCGGTCAGTTCGTGCGGCGAGCGTTGGCTGCATCACCGAAGACCATCCGAGAGTTCAACCTACAAATGGCCATCAGGGACAGAAATGCAGCCGTAGTGGAGGCTCTGGGCCGGGAGGAGCTGGGCTGGTACCAAATATGTAAAGGTAGTGTCAGTGCAACGCCTCGGGCGCCGTGAGGCGGGGAAGCAGAGGCCTATGAAGGTAATCCTCAAGAGTCGACAAGATGCTCTTTGCATATTGAAGAATAAGGGCAAGGCCAGCCGGGAGGTAAGAATATACGATGACAAAACACCAGAACAGAGGGCAGAGCTGGGCAAGCTACGTGAGGCACTTAAGCATAGAACGGCGAATGGGGAAAGTAATATAACCATCCTTACTTCCTTACTAATATTATAAGTGCGAAAGTAACTCTGTCTGTCTGTCTGTCTGTTAGGATTTACCGTCTAAACCAGTGAATCGATTTTATTGAAATTTGGTACACAGATAGACTAGACTCCGAGAAAGGACATAGGCTACGTTTTATTGCGGAGAAAGGGTTGGGGGGTTGAACAATGTAACAAAAACGGGCTTTAGCTGCGTGTACCATTCTCCTTGGCGTGGGTTGAAGTCTGTGACAGTACGTGTCATAGACTTTTGAAGTCACGTGTCACAGATTTGAAGGTTGCGTCATTTTAGGTAAACAAATTTGCAATAATGCATTGTTACATTTTTACATGTAAATTAAAAATCTCTCTAATCTTATATTGTGTAATGTTGTTTATATTCAATTTGTCCGGTGGTTTTTATGCCTCTACACCAACACAACTATTCACATACAATAATTGTACATTAGAAGTACTTGGAGAAAGAACCACGCTACCTCTATTTTACACCAAAGGGATTTTCGATAATCAAGCTCAAGATTATCTGAAGAAGACTGATCACCTGAATGAAGAATCATACTCCAATGAGTAACATATAGAACAAAGCTCTCAATGTTCAAATGCTGGACGTTGGCAAAATTGCGGTGATACGTACCTTCTATTACCGAATGGAAGCCATAAGAAAAATGAAGGAGAAGAAGAATGCATTGTTGGCGGAGGTATTTTTATGATATATGATAAATATTTACATGATGTCAATATTTATCTGAACAAATACATTATTTATCACGAATATATCATTTTGAACAATGACCTGAAAGTGGACATGGGAGCAATCCTAAAGGTGCACTTGACTCGCGTCCTGTTTCCACGGGAAGGTCTGGGGTGTCGGACGCTTAGGGCGGTCCGGCACCATACCTAAGGATATGGTTTTCCGAGGTCGTGACGCGTCGCTGGTTTTTAATGCATCACTGGAACCAAATGCGGTGGTTCGGATGTCTCCCATGAGGTGTCCCCGCAAAAGGCGGCGGCATTGGCAGATCGAGTCACGGTCGAATGCGATAGTGGTCCCGAGACTGCTGCCAACCCACGGTTGGAAAAATCTGTTCTAGGTATGGGTTTTGATCGGTAAGGGTACCATATCCGTACGTAATATCGATCCTCCTCATTATGCCTCAGAGAGGCCTCATTATGTTACAACAAAGCGTCGTAATATACTAGGTCCCCCTTGCAACAAAAGAACTGTTACTGAGAACGTTCAAGAGAACACCGTTTATATTTTATACCAGAATATAAACAGGTTGTTAGGTAAACGAGAAGAAATAGAGCTATTCTTGTAGCTCACACAATTACGATGTAATTTGTTTCACTGAGACCTGGCTATCGAAATGTGAATTGAATTTTTGCCTAAACAATTATACAATAGGTAGTATATACTATAGAAAATTGGCAATAGGAGGTGGTTGCATAATTTTTGTAAGCAATAATGTGAAATATAAGTCCCGCAAAGATGTAGAAAATATAACTGTTGAACGACATTGTGAACTAGCCTGTGTAGAATTGGATCGATATGTTGTTTTATGTGTTTATAAGCCACCTAGTGCCGAAATTGAGATCTTCCTTACTACTTTAGAAGAAGCATTGAGTAGAATATCTAATAGATATATAATAGAAATATAATCAGATTGTGATGTGTGGAGACTTCAACACAGACATACTTTCGGAATCTCGTAATAAGAGCAATATATTAATGTTATGCCAATCTTTTAATTTGACAAAAGTGTTCACTGAACTCACAAGGGTCGCAGTAACTAAGAAAGGTTGTTCTGCAACCTGCATTGATAATGTTTTTGTAAACTGTGAATACATTCATTCTGAAGTCCTGGATTGTTTGCGTTCAGACCATAGGGGCTTGAGCATTTCTCTTCCTGCTTGTTTGAAAAGGGCGGAAGAAAAAGTGCTTGTTAGACCCATTACATAGTCCCGCATGTCTGCTTTAAATACCGCGATAACTAATCATTTTTCGAACAATTTTTTCGACATGACTGTTGATGATCCTAATCGTAATTATTCTGATTTTTTTAAAATGCTGAGTACAAAATTTAATAATATTTTTCATACCAAATTAATTAATATTAACGCAAAACCGAAGTTTGCCGAATGGGCAACACCAGGTCTCATTAAAAGTCAAAACAATCTTTATAATTTATATAAACTAAAGACATACTGCAACGACGATGCAACAAAAGTCTATGTTAAGAGATATTCAAATATTTTTAGAAATGTATGTATTCGAGCAAAAGCAATATTCATTCGGGATCAAATTAAAAACTCCAACACCATGATAAAGAGCACGTGGAAGATAATAAACAATGAGTCTGGTAAAACTAAAAGTCGTGAAATGATGCGCGCAGTTCGGGTGGCGAAAAAGTCACCACAAAAAAATCGGACATTGTAGATGCTTTCAAGTCTTATTTTGCTGATATTCCCTTAGAGACAACTAAACACCTAACTTCGTCTCCCTCTCTTGCAGAGGAAATGTTGACCGAAAATGTTGATTGTCCTTCATCTACATTTGAGTTTCATCATGTTACTGCCACTGCGATACTAAAAACGTTCAAAGACCTTGAAATAAGAATACAGAGGACTTATGGGGCTTATCTGTTAAGGTACTTGAGGGGATTATTAATAACATTGCCCCATATTTAGCAGAATTATTCAACGAATGTATAAAAAATGGCACATTTCCTGACATGATGAAGTATAGTAAAGTGACACCTTTGTTTAAATCTGGAGACAAAAACGACCTCGGAAACTACAGACCCATCTCGGTTTTGCCCTGCATCAGCAAAATATTCGAGAAACTAGTTCTCAAGCAACTTTTGTCTTACTTTAATATTAATAACCTATTACATAGAAACCAATTTGGATTCACAAAAGGACGTTCCACTACCGATGCAGGTATTGAACTAACTAATTATATATTGAAAGCCTGGGAAGACCATCATGACGTACTAGGAGTATTTTGTGACTTATCAAAAGCTTTCGACTGTGTTCATCATGAAACTCTTTTGAAGAAACTGCAGTTCTATGGGGTATCGAAACCAGCTCTAAATTTCATTTCTTCATATCTTAAAGACCGTGTACAGATAATCGATGTTGACGGTGTGCAATCAAATGAGTCGCCTATAAGAATGGGTGTACCACAAGGTTCCATACTTGGACCTTTCCTGTTTCTTATATACATTAATGATCTACCTTTCATGATAAAGAAACATAAAAATATAGAAATAGTTATGTTCGCCGATGATACATCGCTTCTATTCAAAATTAAGAGAGGAATAAACGATTTCACAGAAATTAACGTAATTTTAGACATTGTGTACAAATGGTTTAATGCAAATAATCTAGTACCTACTTAATCCAACTAAAACGAAATGTATAAATTTCTCACTCTGCAATGTAATGTGCGGTAAAATTGATGTAAGACTGAAAGATGAACTTATTGAACCTGTACAATCTACTCGTTTTCTGGGTATTTCAGTAGATTCAAAGCTTCAATGGGGTCCTCACATAGAGAGACTGGCTGACCGACTTAGTTCAGCTGCCCACGCTGTTCGTCAAATTAAAAAAATATCGGACGTCGCAACAGCTAGGCTTGTTTATTTTAGCTATTTTCATAGTATTATGTCCTACGGGATTTTATTATGGGGTTCAGCTGCGGACAGAAACTCAGTTTTCATATTGCAAAAGAGAGCAATCCGGGCTCTATATAATTTATCAGCTAGAGATTCAGTACGGGAGGTTTTCAAAACTATAAACATATTAACAGTCCCTTCATTGTATATTTATGAATGTGTTATGTATGTAAGAAAAAATCGAAGTCAACTGAAGAAACTAACTGATCTGAATCCAAAAGCCCACCATAAACACAAAATTGTATTTCCTAAGTGCAGACTTCAGAAAACAAATAACTCTTTTAAATGTAATGGCATTCGCTTCTATAATGCAATCCCTGCACAAGTCGAAGGTCTCAATGAAACAAAGTTTAAAAATGAAATAAAAAGCTACCTATTGAGCAAGGCATATTATAATATAGATGACTTTGTTAAAGATAGTAACGTATGGAAGAGAAATGTGTCGAAACTAGAATCTTGTAATAAGGTAAAATAATAGATTTATAAAACTTTTGAACAATGTTTGTACTCATGTAGTATCTTTATACTGTATGTATTAATTATTTGTTATTTTGTCTTTGACAAAGCCTTTTTACAGCTGCATTTGTTGATGAGGCTCTTTTACAGCCGCTTTATTCATTTTGACATTGTTACTTTATCTTATTATGTACACAGATTCTTTGCCTTTTTGTTAATGACGTTACCAAGTGTTCTTATGAATTTATGGTTCAAATAAATGAATTGAATTGAATTGAATCCCGACATATCCCACTCTGTCAATACATGACCATGGGCTCCAAACCTTGCGGTCCAAGCAATTTGGTCACGGGAGAGTTGCGCGGCGTAGACGGTGCCAGCGCGACTGAGACGTGCCGCTATGAACCGTGGCCGTAGACCCCGGTTGAAGAGGAATACCGGTATAACGGTGCGCCGCTCTCCCTACCCACTGCGGCCTTGCGTGGTCGCCAACGTATGATGGTGGACCCAGTGGGGCTGTAGGGGATGAAGAGTGCCGGTATTAAAATCCACCAAATCACATGAGTAAGTCATACCAGGTGCAACTGTGAATTGCTAAACCGCACTAAAACTTTAAGATACCTTGGCGTGCATATCGATGAAAACCTAAGATTCCAGTCACATATTAGTATATTATCGGGTCGAGTCAGAAAAGTAAAAAATATAATGCGAAATCTGCGCAAAATAGCAACTATAGATACATTAACGCATGTGTACTATGCGTTGTGCCATTCCCTTATCTCATATTGTATAACAACTTGGGGTAGTGCAGCTAAGTCACATATGTTGCAAGTTGAAAGAGCGCAGAGGTCAGTCCTAAAAGTAATGTTGCAAAAACCTTTTCGATACTTAACTTCTATCCTGTATAAGGAAACTGGTGTGCTTAGTGTACGCCCACAATTTATTTTAAACACTACGCTCAGGGCACACAAATCATTCTTAGCTTCTCCTGATAATTAATCTCTTGCGGCTCGTAGGGTTTATAGAATGCCTCTGACATCAGTAAATACTAGTTTCGCGCAGAGGTTTGGTGAGTTTGTAAGTGTCTTTGTCTACAACGCGGTTACTAAGTACTTAAGGATAAAACAGTTTATGAATAAGCATATCATCCGAAGTTGGCTCAAGACACAGAGTTATGATGAAACAGAGGCCATACTGAAAAATGTTTTTTAACTGTACTATTTTGGTTTTGTGTCAGTCTTTTGTACCTATCTAACTGCTTAGTATAGTGCTCGCAGTATAAGCCTGCGCGCGACTGGTGGCGTACTTAATGTTGCCAGGTCAAGCTAATAGGTTCCCTTCCCGTTCATTGGGAACTTACTTCATAAAACAGCAGTATAACTAACTATTTATAAATTATAGGACAACTGAGATTAGAACGAATGTCTCAAAATAATGAACGCCGTTACAGTGCTGGTTCAGTGCAGTTTGGTTCAGTATGACTAAGTATCATTGGTACAGGTTAACGACTGTCTCAGTCTCTTACCACCAGGAGAACTTTATTTTAGTTAATTCCATTATAAAAAATCTGTCATTTTCAACCTACACCAACAAAGAAATAATGATAATTTAATTTAAACTTGGAAATCTTTTATTGAGACCATAAATAACACTATTTGACAATTTGGCGTATGAATGCTCTTTGAAGGATCATCTTATTTTTCAATAGGGTTTAGATCACGATGGATCACAGCGGTAACCGCAAAACTTCTTGTCCATGTCCTTTTAACAGTCATTCTACTTAGTATTGTGGGTCTTCTTTGTGCCTCTTTATTAGATACATTGTAGCCTCTTTAGTCTGAGTGCAGTCGTATGATGCGTTGTCTATTACCACGTAATTGTACGTTCTGAAACGCCTATAATAAAACATACAGTAATTAATACGGAGTAAATGATTACAGAGCATCCAAGCTAAAAAAATTAAGTGAAATTGCTTTAGGCGCACCACCACCCACATATTTTCGCTTCGGTGGTAAATGAACCTGACGCTGTTAGGTGAAAGGGTCGATCGGGTGAACGTAGGACCGCCGAGTGTACCCGAGCGAGAAAGATACAATCAGCTGATCTTTACTGCTGTGTCACTGTGTTTCCTATTTTGATTTGTATGTTATGAATTTTTTTTTAAATATAACTTGTTTCTCACATTTGGTCTTAAGCACTCTCATTTTTTCCCACGGTTATTGATTGACATTGGCGATAAAACAATCAAACCTCAAAAATAAAGCCTCAGCTTAAAAATACGCCGATAATAGGTGGAGATTTGATTGCTATGGTATCCCTACATATTAGTTGTCAAATAGCTCTGCGTTTGGAAAACTGCACTTTTGGCCTGTTATTGTATCGTTCTTCTTCACAACCGCGATTGATTTTCAAGAACCAGCCACGGCCAGCACTTTTAATCACTTTCGGCATAATAAAAGCTAATAATTACTTTGGAAATTAATAATTACGCCAAACGTAAACAAACTTTTGTCAACTGACGTAAACAAGAAGTTGACGGCCTGTCAATTAGTTCCATATTTTGCTACGCGCAGAGTTATATTGCGAGCACTCTATTATATTGTAGTAATAGATCAGTTTTAGTTTTAACTGTCAACTGTTGACTGTCTTAAAATCACACGGGACGCCCGTACCAAAGAGAATGTAAATACTACGTAAGAGGCGGCACTAGGAACAAAATTTTTTGAGCAATTTACATGGCTGTTCAATACCAATCGTACGGCAACGGATGTCAAAAACTACATGCTACATGAGTACCAACGTAACAGATTGTTTAGTGTTGTAGTGTAGTGCAGTTTATCGATTTCGCATTTTATCGATATCGATAACAAAATTTTGACCAAAAAGTAGGCTCAGTATTAATTGAACATTTAATGTCCAAAAAATGGATAGAGTCTACATTTGAGTCCAACGTTAGACATTCATAAGTAATACAACAATAGTACAACATCAGACTTAAACTAAGACTCGAGTTGAAATGAAAAACTTTTGGTTAAAAAACAACAAAAAATATTGTGTTTATTACAATAATTCACCTGTTAAATGTATTTACATAATGTTTATTTATTTATTTAAAAATTATAAAAATAAAGAGTTTCAAAACTAAATAATGTATGAAAGCGACAGGAAAAGCAATTATAAAAATGTGTGAGAGAATAAACAATACTAACTTAATTGTAATTTTGACATTAAATAAAACGAAATCACAATAAGTTTGAATGAAATAGTATTTGATAACACAAAAAAATGGCAGCCATAGGGACTGCAGTTAGAAGTGAAACCTTTATAACTTGGAATTTGATAGCTCACTAACAGGAAACAACGGGGGTGAAACCGGAGGTCGCTGGAATAAATATTCAAAGCATTGTCGTCTAAATAAGTCTTCTAAGAATGACCATCTAGACTAAGAGACAAGATGCCCATGCTTCTAAACATGGTCACCTAGAAATGTTGACGAGTTTCCGAGTTTTCCCAAAGATTTATTTCATTTTTAAGCGTGAAGATTGAGCTCAATTCAAAGCCCACGAAAAATCAATGTGTGGTGCGCCTAAATAAGTTTTCACTTCATAAATCTCCACGTGTACATAATATAAATTAAGATATTCGAGAATACCTCTATAGTGCCACATATTAAGTCTTTGGCGCTTAAAACATTATTAAAAAATGGATAATAAGGAAAAAAAGGGATAAAAACTATTTTTGTTAAAAAAAGCAATAAAGATTTTGAAAAGACGATACCCAAGTTACTAGTCCCAGCTATTGGTTCAACCTGGCATTTCGATTTTTCATTGTCGCGTATCTCTTGACAAACATTTATGGTAAATTTTGTTTTAGAATTGATATGACAAGGAAATTCAACTAGCATTTCGTCAGGAAGTGGGCCAGTCTTAAGGTTTTTTGTGGGTATAGGTATAGCAGACTTTTTTAGTCGGTTTTTTTTCTTATGAAATACTTTATTCTCAAAATGATCTCCACATATATATTTCAATGAGTGTAACTTTTCTATTGGAACGTATACTAAATCTTCGTTGCCCACAGCTTTAACCCACTTCTTACACCTGAAAAATATTTGCAAATTACTTAAAATACAATTTCTAAGATAGGCTGTTGATTAAACGGTTGAGTAAGCTAGTTGCATGCTGCGACATACACACTACACTCATTAACAATAAATAAAGCGGTACTGGATATCATCATCATCCACAGCCCACTAAATGTTCCCACTGCTGGGACTCGGGGCCTTCTCTCGCAAGGAGAGAGTACTGGATATACTCAGATATACTTGTCAGTTAATATACGTTTAAATTTACTTTTTAAATCTGATATTTCAGCTTAACATAATATTACTTTTGAATATACTATGTGGATATAGGTACTTATTAAGGTAACTGTTACGAAGCAAATTATTCGCCTGATTATTGGTATTCTTATTATTTCTTCCATTGCTCTGATGTGTGTCTCAAATTTATCGATATTTAAGGCTCTTTGATTTAAGGTACATTTGAGGTAGGTACATCACTAGTAGTTATCCACAATAACAATAAATGATGATTTTAATAACTTGCTAGACTATAAAACGTACACTTTTAACAGTGTACAACTGATACATTCTCTTTGAACTGATTTAACACTTACCGGATTTCATCTATCGGAAACTTTGCCATGAATTTCCGTTTTTCTCCTTTTACTTGCATGGCTCTGTATCCACATATTTCACAAGTTATAAAACGATTTATTCGTGGCATATTGATAAAATAGCCACCGTAAATGAAACTATATAATTAATATCAAATTAATATAATAATTAATATTTTGCTTCTTTATCGAAATAGGGGAGATTGGGCGATTTTGAGCAGAGGTCGTTAGAAGTTAGAAAATAAATAAATAAATATTTTTTGATTTTTGCATTTTCTAACTCTAAAATCTCCGACACTCTGTTTACACATCTATATATATAAAAATCAATGCCACTTTTTGTTGTTAATCAACTCCTCCTAAACGGCCGGACCGATTTGAATGATTTTTTTTGTATACGTTTGGGTAGAGCCCTGGAAGGTTTCGATTTACAAATCAGCCCGGCAGATGGCGCTGCAGTTGATATCTAGGTGATTATTCGAGCGAAGCCGGAGCGGGCCGCTCGTTGCTTATGTTTTACGGTGCAACAAATTAAATACTCATATAACTTAATAACATTTAAAATTAATTTAATAATAATAAAACAACTATTTTGCTAAATAAAAACAATATACAATCCGTAAGCAATGATTGCCGATAACAATTTATTGCGCTTTTTTCGATATTGATAGATGCAAAAGTGGCGACGCATTTGCAATTCATATCGACAATTCATCATCTTCAATCATTCATCAACTTCAAACATTCATCAATCAACAATTCATATCAACATCAACAGCCCACTAAACGTTCCCACTGCTGGGACTCGGGGCCTTCTCTCGCAGGAGAGAGTTAAGGCCATAATCCACCACGCTGGCCCAGTGCGGGTTTGCGGATGACACATGACTTCGAAAGATTCTAGGTACATGTCGGTTTCCTCACGATGTTTTCCTTCACCGTTTTTAAGTTAGCGGCATTACGCACATGACTTCGAAAAGACAGTGGTGCGTGTGGGGTTTGAACCCGGGGTCGCCGGATCGGCAGCCGCCGTTCTCCCGACTAGACCACCGTAACTTCATATAGCTTACTTCATATAGCTTCAACAATTCATATAGCTTAGCATAATTATGTCTTATTCAATATTTTTTGGGATTAAAAGTTTCTCAAATTACAACTTTTATTTTTATAATTCAGTAAGTAAACATTTTTAATATATGTAGAGCGTACCAACTCTTTTAATGCTGCTAATACAGACCCAAATATAATGTAATTGTTTAGTCTAGAGGTTTTTATTTATGAAAGATAGTGTTGGGGCAGATTTGACGCAAAATTACCGGGGACTTTTGAACATTTCAGTAAATATTACTAGAACGGGACCTAATCAACCAAATACTTTGCCATCATGAGTTATTTTTTAAGTTTCAACTTCATTCTTCAATTTTTGATACACCAAAAAGTAGTCAATTAGTAGTCAATTGACTTAATTGTTTCTTGTAATAGTCAACAAGGTAGAAATAAAAAAAAGAAAAAGGAAAGTTATGTGAATTAAGATGATGTCGAATGAGCTGTGCGATGTCAACGATTGTATGGTACTATAAATGCCTATGTTCAATAGTAAAATACTAATATATTATATTCTAGACTACATAGTTTTTAATTTTTCTTTGTTTTTCAAAGATGTCCCTAAAGGTGTCAAATGTGCCCCGCGGCTAGAGCTAATATGAACAAAATAGAGGTTGAGAAATATGGAGAGTGCGTTAGTTTCATGGGTCCAGATAAATATATATAATTAATATTTATTATTTAGTATAAACCCAAATAATAAAAAGTGTTCAGAGCTACCCCTGTCTCCCCTACGCTATGACAAGCAATTTGAAGTATCTGATGGTTTGACGGAGAAACGGTCAAAAGTCAAAAGACAAGAATAAGTATTTATGTACCTACGTAAAAATTACATTCGCAAATTACGTTGTGAAATAAATGAAGCATAAGAAAAAGAACCTAAACTGTGCGAGGAAATTGTCTGGTAAAGTTTCATACATTTTTACGAAACGATTTTAATGCATTAAGTTTCGCTAGGCTGGCCCGTACAACACGGAAGTCCATTTAGTACTGACTGGAGTTTGTATTTGCTTTGTCTGCTTCAGGTTCTCTGTTCTGCGCGTTCCATCTGGTTTTATTTCCGTAATCTGTGTCTATATGCTACTCATTGGAGTATGATTCTTCATTCAGGTGATCAGTCTTCTTTAGATAATCTTGAGCTTGATTATCGAAAACCGCTTTGGTGTAAAATCGAGGCAGCATATTTCTTTCGTCAAGTACTTCTAATGTACGATTGTATGTGAATAGTTATGTTGGTGTAGAGAATTTAATATAAACAATATTACACAATATAAGATTAGAGATATTTTTAATTTACACGTAAAAATGTAACAACGCATATTTGCAAATTTGTTTACATAAAATGACGCAACCTTTAAATCTGTGACACGTGTCTTCAAAAGTCTGTGACACGTGCTGTCACAGACTTCAACCCACGCCAAGGAGAATGGCACACGCAGCTAAAGCTCTCAAAGAGAAATATTTTTCCCCGTTTTCGTTACATTGTTCAACCCCAACCCTTTCTCCGCAATAAAAAGTAGTCTATGCTGTTTCTCGGAGTCTAGTCTATCTGTATACCAAATTTCATCAAAATCGGTTCACTGGTTTAGACGGTAAAGCGTAGCAGACAGAGAGACAGACAGAGTTACTTTCGCATTTATAATATTATTAGTAAGGATTTGAAAAGACGTGATTGACTAGTGGCTCGAATGTACGATTTGACTATAGTGAGGCCGTATCAGGTTTGAATTCCCCCTGCATTTCTAAATATTTTTTGAAAAGACGTGATTGACTAGTGGCTCGAATGTACGATTTGACTATAGTGAGGCTGTATCAGGTTTGAATTCCCTCTGCATTGCTAAATATTTTCAAGATGAGAATAAATGATAAATTAGTTTGGCTTTAACGGTTAACGAAAACACAGCAAGGAAACTTGTTTCCCTCAAAAGGTATCACTCGAAAACATGTGCCATACAGCAAACCCGTATTTGGGCAGCGTAATGAACAACCTTATAGGGCTTGAGTCCCAGCAGTTGGAACACAAAGTGAACTGCTTATGCTAATGAAAAGGAAACCAGAAAATGCATCAACTGAATACCATATTACTTTATTGAATTAACGGAAGAAAATACTAGTTGGCAAAACATGTTCAATTCTGTTCGGTGGCGATCAACAATAGGTACTAGGTTGAACGTCATACTCCAAATTTATTCCGACTTATAGTGCGACATCTGATTGAAATATATATCAATTAACTAGTATTTTTCCTTCATATTGTATTCCGAAAATCGTTTTAAGCTTTGCACCAACAGTTGACATTGGCGAAGCTTCCACAATGCCCACCGCTGTAGCCTTTGTAAGGGTATCCGGGGGTCAAGGGTTGTGAACTCAATTGGTGAAAATTGAATTCCCAAACCTCCCCGGAAAAAAAGTTAATGTTTAAGTATAAAATAAAAAAGTAAGACTTTTTCAAGCGTTTATTGATAGGACACAAAGGCATACATCAATACTAAAAAGGGTAAAAGGCCAGGGGTTGATCGTTGAGTTACTGTTCCTTCAAAAGACCAAAAAAAGGAATTTGATGAATTCCTCGACAACCTCTAAATTAAAATTTGGTTATTCCCAGTACAGGGTCCTTTAGTAAAGATGGGTAAATTCCGAATACCACCCTAGGTTAGAGAGGGGTTCAGCAAAGGCAAAACTCCCCGGTTAGGTTAGATAAGTAATTGGGCAAAAATTAACCCCTCCTTACAGCCAGGAACCTATACTGTTACCGAGAACTGACAAGATCAACCAAAATAAAAGGGGCAATAGGCCTTCATCAGTATGGTGTAAGACCGTGGAATTTATAACTATAAATCCAGTTGACTAAGTATGGTAAGTGACCAAACCACAAATTACAAGTACAAAGTCAGTTCCCACGCACTAAGAATACACCGTTGAAATAACATTATTAGGTAATTGGTGTAAGACCAAGAAATTTATAACTATATTTATAGTAGATTAAGTAAGCTAAAAGACAAAATTACAAATTACAAGTACAACGTCAGCTTCAATGCGCTAAGTGTTGAACGTTAAACTAACTTTAGTACACTCTAGATACAATAAGGTTTATCATATCCTATTGATAATATGATAACAACCGACAAATACCAAGTCAGTTTCAACGCGCTAAGTGTTGAACGTTAAACTAACTTTAGTACACTCTAGATACAATCAGGTTTACAATAGCTCCTTAATGATATTATATCCACGGACAAAGACAATATTCAAGTACAGAGGAAACAATCCGTCAGATTATGACTGACTCTCAGTCACTTACAGGAAGTATGGTATCCAACGTATAGCCACCCCTGGACAATTCTAGACTTGTGTCTCTCTGGATTAAACTTTATAGTGTTTACATGAGCGATAACCGAAAGTACACTAACTAGACACTAGCGGTGACCCGGGAAAATTATTAGGTAATTACTACTGTAAGCTCCTATGAAAATAACGTTTAACCGCAACAGCAGGAAAAAGTATAGGTTATAGAACATAGAAATTTATTTATTATCTAGGTCAGAAACCTGACCTTTATTAACCGACCTCGGCCGGACACTTTCAGGACACTTAACTCCTCGGGGGGAAATGGACCACTGTAATGTTATGCCCTATAGCTTACTCGGCTTCCCAGATCCCGGTTTGCTCAAAGCATGGAAAACATGGTGAGTAAAACCATACACCTTCAGTTCGGTCAAGTCGGAGAGACTGACCTGGGATATTACCGTCCTGCCTCAGGGAGCTAATGCTCAGGAAAACATCCGGAGGTGACCCTTGTAAAATTCGGGATGGCGGGTATGGTAGGATTACTACGATAGTTCCTAACCTATAGCGGTCTCACGTTCCCCCCGAAACCACCCTACTCAACCACGGCCCATGACCTGGCCTGCCAAATAGGCCCCACTCTCCATTTCAACTTCCACCACTCTTCACTACCCAAAAACCTGTCGGGTTCTGGCGAGCGTTGTCCCGGCCACGAGGCACGAGCTCGGGGTCGACCGCCGAACTGGGCGCAGCCCGGGAAAACCGCCAGACACCACCACACCACACACCAGGACGTCTCCAACAACCGGGGGCCTCCCCAACACAGCTCACCAACCACAACAAAACACCTCCCCTTTAGGAAGGTGTGTTCAATTAGAGACGCTTAAGACAGGCCCTCCCACGCGCACGACGCGGATGGCCGCCGGGCGCCGACGCTGGCCGGCGACACCTCGCCGTCTCGCCTCGCCGCGTTAGCCTCGGGACACGTCACAAAATCTTCAAATTCAACCACTCACGCACCAGAGAACGAAATCGACCACTCGCCACGCCGGTCGGAAAAAAAAAAGCTTTCAAAACTTCCCGTAGGGACGCGGTAAGCGAACCGACTTTTTTTAGTGATGTCCGTTAATCGCTCGGCCGCATAGAGAGTCGATGCGTTCCGATTTACGGGGAAGGAAAAAAAAAGGTTACAGTACTCCTCCCATCACCAGAATTTTTCGAGAGGAAAAAGAAAAATTCAGACGGCCCTCCGTCTCTACACCTATCAATAACAACACCCTACAGCTTCAAACTAAAATAACAAGAAAACCTATGACAACAAGCAAAAACCAACATTCCGTCCAGAGACATCACGAACAAGATGAAGATACCTAAACCAACCCATGTCCGAATAAGAGGACTGGTCAGCATAACGATGGGGGCCGCACAATAGTGACTCGCATCCCAGCCTCCACTCGTCGAACATCTACTATAGAATAAGAGAAAACCTCAAAAGAGGTGAAAATTAACTTACATCCCAGAAAACGAAAAACGTAGACTTGGAGCAACCGAACGCTTCCCAAGTTACATCACGCAGCTCCCTTCACATCCTTCACGTGGCAGGTAGTTCGACGACCCTTAGCGTCCTCCAGCAAGTAGACTAACTTGGACAACTTCTTCACCACCGTACACTGTTCAAAACGAGGGGCTAACTTGTACGAGAAATGCTTAGCAGCGTCACTCCTTACATGGGTGCGTCGCCAAACTACGTCCCCCACCTGAAATTCAAGGTCACGACGACGTCGATCATAATACTTAGCGTTACAGGAATGCGCCTTCTTTAAAGCCGCGCCCACTCGCAAAAAAACTGCTTGCATTTCCCCCAACTTATCCACATAGCCCTCTCGAGAACCGATGGAGATACTATCGAGATCCTCTTGCTCCCCATACACATCACCATTAAGAACAGCTTCCCTACCATGTACGATCAAAAAAGGAGAATACGTGGTAGAATCATTCACAGCAGTATTAACGGCAAACTGAATTCGACTGAGGTTGGTATCCCAACTTCGCTGGTCATTTCCCACCAAAGCAGCTATCGCAGTAACGATGGTACGGTTATACCGTTCCACTGTATTTACCTGTGGGCAATAAACAGGAGTATAATGCACTTGAGGAACAGAATACCTCTTAAATAAATCTTTCACCTCACGCCCTATAAACTGAGGCCCGTTATCAGCTATCACCGTTTGAGGAATCCCGTGCACCAAAAACACACGATCCTCTAAACGCTGTGCTACGACAGCACTAGTCGCACGCGTCAAAGGAAACAACAAACAATATTTGGAAAAACAACACACTACCACGAGCAAATACTCATTACGTTGGCGGGACTTGGGTAAAGGCCCAACCAAATCTATACTAATACATTGAAAAGGTCTTTTACAGACTTTAGGATTCCCGAATAATCCGATCGCCGGCCTATTCGGTTGTTTATAAGCTTTACAGGTCGCACACTGCGACACATAATCTAACACCTCTTGATACATACCGGGCCAATAATATCGAAGACGTAAACGTTTATAGGTCTTCTCTATTCCTAGATGAGCCCCTATAGCAGAATCATGAAACTCGGCAAGACGACCTTGCCTTTCTTCAGCAGGAACGACTTCCTTCCAATCAAAATCACCAGTTAAAGAAAATTTACCCTTAGTATAACGGTAAAGCTTCCCGTTTATAATTTGAAAATTAGGACACGTTTGTGGTCTATCCCTGCAACGCGCAAAGATATTACAAAACCACGGATCATTCACCGACGGATTTAAAACAGAAACTGGCACAGAACGCGATAAGGCGTCCGGTACAACGTTCTCCGACCCCTTTCGATGCACAATTTTAAAATTAAACGGCGAGAGTCTACACCCCCAACGTTCTAAACGTCCCGTGGGATTCTTCAAATTGAGAAACCACTTCAAACTAGCGTGATCTGTAATTATCTGAAAGGGTTTAGGCCCTTCCAGGTAAGCACGAAAATGTTCCACAACATTCACAACAGCCAACGCCTCGCGCTCCGTCGCGGAATAGTTCCGCTCCGCTTTATTTAGAGAACGACTATGATACGCAATCGGATGCTCCACGCCATCAAAAACTTGAGTCAACATCCCGCCGACTCCAACATCAGACGCATCAGAATGAACTACAAAAGGTAGGGAAAAATCAGGGCACGCCAACACGGGGGCCGTCGTAAGAGCACTCTTCAAATCTGAAAAAGCACAATCTGCCTTAGCAGACCAAACATAAGGAGGTTTATTCTTACGGGTAGAAGTAAGAGCATTTAAGGGAGCAGCCATTGTGCTGAAGCCCTTAATAAAACGTCGATAGTAGGAGGCAGTACCTAGAAAACGCTTCACATCCTTTGGACAGGATGGCACAGGAAAATCGGTAATGGCCTGAATTTTATCAGGGTCAGTTCTCAAGCCCAGCTCATCTACAATGTAGCCTAAGTATTTTAACTGCTTCCGAAAAAAACAACACTTCGACAGACTTATCGTAAGGTTAGCCGAACGTAGCCTATCCAGCACCTTCAACAGGAGATCAATATGTTCCTGGAACGTTTTAGAAACCACGATAATATCATCTAAGTACACAAAGATACGCCCTCCAAACTCAGGTCCAAACAGTCTATCCATCAATCGTTGCTGGGTAGCGGGTGCCGAGGTCAAACCAAAACACATTACTTTAAACTGGAACAATCCCCGGTTGGGTACGGTAAAAGCGGTCTTTTCTTTCGAGGAAGAAGTAAGAGGAATTTCCCAAAAAGCAGATTTTAAATCGAGAGACGAGAGAAAACGGGCGTCACGCAGCTGATCCAGAATGCTGTTAATGTAAGGAAGCGGATATGCATCATGTTTGGAAACTTCATTCAACTTTCGGCTATCCAAACAAAACCTCATCTCCCCGTTCGCCTTGGGAGCCATAATGACGGGGTTATTCCACGGACTCTCACTAGGCTCAACCACATCCAGCTCTAACATCTCGTCCAGCTGTCGATTCAACTCGTTCAACTTATCAGGTGACATTACATAATAACGTTGCTTAATTGGAGCCGCGTCTCCAGTTTCAATATGATGGGACAACAGGTGAGTTCTACCTAAACCCTTCTCCTCTGCAGAAATATCTTCAAACTGCTTACAAACATCTTCAGCCACTCTCCTCTCATCAACGGTCAATTCGTCCAAAGGATGCAATCGATGCACCTCAGACACCACAGCATCTCGGGGTTGCTGAAAGAAACCCGAACCATCACGGCTATCGGCCAAGCGCAAAACATCTGGAGCTAAATTAAAAGCTTTCCAAAAATTAATACCAAATAATAAAGATGTGGTCACACCCGGGATCACATAAAATTTCACCACACGCTGCACCTCTTTCATTACAACGGGTAAGTACATATAACCACTAACAGGAGACAAGGAGCCATTAGCAGCTACTATATGATCCATGTCATCAGCCTTTCTTAAAGTAGCGTATTCGGTAAAATACTCGTTAGCCGAACCACCTAAAATAGAAATTTCCGATCCGGAATCCAAAAGACCGGAGAAAGATAAACCACAAATATTAACCTTTAAATATGGACGAGCATCAATTCTATTCACACGAGCCATTGCTGCTTCTAATCTAGATTGTTCAAAAAATCCACCTACAAAATTACACCAATCAGACCACTCGGCCTTAGAAGTTAAACAATGGCCCGTCCTGTTCAGTTTTTTGGCTGAACACAACGAGAACAGTTTCTGATAGTAACACCCTTCTCACCACATCGATAACAAATAAGAATAGGAGGCGCCTTACATGCCTTCAGGATATGACCCTTAGTCCTACACCTTACACAAAATTCGTCCGCCGTAGCCACTGCAACTTCGGCTCTTCGGGGTACCTTGCCTTTATAAGTCAAGTCCGGGGAAACAGCTGTAGTTAAATTAGGCCGAGGTTCGCTGAACAAATCCGCCTTCTGCTTCGCACCTTCCAACTGCCTACACCGTGCCTTAAACTCAGACCACGAGGTACAATCCACTAATGCCAACTGCGTAGTATAAAAAGGCCTGACGTTATACTTCACAATCTCCAGCCGCTCAGCTTCACTTAAAGGTCGCCTCAAGCGGGAAAAATAATTGTGCATAACGCTTAGATATTTCACCATCGATTCATCAGGTCCTTGGGTTCTAGAACGAATCTCCTGTAATAAAAGGTAATCAAAATCATGAGGCAGGAATTCCTCCAATAACAAGTTCTTCAACTCTTCCCAATTATGAACGTCATCGCGTATGCTACGATACCATAATAAAGCATCATCCGTGAACAACTCCACCGCCGAGGTATATAATTTAGAGGGGTTAATATGTCTAGACGAGCTTAACTCTTCCAATCTCTCCAGGTAAGCATGAACACTACCCTTCCCATTAAACTTATGGTTTAGTGCGTGAACATCGGAACGTTGAAACTCGGTCACACGAAACCAGGCGCACAGCAGGACCACTACGAACTTCCTCGGAGTCAGCGACTGCATCAGCTCCATCAGCAGTTCCCAGCTCCTCAACAGTAGGGTCACCTTGAGCTCCACACAACGGCTTATCATCTGCAAGGGTAAATTCAACACTACTACGAAAATTTTGCAATATGCGATCCATCTTCTTAGTGATAACACCCAAACGTTCGTCAAGCTGAGCTTTACGGACACAGTCTTCCTCGAGGGAAGGTGAAAGGCGACTCAACCGATGAAAGAGATGATTACCTAAAGCTTGTATCCTATTCAGATATTTTAATAGTAATGGGCGTCGAGCACAAGTCTCCTCTAGTTCCCCTAGTTTACCCTGAACACACAGTAGTTCGGCAGAAATATCACCCTCATAAGTTACAATTTCATCAGTTCTCATCTGAGCATTTAACTTTTTCACCTGAGCTCGTAACTTTTGTATATTATCCTCCGGAAGGGCATCGCGGATACATACTTCATATTTCAACTCATCAACATTCAGTAAATGGAAAGATATGGGACGTTCCTCCATATTCAAAGTCTTAAGTAAACAGAACTATACTTAAAATTAGATAAACTTAGGAATATAGCTTATGCTAAAAAGTTATAATACTAGCCGCACAATACAACAGTAGTTAAACAATATTAAACCGTTATTATTATAACAAACTCAAAGTTATAGGTTGAAAAGGTAACAGTAACACGATCCAGAATCGAGCAACAGACCGAAACTAGAGGTAGAAGACCACGATCGATGACTTATAGTAGTTAAGCACGTCTTGAAAGCTTTAAAATAATAAAACAATAAGAAAAATGTTATATAGTGTCATATCACCAGCATATAGTCATATATATGATCTATAAGTAGCCTAGAAAGGTAGAAAACTTCACATACAGTCGGTAAAGTTAAAAAAGTAACATATAGTGTTATACAGCTAACATATAGTCAGGTATAGTAAAAGAATATAACAAACAGGTTGTGACAGCTCAACACAGCCAAAAAAGGTAGAAAACTTTACTTATAATAAGGAAAGTTAAAAAGAAATTGACATATAGTAGTATATAACTAACATATAGTCGGGTATAGTAAAAGAATATAACAATAAACAGGCAATGACAACTCAACAAAGCCTAAAAAGTAGAAAACTTTACATATATTAAGTAAAGTTAAAAAAAAAATTAACATATAGTAGTCTATAGCTAATAGGTAGTCAGATATAGTAGAATAATATAACAATATCCCGGTAGTTATAACCTAAAACAGCCTAGAAAGAACACAGAACATCCTATAAAGCTTCAATAACGTGCAAAACATCCCATACAGTCTTATATAGCGTTATATAGTATATATATAGCGTATAAATGCTTGAAAAGGTCCCTGTTCGGGCGCCAAATTGTAAGGGTATCCGGGGGTCAAGGGTTGTGAACTCAATTGGTGAAAATTGAATTCCCAAACCTCCCCGGAAAAAAAGTTAATGTTTAAGTATAAAATAAAAAAGTAAGACTTTTTCAAGCGTTTATTGATAGGACACAAAGGCATACATCAATACTAAAAAGGGTAAAAGGCCAGGGGTTGATCGTTGAGTTACTGTTCCTTCAAAAGACCAAAAAAAGGAATTTGATGAATTCCTCGACAACCTCTAAATTAAAATTTGGTTATTCCCAGTACAGGGTCCTTTAGTAAAGATGGGTAAATTCCGAATACCACCCTAGGTTAGAGAGGGGTTCAGCAAAGGCAAAACTCCCCGGTTAGGTTAGATAAGTAATTGGGCAAAAATTAACCCCTCCTTACAGCCAGGAACCTATACTGTTACCGAGAACTGACAAGATCAACCAAAATAAAAGGGGCAATAGGCCTTCATCAGTATGGTGTAAGACCGTGGAATTTATAACTATAAATCCAGTTGACTAAGTATGGTAAGTGACCAAACCACAAATTACAAGTACAAAGTCAGTTCCCACGCACTAAGAATACACCGTTGAAATAACATTATTAGGTAATTGGTGTAAGACCAAGAAATTTATAACTATATTTATAGTAGATTAAGTAAGCTAAAAGACAAAATTACAAATTACAAGTACAACGTCAGCTTCAATGCGCTAAGTGTTGAACGTTAAACTAACTTTAGTACACTCTAGATACAATAAGGTTTATCATATCCTATTGATAATATGATAACAACCGACAAATACCAAGTCAGTTTCAACGCGCTAAGTGTTGAACGTTAAACTAACTTTAGTACACTCTAGATACAATCAGGTTTACAATAGCTCCTTAATGATATTATATCCACGGACAAAGACAATATTCAAGTACAGAGGAAACAATCCGTCAGATTATGACTGACTCTCAGTCACTTACAGGAAGTATGGTATCCAACGTATAGCCACCCCTGGACAATTCTAGACTTGTGTCTCTCTGGATTAAACTTTATAGTGTTTACATGAGCGATAACCGAAAGTACACTAACTAGACACTAGCGGTGACCCGGGAAAATTATTAGGTAATTACTACTGTAAGCTCCTATGAAAATAACGTTTAACCGCAACAGCAGGAAAAAGTATAGGTTATAGAACATAGAAATTTATTTATTATCTAGGTCAGAAACCTGACCTTTATTAACCGACCTCGGCCGGACACTTTCAGGACACTTAACTCCTCGGGGGGAAATGGACCACTGTAATGTTATGCCCTATAGCTTACTCGGCTTCCCAGATCCCGGTTTGCTCAAAGCATGGAAAACATGGTGAGTAAAACCATACACCTTCAGTTCGGTCAAGTCGGAGAGACTGACCTGGGATATTACCGTCCTGCCTCAGGGAGCTAATGCTCAGGAAAACATCCGGAGGTGACCCTTGTAAAATTCGGGACGGCGGGTATGGTAGGATTACTACGATAGTTCCTAACCTATAGCGGTCTCACGTTCCCCCCGAAACCACCCTACTCAACCACGGCCCATGACCTGGCCTGCCAAATAGGCCCCACTCTCCATTTCAACTTCCACCACTCTTCACTACCCAAAAACCTGTCGGGTTCTGGCGAGCGTTGTCCCGGCCACGAGGCACGAGCTCGGGGTCGACCGCCGAACTGGGCGCAGCCCGGGAAAACCGCCAGACACCACCACACCACACACCAGGACGTCTCCAACAACCGGGGGCCTCCCCAACACAGCTCACCAACCACAACAAAACACCTCCCCTTTAGGAAGGTGTGTTCAATTAGAGACGCTTAAGACAGGCCCTCCCACGCGCACGACGCGGATGGCCGCCGGGCGCCGACGCTGGCCGGCGACACCTCGCCGTCTCGCCTCGCCGCGTTAGCCTCGGGACACGTCACAAAATCTTCAAATTCAACCACTCACGCACCAGAGAACGAAATCGACCACTCGCCACGCCGGTCGGAAAAAAAAAAGCTTTCAAAACTTCCCGTAGGGACGCGGTAAGCGAACCGACTTTTTTTAGTGATGTCCGTTAATCGCTCGGCCGCATAGAGAGTCGATGCGTTCCGATTTACGGGGAAGGAAAAAAAAAGGTTACACCTTGTTTCTTACATTCTCCATTGCAATCGGAGGTGTAGTTAACAGCACCCTCAACGCAGCTCCCGATGAGGACGTCGCCGTCGGCCATCGCAGTATTCTGCGGGGACGACACGATCACGAGGAAGCTCAGGCAAACCAGTGCCACAATGGATCCAAAGCTTTTCACCATCTTGAGAAGATAAATATATCGTCTAATGTTCCGCTGAAGAACTCCAAATGAAGAATGTACCGAGTATCAACGACGTCCGTATTTATATAATTTTAGAATCAGGTTAATTAAGTAAAACACAAAACTCGTCTAATCTTCTAGATCAGCGTTTCTCAATCGCCGGGTCGCGACCCGGTACCGGGTCATGAACATAAAATACCGGGTTGCAACATTCCATTCAAAAAATAATACCTAGGCATAGATCGGATTATACGATCTATGTACCAAGGTACCTACTACTGATTGTAAGTCAGATAGCATTATCCATAGATCGTATAACCCTAGATGGGCCCTCCCAAACTTCAGGGCGCACGGAATCATGTCAAAGTTGGGAAGAGTGAGCTCACTCTTTCCGTTCTAGTCGGTTGTAGGAAATGGTGGACGCCGGTCGTTTTTACCTATCACTAATTTTCATCATTTTGATAATAAACTAGCTGTTACCCGCGACTTCGTCCGCGCGAAATAAATACTAAGGTAACTCAGGCAGTACCTATTTTTATACCCAGACACATTTACGGTAACTTTAAACAGCTTATATTAAAACAATTTCATCAAAATCGGTTCAGTTGTTTAGTTGTGACTGCATAAGAGACATTCGTCCCCCATTGAACCAATTTCATCCCCATACAGTTCGAAATTATAAAATTGCTAGAACAAACATTTATTGGCTTCGTGCCAAGTGCCTATATCATTATAATATAGTTTCATAGTTTTATCTTCAACGATTGGGAACTTCCATACTGACATTCATCTCCCATTTCAACCCCAATTTCACCCCCGTACATTTCAAAATTACGAAATTGATAGAACAAACATTCGTTTGCTTCGTGTCAAGTGTCTATATTCAGAGTTTCATGGTTTTATCTTCAACGATTGGGAACTTCCATATTGACATTTATCCCCCATTTCGACCCCAATTTCACCCCCGTAAAGTTCGAAATTACAAAATTGATATAACACACATTTAATTGCTTCGTGTCAAGTGACTAGATATAAAATTTGATAACTTTGAAAATCACGAATTTTCATACAACCGTTCATCCCTTGTTTCACCCTCTTAGGGGTTGAATTTCGCAAAACCCCGTCTTAGCGAGCGCCTACGTGCTAAAAGGGACCTCCATGCAAAATTTCAGATTCCTATCATTTGTAGTTTCTGAGATTCCTTGATGAGTGACATTTCGCTTTGAAAGAAAAAAAAATACGAAATTTGGCGTCTACGAACGGCATGAATTTGGCGAAACCGTGTTGTGTAATGAATTTCGTGTTGCGAATCGTAGAATTTTGCATTTTTTTTTTCAAAGAACTGTGTTAAATTATTACGGAAATTAAATAAATAGGGTTTTATATTCTTCTTATTTAACTTCAATGAAAAAAAAACCTGTTTTATGGTAAAATTCTGCATTTCAAAACATTGTTATATTTGGCGTATTATTTCCGCTTTTATGGGAAAAAAATGTCAATGTTATCTAATTAGCATAGAGACTCATCTAAGATACTAATATTATAAAGCTGAAGAGTTTGTTTGTTTGAACGCTAGGATCTCGGAAACTACTGGACCGATACGAAAGATTCTTTTTCTGTTGGATACTCCATTTACCGAGGAAGGCTATAGGGTATATAACATTACGCTACTATCAATAGGTACGGAGTATGAGTGAAGAATGTGAAGAAAACGGGGAAAAAAAATTCTCTTCGAGAGTTTTAGTTCCGTGAATTTAAATTCTCTTTGGTCGCTGAAGTCAGCGTCAGGTGTGACAGCGCGTGTCTACATTTGAAGTTTGTGTCATTTGAAGTAATCAAATTTGTTCTATAGTGCTCGCAATATAACTCTGCGCGTAGCAAAATATGGAACTAATTGACAGGCCGTCAACTTCTTATTTACGTCAGTTGACAAAAGTTTGTTTACGTTTGGTGTATTTATTAATTTCCAAAATAATTAATAGCTTTTATTATGCCGAAAGTGATTAAAAGTGCTGGCCGTGGCTGGTTCTTGAAAATCAATCGTGGTTGTGAAGAAGAACGATACAATAACGGGCCAAAAATGCAGTTTTCCAAACGCAGAACCATTCGACAACTATCATGTAGGGATACCATAGCAATCAAATCTCCACCTATTATCGGCATATTTTAAAGCTGAGACTTTAGGTTGAGGTGCGGCTTTGTGTTTGATTGTTTTATCGCCAATTTACCCGTGGGAAAAAATGTGTGTGCTTAAGACCGAATGTGAGAAACTAGTTATAAATGTTTTTTTTTTCATAATATACAAATCAAAATAGAAAACACAGTGACACAGTGACACAGACAAGATCAGCTGATTGTATCTTTCGCGCTCGGGTACACTCGGCGGTTCCATGTTCACCCGATCGACCCTTTCACCTAACAGCGGTGCGCCAAAAGAAATTTTACTCAATTTTTTTTTCAACGTTAGCTTGGATGCTCTTTGATCCTTAACTCTGTATTCATTACTGTATTTTTATTGTAGGCGTTTCAGAACGTACTGTCACGTGGTAATGGACAACGCATTATACCACTGCACTCAGATAAATAAAGCGGCTACAATGGGCAATGTAAAAGAAGAAAGCCAAAAGTGGCTTAAGAAAAATGAAATAGATTTCGACGATTGTAGGACAAATCCGCAGTTAATCGAATAAAGAGGCACAAAGAAGACCCACAATACCAAGTAGAATAACTATTAAAGGAACATGGACAGGAACTTTTGCGGTTACCGCCGTGATTCATCCAGGCGCGGTCCCAGCCTCGAATTTTGGGGGGGGTCACCAGTACGCAGCCTCAGATTTGGGGGGGGGGTCACGAGTAGAAATACAATAAATCGAGTAAAAAAGACTTTACTAGTAGCGCCCCACGATTTTACCCGCGTAGTTGACGCTCCAGTTGTTTTCCCGCGTTTAAAAATAGTTTTTATCTACTACTAGACATTTTGATTTTTTTAGATTTTTAATCTAATATACATGGGACACTCAGAAAGTTTTGAGAAACTAACTTGTATGAAAAAAAAAACTAAATCTTTTCAAAAAACTCTCCACCAGCCTCTATACATTGTTTCATGCGTCTGAACCAATTTTCAAAACATTTTTTCCAGTCCTCCGCAGACACTTCTTCCACGGCCTTCTCAAACGCTGTTAGTGCGTCTACCGGCGATGAAAACTGTATCCCTTTGAGCTGATTTTTAATTTTAGGGAATAAAAAAAATCACACGGAGCCAAATCAGGACTGTAAGGATCACTAAGGTGCCCCAAGACTCTGACCGGTGTGGAGTCCAGGAAGCCCCTCGTTTTGATCGCAGAGTGCGCGGGCGCGTTATCGTAGTGAAGAAGGACCCCGCGGAGCCCGGTGTTCGGTCGCTTGTTTCTCATTGCAGAAAAAACTTCTGGCAAGCATTTTATGCTGGACCATTCGGCGTTGATACTGCAAGTAACTATTTTCTGATCTGTGATACTGCTTTGGTCTCGAAGTGGAATTGAAATTAGGTACCCCGTCAAAGTAAAGAAAGTAGCGATCAAAATTTTCCTTGCGCTCCTCGATCGCTTCACTTTCGTAGGTGTTGGTTCATTTTGAAACAGCCAAACTGTCGACTGCTTTGTTTCTGGATCGTATTGATAAATCTAGGATTCGTCACCTGTCACAATGTCGTAAACGCGCCGTGATGAGCCTGCATCAAATTTTTGTATCATATTACGGCACCAATCCACACGGGCCTGCTTCTGAGTTTAGGTGAGGTTGTGTGGCACCCAGCGGGAAACTATCCTCCTTACGTGAAGGTGCTCGTGCAAAATCTTGTGAACACTTCCTGAACCAATCTGCAGAGTATGCTGAATCTCTTCGTACGTAATGCGTCTGTTTTCTTGAATTAAATTTTTTACTGCCTGCACACTTTCATCGGTGACAGCCGTCGTAGGACGACCACTCCTATGTTCATCCCCCAAAGTAAAACGACCGCGTTTGAACTCGCTATACCAGCGGTAGATGGTTGCTTTTGAAGGTCCTTCATCCATAAAACCAATTCGAAGTCGATCAAGTGACTTTTTTGACGACGACGTCAGGTTTTAAGCCACATTTGAAATCGTAAAAAATCATAGCACGAAAATGTTCTCGACGCAAATCTATTTTTTAATAAAACAAAAAAATAGATTGGCTCTCATAAAAATGCGGAGGGAAATTTGAAAATCGAACAGTTTTTTTTTTTTTTTATTATTCAAAATTGCTACTCCACAGACTCCGGGGTCCGTGACTTTTGTCATTTCAAATCTTATTTATTTTTACATATTTCTTGGATAATTAGAAGAAGAGAAAAATAAGGGGGGAGTTGGGAACATTTTAAACCTAATACTAGTTAGTGCTCGTCTGTTGAGCCGATCACTACCGGTTGGGATTCCGCTAGTAATCGAATCGACATCGATTCTTTGCCTTATTGCCATTCGCCTCCTCCCGGCCGAGAGCCTCCACTACGGCTGCATTTCTGTCCCTGATGGCCATCTGTAGGTTGAACTCTCGGATGGTCTTCGGTGATGCAGCCAACGCTCGACAACGCCGTACGAACCGACCGATGGCGTCGTCGGTGTCGTCAGCGTAGTACGTGAAGGTCCCCGTGTGCCATGAGATTGCAACAACCGCATGGGGCACGCTCTCGTGCAGCTTCATGTTTGCCTTGGTTTTTATTGCGATTACCGACTCATATGTCAGTCCCTGAGCTTCATGGATGGTGAGGATACGTGACCCTGTGCCTGACCCATAACCCTAGTTTGTCAGGGTCTCCTTCTCCTCTTGAGTGTGAACTAAGAAGAGGGTGTTGGGTATTTGCGCTCCCTTGTACCTTTTCTGCTCTAGGGACTTTATACGGGGCGCTGAGGAGTACATACCTGAGTATATTTCCCTCAGCGCATATGCGACATCCATCGGATTGCGATGTGTGCAGAGCAACTCCTGGCTGATCTTTGTTACCTGGACGTCTACTCTAATTCAACGAAAACGTAATTTCGAAATAAACTCGCGATTTTCACACTCTGATTCTACTTCGATCCGTCGTTTTGTTTGTTTAAATGTTCTAAGCCTACTCTAATTAGAGTATGCTTAGAACATATAAACGTCAAACAATGTTGTATCGGACGAAACGAAGTAGAACGAGAGAAGGAAAGACGCGAGTTTTTTTTCGAAATTTCGTTTTCTTAGAAACAGAGTAGACGTCCAGGGTAGCGATTCTGAAACCATTCGGTTGCATCCGACACGGAATCTCATCTCTCGGTCTTTGTCATGCTAAACAGATAAGACAAAGACCGAGAGCTGAGATTCCGTGTCGGATGCAACCGAATGGTTTCAGAATCGCTACCCAGGTTTGGGCGGTGATACCTCATTTCGAAGAGATTTTCCCTGTCGAACAGTTGTATTCATACTTTTAATAATCGAAGTTTTCCAAAATAATGAGCCGTTTTCCGACGAGACAAAAAGATATGCTTTAATAAAACGATAATAGAAGGCGCTTGTAGGTCTTTTGGTTTGTTGTCAAAAGCGGTAGGCATAATGGGACTCAATTCATTCAATTTGCGAAAGCACGACTTCTAGTAATAAATAATAAAGTACTTTATTCATGTACGCATTTTATTCGAATGAAAACTTTATCAAAACATCAAAATTTCAAAACAAATTCGTAAACCTGATGAAAGACAAAATATATATTTTTTAAATTTATTCTTGGCTATGGATACTAATCCTTCAGCCGAGAGAGTATCGCTCTACTTAGTCTGTGGATAAAATATTGTCGTATCAGTGTTGCTATTTATATCTTTGAATTTTCCTTCTACTTTGGCTTAGTTGGTGTCTATTGCCTCGGGAGTTCTAAAGATTTTTACTGAAAAGGGATTGTGATCAGTAACGGTTTTTTATTACATTATCAACCTAATTAGCTATTTTTATTCCCAATATTTTAAAATTAAAAAAGACACTTTTTACACTATACTTTTTCCCTGAAAACGGGTAGGGTCTCTAAAGGGATTACACTGTTGAGAGTATATGGTAGAGACAGATCTATCTGCATCTCGAACAATCGCCATCTAGTGCGTCCGTTGGAACTATTGTTGTCTCGTCGGAAACTCCCTCATTACAAGTGTCTTATACATAAACACTTTTTCTTGCAAAACTTTCTGAGTGGCCTGGTATATGATTTTGGGGGGGGGTCATGTCCCCCGTGACCCCCCCCCTGGAGCCGCGCATGGATTCATCGTGATTTTAACCCTATTGAAAAAAGAAGATGATTCTATGGAAGCCAATGACTCATTAAAAGAACGGCTAAGCGCCAAATTTTCAAATAGTATAATTTATGGTCTCAATAAAAGATTTACACGTTTAAATTAAATTCTTGTTATTTCGATGTTGGTGTAGGTTGAAAATGACAGATTTTTTATAATGTAATAAACTATAATAAAGTTTTCCTGGTGGTAAGAGACTCAGACAGCCTGTACCAATTACCAATGACACTTGGTCATACTGAACCAAACCAGCACTGCAAAGGCGTTCATTACTTCGAGACATTCGTTCTTGAGTCTCAGTTGTCATGTAGTTACTTAAATTGCTTCCCTGAAAAATCCCTTCCCGTACCTGTTTTATGAAGTTGTGCGTTCCCAATGAACGGGAAGGGAACCTATTAGCTTGACCTGGCAACATTAAGTACGCCACCAGTCGCGCGCAGACTTATACTGCGAGCACTATACAACAATGCATTGTTGCATATTTTTTACGTATTTATGTATTATCGAATTTAATATGTTTTCTTTTCTATTCTGTGTACCTATTGTTGTTTATATTTGTCCGTTGGTTTTTATACGCTAACATAACTATTCATACAACCGAACATTGGAAATACTTAAAGCAAGAAACCTGCTACCTCAATTTTACGCTAAAGCATAGAATAGATAATATAGATAGAACGGACACTCCCCACCCCCCGCCAATTTCAAGCTTCCTCCCCCTCGCGGACGCGAGGCGGACTCAACGAAGGGTTATTATATCGGACGATAATTTTCTATGAGAATACGACCATGATGCTGTATTATTTAACAAAATGGTACCAAATTTTTCGTCTATTATACGAAACAAGAATAAGAGATTTTTAATTTCATAAGAATTTCTACAAAGATTGAATCATTTTTATAAACTGTGTTAAGCTATTCTGGTTAGAAGTACGCGCCAACACTGAAGTCCTGTGACGAAATTATTGAACTTGTTGTTTTTAAACTGCGGCTTTCGTTGTCAGAATAAAGTTTTCTCTTTGGGTAAGTGTACTTAACTAAAAATCAATTCGTACATGGTAGGTACCTTTATTATCTCCTATTTTGTTTGAAATCTTCTCCCTTCTGATTGTTGATGAAAGTTATATTTACCTACATTAAAGATCGAACACAAGATTGTAAGCCACAGGCAGGTGAACTCACGGGTCACAGCTATTCCATAAAATAATTTAGTAACCCTAGATGACACGCACACATGCGTAAATGTGTTCCAACGACATATGCGTAGTTGTGTGAGTGTAGGTATGTCGACTTCACCGTTTGTTTGGAGTTTAGGCCGAGTGTCCGGGGTGTGGCTAAAGGGTTTTCCGACAATCCAACTAAGCTTATCTGAAGAATATTGATCACCTGAATGAAAATTCATACTCCAATGAAGAACATTTAGAACATTAACGATACCCTCAATGTTTTAATTGTAATAAAATTGCGGTGAGACCTATTACCGATTGGAAGCCATAAGAAAAAAGAATACATTGTTTGCATAGGAATTTTCATAAACATGTTAATTTTTATCCGAATAAATACATTATTTATCACAAACATATATGTAATTTAGAGCAAAATTTCCTTTGCTATTATTTGATTTTAATGAATGCTTCAGGATATATCCGTAGTTTTAAAACAACTCTGCAACAAAATAATATACCACTTTATTGTGGTCACGTGGTCCAGTGATGTTTCTTAGCGTTGTCATCCAGATGAGGGTTCTCGAGGTGATGTATTGTAGCCACAGAGGCGGAACCGCGGCCATCTCTAGCCGCGGTTGTGAGGGCGAACCTCTCGCTCTAGATCATCTTGGTTCTTGATGATCCTGTATGTCATCCAATGAGGCGAAAGTGGACACGTGAGCGATCCTAGAGGTGCACTTGACTCGGATCCTGTTTCCACTTGAGGGTCTGGGGTGAAGGTCGTTTAAGCCGGTCCGGCACCGCAGCTAGGGATATGATTTCCCGAGGATGATAACCAAACGCTGACAAAAAAAAAATATTTTCAATAAAAAAAATACAGTGTATTTAAGATATAAAAAGGCAAGTTTTGACCAAATTTTTAGAGTAATTTTTGTGTGTTTACATGAGAAAAAAAAGGTGTGTGCTTACAAAAAGTTGTTGGCCGGGGCCGGCTTTTTAAAAGTTACTCCAACTTTGTATGCATTCACACGGTGCACCCCTATGATGCCCCTAACATTGTCCGCAAAAAGGTTGGTGAGTGTAATAGGATTTTTGTTACCGACTTTCTCCTGTTCCGTCGTTTCCACATACACTACACAGTCTCCACTACGATTTTCTGGGAATAGTCTCTTATAAAGGGGTTTTCTAAATAGTTTGTAAGAAACATTTTCACTGGGATTTGCTTCAATAGTTTTCTTTTTCTGGTCTGTTGGACGGAGTCACCCCCGTCGCTAACGACGCTCATATTTATTTATACTATTGACCATATACAAAACTAAATATTTACACGAAAGAAACGAAATATTTACACAGCAAAACAAAATTTGACTGTGAAAATTTTAAAGCACCCGTCGTGTTTTCCCGCCCAAAGAAAAGTCTTTTGGATTTGGACTTGGTAGCCGTCAGTGTTGCCACTATGATTTTGAGCTTGTCGCCAAATAGTTATGAAACAAAGTTGCCGGTTTTGATTGAATTATTAAGGGAATAACAGTCTGGAAGAATACAATGACATAAGCTATTTTTATCCCGGAAATATAGCTGCTAGTAAGAATATAAAATGGCACTGGTCTAAGTACCTACAATGTTAAGCAATTTAAATTAAACGGAAAATAGGGAAAAGGAATAACTTAAGGCAATAATTATTATTGTCATGTAAGATTCAAACGATAATAGAAATGATTGAATAAAATGTTAATAATATAATTGGGAAAGTTCCTGCTATAATGTGCGTATATTTATCTGTATGTATAGAAATTGGAAGTCGAGTTAATGGTAGACTTCCATGTTGTTTATGTTTGAGAAAATGAGTTAATTTCCTTAAAAATATGATCTGGGTAGCGATTCTGAAACCATTCGGTTGCATCCGACACGGAATCTCATCTCTCGGTCTTTGTCATGGTAAACAGATAAGACAAAGACCGAGAGACGAGATTCCGTGTCGGATGCAACCGAATGGTTTCAGAATCGCTACCCTGACTCCCAATGACCTTGTGTTTTTCCTTCTCCAACCTTCTACACTACACTAGTATATTCCCCTTTGTCGGTAACACGTCGTCTAAATCCGCTAAAAGATTTTAAAAATTCGCCAGTTTCAGCGACAAAGTCGCTAAGGTGTCAACACTGGTAACCGGTATGCGAGCAGCGAGAGAGAGAGAGAATCTATTGTCCCATGTCCTCCTCTAACAATGATCTTTCTCGGTCTGGCACGTTTGTTGACCACATTATCTTTCTCGCTCTAGCATTCCGAGTTTACCCGAAATTTCTTATCATATCCGAGCGTGATGATCACGTGATCATGAATCCATTTCACAGCCCACGAAAATTCTGTCTATAGCGCGCCTATAGTATACAGGGTTATTGGTAATCAGCCTGCATCCGTTTAAGGGCATGTTCTGTATATTTAAACAAACAACTCTTGTTCTACAACTTTCGTTAAAACTAAATAGAAAATCCAAAAAAAATATAGTGTTTGTTGCCCTTTTTTGTACTGTTTAGTGACTTTTTAGTGTTTATTCATTTCGGCACATAATTTTTTGCGCGTTAAAGAGCGTACGCACTCTTGTTACGAATTGTTACGGAGAGTTCGATGCTTTTAGACTGTGCAAATACATTTTATATCTATTTTGTAAAATAAAAAAAAACATAAATTTTTAAAAACTCTAGAACAAAAGTTGACGTATTGAATGTACCTAACATCCCCTTAAAAGGATGCAGGCTGATTACCAATAACCCTGTATATAAAAGGAGTTGCGCGGCACAGACGGTGCCGGCACGACTGAGACGTGCCGTGATGCTTGGTGGTAGGCACTGTGGCTGTAGAGGAGATTCCTTGGCTGGAGAGGAATACCGGTATTATGTTGCACCGTACTCCCTGCCCACTGCAGTAAGATGGCGGAGGCGGTGGGGCTGTAGGAGAAGAGGAGAGCCGGTATATCGGTGAGCTGCTGTCCCCGTCCTCTTCAGCTGGATGGTGATAGGTGATGAGGCCGAACACTTAGCCCAACGCGGGAGACCCAGGGTGTCCAGACGTGAGGACGTCTGGCTCCCACGGCTGGTCACCGAGGTGACCCGCACATCACATTGTCCCGCGGCGAGTACGCAAAAGAGTGCGAGAGTATTCACGTGTTCGCGCCGTGTGTGGCAAAGGTAATAAATACTGCGGAGGTTTTAGTCGGTAGGGCACCACTGATGTTGTCGAATCCGACACAAATCGACCATTCCCTTCAAGCGGAAGGGTATGTTAATGCATTACCTCTACATAAAATGGTACCATTTGCCTTTTAATTTCAAAATTGTAATACAATTTCCCGTTAAGGAGTCGTTTGCTGTAACTATTATTAAAGCACAGGGGCAGGCATTTAAGCACCAAGGAATCGATTCACGCCGAGACTGATTTTCATACGGACAACTTTGTTTACAATATATTGCACCATCAAGAGGATCAGGGTAGCGATTCTGAAACCATTCGGTTGCATCCGACACGGAATCTCATCTCTCGGTCTTTGTCTTATCTGTTTAGCATGACAAAGACCGAGAGATGAGATTCCGTGTCGGATGCAACTGAATGGTTTCAGAATCGCTACCCAGGTTACAGTGATAACCAATTTGTTCAAGAAAAGAAAACTAAAACCATCGTATACACAGTACTTTTACGTACTTTAAAACACCTGCACTATACACATTTCAGTAGATCACTCTACTTTTACCTGGCGCTCCTTTATTGTTTTTCTACAGTTCTCTAACGGATCATAGCTTTTTAAAGCAATGAATATTTTATTGTACAATTCTATAATTCGTAGTCACTTGGACTATGGAGTGTTCCTACTCGAGCCTAGCAATAAATCTGCCCTAAATAAATTGTCCAGAATCCAAGCCAAGTGCCTCCGTACTATCTTCTTCTTCTTCTTCTTCTTCATCGTGTTCTTCATTACTGAAGGTCGTGCCTTTCTTGATATGCCTTTACCGAGACGGTGACAAGGTCTTTCCATCCTGCTCTATCTTCGGCTTGTCTCATGGCCGTCGGTAAAGTGAGTCCCGTCACGTCTTTTATTTGGTCTGCCCAACGGATTGGTGAGCGGCCCCGTCGCCTTTTACCATCGATCTTACCCACAACAACCAATTTATCTAAGTTGTCAGGTTGTCTCCTGGCGATATGACCAAAGTAACCTAGTACTCTTTGGTAACAAATAGTGGACATTCTGGTTTTGATCTTCAGTTGATCGAGAATCGATTTATTGGTTCTTTTTGCAGTCCACGGTATACGCAACATTCTCCTCCAACACCACATCTCAAAGGCCTCGATCTTTTTTCGATCAGCTGCTGAGATAGACCAAGATTCGGAGCCGTACATAAATATTGAGAAGACCAATGTCCGCACAAGTCTGGTCTTGGTCATTGTAGATATGCTCCTGTTCTGCCAAATTTTAGTTAGTTTGCTCATTGCGGACTTGGCCATCTGTATGCGTCTCCGGATTTCTTTATCACATCCTCCTCGATCGGTTATTAATGATCCAAGGTATACGAACTCGTTTACAAGTTCCAGGCCTGAGAGTTCTCCTGTGTGTTCAGCTTCACCCGCGCGATCTATCACCATGACCTTGGTCTTGGATTTATTGACTGAGAGACCCACCATTTCACTCGCACGTTCTACTCTCCGGAATAGTTCTGCTAATTCTAGCTCAGAGGAGGCAAACAATGTAGTATCGTCCGCATATCGCAAGTTGCTGATCTTTTTGCCCCCAATCGAGATGCCTCCATCCCAGTCTTCTAAGGCTATCCTCATGATGTGTTCGCCATATATATTAAAAAGAATCGGAGACAAAATGCATCCCTGTCGTACCCCTTTCAGAGGTTTAAACGGGCCCGACACCACATTGTTCACTCTGACCATTGACTCCCCGTCTTCATATAAGCTCGCAATCAGCGATATTAAGTGTGGAGGCACGCCCATTTCTCGGAGAATTATCCACATCCAGTCCCACCTTACACAATCAAATGCCTTGGAGTAATCTATGAAACAGAGAAACATTGGAACATAGTACTCCCAGCTTTTCTCTATCATTTGTCTTATGTTGACTATTTGCTCCTTAGTCCCACGGCCTTTGACGAAGCCGGCCTGCTCACTAGGTATTTGTTGTTTCAGGTATGACTGCAGTCGATCGTGAATTATGTAGAGCAAAATTTTGCTGGCATGTGATATAAGAGCCACCGTCCGATAGTTTCCGCACGTCATTGTTGAGCCTTTTTTGTGCAAAGGTACTAACAGTGATTCCTTCCAGTCCTTAGGCCATTTTCCTGTTCTCCAGAGCTGGTTACACAGTTCCTTGAGAAATCTTACTCCGTTGTCTCCGAGATTTTTAAGTTCCTCAGCATATATATTGTCTCTTCCGGCTGATTTATTTGTTCTTAGTTTTTTCAGAGCATTTCTCACTTCAGATTCCAGAATTTCCGGTTCCAGTTCGTCGTGATCGTTCGGAAATTCCATTGGTCTTCTTTCATCTCTATAAAGACCTTCACAGTACTGTCGCCATCTTTCTGTGACCTGGGTAGCGATTCTGAAACCATTCGGTTGCATCCGACACGGAATCTCATCTCTCGGTCTTTGTCATGCTAAACAGATAAGACAAAGACCGAGAGATGAGATTCCGTGTCGGATGCAACCGAATGGTTTCAGAATCGCTACCCTGGTCTATTTCTGTCAGTAACACTCCTTGCTCATCTTTAATAGCCCAGGTTTTTGGCTTAAACTCACGTGTGATACTCTTCACTTTTTGGAACAGATCTCTAGTGTGGAGAGTCTGCGCATGATCCTCAATATCTTGGCATATAGAGTTCAGATATTCGTTGTAATCTCTTCGACATAAATGCTGGACTTTGGCAGAAAGAGACTGATAATATGCTCTCTGATAGATACCGGTTTTTAGAAGATCCTTTCTTTCGCTAATCGACTTCCAGGTTTCCTCAGATATCCACGATTTTCTTGGAGCATCTATGTCCTGTCGTCTCACTTCCTCGCGTGACTTTTGAATGAGTTCCTTTAATTTAGACCAGTTGGCATCGGTATCTACTCTGTTGTCCAGGACTAAGCTGGTGGATTTTTCTGTAAAGCATTCACTGAAAGAAGAAAAGCTCTTTGCGGATAACCGACTCTCTCGTTTGGTGGTGGGTCTCTGACATTTTCGAAGCCTCAACCTAACTTCTGCCACCAGGAGTTTATGATCACTGCCGCAGTCAGCTCCGGGATAGGTCTTGGTGTTAGTTATGCATGACCTCCATCGCTTAGCAATCGTGATGTAATCAATTTGATTCCTAACATCACCTCCAGGTTTCACCCAGGTACTCGTATATAGACGTCGGGGATGGTTTTGAAAACAAGTGTTTGTGATAGTCAGGGAATTTTCCGCGCAGAATTGTAGCCACATCTCCCCGCGATCATTCCTCTTTCCAAGACCATACTTCCCTACCACATCTCTTAAGTGGTCATCCCGTTTTGTAGATCCGACTTTGGCATTCAAATCTCCCATTAGAATTGTGATGTCTCTTCTTGGTAGGCTCTTGATAGTATCGTCTAATGCCTTATAGAAAGCTTCAATCTCTGGTTCCTTGGCTTGAGACGTGGGTGCATATACAACAACTAGGTTGAGGCGACATGGTTTGGTGTTTAGTCTCATGGTAATAATTCGATCATTTACGGGATTGTACCCTAGCACTGAGTTGTTATAACGTGGTGACACACATATCCCTACTCCATTCCTACTTTCGCTTTCGGGACCAGAATAGTAGGTACAGAGTGTATCCAGTTGGGGTGGTGTAGAAACCTGAACCTCTCTTATGTGTTTCAGTTATGCCCAGAATATCTAGTTGATAACCTATCTGTTCTTTACCGATAATGTCCATTTTGCCAGGCGCCAGCGTTCCTCGGACATTCCATGTCCCGATTCTATGTTTTTTACGGAGTTGTGGTGGTTTGTCTTGAATTGTGATGTTGTTGTCACCAGTAGCATTACTAGCACACCGCGCCTGATGAGTCACTGCAGTGGCTCCAGTAGCATACTTCACACCGCGCGACCTGGAATCAATACGGCGCCGGGTGGTAGCCGGATTGCATGCCATCGTTCTCTCGTTAACTTGCATTTATCATCAGAAAGGTTTCTTGGGAGAATAGTGCAGTGGTTTCCCGTTTCCTTCTGCACCGCAGCGATGTTGATCTTCGATTATCAGGACGCCCTGCTGCCAGCGTATTGATCATCCGGATTGAGTGTTCTATTGAGATCCGGACCCCCTAACTCCCCAAATGCTTGTCGACCTATATCTCCAAAGGAGTTGGTTACCACAATCTCGATAGTAGGTTAGGGGGAAGTGGGGCAGATTGATACACAAAAATTTGAAGTTCAAAAAAGTGAATAAAAACTTAATATTTTCCATTAATTTTCTATTATACTTTTAGCCTAATAATTTAATTTTATAATGTCACAGTTCAATGTTTTTTAAGTTATCAAAGAAAATAAATAATTGACCTTTTGTAAAAAATGGCTTTAGTATCAATCTGCCCCACTAGTGGGGTACTTTGATACAACTCGTGGAGCACTTTCATACGGGGTGAAAAATCTATTAAAATGGTCAAATTAAAACACTTTTAGATTGATTAAACTTGTTTATCGTGTGAGATCATTTTTAGCCTTTTAATATCAGTCATTTAAGCAATTCTTACAACGAATAAACTTTAATCACAGTTAGTCTTAAACAGTCAATAAATTTAATATTATTTGAAAAAAAAAAACATAAAATTTGATTATATTTTATTGCACATTATATGCACTCAAATGAACAGAAAAGGGATACATAGATGAGGTTCGAGTAGTGCCTTTCGTAAAATTTGATATAAGGAGGTGTAAAACAACATCTCTAAAATCAACACTTGCTTTGTCTTCGACTTCTAGAAAGACGAAAATGTAAGTCCTGGCACTTTTTTTTTCAAGTATAAAACCTCATACTCAGTCAAATTGTATTTAGTAATGACCTTGGTACCATGGGCATGGGCACCATAACATAGAGATGGGGCACAATGATACACATCAATGTGCCCCGCACTTGGTTGCATCAAAGTGCCCCAAACGACATTTTTGAAAATTAAAATTATCACAACTAAATTAACTTTGATTTTAAGTAAAATTAACAGAAATCAAAATAATTGATAGTTTAACTTACCTTTGGTAAATAAAGAACCTCGTTAGATGTTATGGAAGAGCATCGAAACATTTTCAAATAGTTCGTCAGAATTTACTTAGAGATGCTCAAAACACATCTCGACTTGCCCAAGGATGACCGTTGAGAGACGGTCGGAGCGGTTACAATGGATGCGTTCGGAAGTATTAGCGAACGTTTTAGAGATGGAGCCACTCGAATCCATTCACTCCATTATTAGATAAGGCTAGTGTATCAATGTGCCCCTTGTATCAATGTACCCTACCTCCCCCTACTCGACGTAACAGGGTTCACCACGGGTAGGCTGGGAGTGGAGTTGATGGAGAGAGGCTAATTGACTTTTCTTGATTGTGAAGTCATGTATTGCGCATCATCCACCCTGGAACCCCGTAAACACACTTACGTACTATCTTAGGTGCCATGAAATGTTCTGTCACTAATGTCATCCAAGTTGAATGTGGAGAACCTCCCCTTCCATTACGCAGACAATTCTTGTCAGACAGGTTCTACACCAAACTCCTTCAAAATTCAAATCATCCATTATGGCCAAAGTTGCAAGAACTACAGAGACTCACCCCCCTCACTTTATTAGTTCCCAAATTAATCTCCCATGCCTTCTCCGTAGTCATGTAAAATATTCTAATATTTCTTTTCCCATTGCAACTTTCTCTATAAATCCTTTGTTCACCACTAGATACCATGCCTTAATTTATCAGCCTAATATAATCTTAAATCTGGGCTTAGATAAAAGCTCAATAGACCCTAGTAAAACTTTTTATGAAACTATTGAAAATAACTGGACTAATTGGCTAACAGTACTTACAGATGCCTCCAAATTAACTAAAGATGGTGATGTTGGATCAGCTGTATGGATCCCCAAGTTCAAAATTGTCCTCAGTAATAAATGTCCACCACTAAGTTCAGTTTTTACTGGTGAGGCCACTGCCATCCTTGAAGCCATCCGATATGTCACCTCACACTCCGTCAGTAAAACTCTTATCTTGACTGATTCTAAAAGCTGTTTACAGGCTGTTCTAGCCAACCAGTTCAAGTGTAAAACTAAATTTCTAGTAATTCTCAAAATTAAAGAGGATCTCTTGAAGGCCCATGAGGCTCAACAATACTGGCAACCCCAGAACAGTAAACACTACGTTAAAGTCCATTTCACGAAAGAAGTCCCGCAGACGGCAGCGCTGTATTCGCGCGACATAATGTTGCCACGGTTAAATTTATATGGTATGGGGAAATAATTTATAGTTCATTAGTTTCATTTTATTAACTTCGTACTCGAACAGTTAGATAAGAAAAAAAATGTTTTTAATAGAATTTATTTTTTATATAGGTACCTATTTGATGTTTATACTGCTAAGGTCAGGGTAGCGATTCTGAAACCATTCGGTTGCATCCGACACGGAATCTCATCTCTCGGTCTTTGTCATGCTAAACAGATAAGACAAAGACCGAGAGATGAGATTCCGTGTCGGATGCAACCGAATGGTTTCAGAATCGCTACCCTGATTAGTGAAAAATTAATCTTCCTGTAATTTCTAAAATATAAAATGGAAATATAGATGTTCAACCAACTTCAAATTAGAAAAATAAAATAACATTTAAAAAGTTTTATTCAAAGTTTTATTGAATAATTATGATCGGTCATACTATGATCACTGTCAGAAGAGTGAATAGAAACAGAGTCAGATTCTGTTTCACTATCACTAGCCGTAGATATAATAAATCGATCCATTTCTTCATCCATAAGACCATCATTTTTTAAATATTCTTCCTCCAAATGCTGTACATGTTTACATTGAACTGCCCAATCTTCCGCTGTAACAGACTCGAAAGCCTCTTCTGTTAGGCGTACAATTTCTTTTGGATCTTGGCCCACGTTTTTATCCGCTACCCGTCTCTTTACAAGGCTCCACATTTTTTCGAGCGGATTGAGATCACAGTGGTAAGGCGGCAATCTTAGCAATTCATGATTGTGAGATTTTAATAATTCATCCACGGCATATGTAGGTGGACCTTTGTTTTGCTTAATTAATCCAAATAATACAGCTTTTGTCCAAGTATCTTCAAAATATACTCCCTTTCCTCACAGCCATTCCTGCATGTCACGTTTAATACTTGACATTGTAGGTGCTTTATTTATTTGAGTGCAATGATACGGAGCGTTGTCCATTACCACAAGTGACCTTTCAGGTAGGTTAGGAACGACTTTCTCACTCATCCATTTCAAAAAATTTGTTGAGTTCATGTCATCGTGGTAATCTGAGGATTTGGATTGGGATTTGAACATTAACAATGCACCATTAACAAAACCATTTTCAGTTCCTGCATGAGCAATTATCCAACGACTCCCTGATGACTCTGACACGAACACCCCAGGCTCCTCCTCACTTTGCCAGCAACTTTTGGCATGATAAGTGTTGTGTATATAGGTCTCGTCTAAATATACTACAGGTTTTTTTCCACATTGCGATTTCTTCGGATTCTCTCCAAATATCTTGAACGCCATGCAGTAATACCATAACGTTCCATTAGTAATTTACGTTTCGATTGGCATCGCTTATACTTGAAACCAATGCTATGCAATATACGTTCAACGCTCGCAACGTGAGCAACGTTCAGAACCTTGCCAATGTAAACAGTTCAAACAAGTACTCTCATCAATTTAATTGCAGAATAATATCAAGAAGCATTGTAAACATCTGTAAACACGGTGGAAGTGATAAACATAACCCCGAAACCAACCTGAGTGAGCATTGGGAAGCGGTGAGCAATTATTTTGGCTAAAATATCGATCTGAAAAAGCTTTCTCACTGATTCACATTTTTAATAGCGGTCACTTCTGTTTTGTTACATCTTTTAGTGTGTCACTTGTTTACAAAAACACCCGAAATTTGATGTTTTAACAAAATAAACAACTGTTAGATCTCAGCTGAGATTTGATCGAGTTCCCTCAACAGACATTGACAGCTTGACAGTTGCATTGTTTGACAAATGCACAGAAAGTGACAAGTGACTTATTCGGAAAAACTAAAAGGCTTATTACACTCACCTAATTACTGATAAATTCCGAATGACTAAAAAGCTGAGGACAGTGTCATATTGAGGAAATATACCATTTACTCCAAAGGAAAACGAAGAAAAGTGGAAAAATATTGAGTTCAAGTTTGGTAAAATCGTTGGAAAGCGAAGTGGATTGCTGATGCGATCTTATCTGTTCAGTTGACAGCGTCGCTAGTGGAGAATTTGGTATTGCCATATAAGAAATTCACCAAGAAACAAAGGTAATTAAAACATGTCTTGCAAGTCAGTCTATAGATATCATTAAAATTTAAGAAACTACAATATCAATCATACAAAGCCTAACTAACATAGTATAGATTCAATATGGCTTAATTATAATTACCAGCTTCGATCACATCGTCACTTACCATCAGGTGAGATAGTGATCAAACAGGTCAAAATTTGCGACAGGCTCACAAATAAATAAATATAACATATAGCTATGAATCTTATTAACTACATAAATAATCAATAATGCGGCACAATAGGATTTTATTTATATTTTATAAAAATAATTGTGGTCATGGTCTCTGAGCTCAAGCGGCCGCACTCCAGGAATTCCGGTCGATGTTCCTGAACCATCTGCTGATTCCCACAATTCATCTTCGGAGTCACTCGAATCGCTTTCACTGTCACTCTGTAATTGAATGATAAAAGGTTCATCTAAATACGCATCTTTTTGTCTGTATTCATTTTCAATTTTTTTTACATGATCGCAATGGTTTTTCCACTCTGCCTGTGTGATTTTGCGGAATGCATCTTCAATCAATTGAGGCATATGTGCACTTGATTTTCCGATATTTTTCTCTGCTACATTCCTCTTCATCGAGCTCCATATCATTTCAATTGGATTCAAATCACAATGATAAGGAGGCAATCGAAGAATGTCATGACCATGGCTTTTCAATATGTTGTCAATTTCATATTCAGGTGTAGGTTTATTTCTTTTTATTAACTCGTAAAGCTGAGGCTTTGTCATTTGTTCGTAAAACTCGACCTTGTTTTCTACCAGCCACTTTTGCATATCAGCTTTAGTGTGGTTTGAGTTAGGACACCTATTTACGCAAATACTATGATATGGCGCATTATCCATCACAATAAGTGTGGGTTGACGCAGATTTGGCAGTAATTTTTCAAGAACCCATTTTTTTAAATTACTATTGTTCATCTCGTCATGGTAGTCCCCACTTTTTGTATTTGATTTGAAAACGAGAAGGGCATTTTCGACAAAACCTTCTTGTCCGCCAGCATGAACAATGATCCACCTATTTCCTTTCGAAACTGGTTCCAAATCGCCGTCAACTTCAGGACCTTGCCAACATTTGCCAGTTGAGTGAGACGAGTGTATGTAAGTTTCATCTAAATAAACAACAGGCTTTTTTTCTCCTCGCTCATTTTCCTTAATTTTATGTAGATAGGATGCCCGCCAGGCAACTACGTCGTTGCGTTCACACAGCACTTTTCTATTCGATTTTGTTTTTTTAAAACGAAACCCTATTTTGTGGAGCAATTTTCGAAGAGTTTCACGTTTTGCTTGAAAATTTATGTCTTCCCTGAGAACAGTCAGTAACTTTGGTAAGGTCGGAATTTCTTTTTTTACTGAATAAAACTCATGTATCTTTCTTCTTATAACACCAATGTCAAAATCATCAATATCCAGTTTCCCTGTTTTTCTTTCCCTTTTCTTGCCAGGGGTAGAAATTTTTGAATTAGTTTCTTGAGCCTGTTTTTCTTCATTGATTAATTTGTAGACAAACCGTTCTGAAACACCTGTAACAAAAAGAACAATTTAATATTTTATAGGTTTTTTTAATGAACAACCATAAAATAAAATACAGCAACCGCTTTAAAAAGTTAACATTACTTTCAGATTGTTTCCGACCAATCAGGATAAATAATAAACAAAATTTTGACTACGAAATCGATTTCGAAATAATTACTGTGTGGACCACCTAAAAAGTATACCTTTCAACAAAAAAAAAACAAATTTAAATCAATCCACAATAATAATTGACGGAGATGTCGGTGAACATACATAAAAAAAACATGCAATCGAACATAGCAATAACATAACAGGATAATTATTATCCTGTTTTTTAAAGTCGGTTAAAATATACTCAGGTGGCAATTTTATTTGAATATGTTTAGCTTATTTTATATATTTTAAAATATAATCACCAGCTATAAAAATGTTTTTTTTTTTAAAATGAGTGATTAAAATTTCCATATCTGGCTACACTGACCTGTCGCGGCAGCAACGCGTTCATTCAGCTTTTCAAATGGTATTAATGGAGCTTGGAGGCGTTTCTCTTCTTTCATAAAAAATAAAACTTTTAAAATAATTAGCCGTGCATCACTTTTGAGAGGTTTCGGCATTTTATTTGCTTTTTTCACAATGAAATCAATAAAATAACACGGGAGCACTCGCACTAGACATCAACTGACAGTGGAATGACGTTTAGAAAATGGCGGCTGACGCGGCTGTAGTTCCCATTTCGCCCACCTGAACAGTTAAGTTGGTGGCACTGTATATGAGTGAAATTGGTTGCTGTCGAGTACTTAGTGCCAACATAACAATCACGGTACTAGCCGGCATTGACAGCAGCTACTATTGTTGACACTGACAGACACTGATAATTGTCATTGTCACAATTTGGTGTTGCCTTAACAAATTTCTAAAAAGTAACGGGTAACAGTACCAATAAGTTTTCTCTGTTACTACGATGGCGCCAACTTGTGCAGGATGCCAGAGTCTGATTAAGTCCAAGGAGTTTATGAAATGTACTTTATGCTGCTCAGTATTCGACCTAGACTGCTGCAACATCTCAGCGCATCGCTTCAATAAGTTTTCCCCGGAGAAGAAAAAAGCTTGGAAATGTCCAATGTGCCTCAGTAAGCAGCCAAAGGGAGACAACACTAACACACCTGTACGCGCATCGGCGCACGCTTCGGGCGACACTAACATTACACTACGCAACGCCTCTAAGGGTAGAGTACGTGATTTCTGTCTACTTAGAAGGAGACCAAAAAGTCGACCCCTATCTCAGCAGGATTAAAGTATTCAGCGAAAAACTAGCGACTAAAGACCTTATTGTTGCTGGTGACGTGAATGCGTGGTCCCACTGGTGGGGAAGCACATCGCAAAATGAGAGAGGAGAAGCCGTAAACTCTTTCTTCAACGAAATGGACTTATTTATTCTCAACTCCGGCGATACACCAACCTTCGAGATCGTTAGGGAAGGCAAACTCTGCACAAGCATAGTAGATGTAACAACGTGCAGTGGGTCTCTCCTGGGGAAAATCGAGGGATGGAAGGTTGACAAAAGTATTACAACATCAGACCACAACGCAATCACCTTCACTTTGCGTCTAACTAAAGGTCTCGAAAAACAGAGACCAATAACAACTCGTAAATACTACACCAAGAAGGCACAGTGGTCAAACTTTATGTCACAGTTCAAATCCTCCCTTGCAGAAGGAAACCTCTCGCCGGAGTCAGTGGAGAAATGTGAAAGTCCATTGGAACTTGAATCGATGATTACGGGCTACACAGCTAGTATACATGAAGCTTGCAAACAAACCATTCCACTTGTAAGCTCCCCGAAGGGAAATCCAACCCCCCCATGGTATACGAAAACGCTCGATAATCTAAAAAAAGAAGTTCTCAGAAGAAAGAGACGGATCAGGAATGCCGCCCCCGACAGAGTGGAACTTGTAGTCGAACAGTACCAAATTGCTCGGCAAGACTACAAGGATAAAGTCAAAGAAGCTCAGACGATAAGCTGGAAAGAGTTCTGCACGAATCAGGAGAAAGAAAGCATGTGGGACAAGATCTACAGAGTTATGAAAAAAACCTCGACAAGACAGGAAGAAATACTCCTAAGAGACACCGAAGGTAACACTCTATCCCCCCAGCTATCTGCAGAACTACTTGCTAAAACGTTCTATCCCGACGACTCTGAGAGCACAGACCAACCGTGTCATACAGAGCTACGGGAGCGAACGACAGAAACGCCTATGGACTTACCGGAAAATGACCCATTATTCACATCAGCGGAACTGGAATCAGTACTGAGAACTCTGAATCCGAAAAAAGCCCCCGGCGCAGACGGGCTATCCGCTGATATCTGTGCAGCAGCCATTCGATGCGAATGGGAGGTTTTCTTGGCGATAGCAAACAAATGCTTGTCGCTGAAATACTTCCCCAAGCAATGGAAAGAAGCGCACGTGGTCATATTACGCAAACCCGGTAAGACAGATTACACACATCCAAAATCTTACCGCCCCATAGGTCTTCTGTCCGTTCTAGGAAAAATCGTTGAAAAGCTTCTGGTAAACCGACTCCAATGGCATCTCCTCCCAACCATCAGTAGAAAACAGTACGGCTTCATGCCTCAAAGAGGCACCGAGGACGCCCTCTATGACCTGGTAGAGCACATCAAAAAAGGAGTAGACAGTAAAGACACCGTACTCCTAATCTCCCTGGACATAGAAGGTGCCTTCGACAATGCTTGGTGGCCCGCCCTCAAACATCAATTAGCGAAGAAGAGGTGCCCAACAAACCTCTACGACATGGTAAACTCCTACCTCAGCGATCGTAAAATCAAGGTCAACTATGCAAGAGCAGTCTATGAGAAGGAAACAACCAAGGGATGCGTCCAAGGGTCTATCTGTGGACCAACCTTTTGGAATGTGATTCTAGACTCATTACTACGAATGCTAGAAGCCGAGGGAGTATACTGTCAAGCATTCGCGGACGACGTCGTTCTCGTGTTTACAGGCAGCCCGAACATCATCGAACAGCAAGCGGGCAGGGCGTTGAACATGACAGTGAAATGGGGTAAAACTAATAAACTCAACTTTGCAGCGCATAAAACTAACGCGATGCTTTTCACAAATAAGTTGAAGTACGAAACTCCAAACATAGTCATGTCCGGCGTCCGGCTCGATCTGGTCGAGGAAGTCAAACTGCTAGGCCTAATGATCGACCGCCGGCTCAACTTTAAAGCACATGTGAACGCCCAATGTAAAAAAGTGGCGAACATTTATAGACAGCTCGCATGTGCAGCGAAGGTGACCTGGGGATTAAATGGCGAAATCACGAGAACTATCTACGTCGCGGTAGTGGAACCCATCATCATGTACGCCTCAAGTGTATGGGCACAAGCAGTAGACTTCGAGGAAAACAAGTCTCACTTAAACGCGATCCAAAGAGGCTTTGCCCAGAAAATCTGCAAGTCGTACCGTACTGTTTCTCTGAAATCAGCACTTGCCCTTTCAGGTCTGCTCCCCCTGGATCTCAGGATACAGGAAGCAGCAAGTTTGTACAGAGTAAAAAAGAACCTCTCCCAAGATTACCTCCCACCAGAAGTGGAACTCGAGCGGCACGTAAACCACTTGGACAAACCCCATCCGTCCACGCAGACATCCGTAGAGTACGAACTTATAGAAGACACCTCCAATCTTCCAGAAGGACCTCAAATTTATACTGATGGCAGTAAGATTGAGGGTAAGGTTGGAGCTGCTCTAACATGGTGGGAGAATGGCAAAGAGGTCAAGAACTCGACATTCAAGCTCCACTCCGAATGCACAGTCTTTCAATCGGAACTCTATGCTCTTTGCCGGGCAACTCAAATGGTGTTAAAGAGCAAGGACCCAGAAGTCAATGTCCTGAGTGACTCCAGATCTTCACTCGAGCTGCTGAGTAATCCAAAAACGAGTCACCCCTTGGCAAAGTGCATAAAGGAAAACATTGGACAGATAAATGCTGAAGGGAGATCTCTTCGTCTTTTCTGGGTAAGAGCGCATGTGGGCACCGTCGGCAACGAAAGAGCTGACGAACTGGCCAAATCGGCAGCACTCACGGAATCGCCCAGGGACTACGAGGGGATCCCCTTGTCCTACGTCAAACGCAAAATCCGCGAAGAATCGGTCAAGAAGTGGCAGGATCGATATGAGACCTCGGACACCGGAAGAGTCACTCAGACGTTCCTCCCCGATATAGCAAACGCATATCGGTTGATAAGGACTACGAAACTGACTCATTTCCAGGTACAAGCGTTGACGGGACACGGAGGAATAGCAGAATACCTGTACAGATTTAAGCTTAAGAGCAGTCCTGTATGCGAGTGTGACTCTGAAAAATCCGAGAATGTCTGGCACGTGCTGGTAGATTGTCCCCGATTCATGGCTGCAAGACATGATCTCGAATCTATGATTGACAGGAAGCTGGTTGTTTCGGATCTCCACAACGTCTTGGCAGATCCAGATAGTAGACCACGGCTTCTGGCTTTCATGGAGAGTTCATTCCGAATAGCGGCCAAAAGAAACTCCACACTTAAGTCTAATACACACCCCCCTTCACCACCACACCCTACCCCACTGTCCGTGGACGCCACGCCGGGTGCAATCTCCGTCCAAGATAGCTCCTCAAAGAGCATCTCCGTCCAACAACTACTGGAGAACGCAGACCGAGGAGAGGCGGGGATCCGTATCCGCGGGGTGGCTCTCTTCATGGATAGCAACAAAGAGAGATTCGGAATAAGCTTTTGCTTCGCCTGGGAAAGGAAACGCGCCCGTTTGTCGCCGGGATTGTCTTGTCTGCTCAATGGGAGTACCGCAAAAGTCACAATGAAGCGGAAAACCTTCGACGCTATGCCAGTGTGCGAGGTAGACGGCCACCGATTTCGGTTGGTGCGATCGAGAAACAAAACGATTGCACTAATAGAATACTCGGAAGGTCGGACACCTTTCACACAGGCAAGTGCGCTGCTTGCACATCTTAGCAGAAATGCGGGTGAAACACCCCGGGTGATAAGCGTGGATGCGATGGCAATCGAATACTCAAGAGCGAAAGTCGCAGACCGGCTGGGTTGCATTGAAGCTTCTAAACATCATGAGGTTGTCGTATACGAAGATAGGGGAGAAAATCTGAGCTTCCTCAGAGCCCCTTCGCACGACCTAACAAATGCAACTGACAGCTGGGGACACCCCGTTCCTAGTTCGACCAACCAAACCGGTTCCGAAAGAGCACAGAAGAGGGCAGCCGCGGAAAAAGCCGCAGCCAATCAAAGCGGCAGCCGAAGCACCAACACGGCCTTCGTGGCTGCCTTCAACACTGCAGCAGGGAGCGTACTCCGAATCTCATCCCATGCACCACCCCTTTTAACGTCAGGGACCCTCAAAACAGCTTCACAGCAACAAATGAGCCGAACGAGAGCCGACATGGGACAGGTTGAACCGCCCCGCTATGTCACGGCTTCGGAGCCGCGGAGCCATGCACGTAACGCCTTCATCGAATTCATAGCCATACTGAGAGCAACAAGACTAGTAAACCTCAAGACCTGCGAAAACATCATGCAGTTCTATAGGCTAGGTAGTGAAAGCCTTCTAAAGGTGAATCTCGAGGAGGCCGAAGCAGCCATTTATAATAATGTCACATCCCGGGTCATCAAGGGAACCATGACAGGACAGTATATGGCAGCTTACAGTGCAGAAAATGGCTTCGTGACACTGAACGAGAGTGAGACAGAGCGCGCGGGAAGACCCGTTTATGCGACACCACTAAACGACCCAATTGTAGTTACCGCCCGATGCACCAAGATTATGCTGGACGACAGGATCCTCGAGATGGCCAAGTCCATTGAAGGGACCTCAAACGTCAAAGCGTGTTGGGAAAACTGGGAGGTACCAAGCATACAGTGGGTCAACGGAGTTCCAGGATGTGGAAAGACAACGTGGGTGATTAGACACTTCGACGTGGACAAAGACGCTATCATCACCACAACAACTGAGGCAGCAAAAGATCTAAGGGAGAAGCTATCGCACCGTATCGGAAACCTGGTCAAAACCAGGGTGCGAACTATGGCTTCTGCTCTGGTAAATGGTTTCGGAAAAGAGAAATTCAGCCGCCTTCTGGTGGATGAGGCTCTCATGAACCATTTCGGGGCCATTGTGATGGTCTCACGGCTGTCTGGTGTTGGCGAAATTGTCCTCATCGGAGACGTCAATCAGTTGCCTTACATCGACAGGGAAAATCTCTTCGAAATGAGGTATCACCGCCCGAACCTGGTAGCAAAGATCAGCCAGGAGTTGCTCTGCACACATCGCAACCCGATGGATGTTGCATATGCGCTGAGGGAAATATACTCAGGTATGTACTCCTCAGTACCCCGTATAAAGTCCCTGGAGCAGAGAAGGTATAAAGGAGCGCAAATACCCGGCACCCAACCCAACACCCTCTTTTTAGTGCATACTCAAGAGGAAAAGGAGACCCTGACAAACCAGGGTTACGGGTCAGGCACCGGGTCACGCATCCTTACCATTCATGAAGCGCAGGGATTGACATACGAGTCGGTAATCGTAATTAAAACTAAGGCAAACATGAAGCTGCACGAGAGCGTGTCCCATGCGGTTGTTGCAATCTCACGGCACACGGGGACCTTCACATACTACGCTGACGACACCGACGACGCCATCGGTCGGTTCGTGCGGCGAGCGTTGGCTGCATCACCAAAGACCATTCAAGATTTCAACCTGCAGATGGCCATTAGAGACAGAAATGCGGCTGTAGTGGAGGCTCTGGGCCAGGAGGAGGCGGCTTAGGCAAAAGACGATGTCGAGTCGATTACTATCGGAATCCCAACCGGTAGTGATCGGCTCAACAGACGAAATCGGACTGACTAGCTTTAGAATTACGCTTAAAATGTTCACCACCCCCCTACTCCCCCCCTTATTTTCCTCTTCTTCTCCTAATCCAAGAACTATGTAAATAAAAAAAGATTAATGTAATGACAAAAGTCACGGACCCCGGAGTCTGTGGAGTGTTTAAATTAAATAAAAAAAAAAAAAAAAAAAAAAAAAAAAAAAAGGGTAGAGTACGTCGCAAGTCGTCCGACGATATTCCGGACGAATGCTCTGCCTCAACCTCTGATATTCGTTCCATAATTAGAGAAGAAATGAGATCAGCATTAAGAAGCGTGACTACAGAACTCCTCAACATAGGCGAAAAGGTATCTACTTTTGAAAAATCGCTGTCATTCTTTAATACCTGTTTCGAAGAGCTCAAAAAGGACTTAGACAGTAAGTCAATTATAATTGAACGTCTCCAGAAGAACAACGATGAGCTTCGAGCAAAGGTTTGCGTTCTAGAGAAGGATTTCACCAATAGATTGAATCTTATGGAACAGCATCAGCGTGAATGTAACTTGGAAGTCAATGGAATTCCAGAAAACAACTCTGAGAATGTTCTGAAAATTGCTGAAGCACTGGCGAAGACAGTTGGTTGTCCCCTTTCCGACATGGATATAATCCACGCCTCAAGAGTCGCTAAACTTAACAAGGATAGCGACAGACCACGCACAATTATCGTGAAGCTGCGTACGCGACTTGTTCGCGACAGCGTGCTCGCCGGAGTCCAAAGATTCAACAAGCAGAACGCTCAAAACAAAATGAATTCCCGGCATCTCGGCATTGGCGGAAGCAGCGTACCAGTTTTCGTGTCGGAGCACCTGAGTCCAGCCAACAAAGCACTGCATGCAGCTGTTCGCAGAAAGGCCAAAGAATTATCATTCAAATTCGTCTGGGTTCGAGATGGTCGCGTGTATACCAGAAAAGATGAGGCCAGCTCAGCTCTACAGATACGTTCAATGGACAGTAAATTTTTTTTCGATACGTGTTAGTGTAGATTCATTCGATATCTAAGCAATGTTCCTAATGCCGTTTTTACTTCAAAAATGGCTACTCTTTATTACCAAAACGTACGCGGTATGAGGACAAAAACAGACAAGATCCACAACAAAATACTCCAGAACTCATATGATTTACTGGCTTTTTCTGAAACTTGGCTTAATGGGTCCGTGCACAGCAGCGAAATCGTCGATTCGCGCTACGTCGTGTACCGCCGTGATCGCTTGTGTAGTCCTCTCACTGCAAAGTCTGATGGTGGAGGAGTAATGCTAGCCGTATCGCATAAGCTTGAGTCAAATCGTATGGAAAGCTGGGAATCCAACTCCGAGGATCTATGGGTAGTAGTAAAAATGAAAATAGGAAACAAAATTAAGAAAGTTGCGATCTGTGTGGTTTACATTCCTCCTCCAGCAAAGTTAACTGTTCTGAGTGAATTTCTCGATAATGCAACCAATTACATAAATTTGGTCGACGAGGTTGTCTTATTCGGCGATTTTAATTTGCCGTTCATAAAATGGACCAAAAGCGACAATTTTACAAAACCTGCCAACTACGGAAACTCTCTGGGTCACGCCTTAGTAGATTTTATTTCCATTTCCAACATGTTTCAGTTCAGCGATTTGAACAATGAGGATAACAGAACTTTAGATCTCGCCATTTCCACGTTAAAAGAACTTTCACTTTCAGATCCATTAGATATCGTGTGCAAACTTGACCCAAAACATCCCCCTTTTGTGTGCACCTTACCTAACAGCGAGCCCAAGTACCTCCGTCCTCAGGGTTCTCCTGAATTAAACTTCTATAAAGCTGACTTTAAGGTTATCACTTCGGAACTCAGCAATATTGATTGGAACACTGTAATTAACGACTGTAAATCAGTCAACGAAGCGACCACAGCTTTTTATACTATTATTAAAGAAACAATTAAATCGCATGTTCCAGCTCACAATTATAATAGAAAAATATTTCCTCCCTGGTTTAACAAAAATATTACTAAACTTCTTGCCGAAAAAAATAAACTACGTGCAAAATACAATAAATACAAAAATCCTCGCGACCTTTATGAATTTCATATTTTGAGGGAGCGCGGACATAAATTGTGTAACTAATACCCTATATAGTGACTATATAAGTAAAACTGAGCACGCTATAGCAAAAAATCCTAAAGACTTCTGGAGGTATGTAAAAGATAAACGCAAAGAGCGTTCTTTATATCCCGCGAAGATGTATCTGAACAACAACATAGCTGACTCCGGACAGAAAATAGTCGACCTTTTTGCCGATAACTTTTCCAAAGCATTTTCATCTCACATTGCAGATAGTCCCGAGCCCAGCGAAACTATATCTATGTGTAATAACAATTGTATAGGCACTATAAGATTTACGGAGCGCGAAATCTCAAATAAAATTAAACAGTTGGACGAATCGAAGGGACCGGGTCCAGACGGCATCCCGCCACTGTTTGTTAAGCGCTGCGGCTCTGCGCTAGCTCTACCCTTGTCCTTGATTTTCAATCGTTCTCTATGCGTCGGAGAATTCCCCGATGAATTTAAAAAAGGAAAAATTGTTCCTTTACACAAAAAGGGTAGTGTGGACGATATTAAGAATTATAGACCTATATCCATGTTGTCATGCTTTTCTAAGTTATTTGAAGCGCTAGTCTGTCCTCTGCTTTCTCGTCATCTAAAACACCTCTTGTCAGAGCAGCAGCATGGGTTCATAAAGGGTCGATCAACTGAGACTAATCTAGCTGTTTTCGTATCTGAATTATCCAAGGAAGTGGACAGGGGGTGCCAGGTTGATGCAGTGTACACTGATTTTAGCAGTGCTTTTGACAAAGTCTGCCACCCCCTATTAGTAAAAAAGTTGGAAAATATTGGTATCCATGGGTCATTTCTGAGTTGGTTCCGGTCTTATCTCCAAAAAAGGCAACAAGTTGTATGCGTAAACGATTTCGAGTCCCACTCATTCATTGCAACGTCTGGCGTGCCACAGGGTTCGCACCTCGGTCCTATACTCTTTTTAATATTCATCAATGACATCGTATGCCATATCAAGTACAGTAACGTAAAAATGTTCGCGGACGACCTCAAAATTTATAGAGTGATCAAAACAGCTACAGATGGAATTCTGTTACAAAAAGACCTCGATAGCATTAAGACTTGGTGTGACGAGAACAGAATGCAGCTTAATGTACAAAAATGTTTTTATATCAAGTATACTCGCAAAAAAAATCCTATCGATACCAAGTATATTCTAGACGGAACCATTCTGCAAGAGGTGAATGAGATACGGGACTTAGGAGTTGTAATTGATAGCGGGTTGACCTTCAAGTCTCACATTGATATAACAGCAAAAAAGGCAGCACAATTACTGGGCTTTATTAGGCGCAACTCAAAACATTTTAAACATCCTCACACTAAAGTATTACTTTATAACTCGCTGGTTAGAAGTCATCTAGAATACGCGAGTGTAGTTTGGAATCCTTTTTACTCCGTCCATTCTCAGCGCATTGAAGGGCTCCAACGCGCGTTTACGCGATCTCTGGCTTTCTCTAGCCAGAGCATCTCTCACAGAAGCCCCTACGAGAATCGCCTCAAATTTTTTAAAATGCACACCCTGCGTGACAGGAGGAGGATCCGTGATCTAACATTTCTTCACAAAGTGATCCATGGATCCTCCGACTGTCCATCTATCTTAAATGAAATTTCTCTGCAAGTTCCTCACCATTATCCCAGGCACAGAATTTGTCGAATTCTGGATTGGCAACAGGTCGCTAGAACCAATTTGGCATGTAACTCCCCGTTGCGGAGAGTATGTCGCACGTATAACGAAGTCAATGCCTCCTCTGACAGCCTCGACTTATTTAATGATAAATTAGCCGTATTTAAACACAAGCTAGTTAACATGTTGAGGACATCTAAGTTGTAAAAGTATGGTTCTTTATTATTGTTTTTTTTTTCTTATTGTTTTTTTTCATTATTATTTGTATAAAAATAGCCACAAATTTTTAAGCAAGCTGTATTCACCTATAATAGGCTAACATATCAGAATTTTTATATTTAAATTGTTTTGTTTATAAGTGTTGTAATATGTTCGCTGTTGGTGTCTCTAAATAAATAAATAAATAAAAATAAATAAATATACGGTGCAATGTTGTGATACTTCCTTGATAATTTATGTCTTCTCTCAAAGCTGCACGTAATTTAGCCAATGTAGGTAATTCCTTCTTCACAACACAAAAACTATGAATTTTTTGCCGTATAGCGCACAAATCAAATCCATCCAAGTCGAACTTTTTGGGATGCGGGCGACTCTTCCCTGGGGTGATGATAACTTTAGAAGTACTCGCCGCTGTTGCGCCTTCTTTTGTAACTCTCGTTACAGTTTTCTCTGACACACCTGCAATAAAATGAACAATTAAAAAAAAAATCTAACCATGACTATTTCCGTATCTGATTACATTATAGTTGAATATAACTTTACAAATTTTTGTTGTGTTGTGTTAATTCCTTTTCAAATTTTCCTTAATAAAATCGTGCATTAAAAAAAACTTAACTCCAATCTATAAATCAATCGGGAAAAAATATGTATAATATGGCAGCCCCAAAATTTACCTGTCATGGCGGCGACTCTTTTGCGAACATTGTCTAATGGTATTAAAACGCCGCGATTCTTGTGTTCCGCTTCACAGAACTCCTTCACCTTTAATATCATTTCTCGACCTGCACTTTTTACAACTTTTGGCATAGTAAATAAACCTTATAACGCACTAATCCAATAATACACTCACAAAATATCTACCACAACAAACGCACCTTGATAACATCGACAAACGACAACATGGCCGAACTCCCCATCTGTCAAATTTAGTTCCACAATTGTCCGCGGGACTTCTTTCGTGAAATGGACTCTAATTAAAGTTTTTGATTTAATATTGAAGACTTGCGAAAACAACTGTAATAGTGAGTTATTTCTGAAGTGCGACGCTATACCAAGGTACCCATATGTTTTTTACGAGGTGATTCGCCAACTGCAACATCAAAATAAACCAGATAAGAGCTCATATTCTTACCCTCGATATCTTAAATACCACATTGACTACCCACTAGTAGCGAAATCAACCATAAAGTGATTGTCAATTTCAACTGACAGATATCAATTTGATATTGACAAGCAAGTGTCAAACTCAATTGACGGATCATTTTTCACTTTGACAAGACGAGTGTTGTCAGGTAAAAAAAATTACCCCATTCAGTTTTATTAATTGAGCGCAACTGGTGCTCAACTGAACAATCGTGTTACTGAGTGGCTTGTTGTTTTAAAATATGTCGAAAGGCACTTTAGATTCGCTCGAGCGACTGTTAGCGAAATACATATCACCAATTGAAGCTAAAATCAATGATGTTCTGAAGGAAATGAAGGAGCTACGACAGAAATTTGAAGACCAGGAGATAAAAAGGTCTGTTAAAACAACCGAACCGGCAAAACTCAGTCAGATATGTGTCACTGAAGACCTTCTCACAACTTCATTTTGCCCTTCACCGCTTCGCACCGCGGCCTGCCCGCCGCCTCCCGCCGTGCGCCTTGCACCCGGATCCTCAAACCTACGGTCGCCGGCGCCCTCAGCACCTCCACCGTCTGCGCGTTCACCGTCCGCGCCGCCCCCGCCCACTCCTCCAGCTGATGTTGCCTCGCCTCGGGTTACTCCAGCTTGTCTCGATGGCAATGAATGGAAAACTGTGGGCGTCCGGCGAGCGCATGCACCTCCGCCACCGGCTGCCGCGCCTGCGCCGGCGTCGTCGGCGCTGCGACGCGGTGGGGCCGCGTCGTTGCGCTGTGTCGCGGGGCCTACTGTGACCTCACTTAGAGCGGCAGAGGTTCGTAAGCATTTCCATTTGTGGAATATGTTATCTGAAGTGGACGAAGTAAAAGCTTATGTATGCGAGCTCTGCCCAGAGAGAGCCATTACTGTAGAGCAGTTGAAAACTTCCAATAGCTACAACTCTTTCAAGATAGGTGTACCGGAAGATTGCTATGATAATTGTTTTTCTATAAACGTATGGCCTGAAAACGCCCGTGTCAAGAAGTGGATTAATTATAAGAAGCGTGCACCTGCTCCAAGTCAAACGTTTCTGTCGGGAATCGGCTCGCAGTGAGTCGCGCTCCGTGTCACTATCGTCGACCATCGGCGTCTTTTATCAGAACGTAAGAGGACTGAAGACGAAGCTGTCGGCGTGGCGCACCAGCATGCTGCTGTCGGATCATGAGCTGGTGGCCGCGACGGAGACGTTCCTCGACGGCTCGGTGGAGGACGCCGAGGTGGTGCCGGCCGGCAGGGCGCTGCTTCGCCGCGACCGCCCCACGCCGTGCGGCGGCGTGCTACTGGCGGCCCGGCCGGGGCTTATTGTCCGCCGCCGCCCGGACCTCGAGTCGGGGCTCGCTGAGGACCTGTGGGCGCACGTCACCCACCGCGCCAGGACGCTGCTTGTTTGCGTAGTTTATATTAAGCCGAAGGCGGGAGACTCCGCCTACATGGAATTCTTTAGTAAAATAGAGTCGTTGTTGGCGACATCAACTTACACAATATTAATTGTTGGTGACCTAAATCTAAACAGCGCCTCTTGTGATGTACGGAATTATTATTGTTATTTTTTGACTTACTGTAATTTAATCGATTATAATGACGTAGTGAACTCTCACGGAGGTATCCTTGACGTGGTGTTGGCGCAGGAGAGCTGCGAGTCCCGGCCGCGCGCAGTGCGCGTGCGCCCCGGTGCCGGTTTCGTCCCACTCGACGCTCTGTATCACCCCGCACTCGAGGTAGCGGTCACTATCTCACCGCAGAGCGGTAGATGTGTCCGACTTCCACCGAGTAACATCGATTCAGCGCGAGATTGGAACTTTAAAAAGATGGATGTCCCTCTTTTCCTCTCCCTCCTATCTGAAATTTCGTGGACCCCAGTACTCGAGTCTAGTGACGTTTCGTTGGCTACTAAAGCTTTCTATGACATCATCTATGGATTGTTTGATATGTCCGCCCCCAAAAAGATAAGACGAGTAGACCGCGGTGACAGATATCCCGTATGGTTTGATGCAGACATTATAAAAGACATTCGGCGCAAGAGCAGATTACATAGAACCTGGTTGAGATCAGACTGTGTCGCCACCTATGCAATGTTTTCTGAGTTACGAGCTAGTCTTAAAATACGTATCTCCCAAGCGTACAAGTCTCATATGTCGGTCATAGAAAAGAACTTGTTACGTTGTCCCCAGAATTTTTGGAACCATGTGCATGCTATTAGATCGAAGGGTGGTTTTGAACCCTGTGTTTCGTATAAGGGTGCCCTATGCAAAGGAATAGATGCTGCTGAAGCTTTTGCAGCCTATTTTTCTAGTGTTTTTCTGGATGAGTTACCCTCGCTGGACGCTGAGTCATGTTTGGATTTGGACGATTGTCATGGTTCTGTTAGCCTACCTACTGTGTTTCCTGAAGATATTGAACGCAGTTTTAATAGGTTAAAGGTAGGTAGCTCACCGGGCCCCGATAATTTACCTGGTTTTATTCTGAAATCAGGTAAAAAAGACCTTATTCTCCCAATTTACCACATTTTTAACCTATCGCTAAAGAAAGGGATATACCCAGAACAGTGGAAGTTATCTAGGGTCACCCCTATTCCGAAGACGAGCAACAAGTCATCGGTTGAAGACTATCGTCCTATCGCAATTTTGTGTGCACCTGCGAAGGTCTTTGAACACATCTTACACGCTGAGGTATATAGACAGGTTAAGCAACAAATAGGAGAGGAGCAGCATGGTTTTAGACGAGGCCGTTCCGTAAACTCCAACTTATTGGGGCTAGTCGAATACATCTCCGATGCTATGGATCGCGGCTCACAGGTTGACGTGATCTATTTTGACTTTCAAAAGGCTTTTGACAAAATCGACAACGATATTTTATTGCATAAGTTATCTGCGCTAGGCTTCACTCCGAACCTCTTAAAATTTTTCGCGGACTATCTGAGAAATCGGCGACAGTATGTTAGACACGGTACCCATATCTCTAAACCTTATCATACCAAGTCTGGTGTAAGTCAGGGCTCTATTACTGGCCCGCTACTCTTCCAAATTATGATTCATGACCTTCCCAGGGCTCTGAGAACTGCCAAGTGTCTGTTGTACGCGGATGACCTTAAGCTTTTTCTCGAGATAAGTACACCTCGCGATTGCCTTAGTTTGCAAGAGGATATTGACGCTGTTTTTGCATGGGCGGCGAATAATAAATTACCATTTAATGTTACTAAGTGCAATGCTATGACATTCGACCGCAAAATCAATCCTGTCAGTTTTCAATACTGCCTCGGTGGTTTGTTTATGAATAGGGTGAATACGATTCGTGACCTGGGCGTGAAATTTGATCGCGGTCTCTCCTTTCACGACCATGTTTCTGACTTGGCCAAAGAGGCTTACCGTCGTCTTGGTTTTGTTATGCGAAATGCTAAGGACTTTGCGAATCCTTTGGTTGTTAAAACCTTATACAACTCATTAATAAGAAGTAAGCTCGAGTCAAGTGCCTGCGTCTGGAACCCGCACCATGTCACCTACACTCGAATGTTGGAGAAGGTACAAAAAGCTTTCTTGAGGTCACTCTACAAAAAAAGTTATGGTTTTTACCCATACATGTATCCGACAAAGTTTTTGCTTGGTCATCTCGGCTACAACTCGCTGGAAGTCAGAAGGCTGGTGGACCAACTCCTAATTGGGTGCAAAATCCTAAGAGGTTCGATTGACTCCCTCGATTTACACAATTTAATGTGCAATTTGAGTGTACCAGAGAAACCAGGTGTCACGAACAGACGTGGACAACTGCATAAGTTTTTCCACCTGAATAGCAGCCGAACTACGGCTCGCGCCATGACACCGCTAGTCCGAACCCAACGTCACCTCAATGCTCTTCTTTCCGCCAACACTGATCTCGACATTTTTTGTGACACTTGGAACACCCTACGAATGATTATATTTAGCTATTGTGAAAATCTTACCGACCAGTGGGATAAGAATGAGAGGACCGAAAGATCAATTGACGACTATAATTTATTATTTTGAATGTTTTTTGTTTTGTGTTGACTTGTTTCGTTATTCTTGACTTGTACCTAATGTAATGAAATAATGTTATTGTATCATTTGTATCACTGTCCAAAATGTAATTTTAAAGTTAATTTATATTGTGTGAGATAATTGTAACTGGAATTCCGTTTCTATCTCAATAAATAAATAAATAAATAAATAAAAATAAATAAATGAGTTAGGACTACAAATAACCCTGGCTTGGATCCCAGGACACTCAGGTATATTAGGAAATGAACATGCTGATTTTCATGCTAAACAGGCCACTACTTTGGGTAATAAGGATCATTATCACATTTACTCACATGACTTATCTGCAACATGCCAACCTAAGTTGCTTGAAAGTTGGAATTCACTCTGGACTCGAACAAAGTCTATTACAGGCAAGTTTTATGGCCAAGTTCAACACTCTATTCCCCCTAAACCTTGATTTTTTAAATATAAAAATATCCCCAAGCAGATTACATCTACCATCTGTCGCCTGTGGTTGGGTTTTGCCTGCACTCCGGTGTTCCTCTCAAAATTGAGAATTCGAGATAACTCTCTCTGTGAGTGTGGGTTAGCTGATGGTACCACTGACCATATTTTTTTGAATGTACTAGAAATCAATTCTCTCTCTATGACATGATCCCACCTGATTTTCCCCGTCCTACTAACTTTTCCAATACACTCCCTTTTGTATTTTCCCCATTTGTGTATGCCCTTAGTAAATATATTCAGAAAAATAATATTAAACTATGATAGCTTATGTTTAAATTAGATATTTATTTGTACCTTAATTTTACTATAAGTAAGTAATAATAATAATGTCTATTTATCTTATGTCTATTTTGTGTTTGTGTTTGTCCCATACAGTTATCTATTACGTAAGAAGTTCTACTAACAAAAGTACTCCAATTCAACCAACCGATCATCAGGGTAGCGATTCTGAAACCATTCGGTTGCATCCGACACGGAATCTCATCTCTCGGTCTTTGTCATGTTAAACAGATAAGACAAAGACCGAGATATGAGATTCCGTGTCGGATGCAACCGAATGGTTTCAGAATCGCTACCCAGAGCCTAGAAAACTGCCTGTTCACCGAATATCAGACGTTTCGCCCGTACATCGAACTCAAGACTACCTGAAGTTAACTGATCATCTGTAGCAAGACTCAGGAGTCAGGATACATTTTTTTCTATACTTCTGGGTAGTGATTCTGAAACCATTCGGTTGCATCCGACACGGAATCTCATCTCTCGGTCTTTGTCATGCTAAACAGATAAGACAAAGACTGAGAGATTCTAAATGCATTCGGTTGCATCCCACACGGAATCTCATATCAATCGTCTTTGTCTTATCTGTTGAGCGTAACAGAGACAGGAATTGTCATTCCGATTCCAAACCATTCGGATTGCATTTAGAATCGCTGCCCTGCAGGTCTACTACGAAGTCCGATAAACGATATATCGGCCGAACTTATGGACGTTTTCTACCTCGATATACAATCGGTCGGTTGATCGAATCGGCCGTTACTTTCGATCCGACCTAAGTCTATAACTTCCGACCGAGATGTATCCGATCCGTATGTTTTTCGTGGTAGGCTACAGATCCGATTCAGCTGTCGGTCGGATCCGATCATTCGGAATTTGTTTTCGTAGTAGACCTGCAGGTAACACAATACGCTGAAAAAAAAAAAAAAAAAAAAAAATGTAGAATCTAAAATGTGAATGTGAGAATCTGAGAATGTGACAGACTGACAGTCGGCGGTCGGCGGTGGGAAATTTATAGTGAAGGAATTATTTTTTGTTTTCATTAAGATGTACAAAGGATTCACAAGGTTACTAGCTCTGTATAATTCAGAAAAGATTCAACCAGTGATATACCCGTTCTTCCGTACCAGTGTTATATGTAATCGAAAAACTAAACCCCAGCATATAGGTTATATTTTCCTGAGGACCAAGAAACATGACCGTGGAAGTCCTGCAGCCCTCTTCGTTCCTGTTCCCGTGAAGCCCAACCCTGATGACATAAACATTGGAGAAGAGTTCACCGGTCGTCTTAAAAAACAGGATTTGCTCAAAATACTCAATAAATTTTACCAGAAAGCAGAGGTGCGACTCTTGGCTTCTGAGAATGGATTGGATGACCAGTTATTGCATCAGGCATTCTTATCATTTCGGAGACATTGTTTGGAACATGATTTGCCACCAGATTTACACATCACTATAAGTGATATTCTACAAGGTTGATATTCTGCCAAGATTTTCTGCAGTTGTTATTGTATTTGGCATGGATTTACTAATTATATATTCTGTTGTAGGTGCTGGCCATGTTGATGATTTATTTCCTTACTTTTTGAGGCATGCAAGGCTAGCATTCCCACATTTAGACTGTCTAGATGACTTAAAAAAAATATCTGACCTAAGAACACCTGCTAATTGGTAAGTACTTCAACTGAACTTGAAAGTATAGAAAAAACTGAAAATAGTGCTTTGTGAAATTTTGAAAGACATCCAAGACTTGTTTGTATCAAAAGCATGTTCTTCATCTATATATATAAAAGCGAAAGGTCACTCATCAGGGAATCTCAGAAACTACAAATGCTAGGAATCTGAAATTTTGCATGGAGGTCCCTTTTAGCACGTAGGCGTTCGCTAAGACGGGGTTTTTCGAAATTGGGTTGAATTTCGAAAAGAGGGTGAAACAAGGGATGAATGATTGTACGAAAATTCGTAATTTTTAAAGTTATCAAATTTTGTATCTAGAGACTTTACGCGAAGCCAATAAATGTTTGTTCTAACAATTCGGTAATTTCAAACTGTAAGGGGGTGAAATTGGGGAATATGGAAGTTCCCAACCGTTGAAGATAAAACCATGAAACTCTGTATATAGATACTTGATACAAAGGAAACGAATGTTTGTTCTATCAATTTCGTAATTTCGAACTGTACAGGGGTGAAATTGGGGATGAAATGGGGGATGAATGTCAATTTGAAAGTTCCCAACAGTTGAAGATGAAACCATGAAACTCTGTATATAGACACTTGACACGAAACAAACTAATGTTTGTCCTACCAATTTCGTCATATCGAACTGTACGCGCGGACGAAGTCGCGGGTAACAGCTAGTCTATATATATAAAAGCGAAAGGTCACTCATCAAGGAATCTCAGAAACTAAAAATGCTAGGAATCTGAAATTTTGCATGGAGGTCCCTTTTAGCACGTAGGCGCTCGCTAAGACGGGGTTTTGCGAAATTCAACCCCTAAGAGGGTGAAACAAGGGATGAACGGTTTTATGAAAATTCGTAATTTTCAAAGTTGCCAAATTTAGTATATTTGACACGAAGCTATTAAATGTTTCTTCCATCAATTTTGTAATTTCGACCTGTACGGGGGTGAAATTGGGGTTAAAATGGGGGATGAATGTCAATATGGAAGTTACGAACCGTTGAAGATAAAACCATGAAACTTTGTATGTAGACACTTGACACGATGCAATTAAATGTTTGTTCCATCAATTTTGTAATTTCGAACTGTATAGGGATGAAATTGGGATTGAAATGGGGGATGAAAGTATATATATGGAAGCTCCCAATCGTTGAAGATAAAACCATGAAACTCTGTAAATAGGCACTTGACACGAAGCTAATAAATATTTGTTCAAGCAATTTTGTAATTTCGAACTGTACGGGGATGAAATTATGGTTCAAATGGGGGATGAATGTCAATATGGAAGTTCCCAATCGTTCAAGATAAAACCATGAAACTCTGTATATAGGCACTTGACACGATGCAAATAAACGTTTGTTCTAGCAGTTTTACAATATTGAACTGTACGAGGATGAAATTGTGGTTAAAATGAGGGTTGAATGTCTCTTACGCTTTCAAACCTAAACAACAGAACCGATTTTGATGAAATTGTTTTAAAGCTGTTTTTAATAACCGTAAATGTGTCTGGGTATACAAATAGGTACTGCCTTAGTTACCTTAGTATTTAATTCACGCGGACGAAGTCGCGGGTAACAGCTAGTAATCTATATATATAAAAGCGAAAGGTCACTCATCAAGGAATCTCAGAAACTAAAAATGCTAGGAATCTGAAATTTTGCATGGAGGTCCCTTTTAGCACGTAGGCGCTCGCTAAGACGGGGTTTTGCGAAATTCAACCCCTAAGAGGGTGAAACAAGGGATGAACGGTTGTATGAAAATTCGTCATTTTCAAAGTTGTCAAATTTTGTATCTAGACACTTGACACGAAGCAGTTAAATGTTTGTTCTCTCAATTTTGTAATTTCGAACTGTAGGGGGTGAAATGGGGGATGAATGTCAATATAAAAGTTCCCAACCGTTGAAGATAAAACCATGAAACTCTGTTTATAGACACTTGACACGAAGCAAACAAATGTTTGTTCAATCAATTTCGTAATTTTGAACTGTACGGGGGTGAAATTGGTGTTGAAATGGGGGATGAACGTCAATATGAAAGTTCCCAATCGTTGAAGATAGAACCATGAAACTTTGTATATGAGCATTGAGCACTTGACACGAAGCAAATAAATATTTGTTCTAGCAATTTTGTAATTTTGAACTATATGAGAGTGAAATTGGAGTTGAAATTGTACAATATTGTTTTATTATAAGCTTTTTTTAGGGTTCCGTAAAACGTAAAAACGGAACCCTTATAGATTCGTCATGTCTGTCTGTCTGTCTGTCTGTCTGTCTGTCTGTCTGTCTGTCTGTCTGTCTGTCTGTCCGTCCGTATGTCACAGCCACTTTTTGCCGAAACTATGAGAACTACACTGTTGAAACTTGGTAAGTAGATGTATTCTGTGAACCGCATTAAGATTTTTACAAAAGTTTAAAAAAAAAAACAAAAATTAGGGGTGCCCCCCATACTGAGAACTGAATCTCAAAAATTTTTTTTTCATCAAAACTACACGTGTGGGGTGTCTATCGATAGGTCTTAAAAAATGATGTTGAGGTTTCTAATATAATTTTTGTCTACACTGAATAACTTGCCCGAGAGACGCTTCCAAAGTGGTAAAATGTGTGTCCCCCCCCCTCTAACTTCTAAAGTAAGAGAATGAAAAATCTAAAAAAAATATATGATGTACATTACCATGAAAACTACCAATGAAAATTAGTTTGAACTCGATCTGATGAGTAGTTTTTTTTTAGTACGTCATAAATACACTATTATTAAAACTTCGATCAAAGTTACAACGAACTACAAGAACTATGTGTACTATGTATATTATGTTACTTGCTGGAACGGAACCCTTCATGGGCGAGTCCAACTCGCACTTGGCTACTTTATTAGTAACTGTAAATGTGTCTGGGTATACAAATAGGAAATAGGTACTACCTAAGTTACCTTAGTATTTATTTCGCGCGGACGAAGTTGCGGGTAACAGCTAGTATATTATAATATGTAAGTACCTTAGTATATATTGACAGTTTTTGAATTGGCTTATGCCTTATGCATGTGTCTTACACTACAAGAAGTAGGGGAAATCAAAGAAAAAAAAAGAAATATAGTTATTTTGTTTTGTTATTTTTGTCAAGGTTTGTTCATAAACATTTCCTATTATACTACGTGAGCCTTAAGCATGACCCGCGAGACTGTTGTAAACAGTATGACGTGGAAACTGTCAGCATCACTTATAGGTGCTCAATAATCTTATGGCACGTGGCCAAAATGGGAACTAACACCGTCGTCAAGACAACCAGGATTACCAATCCCCAATTTCCCAAAATTTTAAGTGTGCGAGTGTGGGTTGATTTCATAAGTGTGAAAACTCCGAGAGCATTATGGCTTCAAGTGCCAACTGGTATAAAAATGAGAATTTCAGGATTGAAATTATCAAGAAGAGATCCAAAGTTAATATCCACTAAGACTAAAATAAATACTATTTCTGTTAGATAAAAGTGAATAACTCTTTCACACAGACAGATTCTCTATTGTTGTTACAGAATATAGAATATTGTACAATTACTGATACAATTATATATTTCCATAGAAAACAATTACCAAGTTTTTTGTTTACACGAGCCAGTGATGTCATATAGAGTTTGATACATTCGAAGGACAGATTAAAAAGAATAATTTTGAAAATGAAATCTTAAATTGTTTAAGTAATTAATACCACCCTCCTAACCATATTATTCCAGTGCTGTTAGATTCAGGTATGCCTTTATTTAGCGAGGGATGTAACATTATGCAGCCCCGGATCTGAAATATTTTTAGGCGCGGCAAAAACTAAAAAGCGCGGAAAAATGCCGCCCCCACCCATTTAGATATCTTTGTTATTACCTTAATCATCTTTAAAATTTCATCTACCAAATGTTCTCTACTTGATTCACATTTCGTAATTATTCTGCTGGAAGTAACATCCATTGTTGTTTTTATTTATTATTCCATGTAGGGAAAACGCATGACCACCATGCACGGACATAGCACGGGATATATCGCTTTCTCCTTTTGGAATGGAACATACAAGTCTGCATAATTTTACTCGCTAAGCATTACCTCGTTAAGCATCGCCTTATTTAGAGACTGTTTCAACGATCAAGTGTGAATGCTCGATGATACTTTCTTAATACCTGAATTTGCTGCCCACTTCCTCTCGTGCGTCATCATCTGCGTTCCTAATGATACCGGGCTTCCACATATCGTTGCTATGTAGAATCGATAAGATACAAAAGCGTTGCAGAAAGTAGAGGCCCATAAGGAATCTCGGCATCGATAGCTATGTGATCCTACGAGCAGTCATCAATGACTACTCATATTGATTGATTAGAGATAGAGATTTTGCTGAGCGACCAGACTGACAAAAATATGAGACTAAAACTGTAAGAAAAATATGTAATGGAAATTAAGCGTAAAAACTGTCCATCACCATTCTCATTTTTTCAGATAACCATACCAAAAATAATAAAATAGGAATGTTACCACTCATCATCATCATCAACAGCCCACAAAACGTTCCTACTGCTGGGACTTGGGGCCTTCTCTCGCAAGGAGAGAGTTAAGGCCGTAATCCACCACGCTGTTGTTACCACTAATCACATATTAATGTTTAGTGTTAGTTCTATGACAGTTTGTTTTAAAAGAATATCAAAATCATATTTTTGTAAAAAATATTTCATAGTAATTTGATTATAAATTATTTCAAATATTTTTTTATCTCTGGTCACGTGACTGCACACCAATATGGCTTATTACATAACGTCCCGCAAAACAAGCTGTCGAAGACTGACTAGACTGTTTACTTCTCTGCATTTTTATTACAGTTTGCGATTTTAGCGACAACGACTTCATTTTATTGAAATTGTTTGTATTGAAAGAAAACAAGAAAACACATAAACCGGACATACAGTCATGAATTGCTACCAATGTTTTTTGGTTAGTGATGTTATGTCAGTCGTTAGTGTTTTAGCTGAAAAAAAAACAAAAATACTAATATTTTAAACAAGTTCTTTTAATGGCCAACCAGCGTCAATAAAAGCAATTCCGAAAAATTGTTAACATCCCTATTAGGCAATTTTTTGTCAATTGAATTCTGTATTAAATTTAATTGAAAGAACTTCGTTTCTACCTGGTGTCCCATGACACCACATCTTATTTTAACTATTATAGGATACACAGTAGACATGTGTACTGTGGGCCTCACCTGATGTTAAGCGACAATGTGGTTTATAATGGTGGTGCATTTTGAATCAGGAGGCACAATTCTCATTTCCAAACTGTGTTTTGACTTAATAAGCTTACCAAAAGAGAAACACATCGTAAATGATACTTGAAAAGTAACTTATCAAGGATTCTGATCCAAGTCCAAATCTTTAATTCCTAAATCGATCAATGACATAATTATTAAGAAAAAATATCAATCTCTAAAAAGTAATAAAATCTTTTTTTTTTTTTTACTATAGTTGCCGCCCTCTAAAAACTACCGCCCTAGGCTTCAGTCTATTTTGACTATGCATTTTTGCAGTCCCATCCATCCCATCACTAAATACATTTTTTGTGCTACCTACATTGTATGCATAAAATTTCGTTTATTTAATTTCAATTTTATTTTATTTGTGGGCTAGAACATTCTAATTGGGTCTCATTTAATTTATTGATAATAGCTATTATTGATTCAAAATATTACAAATATGGAGCAGCTGTAATACTAAGTAATAATATTATAAATCACGGCAATTTCCATAAAACGTTTCGTGTTACGAAATTAGTCAGAACTGTTATAGGACTCATGCTACAGCGCTTAGAGTATAGACATTCAATATTTATGAAATGTTTGATTTATTCAATTGTATGTTTGTTTAAATATCATTTGTTATCATTACTTTTTGTTTACCTACTAAAATTATTTTCCAGGCTGATTTGTTTGTAATATGAGAGTGTTGGACAAAACAGATAGACAAAAGACAAAATAGATAGACAAAACAGAAAAATATGTGACACATATTTGACACATATTTTTTGTTTTAACAAATTATCAAAAATTGACAAAGATATATATCATCAAACTTCCGGAGTGGGAGGTTGTGACGTCATTCTATGTATAGTAAAAATTGCACCATACCATGATGTGTCTCAAAACTTCTAAGCACTGTATTTTCATCATTTTTTGTTTTTGAAACATTGGAAAAAATATGTGTACAATTATTTTTAATAATCTGACTGATGGACTAATTAGTTTTTTTTTGTTATCTCGCCTATTACTTACAGTAGTTTATTAATGTGATAAACATTTTTTTTGTAATTTTATTCAATTTCATATCACAAAATCATAGTAGATCCAAAATGAGTCAGGTATACTCGCAGTAGTGCTTACCATTTAATTTTAATTATGCAGTGAATTATGGGTACAGTTGCTGTAATTCATGGTTTACAGCAGCAGTACTCAAAAACATTAATGCTCCTTGTTTTTACATTGTTGCAACATAGTTGGCACATTAACAGATAGTATGTAAGATCATTTAATAACATTGACCTTGTCCATGATAGAATAAAATACAAGAATTCACAGTGTGCACTGTGCACATAATGAATGATAATTATTATTTATGACTCATAATCCCATATCCCAATCTCAGGTCTTCTAGGTAAACACGCTCCATCGTAGACCGCATCGTCGCTTCACATCAGGCGAAATGGCGGTCAAGTGTAAATCTATAAAAGTAAAAAAAAACCAGAATAGTTTCATAGTGGCTGGGCTCATCAACTCTTTGTGTTGTAACTTATTAAAAATACAAATAACAGGTTATAAATTACAATTAATTTAAAACTAGTAAAATTGTAATAGATTTGGAAACACATTTGAATCATTGCAACAAGTTATTCGCGATGAAGACACTAATATAAAATTGATTTATGTAAATGTAGGTACTGATAAGATAGCAAAACACACATAAGAAAGTACTAATTGCAGCTAGAACTTGAAGCAGCGGATAGATCGAAAACTACACATAAAAAAAAAATAGGGCCAAGTGCGAGTGGGACTCCCGCACGAAGGGTTCCGTACCATTTAGCAAATAAACGGAAAAAACCTCTTTGGCTTTATTCCGAACTAGCTGAACCCGCTACTTCGTTCGCGTACGTTGATCTTGCGACCTTAATAGTACATTATTAGTAGTACTTACGTAAAAATATTTGGATGGGTGGCCATTACACAAACTGAGTGAATTTGTTTTTCCACACAAAAATATATTTATTCGATTTTAGCAACTTCAGATTTTATATTTTTAGCAACATCAAACATACTCGTAGTAAGGTTGTGGAGTATCGAACATAGCCGCAGTGTTAATTTGTAGGATTTTTATAGCATACATTACGAAGAGTCGAAGAGAGAAGAGGCTGATGTGCGTGATCTGATACTTACCCACTAATACATTTTTACAGGATGATAGCCTAAGTAGGTGATAGACTTATTAGCCGATGTGATATTTTATACTCTAAACCATGTGTGTTTCAAATGTCAATCTAAGTGGTAATGTCGTTCTGTCGTTAATATATGTTTCGTTAGGGCCCATGTTTTTTCCGAAATGATAGGTAGTATATGGGACTATAAACTATCTGTGTATCAAATTTCAACCAAATAAAACCTTTACATAATGGACATAATATAATACTTAGTAGTAAGATAACATTTTATTCAGTTTTAGAAAAAAAACGGTCTGCTTTGGTCATGCATGCTGGGCACGCTTCCGACTGGTAGTGGGCTTGAACATCTTGTTATCCAGTTTTTGTTAATATTTAATAAACTGCCTCCCTGTTTTCCATATAATATATATACGTGGTAAAAACGTGACCCTATTACTGGACTTCGCTGTTCGTCCGTTCGTCCGTCCGTCTGTCACCAGACTGTATCTCAAGAACGGTGATAGCTAGACAGTTGTAATTTTCACAGATGATGTATTTATATTGCCGCTACAACAACAAATACTGCATTACACATTTTCTAATAAATATCAGATCGTGTTTCGTACCATGAGCTGCCATCTGTAGTTAATGTGGAAAAACATTAGAAAGGTATTGTCATATTATTACCTGACGATAGATGCCGGATTTGGCCGCGGTGTGTCTACCAGGGATGAGCTTCGACTCCGATAAGTCGGAACTTCCGATTACTATTACACCTTCGGTTCCGTAACTTTTAACATGGATGTAAGGTGTATAAATATTGAAGATAATCCCTTATTGTGGTGGATAGTAAATGGAAATACAAAATGCCAACTTGCTAAATCAATTGCTCGTCAATGTTTATCGTGTCCACGTGTTTCGCAAAAAAAAAATTAACCCAATAAAAATGTCTCTCCTGCCACCACTTCTAATCCTGCCTATGCCTCTGACTTCGGTTCCGACTTCGATAAATCAAATTTTAAAACTCCGACTCCGCCTTCGGTTCCGATAAAATCACCTCCGTTACAGCCCTAGTGTTTACAGTGTCACATATTATTTGGAAGTTAGTAGTACCGAACTTATTATTATCGTTATTATTTAATTTCTATGTAATTTCCGAACCATGCGACCAATAATGTTGAAATTTTGATGGGACTATATTTAAAATGTGTTCTTTCTAACAAAATAAGAATCAAAGAAATTGAACAAAGCAAACATGAGTTACAACCAAATACACATTCTGACTTTCACCCCTTTCTGCAAGAAAACCGTGCAGAATTAGGGGATTCAAAGTAGACAGCTACCATCTCCTTAGTATCATCTTAAATCATGTCAAGTTTCGTTCGAATTGAATCAGTAGTTTCGGCGTGATGAGAGTTCCCTATACAGAAAGACAGACAGACATGAAAGAAAAAAATGCAGTTTCGCCATCAGTATCGACTATGGAGTGCCCCCAAATATTTTTTTTCAAAATATCTTCAAATATGTACAGAATTCGACCCGCTACAGTTTTGTTATAAGTATAGATTCCGTGTATAAATAGACTATCACAGTTTTCACAGACAGGCTTTCATCCAGTCCTATTAAAATGTTGATTTTACCTTACGATTCTAACGGCGACGTCGATAGTGCGTTTAATTTACTAGTGGCGCCATTTATTTTTGCTTGGGACGGACTAATTGAGCAAGAAACGTTGTTATAGCGGCAATAGAAATACATCATCTGTGAAAATGTCAACTTTCTAGCTATCAGCTACCGTTCTTGAGATACAGCCTGGTGACAAACGGATAGCCCAATGCATTTAAGCAAAAAAATGGAATAAAAAAACATTAAATTATGTAGTTTGAGGACTATAAAGGATCGATAGAAGGGTGCATTCTGAGCATATATTCCAATTTGAGGGATTCTGGCATGGTCAGCTCAAGGTAATTTCGATGAAAACGCGTTTAATTCGATATCTCAAGAACTGTTAGAGTTAGGCATAAAATTGTTAAGACTTTTTCTCTTCTAAATTAAATTTACTAACTTTTACATGAACAACTTTTCTTTTTTTCATCAATATTTTTCAAGTTATTGCTTCCGAAAGGCAAAAATTTAACTTTTTTCCTCCCTTTCGCCATCCTCCCCAACCGTTCAATTTTATGAAACTTTACCGGTAATCAAAAGTGTACATCTTTTAATAATAAACAACTTTTTCCTTGAACTTTTTTCTGTAATGACAATACCTTGAGAGTTATGTTACTTTACCGAGCGAAATCCGCGCCACTGCGACACCTCCGCGACACTGCAAAAAATCCGCGACACCTCCGGTCTTAGGGCTGAAACCAAAATTCATTGTTGGATTGTGTCGGTGGGTTTCTTCTACACAGGGTTATGTGGGACAACAACGTTACCTACTTCGACATATTCCAGAAATACGTAACATACATAAAAAACACTACGGTACAGACGTGGTAATTGTATTCGATGGCTATCCCAAAGGTATTTCCAACTTTGGCACCAAATCTGCCAAACGGCTGCGCCGATCCCACCTGAAGCCATGTGCGGATATCATTTTCATCTACAATATGACCGTCACCACAACTCAAGATAAGTTTTTAGGCAACGAGAGCAATAAGACCAGATTCATCTCACTACTGAAAACTTTTCTCATCAAATCAGACATAGAGGTGGAGCAAGCCGTAGAGTCCGGCAAAATTCTCTTAGCCATACTGATAATCAGACCATCCGCATCCTCTACGGCTCGCTTCACCTCTATGTCTGATTGAGTGTATCTGAGTGTATTTCTGGCATATATCGGAGTAGGTGACGTGGTTGTCCCACATAAGCTTGTGTAGAAGAAACCATCCGACACCAACAAACAATTAATTTTGGGTTCAGCCCTAAGTCCGCAGGTGTCGCGGAGGTGTCGCAGTGGCGCGGATTTCGCTCGGTAAAGTAACATAACTCTGAAGGTATTGCCATTACTGAAAAAAGTGCAAGGACAAAGATGTTCATTATTAAAAGATCTATACACTATTGATTATTGGTAAAGTTTCATAAAATTGAACGGTTGGGGAGAAAATGGCGAAAGGGAGGAAAAAAAGTAAAATTTATGAAAGAAAGAAAAGTGGTTACTATAAAAGTTAGTAAATTTAATGTAGAAGAGAAAAGGTCTCCACAATTTTTTGCCTAACACTAACAGTTCTCGAAATATCGAGTTTAACGCGTTTTCATCGAAATGACCTTGAGCTGACCATGCCAGAATCCCTCAAATTGGAATATATGCTCAGAATGCACCCCCCTATCGATCCTTTATAGTCCCCAAACTACATCATTTAATGTTTATTTATTTCCTTAATTGCACTGCATTAGGACGGACAGTTAAGTTTCAGTAATAGGGTCCCGTTTTTACCCTTTGGGTATGGAACCCTAAAAATTAACAATATTTTTAAAGATGTGAATGATGAAATTCAAACTTAATGGAAAACCAGCAATGGTATTTCGGGACAAGATTTTTTTAAATTTGTTGACCAGTAACTATAATAGATCCAACCGTTTATTTTCTTTTTGACAGCACCAATAGAACGTAACTGTGTCATGTTACGCAAAAGTTCACTTCATAAGTGCAGTCGTTTTTTTTATAAATTACATAAAATAACAAACGTTTTTAGAAATGTACGTTCTATGGCTATCAACATAGTGCAACATAGTTATGTAGATAGCCATAGAACGTAAATTTTTAAAAACGTCAAGGGGATCAAGAGCAAACTTAGGCAGTTGTCATATTTTTAAAACCTCAGATTTAAACGTGAACTTTTGCGTAACATCACGCATTTACGTTCTATTGGTGCTGTCAAAAAGAAAATAAATGGTTGGAAGTTGGAACTATTATAGTTGAAGCTAACATTATACAACATATACTAATTTAATTGTTTGAAGGGAAATGTTTCCATAGAATTGACAGGGAGTAGAGATGGATAATCTTATATCTGTGTGACTAGGGCAGCGCAGTGCTAGGTAATTATTTGGACTCTTCATGTTCCAATAGCTGTGTGACAGCTTGCCGTCAAGCACATGTCTTGCTCGTACCGTCAATATACCTTAAAAAAAAATTGAGCATTAAAGCAGTTGCATTTATTTATATTTTTGTAGTGGTAGGACTCTTGGCTGAGTCCGCCTGGGGAAGGACCACACCTTTGCCAAATATTCTACCGCCAAGCAGTAATGTACAAACATTACTGTGTTCCGGTCTGAAGGGCAATGTTTCCAGTGAAATTACAGGGCTTAGAGATATAACAACTTAGATCTCTGGGAGACGAGCGCAGTGCAGTGCTAGGTAATGATTTGGAATCTTCATGTTCCAATAGCTGCGTGTCACTGTGTTGTTATGTGGCAGGCATGTTGCTTACCATCAGGCACATGCCCTGCTCGTCTTGTCACTCTATAAAAAAAAAAAAAGTATTTTATTGTTTTCATTGTACTTTTTTTATTGCATGTAATGAATTTTACTTGTCTGTCTGATTTTCAGGTACCCCGAAGCTCGCACCAAATTAAGAAAAATTGTGTTCCATGCGGGCCCCACAAATTCAGGTAAAACATACCACGCCATGCAGAAGTTTCTAGAAGCCAAATCTGGTGTTTACTGCGGACCACTCAAACTACTGGCCACTGAAATATACCACAAGTCTAATAAACAAGTGAGTATTATTTAATTACATGGTCATGCTAGCTCCCCTGTGTTGTAACCTGTGACTTACCTTTATTTAGTTGGAATTAATGGAACCTTTTTTTCTTCTAAAATAAAAGTACCCTAACTTACTCCTTGTAACATCAGCTATCTGCCAGTGAAAGCCTTGGTATAATCGGGCCAGCCATTTCAAAGATTAGCAGTAACATATTTAATGAAAAGGAAATAAATTAAAAAGTTAGCTAGTTAGTCATTATTTATAGTGGCGAAATTTGTTATCGTTTTCTATCACGCAACACGGCTCAAAAGGTGTCGTTACAACTTTTGGTGTTAATTTTTTCCCCCTTTCGCAACGCGCAATAAGGAACTTCGTTCCAAAAACATTGAACACTGATGGGACACTGGCTCACACCGCAATGGAGAAGGCAAACTTGTTTGCATCTCAGTTTGCGAGATCTGCCGACTTTCATGTCAGAGATACACATTCGCCAAATGGAGGTTCGCAAAGTGCTACGCAATCTGGACGTGAATAAAGCTAGTGGCCCAGATGATATTCCTGCCCTAGTGTTGAAGGCTTGTGCGCCTGAGTTGTCCCCGATACTGACGCGTCTATTTAGACTCTCCAAACTGGTTTAGTACCGAAGTCTTGGAAGCTTGCCAATGTGCAACCAGTGCCCAAAAAGGGTAGTCCTGCTGACCCTGCCAACTACAGGCCCATCTCGGTCACGTCCATACTCTGCAAGACTAATATGGAACGTGTCTTAAACCACAGGCTTCTGATGTACCTAGAATCAAACGACCTCCTCAGTGACCGGCAATACGGATTTCGCCAAAACCGTTCCACCGGGCATATTCTAGCGTACGTCACTCACATCTGGAGTGAAGCTATCGAGAAACACGGGGAAGCACTTGCAGTCTCCCTGGATTTTTCGAAGGCTTTCGACAGGGTTTGGCATGATGGCCTTATAAGCAAGCTTTCTAGTTATGGTTTGTCTCCTGAGGGATCGATTCATACGAGTCGTCGTGAGGAACTTCCTGACGATGCGTGCTGTGTCGTGGATGACCGCCTTCTGCACCTGACCCTTGGTCCAACCGTCTAGCGAAAGTGTCTTAAGATGTTGGTCGAGATCTTTCACTATAAAGGCGTTTGCCGACATGACTATCGGGACTATGATCGTCGAATCAACATCCCACATGGCGGTAATCTCATGAGCCAAGTCTAGGTACTTGCTAAGCTTGTCCTTTTCGGCTTTCACGAGGTTCTCGTCATGTGGTATGGTGATACCATGTTATATTATTTTTTCTTGTTAATTACAATCAGTTTAAAAAATAAACATAAAAAACTTAATAACTACGGAGCAGGACGTCTACTCTATTTCTACGAAAACGTAATTTCGAAAAAAAACTCGCGACTTTCATGCTCTCGTTCTACTTCCTTTCGTCAGATACAACATTGTTTGACGTTTAAATGTTCTAAGCATACTCTAATTAGAGTAGGCTTAGAACATTTAAACGGACCAAACGACGGATGAAGTAGAATCGGAGTTGGAAAGTCAAGAGTTTATTTCGAAATTACGTTTTCGTAGAAAGAGAGAAAACGTCCTGGGCCGCCGCTACAGGTGTTTCGTCGCCCGCGTGCAATACCGTTTATGTCGCCCCACGACTACTTTCAGTTTTGTCAGTAACAAGAACATTATTAAAAAAATTGATTTACCCCCAACTACTTTGGATTTGAAATTTGTACAGTACTAGATGACATCCCCGGCTACTAGATGGTAGGTCCCCGAGGTGCTCACGGCGTATCCTCGGTTTAGGAGCATCGGTGCCGGGCAGTGATGCGCCACTGGTTTCCGGCGCATCACTAGAGCTAAATGCGGGGATCCCATCCCCCAGCGAAGCAGGACCTGCTTCGATAAATCGATATTTTTTCAATAAGAAGCTTATCTCGATGTCATTATCGTGGCAGACTGGTTAAAAACCCCGACGTTGGGTATCTTCACTTCCTAACGTCGCGGTTTTTTTTAATTTGTTATTTAATTAGTTTATCTTATCTTTGTTTTAAATGTAGAAAATTTCAGGGCACCCCATGTGACCTCATAACAGGTGAAGAGAGGAGGCATGCGTCACTATACACCACAGTCACAAATCCAGAAGAGTCAGATCCCGAGTCAGAATTGCTTGTGAGCGACGAAGCAGAGCTGAATCCATCTAGTCATGTTGCGTGTACTGTAGAAATGACGTCGTTAAATCACTCGTGTAAGTATTACATGACCAGGTTGCATTAATAGACGCAACCCACTAAATGTTGCCACTGCTGAGACTCTGGCCCTTATCTCGTAAGGAGATAGTCCAGGCCATAAACCACCATGTTGGCCCAGTGAGGGTTGGTGGTTGACGGATGACCTCGTAAGATTCTTGGAACCAGTGCCGGCTTTAGCACTTTTAGCCCAGCGCCCTGGGGAAGATTTCCTTTTCTTTTACTTGACCAATGAGCGAGTCCAGAGTTACAGACTGGACACAAAGGGGCGTATTCTTTTTGTAATATATGTATGTAGTACAAAAATGTTCCTCATCATTATCTACTATTCAGTTAACAATACCAAAATCTTATTATTTTAATTTATATTGTATTTACAGATGAGGTAGCAATCATAGATGAAATACAGATGATAGGCGATAGAGGCAGGGGATGGGCGTGGACGAGGGCAATACTGGGTCTGCAAGCCGATGAAATACATTTATGTGGGGAGGCCGGAGCTATCAATCTCATAGAGGAAATCTGTAATACAACTGGGGAAGAATTGGAGGTGAGGATTCCATTATAATGTTTGTAAACTTTGACAATTTGAACACATATTGTAAATGTAAACAATATTGAGGTTTTAGTATGAGAATTAATGTGGCCATTACACATATTTAATTAAGGCACTATCAGTGTCACTGAGTCAGATTGGACCGACCATATCACATGCCAGTTACCCATTTAATTAATTTAATAAAATCAAGGTTATTAAACAATAATTTAGATTGTGGTTATGTCTTTTGTAATGTTTACAATATGAGGATTTCAGTGTAGGGAAAGAATAATATTGTTTACTAAGAATGTACGTACAATGTTGAGATTCTGAGCAATACATAGGTAACCTTATTTTAGAAAGTAAAAGTAATGTGTCCTTGCACTCCTGTTTCGTAGTTATGAGATGAACGAGAGTCTCATTCAAAAGACACAGTGGCCTTCACAATTCCGAGACCTGAGCCAAACAATCAACATCACCATAACATCTCCTAGATGCTATGTCTATAATAACATAGTGTATGGCAGTAGCTAATGGCAGTTTTTTACGCGAGTACGCAAGGTCCATTCGCAAGAGCAAGGTTCCTTGTGATTGCTGCGAAAGACGCCCTATAGTGTAAAAAACGTCTGCCCCGAACTAACGTTTTGTTACTCTATACTTTATAGTTATAGTAACAATACATTTATACATTTTCACTAGCCTGGGGCTTTACCTGCGTAGATCCCGTTACCGTATTTTTTCCGCGATACAAATTAGCAACGTGATTAAGCAACAAATATCAACATTTTCGAATTTGTAATATTAATAAGATTAGGGCTTCCTCGGTGTGTAAAATGGTTGGTGACTCCAGATTTCGAGCACACTCCCATTAAAAAAGGCGCTAAATGCACCACAGATCACAGATATTTGTCACAAACTATAGGTATCATATCTGAGAAACCCATTTACCCTCTAATTTTAAATTAACTTCAACACTTTTTCAGGTGCGTACATACAAAAGACTGACAGAACTAAAAGTCCAAGACTCTGCATTGAGCAGTCTGGACCACGTCCAACCCGGCGATTGTATCGTTTGCTTCAATAAAAACGATATCTACAGCGTCAGCCGAGCTATAGAACAGAGGTCAGTCCGCTGAGGCAGGTATCCCATCAGTATTTACATAAATATAAAGGTAGTTCACGCGTAGACCGCGACATGAGACCGCGACAGGCGCTTGACATTATGGAATTGTATGGGCGCCAGTTCGCGCCGCGACCGCGACACGTCTCGGTCTCCTGTTGCGAACTGACTTTTTGTTGTGAGATTAAATTTGGGCATTTGATTATGTACGGCATTGGTTCCATACAGTTGCAATACCTCTTCTAATCTATAAAAATCATGCGACAAGGAGAAATGATTGAGGTTTGCAACCCCCCTCTTCGACTGTACTCAGTTGGACAGCTTACAAGTGACAGAATAGTGCTGAATCTTATTACTTTATACCCTTCTATCATCCTACATATGGTTCAATTTACTACGTAAATTTTGTTAACGGGCCTGTAGTCTATAACTAAAATGTACTGACTCCAAATTTTTGTTTATTAGGCGTATTCACAATATAGGTAACATATCATTCTAATATCATCATATCATCGTCCTACAATCATTTTGATGCATAAACAATTTATCGGATCTATTAATTGTTCATAGCAATTTCTACTTTACTTTATATCTGGAGTACAAGAAAGGTAGAATGATACTAAAAACAATTTATTATTATAATTGGTAAATATAGGTAAGTTTCGGAGAAGAATGCGTCACGAAATCTTTATATGTTCGAAGATAAATTAAAAGTAGTTGAATTCTGTACCTATATTATTTTGAATAGTTGCTTGTTTGTTTTATAGGGTCCTATAGTAGTTGGCCTCATGTGGCTTCACTTTGGGCTTGTGGAGAAGAACGCGCACTTGCGCGTTAGCGTTAGTAGTATTTTTCTTACACTGATTTTAAAACGAAATTCTGATAGATAGAGTCTATATTTGGTTAACTTTTTGCGAATTAGTTTAAGCTTAACTCAATAAACGGGTTAAAAATTAAAGAAATAGGTATAACTGCTTGTACATAAGTACAAACACATACACCCACACACTTTTGTAAAATTCTCTTTACAAATATTTCTGTTGCAGAGGGCACGAAGTAGCTGTGATATACGGCAGTCTACCCCCAGGGACTAAACTGGCTCAAGCTAATAAATTCAATGACCCAGATAGTTCTTGCAAAGTTATGGTTGCTACGGATGCTATTGGACTAGGCATTAATTTGTAAGTATTCTAGACATATTCTAATACCAAATTTGAGTAAAAAAAACAGGGAATTTAATAATGCCTCTTCAAAACGATCATCTAGTAATTCTAGAAAGTTAACTGTAAAGGTAAAATTTGTTTGGTCCATTATGACAGATCCTACTTTGGAGTGATTTTTTTGGAACATTTTGAAGAAAGGGGTTCCTCACGATTCTTCGAAACTCTTTTTATGTCAGTTCATCGATTACTCGAAGACTCCTAAACCAGTTTGGATAATACTTTTTGGTTTCAAGGACTATAATTATATACTTTTCATTTAATTTTACCGTAATCAATTGACGGGTTTTAGCAAAATTAAAAAAAAAAATGTCTGAAACTTCGCTGTATCTTTCAAGCAGTGCTTGACTTACTCGTGTTATGTGGTTTTACTTTTTTTAAATTAGAGTATGAATTTTCCATTTTTCAGTAAAGAATTTGTACCGAAAAGAGAAGCACCGAATCACACAAAAATACATCTTAAATTAATAATAGCAAAAAATAATAGTTCTCCTTGGATATATTTGCGTGTTTATAGACGAAAAACCAAACCAAGAATATTTTTTAAGACCATGTCAACATCTGCCTTTCAGGAGTATACGTAGGATAATATTCTATTCGCTGATAAAGCCTGTGATCAACGTCGACGGAGACAAAGAAATGGACGTCATTAGTATATCCCAAGCTTTACAAATCGCAGGTGAGCATTGAAATGAAACGATTTATTTGGATACCTACATAATTGAAGTACTTGACCTAGAAAGAAAATGTTTGAATGTTGAATTGGAGTTAGTGATGGTTATAATATTACATTACTTCACTGTAGACTCTTCACCATCAATTTAAAACTCCATGGACATGAATATGAGAATGCTTACAGTCGTAGGAAAAGATGGAAGTTTATCTGCGTTAGTGCTGTAGGGCAACTGTTAGGAAATGCCTAGTTAATTCCTGATTTTCCTTACCGGCGGCAGCCGTAGATACCTAGATACTGTCTGAGGTGCCCTTCCGCTAGACGTCGTACGAGATTTAGTACTCGTTTAGTACGGTAAGGCCCGGTACACACGGCGCGGCTGCCAACCGCGCCCGCGCGCGGGCGCGGCGCCGCGCCGCGCGACTGTTTTGTTTCAATACTCACGAGACCGCAGGTTTTCGCGGTTTCTGCCCCGGAAAGCTACTGCGCAAGAATCGCGCGCAGCCACGCGGGCGCCGCGCGGCTACCGCAGCCGCCGCGGCCGTAAACCGCGTCGTGTGAATTGAATTCAATTTTATATGGAAATCTGCCGCGCCCGCGCGCGGGCGCGGTTGGCAGCCGCGCCGTGTGAATCGTCTCTGACTAAGTTTTGCATGTATAATAATACTTGCTGGTATGTGCGGTGTTTCTTTAGGTAAATAAATTAGCATAAAGTCAAAAATAAAACTTGTTGATTATATGAAATACATTTATTATAATTATGAATTTCCATGTAAACAAACATCCATCCATAATTTAAAGATGTACCTACAAAAAGGCCGCTTTCTTCATAATATATATATATATGTCGTTTGACAGGTCGAGCAGGCAGATACGGTAGTGCATGGGAAACTGGCTACGTGACCACATTCAAGGCTGAAGACTTGGCGACGCTAAAGACATTACTTTCCAAACCGCCCGACCCAGTCAGCCAAGCGGGCTTGCACCCTACGGCGGAACAAATGGAGCTATACGCTTATCATCTACCTCATGCTAGTCTTAGTAGTTTAATGGTGAGTAGTTAGTTTTATTCCTTTAAAAAGTTGATAATTATCAAATCAAATGAATTGATTGGGGTTTTGATTCCTTTTTACAACACATACTTATGTAACATATTTAACAACGCGAATAGAGCTAAACAGTGCTAGAGAGGACAACAAAAACTAAAAACAAACAAAAGTTGTAGAAAAAAAATTGTTTGTTTAGATATACAGAACATTGAATGGATGCAGGCTGATTACCAGTAACCCTGTATACCTGCTTGCATGCTAAAATAGTTAAATTTTATAACCAGGTTTATCGTTGCCAGGATAATAATATATATATACAGGGTTATTGGTAATCAGCCTGCATCCTTTTAAGGGGATGTTAGGTACATTAAATACGTCAACTTTTGTTACTACAGTTTTTAAAAAATATGTTTTTTTTTTCTTTTACAAAATAAATAAAAAGTGCTTTTGCACGGTCTAAAAGTATCAAACTCTTCGTAACAATTCGTAACGAGAGCGCGTACGCTCTTTAACGCGCAAAAAATGATGTACCGAAGTGAATAAACACTAAAAAGTCGCTAAACAGTACAAAAAAGGGCAACAAATACAATTTTTTTTGGGTTATCTATTAAGTTTTAACGAAAGTTGTAGAACAAAAGTTGTTTGTTTAAATATACAGAACATGCCCTTAAACGAATGCAGGCTGATTACCAGTAGCCCTGTATAGATTCGTCTGTCTGTGCATAGTGGACGACTTGCTGTACTTCATGTGCAATACCGAAGATTTCAAGTTTACTTTCCAATGAGTCTTGCTATAAATAGCAACCCTATTTTTGTCTCTAAACATTCTATATTCATTTGGTTTCTCGTTAGATAGATTCTTTTTCTATTTCTTAATCGCTGTACTTCATGTGCAACACTGAAGGGTTCAAATTCACTTTTCAAAGAGTCCTACCATAGCATATTTTTGTCTTTTAAATGTAGTATATTAATTTGGTCTCTCGTTGCCAGGATATATTCGTCCACCTCTGCACGGTGGACGACTCGCTATACTTCATGTGTAACACGGAGGGGTTCAAGTTCCTAGCGGAGATGATCCAACACGTTCCACTGCCGCTGCGGGCGAGGTACGTCTTCTGCTGCGCGCCCATCAACAACAAATTGCCGTTCGTCTGCGCCACTTTCCTTAAGGTAACAGTACTTTTATGATTGAGCTTTGCTTGGCTCAAAAAAATATAAGATTTGAAATTACAAAAGTCACGGAGTCTGTGGAGTGGCAAATTTAAATTAAAAAATAATAATAAAGAACATCTTTTTTGGAAAGATCTAAAATAACAAGAACAAAATTAAAATGTTTATTTTTCCCCCGATTATCTGGGATTTGTAATTAGTACAACATTCTATTTCTAGTTAAGCCCTTTCATATAATACCCATATTGAGAGAGTAGTTGAAAATAAAAATCTAACTCTTACTACTACTATGTTGATTAGATGTTCTAAAATCAAAGATGTATTGCACGATCAAGCTAGAAAAGACCCCAATAACAGTGCCCTTCAAATTAAATATAAGGATTATCGTAACCACTATAATCGTTTAATACGTAGTCTAAAAAACCAATACGAATCTGATCAACTTACCAAACACCAAAAAAATACTAAAAAGTTATGGAATACTGTCAAACAAATCTGTGACATTAAATCAACTAAACCTAAAACAGACCATCTACTCAAGGTTAAGAGTACAGGAAAAGAGTCCCTAAATCACGTAAATAGTTTCTTTACAACTGTTGGAAGTGAACTTGCAGATAATATCCTTCTAAAATTGGATCAATCTGAACAACAACTTGCGAATTCTATTAAGTCCGACAATACCACACCCTCTGGCTCCTTATTCTTTGCTCCGACTGATACAGCTGAAATTATTAAAGTTATTTCTAGTCTAAAACTATCCTCAGCTCCTGGCAGTGATCAAATAAATAATAAAGTCTTAAAACATAGTAAACACTTATTAGCTTCACCTATTGCTCACATATGCAACTTGAGTATGGTCCAAGCTGTGGTGCCAAAGTGCTTTAAAACGGCTGATATTTGTCCCATTCATAAATCCGGCTCCACGTCATTAGTATCTAATTATCGCCCCATATCATTGCTGCCGGCACTTTCTAAGATATTAGAAAAAGTTGTCAACAGACGTTTACTAAACTTTCTGGAGAAAAATCAAGTGCTGTCGCCCCACCAGTATGGCTTTAGACACAATAAGTCAACTGAAGATGCCGTAGTTGCTTTAGTAAATCAAGTAACGGCTAATCTAGATACGGGCAAAAAATGTATTGGAGTCTTTCTCGATATGGCTAAGGCTTTTGATACGGTGAGTTGGCCAATACTGCTAAAAAAAATGGAGTTCCTGGGAGTTCGAGGTGTGGCCCTGAGCTGGTTCCGTTCATATCTAAGCGAAAGAAAACAGCGAGTACAGATCATGTCTCAGTTCAGCGACTATACCTCACTAAGCTACGGAATTCCACAAGGAAGCGTGCTTGGGCCGACGCTCTTTTTAACCTATATTAATAGCCTGTGCCAGTTAAAAATAAAGAAAGCAAATATATACTCATTCGCAGATGATACTGCACTTATATGCCATGGTGATAGTTGGGAAGAGGTTGTCAAAGTGGCTGAAGAAGGGTTAGCGATAGTAGCTAACTGGTTGCAGTATAACCTTCTTACACTAAACGCGACTAAGACCAAGTATGTAGCTTTTCGAATCACCCAGAAAAGTCGACCCAAAAATGAGCTTTTGCTCAAAATACACTACTGTGACTATGCCAAATCAACACAATGCGATTGCCCGTTGTTGGAGTGTGTAGATCATATTAAATATCTTGGGGTACTGATAGATAATAAATTAACATTCCACAACCACTTAATTCTCCTACGCGGTCGATTACGTAAAATGATCTACATATTCAAACGACTTGGATCCGTAGCTGACCCGAAAACCCTAAGAATAGTTTATTTGGCCTTATGCCAGTCGATTGTCAACTATTGTATCGTCTGTTGGGGGTCTGCTGCAGAAACTCGGCTGCTCAAGGTAGAAAGAGCCCAAAGAGCTCTTCTAAAGGTAGCATATAAAAAACCGTTCAGACATCCAACGGAACAATTATACAAAGATACCCACTACATGACAGTTCGCCAATTATATATTCTAGCAGTAACATTACGTTTTCATAAATCGGCTTTAAACACGACGGTACCCAGCAAGCGAAATTACAATCGACGACGTAACACCTGGAGTCTGCCCAATACAAAAACCAATTATGCTCAGAATGCATACTCATTTAAAGGTCCATTTATATACCAAACTTTGGACAGAAAGCTGGACATTTTGGAACTGTCGCGATTTAAATGTAAAAAAAAGATATCTCATTGGTTAATGACCCAAAGTTACATAGACACAGTAAATCTGTTAAAGGTGCTAAAGTAAAGTCACGGAGTATGACGTCCGTCTATCCACTATCACCGATGACGATGATGATTATTATTATGTCTGTTTCTTTAATTTTCACATGCACACTAAAATACTTAAATTAAAGTTTTTTTTTTTTTTGTACTTAAAACACTCCACTACTACTTTTACGCTGTTAAATATTCAATTGTTTTCATAACAACTACATTTTATGACATTTTCAAAAAATAACAAATTCTTTATAATTAGTTATACTATTTCAGAGTAAACCCGTATGATATGCACAGTATCGTTCCACAACCACTCACACATCGACTGCTAAACGCTTATCAGTGCTCAGGTATATAGTAAGAATTTACATTGTGCCTGAGCCATGATTTGACATTGGTGTGCTTGCTTAGTCCTATTACTACATATAAATTAAATACCAGGAGTGTCTTCTCTTATTGTGAACAACTTTTATGGTTAGTTTTTGGTAGCCTAATGCAAACTTATAGGTACAAGTAATAGAAAATTGCTTTTGAATTAACAAAGATGGTAACACATTTTAATATATTTAAATTAATGGAAAGTTGTTTGCCTACAGTGGACTCATTAACTATTTAGTCAATTGTGTGTTCAGTTTGATCCAACTAGAAGGATAGGATAGTTTTTGTTTGGATTAATGGTCACTATACATATAACAATATCCGAAAGCTTAAACGGACCGCTAGTATAAATATAAAACATCATGATATTTAATGTTTTGTTTAAATTTGATTAATTATATTTTAAAATAGTATATGCAAATTATGTATCTTCTATTTAAAACTTTTTGTATGTTTATTCAAAACAAACTTGGGTCTTATATATTTTATACTTTAAATTTAGTAAATATACAAAAGACACAAGGGTATTACTCGTATTTATGTAGGTACATATTTTACACTTTAAGTTTAAGTAAATTTAAAAAAGGTATAAGATTACGAGTAGGTACCGTAGTGTTCTCTTAGTCAAGAGAAGTCTGAGAAATTACATTAAATTTGTTCCTGTTAGGCACACATCCATGCGATCAACAGCCTGCTTACTCGACGCACACGACGACTACCGCTAAACCGCAATGCACTCGTCGTAATACCATGGTGGCGCCACACAACACAACACACCAAAATACTATGTAACTACTCCGATCATCTATTTATTATTACACTAGTCTACACTCACAACAAAACCAACTCGCATATTAACAACACACACTACCGCATACATATTCACCTCTCCCTCGCACACTGATTGTCTCTCACTCATTACAAATCACTAATACCCCTGTATAATGAAATATGATAACTCTTAGCATACCCTTTATTAGTTTTTTTTTTTCATTATCTGGCATGCATTGTTATTATGTCCATACGTTATGTCCTTTTATTCAAAACTTTGTTTGTTTTTTTTTTAAATACCCTTGCATAAGAAGGAGCCTGGATACCCACGTCACAGGTCACCCTAGTGTGGGATCCAGTGTTCACCGACTTATTTTTTACTTTATTTCTTTTGTTGTAATCTACCCTACAAGTTTAATTAAGTTGGTGATTGTAAGTAGCTTAAGTTTTTATGTGCTAATAAACATTTTCATTTTCATTTTCACTAATAACTTGAGGTTGTGAGAAAATATTTTGTCTGCCATTTTGTGGAGGCGGCCATCTTGAATCGATATGAACCAAACAGCTAACCATATTAAAATATGTCCATCCTGTTTGAGCTCTACGGTGCCACAGACAGACATACAATCATCGAATTCAAACTTATAACACCCCTTAAATAATTATAATATAAACTTTAAAAAGGGGAAAAATGATCATCCATCTGGATTTCTGGCCTCAAGCCGGGGTCTTCTGGTTTCGGGACCGCCGAACACACAGTACATTTCACGTCACTTATACTTATAGTACCTGGGTGACCGAGCTTGGCTCGTTTTAAATACTGAATATACTTAGATAAAAAAATAAAAAAATAGATTTTCTTAAAAAAAAAAGAAAACTTGAAAAAAAAGAGAAGCCGTCTTGAGCGAACCCGGAGCTACTACTTCGTGACCGCTATGACCGCCTGACTTTCCGACTGAGCTAATATGCTGTCGCGTCACGCGGCGAAATTTACCTTCGCATTCTAATGTCTAATGTGACAGTGTTTCATTGTCTAAAAACGCGCATAATATGCGTTTTTTAAAAACGAAACCTAGTTCGATCGATTTATCGTCCCCGAAAGCCCCTGCATACATAATTTCATCAAAATTGTTCGAGCCGTTTCCGAGATTCAGATTCTATATATATATATATTTATACAACAATTGCTCGTTTAAAGGTATAAGATTACTGCATTGCCCGGAAGCACATAGCCCAAAGCAAACAGAAAGAAAGGAAAATTTGTAGTTGGTACCTAATTTTATGCATTAGCTATTGTAAAATAATAATCATAGGTATATACAAGAATTGCTCGTTTAAAGGTATACGATATAAGATAGCTACCGATACAGTGTTAGTCGGAGACGGGAACTCATAAAATTTCACCCATCCAAACTGCTCCGCCACCCAATGATCTCAATACAAAGATGTGCCCTCCCAAACTTCAGGGCGCACAGAATCGTGTCATCGTTGGGAAGAGTGAGCTCACTCTTTCCGGTCTCCGTTCTAGTCCGTTGCAGAAAGCGGTGGACGCCGGACGTTTTTATCTATCACTATTCTTTGTCGACAACCAAAATAAGTAGAACCACAGCAAATCTCGCTGCTAGCGATTCTAGGTCAAGTAGAAGTCAAGTTGTTTATTGTAAACCACTTACGATACACACTGAGACGCAGTTTATTACCAATTTCAAGGTGCTCAGGGCACATCCATTCGTTTATATCGATCCCGCCACCGCACCGAAGGTACGCCGCCACGTAGTTGTGTAGTTTTTAGTAGTGGTAGGACTCTTTGCAGAGTCCGCCTGGGGAACTACCATACCTTTGCCAGTTATTCTACCGCCAAGCGGTAATGTGCAAACATTACTGTGTTCCGGTTTGAAGGGCAATGTTTCCAGTGAAATTACAGGTCTTAGAGATAAACTATCTCTGAGTGACGAGCGCAGTGCGGTACTAGGTAATGATTTGGACTCGTCATGTTCCAATAGCTGCGTGTTACTGTACTGTTATGTGGCAGGCGTGTTGCTTACCATCAAGCACATGTCCTGTTCGTCTCGTCACTCTATATTATAAAAAAAACGTCACGGCCGCCCCGACATCAGCATGTGGGTGACGTGAACCCATAAGATTTTTCCCGAGCGAAAAGTGCTCAAAGCTGAAGAAGTTTTCGCATCAAATTGTTTTAATAGTAAAATATTCACTCATTCGCATAAAAATACTTCTTTCACTATCGAATATGAAAACCGAAAGTGTTTCCTAACTTTTACGAACGAGAGTGAAAACTATTCGCATTTCGATAACGTAAGTGCCAGCTCCGCTGATACGAAAGTATTCGACCACGCGAGAAAGTGTTTCTTCCCCAACGGCGCGGCGTTGAAATCGAAAGTGTGCGTACACTTCTACCAGAGTGATGAGATGTACTGTCAGAGAACGAAATTGAAAGTTATGACTTGCATAGTAAAAACTTCGGTTGTTGTGGCCGTTAAACTATGAAATGATAACATTAACTATAAATAATTGGGATCATGAATGAGTCAAAAATATACCATTTTAATTAGTCTATCAGGTCAGATCAGAGAGAGGTATGGACAAATAGGGTATACGAATTTTTGTTTTATAAAATTATTAAAAATCGACAAAGATATTTTATAGAGTTATACATTATCAAACTTCTGGAGTGGCTGTGACGTCACGTCTACATAAAAATCGTACAGACGTGATGTCACTCATAACTTGTCTTCGTTATTGTGAACAAAAGAGATAAAATACAAAGAAAAGGTTCATAATGTTGTTGATATTTTAGATACCAGTTACAATAATAAAATATTTCGTGACTTGCTTGGGCTTAAATACCAAGCCTAATATTCTCAGCTCAAATGGAAGCTTTGAAGAATCTAGCGTGTGATTAGGGGAAGAGGGAGGGAGATTAGGAAAATAGATTAGGCGAAAAAATCTCAGACGACAGATTCCCTTTGGGGACGACGACATCCATATACCATGTGATGTTTTTGACCAAGTTTTTAACTCCCTACCCGTCCCCTGTGTGACGATACGTGTATACCTAATGAGGTTGTAGACACTACAGTACTACCAACTTATCTGTAGAATTAAACGATGGCGCCACGATCAAAAAGTGTTGCTGCATATTACTACAATTAGACAGCCGCTGTGTCTGTGTTCTGTGGGTGTCAGTACTACAGATAAGTTGGTGGCGCATGGCGCTATACGTTTACTACACTATACTATAGTTATCTATTTACTAATTTTTAAAGCTGAAGAGTTTTTCATCAATCATCCTGAATTGGTTTTTCCCGAAGGTTAACAATGTCAATGTTTTGAAATCGAGAGTGAATCGGGTTACTTCTAGGTAAGCACGCTCCATAGTCCGACCGTAGGACCGCATAGTCGCTTAACATCAGGCGAGATGGCGGTCAAGTGTAAACTATAAAAGTTAAAAAAAAACGCATTTATAATACTACTAGCAGTACCCCTTGGTTTTACTCGCGTAATTCCGTTTCATTTATTTTTCCGGGGTAAAAAGTAGCCTATATGTTCTACCGCACTACAATCTAACTGTGCTCCAAATATGCAGCCCGATCCGTTCATGCGTTACGACGTGATTCAGCAACAAACATCTAAACATTGACGTCCTACAAATATAGTAAATGTCAATGTTTGGATATTTTAATGTTTGTTGCTCAATCACATAGCGCACGAACGGATCGGGCGGAAATTTTGAACACAGTCAAATCATTGCCTGGAAGAACATATTTTATCCCGGGGAAAGAACGGGAACGGGAACTACGCGGGTAACACCGCGGGGCGCTGCTAGTTTACAACATTAGTAGGATTATAATCGTTATAATATTAGTAGACTGTAAAAGATTATTTTTTCTACAGATGGTCCGTCAGTACAGTCGCAACGAGCCGGTGACCAAGAACTGGCTGTGTAACGCCGTGGACTGGCCGCTGCCGATGCCGAAGACCATCATGGACTTGGTGCATTTGGAGTCTGTCTTCGATATCCTCGAGCTTTACCTGTGGCTGAGGTGAGTTACCTTTTCTCATCATCACAACCTACAATATCATCTTATATCCCACTTACATTATCTATCTCATTGACATTTTATATATCACACTGTGGATTTGTATTAAACCAAAAGAGAGGCGTTGGTCTTATGTCTTATCATTCTACTAATCCTATCTTCCTAATATTATAAATGTCAATGTTTGGATATTTGGATGTTTGATTTGAAGACACCAATATTGTAACCATCAGAAAACCCAACTCAGGCAACGCACTCCACAGCCAAGACGTTTTTATGACAAACGTAGAGTCAATATAATAGGGTACCGGACTGGGTCAAAAATACACTATTTTAATTAGTCCGTCAGCTAGATCATGGAAAAGTATGGGACACGTATTTTTTGTTTTTTCAAAACATTAAAAATCGACAAAGATATAGAACATCTAACTTCGAGAGTGGGGGGTCGCGACGTCACTCGTGAGTAAAAATCATAGGCACGAGTGACGTCACGCGAAATTTCTAAGCGCTGTATCTTCGTAATATTTTGATTGTGAAACAAAAGAAAAAATACGTGTACAATATTTTTTAGCCATCTAACTGACGGACTAATTAGGACTAATTAAGTTTTTAGGATTGTACCCTATTCGAATTGTTTGGATTCTTAGTTGAATTCTTGTTTTGTGACACTAAACCTTTTATTTCAGTTACCGTTTCTCTGACATGTTCCCTGACGTAAAGCTGGTACGTGAAATGGAATCTGAACTGGACGCCATCATTCAGCAAGGAATATTCCAAATAACCAGGTATGGTATAGCTTTATTTATATGTATTTTTATCCATAACAGGTTTGCCCTTGATCGCCTGATGTTAAGCCATGATGCTGTTTACTTGTTTATGGAGAAGAAACCTTCGATTGATTTTGATGATACACATCTATATTATATCAGATGGGTATAGCTAACACTTATTTAAAGCTGCAAAGTTGAGAGTTATGAGGTTACAAACATTTAAAAAAAACGACTTTAAAAAGGAATTCTCAGTTACCTCATTTTCAAGTCGGTTAAACACTACAACTAAAGTCATCAACACTTACCTAGCACAAAGGGTAGTATCATTAATTATTGAAGAAAATATGAAACAATCAGTTGTGTTGATGATTTTAGTTGTAGTGTTAGTTGTAAGCCACAGGGTCAAAGTAACTGTACAAACCACATACGTAGAGCATATCTGAAAGCAAAGTCAAAGCATACCTGAGTCGACTCCAAACTTACCCTAAAATTCTTTGAAAGTATTTTGTTGATTTGTGTAAGTATGTAGTGACCTACCTAATCACAACCTAACCACAGAAAAGGCGCGTTGGATGCCTAGAGCTAACTAAATCACTTACAGGCGCCTAGAGCGGCCCAGAATCGATTTTCTTTTAATCTATGACTGATTTCAAAAACCTTCATAAATGTTACTTTAGATGGTGCTTTAATTAGAAAAACACCGTAGACAGTAGTAATGAAGTCCTTGTAGCTCTTTTCGCAGACCTGAAAAGAAAACCAAGAACAAGAACAGTAAAAGAGGGGGTGTCGAATGTGTTCCATCGGGCCATGCGTTAGTTGTTTTTCGCCATATCTAATATATAATGCCATCGTGTCTAGAGACCTACCTAATAGCAACTTAAACACTCAAGCGTGCGGGCGCCTAGAGCTGCCTGTTTTTTTTAAACTATTGTACATTTCTGGCGCCTAGAGTGGCCCGACAGGCATAGAATCAAAAATGTTTTTTTAAACAGTGACTCAGACTAACAGATTCAGAACAAAGTAACATTACTTTAGATTGTGTTTAAATTAGAAAAATACAATCTAGACAGTAATAATAATATACTTGTAGCTTTCACAGACCTGAAAAGAAAACCAAGAAAAGTAAAAGAAGGGGCGCCGAAACTGTTCCATCGGGGCATGCGTTAGTTGTTTTTCGCCATATCTTCTTAATATCTATAAATTACGTGTCACGTTATTTGTCCACGATGGACTCCTGAATCAATTTAAATCAATTTTGCACTTTGACTTTATTTCGATTAATGGTATTTATGACAATATACTAGCGAAGCCGGAGCTGGACGCTAGTAAAATATAAAAATGCAGTGTTATGATGTTTGCTTCCAGTGTACTCTTCACCAAGTCAAACGAAAGTTGGCATTTACCTAAAATTGTAATTTGGTCTAACTTGAGAGACACATAGGATAGTTTTTATTTCGATTAATGGTTATTATTGTGTCATTAATATTTCGTCGCTTAGCATCGGGCGTGACGGCGGTCAAGTGCAAACCTATTATTATCGATTAAAAAAAGTATGTATGTGTACTTATGTACGCCACCAAGTTTAAACTTCTCTTTATTCTTCGTGTTAAGAAGTCGTCACTTCAACCTTCGAATAGATAATAAAATATGTTCAAGACAAAAATTAGCCATAATGTTTATTCGACAACCTCATCTATTTTTGCTATTTTAATGGGTTTTTTTTCGACCAGGCTATTGAGAAACTCTGAACAAATGATGCGCGACGACCCGGAGAAAATGGACTCATTAAGCGGCAGCAGGAAAGCTACCAAGGCGATGCTGAGCGCGTCTTCGATGGCCAGAGACGAGTCCAAAGGGAAACTGTCCGATATGCTTGTAGCCAGAGTGAGTTACTATTTATTTACAATGAAAACATCAGATGTATTTACAGGGTTACTGGTAATCAGCCTGCAATTTTTTTGAAGTGAAAAATTCTTTTGGCGCCCCACATACAGATTTTCCGTGGGAATTCACAGGAATTGAGTTCAAGGGTCCCGTTCGCAAATGCAAGAAATCTTCTGGTAAAATCGGTTTATCTAGAATCTAGATGGTAATGATCATGGCCACGCCCTCCGGTTTCACCCGCGTAGTTTCCAAAGTGAGCTCTCAAATTCTGAGTTATTAGTTTTCACTTCTATCGGTAGTTCCTATGACTGAGTATGAGGTCGTGAATTTTGTTCATACTCTGGTCAGCTATACTTCTAATAGACGTGGGTGCTATCACAATTTCTTTTTCGTGTGATGCTTTATTGCTGAATTATAAGCTTTTAAAAATGCACTAAAAATTAAGGTATGAATTTTTGTATGCTTCCTATTTGTATCAAATAATTGTAAAAAAAAGTTTAAAAGTATTTTCTAATAGTTATAGTTTCATTTTTTAATTTTTTTGTCGAATTCGAAATTCGATGGTTACAAATTTCGTTACGTAATACCTACTTAAACGGTCCCTAACGCGTCTCAATCCACTGCTCCGCTACCGCTCCGACGCTACATTAGCGTATCGATGACACGAACCCATTCTGATTACGTCATTTCATTTTCAGGGCCTAATAACTCCACAGATGCTGAAGAAATTGCAACAAGAACTCTCCACAGACAAGAAAGTAGATAGAAGTAAAAAGAACAGAACATATAGAAGGAAGCCGTGAAGTTATATTTTTGTTATTTGTTGACTGTTGTGAATGTACATAGTGTGAATCAGGTTCGTTGTAATAAATGCCCCAGTGGATTTAGCTCGTCAAATTGGTTTCATTTTAAGATATATTTTTTGTCGATACTAATAAACATAGTACCTAATAATTTATATCCATAAAAGATTTATTTGAAGTGAAAACATCTTTAGGGACCTAACTTCTTTAGTACGTTTTGGGTGAACCAAAATCATAGAACTTGCGTCATCGTCACCTAACGCTTTCCAACAACATTTTTTTCTTTTCTAAAGCTGCGTCTACGATAGGAGAGCCGAGCACGAGCCGAACACAATTCGTCTTAATTCATCTTCAATTCGTTGGACCGACTTACAAGCCTCGAACGAGCGTGCTGCGCTAGACGAATTGTGTTCGGCTCGTGCTCCGCTTTTGCTCCGCTTGTGCTCCTAGCGTAGACGCAGCTTAACAGCACCATCTGCGGTTCTAGCAAAAAATACGTCATACGAGCTATTAAAAGTTTTCACTTTTATCGGCAGTCCTTTTTTTTTAATACGGGTTACTGGTAATCAGCCTGCATTTTTAGAGCATGTTAAGCACATTCAATATGTTCATTCAACTTTTGTTCTACAGTTTTACGTACCTAATTTGTATTTTTTCCCATAAAAAATAAAAAAGTGGAAGTATTTCTTTACCATGCTCTTAAAAAAATGCATGCTAATTACAAATAACCCTGTGTAGTAAATTATATAGTAAAGAGTGATTAGGATGTGTAGGATATTTATGTGCCTGCTTGAAAGAAACACGCCTGCTCATAACAGCACAGTGTCACACAGCTATTGAAACATGAAATCTCCAAATCATTACCTACGTAGTAATTTACATTCTCTTTGATCATGACCTAACACTGCACTGTGCTCGTCATCCAGAGACATAAGATGATTTTTCTCTATACCTACCCTGTAGTTTCTCTGGTAGCACTGCCTTTCAAACCGGAACATAGTGATGTTTGCTTATTACTGCTTTTCGGTATAGCGGTAGAATAACTGGCAAAGGTATGATACCTACTACCACTACAGAAAAATACCGCCACTATCGCATTTATTTATTTATTTATTTACATATTAGTACGGCTCACAAAACAACCAATTACAATAATACAAAGTCAAAATTCAAGCTTACGCATTGTACGTAGGAAACGAAAAATCATTGTTTATAAACTAGGTAATTTCGGTACTTCGGTAGGTATCTATTTTCTCTCATACATTGTATCAGCTATGTCATGGCTCACATAATTTGGTTCGTATTGATAAAAGTTAAATACTTGAGAAATAATTTGTTTACAAACCAATTTAAAAGTTATTAAAGCAGAGATAAACTTGTGTCAGGTTGATTTGTTATCAGTTCAGTGATTTGTTATATCGGGGTATATATTCTGTAAATACGACTTGCCAAGAACTCTTAACTAGCGTCGCCGTCGTCGGTCAAAACCCCACAAAACAACACTTACACAAACGGACGTCAAGTCTTTGTAAGTAGGTATATATGTAAATACAAAGTTTTACATAACGTGCTAAATTAATACGACGAAAGGATGATTTCCTCGTGATTAGGACCAATTGACCAATATTGTGTTGTGAATCAGTAATTGAGCAATAATGCGTTGTGAATTAGGATATAGGGAATATTTTTGCACTAGCCATCAGTGCTGTAGATAATTTGGGTATAATGGGTAGGTATTACATCTTCGTTCCCTACGACACTTCTACTACTTACACTATCATATCTTTTCTATGAGACTATATCCACTGAAATCTTCATAGCTATGCGTGAAACACAAACAAAAAAAAAGTTATTGGGCATACATTATCAATTCGGTAGGTACCTACGGTACAAAAAACTATTTTAGAACACGAAAAATGAAATCACTATGGACTGAAGATAGATTAGACATGGAATAAGAGTGAATATGAGTAGTTACCTAAGTTATCGTAACTTGTCGAGTGCGTGACCTAAAGTTATCTTTTTATACACGTCTAATTACAGGTTTTACTATGTTCATGACACAGCTGGCTGGTAGGTACACTGCTGGCTGGTAGTGCAGAACCATTCATTTCCTATGGCACTACTGTTTTGGGACATAGTAGGTAGTGTCGAAGGAAATGAAGATGTAAGACCTACGCTTAACTACTGAATAGTAGTGCCAAAAAAAACACTACCTTTTTACGGCTAGTGTGGTGGGTCAAAAGGGGATTTTTCTCCTTGTCCTGTAACTTCTCTGCAAATATTGCATTACAAACCAGAACACAGCAATGTTTGAATGCATTAGGTACCTACTGCTTGGCGGTTGAAAAACTGGCAAAAATGTGTTAATTTTCCAGGCGGACTCTGCTAAAGTTACGAGTCTCACAATTACGTACAAGAACAAAATTAAAAACATTGATTTACCCCCGACCACCGTGGATTTGAAATTTGTACAGTAGGTATTCTTATAGAAGTCCAGGCCTTTCATTTGATACCCATGTTATATAACAAAGGTTATAAAAAATATCTTGAATCAATATTAAACAACTAAGAAACACCGCACGGAAACTAGCTTTAAAATAAAAAATAAACCGCATTGAAATCGGTAGATCCGTTTGAGCTCTACGGACGCCACAGACACACACGCAGAGACAGACAGCATCGACGTCAAACTTATAACACCCCTCTCTTTGGTCAGAGGCTAAAAATGTCGAATAATAAGAATAAATACTTCACCTATTAACGATTTCAGGATTCATTTTGATGTGTAAGTACCTAAACTTCGTCCCTTTCAGGACTACCCGTGCTGTATGACCCTGTCTGTATATATCTAGTTTGTTTTTTGATAACGAATAAAAGTGCAAATAACCACATTAGAAAAAGATCTACGAGCACCGTTTATTTCCTTCGATAACAAGTCGTAAATTGAGGGACCTCTGACTCGTTATCTGACGAGAGGGTAGTTCAGCAAAAGTTACCAGTTCAGTAGGCGCTATGCCATTGTGCTGACACGTTCAAACTTTAAAGTCTTGTGAAATGTTGAGATCTATCTTCGCAGTTTTAATAATACATGTTGTTAGTGTGGCAGGTATGTTAATAATAGTAAACATATTGGTGGTTTGATAAAAAATAACCTACTTTTTACTTCTCGAAAGAGTAAAAAGTGCAATGTTTCTGTTTTCTCATTGCTCCTAAACGAACGAACGGGTTTTTAACAACTGTATGTTTCTGAAAGTGATTTGATGAGGGTTTTAATGTGTTTGACGAGTATTATTTAGTTACTTGTGAAATTTGTTCAAATTTCACTTTTTTTAAATCAAAACTCGAATGCCAGCGTATATCTAAATATGCATTATTTGTAAAATATATTTATAACATATATTTGCTCGTAAAGGGTCTCTTATTGCACCATTTTCTGTATCGTAATGTCGTTATCGTAATCTTATTACGTACTTGTGCGCTAATGTAATGTAAAGCGCACGGTTTCAAAGTGCTCCGTCTGAAACGAACGGTACCAAATTACAACAATTTATCTATAACAAAACACAAAAAAATAAATGTTTATTTCAATAAAAACTGTAAAAAATATTAATTTACTTAATAGTAATGTCATACTGGCTGGTTCTGTGCCTCTGCTTTAAAAAAACACTGATGCGCGCGCATTGTTAATCTGTGAACAAGAAATACGTCAGCCAATGGGAAATGCTGAAAGGGCGTGGCCTAAACATCATGGCATGGCCATCTAGAAATGCGTGAGCCAAATGCTTATGCATTTCTAGATGGCCATGCCATGATGGCTAGGCCACGCCCTCCAGTTACACCCGTGTAGTTTCCAAAGTAAGCTATCAAATTCGGAGTACCTAATAAGTTTTCACTTCTATCGGCAGTTCCTATGACTGCCAATTTATTTTATTTGAAAATGTCATCAGAATTTTGATTTATTTCCTCGCAAAAATGTTATAAAACGTCGTATGACATACGTGCGCTTTGATAATTACAGCCTCTGCTAATCCAATACCTATATCGCCTCAACTTAGCGCACTTATATCATAATGTACTATTATGGAACATCTGGATAGCATTTGTAGTGCACAGACTACAAACTTCATATTTACATATTTCAAATTAAATTATCAATTCAAATGTACGAAACGAAGTTTAAATCAATAGGCCGATACTAATAGTAATAGGTACAATGAGCGCTGACCACTGACTTTAATGGGATAAAAAGTAACCTATGCGTCAATCCAGGTGATATATGTAGGTACCTAAGTAGGTAGGTACCTTTTTACTACCTACGTATTTAATTTCATTGAAATTCGTTCAGCTATTCACTAACATTTCTGACTTTATAATACTTACTAGTGTGATTTGTATATTTGGAAAATTAGGGGAATGATTTTTCCGGCATCTACAAGCAATTTTGCAAAGCTCGACATCCTAATAATATTATGAATGCACAAGTGAGGATGGATGGATTTTTGTTACTCTTTTACGCAAAAGCTATTGAAAGGATCTGGATGAAATTTGGCAGGTAGGTCTACATACCTACTTAGATAATAATCTGGAATAACACATAGGCTATTTTTCATCCCAGAAAACTAACGGGATCGGGAAATACGCGGATGAAACCGCAGAGCGCTATTAGTAATTATATAAATACATCGCGCATATCATTAAAGCACACAATTATAGAATAGATACAAGTTTGCTGAGAAGTTAACTTAACTGGAAAGTTGGATTTCAAGCAAGCCTTCAGTTTTAAAACATCAAACTTTCATAAGTCAGATTATAGGCCTACACGCGATAGTATAGTTGTTCTCAACTCGTACCTACCTACGTAGTACGTACTGTACGTAATCATCAACATCATCAACAGCCCACTAAACGTTCCCACTGCTGGAACTCGGGGCCTTCTCTCGCAAGGAGAGAGTTAAGGCCGTAATCCACCACCCTGGCCCAGTGCGGGTTGGCGGATGACACATGACTTCGAAAGATTCTAGGTACATGTCGGTTTCCTCACGATGTTTTCCTTCACCGTTTTAAGTTAGCGGCATTACGCACATGACTTCGAAAAGACAGTGGTGTGTGTGGGGTTTGAATTCGGGGTCTCCGGATCGGCAGTCGCCGTTCTCCCGACTAGACCAGCCGAAACTTAATCCGTAAAGGAAATAACTTAAGAAAAGTTTTATTTATTTACAGCATTCCGCTCTTTCTACAACAATGGAATGGAAACCGTTTTAGCAATGGAGGGCGAAACTGTCAATATTAGATGCAAAACTGACACGCCTATGTCCTACTGCGGATTTATAGACCCGAACGGAAATAGATATTCGTAAGTACCTAATGTATCTTCGCCGATAAAGATCGAGAAAGGGGCGATGCGTGGACTCACTAGACCACCCAGCAGCCAGGGGGTCTAGGCCTAGCGATCAGGGGTTCTAGGCATCGTCTTTTCGCTACCCGCGAGTGTTGAAAGGACGCCCGAGCTACACGAAGCTAGTTTTTCAAGCTAGTGTTAGCAACCTAGTACCTCTAGGTTCGTGTAGACAACGCTACGCAACGCTAGTTTTGTCCACACGAAGCTAGAACAGCGAGCAACACGGAAGGGAGTAGGCATACACAGCGTTTCCCCTCTGTCAAAGTACAAGTCCGCGTGGACCATGGAGTTTGATAATATACTGTGGCGTGAGGGCGGGGCTAGATTTGTGAATGGTGCTTTATTTTTAATGTGTTAGTGATTTGGTTGTGTGAGTATGATCGGTACAGGTATATTTTGTATGTAATAGTGCGGCTTTGCGCTAGTGTGCAACTTCCCCTCCCGCAAGAAATGACAGAAAGATTTTAACAATATTTTTTAGCTAAGGCTACTCCCTTCCGTGTTGCTCGCTGAGCTAGAAGTACTAGCTTGCTAGCTTACTATCCTAACTTGAAAAACTAGCTTTGTGTAGCTCGGGCATTAAGAATAATTATTTAAAATTTAACAAATATCATCCACCACGTTGACCCAGTGCGAGTTAGCAGTAGAAGCATGATCTCGGTAGATTCTTGCATCATGCCGGTTTCTTCACGATGTTTTCTTTCACCCTTGAAGCCAGAGTGGTGATGACAAACTCGTACAATCTGCATTTGGAAAAATAGTCAGTGCAGGCGGGATCCGAACCTACGATCTCACGATTGTAAATCGCACGATAAAACTACTAAGCCACCACGTTTTCAGGATGGACGGTGACTGGTTATTCATTGATAAATGTGTTTTCATAGTGTCTATCTTTGTTTTGGTTTAAAAAACATCAAATATAAATCATTTTAACACGCTTTTATTAGCTTCACTTGTAACTAGCTATGTATGTAAGAAAATCTTGGAATCTTAATTTGATCCACTCCACTTCCCGGTCTTCGATTAGGATGAAATTTTGCACACGCTCTGAGTTCTGATGACAATACATGACTAGCTAAGAAACGTTATTACAAATCCAATATGGCGGCCTCCCCATTAGCTTCATCTTGGAATCCTTATTTGACCCACTTCTCGGTCTTCGATTAGGATGAAATTTTGCACAAGCTCTGAGTTCTGATGACAATATACGACTAGCTAAAAAACGTCAAATTACAAATCCAATATGGCGGACTGGCTGTTTGAAATCCACCCCCATGATATGGGTATCAAATGAAAGGGTTTGCTGCCAGAAATAAGAAAAAAATAATCAGGTGACTTAAATCCAATATGGCAGACATCTAAGGTGGCGGATAGCCTATTTGAAATGCACCCCCATGATATGGGTATTAAATGAAAGGGTTTGCTGAATAGGATACAAAAAAAAAATCAAGTAACCTAAATCCAACATGGCAGCCGCTCCAAGGTGGCGGATTGGCTATTTGAAACGCAAAGCGTGTTTTTTAGTTTTTTGAATTATTATAATAATTATTTTCAATCAGAGTTCAGGTGAGTTACACCGTGTAAACACCATGCAAGGTATGTACCTTGCATGGTGTTTACAAAATTTTATGGTGACATATATGTATATCTCAGCCAACTAGCTTAATCAGCCATTCAATCAACAGTCTAGCCTGTTTACTAAACAGTGCTATTTAACCAGCTTCCTGAATGATACTCATTGTCATTGTTAACTACAACAGTTAATAAATTGGCTAGCTAATGCTTAGTCTTGCAGCTAGGTTGGGTTATTTTAGACAAAACATCAAACGTATTGTTTGCCGACGCCATTTTGACAGTTCTTTTAGACTTTCGGCGCTAGGTGGCAGAAAGGAGAACTAAATTTAAATGAACAGGCTAGGCAAGGAATTAAATGTCAACGATCCAAGTTATTTGCTTAGCTGTTTGATTGAATGACTGAATATTACTCAGGAAGCTGTTAGCTGGTTAAACAGGGCCGTTTAGTTTTTTAAGGCTAGGCTGTTGACAGTGATATAATTTTTGTAAGAGTTCAATGGATGTCGTTTGATCGTCTGAAAGCTGGTTGATTACGACATAGCTACATCTATAGGCAGACAAGACAGGAAAGCAATAAAACTAAAGTATGACAACTGGAGGCTGTTTTTAGAAAGAGATTTCTTCCAGGCAACCTCAGGGTGAAAACTAATGCAGAAAAAAGTCACAAACGTAGTATTTGACAGTTTTTCAGGTGCAACTCTGGACGTAGGACAATGCGCCAAGAAAATAATAGCCGCTAAAAACGTCAGCGGCGAATGGAGATGCCACGTGGGTGCTGTGGGGTCAATAGGCGTGGAAATAATGCAACGCATCAACATCAGGGTCGTGGGAGAACTGGCCGCGATACAGACGAATGTGACAGCCGTACACGGGAAGTCAGCGACGATCTTATGCGCGGCCACTCAAGGATTGACGCCGCTGAAATACTGTCGCTTCGAGCCGCCTAATGATATGTCGCCGTTTAGTATTAGCTCTGATGTTACGGCGGACAAGTAAGTAATTGTTTTCGGACAACTTCCCAAACAAGATAACATAATTAAAAGTTTTGAATTGACCCGATATTGGATTTGAATTTACTCATTATTTAACAAAGTATTCTAGTAGTCAACCCCCTTAATTTGTTACCCATATTGAGCGAGTTGTGAAAGCATTAATGTAATTCGCCATTTTGTCGTGGCGGCCATCTTCATTTTGATATTATTATTCTAAGGCATATAACATTCTTCAAGTTAATCCCTTTCATTTGATATCCATATTGATGGAGCCACAATGTAGCTTTGAAAAAATTGTTATCCGCCATTTTGTTATGGTGGCCATCGTGCGGTCTCCAGGGACTGCTTGGTGTTTCACGGGAAGTAGGTAGGTACCACCTACCGAGACACGACAGGGACTAGGTGGTATAATTTTAGTTGAAATATCTAAGCAATTAGATTAACCCTTCACGTGCTTTATGTCAACAATTGTTGCTTAAGCGAAACTCTCTATTGGAAGACGGATTGTGACATGTATACGTCTTAAACACGTTATAATATTGGTACTAGCCTGTTCGGAATCTCAATTACGCGAAATTTACCGCTAATACAATAGAAATAAAGCTTAATTTGGGCTAAAAAAATACGGATGCCACCGCGCCATTTCTGTGCGATCGTCCGACGCCATTTTGCCCCACGACGAAGAACTTTTTTTTTTAAACAGAAAATATAAAAACGGTTTGTATTTTATTGTAGGTAATCTACTAAAAAAACTATCGTAAATATGCTAATAATAAAATTATTTGTGTGTTGTGTTTTATTATTAGTGAAAAAGCGTAATAACATTGAAGTGGTGTGAAATCCAAAACTTTTTTATAAATGGCCTGAAATGTTAACTTTGCATTTCGTGACAGGATTAATTAATGTGTTAAGTACCTAGAAAATAATACAATAGTAAACAACATTTCAAGGGCTTTCTTTTGATAGGTATATAAATGTAGGTATATTATTGTGGATATATAATATAAATATGTAGGTACCTAATAATGATCTAGCCAGCACGTACGCAACATTTCGCGAGTTCGCGTAAAACGCGTGAGGGTTAATCATATTGTGTATTTTTTTTTATGAAGCGTAATTTGGAGTTATGAATAAATATATTGTATTGTATTGTACTTACCTCAGTAGGTTCCAACATACGTACCTGTAGGTACTCTTTTTTAATTGTTGTAAACTGGTTTCAGGCCGATCCTGGGGCGCTACTATTTCCCAAACAACAAAAGCCTCGATCGCGGCGACTGCGCAGTCACGATCAGGAAGGTTAAATACGAAGATATGGGCGTCTGGACGTGCGGCGTCGGGATGGAAGACGGGAAGGCTCATATCGATACTGTCAACCTCACGGTAGAAGGTGAGCGCTTTTCATATACTTAATACATACTCACACCCCATTATTTTTTTACTTTTGTAGATTTACACTTGATCGCCTGATTATTACTGTTATTGAAATTATTATTTATTAGTAATAAAATAAAGAATAAATTACAAAGTAGGTACCTACTTTTGCCTTGCAGGAATCTACACGATGTCGAGGGCTTCAGCAACAGGGATTACGATCGGCGCTATTGTGGTTGTGCTGGCGATACTGGGCTTCATAGCTTGGAGGAAACGGAGGTATTATATTTATAATTCATCTTATTCCATAGAAATCTAAATAATAATGTAAATGTAAAGAAAACGCGTGTCGCCTCAAGTCTCCCACCACCGGTGTCACTACTGGGCACATAAATTTGCATTGCATATGCATTAAGCATGTATTCAAACGTAGATCTACCAACTCACCACAGAAAACTAACTCGTAGGTACTTATAGCGATAATCTGGAGACGCCGATGGCGTGGCGGCAAAAAAACAAGAGGCTGCAGTCAAATGCGTTGGCGAATTAGACACATCAGTCACTTTGTCTGCATGCTTCTCTCTAAGACCCAATTCCCATGAACATATTCCCAAAAGAAGAGGTAGAACAATTAGTAGAGTCCGCCTGGATAAGTACCACACTTTTGTCACTTATTCTGCCGCCAAGCAGTAACGTGCATATTTTTTAGCCGTCTTCAAAAAGGGGGAGAAGCACGGTTTGGTTGTGTTTAGCTCCGCTAATTATGAATCGATTTTAATTATTATTTTTTGTTTAGTAGAAAATACTTTACGAGGTTATTATAAATTATATGGGACTTTATATGGGACCACCCATATAAATTTTATTGTAATCAGTACCAACGGCAGGTTTTGAAATATTAACAAAAATCTAAAATTTGTTATCATTTATTACAGATTGAGCCTATGATTGACGATAATAATCTAATAGTTCCACGATACAATTCACAACTTCCGTTTTCACTTCTACCGGCCGTCCCCAAAGACTGACCCGCATTCTTTTTCACAATATATCTTTCAGATTCCTCGGCAGCGCACCGGCAGACGGCGAAGGGCAAGAACTACGGCACCTGAGGCGCGGGTCCCCGCGGGGTTCCCCGCACATCTCACCGCGAGCCTCCGTGCACGTGTCACTGGGAGGTTCCCCGCGTAGAAGCCGGAGATCATCTCCAAATGTCTCACCCGCAGGGTCCAAGCACGGTTCACGAGCAGCTTCCCCGCACGTTTCACCAGCAAGGTCTCCGCATCGTTCACGAGAAGCTTCTCCGCATGTGTCCCCCACGGTTTCACCGCACCATTCACCCGCAGTTGCCCCGCATATCTACCCCACGGTTTCACCGCACCGTTCACCCGCAGTTTCCCAGCACGTCTCACCCACAGTATCCCCCCATGGTTCACCCGTCGCATCTCCAACAGCGTCTTTCATCAAGCGACCATTATACCCTCTCCCGGAAATAGCAGTGCAATCTCCGAGCGATAAAGAGTCTATTTTTAGTACCTAAATACCAATGCATTCGTGTATGTCTCATTTATTCTCATATCATTAAAAAAATTGACAGTCATAGAACAGATAGAAGTGAAAACTTTAACTCAGAATTTGATAGGTCACTTTGGAAACTACGCAGGTGAAACGTGAAGAAAAGAAGTTATCACTTCAATAAACATTTGTGATTATGAGCTCAAGACAACACCAAGTCATACTAATAATAAATATGCTACTGCTACTACTATAGAGTAACCCTTCATAAAATTTGTGTTTTAAGCAGCTATCGAATCTGCAATACATACCTAGTCTAATTCAGTAGATATAAATGGTGCGTTTACAGAATGACAGTTGAAAGATTACGAGGTCAAAATAATATGTCAAATCAAAAACTAGGTACACTTCTCAAGTTTATTTATGTGTAACAAAATGATTCATTAAGGCTAAGAACTCATGGAGCAATTTACAGTCGCGCCCGCCGCGGTTGGAGTCCCGTAGCTTCTGTAGAATGCAGATAACATGTAAAAATTGAAAGCACAACTCTGACGCGTCTTACGCCCGCCCCATCGCCCACCACGTTCGCGGGCGATAATCAGCGGTCTCGTGAGTTTTGAATTGCGGGTTTTGAAAAAACCCGCAAACGCCGTGGTTCCGCATCCGCGGCGGGCGCGGGTGGAAATCGTTCCATGAGGACTTTGCCTAACTTTACCTGTGGCGCAACAGCGTATTATTTTGATAGTTTTTTCTTTCATATGACATTCTAACTACGCCTGCTTATTACTGTCACCGTGTCAACGTTAAATTGAAAACACCGTTTTATTACCTCTATAACCTCACTAGCAAGATTATGATAATATGTCGAAATATTGCGAACCATCACATACTGTTTACAATTTAACTGATTATTATTTTTCGATGGATTGTAATCTGTCAAGTGACTGGGTTAGGTTAATAGTATATTTAACTAACTAACCCAACCCAGCGTGAGCTTATAATCTTACATTATATCGTACATATATTATATTCGACAACAAACGAATTGACTTATGAAAATTGATATGGCGGCGCGGGGCACATGACGTTCAACCAATTAGTGCGCTAGATGCGTTCCGTTGCATACCGTTTCACAATTTTACGGTTTCACTTCGACAGATTATAATCTATCGAAAAATAATAAGTTAAATTGTAAATATGTAGTACGTTCGGTTCACAATATTTCGACATTTATATATATTTATATTACAATCTCGCTAGTGAGATTGTAATATAAAGGTCTTTACAATCATTTAATGGTGACACATTATTACTGAATTCGATTATTAAACGAAAGGAAATATCGTGAATTGGATCGTTTTAAATCAATTAATAATTTTTTAGTGGATATTAGATAATAATTGTTGTTTTGTTTTAATGAATTATGGTTGTTGATTTTAGATTTATTACTATTATTGTTGGTTGTAAATAATTTTATATTTGATGTGATTTGAATTTTATATTTATAGCTGTTACGATCGTTCGATGTCATTAATTAAGGGATATTAAGAGTGGTTATTCCGTGAATCTTTATTCTAATATATACCTATAGTTCAGTGCACTACAAGCAATTTCACATAAACAGATATAGAAGAGCCTAATTAAACATCGCTTAATTAATGAAACATTAAAAATCTATTATTTTAATTCGTATTACTTTAATTTCAAATAAACTAATTATTAATTTTACTTACATTTTAATATGAGACCTTATAATATCGTAACGTAGACAATATAACGTAATATCAGTAGATAAAGTAGTCTTCTTATTCAAGACTCTAAAACACCGATACAGGAGAAGAAGTTTTTTTTCGCGTCTTCAGCGTCTTCATCGCTGAAAGCGTTGTGTTCCAGCACCTTAAGACGGAAATAGTTTTTACGATGTTCAAAAACTGCGTACAATACAGAAAATATTGCATTTTCAAACTGCGTAACTCTAATGGCATGTTAAGTAAAAGAAAAACACGTATAGCAAATTCTTTGATACGTCTTCTCTGTTCCATATAAAGAGAACTAGGGTAGTCATCCTATTTCCTACCGAAATCTAGGGTAGCGTAGCTCTATTACTAACTATACCCACGTACGCATATGGGGCAGAGCTTAATTGAAAGTATGCAATACACACACATACATGAATGATATCATAACGCATTTCAAACTACACACGCCTACATATGGTAGTAGTGAGCTAGTGAGATATTTTGGTGCAAAGTTGGTACAGGTTACCATAACATTTAAGAGCATACAATTTTATTTACAATTGATTTATCATGATTGCTACAATATTATAGAGTAATATGCGTTAAAAAGCAATCATTTTCGTGAAACCCTATCAAGATAACTGTACTAACTACAGTCAATACTTTATTTAACTGAGATATCATAAACTAAGTTTAGATTTTAAACGGTTAATACTCCTGGAATGGATTAGTTACTGGGATGGTTCAACATGACTGCTAACCGTTCCATGTTAACCGCATATACTGAATGGCAAGCGATGACGTTTCGGTTTGTCTGTAGAGTGTGATAAAACTCGTCGATAGTTAGCTTCTCGTCATTTGGTTCTTTTGTCGGTATGCTGAAACAAACACTGTAGTTAGAATGAAATGTGTTGCTTTAAGATGTGGTATTTCAATGCAAAAGTCTAAGTTTATGAACTAATATCAATTACTTGAGCTATAGTAATCATTTGATTTTTAAGCCTTCCAGTTGTGGACCCCCTTGCCTATAAACACTAGGCAAGCTTCATGTATGTGTGTAACAAATCTTATTACATATATACAAGGACTGGCCTCGTGGGTTAGTGGCCAGTAACTCTGCCTGCGAGGTCGAGGGTTCGATTCCCACCCAGTGCAAATATTTGTGTGATGAATTCAATTACTTGTACTATGCCTGGGTGTTTATATGTATAATGACTATGTAAGTAATTATATCAGCTATCTGGTCGCCATAGTACAAGCTCTGCTTAGTTCGAGGTCAGATGGTGTTGTGTGTGAATTGTCAACCAATATTTTAAAAAAATATTCTACTGCCAAGCAGTAATGTGCTATGTTCCGACTTGAAGGGTGGATGTTTCTAATATATTTTATATATTAGTGGTTTGGATTCTTCAAGTTTAAATAGCTGAGTAGCACTGTGTTATGTATAGTCATTGTGGCGGAGTCGATGGAGAACCTCGGTGCTATGCTCAGGGACCTCAGTAGAGTATCTCAACAGGTTGGTTTGAGGATGAATATGGACAAGACGAAGGTCATGTCAAATGTTCATGTCTCACCTGTACCGGTTATTGTTGGGAATACCACACTCGAAGTTGTTGACGAATACGTCTACCTGGGTCAAAAGATCAAATTGGGTAGATCCAACTTCGACAAAGAGGTCCAGCGAAGGATCCAACTCGGATGGGCAGCGTTCGGGAAACTACGGCACGTCTTGGAGTCCAAAATACCCCAATGCTTGAAGACGAAAGTCTTCAATCAGTGCGTGTTGCCAGTGATGACTTATGGAACTGAGACGTGGTCCTTAACTGTAGGCCTCATAACAAAGCTCAAAGTCACACAGCGAGCTATGGAGCGAGCTATGCTCGGAGTCTCTTTGCGCGACAGAATCCGTAATGAGGATATTTGCAAAAGAACGAAAGTAGCCGACATAGCTCGAAGAGTAGCTAAGCTGAAGTGGCAATGGGCAGGCCACATCGCTCGCAGAACTGACAACCGATGGGGAAGAAAGGTTCTCGAGTGGCGACCACGAACCGGAAGACGCAGTGTTGGACGGCCTCCCACTAGATGGACAGATGACCTCACAAAGGTCGCTGGAAACTGCTGGTTGCAGGTTGCGCAGGACCGTTCGTTGTGGAAATCTAGGGGGGAGGCCTATGTTCAGCAGTGGACGTCTTGCGGCTGATGATGATGATGATGACTGTGTTATGGGCAGGCAGTATTGCTTACCATCATGTCTTGCTCGTCCCGTAACTCTATAACTACTATAATCTATGTAATAAAAGTGTGTGTGTGTACTTATGTAAGTATTAATCTGAAGTTACAATGTTTACGAAAATGTACTCTTATATTTCCGTAACGCGCCAAATGAAGTAGCACTTCAAAAATGTTTACGTCGAAAGATCTACCTCTCAATTTGAATGCGCAAAGGTAAGTTTGAACAATAATTACCTGCAAGCTATCTCGAAGGCAGCAGAATGCTCCATTTCATCAATAGTGGGGGGGCATCGGGGCCCGAGTCCATCGGGAGTGTCGTCCACATTGACCCGACCTTCCGCCTGAGGGTCGTACAGCTTCGTGGTGTTACGCAGCCACATGTTCGGCATGTCTCCTCCAATGTCGTACATGAAGTGTTTGTTGTGCATCTTGTAACCTGTCACCAACAGTCACATTGAGAATAAATAGCCAGTTCTTTTTATTAAGAGTGACCCCAAAAAAAGGATTTTGGGGTCACTCTTAATTCTCGAAAATTTTGAAATTCTATAAAAGTTACTTAATTTTTTTTTTTATATCTCTGGATCACGTGGGCAGAAAATGCTAGACAGTGAGTTGGAATATTCCTATTCTTTTATTGGGCATAATATGTATTATAACTACTACTACCTATTAATATTAAAAATGTCAATGTATGGATGTTTGTTGCGCAATCACGTCCTAACGTATGTACGGAACGGGGTGAAATTTGGAAAACAGATAGATTATAGTCTGGAAGAACACGTAGGCTACTTTTTATCCCGGAAAAACAACGGGAACGGGAACTTCGCGGGTAGCGCCGATCGCTACTGGTTTGCACTCTAAGTCTACAGCAAAATACATAAAGGGGTGTTACTTGATGGCATATTAACTAAGATGATGAAAATATCTCGACACCAGCATGTTCCTAGAACACCTCTTTTAAGGACATGTGTCATCATCCAAGCTGCATGTGGACAGAGTGGTGGATTATGGCTTTGGCTATCTCCCTGTTATAGAAGACTTCGAACCCAGCAGAGGGAACACAAGTTACTTACGCATACTATGTTTCTTTTATTAGGTGAGTGTTGACGTACATCAATAAAAGGGGCCCCTTTTAAACCTACGCCCGAGTCACAAGTCTTGGGGTCTATTCGAGATTTCTCTCTCTGCCACACGATGAACCCGGCACCCGCACGGTGAATCCATGGAATGCTAAGATGTTCGTCTCTCTATCTAACACAAACAGATGTCAAATTAATAACAGTCTTTCGGTACATAATTGGTTAAAAATCTATGGACTAACCTTTACGCTGTGCCACAACTGCACTGATAACATTCTTCAAGAAGTTCTGCACTGCTACAACAATGATATCAGCAGCGTCGTCATCTACTCCCTCTAGACCAAGCTCCCATGCTGCCAGCATAAAGCGCCCCACTACTAGTGCATGATCGGGAAGGAATATTTCCTGAAATAAATAACAAATACTTTAGAAAAATCACACTTTGTTTAGATACATGCTGGGATAGCCTGGGATGGTTGGAGTAGAAGGGAAGTATGAGCCACATACAATGGCCCAATTTAAAAGGCTAAGTGCAGAAAAGGCCCTGTCAAACTAACTAGATCCATGCAGTAAAAAATATTCCTGCAAGTCACCTCCATAATCAAATAAGGAACATGTTAAAAAGAGTATCTATAAACTCCTCTCCAGTTTGGTCTCCGAAGGTGCAGGCCCTGACTAACCTAAATTCACTACTTACTTGAATGTTTCTATGCACCATAAGCATGTATTTATCATAAGTATTGTATAAGTAATCTGGCTGCCATAATACAAGCTTTCCTTAGTATGGTGTAGAGCGAGGAATATCTAACAATATTCACTTATTTATATTTATGTGAATATACATACCCAATATTGCATACCCTAAAGCATTCTTTGTACCAAATTCTTTAGTAAATTGTTCTATATTCTATGTTAATTTATCTTATTTATTATTGTACTGATGTGTTACTTAGTTTGTAATTAGGTAGATTAATTTTAATAATGAATACAGGGGGACAAGTTAGGACTATTGATGTAGAGCTTTTAAGTTAATTACTGTAGAAGCAATTACAGGTTAATCCACATTAAAAGTTTTTACATTTTTTACAAAATTAATACAAACCTGTGCCGCATATTTTACGCCATCACTACCGGCGCCCGGAGGCGAACTCGGCGGTAGATAATCGACCAGATCAGCAGCATCGAAACTAGATTTTTCAGACGTGCGTGAACTCCTTTTGTGCCGTCTAACGTTTTTATTGTGTGAACTATTTCGTTCCTGTGCAGTAGTAAGCGACATCTCCGCCAAACCTTCCACTTTATTTAGCAATGCCAATAAAAACTCGTTATGATAATGCACCTGATCGGGAGTTAAGAGTTTTCTAGCCAAAGTATCAAATTCTTCTTTCGTAAGTTTCATTCTGAACCACTGCTTCATGTGCCCGAAATATTTTGTGGATTTTTCATCTAGAACTTCATTTAATTTTCGCCGAGCGACGTTGAGAGAATCTAAACTCATTTTTAATTCGTAAGCAAAGATCGTCGTTTACAATTTTGATAGTAAGGTTAAGTTTTGACTTGACGCACTGAGATGTATAATAATGTACAGTGTATACGAATAATTTTGAATAAACTTGGGATAATGATTATTTATATTATGATGAAAATGATGCACGAACGCACAAAACTCCACAAAAGGTACATCCAGGGATGCCAGGGTGCCAGCTAGACCATTTCCATTTTCCACTTCACCCCAAAATTTCTCAAAACCCTCCGTAAAAAGTGAGGTTTGAAGAAAAACAACTCTAAAATAAATAAAATATTTATTAACTCACAGAACTAAAGACTATCTCGAAACGTTATCGAAAACCCCTACACAGATTTTCAAGAAAATTTTATCAACAGTTATTAAGTTCACTGTGATAGGTTGTGTGATATTATGCGGTAAAAGCCCGAAAAAACCTGTCCCCATTTCCAGACCTATTATTTCCTCCCGCAAATCCCCCCACGACTATTATAAACACACATTTTTGCGGAGATTCTCCCTAATCTGGCAATAGAGTTTAACTGTCAATTATGTCCACATCTGACATTGATTACAGTAACTAAACAGACACTCCACTTTTTTTTCTAGGATCAAGGATTTAACAATAAGGTCCTTAACCCACTATGGTCACCGTCTCAAAACAATTTTTGAACTTATCACATTTTGAAAAAACCTAATAATTATCAAACAACTTGCTGCCGGCAACGCAACGTTTAAGTTTAGTAAAACTTCACTTATGTACTTTCAACGCACTGTTCAAGTTCAAGACGGAGCGGAGACGTAAATCTAGTATGTCTCAAAGATTATTCGGACGAATAGCTAATAGAAAAAAATCATTTCGTAATACGTGATACCAAACGTGTTCGAAGTAACGGGCACGGCGGGCACCAACTAGTGATACAGGTACTAAGGACAACGTATTTTGGTTACCTACTAAAAAGTTTACTTTAACTCGCGTATTAGACTATCTTGATTATGCTAGTAAATCAATATCTGGATTCATTAAAACTAAAAGAGTAATTTAAAGCATTTTTCAGAATCTTATAATATTGATTTTGCTTTGTCTAGGTATACCTACTTTAGCGAAAGCCCTTTTTGTATAAATGAATCTGACACGTTTCGAAATAGTTTGATCCATGCAGCATAAATAAATAAATAAATAAATAAATAAAGCTTTATTAATTCCACACAACATTACAATAAATTGATATTATATTTTACTCAATTTAGATTTAACTTAGTTAATTATTTTCTGATTAAATTAGTATTAAATTATTATTAAAAATATATAAATTCCTAAAGTTGTATGGACCCCCTTCGGGTAAAAGCCTCCTCCAAAGCATTCCATGTATCTCTATCGGTAGCTAGCTTCATCCACCTCCGGCCCGCCGTCACAGCCAGCTCGTCCGCCCACCGGGCGCGCTGCCGGCCTCTCGCTCTGGTGCCTCGTGGTCCGTTCCATTTTACGGCCCTTACGGTCCATCTGTCGTTGTATCGGGCAACGTGGCCCGCCCATTTCCATTTTCTGATTAGGGAGAAATTAAGGGCGTCGATGACTCTAGTTTTCTCGCGAATTACGTTATTTTTCACCTTATCTCTCAACTTTATTCCTAGTAGACTTCTTTCCATTTTTCTCTGGGTTGTCTCTATTTTTCTTTTGGTTTTGTAGTCGAACGTCCATGTTTGACAGCCATACGTAAGGCATGGCAGTATTTCAGAGTCCATTACTATTTTTTTTAATGCTAGTGGTAGTTGCGACTTTAGTATTTCCTTTCGGGCCCAGTATTTTTTCCATGTGATAGCTGTCCTTCTGTCTACTTCATCGGCATTTCTGTCCTTGCTAAACGAAATTTGTTTTCCCAGGTATATGTACTTCTCGACGTACTCTAGAGGTGTGTTGTTTATTAGAATGGGTATCTTCTGACAATTGGACATGATTTTTGTTTTGTCTAGGTTCATTTCTAAACCTACTTCTAAGCTAACAGATAGTAATTCGTTCACCATTTCGTTTAGTTGTTGCGAGTTTTCCGAAAATAGAACGATATCATCAGCGAACCTTAAATGGCTTAAATAAATTCCATTAATGTTAATGCCTTTTTTAGACCATGATAGCTTTTCCGTTATATATTGTAAAACAGCAATAAATATCTTCGGTGAAATCCCATCTCCTTGTCTAACGCCTCGCCTCACTCTTATCTCCCTTCCTGTCCTATCCAATTTGACTCTACTAGTGCATTTTGAGTAGATGTTTTTTAAGATGTTTATGTATTTTTCGTTTATATTTTGTTTCGTCAGTGCCTCCCATATGCTTTTATGTGTAATAGAGTCGAAAGCTTTTTTATAGTCGATGAAAGCTAGATATAGAGGTTTCTGGAACTCTACATATTTTTCTATTACTTGATCTACTACTTGAATATGATCCACAGTGCTAAAGCCGCTTCGAAAGCCAGCTTGTTCAATAGGCTGGTGTTCGTCAATATCTGCTGAAATCCTTTCTAATATACAGGAAGCAAATAGTTTGTACAGAGAGGACATGAGACTTATAGGTCGATAGTTAGATATATCAGCTGGATCTCCTTTTTTATAGAGCAAGATAATGTCTGATTGTGCCCAATTGTGTGGTACTACTTGCTCTTCCAGTACTTTATTAAATAGTATAGTGATGGGCGTTAAAAGTAGAGTTTTAGCTAGCTTTATACATTCGTTCGTAATCCCGTCTGGTCCTGGGCTTTTTTCTGATTTAAGTTTCATTATTTGTTTCAAGATTTCTGGTTCAGTGAATTCGTGTACCGGAAGAGTGTTTCTGTTTTCGCTAATACAAATCGCATCCTTTTCTGGGTCTGGTCCATTATATAGTTTTGTGTAGAAATCTGTAGCGATGTTTACAATTTCCACGCGGGATTTGTTTTTGATATTGCCAGGTTGGAGTGTTGGAATCCACGTTTTAGTTCTGTCCAATTGCTTGTACGCTCTTTTTGCCGATCGAGAGCTTTCTAAATATTTCTGAATTGTATTCATTCTGTAGTTATTATAGCACCTTTTTATTTCTTTATTTGTATTTTTGTAGAGGTTTTTAAGCTCTTCTTTGTCACTTTTGTTTAATTTTGTTTTATTTTGTACCTCGTTTCTTTTTTTCATAAGTTCTAGAGCTTGATTTGATAAGATGTTCGCATTTGGTCTCGACTTGACGTTTTTTAAGCTATCGGACAATGATTGTATAATTTTACCGCAGTATTCGTTTGCATTGTAATTTTCGTGCGTCTGTATTAATGTTGGAATATATGTATTTAAATTTTTGAGATACGTTTCTTGTTCTTCTGACGTTTTTAACTTTCTAGGTATGTTTCTGAAGTTTCGTCTGCTCCTTTTCATTAATTTCAGATGAATAGTCGATCTTATGAGTCGGTGATCTGATCCAAAGGAAAAAGATTTAATTATTTCATATTTTGCAAATAATTGTGGTTTTGTAGACATTATGTAGTCTATTTCATTTTTTGTATTACTGTCTGGTGATATCCATGTCCATCTATTTTTTTGTTTCAGATTGAACATTGTATTTATTATTTTCAAATTATGTTCGCATGCGTACTGGATAAGTCGCTCACCTCGTTTACTTCTTTTGCCATAACCGTATTCTCCAGTCACTAGATGTTCGTGTTTTTTAGGTTTGCCAATCTGTGCGTTAAAATCTCCCATGCATATGACATAGTTTGTGTTGATAGAGTCGTGTGCATTTTCTAAATCTTCATAAAAATGTGCTATGTCTTCCTCCGAAGAGCTTTCTGTCGGTGCATATGCTTGTATTAACGCAAAAAGCAAACCCTCTAGCTCTATTTCCAGTATACAGACTCTATCTGATATACCCGTGAACTTTTTGATATTTTCTTTGTATTTTTTCTTTACTAGGAAACCTACGCCATAACGTCCTTTGGTTTTTCCAAAATAGTACATAATATGTTCATTGTCTTCTATAATTTTTTCTCCTAGTCGACGAACTTCACACATTCCTAATATATCATGATTCACGTCCTTTAGGGCTGCCTTCAGTTCTATAAGTCGTGCTTCAGACAATAACGTTCTAGTATTCAGTGTGCAGATATTTAACTGTTTTGTTTTTAATTTTGATTGTTGCTTTGGAGGGTTTTGGTCGAACTCTCCCGCGGTGACCAGCCGTCCTGGGAGATTGAGGGCAGGTAGAGGGTCCAATTTTTGTTGCTATACTGTCTTGTGCTGTATTTCGTTGTTTTGTTGCTGAGGTAATCTGATTCCTGGAGAGGAAGTTGATGTGCGGTTCTGTATAACAAAATCTTTCATGCTTCCCGTTTTGATTTTTTTAAATGTTTTTTTATTGCTCTGTTGAGCTTTGCCTTGGCTTGATATTTGATCCATGCAGCATACGAGAGAAAAATATCAAATATCCTAATGAATCATCCCACTAAAACAAAGTTAATGAGTAAAAGTGTGTTTTGTAGGGCACCTAAAATTTACTTCACTGTCTATCTACAAATGTGTTGATTTAAATTTTTAAATAGACTCCATCACTTACTTCTCTCAAAGACATAAATAATTTCATACTTTTGATCCATCTCATGATTTGAATTACCTACCTATAATGATTAATATCTAATTCAAATAACGGACATGTTGGTTGACATTTTGGATCCCGCTATACAACGACCATCACCGAGCTGGTTATTGGATAAAAAGTATTTTAAATTCAATTTAATAATTATGACTAGAAATATATAGCAAATGGGTTGTCTAAAAAATGTAAGGCTAGATTTAAACATTTTTTTTTATATTTCACATAAAATGGTTGAATTTTTGAAGAAACTGTAGGTATTACTTACTTAACTTATTATTTAGGTTTTAGTCAATGCTAGCAAAATCTAAATCTCAATACGCGCAAAGAATAAAAAGTTTCATACAAACTTCTATCCCTTATTTCACCCCTTTGGAGGTTAAATTTTGAAAAACACTGTATAATAGGTTACTCACTATATTTTGATCATGTGAAATTTTATGCAAATATGTTTAAGGAATAAAAAGTTTCATACAAACTTACATCCTCTATTTCATACCCTTAGGGTTGAATTTCGTAATGAGATTTCGTAAGCATTGAGTAAAACCAAAATAAGTTATGTACAGTACCTACAGTTTTTTCAAAAAACAATCATTTTAAGTGAAATGTAAAAAAAATGATTGTCAATTAATCATTTTCAGGACTGATTTTTTTTTGACAACCCATTTGCAATAGGTATATTTATAATATTAAATTGAATATAAAATACTTTTAATCCAATAATCAGCTCGGTGATGGTCGTTGAATAGCGGGATGTCCTACACGAGATTTATTAATTGTTTTCTTTTTGAGTTATGCAACTGTAAATTGATTAAGCTTGAAAACTCGCACGCTAACTCAGCAGGACATAGAAATTCTACTAACAACTCTTTAAAATAGGAACACAAGTAGATAAATAAATAATAAAATATTATTAATAGATACCAAAGTACCTACCACATCTTTCCCAGTTATTCTACCGGCAAGCAGTGATGTGAGAACATCACTATGTTCCAGTTTGAATGGCAATGTTTCCAGTGAATTTACAGACCATAGGGATAAAGCACAGATAAAGACATCACAAAGCTCTGGTTGATGGGCGCTAGGTGAGCGCAATGCAGTGCTAGTAATTATTTGGACTCTTCATGTTCCAATAGCTACGTATCACTGTGCTCTTATGAGCAGAAGTGTTGCTTACCATCAGGCACATATCCCGCACGTCTCGTCACTCCATTCTATAAAAAAATGTACTACGAACGGTAATGAGTTTCTTAGAGCAATGAGAGGAATTTGGACCGGCAAGTTGTTTATTTATTCAGATGGTTGGTAACAAGTAGCGACCAATAATTCAATACCAACTTTTTATTCACGTAAGTATATTTTAAAACAAAAACTGTAAGATTATTTACAATACTCTAAAACATACCAAACTATTAACTATAGTCTTACTACAAAACTAACTAATTTACAATTAACAATTTGCAAATACCTACTAATATGTAAATACTTAAATAAATAAAATTTAACTTTTACATATACAAAAAGTAAGTAGGTACTCTACGTCTGAATTCTTGGCAAAAATCCAACGTGTACTCCGTTTTTAGAGCGCAATATTAGATCTGCGCAAAGTATCGGCTCCTTGAAGGAAGGTATAAGCTTGAAGTTTCTGATTATGGCTGATAAAGTTACCTTCATTTCCATCATCGCGAATTTTTGTCCTGAAATAAAAATATGTAATTGAATAATTGCTTCCAATATTAGATACAAAATTAACTTGATCATTAAAAGTTATAGTTTTATTTACGACGGAAGTTGTGGTTCTGAATTTAAATCCTAATTAAATGCACATAGAACATAGAGCATAATTTCAGCCCGCTACGTAAGTTTCAAAATAAATAAATAAATTTAGTTTCAGTTTAAATATATTGTAATAATTTTAATAAACTATAAATGATTAATGCAATATCAAATTCAAATACCGTATTTTATTTCGCTCATCGGACACATTCTCCTAATGGTCATTTGTCCATTTATTTATATAAACCTATATATTGTTATTATTATAGGTACACCAGAAAAACATTACACACTATCGCTGGTGAAATCTGGTAAAAGTATGTATGCAATTTTTTTCTACTCATTTTCATTTTTGACATAGGGGTGCATTTGCACACTTTTGGACTAAGTGACGTCACTAGGCGCAGGCGAAGTGGGTCTTCGCCTATAGTCTTTCTGAGACGTGAGGCCTCTTTAAATGCGAAGTCACCAGAAACAACGTCCCCGTTTAATTTAAAATTTAAAAAAATACAAGTTAATGTTTTCCTGTGTATTACTTTCGATGTGTAATTAATATTTTTTACTTCACGCTTACACGTATGTGTTTACGTAATTAAAATGTTCGTATTATAAAACAAGTAGGTATACAACCATGAACGTTTATAAAAGTTTTTTTTGTGCGCCCATATGTATACGACAGAGAGACAAAAACGAATACAAAACTGGTTTTTGAGTTTAGCTGGTCAATACTCAATAACCTTATAGATAACATAAAGCTTCGTATCCACTACGCAATATTTGGCGCGCGACATGTACGGCAACGCTGCACAACAGCGCGCGACGTTGCCAGTTGGTGCTCAAAATTATGCGTGACTCGTTGTTTGTTTAGAGAGTGTCGTTATCGTTAGTTGAGCATCAATAGTTGTTGTCGCGTGGACGTGGAGACGTGACGCGCAACAACGTCCGTAAGGTGGTGTAACGAACGAGTGCCCAAATTAATCGAACTGTACTAAAACTACGATTATTTATACTAGATAGGAATAGATATTTTCTAACCCACCAACGTGATTTTTATCTTTTTGATGCATTTTTAGATAAAATTATAACCACTGCCGCTGAAATCAACACTAGCTCCTCTGTCGACATGTTGTCGACGACTAATAGATGTGTAGACAGACAACGTTGTTCAACAAAAAGTTCCGTGCTCTTGGGCAACTTGTTGTGTAACATGTCGCGCGCCAAATGTTGCCTAGTGGCTATGCGGCTTAATGGAATATTTGTTCGAGAATTTAATGTTTGCAAGGATCCGATTAAGTACCTACTTACATGTTTTTTGGATAGCGAACAGATCATTAGCATTATTTCGAAATCAAGCCAGGAGAATAAAAAAGCGCAATAGACTGATAAAACAGTTTGTATTTTAGTCGGTCGCCTTCCTCAAGGCCAAGGTTCCTTCTAAGGTCATAAGTAAAGCTTGCTTCCATATCTACATCTCACAAAAATAATTGTGTAAGTACATAAAACACCAATTTAAATTCCAACCACAGACCCAACTTATTTAAATTTTATTGGATAAAATGATTTGTCTACTCAGGGTAGCGATTCTGAAACCATTCGGTTGCATCCGACACGGAATCTCATCTCTCGGTCTTTGTCATGCTAAACAGATAAGACAAAGACCGAGAGATGAGATTCCGTGTCGGATGGAACCGAATGGTTTCAGAATCGCTACCCAGAAGTAGGTCGGTACTTAACTTTTCATTGTTTTGAACAAGATTGTTTCGAAAAAACGAGAAAAGGCTTACTTTACAACGCATAATTTACTGAAATTACAAACTATAGTTTGTATTGATCTTCTTCAATACTAGTTTGTATTGATATTATTCAATACAAACTATAGTTTGTATCTATAGATAGGAAACATATTACAAAAGGAACGGACGACACCTATTAAACAATAAAAGCGGCCAAGTGCGAGGCGGAATCCGCCTTGAAGGGTTCCGAAGCACCAAGTAACATAATACATAAGTTCTTGTAGTTTGTTGTAACTTTGATCGATGTTTTAATAATAGTGTATTTATGTCGTATTATTAAAAAAAAAACTACTAACTAGATCGAGTTCAAACCAATGTCCGTTGGAAGTTTGCATGATAATGTACATCATGTATTTTTTTGGGGGACTTGCATTTTACCAATTTGGAAGTGTGTCTCGCGCAAATTATTCAGTAGGTATAGAAAAAAAATATTTTAGCAAACTCAACATCAATTTTGAAGACCTATCAATAGACAACCCACACGTATGGGTTTGGTGAAAAACAATATATTTTCAGTTCGAAGTATGGGGCACCCCCAAAATTTATAGTTATTTTTTATATTTTTGTGTAAAAATCTTAATGCGGTTACAGAATACATATATATCTAGTGCCCATAGTTTCCGCAAACAGTGGCTGTGACATACGGACGGACAGACAGACATGACGAATCTATAAGGGTGCCGTTTTTACGTTTTACGGAACCCTAAAAATCAATATTCGCGAGGTGCTTCTTGTGACCTTGCCTGATCTATTGAAAAATACCGGCCTTGCTATACTTTATGCATAGTTACTGAGATTTAAGTAACTCATTGGATGCCAATGTTTAATTATCACCTTTTTGTCTAACTTCTTTCTTAAAAAGGTTTTAAAATAATACAGTAAAATGTAGAATATATGTGAAAGTTCGTGGGTGTTTCGATGTTTGATCAACAAACATCACGTCGTAAGAACTGCACAGATCTAGTTGAAATTATAAACTGGAATAATACATTTGCTACTTTTCTCACAGAAGAATAAAAAGACCCTTAGACACAACAGCTATTTTTTAAAATTATACCTATGCAGTCAAAGTCACGGGCTGAAACGAATACCTACTAATATCTTTTAGCAGTAGTATACGCTGACGTTAATAATTTTGCATTGAGTTAACAATAATGTATGACAGCAGTCATGGTTATAGTGGTAGGGACTCTTAGCAGAGTCCGCCTGGGGAAGTACCACACCTTTGCCAGTTATTCTACCGCCAAGCGCCAAGTAATGTGCAAACATTTCTGTGTTCCGGTTTGAAGGGCAATGTTTCCAGAGAAATTACAGGGCTTTAAGATATAACATCTTAGATCTCTGGGTGACGAGCGCAGTGCAGTACTAGGTTATGATTTGGACTCTTCATGTTCCTATAACTGCGTATCACTGTGCTGTCATGTGGGAGGCATGTTACTTACCATCAGGCATATGTCCAGCACGTCTCGTCACTCTTTATTTAAAAAAAAATACCATTATTGGTACATAATATGAAAAATTAGGAGCCAGTAACCGACACAAAAGATCACGCCGCGCTAGTAAAACGTAATAGGTATAAGCGCGGCTTGTTTCGGGGTCAAGTTGTACAATAATCAAACATGCATTTTGGTAATGGGCCATTAAGAACACATTATTTATATATTAGATCTTGATTCTTGTTTTGTGGCGGCTTCTTCATATTAAACGAGAACCTTGATTATTCGAAACTTAGTAACCCGAACCCAAAAACAATCTGAAAATTGGTGTGAAAAATACATTGCGGCGTTGCGCCTGACAAGTTCTATGTGTGATATTATCAAGGTTTTGGGAATATAATGAAATTGGGGTTTTTGCACATCCGATTTTTGTCAACACATTTTATGTAGAGGTGAAAATAAAAAAAATGCACTTTGAAACTAGGTAGGCGCAGTGACGCATTGTTGCTTGCCTAAAACGCGTTACAGCCGTACGTCAATTAAAACATTGACGTTTTATTAAAAAAAAACACAAAAGAAAGCCTATTCGGCTTTTTTCAGGTGTTGAAAATACACATATTTTAAATACATATAATTAAAAATTTTCATAATTTTTTATTTCAATTATTTTTAAATTTAAAAAATTAAATTATGTGAAAAGGTGTTGTTAATGATCTCGTCCCAAAAAAAACACGTTTTGATTATCTGAACTAGCCTCAGACCCAATTGATTCGAATAATGGATAATAAAAACATGTTTATGTAATATACAAACCTATACAATTCCTCGGTCCTGCGCTAAAGTACATCCAATCGAATGCTTTGTTCCCATAATTATCGATGCGTTCGGGTTGAAATTCAAGAGGATTTTTATGGACATCAGGATGTCTTTGCATGTACAGGATGTTTATTAGAATTGCGGAATTTCCAGGTACAACAATATCTCCGATTTCTGGAAATAAACACACGTAAGCATGATTGAATATTCACGAGTAGGTATAGATATGAAGAGCTGAAGTAGGTATAACACATGGTAGGTATGGGTAGTATACTCGGCGATCCTGAGTTTACCCGATTGAGCCTTGCACTTACGAACGTGACGATTAGCCTACGATAAAATCTGTGTGTGGAGCGCCAAAAGAAAATTTTTTTTTTTTTTTTTTTTTTTTTTATAGCATAGAGTGACGAGACGAGCAAGTCATGTGCCTGATGGTAAGCAAAATGCCTGCCACATAACAGCACAGTAACACGCAGCTATTGGAACATGATAGTCCAAATCATTACCTAGCACTGCACTGCGCTCGTCACCCAGAGATCTAAGATATTATGTCTCTAAGCCCTGTAATTTCTCTGGAATCATTGCCCTTCAAACCGGAACACAGTAATGTTTGCACATTACTGCTTGGCGGTAGAATATTTGGCAAAGGTGTGGTACTTCCCCAGGCGGACTCTGCTAAGAGTCCTACCACTACTAAATAAAAATGAAAGGGTTGGAAGAACTAGATAAATAAATAAAGATTTATTTGTATGTTATCGATTCCAAAAAACAGTTTGAGTAAATGCATCTGAAACAGTATTAATACAAATAAAAATCAATTGTACCTATAAGTTTTATCGAACGAAACTTTTGCTGTACTTTTATTCTAGAAAAAAACAAGGTTATCCTCATTCATGAAAAAAAAACAATTTAGGTAAGCCACCCGTTAGCCGTGGGCGTCTTAGATACATCATCGCATATCACCAAACACCAGGCAAGTTGTAATTAAATGTTAACCAATTTCAAGATAAAAAATAAATGATACATTTTTACAATGAGACGAACTCCGAAATCGAAATAAAATTAGCTGTTCCATTCTGAAATAAACTCAATTCTAATTTAATATTTATTTAGGCTAAAAAAAACTACGGATTACATTTTTTTTTCATGAAAACACAAAATCAGCATCGTAGTTAAAACACACTAAAACTTGTTCGCTGCGGTGTGTACAACACGCCCTTTTCAGTTAAATACATACAAACGTTTTGTGTAGATTTGTATGTGTGTTCGAGGTGGTTGCATGTTGTTTGTAACAATGCTTTAAAAGGACAATTGAATGTCAATTACATGAAAATTGCACATAATCAGTCACGCAAGAATACTCGAGAACAAGGTACATTATAATATCAGATCAAGTTTACGCTAGCCAACGATAATATTCTACTAGCGGAAGAGTTAGTTGGAAAAACAGCATCTCAGTTTTTTTAGAATGCTGTAAAATAAAAAAAAACTATATGCGTATGTTGGTACTATTTCGGGTACTACAGGACAAAATAAAATTAAATTGGGCTAGAATTAGAGTGTAATCCTACTGATATTTTAAATGTTAAAGTTTGGATATTTGTTGCTCATTCACATTAGAACGGCTGAACGGATGACATTAAAATTTGGTAAACAGATTAAAATAAATAATTATAAGCTGGAAAAGCAAATGGACAAATTTTTAAACGAGAATATAACGGGAAAGGGTACAACACGGGTAAACCACGGAGTGCTCTTAGTGCAGCGGCAGATCCAGGGGGGTCATAAAGCCCCCACCACATGGGGGGACCGCATGACCCCCCAGGGCTGAGTCCATAACCTAACTAAGCCACGATTTAAAAAGCGGGTACGCACTTTCCGCATAGTCTTGTGGCTATGTGACCCCCCCCCCCCCTGACGCCAAAGCCAGATTCGCCCTTGTCCTAGTATTTCATATATTCTACTATATGCACTGTTTATGTTTTTTTTATTAATAAAGATTTTAATTCGAATACTAGTAAATACACATAGTTTAAAACTACGTGTATATAAACCTTGGCATTCATTAAAACTGGTCTGGTTTACCGTTTCCTAGTTCCGGGATAAGACGCGACTGATTAATCAAGAACGATTATTAATCTATATATATATATAAAAGCGAAAGGTCTCTCATCAAGGAATCTCAGAAACTACAAATGCTAAGAATCTGACAATTTGCATGGAGGCCCCTTTTAGTACGTAGGTGGTCGCTAAGACGGGGTTTTGCGAAATTCAACCTCTAAGAGGGTGAAACAAGGGATGAACGGTTGTATGAAAATTCGTGATTTTCAAAGTTATCAAATTTTGTATCTATAGACACTTGACATGAAGCAATTCATGCAAGTCAAGTCAGTTCTAGCAATTTTGTATTTTCGAACTGTACGGGGGTGAAATTGCGGATGAAATGGGGGATGAATGTCAATGTGAAAGTTCCCAACCGTTGAAGATAAAACCATGAAACTCTATATATTGACACTTGACACAAAGCAAACGAATGTTGGTTCTAGCAATTCTGTAATTTCGAACTGTATAGGGATTAAATTGGGTTTGAAATGGGGAATGTCAACATGGAAGATCCCAGCCGTTTAAGATAAACCCAACAAACTCTGAATATAGACACTTGACACGAAGCAAACGAATATTTTTTCTAGCAATTCTGTAATTTCGAACTGAAGGGTGGTGAAATTGGGGATGAATATCAACATGGAAGATCCCAACCGTTGAAGATAAAACCATGAAACTCTGAATATAGACACTTGACACGAAGCAAACGAATGTTTCTTCTAGCAATTCTGTATTTATGAACTGTACGGGGGTGAAATGGGGGTTGAAATGGGGTATGAATGTCAATATGAAAGTTCCCAACCGTTGAAGATAAACCCATGAAACTCAGTATATAGACACTTGCCACGAAGCAAACGAAAGTTGATTCTAGCAATTTTGTAATTTCGAACTGTACGGGGGTGAAATTGGGGTTGAAATGGGGGATAAATGTCAACATGGTAGATCTCAGCCGTTGAAGATAAAACCATGAAACTCTGAATATAGACACTTGACACGAAGCAAACGAATATTGGCTCTAGCAATTCAGTAATTTCGAACTGTACGGTGGTGAAATTGGGGTTGAAATGGGGGATGAATGTCAACATGGAAGATCCCAACCGTTGAAGATAAAACCATGAAACTCTGAATATAGACACTTGACACGAAGCAAACAAATATTTAATCTAGCAATTTTGTATTTTCGAACTGTACGGGGGTGAAATTGCGGTTGAAATGGGGGATGAATGTCATTGTGAAAGTTCTCAACCGTTGAAGATAAAACCATGAAACTCTATATATGGACACTTGACACAAAGCAAACGAAAGTTGGTTCTAGCAATTCTGTAATTTCGAACTGTATAGGGCTGAAATTGGGATTGAAATGGGGGATGAACGTATACATGGAAGCTTCCAATCGTTGAAGATAAAACCATAAAACTTTATATGTATATACCTAGGCACTAAATTTGTCACGAAGCAAATAAATGTTTGTCCTAGCAATTTTGTAATTTCGAACTGTACGGGGATGAAATTGGAGTTGAAATGAGGGACGAATGTCTCTTATGCTTTCGCACCTAAACAACTGAACCGATTTTGATGAAATTGTTTTATTACAAGCTGTTTTTAGTAACTGTAAATGTGTCTGGGTATAAAAATAGGTACTGCCTGAGTTACCTTAGTATTTATGGAGCGCGGACGAAGTCGCGGGTAACTGCTAGTAACATATTATATTTATCAGTGCTTTTGGAACTGTAAAAAGTGAGCCATTCCTTTTGTGTCGTTTAGAAAACCATATGCGGGAACCAAGGACGTTTAAAAAAAGTCGGACAGAGCCCACCCTGAGACAAGACTGAGGCACTCAAATGGCGGCGGATATTCATGTGTGGAATGAATTCTGGGTTGCCACGTTAACCAAATTTACACCACAAAAAACAAGTACATAATCAGTAAATTATTTCATTTCTTAATCATTTTGCTGGTCCATCCTAGAGAATTAGAGCATTTAAGCATTGTCATATATGTCATTAACTTCGAAATGCTTACTGCACTTCGAACGACACAAGTGTGAGTAGTGTCAGTACACTGATATTTGGGATCCAATTGTTTTCACAATAACAATTTTTAACCGTTTCGATCCAGTCGTTTCTTCGTCGTCGTTTTCGTTTGCTTCATTTTCTTTTGGAAATCTAGCACACAGAATATTAAAATACGTAGTGACAATGGCAACCAACATGTGCGCTATACATAATAAGAAACAACTAGTAGAGAAAACCATTTAATAATTTTAATAGTTAAAAATAAAAATGTAATATAGTACACTTAGGCTCGGGCACAGGCTGCGGTCCCATTTCACCTAAACGAATCTTTTACTTCCAAACGTGACGATGAGCTTCATTTACATCTCTGACGAAAAATTCTGTGTGGTGCGCTAAAACAAGTTTTCACTTCAATAATATAATTATATATCAACTATCTCAATATAAAAATGTGCCCTCCCAAACTTCAGGGCGCACGGAATCATGTTATCGTTGGGAAGAGTGAGCTCACTTTTTCCGTTCTAGTCGGTTGCAGGAAGCCGTGGACGCCGGACGTTTTTGAAGTAAAAACTTCTTTAGGCGCGCCTAGACAGATTTTTCGTGGGCTGTGAATCGAATTCATTCGTCACGCTTGGGTATGATAAGAAAGCTTCGGGTAAACTCGGGCTATTGGCCATCTAGAAATACGTCAGCCTGTGGGAAATGATGAAAGAGTGTGGACAGGTCATCATGGCATGGCCATCTAGAAACGCTGACGCATGGGGCAATGGGAAATGCTGACGCATTTCTAGATGGCCATGCCAAAATGGCGAGGCCACGCCCTCCGTTTACACCCGTGTAGTTTTCAAGGTATGCTATCAAATTCTGAGTTATAAGTTTTCACTTCTATCGGCAGTTCCTATGACTGCCAATTTTTTTTTTCTATCACTATTCGTTATCCACAACCAAAATAAGTAGAACCACAGCATATCTTGCCGCTAGCGATTCTAGGGGTCAAGTAGGTTGTTTGTAAACTAGTTACGATACACACAGAGACGCAGTTTATTACCAATTTCAAGGTGCTCAGGGCACATCTGTTGGTTTATATCGATGTTATATGGGTTATTAAGTTACGGCTGGTCTAGACGGGAGAACGGCGACTGCCGATCCGAAGTTCAAATCCTAGGCGGACCACTGTATTTTCGAATTCGTATGCATAATGCCGCTTACTTAAAAAACGCCGAACGAAAACATCGTGAGGAAAACGACATGTACATATCTAGATGGCCTTGACTTTCTGCTTGCGAGAGAAGACCCCGAGTGAACATTTAGTGGGCTGCTTATAATATGCTGTTGATATAATTTACGACTACTTACCATATATTTTGGGTAATTATCACGCGGTAATATTGGCAACACTGGTCTTGGGATTCCCTATTTTGTGTTAGGAAATAAAGATTTGTTTTAATATTTAAAATGGGGAAATAAGTGATTAAATTATTCAATCACATAAGAAACATGATTCCTGGAGGTTTATTGCGTTGGTCACTACGGCTTTTACAGGATTTCAAGGCGCAGGACGTTCTGTGTGCCAACATTTGTTTTTATCGCGAAACGTGTTGGCTGCCCGAGTTTTGCGCGCATAATGGCCGACTAGTGTGCGAATGTGTGCGTGTTAGCCTGTATGTGACAGAGCTCTGGCCGACTCAATATGACACAACTTGTTCGTTAGCCAGACTCTGTCCGACTTTTTTTAAACGTCCTTGGCGGGAACATTGTGTTTTCGGAGTTAATAGTAGTAGTAATTATTTTCTGATCTGTGATAGTAATTCGTAGGCAACGACACTCTTGTGCGAAAATGACTTCAAAGTCTTGACATCGCCTAAAAATAGCTAGCTTAAGAGATTTAACTCTACTTTTGTGATAAGAATGTCTAGGCTGTGGAATACGTTGCCTGGGGGTTTCCCCGACGGTTACAATAGTTATCTTCAAATCGAGAGTTCATCGGTTTCTTCTAGGTTAATATAAACATGCTCCATCGTAGACATTATCGTCGCTTAACATCATGCGAGATGCCGGCCAAGTGTAAACCTATAAAAGTTAAAAAAAACTCAAGCAAGTAATTTATGTTCAATCCTGGTAAATAAGTAACTCATATTTTAAATGTGTCGAAATAGCAAGGTAAAAAATATCAGTCCGTTTTGATTTAAGTTTGTTTCATTCTCAAGTAGGTAGGTACATTATTTGGTCACAAATAGTTTGTAATTTTTATGAGTGAAACACTTAGATATTTTGCATGTCTTAGGACGACTAAAGTTTGAGGGGTAAACGGTTCATGTTTGTTAATGAAAAACAGCAAACTACCCCCTTAGCACGCGTCAAAAACTTGTCGTAAATAATAATAATTCGCAATATTGTACAGCATATTCCGTGTTTATAGTAAAATGCGTACGTTCGTGCGATTTCCATGCGTAAAGTCGAGTTTCGGAAATTTGAATTGACTACGAGGAAGTTTACCTCGTAGTCAATTAAAATTCATTATAGATGTTATTTGTATTCTTCATAAATGGTAGCCTCCAGGTCCTCGATTATTATTAGTGTCTCACCAGTCAACCTGTATAGGTATATAAAACCTGCCATGACTAAAGCGATTAACCGCGATATATATATGACACGACATCTTTTTCCTGCTAGGTCTCATGTCACAATTACAGATGTGGTTAATCATGCCACGTGTATCTATTAAAATGAGAACGAGATGACTCGAAATTATATTGTAGGCCAAGCTAGAAACTTGAAACTTTGTAAGCGTCTTGGTAAATACTAGTCGTTTTTGAATACTGATTTAAACACTTACTTGTATCCTGAGTTGCCATCCTCTCAATGAAAGGGACCGAAGGATATAATCGAAGCGACTCTTTGATAACTTGATCTAAATACTGCATTTGTTGAAGATCACTGTGAAGTAACATTTAATTATTTTTTTTCTATTTTATCATGTGCATATTTATGTGATGGTCACACATATTTATATAGTAATTTGCATACGAATTGCATAAACATAGGTCACAGATAGTTTTAGAATAATATTGCTGTAGTAATTTATTTGCTGTAGAGGCGTGGAGGCCCCGGGGCAGAGCTTCGTTGGGGACGTTGAGTTGAAATACAACCCCTCTCCGAGCTTAAGATTTCTCAAGCAAAAACCCGGACTACAACTCCGTAGTTGTTGTCTTTTATACCGTTATAAAAAATGGTTACTGCCGATATTTGTTTTTTTTTTCGAAGTGTCTGTTGTGGAGGCCCCGCGGTACACGGGGCCCCATTTGCCCTCCCCTAAATCCGGCTTTGGCTGTAGGTACCTACTAAGTTTTTGTTGAAGTTACTTTTTAGTTAGGCTCGGCTGGTCGGGAGAACGGCGACTGTCGATCCGGAGACCCCGGCTTCAAAACCACGCGCACCACTGTCTTTTCGAAGTCATGTGTGTAATGCCGCTAACTTAAAACGGTGAAGGAAAGCATCGTGAAGAAAGCGACATGTACCTAGAATCTTTCGAATTTATGTGTCATCCCGTACTGGGCCAGCGTGGTGGATTATGGCCTTGACTCTCTCCTTGTGAAATAAGGCCCCGAGTCCCAGCTGTGGGAACATTTAGTGGGCTGCTTATGCTACTCGCTAAGTTTTACAGCAATGATTAATAAGTACCTGAACGTGGTATCTCGACTTAAATCGTCACCAAAAATGCTAATTTGTTCTTGCAGAACTTTGTTTTGAATGTCTTCGTGATTTGAAATGCAGTAAAGGCAAAATACTATACCAGACGTAGTTGTATCGTGACCCTGAAACAAAATGTTTGAATATGTAAATTAAACTACCAATGAAAACTACCAACGAAAAATGTCAATAGGTACCTGGTTTCTCTAAATCATTCGAACAATGAAATCAATGAATTAAGGAGACAATGCATACAAAAGTTTTAATTTATTATATGTATAGATTCAATTTCAATGTGTCTGACCACAATAATTTTCATTATTTAGGTGTTAAATTACCTATTATTTTTATCAACCCCCCCTTTTTAAGGCAAGCCATCATCCTCATCAGCCTATCTTATTCGCAGTATCTGAGCCAATGCTGGACATAATAGGCCTCTCCCATGGGTCGCCACTCAGCCCTATCCTCAGCTCTACGTCTCCATCCACTGCCTGTTGTCTTCCGTATATCACTTCATATAGTCTCAGGGTGACCTACACTACATTTGCCGATTCGCGGTCTCCATTCAAGAACACGATCTACTCCAACGGTTGTCGGTTCTGCGACAGATAAGACTGTCCCATTGACACTTCAGTGCGGAGCGGCCGGGAACTAGGCACCTTTCTTTATTGTGACTTGCCATTTTGGGGAGGGTTTTGCCCATAGATTAAATTATTGTCTTTGGTTTTGCCTATAGTCACCACGCTGGGTATGCAGGTTGGCGAATGCAGGGGCGTAATTTCTTGTCCCTATTCGCTGCTACCAGTCATCAGTCAGAATTTAATCTACGCCATCTCTCTGATGGTTATACCACCATCAGTCGGTGTTCCCCCATTAGTGGGATTCGTACCACAGGCAGGAGGGTAGCCGATGTCGAGTTTTATGCCCACCATGATTTCTATGACACCAGGACCAAGGCCTCGGTGTTTTAAGGCTAATAGATCTTTGAGATCTTTGCATAGATTATTTTCATACTGAATGAGCTCAATGAGTTTACTTTTAATCTAGTCTATGTCTATGGTCTAGTCTATGGTAAGGACCATACAACAGCAAGTATGGACAAACTCTAAGGTACAACACGTTTGCCCAGAAGATACCCATCATGTTCGTAACTACAGTCTTTACTCCAAAATTCCCAGATTATAGGAGTGTGGAAACAGTGCTGCTTATAGGATTCGTCTTCGTGTCCATGAAGAAGAAGAACAATCTATGTATCTATCTTCAAAGTTTGAAATTCAAAAAGGTGATAGTTGTATTAGTTAGTGAAGCTCCCACTAATTGGCCAACTGATTCTTCAAAAACATGGCAGTACTCCATGAAATAACTAACCTGGGTAGCGATTCTGAAACCATTCGGTTGCATCCGACACGGAATCTCTTCTTTCGGTCTTTGTCTTATCTGTTTAGCATGACAAAGACCGAGAGATGAGATTCCGTGTCGGATGCAACCGAATGGTTTCAGAATCGCTACCCTGGGCTGGGTATAAGTTCAGCAGTTGGTGTTAACAACTGTTTGACTTTGCAAAATATTTTTTATCATCGTCTTATAAACTAATTTCTAAAAACCTCGAGGCACGGTGTTCGTGGTCAAGTTCCTCAAAAGCAACTCAACCAAATTTAACGACTTTGTTGTTTATGAGATGTACGCGATTATTATTTTTGTATGCATAATATTTAGATTATGAACCGTCGTTCATTGATGTAAAGTTATATACATAAATTGTTGAGTTACTTTAGTGTTTTATTAGATTGATAATAATGAAAATCACAGAACAACGTTTATTGGATTTAGCTTGTCTGGTTTGTTATGTTTTCCATTTGTATACATGCAATATCCAGTTACTTACCTCAAACATAAAAGTATCTACTTCTTCTCTAATCGCAACGTCATCAATTTTTTCTCCATCTGTCTTCGATAGCAAAAGCAAATCTAAGAAAGCATGTTTGTTTTTGATACCTAAAACATATTAATTTATTAAAATCTCGGTTTCCAAGTTTTTACCTTTTGATGGTAAATTCATGGGTTATACATTTTTGTATGGATTACGAAAGAAGAATATGCATCGAAGTGGCCTCGTATTTTAGTTTTTTAAATAACGAAATTGACATTTATCTGGGTAGAACCTGAAACCCAATGTATGACTAAACTAACCAGTTTCGACCGGTTACATCTGTAATTAATTAGAACATTTTTTGTATCTGTTTTCATTTACTTAGGAAGCACCTAAGTAGTTAGTTTAGTCATACATTCGGTTTCAGATTCTATTGTTGAGTATTGTCATCAGATAAAAACTCGAAAAGTGTACTTTAATATCTGCTTCGTTTCAAATAAATATAGTAAGTTTGTAATATCTGCTTCGTTTCAAATAAATATAGTAAGTTTGTAATATCTGCTTCGTTTCAAATAAATATAGTAAGTTTGTATGTTTCTTACCTAGTTCTGAAACAGGAGACAGGGCAGTGATATTGTTTTTTTCTAATTCTTTTCTCCTTGCAGCTATTACTTTATTTGTTTGGCCGTATAATATAGCAAGATCTTTGTCCTGACGTTGTTTGTAGAACATGTTAAAACACACATCATTCCAAATAAAAGGATTCCGCATACGTGCTGATACGATTTCTGTAATACTGCAAACATAATACTCTTATATATTATTATGTTTGTCGCATTGTTATCTCGTACACCGATACAATTTAAAACGTAAAAGTTATTTGAAAAAGGTTTTTAAAATAGCTTGTCAGGATGAGTGGGATAAACAGCGGGATGTGCGTCATTTATGGAATTATATTTATTCTTATCTTCTGTTGAAAATATGAAGTTAATTGTTAGATTCTTTACAATATCCAAAAAGTATTGTGTCAAATTATATTTAACAATATTTCTTATCTAATTATTTACTTTACTTACTCTTCGATGGCTTTAACATAACTAGAATGATTGTCTTCCTGCGCATTAACCGACACACCCATGATGGATTCTGTAAGATACGAAAAACACATTACAGAGAAACAATGATAGTGTACCATTTTGTTTAACAACTGTAATCTTCATTACTTATCACGATCCTTGCGTTTATTTTTCCAAATACAACTTTTTAAACATGGAAGCCAAAATAAATGAAATATATCTTCATCTTATTTTGATTATTATAATGTATTTGTAGATAACTAAGCTTATAAATAATTTGAAAAAGAATTGATTGTGTTTAATATGTAATTTTAAGTAGGTACCTGTTACATTATCAAGTGCAGCTAAAGCAACGATCGGAAATAAATCGAAAGTTTCTCCATTAGCCAACTTATACAGTTTTTTAACGAGGATTTTTTCATTTTTGCAGAATACTGGCAAAAATGTTTGCAAAATGTTAAAATGGAATGCTGGAGTCAAAAGTTTTCTATGTTTCTGCCATCTATAACCTGAAAAATATAATGGCGTGTTTTTATACAATGTAATGTATTGTTTTTCTGTATGTAGAATATATTTTTAGTAAAATTGCTTATAACTTATACCTCAGTGTTTTTTTTCACATAATTATACTGAAATGGGGATAAAAATAAGAGTTTTACATTTGTTTCTTAAACGTTATCTGTTTGATTGTTTATACAAAACAAAATATACATATATCTAATCGTAAAGTTCGTTAGATAGTAGTTAATGCTATAAAAGTTCAACTGCTTTGGAACTCTTGTGAAAAAATTGTGTAGTCAAAGGCAATAGTAGAGAATTCTCGTGCATACGAATATACTTATTTGTATACGGTTCTTGTAAATAGATTGTTTTATTTTAGCTGGCAATATACTCATAAACATTCGTACCTGTAGATGTTAAAAGCCCATTTCCTAACCATGGTCTAATGTAGTCATACGATCTGCCTTTAGTTATAAGCTGAGTGCTGGAGCAGACAGGCTAAAAGTAAAAGATAGGTAAATATTATTTTAATTACCATACTACAGAAATTACAGCGTATTAGATAGGTAAGGTTGTGTGTCTGTTTTAGCTTAATACATATAAATTCAGTGTCATGACATTTGTTCCCAATGAACTTTTTACCAAGTCAAATGATATTGACGTCATAATAAATCGATAATCAGATTTATCAGATACCTACCTATTCAAAGTCCATCTTGAGAGATAGGATAGTTTTTAATTCGATTAATCGTCCCAATTTTTTTGCAACATAATTAATATTTGTTTTAAATAGAAATTAGGAAATTACCCGAGCGATGCCGGAACGGGCCGCTAGTAGGTATCTATATAATATCGCATTAATGCTTTTTAGTGAAGAGTTTTCAGGGTAGCGATTCTAAATGCGATTCCGAATGGTTCGGAATCGGAATGACAATCCCTGATTCTGTCATGCTAAACATATAAGACAAAGACCGAGAGATGAGATTCCATGTCGGATGCAACCGAATGGATTAAGAATCGCTACCCACTAAGGCAGATTTACGATTCAAAACAGGTAGGGAATGTTACAAAACTTTACCTCGATATATTTCGGATGAGCCAGAAGAATGTATCTTGAGTTCAACAAGTGGACTCGGACGGCATCTCCATATTTGGTGCTTAAATTTATGAGTACGTTGATGAAATCTGGAAGTTCACACAAATGACTTAGAAAATTCAGTGATACCAAAATTTTCAGTCCTTGCAGACTGTGAACCAGTTTCTATCAAACATCGAAAATAAAAAGATACGTTAGAAGTTCCACTAGACAGTGTAATTATATGAGATCCTTTGTTAGCTATACTGCATACTGATTATACAAATGTTACGGATTGCTGTCTGTACCTAACCTGATTAAATTTTATCGTATGAAGTATTTACAGTGACTTTGGTCGTATGAAACTGAGTGATTTTGTATATGGATTCCTCTAAATATATTATAACGATGTCGGAATATAACGTAGCTTAATATTTAGGCCGGTATTATTTATTTCGGACTTTAATATATTTGTGCTACTAATGATCAGTTTAATCGTTTTAATTTCAGTTTAGTAGGGCCCCAGGGCTCTGTTTCTGCGCTAGCCCAAAGCTACATAGCTACATACAAAGCAACATAGGTACCATTGAAAAAAATAACATTGCCGAAATTTTTGGGTTATGAAAAGACGTTTGGCTCCATCGAAACATGGGCTATTTTGAAACTCTGCTAGGCTAAATTGACTGCAGACGCAATAATGTAATGTGTGACGCTGCTACGGTGGTGGTTCAAGTTCAAAGCCCGTTCGAAACATATTCTTTTGCATAAAAGCGTAAACGTAAAGACAGGGGGATGCGATTTTTCAAAATTGTTTTCAAACTCACCAGAATTTGTTTTGGACACTGAATTATGGTCTGCACGTAATACGTAATATATCTATCGTGCAAGATTTGCGGACAACATCACGGTAATGACTGAGTTATGTTATCAATTGAGTAAAAGTAAACCAATTGAATAAATGTAAGAATTTATATTGACAACTGTTCGATCAAAATATAAAATTTCACACAGGAATGCTCTTCAACGGCTTAGCTCCATCTACTTATAGCGCCAACCCCTCTGAAACTCTTTTGAGATGGCGGGTAGAAGTGAATGGCATCCCACCACCGTCGCGCATTATTAAATAACAGTTTCAGTTAATTCTACTTATTAGTCACTAGAATTACTATTATTAGGGGTTTCAATTGTTTTCGAGTTTCTTGTTTTTAAACTGATGTTTTAACAACATGACGTGAAAAAAAAATTGCGCGCAAACCGCAAAGCAAATTAAAAATAAGCACACCAAGGAGGTTTCTAGTCTGAGTTTTAACAATTAAAAAACAGAATAAAATAATGATATATTCTGCACTATGGAGGTAGAAGTAAATAGGTTCAATGATGTTTTGAATTCACAAACTTAGTGCATATTCAAATGTACTTTATTCTCTAGCGGTCAAAAACGTCACTTCCGTTAGATATATTTCTTACGGTTTTAGTCTCACATTATTTTCAGTTCGGTCGCGCAGAAAAATCCCTATTTCCTCTAAGCCACTCGTAAGGAGCTTCGTTCCAAAAATGAAGACGATACAGTGCTGATAAGTTTTGAGTGACCTCACTTTATGGCACGACTTTTCTATAAAGTGACGTCACACCCCCACTTCGGAAGTTTGACGATTTTAGCTTTCTCAATATTTAAAACAAAATATAAAATGTCCTGTATTGTTTCCTGATCTAGCTGACATACTAATTATAATTATAATGGTATATTATCCAGTCGTCATCCTAATTATTAAGAATCAAATCAAAAGCTTGGGTCGTAAATAAAAATGATTGCAAACTTCAACAACATTTAATGTAAATTATAAAGTAGTGTTATGCTTATTATTGTAATATTGAATGCCTCCTTTTTTAAGTAGGTAGGTAAGTACTCAAGTCCCACGTTACGGTGAGGTGAGTACCTGAGTACCCTCAACATTTAGGTACAACTCGTGGAGTTGGAATGATTAGTTTTTAATTCGTTTTAGCTGTTATTAAGTTAATTTAATTGTTTTATCTACGCACGCAGAACTCTTTTCTTTGTTTATGTTTGTTTAGAGTAGTCATGCCAATTAAATTATTTTAAAGAAGTATAAACTTATAAATATCTGATAAGGTAAGGTTAATTAACCCATAATTTTGTCAACAAGTGACATTTGTGCGAATCATTACGATCGTTTACAACGAGTGTAACGAGACCTTATGTTTGCATGCCGGATAGCGAAGGGTAAAACTGTTGTATTTAACAATTATATTTTATACTGCCTATACATACTGGCCGAGTGACGGCAAGTGGCCAGTGTGTATAGGGCTATTTTGTGTCGACTCGTCTCTCGTGACCGGTGTCGGTTTTTGTGCACAAAACAAAGGCGCTCGGCGAAAAGCGTCCTGCTCTCCTATTGGCGTACCTCGTTTTTGTCTGCACTGGGCCAGTGTGTGGATGCTACGTTTTGTCTGCACTGGGCCAGTGTGTGGATGGTTCGTTTTGTCTCGCGCCGTTTTGTCGGCACTCGCGTTGGCTTGGGCTGGGCCAGTGTGTGGATGCTTCGTTTTGTCTCGTGCCGTTTTGTCGACACTCGCGTTGGCTTGCATTGGCCCAGTGTGTATAGGCAGCATTAGAGGTAGAGCAAAACATCTTTGTACACAGTTTATGCAATAATTCTAATTCAAGTCGTCCAGCATTGCTAGTCTTCTTATAACTCAGTCATTACCGTGATGTTGTCCGCAAATCCTGCACGATAGATATATTACGTATTACGTGCAGACCATAATTCAGTGTCCAAAACAAATTCTAGTGAGTTTGAAAACAATTTTGAAAAATCGCATCCCCCTGTCTTTACGCTTACACTTTTATGCAAAAGAATATGTTTCGTTTGCTGGCTTTGAACTTGAACCACCACCGTAGCAGCGTCACACATTATACATTATTGCGTCTGCAGTCAATTTAGCCTAGCAGAGTTTCAAAATAGCCCATGTTTCGATGGAGCCAAACGTCTTTTCAAAACCCAAAAATTTCGGCAATGTTATTTTTTTCAATGGTACCTATGTTGCTTTGTATGTAGCTATGTAGCTTTTGGCTATACCGGCCTAAATATTAAGCTACTTTATATTCCGACATCGTTATAATATATTTAGTGGAATCCATATACAAAATCACTCAGTTTTATACGACCAAAGTCACTGTAAATACTTCATACCTACGATAAAATTAAAGCAAGTTAGGTACAGTAACTTAATGTAAATCGCTTAAACAGAGGTTAATTAAGTTTAGGTATTATTTAAGTTTAAGATAATTCGCCCGATAAGTAGGAACCAACAATAACAAATATACATTTATCGTATAATGAAATCCAAATAAAATTAGGTAGGTACATATTTTCACTCATTTTAAACATATTAACATATTACAATCATTTTAATAGCTCTATCATGTTACGGAAAACTTGTAACTTGTACGGAAAACTAGCATAAATGTACGTATCCTTAACCACTAAACCTTGTGATTACATATTATGTAGGTACTTATTTGTTACAAGTTCAAGGTATAAAATAGCATATAACTGTTGCTATGAACGATGCCAATCACAACATTAAATTTTACACATCATTACAAAATAATTTATTTTCTCTTAAAAAAAAACCAGTCTTCTATTGAAAATGAAATTCAGACACTCGACCAAATAGGTAAATTAGGAAATTATCACTACGTCATCCAGATAAATAAAAGGAAATTTTCGTTTTTTGTAAACCAGAGCACACCGGATTCGATTTGAAGATTTTTGAATGAGATGACCTGAAGTGAAGTGAAGTGAATCTATCATTCAGTAGACTGAACTATGTTCTACCAAATAAAAAAATACCTTTACAATCGATTTACAATTGGTGTATCTATCGCGTAACATATAATGTACACACAAAAAAAACGTACGGACAACTGAATTAAAAACATCATTCTTTTTGAAATCGCTTAAATAGGCTAGTATCATAACACACTTTTGCATTTGATTTTCGGTGAGGTCGGTACCTATATGGCGATCTATAGGAAAAATATTTATTCTTATGGAAGTGATAATGATAGGCGAATAAAATTAACTAAATATATTTTTTGTGCTAGTTTGAACTCGTTTGTTTTGGGAACTAGATTTTTCATTTATCATTTATTTAATCAAAATTTGTACATTCACTTGATAATCCGCGATACATTTTTTTACGACTAGTTAATTAAACACAAATTTACGCATCGTGAGTTTTCAATACCTCACATTATTATATTGAACCTAACTTTTGAGGATCACTACGCTTGTATTATTAGTTTCGAAAATAATGATAGAGTGAGACCTACTATTTACCCGTAAACCTAGTGCATTCAATTTAATTGAAATAATGGGGTCTAGCTCCATCATCACGGTAAATACCTTTTAATTAATAATATGAACCGGTTTTTTATTTCTGACTACGTAGTTGTAGATCTTCATGGAGGAAATGTACATAATTATATAGGTGTGCACTTATGCATACGCTTCCGCCTGTGCAAGACGGTCGAAATTGCACCTACCGACCTTTGAGGATTTACTATAGTTGGTCTTCAGACCAGATGAGCTACCGCATAACCCTTTCTTATGGCAGGAACGCTCTAGCATTCTTCCGCCAATGTGCAATGTCGCCGTTTGCCGGTAATGTAGTAATAATACAAACTTTTGTTTAGGCCTTTCTTAGTTTGGATCTAATTAGTGCTGTGAGTGGAATCCCCAACAATATTTATTAATAAACTTCTAACTATTGCTTTCATTATAACATCACCAATGTTATTATTGAGGAATGTTATCATTTAATGGTATTGGAAATTAATTGATTAGATATTGATTGATTCGTTATTTCATTGTATTCATATTTAAATATTTTTTTAAATAAATATGTATATACGGTAAATGCTATTGTTTGATTCTTTTTGTGCTCTTGAATGCAAATTAACAGAATTCAACAAAATATTAAATAAGTTTAAGAATGGCCCTGCCATTGACTTATACTTATAACCATTGGGTCGTGCAGTACCTAAGCCAATAAAACATTAAATAATTTTATGCTATAAGTGTTTTTGTGTGTTTAAATCACCTCAATGTTGTTACTTACGAGCAGCATCTCCTAGAAACAGCAGAGCATTCCCAAGCAAAGGCAGTGGAAATGGGCCCACAACATTAATGCGCTTGCAATCATTTAATAAATATGCCCAAGACACGATTGCCACTAACAAAAGAATCACTACAAGTAATAACAAAATCATTTTTAATGCACTTTATTACTAAATACGTTTATATAAATTTTATTTTAACAAAATTAATTTTGTACCATTTAAGCAGCAAATGCGAGTACACTAAAAATAACCATTCACCTCAAACACCTGTGTGCTTGTGAACTAGAGCCAAGGAAAAAGATCCGGCTCAATTATCAATTTTAGAGGTCCGCACAGTATAAGAAAGAAAACGAGACTAGAATATTTCAATGTATTTTTTTCGTGTTTTTTTTATTTTTACTAAATTAACCTGTCGTCCTGTACATACTGTCTGTTTGTCCAAACTATTTAAGATGTACTTATATTTAGAACATTAGAAAGAAGATTAAATTTTCACGTAACACACGTTGATACAAAATAATTATAACCAAGGCCATTACCTACGTTTCGGCGTAGCTCTAGGGTCTCTAGACAAGCATTTAAATAAATAGAATTAAATATAACGATAAAGACTAACAATGTATACACCAGTATTATTAATAAATAAACAATAACTAATGATTTTGACGCACGCATTTTTATTGGTAAGTATTAATTCTAATAAAATGTACAAACCGTGTGAGCTAAATTGAAGTCCTTGCAGATTCGTTTTCAACAAAAAAAAACTTTTTATCTAGCTCTATAATATTTAGCATAAATATCTAGGAAAGTGTGTAGGTACCTATATTGGGCGATCAGTATAAATTGCTTCAAGCTTATGCTTTGAAGTTATAATTAAATCAATAATTATTGTTGTACGGAACCATCAGTGTCTGAGTCCCAATCATTGTTGATTGGTTTATTTAGTACTAGTGGCAAGCCCCGGCTTCGTGTAGAGAAACAATATTCAGATATTAAATCTGATTGAATAAAAGCGGCCAAGTGCGAGCCGGATTCACCCATGAAGAGTTCCGTAGCAGCAAGTAACATAATTAATAAGTTATTGTAGTTCGTTGTAACTTTGATCGATATTTTAATAATAGTGTATATTTTTGACGTACTAAAACTACTTACTAGATCGAGTTCAAACCAATTTTCGTTGGAAGTTTGCATGATGGGTATGGGTTTGATGAAAAACATTTTGTTAAGTTTCAGTTCTAAGTATGGGGCACCCCCAAAATTTACTTTTTTATATTTTTGTTTAAAATCTTAATGCAGTTCACAGAATACATCTATTTACCAAGTTTCAACAGTATAGTTCTCATAGTAAAAATTAAGTGTGCATAGGGGAAAAGTGGCTGTGCCATACGGATGGACAGACAGACAGACACGACGATTCTATCAGGGTTCCGTTTTAAACTTTGCGACATGCATTCTTTTTAATTGGTGGTTCACCTAGGCACTTGACTCAGTCCATTTGGGTCATGACCCCCATAACACCCCCTGGATCCACCCTTGCTCAGAAAATTATGCAAATTATTGTTCTGGATGTGATTTTGCCAGAAGGAGTATAGGGTATAGGTCCAATTTTATTTTACATATCACCCCCCTTAGTCTTCAGTAAATGGACGGAAGGACTGAACACGTCCTTGGTATCATTATAACACCTTATTGTTTTTTAAGATTAAAGATACTTACAGCTAGTCACGTGAAAAAAGATTTGATAAATAAAAACAATGGATTTAGTATAAAATAATTGAAATAATAGTTTAATCATCATCATCAACAGCCCACTAAATGTTCCCACTGCTGGGACTCAGGCCCTTCTCGCAAGGAGAGAGTTAAGGCCATAATCCACCACGGTGGCCCAGTGTGGGTTGGTGGATGACACATGACTTTAATTAATATAAAGATTATAGGTACATGTCGGTTTCCTCACGATGTTTTCCTTCACCGTTTTAAAATAGCGGCATTACGCACATGACTACGAAAAGACAGTGGAGCGCCTGGTTTTGTACCCAGGGTCTCTGGATCGTTCTCCCGACTAGACCAGCTTTAATTTAGAAATAATAGTTAAAAAAAAAAATTAAACACGCTTTTAGCACGCACTAAAAGTTATAAAATTCAAATAGCCAATCCGCCATCTTGGATGTCCGCCATGTTGGATTTAAAATACGTGACTATTTTTTTCGTATTCCTGACAACAAACCCTTTCATTTGATACCCATATCACGGGGGTGGATTTCAAATAGCCAGTCCACCATCTTGGGGAGACCGCCATATTGGATTTGTAATGACGTTTCTTAGCTAATCATGTATTGTCATCAGAACTCAGAGAGTGTGCAAAATTGCAACCTAATCGAAGACCGGGAAGGGGGTCAAATTAAGATTCCAAGATTTTCTTATATAGGTACATAGTTACAAGTGAAGCTAATAAAAACGTTACAAATAACATTTAAATAATCAGTCTTTTTGTTTTAAAAATCGTTAGATATTTAAGTATGTATATTGTATATGCGTAATGAAATTTAATCAATATGTATTTTAAAAAAAGCAAGCCATTGTTTTATAATTTGATGTAGGTACATTTACAGGGTTAAATCCACAATTGCGGAAGTGGTTGCTTAGTAATTGACAGTAGGTAGGTATAATTTACCATGTTTCTTACATAGCCTCAGAATGTTGGTGTCATGAATAGGCTGTAGTCTGTAGTACCTGTTTCTGAACTGTAGTAGGTACACCTTGACTGTCAATGTCAATGCTGACCAAACTCTACTACAGAGTCTTTAGTAGAGTTTGGTCAGCATTCACCCATACATAATTAGGTATGTATGTTTGTGCTGAAGCTCAAATTGTGTATGTAACTTTTAATAAACTTAAGCCGAAACCGATATTTTAGGAAATTAACTTAAACCATCAGCTACTATAACATAGAGAGTCTAAATCATTACCTAGCACTGCACTGCGTTCGTCACCTAGAGATCTAAGATGTTATATCTCTAAGCACTGAAACTCTGGAAACATTGCCCTTCAAACCGGAACACAGTAATGTATGCACATTACTGCTTGGCGGTAGAATAACTGGCAAAGGTGTGGTACTTCCCCAGGCGGACTCTGCTAAGAGTCCTTTCACTACAGATTACTAATATATTCACACACATATATATACACTAATATATTCAAACGAAGTGGCCTTACTATACTAATTATATACTACTTGCAGTGCCTCGCGGTTTTGCCCGCGTAGTTCTCGTTCCCGTTGTTTTCCCGGGGTAATACCTAAGTAGTCAATGTTTGTGTTTTTCCAGACTATAGCTGTGTTCCGAATTTCAGCCCGATCCGTTCATACGTTATGACGTGATTGAGCAACAAACATCCAAACATTGACATTTATAATATTAGTAGAATAATAAATAGGAGTATTTCTCCACATTTATTTTGTCGAATTGATAACCTCTTTTGTTCGATAAAAAAGGAGATAAAACTCAACGTAATGGTTTACTTTTAACGTTATTAAGATAGCTAGCGACATACAATCCAATAAATCTTTTATATGTTAAATTTAAAATCTTGTCGTGTTGTTTGTAGTCGTACCTATCCTCCTACTACTACTAATCCTCTGCAACGGCATGAAGATCGACTGATCAAAATTGTTCTGTTTTAAAATTTCTATTCTATACTTATTTTCTTATTAGTTCATGTTATTTCAGTACCTCTTCACTACTTGCGTACTTTTTTATGTGGGGGAAATACTTTTACGTATGCCCACCATGCAGGGACATGGTGGGGTATGTCGGGATCGACACCATGGGACGACATGGTGTCCCTACCGACTAAAATCCCCACAGATTTCTCCTGCACGGCCAGGGGTCAGGGTCGCAGGGTCACTTTTGGTACTCCTACGACGACCCTGACCCACCTGATACTGTCCTTGCGGACCCGCCTTGCGGGGGGCGTTAGTACCCCGGCTAGGGATAGCCGCGGTGGTGAGGGCGGACCTCTCGCTGCCTATCATCTTCGCCATGAGAGGTGAGATGAAACCTTCTCGACAGTGAGAGGTCGTGTGAGAGGCGGAAGTGGACACGGGGCGAGCCTAGAGAGTCGCCAACTCTGGGCTCGCACCCCGTCTCCACAGGAAGGCCTGGGGCGTTGGATGTTTATGGATTTTTTTTTCGTAAAATGAAAATTTCTAATCATTTTCGCTTAAAACTTTTTTATTGATTGTTCTACGACAAAAATTACTGGACCAAAGTTGTAGAGCATTTAATTTTCAACAAAAAATGTTAACAACTTTTTTTTATTAGATATACATTTAAGAGATATATCGTAAAAACCATTTCAACCCCTATTTTTAAGATGGCGGCCGTGGAACAACGGTGGGGATCCCGTAAATTTGGTTTTAGCTTTACACTGACCCCCCAAAACAACAAAAATACAAAATTGCGTCCTTTAAAAAATGCAACCCTAAATGTAACTTTTCAATGGACTATTTGTGTTCCCTATGTTCGTGTTCGTACGTGCGTACACGGTTTTACGCACCTACTTAGTTTAGTAGTGTGATACGTACCTATAGTATACGAGTATCAGTATGAGTACGTGTTTCCAAATAAGTATGTATTTTGAAGTGAAAATTTCTTTTAGCGCACCACGGTTTTTCGGGTGAAATCAGGCTAACACATTTCTGGATGGCCATGCTTGGTAGACTTAATTAGAATTCTAGACGTCCATGCTTTGAAGATTTACCTATTCCAGACCGGAGGTCGCTGCTAGCAGCACCTTTTGATTTCACCCGCGTAGTTTCCAAAGTGAGCTCAAACTTATTCGTTTTCACTTCTATCGGCAGTCCTTATGACTAGCAATTTCTATTTATTGAATTTGGTTTTTATTAATGTAGGGTCTACAATGAAGCTATGTTGCTGTTTGTGTTATATGTATAAGTATGTTGTTTTTGTTACATTTTTTTGTATTGTTGTTGTGGTGGATTAACGAAACAATATACAATTATCAGTAGGTAGTGGTAAATACAATTCAGTAGTGGTAGGACTCTTAGCAGAGTCGGCCTAGGGAAGTACCACACCTTTGCCATTTATTCTACCGCCAAGCAGTAATGTGCAAATATTACTGTGTTTCGGTTTGAAGGGCAATGTTTCCAGAGAAATTACAGGGCTTAGAGACATAATATCTTAGATGTTTGGGTGATGAGCGCAGTGCAGTGCTAGGTAATGATTTGGACTATCATGTTCCAATAGCTGCATGTCACTGTGATGTTATGTGGCAGGCATGTTGCTTGCCATCAGGCACATAGTTTCTTGAACCTAGCAGTAATTTCCCGGGCAATCGTATTTATAAACTATTGGTGGGTATTAACCCTAATTAAGCGAGGCCTTTATTATAATAATACTAGCTGACCCCGCAAACGTTGTTTTGCCTTAGTGAACAACCCTTGTCACTTAGGGGTATGAAAAATAGCTAGTAGCCGATTCTCATACCTACAGAATATAAATATAAAATTTGGTTAAAATCAGTAAAGCCGTTTCGGAGGAGTAAGGAAACAAACACTGTGACACGAGAATTTTATATATAAGATTAACCTGACGTACCTGAGGTATCCACCACCAATTTGTATCGTAAAACTGTACTCGTAACAAAAAATCGTATTAAGGACTGAAAGCCTTATTAATTATGTTATGAATTTGATCACAGGCGGTATAGCCCCATAACAATGGCAACTGAAATATAACTTTGGCAGTATGGACAAAATGCTATGTTGCCAGCTGTGTAAGTAAAAAATGATTCAAAGCAGAATAGCAGATAACATATAACCCCAAAAAATAAAAAATAAATAGTTTTTAAAATACTGAAATACCTACGTATCTACCTAATTCTTAAATGTTTAATTAGTCAATAACTTAATTAATAGTAATTAAATCTTGCATTCTAATTTCTAATAATACAAAATAGCAACGTGTGCTAAATATTAAAGTGTTTAGAAATGTCGTTCAACTTCATATTATCTGCTACTAAAGTAAATTCAGTTGTAAAAGGTAAAGGTCGAGGCTGTGGTCTAAGAAATATGTATTAGAGGACAACTTTGTCTTGAACATTCTTTGTATGAGACTCAAAACATATAAGTGTCCAAATCTGATATAACCTGTTAAAATTGCAGAGTTCATTCGTAATGCGAGTAAGAAAACAGGTGGAAGTACACAAAATACTAATTGTAAAGTGAAGCCAAAGCGACGAGGATGGAAGGTGCAAGACGGGCACCATGTGCAAGCTGGGCATATGCTAGCCACTCAGAGAGTCACCCGCTTTCATCCGGGGCTAAATGTAAGAAAATTCTTCACTTCACAAAGGTCAAGAAGCAAAATAATTAAGTATATGCTTTGCAATGCATTGTTGTACATTTCAAGCATATTAGTTTAATCCCTCACAAAATATTGTACGTTTACAGCTCACATTGGAAGTAAATCATCATTGTAGGCAAGAATTTCACTCCTAGGTTGATGGATTTAGACAGCTGATTTTTAAGAAGATAGTTTCAAACAAAACATTAAATGAGCTAGCTTGAGCTATGATGGGAAAGAGGTGGAATGCAATACAGGATTTTTGTATTTGGGTAGTTTTCTGCCATGGATTGGGCCAGTTTATTTCATTGCAGTCTGATTTAGTAATTTAGTTAGACCTCTGCTTTGCTGTATATACAAATTAGTTATACAAGTGTTTAAGAAAGTTTATTCTTTTTTAATTTAAGTTGTGTAAGTTGACCACTTTTGAAATTTTTGTAAAGATAGAAGTCATTATGTACCAAGATACAGTGCTATCTACTAGTTTGGATTTAATAAATCAACAAACCATGTGTCGTGCATTGTTAGGTCTAATAAGCAATTATTTTGAAATTGTTAATTGATAAAATTTCTGTAAGTTTCGTCTTTCCACTGTAAGCTCTGGTACTTCTATATTAACTATTTCTTCATTTAGTTTTCAACATGTCTCATTTTTTATTAATGCATCACACAAAATTTTAGTATTTCTATATATTTTTATAATATTCTTGTTATATTCTGAGCGCTGGCACTACATTTTGTGTACATACCTGAGCCAAGCTGAAAACTTGTCATATTCACTCATTTTACCCCGCTACTCACCAGCCAGGTCTGCAGCTCCGTATTGGGGTATAATACAAGAGATATGGGACAAGTTTTCAGCTTGCCTCAAACACATACCTTAAATTTTGTGCCAGTTCTCTGTATAGTTAAAGTTTTAAAGCATGATGTTCAATTACACCAAGATAAATGTGGAATGGAGTCAGATATATTATAATAATATATTGATAAAACACTCAATCTTTCCTATTTACAATGCAATCTTATATCACACTAGTGTTCCATCCTAGCTTCACCCATAGTACATAATATAGTTATAGCCTATAGCAATTAGGAATCACATACATACAAATCCAACGGTAAAATATTTTTTGAAATCTGTCCTGAATTCCGGAGCTTAACATGCTCAGACAAAAAACCTCTTCAGCTTTAAAATATTAAAGTGTCAGATAAATAATCATCATCATCAGCCTGTATTTGTTCACTGCTGGACATAGGCCTCTCCTATGATACTCAGCCCGATCCTCGGTCTTACGTCAAATAAAAAAAATCTGTATTATTATGAAACTTCTCACGTTTTAACATTTCAATTCCAGGTGGGTCTTGGTCGCAACGGCACACTCTTCGCCATGGAGTCCGGTAGGGTAGTAGTCACATGCGAGAAGTTTGAACCTAACTGGGACCATACATGGGTCCAGAGGCATTATGCAGGGCGTACTGATCAGACCATCCTCAAGAAATACTATAACATCATCCCGGAGCCCCAACACCAGAGGTTTAAGTTAGTTGATGAAGTATGAATTTTATTGCCATTAAAATGGTATTGTATAAATATGTTTGGTAGAATAATATGTTGTCATACTCATTCTTCTCTGCTTGGCATAAAGTATCTACATGGTGTTTAATTGCCTATGACTTTTCATCTTAAATTTGGATATAATAAACTATGATTGGTATATTAATTAGTCCACCATTGTATTGTACCTTTTATGGCAGGTGAAGAAGAATATCTTTGAGAAGTTTTAGATTAGGTATTAAAAAGCTAGTTGAATGTTGATATTGTTTCATTATTAAATCCACTATTTGCACTTGTGGCTTAGTCGTTGTACCACAAGCCCAGGTGGCAATGATGTTAGTATAGAATCACACTTTGTGACTCGGCCTAACGTTGTACTCAAACATACATATAAGTTTGTCATACCTACTGGTTTCCACAGTGTAAGAAAATTAATATGTTCAAGACAGATATTGTTTTAGGACTCAAAAAAACTCAATAACAAAACTAAACTGTCGTCACATAAAATGTAAAAATAATCGTTGGTTTTTTCTTTAAACTGCCATCTAGCGGAAACAACTGAGTTTACCTTTTTACAAGTAGCCGTGTCCCTGCTGCATGTTTGCTATGCAAAAAGTATTTATTGTTTTGTATAGATGGCGCTGATAGAAATATTCGTAAGTACAGAATTTAGATTTTTTTAGTTATTTTAGGACACAATTTGTAAGCCCACGGCTTAATAATTACTAACCTTGTGACGTAATTTATGGGGTCATCCATAAATTACGTCACACGAATTTCATGATTTTTATACCCCTGCTCTGTCCTTGATTTATTTTTGAGACATCCCCTTAGCTATACCTCATTCCAAATGTCTGTGAATAAAAGGTAAACAAACCAATGTCACTCTCAATATGACAGACCAGCATTTCTCAACCTTTGTTTTACAAGATAGTTTGTAGTACCTTTCGTTGCTTGCCCTTTTAAATTTTCATCGCAAAACAAGGCTAAATGTATGGATATCATAAACACCCAAATATATGTTCCCACTGCTGGGACTTGGAACAGTCAACACATTGCCGCTGTAAAAAATCGTCAGACACAAGAATCTGCAATTGCTGAACATCTGATTGATGCTAAAATTGGTCATTGGATCGAGATCCACGACTCGAAGGTTCTATCTACCGAATGTCATTACTACGCAAGAATGGTTCGGGAAGCATTGGAAAATAAAAAACATAGGTATATATTTCAACTACGACGCGATGACCACGATGCCAATAACCGAAAACTACCCAGTTTACGGTTATCGGCGTCGCGGAAGCCTCTAATAAATAAATGTGTGCATAGCGCACTGAGTTTGGGGAAACCTGATATGGTTAGTGTTGTTTGTAGTGTTGGTCACCCTGCGATTTTTGAAGCCCAAATGAGGGTAGATGGAGATCTCCTCTCACTTCATAATGAGCGTATGGCGGGCATACGTACATTTATTTCTCCCACGTAAAAAAAGGAAAGGCAAAGCATTTGAGTTCGGAGAAGAATGTAACACTAGAACCAGTGACTTAGAAAAGTAATTTAGATGTTTCCTTATATGAAAACGTTCATTTTATTTTTAACAATAATTAAATCTCGTTCAAATTGTTTTCGTATTACCCAAAACTGATCATAACACTATGCTGTAATATTCTGGAAACACATACAAAAGTTTCGATCAAAATAACACAAAATGTATGGCATTTTAGAGTGAAAATTATACAAGCTTTTGATAGTAAACAGCGTAATTTGGAACACGTATTTAGAGGTTTGCGAATTTCTCTCAACTCGTTACGACACAAGAAACCTTTGACTCGGAGTTCTTTAGTCATACTCTTACTCTTTTATTGATAACGAGTAGTTACATGTCATAATAATAAATAATAAATAAATAATAAATATTGGTGGACAATTCACACACAACACCATCTGACCCCAAACTAAGCAAAGCTTGTGTGATGGCGGCCAGATAGCTGATATAATACTTATATAGTTTTAAATACATAATTATTATACATAGAAACACCCAGACACAGTGCAAACATTTGAATTCATCACACAAATATTTGCACTGGGTGGGGATCGAACCCACGACCCTCGGCTTCGCAGGCAGAGCTACTACCCACTAAGCCACAAGGCCAGTCAGTAATAGATAATATTCAAGATATTCAAATATTACCAATACAAGTCAATAATTAAATAAAAAACAGACGTCAATTTAAGATCCCATTACAATAAAAATCAAATAATACATTACATTAAAATCAAATTACATTACAATTAAAAATTCCAAATTAATGACAAAAATAAATAGAGTAAAATGAATGCATACTTGAATATAATGGTAATGGGCATTTTTACAATATGGGCAGGAGAAAAATAGGGCAGGTATGTAAGAAAAATTGGCGCGTCCTTAATAAGAATAATTTGATGAAAAGAAGTATAAATGTCTTGAATGCAACATTGAGAGTTTGAGAAACACAGATCAAATTGCTAGTACTTAAAATCATTTTTCTATCATCCTACCATTACTTTCTATAACTTTTAAAATAAGATAGTATAGAATTATTTGATCAATACAAATCTAAGTATATGGTATTTAAGATCGCAATAAAGTCGAATCCTATTTGTGAAAAATATTTTAAGGCAATTTCATAAAAATACTAAGATTAAACGATGTTTATGTTATGGTATCACCTTTTTTTTGGTTTGTTTTGGTTTTCTACACAGCTTACTGGAACGCACTATAGTGAGTCCTAGTGTGACGTCACATAATTTGCAATTTTCGTTTAAATTGATTAGTGTTGTAATATCTTATATATAAAATTCTCGTGTCACAGTGTTTGTTTCCTTACTCCTCCGAAACGGGTTTACTGATTTTAACCAAATTTTATATGCATATTCAGTAGGCCTGAGAATCGGCTACTAGCTATTTTTTATACCCCTAAGTGACAAGGGTTGTTCACCCCAAAAAATTTTTTTTTAATTTTCTGACAAAAATTTTTGTTTTCATTTTTTTATAATGTGGCGTTAAAAAATACGTACAACCCTAAATTTTTACCTTTTTATCACCAACCCTTATTTTTTAATAGCCATTTTAGTAATTAAATCATTTTTCATCCCGCTCGATAACTTTACTGATCAATTACAGTCTTTTTAGGGTTCCGTAAAACGTAAAAACGGAACCCTTATAGATTCGTTATGTCTGTCTGTCTGTCCGTCAGTATGTCACAGCCACTTTTTGCCGAAACTATGAGAACTACACTGTTAAAACTTGGTAAGTACATGTTTGTATTCTGTGAATCACATTAAGATTTTTACAAAAATTAAAAAATAATAAAAAATAGGGGTGCCCCCCATACTTAGAACTAAAACTCAATTTTTTTTTCATCAAACCTACACGTGTGCTGTGTCTGTCGATAGGTCTTCAAAAATGATGTTAAGTTTTCTGAAATCATTTTTGTCTACACTGAATAATTTGCGCAACAGACACTTCCACTTCCCCTCTAACTTCTAAAATAAGAGAATGATAAAACTAAACAAAGTATATGTGATGTACATGCAAACTACCAACGAAAATTGGTTTGAACTCGATCTAATGAGTAGTTTTTTTTGTTCGTCATAAATACTTGGCTGCTTTTATTTTTAAATGATTTTCACTCTATTTCGATTAAAATTTCCCGGAGCCTATGGCAAATCTAAGATCTATAGTATAAAAATGAATCGCAAATGTGTGTCGCACTCAACAACGCCTGGACCAATTTGGACAATGCTTTGTTTTAAATGTTCGTTGAAGTCCAAGGATGGTTTTTACGGCGAGAAAAAAAAGAATAATTGCCGGGAAAATTCTAAAAACAGCCCTTTTTCTTTTTCCTATACAAACGTTTTCTAACTAAAATGTTAAGGCAATTTGAGTTTTATTGCTATGAAATAGAGTTCATATTAAATAACAGGCACTCGCTTATGTCTAAGCAATATATGTGTGTTTCTAACGTCAAGGAGTCAATTTGCACTTTATTCCCGCTGCACAAAGTTCAAATTCCATCATTTCTATCCAAACAGTTGTAGGATAGGAGGATCTAATGTTACGTTCCAAAACCCACTCAGAAGAAACTCAACAAAAGCGATAATATCGCGAACCAAATTAAATTGATTAATCACAAAACGTAAGACTCAATAGTACTGATGTTCAATTATGGTCGGCTCCACGATATTATTTACTTTGATTTAGTTTCGGCACGCGATATAAAACGCGTCAGTTTTCACTTCACTATATCAATCAAGTGTCAGTCAAACACAAACCGCGTTACCAAAAGTGTTTATTGACTAATCCACATAGAGCCATTAATTAAATAAAAGTGTTTTATTATTTTGAATTATTGATTTAACATCCCTATCAGATCTGTGCAAAATTATTTGAATACTCACGTTTGTGCTGTGGAGTGCAATATTTTTGGAGTAAACCTAACGGACAGAATACGAAACACCATACTGCGTTCCAAAACCGGAATAGCCGATGTGACTCAAAAAGCAGCCAATTTAAAAGTGGGATCGGGCTGGACATGTTTGCTGCATGTCGGATGGTTATTGGGCCAAAATTACCACGCGGAGGTAGCCAGATTGCAAACGACGACTCGGCAGACCAAAGAAACGATGGCAAGACAACCTCCACAAATGAAGAGACTTCGTGCCGGACACATTCCACTCAACAGCTTTCTACACCTGATGGGTAAAGTCGACTCACCAAACTGCACTGAGTGTGGGCTGGTAGAGGACGTGTGTCACGTGATAGTGAAGTGTGTCCGGAACGAGGCTGAAAGAGTCGACTACGGGACCCAGTAAAACATCAACACGGTTGACACAGGTTGGTACTGTGACATTCTGGCGGATCCCCTATCAGTAAGAGCTAGAGCATTATATGGACTGGTCAATAGGTGCATTAAACGAAGGATTGATGCGCAGATTAGCCAGTAAGTACAGATTGTTAAATATTGTATGTATCACTATGAGGGTGACATAATGGTAAAAATGGATCTTCAAAATGTATGTACGCTCATAACTTTTGAATGACTGCACCAAATAGGATGATTCTTTGTTTGTTATTGTCGGGACAAGATTTGTACAGCAGAAAGTCTAGAAAATGTAGACGAAAAAATACATGGTGGTACGAAGTTCACCGGGTCAGCTAGTGTAGATATGAAATACGTTTTTAAAATGTGACGTCACAAAATTTGAGACCCTTCCCCGTCCCCGCTCCTTGTCACACAATGTCACACTTCATCAACCTGAGGGGGTTGACGTGTTACTTAATTTATGGATGGCCCTTATCCTATATGTGTAAATCCAGGTTATTTAGTTAGTACATAATGTAGTTTCACAGTCAAATTCGATGAACTGTTACAGAGATTCGTGGGAACAAAAAAATATACCACAAATATACAATGTTACAAGGACTCGTGGGAACAAATAATAATATACCACAAATATACACACTTGCAATAACATAATTAATTATTATCATTATCAGCTTACCATCCACTGCTGAACATAGATCCCACTAATGATAAGCTTTCAGCTTGATCCTCAGTTTTACGTTTTCAACAGCCACTGCTTAGGTAGGGCGTCTCTCTTTCTACTAAAAACGTAATTTCGAAATAAACTCGAGACTTTCCTACTCCGGTTCTACTTCGTTTCATCTGATCGAACATTGTTTGACGTTTAAATTTAATGTTCTAAAGGCTGATTTAAACTGAACGAACATAGAGCTATAGTGCGTTCCAACAAGCTGTGTAGAAAACCAAAACAAACCAAAAAAAAGGTGATACCATAACATAAACATCGTTTAATCTTAGTATTTTTATGAAATTGCCTTAAAATATTTTTCACAACTAGTATTCGACTTTATTGCGATCTTAAATACCATATACTTAGATTTGTATTGATCAAATAATTCTATACTATCTTATTTTAAAAGTTATAGAAAGTAATGGTATAATGATAGAAATATGATTTTAAGTACTAGCAATTCGATCTGTGTTTCTCAAACTCTCAATGTTGCATTCAAGACATTTATACTTCTTTTCATCAAATTATTCTTATTAAGGACGCGCCTATTTTTCTAACATACCCCTCTTATGCCCATATTGTAAAAATGCCCATTTCCATTATTTTCAAGTATGTATTCATTAGTATTAATTTTACTCTATTTATTTTTGTCATTAATTTGGAATTTTTAATTGTAATGTAATTTGATTTTAATGTAATGTATTATTTGATTTTTATTGTAATGGGATCTTAAATTGACGTCTGTTTTTTTAAAAATTATTGACTTGTGTTGGTAATATTTGAATATCTTGAATACCTATTATGACATGTAACTACTCGTTATTAATAAAAGAGTAAGAGTATGACCAATGTGATATAAGAACTCCGAGAAAAAGATTTCTTGTGTCGTAACGAGTTGAGAGAAAATCGCAAACCTCTAAAATGCCATAAATTTTGTGTTATTTTGATCGAAACTTTTGTATGTGTTTCCAGAATATTACATCATAGTGTTATGATCAGTTTTGGGTAATACGAGGACAATTCGAACGAGATTTAATTATTGTTAAAAATAAAATGAACGTTTTCAGACATGGAAACATGTAAATTACTTTTCTAAGTCACTGGTTCTAGTGTTACATTCTTCTCCGAACTCAAATGCTTTGCCTTTCCTTTTTTTACGTGGGGGAAATAAATGTACGTCCACCATACTCTCATTATGCAATGAGAGGAGATCTCCATCTACGCTCATTTGGGCTTCAAAAATCGCAGGGTGACCAACACTACACACAGCACTAACCATATCAGGTTTCTCCAAACTCAGTGCGCTATGCACACATTTATTTATTAGAGGATTCCGCGACGCCAATAACCGTAAACCGGGTAGTTTTCGGTTATTGGCATCGTGGTCATCGCGACGTAGTTGAAATATATACCTATGTTTTTTATTTTCCAATGCTTCCGGAACCATTCTTGCGTAGTAATGACATTCGGTAGATAGAACCTTCGGGTCGTGGATCTCGATCCAATGACCAGTTTTAGCATCAATCAAATGTTCAGCAAATGCAGATTCTTGTGTCTGACGATTTTTTACAGCAGCCATGTGTTGATTGTTCCAATTCCCAGCAGTGGGAACATATATTTGAGTGTTTATGATATCCATACATATATATATATTTAGCCTTGTTTTGCGACGAAAATTTAAAAGGGCAAGCAATGAAAGGTACTACAAACTATCTTGTAAAACAATGGTTGAGAAATGCTGGTCTGTCATATTGAGAGTGACATTGGTTTGTTTACCTTTTATTCACAGAGATTTGGAATGAGGTATAGAGCTGGAACAAGAGCATTCTTTCTCGATCTTTTAGTGTAAACCTTTGATGAAACTAAGGTGTAAACGAAAGATCGTTCTTAGCGTTTTCCATATTAAATATTCCATAGAATCTTTGCGAACGCAAACAAAACAACGAAAGAATGTTCTACGTTTGTTTACACCAAATGAATTTGATACAGTGGGGATAGAATAAGACTTCAATGGTGTAAACGAAAGATCGTTCTTAGCGTTTTCCATATTAAATATTCCATAGAATCTTTGCGAACGCAAACAAAACAACGAAAGAATGTTCTACGTTTGTTTACACCAAATGAATTTGATACAGTGGGGATAGAATGAGCATTCGCTCGTCTGATGTAAATCGGCCTTAAGTCTACTCTAGAATAGTCTTAGAACATTTAAACGGATGAGACGACGGATCGAAGTAGAACCGGAGTAGGAAAGTCGCAAGTTATGGTTTCAGATATTTATTGTCTCAAAAAAATAAATACCATACTCACTTACGAGAAAATACATGTAAACAATACCTATTATTATTAATTCGCAGGCGTCGGAATGCTATTGTTACAAACACACAGTCTCATACAGTCGTAAACAAGAATAATTTAAAAAGGGACCAAAACTATACAAATTACAATGTAAATTTTTAGGAATGTACAATCAGGTAGTTTCATATTATGTTGTGTGGTTTTCTAAATAGCGGGTAAAGTGACCGCACTCGACTCAAAGCATCACTGTGGTCATATGAACTGTTGTTGTCACTTGTATCGTTTGTAATATATTTCGCTTACAATATTATATTTAATACTGGGATTTAAATTTAAATATGTGTTATATAAAATAATAAGTATCTGATTTTCAAAGAAATGGATATGACCAGTAAAATTTAGTATAGAGGGCGCCGGTGTGGAACCATCTACCTACTTCTACCCGCCATCTCAAAAAGAGTTTTGGAGGAGTTGGGGCTATAAGTAGATGGATCTAAGCCGGTGAATGGTATTGTGGCATTCCTTTTTGAATATTTGTAACAGAAAGATCTCACCGTTGTTAATCTAAATTCTTACATTAATTTAATTGGTTTACTCAGGGCCGGATTTAGAGGTGTGGAGGCCCCGGGGCAGAGCTTCGTTGGGGACGTTGAAATACACACTCCCCCTAGGTTAAAGATTTCTCAAGCAAAAAAACCCCGGACTACAAATGGTTTAAAGGTTAAAAGATGTTTACTGACGAAATCTGATTTTTCCCCCGAAGTGTCCTGTTATGGAGGCCCGCCGTTTGTGGAGGCCCCGGGGCGTATGCCCCGTTTGCCCTCACCTAAATCCGGCCCTGGGTTTTTTTTTACCTTTTATAGGTTTACACTTGACCGCCATCTCACCTGATGTTAAGCGACGATGCGGTCTACGATGAAGCGTGTTTACCTAGAAAAAACCGATTCACTCTCGATTTGAAGACACAAAGATTGTAACCATCGGGGAAAACCCACTCAGGCAACGTATTCCACAGCCTGGACGTTCTTATCACAAAAGTAGAGTCAAATCTCTTCGTTCGTGTCTTTGGAACATCAGCCATGAAACGATGTCGCTTTTTCGAGCTACGAGCATTCCGATAGAAAAACTTTTACTTTAACTTTTGGTTTACTTTTACTCTCAACTGATAACACTGTGTAGGTAGGTTTTTCCGCGTGTTATGTCAATGATAATCTTTATCTTTACACTTTGAAACCCCCACACTTTTCGCCATTTTCGCCTTTATAATATTTGTGTGTTTTGATATCGTGAAGTACGGTGTAATTTCCAAGCTTTTATAAAATTCATGTATTTTCACACTCTGCTACAAGAAGCGAAGCAGCCGGCTAAGGACAAATTTTATTAGTCCAATAAATATCTTTGCGCGATAAATCATGAGTTATTGCCTACTCTGGAACGGGTAGGGACTTTAAAAAGAAAATATTTCCGTAACACCTCCTTTTTGAGCAAAATATTAATTATGATTATGGTAGATTTGAGTGCATTTTTTTTTGAAGAGTGAATTTAGAAGACCTTAGCCTAGCTGTGGAATAACTGGGGTTACTTTATAAATAGATAAATGCTCGCGGTTGGGCGCCATCTTGCCTGATGGAAAGTGACGATGCGATGTGGTGTAAGGTGGAGTGTTAACGAGTTTACTCGTCACCGTAAATTAGTGTATTGCATGAATAGAACTTGGCTAAAAAATATAGTTCAAGGGGTTAATCTAGAAGAAAACGTTTCCGTCTCAATTTGAAGATAATTAGAATGTATCTATGAGTGAACAACCACTCTTACAGCATATTCCATAGTTATGTTGATCGTACCTACTTAAAACGAAATTGCTTTTTTCTTCAAAACATTTCTACTCATGAAGTTCCTGTGCTTGTTCCATCTCTATCAAGGCTAGGAAGTTAAGTACCTACGAGTTTATTTGGGCTTCGATTTCATAGATTTGACATTAGCTTAGAAGGAGCAGGTCCTTGCAAAAGGCACAAAACACTTAGGCTAATAAATAATAGGTACGCTAATTGTTTACCAAAATCACTATACAGTACCTCCGTTGTTGATTTTCAAATCGAATTCAAAAAATGAGAAGGTTTCATAGGTTGTATGGTTTTCGAGTTTTAAGTATGGTATATTTCTACCAATTGCGAATCGATTTTGATATTTTTTTGACGTGATAACGTCTTATAATTCGATGAAGCCGGCTGCACGCCCACAAAACATGACGTCATGTAACGTTACCGTCGGTCGTTACCTCGCCGCATGTTTGCTACAGTTGTATTAATTATTTCGACCACTAGTTCAAGCGGGGATGTAGCTCAGTGGTAGAGCGTTCGCTTTGCATGTGAAATGCCCCGGGTTCGATCCCCGGCATCTAAAAGCTTTTTTGCATTGTTTTGATTGAAAATGACTCAATTCTACTGATTACTTTTTACATACAAATCTATTAAACAAATGAAATTAAAATTTCTTTTGAAAAATGCTACCATTCCATCAGTATTTTCTTAAGACGTTGGCACGTTATATCGTCAGTAAACCGACTTTACAGACAAACATTTTTTATTGGTAGGTTCATACTTCAGAGGAAGTCCCATAAATATGAATTTCATCGAATCGGTGAAGAGATTTTTGAAATATTACCAAAAGTATAGAAAGCTGTCTCATTGGATCATTGTGTTTAGTTGACTTCACAGAATACATGAAATTTAGTCTAGTGTCTGAGTTTAACTTTAAATTGAACTCAGTTTTTGTTTTTTCATAGAGAATTAAATTATTTCGGATGAAGAATCCTTTCAGATGAAAGGATTCTTCAAGAGCCAAGACGCCAACAACTAGCCCTGATTTTTTATTGCTTTTCGTATTCGTTTGACGTCATAGCGGTCAAAAATCTTTGTAGACATTGGAATTTGCCTAAAAATTACAGGATTTTGGTTCGTGCCTTGAGTGAATGTTGGGAATAAGTACAGCGGTAAGTATGAACAAAAGTTGAAAACCTCATCTCGAACGAAAAGGTCAAAATTTTAATTAGGCCCTTTCAAAAAACACCTCTCAACCCTAAACAACGTTATGACGTTAATAAGGGCAACGACAGCTTAAAAGATTAAAACAATAAGTAAGTTCATAAAAAAGGGCTCGTTACAGTGATGTTTATTGCTACAGGCTCAGCGTCGAAACTTTTTATACGAAGGAAGTTGACGCTCGTAAAAACAGGTTCAGGTGGATTATACAGGGAGATGTGATGTCTTAGTGGCCTGGGACGAAAACATGGAACGAATTACTTCCGCATATCACTATTTAGATAAAATATATATTGCGATTGTAGCGCCACGTGACTTAAGGAGTTTCGAATTGTGACGTCAGTTCTAGGGGCTTTTGGAACAAAGCGGCTGTTGTCCAATAAGTGTTTTATACTTGTCATAACTCTGTATACATTTATGGAGCTAAGGAATGGTTTTAAGAATATGTGGAAATTACATTACATTACAACAATTACACTATTGTGCCTCGGTTGAAATCAAGGTCTAGGTACACTCTTTTCTGGTTTTTAATGTTTTTTTGTGATGATGGTGGCATAGCACGATCTGCCCATGGTTTTTCGCAATTTTCTCCTTCCCCAGATGTTCAGTTTCAGTTTGAATCAAACCCATTTAGTGTGATATGTAACACACTATTATTTTATAACAATGTAACTGAGTTGTGAGTGGGATGTCTCATCCCAGTTATAAGTTTCGGCTCTAATACATTATGACGCCATAACCATCTTCAGTGTAATGTTCCTGTCTTAGTCCCACTAGGTGGTCGGCACTGTACGTTTTTCTCCTCTATTTTAATCTAGTGTCTCAATGTCTCATAATTCACTCCTTTCACTTATTACCTACACGTATTTTTTTTCTACACAATTGACTTATTACTTACCTACTCATTTTTTGGACGTTCATAAAATAGGTAAAGCTGTTGATTTGTATTTTTAGAAGTAGGTATCTAATTGGTAACAATCTTACTTAATGTTATAAAACTGAAGTGTTTGCGCTAATCTTAGGAATTACTGCACGGATTTTAAAATTGATTTCACTGTTGGATATATGCAAGTTGTCAGATGACGGTGTCGAAGTGGAGTAGAAAAAACAGGAAGGCTGACCACACCACTGTATGGGATATATAGCCAGGAAGAGAGAGAGAGAGAGAGAGAGTTGGATACGTACGTGATCCCTGAGTGCTATAGGCTGTTTATTAAGTACCACGGGCGAAGGCGGGGCGAACCGCTAGTGATAGATAATCTTGATAACAGTAGGCAGCTGGCTCAAACATATTAATTTCGGCCGCATGCCGGTTGTCGCAATCGTAGAGCATTGCACTGCTGAAAAATTGCCGTCGCGAGTCACGAGCACCCTCGTAAATGCAACGAGGGCGGGCTCTACTGCAGGTTTTGTATCTTAAAGCGAGTTTTTGAAGGATACGAAATAAATCGGTCTATTGAGAATTGGTACATTACAAAACACCAAAGTACGAAACAATTAACTTTTTCCGTAATAAATTTTATTTTTTTACATAAAAACTAGGTAGGTACGTTCGTTTGGCGGATGGTTCGGCGTTATTTTGAACAATTTATTGATTTCAGTGTTGAAAAAGTTTCTATGAGAAGTAAACGTTTTTCATGTACCTATTTTAGTGTTGCTATCATGCTAAAGGTAATATAATGCGCACGGAAATTCATTGCTTTAGAGTGGTTTATGCGATACCTACTGGTTCCTGCAATAATAATACATACCTACCTACATATTTATAAGTCAAGAATAACAAAAAAAATCATGGTTGTACTTGAGAAAAACTTATATCTACCATGATGGTATGACTATGACAATAACACAATTTTAGTTAATTTATAGCAGATTTAAGTTGTTATACTCGATTCCTTCGAGTTTACAAGCTGAATCGTAAACTCGTAGTAGGTCTCCGAGTGCTCCCACTGCGATCATCGTTTCACATAATGCGAGAGGCGTCGAAGAGTTTCCTCACTTAATGCCTTCGCTTATGGTATCGTTATTACAAACGCGTTTGCTTTGAAAATGTTATGTCGAACTTACTGCCTACCTTATTGGTAGAATCTAACATAACATCAAGTATATTTTTATATCTAGTAAAGGGAGAATCGTTGAGAGATTAAATTATTACGTTTAAAGAAAGAGCTTATAGATTTTGTAGTGGACTTTTAACAGAGTCCGCCCGGGGAAGTAGGTACCGCACCTCAGCCAGACATTGTATCACCAAGCAAAGTGCAAATGTCACTGTTTCGCTTTGAAGGGCAATGTTCCCAAAGAGATAAGTCATCTTATGTTTTTGGGTAAAGAGCACAGTGCAGTTCCAATAGCTGTGTGACACTGTGCTGTTATGGGCAGTCGTGTTGCTTACCACATGTGCTGCTCATCTTGTCTGTATATTCTAAATATTTTACAATAGGTATGTCTGATTATTCTATAGATACTTTCTCCCATCAGCACGGGTTGAAGAGACACTTCCGCCATTTTCATCAGGTCGATTTTTGGCTGTAGCTGACCACGCGCTCACATCATTTTTTGCAGACACGCCAAAAAAAGTTACAGTACCTACTTAATTTAAATAGGAAAGAAAATAAATCCGAGTAGATAGTCAGTAGGTACATATTACAACACACAACAATTATCTCTATATTTGGTGTAGACGATGAGCGGCAGTGAAACAAGCTAAAAGCGTGCATATTTGACAAAACTGAGTAAACCAATTCAAAGGCGTCAGTTCCGTTCCCATTCCCAGTGGCGAATGTCCGCAGTCCAAACTCTAGTTAGCCCAGTGCCGGTCCGGTACCGTCCCGGCACCGGCCGGTCAACATCCGGGCCGGCCGGACGTCATTTCAACTCCGGAAAATCGGCAATCTCCTCTCAGAGGGACGCATTTTTTATTTCACACTCCCGGTCAATGCATGTGCTTGATTGCTTACGTAATGGGGAACTCAATAAACAGTACATTCTTGGAATTTGGGTCAGGTCTTTGTCGTTTTACATCAGGCAAGATAGCGGCCAAGTGCCTTTAAAAATGTCTCAAACTGTAGGTCGCTATCGTCGCAAAGTTTAAAGCGTATCAGTTTTTTAACGGATAGGTACGCTACGGAGAGTTTATATTATGTACTCGTAGATGATCTGCATGATTTAATAACTCTTTGACTTTTTTGTATTGGACTGCTCGTAGCTTGGAAAAGCTAAATCGTTTCATGGTTGAAGTTTCAGAGATGTTCCGGTTTAAAGGGCAATGTTTGTAAAGAATTTGTAGAGCAAAAGAGATAAATAACTGCGGACGACCGACGAGCGGCTAGGCAGTGATTTTGACAATTTCTTTTAAATAGAAGCATGGAACTGAACTGTTATGGGTAGGTTGCTTACCATCAGGCGCTTGTCTTGCACGTCACGACACTATAGTGAACAAAAAAATGACTGCCGAAATAGTTTTTGAAATGAAAACTTATTTTAGCGCGCCACAGAGATATTTATCGTGGGCTGTGAATTGAATTCTAGCGTCACGCTCGGGAATGATAAAAAATATTCGGGTAAACTCGGGATCATGGCCATGCTCATGACCATGCTCATGGCCACGCCCTCCACCCGCGTAGTTTCCAAAGTAAGCTATCAAATTTTGAGTCATAAGTTTTCACTTCTAACGCCAGTTCCTATGACTGCCATTTTTTTTTCATAATAAAGAGTGATGAGACCTGCCTGACATACATATACCTACTTGTTGGTAAGCATTAGACCTGCCTGTAACAACACATCGTCACGCAGCTATTACTATTTGTAATAGGTACCTACAGTAAGAGTCAAAATCACTGCCCTGCGCTGCACTGCTCTGCTCTTATAACCCACAGACAAGATGATGCTTCTCTTCGCCCTATAGATTCCCTACTGTTCAACGATCGCTACTCGATACTGAAAATGTATCGATTCGGCACCTATAGGTAGATCTCGGTAGGTGAGGTGATTTACATCGGTGCCTCAGTAATTCGTCGGCTGACTGACGCTCCGTATAAATCAACGCTGGACCCCCGCTAACCGGAAATTTATCTCGGCTCTACGATAAAAAACTACGGCACGAAGGGACGGAAACGTATGCACGGCTGCACTGCACGGATTATTCGGTTCTACTTGAGCGATGTGCAGATTACGACCACGTACCTACATCCTTTAGGAATGGCCAAGACGAGCGATTGTCTTGCTTGTGCTTTGTTTTTTGAAGTGAAAACTTCTTTAGGCGCGCTATAGACAGAATTTTCGTGGGCTGTGAAATTAATTCATCAATCGTCACGCTTGGATATGATAATGGATCGGATCGGATTTGAAATCTTCGGGTAAACTCGGTAAAAACGGCCAGGTAGGTACCAGGGCAACAGAAACAGTAAAGAGTTTCGATTACCTACCTTCAACAGCCCAGCGTTTATCTCCAGATACCAGGACAACAGAAATATAAAAGAGTTGCGTTTGCCCCTAGGTACCAGTACCAGGGCAACAGCAAGTTTTAACTTCTATCGGCAGTTCCTATGACTGCCAATTTTTTTACAATGTAGTTGACCCCAGCATTAAGCCCGAGGTACACGAGGCTAGTTTTTCAAGCTAGGATATCAAGTTAGTGTTAGTAAGCTAGCAAGCTAGTGTAGCTAGGTGTAGAGAAAGCTACGCAACGCTAGTTTTGTTAGCCTCGTATAACTCGGGCATTAGGAAATAAGTGAAGGAATTTGGAGAAGTATTTTTTAAGAATAAGTTAAGTTAAATAAGTCTTTACCCAGCGATGGGTAAGTGAGGTAGAAAAAAATATCTATAGTGACGGGTCGAACAAGATATATGGCTGATAATCAAAACACTTGCCCAATACAGCTCGGCACTACGCAGTGCTCAGCTTGCCCATTGGGCTAGTTATTCTGCCGCCAAGCAGGAATGTGCAAACACTACTGTGTGCCAGTTTGAAGGGCGATATTTCCAGAGAAAGTACGGGGTATAGAGAAAAATCATCACATATCTCTGACGACCGCAGTGCAGTGATATCGTAATAACTTGGACTCTTCATGTTCCAATGGAAGTGTGGCACAGTGCAGTCAGGTTGCTTACTATCACGCACAATTTCTGCTCGTCCCGTCACTCTATCTTATATATAAAATTCTCGTGTCACAGTGTTTGTTTCCATACTCCTCCGAAACGGCTTTACTGATTTTAACCAAATTTTATATGCATATTCTGTAGGTATGAGAATCGGCTACTAGCTATTTTTCATACCCCTAAGTGACAAGGGTTGTTCACTAAGGCAAAACAACGTTTGCGGGGTCAGCTAGTAGGTACTATAAAAAAATCTATGTCTGCGCTTGTCCTCCTAATCAGTGTCTATTATTTATAAATGTAATAATAAAGTGGCCAAGTGCGAGTTGGACTCGCCCATGAAGGGTTCCGTTGCAGCAAGTAACATAATATACATAGTTCTTGTAGTTCGTTGTAACTTTGACCGAAGTTTCAATAATAGTGTATTTATGACGTACTAAAAAAAACTACTCATCAGATCGAGTTCAAACTAATTTTCGTTGGTAGTTTACATGGTAATGTACATCATATATTTTTTTTAGATTTTTCATTCTCTTACTTTAGAAGTTAGAGGGGGGGGACACACATTTTACCACTTTGGAAGTGTCTCTCGCGCAAATTATTCAGTGTAGACAAAAACTATATTAGAAATCTCAACATCATTTTTGAAGACCTATCGATAGACACCCCACACGTGTAGGTTTGATGAAAAAAATTTTTTGAGTTTCAGTTCTCAGTAGGTATGGGGGGCAACCCTATTTTTTCTTTTTTTTTAATTTTTTTGTTCAAATCTTAATGCGGTTCACAGAATACTTACCAAGTTTCAACAGTGTAGTTCTCATAGTTTCGGAAAAAGTGGCTGTGACATACGGACGGACAGACAGACAGACAGACAGACATGACGAATCTATAAGGGTTCCGTTTTTACGTTTTACGGAACCCTAAAAATGATACATAAATAATAACGGAGAAATCAAATATCGACAGGCGAGATTTTTATATTCTAGAAACTTCCATTATTTTAATAGAAATATTTGATCGTTTTTTTTGTACTGACTTACCTAATGTAACAATTTGTTATAAGGTCAATAAATACTTATATTCTATTCTAATATTTGTTGGTTAACAGGCCCACCGAAGATTCAGTATCTTCCCTTCAACCCGCGTTCCAGGGGGTTTACCGCCTAACGAAAAACGCTTTGACGCTTTGATTACCGTCTCTTTCATTTCAAGCGAGAAGAAAAGAGACAGCAATGTCAAAGCGTCAAAGCGTTTTTCGTTAGGCGGTAGACCACCCGGGTCTTTGACAAATTTCCTGACTTCAGAACCCAGAAATCTCGTACCTTTCTTATATCTTAATCCCAGCAATATTATGATTAACAGAACCATTTTCGCAGTAATATGACGTAAAGCGATGGAGCCGAGTCTAATATTCATGGAAAAGCATAATTTAATTTGTTGAGACAAAGTTGTCGCCGGCGCGGTTGAGATTAGAATTGGCTTGGGTGAAAAACTTTTCTTTCAGATTTTCTTTCCAACTATGGTAAGGTAACGTAAAAAAGTGAATCACTTAGCTTAGTAAATTTTAATTGTAAAATTGAATGGCACCTCAGCCTGATGATTATGTTAAAATCTCAACACCACAATTTGTGTCTGTAGGTTGACTAGCTTTTCCACAATTTAAGTTAATTAGTAAGTTAAGTTAATGAGTAAGTCGTAGTTTAGTTACGAGTAATTAATTGTAATTTTTAAATGTTTGTATACTCTTGTTTAAATTTGTAATACCTACTTATAAAAAACTAGCGACCAATTCCGGCTTCGCTCGGATATTGCCATTTAAGTTAATTCTAAATACTTATTATTTGTTGACTCTATGTTGTTTATTTTTGTTTAGATATAGGTAGGATAAAATAACTTTTAATGTAATGTAATGTTTTTGTAACCTCATACCAAAGAGGATTTATTTTTGCATGCCCGCAAAGGGTAAGACTGTTGTTTCTAAGTATATTTCTTCTGTATAACATCTTTGTACACAGTTTACGCAATAAAAACAATTCTGATTCTGATTCTGGAGCCTGTAACGCTGTTTCCTTTTTTTATAAAAGGTCATAAAAATGGCGGTTGATCTCAGATGGCCTCTACTGCCTATCGAAGTTTGTATTATCGCAGTACCGCTGCCGTAGAGCAGATCTGAAAGCATACATGAATTTTATTCGAAGCATAACCTAGAAGCATTTCCTATGCTTAACATGCTGCGTTGACTTTGCTTTGCTTAAACATTTCTTGATTGTGAACTGTAAGTAAATCTTAGGTCGCTTTTACGAGCAGGTTTCGCTTCTCATTTCTTTAAATCTCATTCTAAATCTCGAGATTTATGTTAATCTCTAGTCGTTGGCACAGAAACTCCATTTAAATTTAAAAGAAATAAGTGTCTTAAACGGTTACAATTTACTAAAACTGACTAAGCAAAATTACGTCAAACTCAAATGAAGTAATAGTAATAGCAGTAAGAGGAATGACGAATGAGGTTTCTCAGGCAGATTAAAAATGTATAAAAAATATAATTTTCTCTTATATCGGCAGTTTCTATGACTGCCAATTTTTTTAACAAAACAATTAAACAATTTAATTAGTAAACGCTGACGGTGGTAATAAATAATTATACGTAGCCCTCAGCTCTCTAAACGAAAATACCTCTATAATAATCGAAGTAGAAAATTTTCACATTTTTGATGATTTTTCAAATCTTCTCCAAACCAAAACTGTTAATCTCGTAAAATTTTATAAAATACAATTTCTCACAAAATAAAATTTTCTAATCAGTTTCGTTGAACAAAAAAAAGATTGTCAAGAATTAATAACTTCCTAAATCTTCTTTTGAAGTTGATTAGTAAGATCCAAATATTCTGTTTCAAGATCTTTTAAATCCCGAGTCTAAACTAGATTACACATATACACGATACATACCAGGCAAATTATTTCTGACACTTTTGGGTAGCAATTCCGTGTTGAAACCGCTGTGGTCACATTTTCAATTTAGATGCAGGTCCTTACTGTCTGTAGTGTATGATGGGTGCCTGACTGGAACATGGCATTTACAGGTTAACTCAATTAAATTGTTTGTTAGTCTCGCCCGGTTAATTTCGCCAGCCCTTTGTTGGGCCAACTTTGGATTTTGTTGGAAACTCTTCAAGATAATGTGAAGCCTTTTATTGTTCGTTGGTAAAGTTAAATGTGTGGAGAGTTTATAGAAACGATATTGACTTTGTTGGAACGTATTAAAGCAATTTGAGAAATGTAGGTAAGTACCTATGACAGTTAAGATATGTAGATACCTAGCTACATTTATTTTGTAGTGGTAGAACTCTTTGTAGAGTAGAGTCTGCCTGCGGAAGTAGATAGATATATAAAATACTCTTTGTTGTAGGTTCATATCAAAACAAAACAGCAAAAGAACAATAAAAACTAGTGTTACAATTGGTGGCTTTCTCGCTATAAGCGATCTCTACCAGACAACCTTAGGATGGCAATGTTTTAGAAGTAATAAAAAGCGGAAGTATGACACCTTTGCCAGTTATTCTACCGTCAAATAAGAATTTGCAAACACTACTGTGTTCTGGTTTGAAGGGTAACTCATGTAGAGAAATTACAAAGCAAAGAGATGAATCATCTTATATTTCTGGGTGACGAATGCCGAGTAAAGACGAACAATCAGGCACTGTGTTGTTATGAGCAAGCGTAGGTAGGTACCTATTGCTAACTACCAGGCTTGTCTCAATTGTCCACTAAGTACCTAAATCTAAAAACCTACAAAAAAAAGGTTTTTCTGTACAGTTAGTTATTTATGATTGCAAACGTTAGAAATACTACTGGAATAGTGTAAATTTTTTTACCATGCAAAGAATCTCAAAGACTTTTCACCTCTACTATCGACTAGTCGAGTAAGAAGATACAAAAATTCAAAAAGGAGGTTTTCTTTTGTTTGGTAGATCATAGTTCAGAGCTAGTTGCCCATATAAAATTATCGAAAGCTGTGTGGCGGTTTTTTAAATATGAACAAAAAACTAAAAATTTATATCATGTATCTTGATGACATAGTGATGGTTTCTTATGATATTTTTAGTCCATTGAAATGTTACAATTTAAGGACCTAATATTGGATTTTTTAGAGGACGCAATTTTGTCTTTGGGACATGTTTGGGGGGTCAATAGTAACTTAACCTCAAGTTTGTGAGGTTGCCACCCTTGTCCCCCGGCCGCCATCTTGTAAAATCCTTTTTTCGATAAATCTTTCAAACTAAGTACCAATCTTCCTCAAAAAATATAAGGATATAATTTATAGCAAATTAACTTTTCTACGAGTTTCCTTATATTACTTTTTCCTGAAACTTCAAAATTAAGAAGTTTGAGCAAAAATAAGCAAACATGTTCCAAAAATAAAATTGCGTCCTCTGAAAAATGTAAAGCTCATGTAACGTTGCGTCTTTCCATTCTATACAAGGCCAGAACGCAAGGGTATGAAACTAATCACGTATAGATTGGAAATACGTTTTTACTAAATTCTTCCAAACCATACAATACCAGTACGCAAATACTCGCGTATACTTTGTAGTAACGTAGAAGTATTATGTTGTTCCAAAATATACAGCGCCAGTACGCATACGGACTAATCGTGTATGTTTTGGAATAGGCGCGCAAAACTCTAAAATTACAATTTGTACGTGAGCAGTTGCATGCTCGCCATTTTGATTTATTGACCTAGCTCTTAATTGATTTATTGTAGATGTTGGTTTCCCAGATCCGACTCGGAGCACCCCGACTCCACCTAGTCTTGTCGCTACTACCCCTAGAGTGTATATAAAAAATGCGGGAGCCAGAAGCTCAAGGGAGGTCCTGAGTGGAGCGAGCCATACGAGGCCTAGCGAAGCGTAGGGGGGAGTTGGCGAGCGAAGCGAGCCGGCGACCTCCTTAGTGGAGCTCAGGCCGAGTATGGAGAAGGGACACTCAGGGCTGACCGCAGAGCTTCTGGCGGGAGCCTACCCAGAGTCAAATCTCAGTGATAGCCCCTCATCGGATCGACAACATACACAATCGGTACGGAAAAATCTTGTATGCATTGTAATAACAGATTTAAAACAACATTACAATATAATTTACTCGAACGCGAACAGTTTCCTATGGCTGCGTTCTGGCGTTGTATAGAATGGAAAGATGCGACGCGAGCATCCACGTTACAAACTATACACAATCAGTACGCAAAACTCTTGTATGGTTTGTAATAACAGATTTTAAAACGACATTCCAATATATACGCCAGCAGTTTCCTATGGCTGCGTTCTGGCGTTGTATAGAATGGAAATACGCTGTAACGTTTCAATTGACTATTGGTGGAGTGTCTAAAGGACAATGCCCACGTCCCATACATTGAAAAACCTGGCCAACTTTTTTTGATACTGAAAGTGTATAGAGATGAATAGTATCTAATTAGGATTGTTAATGCTTCTATAAACGTCTGCTGTTGGTGTTTTTCATTTCCTAAATACCAAAAATGAGTTACAGTTAAACCAAAAGTAAGGTTATGTTTACTGTCAAAATATTTTAGAATTATGTATTCTTTTGGATTAGAACAGAAAAGAAAAGAAAGAACTATGGTATTGTCTTTCAAAACATATTTCTTATCAGAATAAATAGGAATAATAGTACTTCTCACTACCAACTGATTACCATAAAATAGTTCTCGGATGGAATTATCATAGGGTAAACAAGCCTTAAACTGAGTGCAGGGCTAGGTCTGATGATGTAGACTTGTCTTCATGTTCTAATAATTTATGACACAAGACAGTGTGTCTTGTTAAAGGCAAGCATGTTTTCTTGCTTACCATCAGGCACATGTTTCGCTCATCCTATCATGGTTTCCTGAAAAAATACTTAAATCAGTGTAGATAATACTGTTCACCGATATCTTTCTACTGAATCTATATTCAAACCAATGCAAGAGAGGATAAATAAAATATATTGTGTGCTATCATATAATTATATTTACATTTAATAATAACTTTATATCTTTAATAGCCCAAAACTACTACATAGCCAAAATACTCTGCTCGTGGATTTATGTGGTCCTGGTGTCTGGCCCTCCTAGAAATCTCACGAAGAACTCTGCAATGCAAGTACAGCAGTACTGAAAGATGGCCTCTGCTGGTTGTCCCTATCATTTTCAACTAAAATATACATATTATATCTATTTTATTTGCTTCAACTTGTGTCTGTCTTCTAAAAGCAACTCAGGGTTTTAAAATTGGTAATTGCATAGGTTTTGTAGCAACTTAGCGCTATCCCCGTATTTCCTGTAGAGTATGAACACTTCATTCGCATAGAAATATTGTCACAGAAAGGAATATCTTAATTGTGATATAAATATTTCATTATTTTGGTATTCGAGACAGTGGTCTTAGAAGGTTCATAACAATCGAGGGTTTCCATCAGAAAACACAAGCAAGCCATCACAACAATATATGGTTTTTTGTAATTATTACCACAATTATGTAAGTAATAGGTAAGGAGCACTGAATCACATAATTCCCAGTTTTGTTAAAACCAATTTAAACAAGAAGAAAACCAAAGTTAGGAAGAAAACCATGCATTTTGCTTGTTTACTTTTTTTTGATTTGTCAATTTGACATTGATCTTTGACCAATTTGGATTTGGTGAAAATTGCATGCCACCTTTTTCCTCGTTTACATTACCAAAAAAAGCTTTGATAGTTTCTTTGTCGCCGTATTTATATATATCGTTATTTAAATATGTAAAAGTAGTAAATAAACGACATTGTGAAAGAAATTGATATACATAATATCCATTTTCAATTTCAATCTAACGCGGATCACTAAAACGAAACGCAGGTACCGTTTCGTTATTGCAATATTTTACAAGTCAGCTTTGTTGGTAAATGGTAGGTTTAATTTAAACAAATGCAAATTATTTTATTTTGGAATGATAGAAAGTTATATAACTTCGCACACGAGTACAACAAAAAATCACCAATTTTTTTATATATAACTCATATGTCTACACGACAACTATTTTAGCGGGTCAAAAATGGGCATTGTCCTTTAATTTTAAATTGAAGTCGGTTTTTGTTTCTCGAAAAAAAATAATTAGTACTTACTTATACTCATTTTACTCAACCGTTAAGTCGTAAGTTATAATCCTACCTGTTCAGTGTTATACTGTGTTTTATGTTAGTGTAGAATTGTAGATGGACGAGTTTGTCATCTCTACTGTTAAGGAAATTAGCGTGGTAGACTACAGGCCCGTGAACAAAGTTTACAAGACGAATGAACTTCCAATCCTCGGAATCCAAATGAACTTCCAATCAAGGGGGGTTCCAATCCTCGATCATTTCTCCTTGTCGTATGATTTTTGTACGGCGTTGCGAAATAATGGATTAGAAGAGGTATTGAAACTGTATTGAACCAATGCCGTACATAATCAAATGACCAAATTTACTCTGTCAATCGTCGGCACATCATATTTTTTTCCGACAAACTAATAATTAAAAATCTAAAATTTATAATTTTAAAAGTTTCAATACCTCTTCTAATCTATTATTCCGCAACGCCGTACAAAAATCATGCGATAAGGAGAAATTATCGAGGATTGGAACCCCCCTCGTCAACTGTATTCAGTTGGACAGCTTACAAGTGACGGCATAGTGCTGAATCTTATTACTTTATACCCTTCTATCATCCTACATAGGTCTCCTGTTGGTTCATTTGGCCCGTAAATTTTGTTCACGGGCCTGTAGTCTATGGTCCGAAAAGACATCTTTCGAGGCCATTTGTCATCCGCTGATACACACTTCTCCTGTGTGGTGGATTATGGTTTTCACTCACTCTTAGTTGATCCGGCATTAATCATAGCAGTGCGATCCTTATGCTATGCACTTTACCCATCTTTGACAGTGTTTTTCATCATTATTTAGGTAAGCTTATTAGAGGTCCTCCCCGGTTCCGACCGTGGTACTTATGTAGTCTATAGTACGTATGTACTGAGGGATCACGTAGGTACATATCTAACGTTGAAATATTTTTTTAAATCGGTTCAGTAGTTCCTGAGAGCGCGTTCAAACAAACAAGCTCTTCAGCTTTATAATATTAATACCTATAGATACGAGTACATAGGTATTTGTCCTCTACTGGACATAAGACATCTTTGATAATGCGCCTCTCAGTCCGATCGTTACATCTCCAATCTCTGATAGGTACTCGACAGAGTACATATTTGAGCATATTTTTTGGCACTATGTAGCTCTTGTAATACGAGGGATTCATTTTAAATTAAAAACATTGATAAACACATACGTTTGCCACGGCGTGACGTCATTCAAGACGCCATGACAGTCTGGAGCGTTTTAGTGCAGAAGTTTGTTTGATTTTTTGAAATGCCAAATACACATTGTAAATTTTAGTATGAAACTATGTGACTATGTGGTCCAGAACACCTAGGCACTGAGATATATCACTTGAAAGGCGTGCTTAGGTAGGTACTCGACAGAGTACCTATTTGAGATTGGAGATGTAAGGATCGGACTGAGAGGCGCATTATCAAAGATGTCTTATGTCCAGTAGAGGACAAATACCTATGTACTCGTATCTATAGGTATTAATATTATAAAGCTGAAGAGCTTGTTTGTTTGAACGCGCTCTCAGGAAGAGGCGCGAGAGAGACGCGCTCTCGCGGGGAGGGATGCTCTATAAATTATCGTTGAATTTATTAATCAAATGGCTCCAAACAAAGTTAAGCATGTTTAAATGAGAAGCGAGAATCGGGGAGAACTCTTGTTGTCGTCAAATCTAATAATCCTTCCGCGTCTACCGGGCTCAGCCAATTGATCAATGACAGAATTCTCTGAATTATAGCGAATTTAATTCACCCGGCGCGGGGTAACTGGCATTTATTGATTGATTTATACCCGATTTTATCTCAATTGAAATATTTTATCGGGAAATTGACGTTAGAGGGTTTTCTGAGGGTAGAATGTCACTTTCTGATATTTACTGCTTCTTAGATTCAATTTTGTATTCAGATTCGATTTTATGAATACGAACCCCGCGCGTTGAATATTGACTGGATAGCCTTTACAAAAGTCAGAGTTATGATACTTTTCTTTTAATACTTTTACCAGATTGTAATGGCAAAGTCACAAGCCTAACTTGAATACTTTTTTTTTACGAATATTATATAATTACTTGGTTATAATATGGTGAGCCATACGTCTATAACAACAGCCCTGTGCTACTAGCTATAAAAATAAATAAAGTTTACTGCTAACTCCGCACGGGTCACCCAGACATATCAGATGACGATGTTAGAAACTTTTGTTATTTTCACAACACAAGTTCTCAAACGCAAAGAAAGCATAATATATTTTAAGAGCTGTTTTCATATCGTTGTCGCGTAACCTTACTTGAGCCAACAGGACCAAAAATAAAAACAAGTTTTCTGGGTTCGACACTCAGAATACAGAAAAATGTAGGTACTACATTACTTACGATTCTGCGGGGTGCGTTTATAAAAATCTTTCAAAATTCTATTTTAGTAAACGTTGTCGATTATCGTTTCGTTATGAGAATAGTTGACATACCAGTGTAGTGTAACCACAGAAATCTAAATAATAAGGTACTAGAAGTCGCATGACCGCGTGACATTGTCGCCGCACAGGTGACTTGTAGGCCACCAGTGCTCGAATTGTAGTTTAGTCTTGTTCGAACCGGCAGGCGTGAATCATCTTTAAAAACTTGTGTTATGCAGCATAAACAACTGTGGAAGTTCTTCCACAACTTGCAATTATACCAATAATGAGATTACATTTCACTGATAGGTATTTTATTTTGTTTTAATTGTATTTTTTAATAAAATAAACGGAGCCCAATGATTCACTATGATAGTTATACATTTTTGGTGTGATCGTTATTTTGCATACCATTGCTGCATACATTAATTAACATCTAAAGTGGTACAAGCATAAACAGCAATGTAATGTAAAGTTAAACATATCGTCATAACCTCTAATCTTCCATGGTACAACCGCAGGTAGCGATTGTGAGTTAGTGCTGTGACGGTCCAATTTTACTTTCCCAAAAATAAACGATGAAAGGACAATGCCCATTTTTGACCCGCTAAAATAGTTGTCGTGTAGACATATGAGTTATATATTAAAAAATTGGTGATTTTTTGTTGTACTCGTGTGCGAAGTTATATAACTTTCTAACATTCCAAAATAAAATAATTTGCATTTGTTTAAATTAAACCTACCATTTACCAACAAAGCTGACTTGTAAAATATTGCAATAGCAAAACGGTACCTGCGTTTCGTTTTAGTGATCCGCGTTAGATTGAAATTGAAAATGGATATTATGTATATCAATTTCTTTCACAATGTCGTTTATTTACTACTTTTACATATTTAAATAACGATATATATAAATACGGCGACAAAGAAACTATCAAAGCTTTTTTTGGTAATGTAAACGAGAAAAAAGGTGGCACGCAATTTTCACCAAATCCAAATTGGTCAAAGATCAATGTCAAATTGACAAATCAAAAAAAAGTAAACAAGCAAAATGCATGGTTTTCTTCCTAACTTTAGTTTTCTTCTTGTTTAAATTGGTTTTAACAAAACTGGGAATTATGTGATTCAGTGCTCCTTATTACTTACATAATTGTGGTAATAATTACATAAAACCATATTATATTGTTGTGATGGCTTGCTTGTGTTTTCTGATGGAAACCCTCGATTGCTATGAACCTTCTAAGACCACTGTCTCGAATACCAAAATAATGAAATATTTATATCACAATTAAGATATTCCTTTCTGTGACAATATTTCTATGCGAATGAAGTGTTCATACTCTACAGGAAATACGGGGATAGCGCTAAGTTGCTACAAAACCTATGCAATTACCAATTTTAAAACCCTGAGTTGCTTTTAGAAGACAGACACAAGCTGAAGCAAATGAAATAGATATAATATGTATATTTTAGTTGAAAATGATAGGGACAACCAGCAGAGGCCATCTTTCAGTACTGCTGTACTTGCATTGCAGAGTTCTTCGTGAGATTTCTAGGATGGCCAGACACCAGGACCACATAAATCCACGAGCAGAGTATTTTGGCTATGTAGTAGTTTTGGGCTATTAAATATATAAAGTTATTATTAAATGTAAATATAATTATATGATAGCAAACAATATATTTTATTTATCCTCTCTTGCATTGGTTTGAATATAGATTCAGTAGAAAGATATCGGTGAACAGTATTATCTACACTGATTTAAGTATTTTTTCAGGAAACCATGATAGGATGAGCGAAACATGTGCCTGATGGTAAGCAAGAAAACATGCTTGCCTTTAACAAGACACACTGTCTTGTGTCATAAATTATTAGAACATGAAGACAAGTCTACATCATCAGACCTAGCCCTGCACTCAGTTAGTTTAAGGCTTGTTTACCCTATGATAATTCCATCCGAGAACTATTTTATGGTAATCAGTTGGTAGTGAGAAGTACTATTATTCCTATTTATTCTAATAAGAAATATGTCTTGAAAGACAATAGGTACCATAGTTCTTTCTTTTCTTTTCTGTTCTAATCCAAAAGAAAACATAATTCTAAAATATTTTGACAGTAAACATAACCTTACTTTTGGTTTAACTGTAACTCATTTTTGGTATTTAGGAAATGAAAAACACCAACAGCAGACGTTTATAGAAGCATTAACAATCGTAATTAGATACTATTCATCTCTATACACTTTCAGTATCAAAAAAAGTTGGCCAGGTTTTTCAATGTATGGGACGTGGGCATTGTCCTTTTATTTTAAATTTTACATAGTTTTATCGATAAAGTAACATAATAAATCGATAAAAAAAATTGTACGCAATTAACATTACACCCGTACGTATAATCTTTTAATTCGCGGTAAACATTACTTCATAATTAATTAATTATTAACAAAAGTATATACATACTGGCTATAACGCGCGATTGTTCGTCCGTGCAAAATAAATATTAAGATAACTGAGGCAGTATTTATCTATTGTAAGCTTTTATTTTAAAGACTTTCTTAGTTTTCATACAAAATCAGCGAGCAACACGGAAGGGAGTAGGCATACACAGCGTTTCCCCTCTGTCAAAGTACAAGTCCGCGTGGACCATGGAGTTTGATAATATACTGTGGCGTGGAATACACTGAGGGCGGGGCTAGATTTGTGAATGGTGCTTTATTTTTTATGTGTTAGTGATTTGGCTGTGTGAGTATGGTCGGCAATGGATCGGTACAGGTATGTTTTGTATGTAATAGTGCGGCTTTACGCGAGTGTGCAACTTTCCCCTCCCGCAAGAAATGACAGAAAGATTTGAACAATATTTTTTAGCAAAGGCTACTTCCCTTCCGTGCTTGCGCGGAAGATCGAGTTGCTCGATGTACAAAATATACAACAACCTTTGTTCTTCAACTATACCTAAGCCCATGTGGTGTCAGAATTACATAGTTCAGTTTTCGAAACAATAGTATACCCCATGTGACTCACTTATTTTATAGGTAGGCATATTGACTTTGTTGTAGTGTAATACACCTAATTAATGAAATCAATAATAACCTTTATCGAATGTTAAAATTGGACCGTACTTTGAAATATCGATATGTTTTAATTTTTGTCAAGCACTAGCGTATATGTGAAAAATTGTAAATTTTTCAATGTATTAGTAGGTTCACATAAGCGTTTATGGATGTGTGTGGTGCAATCACAGACCGAGGTTGATAATGTGCAGCTATTGGTGTGTGAGTGGAGCTCTATTTGAATACTACGCGCATGTAGTAGTGATCGCGGGGGTAGGGGAAATGTGGCGACAAGCGTTTTGCAAGTAATTTGATAGTTATGCCATTTCTATTACCTTATTATTTAGATTTCTGTGAGTGTAACTAATCATGAGCGATAACCCCCTATGCACGAAATATGGGACGTTATAATTATATAAGATGCATGTGTTTCTGTGTTTGGGAATGCGTGCGTAAGTGCACGTGTGTATGACTGTGGCATCATAGCTCGCGAACGGATGAACCGAATTTGATATTACTTTGTTTAAAACATGAATTAGTTAGGAGTGTTCTAAACTATTAAAGTTACGGCTGGCGTAGTAGGGAAAACGGCGACTGTCGATCTGGGGCCCCGGGTTCAAATCTCCACGCGCACCACTGTCTTTTCGATGTCATGTGTGTGATTACACGCCATCAACCCTCACTGGGTCAGCGTGGTGGATTATGGTATTGACTGTCCTTGCGAAAAAAGGCCCCGAGTCCCAGCAGTGGGAATTTTTAGAGGGTTTATGAATAAAGGTACCTAATATTATCTAACTACCTAATATTACAGATGTGAAAGTTTGAACCTCTATATGGATGGCTGTTTGTTACCTACTCTGTCAAGACAAAAAACTACTGAAGGCATCTGGATGAAATTTGGTAGATACATACCTAGATAGAAAATAGTCTAGAACAACATATTGCATATATGCTACTTTTAAAACTCGAGATGCTACACTTAAAGTACCTAATACCTACCTAATAGTTGTCAAGTTCCTATAGTCGAACTTCGGGTTACGGCAAATAAGACTTGAATCGAGAACCTAACAATATCACTAACTTGTAACGTTATTAACATTGTCCAAGGAGGTCATATACTTAAATTACCTTTTATATGCGACCCTATCCAATAAAATCAAAGACCGAAGGGTTCAGTAACGTAAATCTTATCTTTTGATTTTATTTATCGGATGTAACGAATGTAACCAACATTCAGGTCGAATACACAAACCGTGCATAAGTAAATAAAATAATCTCAATGTTTACTGTTTATTCGGGAGGTAAAAAGTATTGTGTAGCTATCTACTAAATTCGGCAACTGCGAGTCCAATCCACGTACCGTGAGTTTTACCTGATATCGTTTTATTTTGACAAGCTGATTACTTGATACTTAAATCGTTTTCGTTTTTGCGTTTATCTTCATCTTACTTACATTATAAATACCAAAGGTTGGACGCTTCTTGCTCCATCACGTCTGACCGACTTTTAACAGATAGGACTTTATGACACGGGAAAATGACAGGAACGGAAAAATAGCAAGGCCCTGCAAATGCCCTGCTGCCCAGGAAATACAAAGAAGAAAAAACAAGTGCTATAACAGGCGGCCTTATCAATGAAAGCGATCTCTTCCATGCAACTTTTGGGTGGAGATCCTCTTAATATATTTTTTTTAAAGTGGGATGCACATTGCCAGACACTGCGTCAGTTAAATACAAATTGAGTAGGTATATATTTCCACTAAACAATAAAAAATAATAATGACAAAATCATTTAACTTTCTCCGAAAGAACAAAAACAGGCTTCAATTTAAAATCTAAGCACCAATGAGACAGCGAGGTTTCGGAGTAAACGAATAGGAAGGTATGTCATCGAGGTAAGCAAATTTTAGATTTTTGTTAATATTTCAAAAACCGCTAAACCGATATCGCTAAAGTTTTTAAGGGACCACTTCTAAAGAACGACGATCTACGAAATAAAAAAATCGGTTGTCTGTAAAGTTACTGACGATAGTTGAACGTTACAACTTCAACTCCAAGCCTTAAATGGAACGCCTCAGAGCGAGGTAACGCCGCATGACGTCATGTTTTTTCGTGTGTGCAGCCGGCTTCATCGAATTATAAGACGTTGTCACGTCAAAACATAATTACATGCCCGAAAGTCTTTCTGGAACGTGTCGGTTTATCACGATGTTTTTCTTCACCGTTGCAGCTAGCAACGACAAACTTGTATATTAGCACATAGAGATGAATTTCCTAGCATTCCGTGGATTCACCGCGCGGCGCTTCTACCGCCTAACTAAATTGGCTATGGGTTTGCTATTGCTGTCTCTATCATTTCAAGCGAAAAGAAAGGAGAGAGCAACATCAAAGCTAAGACAGTTTTAGTTAGGCGGTAGACCTCTGGGGGTCTACCGCCTAACGAAAAATGCTTTGACAATATCAAAGCATCAAAGCGTCAAAGCGTTTTTCGTTAGGCGGTAGAAGCGCGTGTGCCGTAAATAATTTAGTTATAACGTTAACGTTTAGATATAACGTTATAGCGGGAGTATAATAATTTAGTTTTTTCCAAAAAAATAAAAGCCGACTTCACATAAAATTAAATTTAGGGACTCGACTAAATTTTATAAGAAGCTGTGACTTATCTAGAGTGAGCGAATTTTCGTTTTCTTGTTTATATTTCAAAAACCGCCCAACCGATTTTGATAAAATTGATAGGGAACCGAACCACCTCTGAAATATTTTCTACCAAACAAAAAAATTATCATCAAAATCAAAAAATTCACGAAAGAAAAAAACAAATAACCGAATTGAGAACCTCCTCCTGTTCTGAAGTCAGTTAAATTACATACATTATTCATACCTCTTCTTCTACGATATACTAAGTAAGCCTCCAGGCCGCGTGGTTCGACAGCGTAGTTCGATCAATCGAACCACGTGCACTTTTTTCCCGTTGGTTCGACTTTAGAATCGCACCACGTGAAGGACGTCTTGCGGTTGATGATGATGATGACGATCCTATATTTATGGATGGATCGTGAAATGTGCCGTCTCTATAGAAAACTGACTGTGGATATAAATTTTATCACTTATTTTTCGCTTTTCAGTGCCTATAATGTTATTTTGAAGTCTGTTAAATTTTTTGGATATAATGTTTTGAGTGTATTAATGTTACCGTATATAAAGTTATAATGTCCTTGGAAATGTTACGAATTAAGTAAAACATTTAACATCATTAAATACAGCTTAAAATATATGCTTGTCGTTGTGTTGTTGTTTTTATCTAAGTTTAGCAATTGAAAAAAGTCTACACATTCAGATAAATCGAACTATCAGAGGTCTCAAAACATAATTATAGTTCGATGATCGAACCAACGGGATAAACAAGTTCACGTGGTCCGATTGATCGAACCAACAGGAAAATAAAGTTCACGTGGTCCGATTGATGGAACCAACGGGAAAAAAAAAGTTCACGTGGTCCGATTGATCGAACCAACAGGAAAATAAAGTTCACGTGGTCCGATTGATGGAACCAACGGGAAAAAAAAAGTTCACGTTGTCCGATTGATCGAACCAACAGGAAAACAAAGTTCACGTGGTCCGATTGATGGAACCAACGGGAAAAAAAAAGTTCACGTGGTTCGATTGATCGAACTACGCTGTCGAACCACGTGGCCTGGAGGTAAGTAAGTAGGTAAGTATGGAAAAAAAAATTGGGTCATCTTATGCCTGAGAAGTGGATTACTTCTCATTATCAGTTCAAGTGATTCGTTCGTACCTATTTCTCTAAAAACATTTCTGGATGGAAAATTAAGATTTAAAAAAAATTAACAATATGGTGGACAGTAGGGTAGCCGTAAATCTCAAGATAGTCGTAAAAACGGAATGCACGACCGGAATTCCTTATGAAGGGATATCTTTAGATTCGAATTGAGGAAAATAAATTGCTTCTGTTTATTTTATAGTCTACGTGCCGAGGAGGAGTCCTATAACAATGTACTGTAAATTGCAACTTCAGGCATTTTATTTTCTTGATTAAAAGTGACAAACGAACAGACCATTGTAAGGTAAGTGCTAATAACCGCTTTTGGACATATACGAGGCTCATGGTTCAAACTTATATAGAATAATATCTTTTCATCATCATCATCAGCCTATGTTCATCCACTGTTGGACATAGGCCTCTCCTATAATACGCCACTTTCAATATCCTTTGACAAAACTAAATCAAAATATCACTACATCATCATCATCAGCAGCCCGCTAAACTGCTGCTGAGACTCGAGGCCTCTCGCAAGGAGAGAATTAAGGGCATAATCCACCACGCTGGCCCAGTGCGGGTTGGTGGATGACACATGACTTCGAAAGATTCTAGGTACATGTCGGTTTCCTCACGATGTTTTCCTTCACCGTTTTAAGTTAGCGGCATTACGCACATGACTTCGAAAAGACAGTGGTGCGTGTGGGGTTTGAACCCGGTGGTATTACTCTTTGCAGATTCCGTTTGAGGTAGTACATTCGCCATTTACTTATTCTACCCCGATCATTTAGGTGTAAAAATTACTGTGTTCTAATTTGAACGGAAATGTCTCCAGAAAAGTTACATAAGGGGATAATAGTTATTTTCATCCCACCAGAGTAGTTTTGCTGTTCGATATCAGTGTGGAAAAGTCGTTTTTACTAGACGATGCTTGAGAAAAATGACAATGCTTGATGCAATTAGGAAACAGTTTCAGTCAAATCTGTTGGCGCGAAGTAAACTTTTTCGTCGCTAGAATCACTCATTTTAAGGTTTTCACATGTTTTCAAGTTTCCTGTTTTAACCTAATGTTTTAAGAATAACAAAATGTTACGACGTGAAAATATCGTTATAGTGCTCGCAGTATAAGTCTGCGCGCGACTGGTGGCGTACTTAATGTTGCCAGGTCAAGGTAAAATAAGTTCCCCGTGCACTGAGAAATTTCGTCATCATAATTATATAATAGGTAAGGGAAGGGATAATTCTGGGTAGAAAGTTTATAACACTCTTCCCAAAATAGTTATATCGGCCCCAAGTTTCAGCAGCTTCAAAAACAGATTAAAGTGCTGGCTTATCAATCAAACTTTTTATTGTAGAAAATAAAATTTTGCATCATTTTTCTAAAGGTCAGTTTATTTTCTACAACAACGACTTCAATAATTTTTGCCCTAATGTTTAAAGATTCCGAGATATTGGCCTACCTCGCAGCAATATTTTACTTTTAAAAGTTCTGCAACAGTTCGGGACTGATTTTTTGCAGGCAGCCCTATACCACCGTGTTCATAATAAAAAATCTAAAATATTGTTTCATTTCAATTCAATAATCAGAACGTTGCAAAATGGCCATGAGTATGGCCATCAATGGTCCTGGAATTTCCCCTAAGATTTCTTATGATTCCCGAGCGTAACGATAGAATTCATTTCACAGCCAATGAAATATCTGTCTGTAGCGCCAAAAGAAGTTTTCACTTCAAAAACATCTAAGACTTGTTTCTCACATTCGGTTTTAAGCACACACATTTTCCCCCCACGTGTTATTGATATTGGCGATGAAAATTGCCATATCGATCCAGAATCAAAAATAAGCCTCAGCTTAAAAATATGCCGATAATAGGTGAAGATTTGTTTGCTATGGTATCCCTAAAGATTACATGTCAAATAGCTCTGCTTTTGGAAAACTGCACTTTTGGCTCGTTATTGTCTCGTTCTTCTTTACAACCACGATTGATTTCCAGTCACGGCCAGCATTTTTAATCACTTTCGGCATAATTAAAGCAATTAATTACTTTAGAAATGAATAAAAACAGACAATGTAAACAAACTCTTGTCACCTGACGTAAACAAGAAGATGACGGCGCGTCAATTAGTTCCATATTTTGCTACGCGCAGAGTTATATTGCGAGCACTCTAATAATACTTTTTGCTACGACATAATGTCATTGGCCAACCTGCATGCACCCTGCATGGCTAGCGAAGCGTGGTGGGTTAGACATAGATCGAGGTTGGATCTCTACTTAGTCTGTGGTTGTGGCATGATGTGGTGAAATCTCTTTGTAAAAGAAGGAGTTCTTACATAGTCTATGAAAAAAGAAAGGAAGTCTCAGCTGTGAAAATATAAAGTAGACTCCGAAGAGCCGGTTTTCACGGCGCGGCTGCCAACCGCGGCGGCTGCGCGCGATTCTTGCGCAGTAGCTTTCCGGAGCAGAAACCGCGAAAACCTGCGGTCTCGTGAGTATTGAAACAAAACCGTCGCGCGGCGCGGGCGCTGTTTGAAACCGCGTCGTGAAAACCGCCCTATATTGGTAGCGTTGATAATAAAGGTTAAGGTGACGTTATTAAATTGTTCTTAATAAATTATTATTTATTCAAGAAACGTGCGAATATGCAGTACTTATAGTTATAACTGTGAGTTTTTACGGATCTTTTGATCTTTTTGGTGACTCTGACAGTTTCACAGACTATAGGGAGATGACAAGCTCTATCAGAACAAGATAAAGTCATTTGAAAGAAATAAATAAATTGCTTTTGTGGTAGTTTCGTAGACAACAATGTTGTAGCACCTGTCGTGGTCTCTAAGTGCATAGATGCAAAATAGCAGCTATCCAATCTACGCAATATATTCCTTCTAAACAACGGTTATCATGGCAGACGATGAGACACTGAAGGCAAGCAAAGCCAAGCAAACAGTTTTTAATCCAACTAAAAAGCCACAGGACAGCACTCCAACACACGAGTACTTCACCGCACACCAATGTAAACTATCTCCAGAGAAAATAAACGCTTATCTAATAAAGTGTGGACGTTTGAGAAAGTGTCTACTGGATTTAACAAGTGTCAACATGGGAGATATTCGAGCAAAGAACATTTATAGATCGTATTCTGCTCTATGTGCAGAGAAATACCGCCAATACACCTATTATCCATTCTCTATACACGCGTTTTGCAAACTACGGATCTGGCTTGAATTTTTTGTTATAATCAGTCTGCTTGTTTCAAATATGGTGTTTGCTCTTTATGTAAGCAAAACTAACCCGAGCGAGGAAGATCGCTTGATGGATACCGTATTTTTCATATGCGAAGGAATATACGTAACACACATCATAATTAACTTCTTCACTGGATACGTAATAGGTAACACTCACCAGTACGTGATCTTGAAGTTGAAGAAAATTTCATTCCACTATTGGACGACTTGGTTTATTTTAGATTTCTCCTCAACATTCCATTCAATTATTTTATTCATAACTCACATTTCGAATATGGGCGCCGGACTTGTATACTGGTATCTACTTCTTGAGGCAATGAAGCTATTCAGAATCCCGGTATTGTTTAAGTACCTTAATAATATACTCGCTGTGAAAAGATTTGGAATTTTCGAAAAAACTTTTATCCAGATTGTAGTAATAGTTTTGTCTTATCTATTTTGGAACATATACTTTCAATTCGCTTTTGAATATATGAAGGAGGGATCTTATACACCTACAACACCAAACAACTGTTCCTGGATTACATTGGCTAAGTTATGGCATGTCAGATCACGTTTACGATTTGCGTATACGCTAGACAGAGCGGTTGGCATGTTAAGGAAAAATTCTAATATGAATCTGGTGGAGAAAAGGGGATGTTTTGAGAATTACTTCATTGGGGCGTGGATAATTGCTAAACTTTTAGTATATCATAGCGCGTGTAAGTATATCGTTTGTCTATTTGGGAAGGAGTCAGCAAAGGCTAAATACTTCATTATGACCCAACAAGTCACGACTTTGATGAATCAAAAAAAGTATCCTCCGAGGATTAAGGAAAAAATACTGAAATTTTATGCTATTAGATTTCAGTCACATTACTTTGCGGAGAGTAAAATGCTAAGTTGTGTAACGGGTCAGCTTCGAGAAGATATAATTATGCATACGGGTCGACAGCTCGTCAGAGAGTTAGTATTCTTAAAACAACTGCCCAGATCTCTGCTCCTACAGATAGGACTCAAGCTCAAGCTGGTCATATTTATCGCTGGAGACATCATCTATAAGATACATACTGTTGCAGATTGTATGTACTTTATCGACAAAGGTACGATCGCCGTCTACTCCGAGTCTGGGAAAGAGATATGCCATCGAGAAGACGGAGACTACTTTGGAGATGTTGCACTAACATTGAAGCATTCTATTAGAACATCTTCAGCAGTTGCCGTTACCAATTGCGAACTATTCCGACTAGACAAAGAAGATTTCAATAACTCGATTGGTTGTTACCCAACCGTCTATGAAAATATTAAGAAAGCTGCTATAACTAGATATGAAAAGATTTGCGTGCTCGATGAACATCATAAGGCGGAGTTGAAGATGGCAGATGACCATTATAGGAGAGGGTCTATTGATCTTGGACCAGAAGGTGAAATTGGAACTGAAAAGCGTCAGTAAATAATTTTCAACTTTTAGTTTCCGGGTACTGTAGTTATTTATGTTAACGTAGAAAAGGGTAGTCTCGTAGACATGAAGTTTTTCATTTAAGTTACGATGTGCGTATTACAAGATTAAATTTATGGTCTGTTGGTGAGTTGCGGTTAATGTAATTCACAACTATCTGGAATAAGAATATATTGATTGTTATTAAGAAGACACTGATTTTGGTTTAAAAAATAAAGATAAGTTAATAAAGTATTTTCTATTTTGCGATACGTAAATTAAAAATAAATGGCTAGGTAATCACGTAATGGATGATCTAAAGATTCTAAAGAGTGTTATGCTGAACAAACCAAAGTAGGTTCATGCGTTACTTTTCATAGTTTTTCAGTTAGAACAAGTTTCACAATAGGCATAGCGCATAACCAATCTTATTGAATGATGTTCCTCTTGCTGGCACTCGGGAGTCTTCTCTCACTAAGAGCTGACCAAGTGCGAGATCGCGGACTTCACATGTCCGGAAGTCTTTCTGTTACATGTCGGTTTAATTATGTTTTTCTTCACCGTTTAAGCTAATGGTAACGACAAATGGCACCTAGATAACTTAACTATCTTCGAAAAAATAAAAACGGACTTCAATTTAAAATTAAATTCAGACACTCAACTAAATCTGATGAGTAAGATAAAGTGAACTAAGAGGCTGTGACTATCGTCTAGTGAGCAAATTTTGTTGACCTATATTTCAAAAACCGCCAAAAATAAAATTTATATGAGACCCCCTCTAAAGTAAGTAAGTAAAAAAGTTTCTGCCTCCTTTTTTGAAGTCGGTTGAAAATAATCAGAGGCGCAAGGTTTTGAACCTACGACCTCACTTTAGATAAATTGGACATTCTCGCTGCCAGACGCTATAGGTGCACACCTATAAAATCGGAAAAAGCGACGTAGGTAAATCTTAGCTCTGCTCGTGACACAAAGCTCTTATAGGTATAAAAAAATTTGGTTTGCTTTCAACAGAATGTAGAGTAGAATACCATATTTATTACTGTCAATTATTACTCACAAATATTTATTTTAACTAAACATCATCACTACCTATTTCTATGAAGACTCGTTAAGTATTTTTTTTTCGGTAGGTATTAGATACATTGATCATTAATAATTTAAACAACAAGAAAAATATATTTAATATAAATGTTTTAAGTTTAATTAAAATTAAGTAAAAAGTCTGTGCAATAGTTATTTTTTGTACAAGAGTGCAAAGTTTATTTTTAACCGCGTGCTCAATTTTGATGACCGAGCAAGCGAAGGAATCTGAAATTATTAGAATCCTGAGCGTAGCAAGGGAATCGACAACACGAATTTTTCATCCTACCTTAGCTAGGAAATTACGAAATGCAATAAACACAAAACAGCAAAAAACATCAAAATTGTTCCTTGTTCCATCCGTTCACGCGTAATGCGATGACCACGGGAAATAGCTATTCATTTTTAGGGTTCCGTAAAACGTAAAAACGGAACCCTTATAGATTCGTCATGTCTGTCTGTCTGTCTGTCTGTCTGTCTGTCTGTCTGTCTGTCTGTCCGTCCGTATGTCACAGCCACTTTTTGCGGAAACTATGAGAGCTACAGTGTTGAAACTTGGTGAGTAGATGTATTCTGTGAACCGCATTAAGATTTGAACAAAAAAAAATTAAAAAAAGATTAATTAGGGTTGCCCCCCATACTGAGAACAGCAACTCAAAAAACATTTTTTCATCAAACCTACACGTGTGGGGTGTCTATCGATAGGTCTTCAAAAATGATTTTGAGGTTCCTAATATAACTTTTGTCTACACTGAATAATTTGCGCGAGAGACACTTCCAAAGTGGTAAAATGTGTGTCCCCCCCCCTCTAACTTCTAAAGTAAGAAAATGAAAAATCTAAAAAAAATATATGATGTACATTACCATGTAAACTACCAACGAAAATTAGTTTGAACTCGATCTGATGAGTAGTTTTTTTTTTAGTACGTCATAAATACACTATTATTGAAACTTCGATCAAAGTTACAACGAACTACAAGAACTATGTGTACTATGTATATTATGTTACTTGCTGCAACGGAACCCTCATGGGCGAGTCCAACTCGCACTTGGCCACTTTATTGTATGTATGGTATGGTCTAGGTAAAATAAGTCAGAAGTCAAGTTAATCGACAGCATTAATAGTTTTTGCTAATGAGCAATTCTACGACTCCCTGCGTCGGCAGTAGCAACACTGCAAACGCATTACCGCATCATTATCCTAAACGACGGATTGTTACCAACTTATAAGTAACGCAACGGGAAGGAGCCACTGGTGTTGCCACCTAAAGACAAATGGGACCTTATAATTGAAAGTAGTAGGTATCCTCCGGTTTCCGACCGTCTATTTATATTGGACTAGCTGAACCGTGCGCGCGTTGCTACGGCATCTATCGAAAATTGGTCGTACCTATTCAAATTTTTAACAAATTCGGTAACCTTAAGTTCTAATGACGCAAAAGCAATATTTTTTCCCGTTTTTGTTACATTTTTCATTCACCTTGTTCCTGTTGATAGTAGCGTAATGTTAAATATCCTATAGCCTTCCTCCATAAATGGACTACCTAACAAAGAAAGAATCTATTAATTCGGACCAGCAGGTCTACTACGAAGTCCGATAAACGATATGTGGGCCGAACTTATGGACGTTTCCTACCTCGATAGACAATCGGTAGGTTGATGGAATCGGTCGTTTCGTTCGATCCGACCCTCATTCGACCTAAGTCTATAACTTCCGACCGAGATGTATCCGATCCGAATGTTTTTCGTGGTAGGCTACATATCCGATTCAGCTGTCGGTCGGATCCGATCATTCGGAGTTTGTTTTCGTAGTAGACCTGCAGTAGTTCCCGTGATCCTTGCGTTCAAACAAACAAACAAACTCTTCAGCTTTATAATATTAATACACTAGCTGTTACCCGCGACTTCGTCCGAGCGAAATAAATACTAAGGTTCCTAAGGCAGTACCTATTTTTATACCCAGACACATTTACGGTTACTAAAAACAGCTTATAATAAAACAATTTCATACAACTTCATCAAAGTCGGTTCAGTTGTTTAGGTGTTAAAGCGTAAGAGACATTCGTTCCCCATTTCAACTCTAATTTCATCCCCATGTAGTTCGAAATTACAAAATTGCTAGAATAAACTTTGTGTCAAGTGCCTATAGTTATAAAGAGTTTCATGATTTTATCGTCTACGATTGGGAACTTCCATATTGACTTTCATCCCCCATTACAATCCCAATATCAACCCCGTACAGTTCGAAATTGATAGAACAAACATTCGTTTGCTTCGTGTCAAGTGCCTACATTCAATTTTATGGTTTTATCTTAAACGGTTGGGAACTTTCATATTGACATTCTTCCCCCATTTCAACCCCAATTTCATCTCCGTACAGTTCGAAATTACGAAATTGATAGAACAAACATTCGTTTGCTTCGTGTCAAGTATATATTTACGGAGTTTCATGGTTTTATCTTCAACGGTTGGGAACTTCCATATTGACATTCATCCCTCATTTCAACCCCAATTTCACCCCCGTACAGTTCAAAATTACAAACTTGATAGAACAAACATTTAATTGCTTCGTGTCAAGTGTCTAGATACAAAATTTGATAACTTTGAAAATCACGAATTTTCATACAACCGTTCATTCCTTGTTTCACCCTCTTAGGGGTTGAATTTCGCAAAACCCCGTCTTAGCGAGCGCCTACGTGCTTAAAGGGTCCTACATGCAAAATTTCAGATTCCTAGCATTTGTAGTTTCTGAGATTCCTTGATGAGTGACCTTTCGCTTTTATTTATATAGATATAGGTACTAGCTGAACCCTGCGCGCGTTGCTATGCCACCTATCAAAAATTGGTCGTACCAACTCAGATTTGGTTAGTAAAATTGTTGTCTTTTGAAGCAATACATTGAAAAATTTTGATGAAAAAAAATTTTTAGATAAAAAAGTTAGTAAATTTAATTTAGAAGAGAAAAGGTCTCGACATTTTTTTGCCTAACACTAATAGAGTAAGATCCCAGAGCTCCCAGACGTCACTTATTTTCTGATGAATGAAATGTGGACGATTGAGTAGAGTTAGTAAGTACTAAGAACACATGCTTACTCGCTAACTTGCTTAGACGGCCAATTTTGAGATATGGGGTAATGAAGGTACATACAAACTTACCTACTTCACGTATTTTCTAATAAGTGATTTTCACGTATGTTGTAGGCAATATCCTTAAAAACAAGGTACCAAAACTCCTTGACACTTTTCGTCGGCCGTTTTACCAACTCCAAAATAATAATTTAACTTCACTTAAATTCTCATGCTCTGGTGATATAACAAGAATGGACACGAATACAGTGATTGCCATTAATTGAAAAAACACCTTCAATTTGCAAAACACGCGCCTATCACCTAGCGACACGATATTATCTATTTCCTTGCCCTGCATTGTTTTAAACATTGCCCTTCAAACCGTAACACAGCAATATTTGCACGTTGTTGCTTGGAGATAGAATGACTGACAAAGGCGTGGTTCTTCCCCAGGGCGGACTTTAAAGAGTCCACTACAAATATCAACTACTACAGATTCCTTCACTTAGTTTCTCTATTTGGCCGATTCTCCGTTACGTTGGTGGCTGTAGTCGAATATTAGAGGCAAATGGCTATTTGTGAATATTGTTTCGTTAGTCTCGATATTGAGTAGGAATTGTAATGGCGTTTGATTTACATTAGGTTAGCAGTTAGCTTAAACATAAACAGCCCACTAAATATTGCCACTACTGGAACTCCGGGCCTTCTTTCGCAAGGAAAGAGTCAAGGTCATAATAGCCCACGCTGGCCCAGTGCGGATTGGTGAATGATACATGACTTCGAAAGATTCAAGGTACATGTCAGTTTCCACAAGAGTTTTTCCTTCACCGTTTTAAGTTAGCGGCATTACGCACATGACATCGAAAAGACGCGTGGGATTTGAACCCGGGGTTTCGATTCGGAAATTATCATTACGGGACATTTAGCGTGCTCAAATGGTGTCCCCAATATTTCGAAGTAGTGTCATGCACCATGTAGTCACGATTAAACTCAACAGTGCATGCAACTCATTTATTTCCTTACTAACAGCGCCCCACAGTTTTATCCGCGTAATTCCTGTCCTTTATTTTCCCGGGATGAAAACACTAACTGTGTTCCAAACAACCTGGGGGTCTACCGCTTAACGAAAAACGCTTTGACGCTTTGACATTGCCGTCTCTTTCATTTCAAGCGAGAAGAAAAGAGACAGCAACATCAAAGCGTCAAAGCATCAAAGCGTTTTTCGTTAGGCGGTAGAGGTGCGGATCTGTTCAACTGTTTCGACGTGATTGAACGCCAAAAAATATGCAAAGTTTCGCAATTATTATATTAGTAAGGAGTAGGGTGTCTGTATGTCTGTTTAAATAAAATAGCCGTCCACCCCGGCTTTGCCTGAGGTACATTTTATAGCTTGTATCACTCAGGGATCACGTTTATCCATCCGCCCAGTAGTTCTTAAGATTAGCGCATTCAAATAAACAAACTCTTCAGCTTTATAATATAAGTATAGATGTACTAACTCGTTGAAGACTGTTTCTTCGATTATTTTTGAAGTCGTATTTATTGGTCTTTGCACGTGAACCTTCTATTCGAAAGGCGCAAATCCTTATGCAAGTGCTAAAGCGTAACGAAAGTTAATAATATTAATACTCTTGGACATCTTTTACACAACTCAATATATCCCTAAACTAAGCAAAGCTTGGATTGGCAATACAAACTTTATAGCTGAATAAAAAAAGCTGCGTAAGGAAAAATGGAACAGTCTCAGTCTGAGAGACGATATAGCTCAATCCGTTTAAATTTAAAGATTTTTATAAAATTGTCGGGAAAGTAATGAGAGATTGGTTGATTCCCTTTTTGCTGGTGCCAAACGACTGCCACAGCTCAACGCCTCGGGATCCTTTTTAATTTTCCGCTAGCCTTCAGATTTATATGTTTTCACTCTACCGTCAATTTTCGCGATTTTTAATTTGAACGCCACACTGGCTGCAAAAAGGCTGTCGTTTCAATTTTTCTTTTTTGCATTATGTTTAAATTCGGAATTGTTTTTTTCGGATAATTGAATGTCAATGGTACCCATTTCTGAGTGTTACGAATGGCTGAATACTGTTCCATTGTACGATTTTTTCTTTTGTTCGATTTAACTTTGTGTTAAATCTCTGAAAGAATATTTTCCACGACAACCTAAATGGGGATATTTTGTTTTAGGGTTTAAAATGTTTAAATCAGTAAACTAAAATAGGCTTTCTGGCCTATCTTGGCTTAGGCGAGTATTACCTGGTTTAAGAGACGCAATTACGTTTGTGTGCCAGCTACCAACTGATCACAGTGATTTTTTCATGAAAAGTGTCATAGGCCTTTTTGCAGAAACCGTGGATGGTTGTGGAAGTACCACACCGTTGCTAGTTTTTCTTCCGTTATTTATTAATGGAAAAACATTACTTAGCTCCGGTTTATAGGACAATGTTCCAGTGAAATTACCTACAGAGCATAGAGGTAAAACATTTTATATCTCTGGGTGACGGGCGCAGTGCAGTGCTAGGGGATAATTTTACTCTTAATGTTCCAATAGGTGCGTGTCACTGTGCTGTTTTGAATATGGTGCATGAAATTACTTCAAAATATCGGGGACTCACTCCACCATATAAGCACGGTAGGTAAATATTCCGTAAGGATTATAATATCAGGGGTGTGCTAGGCAGTAATTTATATTATTAATGTTCAAATAGCTGCGTGGCACTGTGCTGAAATTCGCAGACATGTTGCTTACCATCAGCCGCATGTCTTGCTCGTCACGTCACTCTTTATCACACGTCTGTAAAAATTACCGCTTCAAAGCTTTCACGGCTTAAATTATTCAGCCCAGACGAACTAGGGACGAGTGGCAATAAACGAAAAAAGAATTTTGAAGCTAGGAAGTAAAACAATACATCTCCAAACTCGATCGATAGTTCCCTTGAAGGTAATCCGCATAAGTGAATGTTGATCAAGCGTTAACCAATAATACGCATAATCTCAAGTCAAGTGGAATTGCTCCTTTGATCTGCATCATAGATGATGGGATGGATGTTATTGCGTACTGCTAATGTTATGTAGCTACTAAACTACTTAGACGAAAAGCGATTTGCCAAGCTATATGACCATACTAGCAGCGCGCTGCGGATTCACCCGCGTTGTTCCCGATACTGTTTATTACCGGAGATAAAAAAAGTCTACGTGTTATTCCAGACCATTACCCTACTAATATTATTAATGACAATGTTTGGATGTTTGTTGCTCAATCACGTCCTAACGTATGAATGGATCGGGCTGAAATTTGGAACACAGATAGATTATAGTCTGGAAGAACACATAGGCTACTTTTATCCCGAAAAAAAAACAACGACAAACGGCAACGGGAACTTCGCGGGTAACACCGCGGGCCGCTGCTAGTCTATCTATGAACCAAACTTCGTACTTTGATAGTTTTTGCGTGTAACAGTGATAAACATTAATTTATGTTTTTTGTTTATTACTCTTTCACGCAAATTCGATTCGCGTTCTTACAAACTTTCGCATTTATAATATTAGTAGGATAGGAAGAGGAAAATGAGGAACATTATGTAATATCTGTTAGAGCAAAACTGTGATGTTATAATTTTAGTCTTTGTTTCTACTCTTAGTTTAAACTAGCAGCACCCCGCGGCTTTACACACGTAGGTCCCGTTCCCGTAATTTTTCCGCGTTAAAGTAGTCTATGTGATATTAATAACAATAACCTAATAAAATTGTGTTCCCAATTTCAACCCAAACCGTTCAGCCGTTCCGACGTAATTGAGCAACAAACATCCATACTTTCGCATGTATAATATTAGTAGAATTTACCGGGCCATTTGACGAAATGAGCAAGGGGCCAAGTGGAAAGGGATGGTGTCAGAGTTTGTCGAGTACGTACACAATTCTATATAAGTCCAGGAACAGTTGTGTTTTTCTCGATTTTAGTGTAGACTAGCTGTTACCCGCGACTTCGTCCGCGCAAAATAAATACTAAGGTAACTCAGGCAGTACCTATTTTTATACTCAAGACACACTTACGGTTACTAAAAACAGCTTATAATAAAATCAATTTCATTAAGATTGGTTCAGTTGTTTAGGTGTGAAAGCGTAAGAGACATTCGTCCCCCATTTCAACCCTAATTTCATCACCGTATAGTTCGAAATTACAAAATGGCTAGAACAAACATTTATTTGCTTCGTGTCAAGTGCCTATATACATAGGTACAGAATTTCATGGTTTTATCTTCAACGATGGGAAGCTTCCATGTATACTTTCACCCCCCATGTCAATTCCAATTTCATCCCTATACAGTTCGAAATTACAAAATTGATAGAAGAAACATTAATTTGGTTCGTGTCAAGTGTCTATATATAGAGTTTCATGGTTTTATCTTCAACGGTTGGGAATTTCCATATTGAAATTAATCCCCCATTTCAACCCCAATTTCACCCCTGTCCAGTTCAAAACTACAAAATTGATAGAACAAACACATTTAATTGCTTCGTGTCAAGTGTCTAGATACAGAATTTTATAACTTTGAAAATGACGAAATTTCATACAACCGTCCATCCCTTGTTTCACCCTCTTAGGGGTTGAATTTCGCAAAACCCCGTCTTAGCGAGCGCCTACGTGCTAAAAGGGACCTCCATGCAAAATTTCAGATTCCTAGCATTTGTAGTTTCTGAGATCTCTTGATGAGTGACCTTTCGCTTTTATATATATAGAAGACTAGCGGCCCGTCCCGGCTTCGCACGGGGTCAACATTTTTTGTTAAGTAGGTATGCTAAATGAAATGTACATGACCAAATTTTTTCAAAAGATCAAAATTAAAAACCAAAACTTTAAAGTTCAAAAACATTAAACTGCCTGGCCTGGTGGCTTAGTTGGTTAAAGGCCGTTTTGTAAAGCGGCGGTTTAACGATCAGCCGGATTGAATACAGCTGATTTAAAAACCACTGGAATGTATTCAACGCCATACGTTATTCAACACGGCTAGCCGTAATGTAATAAAGCGAGAGATTAGCCGCTTCTTTGACAATTTTCAGTTCCGATTCTTAACACTCATGGCGCTGCCTGACATAACAACAACCATGGCGTTGAATACTGTGTGTTCCTAAATTGCTAACACGGCTAGCCGTAATGTAATAAAGCGAGAGATTAACCGCCTCTTTGACAATTTTTAGTTCCGATTCTTAACACTCATGGCGCTGTCTGATATAACAACAACTATGGCGTTGAATACTGTGTGTTCCTAAATTGCTAAAGTGACAGTGGATTCTGGAGTTTGGAGGAATCGTACACAATATTATTAGGGTGGCACTTATCACCCTGGGCGTTACTTGGATACTATTTCGTTTCCACCGTCCACCTTGTTAAGACTAAATCGGACCGGGTAGGTTACATGAGACCCAGATCCGACCCAGAGCACCCCGACTCCACCTAGTCTTGGCGCTACTACCCCTAGAGTGTATTTAAAAGAATGCGGGAGCCAGAAGCTCAAGGGAGGTCCTGAGTGGAGCGAGCCATGCAAGTAGTTTTAAAACTATAATAGGTCGTAACTTGACCACCATCTCACCTGATGTTAAGCGACGATGCTATCTACGATGGAACATGTTTCGATAATAGACCCTTGTCTATGGAAGTTCACCATGTTTCTTAGGCGTACCGTCACCGATATCAAGTTATGGGCTTTCAAACTTTTTGTGAGAGGTAAAATGTTGTAAAAAAAATAGTACGGAATATCGTACGAAATAATCGATCAATTTATTCAGATAAATGAAATTAATTTAGATTTTGTGTTGTTATTTTTTTAAATATGGTCTTCCTACAACATAAGCAGTAATACAATGCGGCTGAACGTGGACCGTATTGCAATGACAATGCGGCTAATCGTTGAACCGCCGCATTACAAAACGGCCCCGTTTTTCAAAACGGCTAGCCGTAATGTAATACGGCGAACTATACAATCCGGCTGCGACATATACATCATAATCCGGATCTCGTTGTTGGGCTGTATGTTTGATGTCTTGTCACAAATTGTCTTCAAAAATGTGCCATAATTCCGAGGGAAAACAAAATAATAATATTACCACAAACAACTCTCTCAGCCTCAACGGACACCGAGAAATTGAAGCTTCTCTCAAAGTGATTTCTTTGATTTTGAGTAGTCTTGGAACGATGTACCTACGTGGTACATGATAAAGAAGTATTCTGAGATAAAATCACTCTGACTGGGATGAACGCTGTACTGTATGTACCACAGAAATCTAAATAATAAGGTACGTATGTACACTCTTCATAATTCTGCCGGCCGTCGCGTCGTTGCAAATAATTAGGATGGATATTTTTAATTTCGTAATATATTTTGAATGGAATGTCCGATTTAAATAATTCAAAAAGGAATCAATAGGTAATAAAGCAGTCTTGATTGAGAAATAATTTATTTTGATAAGAATTAAAACAAATGTATGAATAGCATGGTCTTAAGTTGATCGGCATTTTTATCTTCTTTTAAAATGTAAAAAAGCAGTTGTAGCGACGTAATTACTGTAGTTAGACATATGCTCTCGCGAGGTTTTTTGTAGATTTTAATACGTTCTATAATATTGTAGAACATTATTTGGTTCTATCATTGGTACTTTCAGCAGCGTATGCGATGAAAGCCATTTTATGGCTGTTTTTTTTATACCTTGCGTTGGTTTTAGTAAAAAATTCCAAAGATCACTATTTTTTTCTTGTAATAAAAATAGCCTATGTTACTCAGTTATAATGTAAATTTCTCTTGGCAAAAGAATTTTTGAAATCGGTTCAGTAGTTTTTGAGTTTATTACATACATACAAAAATACAAAAATCCAAAAATACAAAAATACAAATCTTTCCTCTTTATAATATTAGTATAGATAAATAAGAATTCTTAAGTATACGTACAAAGGTTGTCTAGGTATGTGAGTATAATGCTTCCCTTTCAACAAGAGTTCTGTCTTACCATGTAAAGGTTTTGACGTGATTTACAATACAATACAATACAAAACACTTTATTGGCACCACAAAATTGACAACAAGTAACACATAAAATAACAACACAAAATGGGCACAAAAGGCGATCTTATCGCTAAAAGCGATCTCTTCCAGATAACCCTTACAATATTGGTAAATAAATTAAAGTCGTATCTACTATCAATTATTTTCTTTAAAAATCACAGCATACGCAAGTATCGACGTCGAATTATATTAGTAGAATACTGTTAATGTTAACATAACATGCCCTGTGTTATGTTAACTGGGAACAAATCTCTATAGATATGTGTCTACTTTTTCAAAGCGTTTTCCACAATATATTGAAAATATGCCAAAAAGAACGAATGAATCTTAATTTTATAACCTTAATGAATAAAATATCCAGGGCCATGATGTTTGTTCCCTGTGAACTCTACACCGAGTCTAGCGACATTCACGAAAGTTAGCATTAAGGTAGGTATGCGTAACTTGTGATATTGTATAGTTTTATTTCGACGAATTAATTACCTTAATATGATATACAGAGCGAAGTTGGAACGGGTCGCTAGTTATTGATAAAATAAATATGAAAATGTGAGTTAAAAATATTCTATTGCGTTTTTGCTCAAGGAAAATGTTAGAGAACAGTCGAGAAACAGCAATTTTATCAAAATAACCTTCAGGCCAAATTTCAAAAAAGGATAAATAGAACTGAACGAATGAAATAACGAAATAACAGGTGCGCTGCTGACACGAGTAAGGCTGAGACTCCACCAAAGCGGAGATGTGCGAGCGTAGACGTGATGTTTTTGTTTAACAACCAATAGAATTTCGTTATTCACACATCTCGTCTCCGCTCAGCTCCAGTGGAGACGTCTCTCCTCGTCTCCACTTCAGACATCTCTGCACATCTCAGCTTTGGTGGAGTCTCAGCCTGATACACGTGCGTCCTTGTCTGTCTTATTTTACTTCAAGGTTTTCCAAAGGGGACTTCGGAAAATTGCAAACATAAAGTTTCTAATCGACGGATCTTTTATTCCCATTCGAGATACAGCCCATTAGCTGCGCAATGGAGGATGCTTCGAATTTATTTTATCATCTCTCGGCACGTGATGTCTCTGTTTTACAGACGGTTCTAGACGGTTTTGTTTATGGCCCCGATTAGTTATAACATTATGCTCGGTAAATTTTGATATTCCTTGAGGAATATTTCAGCTAAAATACAAAATGGCGACCATGGCTAGGTCTTAGAGAAACAGATATTAGATATTCTTTGGTATAAAAGGCTTATTATACTTGGATACATTTAATATTTCAGAAACAAATTTAGAAGCAAGGTTAGTCTCCTGAATTCAGAAGTAAGTTCAGAACCAAGTGAGAAGCAAGCAATCCTTCCTCTCTTTTTACCCGACTGCGCGACGCAAAGGAGTGGTAATGTGTTTAACAGTCTATGTATGTATGTATGTATGTATGTATGTTTGTATGTTCCTTTGAGGCACTATACAGACCAAACGCCTGGGCCGATTTTTATGATTCACACGTCAATCGATTCCTCTTAATTTGGCGAGTGACATTAAAGACATGACATTAGTGTAAGTCCAATATGGCGGCTTCAGGACGCCATATTGTCCAAATAAAAAAAATGAAAATCACCAAAATATGTCAAGAGGGGTATCGTTGAATAGGTATTTCAAAATAATGTTTAGCTTTTTCTCAATGTTTTTCGATTCGACTGACCGTTTAGGATGTATATCGATTTAAAGTTGAGTAACAACCATTCTCACATTTATAGGTTTTTAGGTAGCAGAAAACTTCGTATAACTAACTGTACGTGTGAATGTGGACATTATATACTAATGTATCTAGTAGGCATCGATATAAATCAATAGATGTGCCCTGAGCACCTTGAAATTGGTAATAAACTGCGTCTCTGTATGTATCGTAAGTGGTTTACAAACAACCAATCTACTTGACCCCTATAATCGCTAGCGGCGAGATTTGCTGTGGTTCTACTTATTTTGGTTGTTGACACCGAATAATGATAGGTAAAAACGTCTGGCGTCCACCGCGTCCTGCAACCGACTAGAACGGAAAGAGTGAGCTCACTCTTCCCAACGTTGACATGATTGCGTGCGCCGTGAAGTTTGGGATGGGGCCCATCTTGCGTTCTACGATCTATGCTAGTAGGTACATCGGACTACCTTTTTTTATTACGTGCAGGAAATGTATTTACGCAAACCCTACTGCCCCGCCCGGGAGACACAGCCAGGTTATGTTAGACTCTATATCATGTATGGATATGGTGTATCTACTAATAAACCTCTATGGGGTTTCAACTCTGCCGCTGATAGTAGGACCACGGAACCGCTCTCGGATATGGTGGTATCTACTAATAAACCTCTATGGGGTTTCAACTCTGCCGCTGATAGTGGGACCACGGAACCGCTCTCGGATTGCTCCGCCTCGGTCGCCCATCTCCAACTTCAAACGATTTAGTAGGTACTCAACGTCAATCGAAAACCTATACTAACACAAAACTATAAATATGAATTACATGCAGTAGAAAATCCTACATATTATATCAGTAGAAACGAAGACATTTGGTCAACAACCAAAAGATGCATATTATTATATTGAGCATATTAACATTCACAACATTGTTCATAACTAAAAAGTAAAAAAAAAAATATATAATTTAAAAACTCAAAAACCCGACTGCGTAAAAACTGAACCAAACTACGTTCTCGCATACTAAAAAAAACTGAAAAGAATAAAACAAGCATTTAGATTTCTGGTGGTCTAGAATTCTATAATATGTTATTGTATTAATAGTACTGAAATATATACAATATTTTCTAATAAAAGAACATTACAACTGAACAGTCGGGATCCATTGAACAATTGCATTGTATGTCGAATAATAATGGATCCCGACTCTTCAGTTGTAATGTTCTTTTATTAGAAAATATTGTATTTATTTCAATAGTTTTAATACAATAACATATTATAGAATTCTAGACCACTAGAAATCTAAATGCTTGTTTTATTCTTTTCAGTTTTTTTTAGTATGCGAGAACGTAGTTTGGTTCACTTTTTACGCAGTCGGGTTTTTGAGTTTTTAAATTATATTTTTTTTGGATTTATTATGCTGACTGCGTGCTATTACACCTTCAATGAATTCAGTAGCGAGTAACTTCACTCTTCTAAATTTAGCCACGTGTAATAAACCTCTTAGGCCTTGATCAATCATCGATCACTACATTATGATCACGTAATATAGTGAGTTTTTTTTGTCGCATGACTACAGCGCGATGAGAGATAAATTAATTAAAATTAAGTTATTTATTACATTATAGAGTGACGGGAAGTTACGGCTGGTCTAGTCGGGAGAACGGCGACTACCGATCCGGAGACCCCGGGTTCAAACCCCACACGCACCACTGTCTTTTCGAAGTTATGTGCGTAATGCCGCTAACTTAAAACGGTGAAGGAAAACATTGTGAGGAAACCGACGTATACCTAGAATCTTTCGAAGTCATGTGACATCCACCAACCGGTACAGGGCCAGCGTGGTGGATTATGGCCTTAACTCTCTCCTTGCGAGAGAAGGCCCCGAGTCCCAGCGGTGGGAACGTTTGGTGGGCTCTTGATGATAATGATAAAGTGAAGGGACGAGCAGGATATGTGCCTGATGGTAATCCACACGCCTGCCCATAACAACAGTGTCAAACACCTAATGAAACATAAAGAGTGCGTACAAAACATATCCCAGTACCGCATTCGGTTGTCACGCAGTTCTCTGGGCATAGAAGTTAATCGACTATAAGATGATTAATTTATGCCCAGTAAATTATCTGGAAACATTGCCCTTAAAACAGGAACACAGTGATGAATGGATGTGATGCCTCAGTATTCAATTCTTATGGATTAACTCCATATTAGGCAGTGTCTAAATCTAAGCTAAGTACTACATAGCAAGCGCTACCGCTACGTGTCCATTGTTTATTGTGCTACACTCCGCCACTCCGGTATCTATTTAATATTTTTACAATAAAAGTAGCATTTTTACGTTCGCATTCGCACCGGGCGGCCGCTTCCGAGCACTTTATTTCGTATGCATGCATAAACATTGCTACGAACGTTTGAATTGAAAACCGCGGACTCCTTCACGAACAGTTTCCTGCCGATTTCTATTCAAAGAGTTGTACTGGAATGGTGTTTGGTGCTCTGACTGTATGCAATCAGTATTGACTCTTTAGAAAGTTTGATACAATCATACAATACCTACGTTTGAACGAGACGATATCTATAACAGATAATAAAGGTTTAAAAAAATACACAGTTTTTTTATTTATTCTTGGAACATGCACAGATTTAGATCACAGAGTTAGCAGGTTATTTTTCAAATAAAGGTCTCCTATTATTTATGTAAGTATAATATAATATTATAGGGTTCCGTAAAACGTAAAAACGGAACCCTTATAGATTCGTCATGTCTGTCTGTTTGTCCGTCCGTATGTCACAGCCACTTTTTGCCGAAACTATGAGAGCTACACTGTTGAAACTTGGTAAGTAGATTTATTCTGTGAACCGCATTAAGATTATTACAAAAAAAAAATTGGGGTGCCCCCATACTTAGAACTGAAACTCAAAAATTGTTTTTTCATCAAACCTATACGTGTGGGGTGTCTATCGATAGGTCTTTAAAAATGATGTTGAGGTTTCTAATGTCATTTTTGACACCTACACTGAATAGTTTGCGCGAGAGACACTTCCAAAGTGGTAAAATGTGTATCCCTCTACCTTCTAAAATCATAGAATGATAAAACTAAAAAAAATATATGATGTACATTACCATGCAAACCTACAAGAACTTATTTACTATGTTACTTGCTGCTACGGAACCCTTCATGGGCGAGTCCGACTCGCACTTGACCGCTTTTTATTTTTATATTTACATGCGCCCATTCATGTTTTAGGCATCTTTGCTCCGGTAGCAGTTCGGGGTGTACCTATTATTTGAAAATTACTAGTAACTTACAGATTTTCATTCAGTTTCAAAGATGTTTTGTAAGTTGTCATTTAATAAATAATTACTTGAATTAAATAAGTGTGTGTACACAAGAAGTAAATACTTCGTCTCTTCATTCCTCGTGCTTAGAAGTCTAACAATCTTAACTTCAACCATAGAATAGATAATATCTTTAAGAGTGCGCCTAATGCCAGGGAAAAATCAGTTTTCACCCGCGCGACGCGTTTCTTAATGCGATATACATCAAGTCGAGAATAACATGACACAGTTTGGAGGAAAAATCAATATGAAATCAGGAGTCCATTTTTGACCAAGTTTTATTAAATTACTCAATAATTAAACATACATTTAAAAAAGTGTTCGGTTACTTTACTAGGAGGTACAATTAGGAATTTTATTACCAAAAAATAATGTTGGGTTATCGCTGATAATTTCGAGTACCTACTCGAATTAAAACGGGTTTTTTCGGTGTCATTTTTATTTTTTAGTGTAAAATACTCTGTTCTATTTTTAAAATTCTATTCGGTTATTGTGCTTCTTCTTGATTGTACCCACACGTCAATATTTTTTTTGTCATAGTTTTTAGTTTCTTTACTTCAGTGAGCGGCGTCGAAAATGTCCTTTTTTCGTTTTCTGGCACTAGGCGCCCTCTTAAGTAAAACGTAGGTATTAAACAATGTTTTTATTTTCCTAGGTTTTTCTTCCTTCACTTAGAAACAATAATTACCTACTAATTACCTTATTGAACCGTAGTATTACCAACATCAGGTGCCCATTTTGCTTGCTCCTTACATGATCTATAAAAAAATAATGAATGAAAACAAAAATTTTAACCTACAGAAAAAGTAATAAAAAGTTTTATTTTAAACCAAAATGGATGCACAATATGCACATTAGTATCCAATTTATTGGTCTTCTGCACTCTGTGCCAGACCAAAACGTACGTTACAAGGGATGCAACCAATTTACTTACAAAGCTAGATAAGAGCGCCTCTGTTTCATTCTTGCAGTAAAATTGCAGCTATTCGAGCAAATATTTTAGTATTCTGATTTGGCTAAAACTATGTAAAATATTGTACAGCACACATTACAGGGTGTTACCAGCAGTTAGAAACCGCGATAGTGCTAGAATAAGCGATAGTTTCCACGTAAATAGTGGTAAAGTTGGAACTAATTCTCGCTCCTTACTTAGCCGCTTTAGGGGCTAGATTTTTCGTGTAGATGCATTTTTTTGGTTAGTTTTACTGCTGTAGAAATGGAATGGAAATTTAATCGCTAAGATACATTCCGCGAGGTATAAGCTGAGCTTTGCATTAGTTGAGTGATCACATGCATACGCATCTATTACCAAAAGTACAGTCAGACAACAAACTCTTAAACAACAAGCTGACATTAACTATCCAGGATCAATATGGTCATTGCGAAAAGAAGTATCTCTTTTAGGATTCAAATGGTCAAGGACAGAGAATAACAGAAAAATTTTAATGGAAAAGCATGAGATCCGTCACCTACGTATCATCATCATCATCAGCCTATCTTAGTCCACTGCTGGACATAGGCCTCTCCCATGGCTCGCCACTCAGCCCTATCCTCGGCTATACGTCTCCATCCACTGCCTGCTGTCTTCCGTATATCGTCACTCCATCTAGTCTCAGGGTGTCCTACACTACGTTTACCGATTCGTGGTCTCCACTCAAGAACACGTCTATTCCAACGGTTATCGGTTCTTCGACAGATATGGCCGGCCCATTGCCACTTCAGTTTGCTAATGCGTTGAGCTATGTCGGTTACCTTGGTTCTCTGACGGATCACTTCGTTCCGAATACGATCTCTCAGAGAAACTCCAAGCATAGCTCTCTCCATAGCTCGCTGAGCGACTTTAAATTTGTGGACCGCTTTAACTGTCAGTGTCCAAGTTTCGGCACCGTAGGTCATGACAGGTAGGACACACTGATTAAAGACTTTTGTCTTTAGACATTGTGGTATAGACGACGAGAAGACACGACGTAGTTTACCAAATGCTGCCCAGCCCAGCTGAATCCTTCTCCTGGCCTCACTCTCGAAATTGTGCTTGCCTAGTTCGAGCGTCAGCCCTAGGTACACATATTTCTGAACAATTTCTAGAGGGACGCCATTTATAGCAACCGGTCCCGGAGTTATACGTTCGTTAACCATGATCTTGGTTTTATCCACGTTCATCCGGAGACCTATGCTTTGAGAAGCATCAACTAGGCCATTCAGCATCGACTGTAAGTCCTCCAACGATTCAGCCATTATGACGATGTCGTCAGCAAATCGTAGGTGAGAGATGTACTCGCCATTTATATTTATGCCACGCCCAGCCCAATCCAGCGTCTTAAACATATCTTCGAGAGCGTTAGAAAACAATTTGGGGGAAATCACGTCCCCTTGTCTCACTCCTCGACGAAGATGGATATGGTTCGTCTGCTGGTTTTGGACTTGGACTGTCATCGTTGCGGCGTTATATAGACATCTCAGCACCTCGATGTATCGCCAGTCGACTTGACACCGTTGCAAGGACTCCAGAACAGCCCAGGTTTCGATCGAGTCGAATGCTTTCTCGTAGTCCACAAACGCTAAGCATAGGGGCCGATTATACTCTTTGGTCTTCTGTATAATCTGCCGCACTGTGTGAATGTGATCTACGGTACTGTACCCGCTTCGAAACCCGGCCTGTTCAGGGGGTTGGAACTCGTCGAGTCTTCGCACCAGACGGTTTGTGATAACCCTTGAAAACAGCTTGTAGACATGGCTTAGCAAGGATATCGGTCGATAGTTTTTCAAAAACGTCTTCTCGCCTTTTTTGAAAAACAAAATGACCACGCTGTTATGCCATGCCTTCGGAGTTCTCCCGGTGAAGAGGACAGTATTAAACAGGGCTTGGAGCTCTTTTATCAGCGGTGTTCCACCGGATTTCAAGAGCTCGGTTGTAATACCATCCTCCCCCGCGGCTTTTCCATTTTTGAGCTGTCTAAGGGCCAGCACAATTTCGTCCAGGCTTACGTCTGGCAGATCTTCCGTGTGGTGGCGAGTCAGAGTAGCCCTGCTGTCTTCATTTTCCAGTGAGAGATGAGGAGCGTGCGATGCGTACAACTGGCTATAGAAATTCTCCACTTCCGAAAGGATTTCCGGCTTGGAAGCTACGATATTTCCCGTCGATGTAGTTATCTTTGTCAGATGGCTCTTACCAAGAGGCTTGGCGAATACTTTCGACCCCCGATTTTGCTCAATTGATTTTTCAATCAAGAGCGTATTAGCGGATCGGAGGTCGCGTCGTACAAGCTTGGTGATTTCCTTATTGAGCGTGTCACCTACGTATAACTTATTTACTTAAAATTTCCGAATACCGTATTCAGGGCAGGCCTATCGTTTATACCAATATACAATTGATACTGCATAATAAACAACGATTTATCTATATATATAAAAGCGAAAGGTCACTCATCAAGGAATCTCAGAAACTATAAATGCGAGGAATCTGAAATTTTGCATGGAGGTCCCATTTAGCACATAGGCGCTCGCTAAGACGGGGTTTTGCGAAATTCAACCCCTAAGAGGGTGAAACAAGGGATGAACGATTGTATGAAAATTCGTATTATTAAAGTTATCAAATTTTGTGTCTAGACACTTTACACGAAATAATTAAATGTTTATTCAATCAATTTTGTAATTTCAAACTGTACGGGGGTGAAATTGGGGTTGAAATGAGGGATGAATGTCAATATGGAAGTTCCCAACCGTTGAAGGGAAAACCATGAAACTTTGTATATAGGCACTTCACACGAAGCAAACAAATGTTTGTTCTATCAATTTCATCATTTCGAACTGAACGGGGGTGAAATTGGGGTTGAAATGAGGGATGAATGTCAATATGGAAGTTCCTAACCGTTGAAGATAAAACCATGAAACTCAGTTTACAAGCACTTGACACGAAGCAAACGAATGTTTGTTCTATCAATTTTGTAATTTCAAACTGTACGGGGGTGAAATCGGGGTTGAAATGGGGGATGAATATCAATACGGAAGTTCCCAACCGTTGAAGATAAAACCATGAAACTCTGTAAATAGGCACTTGACACGAAGCGAACACATGTTTGTTCTAGCAATTTTGTAAATTCAAACTGTATGGGGATGAAATTGGAGTTGAAATGGGGACCGAATGTATCTTACGCTTTCAGATCTAAACAACTAAACCGATTTTGATGAAATTGTATACAGTTGTTTTTTAGAAGCTGTTTTAGTAACCGTAAATGTGTCTGGGTAAACAAATAGATACTAGGTACAACACATAGGTATTGCTTACTAGCTGGTACCCGCGACTTCGTCCGCGCGAAACAGCGAGCAACACGGAAGGGAGTAGCCTTAGCTAAAAAATATTGTTCAAATCTTTCTGTCATTTCTTGCGGGAGGGGAAGTTGCACACTAGAGCAAAGCCGCACTATTACATACAAAACATACCTGTACCGATCCATTGCCGATCATACTCACACAACCAAATCACTAACACATAAAAAATAAAGCACCATTCACAAATCTAGCCCCGCCCTCACGCCACAGTATATTATCAAACTCCATGGTCCACGCGGACTTGTACTTTGACAGAGGTACCCTTCCGTGTTGCTCGCTGGCGCGAAATAAATACTATGGTAACTCAGGCATACCTTAGTATTTATTTCGCGCGGACGAAGTCGCGGGTACCAGCTAGTTGAATATAAAATTGACACCTTATTAAGAGAACATGGTCACAGCGTCCTGCGTCTGACTGTACTTTTGGTGATCACTCACACTAATGCAAAGCTCAGCTTATACCTCGCGGACTGTACCTACTTTGATTTAAACATCCCGTTAAAATCCCACTAATATTATAAATGTCAAAGTATGGATATTTGGATGTTTGTTGCTCAATCACGCCGTAACGTATGAATGGATGAGGCTGAAATTTGGATTATACCTAGTTAGATTATAGTCTGGAAGAACACATAGGCTACTTTTATCCCGGGAAAATAACGGGAACGACGGGAACGGGAGCTACGCGGGTAATACCGCGGGGCTTTGCTAGTATTACATAATAATTGAAGCCGTGGTAGCTTAGTGGCTAGAAAGTGCGATTCACAATCATGAGGTCTTAGATTTATTTCTTAGAGATGTAAGATGTTGCTTACCATCAGGGACATGTCCTGCTCCTCTCGTCTCCCTTTATGCTATTAGATCTTTAAAACAACTAAACAGATTTTGATGCGTTTTTTTAAATAGATGGAATAATTCAAGGGGAAGGTTGTTCTTATATCTTATACCTTTAAACGAGCAATTCGTGTACCTATATAAATATGTATATATATATAGCATCTGAATCTCGGAAACGGCTGAAACGATGAAAAATGATGTCATGAAATTTTGTATGCAGGGGGTTTCGGGGACGATAAATCGATCTAGCTAGGTTTTATTTAAAAAAAAACGCATATTATGCGCGTTTTTAGACAATGAAAAACTGTCACATTAGACATTAGAATGTGAAGGTAAATTTCGCCGCGTGACGCGACAGCATAATTAGCTCAGACGGGAAGTCGGGCGCTCATAGCGGTCACGAATTAGTAGCTCCGGGTTCGAATCCAGACGGGTTCTCTTTTTTTTTCAATTCGTTTTTTTTAAGAAAATCTATTTCTTGGAGTCTTTTATTTGTAGGTATCTAAGTATATTTAGTATTTAAACCGAGCAAAGCTCGGTCACCCAGGTACTATGTATAATATGTGCATAAAATAGCAGAGAAACACTGATAACTTTAAAGGTGTCTGATGTAATGTCATAAATAAACACATTTTTTGCGGTTACACTGCAAACGCTGGCTGTACCCTATGAGCTAGATGAAAATACTGTACTTACAGCAGAATTGTACCCTTCAAAAGGTCTACAAAAAAGTCTGCAATAGTATATGTCTATCTCTTAGGAATAAACCACAATAAACATTTTAATTAGTATATTCAGAAACTTTGTAATGTTGAAACCAATATTTTTTTCACCCAAAGCCGATAGTGTCAAAGTTACACAGTTACTATCATTCCACAACAACTTTGTAATGCTGTCACTATCGAGTTTGGGCGACATATGAAGAACAAAATGTATTGCAGAGGTTTAGCTATTTCATCATATTCTATATAGGTATACAAAAGCGAAAGGTAACTCATCAAGGAATCTCAGAAACTACAAATGTTAAGAATCTAAAATTTTGCATGGAGGTCCCTTTTAGAACGTAGGCGCTCGCTAAGACGGGGTTTTGCGAAATTCAACCCCTAAGAGGGTGAAACAAGGGTTGAACGGTTGTATGAAAATTCGTCATTTTTAAAGTTATAAAATTTTGTATCTTGACACGAAGGAAACGAACGTTTGTTCTATCAGTTTCTTAATTTCGAACTGTACGGGGGTGAAATTGGGGTTGAAATGGGGGATGTATGTCAATATGAAAGTACCAAACCGTTGATGATAAAACCATGAAAGCTACCTTAGTTATTTCGCGCGGACGAAGTCGCGGGTAACAGCTAGTACAAAATATCGAACAACCTTTGTTCTTGAACCATACCAAAGCCCATGTGGTGGCGGAATTACATAGTTCAGATCGCGAAACAATAGTAGTAAGTATAACCCCCGTGACTCACTTCTTTTATAGGCATATTGACTATATGCATGTGTGTGATGCAATCACAAACCGTATAAATATGCAATTGTTCGTGTGTTAGTGGATCTGTATTCAAATAGTACGCGCATGTATTAGTGACCACGGGGGTGGAGGAAATGTGCCGACGTGCGTTTTGCAAGTAATTTGAAAGTTATACCATTTCTCTTACCTTAACATTTAGATTTCTGTGGTGTAACATGACAACGTCATTACAAAACATTGCGTAACGGGTGAATGAGCGTAACGGGACAATGAGTCATCCTTTTTCGTGCATGCAGCCAGCGTTCATCGATTTATTAGACGTTGTCACGTGAAAAACCGCATCGAAATCGGCCCATATTCACCTATATTTATTTATAGAGACAGACAGACAGACACACAGACAGCCATTGGCCATCTAAAAATGCGTCAGCATGCTCATGACCACGCCCTCCGGTTTCACCTGCGTAGTTTCCAAAATAAGCTATCAAATTCTGAGTTATGCGTTTTCACTTCTATCGGCAGTTCCTATGACTACCAATTTTTTTCTTTTGTTTTATATTTAGATATAGAATGACAGGACCATCAACACAAGCGCCTAAGCAAGCGCCTGCTCATAACAGCGCAAAGTAGACTTCATAACACTACCTATCACTGGATGTAGTGCGTTCGTATATAACCATAATATATCGCATTGATCTATAATTTTTTAAACATTGCCCTTCAAACATACAGTAACATTTGCACATTACCTCTTGGCGGTAGAATAACTACAAAAAGTGTGGTATGTAGGTACGTACTTCCCCATGTGGATTTTGCATAGAGTCCTACCACTGTAATAAAAATAATAAACATTGATTAACTAACATTCAAATCAATAGTAAAAATAACAAAAGCCAGTCAACTTAGTAGCGTGTAAAATGAAACGACAGCAAGACTAGAAGTTTTTCCATAAATCCTCCAATGTCTTGGCATGAACTTTCTTCCCACAAAAATACATGAAACTAGCCTTTGTGGCACTAGAATAAAGTCGAAGTTCAACGGAAAGAACAACTAGGAAGGTGCATACAAAAGGTTACCAGATAAAAACTATTTTTAAAGCTAATTTATGTATAATGTCTCATTCATAGACAAAGTACATACTTTTATGACTCTTTATTTTTTTTACTATGGTTTTTTGTCGAAATGTCTACCCATAGACTATTTCTAAATAATGACGATGGTTTTGGCGCGATATCATAATTTTTATGGTAGAAAGTACAAAATGACGAGTTTGAGTAAAGCAAGTCTTTGCCACAAGCCATAAGCGAAACATTGAGATAGTAGGACAATGGGAAGTTTTTTACAAAGCGTTTGAGTTGCTCGAATGTGGTGTCGTATTATGGGTGAGTTATGTGTATAAACTAAATATAACAAAGCCATGGACTTTTAATCCATGTTTTGAGAAAAAACAATTTTAAAACATACCTACTGTCCACCTCTTGATAACATAATATAAGTTAAGTTTAGTACCAAGAGATGTATTGGCTATAAATGTATGTAAGTATATGTCCCAGCCAACTAGGTTGGTCAGACGTTCAATCAATAGCCTAGCTTCTTTACTAAACAGCGCCGTTCATCCAGCTTCCTTCCAAATTGTTCAACTAGTTTTGCTGTTTACCTATGTTGTGTCTATCATTTAAATAGTGCGAAAAATACGGAATTATCATTCATTAGTAAGTAAAAGGCTGTTAATACAGCTAATTTGCTTACTGCGTATTTAATTTCATTCAAATCCGTTCAGCCGTTACTAAGATACGAGGGAATAAACACACCAGTGTGTACAAAACCAAAAGTCTTCTAGGCGTATGTGATACGCCTACAATGCCACACACTTTCGCTTTAATAATATTACCTAGTGTGATATTCATCATCAACTGCGTCAGGGCGGGTTAGGTTACATATAAATCTGTAGATAGACTTCACCAAACTGGCATCCCCAAAGCGAGCCCAAGGGAAAGTGTTGTCAAGGGACAAAGATAAGACGGGATTGTCGCCAGTCTCGTCTGGGAAGAAATTACAACTAGCACAATACAGGAGAGGCTTTCCGTTTGAAAGTTCTGAGAAAAGTTACCGTTGTTGGAGTTGTGCGGTTAAATACGGCTATTTTCTCAACTAGTTATTCTACACTCAACAAAAAGACGAACGACTGGAATAGTAGAGTACTGAATACTTTTGTTGTGTTGTTTATTTGTGTGATATCAAGATACTAACGTTAGGTTCACGTAAATAGCAGGTCCTTTTATTTTGTCATGTGAATTTCTTGGTATGCAAATGTATTAATTAGATATCGTTAATTCTACTACTACTAGTTTTTATAATGTCAACCAAATAATTCGTTTTTGAATTGTTAAAATAGCAAATGATCAATACATAATTGTGTTGACCAATCATAGCTCAGTACATCGTGGTCACGTGATCTTGTGGTGTTTCTTGGCATGACCATCTAGATATAACGATTTGGTCTGGAACGATTGTAAAACTTTCAAAAATAAGGCCAATTGTCCACGTAGTTGCACGATATCCGCATGATTTCGACAATTGTCGGATGCAAGACGAATGCTTGCATCTTGCGTACAAATAATGAAATCTGTGTCCACGAAACGACAACGACACGACAGCCGCACGTCTTGCGTTCGTCATGCAGGATGCATGCGTGCTGCAAAAAGTCACTGTTGCAGTGTTGCCATTTTACTACTACATTTTGCTAGTTGCTGTGACTTTGTCACTAGATCTACTGAGTTTTTTGTCATTTTTTAGGGTTGCGTACCCAAAACGGGACTCTTATAGATTCGTCATGTCTGTCTGTCCATCCGTATGTCACAGCCACATTTTTCCAAAACTATAAGAACCATACTGTTGAAACTTCGTAAATGGATGTATTTTGTGAACCGCATTACAATTTTCACACAAAAAATAGTAGTGACCACTTCTATTTTTTTTAAGTGCAAGTCGAACTCGCCCATGAAGGCTTCCGTAGTAGCAAGTAACATATTAAAAAAGTTCTTGTCGGTCGTTGTTACTTTAATCAGTGTTTTAATAATAGTGAATGTATGACGTAATGAAATAAAACAACTTACCAGATCTCATTCAAACCAATTTTCGTACGATTGTATATTTAACTACATACTACAATACATATTATAGATTATAACTTACTTCAAAGTTATGAGTATCCTTTCTTCTGGACTGACACATGCTTGCATTGCAGTATTTTGTCTTTGTATCAGTGGTCCAACAGTAGAGACTAAATTTTGGTACGTGCGTTTCGTCATTCATTTCATTCATTCAAGTCATTCGATAAAATGATTGAAATACAGAATCTTCTTCTGATAACTCTCTGGCAGAAACAAACAATCTACAATTTCAATTTTTTTCGATGTATGGATGAATCCAGTACTCTTTTCGCCTATTTCGTCGTCTTCTAATAAAATTGTATGCTATAATCACTTCATCATCATCACTTGACATTTTCACAACAAAAGATGTGTTTTCTCGATGCCAGTTGAAAAAAAACTGAAGCGTTTTGTAGCGTGACCAGTGCTGCCGCTTAGACAAAAAAAAATGTCAGCAGACTATTATTAAAATCTCACTAGATTATTCAAAAAGTCACTAGAAGTCACAAAATTTTTTGAGCAGACTTTGTATACAACATTTTATATCATAGCGGTAATTACAAGTAAATATACAAAATCAGTGGTTTATTCTGACACAAAATACAACTTTTAGCATTAATTATTTACAAAAAAAAAACTTATGTTCAAAAATTATAAACTCGAAAAAATCCTCATCTATTATTAAGTCCGTATCATTTTAGTGTTTAAAAAAAGGGGTTGGTTTCTCTGTTATTATAGATGTATGTAGAAGTAGGAAAGTTGCGGTTGTATTAATTTTTGTGGTTGCGGCTAGAAATTCAAGAGGAACAGCATAAGTTTTGGCCATGAAAAGTTACTAGAAATCAACAGATTTTTTTTGTCACAAAATCATACAAAAAAATGAGACATTAAAACCCACTAAATCTAGCGACAAAGTCACTAAAACGGCAATACTAAGCGTGGTTGGCTATTTGCATCATGCAAATGCAGCAGCGTGGACATAGCGAAGATGCAAAAATCACTTACCGACATTTGTAGGATGGATGCATTCGACAAAAAACGCGTGTGTTAGAATCAGTTAGGATTCTGCGCTGTTACAACCTTATTTACATCAGGATAGCCTTAATTCTGTGAGCTTAGATGTGAATGTGCTGTCAATTACTTGAAAGATGGTAGGATAAATAGAAAACCCAATATATAGTATTTAAATGTCATTTATTCTTTTATGCCACTTTCGGTGCACCTATAGACTACAGAGAAAGAATCGTGGTCAAGAAAACTCTGCGCCTTCACATACACAATCTGTACACAAGTAAATCTTAGACAACAGTTATAATACTTATCTTGGCTTGATCAATCGTTCGCCCGGGAACCAGAATTATACAGAGTAACAGAGGACACAGTAAGTTGTAGACAACAATATATAAGGAAACACAAGAGAGCCGAACAGAGCCACGATCACTTTTATACCCTTCGTTGTCAACCTCACTCGCCTATAGTCATAGCGCCGCCCCTCCAACCAAACCATAACAAGTTATAGCGGAATAGGTGGTGGATTTGACAACGCTGATTTACTTATATGTTTATTATACTTTATACAATAATACTTGCAGATTATTTATTAATTATATTTAACCGTATTATTTATAACATGGTTATACTTATTACATAATTTACAATATCCCATAAAATATCTCATTAATCAGGATTTGACACGTATAAACCACCCATTTAGTCAATTTTAACGTTAGGTGAAGGGTTCCAAGGAACCCTTAATCTAACACGTGCGTGGACAGTAGGCCTAAGGTAAAATAAAATAAAGCTACAATTTCAAAGAAATGGTTAGTTTAATCACCTCATAATACATCTCACCTCACAATCTGAACCTCATAATACCTACCTACGTGTAAGGGTAGCCTGTATTTTAGTGATATTTATGTTAGCAGATAATAATAATAATAATATATAATAATAATAATAATAATAATAATATCCTGGCAGAAGAACAGAAAGGGTGCAGAAGAAGACATATGGGGTGCAAAGAACAGCTTATTATTGACTCCACTATTCTCAAACATGCAACTACTCATAATAGAAACTTACATTTAACGTACATAGATTATAAAAAAGCATTTGATAGTGTTCCGCACTCATGGCTTATTCATGTTTTAGAAATTTACAAAATAGATCCATACATTATTAACTTCTTGAAAGGTGTCATGACTGATTGGAGAACTACACTCTCACTTAATATTGACTCAAGATCTGTCACAACGGATGAAATACCCATCGAGAATGGCATCTTTCAAGGAGACTCATTTAGTCCCATATGGTTCTGCCTGGCACTCAACCCACTATCTAAAATACTTAATAATTCAAATCTTGGATACAAACTAACACCTGAAACTACAATCACTCATCTCATGTATATGGATGACCTCAAACTTTTTGCTAAATCTGAAAAAGAAATAAATGGGCTTGTAAAATTTACTGCACAGTTTAGCTCAGATATAAATATGACTTTTGGTTTGGATAAATGTAAAAGCCTACACCTACATAGAGGTAAAGTAACTAACATCAATAACCCGAATACTGAAGATTCATCAGAAAATACAATATTCACAACAATGGAAGAAAATGAGACTTATAAATATTTAGGACTTCAGGAAGGAAAATCTATTAATCATGCAGAACTCAAAAAAGGCCTTATTCACGAATACACACACAGAATTAGTCAAATATGCAAACGACCTTTAAATTCTAAAAATTTGTACAAAGCTATTAACACATACGCAATTCCAATACTAACTTATTCTTTCGGGATAATAAAATGGACTAATACAGACATTAACAATCTACAAATAAAAACCAGAACTACTTTAACAAAATACAATTATTTACATCCAAAATCCGCCATCGAAAGGCAAACCATAAAAAGACACAAAGGAGGTAGAGGTTTAATTGATTTAAAGCTCTTGTGGGAAGGACAAGTTGCAAAGCTAAGACATTTCTTTTTCGAAAAAGCCAAAACAAGTACAATGCATTCTGCTGTTGTTGAAACAGATACCAATTACACACCTCTTGACCTGACAGATAAAAATAAAATATTCACCACAGCTCAAAACGCTGAAAACCTTAAAATTACAAAGTGGCGCAGCAAAGAACTACATGGGCGACATATACACGACCTGGAACAACCACACATAGATCTGCAGGCCTCCAACAAATGGCTTAAGTTGGGGTCACTATTCCCTGAAACAGAAGGATTTATTATAGCGATTCAAGATCAGGTTATAAACACTAAAAACTATAGGAAGTACATAATCAAGGACCCCAACACTCTTGACGACAAATGTAGGAAGTGCCATCGCCACTCCGAAACTATTCAGCATATCACTGGAGCCTGTCCCAACCTAACACAAACTGATTACACTCACCGACACAATCAAGTAGCATACATTATACATCAAAAACTCGCCATCAATCACAAACTCATACAAGGGAAAACAACACCATATTACCAATACACACCAAAAGCTGTGCTGGAAAATGCCAATCACAAACTATACTTTGATCGAGCAATTTTAACAGATAAGACAATACATTACAATAGACCTGATATTACTTTAATGGACAAATTGAGTAAAACAGTATACCTCATTGATATTGCAGTTCCAAATACGCACAACCTCCATAAAACTATTACTGAAAAAATTAATAAATACACCGAACTTAAAGAAGAGATCATAAGAATTTGGAAAATGAACAAAGTTTTCATCGTGCCGTTGGTGCTTTCCAGTACAGGAGTTATACCTAATCATTTACTACAAGCACTCAAACTAATAAATATTTCAGAGAACACATATATGACCATGCAGAAAGCTGCGATCCTTAACACATGTCGCATTGTCCGAAAGTTTTTGCAGGAAGATTTAAACAATACATCGTTACCAGAACATGAACATCACTTGGCCTAGGCCCGTGAACTCATTATTTTCACCGAAGTGTCTCGGATGCTTTGAGTAGTAACGAAGCTAAAGTAAATAATAATAATAATAATAATAATAAGCCCCCTAAAATCCAACCTTACGTCCTGATCGACCACCAGATCACGTGGGGGGCGGACACGCATACAAATAAAACTTATGCTGCTAACGAGGCAATGGTAACCCATCAATATGGAGACGAGACAGAGTAAATCACGTATAGGGCCGCTGCCCGGGGGCAATCGCCGGGGCGCGTCTGTAGCTGGCCACGGGCGCGACAGCATGCTAGCCAGTGACTCTCAGCCGGTCGGCTGGGCGGGAGTCGGGGACGCGGGGGGTAGGGGAATGTCCTCAAGGGTTACAGCCGCGAGTAGGAGACGTAGAATTATTAGTACGAGTAGCAGTATTTCATCAACCCCCGCTGAAGATGTTTCGCAGGAGGCATGTGCCACTCAACCTGCGACCACCAAAGCGGGGAAACCCAGAGTGCGCATGAAATGGGACGATCAGATAAATACATTTATCATGCGCACATACTACTTTATTACAAAATTAGATACAGATAGGACTATGTACTGCACTAAACTTCATGAAAAATTTAAAGAAGAATATCCACACTTGAAAGATATATCAGCACAAAGAATCGCAGATCAAAGGCGAGTTATATTACGTAATAAATTATTATCAGACACTTCAATAGACAAAATTAAATCAGAAGTAGCCCAACAACTGAGTATAGAACAAGATAGCATTAACACTAACCCAACTATAGAATGTACAGACTCTTCTGACTCAACACCTCACCCACCATACGAACCATTTAGTCAACCACCACCTCCTCTTGAAACAATTCATCAGACATCAGTATCAGACAATCTACATACATTTTCTCAGGCCTCAACACAAACAACGTCAGTAATAACACCCACTGAGTTATTAGACGAAATCACTTCTCAGAATTCGACGACGTTTTCAAGTTCTACACAAGAGTTAAAAGAGCAGTTAGAAACAACGCTTGCTATTTACACAGGTACCGATCCATCAAGTAGGCCAAAACTACCCCGGCTTAGAGAAAACAAAAAACTTTACGAATTTGTAAATGCTTTTAATCAACATATTCTAGGACAGTTTTTTTCTGTAGATTCAGACTTAACTCACATACATACGCTAATATATTGCAGTGCAATGACAATCTGCTCCAGGTTAGGCCATAAAATTTCTACCAATACCGAACAATCCAATTCTATAAGGAGGCCTATGAACACACCGGCGTGGCAACAAAGATTAGAAAACGACATAAGACATCTGAGAGCTGATATAGGTAGGGTAACACAATTCATTAACAACAATAGAGGGAAGAAACTGGTCAATAGAGTCAATAAAATCTTTGATAAGCTTAAAGTACACTCCAGCCATGAAAAGGATAATAATAAACCAGAAGAATTTTTAGACACTTTAAAGCAAAAACTGGCCCTAAAGTCACAGCGTTTAGCGCGATATAAAAAAGCACTACAAAGAAAAACAGACAATAAACTATTCAGTAACAATGAGAAGGCATTTTATAGATCGCTTCATACAAAACCAAACACTGTCCCGTCAGAGGTACCTACTGAACTAAATCTTAAGAATTATTGGGCCAATATATGGAAAAGGCAGGCTTCACATAATGAAAATTCTGAATGGATAAAACAAGAAATAGACAGAGCAAATGATATTGAACCGATGGAATATGACGATATTACAGCGACAGATATTGAAGAAATTACCAGAAAGTCAAAAAATTGGAAAGCTGCAGGAATCGATGGGGTACACAATTTTTGGCTTAAAAAATTTAGAGCTCTACATAACTGTTTAGCTAATAATATTTCAAACGTTTTAAGAGGATCAGAAGAACTACCGCGATTTGTTACTAGAGGAGTGACGTACATGCTTCCTAAAAGTGAGAATACTTCTGACCCATTTCAGTACCGGCCTATAACATGTTTACCTACACTCTACAAATTAATAACAGCATGTTTAGCCCACAAAATCAATAGACACATAGAACGTAATAACATACTATCTGAAGAACAAAAAGGGTGTAGACGGAGGCATATGGGATGCAAAGAGCAATTAATTATTGATTCAACCATTCTTAAACACGCAACCTCACACAATAGAAACTTACATCTTACCTATATCGATTACAAAAAAGCGTTTGACAGTGTTCCACATTCGTGGTTAATTCATATTCTTCAGATTTATAAAATAGACCCACATATCATAAACTTCCTGAAAAATGTCATGACTCATTGGAGTACAACACTATCACTGAATATAAATTCGAATCACATCACTACAGAAGAAATCCCGATTGAGAATGGCATTATCCAGGGAGATTCACTTAGCCCTATATGGTTCTGTTTGGCCCTCAACCCACTATCGCATATTCTAAATAACACAAACTATGGTTACAAATTAACACAAGATACCAAAGTAAATCATCTTCTTTACATGGACGATTTAAAAATCTTCACCAAAACAGAAAAGGAAATGAACGAAATGATAAAAATTACATCTGAATTTAGCGCTGATATTAACATGTCATTTGGTCTTGATAAGTGCAAGACACTTCACTTAAACAGAGGTAAAGTATCTAATACAGTAACCAACCGTAGCAGTAACGACCTGCCTAACAACTACCTTACTTTCACCACAATGGAAGAAACTGATACATATAAATACTTAGGGCTACAACAAGGAAGATCAATAAACCATACAGATATTAAAAAACATTTAGGCCAAGAATACATAAGCAGGTTAACCCAAGTTTGCAAAAAATCATTGTATTCTAAAAATGTATGCAAAGCAATTAACACCTATGCCATACCAGTACTAACATATTCCTTTGGAATTATCAAATGGACAAGCACAGACATACAAAATTTAGAAATAAAAACTCGAACCACACTTACGAAACATAACTACCTCCATCCAAAATCAGCAATAGAAAGAATGACAATCCAAAGACAGAAAGGTGGGAGAGGGATAATCGATTTGAGAGCCCTTTGGGAGGGCCAGGTACAAAAGTTAAGACACTTCTTTTACGAAAAATCACACCATAGTGCAATTCACAAATCAATAGTAGAAATAGATTCCAGTTACACACCGTTGAATTTAATAGACCAAAACAAAGAATTTACACACGTGCAAAACGCCGAAATCTCAAAGTTAACAAAATGGCGTAGCAAAGAATTACACGGACGTCATATTCATGACTTGGAGCTGCCCCACATAGATAGCCAAGCCTCAAATAAATGGCTGAAACTTGGCTCTCTCTTTCCGGAAACCGAAGGGTTTATGATAGCAATCCAAGACCAGGTTATCAACACTAAAAACTACAGAAAATACATTATAAAGGACCCTAACACACTAAACGATAAATGCAGAAAATGTCAACGGTATTCAGAAACAATCCAACACATTACCAGTGCCTGCCCAAACCTAACACAGACAGACTATACACACCGACATAATCAAATATCACATATAATTCATCAAAAACTAGCTATTAAACATAAACTACTACCAAGCAAATCTACTCCATACTACCAGTATATTCCTAAACCAGTACTGGAGAGCACCAACTACAAACTATATTTTGACAGGGCTATTTTAACTGATAAAACTATTCACAATAACAGGCCCGACATCACACTGATTGATAAACACAACAAAACCGTGTATTTAATAGATATTGCAGTACCTAATACCCACAACTTACATCGTACCATTACAGAAAAGATAAATAAATATACAGAGCTTAAAGAAGAGATAATCAGAATCTGGAAAATGAATAAAGTATACATAGTACCATTGGTGCTGTCCAGTACAGGAGTAATTCCTAAACATTTAACTCAGGCCTTAAAATTAATAGACATTCCCGAGAACACGTACATGACGATGCAGAAAGCTGCAATTTTAAATACATGCCGCATAGTCCGAAAATTTCTTCAAGAAGATCTAAACAATCTTCACGTTTCAGAACATGAAGCTCACTTGGTTTAGGCCCGTGACTTCATAGTATCTACCAAAGTGTCTTTAACACTTTGAGAGGAAAAAACGTACCTATGAAAAATAATAATAATAATATCTCATTTGCTGTACATGGACGACCTCAAACTCTTTGCACCGAAACGCCAAGACTTGTTGGAGCTATTAAAAACCACAGAGGTTTTTAGTAACGCCATCAAGATGGAGTTCGGTGTCGACAAGTGTGCGGTCATGCATGTACAGCGAGGGAAAGTAGTAAATTCAGAGAATTTACAACTTTCCGAGACTATAACTCTCAGATGCCTCTCCGAAGACGAGACCTACAAATATCTCGGTATGTCACAGTCGTTGGGTATATCAGCAGATGACATTAAGAAATCGGTGAAGGAACGCTTCTTTTGCCGGCTGACAAAAGTACTTAAAAGTCTTCTGTCAGGCGGTAACAAGGCGCGAGCCTTCAACGGTTGGGTAATGCCTCTGCTGATATACTCCTTTGGCATACTGAGATGGACTCAGACTGAGCTCGACGCCCTGGACAGAAAGGTCCGTCAACAGCTCACAACATACCGCATGCTACACCCGCGCTCGTCTGTTATGAGACTGTATATCTCGCGGAAATGGGGGGGTCGAGGCTTTTTAAATGCCAAAAACCTTCACAACCGCGAGGTATGCAGTCTCAGAGATTATTTCCGCAACAACGAGTCCGGGATGCATCGCGATGTTGTGGCAGTTGACAGGAGCTTCACGCCTCTTTCATTGGCAAACCAGAACTGGCGCAAACCATCGGTGCTCAGCACTGATGATCGCAAGGTAGTATGGAAGAGCAAGGAGCTGCACGGGCGATTCTATCGGGCCCTGACGGGACCCGATGTGAATCTGCTCGCTTCGGTGAACTGGCTACGCTTCGGGGACCTCTTCGGAGAAACCGAGGGTTTTGCCTGTGCAATTGCAGACGAAGTTATCAAGACGAACAACTACCGGAAATACATAATGAAGGACGGTACGGTCGACATCTGTCGAGCATGCCGCCGTCCAGGCGAATCTCTTCGTCATGTTATTTCCGGTTGTTCGCATCTTGCTAACGGCGAGTACTTGCACAGACATAACCTAGTAGCCAGGATCATCCATCAGCAACTTGCTCTTAGATACTGTCTTGTCGAGTCCGAGGTGCCGTACTATAAGTACGCACCTCTGCCAGTTCTCGAGAATGATCGTGCGTTGCTCTACTGGGACCGTTCTATCATCACGGACAGGACTATTGTCGCCAATAAGCCTGATATCGTGCTGGTAGACCGGTCTCAGCGCCGGGCTGTGATCGTAGATATCACCGTACCACATGACGAGAACCTCGTGAAAGCCGAGAAGGACAAGCTAAGCAAGTACCTTGACTTGGCTCATGAGGTTACCGCCATGTGGGATGTTGATTCGACGATCATAGTCCCAATAGTCGTGTCGGCTAACGGCCTTGTAGCGAAAAGTCTCGACCAACACCTTAAGAGACTTTCGCTAGACGGTTGGATCAAGGGTCAGATGCAGAAGGCGGTCATCCTCGACACAGCACGCATCGTCAGGAGGTTCCTCACTCTGCAGCCCTAACCACCGGTAGCTTGGACACTGCCCCGCTGCTGGCGGCACCCTAGTTTTTAAGTTTTTTATAATGTTTATTTTATATATGTATTGTAAAAAATTTAAAAACTAAGAAGACAAATAAATGACTGATAATAATAATAATAATAATATAGCATTATATTATAATAATAATATGCCCCCCAAAATCCAACCTTACGTCCAGATCGAACACCTGATCACGTGGGGGGCGGACACGCGTACAATCGAAACTTACGCGGCCAACAAGGCAAAGGTAACCCATTCACCATGGAGAAAAACTTAAATAATTCACGTATAGGGCCGCTGTCCGGGGGCGATCGCCGGAGCACGTTCGTGGCTGGTGTCGGACGTGGCAGAATGCTAGCCAGCGACTCTCGACGCACCGGCTGGTCGGGAGTCGGGGACAGGGGGGGTCGGGGTAGGTCTCCAGATGTTACAGCCGATGAATTTTCGGATGGTGCTTTGCGGAGCAGGGAGTCATCTCCCGCAAGCTCTGCCGGCTCATCTGCTTCGACCACAGATTCACAACAAGATACCAGACAAAAGTGGTCCAATAGGGAACTGGAAGAATTAATGTTCTGCTATTACAAAGCAAAAGCAGCAGGACCAGGCTACATTAAAAAACTTGAAACCATTTTTAAAAATAGAAACCCGAATAACCCAAAGAGTAGGAAATTTACAGGCAGCACGCTTTCTAATCAGGTGCGAAGTGTACTGTCACGTAGGTGTATATCCACAGAGGTATTGGAACAAATAAAAATAAGAGCTGAACATCCATCGTCAGACACTCACCTACCAAACATACCCGAAGACACTACACTGACTTCCAACACACAAGCTTCCGACACTTTAGACATACTTATACCAACACTCACTCAGTCATCTGTTATTCCATCACACCAAACAACCACACAACCAGACAATCAAAAATGGTCAACTATTGAACTTGAAGAATTAATGTATTGTTATTTTAAAGCTAAAGCAGCAGGAACCGGATACATTAAAAGGCTGGGCGCAATGTTTAAAAACAGAAATCCTGATAACCCAAAAATTACGAAGTTCACAGGTAACACGCTTTCCAATCAGGTGCGAAGTGTACTGGCGCGTAAGAGTATCTCTACTGAGGTACTGGAACAAATAAAGATAAGAGCTGAACAGCCAGAACCAGACACGCAGCTATCTGACATACCCGAAGACAGCACACATACAATAGTCTCTCAACGCTCAAATACTCCTGACATACCAGCAGTCACACTATCATCAGACACTCTAACAAATCAAGAATTGCAAGCACAAATCCATACACAAGAGCCGCAAGAAGTTGTAGTCAACGAAGATCAAGACCATGTAATACTGGAACTATTACAAGTATTGTCGGAAGTTAAAGAAACACCAATAGAGCTTAGAAAATTTCTACCCAAACCAAATTTTAATAAACAATTTATGTATAATTTGAATAAAATTAACTTATATCTACCAAATCTTTTAGAAACACATGAATCTTTACGCGAAATTAACGACATCATTTACTCAGCAGCAAAAACTTTGATCATTTTAAATCAACAAATACCGTATACGCCATCCACAGTACAAAAACCAAAGCAAGATCCGCCTTGGAAAAGACGGATTAAGCAAAGAATTGAAGGGCTTAGGAAAGAATTAGGTAGGTTAGTAGAACTCAAAGGGGGTGTCAATAGCAGAAGAATGTACAACATCAAAATAACGCTTTACTCCAAATACAAAATCACCAACGACGAAGAACACAACAACACCATAGAGATACTGAAACAAAAAGTGAAAGCCTTAGCAGGTCGACTCCGAAGGTACGACGAGATGAACGAAAAAAAGATACAAAACAAACAATTTGCCGAAAATCAACATAAATTCTACAGATCTCTCAACAAAACACAACACAATCCTACACAAATTCCTAGTAAAGAAGACACTCAAAACTTCTGGACCAACATTTTATCGAACCCTATCCCATACAACACCGACGCAACCTGGATACCTGAAATAGAAAAATTAGCCGAAAACATAGAACAGCATCATTTTGAAGAAATAGACGAAGAAAAAGTAAAACTTGCAATTAGGAAGACACAAAATTGGAAAACACCGGGAATAGATAAAATACAAAACTATTATCTCAAATATTTCACAAGCACACACAAATACATTGCCGCATTGTACGACCGGATAATGAAAGGATTAGAACCCATTGATAGTTGGTTTACAACAGGGCAAGTCATTCTAATACCCAAAAGTGACGACACCCAGGACCCGAAGAATTGGCGTCCTATTGCCTGTTTACCAACTATGTACAAAATTTTAACGTCCATAATGGCAAATGAGCTCTACATCCACTGCGACAAAAATGACATCTTAGCTCCAGAACAACGGGGCTGCAGACGCGGGGTACGGGGCTGCAAAGACCATCTCATGATCAACAAGGCCATCCTCGAAGACGCACACAAGTGTCAGAAAAACCTAAGTATGGCGTGGGTTGACTATCGCAAGGCTTTTGATAGCCTATCGCATGAGTGGCTACTCAGAGTACTAGATCTCTATAAATGTCCGCCTGCTATCAAAAGGTTCTTAGAGATAGTCATGCCTACATGGAGAGTGATCATGACAGCTCGCGGTACTAACGGGTCTGTAACCACCGACCCCATATACATCCGCCGAGGAATAGTCCAAGGCGATTCATTTTCACCGCTCATGTTCTGTTTGGGAATTAATCCCATCTCACAAATTCTCAACAAGTACGAATTCAAAGGATACCGGCTCAAAGACAATACCACAGTAAATCATTTGCTATATATGGACGACTTAAAAATATACGCAAATAGTAAAACCAACTTAAAAATTTTAATAGACAGCACCGAAATATTCACCAATGACATAGGCATGGAATTCGGATTAAATAAATGCAACGTTCTTCATCTTGTTGCCGGTAGGAGAAATGAACATCATGGAGAAGGCCATGCCCTGCTCAGTGGGGAAGAATTCACACATTTACATACAGGCAACACGTACAAATATTTAGGTATAAATGAGGCAGGAAAAATAGATCATGCAGAAGTTAGACAGAAAATAGAGAAAGAGTATTTCCAACGTGTAAAAAATCTAACAGCCTCGCATCTCAACTCGCGAAACTTACTTAGGGCCATAAACATCTACGCAGTTCCAGTATTGCTATACACTTTTGGCATCATTAACTTCAAAACATCAGATCTCAAAAAAGTAGACGTTAAAACTAGGAAGATTTTAGCTATGAACAAAGCTCACCAACAAAAAGCCGACGTTGAACGGTTGTATCTACCAATAGATGAGGGTGGGAGAGGCCTTACCAGCTTAGAAACATTATATAAAATGCAAATAATTAAATATAAATACTACATACAAACGGAAAAAGATTATTTACTTAGGGCAATAGTGGAACACGACAACAACAAAGATAAATATTCAATTATAAAAGAAACACAACAAAACTTAGAAGAAATAGGGTTGAGATCAAACGAAAAATATGCAGATAGAGAAATCAAACAAGCAATAGTCAAAACACGAGTAAACAAAATAAAAGCAAAGCCGCTTCACGGGCAGTTTTATAAAGCAGTTTTGGAGAAGGAAAACATTTATACAATACAGTCGTTCCGATGGATTAAAAAGCAACCTGTTTCTCCAGCATTAGAGTCAGCCATATTTGCAATACAAGATCAAGCAGTAATCACCAAACAAATCGAACGGGACATCTTAAAAAAACCAGTTGATGGTAAGTGTCGGCTGTGTTTAGCAAAGGATGAGACCGTACAACATGTTGTCTCAGGATGTGAAAAACTGGCCGGTACTTACTACACCAAACGCCACAATAACATAGTACAGTACGTTTTCTGGACCTTAGCTAAAAAGCATAAATTTCCGGTAGCCAAGTTGTGGTGGCAAGAACATCTGACGCAACCACAGGTCAAAGAAAACGACAGCGCAAAACTAATGTGGGAAATACCGGTTCAAACAGACGTTACTATAGTGCACAATAGACCAGATATTATATACATTAACAAAAAAGAAAATAAAACATATTTAATAGATATCACTGTACCGTCGGATTATAACATAGGAGCTAAAGAAATAGAAAAGTTAAGCAAATACCATCCTCTTAAACGCGAAATAACCCGATTATGGAAAACAACCGCAGAAGTTATACCCATAGTAGTAGGAGCCACTGGTGTTATAGCTAAATCACTACACAGATACTGTACAAAACTAGATTCACACATTAACACACACATCATTCAAAAACAAGCAGCCATTCACACAATGACAATAATCAGCAAAGTTCTGGGGGACACAGTCTTTGTGCAAAGGGGAACTGAGCCACCTTTTCCCTGAGGGTCTCAGGGCGGGAGCTCAGTAAACCGAGCCTAGCTCGAGTAGGGGAACACCTTATCAAACCATAATAATATAATGCTTTATTACACCCACCAAAAATACATAAAGTCTTAACAAAAACTAATTAATTAAAAAAAAAATACATTACGTCTAAAAGTATACATAAAATCATAATAAATAATTATACAAGTAACAGACTTAAATTAAACACTAATTTCGTTTATTTTAAGCTAGCAGATATGGGAAACTTACCGCTAGGTTTATGGGATGGGGCACAAATAAGTATATATTTACTAAATACATATAATAGGTATATATGCTGAAATAAAAATCATCCATATTTTTTTCCAGGGACACTATAAAATTACAAATGAAATAACAATATAAGGTACCAAAAAGGTACTAAATAATTGCAAAGAAATAATTTTTCCGTTTCGTAATTTTGTCTCTAACTATGTGAAATAGATGTGGTCCAGCCAACCTGCCGTCAGAGCGGCTGCCCACTTTCTTTTTATGTTTTTTCACATCGAGGCTCATCGAGGTACTAATTATTTGAATTAAGGTACCAAATAGTACCAAAAAGGTACTAAAATTTGATGGTTATCAAACATAAAAAATTAGACCTGGTCCAGCGGTTCTGACGCTCATTATAAGAGTAGGTAGGCTTAGAACATTTAAAAGTCAAACAATGTTCGACCGGACGAAATGAAATAGAACCGGAGTAGGAAAGTCGCGAGTTTTTTTCAAAATTACGTATTTCGTAGAAATAGAGTAAACGTCCTGATTGGTCGATCGGATCGCCCAAAATTGTCTGAGCCAAAACAATATCGTATCTGATTAATTTGAATGTTGGTGGGTGATTCATTTGTTAATCCATTCTGTCACGTCTATCTGTCACCTTGATCTACAATGTTTTGTTTGTTTTTAATTCGCTTTTTTTTTGATAATTTCCAAAAGTATACAGAGAGAGCCAGAGAGCAGAAGAAACAAATATTTTGTGATTAACTTTACAAATTGAAATCTAACTCGTAAGAGTAAGTAAATTTAAATCTTAACTGTATTCAATAAAAACAAATGATCATTGGCTTTTCTCACTATTTATAGCTTTAAGGCTAGCTAAGGTAAAACAAGAAATCAATCTCAGTGACCTCTGTACACTAAAATCAGCCCAATCGAATAAAAAATGTTTAATGTTTCTAGTGTCAAGTCGTGTTTTTGTAAAACCCATTTTTTTCAGTTTTTGCGAAACATATCAACATTTTTGTAAAATCCTTAGAACTTTCCGGAAATTCGGGGTTTCAAAATATTTTACGACTTATGTACACAATTTAAGATTTTGTATTGCTGTTACAGTCACCACACAAAACCAAATTACAGTTATAACATTACAGTCATAGTATATTACAGTGTTACAATTACAACCAAATTATTATAGTACCTAACACACTGTAAAATCATATATTACCTATACATATAATATGTACATACACAATAAATTGTTGGTTTGTATTTAATTTTTCTTTATATTTTGAGCAATCGATAACAATCAAAATCTATATTGTAATGCTGAGAATGAAATTGTTCTGAAATTTAATGAAAACAAACAAACAGAAAAAAACAACTAAGTATTTTGCTAATATTGCAATCCAAATTACATACCTACTTGTTTTGATGTAAAATTCTACATAAAAGTTTTGCACATGCTGTTTCATCCAAAGCACCCTTCGATTGCATTCTAATCTACTTTAAAATCAAATCCCGGACCATAACGAAGTGAGTTTGCATCAAAAGTTCGATAATTTTCATTAAAAATTGAAACCCTCATGTTTAAGTCACAGAGATCAAGCAAGTTGCCGTCGGTAATCCGATTTCATTCACCAAGTAATGAGCACCATTAAGCATTGCTACTCTTCCATCCAGAATGTTCCAAGATCAACAGAAAAACACCCTCAAAACTAACCTTATGTCCATTGAAATAAAAACTACGTTCCTGCGGCGCACTGGACTAGATAGGCAGAGCTGGAACTTTGAGCTAATCTAACATCGCGCACAATCTTGACCCATGTCACAATATAATAAGGTCTATAATCGTTTGCGCAAATAAAGTCACGTACGTTTCAGTTTAGACCTGAAAAGATATGCCGAACTGGGAGCAGACGAAATATGAGGATTAAATTCCTGTAGTGCACTTAACAAGACTAATTTATGCACGAATGCTTGCAGCGTGTATACTAGACTTAACTAAAACTAATTGAGAGGTAATGGCTTGAATCTGAGAGCAATATGGTTGTTGTCGTATTGTTTGTTGAGAAGTTGTTCTGGGTTGTTGCGGAATAATATAGAGGCACGTAAGATTTCGTTGGTATTTCGTCATATAAAGCATTAGATATAAATTCATCGTCTCCATTATTTTCTTTGTTTTAAGCTAGCACCATTGTTTACTGGATCATAAATTACGGAATATTTTCAGGTGACTCAGTGAGTATGTTTTGTGGAAAATTAATTAAGAGTTCGATTAACAGTAGGCAAGTTCTAAGCGACTGAGAAAGAGGTTAATTCGATAAATCTGCTCTCGATTATAATTTCACTTTTGTATGAGGAATATTAAGAAGGTTGCCTAGAAGAGATCGCTTTTAGCTATAGGATTGATTGTATCATTCGTTTTTATTCTTCTCCTGTATTTTTGATTGTAGTATGTAACTATAATTATATATATCTCTATAAATAATTAATGATCTCCCCCGGTTTTGACCGTGGTCCGAAATAAAGATCTTACCTCTATAGCACTCAGCAGGTCTACTACGAAAACAAACTCCGAATGATCGGATCCGCCCGACAGCTGAATCGGATCTGTAGCCTACCACGAAATACATTCGGAAGGTTACATCTCGTTCGGAAGTTATAGACTTCAGGTCGGATGAGGCTCGGATCGAACGAAACGGCCGATTCGATCAACCGACCTATTGTCTATCGAGGTAGGAAACTTCCATAAGTTCGGCCGATATATCGTTTATCGGACTTCGTAGTAGACGTGCTGGTATCACGTACTCGTACATATCCAACGGTGAAAAAAATGTTGAAATCGGTCCAGTAGTGCCTTACAATAACTCTTACAATTCAAACACATAAACTCTTCAGCTGTAAAATTTTAGTAGGTAGATATAGATTTAACCATCTAGTGAAGTTACTTTGGCTTTTGAAACGGTTGATAATTTAGATAGCAGGATAATGTGTGTGGGCTCAGCTAGTAATATACAGAAGCAAACTATACAATTCTCTGATAAAGCATCAACAGCTTTAACGGTAAGGCTAAGCGCGCACTAGCGGCCAGGCGGTGGCCGCCGCGGTCTGGCCGCTGCGACCTGGCCGCTAGTGCGCGCTTAGCCTTATTGTTACAAGTTACGGTTAGGTAACAAAAAAAAAATCTAAGACTTCGGGCTGATTAAGACAGTGCCGTGTCAGACAATGATCGGAAAGCTTTAGGTGTTATCAACAAATGTTTTAATTTAAATATAAACGAGACGAGCAAGACATACCTACCTACGCCTGATGGTAAGCACCAAGCCTGCCCGTCACAGACAAGAGCTTTGAGGATTTAGACAAGGGCCGTGCACCTACTTATTTGACCATGAAAAGTTCAAATTTCCTCCTAGCACTAGCACTGTACTACGCTCGCCCACCGAAGATACCTACAAGATGATTAATCTCATAGCCCTATGATTTCTCTGGAAACATTTCAATTCTACAAAGTTTAGAATACGTTAATCTTAAAAAAAAAGGTATAACTGTCTACAGTAATTTTTCACATCTACTTTCCGACATTATTTACATTCTTTAGATATAACATACGCAGCGAAAGAGCTGTGGAGACGTGGCGTTAAATTGGCCCCTGATGTAATAAGGCCTCACATCATAAGTGCATAATGTTCCCGCGCAAAGATGAGATATTTTGCATCAAAATGACTGAAATGAGCTCGGGAGGCCTTCAATAAAACAAAGGGAAATTGTGTTGTTTTGGCAGCGTTTACTTTTGGGCTGTAACTTCTATTTATTTTATGCAAATGCAACTTCAACTTCTTATTTTAACGGCACGCGCTGAGACATATGATTGTCACATCTCTACTTTTGTCAGTTTTTTGCACAGAAATCTAAATAATAAGGTAATATTATTTAGATTTCTGTGATTTTGTGGCAGCTTCGTAAATGGCAGCAATTCACATTTATAATAATTTGGTCAGTTTAACTCGACGTTACATTATTTTTTTAATTAAGAGTGACGAGACGAGCAGGACATGTGCCTGATGGTAAGCAGCATGCCTGCCGCATAACAGCACAGTGCCACGCAGCTATTGGAACATGAAGAGGCCAAATCATTACCTAGCACTGCACTGCGCTCGTCACCCAGAGATCTAAGATGTTATATCTCTAAGCCTTGTAATTTCACTGGAAACATTGCCCTTCAACCCGGAACACAGTAATGTTTGTACATTACTGCTTGGCGGTAGAATAACTGGTAAAGGTGTGGTACTTCCCCAGGTGGACTCTGCCAAAAGTCCTACCACTACAAAAACCCGAACTTGATTATCCGAAAACAAAAATACAGCACAAAAGTTTAGACGGACGCACAAATACTTTGTTAGTAGGGAACGAATAATAAGGTTAGGTATTAGTTATTACAATAAGCATGCCTAGATATTTATGCAAAGGTATTTTCAGATTAACAGAAATATGAGTGTTATAGGATTGACAAATCATGGACATTGACATATATTTGTAACGCTGTCGAAACGTCAAGATAATTAAATTATAGTTTTGATCGTGATACGTCTTGTAAAGTGTTTAATTTTGTGTTCAAATCGCAAAAGTTTAAAAACAATACACTGACTCATACTTAACAAATTTCTTTAACAAGATGAAACATTGGCACCACATTTAGCAAAACTGAACTCAGTTTTTAGTAAGTATTTTTGCTCTCTGAAAACGCTTCATTTGTCTTGGTGTTGTAAATGTTAACTAGGTAGTAACAACTTTGACTGAAGTTGTGCCAACAAATCTAGTAAACATATTTCATATAATATGTATTTGTAGACGGTGTGATTCGCCTAAACTTGTATAAAAAAAAACCCAAAAAAGCTCATTTTATATTTAAAATGTACATTAAACCGAGTACAAAGTTATTGTATTCTTAAATCGATGGTAATTTTACGCTTAAAGGCTTAACAATTCAAGTTAGGCCAAGTCAAACCGCCACATTACTCAGTAAATTATTCATTGTACAAAAAGACGAGAAATGTTAGGCGTGAACAATAAATAATTCGAATATTGCGGTTTATATAAGTACGCTTTAAAAGCGAAAGCTTTTAGAAGCCTTCCCTACAATAGAGATTATATTTTTCTTACCTGCACTTTTATGCGTTTAATAGAAGCTTAAATTTTGATGTTTCCCTTTCGAGCGGCGGTGAAAGCTTTTCAAACTTTTCAATATTGATCAATGCTTATTTTTTGCTCGCGTGAGTTGAGACAAGAACGACAAGAAAAGTATTTCCTTTGTAATAGTCTTTCATGTCTTCATTATGCCCGACAAGACAATTTTATAGGTCGATGGAGAATCGAAACAGTATGGCTTCAAAGTATTAATATGTTGTTAGCTTAGTTGAGTAGGTTTTTATTTTGTTATTATAATAAAGACTTAAATTAAGTACGTTATAATACGTGAATACATGCTTAGAGATATAACAACTTAGATCTCTGGGTGACGAGCGCAGTGCAGTGCTAGCCAATGATTTGGACTCTTCATGTTCCAATAGCTGCGTGCCACTGTGCTGTTATGTGGCAAGTATGTTGCTTACCATCAGGCACACGCCCTGCTCGTCTCGTCACTTTTTATTAAAAAAAAATACAAAACTTTGTATTATTTTTTTGTAATAACGCGGACGGAGGCTTATTAAATGTCTGACATTTATGGTGGAGAAGTGCAGAATTATATTTTCTTAATTATTCATAAAAAGAAATCACAGGCGGCCTGGAATCACATTTCATTTTTAAAAACCTTTTCCAGGGCTTGGTCCACGCGACGCGTAGCTTATGCTGGCAATTTGGCCCAACGTAGTAAGTAGGTTAAGCGTTGTCATTCAGCGTTGTAATGGTCCAACATGCTGGGCATGCTTCCAACTAGTAGTGGGTTTGATCGTCTTGATCATCTTTATACCGTCATCGGTCTATGCCTATGGATAATTCAGATGTGCTTTGTGCAAGTACTTAGTAACATGACATGTGTAGTGTAGTTCTCTAGTAGTGTGTTTGTTAAATAAAGGTTCTGCCCATTCAACACGATTTATTAACAATGTTACTTGTTCTAATGTTATTAATTCAATTTAAGAACAATTTCAGTCTGTCATATCGTAATAAACCTTTCATAAGAATTTAACTTCGTCTTAGCGGAAAATTCCACGTTCATGGGGAAGGCACTCCATGACAATGTTTATACATCTCAAAGCCGTTATGGAGTCACATTATTTACATTCTAACGCGGGCTTATTTGAGTTGCACCAAATTTATCTTGTCATCGTCTATTTATTTGTATTTATGCTTTGTTTTGAGATGTCTTAAGGTAATTATTAATTAAATTTGTTGGTGACTAGAAAACTGAATTACACCATCGTTTATTTGTTATTTTAAAAAATTGTACTTACGCGTAAAAAAATTGGAAACAAATGACGAAGATAGTGCTTAGAAGTTTCAAGTGACGTCACTTCTACATACGATTTTTATGAAGACGTGACGTCACAACCCCCACTCAAAGTTTGATGACCTATATCTTTGCCGATTTTTAATAATTTGATAGAACAAAAAATACGTGTCCCATATTTTTCCATAATGTACCTGACGGTCTAATTAAAACGGTTGAAAACAGTTGTCAATTGCGCTACGCGCGGTGTTGATGTTTCTTTTTGTCAGAGAAAGTTGATAATCATACGTCAATATCAACAATTTGACGTATTTTTCATTCATCTGTCATTCGGAAAACACTTCATTCATGTCATTACTGGATTTTTTTTATAATTAAAACAATTTTCGAACTGTAGCGGCGCTGGCGAGGTATTGAATTAAGTGCGCATTATGGATATTTTGTTATCAATCTGTTCTATTGTCGATCGATCTGTCCTGTCCCGGTATAGACGTAATGTTAGTGCGGTCTGACATGCAACGGGCATATTCCACCACAGAATATAGAACTGTACAAGTGAAATATCACGTCAACTCGCGCAGAACCTCATATATGATATACTTTAAAATCTCGCTTATACTATACTTTAAAAATTCGTTTTAGGAAAGACGGATATCAGTGACGGAAGGGAGAAAAATATGTGAAACGATTAATATTAATGAATGATTAAAACATTTTTTAAACTAACTTTTTAATTAACGCTACCTCTGGTGGAAATGTGAACTTACTAGCTGTTACCCGCGACTTCGTCCGCGCAAAATAAATACTAAGGTAACTCAGGCAGTACCTATTTCTATACCCATTCACATTTACGGTTACTAAAAACAGCCAATTTTATACAATTTCATTAAAATCGGTTCAGTTGTTTAGGTGTGTAAGCGTAAGAGACATTTGTCCCCTTCATTTCAACTTCAATTTCATCCCCATATAGTCAAAATTACAAAATTGTTATAACAAATATTTATTTGCTTCGTGTCAAGTGTCTAAATACAGAGTTTTATGGTTTTAATTATGTTCAACGATTGGGAACTTGAGAACTTCCATATTGACATTTCCCCCATTTGATCCCCGCACATCTCGAAATTACAAAATTGCTAGAACAAAGAAACATTCGTGTGCTTCGTGTCAAGTGTCATGGTTATATACAGAGTATCATGGTTTTATCTTCAGCGGTTGGGAAATTCCATATTTACATTCATCCCCCATTTACAGTTCGAAATTACAAAACTGATGGTACACACATATAATTGCTTCGTGTCAAGTTACAAAAATATATAATACAAAATTTGAAAACTTTGAAAATGACGAATTTTCATACAACCGTTCATCCCTTGTTTCACCCTTTTAGGGGTTGAATTTCGCAAAACCCCATCTTAGCGAGCGCCTGCGTACTAAAACGAACCTTCATGCAAAATTTCAGATTCCTAGCATTTGTTGTTTCTGAGATTCCTTGATGAGTGACCTTTCGCTTTTATATAAATAGATTTACACAAATTATTCAAAAAAAAATTGCACGTTTCAAGGACTACATACAAGAGCTTATACAACTTTCAGAACTTAGAGACCTGTGTCACAGTGTAAATAAATTAACATACTGCCTGTCTTAAGTTTTGAGAAACAAGTATTAATTAAGTATTTATTATCGTGGTGAGAGCTACAGTTAACAACTTTCTTTGCCCTCTTACAATCTATTTCTTCTCTCAGTCCATAGACTATCTCTGTACAAAATTTTATTTGAATCTGTTTGTAAGCTTAGGCGTGAAAGCGTAATAGATAGACAGACGGTTACGTACGCATTTACATACAGTATAAGTAGGGCAGTGTAGGGATAGGAATGTTTTATCGTCTTTCATGTGTCTACAGTAAGTCTAATTCTAGTACACTAGGTACTCCTCACCTAGGTACATTGCTAGATGATGACTCTCTGCGTGTTGCGGTGGCTCTTCGCCTGGGCTGCAAGGTGTGCGAGCCGCATAGATGCACCTGCGGTTCCATGGTAGAGGCCAATGGCTATCACGCATTGAGTTGTCGTCGCTGCTTGGGAAGGTTTCCTCGCCATCACGCCCTCAACGATATAATACGTAGAGCATTTGTTTCGGCCAATGTCCCCTGTGTGTTGGAGCCTCCGGGCCTTTGTAGGTCGGATGGCAAGAGGCCAGACGGCCTGACCTTGGTTCCTTGGAAGAAAGGAAAGTGCTTGGTGTGGGACGCAACTTGCGTTAGTACTGTTGCGGCTAGTCATCTTGCCCGCTCAACCCGCACGCCAGCAGCTGCAGCTGAAGATACCGCTAATAAGAAGCGGCAAAAGTACGCAGCCATAGAACCTCTTTATGAGTTTGTCCCCTTCGCAGTGGAGACCCTGGGCAGTTGGGGCATTGAAGCGAGGGAGCTAGTTAAAGAATTAGGACATCGAATGAGGGAAAATGGCGGTGACTCCCGCTCTGGCTTGTACCTGGTACAAAGATTGTCAATCGCTATTCAGCGTGGTAATGCTACCAGCGTAATGGGTACTTTTGTGCCGGCCTGTTAGGAGTGGGTTTTTAATTGATTAATTTGTTGTGGACTTTATTGTATTATTGACTTGTTGTATTAAAAAAAATTGTCATTCTAGTCTATTCTAATTTATTATTTAGTAAGTATTCTAATCTAGTCAGTAAGTCACATCTTGAAACTTATAGCGATGTAGATTTGATTCAGTATTCAACAAGTCTTGTATTGTTTGATGAACCGGAATTTGGTCATCTATATTGATTCGTGTAGACTAATGGCCGGCTTTGTTTGAGATTGTTAGGATAATTAAACGGCATGAATACGTGCTTGAATTAATAGGAGTCACGGCCCAATATCTGTGCGTGTATCTGTGCCTGTTTAGTGCTATTAACTAGTTAGCCTTACGCGAGCCAAAAAACTGTCCAAGATTTTGAAGATAAGAAGATGGAATTTTTAGCCGATAGTGACAAAACTGAGATTAATTAAGTTTTGTAGAGCATGGTGATGATATGTTCGAACATCGTTTTACACAAAAACATTTACTTGAACGCTGAAAGTGAAAACATTAGTGAATCAAACCTAAGAAATTCAGCAAATTTTCATTAATGCCCCATTTGGAGAAATATTGAATTTGACTTATTAATCAAAGATAGGCTTGTGCTTGGTCGTAAACTTGCCCCATGTAATTTGCAATGAAGCTGGCCTACCTAGAATAAACGAATTTACTTTCGATTTGACGACACCTAGAGTATCCATTAGAAAAACTCTCACTTACTCAAAGCGTATTGCGTGAATTTTTACAAATTCAAATATAAACCGATGTCGCTAAATTGTGTAATTTTCAATATTGTTCAGATTACGAAAAAAATGGAGCTATTATGCATCAATGAGCCAGCCAATATCTCGAACCCGAACTGTTTGTAGATTTGTAATTAGGAAACGATGCAGATCGTTTAATCTGGCCAATACCTTTAGCACTGAAACTAAAAAAACAACATTTACAATCCAACAATGCGCTGGAAATATTTTCTTAAAACAACGATCGTCAGACTACCCTAGCTTGGTCAAACAATAGCTGTATCACCCTGTCCTAGTTTATCTATTGTGGTATCGTGAATATCTGACGAAGTGACCTATTTGTGCGGCTTAATCTTGGCTGAAGCTTTTAGAGCATACTCTAGAGTCGTGCCTACGGTTAGGGAAATCTACGTTTTAAAATAAAGGCTTTTTGTTTGGATCGATCTCTTGACAACTGTAGGTATAAGGTTTGGCAACTATCAAATCTATATACATAACGACTTATATTTTCCCGTTAACCTATCACATATTTTCTTCTAAAACCGTAACAAACCTAAGGGAGTTAAATCTTCAATTAGTACAATTTTGTTTCTATGAAATCTTTTGAAACCACACAAGTCAAAATGTTCCATACCAACTTCACTTTATTAAGAAATTTGACAGCTTTTTGGGCTTGAGTACGCCTTGAATGTACCCTGATCTGAGATGTATAAGTATACTCTTATACATCTCAAGTTTGACCAAAGAACACTCACGTCACTCAGTCCGATACGTGAGCACAAACGATCTACATGCCGTTTACTTTTTGGAAACGGGCAACATCTAAGTAGGAAAAGCTTTCAACATTTGCTTCTAACAAAAGCAAGGCACGCCTAAAACCACTTTAGTTTCCACAAACCCCACCGCAAACATTTGCTCACCGAGGCATTATAATACTAAAAATCCACACTGGCTTACCTCTCACATAATGAAGCTCGGAAACTGAACAAACTTCTCTATTACGCGTACGAAACTTACACCTTACTGCGTCTAGCTCTGGTCCTATATTCTGGAATATCTAAACTCAACACTCAGACAGAATCCGGTATAGTTAGACCTCAAGAGTCCTTAGGACTCATCGCATTCGGAGGTCAATCAATAGATTTCATATGTTTATGATTCCCAATTTTGTTAGCCTTGTATCTAATTAGGCTAGAGTAATTCTGAGTTTTGAGAAGGAAATCTAGAATACAGGTCCAAGTCTAGAATGTTCGATAACTACACAAACAAAAGCTTTATCAGAGTGTGTGCAGAGAGAAGTAATTAGATCCGAAGACCGTTAAATTTGCATGGCAGTTACGTTTCACGAGGATCTCAGACGGAATCTCATTGTTGTCGACTTTCAAATATTAGGATGCTTATTGCAACTTACACGGCATATATAAAACGAATACTTAATAAAGGTTTATTTAAGTCATATTTATGGCTATTCCTGCTAAATTTGCACATAGAGTGTAAGCTCCACATACCAATACTCGATTTAACGACAAACTCCGTAAAGCGTCAAAATAACTAGAATTTGGTTGGTTAGCGTGTATTCTATACAATATTTGTACACACTGTATACCATTGCACCCAGTCTCAATAACGACGAAAATATCGAAAATAAAACAGCAAAAAGTACTTTTTAAATTGCCAAAATTAGTAAAAAGTAATGCACGTCCGTGCACATTCTTTTGTAACTTTCTAATTCTTTTGTTTACATGTTCGGATTGCTTGCACGTGTAGACGTGTAATTTTACTTACGAATAGAAGTCTAGAAATATTTTAGATACGAATAGAATCCGTAAGTAAAAAAAATTGGCAGCCATAGGAACTGCCGATAGAAGTAAAAACTTAAAACTCAGAATTTGATTGATAGCTTACGTTGGAAACTACGCGGGTGTAACCGGAGGGCGTGACCTCGCCATCATGGCATGACCATCTAGAAATGCGTCAGCATTTCCCATTGGCTCACGCATTTCTAGATGGCCATGCCATGATGGCGAGGCCACGCCCTTTCAGCATTTCCCATTGGCTGACGCATTTCTAGATGGCCAATCACCAAGGTCCCGAGTTTACCCGCAGATTTCTTATCATACCCGAGCGTGACGATAGAATTCAATTTACATCCCACGAAAAACTTGTCTAGGCGCGCCTAAAGAAGTTTTCACTTCAAAAATACAAAATTACTGGTGTAACGAAAAACGTCAGACGATATTATCAGACTATACGCAAAAGCGTTCAAATAAGAATGTTTTTTTGACATTTTGTTTTTCTAATACAAGATTTTTCTTCTTTCCATTTAACGCCATCTCTCTATAACGTCAAAATATGCACAGTCTTTTGAGTGTTGCTATAACAGAGTTTATACTGTATTTTCTTTACATGTACCTATAAAAATCTAGTGTCATGATGTTTGTTCCCAAAGAACTCTTTAACAAGTCAACCGATATTCACGAAATTTTGCATTTATGTGTAATTTAGTCCAACTTGAGAGATCGGATATAGGTAGCTCTAATTATGTTCGCATTTTTTCAACACCAAATTGACTTTGCCCAAGTGGACCCAGAACGTTTAGTTATTTAATTTATAAAATCATATTGAGAACGCTGTGCTTTAATTAATCGCGATCAAAATGTCTTATGATTACGATTACTACTTTCTATCATTTCGGTCGCGTTACTATCATTACTATTACTATCATGTAGCCATGATGGTCATGAGAAGACCACGTCGCAGTTGTGCTCCGCTTAATGTTTTCCAAACAAGATCAAATCGCGGAAGCTTGGAAATAACATAAAATTTTTCGCTTTCGCTTTAAAACCATATAATTTAAATATCAGGAATATTGAATTTCTTCTTTAGGTTGTAGATCTAATTTAAAAAACATGAGTATCTTGGTATCTACATATGCATTTATTATCTACATTTTTAATGGCACTTAATAATGCGATTAATCTTGTCAACAAACATGCTATAAAAACTGTAAATAGACGCATGTATGTAGATACGTCGTCTAACCGAGGTATGTACCTACAGATAAACATTCACATAGCAATAATGTGAACTTTTATTGAACACTGAAACAAACAACATTCAAAGCAAATCACCACCAAATCCAACCTTTCGACGTAAATTAAAAATGGGCAAAATTAATTACGAAATAAAAACAAAAAGCCCAATATTCGCCAGTGTACCGTCTGATAACGACCTCCGATGCGGAATTCACGATAAAATTTGAAATTCCATTGTTTATCCGACAAAAATTGGGCCATAAAGAGGAGGTTATCGCTCCCTAAACCCCAATCACAATTTCGGCTGAAAGATACATAGCATATTTCACTCCCGGCCCTTTCCCACGGACCCTGAATATTTTTTAAATAAGCTGAGTTGTGGTTAAAGGCGGGCATAAATCTCGTACAACGTATGTGAGGGACATGATTTGGTTGAACATGTTTCACTTGGATTTTGATTGTTTCCGATCGTATTGTGCTTGCCTGAATATAAATATCCGTATTTGTGAATAAATATGGTAATTAATTTGTGAACCGGTTTTCATTATTTGCATAATTTTGTTTGGGATTAGGACGCCAACTGTTTCATAAGTAGTGGTCAGCACTGGGAAAAAAGAGTTTACCTGCAATGTTGTTGGTTGTATTATAGTACATTATGATATAAGTGGACTAAGTTGATAATTACAGCCGAGGCGATATTGCTAGCTCGAGCCGTAGGCGAGGAACAGCCGATAGAAGGGAAAACTTGTTACTCGGAATTTGATCCATCATGGCATGGCCATCTAGAAATGCGTCAGCATTTCCCATTGGCTCACGTATTTCTAGATGGCTATGCCATGATGGTTAGGCTACGCCCTTTCAGCATTTCCCATTGGCTGATGTATTTCCAATGCGCGCGCATCAGCGCTTCACAGATCCAGCCAGTTTGACACTACCGCCAAGCAGTAATGTGCAAACATTACTGTGTTCCGGTTTGAAGGGCAATGATTCCAGAGAAATTACAGGGCTTAGAGACATAATATCTTAGATATCTGGGTGACGAGCGCTGTGCAGTGCTAGGTAATGATTTGGACTATCATGTTTCATTAGCTGCGTGTTACTGTGCTGTTATGTGGCAGGCATGTTGCTTACCATCAGGCACATGACCTGCTCGTCTCGTCACTCTATGCTATAAAAAAAAAAGGTATAGTAATAATAATGGTCAACAACGATTTGTTGCCAATATTAACGCACGACACGACGGTCAAATAAATTGTTTGGTTGGTGATAGAACAGCAGTCTATTGACATAACAAATATCAATGTTTTGATGTTTGTACTTTGACGTGTGGATAAAACTAGCATTGCGTAGCGTTGTCTACACGAAGCTAGAAGTACCTACTAGCTTGCTAGTTTGCTAACACTAGCTTGAAAAACTAGCCTCGTAAAGCTCGGGGATTAGGCACGTTAAGCCGCGGGATACTGCTAGTAGCTATATAAATGTATATCAAGATGATTCGATTTAATAAGAGCCAGACTATCAATATTACTTTGTAAAATTAGGTCACTTTTGTTGAGATGTCACCATTGTATAACGTTAAAGACCACCCTTTGACGAGTATAATGCGTATGCCAAATATCGTTCTCTTCCTGCGAATATTTAGTAGGTACGGTTGGTCTGACACAAGAATTCCACGTGGAAAAGATTTAGAGTGGGGCCTTCTTTACATATGTATATTTTTACAACTTATTACGACGTAATTGTTACTATATCTTCACAGCAATGTCAAAATGTTAACAATTGTATCACATACTTTTTATCCCTGACCCAATTAGCAACATGTTATGTAAAATTACTGGGCTACGAGATAAAACACCATACGAGTGTGAGGTGAGGAGCGCAGTGCGGTGTTTGGTAATGATTTGGACTCTTCATATTCCAATAGCTGTGTATCACTGTGCTGTTATGGGTAGGCATGTTGCTTAACATCAGGCTCATGTTCTGCTCGTCTTGTCACTCTATAATGTAAAAAAAATACCTCAGGCAACTCACTAGAAAGCAATTAAAATCAAAATCTAAGCACTCGAAAACTGTGATTGTTTCAGGAGTAAAACCTCAAACTGGAATTCAGTTTATAGGTCGACAGGGTTCCGTGCCGGGCTAGCATTAGCGTGCGGATTCCGTACAATTTTTCACAAAACGTTTGTCGCTCGCTGCATGCGAAATCGGATGGTTCTACGAGGATATTTGCCCATACACGTCTTCGTACAGGAGGTTCTGAAACAACTCAAGCTGATATACGAAACATTTATTTATTATCTAACAGCGCCCCGCGGTTTCACCCGTGTATTTTCCGTTCCTGTTATTTCTCGGGGATAAAAAGTATGTATATGATAAAGCCTATGTGCTTTTCCAGACTATCATCTAAGAGTATTTCAGCCCGATCCGTTCATACGTCGTAACGACGTGATTGAGCAACAAACATCCTAACATTGACCTTTTTAATATAGTAGGATTTAGTTGCATAGTGTACATGCATACTTCATGGGTAGAATTAGTAAACATGTAAACATTTTGTTTGAGTTGTGTTCCTTTTTCTCAGTTTTTGTACTTGTGAGTTTGAGTATTGCGAAATAGGACGACAAGTTTTAATTGTTTTTAATACAAGTAGTATGTATAGATTTTAAACCAATATATGGTTGACTAGTCCGGCTCAAGTTTCGGCCGCGTCCGATAGCTTTTTTCAAGGTGGGCGCGCGTGACCGCTGCGCTGCTTATTAGCGGGCAGCGACGCGGCGCGCGCGCAAGCTCAGGGTCTGTTGCGGGAGTGCAGGTGAGAGGGTGCGGTAGGGTTGCGCAGGTGTACACTCAAACTCTTTGCCACTGGTGAGCTGCGTGTTGGGAAAGTTGCAGTACACTGAGCTCACTATGTCCTCACCACTATCACGAATACACCGACCACACAAATTTTCGTAGTTGTGATTTTAGAATAATGTTTCGTTTTTAGTCAAATGTCGTTCTTTTCGTATTTTGCTATAAAACCGGGGAAAGCTCAGCTCTAATACACCAATCTTCAACCATCATGAGTAATGCTGTGAAAATTATCAAGTTCTTCTAAACATAAATATGGTCTTGAAAGATCTAGACCGTTTCCTAACATCCCGTATACCAGAAAGTTACGTAAGACCCTGGCCTACTTTCGATTGTTGCGTGACTGTACCAAAGACAATCAGATTCATTGTAAATTCCTTTTTTCATCACCTTGGAACTGACATTAAGGATAATAACTTTGAATGTTGTAATTTGGATGTTGATTCAATGTAATTTGGAGTTAGATTAAGTGCCACAAAAACGATAATGAGACTCACGAATCTTTAAACTTTATTTCAATACTTCTGTTCATTTGAATAAATGCCGTCAAATTTAAAGTAAATCAATTGGAGCGATCTTCAGTAAAGCACGCATTTTTTTAATGTAATGACGCGATGAACTAGACATGCTTCGGATGGTCAGATTTTAGAGACCTGGATATTTTTCGATGTGGTCTATGATGGAGCATGCTTACCTAGGCGACTCCGACTCACTCTCGATTGAAGATAAGATAATAATTAATTGATCTCTTTGTCCTGTTTTTTTTTAATGAAAACATGGCCGTTCAAACTGGAACACGGTAGTGTTATGCATTATTGTACGGTGGTCAAATAACTACCAAAAATGTGGTACTTTCCCATGGGAACTCTGCCATTATTCCAATCACTATGCATTAAAGTACACTTTACTATTATTATCGATGGGCAGTGGAATATACCAGAGGGTATTCCAGAGCCAAAGGTCCCTTCAACGACTAAAAAAAAGGTTTTGTTCAACCCTCCGTCACTCTAAAGCTGCGTCTACGCTAGCAGAGCCGAGCACGAGCGGAGAACGAGCCGAACACAATTTAGACTACAGGCCCGTGGACAAAATTTACGGGTCAAATGAACCACCAGGAGACCTATGCAGGATGATAGAAGAGTGTAAAGTATTAAGATTCAGCACTATGCCGTCACTTATAAGCTGTCCAACTGAGTGTGATTGAAGAGGGGGGGTTGCAACCCTCTACCATTTCTCCTTGTCGCATGATTTTTGTACGGCATTGCGAAGTAATGGATTAGAAGAGGTATTGAAACTGTATGGAACCAATGCCGTACTTAATCAAATGACCAAATTTACTCTGTAAATTACTCGTACTCTGTAAATTTTTCCGGCAAACTAACAATTAAAAAGTTAAAATTTATAATTTTTATAGTTTCAATACCTCTTTTAATCTATTATTCCGCAACGCCGTACAAAAATTATGCAACAAGGAGAAATGATCGAGAATTGCAACCACCCCTCTTCAATTGCACTCAGTTGGACAGCTTACAAGTGACGGCATAGTGCTGAATCTTATTACTTTATACCCTTCTCTCATCCTACATAGGTCTCCTGGTGGTTCATTTACTACGTAAATTTTGTTCACGGGCCTGTGGTCTAATTCGCCTAACGCAGCGCGCTCGTTCGAGGCTTGTAAGTCGGTCTAAACTAGACGAATTGTGTTCGGCTCGTGCTCTACTTGTGCTCGGCTCTCCTAGCGTTGACGCAGCTTAACACGACCAACTTTTCTGTAGAATGTAGCGATGACGCTATGATCAAAAAGTGTTGCCACCTATTACAAAATTAGACAACGTCTGATTCTTTATTGGAACTCAGTAGTTCCGCTTTTGGTCGTTCTACACATAAGTTGGTGGGACTGTAGATAGCAACGGCAATCAAGCGTAGGTAAGCTTGCCACAATATAAAAAGAAAAGCTGGTTGAATATTGTTCTTCGTAATTCTGTTCGCTTCTTACCCGTGGTACTACCGGTGGTACTACTGGTAGTACCACGGGAAATGTCTGTCGCTTACGAAATCAAATCTCAAATCAAACATTTTAAGTAACAGTACCTTTTTCTTCGGAATTAAATAAACCTGTCATACTCTGCAATACTAATATCAGACGATTTTTTATGAGAGCTTCATAAAATCTAACCTCAAATTGCAAAAAATAAAAGGCGTAAAATAAATAAATTCCAATAAACTCATCCATCACTGCGAGTCCATTGAATTTGACAAAGTGCTATGGACGTCAGTGTTTTAATTGGTTTTAGAAAATAAATAAATTGGTTTTGACTAATTCAAAACATAACGACGTTACCGCTTGAAAAAACGTTTATCAATTTAGAAATATTTTTTAAATAAAATGGTCCGTGAAAACTGCAGTTTCATTGGTTCACAGATTTATCTTCGGTAACCGAATAATTCCATCATGTCAGTTAGTGGTCTAACGCCGATCACAGGCCGTAAAAATGGTGTTTTTGAAATGCTACGTTTTCAGATTCTTCAAAAAAGCAGTGATTCATCAAAGTAGTGTTCCTGTCTTTGATTATTAGTATGGAACTGTATTGTTTGTAAGTATATTGCAGTAAAGTGACGAAAAATAGTGCTTTCTAGAAAAGATAAAATGATTAGGTACATGCACAATTTTTCATTTCGGAACAAGTTGACTACAAAAGAATATAACAATTAAAAACTTAAAACTACACACATTTCTACGTATTTTTTGCAGTGGAAGTAGGTACTCTTTCCAGAGTCCGCCTGGGGAAGCGCCACAACTTTGTTATTCTACCGCAAAGCAGTACAATGAAAACATCACTGTGATCCAGTTGAAAGGGCAATGTTATTAAAGAAATTACAGCGCGTAGAGATTAACCATATTACGTCTCGGGATCACGAACGCAGCGCAGCTGATTTGGACTCTTCATGGTCCAATAGCTGTGTGACACTGTGATGTTCTGGCCAAAAGTATTGCTTACCATCAGGCATATTTTCATTAATGCATATACTCCTCGCCTCGCTCGCTCGCTTCGACTGGCCTCGTGGCTTAGTGGGTAGCTGTTCTGCCTGCGAAGCCGAGGGTCGTGGGTTCGATTCCCACCCAGTGCAAATATTTGTGTGATGAATTCAAATTTTTGCACTGTGTCTGGGTGTTTCTATGTATAATAAGTATGTATTTAAAACTATATAAGTAATATATCAGCTATCTGGCCGCCATCATACAAGCTTTGCTTAGTTTGGGGTCAGATGGTGTTGTGTGTGAATTGTCCACCAATATTTATTTATTTATTATTTACACAATTACGTGTTGACAGGATCGAATTTCATAACTTTTGTGAAAGCTATAACAACATCATCTAGACAAGATTGTAGGCAAATTTTAGTTTTCTGTTCATATTTCAAAAACCACCACACCGATTTTGATAAAATTTATATGGGACCATTCGGGAAGCATACCCATCCGAACACAAAAATACATTTTAAAACTGGTTCTTACGTTCTCGAGAAATCAGGTATAATACATTAAAAAAACATAGTGGTCGAATTGATAACCTCCTCCTTTTTGGAAATCGGTTAATGATGTACATTATACTCGATATTATACACGAGTGAATGTTCTCCCTGTAAATTAGCTGGTTGCTTTAATTATTACGATGTTATCCGGGTAAAGACGGCTGTAAAGGTTTTATTGAGGTTGTAAAGTTCTAAGTGATGATTTACTGAACTCACAGCCCTCGACATGAAGATGAGTTGAGAAGATAATCAGGGAAACAAACCAAACAGCGTCTTCTAATTGTTATTAGATATTAGACAAAAACTCTTTATACTTTTGACAAACACAAAAATAAATGGTACAGTAAAACACTTATGAGTTCGCACCACATATGATGACATGATTGCTGTGAGCAATTCAACTCAATTAATTTATCTTAGGCATCTAAGATACACTTGGTAACGTCAACAATTTACAAAAGAATATATCTAAGCAGTGAAATATTGAATTTTTAAATATCATAACAATCAAATCAAAATTAAATTAGTGAAATCACATTCTATTAAAGCAGCTGTAAAATGGCCTTGTCTGTAAAATGCGGCTGTAAAAAGGCCTTGTCAATAAAGAGCAGCTGTAAAAGGGCGTTGTCATTCGTATACAATTATATAAAATAATTAATTTCTAAATATTATATTATTATGTCATAAAAATTTAACAGAATTTTTTCTATCGTTCATAAATAATTTGTCACCGTAATAGGCCTGGCTGATTAGGTACCTTTTAATTTCGTTTTTAAACCTTCTTTCGTCAAGATTCACTACCTGCCTTTGAATTACATTATAATATCGCACACCATTCCTAATGAATGATATTTCAGTTTTATGAAGCCTGCATCTGGGATAGTTGAGTCTATGCTTGTAACGTGCGGAATTGGGCTTTTTCAGGTCACTCCGTAGGTTTTTCCTGGCATACATAATACACTCGTATATGTACAATGATGGTGTTGTTAGAATTTGTATGGTTTTGAACAGCTCTCTTAAAGACATACGTGGCCCCAACATGTATATTGCCCGAATAGCTCTTTTATGCAGCACGAAGATTAAATTTCTGTCTGCTGCCGATCCCCACAGTAAAATGCCATATGACATTATGCTATGTAAGAATCCGTAGTATACTAACTTAGCAGTTGCCACATCTGAAATTTTTCTTATCTGGCGAATCGCGTGCGCCGCTGAGCTAAGCTTATCAGCCAGCTTATTAATATGTAGACCCCATTGTGGCTTAGAATCTACCGTTATACTTAGAAACACTGTTGTTTTGACTGGTCCAATGTCTTTTTCTTTTAATGTCAACTTTAGTTTGGGGTTTTGTACATTTGGAAGGGCAAACCTTATGCACTTTGTTTTAGAAGGATTTATAACCAAATTGTTTACATCAAAACAGTTACAAAGAATTTTTAATATTTTGTTTATTTCCATTAAGTCACAGGTGTCCCTCTGTGCTTTAAAAAGAAGAGAAGTGTCATCCGCAAATAAGACAATTTTAGTGTTCGATTGTTTCGTAATAGTGCTTGGGAGATCGTTTATATAGACCAGGAACAGAAACGGGCCAAGAATGGATTCTTAGGGCACTCCGATGGATACAGGAGCTCCCTTCGATTTAGTTCCATCTACATCTACTATCTGTACACGCTCTGATTGGTAGGAACCAATAAGATCCAAGGAAGAACCGGTAACTCCATAGAACGACAGTTTGTTCAGGAGAGTCTTGTGACGGACACAGTCAAACGCCTTGGATAGATCACAAAACACACCAATTACGTCGTGACGATCCTCCCATGCCTCCAAAAAATAATTGTTCAACAACAGTGCTGCATCAGTAGTTGATCTACCTTTGGTGAAACCGAACTGGTGATTATGTAATAATTTATTTGTGTTGAAATATGAAACAAGTTGGTTTAGCCTGATTTTTTCAAATATTTTGCTATCGCAAGGTAGTACAGTAACAGGTCTGTAATTACCAGGATCAGTTCTATCACCAGCTTTAAACAACGGCACTGTTTCTTGTTTACTTGGAAACGTACCTTTTATAATGGAAGAATTAAATAATGTAGCAAGATAAGGGGCAATTTTGGCAATAACTTTAACGGATAATCCCCATAAGTATTCCGTCTTTTTAACTTTAATTTCTTTAAAGGTCTTCAAATAGTGTGTGCTGTAATTTTCCGAAAAAAAAAATCAGCTGTAGGTGCGTCTACATTACTTTTTAATACGTCTTCTGCCAGTGATGGCATACAAGTTAGATGCTTAGTTGTCGAAATTGGTATGTCAGCAAAGTATGTTTCAAATGTGTGAGAAATTTGAATTTTGTCTGATATTGCGTTATCGAACATAATGTCTTTAACTCGTATAAACTGTATAAAATATTTCGACTAATAAACAATCTCTTCCAGCCTTTGTTGTGAATGTTTCTCTATTCATAGAGTTTAAAACAAATCTATACTAATATTATAAAGAAGTAAAGTTTGTGTGTTTGTTAAATTGTAAGGGGTAATTTCGGGATCTACTGAACCGATTTTAAAAATTCTTTCACCAATAGAAAGCCACATTATTGCTGAGTGTCATAGGCTCCGAGCAAAGCCGGATCGGGCCGCTTGTTAGTTATAAAGTGATAATAAACCTACTACCTCGAACATAAAATTATGAACAATTAGGATCGTCATAAACAATGTCATAAACAATGTCATAAACAGTGACATTACAATGTCACAATATTTAATAGGGTGGAGCGAAAAAACTTTTTTCGTTTAACTGTAATGTAATAGTAAAAATTTGGTGCCATTTGGGCTTAAATTAAGCAATACAAAATATAAATCAATTCCATTTAGAGTAACTGCCCCCGCATCGGCACTGATTTTATAAAAATAATTGGTTTTAGACCTCACATAGACGCCATATATCAGTACTATATTTTCATAAACATACAATTTTTTTATCACGAATCGTTCTCTGGAATCCTGTATTTTCGATGTAGAATACACAAAGAAACCAAATGATGTGTTTATAAGCTTAATAAGGGGAGTGTGAGAGCGCGGGAGGAGACGCTAGCGGCGCTTGTCACGACACTCGTCGTTTACAGTGTTCTGTTCTTTTCATTTCCTATTTTTAACACTATGTAAAGAGCTTGAAGTGTGTTTAAATGTCCTTATTTGGGGGATGTTAGTGAGATAAAAAGGAAAGTGTTAACTACTTACGAATATGTAAAGAATTATTACGAATTGACATGAACGAGACATCAACTAAAATTACGACTAGAAAGAGCAAAAGAGCCAAATTTTTTCAGAGATAGCAGACATAGTAACATCTAGGGTTGGAAATATACAACAAACTGTATTTATTCTGATGGTAACACGAATGAGGATCATTCAAACGTTTAAAGCATATCATTTAAAATTAAAAAATCTACTCAAATCCATCAAGAGGAGTCAGAAAGTTTTCAGCAAAGCAGTAAGATACTTGTTGGTATTTCAGCAAGTAAATGCAATAAATTAGCTCAGTGCGTCTGTTCTAGGGATAAATAACAGGCTTTTATGATTATCGGCAGAATCGATGATACTGGTACAAATAAATAGCAAAATACTATAAAAAGTTAAAGATTGTACCTGAGTTTGGTACATCTAGAGGAATACAACTGTGATAACAGATTTTCTAGTACGTGAAGATATTTTCCAAGCTAGTATTATACCGAGTATTATGTATTATGGCCATTGGTTGTGACACAACGAATGTTAACACTGGAAAGTATGATGGATTTTTAAAACTAGTTCAGAAAAACCTACAAAAACTATTGCAGTGAAAAATCAGTTTGCTCCACATTCATGAACTGCTCTAAGACATTTATTTCCTCATCTCGAAGACTGTACTTCGGGACACATATCTTACGTAGGCCCACTAGGAAAATCTCTAGAAACATGTGAAAAAATGACTGTAAAGAAATTTAAGCACATTGCAGGACAAATATTACTCGCAATGGCCAATTACTAAAATCGGATCTCGAAAATAAATCTTCAGGTTAACTTTCACATGCCCGTTGGATCACACGTGCCAACGAAATACTACGTTTGTATGTGGCAACTGAAAATCCGACTGACAATTTAAGGATTCTCGCAAAATTTCGTATATAAAGTTGACCGTCTTGGTTTTCAATTAGGATCCAACCATCCTACAAAAATATGTCACTCGTCATCTGTTTAACATTGTTATGGACTCCAGAAATCTGCCCATAAACTTTATGAAACATAATAGATCCGGCTATCCAAAGAAACGTGTATTTTGCGCTTCCCGAAAGCCTTCTTCTTGCGATGATAACAGATGAGAAGAAGCTTTATATTAGAGAGCTGGCTGCTTGTCGCATACTAAAGGCACGCAATGTGAGCCTTTCTTCAACACCTAGACTTTTTCAAGTGACATTGATACATTTTAATTCTAGTTTATATTGATTACATAATGTACTGGTACGAAAACTTAACCGAACCGCCGCTTTAAAAAAAATATCTGACCAAAGAATTCAGGACATTGGTGAATCTGGTGGTGAGAGCAAACCATTGTTATTAAAGGTTCCCTGGCTTACTGAAGCTGTTGAGAGAGCTGTGAAGATTACGACCGCAGTTTCTTTAACTCAGTGCACACAAAAGTCACGATCAGGTGCAATAAAAGCCACGTTGGAATCTTGGAACGTGATGCCAAAATTTGAAACAAAAAAGGATTTTTAAGCTTAATAAAATTATTATGTAATTTTTCAACTCCTTAGTATTTTTATGTTCATTGTCACAGTATTACTCTAATAAATGTTTAAACCATACATTATCCATAATAAAGTACTTTCCTACTTGTAAATAGGGACACCATTTCACATTATACGACTTTAAACTTTATGTAAAAAAATAAAATTTTTGAAGTCACTGCGGAGGCAGAAGATACTCATTAAATGGAATGAAAGATTACATTTCTATTACACATCATTATGACGCACAAATCCCCCCCTATTAGAACTTCCAAACTACAAAAAATTTTTTGTCCATACATTCGTGCTCCACCCTAATATTTAACCAAGCCATAAATAAATATAGCATTACAATCAGCAGTAGACATCAATACAACTCACCCACTAGCTACTATATGTACTCACTTATTTCTTAAATGTATAAAGCTCAAAGTTAATTTCCTTAATTTAGTCGGATGGTTTTTGCTTTACCCATTGTTGTCTTCCTTGATAACATTAGTTTTTCTTTGCAGTCACGCAAGTGTCTGGATTTTGTGTTTCAATAAATCGGTTTTTGTTCTTGTTATAAACATACCTTTTTAGGGTTTCGGAAAACGTAAATACGGAACCCTTATAAATTAGTCATGTCTGTCTGTCCGTCCGTATGTCACAGCCACTTTTTGCCGAAACTATAAGAACTATATTTTTTAAACGCATTAAGATTTTTACGCAAAAAAAATAATAAAGCACATTTTGGAGGTGCCCCATACTTAGAACTGAAACTCAAAAACTTTTTTTCCATCAAACCCATTCGTGTGGTTTGTCTATGGATAGGTCTTCAAAAATGATGTTGAGATGTTTCTAAGTTTTTTTTTCTACACTGAAAGCGCGAGAGACACTTCCAAAGTGGTAAAATGTCCCCCCCTGTAACTTCTAAAATAACAGAATGATAAAACTAAAAAAAATTAATGATGTACATTACCATGTAAACTTCCAACGAAAATTAGTTTGAACTCGATCTAGTAAGTAGTTCTTTTAGTATCTACGTCATAAATACACGATTATTAAAACATCGATCAAACTTACAACGAACTACAAGAACTTATGTATCATGTTCCGTGTGCGGCATGTCAGTGAACGTGCAATCATGCGTGAATACATATTTGTATTTGTAAATTTGTGTGTTTGTGCATTAGTTGTGTACGTGTAAGCGTGTTATAAGGTAAAATTCCTCAACTAGGTATATAAATTGCATAAATTCAATTTGGTTTGTAAAGTTTTAAGAATCTTTTTTATGGATGAACCGATCAGCATATCACCACACCTCGAAGAGCACTAGTCATCGCAACTCAGGGAATCCTAATGCGATGACTAGCGACTATTATTAAGCAACTGTCGCAATGCAGTTTGGTTGATTAATACGTTATATTAAACATCACAAGATAATGTTCAAATTGACAATTTGAGTTGTGACACGGTCTGAATTTCGAGCACAATTGCTCGAAATTCAAGACTGTGATAGCTTTTGGTAAGACAGGTTGTAATTTTGCCGCAATAAAACATTTTTTTATTTTTTTTATTTTTTTTTATGTTACTTGCTGCTTCGGAACCCTTCATGGGCGAGTCCAACTCGCACTTAGCCGCTTTATTTAAATTATTTTTGGTATTTAACATTTTAATTTATATTTCGTACTTAAAAGATTTTTCCCGTACCCGGTATTTCTCTGTTATAGAAAGTAACCTATGTGATTCCAGACTATACCTAATCTAACTGTGCTACGAATAAGTAATGATGCGAGATGCAGGCCCAGATACTTCACGCTGTCCCTGTGAGGAAGCATGTACAGCTGGCAATCGCTACCCTCGTCTGACTAGTGATGTTACATGCTAGCTCTTTCACTCTATCTTTAAGATTTGTCATTTTTAACAGCCAGCAACCCTTAATTGCGGCCAGATTTAATTAAGCAACCTTAAATCATAATAAACAGAAAAAAAAAATAGCTTTCATTTGATAAATAAATCATAAATGTAGGTACGTTATGAACGTATAAATACACCAAAATATTACGTGTTTACACCTGGCTGCGAAGTAGTTGCGGCCGACTGTGCAGTGTGCACCGGCAGCCATCGATTTTCTAATTCTTTACATAGGTACATTGCTATGATGTGGATGATATTTTATTTAAAAAACAAGTGAGCGCAATTTATTTTCGAAAATTAATTAACATCAGTTTAGTTAAAATTATTTGCGGCCACTTATTGACTGGCAACCTATTATCAATGTATTCTCCTAATCATAAATGTTTGTTCAAATTTGAATTGGATTAAATACGCAATGAACGTAGAGATTCTGCAGCCGGATCTCGTACTGTAATATTTATTTTTATAGTCAGTGTTATAACTATGACAGCTTCCCTCAAGATAAGTTCGTTTGATAAAGATCAAACGAAAACAAAGGTCATTAGGTAAAAAGTCAACACTGAGTGAAGATAACTGAAACCAGGAACGAAAACAACATTCTACAACTCTTTGGAATGTATGCGTAGTTTTTGATAAGAATCATTACTTGTGACACGCGCACTTGTTGATAAGATTTTGTGAACCGGGGGTTCACCGAGGGTTAGACACAAAAACTATATAAACTATTTTTCAAGGAGAGCGCACGAGCGCGACTTCTCATTTGACATACAGCCAGTTTCAGTGTCATTATGATTGACTGGATATCAGACGTGAGTTACCCGTGTATTCATTTAAAATGTGTAATAACCATGTTAGTTTTTATACTAAAGGAGTTTATTTTTCACTAGCTGAACCGTGCACGCGTTGCTATGCCATCTATCGAAAACTGGATGTCTACTCTAATTCAACGAAAACGTAATTTCGAAATAAACTCGCGATTTTCCAACTCCGATTCTACTTCGATCCGTCGTTTTGTCCGTTTAAATGTTCTAAGCCTACTCTAATAATTAGAGTATGCTTAGAACATTTAAACGTCAAACAATGTTGTATCGGACGAAATGAAGTAGAACGAGAGTAGGAAAGTCGCGAGTTTTTTTTCGTAATTTCGTTTTCGCAGAAACAGAGTAGACGTCCTGGTCGTACCAATTAAAATTTTGAACAAATTCGGTTACCTTAGGTTATAATGACGCAACCTTTAAAAGATAGCCACGCTGTTACGCAACGAAAGCTATCAAAAGCAATATTTTTTCCCGTTTTTGTTACATTTTTCATTTATGCCCTGCTCCTGTTGATAGTAGCGTAATGTTAAATAGCCTATTATAGCCTTCCTCGATAAATGGACTATCCAACAGAGAAAGAATATTTAAATTCGGACTCGTAGTTCCCGAGATCCTTGCGTTCAATCAAACAAACACTTCAGCTTTATAATATAAAGTTTAGATTTCTACAATGTGCCACATTTGGCTAAGTGTGTTATTTCCGTCTAATCCTCTTCTCAGAAAGAAAAACACATTTTTAGACATGTAGGTAACTATAATCTTTCGAGATGATTTGTCGTCCACCAGCCCGATCTGGGCCAGCGTGGTAGATTATGGCCTTGGCTCTCTCTTTGCGAGAGAAGGCCCCGAGTCCCAGCTGTGGGAACATTTAGTGGGCTGTTTATGCTTTGAGCTGAGGATCACTTTATTTTTTATTTCTTGATTAACTAATGCAATTGGTCCTAATACAGTCATGTTTTGGTTATCCAATAAATAAATAGGTAAAATAAAATAAGGCGAAAAGATGGTCTAATGTAGACCGAGGTATATGGGCTAAAAATACCACAAATTTTACAAAAAAAAAGCGTATGTCTTGTCTAGTATTTATCCGGAGTTATGTAAGTCTGTATGAAGTAGCTAAAAACTTTTCCTCGTTCCCGAAGTTTCTCTATTTTTATACCTACCGGTGCGGTTCTAAAGTGCAGACAATTTAGTGCTTCACGTAGGTTATCTCAACTTTCCTGGAAATATCTAGCATCTAGCCTTATCTTATCTATATAGAACGGCTGAGTCTAAATCGACTGCAAACCATCAATATATATATTTTTAAACTTGAATAGGGTTGCACTTGACCGCTATCTAGTCTGATGTTAAGTGACGATGCGGTCTAAGATGGAGCGTGCTTACCTAGAAAAAACCGATTCACTCACGATTTAAAGACACCAAGATTGTAACCATCGGTAAAAATCTACTCCGGCAACGTTATACCTACGTTACCTTTTTTACCTTCCACAGGGTAGACGTTCTTATCACAAAAGTAGAGTCAAACCTCTTCGTTCGTGTCTTTGGAACCACTTTGGAACCTCAACCATGAAACAATTTCGCTTTTGCTAGTTACGAGCAGTCCGATAAAAAAGGGGAAGGTGATATTAGAATAAAGAGATCAGTTGCACACTCACCGAAGTGTATCCGATAAAAAACCGATAAGCTAGCAATTTTGGGCGATGTTTAAAATTTTGTAAATTCGATTTGCCCGTGTCCGTGCTCGTCTCTATACAATTTTTATGGACTGATTTTCAGAACCTATACATATAAGGAGCTCCTCATAATCAGTTCAACCATATCAAATTACGAAGATGCACATGGCCTCATATTGCGACCAGTTCATCAGTTAATTAATAGGTCCTCTCTATTGTTAGCCAACAATGGACGACTCAGCGCATGTGTGCCAATCTTAGCAACCCCTGTCGTATAGTTTCTCTGTTGAGTCTAATAATTAATACCGTACAAGGGAACTTGGTGTGCGGAATAGAATTTGAAGAATAATGTTCCTTGTTGTGCACCCGTAAACAATACTACCTGTGAACATCGTGCATATAGCTGCAACGAAAATCGTCTAGTAATTTGTCTGGCAATACTGCTTTTTCGAAACGGAACACAGTAATGTTGGGAAGTTCTTCCCCATGCAAAATCTGCAAGGAGTTCTACCATCCTATCCTATTATATTATTATATATATTATATATATATTCGAGGCCGGCAAGTACCTTTCCAAGTCATTGTTGTCATTGAAAGTTTCTGATTCCAAATTCCAAGAAGAATTTTGTGATAACACACACAAACAACATATTGCTGTACATTTCACTTGCACCAATTAAATCACTTGATGAGAAGAATTACCAGATTACCACCCACATAACTATTTTGGAAAACTTAAAGATAAAACGACTTTTATTCGTGCATGTAATAAATGTCATAGGTCATAGCAGCTGACAAGGTGACAGACTGACAACAGCATGCAAAGTTTTTTTGTCACTGTCATTTGACTTAAACAAATGTCATTGTGTTCCTGACGCCAGAACGGAGCTGTAACTTTTTTTTTTTTTTTTTTTTAAATATCGCTTCGATTGTTTTGGCCCTGCACTCTTACTTATTTACAGAAAAATCTTAAACTGTTCTGGCACTATACTTTGACCCATTTGCCATTATTGAAATTGATACATTTGTTTTTTGATTTGAGCTAAGTATGGATTCTTCAGCGTGTCGAAGTATAATAAATGTAGCTGATGAGGAATATTTAAGATGCACGCTGCGAAACTGTAATAAAAATTATCATCTTTTATGCACGGGAGAGAAAAGCCTAACTCAGGTGCAAATTAATAAATGGGTCTGCCCGGAATGTTCCTGCTCTATTAAGAAAGGCGGTGATAATAGCCTAACGCCTGTAGGAGCTACTAAAAAGTATAGAGATCCCAACGTTACAGTGCGCTCCAAAGTAACACGCATTCACACTGAAGATGGATCAGAAGTTGATGCCTTCCATGAGAGTAAAAACAAACTCAGTGAAGTGCTCGAAGAAATTATCATCATCAAGGACCAAATTCATAAGTCCAATGCTCTCATAGCTTCTTATGAGGCGCAACCAAAGAACTATGTCGCAATTATAGCTAGCTACGATGCTAAGCTGGCCCAGTCAGTCGCTGTTATTACGGGCTATGAAAACGGATTTGTACAACAAATACAAACAATATTAAACAGAGCTAACGAATGTAGTTGTGGCCGAGGGACTCTGAACCGTAACGATGCTGCAACGCAAACCAATACTAGGGTGGAAATGCGACCTGATAGTGTTGCGACGATACCGAATGCCCAATCCCAGCTTTTGTCAACAATCACCCCGTCTAACCAGCTAGTACACAAGGTAGTAGTGCCGGATCTGACAAATTCAATAGCAATATCACCTAAAACAACTGGGTTACCATCGCTAAATAAAGATCAGGATCGAAACTGCCTGCTTATGTGCCACAGACCACCCAGAGGCCCGATGTTTCAACCAACCTACCATCTACGCCACATTCTGAGTCCAGTGGCATCAGTACATCTCCAAAGTTATCGTCCTATACACAGCGTCCAGTAAGTGATAAGGGAAACAGAGCTCCAAACCTAATATTTGGCACTGCAGGACCTACAGTGACGTCATTGCGAGCTGTTGAGTCCAAAAGGTTCATCCATTTGTGGAACATGGTTTCAGACATTGACGCCATACGGGAATATCTGCGGCAGCTGTGTCCGACTGGTGCTAGCACGGTGGAAGCGCTCACTGCAAAGGGTGACTACAAGTCATATAAACTTGGAATTCCAGCCACATATTATGATATATGTATGTCACATGAGGTTTGGCCCGTCAACGCCAGAATCAAGGCTTGGGTAAACTACAAAAGACAAGGGAAGCGTTCCAGCATTGAGCTAATACCTGCACCGCAGCCCTTTCGGGAACCAACTAAGGACAGGGCAGCGCCAACCCGATAACAGTTCCGACCTGTTTTTCTACTATCAAAACGTTCGTGGACTCAAAGGAAAATTACCGGAATGGCGAAACAACGTATTACTGCTTGAACGCTGTCTGGTAGCGGCGACCGAAACTTTTTTGGATCACTCGGTGGCGGATGCTGAGGTTGTTACCGGGGATTGGAGTGTCCTGCGGCGGGATCGTAATACACCGTGTGGTGGTGCATTGTTGTGTGCACGTGCGCCAATCGTACTGTGTCGACACTCTGAGCTGGAATCCGCCGGAGGTGGTGAGGACCTCTGGGCGAGTTTTGTTTGGCATGGCCGCAAAATTCATATTTGTGTAGTATATATTAAGTCGAACGCACCAGATGACTTCTACATGAAGTGGTTCTTTAAAGTGGAAAGTTTTATTAATGACATAACAGGGCTTGTAGTAATTCTTGGCGACCTAAATTTACATACAGCCTCACTTAATGTTAATAATTATTATGCCTATTTTATGACATTCTGTGATTTGACGGAAAATAATAATGTACCTAATATAAATGGTAGGATGCTGGATGTGGTATTGGTCAGGAACTGCATTGATGTCAAGGTTAACGTTGAACTTTCAGACAATCTTGTAAGGATAGACCCTCATCACCCCCCTCTTGACATTGATATAAAAATTGAATGCTGCCGACAGTGCGAACGCGTTGAGCCCAGTAATATTGACCCCAGCAGAGATTGGAATTTCGGGAAATGTGATGTTAGCGCGTTGCTCGAGCTTCTTTCTCATGTATCCTGGGATGATTTTTATGAGGTTAACAATGTCTGTACGGGCACTAATATTTTCTATGAGATCATATGTGAACTATTCGATAGTTGTATTCCCAGAAAGCGAAGAGCAGTCACAAGGACTTATTCGCGTTATCCGGTTTGGTTTACGAAAGACATTATTGATGAAATTAAACTCAAGCTTATGCTTCATCGTAACTGGAAGCGTACAGGTACGGAGGAGTCATACGAATTATTTTCCAACATTAGGGCTGGGCTTAAGACCCGTGTGTCAGATGCATATAGTTTGCACATCCGAGGGGTTGAAAATAACATTAAAACTAACCCACGAGATTTCTGGCGACACGTTACTAGCTTGCGGTCAAAGGGTGGGTTCGAGCCGACGGTTACCTATAAAGAAGATACATTTAGCGGTAGACAAGCTGCCGAAACTTTTGCAAGATTTTTCTCCAGTGTGTTTTTGATAGAAACCCCTGAGCTCGATGCAATCAAAATATCAAGCAAAGATACATCTTCTGGAAACATTATTTCGGTACCCTCCGTTACAGCTTTGGATGTAGCTGAGGCCATTAAAAGGTTGAAGTCTGGCAGTTCTGTAGGTCCAGATGCTTTACCACCGTGGTTTATCAAAGAGGCAAACACAATTATAACATCCCCTCTTTGTCACCTATTTAACCTTTCTCTTCAAAGTGGTGTTTATCCTCCTCAATGGAAACTGTCACGAGTTACTCCAATTTCTAAAAGCTCAAACAAAACGATGGTCGAGCAATATCGTCCCATAGCAGTATTACCAACCATAGCAAAGGTGTTTGAGCGTATACTGCATAAACATCTATACAGACAAGTAGACCTTTTTTGATGTAATGAGCAGCACGGGTTTAGGAAAAAAAGATCGGTAGACACTAATCTGTTAGTCCTTGTAGATTATATCTCTTCTAACTTAGATCAAGGGGTGCAAGTAGATGTGGTGTACTTCGACTTCCGGAGGGCGTTTGATAGGGTTAACAACGACATACTGCTGGAAAAGCTCAGTGCACTTGGTCTCACTCCGAAGTATGTCAGATTCATAGCAGATTACCTTCGTGACCGCCAGCAGTATGTTCGTTTGGGTATTTATGACTCTCCGCCCTATCACACGCGTTCCGGGGTGAGTCAGGGCTCAATTTTTGGACCTTTGCTGTTTACAATAATGATTAATGATCTCCCGAGCTCCCGACCGTCATCAAACATTCGAAATGTCTGCTCTATGCTGATGATGTGAAGCTCTATCTGGCAATAAAAAGTGAGGAGGACTGCTTGAGACTGCAGGAGGATATCAACAACATGGTTGGATATAGTTGTGGAAGCGCAATGGACCTCAATTCGGACAAGTGCTTCCAGATGACCTTCGGTCGAATGCGACGCCCAATCGAATTCCAGTATAGGTTAGGCCAAAACGTGATCTCGCGTGTTGCATCGATGAAGGACTTGGGCGTTGCATTTGATCGTGGTCTCACGTTCCATGACCATGTGGCCACTGTGGTGAAGGAGGCCTATCAGAGACTCGGGTTTGTGCTCCGGAACTCTAAAGACTTTCATAATATGGAGATTATCAAGCTTATCTTTAGTACGCTGGTCCGCAGTAAGCTTGAAGCTAGTGCGTGTGTATGGCATCCACATGAGGATAAGTACACTCTAATGTTGGAAAAGGTTCAGAAGGCCTTCCTTAGGTACCTTTACAAGCGTAAGTTTGGGTACTACCCGTACATGTATCCGACGGAATTCCTTCACGGTGCTTTGGGGTACAACTCTTTAGAAGTGAGGAGAGCACATGTCCAATTGGTAACAATGTGTAAGATTCTGCGGGGGAATGTTGACGCTCCGGATCTTAGTGAGAAGCTTTGTAGTCTTTTTGTTCCCTACGACTACCTTCGGGCCAGGAAACATGAGCTGTTTGCTGGACCGAAGTGTAAAACGGTCGCTCGTCAGATCTCGCCGATACCCCGGTCCCTTGCGGCGATAAATTCCCTCCTTGACGCAGCACCGGACTCTGATGTGTCTGCGGGTCAGTGGCAGGATGTGATGAGGGACTGTCTGTTATTTTGTGAAAAGTCATTGTACAGACGGTCAAGTACATTTTAAACTAATTTACCTATTTGAGACATAAGAATGTGACTTGTAAGCATCTACGTTGACATTCATATTATGGCTTGATTCCTGTACTAATAGGATGATAAATATAGGATGTATTGTCAATGTTATTTTCAGTTTTTTTTTTGTCAGTTGTTATTTTGTTTTCCTTTTTAATATTGACATTATCTAAGTAGATATTTATTAATCTTCTTATTATTATTTGACATTGTTGCTTTGACATGAGAATTTTCTTTTTCTACATTAATATTAATTTTTTTGACTTTAACAACATTTTTTATTTTATTTTACTTTTTGATGATTTGGATTTAATATTTTGTAATTGTTCTTGAATTGTAATGTTTATTTAATTTTTTAATGATGTACTTTGATATGTTTGACATTAGGTTTAGTTTTAATTATCAAATTGTAATTCTCATTAGTGTAATTCGGTAAGCCGGTACTAATTGATCAAAATAAATAAATAAAAATAAATAAAATTAATATTATAGACTAGCAGCGCCCCGCGGTGTTACCCACGAAGTTCCCGTTCCCGTTATTCCCGTTGTTTTCCGGGATAAAAAGTAGCCTATGTGTTCTTCCAGACTATAATCTATCTGTATTCCAAATTTCAGCCCGATCGGTTCATACGTTAGGACGTGATTGAGGAACAAACATCCATACATTGACATTTATAATATTAGTAGGACTAGCAGCGCACCTTGGTTTTACCCGCATAGATTCCGTTCCGGTATTTTTCCGGAATAATAGGTTCTTCTAGACGATCCTCTGACTGTGACTTCTGATTTCCCCCGATCCGTTCATACGCTACGACGTGATTGAGCAACAAACATTAAAACTAAAACACCCCAATATCCAGAGAAATTACAGGGCTTAGAGACATAATATCTTAGATCTCTGGGTGACGAGCGCAGTGCAGTGCAATGCTAGGTTATGATTTGGACTATCATGTTCCAATAGCTGCGTGTTACTGTGCTGTTATGTGACAGGCATGTTGCTTACCATCAGGCACATGACCTGCTCGTCTCGTCACTCTATACTATATAAAAAAAAAACCAAACATTGACATCTATTCTATAAAATTAGTAAGATGCGAATGTTTGGATGTTTGTTGCTCAATCACATCGGATCGACTGAACGGATCAGATTGAAATGTATAACACGGTTAGATTATAAATAGTCTGGATTAACACAGAGGGTACATTTATTGCGGAAAAATAACTAGAACGGGAACTGCGCGGGTAAAATCGCGGTGCGCTGCTAGTATACCCATAAACATAACCCTGTAAATATGGCGAGGAAGGTATGTTTCCAACAACTTGACTCGGAAGTTATTCCCAACTCGGGCATGTGTGTTTATCGGAATGAAAATCAAATTAACCAATCCAATTAATCTTTGTTGTAAATTAGATGAAGCTGTTATCTTGATTCAAGGAGCTGAGAGGCACTTCTAATAAATCTGATAATTTACGGTTAATTTACTCGAGTAAATGAATCGTCCTATTTTCGAAGAAATTTGCGTAAATTATAATTGTTTCGTGGGAAAATGATACCGATAATTGGAAAAAAGATTTCGTGAATGGTTGAATTGTAAAGTTACTGATTATAGTCACAGAAACCGATTTCGGTTTCAGTGACTATAATCAGTTTACAAGTAACGCGACTTCGATGATGATGCGACGTAAATGATAATAATAATAAATAATAAATATTGGTGGACAATTCACACACAACACCATCTGACCCCAAACTAAGCAAAGCTTGTGTGATGGCGGCGAAATAGCTGATATATACTTATATAGTTTTAAATACATACTTATTAAACATAGAAACACCCAGACACAGTGCAAACATTTGAATTCATCACACAAATATTTGCACTGGGTGGGAATCGAACCCACGACCCTCGGCTTCGCAGGCAGCGCTACTACCAACTAAGTCACGATGTTTGCACGAAAAGTTTGTCGACGGTTAAGCGTCGCCTATAGCCTTCCCCTTGCATATAAAATATTGTTCTGATTTGAATGATAGTTTCAGATGAATAATCCGTTTTCTATAAATAACTTTAATCCGTACGAGAAACGATAGAAATAGGTACCCAAACTGGCATTAGTGATAATTACAAATCTAGTTGTACTTCGTTTGAAATTTATAAATTTTCCCAAGTGAAAACATTGTACAATAAGAATGTGTTTGTCATGAAAGACTATCGTTCATTCTTCAGTCACATTTATTTTATTTCTGAAAAATTGCTTTTTCAGATTTAGTAGAATAGTTAAAGAAATGAAATAATGTTCTGGGCAACTTTTTAAATGGTGTTAAGGCTATTGTTGAACTAACAGGAAATAATAGATTATTTTCGCGTTTACGTCTTTTTTGTTAACACCAGACTTTTTTTGCAATAAAATGACGGTACACACTTTTTGTCAAAATATAAATTATCCACTTTTTGTCAAAATATAAATTATCCAAAGCTAGGATTACTTTTGTTGAATAAAACAAAACCATTTAGACTTGCCTCGTGGCTTAGTGGGTAGCAGCTCTGCCTGCGAAGCCGAGGGTCGTGGGTTCGATTCCCACCCAGTGCAAATATTTGTGTGATGAATTCAAATGTCTGCACTCTGTCTGGGTGTTTCTATGTATAATAAGTATGTATTTAAAACTATACAAGTATTATATCAGCTATCTGGCCGCCATCGTACAAGCTTTGCTTAGTTTGGGGTCAAATAATGGTGTTGTGTGTGAATTGTCCACCAATATTTATTTATTATTTATTTATTTGGCCTTTGGATATGAAATTTATGTTACCCGAAAAATATCTATAATTGCGAAACACCCTAAGCGTACCCTACCCTACGTAGGTATCCCCTCACTAAGCACCACAGCATTTAAAATTCCACCTGGTACACCCTGCGTATCAGTCAGATAACAACTTCCCAATTCCTAGTGGGTAGAGAGTTTCTACATATGCGCGAACCTCGCCACGTTGACAGTCGCGTGTAGGTAAAAAATTGTTGAAGGGGGGTTGTTGGGTTGATCTATCTATCTGGCTGATTAAGAGTCCAAGGTCATTCCAGTAGGGAAGGGGGCGCTCGCGGGGGTATTGGCAGAGTCTATTAACAGTCGTTCGACGAAGCTGTCTAGACGAGGCAATTGTGCGGGGCGTGCGGGGTGAGACGCGGGAAGCGTGCCCCTGCTTTGCCTACATTACAATGTTAGTATTGCAGGAGCGCGGCTCAGGGCTGACGTCTTCCGTATGTTTTAACAACAAACAAATTCTAACAAAATTTTGTTTGCAACAACTCTACCCGTGTCTAGACGTTTGTCCCAAAATCAAAGACGATGAACTACTGGTAGTATTTCTATAGACTATGGTATTAGGCTCCAAGTCGACGATGAAGCGACCAGGAGACAGTCGCGTGGCGTTAACGGTCCCTACCTGTCAGAGACGGGCCGTGCTTGTCGATGGGCATCGTGGCAGTTAGAGACTGCAGGGAATACGGAGCATCGTTTTACCTGTCCGCCGCGGCATTCCGTGTTCACCAACGTGGATCACGGATGCGGTAGGGCTGCAGAGGAAGCCGTATTGTGGTGCGCCGCTCTCCCTGCACCTCAATGGTGGCAGGCGACGAGGCCGAACATCTGGTCTGCCCCAGTGTGCTAAGGTTGTCCAGAAGTGACGGCTGGTACCCACATACTGGTTGGTCAGGATGTTCCTTGGGTTCAGGAGCGTTTCCTTTAAGTGGAAGGGTATGTGTAAATGCGTTTCCACGTCAAAATTGGTCATTCAGCATGGTGGAAAATAATTTAGTTTAAAGAGCTCCTTAAGCTAAGAAAATTGACATTAGTCACGTTCTTGAATCTAATTTAGAGTGATACATGCCATTGCCCTGCAATTGCTTTGGTAACAATTTGTATACATTAAACAACATTAAAATTAAATTTTCACTACCTCTTTGATATAAAGCCCACGACAGATAAGTCTGTCGGCAGCTTATTCTACGCAAGCAAAGCGAAATGCAAAAGCGAGGTATGAAAATAAATTAAAGAAGACGCTTCAGGCCGAAAAGTTAAGAACAAACTGGCAGACCGGCAGTTAGAGTTGTTTATAAATAGGGAATTTCAAAAGGATTTGTTCCCTACGGCTTGACAGGAGCTTTGTGAACTTTCCACCTGTGTTGTGAAGTTGAAATTGTTGTCTTATCTTTAATGATCTTTGTGTTTGTGTATATTTAATAATGTGAGAGGAAAATTATTTACGAGAGACTGAAGACTTTCATGAGTACCGAAGAGAAATTTTAAGCTCAATCTATTAACTTTCTTGACATGACTTATCCAATGACATACTGTTTTTTCACATACAAGTATTTGCTCAAGCCTAACATATTTTGATTTTTAAGTACAGTCGAATCTGAACTCGAGTGATACAGGACTTAGGCAGATTAAGAGAGAAATCTACCAGTACCAGTGTTCAGTAGCGGAACGGGAAGGCTGTGTTTTTGAAGTGAAAACTTCTTTAGGCGCGCTATAGACAGAATTTTCGTGGGCTGTGAAATGGATTAATCAATCGTCACGCTTGGATATGATAATGGATCGGATCGGATATGAAATCTTCGGGTAAACTCGGTAAAAACGGCCACATAGGTACCAGGCTACCAGGGTAACAGAAACAGTAAAGAGTTTCGATTACCTACCTCCAACAGCCCAGCGTTTATCTCCAGATACCAGGACAACAGAAATATAAAAGAGTTGCGTTTGCCCCTAGGTACCAGTACCAGGGCAACAGAAACGAGTTGCAATATTCTGTATAATTACGTTGATATAAAACTAGATGGCGCACCCATCGATTTAGCTGGCGGTATTGAAATTATGCGAATGTACATAGACCTACGATGGTTTGACTAATAATTTATCTTCTGGCAAGGTTAAAAATAAAATAGATTAGATTACATAGACAATTCAATTAAAAGTGAAAATATTCGAGTCACAAGTTTTCACTTCTATCGGCAGTTCCTATGACTGCCAATTTTTTTTTTAACTGTAATAGGTTCGCACTTCACCACCATCTCGCCTGATGTTAAGCGACGATGCGACGATGGAACGTGCTTACCTAGAAGAAACCGATTCACTCTCGATTTGAAGACACCAAGATTGTAACTATCGGTAAAAAACCACTCAGGCAACGCATTCCACAACCTAGACGTTCTTATCACAAACGTGGAGTCAAATCTCTTCGTTCGTGTTTTTGGAACATCAACCATGAAACGATGTCGCTTTTTTGAGATACGAGAATTCCGATAGAAGAAAGGGCAAGGTGGTATTAGATCATGCAGATCAGTTGCACACTCTCCGAAGTGTGTCCGATAAAAAACCGATAAGCTAGCAATTTTGCGGCGATGATCAAGACTTTGAAGTCTTTTACGCACAAGTGTGTCATTGCCTATGAAGCCTTTTGGCACGTCTCTCAATCGATTCCCGAGTCTCCAGCTGATACCTAGCCGATCCATCCCAAAGGTGCGAACAGTAGGTACTCCATACAGGAGCGAATCTGTGCTTTGTATAACGTCAACAACTGCTCAGAATTGCATCTCATCTTCGCACCTTTGATAGGACACCCAGTTTTTTGACGGCTAATATAGCCTTAGACTCAATGTACGTGCCGAAGTTGAGCGTCGATGACAAAGAAACGCTCAAAAGCTCGAGATGGTCAGTTACAGGCACGGATACGCCTCGAAAAGTAGGAGCCAGTTCGAATGGACTCCTTTTAGTGGAAAATAAACTTTATGTATGACGATCATGGATTCACCAGGGCACACTGAACATTACTAAGGAGATTGAATCACCCAGAAGTAACTTTCTAAACACTCTATCTTAATACCGTAGTTAATACAGCTTTTCCTGTGATAAATGGTTCACGGAATCATGGCGAAAGTATTTATGAATTTGTGTCTTAAAACAAACTTAATTTGCATGTTAATTAGCTATAGTTTTAGTGTAGCACAATGATGTTTGCACATTACTGTTGGCAGTAGAATAACTGGCAAAGATGAAACTTCCCCAAGCGGACTCTACAAAGAGTTCGGCCACTACTTCTTGTTATTCAACTACTGGCAGTCGCTGTTTTATCCGCGTAATTCCCGTTCTCGTTATCGTTGTTGTTTCGGAATAAAAAGTAGCCAATTTTTTTTTTATAGCATAGAATGACGAGACGAGCAGGTCATGTGCCTGATGGTAAGCAACATGCCTGCCACATAACAGCACAGTAACACGCAGCTATTGGAACATGATAGTCCAAATCATTACCTAGCACTGCACTGTGCTCGTCACCCAGAGATCTAAGATATTATGTCTCTAAGCCCTGTAATTTCTCTGGAATCATTGCCCTTCAAACCGGAACACAGTAATGTTTGCACATTACTGCTTGGCGGTAGAATATTTGGCAAAGGTGTGGTACTTCCCCAGGCAGACTCTGCTAAGAGTCCTACCACTACTAAAACAAAAAAATGTGTTAACATTCAGGGTGTCCGCTAACTCCATACCAAATTTTATTAAACTCGCTTCAGCCGTTTAGACGTGAAGAAGTAACACACATACACAGTCACAAACTTGCACCTTTGTAATATTAGTGTGATTTGGAAGTTAAATGTCAATCAATAAGTCTCCGTGGCCACTTTCCCTGACAGGCATTTTGCGCATTGCCACCGTATCTAATTTGGAGTGATACATGCCACTGCCCCGCAATTGCGTTAGAGGAGACGCCATAAATTTGGCAATTACAAGACCGATGGCAAAACGGGACGGTTAAAATGGCGCTATAGTTTTTAAAAACGCACCAAATACGTGGGTTTTTTAAAACGCGTTTGTAACGAATTATTGTTTAATTGTTTCATCCAATTTCGTTCCTTGTTACATTCTAGTGCTTTGCTCTGAACGGGCCTTTAATTTTTTGAGAACTAAGTATTAGTAATTAATTCTTGGTGGTATCTGGTCTGGTCTGGTAATACCCGCAATCTAAGGAGTTTATTTCATAGATAATTTCAATTCCAATTTCCAATTGTCCACCAATACAATCAGGAAAAATCCACTCTGGTAGCTCATTCCACAGCCTAGACTTATCTTATCACAAAAGTAGAGTCAAACCTCTTTGTTCGTGTCTTTGGAACATCAACCATAAAACGATGTCGCTTTCTCGAGCTACGAGCAGTCCGATAGAAAAAGGGGCAAGGTGGTATTAAGTTACGCAGATCAGTCGCGCACTCTCCGAAATGTATCCGATAAAAAAACGATAGGCTAGCAATTTTGCGGCGATGTTCAAGACTTTGAAGTCTTTTTCGCACAAGAGTATCACTGCCTATGAGCCTTTTGGCACATTTCTCGATTGATTCCAGAGCCTCGAGCTGATACTTAGCCGAACCATCCCAAAGGTGCGAACAGTACTCCATGCAAGAGCGAATCTGTGCTTGATATAATACAAGCAACTGTTCAGACTTGAAGTACCTTCGAACCTTTAAGAGGACGCCTAGTTTTTTGGCAGCTAATTTAGCTTTGGACTCAATATAAGAGCCAAAGTTGAGCGTAGATGACAAGGTAACACCCAAAAGCTCGAGATGGTTGGTAACCGGCACGGATACACCTCGAAAAGAAGGAGTCTGTTGAAATTTACTCCTTTTTGCGGAGAACAGACACGCCTGTGTCTTTCCCTCGTTATATCTACATGATGGGTGTATTCAATAGAGTATTGTCGGCTAAAATTATTTATCAAATTAAAATTTGCCAAATAAAACTAAAGCATAATTTTTACTATATGGACCAGACATTTTAGCGACCACGCAGTATCTTAATGTCGCCGGCGTCGGCTAGGCGGCTTGCGGCAGACGTTTAGCTAAGGAAACTGCAAAAAGATGTTTTGGCACCCTGCACGGGTTATTGCGCAGCGCATTGTTTTATTATCCCATCTCTCAAGCAAGCAATTTTCTCGAGAAACTTTAGGTTTATCCCTGTCTCTTGGCGGAAAGCAAAAGAAAAATCAGAACAAAAATTAAAGTTTGAGAACATTTCATGACATAGGAGAGAGAATCTATATTTGTTATAGGTACGCAAAGAGAATCTGTATTTGCTATGTAACTGTACAATACTCGAGCATGCGTTTCCTAATGCCATGAACACAACAATCTGGGAGCCTTTAAATTTACCTCTAGAATAAACAGGTTTACTATTTTAGTATTAAAATTAACGTGGTTGTTACACATATTGATTAGGTAAACGGGTAACTCACGTGTAATGAGGTCGGTCAATCCAACTCGAGTTTCGGCCGCGTCCGGCGGCCTTTTTCAAGGAGAGTGTACGCGCCCAATGCCTTGTGCCAAATGGGAAGCCATCGGGCGCGTACACTCTCCTTGAAAAAGGCCGCCGGACGCGGCCGAAACTCGAGTCAGATTGACCGACCTCATTACACGTGAGTTACCCGTTTACCTAATCAATATAGGTTTATTATTACTGTTATTCAGTAATTTATTTGATTTAAATTTTTAAAATATCAATATAAAGCTTAAATAACATCATAAAAACATTATAAAAACCTAAACCTAGATAGCCGCCAGCAGCAGGGCAGGGCCCAAGCTACCGGTGGTTAGGGCTGCAGAGTGAGGAACCTCCTGACGATGCGCACTGTGTCAAGGATGATCACCTTCTCCATCTGACCCTTGATCCAACCGTCTAGCGAAAGACTTTTGAGGTGTTGGTCGAGACTTTTCGCTATAAGGCCGTTTGACGACACGACTATTGGGACTATGATCGTCGAATCAACATCCCACATGGCGGTAACCTCATGAGCTAAGTCAAGGTACTTGCTCAGCTTGTCCTTCTCGGCTTTCACGAGGTTCTCGTCATATGGTACGGTAATATCGACGATCACAGCCCGGCGCTGAGACCGGTTTTAATATAGCTTGTTTAGCCATCTCAACGTTATACCGCTATATACAGTTAAGGAACTATGCATTTTTGGGGATAATAAAAACCTATTTGCTATTCCAGACCACAAACTACTTATCTGTGTTTAAAATTTTAACCCGCTCCGTTCAGTCATTCAGACATTATTTTTTTTTACATAAGGAGTGACGAGACGAGCAGATCATGTGCCTGATGGTAAGCAACATGCCTGCCACATAACAGCACAGTGACATGCAGCTATTGGAACATGAAAACTCCAAATCATTACCTAGCACTGCACTGCGCTCGTCACCCAGAGATCTAAGATGTTATATCTCTCAAGCCCTGTAATTTATCTGGAAACATTGCCCTTCAAACCGGAACACAGTAATGTTTGCACATTACTGCATGGCGGTAGAATAACTAGCAAAGGTGTGGTACTTCCCCAGGTGAACTCTGCCAAGAGTCCTACCACTATTACATGATTGAGCAATAAGCAACAAACGTCTAAACATCCAAACTTTATGTTGGTAGAATTAGTAGGATTTCAATATTTATACCACGAAGCATATCGAACTCTTGCTAAGTTAGTACGTTGGTGTAACAAACAAAACGACCCACAAGTAGACAAAACTTGCACGTTAAATAGGTACGGAGTAAGTATTAAACGTAATAAAATCTTTAAATACTATACAGTATAAACCACCAGAAATAGTGGCCTCGTTATCGCTGACAAGCCTTTAATCGCTGTTGTCGCACGATAACGGTATAATAAATTTAATTAAATTGATTAAACATAATCTAGCGAGCGCACATCGCATAAATAATCCTTAATGCTATTAACTGAACCGAAATAGCCCTTTTCACATAACATCTCTTTTGAGGACAGAACCTGAATTATAAACCTACATTCTGTAAAATTTTTAGGCCGTTGTGAATGGTGAGGACTTCTAATTTCATCATCGTGAAGTCGTACGTACGAATCCCAGATGCACGTCTGAATTTTTTTTGAAAACTCATCATCAATACTCGCTTTAATGGTGAAGGAAAATATCCTAATGAAATCAGCATGCTTCAAGAAGTAGATCTTCTACATTTGGAAGTCTAAAAGAAGTAAGTCTTTTGATGAGAAGCGTTGTCCGACAGCTTTTGATCCGCGTGGTAATTTATAACCTTGGCACTTATAAAAAAAGACCCCGGGTCCCAACAGTGGGACATGACTCGGACTGCTTATGCGTACCTACTGTAAAAGTCCATATTAATTAAATCTCAACTGTAAAGGTAGCGTTTCGCGCCGCGACCGGGACGCGAGACCGCGACCGGAGACCGCGACCCGAGACCAAGACAGGCACTTGACACTATGGAATTGTATTACAAGTTCGCGCTGAGACCGCGACGCGAGACCGCGACCGGAGACCGAGACCGGAGACCGCGACAGGCACTTATTGACACTACAGAATTGTATGGGCGCCAGTTCGCGCCGCTACCGCGACAGGAGATCGAGACAGGTCGCGGTCGCGGTCGCGGCGCGAACTGGCGCCCATACAATTCTATAGTGTCAAGTGCCTGTCGCGGTCTCCGGTCTCGGTCTCCGGTCGCGAACCGCTACCTTTATACTTGTTGATAGAAATGACTTAAGATAAACTATAAAACAACAAAGGTTTCTGATAGATAAATAATACTCTTTGTAGTCGTATTTTTCCACATGATCATCATAATTGGCCCTCTACACTCCGAAACTAGAATTCACCAGCGTACATGGACGTAACATACCTACATGGAGTAGGTACAAGCGGTATTTTATCTCAATGTCACGATGCTGAGATAAAAAAAATTATATACAATTGAGAAACTGGTTTTGATTTTTATTATATTTATTCACATTGAGGTGATTGAGGGTAAATTGGTGTCTTCTAGGTAAGCGTGCTCCATTTAAGACCGTATTGTTGTTCTATATCATTACAGACGGCCGGCGCGGTGGTCAAGTACATGCTTATCCTTCATTAACAAAATTAAGAATATTTCTGTAGCTTTAGATAAAACAAATTAACGGTTATCTATGTTTTTAAACAAACACTTAAATAGGTTCTGTAGGACAGCGAGTAGGTACAACTGCGGGCACAGTTAATCTAATCTTCGTATAGCATGAACATTAAACATCCTACTAAATGTTCCCATAGCTGGGACCCGGGGCATTCTGTTACAAGCCATAATCCACCGCGCTTGCCCAGTGCGGGTTGATGGATGAACATGCCGGTTTCCTTACGATGTTTTCCTTCACGGCTTTTAAGTTAAGCGGCATTATACACATGATTTCGAAAACACAGTGGTGGTCGAGGAATTCGAACCAGGTTGTTCGAATCCCTCGCGCTATATTGTTGCTATATGTATTATAGTATAAGTTACGGTGGTCTAGTCGGGAGAACGGCGGCTGCCGATCCGGATACCCCGGGTTCAAACCCCACACGCACCACTGTCTTTTCGAAGTCATGTGCGTAATGCCGCTAACTTAAAACGGTGAAGGAAAACATCGTGAGGAAACCGACATGTACCTAGAATCTTTCGAAGTCATGTGTCATCCGCCAACCCGCACTGAGCCAGCGTGGTGGATTATGGCCTTAACTCTCTCCTTGCGAGAGAAGGCCCCGAGTCCCAACAGTGGGAACATTTAGTGGGCGTTTGATGATTATTATAGGTAATGTATGCGGTGTAATTGATGTTTTTAATTTGCTGTGAGATAATGCGAAAAAGTTACGCTTATCTGAATACTTATTGTGCACATATTTATTATGTTTAACAAAACACAAAACAACACGAAACATCTGTATACCAAACTGTGGTGGAAACTAGCGAATGCTTCTTTGGTCTCTGACACAACAACACAATTTTGTAATAACCTAGTTTCACAGACGAATAAAGTACCATTGAAGTATCAAAGTAGCATTGAAGGTTCTCTGGATCGGCAATTCTCAGACACGGCTAGACCTCTAATTTAAAATCACACTAATAGTATATGGGCGAACGTTTATTAAGTACATTTTTATTTATGAAGCTTCTTAAACTCATAAGCATAGATATACATATAATATGTTTAGCAAGACAAAAATACACCCATTTTGAATCACAGGTAAGATTTACCTAATATTATGCGGGAAAAGATTTTTTACGTCTAACAATAATGTCAACACAATAAGAAATAATGCTAGAAGGGTTTCCTTACGAAGCACCCTCGAGATGTTTTATAGCTTTAATAAAATATCAGAGCATAAATCACGGCATATAACAGGTTATTGCGTTGTAGAAAATTATACGCTATTGGCTAATTTGTCTGCCGATTCAATATTAATGGTAATAAGGAAATAAATAATGATTCCAGTTACATTAGGTTTGTTCTATTCACTCTTACTTGGTGATTATTTGTTTCTCTATGGAACTAACAAAACAAATATTAACAATCACTTCAGAACGGCACTACGAATTGGTTTGACATTTGAAACACAGCTGGTTTAGGGTCTGAAACATTACATAGACTACTTATTATACCGTAAAAATGAATTGTTTCATAAGAAACTCATATTAATTATATCACATTGGAATGGATCAAGGGATTGAGTTGAAATTTACGACGCGAAGTTTTGCTAAAGCTGTCAATTTCCACACAGACCACATCTTAAATTCTATGCGGAGGCAGTCGCAGATATCAGCTAGTGCTACATTAATTATATTTAATTCCTACTGCTTAAAAGGATTTAAGGGCATAAGGAGGTCCCGTTACATTCGTAGTTTTGTTTTAATTGCTTCAGTGCTTAGTGATTTAATTGGGTTATAGGCGATTCGTCCTAAAGTAAATTCGTCACTATTTGTATTCTCCATACATTCAAAGTAAACTCGTCCCATGTTATAAAAAAACAAATGAAAAACGTCAGAGTTGAAAAAAGTTGTTGTAAATTCGTCACAGATTCTTGTTTTATGTCATTTTTGCATAAAGTAGGGTTAGCAAGTAATGTTTATTGTGTTAGGTAAGTACTCGAAATGAAATAATTTTTTTAAATTATGACAAGAAATATTCATATTCACATTTATTGGTAAAACCGATTTACACGTCAAAGTGATTATTAATTATTGCATAAGCATGTCATAAACAACATTACTACTAATTAAAGCTTATGAACTTCCTAAATAATAATAAGTTTATATAATTCACAATACAATATACAAATATATAGTTACAGTTGTAACTCAAGGAATTCTTTCACGTCATAAAATGAGTGCTCGACAAGCCAGCGCTGAAAGCAATGTCTGAAGCTTAACAAGCTGGGGACCGATTTAATAGAGTCCGGTACATTATCGTACACGGTGTGACTCATGGCATGTGTGAGCTTCCCTGATTTCACAAGGGTTACCTTTCTCCTTTCGGGATTACAGAATTCACTTGAAGACAGGTGTGTTCTCTCGTACATTGCCATCTGTAATATAATAATTGATGGCGACATGAGAATACCCAGACTTTTGAAGTAAGGTCGAACGGATGTGTTTTGTGCCACCGGCACGATGGCTCGTTTAGGGCGTTTTTACTGACTCTTCCACTCCCAGCACTGCCCCCAGATTTCTGCACCGTACTGTAGTAGAGAGTGAGAGTCTACTCTCCTCGATGTCATTCAAATGTACAGTGACCTTTCTTGGCCAGGGTTTGTTTAAAGCGAAAGTTACCTACATTTTAAACACTAGGAAAACCTGTCTTTGTGACATTTATCAATTTCAAAAACATTCATTTTTGTATGTGGTGTTCATTTCGGTAAATTTTACATCTGTTAAATAAAAAGTGTTTTTTCACTAGAGTAGGTTACCGCGGGATAGCGTTACACTTGACCGCTATCTCTCCTGATGCTAAGCAATGGTGTGTTCTACGCTAAACCATGCCCAGAAGTACAAATACAGCTGATAAAAAAACATATACGGTCGAATTGAAAAACCTCCTTTTTTCGAAGTCGGTTATAAAGTCAACAACAGCTAGAAAATATGACTTCCAAAACGAATGTATGTAGATTTGGTACTTTTTTGTAGTGGTAGCACTCTTTGCAGAATCAGTTTGCAGTTACATGTACTTCTCATCTCGTCATTCTATACTATAAAAAAACCTATGACTTCATTATTTGTTCAAAAAATTATGTTTAAATTTTTCTCGAATTATAACATCGTCGCAACTTGTAAAATAACGTTTTGGACGCTTAATATCATAAACATGACTTGATAACCCTACTTTATGCAATAAATTAATAAACTAAAAAAACACGCTTATATAAAAGATCCAACTAAAAAGCAAGAACACTTTTTAGTCGGAAGCGTGTTTAAAATTGATCGATTATGTAGTAACGAAACGTAGTCACTGACTGCATATGTCAGTATAAAATTAAATGTAAACAAAGTTCTTAATCCTGATGATCGTGGTAAGGTGATCGTGTTGAGGTAATAGAGATGAATGGTTGGTGGGACAAACTGTACGAATCATTCCATTCTCATAGGTCCTTGATAAGTAGGCAAAAAACAAACTTCAAAAAGATTCATAGATTCATATGTACCAAGTTGATAAAATCGTGTTAAAAAGGATGTGAAATGAGAGGTTGTGATGAATTTACAATAACTTAAATAGTCTGCTAAAAGCAGCTGCCTGAGTGGATTTTTCCAAATAGTTATAATCTTGGTGTGTTGAAATCGAGTTGAATCGGTTTCTTCTAGGTAAGCTTCATCGAAGACTGCATCGTCGCTTAACATCAGGCGAGGCGGTCTAGTGTAAACCTATTCAAGTAAAAAACAAAATGTTATGATTAAAATTGTTCATGTTGTATAGATTTGATTTTTTTTTGTTTATGTTGTATTGATTCGATTTTATTACTGTATATGTTGTATATTATGTTTTCTATTTATATTTCTTTGTGTGCCTCTTAGTTTTAAGCTTAAGAAAAATAAATTAAATTATTTAATATACCTACTTACTACATATTTTTTATTCTTTGATTTTTCTGCCGTCTATACATAAAAATACACTATGACGAGTTTACAATTCTCAAACGAGGATTTATCTAAAAAATAGAATAGTGACGAATTTACACACACTTTTTTTCGGGACGAATTAACTTTAGGACGAATCGCCTATAACCCATTTAATTGCATCTACATTTTGTTCAGAATCCCAGGATTCGGAATCGAAGGATTAGTTTGCTCCTCTTTTGCAAACGTGATGAATTCAACTCGATATAAAACTCATTAGGAAGGAACCTAATGATTTAGTTTATTTGTTTTAACATATTTTCTAACTGTTATATTTTCACACTAGTCTGCCATCTCGCCTGGTGATGTGACGATACTATTGACGTTGGAACGTGCTTCTATAAATATTATAAAATAAACTGATTCGCTCTCGATTTGAAGATACCTCCAAACCTCCATGTTCAATGTCCATTGTCCTACCTCTTCGTTCAAGTCTTTGGAACGTCAACTATGAAATGATGTCAGTATTTACAGCTACGGACTGTTCGATTGAAAAAAGACCAAGATACTATTAGATTACGCAGATTAGTTGCATATTATCCAAGTCTATCCGTTAAAAACCGATAAGCTATTAGGTAGGTATAGCAATTTTGCGGCGATGTTCAAAACTTTGAAATCTTTTTCGAACAAGTCGTTGCCTACAAGCTTTTTGACACAGATCAAGGTTAGTTTATTATCTAACCTACCGTTGGATTGTAATCTAACGCCTAAGATATAAACGGACGGTGTTTATGGCTTACAATTCTACGGTGACACTGTAATCAAAGAAAATAAAAAAGTGGCCAAGTGCGAGTTGGACTCGCCCATGAAGGGTTCCGTTGCAGCAAGTAACATAATATACATAGTATACATAGTTTTTTTAGTTCGTTGTAACTTTGATCGAAGTTTTAATAATGATGTATTTATGACGTACTAAAAAAAACTACTTATCAGATCGAGTTCAAACCAATTTTCGTTGTTAGTTTGCATGGTACATCATATATTTTTTTTAGATTTTTCATTCTCTTATTTTAGAAGTTTAGACACATTTTACCACTTTGGAAGTGTCTCTCGCGCAAATTATTCAGTGTAGACAAAAAAAATATTAGAAACTTCAACATCATTTTTGAAGACCTATCGGTAGACATCCCACACGTGTAGGTTTGATGAAAAAAGTTGGCAGTCATAGGAACTGCCGACAGAAGTGAAAACTTATAACTCAGAATTTGATAGCTTACTTTGGAAACTACACGGGTGTAACGGAAGGCGTGGCCTGACCATCATGACATGGCCATCTAGAAATGCGTTAGCATTTCCCATTGGCTCACGCATTTCTAGATGGTCATACCGTGATGGTTAGGCCACGCCCTTTCAGCATTTCCCATTGGCTGACGCATTTCTAGATGACCAATGGCCGTGGCCCCGGGTTTACCCGAAGATTTCTTATCATACCCGAGCGTGACGCTAGAATTCAATTCACACGCCACGAAAAATCTGTCTAAAAGCGCGCCTGAGCGCTAAAAGAAGTTTTCACTTCAAAATACTTGGGAGGTGTCAAGGGACATTCTGATGGAACGAAGTTGTACAAAATATTGTAACTCTTTACTGCTTCTGTTACCCCGGTACTGGTACCTAGGGGCAAACGCAACTCTTTTATATTTCTGTTGTCCTGGTATATGGAGATAAACGCTGGGCTGTTGGAGGTAGGTAATCGAAACTCTTTACTGTTTCTGTTGCCCTGGTACCTACCTGGCCGTTTTTACCGAGTTTACCCGAAGATTTCTTATCATATCCGAGCGTGACGATTGATGAATCCATTTCACAGCCCTCGAAAATTCTGTCTATAGCGCGCCTAAAGAAGTTTTCACTTCAAAAAAATTTTGAGTTACAGTTCTAAGTATGGGGGGCAAACCAAATTTTTCTCTATTTTTTTTTTTTGTAAAAATCTTAATGCGGTTCACAGAATACATCTACTTACCAAGTTTCAATAGTCTAGTTCTCATAGTTTCGGCAAAAACTGGCTGTGACATACGGACGGAGAGACAGACAGACAGACATGACGAATCTATAAGGGTTCCGTTTTTACGTTTTACGGAACCCTAAAAACATCAAAACCTCATCAAAAAGCACCAACCTTACATGACTTTTCATTCAGAGTTGAAAAGTTCCCGTAAACACAGAAGCCATCTAATCGAGCCCCAAGTGCATCCAAATGGGGTTATAAAAAGGACACGTTTGCAATTGCATTGGAATTTCAAATGAGTATATTTTTAGGCCGTCGGCTGAAGAGGGAATTAAATTAGTCTGAATAGCAAACTCAGACTACGCCGGCTATTTGCGTACGTGACTTCGAGGTAGACGTACGGTGAGGTCTATTTATTTAAACGTTATTTTTTGTAACAACCCGGAACAGAGATTTTAGGGAAATGGAAAATGATTTCCATAATATATTTTAATAAAGTTAAAAATTACATACATTACAATTTTACTTTAAATTTGATGCACAATAACAGGGATATGTTTTTTTTTAATTAAGAGTGACGGGACGAGCAGGTCATGTGACTGATGGTAAGCAACATGCCTGCCACATAACAGCACATGATACGCAGCTTTTGGAACATGAAGAGTCCAAATCATTATCTAGCACTGCACTGCGCTTGTCACCCAGAGATCTAAGATGTTATATCTCTAAGCCCTGTTATTTCTCTGGAAACATTGCCCTTGAAACCGGAACACAGTAATGTTTGCGCGTTACTGCTTCGCGGTAGAATAACTGGCAAAGATGTGGTACTTCCCCAGGCGGACTCTACCAAGAGCCCTACTACTACAAGAATGTTGGTTCATTATAGTACATTATGATATAAGTGCGGTAATTATCAAAGCGCACGAATGTCATACGGCGTTTTATAACATATTTGCGAGGAAATAAACAAAACTCTGACGACATTTTCAAATAAAAACAATACAGCGAAAAAAAAGGCGCGGAATAATATTTACCTGATCACAGATCACAGCACAGAGTAAGTAGGTAATCACTATGGATCACAGATTAGCAATGCGCGCGCATCAGTGCCTTTTTTTAAGCAACGGCACAGAACCAGCCGGTATGCCATTAGTATTAATAAAGTAAATTAATATTTTTGTGTTTTGTTACAGAAAAATTAAAGTAATTTATGGTCAAAATTAATAAAATTAACGAATTAAATAATTCTTTATTATATTTGACCTCTCAAAGTTAATTTTATTCATAAAATGTTGATCACACTTTTCTGATATAAAAACTCTTTACTAAGTTTTTAAAAAGGTACCGTTCGTTTTAGACGGAGCATATCTCTCTACCTAGTCTGTGGACGGATCATTTTGAAACCATGCGTTTTAAATTACAGCACAAGCACGTAATAAGATACATTACGATACAAAAATTGGTCCAATAAGAGACCCTTTAAGAGCAAATATGTTATAAAAATAGTTACTTACTGGTTACTGGAGTATTACGAGTTTTGTTACCCGTGTAGTACGCACACTTGGGCTTTGTTGTCATTTGAAAGGGAAAGAATTGTTTGTTGTTCACAAAATAAAATAATACATACGGGAAAAGGTAACAGCAATACTAAAATGAAACAATGGTCGGCTATATTTCTTAAAGTCTAATGTCTTTTCTTTCAGGCAACATCTTTCAGGACCAAAGGCTAGGAAAAACTCATGAAGACTATTTAATATTCATACAATACGAGTGAAATTACGCTATAAACACTTAAATAACCAAAATACCAAATATACTTCTTACGATCCGGGACTCTCCATAAGTGGCCAAAGAGTTGCCACAATTGCAGAGGCAGTGCCTTTTAAATTTCTTGGTAGAAAGATAGACTACAAAGGGCGTACACCATCATTAGAGGTAGTTGTTGGAAATTTCATGAATGACCTCAATAAGGTAGACCAACAGCCTATCAGCAATATCAAAAAAGCATGGATATATGACAACTATCTCACATCACGTCTCACTTGGCCTTTCCTAGTATATGACATCGGTAAAACCCTCCTCGCAAAACTAGATGCTAATGTCATAAAGATATTGAAGTCATGGTTTGGATTGGCACATCCGGCTGATCCCTCTACTCTATTTAGGGATCACAATAGTTTTGGCCTGAAACTAAAAAAACCATCCGAACTCTACAAACACCTAAGAGTTACAAAAACGCATGTTTTGGGAAAGTCGAAAGACGAATTAATCGCATCTCTCCCAAAAGACAAAAGCGCTTCGGACCTTGAATCTAGACTTCAATTCCACAAACAATTTATGGCAGGCGCGCAAGTAAATACAGCTGGGTTGGGTACGAGAAAGAAAAGGGAAGACCGAGACATGGTAAAAACCTTTCTACAACAAGACGAAAATGATAGTTACAAAGTGCACGCTATGAATTTAGAAATGCAAAGTGAGTGGTTAACCATAGGTGAGTTTTGTATCCCATTAGCTCTAAAGTGGCGCACCTTGCTATATGACTGGTCTCCTGCCTTATTAAAATTTTATCTGAACGCTTTCCAAATGACCCTCCCTGACCAGAGTAACTTGGTAAGGTGGGGAAAAGCCTCTGAAAAATGTTGCTATACTTGTAGTGAGGCGATATGTACAGCAAGGCACATATTGGTGGGATGCAAGGTGCTCCTTAATAGGGGTCATTACTCACAGCGCCATGACAGAGTACTTGAAATCATACGTGAAGCCGTAAGCCTTTCGGTAGCTAGAGCCCAAAAGGGATTGACGATAAACAAAAGACAAATTAACTTTGTAAAAGAGGGCTCAACTTCAAACTCCAAGAACAAGCCTTACTCAATCCTGGGTTCAGCACCTGATTGGACTATTTTAATGGACACGTATGAAAAGCACTACAAAATCCCAGAGGATGTAGGTGTTTCGTCATCCAGACCGGACATTTTCCTTTTTTCTAGGGCTACGAAACGCATAGTCCTGGTAGAACTTACCGTACCGTGGGAAACTAATATACCTAAAGACCACGCGATGAAACAAAATAAGTATTACGACCTACAAAATGAATTAACAAAAAATGGCTATGTAGTTAATTTATACGCTGTAGAAGTAGGAGCGAGAGGTATACCAGCAAAATCTCTCTATAACCTGCTTAAAGACCTTGGATTGTCCAGAAGTGCAGTAAGTTCTATACTAGAACGAGTATCTAAAGCTGCACTAGTAGGATCATATCGGATTTGGCTGGGCAGGGAGAGAAATACGAGTAGTGAAGGTGAGTGTTGACGTACGTCAATATAAGGGGCCCCTTTTAAACCTACAGCCCGAGTCACAAGTCTCGGGGTCTACTCGTGATTTCTCTCTCTGCCACACGATGGACCCGGCACCCGCACGGTGAATCCATGGAATGCTAAGAAGTACGTCTCAAGTGTGTCAAAACACACGTGTCGAAAATTTTAAACTGAATTGACTTCAAATTATGCTATTTTTTTGGTTCGCTTCAGACTCGAGAACGTTTTTGGTATGCGATAGGTAAGTTACAAAATAAAAACGATAAAAAAAAAAAAGTAAAACAAATAATATCAAAAATGTAATGTAGTCATAAAAAAAATACAACATCATCGACACAAAGAACCATAAGTATTCAGAAGAGACAGCGAGTGGATTATCTTAGTTTTGAACCGTGTATTTGGAACAACAATTTTAATATTAGGTTAAGTTTTGTCACAATAAACGTTTTCTCGTTGTCATATCTATAGTGTATTACTTGTATATACCTATTATTATAAAAGTGATTATCCGACTGAATGTTTTTGTCTTGTAATTAATCTGACATTGTAACCTTGAGCTCACGGCACATTGACCGGTGATACGTAAGTTTTTTATTATAGTAATGAGTAACAAAATGAGCAGGACATGTGCCTGATGGTAAGCAACACGCCTGTTCAAAACAGTACAGCGTTACGCAGATATTGGAACTTGGAAAGTGCAAATCATGACCTAACACTAGCATTGTGCTAGTCACGCATATATGTAAGATACCTATGTAAGAAAAAAAAACATCATTATATATTTTTTTTTAATTAATGTAACTGAACTTCGGACTTCTCGCATCTCAAAAAAGCGACATCGTTTCATGGTTGATGTTCCAAAAACACGAACGAAGAGATTTGACTCCACGTTTGTGATAAGAACATCTAGGTTGTGGAATGAGTTGCCTGAGTGGGTTTTCCCTGATAGTTACAATCTTGGTGTCTTCAAATCGAGAGTGAATCGGTTTCTTCTAGGTAAGCACGCTTCATCGTAGATCGCATCATCGCTTAACATCAGGCGAAATGGTGGTCAAGTGCGAACCTATAATAGTTAAAAAAAAAAAAACTGTTGTTGCTGTACATATTATGTGTTTCGCTTATTTTTCATTTAATTTTTGATTTCATAAGTAGAATTATAAGTTAACATGTATAATGTATATTATTATGTATGATAATGATAATTTGTTTAAGTATTGATGTACATTTTCTGGTTTTGAAATAAATTACTATTACTATATGTAAGATGATTTATCTCTATGCCTCTTATTTCTCTGGAAACGTTGACCTTCATATTCATATTCATTTATTCATAAATGTTATTTACATGTCAAGCATTACATACAAGATATAAAGTTATAAAATTGAAACTAAATGCACTTATATAGACAATTAGTACAACATAATAATGATCACAATTTAGTTTTAATACCATTATCAAAATTGAATTTCATTGGAAAAAATAAAAAATATATAGATTATTATTATTATTAATTTTTGCATGACAAATGTGTAAAACATATACACATCAAATAATACAAATTAAAATAATCAAATTAATAATAATCAAACTAATAATAATCAAATTAATAATTATCAATTTAATAATAAACTTAAATAGTCAAACATAACAAAATTATTGTACAACAGTACAGTCCTTATAGTTATAGAATTCTGTCAAACTATAGAACGTCCGATCGACCAGCCAACGCCTCAGGCGAGACTTGAAACAAGCCAGACTTGGCGCAGTGGTGACACAATTTGGTAACTTATTATATACCGTCGGTCCCATTACGTGTGTTAGTTTGTCGGACTTTGATAATGTCCTGGGAATTTCTTTCAAATATACCACATTGACCAGGTACCTCAGGGACCTCAGTAGAGTATCCCAACAGGTAGGTTTGAGGATGAATATGGACAAGACGAAGGTCATGTCAAATGTTCACGTCTCACCTGTACCGGTTATTGTTGGGAATACCACACTCGAAGTTGTTGACGAATACGTCTACCTGGGTCAAAAGATCCAATTAGGTAGATCCAACTTCGACAAAGAGGTTTAGCAAAGGATCCCACTTGGATGGGTTGCGTTCGGGAAACTACGGCACATCTTGGAGTCCAAAATATTCCAATGCCTAAAGACGAAAGTCTTTAACCAGTGCGTGTTGCCAGTGATGGCTTATGGAACTGAAACGTGGTCCTTAACTGTGGGCCTCATAACAAAACTCAAAGTCACACAACGAGCTATGGAGAGAGCTATGATCGGAGTCTCTTTGCGCGACAGAATTTGGAATGAGGATATTCGCAAAAGAACGAAAGTAGCTGACATAGCTCGAAGATTAGCTCAGCTGAAGTGGCAATGGGCAGGCCACATCGCTCGCAGAACTGACAACCGATGGGAAAGAAAGGTTCTCGACTGGCAACCACGAACCGGAGGGCGCAGTGTTGGACGGCCTCCCACTAGATGGACAGATTACTTCACAAAGGTCGCTGGAAACCGATGGTTACAGGGTCCGCAGAACCGTTCGTTGTGGAAATCTAGAGGGGAGGCCGATGTTCAGCAGTGGACGCCTTGCGGTTGATGATGACGATGATGATCCTACATTTTTGGATGGATCCGTAGTTGTGAAATGTGCCGTCTCTAAAGAAAACTGACTGTGGTTATAATTTTTTTCACTTATTTTTCGCTTTTCAGTGCCTAAGTATATGTTATTTTGAAGTCTGTTTATTTTTTTGTATTAAATGTTTTGAGTTTATTAATGTTACTGTATATAAAGTTATAATGTCCTTGGAAATGTTACGAAGTAAGTAAAAAAAATAACATAATTAAATACAGCTTAAAATGTATTCTTGTCGTTGTGTTGTTGTTTTTATCTAAGTTTAGCAAACTTTCAAGGTATGACTAAGTTCTACTAGCCGAACCTATTGAAAAAACTCTACATATTCAGATAAATCAAACTATCAGAAGTCTCAAAAACACATGGTTCGATCAATCGAACCAACGGGATAAAAAAGTTCACGTGATCCGATTGATCGAACCAACAGGAAAAAAAGTTTACATGGTCCGATTGATCGAACCAACGGGAAAAAGAAGTTCACGTGGTTCGATTGATCCAACTACGCTCTCGAACCACGTGGCCTGGAGGGGTTTTCCTCTTGCGGTTGCTCAGCCGCCGCGGGTGAGATTGTCACCCGCGAACGTGGCGGGTGACGGCGAGCGGTGACCGCGCGAGAGCCAAGCCGCAGGTATAAAACGCGTCGTGAGTTGTGCTTATAATTTTTATATTTATAATCTGCATTCTACAGAAGCTGCGGGTCCGCGACCGCGGAGGGCGCGGCTGCAAATAGCTCCACGAGTTCTTAGTATCATCACAGTATAAAGAAATACTACCAGTACTTCATCGCCTTTGATCTTTTGAGAAACGCCGATAATGTCTAGACACGGGTAGGGATGTCGCAAACAAAATTGCTTTTAAAAACGTGGCACCAAAATAAAATTAAAACATACGGAAGATGTCAGCCATGAGCCGCGCTCCTGCAATACTAACATTGTAATGTAGGTAAAGCAGGAGTGCGCTTGCCGCGTCTCACCTCGCACGCCCCGCACGATTGGCCCGTCTAGACGGCTTTGTCAAACGACTGTATGATTTAATAAGCTGTCTATTGTTATACTTTAACTGGTATGTGTACGTGATATATTTTATAAAATATAAAATAGTCTAATAATGTAAGTATTTCTACAATATACCTACTAGTTTCCGTATGTTTTTTTATCCCAGCTGAAGGGATTAATCAAGATGAAATTTGGAACAACACATAGGCACGGTAATATTAACTAATGTTACCATGACATAGGCTAGTTTTGATGCGAAAAAGAAATTCATAGTTGTATACCTTTGATGAAACTAAGTAAACGAAGATAAGGTACGCTCTAATATAAAGACAGCATAATATGCCGAAAATATCACACAAGTATACGCAATGTGCACACAGCTTCACTTGCATCGTGAGAGACGTTTGAATGACAAAGACATCATGACAAGTAGGCAGTAGGTGCAAATGACATAGCTATACATCACATTTGTTTAGATTTTTTTTCGACAAGAATAGAAAGACATACATATGCACTGGCGTGAAAGAGACAAAATAGCCGCAACTAACATATCGCCGGTCGTGTTGCACTCTTACGCTGTATGTATATCTGTCTCTTTTTAGAAATGACCAATTGTAAAATTGTTTACAACAGAAAAATCATTTTAGATGTAATAATCATTGAACTGTTATGGAAATAATTAAAGATTTTGTGTACTTACGCATGAAAAGTGATACCATGGAACTTGTTCTTGGTCTTTGAACTGTTTGTGCACCTTGCAAAAGCAGAATAAGACATTATTACGGCTCATATCGGATTTTTTTGAATTGTTAGCGAACGTCCACTCAACTTGTGGCTCCTGTTGCGACTGAGACTCAATCAGGAGACGTCACCTGATTTTGCATTGGTATCGTAGCAGAGCGCGTGCCGCTTCTTAGTGTTTTAAGACTTCAATGCATATATCTCAAATCAAATCTTTATTGTGTCATATACAGGTACAATACATTCATGTACTGTTATGAGTATTTGTAGTCATTACATATATTATAACAAAAGTGGCAACGGAACATAGGTATCTCCTCTTTGCTTAGAAATTCCAATTTCAAGATGAAACAGCTATTTACCTACCTACTCATGCCTCATCATGCTTTTGTGTTTTGTAAACCTTAATTCATTTGTTTTTTTTCTATAGATGTTGCTATTTTGATCACTCAGTTTACAAAATGGACAACTAAACTTCTAACGCAGTCGGTCTCGATGGCATTAGTCGCAACATGTTGGTCCCTTTCCTTGAACACTTCCTTCCTGCTCTTTGTATCATCTTCAATACATCTATTTCTACTGGTGTTTTTCCTTCTGCTTGTAAAGACGCTCAAACTACTCCCTTGCCCAAAAAACCCAACCCTAAATCTTTCTCAGATTTTCGACCTATATCAATCCTCCCGTTTTTGTCTAAGGTTCTCGAACGTTTAGCCCACAATCAGTTTAACACGTACCTTTCCAGTCATAATTTGTTAAATCCTTTCCAGTCAGGCGTTCGTCAGGGGCACAGTACGGTCAGTGCTTTGGTTGAAATCACTGATGACATCCGTTTTTCAATGGAAAATCGCAATCTCACTGTTTTGGTCCTCCTTGATTTCAGCAATGCCTTCAATACCGTCGATCATGATGTTCTCTTGGCTTTGCTACGCTCTTCTAATTTTTCTTCTTCTGCTACTGACTGGTTTAACAGTTATCTCTGTGGTCGTCGACAGCGGGTTCACCTTGAGGACGCTTCGTCCTCGCGGTGTCTGACGTCTGCCGGTGTTCCCCAGGGTGGTGTCCTATCTCCCCCGCTTTTTTCCTTCTTTATCAATTCCATTTCCCTTAACTTTTCGTCGTCCTATCACCTGTATACTGATGATCTTCAAATTTATTCCCATGCTCCCCTTTCCAGCATTTCTGAGGCAATAAACACTGTTAATGTCGATCTGGCTAATGTTTGTAAGTGGGGCAAATGTTATGGTCTGCATGTAAATCCTAACAAATCGCAGGCTATCATCTTGGGTAGTTCGAGACAAATATCCTGCATTGATTGGTCAACGCTTCCAAAAATTGATTTTAATGGCGTAACAATACCCTACAGCAGCACTGTCAAGAATCTGGGCATTACTATAGATCGTTGTTTGAGCTGGGGTCCGCAGATTTAAGCTACTAGTAAAAAATTGTATGCCGCGGCAGGAGCATTAATGAAACTGCGTAACTTTCTTCCAACTTCCACTAAAATTGCGCTTGTCCAATCCCTCCTACTTCCTATCCTTGACTATGCGGACATTTGTTACCTGGATCTCACAGAGGAACAGTTAAACAAGCTTGAGCGCCTTCAAAATTTCTGCCTAAGGTTTATTTTTGACCTGCGCAAATATGACCACGTATCTCAATTTCGCACTAAGCTCAAGTGGCTTTCTATCCGCCTTCGCAGAAATGCACACATTCTGTCATTTTTGTATACCATTCTGTTTAATACTGCCTCCCCGTCGTACCTTAAGAAACGTTTTACCTATTACCACGAAATTTCACGTCCCCGTCCTTTGAGAGCGGCAGTAGCGCTTAACCTCATCACTCCATCACACAGAACATCTTTCTATGAAGATTCTTTTTCCGTCAAGGCTGTTCGCCTGCGGAATGCTTTGCCGGCCTCTGTAAGACAGTCGCAGTCTCTAAACGTGTTTAAGAGCAATGTAAAGGAATTTTACTTATCACAGTGCACGGCTGTCGTCACCAGTAAATCGTAAGTAATGAAGTTGTCCGCTGCTAGTTGTAGTGCTGTATTTCATATCACATTTTTGTTGTGTAGGTGGATATAAATTAGTCATATTTTTTGTATTCGGGGTTACGGGGTTTTAACTATTAGTTGTATTTAAGTTGTATTTACTTAATTAATATACTTAAGTTGTATTTAACTATGTTTCAGAATTTCTATTGTTATTGTTAAATTATAGTTATCTTTGGTTGATTATGTACTAATTTGTTTTATATAGTATTTAATTAGTAGTATTGGGAAAGATGTCACCTCGCTTCGCCTAACCTTGTATGTAGGCGAATTTCCTTTAAGCTGGTTGCCTGGAAGAGATTGCTATAAGCAATAATAACAAGTAGAACCACAGCATACCACGTGGTATGCTGTGGTTCTACTTATTTTGGTTAACCGTAACCTAGGGATCAAGTATATTGGTGGTGTATAAACCACTCATAGACGCAGTTTATTACCAATTTCAAGGTACTGAGGGCACATCTCATGGTTTATATTTCATATCGATGCTTACACACAAAAAAAACATACAACTAAATTGATTACCCCCTTCTTTTTAATTTCGGTCCAATTGTCGGTTATTAAAACACCAAGTAACGCTAAATAGATAAATGTAATGTTTTGTGCGACCGACTCTGGCGCTGAGGACAACTTAACCGACCCAAAAACCCAATATCGCTGTTTGTTCTCTATAACCTTCACTTCGGTAGGTGACATCTATTACGATCATGCAACTGTGGTACCGTCTCGAAAAAAAAAAACTGCATATTTTGCATCCAGTACAAAAGGTTATAAATGTGTCAGCGCGGACAAACAGGTTATTTTTTTTCTGTGAACTGTAGTATTTATCCGATAGTAAAATATCTTTAAGTTCATGTTTGTGTGCAAAATAGCGAGCCCAGTAACTGTGTTATAAAATACTTATAGGTCGGTCGGTTTTAAACAAAGTTTCGACGGATCAGTTCATTCTGAGACCTCTTTGTGTAATATGTCGGTTTCGCCACCGTATAATTTTGTGATATTTGTAACAAATTAACGCAATGTGCAAGTGAGAAAGAAATTGAAAAATAATACAATATTTTAGCGTTAAAATTGTATGTTTTCAGTATGTTGTTTTTAATTTTTGTGATAGTTTTTTTGGTGGTATTAGTTTCTTGGGCGTATTTGTTATGGGATTGTAGGAGATTAAATGTTGTTGGACCCCCCCCTTTGCCTATTGTTGGTAATGCATTGCTGTTTTTAGGAGACACCACAAGTAAGTTTAATTACGATATTAACTGTTTTTTTGCATGACCATAAACAGTTCATTTTAAGATTCTGGGGTTCGGAGCCTTCTCTCACAAGGAGACAGTGCTGGCAATAATTTAGGACAATGGTAAATTTTTACATGGTATGAATTTCCTCAAAAGATTTTTTGGAATCTAATATTTCTTACGTTTACTTTGTTTTCTTACGTTTTTTGTTTACCGTTAAAACTAGACGTTATAACGAACAATGATAAGTACATTTGCAAAATACTTACTATAAGCTCCATACTTATACGTGTACACTTTTAGAGATTTCTACAATAAAATATTAAAATCCAAAAAGATAACAGATAAACTAAATGCAATTTGAGAGCATAGTTGTTTTCAAATGGCTGTTTAGTTTAGAATTAGAGTTATTGTAAACAAATTTTAATGTGATCTAATAATAAAAAACGGGACCCTATTTATCAAGCGGTGTTTATGTTCTATCCACCAAAACTATTTTTTAGGTCGTAACTTCCGAATCGTGTAATAGGTAGGTACTATAAGTAGTTTTTTTTTTTACAAAATATAGGTGTTGTGATTGTGGATTAGTTATCATGTTATAAGGATTTCTACTGGCCAAGTGGCTCAGTTTGTAGCCGAAGCAGTCGAATGTCGTGAGTTTGATAAAATAATGACAGACATTTAAAGTTATCACGCTTGTTCACTATTCCTACTAGTATTTTTAACCACCACCACCACTGGACCCTTGTCGCCACTAGTGATCCTGGTTTGATTCCCAACTGCTCCTAATGTTAACTTTGTGTGCTGAAAGAAGTTTATTGTATGTCTAGATTAATTGTGTTTATGTAATAGGTAATAGTATCTGTAGTATATTTTGGGGTAAAGAAATAGTCTTGTAAACTTTTCGAGCTCAGAGTCGATTATTATGCAACAAATAATAAACAAAATCATAGGCAGTGTTTTTTAGTAAATCTTTTTTTTTGTCAGATTCGGGATAAAACTTCTGGAAAAGTTTTTTTGACATAATGATTTTATAAAGAAATTGGCCGGCTACACTCACCGTATTATGCTTAGACAAATTATAAATGCTCTAAGACCATATCGTATATAAAATAAAATCGCAGAAAAGTTTTTTTTAGTTTAGCGCCTTTTACAACATTATTCTTTAATATACATAAATATAAGGGATCCCACACAAAACATATGGACAGAGACAATGAAAAAAGATTTTTAATCCGCCGTTCTGTTGCGGTCCTCATTTTGAATAGATTTTTCTCAAACATAAGCTAAGAATATTTCAATTCAATTATACTTAAATTTTGCAGAATTAATTTCTACACTGGATGACCTTCACAAAAACTACGGAGATGCTGTTCGAGCTTATTTACTTCTATCTAGATATATGCTTTTTGGTCATCCCAAGCATATCGAGGTAAGATCTTATTTCATCTCGACGAAGCTAATTTTTTTAACATAAATCCCCAAATTATTGCAGAATTAATGCAAAAAGATTTGTTAGGCAGGTGTTCAGGTGCTTTTGTTTTTCTTAACTAGGACCAATTATGTTAAAACTAAGTATACAGCATCATTGACTTTGACCTTAAAAGAATTAAAAAGGCAAAGTTGTTAGAACTAATGAAAATAAAAGGACTATTCTTGAAGGCACAACTTCAATAAAACCGGTAGGTAATTCGATTTTTTTTCGCGGGCAAATTATAAAGGATAAACCGATAATAAATTGAAAAACCCATTTCGATTTAAAAAAAGGTAAATCGCGCAATATCGAGTCCTAAAATGTTATAAGTACCTACGCCCATCGATATACACAATTGTATTTTGTATGTGCTCTTCCAAACTTCAGGAACACGGAATTATGTCATCGTTGGGAAAAGTGAGCTCAGTCTTTCTGTTATAGTCGGTTGCAAGAAGCGGTGAACGCCAGAGGTTTTTACCTACCACTATTTGTTGTCAACAACCAAAATAAGTAGAACCACATCATACCTCGTCGCTAGCGATAATACTTACGTAAACCACATACGCTACACAGACGCAGTTTATTACCAAATTCAAGGAGCTCAGGGCATATCCAATAGTATATATCGATGTATATGCATACATGTTGAATTCTATTAAAAAAGTCACTTGGTGTGTTGGTGACCACAGTAGCAATGCGTTCTTGTGATATGTTAATTTTGCTTTTCAGCCATTATGTGCCAGTACTGAATTTATAACAAAAGGGAGATCTTATGATTACCTCAAGCCGTGGTTAGGTGACGGTCTTTTAACCTCATCAGGTTAGTATCCAATGAGAGATTTTGTACACTCACAGTATCTGTATTAGTGGACTCTTTGAAGAGACCGATCGCTTTCTTATGGTGATTTGGTATCCATTTAGCATTATATATCTACTTTAATTTCGTATTTTTTATGGAATAAATTGAAAACAAATAAACTATTTAATACATAAATGTATCATAAGTTAAGTTTAGGTACCTACTAAACAGATAAAACCGTACCTAGGTACTAAGGTTTTAATATACCTACAGTTAATTTTGTTTTCAGGTCCCAGATGGAAAAAGCATAGAAAACTCTTAACACCGGCTTTTCATTTTAACATTCTACAATCGTTTCTTCCAGTCTTTAACAAAAATGAAAAGATCCTTGTTCAAAAACTAGCTAGTCTCGCTAATGGACAGCCATTTGATGTGTTTCCTATGATCGCTTTGTTAGCGCTTGATAATGTTACAGGTAGGTATCTAGATATAACCGCTTGTTACACTTTGGTAACTATATTACACCGAATGCGGAAAAAATACAAAATTAACTTTGCGGTCGGGTTTTTGGCGGGCAAATTTTTTTTTCAGTATTTGTATTTAGGAAGATATATCCATTAATTTGATTTTGATGGCGTCTGCTTGAACCGGTCTTTATTTTGAGATAAACCACGTTAAAATTAAAGTGCATTTAGCATTTATATAGAAAAGTCGTGAAATTAAAAAAAAAAAAAAAATTTGCGCGTTCCGAAGTATTGAAAAATTAAAAAAAACCTATTTGTGCTATCGAGTGCAGTTTTTTTTGTTTTTTCGTGTTTGTTATAACGTATACCATTAATTTAAAATACAAAACCACTATGTGTTCCTAATAATTTAAAATGTTATAGCTCTAGAACACTTGAGATTTCGAAAAAACTCCGACACAAGAGTCTAAATTCTTAGTTTACATTTCACATTAATTTAAACAAACTATACCGCCAGAAGCGTCTTGAAACGCTCTTGAGAATAATGGGCTTCAACAGGTACAAATAACGCGGCACTTCATATGCCGAAGTAGTAAATAAACGCACTTAGGTAATCTGACACCTGTTTTCCCGCCAAAACTGTAAAATCAAGTCGCCAAAAGTGAAGCAAGCGGACAATCATTTCACCATAATAATAAGTATGATTACTGATAACGTTAATAACTGTATTGTACCTAAACGTTATCGTAAATATATCAAGACATTTGTAGTGCTATAAAATCTATAATATTATTATAATGATTTTCTACTTGCCCTATAACTTCGTTGGAATAATTTTCCTTCAAACCAGAACACAGCGATGCGTAATTGACAATAAAAATAATGTGGCGTTTGAAAAAATATTCAGAGTAATGTGAAAATGTGTGAAAAAATAAATCCTAAGACAACTAGAAATCTTCTAGAAATTTACGATGTTTGACTTTAAAATCACTTAAATAGTGAATAGATTTCGCCTAAGTTATCATTAAATTTTGTTATAAGATAAAATAAAACGATATTTTCATTCCTACTCAAATGTTTTAGATATTACCCATAAAACAGGTACATAACCTACACCATGATTAGTACAACCTTGTTCATCCTTGTCCTTGTTGTTTATCCTCAGTTACATTTTGGTGAAGATAATTATTTCATCGAAGCTATTATATTGTATCACAGTACTCATACCTACCTACCTAATCACGGGTATCTTCTATTTATCCCCCTCTTGATTCTACATTGCATACGTGCATGTAAATTAAATATTACAATTAATTTACTTACTTATTTGTTTTCAGAATCAATAATGGGTGTAACAATCAATGCTCAGGGAGATAAAGATTCCAAATATGTTAAAGCCATTGAAGAGTGAGTTCACAATCATGTAATTATAAAAAAAAAAGTTACGCTGTGATGGGTCCATTAGCAGCGAAGCTCAAGATTGCGCAGTGACGATTGCACAGTCAGTTTGCAAGCATATTTTTACCCACCGAGCCGTGCACGTAATAAAAAAAAAACAAAACCGCGGGAAATAGATCTATGTTTTCTTTTTACCCGACTGAAAGAAGGGTTATGTTTTTCGCGCGTATCTTGTATGTTTGTAAATTTTTTATTCCCACGTATCTTCCAAACGGCTGGACGGATTTTGACGATTCACATATCGTTACATTTGTCTCAATTACCCAAGTGTCCTTAGATAGGTATTAAATAAAAAAACCAATATAGCCGATTTTTTAGGCAAAATTGTGAGTAGGTAGTTGTAAAAAAATTTTTTATCTAGCATATCGAGTAGGGTATCAAAATACAGAGAATTTAAAGAGCATTACAAATATGTAAATATGTTGTGTAGTTAAATGCCATTTGGAATAATTTCAAGCATTTTAATTCAATCAACAGTGTTTTTCTTACGTGTTGTTTTTTAGTCGGGTTTTATAATTTTTTTTATTATTTATTATTAATTTGTTACCGAATTTTCATCAATATTCATATCAATTTCTTCTCAAAGTTTTTATTCAAATATTTGACGATGTTCAGTCTAGGTATTTCATTAATAGAAAAGTACCTGGGTGGCCGAGCTTTGCTCGGTTTAAATACTATAAATACTTAGATACCTACAGATAAAAGACTCCAAGAAATAGATTTTCTTAAAAAAAAACGAATTGAAAAAAAATGAGAATCCGTCTGGATTCGAACCCGGAGCTACTAATTCGTGACCGCTATGAGCGCCCGACTTCCCGTCTGAGCTAATTATGCTGTCGCGTCTCGCGGCGAAATTTACCTTCACATTCTAATGTCTAATGTGTAATTGTAAGTTTAGTGTAATTGTAAGTTAAGTAAGTTAAGTAATTGTAATTGTAAGTGTAAGTGTAATTGACTGACCTCGTGGCTTAGTGGGTAGTAGCTCTGCCTGCGAAGCCGAGGGTCGTGGGTTCGATTCCCACCCAGTGCAAATATTTGTGTGATGAATTCAAATGTTTGCACTGTGTCTGGGTGTTTCTATGTATAATAACTATGTATTTAAAACTAAATAAGTATTATATCAGCCATCTGGCCACCATCGTACAAGCTTTGCTTAGTTTGGGGTCAGATGGTGTTGTGTGTGAATTGTCCACCACCAATATTCCACCAATTACACACAAGTATGTTCAATATCATAAAAACACTGTCCAATAATTTGATTTGAAATGTGACAGTTTTTCATTGTCTAAAAACGCGCATAATATGCGTTTTTTTTAAATAAGACCTAGTTAGATCGATTTATCGTCCCCGAAATCCCCTGCATATATAATTTCATGAAAATCCGTCGAGCCGTTTCCGAGATTCAGATTCTATATATCTATACTAATATTATAAAGCTGAAGAGTTTGTTTGTTTGTTTGAACGGTAGGATCTCGGAAACTACTGGACCGATACGAAAGATTCTTTTTTTGTTGGATACTCCATTTATCGAGGAAGGCTATAGGGTATATAACATTACGCTACTATCAATAGGTATGGAGTATGAGTGAAGAGTGTAAAGAAAACGGGGAAAAATATTTCTCTTCGAGAGCTTTAGTTCCGTGAATTTAAATTCTCTTTGGTTGCTGAAGTCTGTGACGGCGCGTGTCTACATTTGAAGTTTGTGTCATTTGAAGTAATCAAATTTGTTCTACAACAATCTCACAACAATGCATTGTTGCTTATTTACGTATTTTTAGGGTTCCGTAAAACGTAATAAAGTGGCCAGCAATGGATATTTTAGTATGGATTTTCCTCAAATAGACGCGGGTGAAACCGCGGGGCACAGCTAGTATATACATATTTATATAGGTACAAGAATTGCTCGTTTAAAGGTATAAGATTAAGATTGTGGTAATTAGTCATTGGAAAAAACATTACGGTAAAGTACCGTTACAGTAGTTCATAATAACGAACGGGATAGGTACCTACTATTATTTCAGTCATATTTTTTAACTTTTCGTTTTTTCGTACATTATTACAGAGCTTGTTTCGACGCGTATGAGAAATCCTTTTATTTGGAATAATTTTTGGTTCAATCTATTTTACAAACGACGACAGGATAAAGTTCTCGCTGTGTTGTTTGAGCAGACGAATAAAGTGATAGCTTCTCGACGAGAACAGTTGGCAAAGACAGATATAAGAAACCTGCCTTATGATTCGGATCTAGGTATGTTTAACCTAAACTTAATTGGCTTCTAATGGACTGGAGGTCCGCTCCGGCTTCGCCCGTGGTACATCATCATCATCAACCATAAGACGTCCACTGCTGAACATTGGCCTTTCTCCTAGATTTCCACAACGAATGGTCTCGCGCAACCTGCAACCAGCGGTTTCCAGCGACCTTTGTGAGGTCATCTGCCCATCTAGTTGGAGGCGTTGATATAAACCAATAGATGTGCCCTGAGCACCTTGAAATTGGTAACAAACTGCGTCTCTGCGTGTATCGTAAGTGGCTTACAACAACCAATCTACTTGATCCCTTGAATCGCTACCGGCGAGATATGCTGTGGTTCTACTTATTTTGGTTGTTGACAACGAAAAGTGTTAGGTAAAAAGGTCCGGCATCCACCGCTTCCTGTAACCGACTAGAATGGAAAGAGTGAGCTCATTCTTCCCAACGATAATATGATTCCGTGCGCCCTGAAGTTTGTGAGGGCACATCTTTGTATAGAGATCGTTGGCCGAGATGGGAGGCCGTCCAACACTGCGCCTTCCGGTTCGTGGTCGCCACTCGAGAACATTTCTTCCCCATCGTACCTCCTGGACCAGTTACCCCGGACCACCGACACGGACCGACCGACCTAAGACAGCCACCCAGACCTCCTACCATGAACTACCCATATATCTCATCATATATCATATATCAGGTAACTTATTTAAAATTTTATTAGAGCCATGCTAATAAAATATAAAATAAGTTACCTGATATATTTTATTTAAAATTGATGTGGGCATTCGAAAGCAATACCTACTTAAAGAAACATGTTTAAAAATTACACAAAGCACGCCTTTTCAATCTACCTTCTATAGATTGTTATTCTTGTTGCAGGTATAAAGAACAAACATGCTTTCTTGGATTTATTGTTGCTATCGGAGGCAGAAGGAGGAAAGGTTAATGATGTTGCAATCAGAGAAGAAGTTGATACGTTTATGTTTGAGGTGAGTAACTGAGTAATTTACTAGAGATAAACTTGTATTACAAGATTAAGCAGAACTAATGTAATATAATAGTCACGGCTTACTCATAGCCAAGAGCAACTTTTAATTTCATTAGTATTTAAAAAAAGTCGCGGTGGTGTAAAGGCGAGGATAGCAGCCTCACAGTCGTGGGGTCGTTAGTTATGTATACATATATATATTACCTATTTACCTGACTGAAAGAAGGGATGTGTTTTTCGCGCGTATCCTATTAATGTATGGATCCTATCCTATCCTATCCTATCAATGTATGGATGTTTGGATATTTGGATTAGATGTTTGTTGCTCAATCACGTCCTAACGTATGAACGGATCGTGCTGAAATTTGGAACACAGACAGATTATAGTCTGGAAGAACACTACTACTCAGACAGGCTACTTTTTATCCCGAAAAAACAACGGGAACAACGAAAACGGGAACTTCGCGGGAAACACCGCGGGACGCTGCTAGTCTTGTTTATTTGTAAAAATGTATTCTCACGTATCTTCTAAACGGCTGGATGGATTTAGACAATTAAGATATCATTAGACCCGTCTTAATTACTCAAGTGTCTTTAGATAGTATAAGATAATATAAGATAAATTTTTTTTCTGTTGATTTTTTATAGTCGGATTTCTTAAAATTAAAGTTATTATATCAGTTTTTTTCTCCGTTCTTTTATAAATATTTTTCCCAATTGCGTTAAAAATCTGACGAAAACGTTTCTATTCCTTATCACTTATTATTATTCTACTATTGTTGTGGTGACTGCTGAAGTCAAAGGTTATTAGTGATATTTTTGCCTTAATGTCAGTAGTACCATTGATTTATACCATTGATTTAATTATCTGTATGTAATTGCACTGATTTAGAAGTCAATATAAATACGGATACCTATTATAATTACGCATTGAAATTAGAATTTTGGGACATTTGACCCATTAAAATTATCTAAAATCTAGACACTCGGTAGTGTGCAAACCAATAAAATTATCACATATACATATATCTTTCTTGTCCCCAGACAATAACATTTGTTCACTTTACATAATCTTAGGGAATTTAATAAAATACAACAGATAGGTCTATTAAAAGCTCAAACATTATTGTATGCCTTAAATACTTATTTATTTATATTATTTAAAACCTTGTGTCTGCTGTTAATTTGACTTTTTAATTTGTAACTTAATTTATTGTATGCTTTTCAATATCTTATGTAAAAGAGTAGTGCAAAGAGGTATAATACCGCTAGGTACCGCCACTTAATAGATGATACCGTGATGACACCTAATTTGAAACAAAAAATTGCGATTTAAAATTGAGCTTTGCATTTCTCAGGTTGGATCGAACTAACCCAATGAAATTAGGCAAAAAAATGCAATAAAAAAACATTAAATTATGTAGTTTGGGGACTATAAAGGATCGATAGAGGGGTGCATTCTGAGCTTATATTCCAATTTGAGGGATTCTGGCATGGTCAGCTCAAGGTCATTTCGATGAAAACGCGTTTAATTCGATATCTCGAGAACTGTTAGTGTTAGGCAAAAAATTGTTAAGCCTTTTTCTCTTCTAAATTAAATTTACTAACTTTTACATCCACAACTTTTCTTTTTTTCATCAATATTTTTCAAGTTATTGCTTCCGAAAGGCAAAAATTTAACTTTTTTTCCTCCCTTTTGCCATTTCCTCCCCAAGCGTTCAATTTTATGAAGTTTTACCCATAATCAAAAGTGTACATCTTTTAATAATAAACAACTTTTTCCTTGAACTTTTTTCTGTAATGACAATACTGAGTTATGTTACTTTACCGAGCGAAATCCGCGCCACTGCGACACCTCCGCGACACTGCAAAAAATCCGCGACACCTCCGGTCTTAGGGCTGAACCCAAAATTCATTGTTGGATTGTGTCGGTGGGTTTCTTCTACACAGGGTTATGTGGGACAACAACGTTACCTACTTCGACATATGCCAGAAATACGTAACATACATAAAAAAACACTACGGTACAGACGTGGTAATTGTATTCGATGGTTGCTGGCTATCCCAAAGGTATTTCCAACTTTGGCACCAATTCTGCCAAACGGCTGCGCCGATCCCAGCTGAAGCCATGTGCGGATATCATTTTCATCTACAATATGACCGTCACCACAACTCAAGATAAGTTTTTAGGCAACGAGAGTAATAAGACCAGATTCATCTAACTACTGAAAACTTTTCTCATCAAATCAGACATAGAGGTGGAGCAAGCCGTAGAGTCCGGCAAAATTCTCTTAGCCGTACTGATAATCAGACCATCCGCATCCTCTACGGCTCGCTTCACCTCTATGTCTGATTGAGTGTATCTGAGTGTATTTCTGGCATATATCGGAGTAGGTGACGTGGTTGTCCCACATAAGCTTGTGTAGAAGAAACCCACCGACACAAACAAACAATGAAATTTGGGTTCAGCCCTGGTGTCGCGGATTTATCGCAGTGTCGCGGAGGTGGCGCAGTGGCGCGGATTTCGCTCGGTAAAGTAACATAACTCTGAAGGTATTGCCATTACTGAAAAAAGTGCAAGGACAAAGTTGTTCATTATCAAAAGATCTACACTTTTGATTATTGGTAAAGTTGCATAAAGTTGAACGGTTGGGGAGGAAATGGCAAAAGGGAGGAAAAAAGTAAAATTTTTGCCTTTCGGAAGCAATAACTTGAAAAATATTGATGAAAGAAAGAAAAGTGGTTACTATAAAAGTTAGTAAATTTAATGTAGAAGAGAAAAGGTCTCCACAATTTTTTGCCTAACACTAACAGTTCTCGAAATATCGAGTTAAACGCGTTTTCATCGAAATGACCTTGAGCTGACCATGCCAGAATCCCTCAAATTGGAATATATGTTCAGAATGCACCCCCCTATCGATCCTTTATAGTCCCCAAACTACATAATTTAATGTTTATTTATTTCCTTAATTGCACTGCATTAAACTATGATTTTTTTATTCAGATCTGGACGTCTACTCTCTTTCTACGAAAACGTAATTTCGAAATAAACTCGCGACTTTCCAACTCCAATTCTACTGCGATCCGTCGTTTTATCCATGCTAAGCATACTCTAATTAGAGTAGGCTTAGAACATTTAAACGTCAAACAATGTTGTATCGGGCGAAACGAAGTAGAACAAGAGTAGGAAAGTCGCGAGTTTTTTTTCGAAATTACGTTTTCGTAGAAATAGAGTAGACGTCCTGTTCATCGCGGAAGAACACGATAACACCAAATTTAAAAAAATAAAAGATATAGCTACTATTTTATTATTACATATTTTATGCAATAACGTTTTTGAATCGTCACAACCCTTTTTATATTCCCACGGCTGAGACTCAAGGTCTTTTCTTACAAGAAGACAGTAAAAACCAGTAGATGCGAGTGCTGGCCAAGTGCGTAAAAGTATTACATCAGCTAATTGGCTCCGATAATACAAACTATACAGCTTTACTTTTGGCGAAAGTTACGGCTGGTCTAGTCGGGAGAACGGCGACTGTCTATCCGGAGCCCTTGAATCGAATCGAATCGAAAGATAGAATTCCACGCGCATGCGTCTTTTTGAATTCATGTGTGTAATGCAGTTGACTTAAAAACGCAAAGGAAAGCATCGTGAGGAAACCGACATGTACCTAGAGTTTTTCGAGGTCATGCGTCATCCACCCGCTCTGGGCCAGCGTGGTGGGATTACATCCTTGACTCTCTCCTTGCGAGAGAAGGTCTCGAGCCCCAGCAGTGGGAACATTTAGTGCTTATACTTAATTTGCAGATATTTAGTGCAGTGTGAGAAATATCTAGTTGTATATTTATTTATTACTAGCTGAACGCGCGCGCGTTGCTACGCCATCTATCGAAAATTGGGCGTACCAGTAAAAATTTTGAACAAATTCGATTAACTTAGGTTCTAATGACGCAACTTTAAAATATGACATTATGCTGTCACGCAACGAAAGCTCTCAAGAAGCAATATTTTTCCCGTTTTTGTAACATTTTTCATTCATGCTCGGCTCCTGTTGATAGTAGCGTAATGTTAAATAGCCTATAGCCTTCCTCTATAAATGGACTATCCTACAAAGAAAGAATCTTTCAATTCGAACCAGTAGTTCCAGAGATCCTTGCGTTCAAACAAACAAACAAACATACAAACAAACAAGCAAACTCTTCAGCTTTATAATATTAGTATAGATGATTATTACATAACACATTTTATTTTACAGGGTCACGATACGACGACATCCGGCATTGCATTCTGTCTTTATTGCATTTCAAAGCACGAAGATGTACAAAATAATGTTCTACAAGAGCAACTGAGCGTTTTTGAGGATGATTTAAGCAGGGATGTAACTTTTAGGTAGATTTAGATTTAGACAACTGTTTCATTGTGCCTCACGTAAAATAACAATAAATAGCGAACATCTACGAAAAAGTGTAACAAGGTGGCAGTTTTTTCGCTAAAATAACAGTTATAAAAGACAGTATAGATATACAACTTAAACCAAAAAATATTCGTACCTTAAATATTTTTCGGATTTTAAATTAAAATATTGAAAAATATTTGAATATAAAAGCGCGTTTTTTACATACAACATAAAATTAAATAACATTACATTAAATAAGTGTGTGTGAAAAAATAATGTTAGTAGTTTTCCATTTTGGGGCAGATTTGGGACGAATTAATTGTTATATTGATAAAATAACAATTAATTACACAATAACTTAAAGCGTTTTCAAAAAATACATACATTTTTGGCGCGTAAAGTAACAAAATAAAATAGAATATTCTAATAAGAAATAATACATGGGAATATTTCTGAAATGTTAAACCGGCCCTTTTATCTTTAGATTATCATAGGTAGAGGTAATTATTTGGATTGTTATTATTGTAGTGTTGCAAGTACTTACGCATTATAAAACATTTCTGTCTATGTGTAAAATGCTTGTATAATTTTAGTATGTAACAATTTTTTTCAGTGATCTTCATAAAATGCAGTACTTAGAACTAGTGATTAAGGAATCACTGCGTTTATACCCTTCAGTACCTTTTATTGAACGATATGTAACTCATGATTCAAGTAAGTATTGCATTGTTTTAAGCTTTTTTTATATAGTAGGTACCTACAGAGTTAGAGTGATGAAACTAGAAGAACATGTGCCTGATGATAAGCGAAACGCCTGGTTAAAACAACACAGTTTCGCGCAGCTATTGCAACAAGCGGAGTCCAAATCATTACCTATTAATGCATTGACTCGTCACCCAGATAACTCATCTCCATGCCCTGTAATTGCTCTGGAAATATAATCCTTCAAATTAAACCCAGTGATGTTTGGGCATTGCTGCTTGGCGGTAGAATAACTGGCCAGGTTCACGGTTGTTCACTACATTTGGTATTATCAATTATTAATTATTTTACCGTAGTTATACCTACTGATAGCTACATAATAACTGGTAACCACCCACGTGGGTACCAGTGAAGTAATCTTTTTAAATACATAGGTATATCTTTTCCATAGTACATACATGCTTTTACATGCTTTTTATTTAGTTAATTTGACAAGTAAACTCAGGCTAAGAATGTGAGACTAATTAAATTAGGTAAATAAATATTGGTGGACATTTCACACACAATAACCACCTGACCCCAAACTAAGCAAAGCTTGTACTATGGCGGCCGGATAATTGATGCACTACTTATATAGTTTTAAATACATACTAATTATACATAGAAACACCCATAGAAAATTAAAGTCATACTTTACATTCAAATATGTACCATAATGTAATGTTTTATAGATGTGGGTGATATCATAGTCCCCAAAGACACGTCGATCATAGTGAATATCTTGAAAATGCAGCGGCATCCCGAAGTGCACCAGGATCCTCTAAAGTTCCTGCCAGAGCGAGCTGAGCGCAGTGGGAACAGACCTTTTGACTGGATGTTCTTTAGCGCGGGGCCGAGGAATTGCATAGGTTGGTATTGTATGTTAACGTGGTACTATTATGAAATATCACGAACATACATTTAAAAATCTATTAAACAAACGTAACCTAATAAAACTACAAGCAAGACAAATTAAAAAAAAAATATTTAAATTGCAATAGTAACAAGAAAATTGTGGGTCAGATGCAGAAGCCCTTGATCACTTGGAATAATCAATAATATAAAACAATAATACTTTATTCGCATGTGAAACTAGATACTTACTAATTACAGATGTTGCGTACGAGTACGTAATATTGGTCTCTCTAGTCTCAACCGTATATGGCATGCAGACTTATTGCCACTGTTTTGAGGATAAGTAGTTCCAAAAATACAACAGTAAAAACATTATTTAAAATTATAGCAGGATATCCTTGACACATTACGTATCGCCAGGATGTTCTTCACTCCAGATTCGAAGATTTTAGTCCTTACAGTATCTAGTTAAATTCAGTTAACTGCCTAAAATTTTAAAACCTGGTACAAAATCTTAACATGTTTTTGCTACACAGTTGGTTATAGATGCAAGGGATAGTTATCATTTACTTAGCGCGCATCGTGGGATTGTTTCTGACGAGAAATAGTGGGACTACTAAATAGGGACCTGACTTTTCGGAATTTTCCTACCTATTTTAGGTTGCGGTTCCACTGGGGCGGAGCAGAGCGGAGACGAGCTGTGCTGCGATTCACCAATGACATGGCTTGAAATAGAAGTATATCTATTGACTGGCCTCGTGGCTTAGTTGGTAGTAGCTCTGCCTGCGAAGCCGAGGGTCGTGGGTTCGATTTCCACCCAGTGCAAATATTTGTGTGATGAATTTAAATATTTGCACTGTCTGGGTGTTTACATGTATAATAAGTATGTATTTAAAACTATATAAGTATTGTATCAGCTATCTGGCCGCCATCACACAAGCTTTGCTTAGTTTGGGGTCAGATGGTGTTGTGTGTGAATTGTCCACCAATATTTATTTATTTATTATTTATCTATATGTGGATTTCAAGCCATGTGATTTGGGAATCGCGGCACAGCTCGTCTTCGCTCTGCTCTGCTCCGCCTCAGTGAAAACACACCCTGACGGTAGACAGCGGCGATTAATCATGTTTCATATTTCATACAATGTTTCAGGACAAAAGTTCGCAATGATGGAAATGAAATTGACTCTATCAGCCATCATAAGAAACTTCAAGTTGGTGCCGTCTTCCCAAGAGCCGATTCTTTGTGCGGATCTCATCTTACGCTCGAAAAACGGAGTACACCTTGGTTTTGTTCCTAGATATACTTAATCCATTAATTAATCAAAGTAGTCTAGCCCCAAGAGGCCAAATTTGGGCAAAACCGGTTTTGGGACTTTAAAACCTTATTTTTTCATGTTATACATAATCGATTATTAGTTTATTTTGATGCCTAAGAGATAGGCGATTATATTAATTTGTACATTGTCGTTTAAAGACACAAAATTTGGTTTCATTTTTTTTTAATGATTTTTTGTGTGACGTCACGACGCCGGCCGCGTCGCGAGTCGGGATAGCTTACAAAGTATAATAAATTCATTGAAAAATGGTTGCATAAGAGTTGGTTTCGTTGTTTCAATTTCTGTTGACAAATGTTCTATAAATTGTAAAAAAAAACTTAATTTATGTCTTTGCTGAACAGAATCCATACATAATAACTAAAATCTCGCGTCACTGCGTTAATTAAGTATTGTTTAAAAAATATTTAAATAAAATCATTAAAAATTAAATGTAAAGGTAAGCTTGAATGAATACTTCACGCGTCTGTTAATTTGATACATTGATTACAAAATAACAGACACATTGTTGCATGGATGGTTGCCTGGAAGAGATTGCTCTTAGCAATAAGGCCGCCACTTGTGGTACTAGTTCATAAGTATTTCAATGTAATTTTATTAATTTGTCTGTATCACAATAAAGAGTTTCTATCTATCTATCTATTGTTTGTTATTTTTTACTAGGTTTGCTTGTAATTTTTTTTCATGAAGGATGACTCTAACAATTTTAAATGACGATGACAATAGGAGGTACTTACCAACCGAATGAGTAATAACGTGGTATATAATATTTACCTATAAGAGGCCGATGCAAGAAGGTGATAATAATAAAAACATTTTTTTTGCCACAGTTATTTTTTGTTAGTAGAAATTTTCCTAGAATTTGCTTAAGATTTACGTGACAAGCAAAGACATTAAGAGCTTCTTTTTTTACACAATTTAAAGTTTTGCAAAAAATATTGCACAAGCATCGAACAAAATGTATAAAGAAATACCACTTTATTTCTTTATACATTTTGTTCGATGCTTGTGCATCCAAGTGCGATTTGGACTCGCCCATGAAGGGTTCCGTTGCAGCAAGTAACATAGTATACATAGTACACATAGTTCTTGTAGTTCGTTGCAACTTTGTTCGAAGTTTCAATAATAGTGTGACGTACTAAAAAAACTACTCATCAGATCGAGTTCAAACCAACTTTCGTTGGTAGTTTCCATGGTAATGTACATCATATATATTTTTTAGATTTTTCATTCTCTTACTTTAGAAGTTAGAGAGGGGGGGGGGGGACACACATTTTACCACTTTGGAAGTGTCTCTTGCGCAAATTATTCAGCCACACGTGTAGGTTTGATGAAAAAAAAATTTTTGAGTTTCAGTTCTCAGTATGGGGGGCAACCCTAATTTTTTTTATTCAAATCTTAATGCGTTTCACAGGATACATCTACTTACCAAGTTTCGACAGTGTAGTTCTCATAGTTTCGGCAAAAAGTGGCTGTGACATACGGACGGACAGACAGACAGACAAGACGAATCTATAAGGGTTCCGTTTTTACGTTATACGGAACCCTAACAAAGAAGTTAGCATGAACAAAGTCCACAGGAACTGCAAACAGTCCGTCGGTCATGTCCCAACTTTTCCCCCGCAGACACGGCCTGTCCAATACCCTAATTGACATATCGGTCTGCGTACTGGCCGCTTGAAATATAAACTGAGCCAGTATGACATATTGTCTGATCATTGATGTAAAAATGCACAAAAAAAATATTGGCAGTCATAGGAACTGCCGATAGAAGTGAAAACTCAGAACTTGATAGCTTACTTTGGAAACTACATGGGTGTAACCGGAGGGCGTGGCCTGGCCACCATGAGATAGCCATCTAGAAATGCGTCAGCATTTCCCATTGGCTCTAAACTGGCCTCTTCGATAGGCATGCAATATGTATGTTTGGCACAATACAATTTGTTCTTTGTCTTAGTTTACCTATACCTATCATGAGAATAAAGAAATAGTAATAGAAAAGTATTCAAATATACTATTTTTGGCCTTTATTCGTTTGTATTGGCTTGGTCTAATTACATCAACGTCTTGTGTTTCAGCAGGATGTTCTTTTGGAGTTTTATGAGTATGCAGTTTGAATTATAGATCTTGCAGTTGATCGGTGTGAGTAAAGTTCCTAAGTAGTTAGCCCTAGGCAGTCGCTGTAAATTTTATTAAAAAATCGGCAGTCATAGGAACTGTTGATAGAAGTGAAAACTTATAAATAACTCCGAATTTGACAGCTTACTTTAAAAACTACGCGGATGAAACCGGAGGGTGTGGCCTGGTCATCATGGCGTAATCATCAAAAAATGCGTCAGCATTTCCCATTGGCTGACGCATTTCTAGATGGCCATGCCATGATGGCCAGGCCACGCCCGTTCAGCATTTCCCATTGGCTGACGTATTGTTAGTCCCGAGTTTACCCGAAGATTTCTTATCATACCCGAGCGTGACGCTAGAATTCAATTCACAGCACACGAAAAATCTGTCTAGGCGCGCCAAAATAAGTTTTGACTTCAAAAATAGGCAAACTTTGGTTACTGTGATAATACAAATATGATGCACATTTCGGGCTGCGTGCCGGATTAGTACCGGAATACCGGCGACAGACGGACCATCGATCGGTCCGGGACCGGCCCGGTATTTCCATTCCGGTGTCTAGACCCCGGCAATTTTGATGCGCTGCAATTGTTAACTAAATGGTCTATGATGGGCATTTTGTCACTACATTTAGCATATTCGTCGGTTTGATTAACCTCTAACAGGACGACCAAGGCATGAAACTCTGGAATTTTAATCATTTTAAAAATATAGATACAATAATTTAGTTTTGATATCAAACAGATTTAACGCCGTATTAACTATTTGTTTTAAGGTTTATGCGGACCAAATACTTGTAAAACTTTTGAGTAAAGTGAAGTGTTGTCAAACGAATAAGAAATCAATCGATCTATTTAGGTATACATACATTCAAATACAAAAATAAGAAAAACATATATACTTTCACACCCAAAGATAAAATTTCATACCAGTATCATGGGGGTGTATAAAGATTAGATAAACCACACGAACTTTGTCATGCCATATACATACAGGGACATATAAAACAGTAAATAACAAGGAGAGAAGGATACATTAATGTATGTATATGACAGTTACTTCGCATTGCAGTTACGAATAACGGTAGAGTATCAGTATGAATATTTGAATAAACCAATGAAACGTGAATTTAACTTCGAGTACAAATTATTTGCATACAAATTTATCTACAACTACACCACTCTCAATTACACTAAAAGCGAAGTCTCTCAGTAGAGAGTCAACAGTTGGGATATCATAGACATCAAAGCCATACCTGTAGAACGGTCAACAGTGCCTGTAAATTAGAACGAGGGTGTATTTACACTGGCTGGACTGTGTGCAGTGCTCGCGAGACAAGACCGCCCGCCCGTCTGAGGATGATTAATTTGCTATTCAAAGTTGACCAATGGAACTTCAGTTACAATGTATTGTTTAGCTGTGCTCAATTAACTATAATTGCTTATTGGTAAGTTTTTTCCACAAACATATTTTTCAATTTTGGATCATTATACATATACTACATACAAAACTCAGACTCAAAAACTATTCAAATGTCATTAAAAAATTCAAATGACAACCAACTCAGATTTGGATCGTTTATTTTCTGGTTATGTATTTTTATATGATATTTTTTTCTAAGATCCTTTTTTCTAAAAATACGCTCATTTCCGTTCCGTTTACCGTTGTAGGTTGTGTGCCTAATAGGCACACATACTCGTACATATAATTATCATGATTATGAACGTAGTAGTAAAAATAATCTGTCATTATAGTTGAGTGTAATAGTCCAAGATCCCAGAGCTCCCAGACGTCACCTATTTTCTGATGAATGAAATGTGGACGTCAATCGTCCACACGTCATCCATCGTCGTCGTTAGTTAGACTTAGAGTTAGTAAGTACTAAGAACACATGCTTACTCGCTAACTTGCTTAGACGGCCAATTTTGAGATATGGGGTAATGAAGGTACATACAAACATTACTTACTTCACGTATTTTCTAATAAGTGATTTTCACGTATGTTGTAGGCAACATCCTTAAAAACAAGGTTCCAATTACTCCTAGACACTTTCCGTCAGCCGTTTTGCTTAACAACTCCAAAATAATAATTTAACTTCACTTAAATTCTCATGCTCCATTTGTAAATATGTTCGTCAGACAACTACTATTTTGTTGCTTTTTACAATAAGATAGACCAATCTAAGGAGGTTATAAGTTACGGTGGTCTAGTCGGGAGAACGGCGGCTGCCGATCCGGAGACCCCGGGTTCAAACCCCACACGCACCACTGTCTTTTCGAAGTCATGTGCGTAATGCCGCTAACTTAAAACGGTGAAGGAAAACATCGTGAGGAAACCGACATGTACCTAGAATCTTTCGAAGTCATGTGTCATCCGCCAACCCGCACTGGGCCAGCGTGGTGGATTACGGCCTTAACTCTCTCCTTGCGAGAGAAGGCCCCGAGTCCCAGCAGTGGGAACGTTTAGTGGGCTGTTGATGAATCTAAGGAGGCAATCATCCCCTAAACTCAACTATGTCCTATAGAGATGATTGGCACCTTAGATTGGTATTTCTTATTGGAAAAAGCTTTAAAATAGTTGCCTAACGAACATATTTACAAATGGAGCATGAGAATTTAAGTGAAGTAAAATTATTATTTTGGAGTTGTTAAGCAAAACAGCCGACGGGAAGTGTCTGGGAGGATTGGGACCTTGTTTTTAAGGATATTGCCCACAACATACGTGAAAATCACTTATTAGAAAATACGTGAAGTAAGTAATGTTTGTATGTACCTTCATTACCCCATATCTCAAAATTGGCCGTCTAAGCAAGTTAGCGAGTAAGCATGTGTTCTTAGTACTTACTAACTCTGCTCAATCGTCCACATTTCATTCATCAGAAAATAGGTGACGTTTGGGAGCCGTAGGATCTTACTCTATAATGATTACTTCAATAATTCTACATTGTTCAAATGTTGACTTTGTTTTGACATGGTTGGTAACACCATTTCGAAAATCATATTGACAAAATTGTCGTGTAACTCTTAAGTCTTGTCTTTTATCTAACAAATAACCGTTTTTAATAAAATGTCAATCTCCTTAAAATGCCACCAAACTTTCCTTATCTAAATTCAAAGTAGACATTTGAACTGCTATCCAATTATCTTGATAGCTTCGAGAAGTAAACTTTAACCGTCAAAACTCAAACACAAATTGGTTAATGTAGCTTATTGAAATCAGCCACGTTGCCGCTAATCAATAAACATAAACGTCGAAATCGAGATTGGGTACGTAAAGCCGTACTTAGCGTCTTAATACTCAAGGGGGAGAGGTCAAAGACTTTCCTGTCTTGATACAGGGATGTGCACGTAACCGCAAACTCTTAGACGTTCTACGTAGGTTGAGTGTTGAAGGCAACATTGCAAACCAACTACTTGTATGCTGTACTTTTGATCCCTGCACCAAAACAGCGGCTTAAAGCACTGTAATCTAGACGGCATACATAGCGCGACACGAAGCGATTATCGCCAAGAGAGTGGGATGAAAGCGCCCCGAGCAAGGTATATATCTTTAAGAAAGATTAACGATCTTCAGGTAGTGGAGAGAGACCGGGGTCGGGCTATAATTAAACGCAATGGATGGCGCTTCCCTAAAGATTTAGAGAGGGGTTGGCGTCTTGCTGAGTTATGATTTCACACGAGACGATGTGATTGGCACCCTGTAATGAGCGAAATGAAACGACTTTTTGATGCCAAGTGAACAACTTCGTTCTTATGAAGAAAGGGGAGCTCGTAGTTAGAGGAAACACGCTTCCACTTCTGCAGTTGTAAATTGCATTCGTGAAATATTTAATCTGATGACAACTTTTGTAAAATGTGTGATTAAAACAGAGTCGTGTAAAATTAGTGACTAAACAAGAAATAACAATAGCCGTTAGTTAGTAGTCAACGTGCAGTTATAAAATACATAGGATTAATTCTGTATTTATTATTGTTGATGCGGTATAATTCACTTTAATGTTATGAATTATATTAATTGGTTTTTGATCCAACAGTTAGTTTAAATTTAGTATAATGTAGCGGAATGTTTAGCCGATAGACATAGCCAATATAAGGCGAACATGATTTTGTAATAAATAATTCTCAGTAGCCATGCTTCGGAAATAAATCTTAGGTACTTTACTTTATCAGTAGTGTAGGTTTCTTCAGTGGTCTTGAGTTCTGGCGCTGACTGCAAACAGCTGTTTCAAATTATAAAAATAATTATTTCGAGCCAGGTTTAAAGCTGTTTTTTCTCTAGGTTGTCGGTTTCTCGGATGCATAAAGGAGAGATTATAGTTAGTTGATCTGCATGATCTAATATCATCTTGCCTTTTTTCTGTAAAAGCTGCTCGTAGCTCCGACAAGCTTCGAGCTTTGACGTTCCAAAAACTTCTACTTCAAACACAGTAATGTGTACACATTACTTACTGCTTGACGGTAAAATAAGATAATAAAAGCGGCCAAGTGCGAGTCAGACTCGCCCATGAAGGGTTCCGTTACAGCAAGTAACATAATACAAAAGTTCTTGTAGTTCATTGCAACTTTGATCGATGTTTTAATAATAGATAGTGTATTTATGACTTACTAAAAAAACTACTTAGGTACTATATTGAGTTCAAACCAATAATATCAGAAAACTCAATATAATTTTTAAAGACCTATCCATAGACATCCCACACGTACATATGTGTTTGATGAAATAAAAGTTATTGAGTTTCAGTTCTAAGTATAGGGCCAAAATTTATTGTTTTTTATATTTTTGTGTAAAATAATGCGGTTCACAGAATTCATCTCATCATCATCATCAACAGCCCACTAAACGTTCCCACTGCTGGGACTCGGGGCCTTCTCTCGCAAGGAGAGAGTTAAGGCCATAATCCACCACGCTGGCCCAGCGCGGGTTGGCGGATGACACATGACTTCGAAAGATTCTAGGTACATTTCGGTTTCCTCACGATGTTTTCCTTCACCGTTTTAAGTTAGCGGCATTTCGCACATGACTTCGAAAAGACAGTGGTGCGTGTGGGGTTTGAACCCGGGGTCTCCGGATCGGCAGTCGCCGTTCTCCCGACTAGACCAGCCGTAACTTCATCTACTTACCAAGTTTCAACAGTTCGGACGGACAGACTGACAGACATGACGAATCTATAAGGGTTCCGTTTTTACGTTTTACGGAACCCTAAAAAGTTGTGATACTTTCTCGGGTGGACCAATTTTAACTACCCTCTACATATTTGAAAATCGTCATGTTCACTATTTTTTTTTAATAAAGAGTGACGAGACGAGCAGTACATGTGCCTGATGGTAAGCAACATGCCTGCCACATAACAGCACAGTGACACGCAGCTATTGGATTTGGACTCTTCACCAAATCATTACCTAGCATTGCACTGCGCTCGTCACCCAGAGGTCTAAGTTGTTATATCTCTAAACCCTGTAACTTCTCTGAAAACATTGCCCTTCAAACCGGAACATAGTAATGTTTGAACATTACTGCTTGGCGGTAGAATAACTGGCAAAGGTGTGGTCCTTCCCCAGGCGGACTCTGCCAAGAGTCCTACCACTACATAAAGTTCGCGTCATCAAAGCTTCATAGAATCACTTTACCGCATCTTACTAATATCATTTAGTGCTTTCTGAACCTATATTTTATTATGTGTCTTACGGAAACTAAAACGTTATGGTTGTAACTATATAACCACCAACGTAGTTGCTGATCCCAGCTTTCAGAATTGTTCTAAATAGAAACGATCATTCTAATTGGTACCCAGTTTCCCAAGAATTGGATAACAATTGGGTTTAAAATGAAAATAATTATCCTAAATGGAATACATCATTGATAGAAAGCTACTTAAAACGGCAATAGAACTTAACATATTCAATCTTTACTCCTTTATTCCCTGTAAAAGGTCTCCGGATAGATATTAGAAGGCACTAGAGAGAACATTTCTTCCGTGCTCCGTAGCGCGTGACCGTACTGTCACATATTTTACTTCGCCCTTTTCTATCCTAACCGATACTAAGAAACTTGGCAACTTTCTCGCATTATTGCAGCTTAATCGCTGTTGTCTTTACTTACAATTGGTTTAGTTTAATTTGTGGTAACTTGTCTTGATGAATAGGTTCGTTAGTTAGATTTATGTTGTTATTTTGAGCAAATAAATAAGTTTGTTTTTGGTGGAAAGCGTGCAAGTTTCGTAGATATTTTTTTGAACTAAAAATGTATTTTGCCGCACGACATATAGGAACTGTAAATGAAAGAAATGTTTGGGTAAACTCGGATGATCTAAATAGTCATGGTCATGACCACGCCTTTCAGTTTCACCCGCGTAGTTTCTAAAGTGAGCTATCAAATTCTGAGTTATTCTCTGAGTTATTCAAATTCTAAGTTTTCACTTCTATCGGCGGTCCCCATGACTGCCATTTTTTAAAAATAAAGTATAGAGTCACAGTTATATCACGACATGCCCCTTATGTTAAGCCATACGCTTCCTCATAACAGCACAGTGCCCTGTAATGCCCTGTAATTTGTCTGGAAATATTTAAATACTGATAAACAAAATTAATACATAGTACCTACTTAATATTTATTGGTGAAATTTCCCACAGGACACCATTTAACCCCAAACTAGCTAAAGCTTGTACTATGGCTGTAGCTGATATAATACTTATATAGTTCTGTTGTGAATAACATTAAACATATAAACAACAAACATTAAACACAGAATAAATTTTTGTATTCATGACACAAATATTTGCACAAATATATGATATTCTAATATTAGGTAGGTATGGTTTCACAGTAGCATACAAGTAGGTACTGTGCATGCTGCTGTGATGAAATATTTTGTAAAACTTTTCTGTTAAAACGTCTTTTGTGTTCTGTTTGTATAGATAAATAGTAAGCGACTGAAAAAAGACGTAACACTCGTTTTATTCCTATATCTGTTGACCTGACGTGCATGGCACAATTATCAACGTCATTCAAAATTCGATGTGTACTGGTGATTCAAGCTAGGTGTCTATATTTTTAAGACTAAAATAAATATTTCAACTGAAAGTTAAAACTATTCTAAAATTCAGACACTTTAATTCCTAATACCATCAAAACTCCAATGGAATAAATAACCTCTCAACAAAAATGAAGACGCCTTAACAACCCCAAGATTTATGCACTAAAGATCGTCAGAAACCTAAAACAATGGGAGTTCTCTACAAAGTTATTTAAATTACGCGACAATTTTCCTGGTCTATACCGTTTAAGTGGGAAAGCGTTGAGGCCCCGCTAAATGAGGTTTTAAGCCGTCAGTTGTATGAAAAGGGATCTGAAAGCAGATTTGAAGCAGACAGGCTGTTGCACACAATACAGCGCTACCTCTCGAGCCTTCAACGATCCTGAATTATTATATTGTTTTATGATTCTACACTGGCTTATGACACTTTAAATTAAGTGAGCAAAGTTTTGCCTTTTGTTACGCGTGGCGGCACAGGCCTGCTTTTTGTCTAGGGAATTATACGAGACGTTATTTCTATTGAATTAACTGAGTGCGGTAACACAAAAGCCTGGGAAATTGTGGTCTATTTCAGAATAATATCCACGCTGTTAAGTTTCTGTTTACGCCTGTTTTAAGATCTAGACAGTCGTTAAATATCTGTTTACTAGATTCTGAGTCGGAGTCTGAAGATACCTATATTCCTTTAGCGTAAGTTACCTACAGTCTAGGTCTAGATGGTTAGACAACCATCTTACTTTTCTGGTAGGAAGTTTTACCGCCGTATTTCAAACATTTTCAAGCGTTCAGGTTTAGCAAGCAGAAAAACTGGACATATTTTACCAAAGTCAGATCATCAAAATATAAATTTTGAGGTTGTCGTTCTCAAAAATAAAAGGTCCGTTAAGTATTGAAATGTTTAAGAAAAACCCTAAAGTGACTTGGAACCAAACTGAAAGAAACTATGATATAATCACAGATTACAGAAATAAAACCAGATGGAGCGCGCAGACCAGAGCTACTGAAGCAGACAAAGGAAATACAAACGCCGAAGCAAATACAAACTCCAGTCAGTATGAAACGGACTTCCGTGTTGTACGGGAGTCCCGTGTGATTTTAAGTTTTGTTTTAAAATATGCCGTCTTGTGTCTTCAAACATTCCAAATAATGTTCCCAAAAACAAAAAAAGGAAAGAGGAATATAGTTTCATAGGAAAATTTGAATATTTTTACTGTTATTTATATAATTTTGGCGATTTCATTTTGGTGATGAGTGGAACACAACACCTCAACGAAAATAGGTTAGTGTGGCGATACTAAATGGAAATTATTTTCCCTGAATTTAGGGTAAAATATAGTTTATATATTTTTTTAGATACTCGTAGATCAAATTATTGATGGGCATTGTATTATCCGCTTGCTACACCGCCTGCTCTTCGCGTTTACAATTTTGGCGGGAAAATGGTTGTCAGGTTACATAAGTGCGGTGTTTGTGCTTCGGCATATGAAGTGCCGCCTTACTTGTATCCGTTTGAGCCCATTCATTCTCAAGAGCGTTTCAAGACGCTTCTAGCGGTATCGTTTGTTTATAATTAATGTACTTAAAATGTAAACTAACATTTTTGACACTTGAGATTTTTTTTTGCGATTTCTCAAGTAGTCGATCAGCTATTACATTAATAATTTATAAAGGAGACAGTGGTTTTTTGGCTTAAATGTGTTGTATACGAAATAACAAACTCGAAAAACCAAAAAAAACTGCATTCGATAGCACAAATATATTTTTTAAATTTTTTTCAATACTTCGGGACCATTTTCCCGCCAAAAAATTTAATTTTTGTTTTTTTTTAATTTTACGATTTTTCTATGTAAATGAACTCCAATTTTAATGTGGATTATATCAAAATAAAGACCAGTTCAAGTAGACGCCATTAAACACAAATTTATCGGTATAGCTTCCCAAATAAAAACACGAAAAAAATTTTTTTCCCGCCAAAAACCCGACCGCAGAATTAAGTTTGTATATTTTCGTCATCAACCAAGTTTTGGGTACTATATTACACACCGGTGTATCAAGCGGTTATTCAATTTATTATAATTTCAAATTTAACTTTGGTAAATGTTAAATTTGTAAAATGAGTAATTTATGACATAAAAATGTACAAAAAACAAAATCATTCCTACATCATAAAATTTGTTTGTGTATTTATTTATTTCGTTAGTGGCACCACTGCCCAAAATAGTACAAATTTTGTTTCCTCATGAATCAAAAGGTTATATGGAAGAGATCGCTTTTAGCGACAAAATCGCCTTTTGTGCCCATTTTGTTTTGTTATTATATGTGTTACTTCTTGTCAACTTTGTTTATGGTGCCAATAAAGTGTTTTGTATTGTATTGTAATGTCATTCAATATATTATCTAAGTGAAACGGTGGCAATATAATTGGTTATAAAATGATGGTTTATAAAATAAAACATTTGTTGAAGGAAGATATTTTTGAAGTTAATATTATGCATAACGTTGTTTGTAAAATTAAATATTTTTAAATTGTTAAGTTTTTTAATATTATACGGTTACTCGATTTTAAAGTCTTGTTTTGTCAAAAAAAGGTGAATAATAAGTGAACTGTTAAAATGATTATTTAGTTAGTATTTTTGTTTCACCTATCTAAGCGAGTAAATTACACTAATTTTATTATTTGCGATTCAAGTTAATTTCTAGTTGCATGCAAAATCAAAATTATTTTCTTCATAGAATGGAAATAGTAGTAACAAGAAATCCTTGCATAACCGGTGTAATAATATGAATATTTTAAAATATCAATTGATGTGTTTATTATACGTGAAGATTTCTCAAGCTAAGACAACAATAGTGGGACTTTTTTCTTAAGACTGACAACATTATACAAGTCATTTGGAACGTTGATTTGACAATTTTAAGTCAACATGACTAATTACGGGCTTCACATTGTTGTTCACGAAGGTTCCATCTGTGTTTTATTTCTGTAATCTGTGGATATAATATATATAAAATCATTGTTTTAAAAAGTCAAGTGTTTTTAAAAAATACGTTTATAATTTGACATGTTAAAAATAAAAAATAAAATAAAAATAAATATTGGTGGACATCACACACAACACCATCTGACCCCTGATATCTGACATCTGATCTGATCTGTTAAATAATATGATTGAGTACTTACATTGCGAGTTACATTTATCAAATGTTATTATTATGAATATTATGTAAATGGGCTTTTAACTTTTTTATACTAAATCTATCTAACTAGTGAACCAATTGTACCATTTAATTAACGGCAAATAAAGTGTTCGCTGAAAATGTAAGAAATAAAAATAATTGAGTATTGACATGGAAACATAAAAATCTCAGTCTGAGAAGGTTGTTATATCAAATCATGGGAACCACTTCTGAAAATATGTATGTATGATACTGTGCATTCTCTAAATGCCTGGTTTGTGATCGCGCACATCTGCAATAAATCACATTAAACAAGCAAGACGCAGACAAGCTAGCATGATTTAGCTAGCTCTACACCGTAAAGCGGATATATTCAAAGAACTGTAATTTATTTAAATCGTAGTTTGAGGTGGCAGACGGTTTTATGAGCTGTAGAAATGAAGTGCATTTTATAGCCTTCCTTCGCTTTACATTTAATCCGAATGCTGTTAGCTTCCTAAGAGCCACGTTAACGGCTCTTTACTTTGAAGATTCAGAAAGTATTCAAAATAACTTTTCCTAACATCATATTAAGGAGGTAAAAGAGTAAACGTTATCTTTTTACATTAATTCGAAGAATATGAATAATAGAAATGATTGAAAGTTGTAGTTTGCTAGGCATTTTTCACATAACATTATCTAGTCCTAAGTTTTTACTACGGGAACGAGGTAGCTGAAGCGCGAAATACTTATGTCAATACTTACGATAGGTACATTGTGACACTTAGCACGTACAAAAATTGCATTCATCACACAAATATTTATTATGGTTGGGATCTTAGATAAAGAATAAGTAAATATGTACACTCTTTGGTTGGGATCAAATCTGCGACTTACGACTCTGCGGGCCAATTGAGCTAAAAAGTAAGCCAAATCAGTCAAATGGATGTTTTATAAATTGCTTTCATAAGAATGGAAAAAAAGTTACATACTTTCTAAATAACATAGGCTCTCATAGCGCAAGATTTACCAATTATTGCCTGCAACATTTAAATACTTCAATTATTTAATATGAAACCTTCCGTCACAAGGAAAGAGATCAAGCTCATGTTTAATACATTTAATACTTACACATTTGTAAATACATACTCGAAGATATAAATACTGTACTGTAATATTAAATAAATAAATATTGGCGGACAACTCACACAACACCATCTGACCCCAAACTAAGCAAAGCTTGTATGATGGCAGCCAGATAGCTGATATAATACTTATATAGTTTAAATACATACTTATTATACATAGAAACATCCAGACACAGTGCAAACATTTGAATTCATCACACAAATCATTTGCACTGGGTGGGAATCGAACCCACGACCCTCGGCTTCGCAGGCAGAGCTACTACCAACTAAGCCACGAGCCGGTTATATTATACCGGATAAACGCCAGAAATCAATAGAAGATGAAGAATCAGATGACATATATGATAGGTACAACCGGGTAAAAGCTAAAAATGAAAAGAAGAAGAATACTTTTATCAGCTGACTATTATTTTGATCATAAGAAACTGTTTTATCAGACGTATTGCATACCTCTCAAAGAATACCTCATACCTCTGAAGAGGCCAGTTTGTATGGGTCAACTTTTAAAATGTTTTGTAATATCTTACCTTACCTGCAAACAGTAATAAATATTGAATTCGTACATTGTATTTATAGATAGATAGATAGATAGAAACTCTTTATTGTGACAAACAACTTAAAGTATTACAGAGAAACACTTATTAACTAGCGCCACAAATGGCGGCCTTATTGCTGAGAGGAATCTCTTCCAGGCAACCATCCGAACTATAACTGAGTAACTTCACTTCTGGTAATCTTTTAAGGCCAAATTTTACCGCATCACACCATAACTTGTTTAAAAAACACAGTTGATTTGCTAATGTCGATAAGTTTAAAGATAAATACGTCTACTACTGAATGTAGCAATCAGTTTTGAAAGCTGAGTAGAGCTTTGTCTGACGTTAAGTATTCTCTTCTCTCTGATGTTAAGTATTCAGTACTCTATAATAAATTTACACATCAGCCAGAGAGGTTTATCCAAAAAGTAACAACCATCCATATTCCATATTATTATTATATTATATACGGGCGCCGTGCAGCTGCCCGCAGTGCTAATCGAGCTGCGAACATGCGCGCGCACTCGCCTTGAAGAAGATCGCCGGACGCGATCGAAACTCGAGTCGGACTGTTCTGACTATTTTATACGTGAGTTAGCCGTGTATTTGTTTAAGATGTGTAATAACCACGTTAGTTTTCATATTAAAACCATCCATACCTCAAACATTTACTGGAAGCTTATGCAGGCCAATCAATTGACTATTTGAACAAAATCGTCAGCAAACTCCATTATAGACCGCTTCGTCGCTTAACATTAGACGAGATGGTGGTCAAACGCACTCCTTGTAATATTAAAAAACGGGTTTTTATTGTTAATGGCTCAAAGAGATAGGTACGATTGATCTTAAGTTCAATTAAGCAGCTGCGGCCAGTTCCGACGCAATATTTACATTTATACATTTTTGATTTCTTATGAACAAAGAAGAAAAACTATGAAGTTTATTTTCGGCATAGCCTCTTGAAAAACAGACACATTAGCCTGATAAATGAAAGCAGGACATCGAGCGAATCCTAGTCCCTCGAATAGTTCCCAAAGAAATTGCTCACAGTTTAACATAATGCGATGCGCTCCGTCATTTCTACGTTATCGTAGTAGATTTATACCGCCGGCTCTCGGGCTATTAATCGTGGGATAGTTCTAGAAAGTCACTCGATTTTCCCTCGTATCTGACCCGACCCAAGTCGTTAAATTTTCGATAACTTTTGGAATCGTCATTATGAGCGTTGACTACTGAAAACTGTGTCAAGTACCTACACTAAGTTTTCTTAATTACAAAAAAAAATACTAAGTTTGATTGATCTGTATAGAATAAAAAAAATCAAAGAAATTTATTAAAAACCGATTTTTTAAATATGGAAAAAAAAAATATTAAAAAAAAGAATCTAAAAACAAAAAGATCCTAAAATTGGACAACACACATCATCAGGAGGTTCCTCTCACCGACTCTCTATCCGTCTGTATCAAAAACGACCTATCTTGGATTTCTGTAGCATGTGTTAAGTTATTTTTATGGTATCTGTTTTGTAGAAACTCACGCATAAGAAAGAAAATAACAATATGTGTAATCCTACTAATGTTACAAATGCGAAAGTTGGGATATTTAGGTGTGTGTTGGTCAGTTACGTCCCAACGGCTGATCGTATCGGGTTGAAATATACAATACAAGATTACTTTCCACCGTGGAAAGATCACTGGAGTAGGAACTAAGCGGAGAAAACCACAGGGCGCTACAGTTTAGAAATATTGGTGAACTGTTATATACAACACTATCTAAACCCTAAACTGAGCAAAGCTTGTAGGTGATATGAGAACTAAATTTTTTTTAATTAAAAATAGCTACTACACAGACTCCCCAGATTCTGTGGAGTCTGTCCGTGACCTTGGTATCACTAGGTTTATTTTTTGACGTACATCTTGGATTAGGTGAAGAAAAGGAAAATAGTAAATAAAAGTATGAAACGAAACATTTCTAACCTTTATATATTTATACCTGCGTAGTTCCCGTTTCCGTTAAATAACGGAATCCTGGGGATATCCCCAGGATAAAAAGTAACCTATTTGTTCTTCCTGACTATAATCTAACTATGTTCCAAACTTCAGTCTGATCCGTTCAAGTGTTACGACGTAAAGTACATAGATCCAAACATTAATATTAATATTATTAGTAGGATAACCAGATAATTATACCTCTATAAATTTATCAGAAAAACTACGTTAATTTTAAAAACTAAAATACTAAGAAGAGATTTAATTTCACGATCCATTACAGCACATCAGAATAATATGGTAAACAAGGACACAAAATGCTCCAAGTGCAGTCGAGTTGGCCCCAACTTCTGAAGTCGTTATCGTAGCTCGCCGGGCTCCACCAACAATAAAAGCTTTGTCAAACTCCGCCTCTTCGAAATGGCTGAGCCCAGTGATGTCTTGATACTTTAGTATTAATTTACGTAAATTATGCCGTATGTAGGTTATGTACTCGTAGGTTATTTGTGATGACCTGGGTAACAAGGTCACAACGTTTTCAAAACGATGTCAGATCGAATAAGTTTCTCCGACAGCGAAATGAAGAATGATTTAATTTAGCTTCTTAAAAAAAGAGGTTTCTGATGTGTTTCAAATTACAGTTATGTATGTACGAGTATTTTAAAATATGTGCATGAAAACTCAAAAATTACTTTATCTATTTCATACACGGGTACATACTCTGTATGTGAAAACTACTACTTAGTAAATACGTAGCAATCAGATGATTTACTGTATTGAACACAGTGAACACAAATAATTCACTAGTTGAAACGATTATTACACATAAAATAGTGTCACAAATTGCGGCCTTATCGATAACATCTCTCAATCTCTTTTAGACAAGTTTCGATTAGTTTGATACTCGTATTTAGGTATTAATTTGACGACAGTTTTATGTTGTCGTCGAAAATCAGTCAAATTTTTAAACTCTTGCATCAGAATTAGGTAGGTATAAAATAATTATGGAACAAAGAAGATTATTTGAATTCGGCTAAAAGCTGGTGCAAATAGGCATTTATATGTAAAAACACTAAAAAAGTCGAACAGAGACACTATTTTTTTCTCTAGTTTAAAAAAAATTACTTGAACAGATAAACTACCAAGTGTGTTCGATCCAGTATCTCATGATGGGCGACTTGTGTTTTCTTGGGATTTGTGAGTTTTTCTAACTGTTTTGGCGACTTTACAAGACTGGGCTGTTTTATTTGAGTTTATTTAGAAGTGATACTAAACGGCTGGGCCTTTTTTATCGCTCGCATGTTTCTTTTATTGAATTTCTCAAATTCGATAAAAGTTTTTCACTTATTCTTATTTAGGTCGTTCAGTGTAAAGGATGTTCGAAATTTTAAATAAATTAATAATTTTACATTGTTGAAGATTATGTTAGATGGCTTGAATTACAATGGGCTTACATTTGAGTTCTTACTTTTTTTTTAAGAGAAAATTTCGATACTAGTTAGACGTAGTGTAAGTTGCGCCGGAGAATTAAATATAGTGAAGACATACGAAAGACGACTGGTGGCGGTAGGAAACATAAGACCAATGATTGAACGAAGTGGCGTGTTATGAGAGAAGCTTATGTCTAGCAGTGGAAGAATTCGAGCTGATGATGGTGATGAAGCTGTGATAAACGTGAAAATACGTCAAAAATAACAGAAGTCATTGATCCTTGATGATCCAGGTTGAACAGCATTACAGACAATCAGACATAATCTAAGCCCCTATTTATATCTATTAACAGATTCCGAAGACTCACTTAAAGACTTGCTTAAGATAATCCAGAAGCTTGATAAAGAGCCACTTTTTCTGATACGGTTCAGATAAGAAAGGTAGGTCGATATATCAGAAGATTAGTCGTTTGCCGCCGAGAGAGGCACGATGAATGTAAAGTGGATTGATAGGGTTGGGAAAGTATCGATAGCGGTAGTTACCGAGTAAATGTTGTACAGGATCTCGTGTTACTAAACGATGAATAGAATCCTACTACATTGTCTTGAATATGTAAAAATAAAATAGGTTCTAGTAGCAGGTAAATAATATTTACAAATAAATTTAATTCCTGTAAATCAAATAGTTTTGTTTCGCAGAACTATTTTTACATTTTCTCACTGTTTAAACTATTTCCAGACTTTTGTAAATAATTATCTATTTTTAACACTTTTCCATTTACCTCATAAAGAATGAGAAAAAAATATTGTGATTACCTATATTTGGAACATAAAACAGTGTTGATGTATTTACTTTATCTTTTTAAACATAACATTTTTAAACACGCAAACATTCGTCGTATTTTTTATTTATTTTTATTTTTTTGTCCAAAAGTAGAACTTGCATGAAAACTAATGAAATTTGTAATAGAAATAGAAATGCAATTACATGAAATGGAATAATAGAAATGTATTGTCTTAGCTAAATAAATAACACAATGAACTAAATATCATGAATATTTTTATGCAGACTCGTCAAATACAAATAAGAAGTATCGTTTATATATTACTATTATTATATATTTATATAGCTGTAATTTATTCTGACATTGAAGTCTAGTTTTCAACGTACACTGTTTTCACAGTAAAATAAAATGAGATGACTCAAGATTTTGTAACTATCGATAGATACCAAGACGATCAGCCAACCCTAAAGCGAGGTAAGGAACTCCATAAGTTAACAGCTCGGTGGTCCCGTCATATATCAGGGCCTACGGGTGACATATTTGCCCGTCATGTAAGCTTTGCATGTTGAACCATCGCCTACGGCTACGAGGCTATGAAGCTACGCCGTACAGCCGATGTTTTGTTTAGTCGACAATGTTATTTAAGCTTCTTTTGCAGTTGTTCCAGCCACGACTTCTTTGATGTCACTGACTATTTGATATACTGAAATATCTACGTTAGTTTTTTTGTCTCTGTTTCGCTTTTCACTTAAAAGAGAAAAATTACTATATGATTTTATTTACTTTTCCATCTAACCTGATGTTAAGCAATAATGCGAACCATGATAGAGTGCACTGTAGAAATAAATTAATTTTAGACTTCAAGACGCACAGATTAGATTCATTAGGAAATATCCACTAAGGCAATGTTGAACCATTGCCTACGGCTACGTGGCTATGAAACTACGTAGAGCCGATCTTTTGTTTAGTCTATAATGTTATTAAAACTCCTTTTGCAGTTATTCTAGTTACGACCTCTTTGCTGTGTCTCTGACTATTTGATATATATTATGAGAATATATAAGTAAGATTTTTTATGTGTTCTTAATTTAGATTTTCCTAACGACATGGTTTTGTTTATTTTTCTTAGAGGTAACGGGTTAGCAATTGACCACCATCTTGCCCGAGCCATCTCGCTTGATTTTAAACAATAATGCGATGCGAACCATGATGGAGGTGGAGCGCACTTTAAATACCAATTAATTTTAGGCTTCAAGACACAGATTAAATCATTGGGAAATATCATCTTAGGAAATATTTTCTGCAGTTATGATTTAATAAGTATGTTGAGCTTACAATCATTTATAACTTACATAAACATAGTTCATAACTAACGGGACATAATACGTCATTAATTTGAGTTTATAGTCATACAAAATTATTTTGATTAACCTTCTTTTAAATGTACGGAAATAATAATGTTAGTTCATAAAATAATGTACGGATCTAGCCGTTAAACAGGACATTTTAAATTTAATCCAAGCTAACATGTGCACAGTTAAATTAAAATACAACCTGCAAAGTTTTTAATTCTCTGAAGAGGGGGAAGGTACGAGAGTAGAATTACATACATAAACAACGGTCGTTTCATCCCCCAACAAAGGTCACAATTTATCGAGGGGTCGCAGACGTGTTAAAAAAAGTAAATAGTACACAGACGGAGCGAGCGATCAGTACGGAAACGTTTGGGGTTAATTGGTTTGACTTATAATTTTTACCATTATCTGCCCGCGGCTTTATTTTTGTAGAAAACAGAAAATAAACTTTTGCTTAAGAAACTTGAATTTTGTGGAATAAACAGGCTATGTGTTTATTATGAATTCCAGATTATAAAATACCAGAGATCAAAATATTAGCCTTATTATTTTAGTTATCAGTACCTGAACGACCGAGTTTTGTTCGGTTTCATCAATTTCGAATACAGCTAGACACGAAAACAGCGCCATCATTTTGCTACTTAAGTAGTAACAAAATGAATGAAATCAATGATTTCGGGTTTATTTATCAAACTTACAAAATGTAATCAATTTTATCAAGATACTTTAAAGCGACTTAAAATATTTCAAATTCAACCCAACCCATTTTCTTAATCTTCCGTGAATCTCCTCATTTATCCCTCTATTTGGGGACGTAGAGCTCATTACCCCGGCAGGCTTAATTACGAACTAGCTCTTAAACTATTTCACGAATAGTCCAGGAGCTGTCACAGTTTATGAGGACTGTTCGTTTATGAGGGTTTTATGGGTTCTCCGCTCACTCTCGCATGGCTTTGTTTGCAGTAGTTATACTACAAAGTGTTTGTCCGAAACATGCTATGAAACTCTGCACGATCAATAAATTGAATAACAAAACGTGTTTCTTGCTGACAACACAGAACCGCTGTTTTATGTATGACATAAAACATCGCAACTATTATTACAAAACGCAGAGGTATTGTGGTATACATAGTTTTTTCAGCGCAAGTGTTTGTTTAACAATTTTGAAGTTTTGACAATTTATTTGGTTGCTTGGAAGAAATCGTCCGGCGACAAGATCGCTGTTTGTTTTGCTAACTTTAAAAAAAAGAACTAACGTTTTGTCAATTGGTTTTTGTAAAGTGGACAACAAAGAGTTTCTACCCATCCAAATATAATTTTAATTTTATTCGATTGACCAAGCGTTTGCTATTTGCAAAGCTACATGTTAACCAACCATTCAATTTTAACCAATTTGAACTTAGCGGGGTAATGCTGCCAGCATTTTGGACTCCTTTGCATCAGGAATATCGCAGAGCGGGTAATATAATACAGTTTGACGTGGCATTGTGGAAATACGTATATTTTGTTAAATTTGAATTATTCTATTTCATTTTAAGTATTGTCACTACTGGCTGATCGTTCATGTTTATGTAAATTATGGAGGAGAGTTTTTTAGAACACAATTATTACCGTCGTCTAAGGCTTTCGAGTTTCGAAATGCGATGAGAGTACCGCCTTGAGGTAAAGTCAAAGTCGAAGTACTTTATTCATAAATGTACAATTTACAGGTATTAAACATTATTCATCAAAAATCATAAAACAACCGCATCCTGCGCTATGCGCTAATCCAAAAGTCCGTTAGGTAGTATGGGCATTCATCGTCAGTTACAATAATAGGTCAGTTAGGAAAAAAATACATAAAACAGAGAACAGGACTATCTATTTTATCACCTTATTTGGCCCTGTATAGTGGTAGTAGGACAAAACAAACGAATGTAATAAGTAATCAAACGATATCAACAAATTTTAATGGTATGACATACATAATTAGTAGGAACCTTTGCATAGTCCGCCCAGGAAAGTACCACAACTTTGCTAGTTATTCTACCGCCAAGCAGTAATATGCAAATATCACTTCGTTCTGTTTTGAAGGGTACTGTTTTCACAAAAAATACAGGGTGTAGAGATAAATCGTCTTATATTTCTGGGAGACAAGCGGAGTGCAATGCTAGGTAATGATTTGGACTCTTCGTGTTGTAATAGCTACGTGACACTGTGATGTTATGGACAGTTTGCTTACCAACAGGTAGGTACATGTTCTACGCGTCCCATCACTCTGGGAATTAAAGAATAATAATTATGAAAACATAATTCCTAAGGGGTTGTCTGATGTTGTTATTTTCCTTTAAATAATTTACGATGTCGTCATGAGGCTTTAGGAACTCTGGTATCCCTGCTTATGTAATCTGACAATGAGAGATGGTGATTTCAGCTGCCAAATGAAACCCGCGTATTTAGCAGCCATTTCTGCATGACGTCACAGAATGTGGGCCAACCCATTCGCAGTTAATTCAGCTTCATTGTCTCGCATTTTTCGCTCTCTAATCTTGTTAACCAAATCCGGGACTCTCCGTGACACGGGTCGGGTTTTGTTAACACGTTACGTTCCTGATTTAGGTATTTCGTTTTGTTGTTCACTTAGGTAAATTTAATGTGCGTTTATGTTTTAACGGCTCTTATGTATGCACGACTTACCTTAGATAGATATACATAAAACTCTATACTGTGACACAAACAAAGTACAGTAAACACTTATGAACTGGTGCCAGAAATCGCGGCCGTATTGCTAAGAGCAATCTCTTCCAGGCCATCAGCATTGAAGAAATAGCCTAGGTACATACAATCGTCATACCTTCATACGATCGTATTAAAAAATACTACTTAAGCTCAATTTTCTTTGTTTAAATTTATTTGATTTTGTTTTATAAAAACAATTTTACAGTCATTTGCATACGCAGTTCACTTTATATTTTCATTGTTGAGACTGTAGGCTCTCAAGTAAATGTTGTTGGATGATACATATCCATAAAAGATTTGGAGGTTAATTCCCGATATTTTCCTTCATAGTTAAAGCCTTGATTTAGATTGAAAGAAAGCCGTGAAGTAACGGTGGTATTTGACATAATTGTTATTGATGATTTTACACCAAACAATTTTGTTCTTCGACTTTTAAAGGAAATAATTTATTCACGATTTAAAACAAAATCGCCTAGCCTAATCTTGCGATTAACATTCTATTATGCTGCTAAACTTAACTTGAGCAAGCAATTTATTTTTTAAGTATTTTTTCGAATTTATTTTCATTTAAAGTGTTAACAACGATAAACCACAGTTCATCATTAAAAAAGTATAAATTTGTTTTATGGAGTCCTTGAATGTCCAAGCTACTTATTTAATTTTTTAGTTTCCTATTCACAGGGATAGTCCTTTTACCCACCCCCCTGTCTATTTTTGGTATGATATTTATGGATATGATTGATGGATCTTTTAGGATTATCAAAATGTCGGATAATTTCTATGCCACCAATTTTATGCTACATACCTAACAACTACTTACACTAAGCACACCTGAATTATCCATAGACCAATGAAGGTCTACAGATAATCAAGATGTTCAAGCCCACTACCAATCGGAAGCGTACCCAGCATGCTGGCGGCATTACCACGCTGAATGGCAATGCTTATGCGTTGGGCCAAATAAACGCCAGCATTTTGGTCACGCGTCGCATCGACCAAGCGTTCGGAAAGGCTTTTGAAGATGAGGTGAGCTCCCGGCCCCCACGGACCCAATGTCTCAACCCCAAAGGGCTCAAATATGTAACCTCTTCCGAGGGTTGCATATTTGCGCCGTTTGAGTCGCTCAGCTGAATTAGCCGCTGCACCAGCCTTACAATGCGTCTCTGGAAGATGTGATGGTGCCAGAGTATCGACGCAAGTTGCGTCCCACACTAGGGGCCGACCCAACTTCCAAGGCACAACAGTCATGCCGTCAGGTCTTTTGCCATCGTCACGCGCAAGCCCACTCGGTTCGAGTATGGCTGGGACATTGGCGGTGGAAAAAGCCCGGCGTATGATGTCGTTCAGGCTGGCGTGGCGGCCAATACGACCTGCGCTTTTCGAGCAAGAGAGACCGTGGTGACCGAGTTGGTCGACGGCAGTACCACAATGGCAGCGATGGGCTTCATAGCACCTCGCACCCAAGCGCAAGCTAACAGCTAGACGAAATGCAGTTGGATCTAATAGGCTACCGGTATTGAAAGATGGCAAAGCTTGTAACCAAAGGCCCGATTCCCACACAGACACAGCAAGGATACGAGCACGATCCGCGATACTAGGACACGTATCGAGAAGAGAGTTCCGTGCTAGATCGCAGATCGGTCGATCCCACTGTCTCTGAGATGACAGACATCTGGGGAAATCGTTGTTTGGACAAGCCAGCCTCCAAGCATTCTTAGCCTCGCACAAATTAGCTACTACTACATCAGAATATTCCGAATGGCCTAAAGAGGGTGCGAGAATTTTGTCTATTAGATTTTGAGTACTATGAACTGAGGACAAGAATGCCGGTAAAGCTACACTTGAAATTTGGCGGACCCCTAGGCCTCCCAACCGTATGGGTAGTGAGGCTTGTGACCAGGCCCTCCCACTCAGATCCACATTCAACACCGATATTAGAGATTCCTTTACGACATTGTCTAAGCTCCCAAGGAGCTCACCATGTTTCCACAGTGGACTACACCGTAAAGCGTACATAAATTTCGGAACAAATAAACATTGCCGAATAATTGTAAACGCCATATGGGCGTTTACTTTGAGTAGCCTATCGGAGGCTCTCGTGAAATTTTGAATTTTTTCTTCGACAAAAGATGGTAACGACTCTTCTAAAATCGGTGAACCCAGGAGGCGCAGGGAACATTTGTCAACTGATTTGATGTTGGGGGCCAGATCATTAAATTTCTGTATTATCGAATCTTTATCTGGACATGTGTCGCAAACGAAAAGTTCGCATTTTGAAAAATTTAGTTCTAAACCAATCAGACGAAAACCGTCTATGAGTTTTTGTAAATCAGTTAGAACAGTATTCACATCGCCCCCCAAAGTTCCGTCGTCCAAGTACCAAACGTTTAGTTTGGACTGGAGACGTTGAATGATAGGGTGAATGGCCAAGGCGAAGGTCGCAGGGCCGAAGGGATCACCTTGTTGACAGCCGACGGAGGATAACATATGATTGTTTTGATAAGTCAATTTTGTGGGCTCGCCATAACATTGCCAAAGAAAATTGTACAGGTCAGGAATTTTATCCTTCACTTGGGCCAACAAGGCTCCTCGATCAACCGAATTAAAGGCGTTTTTGACGTCCACCTTTAACAGCACCTCTCCCCAATTTTGGTAAAGGAAGGTCCGGACAGAATGAACGGCAGCCTCACATCCACCCCGCGAACCAAAACCGAGTTGTATTGGTTGGAAAAGGGAGCTCAAAAGAGCAACCTTTTTCCTACAACCCACCTTGGCAGCAAGGCGACGATATGTGGTGCCGACAGCAATTGGTCTGATCCCACCATCTTTTTTGGAAAGTGCGCACAAATTGGCGCCGTACAAAACTTCGACAATGTCACTACTGACTCGACCAGATAACATGAGGTTAACTAAAGAGGTTAGATCTCTCAAGAGGGACTCTGCTACCTCACCAGAGCTAAAAGATAGAAGATCTTTTAGGTGTTGAGGTGTCAGGCCATCTAGGCCTCCAGCTGAGCCACTCGAGAAAGATGTAATCGCAGCCGAAACCTCTTGCGATGTGGCCTCAATAGTGACGTTATCTGATTGTGGTGGAACAGGGAGGTGGAGATTAGCTGTTGCGGGTGGATGTTTGTCACGAAGTGACTGAATGGTGTGTGGTGTGTTCGGCGCAATGGTGTCACTGGAAAACAAAATACGTGCAGCGCCTTTGATGTCGCCATCGCTAATTTTGTTCTCTACAATCTTAATTATAGCCGAATCATCACTACTTTTAGAATTTTGGTTATTCCGCTGCTTAGGCGGAATAAAACTACTCAAATCTAAAGGGTTTTCCACGGAAGCAGTGTACTTTACGCAGTTCTCCTTTACCCTAGTGGTAAGGGACTTTTTGTTCGACGGTTCTAAAGGTACATAAAGCACACTGTATGGGAAACTCAGTAAATGTTCCCAGGCATCTTTCGAATTTTGCGAAAGAACACTTTTGATAACTAATGATAAACTTTGAGCCACCAAAACACGAGCACCACGCGGGATGCGCTTAAGGACCGGAAATGAATTTTTGAGTGAGCTCAACACTTCCCAAAAAGGTTGGGAAGGCGTAGCAGCGCTCACGGAACTGCCACTTGTGGTCGGCTGACCCGTAATCGGAGCCGAAAGCGGAATTTGTAATTTGTTGTGGGATTTAGCCCGGTGAATTTTGACCCCTTTTTGGCCTCTAAAATAACGGGAACATAGCTCACACTGTACCTTGGATTCCAGAGACACCAGATTAGTCAACGCATTGCGTCCAACCGGGGTGCAAGATGCCATACTATAGCTAAAACTAAAAATAAATAAAATTATCTTAGTATCTCTAAGACGGCCGCAAGACAGCGAGACGTCAGGCGATGACGTTGCCTGAGCGCGCAGGCTCGCCGGATGGCGTCGTCATGGAAACAGAAAAACACAACTAAGCGGTAATCTGTCAAAATATATGGAAATTATAAGCGCTATGAAAAACTAATATCTGGTCTATCCCCAGCTCTACAAACAATACCTTGCAAAAATCCCTAAGTATACTTGCGGCTGGTACAAAGAAACCAGCTCAAAAACGAAGAATAGCTGAAAAAAATATTTGCCGAAAATTTGCCAACTTGCGTTGACAAGTTCGTTTTTCATTTTTTTTCCATTATGTAGCGTAGTGTAGTTCTCATTGTATTTTAGTTTTGTTATTAAAGGCTCTGTCCAATTTTATTAACTAGAATAAAAGTAAATAAACGTTTGGTAAAATATTTCTCTGGATAGAGTATTACAAAAATTCTTCAATTTCAATAAACAAATTTTAAATTCAAGCGTCGCATCCGTAAACATGTTTGTCTCGCATGTACAACGTTCTCGAATAAAAGTTCTAACATGCTTTAGAGCCCGGGTTTGTCTGCATGTCATAGCTAAGTCCCTGAGTCAACTTATAACAAGACGAACTTGGATCTAACGTTAACAAGTCCCTGTAATACTGTACTTATCGGAACAGTACATTATACTGTGCGCAATTAGTATTATTTGATTCAAAAGCAGAAATAAGCGTTCCTTCGCTTAGCTAGTATTGTCACAAAGGTGACATTGTAAGTTTAAAAAAATTGGCAGTCATAGGAACTGCCGATAGAAGTGAAAACTTATAACTCAGAATTTGATAGCTTACCTTGGAAACTACACGAGTGTAACCGGAGGGCGTGGCCTCGCCATCTTGGCATGGCCATCTAGAAATGCGTCAGCATTTCCCATTAGCTGATGCGTTTCTAGATGGCCATGCCATGATGGGCTCTCCACGCCGTTTCAGCATTTCCCATTGGCTGACGTATTTCTAGATGGCCAATAGCCATGGTCGCGAGTTTACCCGAAGCTTTCATATCATACCCAAGCGTGACGAATGAAATTAATTCACAGCCCACGAAAAATCTGTCTAGGCGCGCCTAAAGAAGTTTTCAGTTCAATAACAACCAATCGTTACCAGGATAGGATAGGATGATGAATAAATTCAAAAGTCGTTAGTGTTTCTCACCTGTCATGTGAGTGTCAAAGTGGAGTCAAAAATCAAATCAAAAAAATCAAAAAGTTTTATTTCAGTAACAAAATACAAAAGTAACTTATATAATATAACCAGAAATTCTCTTTAAGCAAAAACGCCTGTTTTGAGAATTCCTGCTCTTCTACATCTAATAATACAATTTAAAATCATCTTGCGGTTCTGAGAGAGTGAGTGTGTGCGTGCGCGTGAGTGTATGTGTGTGTGTGTGTGAGAGAGAGAGGTTGTGTGTATGCGATTGAGTGTGTGAGGGTGTGTGTGTGTGTGAATGTGTTGTTAAAGACTCTTCAAAATCAGTTCAATGTTTTCATAATTAATGGGCGATAACCACATGATCACAGTCCTCTTACATTGACGAAGAAGTTTTGAATATAAGTCCTTGTTTAACTTGTTATAAAATCTCGATGAAACCGAACTATACTGATTGCTAGCGAATTCACTTTTGACTTTAGGAACAGGCGCAACTACCATCTTTCTCCTTCCCGTTTGGTCCTGAAGACTGGCAATAAAAGGTAGGCTTTTATGTTTCTTTAAAGTAACATGTAACAAATACAATTTTCTAACTGACAATAGACCACTAAGTGAGTAAATACTCTCTGTAGAGTGTCTAATATTTTTAAAATACATGACCTTGATTAATAATCTTTGAGCTCGTCGACTGCTATAAATTTAGTCTTAGCTGCGCCTCCCCATATTGGAATGCAGTATGTAAGAATAGATTGAGCAAGTGCGACATATATTTCATTTAATAAATTACGACTACATACCGCATTGCTTTTTGGGACGACATGTCTAAGTGATTTAAAAATCCATATCAATTTCCTAATTCGGTTTGACACTTGCTCAAGATGATCATACCAAGACAATCTGTAATCTATAATAATACCTAAATACTTCGTTTTTGAAACCTTGTTTATAACAGGGCATCTACAGTCGACATTAATTGTATTATTGCATGCATGAACTTTGAGGTTGAAATCAGATTTAGGTTGGGTACGGTTTGTTATACTAAAACATATGTAATTAGTTTTACTAGTATTTAGTGTTAAGAGGTTATTTTTAAGCCAAGCATCAATGTGAAATAAGCTAGATTCTACGCAATTTTTAACTGCATGCCACGATTTATCTGAGAATACTAACTATGGCAGTATCATCTGCATAGGAAAAAAAGTTGGCATTTTTAAGATTTAAGTTATATAGATCGTTAATATATATTAAAAACAACGTCGGACCCAAAACGCTACCCTGAGGAACGCCACAAGCTGTATCAGAATCATTGCTGCAAAATTGGTCTATTTTTACTCTTTGTTTTCTGTCTGATAGATAATCTTTGAGTAGTTGTAGTGGAGCGCCTCTAATTCCGACTGATTCCAGTTTGTTCACAAGGATTGGGATGGACACCGTATCAAATGCCTTTTTCAGGTCCAAATACCGCTAGGCATTTATTTCCTTTGTCTAATTTATCTATTACAATAGAAGTTAGGGCAGTTATTGCATCTTCTGTTGATTTATGTTTACGGAAACCAAATTGATGTGGTGATAGTATTGTAAACGATTCCAAATAATTAAGAAGTCTAACATTGATTATTTTTTCAATTATTTTTGAAACCGAGGGCAATAATGATATAGGTCGATAGTTATTGATATCATTGACATCCCCACCCTTATGAACCGGAATAATAATGGACTGTTTTAAAGGAGTAGGAAAGACACCAGTACTGAAACAAAGATTTGTAAGATGGGTTAAAATTGGTACAGCTTCGCTTTTGATTGCTTTTAGAAACCGGGCTGATATACCATCCCAACCTGGAGAGCTATCAGATTTGAGACTCATCAGCATTCTAGATACTTCATCTTCACTCGTTTCTGTTAAAAAGAAAGAATTTAACTGATGCTTCACTGTATTCATGCACTCAGTTGAACTGATTTGTTGCGCTAGTGTCTTGCCTATGTTGGAAAAATAATCGGAGTGCCGATATACGTAACGGCTTGACTTATCTACAAAGCTGAAGGTCGTGTGTGGTCGATTTCCACCCGGTGTAAATATTTGTGTGATAAAAACAAATATTGTTCTGTGTCTAAGTGTTTTGTATGTAAGTATAATAAGTATTTTTATAAAATTATTTTAAATATATACTTTTTATCTTAGTTTGGGATTAGGTGGTCGTAGACCTAAAACAATCTACTTAAAAACCCAGAAAAATACGCACGTCAAGTAGAGTATGAAAGCGGGACATTTTTTTACTCGAAGTGAAAAATAAACTCAGCCAACAAAACAAAACGTTACGTGATATGAAGAAAATATATTCCGAGAATTGCTAGCAAATTTCGAGGTCTTTGAATACCGTATTTAAGGGCAGCTGAAAACTTGTCACATAGCACATAGCTCTCTTATTATTTCCCAACATGGAGATGTAGACCTGGCTGGTGTAAGGTGGAGCAAAATGGATTCACACATATAAAACACATTTATTTTATTTTTTATTCTGTGAATTATGTTTGAGGCAATATGCAATTTTTATATTTATGTTGTAGTTTAATATTTAAAGTATAAAAAAAATACTAAGCCAGATTATTTAGTCTCGCTAAAACAAAAACTGTGTCTATAGAGTCGGCCACATAATATGTACGTGTGCGATGTCATATACCTACAGGCTGACACGCACACATACATACACTGGCCAGTTACACGCGGAAACTAGGGTGTATGCATGCGTATCTTATACCTTTAAACGAGCAATTCTTGTACCTATATAAATATGTATATTGTATATATATCTTATACCTTTAAACGAGCAATTCTTGTACCTATATAAATATGTATATATTTATAGAATCTGAATCTCGGAAACGGCTCGACGGATTTTCATGAAATTATGTATGCAGGGGATTTCGGGGACGATAAATCGATCTAACTAGGTCTTATTTTAAAAAAACGCATATTATGCGTGTTTTTAGACAATGAAAAACTGTCACATTAGACATTAGAATGTGAAGGTAAATTTCGCCGCGTCACGCGACAGCATAATTAGCTCAGACGGAAAGTCGGGCGCTCATAGCGGTCACGAATTAGTAGCTCCGGGTTCGAATCCAGACGGGTTCTCTTTTTTTCAATTCGTTTGTTTAAGAAAATCTATTTTTTGGAGTCTTTTATCTGTAGGTATCTAAGTATATTTAGTATTTAAACCGAGCAAAGCTCGTTCACCTAGGTACTCAGCCTGTATGTGACAACACACACATGCATATGTGGCCGACTCTGTAGACACAGTTTTTGATTTAGCAAGACTACATCCGACTACTTTATACGTCCATGAGGCAATTTTATATTGAAATTGAGCGTTATTTATAACTAAAAAATAGGGATTCTCAAAAAGAGAGCTCAGTTTGGAAAGAATGTCAGGTGATCTAAATTGAGAGATTCATTTTGCGCCGCTATTCACCAACCAGGAGTCAGGTCTACACTCGTGTAGGGATATAGGGAGATCTATGTGACAAGTTTTCAGCTTGCCTTAAATATCTACCCAAATTTTGGTACCAGTTCTCGGAATAACATGAAAATGGGTCATCCAATGATGCTGCTAACCATTCCAAACATACTTACGTACTGTTTCAAAGTTTAGTTTCTGTGCATTTGAGGGTTGTCATCCCGTGCGTTTGTTAGGGTTGCCAGTTGTCGATGTAATCGGCTTAGTTATCCGTGCCCAGCCCTTGAATAGGATTATGCATTGATATACTTAGTGTGTTTGTATCCTAATTGCAGGATTTTCAGGACACAAAATTGCGATTATTTATGCACAAATTTGGTAAAACTTAACGATAGATTTTTAAAAGTTACGTTAATTAAACGCCAAAGTAATATGCCCATTTAAAAACACAATAAAAATTTATAACGTTTTTAGAGTATTTAACAAAAATCAGTAAATTTTCATACTTAACTAGCTAGGTACGCCACGCGTTGCTACGCCATCTGTCAAGAATTTATTGTACCAACTCAGAAATATTCTTTGGCTTATGTAAAACAACTTTGCTGAATATCATCACATCATCAAATGTATAGTTTACGACTCTATACAGGACATCAGAAAAACATTCATTTTCATATTTATAGATATTTTTTCTCTTTGTTACAAACCACAATTACCGAATGCAGCATTTTACCACATCGAATAATGATTTCTTGATTAATAATAACTTCTTCGATAACAAAATACTTGCCCGAAAAAAAAACAACGGATTAGGTTAGTTGCTCTTCAACTTGGAGTAATTGTTGGATAAGAATTTTGTTAGATGATGCACGTAACAATAGCACAATATACGTGCAAAATATATTTCCTATTTATAAATTATCCTTAAAACATGAAATCGATAAAAAAGCCATTATACATTTTATAAACACAATTTATACGACAGTTTATAAACTAATGCTGAAATTCTAAGAACTAGAAGCCTTCACATATTTAAAAACCCATTAAGGATCTTCTCACAAAGCGATAGAATAGAAACTACGTTAAAGTAACTTCCGCGAATATCTTTCAAAAAGTCAGTATATACTAAAATTTTCCGCATAGATCCTCCCTCGGTCTCCGGTGCATTATCATCGATCGACACTAACATTGTTTCAAACTGTGCTCGTGTCCTACATGATGGTTAAAACTAAAAATATAGCGACGTGTCTCAACTCGATGTTATTTCAGTTATAACCAACACAAGCAGCCCATTTTATGTTCTTGCTTACTCGAAGTCTTTTCTCACGAAAAGAGAGTCAAAACTATCCACTACGCTGGCCTATTGTGCGTAAATGACACATATTATCTTCGGGAGATGTATTTCTTGGAATATGCCAGTGGTTTTGCGATGTTGTCCTATACCCTATACCATATCAGCTGAAGGACGTCCACTGCTGCACGATGGCCTCTCCCCCAAAGATCTCCGCAAAGACTGGTTTTGCACCGCCGCATCCAACGATTTCCGGCGAACTTCACCAGATCGTCGGTCTATCTTGTGAGACGCCTGCCGACGCTGAGATTTCCAGTGCGTGGTTGCCACTCAAGAACCTTTCCTCCCCAACAGCCGTTACTTCTGCGAGCTATGTGCCCAGCCCACTGCCACTTAAGTTTGGCACCTCGTTGAGCTATTATTAAGTAAGAATAATAAATTAATAAGAAATTCAATAGGTATATTAGTATATACTTAAATTTTCTTAATATTGCGATTCTAAGCATCCAAGAGTGAGAGGAAACACAGTAAGAAAAAAATTATGAACTATGTGTTAGTTTTAAATTATATAGCTGAAGTCAATAAGCCTATAATACTGTTGACGTTGTAGTTTTTATTGTTTGCAAAATGAAGAAATGAAACATTTTTTGCTTCTTGCAGACGAGCATGATTTACTATGCCACAAATTCTATTTAGATATGGTCAGACGCGATGGCTTATTATAGGTCTAATTCATTCGTGCCGTAAATACATTTTTATAATAGCAATACAGACGTTTTCGTACTTACCTCTCTCTACTACTCTATTTGAATTATAGCTTTATCCTTCACAACGATAAAAAAATCGCTTTCCCTCACGGCCCTTCGTAGAACAGAAGTCGAATCGCGTTCAAGGTTTCACAATAAAACTTAAGTGCGTTGTCTCCCTTCTAACCTTAACAGTTACGTGAGGTATTAAGAATTTAGTGGAGGCATCACGAAGCCCCATCGATTGGGGGCTCCAGGCTTTTACGACGCTGTCTTGAATCAGCCCCCGGTCTTGCTTGTAAAGATTTTCATTGCCAACAGCTGTATCGGAGGCTTGATGCTCGATTTTACGTCTTGAATCTTGTTCTTTATTACGCAAGTAACGGGGAGATGGCCCTTGTTAAAAGTTCATTATGTTTAAGAGAGATTGTGAGAGGAAGATTTTTATTAATTATTCTGAGAAAGGAAGGTTGGAAATTAAGTTTATTCATAAAACATTCTGTAGGGTTTTGCGCAAAAATCATTGTTCGAATTAAGATCACAGAATTAGCAAGGTAGCGTAAGCATACACGTACAATTTCATGTTCCCACTGTTAGGAATTGGGGCCATTTCTGACAAGGTCATCCATGCTGGTCAGTCGGTTGGCAGATGACGCGTGATCTCGAAAAGTGTTTTTCATGTATGAAACCAGTTTCCTCGCGACGTTTTCCTCCATTCTTAAGACCAGTGATGATGACAAACTCATATATCTTAAGGCTTTTTTTTACTTTAATAGGTTCGCACTTGACCACCATCTCGCCTGATGTTAAGCGACGATGCGATCTACGATGGAGTTTGCTTACCTAGAAGAAACCGATTCACTCTCGATTTGCAGACACCAAGAAACACATATTATATAAACACATCTTAGGCTGGCAAAACACATATTCTACCTACTTTTTATCCCGAGAAAATAACGGGAGCGGGAACTACGTAGGTAAAACCACGGGGCACTGCTGGTACTGATTTCATTAGTATCGGTTAAGATTACAATGTAGCGAGTTCAATTTTTTTCCATCTCCATAACTGCCCAACGTGCCTCTGTAAGTTTTCTCATCAAAACCACATTACACTTTATATTATTATTAGTAACAGCGGTAAACATATACATATAAGTTACAGTATAAGTTGTAGTGGTAGGACTCTTAGCAGAGTCCGCCTGGGGAAGTACCACACCTTTGTCAATTATTCTACCGTCAAGCAGTAATGTGCAAACATTACTGTGTTCCGGTCTGAAGGGCAATGTTTCCAGAGAAATTACAGGGCTTCAAGATATAAGAACTTAGATCTCTGGGTGACGAGCGCAGTGCGGTGCTAGGTAATGATTTGGGCTCTTCATGTTCCAATAGCTGCGTGTCACTGTGCTGTTATGTGGCAGGCATGCTGCTTACCATCAGGCGTAAGTCCTGCTCGTCTCGTCACTCTTTATTAAAAAAAAAAAAAGTAAGTAGTGGGTAGACATAACATGTACAACGTCATAACGCCGTTTAAAAATGCAAACGCATTGAACTCGCCGACATATCAATTTAACGGCAATTAGGTACCTTGCATACGGGAAAAACACTCACTGCAATCAGTATGATTAAAAGCTGCTTCTGTAAATAATCCTCAAATAACGAGCTTGCAGTGCATACTAGTAACCGACAAACTTGTATATTACACATGGTTAAATATGTGATACGAAATAATTTGGTATAAACAAAATAATAGGTAGACCAACAAAAACACTACTACAATGAGATAACGAAGTTTCAGGGTAAATAATGATTAGAGTTTTGTAGATTTTTTAAAAGATTTTCGTTAAAATTTTAAAGAAACCTTGGCGATAGTAATTTTGGAAACTTCATATCCGTACTCCGTACAGTAATTTTTGTTATCAGCATAATATTCCTAATCGAAAGAATACGGTAGTACTCCATCGTTCAACTGTACGAGTTAAGTTGGTTGCTCGGTCCTCGGATGGACAAGGGACATCAAAGGAAGGGCTGTCACGTGTCATGGCGGTCTGTTTGTAGGACATAATTAAAATTTAAAGTCGCTTAAACTGAGTGGAGTTGTTTTGTAAAAGTTTTTTTTTGATAGTCGTAGCTAAGTCATATCGTCATTAATTTACTATTACTTGTTATTCATACCTTGGTAATTTTTTAACTAACTGCGAAGAGGTAGAATTGTATTTGGTATTGTTTGTGTTTGCACGCTGATTTCCTGAAGAAGTCTGAATCAATTTGAAAAAAATATTTTGGTGTTTTCGAGAGATGAAGTCTTATCAAAATCCATTCAGCGGTTTAATTTATTTTTAAAACAAATATCAACTTTAATTTATAATTTAATTCAGACACTCGACCAGATTTTATAAGAAGCTACCATTACGTAGCCCAGATAAATGAAAGTAAATTTTAGTTTTTGTTGACATCCTTAAAAACCACCAAAAGATTTCGTTAAAATTTACATGGAACCAACCAACTGTAAAAAATTAACTACCAAAGAAAAAAAAACGTCAAAATCGATTCAAAATTTGCGGAGCTACCGCGTAACATACAAAAACATACAACCGAAATGAGAACCTCCTCCTGTTTTGAAATATATTATAAAAAGACTTCTAATTCGATCGACGAAGCGCCGAAGAGTACATGTATACACACTAACCAAAATGGCTATTCAAAAATGGTCGCATATATCCGCTTTGATGCTCAACAAATATTCATCTATTTGAACGTTAAAAGTAAACTGCAGTACGAGATATTACTTTTGACGACGCATCTGTGCTCGTTTTTAAACTTTTCTGTGTAAATAATATGTTACGTTTTTATTCTCTTTAGCAAAAATTAAAAAATATAAATCGGCCTATCCCAGCCAATACTTATTCCACTTTTAGATTTAGAAGAAAATAGAGGTTCAGGCAAGTTTTGTAAAAGGCCATAATTCTCGTTGCTGTATAGAGTAAAGTAATTCACGATAAAATGTATTTCTACTCACCACTATTTTAAAGCTGAAATGCATTTCTATTCACTACTACTTTAGTTTTAATGTTGAAAAAACATTAACATTGAGGCAGTTAAATTTTATTTAGAAATCTCTACTCTACAAGTATAAAGGTTATTGTTATGTGTGTGAGTTTAAGTATGACTTTAACCTATTAAGCCCGACTCGCGACGCGGCCGGCGTCGTGACGTCACACAAAAAATCATTACTAAAAAATGAAACCAAATTTTGTGTGTCTGTAAACGATAATGTACTAATTAATATAATCGCCTATCTCTTAGGCATCAAAATAAACTAATAATCGAGTATGTATATCATGAAAAAATAAGGTTTTAAAGTCCCAAAACCGGTTTTGCCCAAATTTGGCCTCTTGGATATAATACACAACAAACAGTTCTAAAGCTAGCAAACCTTATCTTGAATCAAAATTTAGCTTAACAACAATCTGTTGATTAAAAGAAACTCAACACTGATGTTTAGATGTTTAGAACACCTAAACGGATTTATTTGAAATTTTAAAACATTTAGATGAAAACATTTAGACTTATTTTTTATTGCGACGTACATTTTTAAACGGGGACGGTGCGGGTAAAACATTGGATCGCTGATAGTACTGACTTTAATATAATTTTAATTGTTTGAATGTGAATGTACATTTATAACTTAAAAAAAATAATTAATGAGCTTACTTTAAACAATTACATTTGTAAAACGACACATTTCAGTGCACATAAATCTTGGTTCGACTAAAACCAAACCACACCACCTAAAACTAGTTCGAACCAGACTAAACCGGATCCAACTGGAAGTTAACAAATCCACCGCACGGTAACTGGCAGAGCAATTACTTTCTCAGACACTTTAAAAATGCCACAACATTCGGGAAATGGAAACGTCTGCTCGGGACCACACTAGTAGTGTATTGGCTTGAATAAACAGTTTGGTAACATCACATTTATCACACTTTATATCGTGTAAAAACTGCAGCATAAAAGTCACGAAAGATTAGTTACTTGAAACTAGCTGTAGTGGTAGGACTCTTAGCAGAGTCCGCCTGGGGAAGTACCACACCTTTGCCAGTTATTCTACCGCCAAGCAGTAATGTGCAAACATTACTGTGCTCCGGTTTGAAGGGCAATGTTTCCAGTGAAATTACAGGGCTTAGAGATATAACATCTTAGATCTCTGAGTGACGAGCGCAGTGCAGTGGTGCAGTGGTAGGTAATGATTTGGACTCTTCACGTTCCAATAGCTGCGTGTAACTGTGCTGTTATGTGGCAGACACGTTGCTTACCATCAGGCACATGTCCTGCTTGTCTCGTCACTCTATATTAAAAAAAAAAATACGATCCTGGGTTACTTCATTCCTGTGTCTTTCAGTTAGTTTGACTCCACAATAAGATGAAAAGCCATCGAAGATGTAAAGCCCATTTAAAAATTTGACTGGCCTCGTGGCTTAGTTGGTAGTAGCTCTGCCTGCGAAGCCGAGGGTCGTGGGTTCGATTCCCAACCAGTGCAAATATTTGTGTGATGAATTCAAATGTTTGCACTGTGTCTGGGTGTTTCTATGTATAATAAGTATGTATTTAAAAACTATTTAAGTATTATATCAGCTATCTGGCCGCCATCATACAAGCTTTGCTTAGTTTGGGGTCAGATGGTGTTGTGTGTGAATTGTCCACCAATATTTATATAAAAAAAAAAAAAAAGAATTTGATGTTAATCATAATAAAAATGTTATTTATAGACCATGTGGGGCCTCAATCCCATTTCCAATCGGTTGTAAAGGCCTAGACGAAAAAGAACGCACGTCACCCAGATAAGTCTGCGTCAACAAATGGTATATGGACTGCTTTGAGGATTAAGAATAGTTTAATTGTCTGTTTAAAAGTAAACAATATTAGCCCGTGAACTATTACTAAAATCTATTTTCTATGAAAAACTAAACACTAAGTAATTTACCATCGCCATGTAATATGCCATTGACGTATGTATTTTTTTTAACATTTCATGCCAAAAACGTTTTCCTAGTATGTTTTAGTAAGACTTTGTGTAAATAATTATTATTTCTAAAATGTCAAAACATACTTCTTATTTTTTAAACTAGTCTTTTTAATTACGGGATATAGGGCCAGTCAATGTTTTTATTCACACTTAAAACAGTAAAATATTCTAATCTGGGCTAAATTACACGTAAATATGCCCAGCGCTAGTCTTTATCTAATAATAGTTCGTCTGAGGTCTTTATCCATATTTATGTCGTGCTACAATTTCTAACGCAGATCAAATTATGTGATAATATCCTGAACATTTGCATTCCTAAGCTATTTGAGATAAATTATAGGTTTCATCAGGGCACCCTACTATCACTATCTTTCACATAAAAGCCCAATCAGACCTGCCCTAACGTAGGGAGCTCAGGTAATTTGAAGTAGTATACTTGCTGGGTATAACATTAACAGAGATGTAACTCGTAAAATGGCTTTACTTCACGTAGGATTTACTAGACACTACGCGTGACCAACATGTTTTCGTTTTTTTTTTAATCTGGGCAGAGTCTTTATTAACAAAACTAAAATACAATAAGAACTACACTACGCTACAATACCTATCTAACTACTTACACTAAGCACACCTGAATTATCCATCGACCAATGAAGGTCTGCAGATAAACAAGATGTTCAAGCCCACTACCAATCAGAAGCCTACCCAGCATGCTGGCGGCATTACCACGCTGAATGGCAATGCTTATGCGTTGGCCCAAATAAACGCAAGCATTTTGGTCACGCGTCGCGTCGACCAAGCGCTCGGAAAGGCTTTTGAAGATGAGGTGAGCTCCCGGGAGTCTACAGCCTAACGAAAAACGCTTTGACGCTTTGATGCTTTGGCATTGCCGTCTCTTTCATTTCAAGCGAGAAGAAAAGAGACAGCAACGTCAAAGCGTCATAGCGTTTTTCGTTAGGTGGTAGAGGCCCCGGCCCCCACAGAGAAGTTTAATGTAAAAGTTTCGATGTGCAGCGTAGTAATGACGCCAGCTTGCTAGATCAGGACACGATTCTGATGTATATTTTGAACGTAGATGATCTGTAGAACTTCATTGGTATATAAATAATTCAGATGTATTTCATGGTGACGTGGTTAAGTTAGGCGTGTAGTGTAGATTTTATTTTTCGTTGCGGATATTTTAGTTTTGTTATTAAAACTGCCGAGTAGAAACATCAACAAGCAAACAGGCATCTAATTCGATTCTTGGTTTCATTTTTTACAGGATTTTTCATTATTTAGTATAGTTATCACATAGATACGCATTTGAAACATTCCAGTGGCACGATTAATCAAGTTCCTACCCTTATTATCTATTTTTCTCTTCGTCAGAATGTGAAGAGTAGAATCGAATGATAAATAAATAACTATGCTAGCTAATTTAAGCATGTTATATTATTTGACAGAATTCTTTCAAACACACACACATATTCAGATTTGTCTCAGTGCGTGATTTTGCTACTCACTGATAAAGGTGTCCACATTGCTACGTGTGTAGAATGAAAGAGCCTCCGTGATTAGCCGACCTACGCGTGTGCTACGCCGCGGTACTCGTAGCACAGGTGCTACGTGTCCCGGTCGCGAAATTACGTAGGGAATCTGTATTAGAAATGAAATAACATTTTATAGCGGTCTGGGTAACGTCTTGCAAGGTCTTGTGTAGCGGAATTTTAGCTACGTATGTTTATGAAGATATCATTTTATTTTTGAACACGGGAAACAGAACATGCTGCTAAATTAAGTAAATGTTTTTATTTTATTTTCTGTTTCAATTGCTAGCTAGCATGCGCTTACAGAAACTCCAAACACCAACTTAAAAAAAAAAATTTTGTTTAAATTCTATAATTTTCTATAATTCTATAATTTTTGTTTAAATTCTATAATTTTAAGATGTTCATTATCAACAGTCACCCATTAATTGCTGACTTAGGCTACTCCAATAGCACGCCATTCAACCTGATCCTGATCTGAACCTGATCAAGTTTGGTTTCTAACTGCTTATTTCGGCCGTTTATATTGAATATATCGCACAGATATTCGCAATACAAATATTATTATTTAAATAGCTCTCGATTTTACGACAAAAGTTTTTTTGAGAAAATTCAAGAGAATGCGAATTGTGTCATTGGAAAATGAGGAGATATCCATGTGCCCTTGTTATTTTTTATGCCACACACAGCACTAACCGTATCAACAAACTTCTGAAAAATTACTGTACGATGCATTTGTTGTGTAATACACATACGTACTTATTATAAAGTAATTTTGTGAGCTAGTTTCTTTTTTTTTTTTTAAATATTGGTGGACAAGTTGGCAGTTACATTACAACCCTTACTTAATTTGATATTAATTAGTGTTTTGTAAGGAATGTTTAAGAATATTTATTTAATTATGATAGGATACCGCGACGACGATAGCCCAATACCTACGACCTACGTAAAAATTACGATGTTTTTTAATTTGCACAGGTTTTGCGATCTAAGGATAGATATTTTTACGTAGCGTAGCAACAAGCAAATTTTCAGCAATCGTAAATCTGCAATTTTCGGTAGCCGCGATGTGTTATTTGATCCTTTCATCAATAGTGCGCTTTGTTTGACCAATACAGGCACAATCAGAGCATCTGCTTTATTTTGGAAGGTTTAGATTCATCGTGTCCCCGACACAAAGAATCGAGACGGAACTTCTTGGCTCTGTTATCAAAGGACAACAGTTCAATATTTTTTAGGAATAATACCGTAATTTGTTGTTTATTTTAAAAAAGTGCAATAAAAAGAATCTATTTATTTACTTCTGCGCCATAAACATATTTGTACGTTGTTGTTATTTTTGATAATAAAAAATCTCATGAAGTTCAAAAAGATACAAAAATTTAACCATAAACTGTATTTATAAACTAAATAAACTTTAAACTTGTAATTTAATAAATTTATCACAAACTGTATTATTTCCGTTTGCTTTCTTTCAACTTTTTAGATATCAGAAAGTGGATCATAGTGCATCAGATTTGTGTCCCAACTACGCCCGAGGGACGGCGAGGGACCATGGGGTTAGGCTTAGTATGTTATGTCACGTCACATCCCTTCATATCGACGGACCAAGACCCCATAACGTACACGAATCGCCGCCGATAAAAGACCCCGTGGGGTGCATTTCAATCGGAAATTAAAAGTAGGCATTAACATGAATTGGTATTTGAACGAGACTGGTAAAACTAACATAGAGAGAAGCGTACTAAGTTGGAAGGCATAGGTACATTCGAGAATCATTTTTAGGGTACCGTAAACCGTAAAAACGGAACCTTTAGGTTAGTCATGTCTGTCTGTCTGTCCGTCCGTATGTCACAGACACTTTTTGCCAAAACTATAAGAACTACTCTGTTGGAACATGGTAAGTAGATGTATTCTCTGAACCGTATTAAGATTTTAGCAAAAATATGTAAATAAAACAACTAATTTTGAGGGTGCCCTTACCTAGAACTGAAACACATTTTTTTTACGTGTGGGGTGTTTTATGTATAGGCTGGTCTTCAAAAATGATGTTGAGGTTTCTAATATCTTTTTTTTTCAACACTGATATAACACTGAATAATTTACGGGAGAGATTCTTTCAAAGTGGTAAAATGTGTCTGAGTAGTTTTTTTAGAACGTCATAAATACACTGTTATTAAAACATCGATCAAAGTTACAACGAACTACAAACACTTATGTATTATGTTACTTGCTGCTACGGAACCCTTCATGGGCAAGTCAGACTCGCACTTGGCCACTTTAATTTTTTTATGTAGGTATGTTCCCCGATTTCTCGAGAACGGCCAAACCGACTTTGATAATAATCATTTTATTGGTTAAAGTTAAAAGGGTACATTGCCCGAATGTTCCCATACATGTACATTTTAAATCTATTATGCGGAATTCGGTTCGGTCTTTTCTGTGGTATAATACATCGATGATACATTTATTCTATTAAAATTAGTGTGACTTTAATTTTTATATTAAAGTCATGTTATCAATTGAGTAAAAGTAAACCAATTAAATAAATGTAAGAATTTATATTGACAACTGTTCGATCTTTCTCATATAAAATTTCAAATGGGAATGCCCGTCAACGGCTTAGCTCCATCAGTCCATCTACTTATAGCCCCAACTACTCCAAACCTCTTTTGAGATAGCTGGTAGAAGTGTATGGTTTCATACCGGTGCCCTCTATACTAAATTTTATCAGTCATACCCATTTCTTTAAATAATCAGATACTTGTTCTCTTATATGACACATATTTAGACTCAAATCCCAGTATTAAATATAATACTATAAATAAAATATACCACAAACAATACAGGTGACAACAGTCATTTTTAGCAGTGCCAAACGGGACGCCATCGGGCGCGTACACTCTCCTTGAAAAAGGCCGCCGGACGCGGCCGAAACTCGAGTCGGATTGACCGACCTCATTACACGTGAGTTACCCGTTTACCTAATCAATATGTGTAACAACCACGTTAATTTTAATACTAAAACAGTCATTTGTTTCGTGTTTCAGAGAACTTGTTACAACAGGTTACTACTACAGTAAGACGTACCTATAATTTAATTGAAATAAATCGACCTTCCAAACAAACAAGTCCAGAAGGTCTACCGGCTAACAAAAACTGTATTAGCTTTGATATAGCTCTCTCCTTTCTTTTCGCTTGAAATGATAGAGACAGCAATAGCAAAGCCATAGCCGATTTAGTTCGGCGGTAGAAGGGCAGATAGTGCTAGGACAAAAGCAGTGAAGTGTTCCTGTTAAGATCAATTAGCGACTCTGTCCGGGAGTTTCAAGCGTTGCTTAGGACATAGTACCGGTGTTGCAATACGACCCGTCCCGGTGGAATAATCTTGATCATTTGATCATTGCACGGCAGTAAGTTGTTAGAAGGTTGCTTTGTGAATGTTTTAAGCTAATATTTTTGACGTGACAACGTCTTATAATTCGATGAAACCGGCTCCACGCACGAAAAAACATGACGTCATGCGGCGTTACCTCGCTCTGAGGCGTTCCATTTAAGGCTTGGAGTTGAAGTTGTCACGTTCAACTACCGTCAGTAACTTTACGGACAACCAATTTTTTAGGCTATCTTAGTACAGTGGTTGATATAGATTTCTTTTTAATGTAAACACTTTACAGAGGACTTTATCACGATAAAAACTATAATTTAATTACCTCGACGTTTCGGCAGCGTTACAACCGCCGTGATCACGAGAAGATTCCAGGTTGTAACGTCGCATTATGTATTTAAGTCGCGAAAGATTAAAACCTTTAGAAAGGTTATAAGGTTAAGGTATATTGTCACTTCACCAAGTTGCAAGTTGTCCGACCATAAGTTTGCCGTTTTACGGTCTCCACTAAAAAATACATCTACCCCGTATTTTAAAATCTGTAAAGTCGTACATGATTAGATTATATACATGATTTAAAAAAGTAAACTTATTTATGTTTTATTTTTAGGTATATCTCACTAACAAAAATAATTATGCAGACATTTATTACAACTTACAATGATTTTATTTTGAGATATGGTAGATGTTCTGTGATCTGGGACTGAAAAAAATGTATTCGGTTTTATTCCAAATTGGTCCCATTTTAAAATGTTTTTTTTTTTAATTTTGGGTTTCTTTAAATTAGTAAATAACTTCATAATACTAGGACAGTATGCTTCATGTTAGATAGATTTCTCATTTTCCAACATGTAATAAAATGTATTACAATAAAGAGTTTTCTACGTTTCTAGTGAATACAACCATAATATTTTCACTGTTTACGGTCTCCACTTAAAAAACACATCTACCTCGTATTTTAAAATCTGTAAAGTCATACATGATTAGTCATAGACATGATTTAAAAAAGTAAACTTATTAAATTTTTTATTTTTGGGTACTTATATCTCACTAACAAAAATAAACTGTGCAGATATTTATTACAACTAACAATGATTTTATTTTGAGATATGGTTGATGTTCTATCTGTGATCTGCGACTGAAGAAAAATGCAAGTAAGTATTCGGTTTTATTCCAAATCGGTCCCATTTTAAAATGGAAAATTATTAATTTTGGGTTTCTTTAAACAAGTAAATAGGTTCATAATACACCTAGTATTAATTTTGGGTTTCTTTGAACAAGTAAATAGGTTCATAATACTAGGTGTATTGTTTACTATTTATTTACTTGTTTAAAATAACCCAAAATTAATAATATTCCATTTTAACTTGATGTTAGATAGATTTCTCATTTTCCAACATGTAACAAAATGTATTACAATTAAGAGTTTTCTACGTTATACGGAATATACAACCATAATATTTTCACTGTTTATTTTATCTATGGGTACGTACTCTGTCAGTGCTACCTCTACCCTCAAATGCACAACAAATCATTCCTCCCGGAAACTAAAGCAAGATACTGCAGCTAAAAATTCAAAACGTCCAAGCGGTCCATTGCGCTTTATTTATGACATGCGTTAGCCATACGAACCGTATCTTGGTTTTTCCACGCACTTCCACAACATTGGTTCATGGAAACATTGGCCGACAACATTGGCCCACCGTAAACCAAACTAAAAGGACAGCGCCCTTTGTAAAATGTGGCAAAGATTATATGGTTAGTTTATTGGCGTGTTTTGGAACACGGGGTAAATATTTCAGGAAAAAAAAACAAATGGATCGATTTTGTTGACAAATGTTGAAGATTTCAGAATTCGTTGTCTCTTGTAACGACGTACTTTGATAGTTGATGTAATCTTTGGGAACGACAATTTTGTCACCTATATCTGTAGTTTTAAAACAATATGAAAGTGTGTATGTAGTTTTCGATGTTATGCAGAATCTAACATTTCAAGAAAATCGACAGTTTCATAGATATATATATATATATATCCAATACTGTGACATTGATACAAAGATTTTTGAATGATGAATGACAAAGCTTAGATTTTTGTATTTTAATAGGTGTCTGAATTAAATTTTAAATAGAATTAAAATTGTGTAGACCTGCATTGGTCAGATGTGCATAGTGTAAGTAGTTAGGTGTGTAGTGTAATTCTCATTGTACTTTAGTTTTTGGAATTGAAGTCTGTTTTTGTTTTTTCAGAAAACAAATGATTGGTAGAAGTAAACCACAATAGTCTTTGAGCTACTGTTATTCTAGGAAGTGGCAATTTATCCCCGTACTAATATTGGTGTTTCATTAGGAGTGTAACAAGACGTCGAGTGCGGGGCCCAGGTGTCCCCGCGATGTTTACTGCGGGGCGAGCCGGGTCACTACACTAGATGGTTAGGGTGCATGGAACAGGAAAATCATAGAGTCGATAACGACTAAAAGTAAGATTGAGCATGATGGAATTACATTATTTATGCATTGATTGCGGAATTGTGTCTGATCGAACGTTTGAGCTTGACCCTTGAGGCGGTGTCTAAATGGGGCGATGCCAATCTGGTCAAGTTCAACGAGAGTAAGACGCAGACGTGTTTGTTCTCCGCTAAAAGGAGTCCTTTCCAACTGACTCCAACTTTTAGAGGTGTATCCGTGCCGGTTTCTGACCGTCTTGAGCTTTTGGGCGTTACTTTGACCTCTACGCTCAACTTTGGCTCGTATATCGAGTCCAAAGCTAAATTAGCTGCCAAAAAACTAGGTGTCCTCTCAAAGGTGCGAAGGTAATTCAAGTCTGAATAGTTGCTTACATTATATCAAGCACGGATTCGCTCATGTATGGAGTACTGTTCGCACCTTTGGGATGGTTCGGCTAAGTATCAGCTGAAGGCTCTGGAATCGATCGAGAAACGTGCCAAAAGGCTCATAGGCAGCGACACTCTTGTGCGAAAAAGACTTCAAAGTCTTGAACATCGCCGAAAAATCGCTAGCCTATCGGCTTTTTACGGATACACTTCGGAGAGTGTGCGACTGATTTGCATGATCTGATACCACCTTGTCCTTTTTTCTATCGGAATGCTTGTAGCTTGAAAAAGCGACATCGTTTCATGGTTGATGTTCCAAAGACACGAACGAAGAGATTTGACTCTACTTTTGTGATAAGAACGTCTAGGCTGTGGAATACGTTGCCAGAGTGGGTTTTCCCCGATGGTTACAATCTTTGTGTCTTCAAATCGAGAGTGAATCGGTTTTTTCTAGGTAAACACGCTCCATCGTAGACCGCATCGTCGCTTAACATCAGGCGAGATGGCAGTCAAGTGTAAGCCTAAAGAAGTTAAAAAAATGAAACAAAAAAAAATTGTGTAAAATAAACTTAAACAATTAAAACGAATTAGGTTCTTTCTCCGGTTTTGTCTATGTAGAAAATGAAAAATGAATATGCCCTAAACAATCCGATTTTTTATATAAAAACTGATTGGCATCGAATCGGATCGGAGATCACTTATGTGCCATAATAGGCTGTAATCTATCTCCGTTTTAAATTATAACTCGATTAGGTTAGTAATCGGCAACAAATATTTAAATATCCAGACTTACAGCTCTTAGTAATATTAATAATGTAATTTTTTGGAAGTGTGTTGTTCAGTCATGTCGTGATATTTATTTAATGTGATTTAATATAATTCCAGACTAAATGTAGCGTAGAATACCACACGTAGTTTAATATTTACATCTAGATAATGCAGAAGTTTTTGGAAGTAGTCTTCTTTAAAATGTACTAAACTTGACGACAAAAATCAGTGAAAAATTAGTTAAAATATATTACTAAGAATAATTTAAATTTATTATACTTAATATCACAGAATCAAAGTGTTAACTAAATTGTTAAGCAATATAATTATTTACTAAAATAACAGTAAAATGCCTTCTCAAACGGGGTTTATAAAAAAAATGAATCCATCGTTCATCCTAAAATAAATGATTGATTGATATATATATTTTTTTTACAAAACATTACACAAAGAAATAAAAAAAATAATTTAAAAACTCAAAAACCCGACTGCGTAAAAAGTGAACCAAACTACGTTCTCGCATACTAAAAATAAAGTGGCCAAGTGCGAGTTGGACTCGCCCATGAAGGGTTCCGTTGCAGCAAGTAACATAATATACATAGTACACATAGTTCTTGTAGTTCGTTGTAACTTTGGTCGAAGTTTCAATAATAGTGTATTTATGACGTACTAAAAAAAAACTACTCATCAGATCGAGTTCGAACTAATTTTCGTTGGTAGTTTACATGGTAATGTACATCATATATTTTTTTTAGATTTTTCATAATCTTACTTTAGAAGTTAGAGGGGGGGGGGGACACACACATTTTACCACTTTGGAAGTGTCTCTCGCGCAAATTATTCAGTGTAGACGAAAATGATATTAAAAACCTCAACATCATTTTTGAAGACCTATCGAAAAACACCCCACACGTGTAGGTTTGATGAAAAAAAAATTTTTGAGTTTCAGTTCTCAGTATGGGGGGCATCCCTAATTTTTCTTTTTTTTTAATTTTTTTGTTTAAATCTTAATGCGGTTCACAGAATACATCTACTTACCAAGTTTCAACAGTGTAGTTCTCATAGTTTCGGCAAAAAGTGGCTGTGACATACGGACGGACAGACAGACAGACAGACAGACATGACGAATCTATAAGGGTTCCGTTTTTACGTTTTACGGAACCCTAAAAACTGAAAAGAATAAAACAAGCATTTAGATTTCTGGTGGTCTAGAATTCTATAATATGTTATTGTATTAATACTATTTAAATATATACAATATTTTCTAATAAAAGAACATTACAACTGAACAGTCGGGATCCATTATTATTCGACCTACAATCTAATTGTTCAATGGATCCCGACTGTTCAGTTGTAATGTTCTTTTATTAGAAAATATTTTATATATTTAAATAGTATTAATACAATAACATATTATAGAATTCTAGACCACCAGAAATCTAAATGCTTGTTTTATTCTTTTCAGTTTTTTTTAGTATGCGAAAACGTAGTTTGGTTCACTTTTTACGCAGTCGGGTTTTTGAGTTTTTAAATTAATATTTTTATTTTATACTTTTTAGTTATGAACAATGTTGTGAATGTTAATATGCTCAACATAATAATATGCATCTTTTGGTTGTTGACCAAATGTCTTCGTTTCTACTGACATAATATGTAGGATTTTCTACTGCATGTAATTCATATTTATAGTTTTGTGTTAGTACCTATAGGTTTTTGATTGACGTTGAGTACCTACTAAATCGTTTGAAGTTGGAGATGGGCGACCGAGGCGGAGCAATCCGAGAGCGGTTCCGTGTTCCCACTATCAGCGGCAGAGTTGAAACCCCATGGAGGTTTATTAGTAGATAGGGGCACCATATCCATACATGATATAGAGTGCAACATAACCCGGCTGTGTCTCCCAGGCGGGGCAGTAGGGTATGCTTAAATACATTTCCTGCACGTACGAAAAAAAGGTAGTCCAATATACCTACTAGCATAGATCGTAGAACCCAAGATGGGACCCATCCCAAACTTTACGGCGCACGCAATCATGTCAACGTTGGGAAGAGGTAGCTCACTCTTTCCGTTCTAGTCGGTTACAGGAAGCGGTGGACGCAGAACGTTTTTACCTATCATTATTCGGTGTCAACAACCAAAATAAGTAGAAGCACAGCAAATCTCGCCGCTAGCGATTATAGGGGTCAAGTAGATTGGTTGTTTGTAAACCACTTACGATACATACAGAGACGCAGTTTATTACCAAATTTCAAGGTGCTCAGGGCACATCTATTGATTTATATCGATGCCTACTAGATACACTAGTATATAATGTCCATCCACTTTCACACGTACAGTTAGTTATACGAAGTTTTCTGCTACCTAAAAACCTATAAATGTGAGAATGGTTGTTACTCAACTTTAAATCGATATAGGTACATCCTAAACGGTCAGTCAAATCGAAAAACATTGAGAGAAAGCTAAACATTATTTTGAAATACCTATTCAACGACAACTCTTGACATATTTTGGTGATTTTCATTTTTTTTATTTGGACAATATGGCGTCCTGAAGCCGCCATATTGGACTTACACTAATTTCATGTCTTTAGTGTCACTCGCCAGATTAAGAGGAATCGATTGACGTGTGAATCATAAAAATCGGCCCAGGCGTTTGGTCTGTATAGTGCTTCAAAGGAACATACAAACATACATACATATATACATACATACATAGACTGTTAAACACATTACCACTCCTTTGCGTCGCGCAGTCGGGTAAAAATAGCAAATTTGTCATAGAAACCAGACAGTTGCTAACAGATTTCTATAGTTATAACTATAACTACCTTTTATAATTTAGAAAAATACCCCGGCGCACTTGTGTGTTTTGTATGTAACATATTACAAATCATTATTAGCGAGGGAATTAAATCCATAGCCTACAGCTTTCTAGGTAAACATATAACCAAATGTAAAACAGTAAGTGACAAAACATTTCGGTCTATTTCCTTGTTGGTTAGATTAAAATATGTCCATGTTGAAAATGAGTATTTCACTGTTTTGCTAACCCAATTTTGAGTGTTAGCGTTACATCAATACGTTGTTTTTGTATAACTTTAACAATCTAGCTCTCAACCTTAAAACCTAAACCTGTTGAGAAAAAAAAATTGGCAGTCATAGGAACTGCCGATAGAAGTGAAAACTTATAACTCAGAATTTGATAGCTTACCTTGGCAACTACACGGGTGTAACCGGAGGGCGTGGCCTCGCCATCTTGGCATGGCCATCTAGAAATGCGTCAGCATTTCCCATTGGCTGATGCGTTTCTAGATGGCCATGCCATGATGGCCTGTCCACGCCCTTTCAGCGTTTCCCATTGGTTGACGTATTTCTAGATGGCTAATAGCCATGGTCCCGTGTTTACCCGAAGATTTCTTATCATACCCGAGCGTGACGAATGAATTCAATTCACAGCCCACGAAAAATCTGCTAAAGAAGTTTTCACTTCAAAAATATCTTTTAATTCCTTTCCTTTCTCTCAAATCTAGTTTTCATTACCTATTTTATTAAAAATAGCTATAGAACCATATAATTATCTATGAGGTGGTCACGATTGGCTTAACTTGGTTTCTTTTAATTTTATATTGTAAATCAACAATTTACACGTCATTAATTGCAAAATGAATACAATCAAAATGATTTTTGTAAATACAATAATACACAATTGTAAATAAATAAAACAAAAGTAACTTCCTTATCATACATTATTTTATCTTTATTTAACCGGAAATTTCTGATGAATACTCGTATCATGATAATATAATACATTGATCTGCAAGTCTCTGAACCAAACATTTATCTCAACATTCACTGTATCTGTATTTAAGATAAAGAGAAGTAAATACTTATGTTGCGTCACACTACAGGAAATAAAGGGAATACTGCTATGATGACACACAATAGGTACATGTGATACCTATGCTTAACAAACTTATTTAACTTTAGCACAGGCTTATTTTACAAATTATCACATCTCTGTATAATAGGTAGGTAATATTAGGTATAAGTATTACATAGTATTTTTTTTAATTGTGCCTTTTAACAGAAAGTAAGTACTTATTATTCTATGCACTTTTATACTTATTAGTTGTCTTTTTTGTTCATTATTTTACATTTTATAGTTTAACGGCATGAAGGCTAGAACGAGTGACCACAATCGAAAGGTCGTTGGTTCGAATCTCGTTATTACCTCAGATTATTTTCAGAAGTCAGAATTTACAAGTTTATCATCACCACTACTTTTATCGGCGAAAGAAAACATCATGACGAAACTGACATGTTTCAAGAATCTTTTGAGGTTACGCGTCATCTGTCAACCCGCACTTGGCTAGCATGGTGGGTTATGGTATCCCTGGGAGAGATGGTGGGATGTTCAACGTTTGCGATGTTGAATGAATTGAAAAGAGATACAATTTAGCTTAAAATATACCTACTTTGTCATACGGAGTTAAATTACCACAACTAAAAATAATTTCAACTCCATTCCACCTCTCTCTAATTCGGGAATTACCCATGTTGAAGATTATCGTTGTCAGAACCCCGGCCGCCGGAAGCTGCACAACGCGAGGGCGCGCCGCGTTATCTACCTGCAACGTCACTTCCGGTCGAACTCTCCTCCATTGGCCCTTGCCCTCGCACCGATGGAATTGTTTTGGATAACGTTCGATTTTCATAGGAGAGGTTTTTGATTGACAAAACTGTCTCTTTTATTTTTGGAACAGGAAACTGGAAAACGTTGTTTTATGTTCTCTAGGTTTGACTACAATAAGTGTATGACTACTACTGACTACTATCTAAATGTTTTTGTTTTTATTGTGTCCAATAAAGTAGAAAGAGTATTTATCTCTATAGAGTTGGTAGGACTCTTAGCAGAGTCCGCCTGGGGAAGTACCACACCTTTGCCAATTATTCTACCACCAAGCAGTAATGTGCAAAAATTACTGTGTTCCGGTTTGAAGGGCAATGTTTCCAGAGAAATTACAGGGCTTAGAGATATAACAACTTAGATCTCTGGGTTACGAGCGCAGTGCAGTGCTAGGTAATGATTTGGACTCTTCATGTTCCAATAGCTACGTGTCACTGTGCTGTTATGTGGCAGGCATGTTGCTTACCATCAGGCACCTGTCCTGCTCGTCTCGTCACTCTTTATTAAAAAAAAAAAAAACTATCCTACTCATAAAATAAATAATCTTTGATTGTAATTCTGCGGAAATTCGTCAACGAATAACTTTAGTTTTAATAGAGAGATTTATAAAATTAACTTACTTATATTGAAACAACCTATATCTACCTAATAAAAGTATTATTACAGATAGGTACATATTTTTGCCAATGAGAGGCTTGCACTTGTCTGCCATGTCGCCTGATGTTAAGGAACGATGCAGTTTACGATTCAGCGTGCTTACTGAAAGACTTAAGAAACTGATTCACTTTCGAATTGAAGACAACAAGATTGATATTATCGGACTTAAACAACTCGGGCACCGCATTCCACAGCCAACAGACGTTCTCTTTACGATTACAAGCTACTTATTCTACAGACTGCACAAACACGTTGCTCCTCCCACGTGTGTGTAAAATTTAAGGCTACATCGAGAATGATTTAAGTTCATACAAAAAAATAAAAATAAGGACGTGAGATGTCCCACCAACCATCGCAGTGTCTCGAAAGCTCAGCGTTTGTGGTCAGTGAAAAAAATATTGGAAGGAGTATAGATTTCTGTACGATATTATATGTGATATTATTATCCATTCTCTAATTTGATCATGTTGTACTTGGTATTATATCGCTAACTTAAAGACGGTGAAGGAAAATAACGTAATAAAACCGAAATGTAACATGTAGAATCTGCTGAAGTCATGTATCATCCAGCATCTCGCCCTAGGCCAGCATGGTGAATTATGGCTTTGACTCTCTTCTTGCGAGAGACCTCCGTAGGTGTCTCAGCAGTAGGAACATTTAGTGAATCGCTAATGCCTATACCTACTTGGAATTGTAATTTATATCACGTTCTTGTAAAAAAATCGAGTATTGTGTATAATCTACCATTTATAATGTAACCTCATCTCAATCTCGTTATATTGTATAATTACTGGATAATTAACTACGTAAAATCCCAAGAGTTGCCTAAAACCAACCTGTTAACTAAAATTCTGACGTTAGTTTTTTGAAATCGGGGAGAAAACTATAGCACGTACGATTTATTTAGTCGGTCCAGGTGCAGGAAAATTGTATTCTAATTTTTCGGTAAAGTTATTTAATTACAGATAGGCCTCCTCTGATAATAAACGACTATATCTATTGACGAGCGCGATTACCTAAAAGAAGACAATTCGAAAAACTCACTCGGGTGACGCATTCGTCCGTCTAGCTGTTCGTATAACGAAAAAGGCATCAAAGCTCTTCGATCGGATATTAAGAACATAAACCTGAAACAGTGTCGTCAAAAGATTACGAAACAATATGAATAATCTTGCCGTAAATGCCATGTGAAATTTGACAGTTAACACCTTTGTAAAAGAGCTTCATTAGTTTAATTCCAGCGTGTCAACTGAGTTACCTCGTTGTACCCAAATGAAGAGTCAAACAAGGGGTTCTAGTTTGTATTTTCGCTTCGTCGGACTTAGAAGGGTTATTAGAAGGGGCCCTCACTTTGACTATTTAATTCTTCAGGTACGTCAAGGTACTATTTGGGATGGGTTTTAGTATGTTTTTGTTGAGGAGTCAAAAGATCGGTGGTTAATTTAAATGGGACAAACCTCAAAGACAAAAGCCTTTATTGAAAGTTTAGAATGGCAAGACTGATCATTCATATATTGCAAAGATTATGCAGTACCTACACGAAAACCTAGGTACGTGAAAAATCATCAGTATTTATATGTGAAGTGCGGACTTCTACGTATTTCCGAAATAGAAAGTTCTAGCAGCGCAGCGTCCTGTAATTTTACTCGCGTAATTGCTGTTACTTTTTTTTCGCGGTTAATAGTAGCTTATGCGCTTTTCCAGACTATAGTGTGATTAGATTTCATTCACAAAGTAAAGCAGTTTGGACGTAATTGAGCAAAAAGTCTTAAAATATCCAAACTTTCACTTTTATAATGTAAACAGTATCATTGTAATTGTATTGTATTGTAACTACACTATTGTACTAGTATCATTGTAGGTGTTCTGTAAACTGAACTAACCAATGAAAAATAATAAATCTCCAATTTATATTATTCTCATGACAAAAAGAAATCAGGAGACATATTTGTAAAATAGAAATCTACAAACGAATACTTTGACTTTGACTTCGAATTATTATTTAGATCTTTTTTACAATGTATTTTACAAGAAAAATAATGGGTTATGTGGTTAAAATTGAAATAACTACATAACACATATATCTATTATTATTTCTAGATACGTTACGAAACTAGCTGCGCCCACGGCTTTACTCATGAAGCCCCCGTTCCCATTATTCTTCCGGGGTAAAAAGTATGTGCTTCCAGACTATATTCGAACTGTGTCTCAAATTTTAGCCCGATCCGTTCAGACGTCTGAGGTGATTCAGAAACAAACATCCAAAAGTTTGCATACATAATATTAGTAGGGTAGTAGGATTTGAACCGAAGGTAATATTTTAAAAACTCGTATCAAATATTACAATGATTAGCACGTCAGATTATGACGAGGTATTACCAGGAACAAGGTGTAAGCATTTACGGGGTACCGCAGAATGTTGTTCCACACATCTGTATTCCATTAGCAAATACGTTTAGACCCATAGATTTGCCAGGATACGTTGACCTACCCCGCCCTCCTCGTTAGTGATGTAATTGGATGAGATATGGGGTGGGTTGCGTTTAATCAGGGGTCTAATGGCAGTGGGCGAGGCTCAAGACGCAGCGAACGCCTCAGGTGCCATCAGGTAGGTATTCGCTGGGGGTGTAGGGTTGTCTCGCTAACTATTCGTTGGTTCTGTAATAAAGCCTTCACAAGATAATTAATCTATGAATGCTTCAGCCAGGGATGTTACGGAGCTTCGACTCCGACTCCGTTAAGTCGGAACTTCCGATTGTTATTACACCTTCGGTTCCGACTTCGGCTCCGAAACTTTTATATCGGAGGTTTTAATCGGAGGTAATGTGTTTAAATATTTGAGATAATTGTGGTGGAAAGTAAATAGATACAAAATCTCAGCACCTTAAATCAATTGCCCGGCAATGTTTATCGTGTCCACGTGTTTGACAAAATAATGTTTTATTTCTCCCCAATAAAAATATCATTATCTCTTGCAAAAATATATTTTTTGATCCAGCCTAGGCTTCCGACTTCGGTTCCGACTCCGATAAATCAAATTTTGAAACTCCGACTCCGACTTCGGTTCCGATAAGATGACCTCCGTTACATCCCTGGCTTCAGCAAGTTTAAAACTCATATATGTGAATATTTTCAATTTAAGGTTCAATTTAAATTATGTTTGTAAAAATTAGAAATTAAAGTTAGGATTTTTCTTTCCAAGACTCAGATTAAGAGCGGTTAGCTCAGAGACGAAGAAAAAACCAAATTATATGCTTTATTATTGCCGTGATTCTCTGCGTTCTTGATTGAATCATTTAAATGTCATTACCTATCCAAAATAAACTCGAATTTTATGAACGGAATTTGATATCTCGTGTTCAAATTGCTTCGTGGAACTGTCCTGAAATGTTCAAACGTGTTGTTTAACATCAAGCATATATCTTGCTTGTCACCTCACTCACTTTTTTGTATGTTAAAAATCCAAATAAATTTAATTCTTTGAAAATTAAAGAAAAAATGAGTTACTCATTTATACTTACATTTTATAGCTTTTATAGTTTCAGCAATCTATAAATGTAGAAAAGGCGTTCGTCTAACCTACCAAACCTAACCATTTATTCATGATAAAATATGTAAGTATGTAGGTACATGAAATGATAAATTTGCAATATATGTGTACGAAATTATTAATCTGTGAATAGATAGTATATAATTCAGCATGAACATTACAGTTAAAAAAATATGGTTCATACAATACGAAAAAAACAGTAGCTAATCACACTATAGGCTAAATTAGCATTTTATTTATTCAGTTTAATAGAGCAACCCTATATTTAGAAACATGTCAGCCGGCCGCATAATCTCGTTCGGATCGCGAGCACGAATTTCATAAATGCTCGGCCGAGTTAATGGATGAAAACATTAACTCCTTGGGTCTGGGGCTTGAGGCTTCCCTGGGGCAGGCTCACCATTAGCATATGCGATTGTAAACCGCTCCGGTGGAATTAGGTCGTCAGTGTGTGAAGCACCGCTCAAAACTTCAACTATCTCACGGGATTTCAATTGTGATTTTAACAGATTTGAGGATTTAAACTATCCTAAAATCTTTACGTAATTGTAAGTAAGAGGCATCGATATAAACCAATCTATGTACCCTGAGCACCTAGAAATTGGTGATAGCTGCATCTCTGTGTGTATCGTAAGTCGTTTACTAGAATTGCTAGCGGCAAGGTACCTATGCTGTGGTTCTACTTATTTTGGGTGTTGACAACGAATAGTAAAAACATCCGGTGTTAACCGCTTCCTGCAACCAACTAGAAAGGAAAGATTGAGCTCACTCTTCCCAACGATGACATAACTCCGTGCGCCTGAAGTAAGGGAGGGCACATCCATTAGTTTGTGTCGATGGTAAGAGGATGAAAGGGAAGTTACGACTGGTATAGTCGGAACCAACGGCAACTGCCAATCCGGAGCCACTGGTTCTAATCCCACGTACGCCACTGTCTTTTTAAAGTGATGTGCATAATGTCGCTAACTGTAAAACGGTAAAGGAAAACATTGTGAGGAAACCGACATGTTATAAACCCGCAATAGGCCAGCATGGTAGATTATTGCCTTGACTATCTCCTTGCGAGAGAAGACCCCGAGTTCCAGCAGTGTGTTAACATTTACAGTTGTGGCTACTTATACTAAGTAAAAGGAAGTACAAACAAAATAATTCAATGATCAGTGCTTGAATTGATGATTATAGATATATTAACGATTTGCACTCGTATTGATAGTGTTCAGACACATCATTAATTGAATTCATTATATCGCGATAAAGTCCAGTACTAACATTATCAATACAAGGATTTACAATTCGCTATAAATGTGATGACGCAGTAATAAAGATAAATGTACATTTTCTATTTCCAGTAATATATATAAAGGTACATTTTCTATTTTCACAAAAAGAGAAGGGAAGCAACGCCACACATGGAACAGAGTGAATTTTCATACTCATTTAAAATTTTACTTCAACTATTTTTTCTGTCTTTCTGAGTTCTTCTGATATCGCAACTAAATTCCTCAAAAGAATCTCAACTTGTTTTAGTGATTGTAGTAAAAAAACAGACTCTTAGCTTGCGTAAATTTTCTCCGAAAATTGTAGGATATTTAATCTTAAACAACTTTGTTTCTACGTTTCGTATAAAAAAGGACTTCTCTCACAAGAAGATTCACGAGGCCACAATTTACCAGACTTGCCAAGTGTCGGTAGGCGGACCTAGTGATGCAAGACCTTAAAATTTGTTTTTCTGGGAACCCATTTCATAGGCCCGTTTCTTTACGATCTGTTGTACTACCGTTAAAGTCAGTGACAAAGACAAAAGACACACTTGTACGTCTACACTTGTAAAGTACTCGGAGATTCAGGCGGGATTGAAACCTACAATCTCATTATTGTAGGGCCAATGATCCACTAGGCTACCACTAGGCTACCACGGCTTCACGAAGATTTTTTTAAGCAAAGTCAAATCAGTACATAATTATTCAAAGTTTGTGACGTACAAATAATATGTTAGAGACACAAATCGCCGCATCGCAGTTTTGTGTAGGAGCCCTAAGACAGAGTTTGTCAGTCGGGCTTATTAATATTGTAAGCGACTGTGAGTGAGCAGGAAAAATTGCAAAGAAAATAAACAGTTTCAGCGTATACGTTTCTATATTCCTGCTTGGAGCCAATAACATACCAGTTACCGTGCTTGCATGCTTGCACTAACAATGTTGGAGACTTGCAGTTTTTTGCAATTTAATACCGCATACCTTCCGTTATTAAATCTCTCAGGAAACATTTAACTAGGAAAACGTTCATAAATATATACAAAAGATTATACTAACACAGAATGACATGTTCGTTAGTTTTGCGTTACCAATTTTGTCTGACATTTTTTGCGAAAGTTGAGAATAAATTGATAACCAAATTATTGTTTGTTTTTTTGGCTAGGTTTTCTGAGAAATTACAAGGCTTAGAGATACTCGTATAACATCTTAGATCTCTGGGTGACGAGCGCAGTGCAGTGCTAGGTTATGATTTGGACTCTTCGTGTTCCAATAGCTGCATGTCACTGTGCTGTTATGTGGCAGGCTCGTGTACTGCTCGTCTCGTCACTCTTTATTTAAAAAAAAGTGTTTTATTTTTTCTTGCCTTGATTTGAATGTGTAAAGATATTAATCATATTTTTTGCTTGATTTGGGTACACTTCATAGTACAGAATCTGACTTAAGCTCAATTTTATCCCTTTGAGTTCACTTCACGTAAGAAACGTTAGAGTTTTGTAATAATGAAACTTTATTCAAATTTGACATGTTTTTGTCTTGTGTATAGAAAAATTTGAGATACGGTGGTAAGATACAGTTAATAATGCTACGTTATTGCTATGAAACGCAGTATTATTAGTTTCCAAAGTAAAATGTTGGTTGCTCTGTTAACATAATATCTCCATGGGTTTCAAAAATTTGGCCTCTCAAAAGAACCTCTTTTAAATAAATTTACCATAGGTAACCCACCCACGTTACAAGACTTGAACAATAACTGCTACTCGAAACAGCATCATGCATATCGTTAATTGAGTCACCTTGCTTAGGCTGATGTACGACCACAATGTGTAAGAGTTAGATGACATGATTGTTCTGTAACTGTTATGATTGGGTGAATTTGTATGTGCTGGGTACGCTTCCGATTGATTATAGCCAGAACATTTTCATTATCTATAGACCTTCATTGGTCTATGGATAATTCAGAGGTGCTTACTGTAACTAGTTCAGTATGTGGCGTAGTGTAGTTCTCTTTGTATTTTAGTTTTGTTAGTAAAAGCTCTGTACATTTTTTTTTATTTACCATACCTATTATATAAAACATGTGAAAAAATAGTTAAATATTAGATTAAGAGCCCTGCCATGCAAAATATAATTATGACGTCATTTAATGCTAAAACGTATTAGCTAAAGTGAGGTCTCTGTGGGAGAATAGTCGAACCACATGCGTAGAAAAGCAATAACGAAGTTATGAAACATTCGAGAACACTTGACGGATACTTGACGGTCACTTGTAGTGGCGAGTGTGTCGTCAAACTTCCTACACTTTATTTTCTATTTCACTTTCTGCGAGTGCATATTTATGCAGACGTTTCAGTGTCTGCCTTTTGGAGACGGGAAAGTTTGGAGTCCTGTCAGATGGTACTTTTTGCTTGTGTCGCAGACTGTTTTTTAGTTTACAGACAATCACCACTGAGTGACTAATTGAGCTATTCAAGAAAGTTAAGAGTAGCACGGAAAATATCGATACATATCACTCAATTTTTCCACTGCTAAGAATCGACGCCTTCTATCACCAGAAGATAAACGAGACCATACTGCACCATGCTCGTCAAGTGCGAGTTGACAGATGGCAAATTTCCTCGAAAAAATGAACTTTAAACTATTTTTTTTTTTTTTTAATTTTTTTTTAATTTACTTTTTTTTTTTGAACTTTGAAGCTGATGGTGTAAAATGTACAAATATTATTTGTTATTGAAAAACTGTTTAAATGACATTATTTAAAGTATAAATAAATATTTTTTCATGTGAGATGCTTCATATTTTTGATTTGTCACTTGTACATCCTATCGCACGAATGGCTTAACCATTAGTCAGTTTATTAAATGTTATAACAAACGAAACGGCTGAATATCATTCAGACAGCTGGTTAAACGGTGTTGTATAGTAAAGAAGCTAGACTGTTGAATTAGTGCCTGACATAATGTTCATGAGCTAGACCCATGAGACTGTACTCAAATTTATTTGTGTCTTAGTACTCTGGGTATGCATATTAGATAAATCTACCAACCCTCTTTGAAAGGCAACGTACTGCAATGCTTCTACTATTAGGTACGGATATCCATAAGTGGTGATAGCTAGTTACCTTTAAGTGGCCTGTTGACTGTTCGTTATAAAATTTCAAATGTATTCTTATTGTATTAATTATATGTTTCACGAAACCCATCGCATAGGCATAACTATTTTCTTATCTGTGCCATAGGTATTGTTATGAGTTCAATGAAAAACTTGAAGATAAAGATATATTTATTTTCTTGTACAAAAGAAGTTGAATTCAAAAGTATGAAAATAAACAGTTCCTGTGTTTTATTAAAAGCTGTTGACACACATTCAGACGACGCCGTGGCTGTTGCGACGGGGCAATTAGGAGGATTGCTACCCGAGTCGGCGCCACTGCACCGAATAGACGCCTTTTGTACGACCAGACTGAATGGCAACAAGTACTCATAATGAGCCAATCTGCTGATGACATTGACATACCACTGTAACGTCAAAACACGTCTACTTATCGTAAGGTAATCGAAATTCAACATTTTAATTTAAACACGGTTTTTGGGTTTTCTAACAAGAAAAAAATACTAATTCCCATAACAGACAATTGCCGCGCTAAAATACAAAGTAGTCTTTTAAATCAGCGGCTGAATCACTGTCTATGTAATACTACATTCCTTACGTCACCCGTAGTCTCGGCCGTAGGTACACCAATATCGCAGGAAACACAAGCCTTCAAATAGACACAGTAATTCTTGGATATTACAACTTAGTGGTAAGATATCTATCAAATATATGGTATTCCCCGAGCGAAGTTGAATGTCTTGCGACGTCAATAGCCAAGCGAATGATTAAAACGATATCTGTAAACACCCCAATTTACGATAAGAGATGACATCATCGACATTGAGTATACATTTGTCTAAAATGCGATGTATTCAATGTTTGATACCCAATCAATCCAATCCAAAGCCAAATCGACAGAATACATTTCGTATGGAATTTGTTATGGCATTAGGATTCTACAGGAACAGTGGATAAAAGCGACAGCTAAATATGTATGTACATGGTATGTATACCTACTGATTTTAAGTTTTCCATCTGTTGGTGACTAAACTATTAGTTGTAGGCCTTTTTATAAACATTGACTGGGGACCACATTTTAGCCAATTATTCCACTACTAAGTGGCAATGTTCATACATCAGTGTGCTACGGTTTAAATAATAATGTTTCCAGAAAAACATCAGGGTATAGAGCTAAATCACATAACATCTTTGGATGACAAGCGCAGTGTAGTGCTTGGTAATGATTTGGACTTGTGCTCTAATAGCTGCGGGATGCAGTGCTGTTATGAGCCAGCTTGTTGCTTATCATCAGGAACATCTCCTGCATGTCACGTCTTTATTTTGAGTGCAGTCCATTCGATATAGAAATTTCGAACGTTTACGACGACGTCAAATATCAAGTCCAGTATCATAACACGGTGATAAATAAAACAAAAACTAACTGCCCGTTTTGTTCTTGTAACATACCTACTCCAAAAAAGGAGGTTTTCAATTCGGTTGTAGGTATGTTTTTTGTACGTATGTTACGCGATAGCACCGCCAATTGTGAATCGATTTTGATGGCTATTTTTTTGTTTGGTAAATCATAGTTTAGAGGTGGTCCCATAGTAAATTTTATCGAAATCGGTGCAGCTGTTTTTGAAATATGAACAAAAAAACTAAAATTTGCTTTCGTGTATTTAGACGACATAGACAGTGATTGATATGAAATTTGGTCGAGTGTCCGAATTTGATTTTAAAATGAAGTCGGTTTTGTTTTTTCTGATAATATAAACTACTATTTTCCTTCTTTTTTTTAATAAAGAGTGACGAGATGAGCAGGACCTGTGTCTGATGGTGAGCAACATGCCTGCCACATAACAGCACAATGACACGCAGCTATAATATTGGAACATGAAAAGTCCAAATCATTACCTAGCACTGTACTGCGCTTGTCACCCAGTGATCTAAGTTGTTATATCTCTAAGTCCAGTAATTTCTCTGGAAACATTGCCCTTCAAACCGGAACACAGTAACGCTTACACATTACTGCTTGGCGGTAGAATAACTGGCAAAGGTGTGGTACTTCCCCAGGCGGACTCTGCCATGAGTCCTACCACTACAAAAACCTTCTAGTGTGTGACGTGAAAGTATTAACAATACAAATCCACGTTATCATACAACAAATTGCAGAAATTTGTACAATAGTACATGAAATAGTACAAACAATATATTCATAAACTGCATGTTTTCGTTCACGGAATCACGTGAACGTAGCCGGCACGCGACTGCTTACGTGACAATTACGTGTTTAACGTCTGACAGAAAAATACAAGGACGCGAACATTGTCATGTACATATTTAATAACCGCTGGGGTGGAATATTGACTAACAAGTATTCAAGAAATCTGGCAACGCTGAACGTTAATAAGGTTTTGTACAATTTTAATGAAATAACACAATAATTTATCTCATCAACATCAGCCTGTATTTGTCCACTATTCGTCCACTGCTGGACATAGGCATCTCCCATAATAAGCCAGTCAATCCTCGTTCTTACGTTTTCAATCGCTACCAGCAGTCTTTCGAGTATCGTCACTCCATCTAGTTTCGGGGCGTACTACACTACGTTTGCTGATTTGCGGTTTCAACTCCAGAACCCTCTACGGCTATCAGGCCAGCGACAGATGTGACCGGCCCAATGCCACTTAAGTTTGCTAATATGCTGAGCTATGTCGGTGACTTACGAAAGTTAAGGCTGGTTTAGTCGGCAGAACGGCGCCTGCCGATCCGGAGACTCCGGGTTTAAGCCCACACCCACCACTGTCTTTTCGAAGTCATGTGCGTAATGCCGCTAATTTAAATCTCTCCTTGCAAGAGAAGGCCCCGAGACCCGGCAGTGGGAACATTTAGTGGCATGTTGATGTCGGTGACTTTAGTTCTCTAACGAATTACTCCATTGCGGATGCAATCCCTCACAAAAACCCCAATCCTCTTTCGTAATAAGAATACCTAAATTTTGGAATGCATTGCCGCAGTTGATATTTTCTAATGTATACATTACCGTGAAATTGTAAATACCGTCTGATTATAATCTAACGAAATTAAATTAATCTAACCTAACAAAACCTACCGTTAGTTTGTAATCTCACGCTATTTATTGTAATTTGACAGAGTTTGCAATTTTACGGTAAAAAATATAATAATCTGTGTGTCTTCAAGTTTAGAAGATATAGGTAAGCTGCTCCATCAAGGACCACATTGTAGCATTAGAATAATTAAGCTACAATCTAGATCAGGCGAGTTTGCGGTCAAGTGCAAACTTACTTATTTTATCGATATAAAGAAGACCATTTTTTCCTTTCTACTGCACTAGTATGTATTTGAATTAACATACATAGTACATACATGTTATGTATGTAGGTACGTCGAAACTACACTTATACACTCTTACACATTACGGAGAGGGGACAACTGATCTGCATGATCTAACCTTACCCATTTTTCTATCGGACTGTTCGTAGCTCGAAAAAGCGACATTGTTTCATGGTTTACGTTGCAAAGATTCGAACGAAGCAGCTAGACTCTACTTTTGTTATCAGAACGTCTAAGGTTTTGAATGCGTCGCCTGAGTGGGGTTTTCCTGATAGCTACAATCTTGGTGTCGTCAAATCGAGAGTGAATCGGTTTTCCAAGGCCCGTTCCATCATAGACCGCTTCATCGCTTAACATCAGGCAAGATTTAACCATTAATAGTTAAAAAAAAGTATTTGTTAGAATTTACTCAAAAAAAATACTGACGTTCTGAGTAAATATTTCGAGTACTTTCGATTAGTTTAATTTAAGTTCCTGGTCAGGTAATTTTTACATGTTGCTTATTTTTAATTTTACTAGATTTAGTTAATTAGTTAAGTGGATTTAAAAGCAATCAAAAATGTTTATTTAACATATACACTAGATTCATCTAAATTCTTATTAAATTATACCGTTTTTTTCAAGCACAGAATAGTTTCGCGACTTTTTGTGACTCCGAATATTATTACATTCTGAAACATCTGACGTAGAAACTGGAAGGATTCTACTTCGTCGGAATATCAATATTTGAGACGATTTCTTTTCGGAGATTGGTTTATGTCAATTTATAGCCTATTTTAGCACCGGGTAATAAATACTCTCAGCTCGGCGACAAACCGGGTAAGCAAAAAGAAAAATGAATGTAATCCTAAAGGTCTACCTAATTAAAATTATTTGAGTATTGGGATTGTTCTCTCATTTCTTTTTATTGAAATTATAGAGCCAGCAATAGCAGCATAAATATGTATCACTATACAATTCTAATCTAATACCGTCCGTTTATTTTAAAACGTGTGATGTTATAAATCTACGGTAGAAACAAACACAATAGTTATTTGTTATACAAGAGTGCAAAGTGGCTTTTTAACCGCGTGCTCAATTTTGATGACCGAGCAAGCGAAGGATTCTAAAGTTGAATCACGAGCGTAGCGAGGGATTCAAAAATTAGAATCCTGAGCGTAGCAAGGGAATCAAAAGGGCACAAGGTGAAAAATCTTTGCACTCGAGTGTAACACGTAATTTTTCATCCCCCCCTAGCGAGGAAATTACTAAACGCTTTGCACATTTTCAGTTTCAGTCGATTCTGTTGGCGTTAAATAAACTTCGTGGTCGCTAGAATCACTTATTATTATGGTATTTCGGTTTTTCACTTGTATTCAATTTTATAAGTTTTAAACTTAAGTTTATTTAGCCATGGTTTTAACAATAACAATATGACGTGAAAATATGGAGAGTTGACGGATTGAGGTAAGGAGTTTCATGTGTACATGAAAAAGTGTCCGCCCAAATGCATTAAATTATAGTAGTGCTAAATTTGCATCAGGGTACATTTTAAAGGAAATTAATAAACGTACTATTCAGAATTCATGAAAGAAAAATATTGGCAGTCATAGGCACTGCCGATAGAAGTGGTAACTTATAACTCAGAATTTGATTTTTACTTTGGAAACTACGCGTGTGAAACCGGAGGGCGTGGCTATGAGCATGGCCATCTAGAAATGCTGACACATTGTTAAATGGCCAATGGGAAAGGCTGAGGCATTTTTAGATGGCCATTGGCTATAGTCCCGAGTTTACCCGAATATTTCTTATCATTCCCGAGCGTGACGCTAGAATTAAAATGACAGCTCACGAAAAATCTGTCTTTGGCGCGCCAAAAGAAGTTTTGACTTCAAAATATATTGTACCTACATGTTTTCTCAAAATAGTAATTATTTATTTGATGTTATATTTACTACATTATTTTGTACTGCACAAGTAGTTGAAATTATCTATTAATTACTATTTAAGTAGTCAATAATATTTAATTATTTAACTCGGCAACTCGGCATACTTCAATTCGCTTACAATTGATTCATTCATAGCATTTCAAAATGTTTTGTCATTTGAAATAACATTCTTTACCTCTATCCTCCATACGTGAAAAGAAAATTGCGCGCAAAGCAAAAAAAAAAAGTACACCAAAGAGGTTCCGAGTATGAGTTTTTAACAAATTAAAAATAAATGTATGATGAATTCGGCACCAAGGAGGTAGAACTAAATAGGTTAAATTATCTTTTGAATTCAAAACCTCAGTACACACGATGTTCTAAATTCAAATTTACTTTAACCTCTAGAGGGTAAAAACGACTTTTGCGCCCTGATATCGAGGAGCAAAAGTACTCTTTCCGAGCTGGTGGGATGAAAAATACTTTATTGCAACAGAAAAAAAAAAACATTTAACCAGATCAATTGGAACCCATCAGTTCCGAACTAGTATGTAATACTGTGTTTGGGAACCGATGGATTCTCCCTTAACACTCATGACACTAAAATAAATAAACATAAATTAACATTAACAACTACTGCTATGACAAAAATTTTACACACGTTTTTATGTTTAGGTTTAAAGTAGAGAAACAATAAAAGCACATTCCATTTTACAGATTAAATTGGTTTTTAATCTAACGCCGTTAGGTTCTAAACTAATGACGATACAATTTTATATTAACTTATATATAAGGAAATGCATTTAGTGCAACACCCAATGTAAGCCAGACCATTGTTTTCATTGCATTGCCTGTACATAGCCTAAAGCTAACAGAAAGAAAGGAAAATTTGTAGTTGGTACCTGATTTTATGCATTAGCAATTGTAAAATAATAATAATTGAAAATTATTATCATCTGAAAAGAATACGCAGCCGGCTTAAATTTGTGAATAATTTTTATAGTAAGTATTGAATGACGGGACGAGCATGGCATGTCCCTGATGGTAAGCAACAATGGTAAGCTCATAATAGCACATTATCACGTCGCTATAGTAAAATAAGGAGTCCAAATCTAGAATCCCTTTCCATAGTACGCTGAGCGACGAAACACTTTCACTGTTAATGTCCACGTTTCAGCACCAATATTTTATCTGAAACGTCCACTCAGGCAACGAATTTCAATTTTAGATGTTCTTATTGTGACCCCGCGAGTATGACCGCAAATCGTAATTATCTAACCGATGTTAAGCCATTTATGTGATATGGATCCTCAGAAAAATAAATATTTCCTCGGACGGTAATGTAGAATTATCTATAGATAATGGAAAGGAAAACAGTAACGATTTTCAAGAAATGTGACGTTGCGGAATTTAGTGATACGTAGGTACTTCTTTCTATATTGTGTCGAAAAGTGAATAATAATAATAATAAGGCCAAGTTGTATTCATCATGAAGCACATACTTACTTTTTGATGACGGGTCCTTATAAGGCAGGGTGGAAATGTAGACACTGTTTGTGGCCTGTTTCAGATACAAGCCACCAATGAATACTTGTTTTCTGTAGAACCAGTTTGAAATAATCCACTCCCTGTGCAAGCCTATGCATTTTTGTCGTAAATTGACATAATACCCGGTGTACATTATACTAGTCGAGCGACCGAATCCAGCGCTGGATTGCTTACTGGCATAATGTAAACCGGCACTGAAAAGCATTGGCACTGGATGCTTTCCAGTGCCGGTTTCCATTATTCCAGTAAGCAATTCAGCGCTGAATTCGGTCGCTGGACTGGAGTAATGTAAACCGGGCATAATAAATACTCATTGACGATCAGATGTCTTCGGTGTCGATAACTGGAAGCTAAAACTATCTAAGTACGTTTGCACAGCGCGAACAAAGTCAGCTAGTTCACAGATGTCCATCGATAAAAATCAAAAGATGTGCCCTTAGCACCTTGCAATTGTTAACTAACTGCGTTTCTGTGTGTAGCGTGAGTGGTTTACAATTTACAACTACCAATCTACTTGACCCCTAGAGTCGCTAGCGGCGAGGCATACAGTCCGCGAGGTATAAGCTGAGCTTTGCATTAGTGTGAGTGATCACCAAAAGTACAGTCAGACGCAGGACGCTGTGACCATGTTCTCTTAATAAGGTGTTTCTTCAAACCAGAAGTGCTGCCATCTGAATATGATTTTGATGAAGTGTGAGTGGTGTTAATATATGTTTCATCGGTATAAACGATAGGCCTGCCCTGAATACGGTATTCGGAAATTTTAAGTAAATAAGTTATACGTAGGTGACGGATCTCATGCTTTTCCATTAAAATTTTTCTGTTATTCTCTGTCCTTGACCATTTGAATCCTAAAAGAGATACTTCTTTTCGCAATGACCATATTGATCCTGGATAGTTAATGTCAGCTTGTTGTTTAAGAGTTTGTTGTCTGACTGTACTTTTGGTAATAGATGCGTATGCATGTGATCACTCACACTAATGCAAGGCTCAGCTTATACCTCGCGGACTGTACCTCGCATCAACCAAAATGAGTAGAACCGCAATATTTGTACTTATTTGTTATGTTGTACTTATTTTGGTTGTATTTGTATGTATTTCGGTTATTGACAACGAATAGCGATGGGTTTATGATTCCGGCGTTCTCCACTTCCTACAATCGACTAAAACGGAAAGAGTGAGCTCACTCGATCGATAACATAATTTAATGCGCCTGAAGTTTCGATGCAGATTTCACTGAGTCCAAGGTTCAATTTTGAATGAAAAACCTGATTTATTTTTCGATTTTGGGGTTGGTTCCATAAAAATAAACTGTTTGTGAAGATGAGCACTACTATTTGCATGATAGAGATACGTGAATATATCCAACTGATGTGGTAAATAAAGCCAAAACATTTTGAGCATTAGTTTCTCGTTTATTATTTGGTTCAAATGGCCGAGGCTCGCTGTCACTGTCCGAGACCTATCCATTAGTCAAATAGCTTTTCCATCAAGATTAACCTACGCTCGCTGACATACCACCCCATGTTTCTCCATCACTGTACGCGATACTCATCTGCCAACAAACGACTACAGAATACAGGACCAAGTTACACATTACCCCCGATTGTGCCTTGTATTTTAATAGGCAGTTTTTTTTTATAGTATAGAGTTTTATAGACGACACGAGCAGGACATGTGCCTGATGGTAAGCAACTTGCCTGCCACATAACAGCACAGTGACACGCAGCTATTGGAACGCGAAGAGTCCACATCATTACCTAGCACTGTATTGCGTTCGTCACCCAGAGATCTAGAGATATTATATCTCTAAGCCCTGTAGTTTCTCTGGAAACATTTTCCTTCAAACCGGAACACAGTAATGTTTGCACATTACTGCTTGGCGGTAGAATAACTGGCGAAGGTGTGGTACTTCCCCAGGTGGACTCTGCCAAGAGTCCTACCACTACTATAAGTCCTTGCGTTGTGGGTATTAAACCCATGGAGTGAAAAAATACTTTATCTATTTGCGATTTTATGGCAGTAGTCGTCTTGAATCGATACAACAACATAGCTAAGCCCATTTTAAACTGGGAGAAAACTGACTTTCAAATGAAAAAAAACACATCGAAGTCGTCCGTCCATTTGAGAGCTACGATGCCACAGACAGACACACACGATGATGATGAACGAGATGATTACAATGTTGGTGTTTTCAAGTCGAGAGTAAATCTGTCATTTGTAAAAAAAAGTATTTCTGTTTATGTTTACCAAATACTATCAGAAACAAGCTTAATATAAAGAAGGCTCGCACCTCGGAGTCCGTGTAGATTAATTTATTCACAAAATAATTAGTAAGAGATCACAGCCAAGGACTTCATGAAATAAAAAAAGTAATATACATTTCAAAGAAATAAATCGCAATTAAATTGTTCAATTCTCAGACAGATGTCTAAACTCAAAGACTCATTAAACCAATAACATTTATAGAATATCAGGCCTCGGAGAATTTTAGAAACACATGTTTTGAATGTCAAGAAGTGAATCAGTATCTTTTTATATCATAACTAGTTGTCCATCCCGGCTTCACCCGAGGTATATAATATTTAGCCTATAGCACTCCGGGTTCACGCACATAACCAATGGTGAAGGAATTTTTAAAATCGATTCCTGGAATCGAATCGAAATCGAATTTTTGGAATCGATTGTTCCTGAGATTAGCGCGTTAAAAAAACCACTTCAGATGTATAATGTTGTAGGATGGATAGGATTCTAGTCCGAAACTTGGACTTTTCTTTTTTCTCCTTTTTCCTTTTCCTTTGAATTCAAGGGGTACAAGTGATTTAATTTTTCATACAGTAATAGTGAATCAGTATTTAATAAAATACAGGTTTATAAAAATTATCTTATCTTTGCACCTGTAGAAAACAGTTTTAAAATACATACGCTATAAGGCTACATTTGCCTTAACACTTATTGCTTACCTTATCGAGCCACAAATCGTCACCTACGATAAATAGATATCAGGAATATCCGTATTATATTTTGGTCATTTGATCAGTTATCGTTGCATCGTAGACCGATATACCTGACTGTGAAGTGACTGCGTGACTGTTCAGTGCTCTATTTAATATACAATTTAAACAATGGCAGAAAGTGAGTATTAGTAAAATTATTTAGAAAGATAATACTTTTTGTTGGTCTTGTGAATCATTGATTTATCATCGCTAATGTTGGTCTTATCATTCAACCATTGTATTCATTCATACCAAACGCTACGCCATCTTTTTATTTGAAAGTTGGTGATTTTGTGGTTTATTTAAATCTGTTTAGATTTTACCTTTGAATTGTCCAAGTATAAACCCAGTATAAAGTAGTTGCTTATTGGTCGGCCGGCCGACGCGACGTCCGATTTACATTCGTGAGGTCGTGGGTTCGACGTTTTCCCCTTTATGTTCTTCAATACAAATGTTCCAGTTTTTTATCGTCATTGGGTTTAACGGTGTATGAAAAATTGTGAGGATTTTACAGTGTTGACGAAAGACATATTTCAATTACACTCGTTCGGTCATCTCGCGCTTGGCCTGCGTGGTGGATTATGGCCTTAACTCTCTCCTTGTGAGAGAAGGCCCCAAGTTCCAACACTGGAAACATTAAACGGGCTGGTTAAATTTTGAATAGTCTTAGAAAAATATTTTTATATTTTCCACAAATTAAAAAGAAACGGTTAAGGTTGTTTTAAACGAGTTTAGGTGGTGAGAGTGGTGAAATTTGATTTTGGAGATAAATTATTAAAGTAGGGAAATACATTTTGTTACTCGATTTAGAAATTTGCATTACATAAGAAATTAATTCACTACTATGATATAAAGGATTTATTTCACTTTTATCAGTCCTTATCACGAAATCTACAGCAGAACGCCATTATATTTTATTGTATGACGGGTAAAATGTTTTCACCCCATGTCCTTGAATGGCGGTTTTTGGAACATGTCGGTTTGTAGGGTTCCGTACCCAAAGGGTAAAAACGGAACCCTATTACTGAGACTTGGCTGTCCGTCCGTCCATCTGTCTGCCACCAGGCTGTATCTCAAGAACGGCGATAGCTAGACAGTTGAAATTTTAACAGATGATTCGACAGTATTTCTGTAACAAAAAATACTAAAAATAAAATAAAAACATTATTAAAGGGGGCTCCTTTACAACAAACTTGATTTTTGCTCGATTAGTCCGTCCTAAACAAACTAGATGGCGCTACTAGTACACTAAAACGCGCATTCGACCTCGTCGTTAAAATCGTAAGGTAAAATCAAAATTTCAGGATTTTTTTGGCTAAAAGCCTGTCTGTGGAAACTGCGATGGTTTATGAATACGGGATTAAAATAAAGCCAGAGGTTTTCGCCGATTATTTGCTTATGTTACGGAACCCTTCGTACGGGTGTCCCACTCGCACTTGGCTACTTTTTTTACGATGTTTTCATGCAACGCGTAAATCGTGAGAAGACTTATGCTTGGAGGAAATCTTAGCGGCGCAAGCGGTATTTGTTCTGTGCGCAAGCGTGGTTTAAACTTACGACCTTTCAGTTGAAAATTTTGTCTCGCCAATTGACAATCACGGCTTCTTGTTATCGCTGGAGCAGATGACTCCTAAAGATAAAAGCACATGACTCACATCTCATATTCACTTTGATAAAAAAGGTTGCGTCAATTTATTAGTTTTTCGCCAAGTGATGCGTCATGTGTGCTTTCCTCATGTTGTTTTTTGTTCCAACGTTAAAGCTAGTAGCGATGATTTGGAAAATAGTTTGAGTTGCAGGCAGGATTCAAACCTTTACAATTCTGAATCGAATGTTCTTGTCACTAAGCCACCACGGTTTTCACGTTTCATCTTAAAACGATACACAAATATACCGTAAAATACTTGTATTATACAACTGCTTTGTATAAAAAAAATTGCAGTCATAGGAACTGCCGATAGAAGTGAAAAGTTTTTACTCAGAATTTGATAGCTTATCTTGGAAACTACACGGGTGTAACCGGAGGGCGTGGCCTGGGCATCATGGCATGTCCGTCTAGAAATGCGTCAGCATTTGCCATTGGCTGATGCATTTCTCGATGGCCATGCCATGGTACCCAGACCACGCCCTTTCAGCCTTACACATTGGCTGACGCATTTCTAGATGCCCAATGGCCATGGTCCCGAGTTTACCCGCAGATTTCTTATCATACCCGAGTGTGACGGTAGAATTCAATTCACAGCCCGCGAAAAACCTGTCTAGGCGCGCCTAAAGAAGTTTTCACTTCAAAAAAAACTGTCTAGGTGCGCCTAAAGAAGCCAAGTACAGCTTATAAGAAAAATTAATATTTTTTTCAAGAAATCAATAACCTGATATTGATTAAGTTGTTACTAATCACTATATTTTCCAACAGTACAAAGAAATATTTAATTCCACTATCTTATCAAAACTGTTCGAATATTCCTATCGTGATACCTGATAGTTCTGATATTTTATAAAAAAATGGTCAAAGTCATATTTGTTTATAATACCTACATATTTATGTTTTTGACTAGTTTGAAAGACTCTGATAAGCGAGAAAGTTATTTTACCGATGAGATAAGATCATTCATTTTTCCGCTAAATTCAGTCATTCGTATGATTCAACGCTAGTTCAAATTTTATTGTATTTTATTGTTAATATACCTATTATTTATATATATATCATTTACACATTTCATTATATCGCTCATCTAGTACTACAGAGACGTAATTGCCATTTTGCAAATTTCACAGGAGAGCAATTTAAAGATTTTTTCAAAGTTCTTTTATGTTTTAAAAGTTCAGTTTATATGATTTTCAACTGCAACTAGGATATTTTGGATATTTAGTTATCTAAAAAGAGTATGGTAACAAAAATAAATAAAAATATCAAGTATGACTATAAAAAAAACTACATTAAGTGATTCGACACACACATTTACGTCTTTGTTGCATTGAAAATGTTTTAATTTGTAAGTTACGACATAAAACATTAGTAAACTTCAATTTATTAAAACACAAATCTAAATCAAGGTAATCATTTATTACAGCTAAATTAAATACTGAAAAATTAACATTACTTAATGGCACGTAATTTACAGCTGCATTTGTATTTTTATCCATAAAATAGTACTTACTGAATAATTAACAGTCTTTTTAATATTTACGTATTGGTACATAAATCACAGATTCATTTTGTTATTTTTATACTTATATTAATTATTATAAATATAACTCAAGGGTATTGCTAATCACAGCATTCCCAATAAAATAAGTATTTTATGTAGCTTACAAATATAGTAGGAACTCAAATAATAGAATATCAAAATAAATGAAAAATGAAACGTAACAAAAATAACGCTCTTCTAAGAAAATAAATCATCGTATCAAAGTAAACCTTATTCTCCAAAGGGAAAAATAACCTAAAAAAATGAGTTTGCTTAATCTAAGATTGAATCATAGAAATATTTATATGACGCTGGAACAACAAGTTTTTCTATTAAAGACAACAAATCTTTTTGCTTCTGCTGTGCAATTGAGATCCTAGAAAGATATGCGGGTTTTAGTGACACATCACGAATAGTGGCCTCTCTTCGAGGTCTGCTGGTTTTGCGTCCAGACCCAGTTCTCGGCTTGATCAGAACCTTCGTCCAAGCTTCTGCTTCATCATAAGAAGTTTTGTACTCGTAAGTGTCACTATTCTTCAAGAACCGTATCATTTTGACTTCGGTTAATTTCATGGTCTTGCCGTCTATCGTTTTAGTAGTGTTAATCCCTATTTCTTCAGCCAGTACCTTCAGATCGATGAAATCATCGTAGTTAAGCTCTTCTACTTTGAAGGGCTTGCCAGTTACTTTTGCATTACGTATAAGTTGTACGTATTGGCTTGGTACATAGATTGGACCCGATTTTTTAGCCCTTTTTATTGATTTCTCAATAAGAGAGTGGGCATTATCCCCCTCATTCTGTGTATGACCACGAATGAGAAATTTATGGGTCACCGAGTTTAAATTCAGTGTTGATACAGCGTAAAAATACATCGCGAGAATATATCTGTAAGAAATAAACATAATTAATGATAAATTAAATTTTAAAAGTTGAACACTCTTTTCTATAGCAAATTGTGATAAATATATACTTGTTTTTTTGCTGACCACAACAGTTGTCCGAATAAAATATTATGTCACTGTTTGGATGAGCTTCTGCAATGTTTGCTAAAAATTTGTAAACGCATGTTCCTATTTCGGTGGATCCACGGTTGCCCAAGGCTTCATGCCAAAAATAGCATGTTGTGCTTTTATGTTTGACGTCAGTGACCTAAAAGATTATTAAAATATTATTTTGTGCACTAGAAATTATCAAAGAAAAATTAATAATTCAATATGCATTACACAAAGAGAAACTTACTGTAAAGTTGTAGCAATTTAACTTGGATTTGTAAAAGAAACCTGAAGCTTCTCCAATTGGCACAGGCATAACTGCTTGTAAGTCGTAAATGCAAACAATTTTAGTACCGTCTTTTATGTCGGCCTCTTTCGCTTTACGGCTTAATTTTTTCTGACGTTGATGCTCATCATACCTTTCTTTAAGTGACAACTTCTCTTCCTCAACAGCATTTTTATATGCCTCACATTCGTCACATTGATCTTTCTTGGGAACAAAGAAAGATATATTAAACTCAGTATTGAAAACATGAGCATAATATTCATATTTTGCAGCAGCTTTATTTTCCGACAGTCTTTTCTCATTATATTTTCTATACATTTCGGCAATAGTTAGACCCCCATCTATAAACTCGCGACTAGTATTCGCTCTGAGATAATGACTTTCGACTCGAGGAATGGAGTTTATATGATCACGGATAGATTGTGCGATTTCTGGATCTTGAACACGTTTTGCATGCTTTCCCCGGGCGTCAGAAGGAACGATACCAACACCTGTAGTTTTACATTCCGTGACTGTTCGCAGTACCCTTTCTGTTATTCCCAAAGTGCTCATCAGAAATGTTTTACACACTCTGATGGTTTTTCCGTCCAACACAAAAGAAAAGCAACAGTTAGGTCGTCTTTCTTTTGTAGCATTTGTCTTCAAACGACGAAAAGGAACTTGTAGAATCGTCGTACAAGCTGCCAGAAAATCACGTTGCCTTTGAATGGAAGCTAATCCCCAATAGTTTTCAAAAATCTTGTGTCTCTGCTCTGTTGTGAATTTTGTCGAGCAAGATAATCGGCATCTGTTTGAACAAGGCGGTTTCATCTCTCTGGCCTTGACAGCTTTTCCCATACGTGAAACATACTCTTTTCCGGAATTTCTCAAAAGTTTGGTTTTATTGCGCTTCCAGTTTGCAGCATTTCTCTTCCTTTTTTTCACTTTTTTTACAGATTTTGACGAGTTAGAAGATGAATCAGAAGAGCTGGTAGATTCAGATGAAGATTCTGCATCAGAACTTGAACCCGAATTGCTTGATGGACTTGATACAATAGCTAATGCAAGCCTCTTACGTTTTCTATTCTTGCTAGGTACAAAATCGTCATCATCGTCGGTCCCAGAGAAATCTTTTCCATCAAAGCTATCTTGATCTTCCTCAAAATATTTTGAGTAACAAGGATGAAGTTTCACAGCTGTCCAACATAAAGACATGAGACTTTCAACTTGTGTCATATTTTCAGTGTTATTTGCAACTGATGAAGTGAGTATTGAAAGCGAATTATCGCTCTTGTCAGCAACTGAAATAAAATTACAACAAGGTAACAGTAGCACTATAAATTTAACAATCAATGCTGAACAAATTTAATGTGTTTCAAAGCTTTTAACCATTAAAAATATACAAACCGATTTCTTCAAATTCAACATCCTTTGAAGTAATCAGTGGAAATTGATTATTTTGTGTTTTTGTAGGTGACGTAGAACTTTTATTTTGCTTCTGCTCAGACGATTCTTTTAGACTCGCCAGAGTGATATCTACCAGGCTATTTTGTGACATCGGTTCTACACAGTCTTGTGTTTCAAGTGCACTGCATTCTTCAGGAATATCTTCCGCTAGCTCATCGTCAGCGTGCCTTTGAAATAACCGTGTATCTTTTCCCGACTGACTTATTTTACTTTCTTGAGTTATAATATATTGTTGTTTGTTTTCCTTGCTATTTTCATGTTGAATCAATTTGTCATTATCATTAGTTGAAAAATACATTTTCAGACGTTTTGCTGCAACATAATTAAATTCATAATCAACAATTTAATAAATAAAAAAGAATCCACAAAATTATTCCATTATCAGTGCAGTTCAGAGGTAAAATAATAGAGTAATTACTACCTACCGTGTCATTTAATTATAAATACTAATATTGAATAAGACTTTATATTTTTAGAAATAAGGCATACATCATAATCTAATTATCAACCATGCGAATTGCCAATGATTGAATCTATGCCAGATGAGTTAAGTTTTAATATCACTTACGGATTTTTGTCTTGAACCTTCGGGGGGTCATTGAGATAGCAGCATCAATATCTGGCATATTTTTGTGAACAACTGGCGCATCCACAGTGCTACGTACTTTCGTATACACAGTTTCTTTATCAGCGATTAATAGAGGCAAAGGAGCAGATGAAACATTTTTTTCTCTACTGCTAACCGATTCAGTCTCTGAGCATTGGTTTTCCTCTACATTTTTAGAGAAAGGAGCAGGAATTAAGCCTTTTATGGCTATCGTAAACATTTTTTTATTGCGATTACTCGCCATTTTGTCACCAAATATCTAGCTTTGTTTAGCTTACTTAACTGAAAAAAGAACAAAACTATTATTAGTAAACAAGTAGATCTACAGATTAATGGTTTCATGCACACACAACATAAAAAGAAGGTATCTTTTAAAACAAAAACTTGGCGCCCTGGTGGTTCCATAGGAGAGCCGGGGCCGTTCCCGGCATACGAACTATAGGCACAGAATAGATAAGTACAGAAGTTGCACTCCTTTGATATTGAAGAAAGCCGCAAAAGCATGCCGCATGAAGTAGGTACCGCCCTTTGTGCCGCGCGCACCGACGAATCGAGTGTAGGGTTGTCACTTTCTCAACAAGTTAGACTATAACCGGCGCAATGACCCTACTTACCTACCTACAACTAAACTTATAGGTAATTACATAACTATAATAATAATATAGGTGCGCTTTTTATTACTACTACGGGAAAATATTTATATTTTTGTTCGTTAACGCGGGCGAATCCGCGGGCCACAGATAGTTATTATAATAATACTTTATGTATTTTCGTATTTGGCAATTTTATAAGTAAGTACCTACAGGTCGCGCCAAATAAGTTTGCGTGTGTGTGTTGCGTGAGTTGCGTCCCGCGCCCGTCTCCTTCATCCCGTCTGAGATATAATTCCTACCTATTTAAAGCACAATAAAATAATAGTACATACTACTGCGCACTTAAACGCTAATTAGTTAAGTAGGTACCTACTTACAATATAAGCAAAAGGTATAAATCCATCGAAATAGAATATTAAGCAATGCTTATTCTATTTTGATGTATAAAACGCATTTTAATAATAGGTAAGTATAAATAAATAACCTAAGTATGTAGTTGTTTCAAAATAAATAAGGAACACTTTATAGTTCGTACAAACTCGTTATAGGTATAGGTAAGTAAGTGACTAGTACCTACATAATACTACCGAATAGATGATTGTACTTACTACGTTGCTAGTATCTACCTAAAGGCTTTGTTTCCAATTATTCAATAAATTAACTGTGTAGGTAGGTACGTATAGGTCCGCGCCCTGATAACCCGCAGACTATCTCTGATACAAACAGTTGTACCTACTTATAATATTATTGTAGTGCAATTTTGACACAAAGTACAGTCATTTTATTGAGCTGTTGTGCTACAATGACTCTAAATACTATCACGTCATTAGTTCATTTTAACCTAAAGAGATATGATGGTTCAACACCGACACAAAATACATGTTGTATGGCTCACAAAATTTAATAAATCTGTTGCTACAAACACTCAATATACAATTGCGGCATTGAGGGTCTCAATATTTATTTTTTCTGGTAATACAAAGACATAAAATACATTTACGGCACTGTAGTTCTCAATGATGCATTTTGTCTCAGAATTGCAGAGACATAAAATACATTTACGGCAATGTAGCAATCAAAGCTTTTTATTTATTTGGTGCTACAATGCCAGAAAATACATTTACGTCGTTTGGCACTTAGAAATAGAAAAAATGATTGTCATAATTACCTTTACGACGACGTTGCACTCTGACACGACCGACCGTCACGGGGAGCCCCGCGCAACTGACAAATATGGCGCCGTTGCACTCCGGGCGAGTCCATTTTCGTACCAATGCAACAAAGACAGTGGCGCTGTCTTGCGTTCGTTTGTTGAACAATAAAAACGACTTTGTAGCACCATACGTATTGACACTTTTGGAACAATCTGGCATCATTAACTCATTTTTGCATTTTTTGACAATTGTGTCTTTGTAGTACTAGATGAGCGATATGGCATATTTATTTATCTTACTGTGAAATGGAAAATGTACAAAAAACAAAATGTCAATCAATATATTATCGCCTAAGACAAATAATATGGGACACGTACTCGTATTTTTTGTTTTGTCAAATTATTAAAAGGAAAATAACTTTTAAAATAATATTGGTGACAAATAAATACATTTTGTATTGTATTCAATTATTTTCCACTGTAGGTTTTATTTTGAACAATAAACAAATCTTCAGTCTATGTGATGCCCTTTTTAGGGAAAATGAAATTATGAATTGATTTCAACAGCTAAAAAAAGTTATAGTATACTAGCAGTATCCCGCGGTTTAGTTGAGCAAGTTTTTATACCGTTCCCGTTATTTTCACGGGATAAAAAGTAGCCTATTTGTTCTTCCTGACTATGCCTGGCTGGCTTTTGTAGTGGTTGGACTCTTGGCAGAGTCCGCCTGGGGAAGTACCACACCTTTGCCAGTTATTCTACCGCCAAGCAGTAATGTGCAAACATTACTGTGTTCCGGTTTGAAGGGCAATGTTTCCAGAGAAATTACAGGACTTAGAGATATAACATCTTAGATCTCTGGGTGAGCGCAGTGCAGTGCTAGGTAATGATTTGGACTCTTCATGTTCCAGTAGCAGCGTGTCACTGTGCTGTTATGTGGCAGGCATGTTGCTTACCATCAGGCGCACGTACTGCTCGTCTCGTCACTCTTTATTTAAAAAAAAACTGTGTGGCTTAAATTAGGAAATTTCAGCCCTATTAGTTTATCCGTTATGACGTGATTGAGCAATACCAAATATCCAATCATTGACATTTATAATATCAGTGGGTAGTAGGATAGGAGATATGGGCTCTATAGGCCCACCATGGACAACTTTCGTACTGATAGCTGGCTAAAGCTAATTTAACAATTTAATTGTGACACACGAGCTCTGGTACCATAAATGTATACCGAAGATGTTATGTATTAATAATAATAACTACTTTATTGATCACATTCAAGAAAACAATGAGAACTTGTCGGGCTCTTAATTGGCTGCTTTACTGTTCAAAGCAATCTCTTACGGGCAACTTTGTACGGAATGCGAATCTTTTATGTATATTATTATTATAAGACATAATATGACATATAAATATACAGGACGCAGAAGTCACTGATTCAATAATTATGGATTGATATGATTCACCTTAACTTGACAAGCAGGCTTTTTCATGATTTTGTACGATTTCCTACATATTTAGTAATTTTTAAATATTTAAAAGAGCTTAATTAGAACTAGCATAAATGCATGTATCCTCAAATTATTCTTCCTATAATAAATATTGTAGATAAAAAATGTTGAGTCACCAAAATCTTTGAGCAGCTATGTATTGTCGTTTAAAAGTTCACAGGGCAAAGTAATTTCAACTGATTATTTTATTTCAGCCAAAGTGTACTACCATGGAACTACAGTGATCGATGGCTCCGGGCCAGCGAATCCACCGCCGTACACGTCAGGGCCACCGCCAGGACCGTACCCCCCACCCCCAGGACCGTACCCCCCACCTCCTGGATCATATGGCCCGACCGTGGTTCAAGCCACCGTCATTCCTGGAGCAGTGCTAGTAACCGAGCAGATGGGTCCAAACCCAGCTCGAGTCACATGCAAATCCTGTAACTACGAAGTGGTTACAAGGGTCGAAAGCAAAGCTACCATGAGGACCCATTTGTTCGCTGCTCTGCTTTGTATAGTCGGGTGAGTTTTAAGCATGTATAGATTAGCTAGCTAACCGTTCCGGTTTCACTCGGATATTGTCATAACATTAGTAAGGACTATTCATCGGAATAAATACTATCCCATCTCTCAAGTTGGATAAAACTGCGCACGATGTGCAAATTTGATTAAAATCGGTTACGTGGTTTAGGAATCTATCGCGGACGAACAACGTACATACATATATTAACAATTGATTAATACCATTAGGAACATATTTTTTTTCTAAAATTATTCACCAAGTCACCTTGGATCCTAATACTTATTACAATCTAGCCTAATTTATTAAGTCTAGGCTAATGAGTAATTTATATCTAACTTAAATTGCTACATAGTTTATACATAAGAAGGTGCCCATCAGCACTTTTCTTATTGACTCTGTTAAGGGGAAGTCACTTCTTTCACTTGACTTAGCACATTTAATTGTTTTATATTATATTGCACTGCCACTGCACTATACTAACTCAAAAGCTTTTGTTCTTTTAAGTCTTCTCACTTTGTCCGTGTTATCAAGGAGCTGGATAGCCTCGACATTCACATGATGATGAAGCCTGCGTTCATGTGCTTCTGCGTACTTCTTTATTACTTTGCCGACAAGATCCATTCCAAGATCTCGATGAATGTCGGCATTTCTCATATACCAGGGCGCATTGACAATATCCCTGAGTACTTTGTTTTGAAAACGTCGAATTATCTCGATGTTACTCGAATTATCTCGATTTTTGGTAAAGCCCCACAACTGTATACCATAAGTCCACACTGGCATTAGGACTTGTTTATATAATAATAATATTTTGTTATGTATTGACAGCACGGAGTTTCTACCAAATAACCAATACATGTTTTTGTAGCGTATAGCTAGTTCCTCTCTCTTTTTTTTTGACGTGAGTTTTCCAGCGTAACTTCGCATCTAGAGTCATGCCTAAATATTTGGCTTTATTTTCGTATGGTATACATTGTCAATTTATGAATACTGGACGATATTATTTTTTCTTGTTTGTGAAGTCTATGTGAACAGTTTTGGACTCATTTAGCTTAATACGCCACATTTTTGTCCAGTCATGTATTTTATTAACTGCTATTTGCACCCTCTCTGTGGCTTCTGCGTGGGTGTCACCTATTGCCAGGATAGCAGTGTCATCTGCGAAGGTTGCGATAGTGCTGTTGTCTAAAGCTGGGATATCACAAGTGTACAACAAGTACAGTACAGGCCCAAGTACACTTCCTTGTGGTACTCCAGCTTTAATTTCTTTTAGCGACGAATATGAGTCTTCTTGTTTAATTCTAAATAATCTGTTTGAAATATATGATGTTAAGATATCAGAAAATTGTTTAGGTAACAGTAATTTTAGTTTGTGTGTTAGCCCTTCATGCCACACTTTGTCAAATGCTTGCGCTGCATCTAAAAGTATTGTAGAGCACACTTTTTTTTCTTCAAGGGTTTGCTCTATAGTTTTAGTGATTCTATGGACCTGATCTATCGATTGATTAAAATCGGTTACATGGTTTAGGAATCTATCGCGGACGTACAACGTACATACATATATTAACAATTGATTAATACCATTAAGAACATGTCGTTTCAACATTCTAAATTTAAAAAAAGAACAGAAATAAACACACCGATAAGGAGCCGGATGTTTGTAAAATCCGTTTTGATATCTAGCATAACTACAGAAACGTAATCTGTTTGTTCGTTTCTGTCATAATTCAATAGTTTTTTTGTCTGTCATATTGGAATACAACAGTAAATCATTATGATTCAATAAAAAAAACCTAGTATGAATGAATAATTGAAGAGTTGAAAACAGGTAACTTCATATTTTAAGTTAATTATAGGAACAATTTAAATATTGTATATTTTTTTTATAATATGGTAACATTGCCCATAAAAACACAGTGACACGCAGCTATTGAAACATGAGTTTCAATAGCTTTAAATAGACGCAAATAGAGTTTAAGAGAGGGTTCACACGCCGCGGCTGCCAACCGCGCCCGCGCGCGGGCGCGGCAGATTTCCATATAAATTTGAATTCAATTCACACGACGCGGTTTACGGCCGCGGCGGCTGCGGCAGCCGCGCGGCGCCCGCGTGGCTGCGCGTGATTCTTGCGCAGTAGCTTTTCGGAGCAGAAACCGCGAAAACCTGCGGTCTCGTGAGTATTGAAACAAAACCGTCGCGCGGCGCGACGCCGCGCCCGCGCGCGGGAGCGGTTGGCAGCCGCGCCGTGTGAATCGTCTCTAAATAGACGCAGAGCACTGCACGTGCACTGCGTCATCCAGAAATGTAAGATTTTTTTTTTTTGAAATGCTCATTCTTGTTGTTGTTTTCTTTACAGTTGCTGGCCCTGTGTCTGTATCCCCTACTGCATGGACTCCTGTATGAACACGGATCACTACTGCCCGAACTGCAATTCGTACGTCGGAACCTATCTCACATAAGAACATTAACCAGCCTGAAACATTATTTAAAGACTACAACACTACGATAATATATTTGCCTACGCAGTTATTTTTAAAATGCTGTGAATAAGAGGATACAATTTATGCTTTGGAACATGAAACACGCAGAGCAAAATCAAATCGAATCAAAACCAAAGTACCTAACTGCTTCATGTACATCATTAATGTACATACCTAGATATTTTATTTATATTGTAGTAAAATACTTTACGAGGAAAAATATTTGATAGACAGATCCACTTACTTGTCCAGTGAATATTAATTAACGTTTATATTGGGGTAAGCGTTTGCAACTACATTTTAGATCGTGTTCTTGATTTTTTTTCAAGGAGGACGCATCCGTAATTTCTTTGGCTTAGTGCCTCTGTAGTACTAAAATGATTTTGTTTTTTCTTATTCCCGTATTCTTAACAAAGAAAGAGATAAAGATAGAAATAAAGATAATTTTGTTGAACAGATATTGCGTTACAAAGATTTGTGCGGCTCTGCCTTTTGCATTAGTGTAAATACTGTGGCGCAAAAGGAAGCGTCTTCCATTATTCGACTTAACTATGATGTTCAACAATCTTAATTTTACGTTTATAATTAGAAAATTTAGAGAAGCAAACTAATAATTCATTAACAATAAATAATACTGTAGAAGCCAAAATTAATTAACAAAAGAAAAGATTTGATTTTGTTTGGTGTTTCAAATGGTTTCCAGATGAATGCCTATTGACTGTAAAGATTACGTTAGTAAATGCTACAGTACGGGCAATTGTTTACTCATTACTTGACAAACAACAACAGCTGTCTGCACAATAGTGTATTGTAAAGATATACTAAAATCTGCGGGTGGATCGTTTACACAGTTTTTTTATTATGGTACCATATTTCCAAGTTTTAGAAACTGTAGTATAAGATTTAGATAGTTAATTAGTATTAAGTATTTTAAATATCTTGAACTTGTAGATATCAATTTTACGGAAGTTTTTCAAATAAGCAACATGTTTTTGAATAAAAAATTACCTATTCAACTAGGAAAAATACGTATGTATGCCTTATACGATGTTATTTAATAGCATTAATATTTTATGTATTTTTTTATTTATAAATAACGCATTTAATCATTGTTGACTTCACTCGTAAGTTTTATAAACTGTAATAAGAATTTAGATATAAACTACGTAAGTACCTGCACCAGTTGGTTGTTATTTCATATTTCACTGTATTTTAGATTTAAGATTGCATAGCGATGACATAAACTAATAATTATCATATAAAGTGAATAAAAATATTTTTCAAAAAAACTACACATTTTTTTTTTAATACAAATACTCTTTATTATTTAATTGTTTCTAAATTGTACAAATGGAGCTTAACCCAGTACAATTTGTACCCTGTTGCAATCGGAAAATTTTCACTAGAAAAATGTTAGCAAATTCAAGGCAAATATCTAGTATAACTGTGTTAATTCAAGTAAATTTTAAAGTACCGTGCAAAAAATATGAATTTTGCAGAGTTCAATGGTTTTTCAGACCCAAACCCGTACCCAAAGAGTAGAAACGGGGCCCTATTAATTAGACTTGGCTGTCCGTCCGTCCGTCCGTCAGTCCGTCCGCCCGTCCGCCCGTCCGTGTGTCCCTCTGTCACCAGGCTGTAGTATCTCAAGAACGGTGATAGCTTTATAGATAGTTGAAATTTTCACAGATGATGTATTTCTATTACCACTATAACAACAAATACTAAAAATACAATTTTATTTAAGGGGGGCTCCCATACAAGTTTTTACCGTTCCTTGCTCGATTAGTCCATCCTAAGCAAACTAGATGGTGCTACTAGAAGACGAAAACGCGCTATCTAATGCGTCGTCAGAACCATTACGTAAAATTAAAATTTTAGTAAAGCTTTTCGGGTGAAAGCCTGTCCGCGGACACTGCGATAGTTTATGCATACGGAATTCGGAATAAAGCCAGAGGTTTTCACGGTTTATTTGCTTATGGTACGGATCCCTTCGTGCGGGGTCCCACTCGCACTTGGCTGGTTTTATTTATAAAAAGAACTATGGCAATTGGCTTCAAATCACATCAGCCTAACTTCCAAGGAGAATTCAAAGAATTTATTACGTGATTCCCGTTCTCATACATTTCCTAGTGATAAAAATTTGCTAATTTGGAATATAATAAAACTGTGTTCCAAATTTCAACCCTATCCTTTCAGCTGTTTCAATGTGACTGAATAACAAACATCCATTTACATTTATAATAATAGATATTAGTATTAGGTATTTTACTTCAAATGTAATAAGTACCTATAATCTTTGCTTGTCTTTGAAAGATTAATACTGTCATGCAAAGTTAATCAGTCGAGTTTTTATCTGCTTTTGATTGAAAAAAACACGTTATACGTATTGTCTGCTTAACTATAATTCTGTCTTCAGCTGAATCTGTCGCAAAAAGAATATTCAAAAACACCAATCTTTAATGTATGAGGTAATCACTGAATTATATCGAACATTCAAAAAGTGTGCTCACCTAGAAGAAACCCATTCACGCTCAATTTGAATACAAGACACCAAGATTGTAACCATCGGGGAAAACTCACTCAGGCAACGCATTCCACAACCTAGACATTTTTATCACAAACGTGGAGTCAAACGTCTTCTATCGTGTCTTTGGAACATCAACCTTGAAATCAGTTCAATCAGTTGCACACTCTCTGAAGTGTATCCGATAAAAAAAATGATATGCTAGCAATTTTGCGGTGATGTTTAAGACTTTAAAGTCTTTTATGCACAATAGTGTCATTGCCTATGAGCCTTTTGGCACGTCTCGCGATCGATTCCAGAGTCTCCAGCTGATACTTAGCCGATCCATACCAAAGGTGCGAACAGTACTCTATACAAGAGCCAATATGTGTTTGATATAATGTGAGGAACTGTTCAGACTACCCTTGAGAAAACTTCATACATTTTGAAAATTGCATTGCGCAAAATTATTATACGGCTACGTAATTCTATGCCTATTTTTTTAATTTTAATACTGGCCTTTTCAAATTATTTTAGAAAATGCATGAAAATTCTTCTTTCTGATCTGTGTAACTTTTTTCAACGTGTTTTTTTTCAAGAATTTATAAATTTGGTAATAGTTCTTTATGTTGGCAGTTAGTATTATCTACTTAAATAAAAGTAGAACTTATAAATAACGATGTTAGCGTATTGATGTCTTTTATAAGTTTTATGTAACACAACAAATTGTTTTATTTTCCCTTAAATTTAAGAGTACGAATAACAGAGAACGCAGATATTTGATTCCACGTCCTTAATAACAACATCTCTTTTGACTTTAGCAACACAAAACACGAAACAATGTCATTCAACTGCATGAGCAACGAGCATTCCGATAAAATAAAGAGCAAGATGGTAATAGATCCTACAGAAGAAATGCGTGCGTATCCTCGCCAACGTTAAACTCCCCGACATCAGCAAACCACATTTCCATAAACCATATTTCATTAAATACATAATTCTGACATTGACATCATTATACATATTTATATATGTATATTGGAAAACTGCAAATTTGTAAAAAACCATCCAAATTTATGTGAAAAAGTAATAGACAACCGGCGCTACCCTATAAGGACGGTATATAAATATAACTTGAACGTACCTACGTCAAAATTAAAATTACATAGTTCCGGTCCGCATGCATCGGCAATAAAAAATTGAAATCTCGTACTGTACTTTTGGAAGCGAAAAACAAAATGTTCACAATAAAAAAATTGACTAAAATTTTTATCCGACTTCAAAAAAGGAAAAGTTATTAATTACAGTAGTGTTATCACCTGTATTTTGTTTGCCGTGTATTTCACTATAGTATTATTTTTAATACTGGGATTTGAGTCTAAATATGTGTCATTTAGTGTAGAGGGCGCCGGTGGGATACCATTCGCTTCTACCCGCCATCTCAAAAGAGTTTAAGAGGGGTTGGCGCTATAAGTAGATGGAGCTAAGCCGTTGAAGGGCATTCCGTTGTGAAATTTTATATGAGAAAGATCTAACAGTTGTCGATATAAACCCTTACATTTATTTAATTGGTTTACTTTTACGCAGTTGATTACATCAGAAGTGCTATGAACACCACGCCTGGAAATCACAACACAACGGTGATGAGAAATAATCGGAAAAGCAAGCGTCGCCCGCAGTTAGTTAAAAATTTTATTCTTGGATCAGTGGTTTCAGTAAGTGCGTAATGTACACGTGAGTAAGCAACAGTTTTATATTACGATTTACTTTGAAGAAACGATTTTAAAAATTGTTTTAACCTTGTTTTTGCATTTCAAATGAAATTTTTGCATATCACCGACAAGTTAAAACTATTAATTATTATCTCGTTAGGGGGTACTGTAAAATAACCTTCAATTCCGGGAACTGCAATCAGAACATTTCGTAGAATGAAACATCTTCGGTTTTTTTAAAGTTTGTGGATACTGTTTTACGAAACTTTATGAGAGGGTAGCTTATTTTGTAGACGAGTTGTTGCGAGGCACAGCAACCATATATAAAAAGTGTAAATCAGTTGGATATTGGTATAAATATCTTTCAGGGAAACTGTTTGAGAAAGGTCATGCATTTTAAAACATAATACAGTAATAGAAAGTGTTACATCTTTGATTTGAATTTGGTTACCGTAGTTGGGTTACAAAGTGGTTATATTCAGTGCAGTTATAAGATACCCTTATGGTTGAAATTAGAGAGATTTAAGTCAGATGATGCCGAGCTATGTACGTTACCAATGAATTGTTTTGGTATTGTTTAGAAAAATGAGACCCTTTAATTCGCTATAAATATCACTTGGGAGCGTTTATAAAAACTATGTACATAGAAGGCCATATGTGAGAAAAATATGAAACCTTGAATAGGTACGATTAGTATACTTGGAGATATACTGTAATTGAAAGTCAAACCCCATCGAGCAGTGCAATGGCTCTAGGATGTTGTCAGGTTATGATTGATTGCTGATGAGTTAACGTTTGAATAACGCAGTGAAGTGCAATGGCTTCGGATCCATTGACAAAGTAAGCGTTAGTGTGAAACCGTAATACCTTGGACATAAACTGACGTACTTAGTGTCGGCCTAAGAGTGGTAACTGCTAGAGAAAGCATTAAGAGTGAACATAATGAACTTTGACTTTGACTTTAACTACGACTTTAATGCCGCGTATCTAGAGTTACCAGGCGGCAGCTAGGGAAAGGTGTATGTTTGAGTTTTTCACTTTGTTTAATAACCATTTTATTGACCACTTACCTAGTAATTCTACAGATACAAATACAAAATACACCCATATTACCTCAAACCCTAACTCTTTGTTTATGAAACCCACGATACCACAAGATATCCATAAGATAATTATGAGTTTAAAAAACACAGCTAGCATATGATGACATATCGACGCAAGTGTTAAAACATGTATCGGGTACAGTGTGTCATGTGTTGAGTCATATTGTAAACATTTGTATTACTAATGGTGTTTTTCCTGAGAAACTTAAAAAAACCGTAATCAAGCCCTTATTTAAGAAGGAAAATAAGTATGACATAAAATGCTATAGACCGATAGCTCTCGTCCCAGTATTGTCAAAGGTATTTGAGAAGGTTATCTATAATAGTGTTTACAATTTCTTTGAACAAAAAAATCTTTTTGCATCACAACAGGTGGGATTCAGAAAGAAAAAGTCTGTTAACTTAGCCATGTACAATTTTTTAAAAACTGTTCTGAAAAGTATAGATAATGGTGTACCAGCATGTGCCTTGTTCATGGATCTCACTAAGGCCTTTGATTTCGTGGATCACAGGTTGTTGTTAAATAAACTTGATGCTTATGGCATTCGAGGAAACGTAAACAAACTAATCCAATCATATTTAAATAATCGTCATCAATGTACCCATATCAGTAGTGTATGTCCGGATCTGAAAGAGGAAACAATAAGCGCATCGGAATACAAGAATGTAAAGTACGGCGTGCCACAAGGTAGCGTGTTAGGGCCACTATTGTTCATCATTTACATAAATGATTTGCCTAAGGTAACAGATCATCCCATGGTTATGTTTGCTGATGACAGCACTCTGCTCATCACAGGAGAAAATGGGTCATTGATAGAAGGTCAAATGGAACGGGCTCTTAGGGATATAATTAAATGGTTGACCAGAAATAATTTAAAAATAAATCTGACTAAAACTAAAATTATGACATTCAGAAATAGAGTTAAGAGAATAGCAAACCTTAATGTCAAATACTCGAATCAAAACATTGATAATATTGAAAACACCAAGTTTTTAGGGTTAAATGTTGACTGTTGTTTGAGCTGGAAACATCATGTCGAAAGTGTACGAAATAAACTGAACCAGCAGTCATATGCACTTCGTATGCTGTCTAAAATAGTGAGTAAGGAAACGGTTCTGACTGCCTACAATGGTAACGTGTCCTCATCACTTAGGTATGGCCTCATGTTTTGGGGAAACAGTGCTGATAAGGCATCTGTTTTTAAAGCCCAAAAGAAATGTGTAAGAGCAATTTCTAAACTTAAGCAAAGAGTAAGCTGTAAACCCTACTTCAAAAGTTTGAAAATACTTACTATGCCTAGTCTTTACATTTACGAGTGTGTAATGTTTGTACGCAACAATTTAAGAATGTACAGCAATTTAAAGTCCATACGGAACCATCACAAGATACGCCTATCATATAGGCGAACAGCCTTAATGTCTAACAGTGCTTTAAGTATGGCTCCACTATTGTACAATAACTTGCCGGAGGACATAATAAAGACGAATGAAATTACCGTTTTCCGCAGCAAATTAAAATGTTTTTTAATTGCCAAGGCATATTACTCTGTGAAGGAATATTTAGCTGATAAATTTTCATGAGATACCGACTATATCGACATATTATTGTTATTTTGTAATGTTATTAATGTTTTGTTTATATTCAGAAAACAATTATTTTCTGTTTCATTTTCATTCTTGTCATTGGAAAAAAAAAGTTGTCGGATAAGATTGACGTTTTCCAATAGCAAGTTTAAATATCTTATATCTGACAAATTGTATAATCTGTAAAATAATACTTAGCTGATTTATTTTTTTCTCACTATGATACTGACCAAATTGATATATTGTTATTGTTATTTCAAAATGTTATAGATATTTTATTTAAATTTCGAAAGCATTCATTTGTATTTAATTTTCATTTTTGACATTTGCTTATTATTTTTCCATTTTCAATAAGTTTACAGCAATACCGGACAAAAATACGAACATGGTTGACCATGAATAGATAGCTGATACTGTACTATCGTATCTGACGGACGTCGTTTGAAATGTAAAACAGCAACTACCCGACATTTTTATTGTAATTGTGTTGATATTGTTATAAGAATATGTTACTTAATCTGTGTTAGAAATGCACTTTATATTGGTACCAACAAATGAAAATTTGACTTCTAATGTAATGAATGTGGTATGTATGTCATGCTGTGAATGTAAGTTTCTTTTGTTAATATGTTTGCTCACGTTTATTATAATTTTGCATGCCGAAAGGCAGTATTTGGCGTACTGTTAATAACATTATAATACCATCTCTTGTATAACCATTTACGCAATAAAGATTTGATTTGATTTGATTTGATTTGAGATTTATGGAGAATGTGGGTAATGTAGTGACCTACCTCGAGTTGCGACAATGTGAGAGCGCAACTGCTTGGGAAAGCTATTCATTACTCATCTTAAGTGGATTTGTGGAGAATGTGGTAATGTAATGACGTACCTTGAGTTGCGACAATGTGACAGCGCAACTGCTTGGGAAAGTTACTCATCTTAAGTGGATATTACTGGAAGAGTAAAATTAATAAAATGAATAACTTGCGCATTTTGTTCGCAGCAACTACACCGGACTGTGACACTGCCAAGGTTGGCAGCGTGCGCAGGAGGGCCGTGTTATCACCTGTATTTTGTTTGCCGTGTATTTCACTATAGTATTATTTTTAATACTGGGATTTGAGTCTAAATATGTGTCATTTAGTGTAGAGGGCGCCGGTGGGATACCATTCGCTTCTACCCGCCATCTCAAAAGAGTTTAAGAGGGGTTGGCGCTATAAGTAGATGGAGCTAAGCCGTTGAAGGGCATTCCGTTGTGAAATTTTATATGAGAAAGATCTAACAGTTGTCGATATAAACCCTTACATTTATTTAATTGGTTTACTTTTACGCAGTTGATTACAGTAGTGTGTTTTTTTTGTATGTTACGCGATACGATAACTCCGCTAATTGTAAATCGATTTTAATGATTTTTTTTGTTTGGTAGAATATACTTTAAAATAAACCTTACCGAAATTGGTGTGGCGGTTTTTGAAATTTCAACAAAAAACTAAAATTTGCTTACATTCAATTTGTATGGACGACTTAGTCAATTAGTCATAGTCACTTGATCGGCTACGCCTGGAGGGACAACATACTCGCCCAGCTTCTGCCTCGTCTTGGGATCCGCCCGCCACGTCGTCGACCCTGACACTGGCCTCGTTGCCAGCGTCAGTGGCGACACTTGCGGCGCCGGTCGACCCCGACAACGAGGAGGAAGACTCGGCGAGTAGTAACGTATCTGACCAGGTAACAGAGCAACTAAGGAGCACTTTGGAAGACGTAATCTTCCGATATAAATTCACACCAAACTCTAGGCCGCGCTTACCACGTTTGCCTACACATAGACAAAATTTAGCTTTGATGGGAGCCTTGAATACTTTGCTAGTTCCATACCTAGGAACTAGCGAAGTTTTGACTGATACCCATTCTATTCTGTTCTGAGGTGCTATTACGGCGTATCGCGTTGCACGCGTTAAGTTTCCAGACACTGACCGTACAACGCGAACCGCTGGAAATACCCCCGCATGGCAATTAGGAATAGAACGGCATATCAGCATATTCAGGACGCTTATTGCAAAGCTAATCTGCTTCAATTAGGGGAACAGTCGTCCCCGTGTCATGCGTTTCGCAACACAGGCATTTGCTAGAACTGGTATCAGTCCCCAAGTGCTAGGGACTGATACCAGTTCCAGCAAATGCCTCAAAATAAATAGTGATTTAGCCAATGTTACGGAACGTATTGACTATCTCTACAGAGAGCGTGTAAATCGATATCGACAAAATCGCGACTTCCAGAGTGATCAAAGGAAGGTGTACCGAAGCTGGGAAGAGAATAGTCCACGTGTGAAGGATGGGCAACTACCGGATGCCAACGCTATGAAAAACTTCTGGCGCGGCATCTGGTCGGTGTCTGTCGAGCACACGGAGGGAGCTTGGATGCGTGTTATTGAACGTGCATGTGAACATATCGAACCCATGGAGTCTGTTTCGATAGACTCTGTGGACGTTAGTTATGCCATCCGGACGGCTCAGAACTGGAAAAGTCCTGGGCCGGACGGATTGCACAACTTTTGGATAAAATGGTTTCGATGCTCACATGAACGTTTGGCAACACAATTCCAAGAAGCGCTCGAAACGGGTTCTCTTCCTAGTTTCTTGACCACCGGAGTCACCTTCCTGCTCCATAAGTCTGGTAGTACAACGGAACCAAAGAACTACATACCCATTACGTGATTGCCTACCATCTATAAGCTGCTTACATTCATTCTGAGAGCAAAAATTAACGCGCATATTGTCGCGAATAACGTTTTGGCCTCCTCTCAGAATGGACGTAAGATTGGGTCCCGTGGTACTAAGGAGCTGCTCCTTATTGACGACGAGTAAATTCAGAGAATTTACAACTTTCCGAGACTATTACTCTCAGATCCCTCTCCGAAGACGAGACCTACAAATATCTCGGTATGTCACAGTCATTGAGTATATCAGCAGATGACATTAAGAAATTGGTGAAGAAACGCTTCTTTTGCCGGCTGACAAAAGTACTTAAAAGTCTTCTGTCAGGCAGTAACAAAGCGCGCGCCCTCAAAGGTTGGGTAATGCCTCTGCTGATATACTCCTTTGGCATACTGAGATGGACTCAGACTGAGCTTGACGCCCTGGAGAGGAAGGTCCGTCAATTGCTCACAACATACCGCATGCTACACCCGTGCTCGTCTGTTATGAGACTGTATATCCCGCGGAAGTTGGGGGGTCGAGGCTTTTTAAATGCCAAGAACCTTCACAACCGCGAGGTATGCAGTCTCAGGGATTATTTCCGCAACAGCGAGTCCGGGATGCATCGTGATGTTGTGGCAGTTGACAGGAGCTACACGCCTCTTTCATTGGCTAACAAGAACTGGCGCAAACCATCGGTGCTCAGCACTGATGATCGCAAGGAAGTATGGAAGAGCAAGGAGCTGCACGGGCAATTCTATCGGGCCCTGACGGGACCCGATGTGAATCTGCTCGCGTCAGTGAACTGACTGCGCTTCGGGGACCTCTTCGTAGAAACCGAGGGTTTTGCCTGTGCAATTGCGGACGAAGTTATCAAGACGAACAATTACCGGAAATACATAATGAAAGACGGTACGGTCGACATTTGTCGAGCATGCCGCCGTCCAGGTGAATCTCTTCGTCATGTTATTTCCGGTTGTTCGCATCTTGCTAACAGCGAGTATTTGCACAGACATAACCTAGTAGCCAGGATCATCCACCAGCAACTTGCTCTTTGATACTGCCTTGTCGAGTCCGAGGTGCCGTACTATAAGTACGCACCTCTGCCAGTTCTAGAGAATGGTCGTGCGTTGCTCTACTGGGACCGCTCTATCATCACGGACAGGACTATTGTCGCCAATAAGCCTGATATCGTGCTGGTCTCAGCGCCGGGGTATGATCATCGATATCACCATACCACATGACGAGAACCTCCTGAAAGCCGAGAAGGACAAGCTTAGCAAGTACCTTGACTCGGCTCATGAGGTTACCGCCATGTGGGATGTTGATTCGATGTCCATAGTCCCAATAGTTGTGTCGGCAAACGGCCTTATAGCGAAAAGCCTCGACCAACATCTCAAGAGGCTTTCGCTAGACGGTTGGATCAAGGGTCAGATACAGAAGGCGGTCATCCTCGACACAGCGCGCATCGTCATGAGGTTCCTCTCTCTGCAGCCCTAACCACCGGTAGTTTGCGCCCTGCCCCGCTGCTGGCGGCACCCTAGTTTTTAAGTTTTTTATAATGTTTATTTTATAAATGGATTGTAAAAAATTTAGAGACTAAGAAGAAAAGTAAATGACTGAATAATAATAATATGTCATCCAAGTGCCATTATTTCGTGGTATGCCATGTAGGGCATGTAGGGATTGAATAAGCTGAGTCAATTCGTTATCTTGGTGTTATCATAGACGAGCAACTTACTTGGATGGCACACATTTCAGCCGCATCTAGAAATATCCGTTTAAGAATACTTATTTGGGTCATGAAAAAAAAAAATGATCAGAAAGTCTATTGATCAGTCTGTTCTTGGTTCCTGTATCTGAATTGTTTTACCGTTTACTCGATATAATTTTAAAACTACTCTAGAAAATTGGTTAAAAAAAACTACCGAGTACACTAAAATGGTGCTTATAATTGTAACCTGATTTATTTTAGGATCTTATTTTTATTTTCTGTAATTGTTTGTTGTTATCTTAAAATTTAATCTAAACCCATGAACATTATACTTCTGTCATTAAGTAATAATATTGTTTACCTAGAGTCAATTTAATTTAATTTTTAGGTTTTTCTTTTCTTTAGTAGGTATAATAACTATTATTGTTATAAATTAACCACTATGGTTTGGTGAAGAGTCATATGTACGGCATCTCAGAGGTTTTTCTTAGTATGGGCACTATTTTCTGATCTGTGGTATGGGTACCAATCATAGAGTACAAGTCAATGGTATCAAACCAATGCACTTTTAGATGGATTGAGATATTACACTTATAAAAAACTGTTTTGTGTAGTTTTCAAGACAATAAATTTACCATTTTATTTTAATTGTATAATAATAGTAAGATATTATATATTTTTAAATATATGCTTCCGAAAACATAGATGTGTATTATTATTGTTATATGGCTATCAAAGCCAATAGAAAACAGAAGAGTTAACAAAATTTAAGCCATAAAAGCCTAGTGGCGTTTGATTTTCAACCGTGATATTTATTCAAGGGCATATTATATATGTACGTGTTTTTTTCTATCGTGAAGAAATAAACTTTTAGGAAATCGACATGGTCCAAGATAAATAGCTTCCGGAGACTTGAAAAGTTCACCATGGTGAATTATTTGTGTCTTTTAATCAGGGGGGCACAATAAGTGACGTCAAAACTTGCGGAAACGAGATACTCTAATTACCTATTATATTGTATTCCTTATTCTGAGCTTTTAATAGATGAACAATTATTTGTTGTCAAGTAGATAAGGTTATCAATAAGTTTATACTTGACAGTGATTTGCCAAACGTTAGGGCCTTATCATACTAGCGGGTTGCGAGCGTCCTCAAAGCGAAGCGAGCGCGTAACGAATACGTTGCGGGCGCGCAGCGAACACGCGGCGCATGTGCAGCGATTTTGTACCGTCTCGTACAAATGTGTATCTTCATGTGTTAAGTCAGTTAGTATCAGATACAGCAACTCATAAAATGTAGTAATCCGAGATCCCAGAGCTCCTAGACGTCACATTTTGTTGAACATACGTGAAAATCACTAATTAGAAAATACGCGAAGTAAGTAATGTTTGTATGTACCTTCATTACCCCATATCTCAAAATTGGCCGTATAAGCAAGTTAGCGAGTAAGCATGTGTTCTTAGTACTTACTAACTCTACTCTATCGTCCACATTTCATTCATCAGAAAATAGGTGACGTCTGGGAGCTCTGGGATCTTACTCTATAGGTCTTGACATTCGCAGGTAAGAATGGAATTGTTTTGGATTATTTTTTATTCGTTTGCAGAACAACACAAAGTAGTCGCTCTCTTCCATTCGATGAATTGATAATGGATCCTCCCAAATACGTCGATGCTTTCGTTTTCGTCTGCGGCGTCTTCGAAGTAACAAAGCACAGCAGTGTTTCCTCGTCGGAATCCATTTTGTTACTGAGTGTATTGTACTCGCTACAGACACGTAACGAAAACGTTGCGCGTCCGCGACGTCCTCGCTGCGCAGCCGCGGCGTGTTCGCTGCGTGCCCGCTTCGCCTCCCAGCCGCTCGCAAACCGCTAGTATGATAAGGCTCTTAAATAATGTCTCGGAACAGATGTAGGTACTACAACGGCTTCTTTCTAGATTTCAAACCATCGGGGTTATACCCGTATCTCTTTGGTACATAGATTATTTATCTTTATTCAGAGTTTATCAGCTGACTCATTAAATGTCACATAGATATCTATCGCTAGTATTGATCGTGTAAAATAAACATGGTACAATGTACAGTCATCAACAGTAATAAAATGCACTTGTCAAGAAACAAAATTCTTCTGTTAACAATTAAGAAACACCCTAGAATGTAACATGGAACAAAACTGAAATGAAAAAATAACTGGCTAACAAAAAAAGCTGCTGGCAGATGATCCTGTTACTGTGTATATACGTACTCACCGTGGGCAAGATGGGAACAACCGTAAATAACACGGAGATTTTCTGGCACGGCGGTATCTCGATAACTTTATTATTATTAATTGGTGTCTGTGCTGTGCCAATATTTAATCAAATAAAAATAGAGAAATGTGGTCTTTAAAAATCTCTCATGATCAGAAGGTACTAGCGATCGCGAAATCGACGATAAATATGATCGCCAGCTGATACTTTGTTTGTAAGTTTTTCGCTTTTTATTAGATACTTGATATTTTTATGTTGTTATGACGTATTCCAAAACATAACTTAGGTACGCAATTTTGTCTCAACTTTTCGGAATATTTTGACGTCACAAACGTTCAAAATTTCCATCTGAATTGAATTTAATAAAAAATATCACAAAATTTCGGCAAACGCAAATCTTAAATTAAAATTTGTATTTTGTTATTGATTATGTTATTGAATTAATGACTCGTTACAAAGGTATGTCAATTTTGTGTAGTGGTAGGACTCTTGGCAGAGTCCGCCTGGGGAAGTACCACACCTTTGCCAGTTATTCTAACGCCAAGCAGTAATGTGCAAAAATTACTGTGTTCCGGTTTGAAGGGCACTGTTTCCAGAGAAATTACAGGGCTTAAAGATAACATCTTAGATCTCTTGGTGACGAGCGCAGTGCCGTGCTAGGTAATGATATTATGGACTCTTCATGTTTCAATAGCTGTGTATCACTGAGCTGTCATGTGGCAGGCATGTTGCTTACCATCATGCACATACCTGCTCGTCTTGTCACTCTTTTATTTAAAAAACAAATTTATTCGGACAACAGTTCACAAAACTGACGCTGACTGTATCCACGTCAACAGGTAGATAACTGATTTTGAGCCTTATCACAGCGTTATCAGAAAATTTCCGTATTTATCTAAAATAAAAACTAGCCACAATCCAATTCGGGAGAGACAGACTAAGAGTTTGGTTGGTTTTAGTGCAATCGCATGCCCCTATAGTTTTGTGCGCAAGCTTTACAACTTTTTATTGAAATCATATCAAAATGGCAGAGAGTAAGTAACTTTACTATTATATAATTATTATTTTAAAATTAATATTAATCATTTAGTTAATTTATAAACTGAAAATCTTATTTAATTTTTTTGTTTGACATGTAAATAATATTTATGCAATAAAGATTATGATTATACTATGAATACAATTACAAATGCATGCATGTTTGTATTATGTTGTTGTTTTTTTTAATGTAGTTTTAACGTTTAGTTATTTATGGCCCATAATCGATTTTACGTGTCTAATAAAGTGATGCATTTACAGCCAAGGGTTACGGAATCGACGTCACAGACAAGCCTCTAACAGACACACCTCCGGCGTATTCGCCTGGGGGTCATACAAGCCGTGCACCAGAGCCAGTAACCCAAGCCCCAACTATGGGAGTCCCTATGGGAGTAATGCACGCTCCAATTGGTGTGGTCGGTACAAATGTGGGCGTTGTTGGTGCAAATGTTGGAGTAGTTGGAGTCAACGTTGGCCGTGGAACCACAATGGTCCCAGTAATGATGGCTCAGCAAATGAGTCCAAGGCCTGTGCCGATAACCTGCAAATCTTGTAATATGAATATCACGACAAGAGTCGACAAAAAAGCTACATGGAAGACACATTTCTTTGCGGGATTAATTTGCTTTATGGGGTAAGTCATTTATTCTTTTTTTTTCACGACACTAGCTAATCCCAAACTAGACAAAAATGTTATTATTGGAGCCATATAACTGATTTAATATTCATATTATTGTAATTACATAGTCATGATACATACTGACATCGTCGCTTAGTTGGTCGTCTGCTCGTGGATCTTGAGCCCGTGGGTTCGATTACCACTCAGGACAAATAATAATTAGGTGTATTTGTGTGATATACAAATATTTTTGTGGAGGCTTGGTGTTTTCATGAATCAATTTATAGTAAATCTAAACAATATACGAGAAAAATGTAAAGTTATTTTCATTTTGTAATGAAGAAACTGAAAAGTACCTACTACACGGATTTAAGGAATTCAGTAATAGTACTTAAACGTAATTTTGTACTATCAGCTATTTCAAGTTACAGAAAAGGAAAACAAATACATTTTTAAATTAATAAGACCAATGATGCTATTCCACTGTGTTCCGTAGTTTTATATAATTAAGATTATTTCTTTTATTTTCAGATGCTTCTGTGGATGTTGTCTGATTCCATACCACATCGATTCGTGTCTCAATGGAGATCACTACTGTCCGAACTGCGAAGCGTACATAGGAACGTATACGACATATGCGTGAAGACATTGAGCTACTTATGTACTTATGTATATGGTTGAGCTATTAACTCATAGTTGTGTAAAATGTTTTTTAAAGACTGCTATTTTTTTAGTGACTAGTATATAACGTTACATCCATGAACAATTGGATCCAATGTCCATGGGCCTCCATTTAAGCCGTATATGTTTACTTTAGGTGAGAACGTTATTCACAATTGTAATTGTACAGTTGTACAGCATATTAGCACGTGACTTATTTTTAAGGTAATATCTTTCGGCATTGAGATTGGCTTATCGTTCGATCTTCGGATGAGTAAACATTACATTATTTGTTTCAAATTAGTGCAATAACTGACACACTCTTCTCATAAGATTTTGTGTGTGTTGGTACGCGTGATAGATTTGGACTTCTTAATATTTATGTACTCGTATTTTTTTAATCACTGGAAGGTTTACGATTGATTAATTCTCACCAGTACTAACCCTATTAATATCGCCTCAATCTTGAATTAAAAGACCAAGATTGAATTAATCGGGAAAAATACACTCAGCCAACGCGTTCCACAGTCTAACTTTGTTTGAGTACTAAAACCAACGCATAAAGATTGGCAAGCTTTACGTGCGAAATTAGTAAAGTTTTAATAAATGTATATATCTTGTTGCTATTTTATAGAAAGTAAATTACAAAGTATAATATGTATGTTAAGTTGTCTATTTGCAGACTATTTTTTCCCGAAAATCAATGTCAAACTATATATTATGTGATAGGTAATATTTTTTTTGATGTTCAAAAAAATCAAAAAAAATATTACCTATCACATAGTATATTATAATTATGTAGGTAGTTATTTGAAAAGAAGTCGAAAATGTACGCACGAAGAGAGTTGTTTTCGTTAGATCGTAGCAGTAGTCTAGTCAGTACCTTATACGTTAGACAGAATATAGTTATATGATAAAACTGTATAATTACTACCTCACATTAAACTTAGGCTAGAGGTGGGAAATATCTACTTTTATCTTAAGTTAGTTTTATCCAATCTAGTATTTAAATATTTTGAAGAAAAGAGAGAATAGAAGCATTTATTTTAATGATAAATGACTTTGTATTATAAAATGGATTTTTGTAAAAAAATGTAACATGCCTAAATATAGTACATATATATATACAGTGCATTCACATTATGTCCATGTTTATATTCAGTACTTAACTTATTTGTTTTCAAAATTATCACACAATTATTTCTTGTTTTGTGCTGTACTTAACTCCATGTAACTTTTTGTATTTTTGAGCTCTTTTGTAACTTCACAAATGTCGAAAATTTCAAAATAGATTTCAATAAACTGAATTTTTTTACGGTTTTACAGTTTGATTTTAATTTGAAAATTTTGGCTTGGGTCAAAGTTTGCAATAAAATTATTGTTATTTTAACGCCATTTAGTTTTCCTTGAATGTTTTTTTTTACTGTACAAACAATAATATTAATATTATTTGAAAATGTGTAAATTTTAATTGTGTTGTTTTCGAGGTACTCATGGGCACCTTACGATGAACAGTGAAGTTATTCAGACCTGTAAATAATATAAATAAGTTTTCAAAATACATTGAAGTTATCGTGTGTACTGGCTGTGTTTTATTTTGTTGTAAAGTAATGAAACGTTTCTAATCCAGTTTCAGTAATTTAAAACAGGTAGTGATGAAGAGATCAAAATTGGTAATTCTAATATTCTTTATTGATATATTAATACTAGCTGAATCGTGCGCGCGTTGCTACGCCATCTATCGAAAATGGGTCGTACCAATTAAAATCAAAGGTTACCTTAAATTCTAATAACGTAACCTTTTAAAAGATAGACACATGCTGTTACGCAACAAAAGCTCTCAAAAAGAAATATTTTTTCCTGTTTTTGTTACATAGTACGTAGTGTAATGCTAAATATAGCCATTGGCCTTCCTTGATAAATATACTATCCAACAGAAAAATAATCTTTCAATTCGTACCAGTAGTTCCCGAGATCCTTGCGTTCAAACAAACAAACAATCAAACTCTTCAGCTTTATACCTAATATATATATATATATTTAGATATATATTATATTTATATTCTTATATTAGGACGAAGTTCCTTACGGCGGGTTGGATATGGATTTATTTTGCTGTGCGATCGATCTGAAAAAAATGTGATATTAAAATAATAAGAAAAATATGTATATAACGGAAGTGAGGCATAATTTAGCAATTTTTTTTGCAAATGGTGTTGCTTCTACATTATCCGAAATAACTCCGTTCCTATTTGGCGTCTCATGACACCACATCTTTTTTAAAACGATAGATCATTTACTATAAGAGTAACCTATTCATCCGTCATCATATCAGGTGTTTTTAATTCTAAAAATGTTGATGTTAGGGGACTCACCTTATTCGATTTTCAATTATACGAAAAGCCTTATCGAAAGCGTGCCCGTAGATATGTTATCGAAAACTAAAATGAAATCGACAACAAAATAACAGCTGAAATTAGGGTTATTATTTTAGAAATGAACAATTTTGAATAAAAACGTAAGTTCAAAAAAAAATTAGTATGTGGTTGTAGAAACCATGGTAAAAGTGAAAGTTTTTTTCGCATTGGAGACATTAAACTATTTTTTTTGGAAAAATATTCGATTATAGTTAGTTAAGTAACTTAACGAGTAACGTCGCCATATTGACCTCGGCTGCTCTATCGAGCACCTTTCACTTTACCTCTAATCCGCGGTAACCGCCACGCGACATGCAATAGATGGACGAAAAAGTTTAAAGCGATGTAATAAAAGTTTCACGTTAAAAGTCTAAGAATAACTGTTTGCATTATTTTTTAATTAATGTGAAACGCATAAATTAAAACTCGTAAAGCAGCGCAGAACCCATATCGGTTCGGCGCAGAATATGACTCACCATGTGTAAAAAAAATTAAATCTACCCTCAAAACTTTTGAGGTTAGTTTTGACAAAACAAATATATGATCAAACGAACTTCCAAGTGAAGTTCGATCATTATTATATGAGTCACTTCATTTGAAGATATAGTATTATTTATAGTTTTAACGAGGTAGTACCCTTAATCTACAGGCAACATTGCACGTTTTTTAGAGTTAAAGTTTTATAGGGAAAATCAATCTGCATGTGGTAACACCGGTGCCTCCCTCGCTAGGTCGGCCATTTTTGTCTTCATTATTTTTAGAGAATTTTCAAAACAATACTTCATAATCAAGCATGGGTTTGGAACACGTAGCCGTATTCCTCGGGTGGGGTTGGGTAGTTACCTATATCTTCAAATGAAGTGACTCATATAATAATGATCGAACTTCACTTGGAAGTTCGTTTGATCATATATTATATTACGTCACTTCATTTTTCAGATATAGTATTATTTATAGTTTTAACGAGGTAGATATTTAGAGAATGAAGCTTTGTTTTGCTAATAGTATTGTTATAAAGTAAATAAAAAATCTATTCGTTTTAATATGCAAAAGAGCTTATAATCTTATTTAAGCTTTCTTACAATACTTAATACAATCAGCCTTAAATTGTGAAATATCCTGTGTGATCATGATCTTAAATAGTAATTAAACGTCTCAATTATTATTTATATTATTTAATCTGGCGGAAAACAACAGATCTGGCGAAATCACATTCGTTTGTATTAACAATGGGTCTGTTATAAAAGCGAGCAAAGCTACAACCACTACGTGGCGGTCCAACCCGCAGTTTTCTGATAACGTGTAGGTATGTACACCGAGTCCCGCAGAGCTCGCGGCGGAGGTGGAAGCGTGGCGCGTACTATGCGCTCCAAACTTGCGGGTGTCTATGTCTATGCCGCTTTCTGAAAACACCGTCTTCCTCCAACGGCTGATAGATTGAGTTGTAGCAACCGTATGTGGCTATTTTATTGTCAGGAACAAGTTTCCTATATTCGGAGCACCCGAACTTTTCGTAACAGGAATGTAAATATTTGGGAGCAGAAGCAAGACAGATTTTTGGATTTTCCACAAAATACGGTAAGAATAGCACCGGCTGATCGCGGTCGCGTGCTGTGGTTTTGATTGGAACCAGTATGACTATCTTAATACGATTAAGATAGTCACATATAATACATTGTGATATTTTTCTAGTTTTATTAGAGACAGGGATTGAACTCTATTTGCAGTGCACAGAGCTAGACATAGCTAGTATTACAAGTTTCTTTGTGATATTTTCTGTTCAATTCCAAAGATTAGTAGATACCAATTAGAAATGTAATTGAGAACTAATCGTCGATACCACGTTGAAGTATACTTGGGAGTAATTGGGCTTCATTTTATATGCACCTTTAAGGAGGCGCCTATTGCAACCGTCCCATCTGATTATATCTCCTAATAGAAGCGATAGGGCTGACCTATGGCTGTTTAAGTTTCCATCCATCCATGATAATAAATAATATTTTATTCTATTCCATTCATCAGAGAAGACTTTATTAAATTGTTCGAAAAGAAAGGATAATATTAATGATATTGAATCATTGTAAATGTTTGTCTTATTAGACTCACAAAATTGCCACCAAACGATGCACGTAACATTACATATATTGTTTGAGTGTATTGTCGGATAGTGACGCTAACGTTAGGTCGAGTGCGCCGGCGAGACGCCGCGGCGCGTGAAGACTGTTCGCAGAATTTCGCGGCACCCACGGTAAGACGCCAGTCTTACCTTGGGTGCAGAGGATGAAGGTCACTGAAATGAGACCGGAGTAGATACATACTATGATGTATATTAGATATCTGTAAATTTTGTAACAGAGGATACCATGGCTGTGAAGGCTAGTGTGGGAAATTTAGTCGTCGATAATATTCCGTAAACACTTGCAAAATAATGGGGGAAATGCATAAAAGTATTTCTGCTTCCAATTTAAGGTAAATGCATTGACGGCATTTGAATCCTATTTCCAGGAAATAAACCAAATAGATTTGGCTTTGCTCCGAGAGGCAAATAAATCATTTTCAGGACATTCGAAGAGGCTTATTATGTCCTGAAAGACGTTATCAGGTAACTCCTATTTCGGCATGTATCGGCATGATAGTGTTTGGTATTAACATAAGAAACAAAAAGCCAAATATTTTGGCTCTCGCACCATTGCCAAATCTCTCTCGCGAGTTTAGTAAGGTAAGGGAATTGAGTGCCACTCGCAGTAATATTTCACAGTTAGATTCGTTGTAAACGAGAATACTGCTAATAAATCGAGATAATTAATATGATAATATTGTTTTTCTACGACCTTCCACGAACCGTTAACTTTTTTTCGCTGCAGACAGCTTCCCCCTTCCTGTTAAGGAAGCAAGCTTCTGTGTATGTTTCGAATTTATAATTTTTTTTTTTTAAGGAGTGAAAAATTTGTGAAGATGTTATCTCTCCATTAACAACATTTTGTAAGGTTATCCGGGGTCAAGGGTTGAGAACTCAATTGGTGAAAATTGAATTCCCAAACCTCCCCGGAAAGAAAGTTAATGTTTAAGAAGAAATAAAAAATTAAGACTTTTTCAAGCGTTTATTTGTCTAAACAAATTTATAGATTTATAATAAGAAGGTTAAAAGGGTTAAAAGGGTCAGGGGTTGACCGTTGAGTTGCTGTTACCTATAAGTATAAAAGGAATTATAAGAATTCCCTCAACCTCTTTGAGTCAAAACAACTCCGATTCCCCCGTACAGGGTCCCTGAGTAAGGGTCGGAATAGGGCAAATATATAAAACCGGTAGAAGTGAGGGGTTAAGCCCTGGGCCAACTCTCCCGGGTAGGTTTAAGAGTTATTTAGAAAGTCACCACCTCCCCATACTCCCGGAACCTGTAGGGTTAAAAATGGAAAGCTAACATTAACAAAACTAAAGGCCAATATGCCTTCTATAGGGTGGTAAAAAGACCACTGAATGTTACCCTAGAATAACTCAAGACAATAGTTTAACTGCCACTTCGAACGCTTAAGGTTCCATACAAAAATCACCAGGTTTACTTAAACATGGGAAAGGTAATAACACTTAAATTACCCCTTTCAAACAGTAGGTTTAAACCTCCAACATTAGAACAATAAAATTATAATAACCGAGAATTACTCAATTAGGGTACTTACAATAGGTTCCCTTTCTAGGTCACATAAACAGAAATGCTAAGTATGGTTACCCAGAATAACAACCGTCCTGACTCAGTCATAAACAAGGTACAGGAAGTATGGATTACAACGTTTTACATAACCATCTCATACCTTCACATTCACAACGCTATAGTTTAAGTATTACCATCGGTTAAGGTAAGACCTTTATCATGGTAATAAATACCATAAGTAAGTAGTACTCATACAAAATATAATAGCTTCACCTCCTGCGCACAATTAATATGCAGTAAGGCTCCGTTAAACCCGACAAACATCTGGTTAGAACGACCCCGGGCAGACATCTGAACTGCCTCGGTTTCATCCAACAATCCCTCAAACTTCACTAATGACTCCGGGCAGACACCCTAACTGCCTCGGCATCATCATCATTCATCTACCACTCCCTCGAACTTCACTAATGACTCCGGGCAGACACCCTAACTGCCTCGGCATCATCATCATTCATCTACCACTCCCCATCGACCTCACATCAGGTTGATACTTTTACAACCTCCGTTCCCACAAACTCGTAAATCCAGTACATCACATTATCTCAGGTTGTTACATTTACAACCTCAGGAAAAGTAGAAAATGTAGAATCTATACTAACACCACATAAGAAACACTATCAGATTATCGGCTAAAGCACAAACACAAACAAAAACCTGTGGAGACGCGGACGCAAGCCGCGGTTGAAGGTCACGAGGTCTCGCTGCTAACTGTCGAGCACACCACGAGACAGCTCACGCGTACAGGACTCCCGGCCCGTACTGGACATCTCCCAAACGATAGGCGCCTCAAAACAGCCATCCAAACACCGTCCTCCAAAACAAACAGGCTCCCCAAACACCCGGCTCACCAAAGCACCTCCTATAAAGAAAACAATCGAATAAGCAACGTTTCAAACAGACATCCGCTTGCCACGCGGTCCTTCAACACTCTAATAATTCAGAAACTTACCCCGTCGGGGAGGTGATTTCTCTAACACGGGAAGCAAAGCTTCCCACGCAAACAACGCAGATCGTCGCCCCGTCGGCGTTCTCTTCAGGACACGTCACTACAACAAAAAATAAGTTTTCATAACGCCGCGGCGAACTTCGATCGACCCACTGTCTAATCAAGCGAAATCACAGCACATAACTCACCAAAAGGCCTACGGAGGGCAATAATACGGCCGCACGTCGCATGCCATCTTTAAATCTTCACAAATCAACGATTTAGACAAATAATCCTATCACCGTGGCGGCTCGCCTGCCTTTCGGAATCAAAATGGACGCTTCCGACGCTCACGCTAGGGACGGGGTAAAAAGTTTTAACGATTCTCTCACGAAACAAGCGGTATCTAGTGAGGGGAAAAAATTCCTCACTTCGCAACCACAGACTACGAATGAGTCGCGTTCCGTTTTACAGGCGGAGAAAAAAAAGGGTTACAGTACTCCCCTCATCACCAGAATTTTTCGAAAGAAAAGAGAAAAATTCAGACGGCCCTCCGTCTCTACCCCTATCAAGCTCAACACCCTACAGCTTCAAACTAAAATAACAAGACAACCTAAAACAACAAACTAAACTCTATAATTATTCAAAGATATCCTGAAAAAGATGGAAATATTGTTCAACCTTATGTCCAAATAAGTGGGCTGGCCATAAATAACGATGAGGGTCGCACAACAGCGTCTCACATCCTACCATCCACTCGTCGAACATCCAGTACAAACAAAAATCCTAACAGTAAAAACTAACATAATCCAACAACAAAGTCTAATCAAAGTATTTGCAAACCGAACCTAAGGTTCTCAAACAATTCAGAAGTTGATTAGGGTACACATAACTACTGCAACACATAATCAACCACAATAGTACAAGCTTGGCCAATTGGTTCAAAGACGAACAAGTCTTCTCAATCATCAACGGCACCTACAGCAGGAACAGATACTCGGAGAGACGACAGATACTCGGAGAGACGACAGCCTCTCATCAGCAGGAACGACATCCTTCAAAAAAAGTCTGGTAAACAAAATTTACCTAAAAGGGTATAACAGTACAACGCCCTGTTAAAAAGTCAAGGTTAAAGACACGAGTGGGGGGTAGATCCCAAACAACGTGTAAAACTTACAGAATCTATCAATCACCATTAATATCTTCTGAGTTCATAAATGTCAGCATACTACGGGTCAAACACCGGCGTATGATATAAGGTCCAGAACGCGAGAAAGCGTTCGGTACAACGTTCTCAGAACCCTCATTAGGTTCCCTTACAACAGCACATGTGAAACTCTGCCACACAACACTACATAAACCGCTAGAATACTACGGGATTCTATAAAAATCGACGTCAGCATCAGCACCACCACTTCCAGCACATCCACAACATGGTTACCTAGAGCCTAGCTCCAAAAGGTTTATCTTCTGATCGCGACAGCTTAACGCGGATACAGAAGTTATATAAGTCGAGATTCTATACAAGAAATCTGCTAACTCGTCATACTCAAGTATAAAAAGGTCTATCATCTGCTAACGATAACTCAACGCTAGTGCAGAAATAGTGAACAACAATAAGGTTACCTCAAGCCTAAGTCAAGAGGCTTATAATCTCTGATAGGGACATCCCAACCCTGATACAGAAATAGTACAATCCATAAGGTTATCTGCTCGCGACAGCTTAACACGATTACAGAAATAGTAGAAACAATAAGGTTACCTCGAGCCTAGCTCAAAAGGTTTATCAACGGAGAGCGACAATCTAACGCTACTCCCGAAACAATATAGAAGGCGATTCTAAATAAGAATACCGCTAAACGTCATCATAAAAATGTTATAATATCAAAATAGCTAAAGTAAGAACAATATAGGTATAAAGCTTCATCAATGGAGCTCCCTATTTAAGTAAATAGTTATCCGGAATGATATCACAGACATACACAGTATAAGAATTCATCCAAAGGATGCAATCGATGCACCTCTGTCATCACAGCATCTCGGGGTTACTGAAAGAAAACCGAATTATCACGGCGATCTCCCAAGCTTAAAACTACTGGAGCTAAATTAAAAGCCTTCCAAAAATTAACACCTAACAATAAAAATAAACCACAAATATTAACCTTTAAATATGGACGAGCATCAATTCTATTCACACGAACCATTGCTGCTTCTAATCTAGATTGTTCAAAGAATCTACCTATAAAATTACACCAATCAGACCACTCGGCCTTAGAAGTTAAACAATGGCCCGTCTTGTTCAGTATTTTGGCTGAACACAACGAGAACAGTTTCTACTAGTAACACCCTTCTCACCACATCGATAACAAATAAGAACAGGAGGCGCCTTACATGCCTTCAAGATATGACCCTTAGTCCTACACCTTACACAAAACTCTTCTACCGCAGCCACTGCAACTTCAAAATCCGGAGGCAGGAAATCCTCCAACAGCAAGTTCTTCAACTCTTTCCAATTATGAACGTCATCGCGTATACTACGATACCATAATAAAGCATCATCCATGAACAACTCCACAGCCGAGGTATACAATTTAGATGGGTTAATATGTCTAGACGAGCTTAACTCTTCTAATCTCTCCAGGTAAGCATGAACACTACCCTTTCCATTAAACTTATGGTTTAGTGCGTGAACATTAGAAACTCGGTCACACGAAACCAGGCGCACAGCAGGACTACTACGAACTTCCTCGGAGTCAGCTACTGCATCAGCTCCATCAGCAGTTCCCAGCTCCTCAACAGTAGGGTCACCTTGAGCTCCACACAACGGCTTATCATCTGCAAGGGTAAATTCAACACTACTCCGAAAATTTTGCAAAATGCGGTCCATCTTCTTAGTGATAACCCCCAAACGTTCGTCAAGCTGAGCTTTACGGACACAGTCTTCCTCGAGGGACGGTGAAAGGCGACTCAACCGATGAAAGAGATGATTACCTAAAGCTTGTATCCTATTCAGATATTTTAATAGTAATGGGCGTCGAGCACAAGTCTCCTCTAGTTCCCCTAGTTTACCCTGAACACACAGTAGTTCGGCAGAAATATCACCCTCATAAGTTACAATTTCATCAGTTCTCATCTGAGCATTCAACTTTTTCACCTGAGCTCGTAACTTTTGTATATTATCCTCCGGAAGGGCATCGCGGATACATACTTCATATTTCAACTCATCAACATTCAGTAAATGGAAAGATATGGGACGTTCCTCCATATTCAAAGTCTTAAGTAAACAGAACTATACTTAAAATTAGATAAACTTAGTAATATAGCTTATGCTAAAAAGTTATAATACTAGCCGCACAATACAACAGTAGTTAAACAATATTAACCGTTATTATAATAACAAACTCAAAGTTATAGGTTGAAAAGGTAACAGTAACACGATCCAGAATCGAGCAACAGACCGAAACCAGAGGTAGAAGACCACGATCGATGACTTATAGTAGTTAAGCACGTCTTGAAAGCTTTAAAATAATAGAACAATAAGAAAAATGTTATATAGTGTCATATAACCAGCATATAGTCATATATATGATCTATAAGTAGCCTAGAAAGGTAGAAAACTTCACATACAGTCGGTAAAGTTAAAAAAGTAACATATAGTGTTATACAGCTAACATATAGTCAGGTATAGTAAAAGAATATAACAATAAACAGGCAATGACAACTCCACACAGCCTAAAATGGTAGAAAACTTTACTTATAATAAGGAAAGTTAAAAAAGTGACATATAGTAGTGTATAACTAACATATAGTCGGGTATAGTAAAAGGGTATAATAATAAACAGGCAATGACAACTCAACAAAGCCTAAAAAGTAGAAAACTTTACATATAGTAAGCAAAGTTAAAGATAATTAACATATAGTAGTCTATAACTAACATATAGTAAGGTATAGTAGAATAATATAACAATATCCAGGTAGTTATAACCTAAAACAGCCTAGAAAGAACACAGAACATCCTATAAAGCTTCAATAACGTGCAAAACATCCCATACAGTCTTATATAGCGTTATATAGTATATATATAGCGTATAAATGCTTGAAAAGGTCCCTGTTCGGGCGCCAAATTGTAAGGTTATCCGGGGTCAAGGGTTGAGAACTCAATTGGTGAAAATTGAATTCCCAAACCTCCCCGGAAAGAAAGTTAATGTTTAAGAAGAAATAAAAAATTAAGACTTTTTCAAGCGTTTATTTGTCTAAACAAATTTATAGATTTATAATAAGAAGGTTAAAAGGGTTAAAAGGGTCAGGGGTTGACCGTTGAGTTGCTGTTACCTATAAGTATAAAAGGAATTATAAGAATTCCCTCAACCTCTTTGAGTCAAAACAACTCCGATTCCCCCGTACAGGGTCCCTGAGTAAGGGTCGGAATAGGGCAAATATATAAAACCGGTAGAAGTGAGGGGTTAAGCCCTGGGCCAACTCTCCCGGGTAGGTTTAAGAGTTATTTAGAAAGTCACCACCTCCCCATACTCCCGGAACCTGTAGGGTTAAAAATGGAAAGCTAACATTAACAAAACTAAAGGCCAATATGCCTTCTATAGGGTGGTAAAAAGACCACTGAATGTTACCCTAGAATAACTCAAGACAATAGTTTAACTGCCACTTCGAACGCTTAAGGTTCCATACAAAAATCACCAGGTTTACTTAAACATGGGAAAGGTAATAACACTTAAATTACCCCTTTCAAACAGTAGGTTTAAACCTCCAACATTAGAACAATAAAATTATAATAACCGAGAATTACTCAATTAGGGTACTTACAATAGGTTCCCTTTCTAGGTCACATAAACAGAAATGCTAAGTATGGTTACCCAGAATAACAACCGTCCTGACTCAGTCATAAACAAGGTACAGGAAGTATGGATTACAACGTTTTACATAACCATCTCATACCTTCACATTCACAACGCTATAGTTTAAGTATTACCATCGGTTAAGGTAAGACCTTTATCATGGTAATAAATACCATAAGTAAGTAGTACTCATACAAAATATAATAGCTTCACCTCCTGCGCACAATTAATATGCAGTAAGGCTCCGTTAAACCCGACAAACATCTGGTTAGAACGACCCCGGGCAGACATCTGAACTGCCTCGGTTTCATCCAACAATCCCTCAAACTTCACTAATGACTCCGGGCAGACACCCTAACTGCCTCGGCATCATCATCATTCATCTACCACTCCCTCGAACTTCACTAATGACTCCGGGCAGACACCCTAACTGCCTCGGCATCATCATCATTCATCTACCACTCCCCATCGACCTCACATCAGGTTGATACTTTTACAACCTCCGTTCCCACAAACTCGTAAATCCAGTACATCACATTATCTCAGGTTGTTACATTTACAACCTCAGGAAAAGTAGAAAATGTAGAATCTATACTAACACCACATAAGAAACACTATCAGATTATCGGCTAAAGCACAAACACAAACAAAAACCTGTGGAGACGCGGACGCAAGCCGCGGTTGAAGGTCACGAGGTCTCGCTGCTAACTGTCGAGCACACCACGAGACAGCTCACGCGTACAGGACTCCCGGCCCGTACTGGACATCTCCCAAACGATAGGCGCCTCAAAACAGCCATCCAAACACCGTCCTCCAAAACAAACAGGCTCCCCAAACACCCGGCTCACCAAAGCACCTCCTATAAAGAAAACAATCGAATAAGCAACGTTTCAAACAGACATCCGCTTGCCACGCGGTCCTTCAACACTCTAATAATTCAGAAACTTACCCCGTCGGGGAGGTGATTTCTCTAACACGGGAAGCAAAGCTTCCCACGCAAACAACGCAGATCGTCGCCCCGTCGGCGTTCTCTTCAGGACACGTCACTACAACAAAAAATAAGTTTTCATAACGCCGCGGCGAACTTCGATCGACCCACTGTCTAATCAAGCGAAATCACAGCACATAACTCACCAAAAGGCCTACGGAGGGCAATAATACGGCCGCACGTCGCATGCCATCTTTAAATCTTCACAAATCAACGATTTAGACAAATAATCCTATCACCGTGGCGGCTCGCCTGCCTTTCGGAATCAAAATGGACGCTTCCGACGCTCACGCTAGGGACGGGGTAAAAAGTTTTAACGATTCTCTCACGAAACAAGCGGTATCTAGTGAGGGGAAAAAATTCCTCACTTCGCAACCACAGACTACGAATGAGTCGCGTTCCGTTTTACAGGCGGAGAAAAAAAAGGGTTACAATTTGTAATTTTGATTTTTGATTTAATAAAAAATCCATACTTTTTTGCGGAGCAACACCAATTAATTTGGCAAATTCACGAATTGTACATTTTGCTAAATGAGAACATTTCTGGACTAATTGGGCAATATTGTTACGCATGGTAAACTCCTGGGAGTTAGGTATATCTGAAACCTAAAAACTTTTTGGTTTGCTCAGGATATTAACAGCTTTTTACGTGATTTCTTACAAAGCGCAACAGCAAATTTTATGTCGGTAGTATATTGTTTCTACACTTGTTAAAAGTGTCTCTTATACATAATATGACATATATTATTGACTTACGCCCTCGACTTCTGAGGCGAGTTATAAATTCCTTCATTATTTTGGTAAGTAATTTAGGAGTCAATCCGTAAAGCATTGCGGTAAATTCGTATAATATCGGTTCCCGTGATTTAGGAGGTTGAAATTGGAATCTCAAATATTTTTGGTCAGTATATGGCTTAAAATCCATTCTATGGTATTACTTTTGACGCTGTCCAATAATCTTCCATTTTAAAGTGTGTATTTTAATAAAGCTATTTAATAATTTTAAATTTAAAATATGAAAATATAGCAATTAGTCATTGCAAAGTGTGCAAACAGTTACGGCACCGAACTGTATTAGTTTGCTAATGGCATTGGACATTTCTCGGTGTTCATCATGGTTAAATTTAGACCTGATTGAACTACCATATTTTCAAAAGGAATATAAATAGTGAAAGTGAAAGGATGGTGTAACCCTTTTCAATCCATGACAGAATGACATGGTTATTAGTTATATTTAACCAGCAATTACAAAAGTAAGTAAGTCGGGCAGCATGTACCTGAACTATTGTTGAGCATTGGCACGGGTCTTGGGTTGGTTCGAGTTATTCGATGTTGATTGAGGCGTGGTCGTAGGGTAGTGTCGACGAGGTGCCGACGACGCTGCTCTGCCTCGACCTCCCCGTCCCCCCTGTTCAGAGTGTAACGAGGAGGTGCGTTTCAGATTCCCTGCTGCTGTACCGGGCGGCTGGCTGAAGCTTGTGGGGGTAGCTGGCTACCTTGCCTTTTGATAGCCTTACAGGCTTTAATTTTTTCAGCCAACGAGTTACTAAAATAGATTATCGCCACGTTCGATATTCTGAATGACGTGTAAGATGCTCTTCTCTAAGCTTGACGTTATCAAGATTGTTCCGTCCGTGGTGAAACAATTGCGCAGGTCTGTTTTTAACAACATATCCTTTCCGCGGTTTATTGCGGACACGCCCGTACTAAGTAGTTTTTGAAAATTTTATAAGTTTTTTATCGCGACCTTGTACGATTTCGAATACTACCGCTGAATTTTCGGCATCGAGTTTAGTAGCTTGTAAAAGCTTGCAATTGGATGGTGTCAGATATCACTTTGCAAGTATATTTGTACTATGTCTTCTTTAGAAAACCCTTTCCAAAGTAAAGGAAGCCATTTGGCTAAGCTGGTATGAATATTATCACCAAAATCGGGAGCGTTGGATGTACACGTACCCAGTGCGGATCCAGACAGACAAATCCTCGGTAGATGACGCGGATGTCGTTTGTATATATTTTGGTTCTATAGGAGCAAAATGGGACAAAGGCCCGGGTTTGGCGGCAGTGGCAAAGCAGACTGGATTTCATCCCTCTGACTTTCCCATATTTCGGACGGCCATGCTCGGGTTCGTAAGGTGAACCTTAGGAGTTTAGAGTTACATACGAGTTTTATGTAATTACAAATGACTATGTTATATCATTTGTGCGAATAAATTGCGAGATAGCATTGCGAAATCTGTTTTATTTTGTAAAACGATAAACGACACTATAACTCCGTAGCTCAGTTTTTAATGAGTATTTTTTATTAATCGAGGGTAGCTCACGGCTGCTCTCGTTATCGTGGTAGACTCGCAGTCTATCACGATTTTTTAAAGAGTGCTTTACGTGTTTCAAACGATAAATATATAAGCGGGTAGCTCGCAGCTACTCACTTCATTACAAGTGACTCGTGGTCAATAATTTTTTAAAGCACTTATTTTAATGTACATTTTTGTTAATCGATGGTAGCTCGCGGCTGCTCTCGTTATCGTAGTAGACTCGCAGTCTATCACGATTTCTTACCAAGTGCTTTACGTATTTCAAACGATACATATGTAAGCGGGTAGCTCGCAGCTACTCACTTTATTACAAGTGACTCGCGGTCAAAAGTAATTTAAAGCACTTATTAAATGTAATTTGGTGTAAACATACCTTATATTTCACTGTTCGATGAGTCGGATAAAAGTCCAACCCGGTGTTTCTTTTTCTTAGCTTGTTCTTGCATTTTTAGATTTTTTCTTTCGTGATGTGCTAACTTCTCTTCAGCACTTCGCTCTTCACATTTTGAGTTGCACGTGCGTTCGTCGCCTTGCACGAAAAAGGAATGAAGACAAAAATGGCCGACCTAGCGAGGGAGGCACCGGTGTTACCACATGCAGATTGATTTTCCCTATAAAACTTTAACTCTAAAATCGTGCAATGTTGCCTGTAGATTAAGGGTACTACCTCGTTAAAACTATAAATAATACTATATCTGAAAAATGAAGTGACGTAATATAATCATAAGTGTATTGAATTTGACTTAAAATTTGCATTTGGTCACGAGTTAACAGTCAGTGTAACGTAATACAAATAACGAATAATAATGAAAGAATATTTAGAAAAAACCACGCTCCGACCAAATTATGCTCAAATCGAAGATCCCGATAACTTTCAACTCGAACTTCAAAATCGCTTCGAAGCCTTAGATGAATGCGTAACGGCGGACGAAATAAACGACAGGCTGGTGGAAACTGTTCAAGCAGTTGGCAGGAAATTGTATAAGAGCCGACGCCAGAATAGAACCCAAAAGCTCTCCGATCATACTCTGAATCTCATGGCGGTTAGGCGAGATATGCGATTGCAGTCTTCGGTCGACATGACGGCATACAGACAGCTCAACAGACAGATATCTACTTGTGTGCGACGCGACATACGCTGCTTCAATACTTCGTGTATTGAAGAAGCGATTAAGCGGAACAAAGGCTCGAAAGTGTTCGCAAGAAATCTGTCTCTTGGGCAAAGTCAATTGACCAAACTGAAGACCGATAGTGGTAACGTCGTCTCGTCGAAGCCCGAGATTTTGGAGGAGATTGAGAGGTTCTATGAACAGTTATACACCTCTACACAAGCACAACCTGTCGTTAGCATGGCAAAAGACCCCAGAGCCAAGCTGACCCGACACTTTACCGAAGACATCCCGGAAGTCAGCCTGTATGAGATTAGGATGGCCCTCAAACAACTTAAGAACAACAAGGCACCTGGCGATGACGGAATTACGACTGAGCTTCTGAGAGCGGGTGGAAAACCGGTACTTAAAGTCCTCCAGAGGCTATTCGACTCCGTCATACTTGACGGTAATACGCCAGAAGCGTGGAGCAGAAGTGTGGTGGTGCTCTTCTTCAAAAAAGGTGACAACACCTTGTTGAAGAACTACAGACCCATCTCACTTCTGAGCCACGTTTATAAGTTGTTTTCGAGGGTAATCACGAATCGTCTCGCACGCAGGTTTGACGACTTCCAGCCACCCGAACAAGCCGGTTTCCGAAAAGGCTATAGTACCATAGACCACATCCATACGCTTCGGCAGATTATACAGAAAACCGAGGAGTATAATCGGCCACTATGCATAGCGTATGTGGACTATGAGAAAGCATTCGATTCCATCGAGACCTGGGCAGTGCAGCCTATCGCTATATCGAAGTGTTGAAGTGTATCTACAGCAAAGCCACAATGTCTGTCCGATTACAGGACCAGTGCACAAAACACATCCAGCTACAGAAAGGCGTGAGACAGGGAGATGTTATATCTCCGAAACTGTTCACTGCCGCGCTGGAAGATGTTTTCAAGCTACTGGACTGGAACGGATACGGCATCAATATCAACGGCGAATGCATCACTCACCTTCGATTTGCCGACGACATAGTCATTGTGGCGGAGTCGCTGGAGGACCTCGGTGCTATGCTCAGGGTCCTCAGTAGAGTATCCCAGCAGGTAGGTTTGAGGATGAATATGGACAAGACGAAGGTCATGTCAAATGTTCATGTCTCACCTGTACCGGTTAATGTTGGGAATACCACACTCGAAGTTGTTGACGAATACGTCTACCTGGGTCAAAAGATCCGATTAGGTAGATCCAACTTCGACAAAGAGGTCCAGCGAAGAATCCAACTCGGATGGGCAGCGTTCGGGAAACTTCGGCACATCTTTGAGTCCAAAATACCCCAATGCCTAAAGGCAAAAGTCTTTAACCAATGCGTGTTGCCAGTGATGGCTTATGGAACTGAGACGTGGTCCTTAACTGTGGGCCTCATAACAAAGCTCAAAGTCACACAGCGAGCTATGGAGAGAGCTATGCTCGGAGTCTCTTTGCGCGACAGAATCCGTAATGAGGATATTCGCAAAAGAACGAAAGTGGCCGACATAGCTCAAAGAGTAAGCAAGCTGAAGTGGCAATGGGCAGCCCACATCGCTCGCAGAACTGATGACAACCGATGGGGAAGAAAGGTTCTCGAGTGGCGACCACGAACCGGAAGACGCAGTGTTGGACGGCCTCCCACTAGATGGACAGATGACCTAACAAAGGTCGCTGGAAACCGCTGGTTGCAGGTTGCGCGGGACCGTTCGTTGTGGAAGTCTAGGGGGGAGGCCTATGTTTAGCAGTGGACGTCTTGCGGCTGATGATGATGATGATGATTTAAAAAAAAACACAAAGAATAGCCGTTTTCCATAAAAATATATGGAAACGGTAATTCTTAGTATTTTTACAAATAAGATTTTTTTCAATGGGTCCACGTTTTTGACAATCGATTTCAGAATGATGATTACAGGGTTGCTTAACGAGATAATTATGTGTAGAAAGATAAAGCTGGGAGCAGTAATTTGGACAAGTAATGTGTAAATTTTTCGTGCTTCAGAGAGAACAAAGCATTGTACTTTTATGGACTACGTGTCATCTTTAACCTTCGAAACACTGGTAGCTTAAGAAATGTATTTAGGGAGAATAATATTTTAACAGTAACTGGTATCTACATTTTAGAAATGTGTTTATTTGTGAAAAATAATGAGGGTCACTTCTTTGATGTACTGTCAAGTCGATGTGATATATTACGTACGAAACATAGGTTTAACATATGTATCTGCCAAGTTAATAATGCTACATACTACAAAAGTTCATTTCACTCTGCAATTAAAATATACAATCATTTACCCATTGACATAAAGTCACTGAAATTACCACAATTTAAACATAAATTAAAGGCTTGGCTCGTAAGTAAGACTTATTACAAACTCAAAGAATATTTTAATGAAACATTACATCCTTTATGCAATGTTTACCTATTGTAAAATATTTTTAATGTTAGGTTATCTATTTACTACTTATTCTTGTAAAATCGATTTCTCGTAATTTAAGCATTTTAGATGTTACGAGATCAATTTCACAATGAGTGTTGACGGGTTGATTGCCTTTTTTTCGTTTAAGTTAGTTTTTTGTTTTAATTAAGTATAAGTTGCATAATTCTGTAATTATTTACTTAAAAATATTTTCGTAGTTGTTTTTTTTTATATAGAGTCAATGTTAAGTTTTAACAGTTTAATTTAACACAAGTACCTACTCATTAATTCCAAATTATGATAATATGTTGTGTTAATTAAATATATCATTCTGATTATTTTGTAACCTCATGCCTATATGGCGTTATTTTTGAATGCCCGGAAAGGGTAGAACTGTTGTTTCCATATTCCTTATGTATTACATCACCTTTGTACACAGTTTTTGCAATAAATGATTCTGATTCTGACTGATGTGGTTTCGTACCATCAGACACCCTACTTGTCTAATCCATAAATCTGGTTAATAAAAAATATCCGGAACTGCAAACTGCTATTACAATAATATTTTGGCTTTTTGAGGAAGTTTTCCTCATTGACTATTTTTGTTCATGCTCAGTTGTATTATGACGATAGATAAGATTATATGGGTATGGAATATTTACCAATGTTAATCTATTGGATAAAAGAAAAACAAAGTAGAAATATGTATATCACCATTAAATTAACTTATCAAGTCAATGTTATTTGCACAATACATTTGATCATAAAAATAAATATGAACACGCGTATTTGAGATTTGTGGACGATAAAATTAGAACGATTAGGTAGGTACCTCTGCATATCAGTCAAAGGCACAATTAAGGTTAAGGTAAAAAGCACGTCGGTAAAAATGATTTGTAATTGTTTGCGATGAAAAGTAGCTATTCCAGACCATATAATCTAACAACTATACAATAATCTGACTGTATTCCAAATTTCAACGATCCTGCAAGTCCAACATGATTGAGCAACAAACATCCAAATATCTGAGCTTTTGTATTTATAATATACATTTAAAAGTTTTAGGATTACACGCCAAAAAGGGTAGGTACACTGTTAATTCTAATGCAACTGAAAATATAGGTTACAGGTTCAGTACACAATTTTAGCAGATGTAAACATTATAAGACATTTTCTGTATGTTTTATATTTATGCAATAATTATTTACAATAATTTCCAGAACACCAGTGAAATAAATGACGGTCTTGGTGAGCCGTGAGGTTCCTTCAACCGCATGTGCGACATTTTCTTGCAGTGTCATCTCCCCCTTTAAGTTAATTAAGATAACCAACTCATATATCAGTCCCTGTGCTTCATAAATGGTGACCACAGGGTCACGTTTCGACTCCACTGTAACCATGGATTTATCGTTTTCTTCTTACATCTGGACTAGTAACAAGATATTGGGGAAGTTGTTGAATATATGCGGAGCATATTCAGTTCACCCAAGCGAGTAGATTTTCATTGGATCCTAACAGGAACCTATTGTTAGGTGGCCACACTTTGTCATATTGTAATTGTAGTTTAGCGTGTGGCAACACCGACCCCTTTCATGCTCTGCTCGTCCCATGGCGTACACGCCGATGTACTAAGATAATTACTGGAAGACTAATAAATACATACAAGGACTATATCTGGATTTCATTACATGTCATGCTGCCTGCCCTTACTGTCGCCCAGACAGCTCTCGCCGTCCAAACAACAACAAGACATGGTGTCAGAAGTGGGATATATAACCTATAGAACCTCACGCTCCTGGTACAACCTCTTACGATCATCGATAGTATTCACCAATGGTTTGCGTTTGTTGTCGTTCACACCATAGAGACAAGAGTGAAGCTCCTTTCGACTGCCACTATATTGCGTCATGCATACTCTTTGTTGCAGTAGTAAGCCCTGAGGCTTTTGCTGTTATTCTTGGGATTTAAACCCACGACCACGGCTGTCTACTTTCGCTAAACGTACAATCATTAGAGGAACGTGAGTATAGCGTGCGATGGGTTGTGAATAGTTAGCGGACCTTCCTATACAAGCAGCTTCCACCTCAGTTAGAGTCCACTTCAGTTTGCCAAAAAATAAAATATGTTTGCCGAGTTATCCCCCAATCACTGAAAGCGTGCGCCTTATTTTTTTCTGATAAATACGTTATTGTCATTCGGCAAAAGGCTCCTCAATTTCCCCAGGTCGTCTATTGATAAACGTAATTACTAGTTTATTATAATTGTGGACCCGATTTATTTAGCAACAAACTCGTTGCACCTGGCTTTGGATATTATCCAAATTCCAGAGGTTTCTAGATTGTAATATAACAGAACTGTATTCCAAATTTCAGCCCAATCCGTTCAGCCGTTTTGATATGATCGAGCAACAAACATCCAAACTTTGACATTATAATAATATAAGTAAGTATGCGTATAGATTACGCACCCATAACAAAAGTATAAATAACTATGACACAAGATAATTCTTTGAAGTCAGACCGAAATATACCTATACCGTTATCAATGACTCCTTCCGTTCTGAGTAAAGTTTTTGATATCAGAAATACGTCAATGCCACTAAACTTTAACTTTATTAGCCCCACTGGTAGAGGATCCCAAGTAAGATCTACCTTCACCCATCTGGTTGCAAAATGAAAACAATAATAAAAAATAAATAGCCCACTAAATGTACCCACTGCTGGGACTCGGGACCTTCTCTCGCAAGGAGACATTCAAGGCCAAAATCCACCACGCTGGGCCAGTGCGGGTTGGTGAACGACACATGACTTTGAAAGATTCTAGGTACATGTCGGTTTCCTGATTGTTCCATTCATGTTGTCGATGTTAAGTTAGCAGCATTACGCATACGACTTCTAAAAGACATGAAGTTAAAAATATATTTTAGCGAATTAAATGTGTTGCCGACCATACTAATCTGCTTACAGCAGTAGGCTGCATATTGTAGCACTGGCTGTTATTGATTTTCTTTGTATGTTTATCGGGTTTTCCTTTGTTTTGGTGTTAACAATAAAGATTATCAATTTATGTATGTGTCTAAAGGGGTCGTCTGTAAAAAATATGGTCAAAGATATACTTAACCATTTTTTTACTCATAACTTGCTTGCCTATAAAATATTTTTCTATAATAATTAGTATCTATACTAATATTATACAGCTTGTTTGTTTGAACGCAAGGATCTCGGGAACTACTGGTCCAAATTGAAAGATTATTTTTCTGTTGGATAGTCCATTCAACGAGAAAGGCTATAGGTTTTTTCACATTACGCTACTATCAACAGGAGCGGAGCATGAATGAAAAATGTAACAAAAACGGGGAGAAATATTGCTTTTTGAAAGCTTTCGTTGCGTGACAGCATGTACACTGTCTTTCTTTTAAAAGTTGCGTCATTAGAACCTAAGGTAACCGAATTTGTTCAAAATTTGAATTGGTACGACCATTTTTCGACAGATGGTGTAGCAACGCGCGCGCGTTTCAGCTAGTAAAATATATACACAACACATATACATGAAATAGTTAGGTTCCCTACTTTTTTCTAGTCCAACTAGCTAGCTGTCGTGTTCAAACAGGTACCTAACTAGATACTGGTAGTAGCATTGCGATCAAATTTACGATTTTCAAATATAACCTGAACTACTATTAATGTTCATGAACATATTTTCATAGGCAACCCTGAATTTTATTGAATATTTTTTATTGAATATTGGATTTTCAATGAAATTTACTCCATTTTACATAATTTAAAAGTGGTATGGTTCAGAGGTAACATAAATTCTGTTTTAATATGGCGATAACGCAAACGCCGTTACGTTAGTGTAGTAGTTACTGCACTTTCATCACCGGTTACATTCTCACCATTTTCATCATCGTCGCTAGCTTCATCGCTGGAGAACCCATTGTGATGGAACCTACAAGGGAAAAATACACCAAATGGGACGTTAGTGTTGGGCACAACGTCCCCATTCCGAACGAAATTAATGTTTTTTTTTAAATAAAACAGAATGTTTGTCTGTATGTCTTTTACAGAATCGTTAAATATTATGCATTCAATCATGATGACTGTCTATCTTTAGCATAAAAGCATTTAGCCTGAGAAAGGTCCTTTGCTCACCTGAAACCTCTACAGGTGGCTTAACAACGCGCGTAGGATTCAGTTAGTATTGTAGTATTTTTTTTTTAAATTAAAGAGTGACGAGACGAGCAGGACATGTGCCTGATGGTAAGCAACATGCCTGCCACATAACAGCACAGTGACACGCAGCTATAGGAACATGAAGAGTCCAAATCATTACCTAGCACTGCCCTGCGCTTGTCACCCAGAGATCTAAGATCTATCTCTAAGCCTGGTGAACATTGCCCTTCAAATCGGAACACAGTAATGTTTGCACATTACTGCTTGGCGGTAGAATTACTAGCAAAGGTGTGGTACTTCCCCAGGCGGACTCTGCTAAGAGTCCTACCACTACAAAATGTATATCACCATTAAAGCGATTATAACATTCATTTTTGTTTGGAGCAGTCATGGCATACGCCCTAAATATCAATGTTATCGGCAATTCGTGCTATCAAACCTTATCTATTTGTTGATTTCTCAAAAGTTTACTAGTATCACACAGGTAGAGTAGGATTTCTATGCTGAATGTTTAGGTGAATTGCAATAATTTTTAATAAAATTGAACCATCAAGGGTTACATACAAAAAGGAGGCATTTTTGGATACGACAAACGTTGTCAGGAAATACTTCAATCTGTTTTCTTGACCACCAGTTCACTCTCGGACCTGACTCGTTGCTAACAGTCCTTTACTTCTAGTTACCTATGATGCTTTTTATAATTTAAATGCTCAAAAGTGCTGTTAAAATCTGGCCGAGTCACAGTCCAAAGTTATTCCGTAGATATTAGTTATACCCGTGGTTATACCATTCGTAGAATATGGGTTCTTGCTGAGGTGGAGCCGCTTGGCTATGCTTTCTATATCTACGGCTATGCAGGGTGCATGAGGACCGAAGAGTTGGTATAGGAGCTAAAAAATGGGGTTCCGACCTCGAAAATAATAGGGATTGTAAGGGCGTTGGCAGTAGCAGGGTTGCGGTTAAATGCGAAACCACGGCTGAAGAAACCCGTGAGGGTTTAGTTGGCAAGGGCACCACTCTAAGTGGTGTCAAGCCCGATATATCCCGCCGTGGCCTTCGATGGCGTACGCTCATTTTGCCCACAATAGTATATAGGACCAATGTCCAATAATAGGCCAAATAATTCCATAAGGCTTACTTGTCCTCGACGTGTTCGTAAAACTTAGAAAGAATAGTTAGAAATGGATAGATCTAGAAAGATTAAAATTTTGGCATACAGTTTCCTGAATCAATATAAGTAGACAAATTAACACAACTAGAGTTTTTTTTTCAACACGTAATATCGCTGGGAACTATTTCATTATCATTTGAATAGAAAAAAGTTTCTACATCTAGGTTTATATTCGAAAATAGCTACAGGGAAACAGTAGAAACCTAGTAGGCGTAGGGTTCTTTGCAGAGTCCGCATGGGGAAGTACCACACCCGTGCCTGTTTTTCTACCACTAAGCAATAATGGGCAAACATTACTGTGTTCCGGTTTGAAGGCTAATGTTTCCAGTGCAATTACAGGGCTTAGAGATATAACAACTTAGATCTCTGGGTGACGAGCGCAGTGCAGTGCAGTGCTAGGTAATGATTTGGACTCTTCATGTTTCAGTAGCTGCGTGGCCACTATGCTGAGCCTGTGGGGTAGGCGTTTTACTTTCCCGCAGGCACATTATCCTGGATAATCAACATCAATTCACAAAATTCGGCTTAAGGTTAAAACCGATTCTACATAACATATCAATTAGGCTTGACACAATTTTTTTGTCATATTTTAGGTTCGCCTATACTTACATTAAGTGAGTGTCTGGAATACTTCATCCTAAGCTTTGACTAAACATCTGGAAGTAAGACCTCATCCTTGAATAATGGTATTTTCCTCCTAAAAGTAAACGTCTCCAACTTCAGCAAGGTTAATACTCCAAGCATTCATGTTCATCAACAAGAGGCACCTTCGTACAACGGTGTCATGTGGCTGGTCATTATCTTCTTTAAAAAATTATCAAGCAACGGCTTTGCGAACTACTGGTTAATCCTTCTGATCGATGGTTTCTTCTTGTGGAACACTAACAAGTGCTTGCGATTCATACACAACATAAGTTAATTCTAAAGGCACAAGCTCGCGCGGAGACTGCGACACGAGACCGCGACCGGAGACCGCGACAGGCACTTGACACTATGGAATTGTCTCGGTCTCCTGTCGCGGTCTCGCGTCGCGGTCTCAGCGCGAACTTGTACCTTTAGGCTTAGGTATTCCTGTCTGAAAAATGTAGGTATTACAGCAAATTATTGCAGAAAACTAAAAAGCATACCATGAAAACTAGCATGAACCACGAAATCCGAAAAGTGGATCTTAATATAAAATTGTGTTTAATTATTATTATTATTTACTGCAAGTCTTATAGTTTTAAAACTGAGTGGCCGGTGTTTGTCTTTCAAAATTTTCATTTTGCGGAGGAGTTCTGTGTAACCTAACGTTTTATCTTCTTATCTTAGTACCCATATTTGTGTACTCGTATTTCAGATAGGCTGAGTTTTATGCTTCACCTTGATTCAGTCGATTGATATCGTTTTAACTGTGTTGCCGTGTAGATAACCTGGTTTTTTAATTTCATTTTCACATCATTTCCTAAAGGTGAGTGAAACTTACGTGAAAAGTCTCAAGAAAAGTAAGTCTTAATACTATATTGGTTACTATTATTATCTGTCCCAATGCTGGGCAAAGGCGTCTCTCTACGCTCCCTCCATTTGCTTCTGGCTTGTGTTAATGTCGCTCGGCTATTGATTAATCAGATTAATTTATGTCTATTACACTCGAAGAAGTAGAGTATATTATGTTGCTTGGTTGTAACTAGCTTATCTAATGTTATAGTTTTTGACACACAACATTTTTTAATTTTGGTTACAATTTTGGTTATACTTACAAGAATTTGAAATGTAATATTTATGATCAGTTTTATTGATATAATAATGTACTTTAGGAGCATGGTTATTTATAAAGATCTTGTCAAAACAGCCATTTCCAAGTGATAGACTAAAACATAGGATAGACCATTAGAATCAGAACTGTTTCGTTAGATATTGTGACGTATTTTATGCCTGATTTAGTTTTGCCTAGGTAGGTAGATAAGTAGGTACTGCTCATGGTACAGGAATTAACGCGTCTTGAATCCAAAGTGTAGATATATTATGTACTTTGGTATGTACATTGGATATACCTACGTATGTAAACTCTTTGATTGTACACCAGTCCAAAGTGTACACCAGTTTAAAAGAGCTTAAAGAAGCTGTAGGTAGATGGAATGGTATTTAATTTGTAAATACTGTTACCTAATATGAGTTATTAATTAGTATTAAGGGCTCTGGGCCGGGAGACGTTTTCTTAAGAAGATAATTATGTAATAAACCTAAGTTCGCAATTATTCTTGCCTAAGAGCACTGTAAAATTATTGTAATAAGATATTGTAATAAGATAAAACCTATATAAAATAACATAATAAGACATGACTGGCCTTGTGGCTTAGTGGGTAGTAGCTCTGCCTGCGAAGCCGAGGGTCGTGGGTTCGATCCCCACCCAGTGCAAATATTTGTGTGATGAATTCAAATGTTTGCACTGTGTCTGGGTGTTTGTATGTATAATAATTATGTATTTAAAACTATAGTAAGTATTATATCAGCTATCTGGCCGTCATCACACAAGCTTTGCTTAGTTTGGGGTCAGATGGTGTTGTGTGTGAATTGTCCACCAATATATTTATATGTAGGTAATATTAATTATAGAACGACCTAGTTAATTACGACGACACAGAGTAAACGCAAGTATTACCCGACTGCTTTTGTACAGATTGAGAAACCTTAGTAAAAAATGATTACCAATCTACACGAGAGTGGTTTCACATTCGTGGTTCTAAACTTGTGTAAAATGGAAAAACGCGCCAAAAACACACATGTGCTGAAAAGAAAGCTAATTTGCCGTTACCAGAAGTTTTGAAATAAGATCGACAATAAAATCGCGAAAAAACAATATGTTCTGTAGATTTTTTCATATTGAAGGGATTTTTATGCAGAAGCCAAGCCTCTAACTTTCGTAATTTTAAAATATGTATGTCTCACAGAAAAACTTATCTATAATGATGAGAAAAACGCACCTTATTCAACGTTAAGTTCTACATAATAAGGAAAAAGTACCTAATTATCATTATTTTCCTAGTAATTTGTTATCTTTTTGCAGATATCAAAATGAATGTGGCATTAGTAGGACCGGACCCCACCGCGATCATCTGCCCGTCGTGTCAAGTGAGCATCACGACCAGAGTTGAAAGAAAAGCTACCACCAGGACTCACGTTATTGCTGTTCTGCTTTGTGTGTTTTTGTAAGTTGTTTATTGTATCAATATTCATCATCATTGTCGTCCTGTCCTTTTCATACCTGAAATGGTCGATACAGATTGTCTTGTTCTTCCATTTTAATATGATATCTGTCATGTCGGCATTCAATACTTTCACATGCATAAATATCGTTTCCACAGAATTAATTTTCTCCTTTTTGAGCGCTCCCCTATTGCATAGCACAAACAGTGATAAATGTTTCCACTACAGGGACTCGGGGGCCTTCTCTCGCAAGGAAAGAGGCAAGGCCATAATCCACCACGCTGGCTAAGTGCGGGTTGGTAGATGGCACATGACCATGACCTCCCATTGCAACGAGTTGGTATTTGTTGGGCTGATATATTTTCCCCTAAATTTCTAAAATACTAGATGCACCTAGTTTCCTTCGTTAAACCGTAACAATAGATAATTTGCCACCACAAAAGGAAATTTGTGTTGTATTCCGTTGCATAAGTATGGTTCTGCAACACTGTAGAGTTTCAATTAAAAGTATTTTAACCCGAATGTAAGACACAAATGAGTCGATGAGATTAATTCTTATTTAAACGCTTCGTACGACGCAGAGAAGTTACTTTACAATAATTATCTTTATGGTAAAAAAAATGTAGTATGTCGGTTTTTGGATAATTCAGGTGTGTTAAATGTAAATAGTTAGTTAGGTATGTAGCGTAGTGTTGTAGTTCTCATTGTGTTTTAGTTTTGTTAATAAATACTCTACCCGTTTAAAAAAATATGTTAGATGCGAGATGAACAACTTCTTATTTGAAGTTTATTTATTATCCAATATCTAAATACAACTGTTGACAAACGATTTCATCATATCTTATCCTAACATGGATTACAACCGGAAACTTCTCAAAGTATGATTCATTAATTTTATTGTCTCTAAAACTTATGACTGAATTATTACAGCTCTAACCCAATTGACAATTCCATTGTAAATTTTTTTTTGCTTCCTTTTCGAAAATATTTAATTAAGTAGTTTACAATATGAGACATCCTTGTTAAACGGTTTGACGGGCTTGAAATTTATTTAGCGCAAACATATGGTTAACCTAAGCCACAAATATTCTAAATTGAAATTAAAAGTCCTTTTTTACTACTACTACTTAAAGGTTGTTGTTGGTATTTGAGCTGGTTTAACAATGGCTTGTCAGGGTGTTGCAAGAGTATATAAAATAATCTTTGAATGTAGTTTTAATTTAATTAGAAAAAAAACGATATTAAGTTTCATTTTACTGAAATTTGCTATTTCCGTTGTTTAGAGTACTTTCTAATAATTAACTACAATTATTCGAAACTCATCTATAAGTAGTTAATTGAACCATTCAAATAAATTCTATATTCAATTACAAATCAGACACAACTCGACATGCAAATGAAATGACAGACATTTTGTCAATATTGGAGAAATAAACCGTTACTGTTATTAATAAACTAAAAACTAGGTCAACTTGTTCTTGCTCTTGTCTAGAAACTGTGACTGAACTTAAGCACCTGTTAGCATTATCTATTGTTAGAACAATCGATGTCAAATCGTTTATGGGTTCATGAGTCAATATTTAAAGCCGAAATTGATTTGTTTACAGATGCTGGCCTTGCGTTTGCGTCCCGTACTGTATGAAGTCTTGCAACAACGCGAATCACTACTGTCCTAACTGCAGTGCATATTTAGGAACTTATATGAATTAGCTCTTAGTGCCTGGATTTATTACTTTAAGATGTCATAGAATAAATGGATCATACTCAATTTGAAAGGACTCTGATAGTCAGATTTAAAAAATTTGAAATGTGAGAAATCATCATCATCATCTGCCTTAAGACGTCCACTGCTGAACATAGGCCTCAGTGGTTTCCAGCGACCTTTGTGATGTCATCTGTCCATCTAGTGAGAGGTCGTCCAATACTGCGTCTTCCGGTTCGTGGTCGCCACTCGAGAACCTTTCTTCCCCATCGGTTGTCAGTTCTGCGAGCGATTTGGTCTGCCCATTGCCACTTCAGCTTCCTTACTCTTATTTTATGTGTGTAATATTTGATATGTATTCTGTTAAATAAGTATGCATATTCAACGCACCTAATTAATTAACATTTTATTGTTTCTGTAAGTTTCATTTAAAGTTATATTCTATGGTCTTTCTGAAGTTTCAAGACGGGTCTTTTATTTTTTTAACTATGACTGGCGTCTATTTTGTAATTTCTTTAGTAGAGTCCGCATTTTCGCTTTCATTTGATTACTTGTGGTGTTTTTTGGTGTGTTTATTAATGTAAGATATTTTATTTTATGAATACTTCAATACGTCAATGTTTTTGTCAAAAGTTTTAAATGATGTTGCAGACTCTATGGTTATGAACAGAGGTTCTTATTCTCGCCGCCACATCACCGCATTTATCTAAGTTACACGTTTTTAATATTCTAAAATCAATTATTAAAGTTATTATGTTTTACAAAATCAGTACAAAAATTATGCAATTAATATTTAATTTATATCTAAGCAAGGATTCGAAGAAAAAAGCAATGTACATTTTTAAAAGTTTTTTAAAGTTGTAGAAATACAACATGCCTAACACGTGTTATTATTTAGTATGTATTCGATTTATTTTAAGTAAGCACCGCTCTATCGTAGACCGCACCGCACGGAACGGAAGAGATGACGGTCTAAAAACTTTTACTGTAGTAATAATAATCATTTTTAGAAAATAATACTTGTCACACTATAATTCAGTAGCTTTAATATCTAAAATAATATTTTTAAATCTACCAGTACTCAGACAAAACATTGGTCTAAGTACCAGTATGATGGCGGGAAATAATTTAGGCCGTCTTAACTTTATAACGGTGTACCTAAGTACTTTTGTAGATGTTTGGATCACAAACGAAGTTAAAAGAAGTGTATGGAAATTTGATCCGACAATAAGTCGTATCAGTACATTGATACAGAAATTAACTCAACCTGTTCTTCACAGAAAAACAGGGGATCCGTTTCTGAAGTGTAATTTAATATTTGTACATGTAAGTATAACATAAACTGATACTGTATTTTTTTACAAATAAAATAATCTTAAGCAAATAATAATTTTATTTTTACTCATTAGTACCATACTTAATTTTTCTATTGTTGGGACTGCCTCAGAAGAGAATCACAAGAGAGTCGAGGTCATAAGGCCATAGGTCCACCACGCTTGGCAAGTGCGTGTTGATAGATGACACTCTCCCTCGTCTTCAAAAATGTATTTCTTGACACACGCCGGTTTTCTCACAATGTATTTTTTTAAAATTAAGAGTGACGAGACGAGTAGGACATGTGCCTGATGGAAAGCAACATGCCTGCCACATAACAGCACATTGACACGCAGCTATCGGAACTTGAAGAGTCCAAATCATTACTTAGCACTGCACTGCGCTCGTCACCCAGAGATCTAAGATCTTATATCTCTAAGCCCTGTGAACATTGCCCTTCAAATCGGAACACAGTAATGTTTGCACATTACTGCTTGGCGGTAAAATAACTAGCAAAGGTGGTACTTTCCCAGGCGGACTCTGCCACGAGTCCTGCCACTACAATAAATTATTGTTGTCAATGTTTTCTTTTGGGTTAACGCAGTGCCTCTGCGTTAAATCAAATTCAGTTTGGTAGTAAGGGCACCCACTACCGGCTACTATAAGGTCAATTAGAAAAAAAAGTAAACTTTCTAAGCCTATGAAATATATTCTCTCCTGCAATTAATGTAAATCCAAGTATTTTTGAGGTGATCAAGTTTATTTGAACTTCCCCAAAACTATCGAGGTTTTGTTGTCGGGTAACCCTCATTGCTCCCCCACGCCCTCCTGACAATCTCACTAGTAGGGAGACTAGATCCTTGTAGCACTATAGCGTAGCGTTAATTCCTATTTTGGCCATGAGCCATTCGATCCCTGTCCCACAGAATCTATGACAGACATTCATTCTTAATCACATACTATTTAAATAGGGAGTTCTGAATGTATTTGAGGCAAAGAGTTTGCATATTTACTTATACTTTATCTAAGGTTTGGGGTAGGTATCTCTTTACGTCTCAAGGTAGATTTTTAAATCTAAGGAACATAGAGCGAGAGCTAGAGCAGGAATATTCTTTCTCGATCTTTTAGTGTAGACGAAAGCAAGTGCTTCGCGATTCCACCAGACTATCAACGAACAAGAATAAGAACCAAGAGCAAGAATTCTTGAACGGAAGTTTAGATCGAACAAATAAATGCTCGTTCGTGTCAATTCTGTGGATGGTAGCGCTTCCATAAGGCCGATTCTGAGAGCAATGTTATAATTGCAAGTGCTGCAGTTATTATTCTGTCTCAAAAACTCAAAAATAAAAGAAGGAAAAGACGTTGGTTGTTGACAAATTGCAGCGAAGGATACTGGATAACGTAGGTGAATTGTATCTGAATCTGTGATTTCGGTAGGCTTATTAGACATTTTTCTTGAGACCAATCTATGGTTGAACCTATTTAGAACGATCTATGAACACAAGAAAACTTTGAAGAGACCGCTCCGGGGAGCGAGTACGTCCGAAAACACAGAGAAGCTGTTCGGATGCTCTGGTACGGTTTATATCAAGCGAACGAACAATTAGATTGCTTAGAATATTCCAAGAATCTTCGCGAACGTGGACAAAACAACAAAATAATGTTCTACGTATGATTTGTATGATCTGATACCACCTTGTCCTTTTTTCTATCGGAATGGTCGTAGCTCGAAAAAGCGACATCGTTTCATGGTTGATGTTCCAAAGACACGAACGAACAGATTTGACTCTACTTTTGTGATAAGAACGTCTAGGCTGTGGAATACGTTGCCTGAGTGGGTTTTCACCGATGGTTACAATCTTTATGTCTTCAAATCGAGAGTGAATCGGTTTTTACTAGGTAAACACGCTCCATCGTAGACCGCATCGTCGCTTAACATCAGGCGAGATGGCGGTCAAGTGTAAATCAATAGAAGTTAAAAAAAAATAAAAAAATGTTTACATTTAACGAATTTGATACAGTGGGGATAGAAAGAGCTTTCGCTCGTCTGATGTAAAGGCGATCCGGTAGCGATAGCGATCCGATAGCGAGAGCGATCCGATACCGAGTATGGGATCGCGCCCGCTTGCTGTGTGTCAGGTTGCATACAAATTCGAACACTACAAAAAATATCGTCTCGCTATCGGATCGCTATCGCTTTCGGATCGCCTCTGTGTGAACACTACATTAATTGGCTTTCAGACGAATTGCTTACTGCTCTAAGCTCTACCTAGTCTGTGACATGGGTAGTTCCAGTGACAATGTAATATTTTGTTTGATCCACTCCCTACTTAGTCTGTGGTTTGATCTGATGACAGATCCTAAAGATGGCTAGAAATAAATAATAAGCAACATTTTATCTAGCAAATAGTGCGATAGCTGGAAGACAAGAAGTGGAGAGTGCAACTTAAATTTGATTCTGTTTTCTGAAGTAGGTATGTCTCAAGTGATTCTTTCTGGTGTCTAATTAATTGTCTTGAGTATACATTATTGTAGGTATGATTCCTTTTGGTAAATCATTAGGTACAATCGCAACCTATATCATTCGCTTTGATAAATATTACCTACCTTAGGAATGAAGATCTGGTAATAGAGTCAGCAGACGAAAATCGGATTTCTTTAGAGTACCTCAACGTCTTGAGCTCATTTCACATGACTTATCAGTTTATTACATTAATTTGTGAGTTGTGAGTGCCTAAGCATTCGTGTTGTCTTAGTGATGAGAACGTCGGTCATAATCGTGTAAGTCGTAGGTTCGAGTCGCACCCGCACCACTGTCTATTTTTCCAAGTGCAGATTAACATAGAAAAACATTATCACCGACTCTAACGGTGCAGGAGAACATCGTGAAGAGACCGGCATATATCGATAAAAATACATCTTCAAGGACATGCATCACACGTCATTCCGCACTTGTCCGGCGTGGTGGCGTATGGCTTTGAATCTTTTCTTTTGAGAGAAATCCCCGAGTAAAATCTGACTTGGTATCGGCTTTGATGACAGTCATTAAAATGTTTTAAACACATTTTAACTTGTGTTTTTACTAATGTTACCTACTTAAATAATAATACATAAATATTGGTGGACAATTCACACACAACAACATCTGACCCCAAACTAATCAAAGCTTGTATGATGGTGGCCAGATACCTGATATAATACTTACCTAAATAGTTTTAAATACATACTTATTATACATCTTTATAATTAATTAAAATATATTGTAAAGAGTATACTTATATCTTTTATTTATATTGTTTTGATTGGAATGGTGTTTTCAGTTCAGTTTTCAGCTCCGTTTGTTATTCGAAGTAAATGGGCGTTTGAGCGAGTTGCGGTACAATTTTGGGCAGGAGTATTTTAATAATGTGTCGCATAGCAAATTTGCTATTAATATTATTGAAGGCTTTAGTAAAATTATTCGACACCTGGTTGCTACTGAGTCATAGAATAGATGACTGAGTACAATTAATGTTTTGACACCATAGTGTCATTTTAATGTGATCTTTATATAAGACCATAATGCATATAGATCCGTTAATTTTGTTTCAGTTCATGGATGAATTAATGTGGTTTCCTCTCATCCAAGTTCGTAACGAAGTTGCATCGGGAAGACGTTTGACGTCTGTTGTCAGTCGTGATGACGTCATTGGTAGGTGTTTTTATGTCCACTAACTGACTTCACACTTCCACAATCCACAAAGTAGTTGTCAGATAGCTGTGGACACGTGCTGTAGTGAAAGGCAAGGCAGCATCGCTGTAATTCCGTGGCGTCTGGATTTTGTAACATCGATCGAATATCACAGAACGTAAGTAAGTATCTATTTCCTCTTCATAGCTTAATGTATGAGTATTTACAAATGTTCAATGTATTGGTTGTTTATTCTATAACTTTTATATTGTAAGATTAATTAATAATACAAAGTAGTATTTAATAAACATCGTGATAACTTTGCAATTCAACAGTTGACGATTGTATTGTTGACGATATACTTAATACCTATTGTTGTGGATATATATAGGTACTATGATAATTTACACCTAAGTACAGTTATTAATTCTGTTTCTATGGAATTTTCCTATTTCAATGTTTTCACATGAAGAGCTGTTTTTAAACAGCAGACTGGTGATTTTTCCTATAGTATTATTACCTACCTATCGTACTATTATTTTGACTAGCCCGCGCAGACGCCTCGCCGGCGCCGCGCCCTAAGTATGCCGCGGTGTCTAAATTAGATGGAACTAATAATTGTTCTGTGCCTAAATTTCAAGGTTACATTCCCCTGTTACCCGATAAACAGATTCCAATAATAACTGTTGCTAGCCTGATCATGTGTTTTCTTATTTTATTTCTCGATATGTCTAATGTCTAGCCGTCTATGATTTTTTTTCCAATGTCGACCTTGAGATTCCGGCTACAAGATAATCTCAATGGTGCTCTGAAAAAACTATTCACGATTTAGGAGTGAGGTCATACATCTGTCGGTTCTTTTGTGATTTAGAATTCGAGAAAACAATTACTTAAAAGTTGAAGAAAAATATTTGTAAGCTGCTCAGGCAGGTCGTAGGTACGACCACGCAATAAGTTTGATATTTCGAGGAACTACCTGCGACATCAATGTTAAAAAAGTTTTGAGTTACAATAAACAAATACTACCTACAAACGTTTAAACAGGGACCGTAGGCTTCTTTATATTTTCACAAAGATATTTTGACAACTCGTGGTAGCACAAAAAGTGTAGAGTAAGTAGCTGAACAAATTTGCCTAATTTGTTGATTTTAAATTCAACAGTACATTTTGGTACATAAATAAATAATTATTTCACAGAGAGATTGTAAATACCGTCACTTAATAATACCTTTTTTTAAAATAAAGAACGACGAGACGAGGATGACATATGCCTGATGGTAAGCAACATGCCTGCCACATAACAGCACAGTGACACGCAGCTATTGGAACATGAAGAGTTCAAATCCATTACCTAGCACTGCACTGCGCTCGTCACCCAGAGATCTAAGTTGTTATATCTCTAAGCCCTGTAATTTCTCTGGAAACATTGCCCTTTAAACCGGAACACAGTAATGTTTGCACATTACTGCTTGGCGGTAGAATAACTGGTAAAGGTGTGGTTCTTCCCCAGGCGGACTCTGCTAAGAGCCCTACCACTATTATTATGACCTACGTGAGATTACTGATGCTATTCTCGACTTTATGTACATCACATTAAGAAACGCGTCGCGCGGGTGAAATCTGATTTTTTCCTGGCTTTAGGCGCACTCTTAACCTGGTATATTTGTTTATAACAATCGAAAGTCATTGGATTTTAATCTGATGATATTTACAACTACACGGTAACATACATTGCTGCACAAGTAATAAATGACGTTAATATTTATTGAAACATGTAGAGCATAAAAATGTGTTCTTTAAATCATGTTGATTGAGTTACAAGTGTCTGAAGCTGGATAGCTAATACATAATTATTATTATACCAACTATCAGACCTATCCCGTCCTATTCTACCTTTTGGAATTGTACATACCTAGATTGATGCATAATATACCTATTATGATTAGTTGTAACTTCGCACGAGTGCAATGCCGATACTAAGATATCTATGCTAATAAAAACGGTTATTGTTTATTATCCCTAAGAGATGGACATAAATATACCATCATGTATATTTTATGTAGACACTTTTTCAGGGGTATTATACTGTACAAAAAATGTGTTTATCTTATATATAAAATTCTCGTGTCACAGTGTTTGTTTCCTTACTCCTCCGAAACGGCTCTACTGATTTTTACCAAATTTTATATGCATATTCAGTAGGTCTGAGAATCGGCTACTAGCTATTTTTCATACCCCTAAGTATTAGGGGTTGTTCACCCCAAACATTTTTTTTTAATTTTTGGTCAAATTTTTTTGTTTTTATTTTTTTATAATGTGGCGTTAAAAATACATACAACCCTAAATTTTTACCCTTTTTAACCCAACCTAAATTTTTGGTTACCCCTTAAATTTCAACCCCTGTTTTTTTATAGCCATTTTAGTAATTTAATCATTTGACAGTGAACTCCTAAACGACGGGACCGATTTGAATGTTTTTTTTTTGTGTGTGTATTCGAAGATGGTTTAAATTCACAAATAAGCCCGGCAGATGGCGCTGCAGACAGTGTCTAGGTTATGTCCGAGCGAAGCCGGAACGGGCCGCTAGTTCATAATATAAATACTGTACAGGAGTTAATCACGACCCACATATTATTTAATTACCTCAACGTTTCGGCGGCGTTGCAACCGCTGTGGTCACAAAAAGACCGTAGAAGACGAGAAGTCCTGTACAGCTTTTACATTATGTACTTATTGAAATAGCGAAAGTTAAAACATTTTTCTCTACCATTTCATGCAGGTTTTATACGTAATAATTATAAATTATACACCCTGCTCCTGAATAAAATTACTCTGTTTAAAAATATGCCACAAAATCTGTTTGGTTGCTTTAAAGATCTAATCATACATAAGGATAGACAGCCAGCGGGAAGTGCTTTTATTTTATACTTTGTAGTAAATAAATATATTTTACAGTAATATGTGAACTGTCAGAAACAAATGATTTGATTTATTTCGTCCAGCAACAAATATTTTGGTTTTAGTGATTTTGTAGTTTTAGGATTCTAAGGTATGGAGAGTTCGCTTGGGAAAGTACCACACATTTGCCAGTCCTTTCCGCTAAGCAGTAATGTGAAAACATCACTGGAAACGTTCCGGAGAAATTACAGAGCTTAGAGATAAAACATCTTAGGTATATCTCCGGGTGATGAGCGCACTGCAGAGTGCTAGGTAATGATTTTTTGGACTCTTTATGTTTCAATAGCTGGGCAGGCACGTTGCTCACCACTAGATACATGTCGTGCTTGTCTCGCCACTAGGCTCTAAAAAAACTAATTTTGATTAAGTACCAAACAAGCCATATTATCAATAAAGGATAAATCATAGATAGTTTCCCGAGCAAAGCTAAATTCAGTGTTAAACTCGACCTTAAAATCCAGTAGTGTTTCACAGTTACGCATTTCATAATTTTCATTACTGTGAAGCCAAACCACAGCATACAATTCTTGGAAACATCCACACAATAATGATACTATGGTAGGTACTTATTATACAAGCTTGCTTGATTATGAACATTGGCAGGAAGTACATTATTATGTATCTACTTACGGCTAGTATATTTTTTAGGGTTTCGTAGCCAAATGGCAAAAAACGTCATGTCTGTCTGCCCGTATGTCACAGCTATTTTTTTCCGAAACTATACTATTGAAACTTGGTAAGTAGATTCATTCGTGAACCGTATTAGGATTTTCACACAAAAATAGAAAATAAACTTTGGGGTATTCAACATTTTTTTTTCATCAAACCCATACTATGGGTGTGAGGTTTCTATGGATAGATAAGTCTTTAGAAATGACATTGAGGTTTCAAATATATATATATATATATTTAAACTGAATAGTTGCGCGAGAAACAATTCCAAAGTAGTAAAATGTAGGACCATTAGGAAATGTAGCATTTGAAATTGGACAATGGCCATTCTCGCCGCTCGGTAACCATGGTTTTTAAAAGACGCATTTTAAGGCATTTTCGTGAAAGCCACATAATGACGCATTCCATTTCCGATCTAACTACAACCGACATGTTATGATGATTACCCACTCGAGTTCCATGAGTCATGTAATTATTTGTCATACAATTGTTGTAATTCTCAATTATGTACGTAAAATTGTTTTACTGGGAGCTGTGTGCCATATCATCTATTGTTACTCATTCCTATTTTCTACAAAACGATGTACCTATATGTACGTATAGTATTATTATAACTTTGTCTAATGCTCGTACCTATGGATAATTTTTAATGGTTTTTTTAAAGCAATCTTGTTTTTCTTTATCGGCTGAAAATAAAACAAAAGCATGATTTAGTACTTTTCTGATGAGTATTTGGAAATAACTCACTGGGCCCGATTTTAAGTTTTTTTTTTTACCGCGCATATTTCGCGTTGGACCACCAACTTGCGTGATGGTAATTACTGGGCTATGAGATAAAACACATTATATCTCCGGGTGACGAGCGAATTTCAGTACTAGGTAATTATTTAGACTCTTCCAACAGCTGCGTGTCACTGTGCTGTTATGGGCAGGCATGTTGCTTACTATCAGGCATGTCCGGGTCGTCTTATCACTCTACTATAAAAAAGTGACGATGTGGTCGAAGATGACGTTAACTGCTAACCTAGGAAATATTTATTCACACTGTTAGACCTTTCAAAGGTCTACATTGTATCTTTCAGAGAACAATGTATTAAATCTTAACTAGATTCAGTGAAAATCTGTTTTCTTAAATTAGTATAATCATCAATTCTGTAAAATATTCCTTTGATAGTAAAGTAAGTTAACGATTTCCCACCTATGAGGTACGAGTATCAAGTTAAGTTAGTGTACAGTCAGCACTTAAAGTGTTTTACGTAGGGACCTACTTTGAAAAGTTCTTATGTGAGTTTCAAGTATCTACTCAGTTGGTTAGTCTTTAGTCAGTTAAGTAATGTTTATATAGTAAGCTCGCAGTTTAGCGGCATAAAACCCACTTTTGCGGTATGTCGGATTCGCTGCTACTTGTCTGATTCTCGCAACTAAGCGTTCATTGAACGGCATTCCAGTTATTTAAATTTTCAAACATACCCCACACTATGAACTAATTTAAATTTGAAACCGTCATACCCACAAGACTCTTCAGTACGTTTCACTCGATCCATTGTTTTTAACGTCTACCTACTTACTGATATTTCCTTCTACTGTTGAATAAACTATTTGATCCAACCGTACATTACCGATCTGTAATGATCCATGTATTTGCCGTTAACTTATTTGATATCTCCAAATAACCCATTCTATTTGCTGTTATAGAAGGTTATTTTTATTTCGTATACCGTTATATTTGGAATTTCCGGTCTGATTAAAATAATCCTGTTTGCAAGAGATACCTACGTAGATAAAATAAATAGATAGCCTAATTGATGGTGAAACCGTAACCACAACTGGCTTATTAATACATATTAAGACAATACCTATTTAAAATTCATGTAAAAGACATTTCTACAATTACTACTCTAAATTTCACTAATTGTTTCACTGTTGGGCATTCAAATTCCGCACATGACTCGCGGGAGTTGGTGTGACCGCGGGACTTTTCATCAAATTTGTGTTGACCTTGTGGCTCAGTTTGTAGCAAGTCTGCCTTCAGAGCTAAAGGTTGTGGGTTCAATTCCCACCTAGGACAAATATTTGTGTGCTGCATTCAGATGTTTGTTCTATGTCTAGGTGTCTCATATAAATATATTAACGACAATATAAGTATTACCTACATCAGCTATCGGGTTCGGGATGTTGTTGTGTAGTGTGTGAAATGTCCTCCAATATTTATTCATTTTAAGTATCTACCTACTTAGTGTGGATATTCCCGTAAAATTGTAACAAACATTAGTCTACAATGAAACGCGTGAGATGATAAACATACGATAGGTTAGTTAATAATCCAACATTGTTATATTATAAACTGACAATATTTCTACAATTTTACGGTGCTATGGACACGGAACACATAACATTAGTCCGCTTACACAAATATACCAAACAAGTACCTATATAAATTAGTTGATAGATAGTAGGCATAGTATAAAGGTTGTATAGTATTTGTAGAATGGAAGTCCGTCACAGCCTTTTTTGGGTCGAAGAGATTAGGTTTGTATCAATTTATTTTGTGATTTTGGATATAAAATATCTCTTCTTCTTTATCGTATCGCTCTTGGCAGAGCGGTCGTGGTCACGACGAGGCGTCCACATCGGTGGTAGAGGTGGACACAGCTCTCCGTACGATCTCCCGCCATCTCTCCCTATTCGTAGACTGCCTGGCGCAGTCAGACACGTGGCTTCCTATTGCGGATTTCACTTGGTCAGTCCAGCGCATAGGTGACCTGCCGCGGGATCTGGTTCCTTCCACTTTTCCCTGCACAACCAGCCGCTCTATGGAGTCGTCATTTCGTCTGGAGACATGTCCAAAATACTGTAGTATGCGAGACTGTACTACAGCCGACAAACGCTGCTTGATGCCGAGCTCCTGAATGATGGAAACGTTGGTACGGAACTCTGTCCACGATATCCCGAGCATCTTCCTCCAGCACCACATTTCTAGAGCGTCTATCTTCCCTTTTTCCAACTCACGCATTGTCCACGTCTCCGCCGCATAAAGAAAAATGGGGAATACATTTCGTTCATAAGCGTTCGCATGAGCCTGACTTTGGTGGCTTTGGTAATGTTGCGATTCTTCCATATTTTCTTCAACTTCTCCATTGCTGTTCTGGTAATAGCCATACGTCGTTTCACTTCATCTACACAGCCGCCATTGTTTGATATTAAGGCGCCAAGGTATACGTAGGTCTGAACCACGTCACAATTCGCAATTTGTTTCAGTTCGGGCGAGTTGTTGTTGACCCGATCCACGATCATAATCTTCGTCTTAGATCGGTTTATCCTTAATCCAAACGTCAGGCTTACGTGCTCCATTTTGAGAAGTAATTCTCCCATAAGGACCGCGTTACTAGCGAACAAAGTGGTGTCATCCGCGTATCGCAAGTTTGCAATTTTGTATCCACCAATCGCAACCCCATCGGTCCAGCCTTCGAGAGTGATTCGCATTATAAGCTCGGTGTAGATGTTAAACAGTAGAGGTGATACTATGCATCCCTGACGCACACCTGCACTTGGATGGAAACTATCTGAGAGGAGATCATCTGTTCGCACTGAAGCTGTCCCCTCTTCATAGAGCTCCCTGAGTAGGTGTACGAGATGTTGTGGTGTACCCATGTCCAGTAGTGTTCTCCACAACGTTGGCCATTTCACCGAGTCGAACGCTTTGGAAAAGTCAACAAAGCATATGTAGGTCGGCTTGTTGAACTCTCGAGCTTTCTCAATAATTTGACGAACGATGAGAATTTGTTCACGGGTTCCTTTCCCTTTCACAAATCCGGCTTGTTCTGGCGCAATTTCTCTGGACAAATATGCTTTCAGTCGCTCGTTTATTATGTGTAGCATTATTTTGCTTGCGTGTGTTATTAGAGCTATAAGTCGAAAGTTGCTACACTTTTTCGTAGAGCCTTTTTTATGAAGAGGAGTGAAGACTGTGTGAGCCCATTCAGAGGGCCATTTGCCTGTGAGGCATATCTTATTACAGATGTTGTGGAAGATATGAACACCACGCTCTCCCAACGCTCGTATAGTTTCAATTGGGATCTCATCTTTCCCTGTGGCTTTTCCATTCTTAAGATGTTTAATGGCGGCTCGTACTTCTGACTCTAGAATATTTGGCTCGAGCATAATCGCACGCTTAATAATAAAGAGAAATAACTGAAAAATTGGGGAAATCGAGTTTTTGTAATAAAACGCAATAACAATACGAAAAGAATAGGATAGACTCGACAGCCGTTAAATTCGAACGATTTTGAGTGAAACGGAAGATCGATCGTCTCTTTCGTTCCAAACGGATCGGCCATGATGTCTGTCAAAAGTCGAATAATTGCTGTTTAAAAGTTAAAACATGAGTATTTTATTTATTAATTTACAATCATAAAGTGCAATATTTTGATGTAACTTCATTTAGTATTTAAGCTTGTTTTATTGCCAAATGGACATTTGCACTTATTTCAGTCTTGTTTTAAAATATTTTGTTTCTTTTGTGAAATATTTTGAGATATTTCAGTTTATTATTAAACTACTACTTAAGTTTTGTCATAAACTGAAATAAGTCCGAGGGTTTTTCTTCTTTTCACTTTTTTTCAGGGTTTTCATAAATGTAGAATGGACATTGATATACCAGATTAAAGGTTAGAATTTCTACTTTTATCTACTCTTCTTTTGTTTTGAAAAAATACGACATTTATCAATTATTTTTAATATTTTGTGCTCCTGGTCGAACAGACTAAACTTTAAACGCCATTTCCCAAAATTCTTAATTTTTGAGATAATTCTCTTTATTATTAAGCGTGCGATTATCACTCGTGGGCTCCGTGGATGTGAAATTTTGCGACTGATGATCCTGAAATAATGACTGACAGTAAATCCTCCAAACTTCCGAAATTTTGTCCAATTCAGTGACTACTTGGCCATTCTGATCTTCGATGGCCCATGTTTTAGACGACAGCGTTTTCGTGATGAGGCGGATTTTGTGATACAAGTCTCTAGACTCATATCTGTCTGCATGGATTTCAATTTACTTGCACATATTTCGCAGATAGGCGTTGTGGTCTTGTCGGCATTTTAATTGAATTTGCGCCGATATTTTATTGAGGTCCTTGATGTTAATTCCCGCTGCTTTCATATTACGGCGATTTTCGACAAGTTCAAAAGTGCCATCAGTCATCCAGTGCTGCCTTTTTTGGGTTGCAATTGGTTGTGCAGTCTCCAGCACACTTGTAGCAATAAGCGTTTTTGCTCGATGCCAAAGCTCATCTGGTGTTTCGTCAACCAGATCTGCTTCAGTCCACTGTGACCAGTTTTGCTCGATAACTGAACGGAAACCCAGAACATCGCTCACCATCAGCTTCTTCGACTTTTTAATGACTCTGGCTGCCTTTAGTTTTAGTTTTAATTTACAGATCAGAAGTTGGTGATCAGACCCGCAATCCGCTCCAGGTAATGTATGGGCATTTGTTACTGATGATTTCCATCGTGATCGAATCATGATGTAGTCTATTTGATTGCGGGTTTTTCCATCGGGCGATACCCAAGTGTATAGCCTTCGAGGGTGGTGTTATATAAAATATAGACTATGATTATCTAGAACTTTAAAGCAATTTGCTTTTGATATAGAGTTCGTTTTTAAAATTGTTGTAGTTGTTTTAAAGATTACCTCGCACTTAAAAACGCAATGGCTTAAGCTGTCGTTACATAATTATAATATTAGTATACATGCACGTTTGTCGATTAATTATATTGGAAGTCAGCAAAGTCGACGTGAGCCACTAAAACTAGGTGTTTAACGATAAAATAAACAAAATGTTTACAAGAATTGTTGTCGAAGCTTCTGCGTTATAATGGGATCCAGGACAGGTCGACAAATGGTCGTTTACATTAAAACACCGCGATTTTACATTTTTTACCTAATTGACGTTGAATGTCAATAATGGATAGATAATATTATTATGTATCTTTTTTTATTCCACCATTCGCGTTCTAGACAACGGACCAATAAATAGAAAAAATCGGATTTCAATGAAAATAAACAGGAAAACTTTATTATGTAGGTAAGTACCTACCTACAATGTTACAAGGTAAAATGTACCTATCTATAAATTGAGATTGAACATTAATTCTGGCAATGGCGTTATCACAGACACTTGCTATAAGCCTTTGATGACGATGATAATGTGTTTGTTGAACATGATAAGAAGCCAAGATAAACTATATTAAGATCCAACTGCACTGGTTTTATGACCGACATACGCTATACCTGAGAAGTATGTTTTTACCAACGATCTCAATACAAAGATGTGCCCTCCCAAACTTCAGGGCGCACCGAATCATGTTATCGTTGGGAAGAGTGAGCTCACTCTTTCCGTTCTAGTCGGTTGCAGGAAGCGGTAGACACCGGACGTTTTTACCTATCACTATTTGTTGTCAAGAACCAAAATAAGTAGAACCACGGCTATCTCGCCGCTAGCGATTCTAGGGGTCAAGTAGATTGGTTGTTCGTAAACCACTTACGGTACACACAGAGACGCAGTTTATTACCAATTTCAAAGTGCTCGGGGCACATCTGTTGTTTTATACCGATGGTTTTTACTATGAAAACTGACGTGGTTGTTACACAGTTTTAATTAATTAACTGGTCCCTCCTGTGTGACTCACGTGTGACGTGGAACTCCCATTAAATAGAATGTCACCGAATATGGCTTCTCGTTAAAGCTAACAAAACATAACTATAATTATTAACAAAGCTAGTATTAAAAAAACTAAAATACAATCAGAACTACACTACGCTACATACTCGTACTTAACTAACTATTTATACTAAGTACAGCTGAATTATCCATAGATAAAAAAGGCTTTATGTGATCATATCATACATTTTATTAAGTAATCCGTTATTTATGTCATATACTTACTTTAGTAGTAAGAAAGTTTAAACCATGAAATACGTTGGCAAGTCTACAGTGAATTATGTTTTATAGGTTACAGCGCTCCATTATAATACGCATCGGCGCTTATCATCAGGTTAGATGGCGGGCAAGTGTAAACCTATTATCGAAAAAAAATAACTTCAATAAAAAAAACCTTTTTCAATTTAAACATCATACATTTTTGTGAGATTGCTATAATTATAGCAATCGACTAATATTATTAACGCGAAAGATTGTATGGATGTTTGTTTTACTCTTAGAGGTAAATTTATACTTCTAAAGGGATTTGGATGAAATTTGGTACATGATTAAATAATGGTCTAGGCGGATAATACATTAGGCTACTTTTTATCTCGGGAAAATAGCGGATTCTGGAACTACGCACTGAAAAACTACGCGCTGCTAGTATTTTAATAAGTTAGTTATGTTATGTAACTAATACATATATAGGACAATTGTACCTAAATGCCTAAAAGTATTTTCATATACCAATCTAAAAAAAATAACGAACAGCTGTTTAACATCAGTCTGTTACAGTTGTTAGTTAAATGTTAATCTGTTTATATAAAAATAAATTAAATAAGACAATTTATGACACATTACATCATTACACATGGGAACCTTTTTTTACGTCAATTTAGTCAGTCGGAATACACTATTCCGGAAAATGTTTATACAATGCTAGTCAACTGGCATTCAAGGTTAACTCAAATGGAAAACAAGGTATCAAATAGTGTGTCACTACTCACTAGTGAGGTCTCTAATAATATAGTAGTGTTGCTGAGCGCTGGACTAGAACCTAGAACAGACAGACAATTAGTGTAAGCTTTTAGGTATGTAATGTAGTGCAGTCTTCATAGTGGTGTTGTACAGTCTTCATTGTAATTTACTCTCGATTTAGTAGTCGTAGCTCGAAAAAGCGACATCGTTTCATGGTTAATGTTCCAAAGACATGAACGAAGAGGTTTGACTCTACTTTTGTGATAAAAACGTCTAGCCTGTGCAATGCGACATCAGGCGAAATGGCGGTCAAGTACAAACATTTTTTTTTTCTAACAACGACTCTGTCCAGCGCTTCTACCGCCTAACTAAATCGGCTATCGCTTTGCTAATGCTGTCTCTATCATTTCAAGCGAAAAGAAAAGAGAGAAACATCAAAGCGATGATATTTTTCGTTCGGCGAAAAACGCTTTGACGCTTTGTAATTGCTGTCTCTTTTCTTTTCGCTTGAAATAAAAAAGATGGCAATGTCAAACGTCAAAGCGCTTTTCGTTAGGCGGTAGACCTCCCGGTCTGGTCTGCAATGTGAAATTGTTTGTGAAGATCAGAATTCTGAGTTTTGTATGAATTCTAATAATTTGATAATTTGAAACATTTTTTAAACCACATTAAATTTGTTGTTTGTACCACCTACTTTTAATAGTGACATCACTAAGTTTTTGGAGAAATTTGTACCTCTATTTGGTTTTAAATACTGTGTAATATTTTTTTTTGTCTAACAATAATTAATAGTTTCCACAGTGCATACGATGCAAGACGTTTTAAAGCAATTTTTTTTACACTTTGGGTATCGTTATTGATGTTTTAAGTAAGGTCTCTATATTTTTATGGTACAAAATATCTTAAGGAATTATCCATAATATATCATTATAATGGTCAAATGAGTTTTGAAATCGGTACAGTAGTTTTTCAGTTAATTTGTTTACACTTACATAAATACAAAATTACAAGTCCCCTTAGAATATCATAAAGTACTTTTGTAGGTTGTGGTTTATAAGTAAAAAATAGGTACCATATAGATACAGTTACCTACTAGTAAATATTCAGGTGACAAATAAAGTTTCACATAGAAATATGAGGCTCATATATTATGCGTAAATGAAAATGTAGGATTTTTTTATAAGAGAAAACGAAGAGACAAGAAAAATAAAGGCCTGCGAAGTTATACGACTCCGCTCCCGCCCGAAAAATCTGGACAAACTCTCAAATATGGACTTTTTGTCATGCCGTTAAGATATACATTACATTGGCAATATAAATTAACAGACGGCTGTCAGCGAGCGGTCTGTTGATTTGTGTTGCCAATGTAATTTGTATCTTAAGATACATATATAAAGCCCATTTTTGAGTGTATTTCATTTGTCAGGTCTGGTCAAGTCTAGTCAAGTAGTCTAGTCGTATAAGTCGGCGCAAACCTTAATTCGGTCTACTGGTACTAGGGCATGGATACCGGTATTCGGTATTACCGAAAAACCGGTAATACCGGACTATTTGAGGCAATTCTGAATACCGGTATTGAAATTGCAAGTACCGGTTTTTCGGTATTTTAAATAAAGAAATTAAATTCATAAATAAAACCCATAAGGCAGCTCTAGACTACGAAAATAACAATCAATAATCAATGGCAATTCATTTTATGATTGTAAACTTGATGAGCGGCAGTCTTACGTCTTTTTTTTTCATGATTTACACGAAATAGTGTAAATGTATAAATAAAAACATGTTTTGCACTAAAAAGAGTAACATAAAGTATTTTTAACCCCCGAAAAAGGGCTGTTATAAGTTTGATGTCGATGTCTGTATGTCAGTATGTCTGTCTGTCTCTGTGTGTGTCTGTCTGTGGCACCGTAGAGCTTAAACGGATGGGCCGATTATGCTGTTTTTTGTTTATAGGTTAATTCCCGTGCGGTGGTTCTTAGCTATGTTTAGTTAATATCGATTCAAGATGGCCGCCTCCACAAAGTATCTAAATTTATTTAAAAAAAAAAAAATTGGCAGTCATAGGAACTGCCGATAGAAGTGAAAACTTATAACTCCGAATTTGATAGCTTACCTTGGAAACTACACAGTACACAGGTGTAACCAGAGGCCACGCCCTTTCAGCATTTCCCATTGGCTGACGCACTCTAGATGCCCAATCGCCAAGGTCCCGAGTTTACCCGAAGATTTCTTATCATACCCGAGCGTGACGGTAGAATTCAATTTACACCCCACGAAAAATTTGTCTAGGCGCACCTAAAGAAGTTTTCACTTCAATATACAAAATTTCTTCACAACCTCCCTCAATATGGGTAATCAAATGATAGGGCTTGACTAGTAAAATACTATACACTGACAAGTTTTGGCCGATCCAAGATGGCCGCCACAACAAATGGCGAATTACATTATTATTTTCACTACTACTTCAACATGGGTATCAAAAGAAAGGACTTGACTAGTAGAATGTCGTACAGATTACAAATTCGAGGAAGTCGGGGGTAAATCTTTTTTTTTATTTTGGTCTTGTGATGCATATCAACTAAACCAACTTCAAAACCACAAATAGGCACTCAAAAGCGAAAAATTAATTATCATAAACTATTTTAAGCGCTACTCATACATCTGTTTGAGGTCGATACCAGCCATACCAATCCATAAATACTATCTACCTACAAGTAATTGCACTACTTACTAGGTACATAACATCTACCTACTAGCTTTTTCACTTGACTGACTACGATCAAATAGATGAGTGAGTTGGTGGTTATAATAGTTACATTAATTTATTTCTCGCTTTTGAGTGCTGTTTTGTGGTTTTGAAGTTGGTTTAATTTTTCGTATAAAACTGACGAGCGTAAACTAGTTTAAAATTTATGCGTATTTATTGATATTTGTTTAACTTTAGAGTTTGAAATGCTAAATTAAGTAGGTAGGTACCGGATTTACTATACCGAATAGCTGAAGTATAATACCGAAAAAACACCGAAAAACCGGGATCCCGGTTTTAAAAATTTGAATACCGAAAAAATACCGGTTTTGTCAGAAGTCCAATACCGCCATGCCCTAACTGGTACTAAGTGACACACATAATATATATTTTATAACAGCACAGCGCCGTGCCGCTTAGTATTTAGAACCAATTTATTTGAAAACAATACACACGGCTTAGTCTTCACCGTTATCAAAAATTTATTTAATTACTTAAATCCAGATTTTCTGTCGGCCTTAATCATTATCGAAAATATTTATACCTAGCAGCGCCCCGCAGTTTTACCCGCGTAGTTCCTTTTGTTTTATCGAGATAAAAATGTGTAGTAGGGTAGCCTATGTGTTCTTCCATACTATAATCTAACTGTGTTCCAAATTTCAGCCCGATCCGTTCATACGTTAGGACGTGATTGAGCAACAAACTTCCATACATCCAAATATCCAAACATACATCCAGACATTTTTTCTGACACGTGGCAATGGCATTCTACAATGGCTAAAAATAATTTCGATCGCGATGCAGTCCTGTATTTTGTTTTAATTATTAAGTAGTTTAAATCGCAAAAGTTTTAAATATGTATTAATTTGAATGTGGAGAATGACAAGTAATGCTCAGCATTGTAATAGTTGTGCCCAGCGCTTTCTGCGCTGGCCCTAAAGGAAAAGAAAGTAGAAGCCAGCCGATAACCATAAGAGAAAAAGCAGCTTTGCATTACGCTTGTCGACTGTTTTTAACCTCGTTTATTTAAAGTTTTTTTTTCGCTTTCGACTATGTTATTCACATAGTTTGTTGACAGTATGTGTTTTATCCCATTACTCTATTATAAACTTTGTTATTTTTTTTTAAATAAAAATTGCTGCGACGAGCAGGACATGTGCCTGATGGTAAGCAACATACCTGCCACATAACAGCACAGTGACACGCAGCTATTGGAGCATGACGAGTCCAAATCAATACTTACCTAGCACTGCACTGCGCTCGTCACCCAGATAACATGTCATATATCTAAACCCTGTAATTTCTCTGGAAACATTGCCCTTCAAACCGGAACACAGTAATGTTTCCACATTACTGCTCAGCGGTAGAATAACTGGCAAAGGTGTGGTACTTCCTCAGGCGGACTATGCCAAGAGTCCTCTACCACTACAATTCAAACCGGAACAAAAATGCTTGTACATTAGGTAATGATTAGCGCTATAATAGCTGATATAGTTGTGGTACTTCCCCTGAAGGACTTTGCAAAGAATCTTATCTTATGACAATCTATATAAATATTCTATGCTAATGATATCACGTTACGTGTAATACGATGCAAGTCATACACCTACGAAATTGAACCTTACGAACTTCTGATGTTTTTTTGAATGATTTTTGATTTAATTTTTTTTGTTTGGTAGATCATATTTCTGAGATAGTTAGTTTGTATCTAAAACTGAATGTTAGTATAGTTAATTGTATCTTGCTAACGATTTCAAATTTGGTTACCTGAACAACGTTTAATATTTTTCGATTTTTTGTTAATTTCTTAAAAAACTATGAAATTTAGTGCTTGAGTGAGTTTAATAATTAATACTAAATTATAATTTAAAAGTAAAGGGGTTTTTTCCGAAGGTTACTTAATTCCGATGGTAGCCCAGGACCGGATAAAGTGGAGGAAATTGGGGGAGACCTTTCCCCAGCAGTGGGATAACTGAGGTTAAACTAAAAAAAAAACTTAAATTATTATTTCAGGAGACATTTCTTGTACTATCAAATTACTTATAAATATTTACTTATCAAAATATATAAAGTAAATTATTGTACGACTTGACATCAAGTAATAGTGGATACGAATACTCACTTTCTCTTTCGTCGAGCTCTGCTTGCAGAGGACGTTGACTTTACCAACCGGCCGTGATTCACAACAACACAATTATCTTAGCCGGTTAGTTTGCACCGAGACACTGTGATTGCGACACGTGATTTACTCAATCTACCAATAAAATTATTTATTTATTCGTTTGGCACACTACCTAACTGTAAGTAGATTTAATTTTTCACTGTAAGATTTCATTAATTTTGCAAAATAAGAAGTAATAATTTCTTATTTTGCAAAATGAAAAAGTAGGTACGAAATGATAAAAAACGATGGTAGCAAGGTATTGAGTAATAAATAACCATTCAATGAACTATTATGTGGGTAGGTGTCAAAGTGTAAACAGCTAATTTTAATACTGATCAAAATTTTAATTAGTTACTTTTAATAGGTATAGTAAAAGTTTGTGAAATTCCATGTTTTATGAATAAGCAAAGTTTTTGATACCGCCTACTTACCTTATCTGTCTGTGAGTGTTTTCCCCTCTTAACATACACTGCACACGAAGCTATTTATCCAAGCAAATTAAACATATTTTTGTCACCAAAACACTACACTATGGACGCCTTTCAACAGTCTTTTCACCAAATGATGGCCACCTTTCACAAAAGATTGGACTCAATCGAGGTACAGTCACAGATCAGAAATGGTACAGTTGCCAAGTCCTTCTCCGAAGAAACCAGATAGTTTGTCAGCAGAATTTACATCTGTTCAGGCTTTTGTTGTTGCCACATTCCGGACAGTCCAACAACAGATCAGTATTTTGGCACAACAAATTGATAATAACGAGATGCGCTCACGACGGAAGATCTTGCTGCTCCATGGCCTTCTTTGTTTTCAAGGTCTTCTTCTTGTTTTTTGTTTTGGCTTATGTTCAGCAGTGGACGTCTTGCGGCTGATGATGATGAATATAATTTAACATGTCAGCTATAATATAGCATAATATATTATTGCCTTGTCTTATAATGTCACTGGAATGACAAGTTTTCTTAGGTATTTTGCAACAATATCTAAATGTTAGTACCTACTTCAATTAATTTCTCTATCACTTAAAAAATCATTACAGATATAAATATTTAACAGTTTTGTATCAATACCTTTTCGAAAAAATTTAATTTAGAAGCAAAATGTCACTCCTAATTTAAAAAAAAACAACTTTAATTTAAAAGGTTCTTGTAAACGCTAACTATTAAATACAGTATCAATTATAATGCAAATTATTAAAACAAGTGATAATGTTTTTGTGAGACTGCGAAATCTTCTACAATTTATTATGCCATTCTCATTATATGGAAAACCTAAAAAGAAATCCGAAAATCGCAGACAGATAACACTAATTTGAGGTGGGAAAGCTTACATCATACTTACAGTTTTTTTTTAATTTTATACATAAGTACCTAATTATTATATTTTCATTAGCAGCTTTTGTTGGACACTGTAAAAGAAAGGCTTTATCTTTTAAAGCTATCATGTTGACTCAAATTGTTTATTTTTTTTGTTTCAGTCCTTGCTTTCCAGTTATTTTGTTACATTGCTTTTCATTTTTTAAATTATTATATTTATGACTCAACATTTTTTATTTGCGTTGGATACTGGTGTATTTTTATATGTATTTATTTATATGTATTATTTTTAAATACCTAAATATGAAACGAGGTCAAAGATGATATGTATATGAAATCACTAAATACCAATTATCGCTTTTATATAAACTAGACTAGACTAGCTGCGCTTGCGGTGTAACCCGCGTCTTGTTATTTTTTTCCGATAATTTATTTTCATCAAATAGGTACTTTTCCAATATTATTGTTTACAAACTTTAAATGCCATACGTATTTGTTTTTAACTAATAAAACTTCTTCAAAATAAGTCTTAAGGATCTAAATTTCAAAATGACGTAAGATTCATCTCCTATTTCAGAGTCTTTTTTCGCATTAAAAAGTAGTCTATGTGCCAAATTTTATTTATTTTAAATGATTATTTAAGCAAGAAAGCGTAACAGACAGACTAAGCTACTTTCTCATATATAATATTAGCAGAGATTGTCAACAGACTTACAGGCAGAGCTACTTTTGCATTTATTATATTAACAGGGATAACCATTTTGGTGCGATCGATTAGATCACTTTTTTTTTTAATCCGCGATAATATTAGCACCTCAGAAAACATCTGAGAGAATCATTCGCAAATGCCGGGATAATATTTTATGTAATGTAAAATACTTACTTATCAAGTAGGTAAGGTAGGTAGGGTAACATTGGCCATGAACGTGCTAGGTAAGGATCGATTAGTACGACCTACGCTTTTCCGTGTTGTGATTGAATAGGAATATTTTATAATAATATGCATAATAAGTAGGATTTAGGTCTGCCAAGCTTAAATGGGAGTGGGCGGATCGTGTGACCAGAATGCACCCCGATCGGTGGGCCCGGGTTTCTACAGAGTGGATACCATCGGCCAGTCGACCCCAGGGTCGTCCTCCAACGCGATGGAAGGACGAGCTCGGAGCGTTTAAAAATGATTGGACGATGGTAGCTCAGGACCGTATAATGTGGAGGGAATTGGGGGAGACCTTTGCCCAGCAGTGGGACAACCCAGGTTAAACTAAAAAAAAAAAATGCGTACAAACGTCGGGTTCGGTGGATTGGACAAGTCGTGGTCAAAACATGGTGACACACTTTTCTAACTTGTTTGCTCGAAGTATACCTTTTATATAATTTGGGACGAACGGAACATGTATTGTGTCTGATAGTAAGTATCTAAGAACATGTAACATCAGCAATATCTATTGGAACATGAAGATCCTAACCATTATCTAGCACTACACTGCGATCTTGGAGATCCCAGAGATATAAGATTATAATAATATCTCCGTGCCCTCTGTTTTTTCTAGAAACATTACCCTTCCAACAGTGATGTTTACACAAAATGTTTGCAAAATACTGCTTGTAAAGTTTCTTAAAAATCAGAATAGTGGTTAGGGCGGCGCGCGGCGGAACGTCTTGTCTAGCAAAAGCGAGTCAAGGCCATGCATCGCTTCGCAAACCAGAGTACAAAAAAAAAAAAAAAATACACGTGCTATCTCACTGTACTACGGATCTAGTAATAATTCGTGATTGGTTTTAACCTATCCCTCTTTCGAGTCACACGTGATTAATGGACGACCCCTAAGTAAAACAAGACCCTTTGGCATAGTACGCTTTTAAAGCGAAAATTTATGTATCCCTAGAATCATATTTGTTTATGCAGCAAATATGTATATATGTAGGTATAGCTGACTCGGATACAATCCAAACGTAAATATAATATTAGAGTTGTTCGGCCTTCATCGATGCTAATTTTATTTAGCAGATTCAGCACATCTGCTGGGTGATCCGAATTTATTCTAAAAGTTCGTAAATTTAAATTCGGAAATTCTCCGCGACCAATTTTAAACAATTCTTATTTACAGAAGATATTAAATGCTAATTCTGTGACACTATTATAATCTATTCCAGACTATAGACTATATTTTGTAGTGGTAGGACTCTTAGCAGAGTCCGCCTGGGGAAGTACCACATCTTTGCCAAATATTCTACCGCCAAGCAGTAATGTGCAGACATTACTGTGTTCCAGTTTGAAGGGCAATGATTCCAGTGAAATTACAGGGCTTAGAGACATAATATCTTAGATCTCTGGGTGACGAGCGCAGTGCAGTGCTAGGTAATGATTTGGACTATCATGTTCCAATAGCTGCGTGTTACTGTGCTGTTATGTGGCAGGCATGTTGCTTACCATCAGGCACATGACCTGCTCGTCTCGTCACTCTATGCTATAAAAAAATATATATACAACGTGTTGGATTTACCCCCAACAATATTTTAACAGTCCATTCTAACACTGATGTAGACTTCATCACCCAAGGTCTCTTTCCCCTCAGCACGGTAGATCACGAGATAATTCGAGTCAAAGTTTGACGTAAAATTCCCATCAAATCACCAGCTTCAACCCTAAAGCTTGTACAGCAGACAAACGACCTTGCCACCGACGCCGCGACGTCGGCGTCGTACAAAAATCCGTGCGGAGCTCTGGCCGTTAGGGGTATGTCAAATGAAATAACAACCAAAAAAATTAAAAAATTTTTTGGAATTTTTTTTTTAGCTTTCATGCCTAATTTTTACATACATGATTCAAAACTTAATGTAGATGAACTACCATAAATATTGTTGCACCTTTCTGCAACACCTTGTATATATATACTCTGAGCTCAGCTTAAATTATCTAATCTAATACGTTCTTACGACTTGATTGAGTAAATTGACGAATGTAGGAAGTTAACCCGTAAACTTGGGAGCAAGTAATTGTATCAAAATATACTCGCTTATCGGAACCATATAACCACGGTAGACATCCCGTAATTAACTATGATGGTGTGAAAGGTCAGAATTTTGGTTATTTAATCGATGGAAAGTTTGCATAATGTCGTGATAAATTCTTTTGTCACCTGGACTCCATAGTTTCTAAGTTTCTACACCTCTATTTGTTATTATGTACGTATTTATTTCCTTTCTTAAGCCTAAGTTTTTACAATATTCATATATAAAACATCATAAAAACATTATAAAAACCTAAACCTAGTTTACCGCCAGCAGCGGGGCAGTGCCCAAGCTACCGGTGGTTAGGGCTGCAGAGTGAGGAACCTCCTGACGATGAGTGCTGTGTCGAGGATGACCGCCTTCTGCATCTGACCCTTGATCCAACCGTCTAGCGAAAGTCTCTTAAGGTTATTATTATTATTATGAATCTAGACTGCCCCACTGCTGAGCAAAGACCTGTTCCTTTCGCTGACAATCCTGCATTCGATAAATAAGTAGTCCAGTTTAATATTAACTGTCCCGGTTTTAGATTATATACCTATATATTATTATAAAATATGATATTAGCAATATTAGTGTAGCACTCTGAATTAATTGTATTACTAGCCTGTAATTTACCCCAGCCAAAAAGTAGGTAACCAATGTATTATTCCAGACTGAACTATCTGAGTTTTAAACAACCCGATCAATTCATTCGATTCAGCCATTGCGACGTGAATGAGCAACATACATTTAAACATCAAATGTATGCTTTATAATAATTTGTAAATTAATGAAACTGTGAATTTAAATAGTATTAAAAAAACTTAGACATACCTTTGTTGTATCCTCTGCTAAATAAATATCGTGCTAATAGTTTTGTAGTTAAACTAAAAATCTAATATCGATAAAAAGAGTATATCATAAAAAAGGTTACTTTCCTTCTAATAAGCGTGTTATTGCTGAAACTGTCCTGTGTTACTTGGAAAGCTTAATGACACATGAAGGATTTCGGTACTGCTGATAAGATAAAAATACTAAAAGGGCACAAATAAAGGGAGGAAAAATACTATTTAATGTCAAAGTTTTCACTATTTTTTCCGCAATAAAGAGTAAATTCCTTTCCAAATTATAAATCTGTGTGCTAAATTACACTCCGATCCAATCTCATATTTTAGTACGACACTTGGGTTTATGGATAGTGGCTAAATTTACAATACATACATAGATAACTCTTTATTGTATAAGTGCAAAATGAACAAAATGATAACAAAATAAAGTACCAATTGGCGACTTTATCACAAAGAGTGATCTCTTCCATGCAACCGTAAGACGGAATGAGAAATTTGAGAATAAGGAGACGGGAAAATACAAAAAAAAAGTAAATTATTATACATGTACTTCTGCAATTAAAAATTAAAATGAGTAGACATGTGTAGATGATGCAAGCTTAAAATCTAATTAGCGGTCCGTTCCGGCTTCACTAGGATATTGTCGCATAAGCACCATTTATCGAAATAAAAGTATCCTGTTTCACAAGTTAGACCACATTATTATCCATAATGATTACTTTCGTGAATAACAGTTGACTCGTTTACCAACTTGAGTTCACTGGGAACAAACATCGTAACACTGTATTTAATATATTGAGATGTAATATTCTAATAAACGCTTATTGATTCTTTCAGCGGAAGATGAACATCGTGTCAGTGGGACCGGAACCTACCCAAGTGACGTGCCCGTCATGTCGCGCTACCATCCTCACCAGAGTTGAACATAAAGCCACGACGCGAACTCACGTGGTCGCGTTAGTGCTGTGTCTTTTCTTGTGAGTATTTCTTTAGACTATAGAGATACGAGACGACCAGGACATGCCTGCCTATTGCATAATGGTAAGAAACATGCCTGCCCGTAACAGCACAGTGTCACGCAGCAATTGGAACAAGAGTCCAAATCATTACCTGCTTTGCTTTGCGCTCGCCAATTAGAGATATAGGCACGGATATAGATGATTTATCTCTATGCCCTTGATTATGTTATTTCTCTGGAAACACTGCCCTTCAAATTGGAACACTCAAATGTTTGCACATTATTACTTTGTGGTAGAATAACACACGATCCACACTCCAAAAAAACATTCGTTAAACTTAAATTTACACTTTGAAATAAAAGTATACTATATATTATTTTATCTGCTGTAACTATTATTTGTAAGATACAGCTACAAATATCTGTCAAATATGCTGACAATGGAACCTTATTTGAAGCATTTGTGCATGACAAAAACTAGGGAAATCGAGTAAACAGCTTCGCGCCTTCCGTAAGTGAGACCTTCACGACTGGGTGTGCTTGGTAGATGTCGAAAAAATGCATTCATCCATTTGACTACTGGCTATAATTTGCCGTGCTTCGTATTTTACGAGAACTTTAACAGTAATTTTAGTTTAGAAACCTAATACTAAAAAACTGTCATAACATTTTTTCTAATCACTTATTTTATGACGTCTTACCATATATTATTTGAGATACTTAAATTTAGATTCTGTGGATAGAATTTCATTAATAGAAATTAAAAAACATGGGTTCAAATTGCGAAAGTTTTCTATAAAATTCTCGTGTCACAGTGTTAGTTACCTTACTCCTCCGAAACGGCTTTACTGACTTTTATCAAATTTTATATGCTTATTCAGGTCTGAGAATCAGGTACTAGCTATTTTTCATACCCCTAAGTGATAAGGGTTATTCACCCCAATTTATTTTTTTAATTTTCGGACAAAATTTTTGTTTTTATTTTGTTTATGATGTGGCGTTAAAAATACATACAACCCTAAATTTTTACCGTTTTATCACCAACCCCTATTTTTTAATAGCCATTTTAGTAATTTGATCATTTGACAGTGAACTCCTCCTAAACGGCGGGACCGATTTGAATGATTTTTTTTGAGGATTTGAGGATGGTTTAGATTCACAAATAAGCCTGGCAGATGGCGCTGCAGGCAATGTCTAGGTTATGATCCGAGCGAAGCCGGAACAGGCCGCTAGTATACATATAAAAGGCAAAGGTTGACTGATAGATCAACGCACAGCCCAAACCGTAAGAGCTTCGCAAAACTTGAAACTTGAAACTTCGCATGCATATTTTTCTTATAACGTAGGCACCCACTAAGGAGGGATTTTTAGAAATTCGACCCCCTTTTATTCCTTGGAGATATTTGCATGAAATTTCATATAAATTGAGTTCAACTAAAATCACGAAGCAGGTATGAAAGCGTTTTTCAAATTTCCGTCTTCGAGGGGGTGAAATAAGGGATGAAAGTTTGTATGAAACTTTTTATTCCTTAGACATATTTACATAAAACTTCGTAAAAATTTAGTAAAACCGTTAAGTTGCCCAACCCGCCGGTCAAATCCGGTTACTTAAAAACTCAAAAATTAGGATCGATTTTTCATGTAATGACAGATCAATACACAGCCCAAATCGTAAGAGTAAGAATGGATTATACATAGTTATTTCACTTCTAATTTCCCAGTCGTATTACTTTTCAAAGTGGGAACCTGCCATAAGAAAGTTACAGAATGCGAGCGAAGCCGCGGGTTAAAGCTAGTAAATAAATAAAATAATGTGCAGTTAGCTAACTCCTTAAGCATACGTAATATTAATCTTGTGTAAATTAACTGCACGGCCATAATATCTAAGTACATTATACGTATGCAAAGAAACGATAAGGCACTCTCGTAGAATTTATCGTTGTTTCCATTTTGCAAACACCTAGTTGAAAAACAAACATTGAAGTAATTTCTATTTTTGTACTGAAAATGCAACGATGCTGTGGCCTATGCTCTGTAGAGTAAGAAGAACCGTTTGTGGTATCTCTATTTTCTTTTATAATTTTCGACATAAAACAAGCACAAATACCTACATCTTCCTAATATAATACAGGCGAAAATTTGTGAGTGTGTATGTTTGTTACTTCTTCACGTCTAAACAGCTAAAGCGATTTTAGTACAATTTAGTATGGAGTTAGCTGACACCCTAGATTAACACATAGACAACTTTTTAATCCCGAAAAAATAAAGGGAACGCGGATAAAAGCGCGGGCACAAATAAAAAAGATTATTGTAATGACAAATGTCACGGACCCCGGAGTCTGTGGAGTGTTAAAATTAAATTTTAAAAAACAGCGAGGTGCTAGTTTTACATATTATAATGTGTATGGGCTGAGGTTGCGTTAGGCTATTTTATTAATTTTAAAATGTGTATGTTATTCAAGATATTATGTGATATGTATGTGCCATGTAAATGTTGATGACTGTATTCTATACTATCAATTGTGTATACGATCTAAAACACCTTCACATCTTCCATGTATCTATCATTCGTCATAAATATATAGGTCAGCAACTTTTTTTAATCATATCTTTTTTTATAACAATCCAATCGCACTTTCTTTGCATGCTTTCATTTGATACTATATCATCAGTAACTAACTATGCTCCGCGATGTAACTTGCGGTATAACCTACTATTATTAGTTTTAATTATTAGGAATATCATAATATTATTTATTTTTTAAAATTCAAAAGCTTTTTTACGTGGAGGAAACTCACTTCCGCTAACCCTTCCGACCGGGGTATAGACATTTTCCAAAAAACTTCGCGTCTAACGCTAACACAAACAATGCTCAATTTTATATTATTCCCACCCTAAATTATTTTTTGTTTTGTGCACCCTATTTATTTGCTTTTTTACGTCATTTTCAGGTGCTGGCCATGTATCTGTCTGCCGTACTGCGTGAGCTCATGTCAAAATGCAGACCACTACTGCCCCAACTGCAACTCTTATTTAGGAACGTACATGAGATAGATAAGTCAATAAATGTTGTGAGACAGCATCTGAATCTATGTTAACTGAAACGTGTAATTGTTTATGGTTTATTTGTTTCATTATTTGAACCATCTGTTTTGTGCATTAGATAATAATGTCTCGATAGAATCTTGATTTGATATGATGTAGATATGTCACCGTAAATTGTTAACACTGTCAGATTATAATCTAACTCGTCAGATTTTAATCTGACGGTAAGTTAGGTTAGTTTGTCATCTGACTTCGTTTGATTAGAATCTGACGGTTTTAACAATATTACGGTAACAGATATATGAGTCGTAACGCATCAAGAAGCGTTAAAATTTTCCGTATCTTTCACAAATGTCGTATCACTTGAGTTTTGTCACACCAGTACTTGATATTGGTTTGAAGCAATGCTGTTTGTGTGAATTTCACAGACGTTTTACGTCGATGTATCTTCAAACAATGTGAATAAAATACAAACTTACTTAAGACACATCTGAGGCATGTGAAATATTTTATTTAATCTTAATGTTTTAAGAGGTAATTAACTCAGAATGTGGAGCAGACACAAAGTGTACATAAAACTGATGAACATCTATAATAGTTACGATAAATGCAGCTTACAGATTCGATTATGTGAATTTATAATATTTTCTTTGTAGAAGATTATTTATTAGTAAGTATTTACCCCGTAATCCGTAGCATTTTCTTTATTTATTAACTGACTGGATTGTAAAACTTACGTTAACCGTCAAGTTTACACTTTTTTTTAGTTAAATCAAATCAGTTCTGAAACGGTCGTTCGTTTGAGATCGTCAGTTTCAACGATAAAGAAAAATCGTAATTAAGTTATATATTTGAAATACGGAGGTTAGTCACGTTGAGCTTCAGATATAAGTCTTCTCATATTGTGTTAAGTCATTTTTTATTCTTCTTACTACGGTTTGAAGGGCAACGTTTCCAGTTAAATTACTGGGCTTAGAGATGTAATATCTTAGATCTCTGGGTGACGAGCGCAGTGCAGTGCTAGGTTATGATTTGGACTCTTCATGTTCCAATAGCTGTGTGTCACTGTGCTGTTATGTGGCAGGCATGTTGCTTACCATCAGGCACATGTCCTGCTCGTCTTGTCACTTTTTAATTTATAAAAAAAAAAACTACATTCATCACACATTGAAAATCTTTTTATAGAGACTGTCCCATTACTTATTTTGTAGACGTTATTTTTTGATGATATATAAACTACCTCGCTCTCATTTTTTTTAAACGGGCCTGCCCGTTTGTAAAAAATGAAATCCTTTATTTACACAGCTAATTACTGGCTTCCATAGTACAAGCTTTGTTTGGTTTGGGGTTAAACGGTAATGAATGAAAAAATATCGACCAATATTTTATTTCCGATCTATTTATTTATATTTTATGAAACAAGTCGTAAAAATGATGTATAATATTTCAGATTAATTATGTGTTTAAATTATAAGTAGGTTTTGATAAATTTTACATTACTATTTTATTTATTTATACAGCGTAAAATACAAAATATTTTGTGATTGAATTAGTGTTATACCAACGACTAAAACATTTTTGTATTAAAAATATCACAATTGAAATAAAATGGTATTTTAATTCAACACACTTTTACACCCGCTTTTGTTCGATACTTGGAATTTTCGTTTTCAGTCATCTACCTAACTCTAATGGATCTATTTATATCTAAAGTAGGTACGTTAACAAGGATGTTATAGTTTTGGTATTTAAATAACCTGTTATTTAAGATGAATAAACTCGAATGTAGCTTTTACATTTTCGCAATTAGCTTTTTTTATTGCATTTAGTGACGAGATGAGCAGGACATTTTCTTGATGGTAAGCAACATGTCTCCCACATAACAGCACAGTGATACGCAGCTATTAGAACACGAAAGTCCTAATCATTGCCTAACACTGCACTGCGCTCGTCACCCAGAGATCTAAGATATTGCATCTCTAAGCCCTGTTATTTATCTGGAAACTTTGCCCTTCAAAGCGGAACACGGTAATGTTTGCAGATTACTGCTTGGTGGTAGAATAACTGGCAAAGGTGTGGACTTCCCCAGGCGGACTCTGCCAAGAGTCCTACCACGATAAAGTCTTCAGAAATAGCAGGACTATCACTATGATGTACATACAATACTAAGCGTACCTATCACGTATGAGCAGGCTCCTCCAAACTCCACCCGCGATGTCAATCAAATTATTTATTTGTGACAGGATATACGGTGATAGCTGTGAAAACCATCCCGGTTGAAATCATAATGTTTTTTATGTAATTTTCATGGTTTCCCAAATTGTCCTTGCATCGTAATGTTATTCGGTAGGCGGTACCTTTGGGTCGTGTTGCTTGACCCCATGACCAGTTTCGTTTCACCAATATAGGAACTACTGACCAGAGCTGCAGTCCACCTTGAACACACCAGCAGTCTGATGCCTCGTCAAATTAGATAAGGGAGTATACCTGCACGGTCTTAATCGAATACTCATTTAACAACGTCCTCATTATGAACTTACACCTGCTGCCTCTCGACATCTTTTTCGAGAACAAGGACATATGATGAGGTCGTGAAATAGTGATTACGTTAGCGGTGCAAAGACGCGTAGCAGACTCTCCTTCCAGTTCAAAACAGATTCTTGGCACGATCATTATTTGTTGGAATTCCGTGCTCCTCTCTTCTAGACTATCTTTAGGGAATTTATATGCTATCTTAAGGGGACTAACTTGTACCTGCATACAGCAATAAAATATGTGAAACATAGTTCTAAGTTTTTAAGTATGTATTTCCATTTCCAGCTTTATGTGGGCTCATAAACGTCAATGGTGAATATAATATGTACATATCTCTCATCTACGATTTGCGAACGACATCGACAAAATGGTTAAAATTATGGAGGACTTACAATGGATGCTATAAGGTCTTGACTATGAAATTTTCTCAAAATCTACAGATGAATTTGAGCAAAACCGAGCATGTGCAACAAGTTGATTGCTCCTGGTCCTGGACCTATTGCCATAGCATAAGAAGTCCACCAGATGATTTCACTGCTAAGACTCGGACCTGTCTCTCGCAAAGAGAGAAAAAGTCAAGGCTATAATCCACCACGCTGCGCTGGTCCAACGTGAGTTGGCAAATGGCGCATGACCTTGAAAGATTCTTGAAACATTTTCCTCACGTTGTTTACCTTCACCGTTAAAACTAATAACAAATTTGTACATCCGAATTAGGCCTCTACTGCTAACACATTTCACCATAACGATTGCAAATAAAATTGCCAATACCTACCTCTTTGAAGTAAACATTACATGAACTACAAAAGCTGAAATTTAAAAACGTACGCATAGTGTGTTTATAACCCAAAAAAACAATTATAAAATGTAGTTTGGAGGTATTCCACAGCCTAGACGTTCTTATCACAAAAGTAGAGTCAAATCTCTTCGTTCGTGTCTTTGGAACATCAACCATGAAACGATGTCGCTTTTTCGAGCTACGAGCATTCCGATAGAAAAAAGGACATGGTGGTATCAGATCATGCAAATCAGTCGCACACTCTCCGAAGTGTATCCGATAAAAAACCGATAGGCTAGCAATTTTTCGGCGATGTTCAAGACTTTGAAGTCTTTTTCGCACAAGAGTGTCGTTACCTATGAGCCTTTTGGCACGTCTCTCGATCGATTCCAGAGCCTCCAGCTGATACTTAGCCGATCCATCCCAAAGGTGCGAACAGTACTCCATACAGGAGCGAATCTGTGCTTGATATAATGTAAGCAACTGTTCAGACTTGAAGTACCTTCGCACCTTTGAGAGGACACCTAGTTTTTTGGCAGCAAGTTTGGCCTTGGTCTCGATATACGAGCCAAAGTTGAGCGTAGAGGTCAAAGTAACGCCCAAAAGCTCAAGACGGTCAGTAACCGGCACGGATACACCTCTAAAAGTTGGAGTCAGTTGGAAGGGACTCCTTTTAGCGGAAAACAGACACGCCTGCGTTTTATTCTCGTTGAACTTGACCAGATTGGCATCGCCCCATTTAGACACCGCCTCAAGGGTCAAGCTCAAACGTTCAATCAGACTCTCTCTCTGTACCAGAGTTTGCGGCCCAGTGGCTCTCGCGCTAGACATGTAACTCTCTACGACGGTGCTATCGTCTGCGTACCCATAGATACCGGGCTTCAACAGATCGTTAATATGTAGCAGGAAGAGCGTCGCAGAGAGTACCGACCCTTGAGGGACTCCGGCATTGATAGCCATTTGATCCGACGAGCAGCCATCAATGACAACTCGTATGGATCGATCCCTCAAGAAGTCCGATATCCACGCAATGAACCCAGGAGACAAACCATAACTAGAAAGCTTGCTTATAAGGCCATCATGCCAAACCCTGTCAAAAGCCTTTGAGATATCCAGGGAGACTGCAAGTGCTTCCCCGTGTTTCTCAATAGCTTCACTCCAGATGTGAGTGACGTACGCTAGAATATCCCCGGTGGACCGGTTTCGGCGAAACCCGTATTGCTGGTCACTGAGGAGGTCGTTCGATTCTAGGTACGTCAAGAGCCTGTGGTTTAAGACACGTTCCATAGTCTTGCAGAGTATGGACGTGACCGAGATGGGCCTGTAGTTGACAGGGTCAGCACGACTTCCCTTTTTGGGCACAGGTTGCACATTAGCAAGCTTCCAAGACTTCGGTACTAGCCCAGTTTGGAGAGAGAGTCTGTATAGGCGCGTCAGTATTGGTGACAACTCAGGCGCACAAGCCTTCAATACTAGAGCAGGAATACCATCTGGGCCACTGGCTTTATTCACGTCCAGATTGCGTAACACTTTACGAACCTCCTTTTGGCGAATGCGTATCTCTGACATAAAAGTCGAACAGCCAGGTGGAGTAGGAGGTGTCGCGCTACCAGCATCTAGACGCGAAGATTCTGAAAACTGAGTAACAAACAAGTTTGCTTTCTCCGTTGCAGTGTGAGCCAGTGTCCCATCAGGTTTCAGCATTGGAGGTAGTGAGGAGCGGGAGAAGTTCGATTCGACCGATTTAGCTAGGGACCAAAACGCTTTGCTGCCCGCAGGGTACGAAGCCAGTTTGTTCCCTATTCGACTAATGTGGTCAAAACGAGCCCTCTGCAGAACCTTTTTGCATGCCTTAGCAGCCTTGTTGAACGCTTTCTTCTTCTGGTGTATGTCCCTTGCCTTACGCTGTCGAGCATCAACCCAGGCTTGGTAGGCCTCATGTTTAAGTGCTTCAGCACTTTTACATGGAGAACCAAACCAAGGGCGAGCCTTGCTGGATAATGGGATGTCAGAGTATGGAATGAAATATTCCATAGCCGTTTGTATTACATTAGTCACAGCATCTGCGCAGACTGAGGGATCACCAGAAGCGAAGAACAATGACTGCCATGGGTAAGACGCAAAGAAAGAACGCATCTCGTCCCAATCTGCTGACTTGTATCGCCACAACCGCCGGTTGCCTCTAGGGCTGGGATCAGGCGGATGGTAGACAGATACAGATTTCACCAGACAGTGGTCGGAACTGCCTAACGGCGAAGACACCGCCACCGAATAACGGTCTGGATCAGTTGTCAGCAGAAGGTCTAAGCAATAAGGTGTTTGCGACTCAACGTCGGGTACTCTTGTGGCCTCTTGGACCAGCTGGGTTAGGTCTAACGATAAAGCTAGCTTTCTCGTTTCCTGCCCAGCGTGGTCAGTGTCCCGGTATGGGTACAGCCATTCCTTATGATGGCCGTTGAAATCCCCCAGAAACACTAATTGAGCCGAAGGGTACTTCTGTTGAGCCGCGTCCGCCGCCTCACTTAAATATTCTGTGAGCCTAGTCGTCTCCAGATCTCCGCTGTGCGACCGATACACACAGGCGTAGATAATTTTATCTATGCCTGTGTCCATCAGTGCCCAAAGAACAGAAAATCTAGTGTCCTCAAGGTTACGGAGACGCCGACAGCAGATGTCGTCTCGGGCGTACATGCACACTCCAGCACGAGGCCGGAATTTGTGCTCCAGGGTATAGCCTGGATATGTTAGGTACGCCACGTCCGACGGACAACCTATCTGCGTCTCCGTAAGAAACAAGAGTGTCGGCTGCTCAGTCTCGAGGTGATGGTGGACTGCTGAGAGATTGGAGTGCAGACCTCGAATATTAGTGAGGTGCACTTTTACCGACAAGGCGTGCAGCCGCTCTTTAACCTTGTTTCTATTGTTGACTTTTTTCATATTTGAGTATCGGAGAGAATCGGTGGAAAAACGGCAGTAGAACGAGGCCGCACACTAATGACCATTGGTCACAACACACAACACGAATACACCAGTGGGGAGCTAGCCTGGACACTGCGGGGACGCCCGAGCCCCCCCGGGGATGTCTATCTGGCCTTGTCATCCGGTCGCCAACCGGCAGGATAGCGCATCCCGGGATTTTTCGCTAGATGGCGGGGCAGCCTTTCATGAGTGGCTAGCTCACTACTTGGGCCCCCAACTATCTGCGGTCGGTCGCGGCAACCGTGCCTCGGATCCCGCTACCCTCCATGACTAGCTTCCCGATGTACAGTATTGGTGTGTGACAGACCGGTCTTGCAGTTGTGCAGCAACTGTTCTGACCCGTTTTCCCCTAATGGTGTCGCTAGACAACACGACGGAACACGGCTAGGCTGCTTGGCGTCGTGACTTAGTCTAGTGGGTGGTCACCAACCACGGCCGAAGCCTACCACCGGTAATTTGTCACCTGATTAGCACCACCCAGGGACCACGTGTGAGGTTTCAATATATAGGTGCTTCCCCACGGACGAAGGTGACTCGGTCCCCAAAATATATAAATAATTTTCAGTAGTTGGTAATTTAACGCCTTTGCGAATTTTCATATCAATCAGTTGTGGAAAATTGCTTCGAAATTTATTTTCATAAGGATTTATCTAAAAAGTTTATTTGATGGCAAGGCGTTCCTGTGACACCCGATTTTACAAACGTGAGCTCGTAAATTGGTCCTCGTAAATTGTACCAGTTAGTCACCAGCACTGGCTCCCGTGGTAAAGGAAATATTATTTTTTTTAAGTTATTATGGGAATCTTACGTTTTTGAAGGAGTTAAAGTTTTCGTTTGTGATGTGGTGGGACCAACCCGACATAAATCCCAGCCGCATTTGGAGGCTGAAACCAACTTTTTTCTCCTATCAAAAATGTTTAAAAACTCGCTTGCTCCAAGAAAACAATCTGTCCAGTTCACGTGGCATTAGCCAACCCACAAAGTATATAATGACTATAATGTGGCATTGACCAACCCTCACTTTCCCAGCTTGGTGTATTTTGGTCCTGATTTATGGGGTACGCAATCGATCTCACCGTTGTAAAGAATTCAATATCTAGCGCGAAAGCCAGTGGGCGACAAACTGAGATACTGAGAGAGAGTATGATTGAGCGTTTGAGCTTGGCCCTTGAGGTAGACTCTAAATGGAGCAATGCCAATTTGGTCAAGTTCAACGAAGGAAAGACGCAGGGGTGTTTGCTCTCCGCGAAGAGGAGTCAATTCCAACAGACTTCTCCTTTTCGAAGTGTATCCGTGCCGATTTCTGACTATCGCGAGCTTCTGGGGGTTACTTTGACATCTACGCTCAACTTTGGCTTGTATAAATATACATAGAAACATGAAAAGGCTTGACTGGTAGAATGTCTTGAAGGCCTTTTCCTTTGATACCTATATTGAGGGAGTTGTGAAAAAAGAAATAAATTTCACCATTTTGCGGTAGCGGCCATCTTGTATTTGAAATTTGTCATAGTGTATAGTGTTCTACTAGTCAAATCCTTTCATTTGAAACCCATATTAAGGTAAGCTGTGAAGAAATATTTTGTTCGTCATTTTGTGGAAGCGCCCATTTTGAATCGATATCAACCAAACATAGCTAAAAACACTTGCACGGAAATCAACCATCAAATTAAGAAAACCGCATCCAAATCGGCCCATTCGTTTGACCTGTACGGTGCCACATTGTGCAGTGCCACATATTTTGGGAGTTTTAAAGCGTCTGTTAAGGAAAACGGCCGACGGAAAGTGTTTGGGAGTATTGGGGCTAACCTAAGGCACCCACTCACCCCAAGGGGGTCTCGGGGTGCCTTAGGTTAAGGTGCTCCGGCGACGGGGATGTGCCCCAAAAGAGACCCTGGAGACAGACGCGATAGGTTCGCAGAAGAATGCGAGAGGGTGGCTGCGTTTCCACCGTAGTTGGTAAAAGTGGAACTCCGTGGAGCTTTTAGTCGGTTGGGGCACAACACGTGATTTATTTATTTGTATTTATGTCGATGTCGACTCTGACGTAACCTAACGTGATGGGAAGTGGTGGTCGACTTCTGTAAGACTCACAGTGGGAGATTAACGAGCAAGAAGGGACATTTTTTTTTAAACTATCGAAAAAATATTTTTTTTTTAAATAGGATCGCACTTGACCACCGTCTCGCCTGATGGCGATCTACGATGGAACGTGCTTACCTAGAAGAAACCAATTCACTCTCGATTTGAAGACACCAAGATTGTAACTATCGGGAAAACCCCATTCAGGCAACGTATTCCACAATCTAGACGTTCTTATCACAAACGTAGAGTCAAATCTCTTCGTTCGTGTTTTTTAAACATCAACCATGAAAGGATGTCGCTTTTTTGAGATACGAGAATTCCGATAGAAGAAAGAGCAAGGTGGTATTAGATCATGCAGATCAGTTGCACACTCTCCGAAGTGTATCCGATAAAAAACCGATAAGCTAGCAATTTTGCGGCGATGATCAGTTGATACTGACTTCACCAAACAGTGGTCGGAGCTGCCTAACGGCGAAGATATCGCCACGGAATATCGGTTTGGATCAGTTGTCAGCAGGAGGTCTAAACAATAAGGAGTATGAGAGGCACCCGTGTGGCCCCTTGGACCAGCTGGGTCAAGTCTAACGACAAAGCTAGCTTTCTCGTTTCCTGCCCAGCATGGTCAATGTCTCGGTATGGGAACACCCAATCCTGATACTGTGATGGCCGTTAAAATCCCCCAGCAATACTAGTTAGGCTGATAGGTACTTTTGCTGAGCCGCATCCGCCGCCTCACTCAAATATTCCATGAGCCTAGTCTAGCCTAGTCGTCTCTAGACTTGTTTTCCTAATGCCCTAACAATCCCGTTCATTGGCCCCCCTGGCATTCGCCTAACTTTAGATATTGATCTAAACCAATATTATTAATATGTATAAACAAAAAACTAAATATATTAGAAAATCTACTATTTTAGTGTTCTTCAGTAAAAAAAATATTTCAAAAATAGTCAAATCCCAATGTCTTATTTCACATTTCTCGCAAGCCTGCTACGATAGCGCTATTGAACGATGGTGAAAGAATGCAAAAGTATATCTGCGTTTCCGTCGCGAGCAGCAAAGCTGAAATAAATATACATATTATGTAAAAACAAAACCGAAGCACACAGTTTTTTTAAATTGAGCAATTTACAACAAAAAATTGACTTTTGCATCTCTATACCACCAGTACAACGATAGAACAGCAATGGCCCGCGGCGACCTCACTGCGAGCCAAGCAAAACCTCCTCCTGTTTCATCTAAGTATCAGCTGGAGACTCTGGAATCGAATGAGAGACGTGCCAAAAGGCTCATAGGCAATGACACTCTTGTGCGTAAAATACTTCAAAGTCTTCATCATCGCCGCAAAATTGCTAGCTTATCGGGTTTTTATCGGACACACTTCGGAGAGTGTGCAATGCATGATCTTACACCACCTTGCCCTTTCTTCTATCAGAATTCTCGTATCTCAAAAAAGCGACATCGTTGCATGGTTGATGTTCCAAAATCACGAACGAAGAGATTTGACTCCACGTTTGTGATAAGAACGTCTAGATTCTAGATTATGGATTTGCGGAATTCTTTGCCTGAGTGGGGTTTCCCCGCTAGTTACAATCTTGGTGTCTACAAATCGAGAGTGAATTGGTTTCTTCTAGGTAAGCACGCTCCATCGGACGTCGCTTAACATCAGGCGAGATGGTGGTCAAGTGCGAACCTATAACAGATTTAAAAAAAGACTGTAGAGACTTTTGCCCAACATTAGGACTCTTAATAACAATAATTTCGAAAAAAGTGGTTTTGTTATATCAAACAGTAATACTAACAGAAACACCATTCGAAAACCAACAAGAGTGACAATAAAACGGGTCTACATATATGTGGTAGCATAACATTTTTTGTACTAATTTAATGGCATAACGTTTTTAGAACTAACGATAATTAATAAATTAATTAAGATAACTAAACGCATAACTGTTTTCGCATAATGTTAACTAGCATAACCATGTATAGCATACATATAACTTAGCATAATATTTAAAGGCACACATTAACAAAGGAGACGGTACACCTAAGAAATATGATGCGCTTCTTGACTCAGAGTGGGTATCCTGCCCGAAGCTCTGCAGTTAGCCATGAGTTGACCTCCCTTGAGCTTCTGGTCCCCGTAATTTTATATACGCTCTAGGAGTAGTAGCTACACGACTAGGTGGAGTCGGGGTGCTCCGAGTTGGATCTGGGTCTATATTTAGTAGCACAACAAATTATTAAAAAATGCCTTAAGACTATTATGCGTCGCATCAATATGCCTTAATACTATTATGCGTCTCATCAATAGTCGAATTGAATGTAATACACTAGATCGTTATGCTTAAAACACATATGCCAAAAACTTACATTTACATAAATGTTACATTAAGACACAATATATTTATTCTACATTCATTATGACAAAGTAAATTAGGAAAAAAATATGCGTTTTTAATGGCACCCCAATAAAACATTTTCCGTACCATACTTTTTATCCTGTTTACATATCGATCAATGTTTCACTACAGTTCTATGAAATAGTGAGTTGGATGATAAAAATAGTGGATTTTGTTTACTTATTCGTCGAACATATTATAAACGTAATTTGTCTTCAATTATTAGGCGCGTGCAGTGCAGGCTTATCTACGTAGTCGTTATCTACTATCGGATTACTATCAGTGAGTTTATCGCATACCTAAATATTGATAAACCAGTACTGTGACTGCTAGCGAATCAGTGGGTTTCATTTCCAGATGTTTTCGAAAACTGAAAGTCATTGAAAAATGTGCTAAATTTTCCGAGAAATGTCTAAGCAGCTGTATGGAGATCTGGATGCAGTGTTGAATGGGATTATTTTTTCGAACCTGACGAATTTGTAAGTAAGTTATACATTTTTTTGTTATACGTTTTATTTTTCAAGTTGCAATGCTATCCAATATTTACGCAGTATCGTCATTACTTGAAATACATTTGTCCACCAATATTTATTTATTTATTATTTTTCATGTAAAAATTGTTTAAGTCAACAGTTTTTTGTTTCGTTTTTGTAACGAGAGGCGTCCTACTTTCTCGTTTACATTTTCTATACATGCTTCTACATTTTTCTACACCATTTGAAAATATAATTTTACTATTTTGAGATAAACATTGTCACATTTAATGTTCAAAATTAATTTATTCAAAACATACGTTTTTATACATTCAAATTATAGAAAAACTTACCACATTGAATACTTTCACATTATAAACGTCGTAATTTGTAAGTACACTGATTTTACTTTTCAAAAATAATCGTTTATTAAGCTCGCTAAGCTACTACTTGTTCGAAGCACGTATAATTTATTTCAATCAATTACATTAACTACATTGGTACTTACGTCAGTAATTACTGTATTCAGCAACATATTCCTCCAATAGCTACAACTTTTTGTATGATAATTATAATTATAAGCAACATTTGTAACACGTGAAAACTTTCAGGGAACCACCATGAGTAGAACGCCGATATTAAACCAGCCCTCTGCCAGGCCGTCACGGAGTTCAGAAATATACATTGACACATATAACAATTCAGTGACACCATACGGGCCTCCTGTAATTCTTGGTCCTATAGTGCCCTCGCTCACTTCGCCTCAATCTGTTGGACCTCAACCTACCTTCATGACCTGTCATATGTGTTATCAGGAAATCAAAACCGTCATATATCATAGACCAACGGTGAAAACACATCTGGCAGCATGTTGTTTGTGTGTTCTTGGGTAAGTTTTTTATGTATTTTTATATTTAACTATTAAGGGTCAGAGCAGGAAGGAGAGGAACGTAGCGGAGAGGATTTTTAAAAAGCACTTGAAAATCAACTTTAAATTTATTTAACGTGCGGGCAGACTGCGTGACATAAAATGCTGGCGTGTTCTCGAAGATAAAGGGAAATGCCCGAGCGGCGTCAAGTCGGTGCTCGCATCGTACGCCGTGTTTCGTCTGACTTTTTGACGCCCTACTCTACAATAATTATGTTTTTGCTTTTCTTCTTCTTCTAATCATATCCCAGTTCGTCATCGTTGACGAGTTTTCGTGACAAACTGGCGTGTACTGTAGAATGGTAACCCAGATAGTAATACTAGCGTCGCGAAGTCGCACGCAAGCTCGATCATACGCAATCCGTAAAGAAAATGCTCGAGACCTGCAAGTGTTTGTTATTTCTCTCTGTGTGCGCTGACCCTAAGCCAGAATGGGACAATTTTGATGTAACTGTGTGAGTGCGTATGAAACTAAAATTTATTTATGTAATTACTTTCGCTACAACATTACATTTTAAGTCCATGAAAGTTATGTTACCTTACCTATGTTATCTACTTATAGATCTTTTAAAATAAAATAACACCTACTAAAATATTCACAAAAGATATTATTTATAGATAATATAAAGAAACAGGCATTTATGATCAAATAATGTAAACGTATTTAGTACTAATGATTACAAATTAAGAAAGACAACATACTAGTTGTAGATAACAATATAATTAGCGAACTCAATTAGGCACTAGTCTGCCTCAATTGCCAATTATTGATTCCTGTGTGATTGTCAATTATTTAATTCACCTTTGTCACTTTTACTAGTCAAATTTCAAATGAAATAATAAAGTAAAACCTTTGTTATTTAAATAAAATTTGACGAAGAGATATAAAATTTCATAAAATTAGAAAATCGACATTTCGACAAAAATGCGATTGCGCTGGCTTTAACCTTTTTAAAGAGACATGTGACAGTTTTGGTTTCGTATTTCTTCTACTATCTGCTTATCAGGGTTCCAATAAATTAAAATTATAAACTAACTGTACTTATGCAAGTAAATAATGATGTTATGACGCTGTTTTATTAGTGAGCATAAGTGATAACACGAGTACGTTTTTCGTTCACTGTGTACCATGATGATGTGTGAAAAACATGACGAAATTGTGAATATAAAATGTGAACTACTTGATAATCATGTTTCTATGAAAATAATTCACGCGTAATTTAAAAAAAACACGTCTGTCAATGACTGGACAGTACCAACTTACCACGTATCTATTTGAAGAGTGGAAGATTTCAAATCATTGCCCAGGGTTGTTCTCCAATCGTCACACAGCGATGTAAGATGTCTTATCAAAATGTAAGCATTGGAAGTTGGGTCGGCCCCTAGTGTGGGACGCAACTTGCGTCGATACTCTGGCACCATCACATCTTTCAGAGACACATAGTAGGGCTGGTGCAGCGGCTAATTCAGCTGAGCGACTCAAACGGCGCAAATATGCAACCCTCGGAAGAGGTTACATTTTTGAGCCCTTTGGGGTTGAGACATTAGGCCCGTGGGGGCCGGGAGCTCACCTCATCTTCAAAAGTCTTTCCGAGCATGTTTGGTTGACGCGACGCGTGACCAAAATGCTGGCGTTTATTTGGCCCAACGCATAAGCATTGCCATTCAGCGTAGTAAAGCCGGCAGCATGCTGGGTTCGCTTCCGATTGGTATATATTCCTTGAACATCTTGATTATCTGTAGACCTTCATTGGTCTATGGATAATTCAGGTGAGCTTAGTGTAAGTAGTTAGTTAGGTATGTAGCGTAGTGTAGTTCTCAAACATTGCTTGTCAGACCGTAAAATAGAGTAATGCACATTACTGCTTGTTTTTAAACAAACCGATTGGAATAGAGACTTTTTTCAATTTCAATGTTATATTCCCCGTCCCATCACTCTGTACCGTATATAAAAAGTGTTTAATAAAATTATCAATCAGTATTTTAATGTTACTCTTACTTCTGTTTCAGATGCTGGCCTTGCGTGTGTGTCCCTTACTGCATGTATTCCTGTAACAAAACTGATCACTACTGCCCTTACTGTAGCGCGTTCATGGGAAGCTATCTCATGCCGTAAAATGACTTATGATTTATGATAGAACCGTCTTTGCGTGCGAAGTAGTAGAATAAGTACTGAAGTTGGCGTGAAATAGAGCAACCTAAGTTACGGCTGGTCTAGTCGGGAGAACGGCGCCTGTCGATCCGGAGACCCCGGGTTCAAACCCCACAAGCACCACTGTCTTTTCGTAGTCATGTGCGTAATGCCACTAACTTAAGACGGTGAAGGAAAACATCGTGAGGAAACCGACATGTACCTAGAATCTTTCAAAGTCATGTGTCATCCACCAACCCGCACTGGGCCAGCGTGGTGGATTATGGCCTTAACTCTCTCCTTACGAGAGAAGGCCCAGTCCCAGCAGTGGGCACATTTAGTGGGCTGTTGATGATGAACCTAAGGGCTAGATTAAACCCAGCCCACATTATAGCCCATGGATCCAATGGGTGTTTTAAATAATGACTTTAAAACAATAGTAATTAATAATGAGTTAGCTCACATTATTCTAATTCTATAACTGTTACTAGTAACACTGCTGAAACCTAGGCAGGTAAATAATAATTGAGACCGTAATTAAGGCCTGTGTTGTGTTTACAATATTGTTGTTATTATATTATGAGTTGTTTATTAAAATATTGTTTTCTGAATGTAAGTAAAGTATTTCTAAGATTTTATTACTGTATCATTTTTTTAAAATCATTATGTTAAGGCATTAACGGTTAATGACAGTTAAATATTTCTGAATAAAGACTATTAGTGTTGAATTAAAAACTACCAGATAAATCAGTTGAAAAATAATAATATAAGCGAATGAATAATTTCCTTTATGTCAATTATAGATAATTGTACTGAAACTTTTAGGTAACCTTTAATTTAAAAAATGAGGATAAAGTATAGGTAAATCAGTTAAGTAATCTGTCTATTGCTGATCATGACAGTTTTGAAATAATCTGCTTTTGTAAATAAAAATTTGAAGATAAATAATGAATTTAAAGTTATACGCAAAAGAAACTGGAGTTTTATTTACATCTTCTGAATTTTATTTTAACCATCTACTGCTTTGTGATATTTTGTCGGTCTAAAGGTAATTTCACACACACAGAACTTGTCGATCCATCTGACTAATGGTTTATTGGCAATTTTTTGTGTTTTTCCTACCTTTAATGGTTGTCTGGAAGAAATCGCTATTAGCGATAAGGCGCCATTTATGGCACTAATTATAAGTATTTTCTGTTTAGTACATTTTTTAACTTTACTGGTGTGCAAAATAAAGTGCGTCTGTCTGTATGTCGGCCAACGGTACATTAATTTTTTTTTATATAGCAATTAGTCAGAGATGGGATTTGTTTGAACGCTTAAATCATCTAACGGAATGTTTGTCCGCAATATCCCTTCACGAAGAAATTTACTCGTACTTCAGATCTTTATATTTTCATTGGCTCATGGACTATTGAGATATTCTTGGGGTATGTAGTATAGTGTATTTCTTAAAGCAATTTAGTTTTGTTAATAAGGGATCTGCCCGTAAACAGGCTATTTAAAAAAAACAGATCTCGTCACCACGTGACTACGTATCGCCCGGCTTTTGGTTCTCAAAATACACATCACCGTTAAATGCCCGGTTCCTTATTATAACAATAAAACGGTTCGTTTTACCTACGAACAGTAAAATATGATACCAGGCGTAAGTGTTTAACGTTTCTATAATAATCGTCTCGTAGATTAAACTACCAGCAGTCTGTTACTAACGGATGGGATAAACTTACTGACGCGTCAGTAAGTTTATCTGTCAAACTAACCAGTCGTACCAATCTCTCTACTTAGTCTGTGAGTCGTACGAAAGTTGTCTATCGGTTGATTTTGGTCGGTTTCGTTTTGTCCATCAATGGCTAATCAAGAGATATATTTAGTAAAATACCACAATGTCTAGTTCAGAAAGTGATCAAGAAATGATGCTCGTAATATCAGATTGGAGTGACACCGATTCGGAAGATTCGGAAGAAAATTATTCACATCGTGATAGAGTTTATAAAGAAAGAGTGAGCTATTTATCTACGTTGGATGATGTCGAATTTCAAGTGAAATTTTAGCTCGATAAAAGTACTGTGCAAGAGCTGCTGCCTGGAAATATATCCATTTAAAATTATTAAATGTTAGTACCTTAAACTATTACTTTAACTACGAAGTTTAATCAATATCAATTGAAAAACTAAGTACCTAACTTGATAACTTTTTCGTTACAGAAATCATGGAATATCTTCGTTACAACAGATAAGTACTGTTAACATTAAGATTCTATGCATTATAAAGTAAGATCCCAGAGTTCCCAGACGTCACCTATTTTCTGATGAATGAAATGTGAACGATTGAGTAGAGTTAGTAAGTACTAAGAACACATGCTTACTCGCTAACTTGCTTAGACGGCCAATTTTGAGATATGGGGTAATGAAGGTCCATACAAACATCACTTACTTCACGTATTTTCTAATAAGTGATTTTTATGTATGTTGTAGGCAATATCCTTAAAAATAAGGTCCTAATACTCCCAGACACTTTCCGTCGGCCTTTTTGCTTAACAACTCCAAAATAATAATTTAACTTCACTTAAGTTATCATGCTCCATTTGTAAATATGTTCGTCAGACAACTATTTTAAAGCTTTTTCCAATTAGACAGACCAATCTAAGGGGCCAATCATCCCCTAAACTAAATTTTAAGTCAATATTTCCTAATAAATGTCTCACTCAGTCTCCCGCTCTTACCCATAGGACATAGTTGAGTATAGGGGATGATTGCTTAGATTGGTCTATTTTATTGTAAAAAGCAACAAAATAGTTGTCTGACGAACATATTTACAAATGGAGCATGAGCAATTTAAGTGAAGTTAAATTATTATTTTGGAGCTGTTAAGCAAAACAGCTGACGAAAAGTGTCGGAGAGTATTGGAACCTTGTTTTTAATGATGTTGCCTACAACATACGTCAAAATCACTTATTAGAAAACACGTGAAGTAAGTAATGTTTGTATGTACCTTCATTACCCTATATCTCAAAATTGTCCGTCTAAGCAAGTCAGCGAGTAAGCATGTGTTCTTAGTACTTACTAACTCTACTCAATCGTCCACATTTAATTCATCAAAAAATAGGTGACGTCTGGGAGCTCTGGGATCTCGGGCTATTAGGAACAATGCTATCATCAGTCGCAGATTTCATAAGTTTGTAAAAAGCATCAGCTTGTCGTATTGTACGCGATGTCAGTTTTGCAATAGATAGATAGATAGATACTCTTTATTGACACACCAAAAATAAAAATACATACCAAAAATAAACAAAACATAGTAAATTAGTGCGACAGTGGGCGGCCTTATCGCTGAAAGCGATCTCTTCCAGGCAACCTTAGAATGCAATAGCACAGCTGTATGACAAATATATACATAATACATGCATTTAATACTGAACAGGACTTTTATGGCATAGCTCGATTTCCTCGGGTACTTGGTGCAGTGGATGGTATACATATTAGAATACAGTCATCATAATATTAGTATGAGTACACTTTTTTGGGCTGTTCTCTTCTTTAATAAATTATTATTTTTATATATGCTTTCATTCTACTTTACTTTTAAGCCAACGTCATGTAACAATCTGTTGGTAACATGAATTTCTATATTTTAACTCAACAAGTGGTGGCAGTGACGTAGGACTAAAATCATTACCGTCATCTTTACTATGTAGTGTGGAATATTTTGTTTTTTTCTGAAAAAAAAAGTCTTTTACCTGCGCATGATATTTTTGAAACATATGTCGTATTGTATGTGTTGATGGATCTGAAAAATGCATAAAAAAACCTTATTTTTGATACAGTTCTGAAAATAGTATAAAATTAAGCAAATTCAGGGACTTATTTGAGCTGAAACTTCAAAGCTGTAGGTATAGCTTAATCGTATTCGATTATTTCAGGTATATCGATCACTGCGTACTCATCGCGTGTCGAAACACCCTGGCCCAGTATGTGTTAGTGTAAACAATTCTTAGCATTAGTAAATCACCACCACCTCGTAAACATCGACCACTCTGGCCTTGGGTTACCAGTGCAATGCCATTCCTACACAAAATAATCCGTGATTTTTTGTAGAGCGCTTTAGAAAACGCTTTAAAAAAAATCACGATGTCCTAGAGGACACATTAAACTAATATTAAAACGAAAAAAAGACACAAACGTACACTTACTACACATCATTTTAGGTAAAAACAACTAAAAAAACACGGCAATTAATTCACAACTGTACACAAAAGTACTTGAAAAATTAGACTGTTTCATAATTCTTTTATTTCTATAAATGTAGGGAGGGTATTTCACTATTTACTTCTGTTACCGGCCGATTCGGACCGGTTTATAACTGACAAAATTGAGTTGCGCTAAAAAGCCCGTGGCACACTGTACTTTATTGGTGACACATTATTATTTACTTACGCGTGGAATTCGTTTGAAATGCTTTAATGGGAATGTAATGAATGATAATTTTATGGATTTTCTTTTACGTGATATTTACATATTGACGCCAGACATGTTTGGGGGTTTTCGGCCTCCGTTACTGCTATTTTTTATGCGTAGCAGCCAGTTGCATGCATAACTGTATTACGTTTACATTATACAGGGTTATTGGTAATCAGCCTGCATCCGTTTAAGGGCATGTTCTGTATATTTAAACAAACAACTTTTGTTCTACTACTTTCGTTAAAACTCAATAGATAACCCAAAAAAAAATGAGTATTTGTTGCCCTTTTTTGTACTGTTTAGCGACTTTTTAGTGTTTATTCACTTCGGCACATCATTTTTTGCGCGTTAAAGAGCATACGCGCTCTTGTTACGAATTGTTAGGAAGAGTTCGATGCTTTTAGACCGTGCAAATACTTTTTATATTAAAAAACACTTTTTTTTTAAAACTGTAGAACAAAAGTTGACGTATTGAACTGAATTTCTGATTCCTACCTAATTGTTTATTTTAGAAGTTAGAATAACAAGACGATCAGGACATGTGCCTTATGATGGCGCACTTTTGTAAGCAAGAAGAAATCAAATTACCAAACTACAAATCATGTTTTAGATGTACGATATTTAATATTAACATTTTATGTTAGTCAAATTAGCTAACTACAAATTGTATACGCATCTACGAATACTTTTTAAGACACTAGCTGTATCCTGCGCGCGTTGCTACACCACCTTTTGAAAATTGGTGGTACCAACTCAGAAACCTTCTTTAGATGATGCACAACAACTCTTAAATAAATTAGAGAAGTACGGCATTCGCGGTAACGCTCTGGATTGGATTGCCAGTTATTTAAAAGACAGAAAACAATGTACTGAAATAATACAACTCGAGAAAAACACAAGACGTACTTACAAATCAAATTATACTCTCAACAAAAACGGCGTACCCCAAGGTAGCATTGGAGGTCCTCACCTTTTCACGTCTTATATCAACGATCTACCTGACGCTACTTCAAACAAATGTATTTTATTTGCTGACGACACAACTATTCTAATAAAATGTAATGACATCAGAAAATTTGAAAAGGACATAAAAGGAGCAATCGACGATTCACTAACTTGGCTAGACAAAAACGGGTTGAATATTAACATTAACAAAACTAATTTAATACAATTTAAGACATATAAATCAAATGACATCAAAATTGACATACAGATGAATAATAATAAGATCAACCAAGTAAATTGCACAAAATTTCTAGGCATTCATATTGACGAGCACCTAAATTGGAAAATACACTGTGCTGCGGTATGCGATAAACTGAATAGGTTCGTATTCGCTCTAAGAAGATTAAGGCAGGTTGTTTCTGAAAAAGCGTCGTTGTGTGCCTACCATGGGTATGTGTCATCTGTACTCAACTATGGGCTTGTTATCTATGGTAACTCGGTGGATATTGCAAAGGTCTTTAGAGTACAAAAAAAATGCATAAGAGCCGTCTGCGGAACGCGTTCTCGAGCTCACTGTAGGCCACTGTTTAAACGGCTTGGAGTTCTTCCACTGGCCTGCATGTACATTAAAGAAATGTGTCTATTTGTGGTCAAAAACAGACAATGTTTTGAAAATTGTCAATCCAATCGACACGACAAATTAGTGTTTCCTGTAAATTTCAGATTAGAACTTTGTCAACGTAATTCATACTGTATGGCAGTGAAAATTTATAACAAGTTACCTAATGAAATTAAAAAGCTAACATATTTCAAATTCAAACACAAATTAACAGCTTATTTGCTGGATCACTGCTTTTATGATACTAGTGATTATCTAAACTACAGGAAACCTTTCAATAACCAAGGACCTGTTTAATTTAAAATAAATGACTTTGTTCGTTGACAGTAACTTGATGGACATTATTACTTAAATTGACAAATTGGACATAAATAATAGTTTTGTAGTTTTGACATTGTTTGTTCTTTTATTTGACATCAGAAATTGTATCTCGTTTGAACTGAATGCTGTTGATTTTGTAAATTAATGTTGTCCAAGTAGGAAAAGCTAAATATTATTATACTTACTTTCAAATCATTTGCACGCCAGAAATGGCAGATTGTAAGGAAACACCATATTACTGTAATAACATCTCCTCTACCTACATTCTTGGCAAATAAATAATTATTTCATTTCATTTCATTATTTCATTTCATTTCATTTCATTTCAACTTTACTTTGCTACAAACAATTTTACTAAAAAAAACAATTACTGAGAACTTTTCAAAATGAATTAATTACTCTCGTGTGGTTCGAGTGGGTTCATTAAGAATGATTATCTATCAAAATGTAGCGTAATGTAATAAAATGCACACATATAACAATAATAACGACTAAATTAAGCATTACAAAAGGCGATTAATATAAATGGAGTAATAAATGCGTTTTGTATCATGATTATTATAATTTTCAGCGTTTTACTGGTCAACAGGGCCTCTGTACGCCATTTCATTTGGATTTTGTGTCTGTATAATTAATGTAATGCACATCGCTTTTAAAGCTTAGATTTGTTTATATAATATTAAAAATATACGCTTTTTTTCATAACGAAATTTTAATGACTCCTGCTTTCATTTATTTCTTGGGCAGCCAGAAACATAGGGAAACAATTGAGTAGGTATCTATTTGTACTGAAATAAAGTCTGGATTTAAAAGTGTTTGGTAATTCCGTTCAAATTATAAATATTATGCTACAAATTAAATACATACCTGCATACTATATGTTAATAAATCGTTTACAAAGTAGTAAAGTGCGTCTGTCTGTATGTCGGCCAACGGTACATTAATTTTTTTTTATATAGCAATTAGTCAGAGATGGGATTTGTTTGAACGCTTAAATCATCTAACGGAATGTTTGTCCGCAATATCCCTTCACGAAGAAATTTACTCGTACTTCAGATCTTTATATTTTCATTGGCTCATGGACTATTGAGATATTCTTGGGGTATGTAGTATAGTGTATTTCTTAAAGCAATTTAGTTTTGTTAATAAGGGATCTGCCCGTAAACAGGCTATTTAAAAAAAACAGATCTCGTCACCACGTGACTACGTATCGCCCGGCTTTTGGTTCTCAAAATACACATCACCGTTAAATGCCCGGTTCCTTATTATAACAATAAAACGGTTCGTTTTACCTACGAACAGTAAAATATGATACCAGGCGTAAGTGTTTAACGTTTCTATAATAATCGTCTCGTAGATTAAACTACCAGCAGTCTGTTACTAACGGATGGGATAAACTTACTGACGCGTCAGTAAGTTTATCTGTCAAACTAACCAGTCGTACCAATCTCTCTACTTAGTCTGTGAGTCGTACGAAAGTTGTCTATCGGTTGATTTTGGTCGGTTTCGTTTTGTCCATCAATGGCTAATCAAGAGATATATTTAGTAAAATACCACAATGTCTAGTTCAGAAAGTGATCAAGAAATGATGCTCGTAATATCAGATTGGAGTGACACCGATTCGGAAGATTCGGAAGAAAATTATTCACATCGTGATAGAGTTTATAAAGAAAGATTGAGCTATTTATCTACGTTGGATGATGTCGAATTTCAAGTGAAATTTTAGCTCGATAAAAGTACTGTGCAAGAGCTGCTGCCTGGAAATATATCCATTTAAAATTATTAAATGTTAGTACCTTAAACTATTACTTTAACTACGAAGTTTAATCAATATCAATTGAAAAACTAAGTACCTAACTTGATAACTTTTTCGTTACAGAAATCATGGAATATCTTCGTTACAACAGATAAGTACTGTTAACATTAAGATTCTATGCATTATAAAGTAAGATCCCAGAGTTCCCAGACGTCACCTATTTTCTGATGAATGAAATGTGAACGATTGAGTAGAGTTAGTAAGTACTAAGAACACATGCTTACTCGCTAACTTGCTTAGACGGCCAATTTTGAGATATGGGGTAATGAAGGTCCATACAAACATCACTTACTTCACGTATTTTCTAATAAGTGATTTTTATGTATGTTGTAGGCAATATCCTTAAAAATAAGGTCCTAATACTCCCAGACACTTTCCGTCGGCCTTTTTGCTTAACAACTCCAAAATAATAATTTAACTTCACTTAAATTATCATGCTCCATTTGTAAATATGTTCGTCAGACAACTATTTTAAAGCTTTTTCCAATTAGACAGACCAATCTAAGGGGCCAATCATCCCCTAAACTAAATTTTAAGTCAATATTTCCTAATAAATGTCTCACTCAGTCTCCCGCTCTTACCCATAGGACATAGTTGAGTATAGGGGATGATTGCTTAGATTGGTCTATTTTATTGTAAAAAGCAACAAAATAGTTGTCTGACGAACATATTTACAAATGGAGCATGAGCAATTTAAGTGAAGTTAAATTATTATTTTGGAGCTGTTAAGCAAAACAGCTGACGAAAAGTGTCGGAGAGTATTGGAACCTTGTTTTTAATGATGTTGCCTACAACATACGTCAAAATCACTTATTAGAAAACACGTGAAGTAAGTAATGTTTGTATGTACCTTCATTACCCTATATCTCAAAATTGTCCGTCTAAGCAAGTCAGCGAGTAAGCATGTGTTCTTAGTACTTACTAACTCTACTCAATCGTCCACATTTAATTCATCAAAAAATAGGTGACGTCTGGGAGCTCTGGGATCTCGGGCTATTAGGAACAATGCTATCATCAGTCGCAGATTTCATAAGTTTGTAAAAAGCATCAGCTTGTCGTATTGTACGCGATGTCAGTTTTGCAATAGATAGATAGATAGATACTCTTTATTGACACACCAAAAATAAAAATACATACCAAAAATAAACAAAACATAGTAAATTAGTGCGACAGTGGGCGGCCTTATCGCTGAAAGCGATCTCTTCCAGGCAACCTTAGAATGCAATAGCACAGCTGTATGACAAATATATACATAATACATGCATTTAATACTGAACAGGACTTTTATGGCATAGCTCGATTTCCTCGGGTACTTGGTGCAGTGGATGGTATACATATTAGAATACAGTCATCATAATATTAGTATGAGTACACTTTTTTGGGCTGTTCTCTTCTTTAATAAATTATTATTTTTATATATGCTTTCATTCTACTTTACTTTTAAGCCAACGTCATGTAACAATCTGTTGGTAACATGAATTTCTATATTTTAACTCAACAAGTGGTGGCAGTGACGTAGGACTAAAATCATTACCGTCATCTTTACTATGTAGTGTGGAATATTTTGTTTTTTTCTGAAAAAAAAAGTCTTTTACCTGCGCATGATATTTTTGAAACATATGTCGTATTGTATGTGTTGATGGATCTGAAAAATGCATAAAAAAACCTTATTTTTGATACAGTTCTGAAAATAGTATAAAATTAAGCAAATTCAGGGACTTATTTGAGCTGAAACTTCAAAGCTGTAGGTATAGCTTAATCGTATTCGATTATTTCAGGTATATCGATCACTGCGTACTCATCGCGTGTCGAAACACCCTGGCCCAGTATGTGTTAGTGTAAACAATTCTTAGCATTAGTAAATCACCACCACCTCGTAAACATCGACCACTCTGGCCTTGGGTTACCAGTGCAATGCCATTCCTACACAAAATAATCCGTGATTTTTTGTAGAGCGCTTTAGAAAACGCTTTAAAAAAAATCACGATGTCCTAGAGGACACATTAAACTAATATTAAAACGAAAAAAAGACACAAACGTACACTTACTACACATCATTTTAGGTAAAAACAACTAAAAAAACACGGCAATTAATTCACAACTGTACACAAAAGTACTTGAAAAATTAGACTGTTTCATAATTCTTTTATTTCTATAAATGTAGGGAGGGTATTTCACTATTTACTTCTGTTACCGGCCGATTCGGACCGGTTTATAACTGACAAAATTGAGTTGCGCTAAAAAGCCCGTGGCACACTGTACTTTATTGGTGACACATTATTATTTACTTACGCGTGGAATTCGTTTGAAATGCTTTAATGGGAATGTAATGAATGATAATTTTATGGATTTTCTTTTACGTGATATTTACATATTGACGCCAGACATGTTTGGGGGTTTTCGGCCTCCGTTACTGCTATTTTTTATGCGTAGCAGCCAGTTGCATGCATAACTGTATTACGTTTACATTATACAGGGTTATTGGTAATCAGCCTGCATCCGTTTAAGGGCATGTTCTGTATATTTAAACAAACAACTTTTGTTCTACTACTTTCGTTAAAACTCAATAGATAACCCAAAAAAAAATGAGTATTTGTTGCCCTTTTTTGTACTGTTTAGCGACTTTTTAGTGTTTATTCACTTCGGCACATCATTTTTTGCGCGTTAAAGAGCATACGCGCTCTTGTTACGAATTGTTAGGAAGAGTTCGATGCTTTTAGACCGTGCAAATACTTTTTATATTAAAAAACACTTTTTTTTTAAAACTGTAGAACAAAAGTTGACGTATTGAACTGAATTTCTGATTCCTACCTAATTGTTTATTTTAGAAGTTAGAATAACAAGACGATCAGGACATGTGCCTTATGATGGCGCACTTTTGTAAGCAAGAAGAAATCAAATTACCAAACTACAAATCATGTTTTAGATGTACGATATTTAATATTAACATTTTATGTTAGTCAAATTAGCTAACTACAAATTGTATACGCATCTACGAATACTTTTTAAGACACTAGCTGTATCCTGCGCGCGTTGCTACACCACCTTTTGAAAATTGGTGGTACCAACTCAGAAACCTTCTTTAGATGATGCACAACAACTCTTAAATAAATTAGAGAAGTACGGCATTCGCGGTAACGCTCTGGATTGGATTGCCAGTTATTTAAAAGACAGAAAACAATGTACTGAAATAATACAACTCGAGAAAAACACAAGACGTACTTACAAATCAAATTATACTCTCAACAAAAACGGCGTACCCCAAGGTAGCATTGGAGGTCCTCACCTTTTCACGTCTTATATCAACGATCTACCTGACGCTACTTCAAACAAATGTATTTTATTTGCTGACGACACAACTATTCTAATAAAATGTAATGACATCAGAAAATTTGAAAAGGACATAAAAGGAGCAATCGACGATTCACTAACTTGGCTAGACAAAAACGGGTTGAATATTAACATTAACAAAACTAATTTAATACAATTTAAGACATATAAATCAAATGACATCAAAATTGACATACAGATGAATAATAATAAGATCAACCAAGTAAATTGCACAAAATTTCTAGGCATTCATATTGACGAGCACCTAAATTGGAAAATACACTGTGCTGCGGTATGCGATAAACTGAATAGGTTCGTATTCGCTCTAAGAAGATTAAGGCAGGTTGTTTCTGAAAAAGCGTCGTTGTGTGCCTACCATGGGTATGTGTCATCTGTACTCAACTATGGGCTTGTTATCTATGGTAACTCGGTGGATATTGCAAAGGTCTTTAGAGTACAAAAAAAATGCATAAGAGCCGTCTGCGGAACGCGTTCTCGAGCTCACTGTAGGCCACTGTTTAAACGGCTTGGAGTTCTTCCACTGGCCTGCATGTACATTAAAGAAATGTGTCTATTTGTGGTCAAAAACAGACAATGTTTTGAAAATTGTCAATCCAATCGACACGACAAATTAGTGTTTCCTGTAAATTTCAGATTAGAACTTTGTCAACGTAATTCATACTGTATGGCAGTGAAAATTTATAACAAGTTACCTAATGAAATTAAAAAGCTAACATATTTCAAATTCAAACACAAATTAACAGCTTATTTGCTGGATCACTGCTTTTATGATACTAGTGATTATCTAAACTACAGGAAACCTTTCAATAACCAAGGACCTGTTTAATTTAAAATAAATGACTTTGTTCGTTGACAGTAACTTGATGGACATTATTACTTAAATTGACAAATTGGACATAAATAATAGTTTTGTAGTTTTGACATTGTTTGTTCTTTTATTTGACATCAGAAATTGTATCTCGTTTGAACTGAATGCTGTTGATTTTGTAAATTAATGTTGTCCAAGTAGGAAAAGCTAAATATTATTATACTTACTTTCAAATCATTTGCACGCCAGAAATGGCAGATTGTAAGGAAACACCATATTACTGTAATAACATCTCCTCTACCTACATTCTTGGCAAATAAATAATTATTTCATTTCATTTCATTATTTCATTTCATTTCATTTCATTTCAACTTTACTTTGCTACAAACAATTTTACTAAAAAAAACAATTACTGAGAACTTTTCAAAATGAATTAATTACTCTCGTGTGGTTCGAGTGGGTTCATTAAGAATGATTATCTATCAAAATGTAGCGTAATGTAATAAAATGCACACATATAACAATAATAACGACTAAATTAAGCATTACAAAAGGCGATTAATATAAATGGAGTAATAAATGCGTTTTGTATCATGATTATTATAATTTTCAGCGTTTTACTGGTCAACAGGGCCTCTGTACGCCATTTCATTTGGATTTTGTGTCTGTATAATTAATGTAATGCACATCGCTTTTAAAGCTTAGATTTGTTTATATAATATTAAAAATATACGCTTTTTTTCATAACGAAATTTTAATGACTCCTGCTTTCATTTATTTCTTGGGCAGCCAGAAACATAGGGAAACAATTGAGTAGGTATCTATTTGTACTGAAATAAAGTCTGGATTTAAAAGTGTTTGGTAATTCCGTTCAAATTATAAATATTATGCTACAAATTAAATACATACCTGCATACTATATGTTAATAAATCGTTTACAAAGTAGTTATATGTATATTTGAACACGTTTAATGATATATTTTTTTTAATAAAGAGTGACGAGACGAAATTGACATGTGCCTGATGGTAAGCAACATGCTTGCACAATATAACCGCACAGTGACACGCAGCTATTGCAACACGGAGAGTCGAAATCATTGCCTAGCACGGCATTGCGCTCGTCACCCAGAGATCTAAGATGTTATATCTCTAAGCCCTGTAATTTCTCTGGAAACATTGCCCTTCAAACCGGAACACAGTAATGTTTGCACATTACTGCTTGGCGGTAGAATAACTGGCAAAGGTGTGGTACTTCCCCAGGCTTACTCTGCCAAGAGTCCTACCACTACAGAATGATAAGAACAATGAGATATTATATGATAGACGAATTTAAACTCCTTATTGTTCATACTGAAATAAAAACAGACATACCAAACCAAATTATTAATATTATTATCTGATTCAAAAGTCGCAAGATGGAGTATGATTTAAAAAAAAAATAATGTTCGTCGAGAATACTAAACACCGATAGTTTTTCATTTGTCATATCAGCAGGATTAGTACCTAAAAAGAAAGTCGTTGTAAGGCAGGCGGTTGCTAAAAAATAAATTTTGCCAAACCATTTACGGCACAAATGAGTACCTAACGATGAATGACAATGCGCAAGACATTAATAAATATTTAAATGTTTTTGAAATCCAAATAAACTTAAATATGATAGGAGTAATGGCGAGGAAGACTGGCTTTGCTATAAACTGTAGAAAGTGTTTCCGCACATAAAAATATCAGACACGCAGACTGACTGCATTGTCACAGTAGGATAAAAGCAGCAGGAATATTTCCAATTTTAAGATATGAAATTTTTTCCATTAGCCCGATAAAACCATTTCGTATAAATGAAGTGAAAAATGGTTTGGTTTCTTCTAGGAAGTGCAATGCGTCGCGACCGCACGTCACATTGTTAAATAATAGTCGGCAAGATAGAGGATAAGTGCAAACCTATTTTAACTTAAAAGTCGCGCTGTACCTAGCAAATTTTCTACTACGCCAACAAGCTTAAGAGAATAATTCTACTATTGGCTCAACCTTTAAAGATGCGAAAAAAAAACTCGTCTCATACATTTAACGTAACGTTTAAAAGTAACTGTCGTTTTACGAAACCTAACTAACTAAACGTAATGTACCTAACTGTAACATAACTTGAGCTTGTTTGAAAATATAACCCGTGAATTTTATTGTACTGAGTTACCTCTTTTAGCAGGATTCGCAAACTCGCGGAATGTTCCAGAAGAACTGGCTAGATTTGATTTGAAAAAACCAATTCGCAGGTTGAGGAAAAATGACATAAAAAACGTATTTTTCACTACAATATACCAAATTACAGGATTTTCACTATAATATACCTACATTTATAAATCACGAGGAAGCCCTTGAAACGTAAATTTATTTTGATTGATGCATTAGCTTCTAAGTACTTAACACGTTATTAGTCAAAAAGTCACGCTGGTGTAGTGGCAAAAACTTCTTGTTTTAAAATTGTTAGGTCGTAGATTCCTTTATAAAGAATGCCCTGAGTCTCAACTATATGAATATAAAGTGAATTGCTTATGCTGATGAAAAAAAGGTTGCTCCTACATTATGGTGTCTAATTGAAAACGAATTATTTTTAGGATTTTTCGATTTCAGGTCACATACCAAACATCGTACATAGTGGCGAGTACACGGGTCTACGAAATGTTGTATCTTATTTATATTTTATTTAAAAAATGACCTTCTATCCTTATTACTCTGTAGACTTTCGGTACGAACTAGGCACAAGCACATGTGTGATAGGTAGCGGTGTGATGGCGTACCGGCGACACGACGCGACAACCCTGACAGCGGAAATCTTAGCTTTATGTAAACGAACGCCAAGTCTAGGGCTGCTGCTCATGTAGTTCAACAATCATAAAAATAACTTTCTACGAAAAAACAAATAGGGACTTCAATTTAAAATTAAACGCAGACACTCGACTGAATTTAATATATTTTGTCAAATCGCATACAAATACGCCGTCCAGGCAATGGCAAGCAAATTTTAGCTGTTTGTTCATATTTCAAAAACTATATCACAAGTTTCGATAAAAATTTATTGTTTCGATTTGTATTGAGTCACCTCTGAACTATGTCTACCAAACAAAAAAGAAAAAACTATCAAAATTGAGTTCTAATTGGCAGATCTATCGCGTAACATACTCGTACATACAAAAAAAACATGCATTCGAATTGAAAACTTCGTTCTTTTTCGAAAGATACTCCAAAACACACCCCGACTGATTTCAAAACTCGGCTTAAACTTAATGTCATATCTTTGGGTTCACTTAACGTCACACACGACAACTTCTTGATCAAATTGACTTTGCTGAAATGATAAATTTGCCTTGTTGAAAAATATTTATTTTTATTAAACAAAAATATTATGCCAAAAGACTGTGTACCTACTAGAAAACAAAGCATTACAGTTATTTATGTACTTACGCATATTCTACGCAAATCATACTAAAATTATAAATGTATCCATCCATACATTAGATGATTAGGTGTTTGTTGCTCAATCATGTCGTAACATCTGATCGATTTGAAATGTGTACCATAAGTAGATTATACTCTGGAATAACACATAGGCTTTAGTGACTTTTTATCACAGAAAAATAACGGGAACGCAACTGAGTGGGTAAAACCGCGGACCACGGCTAGTAATTATACATTTTATATTCTTGGATATTTCTAACACTACAGTAAACTTACAGAAAACTAAGCAAAGCTTGCATTATGACAACCAGATAGGTGACATAATAGGTATTTATGTAATTGTAAATACATACATACACTTCCAGTCATATAAAGGTATTAGTATAAATCACACAATAATCATATGGCGAAAAACTATTTTATTTACTGAGAAATTATATATTTCTGACAATTGTGAACCCTGAAGAAAGCTTGGTGTCCTTATCTATTCGAGGATAGGAAACATTGGTAGCGATGGCATGTGATCAAGTCATATCCAAGCGAAAGGAAGCGCCGGTCTTGTATGTACAGACACTATACAAAACATTTTTACGTTCTAGAACATACAAGCGATCATAAAATAAATAAATAAATAAATATTGGTGGACAATTCACACACAACACCATCTGACCCCAAACTAAGCAAAGCTTGTATGATGGCGGCCAGATAGCTGATATAATACTTAAATATAGTTTTAAATACATACTTATTATACATAGAAAACAGCCAGACACAGTGCAAACATTTGAATTCATCACACAAATATTTGCACTGGGTGGGGATCGAACCCACGACCCTCGGCTTCGCAGGCAAAGCTACTACCAACTAAGCCACGAGGGCAGTCAATAAGAGATAAAAAAAAGATAACTCAAAATAAATGGTTTCACAGTTGTCCGAAGCAGGAGTATACAATGTATAAGATAGAAGCAATGTTTTAATTTTGGCTTACTGCGTGTTTTTTAACAAGATAAGTTACGGCTGGTCTATTCGAGAGAACGGCAACTGCCGATCCGGAGACCCCGGGTTGAAATCCACGCACACCACTTTATTTTCGAAGTAATGCTGCTAACTGAAAACGGTGAAGGAAAACATCGTGAGGAAACCGACATGTACCTAGAATCTTTCGAAGTCATGTGTCATCCACCAACCCGCACTGGATCAGCGTGGTGGATTATGGCCTTGACTTTCTCCTTGCGAGAGAACTCCCCGAGTCCCAGCAGTGGGAACATTTAGTGAGCTGTTTTTATGCATGTTTTTTTGAGTGACAATTTATTAAGCAACTTTGAGCACTTTTTGGTAGCAGAAACTGTTATAACCTTGCGTCTTTGAAATGATAATATAGTAGTGTAGCGTCAGAGCGGGCCTCCGCGCCGCAGGGGAGCGGGGCGTGCAACATAGACGCTTTTTGGGTGAGTAAAATCGTGTGAGTTTGCGTCACCGACACACGTAATAGTAGTATATATGTAGCTACATATACAGGTGACTTATTTTGCAACATTAGTGTTGTTTAATACTAAAATTCTGTTATAAGTTAAGACTCTGTTTCTCAAACTGGAGCGCGCTCAACGATTTTTAATAAAAATTGCTCACAAAAAACCAATGCTCTACCCAACGACTGAATTATACAATGAGACAAAACATCTTACAGTAAGGCAACTTTACATTAAAGCCGTTACCTTGCGATTCCATAAGACAGCTCTGCTTACTCTCATTCCGCATAACAGGCGCAATGTTTGGAAACTCCCTCGCACTCGCAAGGCATTCACACAACGGTCATACCAGTTTAAGGGACCGTTCCTGTATCAGAAGCTAGATAAGTCACTTGGCCTGCTCAACACATCCAGGTTCATTTGTAAGCGAAAACTCACATGCTGGCTCGTCTCCCTCGACTACACACAGACAGAAACACTCATCTTGACCACTATGTGACCCCGAGGGGTCTGTTCCGACGCCATCACGTGGGATCAGACCCCAAAACTGTTAAAAACACATCACCGTCGCTCCATTCACATATACACTCTCAGCTACATAACAATACACTGAACACTCACGCAACGCACAAACACACGCCCACATCTTCATATTATATGCGCTGGTCCTGTTATTGGTCATTGGTAGGTAAAGGCTCTCTCCTTTTAAGGTCCTATCTTATTTTATTTTTATACCTGATATATACATATATATATATATATATATATATTCTCACTTAGTTACATTTTCCCCCTTTTTTTTCTTTATCTTAATTGTTAATTGAGTATTTTTTTTTTTTTTTTTAAGTTTTCACTTCTATAGGCAGTCCGGCAAAAAAATGGCAGCTAAAGCTGTTTTTAATGACTTGGAATGAAAGGAAAAGCAGGGCGTCCGCTTGATGGTAAGCTACACGCCTGCGCTGTTATGGATAGTGCACGCGGCTCGCTGCTTTTCGAACATGAAGAATACAAATGCGCTCAACACCCGAAGGTATAAAATAAATAAATATTGGTGTTCACACACAACACCATCTGACAATGATTTATCTCTTTTCTGTGTAGTTTCTATGGAAAGATTGACATTGCAATATTCAAACTAAAACACAAATGGTTTCTAATTACTACATGACGGTTGAACAGCTGGCAAAGGCGTAGTTATTGCCCAGGCGGACTCTGCAAAGTGTCCTAACAACAATATTTACATGTCAGAATACAGATTTTCACTAAATTAATATCCAACATAATTGGTTTATCAAGTATACAGTATCGGAGCCGCCGTCTTGGCGACTAGTTTGCGCTCTTGCGACCAAAGTTTGTCCATCGAAGGCTGAAACTTTACGGCAACACTGCTATAAGGCCTCGTGTAGGAGACTCTCCAATTAAATTATTGCCAGTTCAAAGGCAGAATGCATAACAGCTCATGCAGCTTCAGCTGTGGAAATGGTTTAGCAAGTTGGATGCAACGATGTTAGTTCTAGTTAAGATTTCAGGGACGTGGGACCTTTTGAGTGGTATATTGAAAACATGACACAGAATTTAATTATAATCTAAATTTTTATTTAATTAGGTCCTCGACGTCATAGCGTTGCCGAAACGTCGAGGAAGTTGAATAATGATTTTGATCGTGATAAAGTCCTGTGTTTTGTTCCGAGTACGAAAGTTTAAAAAATCTATACTAATTCGAGTGTTATAACGCTGAAGAGGTTCTTGGTTTGAACGCGCCAATCTCAGGAACTACTGGACCGATTTAAAAATATATTTTACCGTTGGATATGTACGCGATTCTTGAAGCTACATGTAACTATTGTATGCCTCGGGCGAAATCGGGGCGGATCGCTAGTATAAATATGACCTATTAAAGTCAGGTAAAGTATTGCGGTTGTATAAAGGTACAAGTTCGCGCCGCGACCGCGACGCGAGACCGCGACCGGAGACCGCGACCGGAGACCAAGACAGGCACTTGACACTATGGAATTGTATGGGCGCCAGTTCGCGCCTCGACCGCGACCAGTCTCGGTCTCCTGTCGCGGTCTCAGCGCGAACTGGCGTCCATACAATTCCATTGTGTCAAGTGCCTGTCGCGGTCTCCGGTCTCGGTCTCCGGTCGCGATCTCGTATCGCGGTCTCCGCGCGAACTTGTACCTTTAAGACGTTGCAAGTTGCGTTAGTAAACTCTTAAATCTGGCAGTGTTACTGACTCAATTGCTAATAGTCTCGCTGCGAAAGATGGAATCAATGTCAATTCTTTTAACAATGGGTTTGAACTTCAGTACTATCTCGTCTGCTGTTAAGCGACGATGCGGTCTACGATGGAGTGTGCTTACCTAGAAAAAACCGATTCACCTTCGTCTTGAAGATATTATGTTGATTTTTTTAGCTATGAGTATTCCGATAGAAAAATGGCAATGTGGTTTTAGTTCATGTAAATAACTGCATAAACATATAAGTAAATAATAAATAAATATTGGTGGACAATTCACACACAACACTATCTGACCCCAAACTAAGGAAAGCTTGTATGATGGCGGCCAGATAGCTGATATAATACTTGCATAGTTTTAAATACATACTTTATTACACATTGAAACACTCAGACGCAGAAAAAATACTTGTATTCACCACACAAATATTTGCACTGGGTGGGAATCGAACCCACGACCCTCGGCTTCGCAGGCAGAGCTACTACCAACTAATCCACGAGGCCAGTGTAAGCAGCTCACTAAAACCTACTTTTTGTTCCTATGGCTGGATTTGGATATTCACTTGGATTCTGAAAACAATTTTAGCTAGAGTTGAAGTACCACCACCAAATTGACCAGGCAAAATCGTTGAACTAGTATTCATACTCGTATATTTTGCCATGGATTATTGCCTTGCATTTATCATAGTAGATTTTCGGGCAGTGTGAAGCTGCTGATTTTAAGTAAGGTATAGGGCTGGTCTAGTCGGGAGAACGGCGATTGCCGATCCGTAGCCCCGGGTTCAAATCCTACGCGCACTGCTGTGTTTTCGAAGGCATATGCGTAATGCTGCTGACTTAAACGGTGAAGGAAATTATTGGGGGAAACCGACATGTCTCTGGCATCTTTCGACGTCATATACACAAACATGTCATCCTCCGCACTAGGCCAGCTTGGTAGATTATGGCCTTGCCTCTCATCTTGCGAAAAAAGCCCAGGTTCCTAGCTGAGATAATGCTATATAAAACTGCATCGAAGCATAGACGTACTTACTCCACTTTAAAACCACGGTACATATTCTGTTATTCAATTACACAAAATACATTTTGGAGTTGCTAGCTATTCATCGAGAAGGATATTAAAGTTGAACGGCTTATAACTAAAATGAGCAAAATTCGTTCGTAAATTCAATTAATAAGTGATTTGCATTCTACAAAAATAAATTTACAAACATATAAAATACGCGTCAAAAACATAACCCTGCTATCAGTCGGGTAAAAAGCAACTCCAAGTTTTATTTTAAATTAAATTTAAAAAAAAAAAACGTGGGTTGTCATAAAAATTGAAGTATCACAAAGTCAGCTGCATTATACTCCAAAAAGAAACCTACAGAATATAAACAAAACAAAACGCATTAAAACCGTGATATGCCACATGGTAGGTACAACATTGTCATAAAAAGAGTAACTATGCATTAACTCGAAGAACTATCTCCATAAACTGTAACTAGTCGATTGTTCGTACGTAATGTCGCCATAAAAGAAAGTTTCGTCCTAGAATTAGAAGCAACATAGTAAACACACATAATTTCAAAAAATACTTTTGTATGCACCACCGTCGCATTCCAAAAATTTTAAAAATCAAATCAGTATAGAAACCTTCAACGTTTAGGGCGTTAAACAAATTAAAAAAAAATATACTAAAGTGTGAAGCCGTAGTGGCCTATTGGCTAAAATGTTCGATTCATATTAGTGAAGTCGTAAGTTCGAATCCTACCTACTTATGTGCGCTTGGTTCTGTGCATGTGCTACAAGATTGTCATCGACACTGCCTTTGAAAAAAGAAAAAAGGTGTAAGAAAAGATTGCAATGAAACCGGTATATTCCAAGAATCGTTCGAAGCCATTCCTAATTTGCCAACTCATGATTTCATTTAGCCTTGAATCTCTCTCCTTGCAAAAGAATGCCCCTAAGAAACGTTTTTAGAAATATAATCGACACAAAATATTTAATATATGCAACATTTTTTACAGAAATCACAAGAAATAGTAGAATGTCATTTGTTTTTTCTCCAACCTATTCAATCACTACACAAACCAAAAACAAAAGGTATCGGTTCTTAGTTTTGTATAACGCTTACTAATCCATTAGTAATCAGCCCGTGTTGACTTAACAATATGTTGAGCGCATAATGAGGAGAATGTTCAACATTAATTGGTTTGCAAATCCAATTAGATTGGCTCCGGTCGGCGGTAAGCACGTACGGCTCATTATCGATTACTAATGACCTGGCGTCTGAGGTCGGAACAACACTAGTGCTCTTCGAGATACTCGAACTGACTTCACTGTGAAAACTAGCGGTGATACTATGAAAAGTCACGTGTCTTCAAACAATAGACTCATTTTGAAATTTAAGAAATACTCGCTGTGTCTTCTATTGTACAAATTAACATGCTAAAAACATTTGAGTGACTTTTTTTTAAACTTAATGTACTAATATGTAATGTGTTTAATTTTATATTTCTTTCAATTTCAATTACATCACTAGTGCTCTTCGAGACACTCTAACTGACTTCACTGTGAAAATTAGCGGTGATACTATGAAAAGTCACGTGTCTTCAAATAATAAAAGACTTATTTTAAAATTTAAGAAATACTCGCTGTGTCTTCTATTGTATTAATTAACATGCCAAAAACATTTGAGTGACTTTTTTTTGAACTTAATGTACTAATATGTAATGTGTTTAATTTTATATTTCTTTCAATTTCATTCCAAATTTCATTCTAGGGTCTTTCTTAAAAGTCAATACAGGCAATTTATCATTGATTTCGATTTTTTTTGCTACGCAAACGATGTCTTTGGCATATAAAGTCCGAATTTTTATAGTTTATAATAAACAGGGCCGCCGCAAGCACGCGTGCAAGGCGTGCATAGCACGCGGGCGGCACGCTCAGGGGGGCGGCAAATCGAGGGATTTATCACGCAATTCAAAATTAAAAATTCTCAAATTATGATTTACAATGCTACAATCTACCATGTTCAAGCAAAGGCTAACTTATTTAGCTATAGTTTCAACTACCTACTACTTCTCTACGCTACTTCATTCGCGTACACAGGTGTTGTGGGCGTATTAGTAGGATTTAAAAGCATTTTTATACGGCCTAGCCCGTTTATTAAATCAGCAATTTCGTCAAACAGCTAGGCAAATAACTTGGATCATCGTTGACAAGGCCAGTTTTAGTACTACTTAGAGATTTTTAACGGCGCCCCCTTTCTTTATAAACGCGTAGGAGGAAGAGGCGCTCTGGGCGGTCGTCCTACCTAACCTACCTTAGCTTTACCCTAACGCCGTTACTGATATTTGATATGTAATTACTTGCCCAGCCTCATTTCATTTAGATTCACTGTCTAAATTAAAATGCCACCTAATGCCGAAACTCCCTAATCTGTCAAAATGGCGACGGCGAACAACAAATTCGATATGTATTTTTCTATCTTACCCCTTTTTTGAGGTGGATTTTGTGGGGTGTGGTTACACCACCTGGTAGAGACGGTCGGATTATATCGGACTCGATATCATGGGTGGCCATGGTGTCTCTACTGACTAGAACCTCAACGGGGTTCCATTTTTGCCGCTGACGACGGGAACGCAGGGCTGCTATCGCATTCTTCCGCGAAACCGCGGCTTGCCGGGCTCTCCTATGAGGTACAACCCCGTCACTGACGCACATGAACCCAGGACACGACGCGACCACTTCGGGAACCAACTAGTAAATGGGTGCCAGGCGCCCCCGCGTCTTTTGATCCCCTGCAGCCCCACCACGTTTACCACCTAACGTTGTAGCCCCCCGTCAAGGCTATGGCGCGCTGGGTGAGCGGCTTACTCTAATACTAACTGCGCTCTCCTGCTGCAGAACCCACAACCACGATGCCTACCCTCCAACATTGTAGCCCACCTCAGTTGCGCTGGTGCGCATACACCGTACAACTTACATGGCCGCATCGACGCCAGCTTGGAGGCAAGGCCTACACGAGCGGCCCTCCTCGAGATTTCTCTTAGCTTCACTGTGGAAGGCCAAGCCACGACTACTGAGCCCTCCACTTCGTCAATGCGAGAACTCTTCGGGAGGGTTTCGAAATTAACCTAAACTAATTTACGGGGTCCGAGTCACGGCGTCACATCTCGCATTCGACCAACCTTGGCCTACCTTGCTGGGATGGCCTGGCCTCACTGGGGGACGGAATTCACGTATTTAGCTCCAGTGATGCGCCGGAAACCAGCGGCGCGTCACTGTCTCGTCACCGATGCACCTGAACCCAGGATACGCCGGAGAGCTACCAGTAAGTGAGTGTCAGACGCACCCTCATCTGGACACCCCTGGTCCTCCGACGGGTCAGGTCTGTGGTCACGGCGCTTACCACTTTTCGGTTGCAGTGGATAGGAACAGCGGTGCACCGCAATAATGATAGTCCTCTTTCCCTGCAGCCCCACCGCATTCGCCATCTAACGGTTGTGACCCTGTCAAGGCCGAGGCAGGCAGGGCGAACAGCGCAGTGTAATTCTGACCATCCTCTCCCGCCGTGGCCTCCACCTCACAGCCGCGATGCCCACCCAACCTAACCGTGCACCGTGCACCGTGCAACCCAAGACCGCATTGAACCGATTTTGATGTTTTTTTTTAATTTAAAGTTTTCTTGCAGTGGTTTTTAGCTATGTTTGTTTAATATCGATTCAAGATAGCAGCCACAAAATAGCACATTTAATTTTTTTCACTACTCGCCTCATTCCCTCCACATGGGTATCAAATGAAAGGGCTTGACTAGTAGAATACTGTACAAATTTCAAATCCAAGGTGATTTACATGATCTAGTACCACCTTGTCCTTTTTTCTATCGGAATGCTCGTAGCTCGAAAAAGTGACTTCGTTTCATGGTTGATGTTCCAAAGACACGAACGAACAGATTTGACTCTACTTTTGTGATAAGAACGTCTAGGCTGTGGAATACGTTGCCTGAGTGGGTTTTCCCCGATGTTTTTTTTTTCAATTACATTAAGTACAATCTTTGTGTCTTCAAATCGAGAGTGAATCGGTTTTTTTCTAAGTAAACACGCTCCATCGTAGACCGCATCGTTGCCTAACATCAGGTGAGATGGCGGTGAAGTGTAAACATATAAAAGTTAAAAAAAAAGGTAGTCAGGAGTTAATCGAAATTTTTCACATTGTTTTTGTTATTGCCAAAACTTAGAGTAAGTAGTCTTGGGGCGGCATAATCGGTATTGCACGCGGGCGACGAAACAGCTAGCGGCGCCCCTGAATTAATAAATATTATCATAGTAAAGTGGTAAACTTTACAAATTAGAAACTCACGTTTATATGTTTCACTGACCATGTCACAAATAAACGCATTCCTAAATATATAAAAGAACATTTTAAAGCTTAAGCACAGGTTTAGAAAGAAATGCTTGTGGTAATCATTTCTAAGAACAATCTCGAGTTTCTTCAAGTGTTTATATTTATCAGAAAACATTAGGGAAGAATGTAATGTTTTTCTTAATTTTACAATGTACTTTAAAATAAACTCACACATAATTTACTGTTAGGCGCTGAATTTTGAATTATTTGACTTATTGATTATATGCGAGTTCAATAAAATAACGAGGAAGTAGAAGTGAGGAAAATGTGAAATAAATTTTTAAAACATCTCAATAATGTGCTTCGACATGTTAAATTTGCTGTCTAGTCTGGGTACAGGCTATAGAGGGTCATGAAAGGTCTTGGTTGAATTATTTTAGATTTTATAATAATGTCTACGTCCAGTCCAGTTATTTCGATGTAAAAGGGTAACAAACATTCTCGTAGCTCAATGTTAAGTTTCAGATTTCCAATGTTTTCATCCTTTCCTTTCATGTACACGCAAAATTCATTACGACGAGTTCTAAAGCTCTATTATAAAAATTGGTAGTTTACTATTTTCATTTTCTTTCTCTTTTTTGACTGGCTTCGTGACTTAGTTGGCAGTTGGAGCCGGAACGCATGGGTTCGATTCCCACTAAGGACAAATATTTGTGTGATGAATAATAGTTTTTTTTTATTCATCTCACCAATATTTGTTACCTTTTACCGTTGTTATTTGTACTTATATAATTATACATACTTTACTTCGCTCCAAAACGATAATTAAATTGCAATGCCCGATTGGGGGACGTTATGTTGCGACTCAACTTTGTACCAAATCTATCTGTTCTCGTATAATTCTTTCTGTAACATAATGAAGCAATAAACGATTGAGTATTAATAATAATAATAAATATTGGTGGACAATTCACACACAATTGAATTCTTATTATGTTATTTATAAGTATGTATTTACGATTCCAAGTATCATATCAGTTATCTGATTCTCATAAAACAAGTTTTGCATAATTTGGGTCTGGTTAGTGCAAATAACGTCCAACAAACCTTTACTAGAGTATTTTGATTAAAACTCCGATATTTCCATTGATTACTTTTAAATTATTTTTTTAGAATCTGATAAAATAGTTAGGTAGATCTACTCTGGCTCTCGTGGACATTATCCCCGACTAGTGTCCTAAAGTTATGCATGCAGTGACACGGGACGACGTGGGTGAATGGTCACCCTTGCAACCGCTAATGAAAATTCTTTCCCAAAAATATTTGGTCACCCAACAGTTCAGACCGTTTCAATGTTTTAACCATTGACATAGAATGAAAACGATACCACAAGCAATTTCCTAATATTTTTAAATTATTACAAAAATTATCCTGTGTATTTTCTGAAAATTATAACATTTTCCTATTTCGAATTTTGTGAAATGTTTTCTTAGGCTCAGCTGGTTTTAATTTTATTTGAATTTATGAGTTTTACACAAAATTTGTTAAATAAATAATATTCTTGAATAGGTATAGGTACAATGAGGCTTAATACTCTAATAATTTTGAATTGTTTGAAAATCTTATCTTAATAATTTTGGGTTCGCATTAGGTATATGCCAAGTATAAAACTAAACCCATTTTAATTAATTGATGTAAACTCACTGTAATGGAACAATGACCAATATATATTTACGAAGACCCGATATAATCACCATTTTTAAGCACTTTATTTAAGAAATCAGTCACCGAATAAAAATACCACATATCATTAATTTCAAGTTATTTCAGGACACAAAGATATATAAGCACACTAGCTGTTACCCGCGACTTCGTCCGCGCGAAATAAATAGTAAGGTAACTCAGGCAATAACTAATTTTACACCCAGACACATTTTTACTGTTACTAAAAACAGCTTATAATAAAACGATTTCATCAAAATCGGTTCAGTTGTTTAGGTGTGAAAGCGTAAGAGACATTCGTCCCCCATTTCAACTTCAATTTCATCCCCATACAGTTCGAAATTACAAAATTGCTAAAACAAACATGTATTGGTTTCGTGCCAAGTACCTATAGTATAAAGAGTTTCATAGTTTTATCTTCAACAAATGGAAGCTTCCATGTATACTTTCATCCCCCATTTCAATTCCAATTTCATCCCTATACAGTTCGAAATCACAAAATTGCTAGAACAAATATTGATTGCTTCGTGTCAAGTGTCTATATTCAGAGCTTCATGGTTTTATCTTCAACGGTTGGGATCTTCCATGTTGACATTCATCTCCCATTTCAACCCCAAATCACCCCCGTACAGTTCGAAATTACAAAATTGCTAGAACAAACATTCGTTTGCTTCGTGTCAAGTGTCTATTTACAGAGTCTCATGGTTTTGTATTTAACGGTTGGGAACTTCCAATATTGACATTCATCCTCCTTTTCAACCCCAATTTCATCCCCGTACAGTTCAAAATTACAAAATTGATAGAACAAACATTCGTTTGCTTCGTGTCAAGTGTCTATATACAGAGTTTCATGGTTTTATCTTTAACGGTTGGGAACTTCCATATTGACATTCATCCCTCATTTCAACCCCAATTTCACCCCCGTACAGTTCGAAATTAATTTTTTTATACAACATGCATTTAAATGCTTCGTGTCAAGTGTCTAGATACAAAATTTGATAACTTTGAAAATCACGTTTCATACAAAATTTTCATAGAACCGTTCATCCCTTGTTTCACCCACTTAGGGGTTGAATTTCGCAAAACCCCGTCTTAGCGAGCGCCTACGTGCTAAAAGGGACCTCCATGCAAAATTTCAGATTCTTAGCATTTGTCGTTTCTGAGATTCCTTGATGAGTGACCTTTCGCTTTTATATATATAGATACAAAAATATGTATACATAAAATATGTACACGTACATTTTTTATCAAAACCAAAATTCAATGCTCTGCAGAGTGACATCGTTTCATGGTTGATGTATTTTACGGCTTTCCAAAATGACATCTAAGACGTGAAATATGTTACCTGAATAAATATTCCTGATGAATATAATCTGGCTGTCTTCAAATCAAGAGTGAATTGGTTTCTTCTAGGTAACCAACTGCATCGTTGCTTACCATCAGGTGAGAAGTCAGTAAAGTGCAACTTGAACTTACCCAGTGTAAAGTTCACTGTTACCAAACCAACCAGTGCTACAAAAAAAGTATTTTTGTAAGGTCGAGGGTTCAAATTTTTTTTTTTTATAGCTTAGAGTGACGAGACGAGCATGTCATGTGCCTGATGGTAAGCAACATGCCTGCCACATAACAGCACAGTAACACGCAGCTATTGGAACATGATAGTCCAAATCATTCCCTAGCACTGCACTGCGCTCGTCACCCAGAGATCTAAAATATTATGTTTCTAAGCCTTGTAATTTCTCTGGAATCATTGCCCTTCAAACCGGAACACAAACTTTATGCTTTATAGCATAAAGCATAAACGGCCCACTAAATGTTCCCACAACTGGGACACTGGGCCTTCTCTCGCAAGGAGAGAGTCAAGGCCATAATCCATCACGCTGCGGGTTGGTCCATCGGTGCGGGTTGGTTGGACACATGACTTCGAAAGATTAGCGGTACATGTCGTTTTCCTCACGATGTTTTCCTTCGCCGTTTTAAGTTCCGCATTGCGGCATTACGCGCATGAAAATTACGTACTTCGAAAAGCCAGTGGTGCGCGTGGTTTTGAACCCGGGGTCTCCGGATCGGCAGTCGCCGGTCTCCCGACTAGACCTAATACTAACCTAATTTATAGATATTAGATAAATTACCACCTATTCTGCCAGGTCACGAATGTTGCCAGAAACTTTAATTTGTGGTCAAAAGCAAAGTACACTGTCGAGCTTACTTTGTCCCTCTTCCAAAGCCGGCTAGAAATATAACTCGTAGCGCATCGTAAAATCCTATGTCTATGGTTTTAACCTCCACCAGTTTGGAGCTTTTGGTATATTTAATAGTGTGGGATGGAGTTGGACAGAACGGTTTCGTAGTTTTCAACTAGAAATTGAATAGATCGGCGAATATGGAAAGCTCGTTCTGCGTTTTTGTGGTTGATATAATACAAACTTTTGTTATGAATTGAATAGTTTGTTTCAATTTCTAAAAGCACTACTGTGTGTTTCATGTTTATTATTAATTTCTGAAAATTAATAATGAGAGGAGATATTTGGCTATCTCCCATAAGCCACCTACCTACCTGTTGTATGTTCCTATCACAGAAATCTGTGGTTCCTACTGGTAACGTGATCTAAAAATTTAAACAATTGTGCTAGGGGTTTTAAAATGTTTAATTCAATGTACACTTGTACAGAACTTTGTGTAGCTTTGTCCATCTTGAAACTCAATGATACTGGATACCCATAATCCACCACGCGGGCCAAGTGCGGGTTGGCAGATGACACATTACCTAAGCTTCAAACTACAATGATTTATTTCATGGTTTTCATTTACCTTTAAAGCCGACGGAGATGACAAACTTGCAGATGGAAAAATACTCAGATGTGTAAAGAGGATTCGGACCGACTACCTCCCTAGCCTCTATGTCGACACGGCTTAAAATTTTCCCCGAATCGTAAAAATATGCAATTCTTCGATATCTTTATAAAACGTTAATTTGTGGTTAGACTGACCAAGTGGTAAACCACTTGGTTGGTAGTAAGTCTGCTCACTTAGGCATAGACCCTATTTTATTTCGGATCCCGCCCGGAACATACATGTTTGTGATGAATATGGATATCATTTTTATATTGATATATTTGATGTTTTCTATGTAAGTTTTCATTTAAAATTATACCTATAGCTACGTAATAAATCAGCCATGTACTTGATTTCCATAGCAGCTAGTATCTTTGTTTAGTTCATGGCTTAATGTTGTTGTTTAAAAAGGATTACATATAAAAGGAGGAATAAGTATATTATATTCCTAGCAGCTAAAACTTTCTGTGAAGATATAATACCCTGTCAGCTATCTAGCCTGTGCCTTTAAAATGTTAATAAAGGCTCAGTTCACCCTTGCCCTCAATATCCGTAGTGACGTTAGCAACGCCCTCTCGATCCGGCGTGCTGACGCGGCGTTTAGTGCGCTTCACTCGACTGACAGACGAGCTCATTTTATAGGGGAACTACTCGTATTAAGACAGCGTGTTTTTGCGTTAAACTACTCTGTAGTACCAAGTAAATGACCATTTTATCCCATACGAATTTCAATTAAAAATAAACATTTCTTCTGGCCTTGGTTGTTATTTTTGTGTTGAATAGATTTGTACGTAGTTTGATAAACTTTTAACTGATGCTTAGTGAGGGAGTAGATTGCGATAATACTGTCACATCCCACGAAAAATCTGTCTGTGGAGTGTCAAACGAGGATTCCATTTAAAAAAAAAATTGCAGTCATAGGAACTGCCGATAGAAGTGAAAACTTATAACTCAGGATTTAAGCTCAAAGATTGTTTTAAGGTATCACTGCTGTTTACTTCACATTTATTATTTACAATGGCAAAATAAGAATTTATGATTAATTACTTAAATAACTTTACACAAAATTTGTTGCATTTGCAAGATTTTTTATCTCTTTGATTACACCATGAATAAATAAATACACTGCGTGAAAGTGATGGCTGAAAATGATGTTTTTTTATATTCCACTAAAACTGTTACTTGACGTGTATTTTTTTTTATGAATAAACATTATTGTGTTTCCTATACTTTGTTTAATTGGTTGATTCCCAATATTTACCTGTGATTGTAGATATATAAAGTTCTCACTCCATCTTATACCCATAGTAGATATCCTACTTCCAACTAATATTATAAACGCTTTGTAAGAGTGTACATATGTATGTGTGATTGTTACTCCTTCACGCAAAAACTACGGAAGGGGTTTGGATGAAATTTGGTACATAGATAGAAAATTGACGTGTAAATTGTACATTTATGAATAAAGAACTTTGACTTTGACTTTGATAACGGTCTGGAGTCACACATGCTATTTTTTATCACGGAAAAACAACGGGAGCGGGAACTACGCGGGTGAAACCAAGGGTAATAGTAAGGGTAAGGGTAATAGTAGTTAGGTAAACTCAAAAATAGTGAGTTAATTAATTCAGAGGCACATTAAATATTTTTGAGCTCGACAATCGTCAAATTAAGTAATTAAATTCTCTCAAAAAACAAAACTCGGACACTCGATTAAATTTCATATTTTTTGTGTAATCAACTAAACCCACTGTTTAAATGAAACAGCGAGGTAAAACGAATACGTAGTCGAGGTAAGCAATTTTTACATTTTTGTTGCTATTTAATTTTATGGGACTACTTCTGAACTATGAAAAATAATATAAAACAATAAAGAATTATCAAAACTGACTAACAATAATTATTGACGTAGATATCGCGTAACATAAAAAAAACATACAACTGAATTAAGAACCTTTTTTGAAGTGCGTTAAAAATAGAAACCTTTTCCTGGGCAACCTAGAAATAATGTCGGGATCAACATGGCTTAAAATAATTCTATCAAAGGGCAGAGGTAAAGCAGTGTACAATCGAGTGGCAGTGACAGATAAAAACGGTAGAACCTCGAGTACCCGCGTCTTCGTCAGCGTATTTGCTTACCCTGGAGCTGTTTGCTCCTTTACCCTTAACCTAACCTATAGCAGTTGGTGCAAGTAACAGGATGTCAGCCAATAGTAGGTACATTCATGGCCACGCGTTAACCAGTCTGTTAGTCATATTTTAAGCAAAAAGCAGCGATATTATCAGTACCATTCCTAACCATTGAAGTCATGGGTCTTTGAAACTTTGTTATTAGTAACTCGTACTCCGTCTGGGGAAGTACCATACCTTTGCCAGTTATTCTACTGCCGAGCATTAATGTGCACACATCTCTGTATTCCAGTTACCAGGCCACTACTAAGAAATACATCACGTTGAATATCCGGGTCATATGGGCAGTACAGTGATGGTACATTATTTGAGACAACTCAATTTTCATTTATGTGACGTGCTTTCGAATTTAGTAAAATAATAAATAATATTAAAAGTTAAAAAACAGTTCAAGCATTGTAAGCATTAGCATACACTTTTATTTTTATCATGTATACTTAACCACAGTAGGTATATGTTATGTATCACATTACCCCCTGACAAAAAACTCTATAAAAAACATCTTTAGGCCAACGGTAGTACAGTATAAGCAGCCCACTAAATGTTCCCTTTGCGGGACTCGGAGACTTCTCTCACAAGGAGAGAGTCAAGATCATGATCCATCACGCAGACCACGCTGGCCCAGGTCGGGTTGGTGGATGACACATGACCTTCAAACATAGCAAGCTACCAGTGGTTAGGGTTGCAGAGTGAGGGACCTCCTAACGACGCGTGCTGTGTCGAGGATGACTGCCTTCTGCATTTGACCCTTAATACAATATCGTCCAGCGAAAGTCTATGTTCATTAAAAGTTATTATTTTGATAAGTATATATGTTTGGTGTGATCACGTGTGATATAGGTATAGTTGTTCACACCAAAATAAAAACAGATATAAAGAAAATAAAGTAGGTACCTATCCTATGCAGCTACTCAAAACATTGTTGAATGTGTCGCTAACTCTTGTTACTTAAATCAAGTACCTGTATTGATTCCGCTTGCCTTTGCCAACACTTTACATATTGCTTATTTAGCATTATTTCATTTTGCCCGCTATTTGTCTTACGTTTTCCGCTGATATTGTTATCTGGGCGACTACGGGAAATTTTAGGAATATTATTTTGGAATCCAATAAAATTTGAGGACGGTAATGTTTGCAATCTTGTCATGCCGTTAATAGTAATTTAATTTGAACGTACAGAATGTATGAATATATTATGAACTATCAGCGTTTGTGGTTTGTTCTGCGTAGTACCCGTTCCCGTTATTTTACCGTGATAAAAAGTATGTGCTATTCGAGACTATAGCCGCTGAACAGTATTCCAAATTGCAACCCGATCAATTTCAACCTAATTGAGTAACAAAGATCAAAACTTTCGCATAGTTTGTATATTTGAAGAATTACATTTATAACCTAAATCCAAAAAACTACGGCTTCATCGAACGACTGTATAATTTATTCGAGCGTGGGTACAATATAATGTAAGTATATTGGAATAATCAAAATATTGTATGTACTTACGTAATTAACAAAACTATTAGAACATAATTAAAATAATAACAACTCTATGTTAAGGCTTGTTTTCATTTTGTTTAGTGCGAGGACGAGTGAGTAGTGCTGGTGTGGTGTGGTGTGTGGTTAGTAGCAAACACGTGTGGACACCAATTGATTATTGCGAGAGCATAGTAATCAGTCGCGATTACTCACTCGGACTCGCAATCGCACTCGCACTAATCAAAATGAAAACTAGCCTTTATTCTGTTCATTTTGTTGAAACAAATATTTTCTGTTTGAATTCCCTAGCTGAAACTTGCTGCTTATCTACAGTTTTATCACAACAGCATAAGTCACACCTTAATCAATGCCTCGGGAGGTACTCAGTGACTCACCAGAGTGGAAAGCGAAACTTGAAGCTGCCACCGTGAAAGCGTCAATGCCTCTCCAAAGGAAAGCTCAAGGGATTTCCCGCCCCCGTCACGTAAAGCCGAAACCGCAAAATTCGCTCTCCGGATTTCATCTGTCATAATTTCAACGAAAAAGCCCTAAAATTGGGTTTAAATAACAGCTTTTTTTAAATTTATGCACATGGTTTTTCAGAATTGGTCTATTCCAGTAACTGACCATCATCAACACACATGACAATGAGCTTTTGGATTCGACTAATAGAAGTACCAAAAGACTCATAAGCAACTACTTCAAAGTCTTGACACAACACTGCAAGTTTATCAGATTTTTATTGGATCCAAAGACATCAAATAAAAATAATTCTTCATCTATGATTGGATCTATTTCGATGAGTGTTTCATGGTTGACGTTCCGAAGACTCAAACATAGAGATTTAAATCTATTTTTGTTACAAAAATACACAATCTGTGGAATAGAGTATTCCCTGATAGATGTAGTCTAGTTGGCTCAAGTGAAGAGTTAATAAACTTCTAGGTAACTTCGATCTATGGTCCGGATCATGTTTTATTCCTTCCACTAGTGCGAGTATTGAATATACTATATTATTATTTTTGAGTATTGTGATAGTATATTATGAAAAATAAAAGAGGCCGGGAGAGCATCTCTGATATTTGAGAGATACTCACAATATTTATTTATTTATTTCAATTTGAAAATATAATTTACAATTAAAAATTACCAGCACAACAACAACAATATATTTCAATATATTATTTCACTAGCTGTCCGGCCTGGTTTCGCCCGTTTGATAATAACAACATAATATTAGCCTATAGCGCTCAGGAATCACGTACATATTCACAGAAATCTAAATAGTACCTTATTATTTAGATTTCTGTGTACATATTCAACGGTGAAAGATTTTTTAAATCAGTTTAGTAGTTCCTAAGATTACCGCGATCAAACAAAAAACTTCTTCAGCTTTGTTTTTATAATTTATTTTTGGTTAATACCTATAAAATATGTTTATTTAAAAAAATACTTTATGTAATGAATCAATAATTGTTGAGTTTCTGTAAGTTTCGTCCCAAGTTACATTTTATTCATTGTTTTTTAAATGGCAAAAAAGGAATATTATTTTTCGAAAAATTGATTTAACATATTTTACGTAGGCACATGTTCTGCAGAATAATTGTACCTACCTGAAAAAAAAATCAAGTTGAAATTACCCAGCAAAATTAACAAAGACCCTTGTTAATCTGTGGCAAAGGAGCAAAAAATAAAATAAACATTACCATTAAAACCATGACAAGTTGCAGGCCCTCCTCATTATGACAACCGTACACCTCGAAAATTATCTTTTAATGCTGATTATATTTTTATCTTTCGAAATCCTCCTCAAACCTAATTAAACCTGGCACGTAACGGAAGTTAAATATTCACAAACACCGTTCGTGTAAACAGTAAAAACGCAGGATCCTTCGTTTTGGATTTAAAGTGACCCTTGTTACAGTCCTACTTCGCTGCCTTCATTTCGAATTCCTTACATGTAGAGAAGTATTTAATTTTACGTCCCTCACGTGCGTTAATTTATAATGAACACTACGTAATGTGAGAGATCTAAAGACTTTAAATTATTTCATGAAAATAAATTAAATTAAACCTTGAATTCTATTAAAAAAAATATCTTCTTATAACATCAGCTATCTCCCAGTGACATTGCAGTTCAAATCGGTGCAGCCGTAGCCCGTAGCAGAGGTTAGCCAGAACAAACAAAAAGATAATTTTACGTAAGTAATACCGTTAATGTATAATTACAAACAGACAATTACTGCAATTCATTTTCTATGCATATTGAATATGCGTATTCATAGATAAAGCGATTGTTCCTATCAGGCCAAATAATAAATCTTACAATGTAGGTAAAAACCAGAGTCCTGATGGATATTCCCACTACTTAAACTACTAAAGAGATTTGGACAAAATGTGGTCAGTAAATAATATAATAATGGTCTGGAATAACACATAGGCTATTTTTTATCCCGGGAAAATGACGGGATCGGGAACTATGCCGGTGAAACCGCGCGGTGTTGCTAGTCAGTACATTAATGTTGATGGATGTTTTTCAAACCATACTTATCCAGCTCCAAAGTAAGGAAAGCTTATAGACTCTACTATATGCTATGGGAGCCAGATAGCTGATATAATACCTACTTGTATAAGAAGCAGCGCTATTTTCATGCATACACCACTAAAAGGTTCGATCAGAGTTATTATGGTTCTAAGTCGGATGATACGACCTCGTAAACACAAATACCGCGAGACACTCAACACTTCCGCGATATAAAACAGCCGTAAAATCCTGTAAGAAAGGCATCTATGTTTGCGGTAGTAAAAAATCACGACTGAATATGTGAATATTCAGGCGTTTATTTGGGAAGCTCACGCACTTTTAGTCCGGAATTACGAGCTATGTATTATAGCGCAGTAAATATACATGCTATGAACGTTTCTCTTGAAGGTACTCGGGAAATTATGTACAAAAAGATTTCGATAGAACTGCAAATTTTGCTGAGGGAAACCACTAAAATCCGTACATCTAAAATAAATAAAAAATCATGTATGTAGTTACAAAGCTCAAATTTGTCTTTTCAAAAGTATCGTATCACAAACATCGAAAATTTATTATTATTCGTACATAATCATTATCATTATTTATTCATAATAATTATGTTATAACAAGTCGTTATTACGCCTTTATCATTAATTAATTATAGGTCCACGTTAGACCACTAATTCGCCTGATGGTAAGCGACGCTGTCATCAAAGACAATTCCCGCCTTTAGACCTGCTTTTAAAAGTTGATATTGTCTTTTATTTATTTTAATATTTAATATGCCACAGTTACAAAGCCCTGCAATTCACTCGTTGAATACACATATTAATATGCGTATGAAAATGAATTTCCACGTCGGCAAGCTGTTGGAGCTGTAAATAAGATCCGGAACAAATATCCGGTGCCGTACAACCTGTTATGTGCAGCTGTCCTTGTCATCACAGTGGGTAAAAGGGAGATGAAATGATACAGGGTTGATGACGAACTGTGATAGTCCCAACGGCTTCCCGAGGCGTTGATTGACAATGCAATCGAAACACACCGGAGGATTGTGAGAGAAAATAAACACGTAAATTTAAAAGACTCATGATTTACCTTATCGCTTTTGTAACTAGGTATGAAATTTGCCTGCCTTCATATAAATATATCTCATATCCAATGATGTTAACAATTGTTTTAATCGTTTAAAAAAACGGTATATTATCTAATAAGAAAATAAATACAAAAATAAACAACGTCACGATGTTTTGAAGAAAACGGTGAAAGCCAGTATGTTGTATTCTTCTTATTTAAACAACAATTAAAACAACAATAGGCATTTGAAGATTGATTTACTAATATTGTGAATACTTGTTGATGTAAAATTTGTTGATGATGATGAAAATTTTGGATGTTTGTTGCTCAATCTCGTTGGAACGTCTGTACGGATCGGGCTGAAATTTGTAACATCGTCAAAAACTAGTATGGTAAATAGCACATAGACATAGGTTACTTTTTAGGGTTCCGTAAAACGTAAAAACGGAACCCTTATAGATTCGTCATGTCTGTCTGTCTGTCTGTCTGTCCGTCCGTATGTCACAGCCATTTTTTGCCGAAACTATGAGAGCTACACTGTTGAAACTTGGTAAGTAGATGTATTCTGTGAACCGCATTAGGATTATTACAAAAAAAAAAAAAAAAAAAAATTGGGTTGCCCCCCATACTGCGAACTGAAACTCCAAAATATTTTTTTCATCAAACCTACACTTGTGGGATGTCTATTGATAGGTCTTCAAAAATGATGTTGAGGTTTCTAAAATCATTTTCGTCTACACTGAATAATTTGCGCAAGAGACACTTCCAAAGTGGTAAAAAGTGTGCCCCCCCCCCCTCTAACTTCTAAAGTAAGAGAATGAAAAATCTAAAAAATATATATGATGTACGTTACCATGTAAACTACCAACGAAAATTAGTTTGAACTCGATCTGATGAGTAGTTTTTTTTTAGTACGTCATAAATACACTATTATTGAAACTTCTACCAAAGTTACAACGAACTATGTGTACTATGTATATTATGTTACTTGCTGCAACGGAACCCTTCATGGGCGAGTCCAACTCGCACTTGGTCACTTTATTATCCTAACAAATCAACGGGAACGTGAGCTACGCGGATAAAACCGCGGGGTTACTACTAATATTACACAAATATGGGTATTAATTATACTTATGTAACATTGTCTAACGTAAACACGTAGAGATATGTACTAATATACTAACTAATTATTGTTGAAAATAATTATTTTAATTACAATTGACATTATTTATTTTTGAAAATAATTATTTTATTTACAATAGACTTTTTTTAATATTATTATTTGAATTACAATTGACATTGTTAAGTAATTTTATTTATTTGATTGTAGCCGACATTTGATTGATTATGAATTATTATTGTATTTGTTCGTACTTATAATTATTGTACAGATAATTCACTGTAAAATTGACGTATACTTGCCGTATGAATAAATGAATATGATTTTGAATATAATGCGGCGCGAGGTTGTGTTAAGATTACTTTACGTTAAGGGACGGTTCTACAAATGTAACTCCTCCAATGCAAGAAAAGTGCAATTTTCCTCCCCCTCGTGATTATGTGGCAAGCTGTGATGTTTCTCCGCGTGAAAAATGACTTTGAATATTAACACTAAAGCGGAAATGATATGACCATTTGTGCAACTGTTTGCCGTTAGGACTGAAAATGGAGTGTTAGCGAAACGGTTATAAAGAACGTGTTGCTTATTTCGTAATTTATTACTTACAATTTAGATGTAGAATGAGACTTGAGACTTGGCACTCTATTTATGAAGCTTAGAAACATATTTTTGCATAAATTGGTTATACGGTTTCGTTAAATGCACAGCTTTAGGGAATGTTTTTAAATATTATTAAAAAAACTACTGAAGATATGAATACTGAACGAAATTGACGAATCACGATTACGAAATTGGACATTATCACGACGAAATCACCAAGGCTATTTAGTTTTCCCAAAAAGCGTAATATTAGATTTAGAAAGAAGGAACACATTAAAACATTTGTAAGTGCGTTTGAATCCCTGATTCCTGGAATCTACCATAAGATATAATTTGTGTTTTATTCAACTGTATGGATTGTCCCGCTATTTTTGTCTCTCTCGCTAGTGGATCACCCAGCTCGGTTTGACTGGTTCTCTGCAGTCCACTTGTTTTGCCGTTTTGCTTTGTATTGTTCCTAGTTAAGTTTCTTAAGTCTATGTTTTGTTTTATGTTATTGCACTATGTTTAGACCTAATGTTTAGTTTAGACCTAACTCGCGAGTCCCAAGACACAAGCTTAAGCTTAGTTTGGGGCTCGCTGGCAAGCTTTGACTTGACTGACCTTGATTTGACTTGACCGCCATCTCGCCTGATGTTAAGCGACGATGCGGCCTACGATGAAGCGTGCTTACCTAGAAGAAACCGATTCACTCTCGACTTGAAGACACCAAGATTATAGCTATCGGGGAAAATCCACTCTGGTAGCTCATTCCACAATCTAGACGTTCTTATCACAAAAGTAGAGTCAAACCTCTTTGTTCGTGCCTTTGGAACATCAACCATGAGACGATGTCGCTTTCTCGAACTACGAGCAGTCCGATAGAAAAAGGGGCAAGGTGGTATTAAGTTATGCAGATCAATCGCGCACTCTCTGAAATGTATCCGATAAAAAACCGATAGGCTAGCAATTTTGCGGCGATGTTCAAGACTGAATGAAGTCTTTTTCGCACAAGAGTGTCATTGCTTATGAGCCTTTTGGCACGTTACTCGATCAATTCCATCGATCGATCGATGCTTTTTGTACGTAGGCGTAATTTTGGTAAATAAAGCATTTGTATTTGTATTTGTACACTGAGATTGCTTGGCTGTGATTATCATGCCTCCCGCCACAGTACCATATATGCTTATTACTGGAAAATTTTTGTAACACTTCAGCATTCTTTAGTCAGATAGTAAATGATGCAAGCTTGTAATGTAGCTAAGTCTAAAACAATCTTTTTTGTAATTTATAGTAAATGGATGAGCAAAACATGCGTCTGGCGGTAACCAATACCCCTGCTTATACCGTCACCGTACCACACTGTTGTGAACATGAAGATCCTAATCAGTGCTTACATAGATCTGCACTGCACTCGTCAGTCTCATAATATTTATCTATTTGTCCTGTTATTTCTCTGTAAACATTGGCTTCAAGCCCACAGTACTGTATGCAAATTATTTCTTGGCGGTAGAATATCTGCCAAAAGTGTGGTAGGTAGTGCCGGAAATTCTCCTATTCCTTAGTTTTACTTTACAAGTAGTTCTGAGGGGGTACATGACCAAACCGAAAGATAGGTAGAAATGTTAATACTTTAAAAGTATTACCAATACTCACAATAGTTGCACATTTTGCAAAAAACACAAGTTTGATTTTGTATCCTTGAATGTGAAACAAGCGTCGTAAATGGCCTACCTATACTAATTTGCCTAGCTCAACTATTTAATGCGTTTTTGGCTTGCTTACAAGTTTGATAAGTAACTCGCAGTTCGTGACCATTCTCACATAGGTAAAATACTTCATAGAAAAAATAGGTTTTCTTAAATTTAAGACAATGAAGTTACGTAATAATATGTCATTTTATGGTATCTCTCTACCTAGTCTGTGATTTTATGTACTAAAACGTCATCGTGGACTATTGGAAATCCATGGAGATTATCATTGTTTTGTTTGTGTTCATCACTATGAAAATAAGTCAATAATATTTACATTTTATACATTTTTAAGAGTTTTTAGTAGTGCTCAGTTTTAATAACTTCAAGAAAGATGGGAGACCACGGAAAGAAAAAGAAAGAGAAAGAAGTTCGTTATTTCACTTTTAGACCCATTTACATAATATGTTTATAGTCTAGACAATTATCTATCTCTGTAACAAATCTCATCCAGATTCTATAGTCGTTTTTGCGTGATAGAGCAACAAACATCCGTACATACACATAAACTTTCGGGATAATAATTTAAGTAGAATAAGGTCTAAACTAAAAACATACATTTATAGACCTTACGTGGAACATATTTAAAAGAGCATTGTTCGCAAAGCTCTATAAGCTAAGAACCTTGCAACCAAAAGTGACTTTGTATCTTCTGGGCAAGCGTATTACATTCATCATCAGCCTAACCTAGTCCACTGCTTGACATTAACACATTAGACCTTATATACCTTTACTCGTAGATTACAGAAATCCTTTACTATAATTTAATAAAGTAAAACAATAGTGACCTGGTTCAGTACAAAAATACTCCGAGGTCATAAATATATTAATATACTTACCCGTTATTCGGTGGGTCGATGTCAAAATAAATTAGTTTTGTATCCCGGGTGTCTTCCCTATGCGTTTTATTCTAATAATTTTTAGTTCAATTTAGGACCAATGTTAAGATTCACATTTTATTGATTGTTATTATTTTATTTCATAAATAGGATTAAATTATGTATGTAACTTCAAACTCCAAGAACAAGCCTTACTCAATCCTGGGTTCAGCACCTGATTGGACTATTTTAATGGACACGTATGAAAAGCACTACAAAATCCCAGAGGATGTGGGCGTTTCGTCATCCAGACCGGACATTTTCCTTTTTTCTAGGGCTACGAAACGCATAGTCCTGGTGGAACTTACCGTACCGTGGGAAACTAATATACCTAAAGACCACGTGATGAAACAAAATAAGTATTACGACCTACAAAATGAATTAACAAAAAATGGCTATGTAGTTAATTTATACGCTGTAGAAGTAGGAGCGAGAGGTATACCAGCAAAATCTCTCTATAACCTGCTTAAAGACCTTGGATTGTCCAGAAGTGCAGTAAGTTCTATACTAGAACGAGTATCTAAAGCTGCACTAGTAGGATCATATCGGATTTGGCTGGGCAGGGAGAGAAATACGAGTAGTGAAGGTGAGTGTTGACGTACGTCAATATAAGGGGCCCCTTTTAAACCTACTACCCGAGTCACAAGTCTTGGGGTCTATTCGATATTTCTCTATGCCACACGATGGACCCGGCACCCGCACGGTGAATCCATGGAATGCTAAGAAGTACGTCTCTTTTTCAGTCAACCTTTGCTAACCTAATAATTATCTAAATAAACGTGTTTTCATTTCATTTTTCACGTTAAATCAAAACTAAAATATTATTATATAAAAATAAAATTGAGCGAAAAACTCAATTGCAAACATCTGTGATCCTAAATTACAGATATCTTCGAAATAGAAAAAAACATTTCGCCACTGGAAACATAGCATTTCTGTAATAACAGGTAACCATTGTTCTTAATTTTTATTACTTGTACCTCATATTTTTAGGATCCAGAGCTAATATTAAGGAAGAAATTCAAAGCAAAATGTCAATTTCGCGCTCTCTATCGTCTGGTTCTGGCTAATGCGCATTGGCTGGTTGAAGATGTTGAAGAATATGAGGGGATTGACGACGTCAAGCGCAGAGTTCAGCAAGCCGTTAGGGCCAAAGCTAAAAAAAAGCAACTTCTTAATATTAAAGTAAGTATTTTTCTTAAATCTTTGCGAGTACACATAGAGAGGTACACACTATGACATATCTATAAAGATTTTCAAATGTTCAATTTGAATTAAATTTCAATGTGTTATTAACACATTTAATAAATACATTTAACTTCTCTAATTTATTGAAGTATATATACGCCCAATTAACGATTTATAGAATTGGGGTAACAATCGAAAAAATCTGGACGCGCGGAAGAAGTGAAGAGGTTTGACTCTTCTTTTGTGAGAAGAACGTTCTAGGTTGTGGAATGAGTTGCCGGAGTAGGTTTTTCCTGATAGTTATAATCTTGGTGTCTTCGAATCGAGAGTGAATCTGTTTCTTCTCGATAAACACGCTCCATCGTATACCGCATCGTCGCTTAACATCAGGTGAGATGGCGGTCAAGTGTAAACCTATAAAACTAAAAAAAAAAAAAAAATTGAGACCCAGTAGATAATAATAGTTTATAGATTAGCTATGCTATCACCGGGGTAACTTTCTCAGTCTTTTCGGGATCAATGTCACATTTTAACTGCGTTACGTTCGCAGTCATAATTATCCAGGAAAAATGCTTGGCTGGGCGAAATAGTAAGCGTCAATTATTGAATAAACACAGCTAAAGCAATCTTTGTTTGACACTGTTGCATATAAAACGATGAGTTGGCCAATACTGATTTTATTTAGATCATACTCTCGTATCACAACTTATTAAGTAACTACGTGATAGACCCTACAAATATATGAAACGAGTAACGATTAAGCTATTTGCAATACACCCAAAATATCAGTCTGTTTTAATTTAAAGGATAAAGCACTTCTAAACAAGCCTGCAGTGGACCGCACAGATCATGAAAAGAAATATATCTACCGCATCATCGGAGGACTGAAGTGCTTCAAAAAATATCCCAATGTAAGATTTTTTTGATCTACATGGTACTAGAACTTAGTAATTTAATTTTATCCGAAAATACGATAACCGACTTGATTTAAAAATTAAATTAAATAGTAAAAAGTGACTAAAATTTGTTAAACTACTAAAAATGAACGCCCTTTGTTTTACTACTTGCCCTTTAATTTTAAAGCAAAAATAAAACTAAAATTTTAATTAATCTTTTCATATCGCTCTAAGTGATAGCCACCCATTGAAATGCTTAGATAGAACAGTATTTTTCTTTTGTAACCTATAAATATTCTATGCTTTGTGGCTTATTAAAGAGTAATTGTATTGTAACTCTGGGTGGACATGTGCCTGATGGTATGCTACATGTCTGCCACATAACAGCAATGTGACACGCAGCAACTGGAACATGAAGAGTCCAAATCATTACCTAGCACTGCACTGCGCTCGTCACCCAGAGATCTATGCTGTTATATCTCTAAGCTCTGTAATTTCTCTGGAAACATTGCCCTTCAAATCGGAACACAGTAATGTTTGCACATTACTGCTTGGCGGTAGAATAACTGGTAAAGGTGTGGTCCTTCCCCAGGGGGACTCTGCTAAGAGTCCTACCACTACAATTGTAACAATATTCTGATGCCACTTTAGCACGTGAAGAAGAAGTTAGCAGCAGTTACGTACTTCAAGTACTACAGCCCTGGGCGGGTCATAGTCAGGCAGCACCAAGAGGCTCACGCTCTCTACTTCATCGTCAGCGGTGACGTGGCCGTCAGCCAAGCGATTTACGATGAACTGCTAGATACGTACATATCCGTGGAGATAGGAGTCATGCACCCAGGGGACATGTTTGGAGAGGTGTCGCTGTTGCACAACATTTGCAGGACTGCAACATGCACGACTGTTGGTTAGTCTTTGACTTTTGTTGCAGTTATTTTTGAGTGAATATAGTTTTAATATCAGCATAAGTAACATATTTTCCCCCGGTAAACTAAAGAACTCCTTAGTTAAAACAATAAGGAACTTAATTTAGAAATTTCAAATTATTTGTGTATGATTTAATTAACAAAAAAAAATGAAGGCTAATTATATAGGATTCTGAGCTTTAAAACTGTTGAAAAAACATGTTGAACATTTCTTAACAAAATTGTTAAGGTATTAAAATCTTTATTTGTATCATAATATATTTATGTTGGGGAAGTTAGTGTTTACTCTCATTTGTCTTCGACATCAATAGGACCTTATCATGGCATATAGGGCGTAAATAGGATCTTTATCGTGGTCGTCTGTGGGCCAGTGCTAGCAAGAAATGGAAATCATTAAAGTTTTCACACTTTTATATTGACTGTCACAAGTCTTAACAAGATTACAGTGGAATTTACGAGCAGTGTATTCTATGGATTGATCCATTATTCTTATTTAACACACTTTAACATGTACTGTTGATCCAATTCTCACGTACAGCGAATAGGTACTCTCCGAAATTACAGCAAAAATACAACTTATGGCTGCTTTGTCAACTATAATGGAGTCACCACGACCACGGTCCAGACTTAGCTTAGAGAAAGTCTTGCTCGAAATTCAAATAAATTGAAAGATTCAAAGCTTAATGCTAAAGGAGATTGTGACAATATAACATGAAGGTTAAAACAAAATATTGAATTATACGTAGACTTCCCTCGCAGGTTCTTCCTTATATACTTATTTGTTTATTTTTACAATAAAAATACTTTCATAAAAGAAAAACATTTTTTTATATAAATGAAGTCCAATATCTATAGATTTTTTTAGTCAGTAACCTAAATACTACCACTTAATTTTACAATGTACCCAAACTTTCTTTGGGTTGGTCCAGTTCACTATCGATTATACTTTAGTTGCCAAGAGACGTATCACTTGTAGATTTTGTTTCTGTGTCAGTAAGGTTTCCTCGTTTTTGGTGTCAGGTCATTGTGAATTGTTGGCACTGATGAAGGAAGACTTTAAGAATGTTCTACAAGCGTCTGTGCAGAAGCAATGGGAACAAGTCAGCCATGCGATGTCGGCATTTTCATATTTCGACGCTTTGGATGAGGTGAGTAGTATTATAACTTTGGAAATTCCCCGCTAATTCGATTCAGTTCAAAGATAAATATTAACAAAGTTCTATAAAGAATAATATGACCATATTAGAAAAAAAAGTTGTATTACCTAGTATTGCCTCATCGCCAATTTGACTTCTCACTCAACTTTTACTAGTACCATGAAAATTATAGTTTTGTATTGAACTACATACCTTTAACGTTAAAGTTCAATTAACATTATTACTAAAATAAAGATTATAGTATTAATCATATTTTTATGAACTATTTCCATCTGAAAGTGGGCTGGAAGTGATCGATTTCAGCAATAAAGCCGCCGTTTGTAGCTTGTAACACTAGATTTCATAGTTTTTTCATTTCTATATAAGTGTTTTTGTTACTGTTCCTTACAATAAAGTGTATCTATCTATCTAAATGGATGGAAATGTATGAGTCTTATCGATGACTTGACGTACACGTTTATTCGTAGATGGCATGGTGGTGTAATACCGCAATCATTCGATTTCAGAATCGTGAGGTCGTACGTGTAAACACCGCTTGCACCTTTTGAGTTTTTTTCATCCTCAAGTTTGTCACTGTCGCCGACTGTAGGTCGGAAAATATCTTGGGAGAACTGAATAGTTTTAGAATAAATGTATAAGTATTTACCTTTCAATGAAATGTATCAGCAGTCCATTCCCAATTTGCCAGAGTGGTGGACAAAATAAAGCATTGACTTCTAGTTAAAGAAGCTCCTAACAGAGAATATGACTCATAATTTTTTAATTATTGATGAGTCGGTGTTGCGTTAGTATAATCAGCGAATACCATTAAACTAACATTGTATGTTTATTTGTCAGGTGGCTCGTCGCGAAGGCTGCATTGTGGCTAAAATGAAGTCGTACGAACAAAACGAAACATTACTCGGTGACGGACAAGGAATCCCCAATTTTGTATATTTCATCTTATCAGGTCGCTGCCAAATGATTGAAACTCTTCAAATACTAGTAAAGACACATCTAGGAAGAGAATACTATACACTTTCTGACAATTATGTAAGTTAGGCTTTCATATTTCAGAGAGTTCCATAATAAAAACAAGGCGTGTGATGATATGATTTATAATACGCATGCTGAGCTTATTATTTAGTGAGCTTAGTGAAGCCGCCTTGCGTACTTTATAAAGCAATTTTTTTTCATATATCCTATGGTGACTGGCCTCAGACGACATCTGTTACCTACCCGCTATTCGCATACCACTTAAGTCTCGCGTCAACCTCTTAAGTTGCATTGTCCATCTCCGTCAGTAACAGCTGAAGAGACGTCGCTAAAAAGAAAATGAAAATAGTAGGTGCCGCTCTACGACTTTATGGCTGTCGCAGTAGATGTGTCATTAGGGGGCTGATACTAAAAAGTTCCTTTCGGAGTTAGAATGCAGTCAGCGAGAATAGGGATGACTAACTTCCGGTCCAGCTCATTCCTGAAGCAAATGTTCACAATTGCCATTAGACTTGGGAACGCGACGCACGTCATAGGCCTCTCTTAACTAGTTCATGGTGGTTATTTATCGATGGTGTAAAAAATTGTCAGTTTATTAATAAAATTGTATCAAACTAAATCATATGTAATTGGTAAGAAATAAATGTTTTTTTGTACAAATTCAAAAATACACGCATACAAATTTTTCCTTTAGAAACAAATGCTGTACTTTTGTGCTGTAGGTACCAGATGCAGAAAGCGAACAAGATTTTGATGAAAAATATTTTGGTGCTTACAAAAATCTTAACCAGAACAAAGACACCTCATCAGCACCTCTAGAAAAAGAATCCAGTTTCCAAAAAGAACGTCCGTCGGTATCTATTTCAAAAACAAGAACAGAAAGTATTTTAAAACCTGATAGTATTATGAAGCAATCGAGAGCATCAGCTATTAGCGGGAAATCGGAAACTATTTTAGAAATTGAAAAAGCTAGCATAGGAAGTGAACTGCGTAGTGAAAGACCGTCTGTGAAGTCACAAACTGTCCTTTTATCACCATCTACGAGCCAGTTGACCCGACCACGTGAGTCAGTCCGGTAAATATTGCGTTCCACATAAAATAGACAAATATTGATGATGTAATATATTTATAATTTTCGTGGTTTGAGTATGTGTTTGTTGTGTGTGAGCGTGTTATGCGTAGAGATGAAGACCACTTGAACAAAAGAGTTTCAAATATCAATGTAGTTGGATATTGTGGTAGAGGGCAACCAAAAAAGTGTGGATGGATTTTGTGAAAGCTTCTTATATTATTCTATTATGAATAGAAAAAAAGTAAACTCGGATTTGACACATGACAAAGACGAATGGAGCAAACGGACATGTTATACTGAACAGTCCTACATAAAATGGGATAAGGGTAGGCGATGATAAAATAGTCCCAATACATTTTGAAGTAATACTTACAATGTTTAGAGATGCACTTAAATTAGCGTTACTCGTACTACTAAATTTAATGTTTGCAGTTTATTCTACTGTTTACTATTTCGTTATCTGCTCATTTTTTGTTCCCACTGCTGGGCTCGGGGCCTTCTTAAACATGGAGAGAGTCAAGGTCATGATGTACAGCGCTGGCCAAGGGTTGGCGGATGTCACAGGTCCTCGAAAGATGTCTTTCTTGAAACATGAACCTTGGTTTCTTGAAACATGTTTTCCTTTACAGTTGCATACAGTGGGGATATCAATGTCGACAACCTCACGATAATGATTTTAGATTTTTTTAGTAATTAGGCTGCTTTTACAAGCATTGAATACTTCTAAATCATTTAAATTTACTTGAATGAAATTAAATAATAAGTGACTATTCATTGATTGCTAAATACGAGTATATTTGCAGGATTAGCGTTATACCTGAAATATTTCCTAAAGGACCTGCCAAGCCGGTGAACTTGAAAACGTACTTCATGCAGGTTAGCTTTCATTTTTAGTCGATTTTGATACTTATTTATAGTATCATTATAAAGCTGAAGAGGTTTTCAAAATATACAATTGATTTAATTTTTGGTTATTTTGTAAGCGGACGTAATTTAGATAGTTTTTAGCAGTAATTTGAGTCGGGTTCTGCTCAAATATTACAATTCTGGATCTGTCAGTCATCTTATTTTTAATCTAACAGCGCTTCACGGTTGTACCCTCGTAGTTTCTTTTTATTTTCTCGGGATAGTAGCCTAAGTGCTATTACAGGTATGTATTCTAAGATTGTTCAAAATTCCAACCAAATCTCTTCAGCCGTGTCGACGTGATTGAGCAACAAACATCTAAACTTTCGCATTTATAATAATATTAGTGAGATTATGGGACTGAGATTAACTTACAGGTAAATTATGGGGAAATTCAATTCACTTTATATCTCTAGGTCAGACATTTTAAGACAACAATTTGGTACAGCGCCAGCGTGTAAATTACTATTGTGTGTGTTAGTTTTCATTTCTTTTGGCGCGCTAGGAAAAAACTATGAGAGTAAATGTTTACGACTCCGGCGCACATAGTCACGAACAACCGACACTCTGAAGTTAAGTAATAAGCATTGTAACTTTGTAACTAACTTCACGTTAAAACTTTTTGTACATATTATTAGTATGAAGTTAGACTTGTTAGCACGAAGAATAAAGAAAAGGAGTATTAACTGCAGGCAAGCCCAAGTACACTTTTTTTTTGAAATAATAATGCTTCGTATCACCCATCAGGTGTGCCAATTCGGTCCTGGTTCCAGCTTCGGTTTCGGTGAGAATATGAGAGACAGGCGAATTGTTGCGATGACCAATGTTGACTGTCTGCTTTTGCCAATGGTTTGGCTCCTGCAGCGGAATACAGCCAACATCTGGACTAGAATACAGCATTATCTGGAGAAAAAAGTAAGCTTTTTCACGTATTTTTGAAGTGAAAACTTCTTTAGTTGCGTAGTTTGGTAGGAGGGAATCTAATCGGTTCGCATCACTCACATGCTAATTGCGGGCGGTGGCGGTAGCGTAGCGTCGGAACAGCGGAACGGAGGGTCTACCGCCTTACTAGAACTATCTCAGCTTTGATATTGCGCTCTCTTTTCTTTCCGCTTGAAATGATAGAGACCGCGATAGCAAAGTGAAAGGCGTTTAAGTTAGGCGGTAGAAGGGCGGGAAGCGCGCGTTAGATGCGTTTGCGCCGCGTAGTAGCAGTGTATCTGTAGCTACACATATGTACGAGTATGCATAGATTAAATAAATGATTTTTGCGCGTATGTCATGTACATGTGGAGAAATATTAACGCTGTTTGAACTTAAAATTCTATAAGTTTTCACTTTTTTAATTGAAACCATACTATGTAATTGTGTTAATAATTACCTATGTAATTATGGTCATAATTACCTATTTTTTTCGTCAGTATTACGCATGATCATATCTATTTGTAACTTTTCGTGTTTATAAACATTTCAATACAATGTTATGTTAGATGCTAGGCTTCTTCAAAATGTTCAATGTAACTACTAGATTTGAGAAAACAATTGAACAATTTAAGGATCTTACAAATATTCTATAAGTAATTTTATAATTATCTTTCCTGCAAATGTCGAAACGATTACGAGAATCATATATCATATGGAGTGATTTCAGTAATGAAGATCCAGGTTTTAATCAGTGTTAGGTCCGTGTAGCATAAACAACCCACTAAATGTTCCCACTATTGGGACTTGGGGCTCTCTCTTCCAAGGAGAATGTCAAGGTCATAATCCACCACGCTTGGTGCCCAGTGCGGCTTGGTGGATGACACATGACCTCGAAATATTTTAGGTACATGTCGGTTTTTTCCCGCTGTATGCGGCATTACGCACATGACTTAGTACCTAAAGTCAGTGGTGCGTGTGGGATTTGAACCCGGGCCGGGGGCCGTTCTCCCGACTAGACCAGCCGTAACTTCTTAAGTCCGTGTACATCGTAATAATAGAAAAGACGGTAAGTGAAAACGGTCGCACAAGGAAATTTGGGACAGATGTGGTTTTTTTTTTTTTTCTATAGCATAGAGTGACGAGACGAGCAGGTCATGTGCCTGATGGTAAGCAACATGCCTGCCACATAACAGCACAGTAACACGCAGCTATTGGAACATGATAGTCCAAATCATTACCTATCACTGCACTGCGCTCGTCACCCAGAGATCTAAGATATTATGTCTCTAAGCCCTGTAATTTCTCTGGAGTCATTGCCCTTCAAACCGGAACACATTATGTGGTTATTGAAGTTTTGCCAATTCGCAGAGATGCTTGCATATACCTACTTCAAACATAAATACTACTTTGTTAAATAATAATAATTATAGGTGTAGATACACTTGACCACCGTCTATACCTTTAACAATTATTGGTTTATCTTGACTGCCATCTCTTTTTTTCACCAGATACCAACGAAAAAGCAGTTGTTCAAAGATTTCGTCCGAGAACGCCGGTGGCAAGAATACCGAGATCAATTGGTTGAAGATGTTGTTATAGCTTCGAATACGGTCAATTGGACAAATCTACATGACGTACCATACTCCATTCGATTGGACGAAAAACATGACATCTGATAATACTTCATTAGGATGCAGTATTTTCTGCTTATTTGTATGTTGAATGCCTTTACATGAAAGCATTTTAGATTACCTATTTGTATTTTTTTAAATTTGTTTTTAAGTTTTTTTTGTAATTTTAATCTTTACATTTTAGCATTTTATAATAGTTGGTTTGTATTTAATATTTATTTACATAGTTTTATTTTTATCGCTTTAATTTTAGCATTTATTTTTAATGATTTAATTTTTATTTTTAGCCATGATATTTATGTCTAGTTTTATTTTTGCCGTAATTTACTTTTAACTGTATTCATTTTTAAGTTTTTATTTTTGTATTTTAATATTTCCTTGATACGGTTTGCTTTATTTATACATAGGAAATTGTTGTGCACAAAGGTGTCACAAAAAATCTTAGATATTTTGATTAATTAAATTTATATTGTAAGGTTAAATTTGTTTTATTAATGCGTTTTAAAAGTTAGCGATCAATTAAGCTAGCAACCAATTTAATACCATGTGTTTTTCGCTGTAAATCTCACACAGATAGGCTAAGTCACGCTTCTTTACCCTAAACTCAAGAAAAATAGCTCAGTGGGGACTTGGTATAAACTTTTAAAAGATTGGATTCGTTTTACAACATAAGAAACATATTTTATGTACCTAATATAAAAGATCAAAAGTCAAAATATCCTATCAGTACACTTCAGAATAATTACGAATTGTATGATACCTGAACCTCAGATTTAGACACAATTTGTTCAAGTCATGTATGCATGAGAAAGCCACTGATATAATTTTGAAATATAACTATTTGTTACTCGTTTGAAATCTGAATTCTATAAAATTCCACGTTAAGTTTTAACAAGTCACAACGCAGCACCCCATTTTCTCGACAAGATCTCAAACGAATCTCAAGAAAATGTCTAGCATCTACGACGACCATCTTGCAAGTAGCAGGTGCTGCCATAGGGGAAACACCCCACGCTGGGGTGCAGACACTTGCGCGGGGATTTTTTGTCGATTTAGACATAAACACTGGTTAACTCGCGCAGAGTGGTTATGAGTTAGGAGATGTATGATTATGGCTGGTTGCATGAAACGCAGTTGATTATGTTAGAAAAGAAGTGAGGAAAATTATGATCTGTGTAAAAAAAATCAGACTAAAAATCATGTTAAGCCTTCTTGTCATGTGTTTCTGAAATTCAGATGCCTTAGTCTCTAAAGTAGAAAAAATATTGTACCATGACAGACTGTGAATCGGTAAACGTAGTGTAGAATGCTCAGAAACTAGGTATAGTGAATTAATAAGTAAAGCAGTAGGCAGTGACTGGAAAAGGAAAACTCAGAATAGGGTTAAGTAGCGTTTCACGGGAGAGGCCTAAGAAAGGCTGATGGTGTTGATGTGAGAGTATAAAGTAAACATATATAAAAAAAATGTTTGTCGTTCTTTTATACAACACCATTAGGCCCTTGGAAGGTGGTAGTATGGAAACCAGATAACTACTCAAATAATACTAAATACAGTCGGCGTGGTGGATTGTAGACTTAAATCTCTCCTTATAAGAGAAGGCCTCGAGTCCCAGCAGTGGGATTCTTTTCAGGGAGCTCCTTATTTATGTGTGTTTAAGCTAAACGCCTTAATAAATGTGCAAGTTATAAACATAAACACTAGAACATACTTTCATGAGTTTACTCACAAGTTCTACCTATAAAACTCACAAAGATGTCCAGCTCGACAAAAAAATAACGTAGAGTTGAGTTAAAATTTATTTTTCTCATGTTGCTTAATGCAAATGATATTTTTATTTTTTTACTTTCTTCAGGTGTTATATAATTGAAATTTTAAACTCTACAGAGCTCTCTCTCGAAACCTGTAATTTGGACATCTGACTCTTTGAACTAATGAAAACTCTAGGAATTGGAATGAAATATTTATTTTCTGAAAAAACTACATAAAATAAATAGTACGTCAAAATATAAAGTTTTAAGGTAAAGTCACCTTCTACAATCGAAATAATTAAATCTATTTTTGGTGTATCGCAGGATTTTTTTATAAATCAAAGCACTAGAAAAAACAAATATTTTATGTTTATAACCTGGGACTACCAAATTTAAATTTAATTGCTGGAGTAAGTTATGACGTACATAAATTTATATCCATAAACATTAAATTATTTTTATATCCTAATAACTGCGGGGATACTACATAGTAGGGTAGTAGGTGTCTAAAGGTCTAGTATGTGGCGGTTGGAAAATTAAGACCGAGGATCGGGCTGAGCCGTATTATGGGAGAGGCCTATGTCCAGCAGTAAATAATTACAGGCTAATAATAATTAAAGTGTCTAAGAAAGGCTATCATAAACACATATGGAATTTAAAATCAACTTTATAGTAAGCATTTGAGTACCAAAATCCTGATGTGGTGAATTCGTAAGTTCTACGAAATTAGTCTTGTGTGGTATGAATTACGAGTATAATCGCTTTGTAACAATATTTTTAGATATAAATTAATATTCATTTGAGTAGCCATACCTCATTGTTATGTCTAATTGTTAATTTACAAGTTCAATACAGATTCAAATGATAGCCAAGAATAATTTTAATCAAGGCGATACAGGTTTATCTAAGCTAACGTGCCTGCAAGGCAAACAGTTTATCAGAGTCTATTGTCGTTTCTAGCAAATATCCGACAAGAGACGTCACTGAGTAGAAAGGATAACACAGAATTAAAGAAACTAAAATTATGTGAATATTAGGATATATAAAAAAGGAGCAGTAACCATTGAAACGCCCGAGTCGGTGACACAACAACGACATTTGACACAACAAGCTTTGCTTAGTTTGGGGTTCTGACCCCATAGTGATAGTGTAGGGTTCTGATAGTGTTGTGTGTGACTTGTCCACCAATATTTATTTATTGTTTGTTCAGGTACCTACATATACAATAATAGTTACTGGCCTACCTGCATCATAAAATTAATGTAAGATAATATTATTTCCACCAAGCAAAAAACCGGCCACCGTCCGCAGCATTAATAAATATAGTTACAAAGGAACTGTTCGTCTAAAACTCGTATAAAGTAAAACCAGTAAAACGGTGGCAGATTTAATTCTGTTTTTTTTTGTAGCACAACAAAAAGTTTTTAATCTGTCTAATCAGTATGAAACAATTCAATCACCTTTAAATTTACTATATTTCTGGCTCTGACTATTATCAAAGCCTAACTACGCCAGCAGGCTTATAATTAAGCCAATAATTGTTTTGCTGCATAATTTGAATTATTCAAATGTGCAGTAACATTTTCGTACGATAAATATATGCAGTGTATAGTAATGGAGAGAAATAATAATTAACGCACTTCGCTGACTGTACTATTCCACAGCCGAGAAAAGGATGAAGTTTAGGCTACAGTATAGAGCACACTTTGATTTTCAATAGTCAGGTTCTGATAGGGTTGTGCAGATTTTGCTGCATGTTACGAGTATTTTGCATGCCACAGAAACAGTTTTGTTATAAAAATACGTTGTCTCTATCGTGTTATTTACCGTACCGTGGGAAATTAATATACCTAAAGACCACGTGATGAAACAAAATAAGTAGTACGACCTTCAAAACGAATTAACAAAAAATGGCTATGTAGTTAATTTATACGCTGTAGAAGTAGGAGCGATAGGTATACCAGCAAAATCTCTCTATAACCTGCTTAAAGACCTTGGCTTGTCCAGAAGTGTAGTAAGTTCTATACTAGATCGAGTATCGAATGCTGCACTAGTAAGATCATATCGGATTTGGCTGGGCAGGGAGAGAAATACGAGTAGTGAAGGTAAGTGTTGACGTACGTCACTAAGGGGCCCCTTTTAAACCTACGCCCGAGTCACAAGTCTTGGGGTCTACTCGAGATTTCTCTCTCTGTCACACGATGGACCCGGCACCCGCACGGTGAATCCATGGAATGCTAAGAAGTTCGTCTCTGTCTAAACTATAAGCTTTTTAGTGATTTTAAAATTCGTAAATTTCCTCGTTGACCAATAATCAACTCAAAAAAACCTTAATTTTCATTTTAAAGAGTTTTGTGAATTTTAAAGAGGGAGTTTGTCAATCAAACGTATCTCGAATGAAAGGCATACTAATAAAGGCATATTGTGAAAAAGGAATATTATTGACGGATGAATCGTTCTTTACTGTAGTTCCAGTAAATCTCTAGATCTATGTCAAACAAGATTTACGCTCACGTTCGAATTACGAGGCGCTACCTTCAGCGCACGGCGCGGCGTACTGCGTATAAATCAAGTAGACCGGGACCCAACGCTACCGTACTTTATAAAATACAGTAAAATTTCATCGCAAGCTTTCAGCTACGATATGATAGGTAAAGAATTTCAGAAAATGACGCTAATAATTTAAATAAAAGGCTTGACGAGACGAGCCGGACATGTATGTATGTGTCTGGTGGTAAGCAACATGGCTGCCCCATAACAACACAGTGACATGCAGCTATTGGAACATGAAGAGTCCAAATCATTACCTAGCACTGCGCTGCGCTCGTCACCAAAAGATATAAAATGTTTAATCTCTATGCACTTTAATTTCACTGGGAACATTGTCCTTCAAACCAAGACACATTAATGTTTGCACATTACTGCTTGGCGGTATAATAACTAGCAAAGGTGTGTTGCTTCCCCAGTCAGACTTTGCAAAGAATCCTACCACTACGATTATCCCGTTAAACTTAGTGATTTCCGAAGTTTAAAATAAAAGAACGTCAAAATACAGTGTCCGACAGACGTACTATAATAGCATTATTATTCCTATTCGACTATTATTGATTTTGTATTTAATCGTCGAAACACTCCATTTCATATAACATTAACAAACTTTTAATTACAGTGCATTTTAAATTTAAAAGTTATTAGGTGTATTTTACAAGAAACAGTTCGTTGTATCAACGGAGAGAATAACTTCAGAACGTAATATAAAAGTGTTGCTAATTCTTTCTTCTACAAATAATGAAAATCTTAACTTAAGTTTTCACACACTTGCATAATGAAACAAGTTTATTATCTCTGTACATTCCAAACGACAATTTATTTTATTGTTTTAGGAACTTACTGCATTTTTGTATGTAAGGCACCGACTGAAACTCGTATTGGGGCCCGTCTCATTCGCCCCTAAAGCCTGGCAGCTACGTGACGCGGCAGGGACTGTTTATATACCATTTTTGATTCGATGCCCGAGATTGATGGTGGCGATTTGCCTTTTACGGTTTATGGGACGTAAACACAACAAAAATCGACTTTTTGTACGGATATAGGGTATTGCAACTTCATGTAAATTTGTTTTTTATGTCAAAAAAATTAAGAAATAAAATCACTGGGATTAATTCTTACATAATTCAGTCGGTAAAATCACCTACTGACTACCAATAGGTACTATTATAATAACACCATAATAAGACCAATTTGATTGGATAAAGTTTTGCATGTCGGCTTCTAGAATGGATTCAAACAAAATACAAATGTTTGTAGTGGCAGTTGTTCTTATTTAGTAGTTTAATTAAGTTTTAAAACAAACACCAACATCATTTTTAAATTTAACTCAAACACACGATTAAATTTCTTCTTTTTTTTTCAATCAACTAACCATGCTGATCCTATGACAGAGCGAGGTTTTGGGAAAAAAATATATATATTACCACTGACGTATGCAAATTTAGATTTTTTGTTGAAATTACAAAAACCACTACATCGATTTATATGGGACATTTTTAGATGGGATCACCTCTAAACTATGATCTACCAAACAAAAAAATAATCATCGAAATCGATTTACAATTGACGGGGCAACCGCGTCATATGAGATACACACAAGAAAACGTAAACATGAATCACCTCCACCATGAATAACCTCTTCTTTTTAGAAGTCGCCGTTAAGCCAGTGAATAATTTTAACATAGTCCTAGTTATGCTTTTGTGATTAATTTGGAACTAACCGCGCTCAAGGTACTTAAACAAGAAACAAATTCATTTATTATTAACCCCATCCATACTATAAGCTTCCAAGCTTATGTTGCAAACTGCAGTAAACTTTTATCTCTCCGCCATTTTGTTTCGGTGTTCAAAATGTTCAAATTAATCCTACACAGCGTGTCCGGTACGGGAAAATTATTTAGACTGACGAATACCGTAAATAAGGGATTAAAATGAAACGTTAAATGGTCGTGTATTTAGGACTTTGAGGGGTGGAGGTACGTGTCTATGCGTGTATTGTCCAATCCTTTTGGATTGAGTGAGAGAACTGTGAACATAAATATGTTTAGATTAAGGACAATTATATTCACAGAGGAAGTCACGTACATTTATTTTGTTTTTGCAAATAGAACATTTAAAATTGACTTTTATTTTTAAACTTTTATATTAGAGATATATTCGAAGTTTTTGGTCATAGGTCTATTGAAAACTCGGCGTTATTGACTAGGTACTGTTGTATGTACAGCAAATAAAGCAAGCAAAGCAAATGTAAAAATTTAAACTTGATTTGTTCCATTTAAAAATTTTGGCATGCCTTTTATTATTTGATTTTCACCAATTTGTGGATACATACAACTTTATTGTATCTGGTTTAAGTACCAAGGTTGCCTTACTTGTATTAATTTAACTGAATTAAATGAGGTGTTTACCAACATGGCATGTTTATCCAATTTTTATTTATTAGTAGTATTATCAATTGAGTAAAAGTAAACCAATTGAATAAATGTAAGAATTTATATTGACAACTGTTCGATCTTTCCCATACAAAATTTCACAAACGAATGCTCTTCAACGGCTTAGCTCCATCTACTTATAGCGCCAACCCCTCTAAAACTCTTTTGAGATGGCGGGTAGAAGTGAATGGTATCCCACCGGCGCCCTCTACACTAAATGACACGTATATAAACTCAAATCCCAGTATTAAATATAATACTATAGTGAAATACACGGTAAACAAAATAGAGGTGATAACACGGCCCTCCTGCGCACGCTGCCAACCTTGGCAGTGTCACAGTCTGGTGTAGTTGCTGTGAACAAAATACACAATTTATTCATTTTATCAAGTTAATTTTACTCTTCCAGTATTATCCACTTAAGATGAGTAACTTTCCCAAGCAGTTGCGCTGTCACATTGTCGCAACTCAAGGTACGTCATTACATTACCACATTCTCCATAAATCCACTTAAGACGAGTAATGAATAGCTTTCCCAAGCAGTTGCGCTGTCTCATTGTCGCAACTCGAGGTACGTCACTACATTACCCATATTCTCCATAAATCTCAAACATACACCTTTCCCTAGCTGCCGCCTGGTAACTCTAGATACGCGGCATTAAAGTCATAGTCAAAGTCAAAGTCAAAGTTCATTATGTTCACTCTTAATGCTTTCTCTAGCAGTTACACTCTTAGGCCGACACAAGGTACGTCAGTTTATGTCCAAGGTATTACGGTTTCACACTAACGCTTACTTTGTCAATGGATCGAAGCCATTGCACTTCACGATGTTATTCAAACGTTAACTCATCAGCAATCAATCATAATACCCGACAACATCCTAGAGCCATTGCACTGCTCGATTGGGTTTGACTTTCAATTACATATTATATCTCCAAGTCTACTAATCGTACCTATTCAAGGTTTCATCTTTTTCTCACATGTGGCCTTCTATGTAGTTTTTATAAACGCTCCCAAGTGATATTTATAGCGAATTAAAGGGTCTCATTTTTTTAAACAATACCAAACAATTCATTGGTAACGTACATAGCTCGGCATCATCTGACTAAAATCTTTCTAATTTCAACCATAAGGGTGTCTTATAACTGCACTGAATATGACCACTTTGTAACCCAACTACGGTAACCAAATTCAAATCAAAGATGTAACACTTTCTATTACTGTATTATGTTTTAAAATGCATGACCTTTTTCAAACAGTTTCCCTGAAAGATATTTAAACCAATATCCAACTGATTTACACTTTTTATCTATGGTTGCTGTGCCTCGCAACAACTCTTCCACAAAATAGCTACTTCTCATAAAGTTTCATAAAACAGTATCCACAAACTTAAAAAAAAAACCGAAGGTGTTTCATTCTACGAAATGGTCTGATTGCAGTTCCCGGAATTGAAGGTTTTTTTTACAGTACCCCCTATCGAGATAATAATTAATAGTTTTAACTTGTCGGTGATATGCAAAAATTTCATTTGAAATGCAAAAACAAGGTTAAAACAATTTTTAAAATCGTTTCTTCAAAGTAAATCATATATAAAACTGTTGCTTACTCACGTGTACATTACGCACTTACTGAAACCACTGATCCAAGAATAACATTTTTAACTAACTGCGGGCGACGCTTGCTTTTCCGATTATTTCTCATCACCGTTGTGATTTCCAGGCGTGGTGTTCATAGCACTTCTGATATTATCAATTGAGTAAAAGTAAACCAATTGAATAAATGTAAGAATTTATATTGACAACTGTTCGATCTTTCCCATACAAAATTTCACAAAGGAATGCTCTTCAACGGCTTAGCTCCATCTACTTATAGCGCCAACCCCTCTAAAACTCTTTTGAGATGGCGGGTAGAAGTGAATGGTATCCCACCGGCGCCCTCTACACTAAATGACACGTATATAAACTCAAATCCCAGTATTAAATATAATACTATAGTGAAATACACGGTAAACAAAATAGAGGTGATAACAGTAGCGTGAGAGTTTTTTTTTCAGACATTGTTTTAAGTTATTACGGTTGTTTATCGTGGTTAAATACAGTCCTCTATATTTTGATGTCGTTGGATGCACCACGTTTGCGGGTAAACTAACAAATGGCGAAGAAACACAATAAATGAAGAAAATGCCCAGAACTTTCTAATGATGGATAGACTTATCAAACTACCCTCTTTCTTAGTCTTTAGGGACTGTTGTGGTATCCTTAAATCTCGATAACATGCATCCACTGTTTCAAAGTTTTTGATATTTGAAACACAATCTAGATGCGTATTTTTATTTTAAAACATCCTAACAGAAGATTTTACGCACTTGAAAATCTGTAACCGTCATCGATTAGATTTCCGATATTGCGAAATTTCGATGGCTTTTGATGATTGGCAGTTTTTTTCTCAGAGTTCAATTTATAAGTTCCATAGGTTACATTCGTTCAGAATATGCGTAGTGCGTACACAATATTCATATGTGACAGTATTCATATACCTCACACATCCGTCATGAGGACACACAATGTCAGAGCGCAACGAACACCACAGGCGTAAAAAGATTTGGTTCCCTCCTGAATGGTATAGACCCGAAAATCCCTTGAGCCTTAGAATGATGAATGATGTTATTCTTCCAGTCATATTTACGGAATCTTGATCTCTTGTGGAAATGCTGAAATAAATAGCCGACAGGCTTAATGGTGTCTTCCTCTCGGGTGCCTTAAAATAGCCCATATTTCAGGAAATGTGAGCTTTATGGTAGCATTCAAGCATCCTTTAATATTACCATTTTATATTTCAGTTCCAAACAATAGGATAAATAAAATTGATTACTTATCCTTGGCCAAGATGTTTGATGGGTTACGGAAAACTAATTTTCTATGACAAGCAATTACGGCATAATGGCTAAATAGCTTTATTTCTGTCTGTTTAAAATCATATCAATAAAGTTAAATTTAGTAGCGATTATCAATACTAACTAATGAGTTTATATTAAATAAATCTACATTCTGAGAATAATAAGTTTATAATCCATTCTATGGAGTCCACGTGCCGTTTTTATAATACATAATACTTATTTTATATAATTTTAAATACATGCGAGTACTTATAAGACATAGTAAAAATACTTCGAAACAGAACAAGCTTAGAACGGGTCTATATGTAGAAGCATACCAATTTTTGTACTAATTTAGGTAGGCATAATAATTTTGGGACTAATGATCATTTACTATAACAACTAGCATAACTACATTTAGCATAAAGATAACTAGGCATAATGTTTAAATACATAACCATAAATAGGATAAAGATAACTTAGCATAATATTTAAAGGCACACATTGAGAAAAGCAGACGGTCCACCTAAAAAATATTGTGCACTTTTGAACTCGCTTCGCTTGCCACCTCCTCCTTTGCTACGATTAGCCTTGCATGGCTCGCTCCACTCAGGTTATGCGAAAGATACATTATGACACTGTATCTTATGCTACATTCATTATGACAAAGTAAATTACGAAAAAAAAATAAGCGTAAGAGTAATGGCACCCGCTTAGAACATAAATATTCATTGCACAAATCTTTGTCCTGGGTGGGAATCAAACCCACAACATACGGCTTAGTAAGGGAACTCACTACCGACTGATCCACGAAGTCAATCAAATCAAGACAATTGCAAAATCGTTTTACATAATGAGTCTATACGACCTCAGTGCAGTGCACTTTTTTTTTTTATTGTAGGGTTTTTTTTTTCTTTTTTATACTTTTACGTATGCCCACCATACAGGGACATGGTGGGGTATGTCGGGCTGGACACCATAGGATACGACATGGTGCCCTTACCGACTAAAACCCCCACAGATTTCTCCTGCATGACCAGGGGTCAGGGTCGCGGGGTCACTTTTCGCACTCCTACAACTCCTACAACGACCCTGACCCACCTGCCACTTACTGTCCTTGGGGACCCACCTCACGGGGAGCGTTAGTACCCCCCCGCATTTGGCTCTAGTGACGCCCCGGAAATCAGCGGCGCGTCACCACCTCAAAGGCTTATCCCTAGGTGGGGCGTCGGACGGCCCTATCGATATATCAGCTGAGTAACCTTCCCAAGTCTTCCAGTCCCCCTCCCCAATCTCTATACGTACTGTTCAAGGGGGGTGAGGAGCGCGTGTAGAAGTTCCCAACCCCGGCCGCGATTCGCCATTACACAACAAGATGCTACCGAGGCAAGTTGTTGTGTGATGCCCAGGGTGAACTACGTGGAGGTTCCCGAGCCACGCACCCCTCAGTGCACTTCTTATTGCAAGTCTACCTATATCTCAAACTAGCCACCCAGTTTCAACCGTCAGTGCTGTGTGACTTAGCAAGCTCTTGCATTTATTTTATCTTGCAGTAGCTCAATACAAATAAGCAAACATTAAACAAAATATTGTCTTTATATCTAATGTTGCAGGTTTCGTGTTCTTAAGCGGCAATAACTAGCTACGTTTTTCCATAGTTCAAAGAGCATTAAAACATGTTTTTTTATTCAAATGTTCCATATTCCAATGTTGTTTTTGAAGCAGAACACTATACTTTTTCAAGTTTACATTTGCATTTATTTTTCAAAAGCGTGTCAAAAGCTTACAGTCCGTCTGATAAATAATAATAATTAATCACTGGCAGTTATAAACACTTGCAATGGCGGTGGTATTAACGTGATGACGACGGAAGGATGTTTAACAGAATAGAATAGATTAGAATTATTTATTGACATGTCAAATACAACAACTTATTTTGTTTACATAGTAAAGCCTACAAAGGGCGCCTTTGTCATATCCGAAATAACACACATTTTGTTAAAATACATGAAACCAACGCATAACTTATTTTCACATTCAAAATCGTATAGAATAAACGCTATAAAGGGGCTACTGTTCATTTGTTATGGTCAATTAAAAGTTATCCAAATTTCATATGGCTATAGTCATTTTCAAAATATTCCTTAATGGTATAAATGGATTTGTCTAACAAAAGCATCCTGAGGCTGAACGTTTTTAACATACTCTGGAAGTTTGATGAATAATATTTTCCCATAATAAAAGGTATAAAAGGCAAATCTATCTATCTCTATCCATCATTTTTAATCTTGTTTTATCAGTATCTAAAGTCAATCCCATATTTCTCTTCATCCTATTGCTTTTTACAGTTTTAATCTGGTATCTGTGAAAATTATTTCTTACATATTTTAGTGTTTCTAGAATATATACTGAGACTGATGTTAAGATTCCTAAATTTTTGAAATGTTCTCTGCATATTTCATCAAATTTACCCCCAACCAGTACTCTTATGGCACGCTTTTGCATTTTTAGCAACCTTTCGTAGTCAGTTAAATTTCCCCACAAAATTATTCCATATGACACAACAGAATGAATGTACGCATAATATCTATCCTTCAAATTGTGTTGAGTAGTAAGTGCTTTTAGTTGTTTTAATGCATAAACTCCCTTTGCCATTTTTTGGCAGGTTACATCTATATGATGTTTCCAATTCAAAGCTGGATCGATGTCGAAACCTAGAAATTGCACAATATTTGACGACATACATGTAGTGTTATCATGTAACACCACTGGAATGGGAGTGTGGATCAAAGATTGTGGATTAAAAAACATTATTTTATTATTTTTGTCCATGTTGAGTTTGAGTCCATTATTTTGGAACCATAGACAGACCAAATTTACACATAATATCCTTGATCTTATTTAGGAGATCATCAATTGATCATCAATCAACAGATCAATTTATGTAGATAGATAGTACAAAGAATGAGACCAGCTATTAGATCAGCGCGTTCAAAACACTTCAGCACTGTAGAAAATTCAAATAACGCAGAGCAGAATCCGGATAATTTAAAATTGCTTTTACCTATAAATATCACAGCATGGTGTCTTCGCCCCCTGATCTTGAGGGAGCCATCGATTGACTGTAATCATATTATCCACCCTTACCTGTGGCCGTTAATCTATTAGGCAGCCTGAGGGTGGTTATACGTCTTGGTTAGGATTTACATGTTTCTATGGATGCTAGGGTGTCGCATTAGTAAGAGTTATATGCCTTAATGGAGCATTTTAGCTATTACACGCAGCGCTGTCAAACTAATAGGGGAAAAAGTGTAGTGGTAGGACCATAGAACTCTGAACTGAAAATGATGCAACATTGAATTCAGTATCCTTATAGATAAACAAAGTATAAATAAATTCGAGAACATTAGGGAATAGTCATGAAATGATATTTTTCTATGAAGTGACAAAATCGTCATATTATGAAATCTGACTAATAATCTAATTTAATTTACCTGTTTTAAATAGTATGACATCATAAACTTCGAAAAATTCTACTCGTACCTATATATAACTCTCAATGGTCAGTCTAATTTTTTTCAGGTGTAATTACTGAATTTCCGAAAAAGCATCAAACAATGATAAAACGAACACTAAATTGTTTTTTTTTATAATTTAGAGTGACGAGATGAGCAAGTGTATTACGTGCTTGATGGTAAGCAACGTGCCTGCCACATAACAACACAGTGACTTGCAGCTATTGCAACATCAAGAGTCGTCACTCAGAGATATAAGATGTTTTATCTCTATGCCCTGTAGTTGCACTGGAAACATTGCCTTTCAAACCAGAATACAGTAATGTCTGCACATTACCTACTGCTTGTTGGTAGTATAACTGGTAAAAGTGTGGTATTTTCCCACACGGACTCTGAAAAGAGTCCTACCACGACAAAACTATTAATTAAAATTAATTATTCCATTCAATGCGTTAAGAAACAAAACAACAGAGCAAGGTCTAATACAAAAATGGAACGAATTACACGTAAGAGTTAATGCGCTTTCCAAATCTAGATTGCACGAACATAAATTCACGAGCAGTACCGGAAACTACCGATGGATATGCTCGATACACCCCTTTCATAATTAATTCACCACACAGAAAAACAAAGTCATTTAAAGCCTGGTCACACTGACGCCTCCCGCCGCGACAAAGCGATAGCGACGCGGGACGATATTTTTTGTAATGTTCGAATCTGTATGCAACCTGTCACACAGCTAGCGATAGCGATACGATACAATACGCTCTCCCGCGCGACAAGATTCGGACGACAAACAGAAGATCGCTTTGCGATAATATCGCGCCGCAGCGCGAGACGGGCGTCGGGCGCGGGCGCTGTGTTCTACGGCAGTCGGTACAAGCTGTCACACAGGGAAAGCGATAGCGTAGCGATACCGTAGCGATAGCGATACGATATCACGAGTTGTATTTTTTTACAACGTACTCGTGCGATATAGTGCGTTTCACGGAGATGTGTAGAAAACCGAAACAAAGGTGATGCCGTAACATAAAAATTTATCTATTTTTATGAAACTTTCACAAATATATGATCCGAGCAATATTTGGATTTACGGATTTGAACTGATCAAATAATTAATATCTAATAAATAATACTAGTTGGTGGGTTGATAGAAATAATATTATTTATAACATATTTGCTCGTAAAGGGTCTCTTATTGGACTAATTTCTGTATCGTAATGTATCTTATTACGCACTAGTGCTATAATGTGTAATGTAAAACGCACGGTTTCAAAATGCTCCGTCCACAGACTAGGTAGAGAGATATGCTCCGTCTAAAACGAACGGTACCTTTTTAAATCTTAGTAAAGAGTTTTTATGTCAGAAAAGTGTGGTCAACATTTTATGAATAAAATTAACTTTGAGAGGTAAAATATAATAAAGAATTATTAAATTCGTTAATTTAATTAATTTAGACCATAAATTACTTTAATTTTTCTGTAACAAAACACAAAAATATTAATTCACTTTATTATTAATGGCATACGGGCTGGTTCTGTGCCGTTGCTTAAAAAAAAAAAGGCGCCGATGCGCGCGCATTGCTAATCTGTGATCCATAGTGATTACTTACACAGAGTAAGTAATCACTATGATTACTTACTCTGTGCTGTGATCTGTGATCAAGTAAATATTATTTCGCGCGTTTTTTTTCGCTGTATTGTTTTTATTTGAAAATGTCGTCAGAGTTTTGTTTATTTCCTCGCAAATATGTTATAAAACGTCGTATGACATACGTGCGCTTTGATAATTACAGCCTCTGCTAATTATAGCTCTCGCCTTCGGCTCGAGCTAGCAATAAAGCCTCGGCTGTAATTATCAACTTACCGCACTTATATCATAATGTACTATTTTATACTTTTTCCAGAATATTACTTCATAGTGTTATGAACAGTTTCGTGTAGTGCGAGGACAATTCGAACGAAATCTATACTACTAATATTATAAAGCTCAAGAGTTTGTTTGTTTGTTTGTTTCAACGCTAGGATCTCGGAAACTACTGGACCGATACGAAAGATTATTTTTCTGTTGGATACTCCATTTATCGAGGAAGGCTATAGGGTATATAACATTACGCTACTATCAATAGGTACGGAGTATGAGTGAAGAATGTAAAGAAAACGGGGAAAAATATTTCTCTTCGAGGGCTTTAGTTCCGTGAATTTAAATTATCTTTGGTCGCTGAAGTCTGTGACGGCACGTGTCTACATTTGAAGTTTGTGTCATTTGAAGTAATCGTTATATAACAATGCATTGTTGCTTATTTACGTATTTTTAGGGTTCCGTAAAACGTAAAAACGGAACCCTCATAGATTCGTCATGTCTGTCTGTTTGTCTGTTTGTCTGTGTGTCTGTCCGTCCGTATGTCACAGCCACTTTTTGCCGAAACTATGAAAACTACACTGTTGAAACTTGGTAAGTAGATGTATTCTGTGAACCGCATTAATATTTTTACAAAAAAAAAAAAATAGGGTTGCCCCCCATATTGAGAACTGAAACTCCAATTTTTTTTTTCATCAAACCTACTCGTGTGGGGTGTCTATCGATAGGGCTTCAAAAATGATGTTGAGGTTTCTATTATAATTTTTGTCTACACTGAATAATTTGCGCGAGAGACACTTCCAAAGTGGTAAAATGTGTGTCCCCCCCCCCTCTAACTTCTAAAGTAAGAGAATGAAAAAATTAAAATAATGTATGATGTACATTACCATGCAAACTACCAACGAAAATTGGTTTGAACTCGATCTGATGAGTAGTTTTTTTAGTACGTCATAAATACACTATTATAAAAACTTCGATCAAAGTTACAACGAACTTCAAGAACTATGTGTACTATGTATATTATGTTACTTGCTGCAACAGAACCCTTCATGGGCAAGTCCAACTCGCACTTGGCCACTTTATTGTATTATGGAATTTAATATGTTTTCTTTTGTATTCTGTGTACCTATTGTTGTTTATATTTGTCCGTTGGTTTTTATAGTACACTAACATAACTATTCATACAACCCAACATTGGAAATACTTAAAGCAAGAAACCTGCTACCTCAATTTTACGATAAAGGGGTTTTTAGCAAAATTTCCCTTGATATTATTTGATTTTAATGAATGCTTTAGAAAATATCCTTAGTTTTAAAACAACTCTGCAACAAAATAATATACCACTTTATTGTGGTTACGTGGTCCAGTGATGTTTCTTAGCGTTCGTCTTCCAAATGAGGGTCCTCGAGGTGATGTAGCCACAGAGGCGGAACCGCGGCCATCTCTAGCTGCGGTCGTGAGGGCGAACCTCTCGCTCTCGATCATCTTAGCCAAGATGCTGGACAGTGAAAGGTCGTGAGTTGGAGGAGCGAGAGCACGCCATGATCTCTATCTCATCCAATGAGGCGAAAGTGGACACGGGAGAGATCCTAGAGGTGCACTTGACTCGGATCCTGTTTCCACTGGAGGGTCTGGGGTGTAGGTCGTTTAAGCCGGTCCGGCACCGCACCTAGGGATATGATTTCCCGAGGATTTGACGCATCGCTGGTTTCTGACGCGTCATTGTAACCAAACGCGGTGGTTCGACCGCCTTCCGCGAGGTGTTCTTACAAAAGGCGGCAGCATTGGCAGAGGTGCGGTCGAGTGCGATAGCGGTCCCAAGACTATGCTGCCAGCCCACGGCTGGAAAAACCTACGGGAGTTTTTGTCGGTAGGGGTACCATATCCGTCGGTAATGTCGATCCCGACATATATCCTACTATGTCATTGTGTGACCGTGCGTAATTTGTTCACCGACATAAAAAATGCGCATAATTTTCAACTACTATCTAATAAAAGATTACGGTGAATAGAAAGAAGACGGCAGTCGGCCGCCGGTTGCTCTACGAGATATCATTTGCTTCCTTCTCGGGGAGTTCCCGCATTGACGAGGCGGAGGTCCAGTAGCCGTGGCCTGGTCAGCCACAGTGAAGCTAAAAGAAACACCAGTGGGACTGCTCGCCAGGGATATGAGCTCAAAGCCTTGCGGTTCAAGCGACCCGGTTAGGAGGGAGTTGCGCGGCACAGACGGTGCCGGCACTACTGAGATGTGCCGTGATGCTTGGTGGTAGGCACTGTGGCTGTAGAGGAGATTTCTTGGCTGGAGAGGAATACCGGTATTATGTTGCGCCGTACTCCCTGCCCACTGCAGTATGATGGTGGAGGCGGTGGGGCTGTATGAGAAGAGGAGAGCCGGTATATCAGTGAGCTGCTGTCCCCGTCCTCTTCAGCTGGATGGTGATAGGTGATGAGGCCGAGCATTAAGCCTAACGCGGGAGATCAAGGGTGTCCAGACGTGAGGACGTCTGGCTCCTAGCACAGGGGCAAACATTTAAGCACCAAGGAATCGATTCACGCCGAGGCTGATTTTCATACGGACAACTTGGTATACAATATATTGCACCATCAAGAAGATCAGGTTACAGAGATAACCAATTTGTTCAAGAAAAAAAAACTAAAACCATCGTATACACAGTATTTTTACGTACTCTAAAACACCTGCACTATACACATTTTAGCAGATCACTCTACTTTTACCTAGCGCTCCTTTATTGTTTTTCTAAAGTTCTCTTACGGATCATAGCTTTTTAAAGCAATGGATATTTTAGTATGGATTTTCCTCAAATAGAAGCGGGTGAAACCGCGGGGCACAGCTAGTTTTTATATTATAAAGCTGAAGAGTTTGTTTGTTGGAACGCAAGGATCTCTGGAACGGCTGGACCGAATTGAAAGATTATTTCTTTGTAGGATAGTCCATTTATCAAGAAAGGCTATAGGCTATTTAACATTACGCTACTATCAACAGGAGCCGAGCAGGAATGAAAAATGTAACAAAAACGGGAAAAATATTGCATTTTGAGATCTTTCGTTGCGTGACAGCTTATGTTATGCGTCATTAGAACCTAAAGGGGTTTGGGTACTTTTGTATGGGCCCGTGGCGTTATATATAGCAAATACATAGACGTTCTTTGGTGCCTATGGCACGTCTCCAATTGGTGTCGAGCTTTAATATATAAGGTCTTACAAGGTCATGCAATTCATCAAAAGTGGTTTGACTCATGTGAAAATACGTAAAAAATCGGTCCTCGTATGAACGCAGCTCTTTACACAAATGGTGGTACTCTCCAAACATATCTCGTTTCATATTTATGTCGTGAACCCAAATCCTTTTGGGTTTGCGTTGTTTGCGTTTTTTCTTTTGGTACATTGCTAATAAAAGAAGAATTTCTTCTTCGTCGCTGTCGGACATGATGTATAACGTGAATATCGCTTTTGGTGTCACACCGGCTACGTTATCGCTACCTTCGGCGACCTTCCCGCCGCCCGCGGCGGGAAGGTCGCCCTGTGTGACGTGGTACGTACCGCTATCGCTTCGTATCGCTATCGCTACCGGATCGCTATCGCTGTCAGATCGCTGTGTGTGACTCGGCTTTTAATCCTGTCGGAGCACCGCTTCGTCCGTTTATCTGCAAGGTGGGTAAGCCCCATTAGAATTGTAGTGGAGATATCTACAATTTCACAAGTTTGTATTATTGTTTTACGAATTGATGGTAGCCTAGTCAAATTAACAATAAAAAATCTAATTTGTTATTACGTTTAAACTACACAGTATATTTTACTGTAATGTTACCAATTATAAGCTTGAAACAAAAACAATAATTTAGAAATAATTTAAAGAATTGTAACGGGATAAACAAAGCTTTAGTCTGATAATACAGCACAGTGCCACACAGCTAGTTAAAATCACTGCCAAGCACTGCTCTGCCCCCTTCACCCAGAGATTTTTCTTATTGCCATGTAAAAACATAGTATTATTTTCATCTGAAACTTGAACTTCAAACCGGAACATGGTAATGTTTCTGCTTGGGGTCAGTAGAATAACTGGAAAAAGTGTGGTACTTCTACAGATGGACTCTACAAATAATCCTACCTCTACAGGTCGGATTGTTATTACTGGCAAAACTGTTTAGTTAAAAGGAACATAATATGTTCCTTCAAAAAAATTATGCTATGTTGTTCCAAATCTATATAATCAGTAGGTATGTTTTACTCAATTTCAGCGTGAATAGTCAAAAATGTAATTAATTACGCCCAAAATCACCAAAAAGTATTTTTTATAATATTTTACTAAGTTTAGTCTCTCCCATTGTCTGCCTATGTCGAGCATTTTCCGCTTCCGTATATACATAAAACGTTTTCTTGTTTTTAGATTAACCAACACAGTAAAAGTATACAAAACATTAAGTACAATGTACCGTTTTCAGCCTAATATTTCACTCGGATGTACTCGTATGGTGTGTTCTAACATACTGCATTATTTAGTATTAATGAAAATGTTACATAACGCGTGTTTTAAGTCCTTGTTCACTACTTGTGGACTTGTACTTTCTACAACTCTCTAATTCCACCCAGAGATCATCGGGCATTAGTGAGATACAACACGAGAGGGGCCAGTCTATCCGCATTAATATTCTAACTGTGTAGCGCGTGTTTTGTTTTCAGTTGTGGCGAGTTTTGTTTTAATTAGTTTGTAGCCTTTTTGAACTAGTTCTGATAAATAAACATAAATATGGTAATATTAGGCTGATAAGCAAACGCTAACAAATTCTGAAACTGTTATACTATAGTTAAGCGAAAACTTGTTTTGTTATTACGGTAAATACCGATATATTTATTCTGTTATGTTTTAAAAAAGTTTTGTATGTTTCTATATAGTAAACAAATACACTACATAATTGTGATTTTGTTAGGATAAAATAAGGTATGTAAAAAAGTACTACTTTTTCCGGTACAGTTTGTTTTAATTGTGTTGTTGTTCATTGTAATTAAAAAAAATAACTCAACTATTGGACTATGAAAAAAATGTCACGTTAATAGATATTTAAAAAATTAAGTCTTAATAAAACAGGCTTAGAATGATAAGTTACAAAAATAATTATATGATGCTACTATCACAACATAAATTCTGTAACCGTTTCTATGTAATCAAACAGAAATTAAATGATTCATAAGCCGTGGTATCATAGTGGCCATTTGATTTTAAAATCGTAAATACATAAGTTCGAATTCCATCTGCACTTAAGTATTTTTCTAGGTGGGAGATGCACGATTTCGTCATCTTTCTTTGCTTTAAAACCGAAGAAAAATATACTTAGAAAACCGTCATGTTGCACTAAAGAAATATTTTGGGAACATATTTGTGTCATCCACCAAGCCGAACTTGGCCAGCATAGTTGATTTCGGCCTTGCTTCTCTATAAGTTCCGAAAGCGTAGATAAATAAAGCGAGCTGTTAATAGAAACATAGAATACTTTTTTGTAACTGGAAAATTCGTCTAAACGGAGAGCCCGCCGCTTTCACAAATTTCTCCTGAAAAATGAGTTTCACAAACACAAAATTATGTCACGGACTCATTATCAAAAAAAAAACATAAAACAGCGACTGCATCTCGTACAGTTGTCCCGTTTCTGTTGTATTTTACAAAAAACGCTGAACCGTTAAAAAGACGAAAACACTCGAATGGCCTTAAAAGCTTTGCGTAGAGACGTGCAAAGAAGAATTAAATCGAACCGATTAAAATTCTATTAAAATTTACTAGCATTAAATTTGAAATTCTTTGTAGTGCGGGGCACTAGTTAATCTTAGGGTAATATGTTTATTTTTTTATTGGTAGTAACGCCTATAATACTGTTCTAGTTCATCATCATCAGCCTATCTTAGTCCACTGCTGGACATAGGCCTCTCCCATGGCTTGCCACTCAACCCTATCCTCGGCTATACGTCTCCATCCACTGCCTGCTGTCTTCCGTATATCGTCACTCCATCTAGTCTTAGAGTGTCCCACACTACGTTTACCGATTCGTGGTCTCCACTCAAGAACACGTCTACTCCAACGGTTATCGGTTCCGCGACAGATAAACAGAATATTTATTAGTAGGTACATAAAAAAATCGAGATGTCGTTAAGTTTTCAATTCTCATCATCACTTATCGTCAAATTTGAAACTTTACTTTTTGATGACTAATTGCTTCAGTGAAGATTGCTGGAAATAATCTGCTAAATAATGAGCCATCTTTTGTTCTGCATGACACGTGATTCTGATGTACTAGGCAACATTTTTCATTTTATTTGTACTCGTTTATTTTTATTTATACATACTCGTAATAACGTTCTCAATTAAAATAAAATAATATATATGTATGAATTATTGACTACTCGTAGTATTATTACTATTACTCGGTATCTAATTTGTTGTTTTTCTTTTTTTTTTTTATAAAGGAACCTATGGCAGTTTTGACTCTGGTGGCATCTTCACCTACCATACTTTGGGCTAACACAGGCCCTGATGTATATTATGTTAAGAACCGTGTTACTGTGTATTCTACCCACAATGTGTATCCTATCTTCGTATGCTTGCCAGGAAGAGATTTGTCTTGGCGATCAGAAGCTGCCAAATAAAATTTCATAAGTTTTCTTTCCAGTCTTTTGCAACCCAATTAGTTCAGAAACGCTTACGCAGCTGTATCCATTTGTATAAGCTCGTTCAAAGATAAAGCTAAATTTCTATAAACAATATCATAGAAGCAACGAATTTATTGCGCATCCCTAGCTGTATTTAAACAGAAGCGCCGTGAGTTTCTCTAATTGCGGTGTCGCGGCGGCCAGTGAAGCGATAAACTTGAATAATGTCGGATGTCCAAGACCAACTTTATTTACTTACTTTGTCACCTGCTTACGGGAGATAGAGAACTCAAGCCAGTGGGGTTTAAGGTTTAAGGCTGGTAGTTATTTTTAACACGCTTGCTAAATTTTCGTACGTTGCCCTACAAGAAATTCCGTGGAAATATGCAATTCAAGCACAATTTCGTTTAAAAACATTTTGTTAAAGGAAGAGTGAATAGGTAGTTTATGAAGAAGCGTATTGCATAGGTACGGTAACACGTAGACACATTTAGTATCTATACTAATATTATCAAGCTGAAGAGCTTTTTCGTTATAACTCTCTAATCTCAGGAACTACTGGACCAATTTTAGAAATTCTTTAACCCAATGGTATTTACGTGATCCCGAGTGCTATTATAGACTATAATATCATTACGTACCACAGGCGAAGCCGAGACGGACCGCTAGTATAAACATATTTGTTACATTTCCGATTTTTGGGTAAGCAGCGCATGAGTCTTCAAGTGATTTTGTACCTCGTCTAGCTTGACTTTAACAATTAATTTAAAATTTAAACAATTAATTAATACAAATATTTTTTTTATTACATATAATATTTTTATGTTAATAATGATTAATTAATTTATTTATTAATTCGTTTATGACAAAGCACGCTTACCTTGAAGCACTCTCGATCAGAAGATAATCAAATTGTATTCATTGAAAAACACCCATTGAGGCTCTACATTCTTCAATGTAGCTATTAACACAATGAAAATGACCTTAACCAGTTCAAGTAAAACTATCAACCACAAAACCATATCTCTTATCAAAGCAACGAATATTATTCATTGAAAAAATCGCTCTCAAAGCAAAGTAAGCTCCAGTTTGCGAACGTTTGATTTATTATGATTAATACGAGTTTGTCGGTTAATTTGTTCGAGTTAATCTGAATTATTTATAGGCCGATTACGGATATTAATTGCTGGATAATGAATTACCCCTTTCGGATGAAATAGGACTGACTCATTTTAGCTTTCAAGGTAAATTATCTAGAAATTTAGTGGCTTTATGAGAAAATACCTCGATTCTACGATATGGCGCTTGAGTAAAATAACGATAATATAATTGACTTACAAGATAAAATTCAAAAATTTGGTCTGTGCAATAAAGTTGAATACCAGAAACTAGCCACAAAAGCTACCTTTTACATCATGCAATACATCTATTGATGTATTCTATGTAAAAGGATGCATGTAGGTAGTTAATGTAGTCGATGCATGCCATATTACCTATTTATGACATTAAAAGGGTTTAAATTACAAATTTAATATGAATAAATAAATTACAAATCTAATCTGTTATACATATTGAGGTTTTTTTTAATAAAGTGTGACGAGACGAACAGGACATGTGCCTGATGGTAAGCAACATGCCTGCCACATAACAGCACAGTGACACGCAGTTATTGGCACATGAAAATAGATGAGTATAATACAATTTAACTCAAAAATATATAAATTTTGGCTTATATAGAATTAACATACTTTTTTTCGCCATAACATTTTATATGGATAGTTTATGCCGGAGATGTCAAAAAACACGTACAAGATATGCACCACAAAGCACATAACAGATATTCAATTTATGTTCATAATAATGTTATTTGATTGAATTGAACTCGAGATTAATCGTTCACACGTGAATCTCACAGGACTTATGGGTCAGTACGAGTTACACTTCAATCTTGTCTTGTATTTGGAAATTCATTAAACTTTTCCACTCACTGATAAACCACAGGTTTAAAAAACTTTAATTCAGAATTTTTGCAGATTATCGCAATTTGTTTTTGCCGTGAAATTATGGGTGATAAGTATGTATCTATTTTGATTTTTATGAAGATTGTATGTGTTACGAAGATCTCGTATCTCTGTTGATTTGAGTTTAGACAATCAGAGCAAACTTTATTTGACAAATTGAAAAAAAAAAAGATTAGTATTACTAACATCGCCCTACGGTTTTATCCGCATAGTTCCCGATCCCGTTATTTTCGCGGAATAAAATGTAGTTTTATGTGTTATTCCAGACCATTATCTATCTATGCACTAAATTTCACCTAGATCTCTTCAGTGGGTAGTTTTTGCGTGAAAGATTTACAAACATCAACACATAATCACGAACTTTCACGCAGTATTCACTTCATAAATGTTAACTAAAGATAGATCGGTGTCGAGCCGATTACTAGCGGTAGAATCCCAACCGCTAGTAATCGACTCTACCAACGAGCACTAGAATTAAGTTTGAAATGTGCCCAACTCCCCCCTATTTTCCTTTTCTTCTAATCCAAGAAACATGTAAAAAAAAAAACAAATGACAAAGATCACGGACCCCGGAGTCTGTGGAGTAGATAATTCAAATAAAAAAAAAACTAAAGATAGAAAAAGCTTTCCCCAGTATCGAAATTTGAAAAGTATGCACCAAATAAGCCTTTCAGTAGTCTCCATAACAATTACGTCCCTCTGTCGTTTGCAATCGCAGTCGAACAAAAAGCGGAAGGAAACCCTAACGCCTATTTAATGTGCCTCCGACGCGACGGAGCTGCGTAGTTACTCCTATGGTAAAACACCACTATATTTCTACAAATTAAATATCGTTCGTTTTTGAACTTACGACTGGTCTAGTTGGGAGAGCAACTGCCGATCCAGTGCCCCTGCTGAGTGCTTTAGATGTATAATATGCTATCACAGGCACGCTCGGCGGTCCCGAAATCACACGAACGAACCTTTATTTTACTTACGTGACGATGAGCTTCATTCAAGCTCACAAAAAAATATGTGTGTGGTACACCAAAATAAGTTTTCACTTCAAAAATCTGTGCCGATTTGTATTTACTCAACAATTTGTCAGGTTTTTGGATTGCATACTGATGATTACTTCATATATAAAAAACGGCAGTTAATTTCGCAAGATAACCAAATAATTACTTATCTTCAATCACTCGTAACACCAAATACGGTATTTGTCATATTTTTTTTAATAAAAATTTAATACAGGTTTGTTATATTGGGTGTATAAAACAACTTGGCTTTGGTGCATTAGGTAAGCCAACGCAAAATTGCATCATTTATAATAACTAATTCCATTGTGTAGATAGAAATTATGCTTAAAATGCTGATACACATTGAAATTACTGCTTTAATGGATAGTTTGCGGGTTACCCGAAAGTGACACCGCAAAAATGATGTATGATGAGGTGCGTTTATTTATATAGATATGATCAGGAGATTAAGTTTTGGGTATGTGAAGAATACGCTGTTTTATTCAGAAAAATTAAATTCAATGCTTAAAATCTTGTTTCAGGAAAGCCCATAAAACGTCCAAGTGCGTTGACACCCTTAAATAACTTGTGACTAAGGCAATAATCCCCGTAATCGTCTGCCGTCCTGTATGCAACAGAGCAGATGCCATTTGATTACCAATGTTTACTGACTGCGAGCGAAATATAATTGCAAGTCATTTGTGTTTACGACAACGAAAAATTGTTATACATCTCTAATAGGACTGAGAAATACTGAAAGATATCTGATAATTTAGACAATGCAAACAGTGAATACATTTACAAATATGGTATTTTATCAGCATAGTATTATTGCAATTGATTTCTGTCACATTTTCTTTATATCTGTATAATATGAGCCTCATTTAGTGAAGAATCAATTTTATGAATCATGTGAACATTTAATACCTTTAATTTTCTTAAATCCTCATTTTATCCATCATAAATAATTTCAACAAAATATTTGGAATTTAACATTTTATTTACAATCAGGGCTTTTAATTTTAATATTGCAATTTCACTCATGTTCATGTCAATCTTTCATTGTCAATTTTTCATTGACAAAATATCAAATTTACCTACTGTACCTACTAAACTTACGAAATCTACTTTTCACTATTCAAGTTTCCTTCCTTCCTTCCCAGATTGAGATTCGAACTATCTTATCCAGTTAATCTGCATTTGATACCACAACACGACCGTAGACTTTACCAGACCTTGCTGTCACTGCTTCGCCAAATAATCCAAAATTAACGAGCTAGTAATCAAAGTGTGCGTTTAGACAAACAAGGGACAAGTTCAAAGGCACGAGATTAAACGCGTATGCGTCTGCGCCACGTGCAAGTATTAGAGTGCTTTTGTATCTACCACATTAAAGTTACCCCCAATAAAATTTGGTGTAACTCTTATGGTGTTAAAAATAAGTGTTGTTGTACATTTTGCCAAGCGCATAGATGGTGGCGCATATTTTCAAAGTTGACAATGCAACTGGTCCCAACTATCATGGGATTTGCCGTGTAATAGGGTATCTCTAGCTAACGTTTAAAAGCACGATAAGGTTTCGTAGTTGCGGGAGAAATTAGGTTCTGGTAATTCTATTTCAGGTATCGTATATTCTGTGCATTATTGTGGCTTAGGTGCTCGCTCTGGGTTACTTCAGTGAAATTGAGTATTATTTTCTTTAAAATAATTGAATATTGTAAAAAACTAAGTTTCAGAAAGATACTCTTAGAAACAAACGTAGTGTAATTGTTTATTTGACAATCCAGAAGTGAACTACATACCAACAAGCAATCAATTACGATAAATTAATCGATAAATTATTTTCAGGAGTCCTAAGTAATATGATAATCGGTATTGTTAGATTGATTGTTTGTTCGTATATGCGAGGTACTTAGCTAAGTAGTACGCGAGTAAATAATCAACCAATATTCATAATGACTTAAAAATAATGTCTTACCGATATACATTTTCCCAAAATTAAAGTGCGTTGTACAATTAATTCCGTTCAGCTTTAATTTTTGATATCGAAACAAATAGAGCGCAAATATTACTATTAGAACATTGCGTCCAGTTTTTTAAATGCCAAAGTGTAATACATTACAATAATTTAATTATATATACTACTTATTACTGTTGGTTTAAATAAATACGAGTATAACTCTGGAACCCAGTACTCCGAAATAATAAAGTTTGCTGCTGCACAAAGTATCACGATGGAAAACCCCGATACATTTTAAAAGCTTAACCTCACTGGTCTACGAAAAAAAAAAAGTTTACTACAAAATATTTGACAGCAGTTCTCAATTCAACTGTGGGCCGCTTCCATTTGGCAGGGGCACATTGTTTTTTCTATTCACCCGGAAAGCCAGATTTTAGGCCAAGAGCTATCCATATATTTTAAAATATCTTATTTTGGCCGATTCCCACGATACCACTCACATTTCCTCAGAATTGATCTGATATCCCGAGCTAAAATGGGTAATACCTATACTCGTATTTTTATTATTTTGATTTATGAACTAAATTACTGTAGAATTTAAATCTGGCCAGGAATTTAATATTGTATCATTTTTTATTTATATTAGTTAATAGTTTTATATGGAAAACTGTTATAGGTATTCAAAATTTAAATTATACTCGCATTTAAAATGAGTAATAGGAAAACAACAATAAGTATAGTCAATGCTATAGCATCATTTATTACAAAATGATTTGCCGTTGAGTGAGTGCCCGATATTATGATGCAGTTCATACACCATTTTAATAGTTAATTGACATAAGTAAGGACAACTCCTTAATTATGTCAGTTAACCATGATGAGCAAATCACAAAAACACACAAAAGTTGCTCATCAAAGGTATAGGTACGAAATTGCCTTCTTTTTCTATCTTCTGGCATATTTGGCTACTGTCACTCGAACCTGCACTTAAATCCCGACAAAACACGCTTACTCACTAGGTAAATACCATAATTGTTTAATACAAAAATAATGTAGTGAATTTTAAGGCCTGCGTCGGAAACTAGTGTGATAAGAAAGTAATAATAAAACGTCAATGTATAAAAATATCCGATTACTAAAATGAAATAAGTTGCTTAATTCTTTTTCACTCTCAAATTTTACCAGAACCATTCTGAACCATCAAATTTTGTATGTATTTCTTACAACTAAAAACAACCTTGAAATAGTTTCCTCCCCAGCTCCCAAACTATTTCCATTTACGCAATCTGCGGTAAAAGCGATATTCGATACCGCGTATCAGCCTATCGATTCCAATACTGTTATAGTACAATAACCTAGATGCGTAAGCACTTAGGGATATGGCATCGAAGTAGGTCACCTCCCAAGAGGCTCGTAGCTTGCAGGTAATGCGCGGAAGACACGCGAACAATGGCTGCATTCGTATCTAGAACGGCCTTAATACTGGCTGGCGCTGCCTCTGGGCAGAATAGAAATTTTGGCGCTGAAAAAACTAGAAAGAAGATACTCCTTGACAATAGTGCCATTTGATGTGATGTTGCCCCAGTTTAAATTGGCTGAAACTAGTTGTGAATTTCGTTTACTTCTTTGCTCTCAGCGCTCCGTAGTTTAACCCGTACAGTTCACGTTCCCCTTACTTTCGTGTGATAAAGAGTACCTAGCCTATGTGCTTTTGCGACTATCTGTACCTGTAATCTACATATGTTCTAATTTTTAACCCAAACCATTCGTACGTTCCGAAGTAATTGAGCAACAATCATCAAAAGGTTGACATTTGTAGTTTTAAAATTTTATTGAAAGAAAAGCCTACGTTTAGAGTCAGGCCTCGATAATAAGGGTATTATCTAATATATAAAATTGTTATTCCTTTAATGAACTATTTAAAAAAGTAGTGATTGCCTAGTGGCGAGAAGGTCCAATTTCATAATCAGAAGTTCGTAGTTTCGAATCCCGCCTGCACCTCTAAGGATATTATACATGCGCAGATGTAGGAATTTGTCATCGCTACTGGCTTCAACGGTGTAGAAAAACATCGTGAGAAAATCAAAATATTTTTGAGGTTATGCATTACCTATCTACCAACCCGAACTTGACCGGCCAGGCAGCGTGGGTTATGGCTTTAACTATCTCCTTGTGAGAAAATGTCCTTAGTCTCAGCTGTGGGAACGTTAAGTGGGCTGTTTTAATTTAATTTCTTTTTGGTATTGCTTTCTCTTTAAAACAAATTTTCGAAATTCTTCACAATGATGCTAATGAACTCGATTTAGTCCCTTGTAATGCTTTCATTATGAGTTAAAATCGCAAAAGTTTGAGAACTATGGATGTTTTAGATGCTAAAAAAGTTTTATTTACAAAAATAAAAAGTAGATACCTACTTTTTTCTGTCCAAAATATCAATTTATCTAAACCGTCCTGAGCCAAATAACATCCGGACGCATTCAGACGAACCAACAAAATGATTACATTGCCACAAAATCCACGTAGGATTAATAATCGCACTGGCCAGACGTCCGGCACGCAGAACATCGTGGCGGGAATACTAAATAACGAGCCCAGTGTGGACGTCGCTTAATACCAGAATTTCGACTGCATTTTAAGGTTTGATTAAAAATTGCACGCAAGGGTTGGTGTAATTTTAATTAGTGTTCGGATTACATTTTGTAGAATGCTTACGGATTGAGAAAAATATGTCGGTTGAATTTAAACTGTATTTAGTTGGAATTAAGTCGAATTTAGTGGTATAGAAAAAGTTCCAGAGACTACTAGCCACTAAGCTACAATTGTGGTAGGTTTGCAAATGTTCCTATTACTGGTATCTACTTGGGGTGTTTGTCGCAAGGAGAGAGTGAAGACCATGATCCACCCCGACCATGCCCCGTGCGGTGGATGGCATCGCATGACCTCAAAACATTCTAGGAAGGTTCCGGTTTCTTCTCGATGTTTTTCTTTCACTGTTAAAACTAGTGATGATGACAAACAAAAATAATAAGGTCTTTGAACCTAGACATTAGTGGGCTACCAGAGCCTTGTTACCTAGCTTAATTAACATATTTATGAAGTTATCTTTTGCAATTTCGCTTAAATCATTATGCTACCGTGAATGCTTTTCCTGTATACTATTTATGACTTTAGAGTTGGGGTAGTTATCAACATAAGTTGCAAAAAGGATTTTTGCCTTTCTAGCTGAAAAGTATAATGCAAAAAAGTTGTGCTGACAGAAGAAAATACATAATATATATGTACAATGTTCATACTGATATACAGAGGTTTCAGTAATGGTAACGGTGTCGCCATTTAATTTTTGTTTTTTCGTCGTTTAAAATGCCCAAAGCGTCTAAAAAAGGTTTCACAACAAAAAACTGTCACTGAGTGTCTGAAATAGAGTGACTGATACTACTTGACCACACGCGATGACGCGTCTTGATTAGTTATCCGGTTTATTGCCTGAAACTCGTCGTGCCTAAAACGTCCTCTCCATGCGATATGAGTGAAAGCACTTCCAGTGTCATTTGAGAACCAGATCACTGCGGTGACAATCTTGTGCCACGTTTATTGGCTCGTTACTGCAATTCTGTGGCGTTTTTGTTCGTAAGTCGTGAAATCATTAGATAATAAATAAAATCAATTAATGTCACAAGTTTTTTTCCAATTGCACTACCTATACCTACAATTTTCCGGATTTTCTACATAGATACCTCCAAATAAATTTTTTATTTATTTCATTTTAAGTTAAGAACATTTCATTGAATTTTGAAATTGAAACGAAATGAATAACACAATTTTTATTCGGTCTTTTTGTTTCGTTTAATGCATTAAATGCCCGGACCCATTTTACTTTTATATATATTCATGAGACTTTCAATAGCAAATGTTTTAAAAAGTAAGGCCAATTTTTTTCATAATAAAATAACACAATATTCTTCTTCTTCTTTTTTTTTTTTAATTTTATAGGTTCACACTTGACCGACATCTCGCCTGATGTTAAGCGACGAAGCGGTCTACGATGCAGCGTGTTTACCTAGAAAAAAAAAAACCGATTCACTCTCGATTTGAAGACACAAAGATTGTAACTATCGGGGAAAACCCACTCAGGCAATGTATTCCACAGCCTAGACGTTCTTATCACAAAAGTACAGTCAAATCTCTTTGTTCGTGTCTTTGGAACAGCAACCATGAAACGATGTCGCTTTTTCGAGCTACGAGCATTCCGATAGAAAAAAAGACAAGGTGGTCAGATCATGCAGATCAGTGGCACACTCTCCGAAGTATATCCGATAAAAACCGTTAGGCTAGCAATTTTTCGGCGATGTTCAAGACTTTGAAGTCTTTTTCGCACAAGAGTGTCGTTGCCTATGAGCCTTTTGGCACGTCTCTCGATCGATTCCAGAGCTTCCAGCTGATACTTGGCCGATCCATCCCAAAGGTGCGAACAGTACTCCATACAGGATATTCGAGATAATAAACAACTTTCAGGAGCAAAAACAATAAATATAACATAAATAATAGTTTAGGCCACCCGCGAGTAATATCGCGGGCCGCAATTAGTTTACAATAAAATCAAACATCCTATTACTTAATTAACATCGGAAGCGAACAATAATATGCAAAAAAGCCGACGAGCAATCACCATCCGACTATTTGAAAAGTTCCCATTCATCTCATAGTTAACGTCCAGCTAGTTTCATTCGACTTTTTACAGCTTGTTAACCAGTTTAAAATGACCTCTTACCATTCTATGTTAACTTAATATGGACTAGGAAAAGAGATAAATAAAATTTGAAGCAAATTTCATTATTATGTATGTAGTTTAACTACAAAATAATGAAAATTCAAATTATGTAAACAGGTCGACTTATATTTTAATGTTTCTTAGCTTACTCTCTCATAAGTCAACATTCCGAAAAAAAATAACCATTTCAATTTAATTTTACCAACCAAATTCGATCAAATTTGTAAAATTTCACAGCACATTCGCAGCACCCTGGTTTAGCCGCATAGTTCCCGTTCCCGTTATTTTCCGGGAATAAAAAGTAGCCTATATATTCAGCCTGACTATAATCTAACTGTATCCCAGCATTGTTATTTCAGCCCGATCTATTCTTACGTTGCGACGTAATTGAACTACAAACATCCAGATATTGACATTTATATTGTTGGTAGGCAAGATTAGATTAGTAGAAAATATATGATCTACCGCATAAAAAAATCATCTAAATTGATTCACGATTGGCGGAGTTATCACGTAATAAACAAACAAAAACAATATTGGCAGCCATAGGAACTGCCGATAGAAGTGAAAACTTATAACTCAGAATTTGATAGCTTACTTTGGAAACTATGCGGGTAAAACCGGAGGGCGTAGCTATGAGCATAGCCATGGTCCCGAGCTTACCCGAAGAACCGAAGATTTCTTATCATTCCCGAGGGTGATGCTAGAATTCAATTCCCAGCAAGTTCTCAGCCCACGAAAAATCTGTCTGTGGTCCGAATCGAGGTGCATTTTTTAACGCCAGTGAAAACTGAGACAAAAACAGCATCACTGGGTTCTCACACATGAAGTTCCATAGTACTATAAGACCCTTGGTAGAGGCCTGCACCGAGTGGTAGTGATGGAGAAAGTCGAGAGTGCTACTGACGCCGACAATGTGTATAAATAGGTGATCTGGATTGCGATCACGTAGCCCTAACGAAGCGACGAGTTGGATCGATCGATCACATGATGGAATTCAGTGGCGGAAGGTGCCGGGAACTAAGCTCTTTGTTTCGGAATAAGGACGTTGCTCAGGTGGTGTTGTTTGAAGTGCTGACGTGGGAACTGAGACATATTCTATGAAGTGCTGACAGAATATTCAAAGCTTCAAAGTATATATTTGAATTTACGACAACGGTTACAAAATAGATCCTGAAAATTTTCGAATACATATTTGAAATTAACTACAAAAATATTGTAAAATGTAAATAATAATCCTATTAACATCATAACTTGAAAGTTTGAATGCTTCCATTTGGATGATGTTTGGATGGTTGTGGTTTAATCACTTTGCAACAACTGAACGAAACGGGTTGAAATAGAGCACACGTAGCCTCCTTATATCGCATAAATATAAAAATAAAACACATTATTGCCACTAAAAAAAATTTAAAATTTCATACAGGTTCTGCAGTTAGGTATTCACCTGTATTTACTACTATCAGAAATACTACTATTTAGCTCAAAAAAGTGATATCGTTTCATGGTTGAGGTTCCGAAGCCTCAAACTTGTTTGAAACATTTTTCATAACTGTGTATCAGGCAGGAACATAGTTACAAATTATTTAACACATTATTGCTCCGTAAACTAACTGGTAAAGGTTAGTTTTGGTTATTTTTAAAAGTGTCAGTAAACTCCTTCAAAGGAGGACGGTTCTGTTTGATGACTGGTCGCTACATCAATATAATGTAATACATCTAAAACAGTTTTTAGCAGAAACCAGATGTGATTTTTTTATTTCCAAACTCATGGCGATAAAAAACTCCACGGTGACAAATAAAACCATTTATTTACGACCCGTTAATATACCATTGACCTGTATAACATATCTCACGGTGGATTATTCAATGTAACTCCACGGCTCTACATAAACTGGTCACCGAATGTATTGGCGTTTTTCATCCTTAACCATAATAAATGTTCGGATAGTTTCGGACCAGCATTGATTTATCAGGCGAGAGGATCTGCTTAAAATTGCTTTATAAATTGTGGCGTAGCGGTTGCATGTTCAGGTTTTAAGGTAATTTCGACGGACGTTAGTTTGTGTCTAGTTTCAGAGTGGTTAATTGGATGAGAAGGAATGATAATAACTTTCAAGAACTTTGGCTGTGTGTAAATGAAATGAAGTTCTAGTGCATGCATGTACAAACATAAATAAGTAGTTTTTTGTTTGATTATGTATTAAATAATATGATATATTGGTATTAAGATTTCGTACTCAAGTAACGAGGAAGACTTATTAAAGAACAGTAATTTAAAAATATTAGATATATCTAAGAACAATTACATCATTATGTATTAAGAAACATCTCTATCATTCAAAAGAATTTTCGTTCAAGATTCAAGAAAGACATTTTCAGTCAAAAACAACTAAAGTTCATTAAGAATCTACTAACAGCCAAGGCAACTTATAAGAAAGGTCTTATAAGTTGTCTTGGCTGTTATTATCAAAAAATTGTTGCAAATTAAATATTATGTGCATAAATTTGTCGTCCTTCGAGCTGAGACAATGATATATAGACATGTCTCTAAAAATTAAACGCACATTTTTAATTATTGTATTTTTAATAATTATCTATATTTAGAAAAAAAAGATTCAGTAGTCTCGGAAATAAAACATCACCGTGTTCTAAAGCTTATCAATGTTTGAGACGAACAAATTATTACTGATAAATTACAAAATATTAAGGTTGCGTTTTTGTTACCTTTTTTTCTATCTTAAAAACAATAAAAAAATATACGAAAAATACCAGATATTCTAAAAAAATCGGTTCGTTAGGATTCTAAATTAACATACAATACTATTAGATATAACAAGTATAAGCACTAACAGAAGCGTGTAAGCCCCACAAAACAGGTACAGTGCAGTTCACAACTGTTTCCCATTAGCGTGACACACGGGACACCGAGGCCTACAGACAATCAAACTTATCAAGTCCGCTGAAGGATGTCACTACCACATCACTCATCGATTGACATTGTATACCGGTATTATTGGTTCCAACTATGGCCACCGTACAAGTAAAGGTTGTGGTTCCCTACGTGATTCGCTCGAGGCATGCGACCAATCCGCTGATTGAAAATGAAATCGCTCCATTCTGAAATGTGGATGGTTCAAATGACTGGTACTCTATTTGTGAAGGGTTACGTTTTTGATTTTGTATTTTTAACTAGACTAACTGTTAATTGAAAAAAAATGGATTAAGAGATTAAATACAAATATAAATATCCTCCTGTACGAAGGGTTCATTGGTATCATTGATTGGCCTTATTCAAAATTTCTAATACATCGCAATTTCCGCAGACAGGCAAAAAAATATTAATATATTGATTTTGGCTCATGATTTTGACGATGAATTCTATTTCGCGTTCTATTTGTACTAGTGGCGCCATCTAGTTTATTTGAAACGGACTACTCGATCAAAAATCAAGTTTGTTGTATAGGGAAGTTTTGGGTATTATAGGGAGCCCCCTTAAATAATGTTTTTATTTTATTCTTAGTACCTATTTGTTGTTATAGCGGCAATAGAAATACATCATCTGCGAAAATTTCAACTGTCTAGCTATCACCGTTCTTGAGAAACAGCCTGGTGACAGACGGACGGACGGACGGACGGTCAAGTCTTAGTAATAGGGTTCCGTTTTTACCCTTTGGGTACAGAGCCCTAAAAAGCGTCCTACCGTAGGTAACAACTAATATTTTATTTTACATACAAAGATTGAATTTTTGAATGTTTATCTACACAACATACATGGGTTTAAAAATTCAGATTATATTAAATTTTCAACGCTAAAGGTAACTACTAAAACCAGGATTTAAATTATAAAATTCACCTGCTCGAACTGCAGTTTTTCCTTTAAGTACGCCATTTCCCAGAAGTGTGAAGTGGACCAAAGAATTTTCCTACGATATTGCTCGGACGTGCAAACGCTCTAGATTGCTCCGTGTGCACGTTGCACGATTGCATAGCTCTTGTACTGAGGAACTCAGTATGCATTGGAACACATTGTTCGCTAAGTATCGAGACCTACCGTTTAGGTATTTACATGTTTAATAATAATCTATTTGTCCTGAAAAAACAAAAACCGACTTCAATTTAAAATTATTTTCAGGCGTACCACCAAATCCAATAGGAAACAATGAAAATGAAGAAACATTTATTTACCTACATAAACATACAAAGGTTTTCCAGTAAATCAAGTGATATAAAATATAGCCTATGTTAATGGGTGGCACAAAATCGATTCACAATTGCCAGCGTAATCGAGTAACATAGGTACATACAAAAAAAAACGAATTGTTAACCTCCTCTTTTTTTGGAAATCGATTAAAAATCTTAACCTTTTCATTTTTATTACTACCGTACAGCCTTAGAGTAGGATAAGTTGCCGGCGTTATTGTTCTTCGAGAGATACAACCTAGAACTTGTAATTGTTAGAGTAGAATAGGTCGTCTTATAGGTTAGATTTTAGATTTAGTTGGATTAGATTAAGATAGGATTAGATATCTTAGATCGACAAAGAGGTCCAGCGAAGGATCCAACTCGGATGGGCAGCGTTCGGGAAACTTCGACACATCTTTGAGTCCAAAATACCCCAATGCCTAAAGACAAAAGTCTTTAACCAGTGCGTGTTGCCAGTGATGGCTTATGGAACTGAGACGTGGTCCTTAACTGTGGGCCTCATAACAAAGCTCAAAGTCACACAGCGAGCTATGGAGAGAGCTATGCTCGGAGTCTCTTTGCGCGACAGAATCCGTAATGAAGATATTCGCAAAAGAACTAAAGTGGCCGACATAGCTCAACGAGTAAGCAAGCTGAAGTGGCAATGGGCAGGCCACATCGCTCGAAGAACTGACAACCGATGGGGAAGAAAGGTTCTCGAGTGGCGACCACGAACCGGAAGACGCAGTGTTGGACGGCCTCCCACTAGATGGACAGATGACCTAACAAAGGTCGCTGGAACCGCTGGTTGCAGGTTGCGCGGGACCGTTCGTTGTGGAAATCTAGGGGGGAGGCCTTTGTTCAGCAGTGGACGTCTTGCGGCTGATGATGATGATGAGATATCTTAGATAGATATATCTTATAGGTATTCTAGTTCAGCTTGGGCCACACTGTTGCTTATTATCAGGCGGGTTGGTGGTCAAACGTATACCAAAGCACGTATCAGTGCCCCAAGGGACACCCGTGAAGTTTCCGTTACTTTAATTTTCTCGAGATAAAAAGTCGCTTCTTTGCTTACTCCAGATCATAAAGTATCTGTGTTCCAAAGTTCTACTCGATCATTTTAGCCGTTGCGATGTGATTGGGCAACAAACATCGAAACATACACACTTTAAAATTTATGGTGAAATTAGCAGCTCCCCGCAGTGCTATCCGCGTAGTTCCCATTCGCATTATTTTTTCGGGATAAGAAGTCTGTCTATGTGTTCTTCCAGACTATAATCTATTACATTTATAGCTAACATACATTGACATTTATAACTAATATTATTTAAAAAGGATAGCACGATTATGACCTGACATTTCTCTTAATTTATAGTATTTAATTTATTTACTGATTGACAAATTTATTTTAATTCTTCTGACATTTTGATTTATTTATTACATTGAATTAATTAATTATTCTAGATAATTAATTTAATTGGTAGTTTTGACTTGAGATTATTAGTCTGTAAATAATTACATTTAGTTTAATAGATTGACAATTATACATGTTTATATTTTACTATTTAATCTTGTGACATGTACCTAATATTTTTTTATGAATAAATATGATTATTATCTGTTATAAAAAATATTTGTTCTCAATACATCAGGACGTTCATTGATACCTTTTCACAAACAAAGTATTCCCACATCACTCAACCTAATGTATCGCACGGTTGAATTCCGACGTTTCATTACAAGAATTTGATTTATCGGATGAGCTCAGAAATGCTGATCACGTATAAACTGCTTTTCATAAAATAGGCCCGACGGGGAACAGATGGAACTAACTTTAATACATCCGGAATGTTCTATGTTCTGGCTTCTACATAGATAACAGCGCCACGTCTGTGAGACTTTACCGATGAAAAGGACTACGCATACAAGCTGCCCAATCTGCGACAACTGGAGTGGTAATGAGTGATTGGGGTTTCGGGACATTTTTGCGGACATCCTGTTTATTCATTTATAAAAAGAGTAGCTTAGAACATTGAGTGATTTGGGTTTGCTAACGTTTTTGGGGACACTTAGTTTATTAATTTACAAATACAGTACAGATATGAATATTATATGATTTTTTTTTTTTTCACATTGTCATTTTAGGTGATTTGGGTCATTTAGGTTAATTTTTGCGTCTGAACTACGCCCTAGATTAATAAGAAGATTGATGCGATGACTAGTCATTTAGAACAATCTATTCATCACTTTTAGTAAGTACAAAAGAAAGTAAAATGTGTTGTGAACAAAACAAAGTAAAAGTTATTTGATGTATGAAATATAATTGTATATATATATATAATCGAATATTCAAGAGCGAAAGTCGCAGACCGGCTGGGTTGCATTGAAGCCTCTAAACATCATGAGGTTGTCGCATACGAAGATAGGGGAGAAAATCTGAGCTTCCTCAGAGCCCCTTCGCACGACCTAACAAATGCAACTGACAGCTGGGGACACCCCGTTCCTAGTTCGACCAACCAAACCGGTTCCGAAAGAGCACAGCAGAGGGCAGCCGCGGAAAAAGCCACAGCCCATCAAAGCGGCAGCCGAAGCACCAACACGGCCTTCGTGGCTGCCTTCAACACTGCAGCAAGGAGCGTACTCCGAATCTCATCCCATGCACCACCCCTTTTAACGCCAGGGACCCTCAAAACAGCTTCACAGCAACAAATGAGCCGAACGAGAGCCGACATGGGACAGGTTGAACCGCCCCGCTATGTCACGGCTTCGGAGCCGCGGAGCCATGCACGAAACGCCTTCATCGAATTCATAGCCATACTGAGAGCAACAAGACTAGTTAACCTCAAGATCTGCGAAAACATCATGCAGTTCTATAGGCTAGGAAGTGAAAGCCTCCTAAAGGTGAATCTCGAGGAGGCCGAAGCAGCCATTTACAATAATGTCACATCCCGGGTCATCAAGGGAACCATGACAGGACAGTATATGGCAGCCTACAGTGCAGAAAATGGCTTCGTGACACTGAACGAGAGTGAGACAGAGCGCGCGGGAAGACCCGTTTATGCGACACCACTAAACGACCCAATTGTAGTTACCGCCCGATGCACCAAGATTATGCTGGACGACAGGATCCTCGAGATGGCCAAGTCCATTGAAGGGAACTCAAACGTCAAAGCGTGTTGGGAAAACTGGGAGGTACCAAGAATACAGTGGGTCAACGGAGTTCCAGGATGTGGAAAGACAACGTGGGTGATTAGACACTTCGACGTGGACAAAGACGCTATCATCACCACAACAACTGAGGCAGCAAAAGACCTAAGGGAGAAGCTATCGCACCGTATCGGAAACCTGGTCAAAACCAGGGTGCGAACTATGGCTTCTGCTCTGGTAAATGGTTTCGGAAAAGAGAAATTCAGCCGCCTCCTGGTGGATGAGGCTCTCATGAACCATTTCGGGGCCATTGTGATGGTCTCACGGCTGTCTGGTGTTGGCGAAATTGTCCTCATCGGAGACGTCAATCAGTTGCCTTACATCGATAGGGAAAATCTCTTCGAAATGAGGTATCACCGCCCGAACCTGGTAGCAAAGATCAGCCAGGAGTTGCTCTGCACACATCGCAACCCGATGGATGTTGCATATGCGCTGAGGGAAATATACTCAGGTATGTACTCCTCAGTACCCCGTATAAAGTCCCTGGAGCAGAGAAGGTATAAAGGAGCGCAAATACCCGGCACCCAACCCAACACCCTCTTTTTAGTGCATACTCAAGAGGAAAAGGAGACCCTGACAAACCAGGGTTACGGGTCAGGCACCGGGTCACGCATCCTTACCATTCATGAAGCGCAGGGATTGACATACGAGTCGGTAATCGTAATTAAAATTAAGTCAAACATGAAGCTGCACGAGAGCGTGTCCCATGCGGTTGTTGCAATCTCACGGCACACGGGGACCTTCACATACTACGCTGACGACACCGACGACGCCATCGGTCGGTTCGTGCGGCGAGCGTTGGCTGCATCACCAAAGACCATTCAAGATTTTAACCTGCAGATGGCCATTAGAGACAGAAATGCGGCTGTAGTGGAGGCTCTGGGCCAGGAGGAGGCGGCTTAGGCAAAAGACGATGTCGAGTCGATTACTATCGGAATCCCAACCGGTAGTGATCGGCTCAACAGACGAAATCGGACTGACTAGCTTTAGAATTACGTTTAAAATGTTCACCACCCCCCTACTCCCCCCCTTATTTTCCTCTTCTTCTCCTAATCCAAGAACTATGTAAATAAAAAAAGATTATTGTAATGACAAAAGTCACGGACCCCGGAGTCTGTGGAGTGTTTAAATTAAATAAAAAAAAAAAAAAAAAAAAAAAAAATATAATTGTAAATGGATGTTTGCATATTTGGATGTTTGTTGCTCAATCACATCGTAACGTTTGATCGGATTGGGCTGAAATTTGGAACACTGTTATATTATTATAGTGTATGTCCAAACATTACTATGTTCCGGTTTGAAGGGTAATGTTTTCATAAAAATTACAGGGCTCAGGGATATAAAATCTTAGATGTCTGGATAACGAGCGCAGTATAATGGTAGGTAATGATACGGACTCTTCATTTTCCGATAGCTGCATGTCACTGTGCTGTTATGTGGCAAGCATGGTGTTTCCCATCAGCCACTTGTCCTGCTCGTCTCGTAACTCTGTGATATAAAAGAATATAAAGTCTGGAAGAACATATAGGCTACTTTTTATTCCATCTAGCTACCGGGAAAATGTCAGAAACGGGAACTACGCGGGTAAAACCGCGGGGCGCTGCTAGTGTTTGTACAGGTACAAAGCAGCAGGTCTTAGAATAAAAAAAAGTTGATAGAATAAAAAAAAGTTAAGTTGTTCTTACTGGTGAGTTAATAAAAAAAAGTTAAGTTGTTCGTACTGGTGAGTAAATAAAAAAAAATTAAGTTGTTCGTACTGGTGAGTAAATAAAAAAAAGTTAAGTTGTTCGTACTGGTGAGTAAATAAAAAGAAGTTAAGTTGTTCGTACTGGTGAGTAAATAAAAAGAAGTTAAGTTGTTCGTACTGGTGAGTAAATAAAAAGAAGTTAAGTTGTTCTTACTGGTGAGTAAATAAAAAGAAGTTAAGTTGTTCGTACTGGTGAGTAAATAAAAAGAAGTTAAGTTGTTCGTACTGGTGAGTAAATAAAAAGAAGTTAAGTTGTTCTTACTGGTGAGTAAATAAAAAGAAGTTAAGTTGTTCTTACTGGTGAGTAAATAAAAAGAAGTTAAGTTGTTCTTACTGGTGAGTAAATAAAAAGAAGTTAAGTTGTTCTTACTGGTGAGTAAATAAAAAGAAGTTAAGTTGTTCTTACTGGTGAGTAAATAAAAATAAGTTAAGTTGTTCTTACTGGTGAGTAAATAAAAAGAAGTTAAGTTGTTCTTACTGGTGAGTAAATAAAAAGAAGTTAAGTTGTTCGTACTGGTGAGTAAATAAAAAAAAGTAAAGTTGTTCGTACTGGTGAGTAGGTACCCATAGCTTGTTTCAGCTTAATAAGCCCATTCTGTTTTACCTAGTCTAGAGTTTTACATTGTAATCAGACTACAAATAAGATTTGGTCCATTTATTTCGTTCCTAAAATACCCGTGCGAATTTGTAAACGCCTCCACACACGTTCAAGCTACGCCTACGCTGACTGTTCCACTACTACTAATAGAATTAATGGAGCCTAAACAACTGTTCCTGTTGCCAATAAATGTAATTTAAATTTCTGTTTTTAGATTATGTCCATACTACACCACTGATATTAATTGCGAAAGTGTATGTTTTGTTTAGTAAGAACATTACCTGCATTGACACTTATGCTACTCTATATCTCGTTAAAGTTAGTTGCTAAGCCGTAGATTACACGTTAGTTTACAACGGATGAAACAGTTTAATTGGTTACTATTAGTTATCAATAAACTGTTTCATTAAAATATTTAATCGTTATAAAACTAGGTTTTAAGTTTAATTGTATTTTTTTGAGTTCATTCGACACCACAAACGTTAAATATGTCTAATCGTTCTAGCCAAAGAAGGGTGCTGTTATACTTACCATCATGCATTGTCTTGCTTGTTCCAACACTTTTGAAACCAAAAAGATCTTGGTATCATTGGGCACCAGGTAGGAATGAAGATCCTTCGAATAATGTAGAACTAAGAAGTGGCAAAAATATTGCTCAATTTTATTACCTTTAGACGGTACGGTCATCCTAAACATAAAATTAGCAACTCTGATCATGGGCGGTTTTTACGCATCATTTCCGTGTAAAATTTTTCTTACCCTTCTAGTCTTACATTTTTTTTAGTTCGGTCGCGTAGTTAGTTAGTCCCCTATCTATCTCTTCCAAGCTTGCCGTAAAAAACTTAATCCAAAAAATAAATCGGACTTTGATGAGAAAGTGTGACACTTTGGTGGTGGTGCAAGCCTGGAAAATGTTGAATTCAGCGGTAAGTTTGTTAAAACAAATTTAAAGAACTCATACAAGATATTTGTAGCAGAGTAATAATTTCTGAGATAGGAAAGACTTAACAAAGCAATTGTCCAATAACAATGGACAAGACGAGTATCGCAAGTGCATCGCTCCCGGGTTTTATAAATTGAAACAAATTATTAACAGGCAATAAATAAAGCTTCGAAAGGACGCCTTTTTAACTGGCGCTTTTCCAACAGCGTTTTAGATAGAAATTGCTTGTAGATTCGCTGCTCGAGGACTGAAAATTTTACATTATAACCAAAAATTGGAAAATTTAATCAAACACTCATGTTTATATGTGTAGGTATACCTTGTAAATCTGACGTCTGTAGAAATCATTCTATATTATTTTTTAAAGTGCAAAATTTTCACCAATTGTTGAATAAATACAAACATAATTATGCAATGACTTAAATTTTTTTTGCGATCTTGACGTTTCTAAGTGGTGAGTTGTTGTATCCTATGGTAAATTTAGACTTCATAATTAGATTCAAATATGTTGTAAAAATATAACAGTCAAGTAACCTTTATGTTTGATTAATCATAGTCATAATAAGTTTGTAAGATAAAAATATCTTAGAAACTTTTCAGCAAGCAACAGTTTATGCTGTAATTATATAATTTAGTAACACACATCTAAACTTCCAAAGACTACCATTTATAACATTAGTAGGATTTTAGTATTGAATAAATAACTGAATACAAAATTTGAAATTAACAATTAAAATCTGATGCAACAGTTTCAAACATGCACTAAACTTTCGTAGTCAACTATATTTGTCGTACTATAGTAATACCGTTATTTTCAAAACTGTGTAAATACCGTAAATTTTCAGTTAAACAAGCTCTACCAGTACTAGATGTAGAAAAAGCTACAGCTAGCGACGTACAAGTAATGGGATTCCGTGATCAAGCTCTGATTTATGGTATCAGGAAACGAGATCAATAGGTTGAAACTTAGGCGTTGGTCTGGAGGTGGCTCGAGTGGCCAGACTGGGGAATTGAGGTTGGCGTGAACTTAGGAACTATATCAACTCCACTGACAACACCGCTTTTCTGTTTGGAGATTTTATTCACGGCTTTCAAGCAGTGTCCTTTGTGTGCTACGAATATACGGTGTTGTAGTCTTAGAAGCTTAGAAGTTGTGTTCAACTGGAGGATTCAATTTGTGATACTCTCAATTACAAGTATGTATACTAATAAGCAGCATACTTAGGTAATTATAAATAGCTTACTTATGTTCTCACTGGTGAGATTCAGGGCCTTCTCTCAAAGGAGAGAGTAACGTGGCGGATAATATAAGAGGTCTAAAGATGTCTTTCTTTGAACACGATGGTTTCTTCGCGCTGTTTTTTTTTCACCATTTAACCCAGCGGCGATGATAAATTTGTACATATGCACTTAGATAATACTTAAAACTTCAGGCAGTGGTTCGAACCTACGACCTGACTAAATTGTGAAATCGAACGTTCTAGCCATATTAGGCCACCATTGTTTCTCACAAAAAAAAGAACGAATATTGCCAAGTGACTTTCCATATAAAAATAGCGGTTCAATAAAATATTAACCAAATTTATCCAACCAAAATTCTTTACTGATAAGTATTAATTTACAAGTCAAATGATGAAAATCAAAATGTACGCAATATCAACGAACATAACATTCATTGAATAAACAATGATAATTACGTAGTCGATTGCGTTTAATTATTTGAATGTTTGCAATAATGTCAGCATAGTAACTATTTAATCCATATTTTAATACGTGAAGCGAACACTTTGTACCCATTTTTAAGAAAATTGCAGAGACAAAAGAGTATTAAATTTGGCACACTTATAGTTTTAATAGAGAAAGAATACCTACATGATATTCATAATTTTTCAAAATTAAGTGTAAAAAATATGTTATGAACATAATATATGTATATGAACACGTAAATGTGTTCCACACAGTACCATGTATATAACACATAAATATGCATAATTACTTTATATTTATTATACTGAAGTGAGAAAATGTTATATCATACACTATGCCATTTTAGAAAAACTTTCAATTCGAAAATCTTGTATTTCTAACAAAAACAACTCCACACCTTCAAAACCTTTGAAGACCACTGAACCTCAAATATTAGCAGCTTCAAAATATCGCATGCCCTTTTAGCTAATACGCCGTCTCAGGCAAGGGTCGATTCTTCACATGTCATCGTTCGCGCGTCGGGAACCATCCTCAATGGTCCGGAAAAGCCGCCAGATAGCGAGTTTCCTCACCTATTATGAATTTTGACACTTCGCAATACGTCGCTGGAAATCGCAGCTTTTTGTCACGATTGAGTGAACAGTGTGCTTGTGTGTGTTTTATCAGCTACTTTGCACGTGTGATTGATTCATTACGCCTAAACAAAGCGGCTATATTCTGTATTCCACGCATTTGCCTAAGGCTTACGGGAGTTAAAAATCTGTAATATTTTTGGAGCAAAGTCAGACTGGTGGTATTTGTAATGTTTGTGACGTCAAACAAACTCAAAGAGAACATTTAAAACACGAGTTTAGTTTTACAATAGCCTCTATCATTTTGATTAACTCTAGATCCGCAACGATCTTTTAATTAAACAACTAAAAGATCTAAACAATTAAAAGATGTGCTTATTAGTGTAAGTGCTTAGTCAGGTATGTAGAATGCAGTGAAGTATCCATTATAATTTAGTTTTCTTACTACTAAAAAAAGGTATTTTGTGCTAAAAAAGGTATGTTACTTGACCACCATCATGTCCTATGTTAAGCGACGGTATAGCTCACAGAAAAGCCAGATTACATTTCGAAAACACCAAGGAATATCCGGTCAGGCAACGATTTCCAAAAAAAACCTCAGAAAATCAATAAAAAATAATCAAATTAATTGCCAGGTTCATTATTTTCTGAGAGATATGTATTATTTAGAGCTTTCAAGATCAGAGTGAATATGCATCTTGTAGGTTAGCCTGCACTACTTTTGTCCACATCATAGATAACTATCAGGCGAGTTGGTGGCCAAATGCGGACCTATGTATATACGCTTAAAAACAAGTAAAAAAAGTTTTTTTTTTTTGGATCTCCAAGTTTCTTGAACATTCTTTTCTAAACGCTCCGTGCTAGTTTATACTAAATAAATTGTTTACGTTCAGTTCGATTTTGATAATTATGTCATGCCAAACTGAAAGCACAGAGGCTTATCTGGAATCGTGTCCGGATTCCACTTGACCGTGAAGTTCAGACCACTATGCGGGTAGAATAATCATCCCTCGTCTTTGTGAAGATAAAGTGCGGAAGGACAGGGATTATGGCGGTAGGCTGTAATGAAATATGGGAAAAGTTGGATTGGAAGATTATTCTAAGAAATATTTGAAATGTTTTGGAACCAACGGTAAATTGTGTACTGAAATATAAAAACAATATTTATTTAGTGAAAATTTTTAACAAAACTGGTAGTATGTTTGAGAAAACTTAGTGATTCTACATTTTGTATCTATATACCAGTGTAGTGCCATAAACAGGTAATGTGTTTATCGAATTACTATTTTTCTGTTCCCACAGACAACAACATGGATTGTAGGTATCACGTGACAATGTTACGATTAAAATGTGTAATATGCGTCATCAGTGCATAGTAGGTAGATAGGTAAATATTCCCAAGTGTCGTACCAAGCGTTTCAAATGTAGGGGAGACCGAGGAGTGTTGTGACAATTTTTACTTAGAGCAATATATCTCAATAAATAAACATATCACAATTATAAACGTTATGCCAAAATGTTTCCCAATTATTACTCTTTTGAAAATAGTAATCAAAGGCAATTAAAATTGTGACTGAGAAAATCCACAAAAACTGAAAATACTCCTATTGTCACAACTCTCCTAACACCGAGGTAAGTTGTAACAGGTACCAAGGTTAGTTGTGACAGCTATGTACTTAGACTACATTTGACGGATAAATGTATTTTTGTAATAAACAAAACACGTTTTTTGCATAAAAGTACTTTAATTTTCAAAATAATGGTAAAAAAAATCATGAAGTAGCAAACATCAAAATAACAAGTATTAAATCTTTTATCAGTAATTAGTAGTGGTAGAACTCTTGGCAGAGTCCGCCTGGGGAAGTACCACACCTTTGCCAGTTATTCTACCGCCAAGCAGTAATGTGCAAACATTGCTGTGTTCCGGTTTGAAGGGCAATGTTACCAGAGAAGTTACAGGTCTTGGAGATATAATATCTTAGACCTCTGGGGGACGAGCGCAGTCCAGTGCTAGGTAATGATTTGGATTCCTCATCCAATAGCTGCGTGTTACTGTGATGTTATGTGTCAAGCGTGTTGCTAACCATCAGGCACATGTCCTGCTGTCTCTTCACTCTATACTGTAAAAAAATGGTTACTTAATGAGATCAAAATCAAATCAAAAGAATCATAATCTAAGCTGACAAACAGTTATGACAGATGTATTGTAGCTCTCCCCTATTGCAATCTTCATGAGACCAGCCTTTACATTCCAAGCTCTGAACCCACTTTTCATATTTTGTTGGCTACAAAATTCAAGGTAGCACAAGCAATAATAAGCATTTTTGCAACTTCTTTGGCATATTCTGCACTTTTCTTGTTAGTCTGCTTCTTGTTTTTTTTGGTTTCTTCATTTAAAACACGCTTTTTCACACTTTTTAACTTTCTACTGGCTTCTGTGGCAGCTATTTCATCCTTTGTAGGTGTGTCTGTAAGAATAACTGATTTGATCTTGCGTCTATTAGCTGGGTATTTTGGTCTTGGTGGATCTTTCGGCAACAGCTTACTAATTCTGGCAAACACATTTATCTCAAACTTAAGTTGTAAAAATTGACAAAAACAAACGCACATACTTATTACATAAGCAAAAAAAACATTACTGAAACCAATTAACATATTAAGCTATTTATAAAACAAACTTAAATAGGAGAGTTGTGACAGCGTGTCACAATTCTCCTACGTGCCAAAAATTGCGACTTGGCTAAAATAATAATTCATAATTTCAAAACATGATGGAAATGAAAATGAAAAATGAAAATAGGAAGACAATGGCACGCTTTGAAACATCAAACACCACTCAATATAAAAAAAATAGACTAATCATGTGAATGCAATATGTCAGTACATAGAAATCATCAAAATTTTGATAAAAAAACTTACTTTTCGTTTTTTTTTTCATGCAGTCGTCGCACTCGCGTAACCGCTTGCCGTGCGCCTCTGGCGCGTACCGTGTCAAGTAGCGCGTCTCTAAAGAAACAATTGCGCAGTTTTACCAACTCGCTAACGGTCATAGGTTCCGAGTAATCGTCTTTGTCACAACTCTCCTCTGTCACAACTCACCTCGGTCTCTCCTACTTTAATCATACATCCGAGACTCTGGAATATTCTACTAGATTCTGTGTTATCGAATAGACATACTACATAAAAAAGATACTTAGGGAAGTATCTTTTTTATCTTTATTGAGTTATGAGGTTTTGTCTTCTTAGACAATGCCATCCCCCTAAGTATCTTCAAATTTAAATTAAACAAGTAGATTTTAGATAAGCGTATTACATCCTAGAAGGCAAAAGACATTGTAATTATTCGCGATTTTGAACACATAGGTATTGATTATCTCAATGGTAATTAAGTCATAATTTTAGTTCGTAATTATGTCTTGTAACGTATAAAGAATAACGTGGACTTCTTTGAAAAGTAGTGAATTAAAGTATATAGTTAGGTGAAGAAATAATACCTCATTATTTACCTCCCTATTTAAAAATCACACAATTCCCATCCGATTGAAAGCCCTAATACCTGGGCTCCACTCTCTATACCTGTTCCAATAATTTTTAACTAAACTGAGCTCAGAGCGTGGCGGGCATAATCCTAAGCAAGATTAACAGAGACTCAGCGAAGGGTAATTAAGTCGGTATTGGCACCCGATGGGGCCCGCAGATTTAGTGCTACTACTTTGGGGAGATTTCGCTTGATCGTAAGACCTTATTCGAAGGTACTGTTAAATTAATTAATGTGGATGTACAGATACGACTATATTTAGTATGTTCAAGCAAGGACTACTCAATGTACCTACGTTTATACAATACTTTTTAAGTTTAAAACCTTTATGAGTTCAGTTTCAGTAGTTTTAGTATCTAGGCATTCAGAACGCTAGTCACGTGCTAACATTCAGTTATACTCGCCTTGGTTTGAGATAGCCTGACACGGGGGAACACTTCACGTTAGAACCTACTGAGTTTTGCATAAAATAGGGAAAATTTACTTATATTCATATTAGAATGGGATGTGAAAGCCGCTATAAAAAGTGCTTTGTCAAACATCAATTGGTTTTACAAAATATAATTCGACTAATCATGTTTTTCGAAGTTAAGAACTCCTGCAATGTAAACTCATTTTGAAAACATTAAACAAAACTTTAATTGCGATGTAAATTTTTTCTCAATTACCTCGACGTTCACCACTACAACCGAAACATAATAATTTAGTTATTAAATTTTATTTACACGATTGAGTCTTGGGTATTTTTTTGCCTTGACTTATAGTTTGTAACAAATGTTTTGAGGTTACGCTGGACGAGACTGCTCTAAGCAATAAAGCCGCCATTTAAAAGGTCATATGTGTGTGTAATAGTTTTTAGTTTCTTTTGTAATTATTTATACGTTAAATGAGGGGCGGAACAAGATGTGTATGATTATGAGCAGTAATACACCTAATGGTAAGCAATCCAACTATCTATAATACCTATAACAATACACCGTCACGAAAATTATACATGAAGGCATGCGTCGCTGTGTGGTTAGAACGTAATTAGCTACTTAGCTTTTTTGGGGATACCAGATGATTTATCTCTTTTCCCAGTATATTATTTAAAAAGTTTTGCCTTGAATATTGATATTTGTCACGTACATTGTCAAATTTATTTTATTTATCATTTTTTATTATGAATTACGTAATATGATTAGATAAAAAGTCTGAAAATTAACCAAAAACATAATTTATTTCCTAACCAACTAAGCTATATCATACCTTTTGCTTTAGTACTAAATACTGTGTTGCAAAAGGAAGTGTATTCCGTTAGTGACTAGGGTAAAATAATATGTAACGTATGTATACACACATACATATAAACATTACATTATTATATACTGTGATTTTGAGTGAGAGGGTGTTTGTGTGTTTGAGAGGGAGTGTGTGAGAGAAGGTGTGTGTTTGCGACCTGGTATGCAGATGTACCTACTTATCTGATTTATGATGATATAAGATCTGCTTAAGATAATACCTACGGAAAATACGGTTATTTACTTACCACAATAAAATGTTTTCTAAAATTGTGAAAATACAGCACATATACGATTTTTTACCGATAGAGTGAATCGATTTTTTTCTACGTTCAAGTCAAGAGTTAGCCTAGACGAAATGTGTTTTAGGATTTCAAGCAAAAATATTGTTTTGCATATAAAATGTCGGGTCAAATAATGTTTACACTAACCCATTAATAAAAATAAAAACTGTTTACTGCAACCTAGTAGGAAAGCATCTCCTATCAATGTCAACATTTCTGTAGTTTGCCGGGTATTCAAGTTGAAATACGTCGAGCAAGACATTAGTAGTCAAGAGCCGGTGTTGCCGTTCGGGGTCTAACCACCGAGGAATGGGGTATTGTTAAGGGATCACCTCGGGCGCTATCGTTAGAGATAGCCGTGGCTTGCCTAGAGAATTGGTATGCATTTAGAGGTACGGAATTCTCAAAGCTATTTTGACACAGTGAGTACAAAATAACAGGCATTTGAGGCTATTCATTCACTAATTTAATTAAGTAAACATCTAAATTTTTATTTACACATAAGTATGTCAAATACTCTACGTTGTTATTTGATAATGTTAATCTGGGGGCACGGTAGTGCCCCCGCCAAGTCGAGCACGAAGCAAACACTGCCGTACCATCCTTTACTGGAACCATTTCACCGCATTTTCAGGCCCCTATTTGAGAACCTCTGGGTAAGACTAGAACGCTGAAATTTTTGTCATCTGATAAGCTGTAATAACGTACTTAAAGTCCAAAATTTCAAGTCTGTACGTCATTTAGTTCCGAAGTTAAGCGAAAGCAAAGTTTCGCATTTACGACACTCATTCACTCACTCATGATCATCAAAATAGAACTAGTACTTCCCATAAACTCAGAGAGCTGAAATTTGGTACAGACTTAGGGTTTAATGGCCACATAAAGGGAAAACTATAAAAACTAGGAATATCGAAAATCTGGAGTACCTGGTGGTATACCTGGTTATTTGAAAACACGCCTTTACAAAAAATATTCAACTTTGTTTGTCTCTTCATTTGATGTCAAAAATCGAAGGTCTGAAGTATCTGACGAAGAACCCTCAGCTTGTCTCAGCTGTATAAGAGATATAGTAATGCCCCATTCGATTATTGGTACATAAAAAAATCGACTGTCATTGCAAAAATCGAGTGACATTGCATAGTGGGACACATCTTCTAATTTAATCTAGGCTATTGCTTCCCTCTACTGGGCGAATGCCTCCCCTTCTGCTTTTAATACGCATATAAATAAAATTAAAGGATAAAATTAAAAGATAACTCTGGATAAGGCTAGACTGGCTTTTATTTATTTGCTGTCTTCTTCCAATCTTCTAAAGTTCTTTGCCTATTATGGAGAGTCCACTTAAATAATGAACGCCAATGGGCAATACGAAAAACTGTAGCTACTGTACAAGAATCAGAATCGGAAAAAAAGAAAATAAAGATTTGTAATAATAAAAAAGTACTACTAAAGAGAAAAAAAAATGTATCAAATAATACAATGTGTTTAGTTAGGATAACAATACATGGTCAGAGTCAAAATTTTAATACGCATATATGTAGGTATGTAAATAAAATTAAAGAAAAACTCTGGATAAGGCTAGACTGGCTTTTATTTACTTGCAGTCTTCTTCCAACCTTCTAAAGTTCTTTGCCTATTATGGAGAGTCCACTTAAACAATGAACGCGAATGGGCAATACGAAAAACTGTTGCTACTGTACAAGAATCAGAACCGGAAAAAAAGAATATGTGTCAAATAATACATCTAATATAATAAATCAATAAGTCCACGTTTCTACAAAAAGAAGTGAAATCCCACCAAAAACATTCTGAAAAAAACTAGCCAAGTCTCGATGAAGCTGCATATTTATCTCTAAAAAGTAATGAAATCTAGACAAAGCCGAGCCAAGTCTAAGGTTCCTTACTGCGATTTCTTTATTATTATAGTTAATGTTGTGTGACTTGGCCGTTGAAGGGTACACAATGGTACAAAACCAGGTGCTCCATGACACCATTGCACCAATCTGTCGCCAGAACCGCTACCATTGACTCTGGAAAATGGCCACTTGGAAAACGTTGATTCAAAAACCAGTCAATTGTTTTTGTCTTACTATTTTCCCTAAATTGTATGTATAAAAAAAATAACAAAATTTAATACTTCCCCGTAAAATTATAACTACCGTCTGCTTATGATATAATCTAACGATTTTACACTAACCTTTGTCAGAAACACGTAGAAATGTGTCCACGAGACTCATGGAACACATACGCGCGATAAGAAATTTGGACGGCAACAGCTCTCCGGTGGCGGAGCATGCTCTTTGTTCGGACGCTCAACACTTCATACGTTTCAATAAGGAGAAGGTCCTGGCATGGGAGAATTTTTTTTTGGAGATGGTGGATGGCATGTACCGCCCGCTTGGACACCTTGCCTTAACAGGACTCAGCAATGTATTCGTGATAGTAGTGAGGACACAGTGTGCTCAGTTTGCTGCAACATTCCCGGCGCGCAGCGCACCAGTGACGAAGATCCAGCAGCCCTCCTGCACTATCACCTGTGCCCCCGCAACAGCCGTTGAGCTTACGTGCCCGCCGCGCTACCGCCCGCATGCCCAACGAGCAGCGGTCGCGCGCGTGTACTTGCCTTGAAAAAGGTCGCCGGACGCGGCTGAAACTTAAGTGTTGCACATCCCATTTCTACTTTTTTGTGAATTTTTGCCTTCATAAGCCTTTTGCCAGTGTTAAACTGATCTTATAGGTGTTGTTGTATTGACGGTTTAATTGTATGGTGTGAACCAAGAAGAGCACTACTGTGAAGTTATGTTACTAGTGGAATCCCAACCGGTAGTGATCGGCTCAACAGACGAGCACTAGAATTAGGTTTATAATGTTCCCAACTCTCTATTTTCCTCTTCTTCTCCCAATCCAAGACATATGTGAAAAAAAAAAGAATTGAAATGACAAAGATCACGGACTCCGGTGTCTGTGGAGTGGCTAATTTAAATAATTTAAAAAAAAACAAGAAGAGTAATCCGTCAAATCCGTGGCTGGCGTGAATAACTTGACATCTCGAGATACATGATTTTTTTTTTATTCGCTTAAATGTTTTCTACATGTTTTCTTTATATGTCAAAAAAAAGACAGCCCAAAATATACATAATTTTTTGAGATATGTCATTTCAAACAAAGTTGATATCTCTGGAAGGCTCCAACTTTAGCGTGTTTAGGTTGACAAGTGCACATATTGACTTAGTGCCATCCTAGTCGTTACGTGCTAAAATTTACAATTCGACTTGTAAAATTGACGAATTCCTATCTGTGTGATACAAAACTGATATGTCTAAATGTTGAGTTATTCACACACGACATAATGTTCTTGAACTTGTGACATGTTAAGATGTCAAGTTATGGCCGGCCACACTAATGCCGGTAGTTTACTGATATGTCAAAATACCAACTTGTACTCAGCCATATCTTCGTCCATTCTTTTAAGATATGTTCATTTTGTACACGGAACAATGCTCGAGTATTTAGTTTAGTTGTTTAGTTACAAACAAATCGGTTGTAATTTAAAGTGTGATTGTAACTTCCACAAATTTACTGAGAATGCGTAATCACTACAATAGGAATTTATATGACTACTAGCTGACCCCGCAAACGTGGTTTTGCCATATAAATTATTACATAGTGTTATAATTTATATGGCATATAATATGGCAAACTATTACATGATGACAAAAAAGACGATAATTGATCAGTTATAGAGTGGGATGAAAAATGATTACATTACTAAAATGGCTATTTAAAAATAGGGGTTGGTGATAAAAGGGTAAAAATTTAGGGTTGTATGTACTTTTTTAATAAAAAAATTAAAAAAACACTTAGGGGTATGAAAAATAGCTAGTAGCCGATTCTCAGACCTACTGAATATAAAATTTGGTAAAAATCAGTAAAGCCGTTTCGGAGAAGTAAGGAAACTAACACTGTGACACGAGAATTTTATATATAAGATAAATACAAAAGTTAATATAAGCGCCATATCACCTTTAATGCAAGGAATAAAACTGAACGAAATGAATAAAACTCAATATTACTTTTATACGTTTATACTGTCACGTGATTTATACGCCAATGATAATACGCCACGTAACGATGATACGCCAGGAACTGTAGAATTTTAAAATGTATGTATTAATAAAATACCCAAAACTATTAGATGACATGTCATAGACCAGAACAAAACCAATATTGATTCTGAAACCAATTTTTATCAAAGTAACGGCGAAGACAACATCCACGATCCCGATTGCATAATTGAAAAATAAGGAAATCACCAAAGAAGAATCAAATACCCACTTTGATTCAACGCAAAACAGTACAGATTTACTCGTATCAGATAGATTCATACCAAAATAAAATAACTAGTTGAGACGATATTGAAAAGCTTGAAAGAATAGCAGGAGAGAAAAAATAAAGCATAAATATCGCTATCTATAAAACTCACTTGAAAAAGAAGTATGTGAGCACCAACAGGAACCTGAAAGAGCATATGACCTGAAAAAAACATGCTTAAAAACGGACTGACAAGGAAAGGGGCGAAAAAGCATGCAATGCACCTGACTTCCAACAACTTCGCTTTGGAGTTTTAATCATACTATCCACGATTTAGCCTCTGTTGAAGCAAAGGAGGTTTGTGCGGGTACATAATAGTAAAATAAAATAATAGAAGTTATGTTTCTGCATTCATCATAATCAGCCCACGTTCGTCCACTGCTGGACATAGGCCTCTCCAATAATATGCCACAAAGCCTGATGCTTGGCTTTAGGTTTCCAACCACCAACAGCTTTCTTCCGTATAATAACCGTCCCTTTAACTAGTCTCAAGGCGTCCTACACTACGTTTGCCGATTCTAGGTCTCTATCTCTACTCTAAAACCCGTCTACTCCAAACGATTATCAGGTCTGCGGTAGATGTGACCGGCTCACTGCCACTTCTTTTACTAATACGCTTAGCTATGTCCGTGTCCGTGACTTAAGTTCTCTGACAAATTACTTTATAAGGATGAAATCTCTCAGAAAACCTCAAGCATAGCACTTTCCATAGCTCGCTGGGCGACTTTGAGCTTACGGACTATTTTCATTGTCAGTGGTTACGTTTCAGCACCGTAGGTTAGAGCGGTTTGGATGCACTTGTACACTGTTGTCTTCAGACACCGTGGGATGGGTTATAGAAGACTCGATGAAGTTTTCCAAATGCTGTTCAGCCCAATGGAATTTTCTTCATGTCCTCACTCTGAAAGATATTTCTATCCAGTTCGAGCGTCTGCCCTAGGCAAACATATCTCGAACAGTATCCACGGTTCTGGAGCAACAATCCAGATGCACATGACTTTGGTTTTGTCCAAGTTCATCCAGATACCGTTGCGTTGAGAAAAGTTAGCCAAGCCGTCCAGCACCAATTGTTAGTCTCCAGCCATTCAGGAATTATAAAAATGTCATCTGCAAATCGGACGTGAGAGATGGACTCACTATAGATATTGTTATCACGTCTAGTGCAATCCAGCATCTTAAACATATCTTCTACTGCGTTGGAGAACAATTTTGGCGATATTTCATCCCCATGCCTCGATGCAGCGGAATATATTTTGCCTGCTGGTTTTGAACTTGAATAGTCCTCGTAGCGGCGTCATATTGACCCTTCATCACCTCACATTAATGTTTCGCCAGTTAACCTGGGATCGCTGTAAGTATCACAAAAACGCCCAGGTTTTGGGGTCAAATGCATATCACAACGCTAACCAAAGGAGCCGATTGTACTCTTTGGTCTTCTGTAGAATCTGCAAGCGTGTGGATGGTGGTGCTATTACCACTTAAGAACCCGGCCCATTCTAGGAAGCTCCAACAAAAATAAAAGTATGATGGATCTTGAATTTGGGATGAGATTTTCAAGGATTTTTTTTACATTAATATCAAAACTATTAAAATCGCTTTTTTTTTTAAATTATAAAGCGCTTTGTGGCCCAGATCTGGACGATGATAACTAAATATTTGCAAGATTTAAAAAAATAATTATAATATTTTTACATATTCTTTGAAAATTATTAGATAAAACCTAATTCATAACTCTCAAATATATTTTTTTTTACAATTGTTCATTTAAATTTCATTTAATTTAAATTTTATTAAAAATTTAAAAATAAATTTCAAAACTTTTACAAATTTAGTGGTGAATAACTTGATAACTCTTGAAATAGTGAAAAATGTGCTCTGTAAGTCGAGTTGTTCATGTAAACACAAAAAAAACAACATTTGATATGTCGATTATCACAGAAACCATAAATGATTTCATACATTTTAAGCCATCATTCAAAAAATGGCACTAACTATCCATCAAAACAGTTTTGACCTGTACGCTTACTCCAAATACTGTCGCTACAGAAGATGTCAAACTTTCAAATGGCTGCCCTGTAAAATTGGCATTTTCGAGATGTCAAGTTATTCACGCCGTCCACGGAAATATTAATTCAGCATAAAACAAATGTCATTTTTTTAGTTTAAATTAGTTAAATTAGTTTCTTACATAATAAAATTTCTGTAAATACTATCATTATTTACATGATGTGTACACAGACGTGAGCAATAGCTAGCGTCTGTGTACACAGTCACTCCACGTACTTCCGAAAAAATGTATCAAATTATTGACAACATCTTTCCCAAGTCCAATTACAGTAAATATTGGCATTTATGTACCCTAACAGACAGTCATGAGACGGTCAATGTGACACACGACACCCTTACTTTGCGCCCCAGTGAAATCAAATAAGAGTATCATTTATGGACATTTATCTGGCCATTTGAAATGTTATTTATAACAAACGTAACTTGAGATCAATCAACTCATCATATTCTGTACAAGTTTCCTGCAACTTGTCTAGATAACTTGATTATGAAATGTTAGTACTAAGTTATCAAAGAAATTACAGGGCATAGATATGATCTATAATAAACCCACAAGTTTAGATGTTTGTATATTTAGTGCTCAATCACGTTGAAATGTCTGAACCAATTGTATTGAAATTTGAAATAGAGATTTTATCTGAAATACCACAAAGACCACTGATTATCACGATTAAATAACGGGAACGAGGACTGCGCGGGTAAAACCGCAGGAATTTCTAGTCATCTCATATATCTATGCAACTATATTTGTATTTTTATTAATTTCAATTTATTTAATCGTGTGACTTAAACGTCATACTCAATCTAATTAATTAAACCTTACTTGAAATTGAAAATGTAAACAATTTACTACACGATAAAAGGACACTGAATTTGATACAATACGGAATTCAACTTTCATCAGTTATCCCTACATAGTCATACCTAACTTTTGAATTGAAAGTGGACATTTAATTTAGCCCTACCTGTGCCCCTGACCATAACATTCAAAGGCCCCGTAACCAAAACACGAGCCAACACATTTAAATTAAAAATATTTGAGAGTACAGGCCGGAAAACCCAAACAAAAAAACCTACTATTGTGTTAACATCAAAGAGTTCGTGGGGTGATGGATTAAGCCCTATCTGTGTGTTTGCCACGTGCCTGGTGCGATAAGGGCTCGTGTACTATGTTGTACTAAATGATAGTTGGCTTGGGGGATATGTATGCCGCTTTATTCGATGGCTATCGAGAAGATTTGCAATCGCGATTATGTTACATTGCATGGGAATCGGCTGATACTGTGAAATATACCTCAGTAACATATTCATCTCGCGCAAATAATATTATTACATATATCTATTCAACATATTTTAGTAAAACCTAATATTGTTATAATGGTCTTGTGGTAAAGGTTTGAAGAGTAACTTACAACTGTATTCGACATTACTTAAGTAGCACCCTTATTTGCTTGATATCTTAATAAATTAGTATAAGATAAAAATGTATTTCAATTTGTATACATTGTTTTTTAATGTTTGATCGTTTGTGTAGAATTTCCCAGCGTTATTTAATCTTCATTAAAATCTACATAGGGGGAAAGTTAGAAAGAGAAAAAAATGTTCTCCCATTAATATTGATGCTCTATCGAATGTTTGGCAGAAATTAATTCGATTTTTAGGGGAATTGGACTCACGCTGGGACGAAGGGTGCACTTTATCATATTACGGATTGTTTCTTCCAAGCTTTGAAGATTTACTATTCATTTTGTATTAGAAACGAATCCTCGTTTTGGCTGCATTTAATTAGTAACATATTTATATATATATTTTCCGTATCATTGTTAATTAAACGTTACTTACGTAAATATTGTGGTATAAATTTAATGTAATGTGTAAGTACTTACTAACCTACTCCTATCTTGCATTCAGATTTTTCATATTCTACGTTTAAAGTTGTTTGCTATCATTAAAATTGTTCATACATTTGTTTTTAGCTAATATTATGTCGAATTAAGTTGAGATGAATGAAACGCGATTGTTTGTTTCAAATTTCAGCCAGAGTTTTCCTTTTTTTATATCATCAGAATTTTAGAGAAACATAATAAATAATTATAAAAAAATATGAGTTACTCGTAAATAAGATTGTATATGCGAATTGTGTGGTAGGTGATATGATATTCCCCTGACCCTCGCCTTTCCACTCGCTTTGTCTACCCCAAACATTTTTAAATGGTTTTAGATTGGAAAGGTTCTAGGTTAAAGATTCAGCTGGATTCTATCACCAAACGGCATGGAGTAAAAGCCATCAGAAACCATTTGAGTTAGGAGTAGGTTTGAGTCAGAATTATTAACTGTTCTGAACTAACTTACATACCCCTGTGATCAATATGGGTTTAAAAAAACTATAGTTAAACGTGCCAACTTTTCCATTAACCTTATTTTGAAGTTTTCAATTTAGGGATGTTTCTATTCGGAACTATAGGCCTGGTCGTTTTATAATTAGATAGTATTGCAAAGTTACTTCGTAAATGTTTAATGGACAAAATCATAGGCCGTTTCGGGATAATAGAATAAAAGCTTTGTGACACCAACGTAATAATTATTTTGATAGGTAAAGTTTGATCACCATATCAACTTATTTGTATTTATTAGATACGATATAACATTACTATTAATTTCATTTAGTAGTGGTGGTGGGATGCTTTGCAGAGTCCACCTGGGGAAGTACCACACCTTGACCAGTCTACAGTCAAGTCGTAATGCGAAAACATCACTATGTTCCGGTTTGAAAGGCAGTGTTTCCTGGAAAAGTACAGGGCATAGTCTGGGTGACGAGCGCAGTGCAATGCTAGGTAATTTCAACAGCTGTGTCACTGTGCTGTTATGTGGCAGGTATGTTGCTTACCATCAGGCACATGTCCTGCTCGTCTCGTCACTTTTCATCTATAAAGAAAAAAAAGTTATTTTAACTCTTCTTATTCCAATAGCTGCGTGTCACAGTGTTGTTTATGGCATATTGCAGGCTGGCAAGCATGTTGCTTACCATCAGGCACATGTCCTGCTTGTTTCAGATGAAACAAGATAGAGAGAGCTCTATCTGTAAAGAAATCACAAGACGTACCCAAAGCTAAATAATCTGGTATCCTAATGTGTGTGTGGTAAAACATATGCTTACCTATGTATGCAATCAAATCAATATTATTTTGAAATGGGTAAATATTTAAAAGACAACATTGCAAGAAAATGTGTTCTGTTTTCGCATTTTGTTCTAAAATGTACTTGATGGAACATAGATTAATCAATGTAATCATATTGTTTAAAATACTCACTCTCAGATAACAAACGATTATGTAAAGTAAACCACTAACAATCGATTAGTAATTAGTAAGACTTGAACATCGCCGTAAAATTGCTAGTCTATCGGTTTTTTATCGGATACACTTCGGAGAGTGTGCCACTGTATATGATCTAATACCATTCTTTATCCTTTTTTCTATCGGAATGCTCGTAGCTCGAAAAAGCAACATCGTTTCATGGTTTATGTTCCAAAGACACGAACGAAGAGATTTGATTCTACTTTTGTGATGTGGGTTTTCCCCGATGGGATTCCCCGATTTACAATCTTTGTGTCTTCAAATCGAGAGTGAATCTGTTTTTTTTAGGTAAACACGCTCCATCGTAGACCGCATCGTCGCTTAACACCAGGCGAGATGGTGGTCAAGTGTAAACCTATAAAAGGAAAAAAAATAGTAATACCTTAATTACTTTAACTTGGTGTACGCATAAAAACTACTCGTATTTAGTAAAAATATCAGCGGATGTTATTCTTAAGTTTATCTAATACAAAAATATTTAAAGTTAATGAAATTTATACATACGAAATACTATTAAGGTTCCAAACCAAAATGAACTTTCCGAACCAAAACCACGACGCAATCCGAAATCCACCAACAAACCTCCATAATCATGTTGGTCGGGAAATTGTCGTCGCGTATTAGGAAATAATGCCATTAAAACATTGCTTGGCTGAAGTTCTAGCGAAGCTATGCGACGCGATGCGAAGCTACTTTTTATGATATATTATGATATTCCTATAAGTATGTTGACAACAGTGACGAAATACGTTCAAAGTAGAGGTCATCTAAGGCTAACTACTGCTATAGCTTCCTTTAAAAAAAAGTGGTCCGAAATGTAGAAGTCGACGGAAACTAAAAACTGAGGACCGGAGAAGATATTGTGGTAGGGAGAAGTTTTTAAAGCCTGTGAATCAGGATAATTTTTGAAGTGAAAACTTTTTTGACGCACCGCACATGAATACAATCGTAGGAAGTGAATGAGGCTGATCGTCGCGCTCGGAAGTGAAATATTCGATCGGCTACACTCGGGACTGCAAAGTGTAAGTACCCCCGTGCGAAAAAGATATAGTTAGTTTCATCCTGCTCTTCATTGTTGTGTCGCTGTGTTTAGTCTATTAAATTTTTATGTTTTTGTTTTAAATTCTGCTGTGCGGTCTTAAGCACATACAGTTTTTTTAATGTATACTAAAATTGCTTATATTATTTTGGAATTGAACGTTACTAGAAGTTCACAATAAGTTAAATGTGCCAGCCATTACTTTAGATTCTTTAGAGATAAATAATTGCTCACCACAATCGTACTAATAGCGCAACGTTGTCAAATAGCAAAATTTTGTTTCATGCTCTAAGTGAATGTTTTCCACTCTCGTTTTCTCGCCTCTCTGCCTCATTTATATTAATATCTTTGGATTATGGCCTTTAGTTGTTTGCGTAGGACAATATTTTACCGGATCCGTGATTGATGCGAGTTCGTTCGTTGTTCATTACTGGGTACCAGTAATGTGATTTGGACTGATAGATATGTCGAACTCAGTCGAGTGAATTTACCATTGAATTAATGATTAGTACTTCTTATTGTGACACATTATTTTAATAATTACTTTAAAATTGTCGACATTATTGCAGTTTCAGTTTCCGTTACTCTGACTGGCTGATTTAGTCAAGAAAAATAAACACATAAGGTCCCAAATCTTACTACCTACTCTACTATACAGTAGAGGAATAATGTTGTAGAAAATTTTTAGTTCTTAGTTAAAATCTTGATTTTATGTTTTATATTCACGAAAAATATTCTAGTCGTAGCAGACTCCTTTGCAAAGTTTGCTTGTTTGAGTAGGCAATGAACAAAGTTTACAGATTTTTAACAACAAAAAATTGCTAAGCGAAGAGATAAATCACCACATTAGCATTTTAGATTTTGTTACTGTAAAATCGGATGTTTTTGCCACTGTTAAAAAATAATTTGTAAAGTACAGAAAATTTCCAGATATGATTAATCATAACATAAACGATATGCAGCACTCACCTGCACAAATTTGGCAAATTCCAACTCTTCCATACAAAATAGTTAACCTAACTCAAACATCTCATGAACTGAGCAACTTTTTTCGACTTAGTTAGTCTTATCAAAAAACCTCACTATCTTAATGGTTTCGAAATAGGTATTATTTTGCTATTAGAACAACATCATCAACAGCCCATTAAATGTTCCCACTGCTGGGACTCGGGGCCTTCTCTCCCAAGGCGAGACTTAAGGCCTTAATCCACCACGCTGGCCCAGTGCGGGTTGGTGGATGACACATGACTTCGAAAGATTCAAGGTATATGTCGGTTTCCTCACGATGTTTTCCTTCACCGTTTTAAGTTAGCGGCATTACGTACATGACTTCGAAAAGACAGTGGTGCGTGTGGGGTTTGAACCCGGGGTCTCCGGATCGGCAGGCGCCGTTCTCCCGAATAGAGCAGCCGTTACTTAAAACAACATGTTTCAGTAATAAACAAACAACATAATAGAAACAAAATATTTTGTTTTCCAAATTAAAAAAAAAATAAGTGCGCTGATAACTGTGACATGGTTGAATCGTTTTTGATAAAATAAATTATCAAAAAACCGTTCCTATAAAACCGTTTTCAAACAAAATAAAGTAGCCAAGTGCGAGTTGGAGTCGCCCATGAAGGGTTCCGTTCCAGCAAGTAACATAATATACATAGTACACATAGTTCTTGTAGTTCGTTGTAACTTTGATCGAAGTTTTAATAATAGTGTAGTACTAAAAAAAACTACTCATCAGATCAAGTTCAAACTAATTTTCGTTGGTAGTTTTCATGGTAATGTACATCATATATTTTTTTTAGTTTTTTCATTCTCTTACTTTAGAAGTTAGAGGGGGGGGGACACACATTTTACCACTTTGGAAGCGTCTCTCGCGCAAGTTATTCAGTGTAGACAAAAATTATATTAGAAACCTCAACATCATTTTTTAAGACCTATCGATAGACACCCCCCACGTGTAGGTTTGATGAAAAAAAATTTTTGAGCTTCAGTTCTCAGTATGGGGGGCACCCCTAATTTTTGTTTTTTTTTAAAACTTTTGTAAAAATCTTAATGCGGTTCACAGAATACATCTACTTACCAAGTTTCAACAGTGTAGTTTTCATAGTTTCGGCAAAAAGTGGCTGTGACATACGGACGGACAGACAGACAGACAGACAGACAGACAGACAGACAGACAGACAGACAGACAGACATGACGAATCTATAAGGGTTCCGTTTTTACGATTTACGGAACCCTAAAAACCGTATCCATATCGTTATCCCCGTTTCAAAGTTACGGTGCCACGGACAGACACACAAACAGAGCAGTCTATATTTATGTATATATTTGGGTCGCGATTTAATAAAATCGTAGATGAAACCAATTACTGTAGCAAATACTCAAACGCTAAATCAATCAAGCGTTCTAATGTGCCTCTATAATATTAAATTCTTCGTACAGAACTGCCGTTTTCCAATAAAACAAGAAAAAGTTATCGGAGCCGGGTTCCGTGAAGCAATTACATTATGCAAAGAAAACACATCAGTCACCTTAGCTCGTGTTGCCGACATACCTTAGCAAGTTCGCAACCCTTTCAATGAAATTAAATAGGAGAAAAATCGTGGAAACAAGTAGAGAAGTTTTATTTTGGGCGATGACATTTCGCCTTGTAACTTACATAGGTACCTGAAATATATTATTATTCGGGACACAAAAGATCGTAAGTTTTGTCCTCGCTACTATGTTTTCTATAAGAGGACTAACTAATATGACTCAAGGCCTTCTCTCACAAGGAGAGAGTTGAGGTCATAATGCAACACACTGACCAAGTGCGGTTCGGGGGAAGACGTCGTGAGATGTCTTTATGTATATAATATTATGTAACTTTCCTAACAAAGTTTTTCTTCACCATTGAATAGTGATTACAAACGCGTACATTTGTACTTCATCCGTCGTTTTGCATTCACTTCTAAAATAAAACATAATTATCCGGAAGTAACATCTTACAAAAAAAAACGAAAAATGTTTCAAAAAATTATGTTCGACCACTCATACTTGAACAGCGTTAGAGATATATAGCGAGAGTCCAGTGTCCCATGACAATGTGCTAGTAATAGTAGTTTGATATTCCTTAAAATTTTACTAGAGTTTAATGCGAACAGAAGAATATAGGAGGAAAGAATATAACAGGAGAACATGTAGAATATAGGTTTACTTTTTTTATGTACGCTTGATGCTAGTATTTATTTATTTCTATTTTAGTCCTGGTAAAATTACTTTATGAACATAACACTAGCAACACTTTGTATTGGTAATTGATAACGTATTAGTAAATGTACAATGTAACATTTTTTAAATACTAGAATGTATTATTAATATTCTTATGTATGCTTATTATTTTTTATGAACTATAGTTTTGTAGTTGTTGTTAAATTAGGTATGTAGGTAAATGTTAGCTCATTGTGTAAGTCAATATTAATTGTACATGTATTCTTGAAGTTTTATAGTAAAATTAATTGTTTGGAAATGTACCAATTTGCAAATATTACTGTACTTAGGTATATTTAAGTTAAAGGTTCTTTAAGTAGTTACAATTTTGCATATTTTATAAATTACCAACGGCAGGTATAACAGAATCTAAATAATTTATTGATTACATGCATTTTTGTAATGGAAATGTTTAGTAAACGTTTCCGAGTCCAAATAGAATTATTCTACCCTCTGGTAGGCAACCGGGGGTGAAATTATATAGCGGAAATCTGCCGCGCCTTGCATCTGGGGATGAAGCTCTATTTTGTTACGGGATGCAGGTGAGTTTATAGTGTGAAAATAATGTTCAGAAACATTTTCAGTTTTAAAATATGAACACAAATTTGCAGGTTAGAGAGGGAAATAGTACTTACCTATAGACAGGGACTACCGATAGAAATGAAACTTACTTATAGTTAACTTAGAATTTTAGGATTAAACAACAATATTATTGCTATATTATGTAGAGTTAAATTAACCAACTACAATAAATGTAAGAAATTATATTTTACTGGCCTCGTGGCTTATTGGGTAGTAGCTCTGCCTGCGAAGCCGAGGGTCGTGGGTTCGATTCCCACCCAGTGCAAATATTTGTGTGATGAATTCAAATGTTTGCACTGTGTTTGGGTGTTTTTATGTATAATAAGTATGTATTTAAAACTATATAAGTATTAAATCAGCTATCTGGCCGCCATCATACAAGCTTTGCTTAGTTTGGGGTCAGATGGTGTTGTGTGTGAATTGTCCACCACCAATATTTATTTATTTATATTTATATTATCAACTGTAAGATATTTCTACTACATTTTTTAAAAAAGAATACGCGCTAACGGGATAGCACCATTTACCTACTTAAAGCCCCAACCTCTTCAAAACTATTTTTGAGATGATGGGTAGACGTAGATGGCTCTTTATCCTCTAGGTATATTAAACTTGACAAGTCATAGCCGTTTGTTTAAATATTCAGATCCTTATTATACACATATTTAGATCCAAGTACCTGGATTAAATATAATTATATATACGACATATACTACAAACGATACAACTGAGAACATCATTATGTAATACGTCATTTATTTACCTAAAGATACACTGGTATTATCTGCGCATGTCGGTGACTCAAACTCACATGATTTCGCTCATCCAAAAAGCGTTTAACGCGCACGTCCCCCTTCGCTGCTACGCCGCCACTCCGAAGCTACTTCGCTACACTAGAATAGTAAAAATAAAAACTATAAAATTAAGAAAAAAGTCTTACAAATTAAGAAGATAAATAAATAACTGCATAACTGAATAATTATAGTGTAATGAATACGTTAGAACAATATACAGCTATTTCAGATTTCGATGACACGAACTCATAAGAATTAAGTAGGTACCCTTACCAAATAGTGCTCAACTCTGCTAGAATTTACACTACAATAAATTCAGACACTCTTTGAGTATTTAGCCAATAAACTTACAAATAAGTACGATGCTATTGGCGAACGGTAGGTCTACCGCCTAAAAGCCGGGTCACACAGAGGCGATCCGATAGCGATAGCGATAGCGATCCGAGACGGGATTTTTTGTAATGTTCGATTTTGTATGCAACCTGACACACAGCAAGCGGGCGCGATCCCATACTCGGATACGATCCGGATCGCTATCGGATCGCTATCGCTATCGGATCGCCTCTGTGTGACCCGGTTTCAACTCTCCTGCTTTCTGCTTTCGCCTTTCGTCGATGAAAGCAGACAACTACATCTGCTTTCAGTTCCGCTGCATACGGAAAGTTGATTGAAAAGATGTAGTTGTTTGCTTTCATCGGCGTTGTCAAATTGGTAGATGACGTCACAAACCAAAGCATAGCAGAAAGCAGGCGAGTGAGGCCCGGTTCACACGACGCGGCTGCCAACCGCGCCCGCGCGCGGGCGCGGCGCCGCGCCGCGCGACGGTTTTGTTTCAATACTCACGAGACCGCAGGTTTTCGCGGTTTCTGCTCCGGAAAGCTACTGCGCAAGAATCGCGCGCAGCCACGCGGGCGCCGCGCGGCTGCCGCAGCCGCCGCGGCCGTAAACCGCGTCGTGTGAATTGAATTCAATTTTATATGGAAATCTGCCGCGCCCGCGCGCGGGCGCGGTTGGCAGCCGCGCCGTGTGAATCGTCTCTTAGGCGGTAGACCGGAGGGAGGGTATACCGTCTAACTAAATCTGTCTTAGCTTTGATATTGCTCTCTCTTTTCTTTTCGCTTGAAATGATAGAGACAGCAATAACAAAGCGATTGGCGATTTAGTAAGGCGGTAAAGGGGCCGGATCTATCAAATGGACAAATCCTCAAAGCACTTGATAGAAAGCCAAACGCCTACCCATAAAAGTAGAGCACAGCACCGAGCTGTAGTTTGAGCATGAGCGTGAAGTTATCACTTCGAAATTTAGTCTTGTTTTCCATTTTTTTTATGCTAATAGTAGAAAAAAATCATACTAAATCGCTAAAATGTTTAGATATTTTTTTAAAAACCATCTAATTTTAAATTATAAAAACGTACGGTAAAATCTTATATATAAAATTCTCGTGTCACAGTGTTTGTTTCCTTACTCCTCCGAAACGGCTTTACTGATTTTTATCAAATTTTATATGCATATTCAGTAGGTCTGAGAATCGGCTACTAGCTATTTTTCATACCCCTAAGTGTTAGGGGTTGTTCACCCCAAACATTTTTTTTTAATTTTTGGTCATTTTTTTTTGTTTTTTTTTTTTTATAATGTGGCGTTAAAAATACATACAACCCTAAATTTTGACCCTTTTATCATCAACCCCTGTTTTTTTATAGCCATTTTAGTAATTTAATCATTTGACAGTGAACTCCTAAACGACGGGACCGATTTGAATACTTTTTTTTGTGTTTTATATTATATTTTAATTTAAATTCACAAATAAGCCCGGCAGATGGCGCTGCAGACAGTGTCTAGGTTATGTCCGAGCGAAGCCGGAACGGGCCGCTAGTTAAGTTATAATGTGTTCGATAAGGTAATTAATACAATTACCCAAAAACACTCCTAAAACTAATTTACATAAACAAACTAAACGTATTGTTTTCGTCTAGACAACTAACAGTAAAAGAAAAACAGAACTTGCCAAGTCTTTCTTAGGTAATTTCAAACCAGACTGTCTGCATTTTCTCACCGAATAGCCCGCAGCAAGTAAATTTAGGTAATTTCAGGCGTTCCACTTGGCTGAGCCACCCAGAATTAACTAGTTATACACAAGCTTAGTGTTGCCGCAACATAGAAAACTTTTCATTAGGCTACTTTTAAAAAACTTGGAGCATTAAAATGCAACAGAGTTTAAAGTTTCAGTGTCAGAGAAAGAAAGATAAACTTAATACCTACAAAATTACACAAATCGACAATGATTTTGACGTTGTCATTATTAGAATGATGACTGGATCAAAAATAAACCATGCCGATTAATTAACAAGGTAGAGTATAAAACAATATTGTACACGTAGTTTTCTTTTGTTTCACCATCTAAAAGTTATATGGAAACTGCACCTACTTATAAGTTTTTAAGTGAGTGATTCGCTTTGACATCACAAATGTCTAAAATTCCTGTACCAACTAAGTTTTACCCAATAACCACATAGACCCATTAACAAAAAAAAAAGTTTTGCCCAAAACTATGACAAATTTTAGCTCTAAAACAAATGTTCTGACGTGACAACGTCTAATAAATCGATGAACGCCAGCTGCATGCACGAAAAAGTGTCCCGTTATGTCCCGTTACGCTCTTACCGTCGCCCCGTACGCTTGCGCCGCATCTATCAATGTTTTGTTATGACGTTGCCACGTTAAACTATCGTCCGTAAACCAACTGACTTTAACAAACCATTTTTTTTAAACACATAAGGGAGTCAGTCACGTACTTAAATCAAATCAATAAATCCTCTTAACTATTAAACACACCCACGATGCAGAGCATTCAATCACCGTCCTATTTGTATAACAGTGCAAACATAAAACAATCTAGCATTAACTCTGTAAGCAGTTTCACCTGGAAACTGCTTACTCTGTGTAACTAACTAAATATTACAGGAAGATTAATTAGCTTCATTATCCTGCTTACTCGGTATCGTGTTCACGTTCAAGATAACCTCTACTTGTTGTACGGTTTCAATAAGCTCTGACGTAAATTGGTTGCTGTATAAAGTTCCTTTTGGTTTACTTCGTCTCTTGTCTTTATTTATAAGTATTCAATAAATAATAAGTGAATTGTCACCACATTTATCACAAATCACTATCTAACCTCAAACTAACACTAAAAAAACAAATCACTATCTAACTAACTAAATGGTAATATCCCGTTAGCGCGTATTCTTTTAAAAAAAAATTGTAGTAGAAATATCTTACAGTTGATAATATAATTTCTTACATTTATTGTCGTTCGTTAATTTAACTCTACATAATATAGGTAGCAATAATATTGTTGTTTAATCCTAAAATTCTAAGTTAACTATAAGTAAGTTTCATTTCTATCGGTAGTCCCTGTCTATAGGTAGGTACTATTTCCCTCTCAAACCTGCAAATTTGTATTCATATTTTAAAACTGAAAATGTTTCTGAACATTATTTTCACACTATAAACTCACCTGCATCCCGTAACAAAATAGAGCTTCATCCCCAGATGCAAGGCGCGGCAGATTTCCGCTATATAATTTCACCCCCGGTTGCCTACCAGAGGGTAGAATAATTCTATTTGGACTCGGAAACGTTTACTAAACATTTCCATTACAAAAATGCATACAATCAATAAATTATTTAGATTCTGTTATACCTGCCGTTGGTAATTTATAAAATTATGCAAAATTGTAACTACTCAAAAAACCTTTAACTTAAATATACCTAAAAACAGATAATCTTCAGCAACCGAGTTAAAATTAGAATCTAATAGACAGAACACAGACAGAAGAAGGAGATAGTGAAAAAAATGCTCATAAAAGTTGTCCGTAAAACACGAAATATAAGAAACTAAAATAAAAGTCTAAGTAAGTTTACTAAGAATTTCGTTAATGAGATCTAAGAAAAATGTCTACTAAAAATAAAAACTTCAAGAAACACTCTCGTTGTTACTAGATATAAACCATTTTATCCAAGGATCCGAAAAGAAAGGACCCAATATAAAATGTTGTATATAACTAAACTGTTAACAACTTACGATAGTGGTGCCAGCCAGACAAATTGATCAATGTTAGTTCATTTCGCGTCTTCTATCTACGGCGTAGCAACCTCGTAGCACCCTCAGCTGAGCGTAAAGACTTGGATAACTACGCTAATTCGATTTGAACTCGATGTGAAACGAACCCAATTGAGACGCGATTACAATTAGTAGAGAGAGACTGTAAATGATCCCAAGAAAAGTATTTTTAGTCTGCAAAATTAATTAAAATCACGTGCATGAAAAGCGGACTGGGATATATTGTAGTAATAATGGTAAGTCGAGATTTATTTGCGCCAAATAATTATTTATTAAATTTCATGCCTTTAATAATAAAACTGAATTAAACTACGCTACATACCTAACTTTAAGCTAAGCCCATATTTTTTTTTAAACATATACAGGTTTTCAGTTGACTGCCATCTTGTCTGATATTAAGCGACAATGCGGTCTATGATAAAACGTGGCTATCTAGAGGAATCCGATACACTCTCAATTAGAAGACTGGTGTCATCATAAATAATCCCATAATAGTTTAAAAAAATCACTAAATATAATTTGGATCATACATAAATGTAATAAAATGGTAGAAATTTTAGCCATTGCGAAATATTTGAAACAGGTTGGTGTCGTTATTTATCAAATCTCCAACTTCAAAGCTCCAATAAAATAATAATAATAATAATAATCGTCGTCGTCGTCGATATCACCGTACCACATGACGAGAACCTCGTGAAAGCCGAGAAGGACAAGCTAAGCAAGTACCTTGACTTGGCTCATGAGGTTACCGCCATGTGGGATGTTGATTCGACGATCATAGTCCCAATAGTCGTGTCGGCAAACGGCCTTGTAGCGAAAAGTCTCGACCAACACCTTAAGAGACTTTCGCTAGACGGTTGGATCAAGGGTCAGATGCAGAAGGCGGTCATCCTCGACACAGCGCGCATCGTCAGGAGGTTCCTCTCTCTGCAGCCCTCACCACCGGTAGCTTGGGCCCTGCCCCGCTGCTGGCGGCTATCTAGGTTTAAGTTTTTATAATGTTTTTATGTTCTTTTATATAAATATTGTAAAAACTTAAATTTAAGAAACGAAATAAATACGTGGATAATAATAATAAAGCCTTTTTATTTCCTTTAAATTTTTTTTTTTTTCTTACAATAAGTATTTATACATTATTACTATAGTGTTAGAAACCTTATTTAGTATTACTGTGTTGAAATTAGTTGTGAGTAACTTTTATCTCTGAATCTAAATTTTTATTTTATTTTAAGTTTATGGAATCCCTGATAAGGGTATAGGCCTCCTCCATTTTCCTCCATTTGTCTCTATCTTGAGCTGTTTTCATCCAGTGTTTCCCTGCAGTTTTTGTTATATCATCCTCCCATCGCTTTTGTGGTCTTCCTACTTTTCTATTTCCGTTTGGGCCGGTCCATTGAGTACTCATGAGAGTCCATCTGTGGTCGGTATATCTTGCTATATGGCCGGTCCAATTCCATTTTAATTTCAATGCGTGGTGAGCATCTGTAAGTTTAGTTTTTTCTCTGATCTCTTGGCTTTTTACTCTATAATTTTTTCTCAGATTTAGGATACTTCTTTCCATGGCCCGCTGACAAGTATTTATCTTGTTTTTTATGTTGTTTGTAAAGGTCCATGTCTGTGACCCGTAGGTCAGGCAGGGTAGAATGCAAGTGTCCAGAATTGTTAGGGTTCCGTAAAACGTAAAAACGGAACCCTTATAGATTCGTCATGTCTGTCTGTCTGTCTGTCTGTCTGTCTGTCCGTCCGTATGTCACAGCCACTTTTTACCGAAACTATGAGAACTACACTGTTGAAACTTGGTAAGTAGATGTATTCTGTGAACCGCATTAAGATTTCAACAGAAAAATTAAAAAAAAAGAAAAATTAGGGTTGCCCCCCATACTGAGAACTGAAACTCAAATATATTTTTTTCATCAAACCTACACGTGTGGGTTATCTATCGATAGGTCTTCAAAAATGATGTTGAGGTTTCTAAAATCATTTTCGTCTACACTGAATAATTTGCGCGAGAGACACTTCCAAAGTGGTAAAATTTGTGTCCCTCCCCCTCTAACTTCTAAAGTAAGAGAATGAAAAATCTAAAAAAAATATATGATGTACATTACCATATAAACTACCAACGAAAATTAGTTTGAACTCGATCTGATGAGTAGTTTTTTTTTAGTACGTCATAAATACACTATTATTGAAACTTCGATCAAAGTTACAACGAACTACAAGAACTATGTGTACTATGTATATAATGTTACTTGCTGCAACGGAACCCTTCATGGGCGAGTCCAACTCGCACTTGGCCACTTTATTTTTTTCATGGCTAAGTTGTATTTGCCTTTTAGTATTTCCTTGTGAGACCAATATTTGTTCCAGCTGGAAGTGATTCTTCGGTTCACCTCGTCTTCATTATTTGTTTTAGAAAATGATATTTGTTTGTACTGGTCTACATACTCTAATTCCACGCCATCCAGTGTAATTTTTCTTTTTTCGCCGTTTGTCATTATTTTGGTTTTGCTAAAGTTCATATAATGTAGACCCACCTGTTTACTCTCAGTATCTAGTTGATGTATCATTTTTTCTAAGTTTTGAGACGTTTCGGCAAACACAACAATATCATCTGCAAATCTTAGATGACTAAGGCGTTTGTTTTTAATTTTGATGCCTTCAGAGACCCAATTGATTTTGTTAAATATGTGCTGCAGAACTGCTATGAATAGTTTCGGCGATACTGGGTCTCCTTGCCTGACTCCCCTTGATATTCTGAACTCACACTATTTGTATAAAGAGCTTGCAACACTCTCATAAGTACTGGGTGTATATGACAATTGTGTAACGCTTGCCAGATGGAGTCATGATAGAGACTGTCGAATGCTTTAGTGTAGTCAATGAATCCTAAATAGAGACCCTTATTGAATTCTGTATGTTTTTCTATAACTTGTTCTAAAGTATGGATGTGATCCATAGTCGAAAAACCGAAGCGAAAACCCGCCTGTTCTACCGGTTGCATGCTGTCTATTTGAGGGCTGATTTTGTTGCATATAATAGAAGCAAACAGCTTGTATACACTTGAGAGCAGACTTATCGGACGGTAGTTGGCGATATCAAGTGGGTCTCTTTTTTTTTATACAGTAGTATAATGTCCGACTTACACCATTGTTCGGGAATTTTACCTGTACTTAAAACTGTATTGAATATGTATGTCAGTGGCCCGGTAAGTTGTTTCGCTCCTATTACTAGCGCCTCATTCTTTATGCCGTCAGGACCTGCACTCTTTTCCAGTTTCAGTCTCTTAATACTCTTCAAAACCTCTTCTTCTTTTATGGTAATTGTGTCATTCTTTGTTGGCTCAGAGATAGATGTTTCTGTGTTTGTTGTCATATCTTGCGGTTCGGAAGCATACAGGTTCTTGTAAAAGTTTGTAGCACAGGATATTAGGTCCTTTCTGGTTTTTGTTTCATTAGGTCAGTCTTTTAGGCTCTTAATCCAGTCTTTATGAGTGGTTAGTTGTTTGTACGCCTTTTTTGCACTCCTGTAATGCTTTAAGTTCGTTTCTATTACTTTCCTTCTATGGTCATAGTAATCTTTTCTGATTGACTTGTTGGTTTGTTTGAATAGGTATGATAATTCTTTTTTCATTACTTGTGTTTTGTTACTGGTTTTTATTAGTTCGGTTCGTCTTTGGATCAGGAGTTTTGTGGTTTCGCTGAAAAAATAGCAACTGTGGTTCTCATTATCATTTTTTGCTTCTTGGTTTTGGCTGTCCTTTATGTAAGTTTCGAATTTATTATAGGTTTCTTGTATGTCTTCTTTGCCAATATTTGATAAGTCCATGATGTTATTTTCTAAATTTGAAAGGTATGTTTTAATCTCTTCGTCTGTTTTAAGTGTGGTGATTGTGTTTCCAAAGGTTTTTCTGCATTTTTTGCGGTTTTTTTTTAGGAGTAATGTACCTCTTACTATTCGATGGTCAGATGGAAACTCTACATTGTTTAGGACCTCTATGTTTGTGATATTTTTCGGGATGCTCGACATAACAAAATCGATTTCATTCTTGGTTTTTCCGTTCGGCGAGATCCAGGTCCACCTTTTCTGGGTTTTATTTTTAAAACAAGTGTTCATGATTGACAGTTTATATTCGTGGGCATATTGGACAAGCCTTTCTCCTCTTTTATTTCTTTTCCCATAGCCATATTTTCCCATGATTAAGTTTTCATTATTTTTGGGTTGTCCTATCTTGGCGTTGAAGTCCCCTAATACAATGATGTTTTTGCAATTATTTGTCATATTATGTGCTTTTTGCAGTGTTTGGTAGAATAATTCAACGTCTTCATCTTTTGAGTCTGTTGTTGGAGCATATGCCTGAATAATATACATTTCAGTATTGTGAAATTTTAATTGAAGTAATGCGACTCTTTCTGATATTCCGTAGAAATGTATGATATTTTTCTTGTATTTTTTCTTAATGAGAAATCCTGTGCCATATAAGCCGGGTGTTTCGCCAACATAGCAGAATATATGGTCAGTATGTTCTTCTATTTTGCATCCCATTCTTCTTATTTCGGCCAGGCCAAGTATATCTATATTTATGTTTTGAATAGCGTGAATTAATTCCATGTATTTTTCTATGGTTGAGAGTGATCTCACATTGTATGTAGCTATTTTTAGGTTGTTGTTTTTAAATTTTAATCTTTTTGAAGTATCGTTTGGAGGGTTGTGGTCATACTCTTCCACGGTGACCAGCCGGGTTGGAAGAAGATTGAGGGAGGCCGATGATTGCTATTCTGTATTACAATTTGATCTCAAATGGTCAGCGTTCTACGGGTTAGAAGATTCGGGTACTGTGAAAGTAGGCTTTTTTATGACGAAGTTGCTCATGTTATTTGGCCTATTTATTTTCATTGGTTGTTTTTTGCTAAAATTGTTGGTTTTGTTACTGTTACATAGTGTTTCGGGAGATTCTGATAGGTTTCTTTTTTGTTGCCTGTTTGTTGTTGGTCAAGTTGGGACTTCTTTTTATCAATGATGACTAGTTTATCATATCTTATGAATGCCCTTTTCCCCTGTTCCTTATTTCTTTCTAATTCGATTTGAAGCTCCTTTCGCTTGTTCAATACTTCGATGGGAAAATCTTCTTTAATGTAATAAGATGTAGTTTGAAGTTTTTTCTTATATTTTTGTATTTGTATTTTTAATCCCAAGGTGAGACAAGTTACTACAATGGGTCTAATTTTATCACCTTTTTTCCCGAGCCTTCTTACAGATTCTATACTAAATTTATCACATTCAATGTTCATTTTATTATTTATTATGTCTCAAATCTTATTCTCCAAATCTTCATAGCTGTTTTCGGTTTCTTCTATCCCAAAAAATAGCAGATTTTTCCTCCTTAGAAATCTTTCTACATCTTCTGCTTTCTTCATCTGTATTTCTAGTTTTTGTTCCAAAACTGTGTTCTTTTTTTCTAATACTTTGAACTTTTCATTGATATTGTTGTTGATTGTATTTTTGATGTCTTCTTTCATTTGTATCATATCCGCTTTTTGCTGCTTAAAGTCTTCCTGCATTTTTATGAGTAAATTTTTAATTTCATCCATGATGTCAAACTGCACCCTCTTTGCCTCTTATTGTGTTTGTGACGCGCTATATTTTTATGCTAAGCTTGTTGGCTACCTAGTTTCGCACCAGATTTCGTAACTTTGTTGATAAAATAGTTCGTTCGAATTGATAACAGTGGTCCGTGACGGCGATGACTATGTATGGTGTTTTTAGGTTATAAGTAATAGTGTTACTTTTGCCAAACCTTTTCAATCTTGAATCCCTTTGTAAATTCCGCAAAACCCACCAAACTGGGGTTGTTGGTTGGTAGTGTTATTATGTTTTCCTAACACTCAGATCTTCTGCCGTTGTAAACATAATATTATCTCGACGGAACGTCACCATACACTATGATTGTTAATGTTCAGATTTTAACACTGTTTCGCTAATTTTGCTTTACACTTCTACTTTGAATGATGTGTTATGATGTAAGAAAACTTTTTAACAGCTTTATAGTATTTAGTTTACTATAAATCGATTTTAAGAATTACAATAAAACAGAAACGATGTTGACAGTAGCAGTGTTGCCAGTCCTCCCCTCAGCTCCAATAAATAGTATTAATTAGTGTTATTGATTTTTCAGGGACCTACATATTCATAATAGAATAAATAATAATATCATAATTTATTTCATGTACGAGTATTATCAAAAAAAAATCTTTGTACTACGTAATTGTCCACTTAGTTTTAGTAAGCTTTCGTGAATGTCTTTCAATAAAAAACTGGGAGTCATAAGGGCAGGCTGCCGATAGATGCAACGCTGCTATAGAATCTTTAATTTTTAACACTATTTGGCCCAAAAAAACAACGAAAATTTAAAGGTGACCCAATTCCCCATTGACACGATATTAAATCTAACACTTTCCTGAATGTAATAATGGAGTTTTCGAAGATCATAAATCTCTGGGAGAATAATGAATCGGCTTCGTGATCCGCGCTCGGCGCGCCGGTTACTTATGAACCCATTTTAGCATTAGCGATTCATTCGTTTTGGTGGAATGACAGCCATTTGAATAATACCCGTTAGATTTTTTTACAATATTGAGCGATGACACAAGCAGGCTATGCACTTGATGGTAAGAAACCAGAACCCTGGAAACAGCAATGAATAATAAATAAACATTGGTGGAAAATTCACACACAACACCTTGTGTGACAACACCATCTGACCCCAAAAACTTGTGCCATAGACGCCAGATAGCTGATGATATGCTAAAATAGTGGTAAATATCTGAGCACATACTTATATGTAATTTATTGATTTGAACCATTTGACACCAATAATAATTCATTTAAAATAAGAAACTGTTGACCTGATAGGTGTTGATTCCTGTCAAGGCTGGTATAATCCACGGTGGTCGGGTGTGATTCGGCAGATGACGTATATAAATCTTAGAAAATTGTCTCTTTTAGGACTTACCGTTTTTCTCTCCATAGTTTCCTTCATATTCAGCAAAATAATCAGTGGTGCTGTTGAGCTAAGTTACTTTAATAATTTACTTTTTCAAGGCACTCTAGTATTCAAACAACATTTGATAAATACTCACAATACATTATATATTATGTATGTTCTATTAAAGAATTAAAAACACTCCCATTCGTTTATTATTTTTAACACGCTTTTATTAGCTTCACTTGTAACTAACTATGTATGTAAGAAAATATTGGAATCTTAATTTGACCCACTTCCCGGTCTTCGATTAGGATGAAATTTTGCATACGCTCTGAGTTCTGATGACAATACAAACATGACTACCTAAGAAACGTCATTACAAATTCAATATGGGGCCTCCCCATTAGCTTCATTTGTAACTATGTATGTAAGAAAATCTTGGAATCTTAATTTGACGCACTTCCCGGTCTTCGATTATGATGAAATTTTGCACACACTCTGAGTTTTGATGACAATACATGACTATCTAAAAAACCTCATTACAAATATAATATGGCGGCCTCCCCAAGATGGCGGACTGGCTGTTTGAAATCCACTCCTATGATATGGGTATCAAATGAAAGGACTTACTGTAAAAAATATGAAAAAAATTGTCACGTGACTTAAATCCAACATGGTGGACATCCAAGTTGGCGGATTGGCTATTTTAAATGCACCCCCATGATATGGGTATTAAATGAAAGGGTTTGCTAAAAGGGATACGAAAAAAATAATCACGTAAACCTAAATCCAACATGGCGGCTGTTCCAAGGTGGCGGATTGGCTATTTGAAATACAAAAGCGTGTTTTTTAGTTTTTTAAACTATTATAATTTTTTATTGTTTCTTTGAGTTTCGTTAGAACTAACATTATTTCAGGATTTTTCTCTTTCTTTCTGGGGTTTAGGGAACCCCATTGTTATGTATTCAACAACATATTTTAATAAGTACATTTGGTAAGTAGATGAATGAGTATCGATCTTACTTGGGATCTTCTACTTACGACTATAATTATGGACCATCACTGCTTAAAAATCATGCAACTTTTACAAAAAGATACTAACTCAAAAAAGAGAGTATTAAATACTTCCAGTAAATATCATTGAAGTTCTAATCTCAAAGAAGCATTAGTCAAGAGTAATGCCATCCTTAACAACTTTAAAAGTTCAGTGGTTTTTCGTCTCTACAAATTAACTTGATTTATAGGTTTCCTCAGGAGACCTCTCAAAACTTTTGTCATCTGTGCAAAAAATACAGTGCAAAAATTTTGTTTGACTCCTTTTTACTTAGTTGCATAGAAGTGGTACTCTGCAGACTGTGCAAAGTTTACATGTCACTTTTGCCAGTTATTAATATTACTAAACAGTAATGTGCCAACATTATTGAATTCCGGTTCGTAGGGCAATGTTTCCAAAGACATAGGCATAAATCATTGCAAAATCTGGCTGGGCATAGAGATTAATCGTCTTATACAGGGTTACTGGTAATCAGCCTGCATCCGTTTAAGGGCATGTTCTGTATATTTAAACAAACAACTTTTGTTCTACAACTTTCGTTAAATCTTAATAGCTAACCCAAAAAAAAATGTATTTGTTGCCCTTTTTTGTACTGTTTAGCGACTTTTTAGTGTTTATTCACATTGGTACATCATTTTTTGAGCGTTAAAGAGCGTATGCGCTCTCGTTACAAAATGTTACGAAGAGTTTGATACTTTTAGACCGTGGAAATGCACTTTTTATTTATTTTGTAAAAGAAAAAAAAACATTTTTTTTTTTAAACTGTAGAACAAAAGTTGACGTATTTAATGTACCTAACATCCCCTTAAAAGGATGCAGGCTGATTACCAATAACCCTGTATATCTTGGTAATGAGTGCATTAAAGTGCTAGTTAACGATTCGAACTCTTCATGTTTTAATAGCTAGGTAGCACTACTATTATGGGCCAGCGTGTTGGTTCCTATTAGGCTCATGCCCAGTTCGTCCCTTTGCTTAATATTACAAAAGTACAACAGTATTTTAACCGCCAACACGCACTTGGCGAGCATGGTGGATTGAACCTTGACTATCTCTTTGCAAGAGAACGCCCTGAGTCTCAGCGGCGGGAAGATTTAGTAGGCTGTTTATGATTATACTGCATGCTATTTACTCACACTGGAATACTCACTCATACCTACTCTACGTGTACCAGAAATCTTGTATGGCAACTAATGCATGGGCTACTACCACAGGTGGTGACTGTAAATAAATGGCACCTATACAAAATATTTCTTAATTGTAGGGTATTTTATACGGTAGGATCGAGTAGATTTGCAATAACTAGCGAATTCTAGAATGCAAAAATATAAACTACTCTGTTTAATGTTATTAGAAATTCGATATAAATAAATGATTTAAATGTTATTAGCATCGTGACAGAAAAGAAAAACATGTCTCGTGTTTTAATTTGAGACAGTGAGAAATCTGACAAAAGCCTTTGTAGAATTTATACTAGATGTACTTTTACCTGAAGCAATTTCACACTTGTAAGTAAAGTAGCGTTCCATGTAACAGCTAGTCTGTAAAGATAAATAGAATGATCAGACGAACAATCGCGAGCAGTGTACCACTCTCCGTGGCTCCGGGCATACTTACAATGTAAAGTTTGAAAATAGTACTCTAAATTCTGCTGAGCGTAAGATACGAGAGTATTCTATGACGTGGGTTAACTTGTGGGTAGAAAATTAGGTCACATTTGGCAATGTTATGTTATATAACTACTGACTAACTGAAAAAAATTTTGTTGTCCAAGTAGAAAAAGCAAATTATTATATGTACTTTCAAAATCATTTGCACTCCAGAAATGGCAGAGTGTAAGGAAACATCGTATGATTGTAAAATCTTCTATGCCTACAATTTTAGGAAATAAATTATCATTTTAAATAATCATTTCATTTCAAAATAAAACTACTTACTTTACTACTAGCTTCGGCAATTTATTTTTTATGTACGAGTACTACGCAAGTTTAGCTGGTGGACTGGACCGACCATTTTAGAGCCGGTTCACACGGCTCGGCTGCCAACCGCGCCCGCGCGCGGGCGCTGCGCCGCGCCGCGCGACGGTTTTGTTTCAATACTCACTCCGCGTGGCGGCTGCGGCAGCCACGCGGGCGCCGCGCGGCTGCCGCAGCCGCCGCGGCCGTAAACCGCGTCGTGTGTTTTGATTGTTCAATTTTAGAGACGATTCACACGGCGCGGCTGCCAACCGCGCCCGCGCGCGGGCGCGGTTGGCAGATTTCCATATAAAATTTAATTCAATTCACACGACGCGGTTTACGGCCGCGGCGGCTGCGGCAGCCGCGCGGCGCCCGCGTGGCTGCGCGCGATTCTTGCGCAGTAGCTTTCCGGAGCAGAAACCGCGAAAACCTGCGGTCTCGTGAGTATTGAAACAAAACCGTCGCGCGGCGCGGCGCCGCGCCCGCGCGCGGGCGCGGTTGGCAGCCGCGCCGTGTGAACCGGGCCTTATATGGAAATCTGCCGCGTCCGCGCGCGGGCGCGGTTGGCAGCCGCGCCGTGTGAACCCTCTCTTACACATGACTTGTGTTTTTACAATATTTTTACTCGTGAATTAATTAAAAATATGTAACAAACAAATATTTTTGTTTTCATACTACAATACTTTGAAGGTTTTACAAATACCAGGTACCTATAAAGGTGTTCCAAAGTAAAGTAAATATCAGTAGATACTTATTCACATAGCACCAAGGCAAAGCTGTACTTTGGAAGCTAGACAGCAACTATTCGAATAAACAACCAGACAGAGTACAAACATCTGTATGCATTCCACAAATATTTGTGCCGGGTGAAAATCGAACCCATGACCTCCTGCTTAGTAAGCACTACCAACTGAGCCAGGAAGCCAGTCAGTAAGTCTACTGTATCAATTTTATGGTGAAAACACAGAAAACTTTATTGCTCAATCATATTCTTCTATCCTACTAATATTATAAATGTCAATGTATGGATGTTTGGATATTTGGATGTTTGGATGTTTGTTGCTCAATATATGCACGTAACGTATGCACGGATCGGGCTGAAATTCGGAACACAGATAGATTATAGTCTGGAAGAACACATAGGCTACTTTTTATTCCGGAAAAACAACGGGAACGGGAACTTCGCGGGTAACACCGCGGGGCGCTGCTAGTGATTTGATAAATTGAAGTTCTATTCTAATGGTGTAGTTTTGCATGTACTCGAATATTTTTTAGAATTACTGAGAATTTTATCATAAATTATAAATATTTGAGATTAAAGTGAAATTTTATAACAGTAATCATCGTACGTTTAGTAACCGTAAAACAACCACGCAATAGCTGTGATATACTCATCAAATAGCTGTAAAATCTAGACCGCAAAACCACTACTTGAATCACAAAATTAATGAAACCCCACCCACGGCATTACTTGCAACTGTGTACATACTGTCATAAGACGGGTTAAATCTGAATAAATAAATACTCAGACACCTGCATGTGGCAGTTAAGTGCCCATTAAGTTACGGAGAGTACGGACGCGAAATACTAAGCTGTTTTTATGGAGCTTCCTTCCTATTCTGCTTGGTATGGTAACTCAGTTTCCAAAAACAACATTTTCATACGAATGTAATGTGTTTTCAGTTTGATGTACATATACAGATAAAAAAACAATTATTCTTAATAGCACTTAGCAAAACAATCTCAAAATACATGAGCAAAAGGCGACTAGATCACTAAAAGTGATTATTGCCAGGCAATCGTGGGATGAAAAAGGAGTAATGCCTTGGGAAGACGGCAACAATAAAACTTGAAAAATTCAAACAAAAATGTATGCAGCATGAGATTCAATTATAAATGTTTATATTGTTTTATAATTCTATTAACGCAATGTACGCTCCTTTGAGACCAGAAACGTACTAATTATAACATACCTATCATAGACCTTCTTTTAAAGAAACTTGCTAAACTAATTACTAATAAATTATTTATTATTATATTTCAGTAGTGTTTCGACTTTCTCATACCTACGATATGTTCGTAACATAGTATACTCAAGTGAGTTGGCGGCCCATTGGGTATTATACTATGTTGTGAATCATCTCCTCCATCAAAACTACGCAATATAATTAATTACTAAGCTATCCAATGGATATACACTTAGATAATAATAATAATACATAACCTCTGTGTTTTGCTTTAAAAAGTGTTCTCTATTTTTATTTCCATGGCATTTCAGCTATGGATTTTACATTCCAATTAGTGAGCCCAAACATTTTTCACAACAATTTCTCGTCTATTACCGTTGGCTCTCGACAGCGGATGTCTTTTGTGCCGTAATGGTATCACCGTATTATGCTAAACAACTTCCAGCAATTGCACCGTTTTCTGCCTGCATTCACTGAATATTTCCACTCGAATTCTGAATTACAGTCGCTGAATTGAGCGATGGTGCCAGTGTTTACTGTGCGACTTGCGACAGAAAATTGGTTAGGAAATAAATGTGAATTGTCTGGAAAGTTCGAGGCGTGTCAGTGCCGAAGTTATGAATCTCATCATATTTCTGACGTTTTGAATAGAAGTTTATTTATTTAGGCACTTTAAAGTCGACATTTTTGAACTACTAAAATTAAACTAAACACACAATTTTTTTTATCAAAAAAAACCCGTTAGTACATTTTATGATTGAATTTATAAATTATATTTTCTACTGAATTAAGACAAAAGTAACATAGACAATTAGAAGTGCGTAGCTTTCATTATTTTTATTTCACTATCAATCGCCTAATGCAGACCAAAGGTCAGAGGAACTACAATTATATCTACGATGTATCTAATAAGTTATGTGGCGGCCTAAGTACACATTTTATTGACCTTCCTATCTTCAAACGAACTATATCCATAAAATTACATTAAAGTAATTACTCAATTAATCAAGTTACAAGACCCCGTACGTTATTGATTAAAGTAAAGATAAGCGTAACTAATCTTGAAATTAAGCATCTAGAGCACTTTGGTTATCTCAATTGAGCATAATTGTTAGTATTGTAGAATTGTTTCGTAGTATAATGCTGGTTCGGATGTAACCATTGTTACCGTTACCAATTTTTAAACAAAAATCAGCTCTAAATGTATATTCTCCAGAATTAAATATTTGTATGTACTAAACGTAAAAAAGTAATTCTTTTTTATTTTTTAAAACTGACATCTAGTTATTGTATTATACGTTAGTACTAAATACTATTGCGCAACAAATTTTGACTTAATTAAATTAAATAGATCGTGATTAACTCCTGTATGTAGGTATGTAAACATAGGTACAATATATGTTTAAATAACCAAAGTTTAAAAACAATATTTTGTTTCACTCGACATAGTATTTTGGCTACTTGGAGTTATCTTCATTTTCATTGCTACAATTACACTTACAGTTATGTATCCAGAATGAGGGCATTGCTTACCATAAATATGCTAGTACTAAATGTACACAAATGCTTAGTCTGGTGTTTGCATTACTGAGGCTAGATTTATTTACACGAGGGTCATCTTAGAAAATGAGAATGGGTTGTGTGCAAGCCAAGCATGGTTCTCAAATTTGCAATTTCCATTTGGCCGGTCTACGAAGCACCGAATGTACTATTACTCGTAAATTTACGAATTTAAGGACTCGGCACAATTTAGCGAATTCAAGTTAGCTCACTTTCGAGACATTCTGAAACGAATACTGTAACTTTTATGTGAATTGGAAACAGTATTTTATAAGTCTGTTTTATTTTATATGAGATCTTGTTTGTTACACTGATGATGATCTAATAAAGTGACTACAAGTAGAAGTGTGAACTATTATAGTGTTAAAGCTCTTTGCAAACTTTGCTTGAATAAGTACTACAATTATGTCAGTAATAATACCTACCACCAAGCAAGGATGTGCAAACATAACTGTGTTCTGATTTCAAATACGTGTTGTAGCATAGGTGTCTATGAAGCTTAACATATTTAGAACAAGTTTGTGAGTTCGACTTAGTAGAAACATATCTATGTATGACATTGTATGTGGTCTAGTCGGGAGAACGGCTAGTGCTGATCCGGACTCCCTTGTTTGAAACTGGTGAAAAGTAAAACATCGTGACGAGACAGACTTGTACCCAGAATCTTTGTCAATGAAAGAGAAAAAATCAAGAAATCAACGTCATGCTTCATGCAACAACCTGCGCTGGACCATTGTGGTGAATTATGGCTTAAAATCTGGCCTTACAACAGATGCTCCCAGCAGTGGAAACAAAATATCACTAACATTGTTTCACTTCTGGCACTTTTTGTGGCTTTCACATATTTGTTCTTTGTTCACTACACCACTGTTACTATTTTTTTATATATTATGAGATATTTACCGTAATTATATCATGCCATATTAATTACGTACCTAATAGGGCAAGTATTTCAGAATCCCGAAATCTTGTAATTCCGAAATCTCGGACAGATTTTTCCGATATTTCAATTCCAGAGTTAGAAGTCATAAAGCTTAGTTAGTAACGAAATTTAATAATAATTTTGAGGTTTTAATAATATATTATAACTGCCTATGTCAAGATATAAACATTCAATTATAGTTGTAAGAATGGAAAAGTGAACTGTCATTATAAGTAATAACCACTAACTATTATCTATCTATGTTTACCAATAATCCTAATAAGAGGTATCACCTTGGAATGAGAGATAGTCGGATAAGAAAAGCGAGGTATTTGCAATTAGTGTGTAAACATCGATTTTGAAACCTTTGACCTTGGAATATCTGTAGTTGAGGTCCCGACTTTAAGATGGTATAGTCACAGATTACAGAAATAAAACAAATCTGTGGGTATAGTATACTAGAGGTATTGCGACACGTTATAAATTATCAACCACGGATATCGGATATCTAAGGAACTAACATAATTTTTTAAATAAGTTTATAGCCAACTACGTATATCTCTTTCCAAGATTGCTCTTGCCCTTATTTGGCTAAAATGCATACCATGCAAATGTATACCATTTAAACATCGCAGTTTTGCCACAAAATACAGTACTTTTGTATTTAAACTTCCTACAGTAAGCCGCTTAACTCGGTGCTCGGCTTTTTAGATAGGTACCTTCAACCAATATCGAAATCCTTATGCATAAGGCCCATAAGGTCTATAAGACTTCGGTTAAGCTGATAATTACACTCTGGTTTGTGTATTATTTATTTTGATTTTGACAGCTATAAGATGCATACAGCCTTGTCTTCCAAACTTAATATTCGTTCCAAATAGAGGGTGACTTGAACACACCACTTAGACGTAAAACAAGGGTGTATTAAGTGTGAGTTAAAATTTAAATTGATTCTACCCTCCCTAGGGAGCGAATTTGGTGAATTCAAATAGTGCATGGTGTGATCTCGAGCGAGTAACACAGTGTTTGTGGGATTCTTTTCTGCAAATTGGACGCCTCGGGGCGTTTAGTCACAGAAAGGGATGACTTAGTATGTATTTACGCATGTGCTGGTTACACGCTTCATTTGTAGGGGGATTCATATTATGAACCTTGTTTAAAAATGGTATCATTCTGTAAAAGATAATTTGTATAAAATGAAATAAATTGTAATCTTCTGCCAGATTCACTGTCGATTGGATCTGTGACTTAGCTTAGGTAACAAGTTAGTTCACAAAGCTGTAGGTTGTGGATTTGATTCCCACCTAGAACATACATTTTTGATATAAGTACCTACGGCTATTGAGACAGGTATAAGTAGAGATATAGTTAGTTCATTGAGACACCAAAGAAAAAGGATCCAATGAGTTAACTTAAAAATAATTAACGATAAACTTTAAAACTAGAGTTATAGTATATAGAGAATCTTCTCGTGACCACAGCGCGGCGGTGGCGGTGGTATGCTACCAAAACGCCGATGCAATTAATTAATAAAGTTCGTGATTAAGCCCTGTATAATTTATTTATATGTGTTCAAATCGCGAAAGGTTAAAAATAATAAGTTTATATTATAATGTGTAGGCAATTATCCATATATTAGATTTATTCTAAGTTTAGGTGTACATATTTATGATATCGGCTTTTCACTGTACAACTTTGCTGAGTTTGAGGCTAGATGGCGTTGCGTCAAAAATGTTGTATGTTAATGGTATATTTTTAAATATCCCATCAAATATAATTCCTTCTTCTTTCAAATCATCCTTGAGCCCCGATTAATGTTTTCCGTTATCTATTTTCCTAAACAAGAGGGCATTGTTGGCAACTTACAAAAGCTCATTACGTATTTACAAACATAATTAGCCTTCTAAAAGATTCGAATGAGAGCGAAAAAAATTTAAATTTCTGTTTCGGATCGTTTACCGCCGTACACAAACCTCGCGGGCCAGATGAGCTGTAATATCATGCAAATTTCCTCGGCTCTAAGTATGAAATTCGTTTTATTTTTTCCTTTCATTTTCTTCGAGTTTCGGGTCGGTCTCTAAAAAAGCTTTTACATTCGTCTCGCTTGCAAAGTTGACAAAGGCGCGACTATTTTCAAGCAGAATACTTAATTGCCATCTGCGTAGTTTGAGACGTCGGTCGAGGCATTTTTTCCTATTACGGCTAGAGCCGTAATGGACTGCTTTGAATGCCCAAATATTATTAACATCAATTTGGCGAAAAAGAAAACATTTATTTTGTTTAAGCGATGACGTAGCCAGTCCTTTTATAATATAGTGCCTACTCGTATAATAGCTAGCAGTAGATTTAGTAAACTGTAGACTGTTGACCGTTGACACACAAAAAAAAAATCGTTGATTTTGATTATTTTAGTTGCAATTGATTCCGACGTGCTATTTATAAATTTGTGTAGTTAATTTTGACGTGACTATCATAAATAAAATTATAGTTATACAATCTCTAGACTATGAAACTGAAAATAATGCATCTTTTTAAATTAAAATTAAGAAAAAAATGTTCATAAAAATTTACGAGATTCTTTCGGTTTTTTATCGACAACGAAAATGACTCTAGAAGAAAAAATATTGTACAAATGAGGAAATTATAACGAACAAATTCAAGATGTAGACGCCTAGACTAATATATTTAAATATTGATGAACATCATAATGTAAGATCATATTTTGTAATTTAATCTTTAATATCCTATTCCTGACAAGACAAATCCATAAATAAAAAAATCATGAAATTTTGTTCAGTCATTCGTAAATGGATTAACTAACACGAGTTTCTATTTTTTACCTATACATAACGTACAAATACGTAAATTTATGTATTTACATCTATAACAGAAGATTCTCAAAATTTACTGAAGCAAATTTAATAATTCTATGTTCATTAGAATGGTTACTTTAATACTAACGCACATTAAAATATGCAAGTGACGCTGCAAGAAATCCTACTAATATTAGGTACAAACGTGAAAGTTTCTAAGAATATAAGTAATATAGACTCTGTCACGCAAAACCTATTAAAGAGATTTCGATGAAATTTGGAACGTAGATAAATAATGGTCTGGAATAACAAACACGTAGGCTATTTAGTTATTCCTGGAAATTAATGCAGTCGAAAAAAATTTTTATCCTAAATTTTTATCCTAAAAAAGTAACGTCTTAGAGAAAAGTCTTTTATAAGTACTACGTTGGCAAAATCGTGGGCTAATAATTGTTCAGTCATCGTCATAAGCTTTTAATCGCTTTCTGTGGAACATAGCTTCTCTCATAATAAGCCACTCACCCCCATCATTGTCTTAGGACAGAAGACTAACTGTTTACACTTGTAGTCATACCAATAAAATGTGGTTTATAGCCACAATAGCAGTGTTCCTCGGTGTTACATGCGTTGTTCCTGTTTCTGTATTTTGAAGGAGTAAAAAGTAGCCTATAATCTAAAATATACTGGTCGGCATTTCTTACACAAAACTCTGTAGTCTCGAAATAAGTAAAGCTTGTACTTCGAAAACCGGTTAGATGGTTTAAAAAAAATATACGGTCGAATTGAGAAACCTACTTTTTTTTTAAAGTCGGTTATTAATGTAAAATCGTAAACACAAACTAGTGTTGCTCAAAAACGCACAAATGTAGAACAAGTAATGTAAATGTAAGTAATGTATGATAAGTATGTATTTAAAACTATATAAGTATTATATCAGCTATCTGGCCGCCATCATACAAGCTTTGCTTAGTTTGGGGTCAGATGGTGTTGTGTGTGAATTGTCCACCAATAGTTATTATTATTATTTATTAAGTATCTGAATTCGTCACATACATATTTGTCAACATCAACAGCCCACTATACTACACTACATATTTGTACTACGTGAGAATCAAACCCACGAAATGCGGCTCCAAAAGCTACCTAGTAGTAGGTAGCATTACCTAACTCACAACCTCATAAGACCAGTTAATACCACACTATAAATGTATCTATGTTCCAAATTTCTTCTCTTTTCGTTATTCTGTTTGACCCGTTGATTCGTTTCCAGGTGATTAAGCAGATATCCAAACTCTGAAATTTGTATATTTTATAAAGTCGTATAGCAAGGTTTATTTCGAAAAAAAAATTAGCTTTAATCCAAAGTCCTTACAATTGTAAATCAATAGCAACTGAGCTAAATTCAGGTTTGATTAATGTGTCTAGCACCAAAACCTAGATTTCAGACTTAAAATCTGCTAAATCATCGCAAAATGATAGACTTTACTTAACTCAGCTATCAAGCAACTGAAAACGGCTCCCTAACTCAATACAAAATGGCATACATCCCATACCTACCCATGTATTGCCCTTTTTGCGAAACGTCGGGCTGCCCTTCAAACATCTGCCCGAATCAATCTTAAATATTGAATTTTCTTCGTAATCTGATATAAAGTTTTACGGGAAACGAGTTTCTATTACGTTTTAACGCAATTTGTTTCGAGTTTTCACCTTCCTGTAGGCGGCCGTGCTTGAAACTTGCGAACGGGGAGGCATTTCCAAATTTTAATTGCAGACGTGATGATGAGCGAAATGGGATTTGGTATGGGTGTCTTTATTCCTTTGTTTTCGATGTTCTCCGTACTTTCTTCGAATGAGATTTGAATATGTCGTATTAATAATTTTATTGGAGCTTTATAACTTGACTCGTTATTTTCAATTTGATTCAAGCCTAGAAGTGTTCTATGATACAAACAAAAAATTTTGCCTGAGCAACCCATTTTTTGTTTCCGTTGCGTGGACCCGAGGCTTTTTCTCAAATTAAGAGTGCCAAGGCCAGAATCTAACCACATTGACCAATTGCGGCTTGGCAGATGACGTAAGTGTGCTGAAGATTTCTTCCTTAAAACATGGTGTTTCTTGTGATGATAAACTTGTACATCTGTAGTTGATAAAAAATCCATCATATTAAATATCCATAATATAAAAAAAATTAAGCAGTTATCCTCGATTACCTTGAAACAGATTATTTAGTTGAGCTTGGTTATATTTTACTCGATTTAATTATTGTCATATTTTGTTAACTCGTCTTATTATGATTTATTTTGTTTAAATTTTATTTGACTTTTAATGGACTATGTATTTAATTGTTATGTGTAATTACCATTTGAAAGACCATGTACGATAAGTATATTAATACAGTCATGCTTTTCATACAAGATAGTATATGAAAATCAACAAGGAATAAAATAGATATTTTTGCAGGTACTATACCATCACAGCAAATATTAAATATATTCTCACAATTTCAAAACCAGTCACCACACATTTTAAATTCAAATAAGTCTTTGTTTATTCGAGTCATGCATCATTTAAAAATATTCACCGTGTAAGTCCCGGCATCGACTAGTGACTTATTCATTGACGTGCTTTATGCGCAGATTACAGCTGTAAACTGGATTCAATGGTGAAGAGTACGCGCCACCGGTTAAGCTTTGTGGCGAGAAAATTGAACTAAACTTATTTTATACTGTACCTAAAAATGTTTGGTACTCTGAGGGGCGTCGCTACTACTACGCATTTGGTAATCAACATTAATCTGTGGTAGCCTTTAGCCTCCAGAACCACCATGATGGGGATGTGTACAAAGGCTATACGGTGTTTTTAAAATAGGCGATAGTAGCGCGATATACCGACGGTTATGAGTTGTGGTAAATCAACTCCTGCTTTTTCAGGGCCCGCCAGTCTCGCTGTAGGATTAAGGGCCTGACAGCAGCGGCATACAGACAGACAGTATAGTTTCAGCTATATTTTGTCTGACAATACAATTTAAAGTAATATTAATCATACCATCCTATCCTACTAATATGATAAATGTCAATGTATGGATGTTTGGATATTTGGATGTTTGTTGCTCAATAAGGTATGAACGGATCGGGCTGAAATTTAAAACACAGATAGATTATAGTCTGAAAGAACTAGTTTTTATCCCGGAAAAACAACGGGAACAACGGGAATGGGAAATACGCGGTTGAAACCGCGGGGCGCTGCTAGTACAGCTATAATAAAAACCACTACTTGTGACACTAGGAGTGATTTACTGCATAATTTTCCATCTGTTTTCGAGGGTATTTTAACTGATTTTAATTTGAAGTTGTACCATACACAATAACACAAATTCTTACTAATAATTAACATTTGTAATAATACCTATGTCAAATACAACTGTCAAAGTTGGGAGGTTTTTTGTTCAATCATCTCGTCCGATCGGATCGGGTTGAAATTTGGAACACAGTTATATAATAGTTTGGAAAAACATAATGTAGCCTACTTTTTATCCCAGGAAAATAACAGTGACTCTAGTGCTGCTAGTATGTACATAACATTTCAACAGTGGTTAGGTACTTGTAATTTTTAAATTCTCAAAACTACATAACACGTATAAAAATAGAAAACTTAAGTACTGGCTATTACATTTAGCTAACGTTACGGGGATACGAACAACTTTCCACTTAAGCCTTTTTGTACAGGATTCTCTTTTAAGTGTACACCTTATTAATTAATCCGCGGATTTATAATCAAAGTTTAAAGGGTTCTGCGTTGATTTGAGTAGAATTTTGTGTTATGTTAAATAAGGCAGGAAAATTAATTGAATTAACTTGTTGAATTTGTTTTGTTTAACGTTTAATTCCAATCTTTTGTAAATGAAACAGCATATAGTTTGAGAACGATTTAAAAAAAGCGCGTGTGTGCTTGATAAGACCACACGGCAGAAGTGAAAACTAAAATAGGAAATAACTATTAAAAACCATTGAATAATTTCAATAAAAACAATTAAGTATGAATTGCATATAGTTAACACGGATGAAGAAGTACATGGCAAAAATAAATTTTAAAAAAATGGCAGTCATAGGAACTGCAGATAGAAGTGAAAACTAATAACTCAGAATTTGATAGGTTACTTTGGAAACTACGCGGGTGAAACCGGAGGGCGACTGCCATGCGAATGCCATGAGCATGTCCATCTAGAAATGGTGACACATTTCTAGATGGTCAATGGAAAATGCTGATGCATTTCTAGATGGCCAATGGCCATCGTTTCAAGGTTACCCCAAGATTTCTTATTATTCCCGAGCGTGACACTAGAATTCGATTCACAGCTCACGAAAAATCTATGATTGAGCTCTACGGTGCCACAGAGGTACAAGCCCGACCGGGAGTCACCACTATTTTCACTCATTCAATGTCCTAACTCCTTATCTCCTTAACTAACTCCCTCGCTTTAGTTCCCCATCTGCCCAGCGTCTCCACTGCGATAATAATTAAATTTAAACAAATATTTCAGGGTAGCTCCCATTACTTAAAACAAGAAATACTCATCCAATCACCGTATTCCACAGTTCAAATGTTTACAATTCAATGATCTCAACTGCATTTAACTTCTATAAATTCATAACTTCAGCCAAGGAGTCTGTAGACTTCTTCGCGGTCGGCAAATGGATTAGATGTCACAGTGGCGGCCAAATACACTCTTTTGAATCGCAGCGTAGACAGAAAATGAAAACTGGTGGTCTTTTATTCTTTGTGCTTTGCGTTTGTTTGTGTTTCAATCAGTGCTTTCAGCGTCCGTCTTTAAAAATGAGGGCTTTTTCATCTTCTACAAAAATCAACACCTTGAACGATGCTACGAATACTCAAATAGTACTAAATGAGAAAATTTAACTTGGTCATATGAATGTCTGTAGACATCGTGCATTATTAAGACTTAGAAATATTATTCTGAATATGAAAAGTGACATCTTAAATCTTAATATTTATAAATACCGTGTTACGTTGTGTGTTCGCGATGTACTTATAAACTACTTGACCGCTTTTTATCAAATTTACACACCATGTGCAGTTTGACTCAACTGGAAGGATAGGATAGTTTTTATTTCGATGAATATTTGTCTTTTTATGTCTTGTTATTATTAATACCCAGTCATCATTTTGAAGAGTTGTATTGTATTTTGTACATTGGTATTATATTGTTTGTTGTATTTTTGTTTTAGACTCCAGGAACACCTGGTTTTATGCCAATTAATCTATATATATAAAAATCAATGCCACTTTTCGTTGTTAATGAACTCCTCCTAAACGGCGGGCCGATTTGAATGATTTTTTTTTGTACACGTTTAGGTAGGGCACTGGATGGTTTAGATTCACAAATCAGCCCGAGAGATGGCGCTTTAGTTGGTATCTAGGTTATTATCCGAGCGAAGCCGGCACGGGCCGCTAGTAAGTTTATAAAAATCTACGGAATTTCCTATTTTTCTAATTTATCTAACTCAAATTAATATTGTATATTGCGAGCAGTCCGCTTTCAAGCAACACTCGTTCACGAGATTGACACATATACCAGCTCTCCTCGACTTTATGTTAAGGAAGAGTGCGATCGAACATTCATCACCGCCGCAAAAACAGCCTTTCAGTGAACACCAGTGTTCAAGGCAATTCAAGTGATTTCTTTGAATTTTAATTGAATTTTATTAGTATTCTGATATCTTCAATTGTTTATTTTGATGCCTCTGTCTTCACTGGCCAAATTAAGCATGAAAAAGTTGGAACATAAATATGTATGAAGTAAACAAATTTGTTCATGACTCGTCTTCTTTCGACCTGTTTTTTTTCATCAAAACCTATTAATCACATAATAGTATACATTATTGTTAATTAAGACACAACATCACAGAAAACCTTAGGTATTTTTTTTCAAAATCATTATGCTTACCATTGCATATTTTTGTTACCATTTCAAAAATGTTGAAATGTCTGATAATATGTTATATTTATGCAAGAGCGTTGGAATGTCGCAAACCAATTTATCACCTAGGACAATATAATCTCCTTTTTGCAAATGGCCAGTGTAAATCATCGCAAAATGTTTTCCTGCGTTTACTTGTCGACAAAACAAACTGTACTGAATCCGGCTGTGTTAATTTTTTTCTGTATCACTGAGGCTTTTAGGTGACTTTGATTAATTGTCTGGAAGGGAAAATGTATCTTACAAAACAACCAGACTAACCTGGCCTATTACTAATGTAGAGACCGTAAAGAAATCGAGTTTTGCAAAGAAAAGTCAACACGACTTAGGAGATCAAGTTAATTTGGTTGTTGGTTGTTAACGTTGCAAAGTGCTCAGTACGTAGAAAACATTACTTTTTGTGTACGGTGCCACACATATAATATGTATTTTTCTGTTAAGTCAAGTGAAAGTTACTTCTACATAAGCGACTGTTTTTTGCCGCTGTAAAAGATACAAACATTTACTAAGTCAAGGTACACGCTAGCCAAAAAGCTGTTAAATATTTGATAAAAAAACACATTTTTTTTTTTGATATTGTGATGTCGTGCATATTAAATAACATCTAATATTTCTAAATATTTTAAACATGGTTTAGTGATACGAAGAAAGATTGGACTCCTTTTAAAATCCTACTAAAATTACACATGCGAAAATTTTGACGTTTGTTTGTAACCGTTGCCATCCTACTATCCTACTAATATTATTAATGACAATGTATGGATGTTTGGATATTTGGATGTTTGTTGCTCAATCACGTCCTAACGTATGAACGGATCGGACTATTTTTTATCCCGGAAAAACAACGGGAACAGGAACTACGCAGGTAACACCGCGGGGCGCTGCTAGTCTTGCTGCCTAGCTGCCTATGTATGCTGCCTTGTATAAATTACAATTGTAAAAATAGTCTAAAAAAATTGCACATCACGTCCATAAATCTAAAATTAAAAGATAAAATCTACAGTCCACCGTAAAAACATCGTTCCAAATAAAAGGAAATCATCACAACGTGACAATAAAATAATTAAATTGCGGAAAAGCATTTAATTTTCAATGCTCCAAATAGATACAACGGCGCTTCTACCGCCTAACTAAATAGGCTATAGCCTTGCTAATGCTGTCTCTATCATTTCAAGCGAAAATAAAAGAGAGAGAAACATCAAAGCTATGACATTTTTCGTTCGGCGGTAGAACCCCGGGTATAAAACAAGTCCCCCCTACTCTTAGCGTCCGTGCCACAATCAAATCCTGTGTCGAAAATATTGAACTGTGTTAAAACACATACACAAAAGCTTTTAGCAGAATAAAAAAAACGCGATAGCAGCGCCACTTGTCTACTGGTTTAAGTGATGACTCTATTTAACAGAAGATAAGCTATAGCTGCTGTCAGGTCGTACATCGTTAATTTTGCGGGTACTCAAGTTTTTATCGTACGTGTTTTTTGGCACTGAAAAGAATTTCGGTGATGTGTCAAGAGCATGCATTTATCTTACTGATGGTTAAAAACTTAATGTTTTTGCAACGAAAATTAATTGCACAGTTTGTTCGTTTTGTTTTGAATATCAAACAGAGTCAGACCTCGTCATCACGCTATGAGCGAGATTTCGAGACGAGCTCTCGTTGTTGCTGACGCCAAGTGCGATGGAGCCGCCGGGTCTATCCCGGTCAGACGGGAAACGGCCGGACGGTTTTACGCTGCTCCCATAACGGAAAGGTCGCTGCTTGGTGTGGGATGCAACGTACGTTAGCACGTTTGCCTCTTGCCACCTTCTGGGCACGCAGAAGAGCGCTGGCGCCGGTGCGGAGATGGCTGCCAAAAGCAAACATCTCAAATACCCATGCTTAGGTTCAACGTGTGATTTCGTCCCATTTTCTGTGGAAACTACAGGGCCGTGGAGTTCAGAAGCACAGATGTTTATGGCGGATTTGGGACACCGTTTGAGGGAGAAGACGAGTCATCATCGAGTTGGTTTGTTTTTGACTTAGTAGATCTCCTTGGCCATACAGAGAGGGAACGCACCGAGTTGGGCACGTTTAGGCAGGGTTCAGTGTGCAGGAGTATCTTTGACCTGATGTGATTTGTGTTTGTAATTATTTTTTTCTGTGCACTTTTGAGATACTTTGATTAAAGAATACAAAGTTAATTTGTATAGAGTCCTAACGTTGCTGTATTATATCTAATACTTTTTTTCAATATATTGTAACAATGTAAGTAGGTACATTAAATTAAATTAATCAAATAATCTGCCCCTGACCGCAGTAGGTATCTACCAATGCAAAGGTGCCCATATAAAGTTGGCGACATAGTCTCAATGAATGGGGATGGCTAACCTTGGTACCAACTACAATATTTTCAGTGAAATTATTTTAGAGCATTGTAATACACAATTTTTACACAAAAATATAATCTATACTAATAATATTATAAAGATGAAAGATTTGTTTGTTTGTTTGTTTGTAATGAATATGCTCCGAAACTACTGGACCGATTTCAAAAATTCTTTCACCTTTGGAAAGCTACGTTATTCCCGAGTAACATAGGCTATATTATATTTAAAAAAAATTAGGGATCCTTACTAAAACTCCAATAATGTAACATAAGGTGTAAAAAAATGACCTGAAAAATTCCTTACGTCGCGTGCGCTGTGAAAACTATTGATGATAGAACAAAACCATTTACTACGACTTTGCAGAACTCATTATTATCTACAAAAAGTAGGGTGTATGTGTGTGTGTATGTACCCGTGCGAAGCAGGGGCGGGCCGCTTGTAAAACAATAAATAAATAAGCAACATTGCAGCACTGTAAGCCCGTCAAGCCGTAGATCGTGGCGGTTCGATTTCCACCATAAAAAATATTTGTGTGAATCCAAAAGTAACAAGTATGTATTTATTGTGTCACATATCTGGCAGCCATAATACAAAATTTGGTTATTAGAAATATAGTTATGTAGATAGTGTAATATGAAGAATGTTCTACTAATAGACTAAGATCCCAGAGCTCCCAGACGTCACCTATTTTCTGATGAATGAAATGTGGACGATTGAGTAGAGTTAGTAAGTACTAAGAACACATGCTTACTCGCTAACGTGCTTAGACGGCCAATTTTGAGATATGGGGTAATGAAGGTACATACAAACATTACTTACTCCACGTATTTTCTAATAAGTGATTTTCACGTATGTTGTAGGCAATATCCTTAAAAACAAGGTCCCAATATTATACTCCCAGACACTTTCCGTCGGCCGTTTTGCTTAACAACTCCAAAATAATAATTTAACTTCACATAAATTCTCATGCTCCATTTGTAAATATGTTCGTCAGACAACTATTTTAAAGCTTTTTCCAATAAGACAGACAGACCAATCTAAGGGGCCAATCATCCCCTAAACTCAATTTTAAGTCAATTTTTCCTAATAAATGTCTCACTCAGTCTTCCGCTCTTACCCATAGGACATAGTTGAGTTTAGGGGATGATTGCCCCCTTAGATTGATCTATCTTATTGTAAAAAGCAACAAAATAGTTGTCTGACGAACATATTTACAAATGGAGCATGAGAATTTAAGTGAAGTTAAATTATTATTTTGGAGTTGTTAAGCAAAACGGCTGACGGAAAGTGTCTGGGAGTATTGGAACCTTGTTTTTAAGGATGTTGCTTACAACATAAGTGAAAATCACTTATTAGAAAATACGTGAAGTAAGTAATGTTTGTATGTACCTTCATTACCCCATATCTCAAAATAGGCCGTCTAAGCAAGTTAGTGAGTAAGCATGTGTTCTTAGTACTTACTAACTCTACTCAATCGTCCACATTTCATTCATCAGAAAATTGGTGACGTCTGGGTGCTCTGGGATCTCGGACTATAATGTCATTAATGTTAGTCCCCGTGTAAAGCCGGAACAAAACGCTTGTGTTTCATCATCATCATCTTTGGAATTTTCCTTTGAGTATGATGGAATTGCACAGCTTTTGTAGAGTCCTTAGGATTGGTAACGCCGCCGCATTAAGGAGCTTAGCTGTGATTCCGTCATCACCCGGCGCTTTGTTGTTTTTAAGCTGTTCCAGGGCCAATCTAATCTCGAACACTAGTGTTTAATAGGAAAATATTAACTTCAATTTCTAACTTTCCCACGCTAACGAGAAATATTAGCGAAATGAATTGCTCAAATGCGCATTAGAATATCCGGATTAGCTAAACTACAAATATTGAATGTGGGCTGGATGACCCAGGCAATCATACAATCACATAACTCACCAGCAAACAAGTTGAATGGGGACATTAGGCATTATGATAACCATAGATTACGTGTGAAATTATTATAAATCACGATAAACTCTCGATTGGATATTTTTTTTTGTAGTATAAAGTGACGAAACGAGCAAGACATGTGCCTGATGGTAAGCAACATGCCTACCCATAATAGCACAGTGACAGGCAGCTATTGGAACATGAAAAATTGACAATCGTTACCTAGCATAGAGTATAGCACTGCGCTTATCATTAAGATTTGGTGCCTCAATTATGTCCTCAGACAGTTGGTTGTATACTGCTATGCCCATGACATGTGTCAGTTTGACGGACTTCTCGAGAGACCGTAGAACACATTTTAAGCAGTGCTTAAAGCGAGTGCAGTTTTTAGGGTTCCGTAAAACGTAAAAACGGAACCCTTATAGATTCGTCATGTCTGTCTGTCTGTCTGTCTGTCTGTCCGTCCGTATGTCACAGCCACTTTTTGCCGAAACTATGAGAACTACACTGTTGAAACTTGGTAAGTAGATGTATTCTGTGAACCGCATTAAGATTTGAACAAAAAAAATCAAAAAAAAGAAAAATTAGAGTTGCCCCCCATACTGAGAACTGAAACTCAAATTTTTTTTTTTCATCAAACCTACACGTGTGGGTATCTATCGATAGGTCTTTAAAAATGATGTTGAGGTTTCTAAAATCATTTTCGTCTACACTGAATAATTTGCGCGAGAGACACTTCCAAAGTGGTAAAATGTGTGTCCCCCCCCTCTAACTTCTAAAGTAAGAGAATGAAAAATCTAAAAAAAATATATGATGTACATTATCATGTAAACTACCAACGAAAATTAGTTTGAACTCGATCTGATGAGTAGTTTTTTATTAGTACGTCATAAATACACTATTATTGAAACTTCGATCAAAGTTACAACGAACTACAAGAACTATGTGTACTATGTATATTATGTTACTAGCTGCAACGGAACCCTTCATGGGCGAGTCCAACTCGCACTTGGCCACTTTATTCATATGACTCAAGGTTCAAACGCGTGCACATAGCTACTTGCATTAGTACTATTGAAGGTCAGAACCTGGAGTGATATGAAAATTTATTTCGAAACATACATTTGAAACAATTTTGAACAACGGTGTGATGCTTAAGAGTCTTTTGGCACGTTGCTCTATTGAATTTAAAGTTGGCCCATTCCAAAGATGCGATAGTTGATAGTGTTTTATATAACAAAATCACGTGTGGAGTATTCCAGTGTATCAAATCTTCATCTGAAAAGAAAACCTACCATAAAGAAATCAGAAGGCTCGTAGTAACACCAGCTACAAAAACAGCTGGTCTTTTATTACTCGTCATCATACCCTCTCGAGTCATGCGAAACATTTCTTACCTGCTTCCGATATTGCACGAACATAAGGGGACCCTCGCTTAGCATGTATAGAGTGCTCGAAGCAGTGTCGCTTTTGGCAGAAGCTGAAGTTCACCATTTTTGTTACAGTCTATCGAAATATACTCTAACCATTGGTAGTTAAGGTCGACAATGTTTTGACTGATGTCTAAATAAAATCTCTATAATAATACTAGTAACTCAGAAATTTAAGGGGAAATGCTGTAAAACTTGTATCTGATAACGTTCAATTATAACTGAAATATAAGCAAAAACATAGAACACATCCATAGACATCCAATAGTTTAATATTCACGCGAAAAATTTAACTCCACACAAAGATACAGAGTTATGTCAGCAATTTTTTTTTCGAATCCCTACTGATGGTTGGTTTGAAGCAATGGCCAAACAAACAATAATTGAATGAGAGAGTACAATAGTGTATAACAACTTTAAGCACGATCTTTTTTTAGTTTCACGCAGAATTCCATGCTCGTGGAAAATGATTTTCGGATCGATACGTTGAAACAAGATAGATTAACTATCTCATATTTATATTACAAACTTTAGTATCTTTGCTATTACGGTGTTAAAAAATTCCTAGAATCAATGAAAACAAAATCTACGCAGCGATCTGATATTTACGTGAAGGCAGAAGATTCTTAAAGCATGTATACGCATACCTCATCAAGACATACCCAAAGCTACATCACTGGTATACCAACATATCGAAGGTAGATGCGCGCGGCTGGGGTAGCTTCAGTCTTATCGAGGTTCTACCCTCCCCTCAGTAGAATTTCAGCAGGCAACCGGGGCGCACGTTTTTCCCGTTTTCCGCCTAACATCGCGACTTGCTTGTCAACAGTTTGTGTAGTGCTGTGGTTAAGTGATTGGACTTGTTGAGCGAGATGGATTCGTGAATTATTGTAAGTATAGTGTATAAGTTAGACTATGAATTAATGTTAAATTTTCTTATAAGAATTAAATTAGAAATGTAATGTTTAAAAATATTATAATGTTCATCATAATTTGGATTATTGTATTACAAAATTAACGTATTATCAGGGGTGGGAGAAAAGAGGTATTGGAAATAATTTACGAAAAATAAAAACAGGGTCAAACATCAAATCTTAACATTATTTACGTCAATATTACTTTTTAAATACTCAAATGACTAGTGAAAAAGCACATACGCTATTTCTGTGCATTAAAAAAACTATGAGCTCAAGTCATTGTCGCAAATATTTTTAGTTCAGTTCAACTGAGAATTAGTCAATTACTTTGGTAAATAAATTACGTAAGTACCAAACGAACATCTTAGATACATTTTGAAAGTCTAACTCCACAGTAAACAATAACATGCTTATTAGCCTCTGTTGTAAAATAGTCCTAGTTCGATTTTCAGTTGGGTATTAAAAGAATGTGAATATGTGAAGTTAACACAGTATAGTTCGTAAAATCAAATTAGTTTTCACAAAAAACGGTTCACTATCAGGTGCCCAATCGGTTCGTCTCATCAGTAAAGCCAAAATTAAAGGCCAAAATTAAGGAAAAAGGTTAGTTTTTCTGAAACGATATGTTAACATGTGTTTTTTCGCGACTTCAAATATTATTTTGCACAGTAATTAGAAAAACATGCCGGATGATTTTATTTCATACCCAAGTATAAGCAGTATTTACGAATATATAAAAAGCAAACGAAGACTGAGGATTATATGTTATTTTGTGAAAAAAGGAACCTATCTGCCATTCAAATTCATCGGATCATAAAGCTCCTAATTTTAGTCTGAAATATCCAATTCTTACATAGCAATTGAGCCACAAACATGAATAAGTACAACTACATTTTCACAAATTAAATTAGCAAAATTACGAATCAATATTTATTTGATTTAGTTATTTTAATGTAAACGATATAAAATAGAATCTATGAAATTCTCTATTTATGTTATGTTTTTTAAAAATGTTTCATTTATTTGCTACTCTGTCTACAAATTTTCTTATTGCTCTCGTCAAAAATTAAAATAAACTTCATATAAAAAAGTGAAATAAATGTTTTCTAACTCCTCTAACTATTATTTTACAAAATTTTATAGAAAGTGTATGGCTTAACAGTTGAGAAAAACTGCTGATATACTAGCTTTTATCGTAGTATAGAAAAATATTAAATTATCTTTAGAATACCAAATGTTTATTTGTCCCTCGAAACAAATAATTTATTAGAAAGTCGTAAATTCATATTCAAATTTATGACTGGAAGCAAAACCAAAAGTTGTTCTTCACGAATTGGACTTCAGCTTCTGAATTTAAAATTCATATGGGGTTTAAAAACGCAATGTATTCAAACACTTTCTCTTTATACCTTAATCCAAACGGGTTCACAAACAGAATTTTGTTAAAATATTCGGCACCGAGCTACACGTATCATAGCAGGATATGCCGCCAGAGACAAGCGTGGGCGCGTATGTTTAAACGTAATAATGCCTTTTGTTACAACCTTTTGTAGCTTCTGCTATCTGTTTTATCACAAACTCTTTGTATTCCGACGCAAACATAATCCCACACGTGTTTGAAGCATTTTTTTCATTACCTGTTTAAATGTGACGCTTTTTAAGTTTAGATTTCTGTGACTGTACATGTGTGATGGTATCAAAATGATTGTTTTCTGAATGTAGACTACAAGGATTCTGAGATGACAATAGATTCAAATAGCTGCGGTTGTTCTTGACGTCTTTTTCGTGCATTGTCATGTGTCCGTTGGCGTAATTTATGTTATTCTCTTTAATATTCCTTGTTCTTCTTCGTTGTTGATACAAGTGCTCCAGATAACGGGGGCCATGTTTGAATATCAAGCGAGATCCGAGGCGGGGAGAATCTGGAAAATGACCGGGAATTTTATGGTCTACATGTTTTTATGTTGTGGCTTTGTTATTTTGAATAAATTTGGGAGATTTTATAATTCAAGGGAGAAAAAAAATGTGGTAGGTTTGATTTATTACATCAACTCATCTTGCCATCTTGAACAAACGGAACCTATTTGCAAAATAATAAAAAAACATTACTTTGATTTGATTACAGCTTAATTATTTTACTAATTTACTTATGATTCAGATAACTTAAGCTCAGTTTTAATCTTTTTGGCCATGAACATCTTTGAAGACGTTTGATTTATTCTCAAAAAAGATGACCGGTTTTTGCCTCACTAAATGAAATAAATGATTGAAATTATTTATTTGGATACAATGCATTGCGCCACATTGCATTGAAAAAGTTCGCTCGAAATGTTTTATTTTTTTCAAAATTATTTATGTCATTCTGTATTTTTATTCATTTTGATTTTAACTTATTAAATGGAAATAAATTTAATTATTATTAGACGTAAATATTAAATGAGGAGTGTGTCTTCCTGTTTGATTCATCTTGGACAAATATTTGTGTGCTGAATAAAAAAATATTTTCTTTGTCTTGGTGTTTCTATGCATAAATGACTATACTGGCAGCGTTCCGCGGATTTACCCGCATAGTTTCCGTTCCCGTTACTTTCCCTGGAAAAAATGCCTATTTCCAGACGTATTAAACTCGTATCTTTATTCAAAATTTCAAACCAATCCATTGAAAAGTTCGGACGTGATTGAGCAACACACATGCAACGTTTCGCAATTATAACATTGGTAGGAAGTAGGATAACTATTAAATTATGTATTAGTTTGGGGCTAGTTAGCCTTGTGACAAATTAATAACTATTATTATATGAGACATTGCATTTACACTGATTCTATGTCTTAGCTCAATGATATTATTATTACCGTAAATTCTAAAAGCTTAAAATGCAATGACATTATTAGTGCCGTAAATTCTAAGAGTTTAAATACAATAATATAGACAAAAATTAAAATCAAACCCGCATTTTTCAACTTAACAGTTGCATATTTGCACAGGCCACTTAGCCAAATTCGAAACTAATAGAAACTCCCCATAAATTGTTATCATCAGTCGCATCAAGCGGGTATCTATTACGAAATTGCGATTTGATAAATCGTCCTACATTATTATGGACGGCGAAAGAAATGGACCCACTCAAGTTGAAACGACACTGACTCCGTCAAAAGCTCACGCTGAAACAAGCTTTCTATCCACAAAGAGAAAGTTGATTTTCCCGAAACCAGGAAGTAGAAAGAATAAATATTATGAAGGTAATAAGAAAACATAATACTACGATGGTTTGATGAAAGCATTTTGGGAAATTGACCGGAGGCTCTATTTTATTAACTTTCAGGTAAAGTGACGTTATTTTTCATTATATAATTTTAGTAAAAATAATGGACTGATCCACAAATTTTGATTGATGATTCTGAGACCATAATATACTTAACATTTCACTATGAAAACATAATTAGGTATATTATGACTAAAGAATACTTTATTACCATGTTAACAAGTTTGTGTAGTGGTAGGACTCTTAGAGCAGAGTCCGCCTGGGGAAGTACCACACCATTGTCAATTATTCTACCGCCAAGCAGTAATGTGCAAACATTACTGTGTTCCGGTTTGAAGGGCAATGTTTCCAGAGAAATTACAGGGCTTAGAGATATAACAACTTAGATCTCTGGGTGACGAGCGCAGTGCGGTTCTAGGTAATGATTTTGGCTCTTCATGTTCCAATAGCTGCGTGTCACTGTGCTGTTATGTGGCAGGCATGTTGCTTACCATCAGGCACATGTCCTGCTCGTCTCGTCACTCTTTATTCTAAAAAAAAAACCTCCAGCATGATAATTTTTAATTGTTGTTACGGAAGTAAATCACATAACAAATCTTTTAAATGATTTAATTGGCACAATACCATAAAACAGATATTATATTGGTGGACATCATTGTTTAGCCGCAAACTAACAAAAATATGCTTCAGACCTAGATTGTTTTTATATCAAAATAGAGTGACGGGACGAGCTAGGGATTCCCCAGATGGTAAGAAACAAATATGTCTATTACAGAACAGTACATACTGCAACAACACCCACATATTTCAACAAGAATATTCTAAACTACCTAGCACGTTATCCAGACATACTTACGAGTATAAAATGATTTATTTGGCCTGTAATTTCCCTGAAAATATTGTTCTTCAAACCGGTAAACAGTAATGTTTGCTCATTACTGATTTGTAGTAGAATAACTGGCAAATGTGGTATTGCCCAGGTGAACCCCCCCCCCCCCCCAAAGTCTCGAAAGAGACCAATTCATATTATGAACATGAAGCTGTATAGTATGTAAGTCTAAATTGATGTTTTCAACTCTTTTTGGTAAAAACTAGAAAGTGGATGGATGGAATTTGACAAAGAAATGTATACCTTATTGTAGAGCCGAAAAGTTTTTTTGTTTGAACGCGCAATCTACAAATACAAAAATCTTTATTGCTGTTTGTAGGTAAGATAAGATAATACAAAACATTTTAAAAGTTGCCCCATACAAACTGGCCTCTGCGAGAGGCATGCAATATGTCTGGCAAGACAATTTGTTAGTCTTAATTTTAAATAAAAACAAAAAAAATTTTTTTTTAAATAATAGTCAGCTGATTAAAGTCTTCTTCTTCCTCATCTTCTATTAATTTCTGGTTTTTATTTATGTCATCTGATTCTTCATCTTCGATTCATTTCTGGCTTCTATTTGGTGATATATATTTGTGTGAGATAAATGTTTGGTGAGCACAATTTCGCCAACGTCTTGTGATCTAAGGAACTATTGTTTCATATTTCAAAATAATTATATCACCGATGGATATGTTGATGATCCCTGAGCGATATAGGTTATATATTATCTACCACGGGCAAAACCGGGACAAACCGGTAGTAGATAATATTCTGAAATACATTTGTGACCTCCGCATAAAACATGTTTTTATCGCGGGGTTGCTACCTAACTAACCAAAGAGAACTACAGCCGAGGCGTTTTACATTATACATAACCGCACAAGTACGTAATGAGGTACATTACGATACAGAAATTGGTGCAATAGGAGACTGTTTACGAGCAAATGTGTTATAAATAATATTAGGTATTTGTGAGCATGAGTATTTCTTTCTATTTATACTATAGCGGTACAACGGTTTTTAAAGAAATTAGACGTGTACTTAGTACATTATTAGGATTCATACAGATTACTTTTATAGAGTTAAAGTAAGAGTTTGTCAATAGACGGGTATATTGTCGAGTGCAGCAAGACTTCGGTATTGGGTTATAATGCCTAGTTTTACGCGCATAGTTCTCGTTATTTCGCCGCAGTAAAATATAGCCTATCTGTTATTCCACGCTGTAATCTAACTGTAATCTTCATTTCAATCCGATATGTTTAAACATGATTGGGCGACAAACATCCAAGCTTTAATATTTTTAACATTAGTAGAATCACCAATCGAATTAGTTCACAAAGAGATACAAAATTACGAAATTCACAAAAACAAAACTTGGCAAAACTTTCAACAATCACACAAAGGAATCAAAACACTTTCCCCCAACACTAAAAGCCACAGCTTTTGTTCGGAAACCATGCCTTATGGAACGTACTTCCATTTCCACTGTGAAGGAAATACGATCGCGTGATTAGCAACACCGTGTCAGTGTTTGCACGCGATTCTGAAATTTTCTAATATTCAGAAGACACAGCCATTACTCTCGGATGGATCACGGAATCTCGTCGTGTGGACCTGGTAACACTTGGGGCGGAAACCCTCACCCTCGTATAGAAAAGTTTCAAACTTCTTGTTTTCATTTTTTTTTGTGCTTTATTTTGAGAGATGTTTATTAAAGGTATTCTTTTTGGAAAGATATTGCGTTAAAAGATTGCTGTTAAGAATATTGAACTGTAAAATATTTTCCTTTTGTGTAAAAACTGAAGACTTTTATAAGGCTCGAACGGAAAACTAGCAGGCATACAGTTACGTCTGTCAGTCTGTTATGTTATTCCAAAAACTAAATTGCAGTAAAAACTACACAACACTAAATACCTTACGAATTACTAATCACATCTGAATTATCCGTAGACAGATTAAGGTAATAGTCATAGCCGAAATTTAGGCCTAACTTGTGCTACGGCGGGATTAAATGATAAAATAAAAAAATACGGTTAAACTATAAAATCAAATTCCTCGAAAACACAGAATGTATAGAATTTTTCTATTCACTCTATCAGCACGCAGCTATTTGAACGTTAAGAGTCCAAATCACTTCTCAGTACTGCACTGTGCTCGTCACCCACAGATATAAAGTGTAATAAAATAAAGTTTTAAAACTGGAACACTATAATGATCGTAAATGGTTGACGGTGGAATACCTGACACAAGTGTGTTACTGCCAAGCAGACTCGGCATCAAGGGTCCTAATCTTCCTAGGGACTAATAGTACTACTAACTAATACACACAGTAACACACGTGGAACTCTGGAATATTAATTTTTTATAAGAAAATTATTATCATTTTAATCACTTACGTGTAACCATGGTAAAAGAAAGGGTTAGAAAACTTGACCAAAGTGTTTAATTTTCAAAATCCAGATCGCATCAAAGAAGGATTATTCTGAATCCGCAGTGACCAATTTGGGACTTAGGTATGTAATTAGTCATAACTACACAATAGTGCACAAACAAAACATTAACAAAACAACAACAAAAAAAAACTCGGATAGAATTAATACTACGATTTGAAAAAAGACGAAACAAATTTACCTTTCCGTGGTAATCAATAGCCAACTTTTTCGGTGGAAAACTTTTGTACAAATCTAATTGCATACGTGTGTAAGGATAGGGGCTAGAGATTTCACGATGTGTTAATTTAGTCTGTCATGCGATGAGTTACAACAATATTTGTATTGTAGGGGCGCAAAAGAAATTTCCGCCGCGCCGCCCAACCTTACGGCAAGCAATCTTGCGTGATGAAGAGAAACGTTGGGTAATCAAGTTGTTTTTGTGTTGATCCTGTGAGACAGTTCTCCTAGTTTTGTGATAGGGTGTTATTTTAGGTTATGTTTTAAATTTATTAAATAAATAAAATAGCTATTTGTAACTCCGTAATATATTTTTTTTTTTATAACATGATAGTCCAAATCATTACCTAGCACTGCACTGAGCTCGTCACCCAGAGATCTAAGATATTATGTCTCTGAGCCCTGTAATTTCTCTGGAATCATTGCCCTTCAAACCGGAACACAGTAATGTTTGCACATTACTGCTTGGCGGTAGAATATTTGACAAAGGTGTGGTACTTCCCCAGGCGGACTCTGCTAAGAGTCCTACCACTACAAAAATATGATAAACTATGATAATAAATAAAAAAATAAAATAATAAAAAAATATGATACACTCCGTAATACGAGTATGAAAATAGACTTCTGTAAATAAGAAAATGTACTGTGAATAGGATTGATCTTGATGATCTTTATACCTTCATTGGTCACATGTACTTAGTGTGAGTACTGTAGTTAGCTAGGTATGTAGCGTAGTGTTGTTTTCATTGTATTTTGGTATTGTTTTTACCAGCTTGTTTTTATTTAAACGAGCAGACTGTTTAAAAACAAAACGAGACAGGTCATCCTGAAGCTTCGGGTAGCGAGCGCAGTGCAGTGTTTGAACTGTTCATGTTCAAATAATTACGTCGCATCATACTGTTATTGGTGGATACAATGTTTATCATAATCAACCTACATTTTGTTTCTTAATATTATAATAGTTTTATACTGGACTTGCATCTCGCTTCATGTTAAGCGACGATGTGGTCCACAACAAAGCGTGTATATTTAGAAGAAACAGATTCACTCTTAATTTAAAGAGACCAAGATTATACCTACATATCTGGAAAAACCCACTCAGGCAACTCATTCCACAGCCTAGACGTTCTTATCACAAAAGTAGAGACAAACCTCTTCGTCCGTGTCTTTGGAATATCAACCATGAAACGGTGCCGTATCTTCGAGCTACGAGAAGTCCGATGCAGATCCAATATTAGGAATGTACTTGATAAATTTGTTAATTGAGACAGTTTGCATTTTCAATTCCTAAGTTCAACTTCAGTCACCTGGACATAGAAAATGCATTCACAAAGGTCAAGGCGAGGCTAAAACTAAACGTGAAGCGCCAATTAGATTAACACAACGCTCCTCGTCCGTAAATTGTCCAGGGGGTTGTCTGTACAATTCACCCTCTGGCTAGGCCAGTGGGCAGTGTTCAGGTTGGATAAGGTGCTTCTACCTGCTTTTTCTTACGTGTTGTGTGAGTATACATTATTTCATGAATGTGCTTGGAATAGAATGGAGAAGAATTAAGAATTGAATTTTGATTTACTTAAATAATTATAAGTTTTATTTTCTCTTGTAGTCGTTTATTATTGTAAACAAAAACTTTGTTCTGTATCATTAGTCCTTTGAACTTTAATATTTCCGGCATTATATTTTATAGTCACATTTTTGATAGACATGTGTGTGTTTTTAAAGCAAAATGACAGCAAGGTCTTACTTACTTAAAGAATAATGGCAGACTTGCATACTTTAAAATAGTTGAAATGAATATATACATCAAAATATCTTAAAATGTTGAACGTCAGTCCCTATGTTAAGAGATGGAAAGATTTTTTCTTGAAAAGGCCTAGAAAAACAGATATTTTCGATAAAACTTTTTTAAATTCAAACACAACTGATACACAAATCGTACGATTGAGTATTAATGACTGATATTGACTTGCCAGTGACATAATATATATTTTTAAAATTATTTTTGGCTTTGGATACTAGTTCTTCAGCCGCAGTGACATAGGAGAATTTCTGATGTTGCTATAACATTAAAATATAAGTAATACTAATAATAGTTTTGCTATTGTTCTTTATTAACCAACCAAATTTACAAACATACGTTGAGTAAACCTAAAATATTCCCGTATACCACTTGCTAGCCGTGTAGTTTAGATGTTTTTTGTTATTTAAAAAATACTACTTTATCTGCAAAAAAATAAATAAATTTCTATTAAAATTTACATAAACTGTACTTGGTGTAATCAAGCTAAGCTAGGTCTGCAGCATAGTGTTTATTGTTATTTTTATGTGGAATAAAGGCCGAGTCTAAAAAAATCACGTGAAACATTCTAATGTTTTTTTTTTAATTTATTGTTTTAATAATTTAAACAACTTTGCAAATTTGACTGTCAGCTCTCAAACCACAATGTGAAAGAGACAACACGGGGTAATTAAGCTAGGCTCGTGGTCAAGTTTACGAGTTTACTTTGCAGATGCCTACCTTCTGCGTTGAAATTGGAACCTTGATAAACTAATTATGGATAATTGTATAATGGCAGTCGGGGTGTTGGCTTTTCCAGTGACAGCGAGGTGGTAATAGGGGAACATAATTTGTAAATGTTTCGGTTTGTTTAGACAATAGAAAATTTAGATTAAGAACTTTGTTTATTTTTAAGATATTGGTGTTTTTGCAGAATTAGTTCTGGACAATGACAATAGCTTTGTGCTTATACAAATTTCCGCATTTAGTTTGCAGGTAATGACTTTTTTAATTACGAATCCAACCTCATGTTTTGTTTGCTAGGTAGAATATTTATATCAAATAGGATTGTTCATTAAATAACTAGCTAAGGCCCACAATTTCTTAACTGTAAAAACGAAAAAATAATACTGTGCCCATATTTAACTAAATTTACGCAGAAAGGTACCTAGCGTTGCATTTCAAATGTTGATATCTTGATGAAAAATTTCGTTGTGGACCGTATAGTGTTGTTAATTAACGTCTCTAATAACCAAATCACTTTCTTAAAAGTGTCTGATTGGCAATAAAATTAAAATTATAAAACTATTCACTATTCATTTTGATCATAATAAATCTAAGAAAGTAGTTACCAACAGTATTATTTTCAAGTTTTTGAATATTCTTTAATAAAATATATGAAATATAATGCAAAAAATTTGAAAATTACAACCTCATAAATTTATTGCTAAGCAAGCTGTGTAGCTTTCAAGCTTCTAAATAGCTGATTCGTCACCCATCGCGGTAAAAATATTGTGTCCTTTCCGTCACTGTCCACCCGCATTGAATATGGACGAACATTTGACACCCCGCGTTGCATTTACAAAAATCCTAAGTCCGACAATAGACCCAATCATTATGTTACTGCGGTCGTAAAGTAATAATGCTAACATTGTACTAAGCGCCTATTGTTTACGTGGAAGTGGTTAGAAACTTAACAACTAAATTGTGCACCAATTTAATATAATAACATCTTTATTGCATGCAGTTAAAGTGCATTTTAGGATGTTTCAACACACCGTTTAATTTGTAAAATGACGCGTGGGGTGCTGTGTTGGTGATTTATATTCGTCTTTTGTTTTTGGCTATTTACCGGTACCAATAGGACAGTCTTGGAAGATCGTTATTCTTGCATTGTGCCACTTGTATTGTCTCCAAACGACATCGTTAGAACGTAAGCGGGTGGTCGAGCGCATTGAAATTCTATTGATGACGTGATATATCACTAACCGTGGTATAACAAGAAACCATTGGTGTAATTGTTACGATTACCACAAGGTAACATCTCTATGTAAATTAGTTTTCGATTCTGACTACATATAGAGGTACCTATATATTACGTGTAACATGGAAGTCGCTCTTGTGCCGTAGTCATAAATTGATAAAGTTCTTTATAGACGCATTCTGAATGACAATGCTACATTTTTTACGTTTATCGTAGCGTTTCAAAAATTCCCATTCACGAATATTTTTTATCACAGAATTATGTGTCAACCGCTGATATATCGTAGTAAAGACAACAAAGGGAATCCACGTTCGTTTGTCAAAATAAAACTACGTCGCCCCACGCGTAACATGGGATATCACGAGCCCAAATAGACTAGTGTATATCGACAGTTCGACCGAAGATAAATCCTCAGAATCACCAAACGATAGTATACAGTATTTTTATTCTGTGTCTTTGGAGCTCGCGTTTGAAACTTGTATTGTCCGATATATAGTTGTGATCGGTCCTAAAGCTTATTACAGGCCCGGGCTATTGTTGTCGAGAGACGGGGTGATTTCTGATGTCACCCATTGTATATGATCGGTGTTGAACAAAAGTGACCATCAGAATGAGCCTCATTGTTACCGGCAGCTGTATATTTTTATAGAGGATGTCTGTTGGACCGAAATGATTTAGTAGTTTTGTAAAGAGTTTGGTTGTGTAGGTGGTATGTATGGGACAGAATTTGGAGCACAAAAAAGTGTTATAAGTCACAACTTTACTACCATCTTTTGAAATGTATCTGATAGTGATACTTATATTTTTACAGGATACGTAACGCCAAACTGATGCTTCACCATCACAAAAATAAATATGGTCAATAGAATAGGAAGCAGAAATTAACTATCGATTGCCCTAAATGTGCCATACTTAGTACTAAGCCCACTAAACTTATGTTTCCCATGTTTGTCATTAGCCACTCCGCTGGCTACTATGTCACACTTTTTAGACTAGCGCCTGCAACTCTAAAAAATCCATTTCAGTTGAATCAGTTTGCCATTATCACACTCAGTGTTAACTGTAAAGGAAAAACGAGACAATCGAAATAATGTGACATAGGTACGTATTTAGCAAGCGGGGTGGCTTACTACAGTACGTTTGTCTATTCACGGTTTACTCCCAAGATCATGTCTGCTCCAACGGTTATTGGTTCTGTGTCAGATTATCCCGTATTAACCAAATAGGAATTCAAACACAAAAATCTTTTACAATTAATTATAAAACACTTAACTCATAATTGTCCCAAACTGTTTCAAATTTAAATTAAGTACTGCTTTTACAACTAGCCGAAAATACCAGCCAAATAACCACTCAGCCTTAACGAAGCGCAGAGACAGAATAAAACGGGAAGTGGAGTGGTCCCAAAAAGATTTCACGGGCACTCTGCATTAACACTACAGTACTAATGAGTTGGGTAGTGAAACTTTGGAACGATTCCAGACAAACTTGTAAACATTGGGGGTAGGCCGGTCATCGGAGGGGAGGCACTCTTTACAACCACTTTCATGAGTGTTGACCTTCCGTTGTTTGCTCTGGTGATTGGAATCAGCGTTTTATAACTACAGCTTTTAAGTAGACAGAAGATGGAACGTGAAATAATGTTCAAAGGTAGCAGTGCTGCCTCTATTCTGAAAAATGGACACGCATTACTTACCGCACCATCCAACCACCGTAACCACCGTAGTTTGATGGATGTATGTGTGTAGTGGCTGTCATAATGACGATACCTATTTAAAAAATACAAGAGTTAAATAAAAAAAATATTTTACAAAACACAAGAGTTCAATAAAAAGTTACAAAAAATGCTTTTAGCAGTCTAGACAGGGCATCTTTTTGTCAGAAATTAAAAATAAAATACCCGAAATACATTCGACGATGCAATGGAGCTTGTACGAAGTAAGAGTAGATTAGATACAATTTTAATCAAAGAAATACAAATAACTACTAACGATTTTTTCCAAAAAATACACGTTCACAAATGTCTAAACTAGCTCGCCTGAACCTTTCCGGATGCATTTGCCTCAGAGTCTAGTTGGGTTGCCTCGCTGAATGACGAAAGCTATCGTTATCCTCTACCTCAGAAACGAGCCAGACCAGAAATCACCGCTTTGGTTAAGTATTTTTCATTTCTTATGTTCGGTCATCAGGTCAGCTACAAAGCCGCTAAGATTTATACGGCGTATTCAAGAGTTTCAAGATAATTCTCACGCTCCGACTCTGAATTTTAACAACATAGTGGAAATTAAAGCCGCTCTACTCTCAAGTGCTTGAATAGCTCAGTAACTGAAGCAGTCACGCTTTGGTAAGTTCGAGCACGTGCAAGTATCACGCTTTTCGAATGTAGCGTTTGATGCAGCAAATTGAAAGGTGTATTTGCATTAAGATGTTTACTTGTTCACATTATTGCTTTACGTTTTGACTGAAATGAAATATTGTGGTAACTTGGTAATTTTGTTTAATTATTCTTCTATTGTCAATCATAATTTGTGATTGGTGAGTACTAAGTTATAGATTCCACGATAATAGTACCTATTATGAAAATTTTCAGTCAACTTTTAACTTTTTCTCATAAGTGACAAAATTAAAATCAAAAAATATAATGATAAAAAAAATGAGTTGACGAAAATTGTCAATTTCTGAATAATAATAATTAATCAAATCAAACAATCACAACAAAAAAAATACGTAGTAATTTTTCATTTCTATCAATGCGATGCACCTATACAGATATATATATAATATGTAGGTACGTGGAAATAAATACGCTTTAAGAGCATTCGTGTAATAATTCAGTATTAAAATGCACTAAGTCTGTCTTTTATATCACAACGTCACACCTATTTCAAAAGTACCTACTCATCTGATTCAAAGTACGTAAGTAGGTAAGCCAGGAATCGAACATGGCATTTTCTCATACACAGATAGATAAATATGTTAATAATTCTAACACCATTTTAGTACGTTAAAAGTTGATCTCACAGGGTGAGTATCACGTTGATATAAATATTAAATCCAACTATTAAAAAAGGTCAATGTTTGGAAATTTGGATGTTTATTGCTCACGTATTTAAGTTTAGAGTACAGTTAGATAGTTGGCGTCTGGAAGATCGCATATGCTACTTTTTATCCCGGGAAAATAAAGGGAACGATAACTACGCAGGTAAAACTGCGGGGTGCTAGTTATTTCTATTTACAAGCGATATTTTACAGAGAGTGAGTGTAGATTCTGTAAAGTTACGTTATTAGCGTCTTAAATATTGCTTAATTATTTGTTGGCGCGCTTACTTAGATTTATGCTTTAATTAAACAGCGCTCATTAAATTGTTTCTTGGTACAAGTATAAAGAGTAAATATGAGTGTAGTAATGTTTTCCATGTATTCTTAAAAATAAATAAAATATTATTATGTCCAGATTCAAAGAGTAATAGGTTTTGCAAAATTGATAGGCATGAAGGTTGTTCTGTAGTAGTACTCTTTACAAAATCCGTCCGGGGAAGTATCACTACTATGCTAGTTATTTTATCCCCAAGGAGTAATTTTGAAACATTACTGCGTTTCGATTTAAAGGGCAATATTTCCAGAGAAATTACAGGGCAAATTAGAAGTGTAGTATTGTAGTAAATCATATACAGATAGCAGCGTGACGCTAGGCTATGTCCAGTGATTTCTCTGGAGACATTGTCCTTCAAAACCGGAATAAAATGAAGCTTACACGTTACCATATCTATTCTATGACGTTACTGCTTGGTAGTAGAATAACTGGCAAAGGTTTGGTACTTCCCCAGGCGGACTCTACAAAGAGTCCTACCAGTATGAGTTACAAGAACAACTTAATCCGAACTATTTGTGTTGAATCTTTGAAACTTTGCCGCAATGGAACAAAAGAGCTATAAACATTTTGATCGACAATCAAACATTCTTTCCGGAACCCATCAAACTGTTAATTTGTATTTTGTATCACACTCTGATTTTATTGTTATATACACGAGTATGTACTACGTTAAACGTATAGGTAGGTAGGTACTATGTTATACAATCATATTGTTTTATTCAGTTGCATAGAGTAAAATTAATTAAATGAGATTAAGATAACGTGAATGTACTTATTCTAACTGTAGCATTAGTTAGTTATAAAATTAGCAAAAAGGTTATACTAAATTAAAGTGGTGTAATGTACTGAATTTACTTACTCGTTTCTTTCATAATTTTAGGTAGGTACTTTCAGTGTTCTTTGATAAAAACATACTTTTCGTTAGCTTCGTAATTATGGTTACTTTAGTCTTCCTGGAGAAGTATCATATATTTGCCGGTTATTTTAGACCCAAATGAAATGTTGAAAGATTAGAAATGAAATGTTGAAACATAGATTGAAGTACAATGTTTTAAGAGACATTATGGGGCAAGTAGTAGTGCTAGGACTCTTAGCAGAGTCCGCCTCGGGAAGTACCACACCTTTGCCAGTTATTCTACCGCCAAGCAGTAAAGAGTAAACATTACTGTGTTCCCGTTTAAAGGGCAATGTCTCCAGAGAAACTACAGGGCGCAGTGCAGGGCTAGGTAAGGATTTGTACTCTTTATGTTCCAATAACTGCGTCTCACTGTTTTGTTATGTGGCAGGCATGTTGCTTACCATCAGGCACATATCCTGCTTGTCTCATCACTTCTACCTATAAAAAATAGATCAATACATTTTTTTCTCTTTTGTATATGGATAACGAGCGTAGCGCAGTGCTAGGCAATAATTTAGACTCTTCATCTTTAAATATCTGCCTCACTCTGTGCTGAATGGGAAGGCTTTTTTGCTTATCGTCAGGGACAGCTTATTTCGGCTCTCTAAATAATAGTCAAAAATGTATAATATACGTAGTTTGTTTGGTAATTCATGAAGATTAGTTTTCGCATAAGTACCTAATGACTGCTTTTGTGTAATTTTTTCTGGATTTTGCACACCGTAATTCAGTGCAGTCCAGTTTTTTGACTGCAAACGTATATTTTTCGTACCTAAGTACGAGTACTAGGTATATGTACCTATAACATATTTTTTTCATTTTCAATAACTATTGATTACTCATTAGTTATTGGTTCCAGAATAAAGTTATGGCATAAAATTACATTACTAAAGTGGCATTGTGCCGATTAAATTTCTCACAGCACCAAGAGCCGTTGAGGTAAATATATTCTGGTGTCCACACTAGACAACGAAACGGACGTTATCTCCAGACAACGAATCGGACACGCTAGGATGATTTGTAACAAATTGGCTTGATAGCTAGATAGTTTCTATATAGAGCAGCTTTCAAAAAAATAGATGATACCCTTAAGTCACGCTCTATTCCACAATGTTTAAAAACAAACTCGACTTTTCAACCAATGTGTCTTGCCTACACTTACATACGGTGCTGAGACATGGACGCTTACACAGGAGGTTATTCACAACATCAGAGTAGCACAGAGAGCCATGAAAAGATCTATGCTTGGCATCAAACTCCAAGATTGTATCCGAAATACCGAGATCCGACGAAGAACTAAAGTTCGGGATGTCGGAACTGCGGTAATGCAGCTGAAGTGGAGTTGGGCAGGACACATTGCTCGACGCGCTGATGACCGGTGGAGTAAAGTTGTGACCGATTGGTGGCCGAGGTAGGCGTCGGACGTCCAGCTGCAAGATGGGTAGACGATATTATCATCTTTATTGCGGGTCGAACCTGGACTCGATTGGCATAGGACCGAGGAAGATGGCATGAAAAAAGAGAGGCCTATACCCAGTGGGATAAGAAATCTGTGGATGATGGATGATGATGATGCTAGATAGTGTGATACATAATCGTAAAGCAGCAGGCGATTGTTAGACAAGTAAAGGCCATTTCGATAATTTTTAAATATTGATGAACATTTCACACACACAACACTTATCCCCAAACTATTTGTTTAATATATATTGAGAGAAAGCTGAAGTTGATGGTGAAGTAAACAAAAAACAACGTACCTTAGGTCAGGTTCACACTATCATAACAAGTTTAAATACAAAGCATGCACAGAAAAACTAAACTAACAGACACTAAGATATTACTGTATGCAGAGCGGCGCCAAGAGGCCGGCAAACAGTCCAAATCTCTATCTCGACAGAGGATTTTCTTAGCTTAACTTCGAGTCGGGATTATCTAGTTCTTGAGAACTACGCTTAACATGGTTTGCTATTGAGATGCCTTTGAACGTGTCGTTTATAAACAGAACTGGAATGAGTTTAACGGGAGACTGAATGAAATAATGAAGCACCTACCTATAAATGGATGTAAGGTTAGTAGGTAGGTACACTTTACTGCACACTCCGAATAAAGGCATAAGTTCAAACTATTTATACACTTGAAGCTAGTGTGACAAATGGTGGCCTTATTGCTAATAATGTCGTCTTTCAGGAAACTTTACGTTAGAAAAAGAGATGTGGAAAGTTATACGACGGAGTGTGCTAATGTAAAATGATGATTTACGGATAGTAATAAAAACAAAATAAATATTACATAGAATTTATAATCTAATTTTATGTATATTTTAGTTAATAATAAAAATAAATGTACTTGAACTTATAATAAAAATATTGTCTTAAAATATAATAATAAATAGGTCATAAAATACTATAAAATAAATAATAAATATACTAGTGGACATTTCGCACACAACTCCAAACTAAAATTATACATATTAAATAAAATATACCTATCAGTATTGTAACGGTGTAAGAAAATTCAAAACAGTGAATCTAGGTCATTGACTTTTTATTTCTTGGCAATTTTGTGTTTTTTATTTTCCAACTGCCTAAAATTAGTGATTATATTTATTGATAATCACGATAGGTTTGGATTATTTGTTAAAATTTGTTTTGGTTTTTCATTACGTTTTTCAGTTACGATAATTTGGTAAACAATTTCATAGATTGTTGTATTTGAAACAATTATGTCAAAAAAGATTTTTTTCAATCAAATTTTCTTAAATCGTGATTATTTTTCCAGAATCAACAAACGAATAATTGGAATGGTTGGCATAGTGATTTTAAGTTTTCACGCGTTATGATGTTCTATTATAATCAAGAGTGTTGGTTATTTTTGCTCGTCTTATAGGTCCATTTCGTACCAAAATAATTAAAATAGTAAAACAAATTTGTCCACGGTCATATGGCAGAGCAAATCCTCGTTATTTTTATAGAGTTTCATGCACCATCCCTGGATATGAACCTTAGATAAAGAATAGGCAAATAGATCAGTTTTTTCCGCACGATTTCTTTGTACCAATCGTAAGCAGATGAGGTGAATGTTAGCTATGGCAACGTAGTGATAAACCGCGACAAAAGTATGACACTTTCACAAGAGCGATCAGACCCGTGCTTTTGGTGTGAAGCGTTTGTTCTAATTCTATACATAGTACGTACATATTATAAACTCTTTGAGATGAACTGTCTAGTTTACCCTTAAACACGTTGCTTGAAATTCATGGAGCATGAAATGTTGAAGACTCTTTCCACGACATAATCACGTTAAATACCTTTTAATTAATAATACTAGGGTGACAAGCGTAATAACTTAAAACAAATTATTTTTTAAGAAACCCTATATTGCAGCAGGATTACTTTAAGCCGAGACATCACGTCATATCTGTGTTAATATTATAAAACTGAAAAGTTCGTTTGTTTGAACGTGGTTATCTCAGGAACTACTGGTTCGAATTGAAAGTTTTTTTTGTAGGATAGTCAATTTATCAAAGAATCATTACAAATATGACGCAACCAACAATATCAGAGGGCCATGAATAAAAAACGTACCAAAAACGAGAAAAAATATTCCTTTCCGTTGCATGCACTGCGTAAACGGTTAAAGTTACATCTTAAAGTTAAATGGGTCAAAATTATTCCTCTGTATAAAGTTATAAGTGTATAAAGTTCTTAACAAAGTCTTATGTCTATCTTTAGTGAAACTGCGGGGCACAGCTAGTTTTCATACATATTATTGCCATTTAAAACATCACATATCAGTATTAAGACAATGCGGTGTTATCCTCCAAGCTAGATGCGGGTATAGTGACAGATAAATACGTTTCTGACGCATCATTTTATACATGCTCTTGTTTAGCTGCTGAATAATAGAGCAGTGATGATGAGGCAAATTTCTGATGCGACATGAGTTGGTGTAGTTCAGTGAACTTCCATGAACTCGCTTTATATATTTAGGGCGGTGGACTAGAAAACTGAATATGGGTACAGTGATAAAGATGGATGATCATAAAAATTTTGAAAATCATTTTTAATCTATTTTTGAGGTCAATCCGCAGCTTGAATGGATTAGATATTGTTAAAAATTAGTAGTAGTAGGACTTTTGGCGGAGTCCGCCTGGAAAAATACCACACCTTTGCCAGTTATTCTACCGCCAAGCAGTAATGAGTTAGCGTTACTGTATTCCGATTTGAAGAGCAATATTTCCAGAGACATTACTGGGCTTAGAGATATAACACCTTAGATCTCTAGGTGACGAGTGCAGTGTAGTGCTAGGTAATGATTTGGACTCTTCATATTCCAATCTCTTACTTAAATTCCAATGCTTACCATCAGGCACATGGCCTGCTCGTTTCGTCACTCTTTAATATAAAAAAAATTGTTAACATTTGTATTCGAAACCGTTGGGTGCCTTTTCGCAGAAAATGATTTAGCCAATTATCACTTTCCAACCAACGGTTCGCCTATTTTTGACTTTGACAACTAACGACTGGCAAATTTTTGTATGACGACAACGTTTCATTTGGTAGAATTATTGTTAAGCTGATTTTTATTATGACACAACACGTTAAGTGAACTCATCATTTGCCAAATTCTTCACTAGGCTATACAACTTTTAGACAAATAACGTTTCGTCTGTGTAACAGTTCTATTTTTGTACATTTATATTATAACTAGCTGTGCCCCGCGGTTTCACCCACGTCTATTTGAGGAAAATCCATACTAAAATATCCATTGCTGGCCACTTTATTACGTTTTACGGAACCCTAAAAACACGTAAATAAGCAACAATGCATTGTTGTAGAACAAATTTGATTACTTCAAATGACACAAACTTCAAATGAAGACACGCGCCGTCACAGACTTCAACGACAAAAGAGAATTTAAATTCACGTAACTAAAGCTCTCGAAGAGAAATATTTTTCCCCGTTTTCTTTACATTCTTCACTCATACTCCGTACCTATTGATAGTAGCGTAATATCATATACCCTATAGCCTTCCTCGATATATGGAGTATCCAACAAAAAAAGAATCTTTCCTATTGGTCCAGTAGTTTCCGAGATCCTAGCGTTCAAACAAACAAACAAACAAACTCTTCAGCTTTATAATATTAGTATAGATAAAAATAAACTAATTTCGCATGCAAATTTATAGAAACATAAATCTTCAAACAGATTTGCAAAAATTCAAAGTGCAGAATGAAGTTTAAGTAAAATCGAAAGGATTGGTTAGGTTAGGTTAGAACTGTGACCAACAATGCACGAGCCGAGCAAGGGAAGTGAGCGTGCCGCGGCAGCGGCCGGCAAAGTTCCAGAACCAAATCGTAATAGAAATCTACATAGGTACATATTTGCAAAATTTTAAGGTTCGGAACGAAGTTTTGGTGAAATCGAAAGGAATCGGTTAGGTTAGGTTAGAACTATGACCAACAATGCACAAGCCTAGCAAGCGAAGCGAGCGTGCCGCGGTAGCGGCCGGCAAGGTGCCAGAACCAAATCGTTTTAGTTTCACTACGCAGGGCACTTAAATATGTGCTACATTAGAAAAATAATTATGGAAAAAAATATTCCAATAATCAAAACAACCTGTAAAAAATAAATCCCAAATGAAAATGGCATTCTTGTTGTAATACATTTCTTCAAAATTTAATCGAACTCAGTATAGCAGCTTTTTTTTTCAACACACAACAATATTTATAACAAAATGAATATTACTCTAACTGAAACATTCGGTACTTGAAAGTTGGCCTTTTGAAAAGTGTTATTATAAAAAGCAGACAAAACGTACAGTTGGCAACTGTTAGGTTGGGAAATAAAGCAAAATTATGTGATAAGTTTGGCAAATCATTATTCGGCCAAATAAAATTCTGCGAAACGTTCGTTGGCACGTGATAATCGGCCAAACAATTTTCTGCGAAAAGGGAGAGAACCGAAACCGTTAGATCCGAGCTTCTATATTTTAATAGCTAAACACCTCCCCGGGGTGGCAAAACGATAGTGATAGGTGATGGGTACCTACTGATGAGTTGTACAGGCATACTGTAGCAGTAGGTAAGCAGTAAACAATTTTTACGGAACAGTTGAAAAACTCCGTTACAATAAGATAGAAATATTCTAGATACACGTCTGTTTCTTCGCGATGTTTTCCTTCACTATTTTAAGTTAGCGGCAATAGGCACATACATTAAAAAATACAGTGGTGCGTGTGGGATTTGAATCCGAGGCTCCAGATCGGCAGTAGTCGTTCTCCCGACTAGACCAGCCGTAACTTAATACTCTACTACTAACCTCTCAGTAATAATGTACGTAAAATGTCTTTATGCTAGTTCAGCGCAAATACATTTCTGTGTTCTGGTGTGAAGAGCAATGTTTTCACGTAAGTTACAAAGGGTGAAGAGATTCATCCAAACGTTTTTTAATACTATAGAGTGACAAGACGAGCAAGTCATGTGCCTGATGTGCCGTCCTGTGCCTGATGTAAGCAACATGCCCATAACAACACATTGACATGCAGCTATTGGAACATGAAGAATCCAAATTCAAACCCTAGCACCGCACTGCGCTCGTCAGGTATAAAGTGATTCATCTCTTAGCGCAGTAATTTCTCTGGAAACATTGCCCTTCAAACTGGAATACAGTAACGTTTGTATGTTACTGCTTGGCGGGAAAATAATTGGCAACGATATAATACTTCCCCAGGCGGACTCGGCAAAGAGCCCTACCATTACCAAGAAGATAAAGAGGCTAGTGGAGATTGTTTTGTTAAATGTTGCGTGGCTCTTTCCTTTTCTTAGCGAACGTGTGGCTTACCATCACGCACACGTTTTGCTCGTTTTTTTACTCTATTAAAAAAAAGGCAATTAAAATGAAGTCTTACGATGCAATAAAATTATTACTACTGAAGGTCTGCGGTTCGTCTGTTAACCACGAACCGGAACCATATATAAACTAGATCGATAGAGTTTATGGACTGAGAATACAGTATCAGAACATTTAGGAACAAGTTATAAACATGATTATCTAGTTCCCTTGATACAGCTTACATTGTTTCTAAGTAAATATTTTCACGGAAGAAATATCATTTACATGGATGAAGTAGTTTCATGTTTTACAGAGATAGGTATACATTTTTTCCTACACTTAGAAAAGCACATACATATAAGCGACGTATATTTTGATGAGCACTATGACAATGTTACCAATAACTTAAGTTTTGATAATTTGATTCCAAGTTAATAACAATATTTGGATTTTTTTAATTAGTGTATCTGAAAGTACTAATATTATAAAGCTGAAGCGTTTGTTTGTTTGAAAGCTAGGATCTCGGGAACGACTGGTCCGAATTGAAAGATTATTTTTTGTATTATAGGCTTTATAACATTACGCTCCTATCAGTAGAAGCGGAGGATGAATGAAAAATGTAACAAGAGCGAGAAAAAAATATTACTTTTTAAGAGCTTTCGTTACACGCGCTGACGTGCGCCAAAGTCCGTGACCGCATGTTGTCATTTATGGTTGCGTCATTGTTACCTTAGCAAACCAAATTTGTTCTAAATCTGAGTTGGTACGACCAATTTTCGATAGGTTGCGTAGCAACGCGCGCAGGGTTCAGCTAGTAAACCGTGTAAGTAGTATCCGTGCCGGTTTCTGACCGTCTTGAGCTTTTGGGCGTTACTTTGACCTTGACGCTCAACTTTGGCTCGTATATCGAGTCTAAGGCTAAACTAGCTGCCAAAAAACTACGTGTCCTCTCAAAGGTGCGAAGGTACTTCAGGTCTGAATAGTTGCTTACATTATATCAAGCACAGATTCGCTCCTGTACGGAGTACTGTTCGCAACTTTGGGAGGGTTCGGGTAAGTATCAGCTGGAAGCTCTGGAATCTGGATCGAGAGACGTGCCAAAAGGCTCATAGGCAACAACACTCTTGTGCGAAAAAGAAGAAAAGAAGTCTTGAACATCACCGTAAAATTACTAGTCTATCGGGTTTTTTATCGGATACACTTCGGAGAGTGTGCGACGGATTTGCATGATCTAATACCACCTTGTCCTTTTTTCTATCGGAATGTTCGTAGCTCGAAAATTGTTTCATGGTTGATGTTCCAAAGACACGAACGAAGAGATTTGACTCTACTTTTGTGATAAGAACGTCTAGGCTGTGGAATACGTTACCTGAGTGGGTTTTCCCCGATGGTTACAATTGTTGTCTTCAACCGACCTTTGTATCTTAGACCGATGGACCGCTACAACAAGGGTCAGATGCACTATCGGGTCAGATGCAAAAACAGTAGCTTCCCAGTACCCATCTCATCAGGAGGTTCCTCACTCTGCAGCCCCAACCAACAGAACTGTACTTAGCTTGGGCATGGTACCGCGGCCGGTGCAGTGCTATCCTATTAATATTAGGTATAAACGCGAAAGTTTGTATGAAGGTATGGATGAATGGATGGATGTGTATGTATGCTTATAACTCTTTCACGCAGTAACTACTGAAGGAATTTTGATATAATTTGGATAATGGTCTAAAATAGCTCATAGGTTACTTTTTATCCTGGTATAAGACAACTAGGCAAAACCGCAGGGCCAGCGCACTTGTACTTAATAGTTTTTGACGTGATAACGTCTTATAATTCGATGAAGCCGGCTGCACGCCCACAAAACATGACGTCATGTACCGTTACCGTTGTTCAATTCGTGTTTATTGCTCAATTCGTGTTTATTGCTCGGAAAGAACAGACGCGCCTTGTAATTCGCGCGCAACCAGTGCAGTGTCCGCTGACAAATCATAACAACGACGGTCGTCGCCCGCGGTCAGGTGAGTCAAATATGACCTAGATACTGACATGCGATGCCTATCGCGGCAAGCCTTGACTAATTTTATTAAGGCGAAGTTAAATCTACATAACTAATGGACAGTTCAAAAAACAGCCCGATGAAATTAATAACGGAAAATGAGCATCTGTTATATAAACATTACCGCGAAGAAAAAGCAGAACGGGAAAAATTAGAAGGGGTCTTAAAAACCCTTCAGAAAGAAATAGAAAACCTCCAAGAACAAGTCAAGGTTTTGAAAAATGAGAAAGCCCTATCCCAGGCAGATACGAAAGAAAGTTCTACACAACCCGTGGACTACTGCACGGATGACGATGAACTAGCCAGAGAAACAGAGTGGATCAGAGAGAAGTCCAGGAAAAAAAGGAAAATTAACACGTCACCTACTCCAGTCACTCCATCACCTCAAGGAAAAAACTGCATCAGAGCAGATCCAGAAAAGGTAGCCAAAAAGGTCCCACAGCCACCACCCATTATAATCGATGACGTCACAAATTATCAAACTTTTTTTGATGACCTATCAAAAAGCCAACCAGGGAAGACATTCCAAGTCAAAATGATGAACGGAGATAGCGTTAAAATAAACGCAGCTAACGAAGATGCATATAGAGCCATAATTAAATTCTTGAATGAAAAAAAATGGCTATGGCACTCTTTTGAGAATAAACAAGAAATACCTATAAGAGTAATGGCCAAAAAACTACACTCAACATGCAAGCCAGATAGGATTGTAGAAGATCTAAAGCATCAAGGCTATAAGATTGAAAGTGCAACAAATAAATTGAGATGGAAGAACAAGGAACCACTCAACATGTTCGTACTAACTTTCTCAAAAGAAGAAGATATTAACAAAATATACGGAATTAAAACCGTATTGGGATGTAAAATTGAAATACAACCTTTAAGAACTATGAAACTTGTCCCACAGTGCAAAAAATGCCAAGCGTATGGACATACGCAAAAATACTGTTCTAGAGAGCCCAGATGCGTCAAATGCACTGGAAAGCATCTAACAAGAGACTGCGATAAACCAGCAGAAGCAAAACCGAAGTGCATACACTGCGGTGCACCTCATCCCGCCAGTTACAGAGGATGCATAGTAGCTAAGGAGTTCCAAAACCTTAAAAATAAGACATTGAAAAAGTCTCATATTGTCAACCCTAGTCAGCAACGACTACCTAATAAAAGCTGTACTGCTAACAAATCAACCGTCTCAATGAGCCGACCCATAAATAAAGATGTAACATATGCGCAAGCTACATTTACAAATATTAACAATTCTAAGAATATAAATAGTGATAACAAATTAGATCAGATTCTTGCACTAATGAGCTCGTTTGATGGCCGACTAAAAATACTTGAGAACAGCAAAAATCCAGCTGTTTTTAGAAATAATAAGTAATGCATAACTTAACTATTATGGCTTGGAATTCTAATGGACTACTTCAACATCAAAAAGAGTTGCAAGTTGTTCTAGATACAAAAAAGATTGACATTTGCTTGATTTCGGAGACGCACTTCACCAAACAATCCTATGTCACATTCAAAGGTTACAAAGTATATCATGCGCTCCATCCTGATAATACAGCCATGGGTGGCAGTGCAGTAATAGTAAAAGAAAACCTATACCAATATGAGGAATTCAAAAATGAAGAAAAAGAGATTCAGTCAGTGGCTGTTTGTATCAAAACAAAACTGTATAAGCTCACGATTGCGTCTGTCTACTGCCCACCAAAACATGCTATAAAAAGAGAACAATATTTAAATTTCTTTAAGCAATACAGAGACAAGTTTATTGTTGGAGGAGATTTTAATGCGAAAAATTTATATTGGGGCTCCCGACTCACTAACACGAAAGGGAAGGAGCTTCTGTCTGCAATTAAACAAATTAAAGGAGACTCTATCTCTACAGGTCAACCAACGTACTGGCCAACTGATCCGAAGAAAATACCTGATCTTATAGACTTTTTTGTTTATAGGAACATATCAAGAGCTTATTTAGACATAAACCCATCATTTAATATGAGCTCAGATCACTCTCCTATATTTTTATCGATATGTGACAAATTTATATACAGAGATAGTAAATTAAGTCTAGTAAATAAGCACACAGACTGGGAAAGCTTCCAGATAGACTTAGATTGCATAATAGATCTTAACGTTTCACTTAAGACACCGGAAGAATTAGACAAAGAGACTGAAATTTTTGTAGAAAACATACAACAGACAGCCTGGAAAAATACACCACCCATGAAAAAAAGAGCCAGTGGTACTAACTACCCTCATGAAATTATGCAACTACTGGCTACAAAGAGAAAACAACGAAAAACATGGCATCATACCCGCTGTCCAAATGACAAAAATTTGCTGAACCAACTCACTAAAAAACTTCAAAGAGCAATAAAAAACTATCAGGACAACTCCATGAAAGCCTACCTTCAACAGTTGTCTTGTGACAGCAGTACTAACTACTCACTTTGGAAGGCAACTAAAAACATGAAAAGACCAACTACCCATATTCCCCCTATAAAAGAGCTGGATGGAAAGTGGGCCATTAGCAATGAACAAAAAGCCCAAAGATTTGCTCAACACTTGGAAAAAATCTTCCAACCTAACGAAAGAGCCGCAACAGCTGTAAATCTATCTAATCTAGATCAAGCAATACAAGATGATCTGGAGATAAAGCTTGTTACTCCTAAAGAAGTTTTCAATGAGATAAAATTAAGAATAAAACCGAAGAAATCACCCGGATATGATCTAATCACGGGAGACATCATACGACATCTACCACGTAAAGCTATAGTTAAACTTACCACACTTATCAATGCTGCCTTCAGACTGAGGTATGTGCCTGACTTATGGAAAGTAGCTGAAGTGATAATGATAGCAAAACCTAGCAAGCCTCCTCAGGAAGCAGCGTCATATAGGCCCATATCTCTGTTGCCTATCATTTCAAAACTGTTTGAAAAACTTTTGCTCAAGAGACTGAAGCCAATCATAGAACACAAAAACTTGATACCAGATCATCAGTTTGGATTCAGACAAAAACATTCTACGATAGATCAGGTTCATAGAATCACTAAAACCATAGAGCAAACCCTTGAAGAAAAAAAAGTGTGCTCTACAATATTTTTAGATGTAGCGCAAGCATTCGACAAAGTGTGGCATGAAGGGCTAATACACAAATTAAAATTACTGTTACCTAAACAATTTTCTGATATTTTAACATCATATATTTCGAACAGATTATTTAGAATTAAACAAGAAGACTCATATTCGTCGCTAAAACAAATTAAAGCTGGAGTACCACAAGGAAGTGTACTTGGGCCTGTACTTTACTTGTTGTATACTAGTGATATCCCAGCTTTAGACAACAGCACTATCGCAACCTTCGCAGATGACACTGCTATCCTGGCAATAGGTGACACCCACGCAGAAGCCACAGAGAGGGTGCAAATAGCAGTTAATAAAATACATGACTGGACAAAAATGTGGCGTATTAAGCTAAATGAGTCCAAAACTGTTCACATAGACTTCACAAACAAGAAAAAACAATATCATCCAGTATTCATAAATGGACAATGTATACCATACGAAAATAAAGCCAAATATTTAGGCATGACTCTAGATGCGAAGTTACGCTGGAAAACTCACGTCAAAAAAAAGAGAGAGGAACTAGCTATACGCTACAAAAACATGTATTGGTTACTTGGTAGAAACTCCATGCTGTCAATACATAACAAAATATTATTATATAAACAAGTCCTAATGCCAGTGTGGACTTATGGTATACAGTTGTGGGGCTGTACCAAAAATAGCAACATCGAGATAATACAACGCTTTCAAAACAAAGTACTCAGGGATATTGTCAATGCGCCCTGGTATGTGAGAAATGCCGACATTCATCGAGATCTTGGAATGGATCTTGTCGGCAAAGTGATAAAGAAGTACGCAGAAGCACATGAACGCAGGCTTCATCATCATGTGAATGTCGAGGCTATCCAGCTCCTTGATAACACGGACACAGTGAGAAGACTTAAAAGAACAAAACCTTTTGAGTTAGTATAGTGCAGTGTCAGTGCAATACAATATAAAACAATTAAATGTGCTAAGTCAAGTGAAAGAAGTGACTTCCCCTTAACAGTGTCAATAAGAAAAGTGCTGATGGGCACCTTCTTATGTATAAACTATGTAGCAATTTAAGTTAGATATAAATTACTCATTAGCCTAGACTTAATAAATTAGGCTAGATTGTAATAAGCGTTAGGATCCAAGGATACTTGGTGAATAATTTTAGAGAAAAAAAAAAAAAAAAAAATGTACCGTTACCGCGTTACCGTCGGTCGTTACCGTCGGCGTCGGTCGTTACCTCGCCGCATGTTTGTTACAGTTGTATTAATTATTTCGACCAGTAGTTCAAGCGGGGATGGAGCTCAGTGGTAGAGCGTTCGCTTTGCATGTGAAATGCCCCGGGTTCGATCCCCGGCATCTAAAAGCTTTTTTGCATTGTTTTTTGTATTGTTTTGATTGAAAATGACTAAATTCTACTGATTACTTTTTACATACAAATCTATTAAACAAATGAAATTAAAATTTTCTTTTGAAAAATGCTACCATTCCATCAGTATTTTCTTAAGATGTTGTCACGTTCTATCGTCAGTAAACCGACTTTACAGACAAACATTTTTTTTATTTTTTCATTTAACATTTTTTATTGTAATAACTTCGAAACTTAAGAAATGAGTACATATGTGTTCATCATAACCAAATTTTAATGAAATACTGGTTTTAACATAAACGTTTCTAAACAGTAATAGTGAACATATTTTATGCATAATATACTTGAACCAAAATCACGCTAAACATTATTCTAAACCATTTAATTTAATAAAATCTAAGACGCTGCTAATACTTGTACTTAGCGTAGTTTTGATAGAGATCACTGCAGTGTAGAGCAATGCAGACGTTTATAAATAGGTTTCCGATTAACTATTCTCATCTCCGAAATGCACTAAACTTGTACCCTCTACATGCGAGGAAGCGAACGGTTTTCGTTTGGTCTTGAGGTTTAGTGGTAGAAGTACAATTTGTAACAATTCTGGATTTCACAAAGTTCACAAGAGAATGTGTTCATAGTTAAAATGTTAGCTTTTTTGGATTAGGTAGGACGATAGGACGCTGTCAGGGCAAGTACCACACTTATACCTTTGATTTTACCACCTAGCAGTAACATGGAAATATTACTGTACACTGTACTTATTCCAGTTTGAAAGGCAATGATTCTTGAGAAATTTCTGGGCAAATCGTCTTATGTCTGGGGGATGAGTAAGTACACTGCAGTGCTGGGTAGTGATTTGAACTCTTCATATACAAATAGCTGTGTGACACTGTGTGCTTTTATAAGCAGTAATGTTTACCATCAAACAAATATTTTCCTGGACTCGTCACTCGATATTAAAAAAAAGTTGTTGCTAAAAGTTTTACTTTACATAATATTAGTCATTGTGTTTTCGTGTTAAATTTCTTACTTTTTTAAAAGCGGGAACATACCTACATTTATTTTTAAATGCCTAGTTATACAATTCCTACAGAAAACAATGACACGTTGATTGTCAAAGTTTAATTTAACACGACTTCAAAATTATAAAATGCGAACAAGGTAAAGTCTTTGAGTTTAATAAGCTTCAAAAGTTCAAAAATCGTCTCTAATTGAAGAATAATGTTCGCTGCTTTACCTCAAAAGAGAAGCAAAGATATTCGTCTTCCATGCCCTGAAGATAAATAAAGTTACGAACTTCCTTACCTTGGCCAGTTCGAAACTTCAAGATTTCAAAGCGACTTAATTATCTTCCAAACGAATCGGCGCTAAATCGCCTTTAGGAAAATCCGCGTCTGCTTTGGATATCAGGAAAATGAATTTGTCTAATTGAAGCACAAATTCTGTTTTATTAATATTTGAACGGGTGCTTCCTTATTTGATGTTTGAGCTTGGCCGTTTTCTGGGAAAATGTTGGTACTTGGTAGGGGTTGGTTTCGCTCTGCGATTTCCTCCCTCTTCACCCCTCGTCTAGACGGTCGGTCCTCCCGGCTTGACAAGCGAGCTTGATGGTTGCTTGGGCTTGCTTGCTTGGCAGTTGGCCCCAAGCTACCCAGCGGGAAGGGTGTGTCGCGTTGCGTATCGTTGGCGCGAAATTTAAATACGTAGATGTATCTGTGGATTTCTTTGTATTTTTGTGGACTTCTTAGTGAATTGTGGTTGGTTTTTGGACTTTTTATACTACTCACATATGGATTCTAGAATTTGTAAGTATACGATGAGTTTTTTTTAGTTTACTTAATATTTTATCTAGATATTATTTTGAAAAGATCTTATATAATATTCTATATATTTTATACAATTACTCAAAAAAATTATACCCATTTTTAAATTCGTAAAATAAGAATTGATATTTTATTGGAATTGATGGAGTACCAAATTGAAATATTGATCCTATACACGTATTGTGTGGGAATACGTAAATTTGTTCTTTATCCGAGTGAATTAATAATATAAGTAGTTATTTGTATCATAAGTATTTATTTAATCTTTTTGCTGTATATGTGTTAAAATGGCAGAATCATATTTATGTAAGTATGTAAAATAAAACGTACATAACGTTTGTGTGATGAATTCAAATGTTTGCACTGTGTCTGGGTGTTTCTATGTATAATAAGTATGTATTTAAAACTATATAAGTATTATATCAGCTATTTGGCCGCCATCACACAAGCTTTGCTTAGTTTGGGGTCAGATGGTTTTGTGTGTGAATTGTCCACCAATATTTATTTATTTATTTTACAGTTTTATTTCAGGTACATTAGATAATATTTCTGCTTAGGTTGCATCATGTGCCTGCTAGAACAGCAGCGTAATTAATTTGGATATTGAAATTAAATTTCTCCGTTTATTTATTACAAACAATCTATTATTAGATATTGACTTAATTTATAATAAAACATTATTTTCTCTGTTTACTATTTTTTTACTATTCGTTTTAGACCTAGTTCAGTAAAATTATAATTGAAATTGGATTACACATAAAATAAAACAATAATTCCACTCAGAAAATTCTATTCACTCTCATGACACAAAAAAACTCAGCCTCGACCAAAGCGCATCTACAGTATACACCACTCAAGAACCATTGTAAGACTTGCAAAAAAGCGAATGTCGAAATGTACTTAAAAACGAGAAAAAGTCATTTCGAAGACATTTTGCGGCACTCTCAAGGGTTTGCGGACTTGACTGTGAAAAAAAACGTCTTCCGGTAGCGGTCGCCACTCGCCACTTACAGACGCCACCGGGGGCGAGATGAATTAGCAAAAATACACTGTGATTGTGGAAGCATTTTGCGTTATAATGGCTTTAAAAATGAATGTTGGTTTACTAAACTGAGTGTAAAATAAACTACTGTGATCCCATCAACTAATAGAAAAGTGTCATTTTCAAAGTAAATTTGCCTATCCGTAACATTTATTCAATTATACATAATAAAATTTGTGACGTCAAGTGAACACAAATTTTACTCAATACTTGAGTTTGAGTAAAACTTTGCGATAGGTCAATAAAATTAGTATTAGATACTCCAGAGCCTAGCTAACTTGAAATTTAACAGTTTGAGTTTACTCGATAAATTGAAAGATTTCTAGCACGCTCTGAGCAGATACGTTGAGTACGATGGATGTTCAGCTTTAAGTATGAAAAAGATATGCATAGATACACATTATAATTTGGCTAAAGTAGTATAAAAAATTGTAGAACAAATTAATAATGATTTACGTTCGTTTTGTATTTTTTTAAGGCGCCATTTTCTTGAGCGATTGAACGTTGGTAAACATCGTATACCTACAGGACATAGTCGATAAAGGACCAAAAAAAACAATCAAAAGTCGGATCGTCTAAGAATAGAAAACATCGAACTCATCGATGTTTTGCGGAAACGGAAGTATACTACCAATTAGCCAAACTGCTCCAATGAGTGGCTGATAAATCCGCAGTCTGTAAATTGTTTTTACCCCCGATGCAAAAACAACGGAGTGTTTATAAGTTTGACGTCTCCATCTCTCTTTTTTGTGTATCTATTATCTGTGGTCTCAGACAAATGACTAAAAGCTCTATGTATGTGACATCTCGTAGCTATCGAATCGAAAAACCGTTTCCGAAATAAACAGAATAAAACCTAACATTTTATTTTATTTGAAATATGAATTTGGGATTGTTAGGGTTCCGTAAAACGTAAAAACGGAACCCTTATAGATTCGTCATGTCTGTCTGTCTGTCTGTCTGTCTGTCCGTCCGTATGTCACAGCCACTTTTTGCCGAAACTATGAGTACTACACTGTTGAAACTTGGTAAGTAGATGTATTCTGTGAACCGCATTAAGATTTGAACAAAAAAAAATTAAAAAAAGAAAAATTAGGGTTGCCCCCCATACTGAGAACTGAAACTCAAAAATTTTTTTTTCATCAAACCTACACGTGTAGGGTGTTTATCGATAGGTCTTCAAAAATTATGTTGAAGTTTCTAAAATCATTTTCGTCTACACTGAATAATTTGCGCGAGAGACACTTCCAAAGTGGTAAAATGTGTGTCCCCCCCCCTCTAACTTCTAAAGTAAGAAAATGAAAAATCTAAAAAAAATAGGTAATGTACATTACCATGTAAACTACCAATGAAAATTAGTTTGAACTCGATCTGATGAGTAGTTTTTTTTTAGTACGTCATAAATACACTATTATTGAAACTTCGATCAAAGTTACAACGAACTACAAGAACTATGTGTACTATGTATATTATGCTACTTGCTGCAACGGAACCCTTCATGGGCGAGTCCAACTCGCACTTGGCCACTTTATTTTTAGATATTTTTTATCAAATTCGGTTCACCCGTCTCAAAGGTACCTGTTATTTTATTAGCTGCGGTAGGAATAAGACGCATAATGTGTGTTTGTTCTCTTTACATCCAAACATACGTGAGACCTAAAATTTGAAACAATTGTATTTATTCTCATAAAATCACATTGTACTCGTAATTACGTAACAATTCGCTTTCATTCGGGTGTGTTGCAGACTTATAGGTACTCCATATTAAACGTACTACCACGAACCACTATCGAACGTTCCATTTAAAACCCACTACGAATAGAATAATGTTTTAACTCCGGCGGCAAAAAGCCGGAAACTACGGCAGTTACAAATAGATACATTAGTTCTTGTGATCGCGCCATCTGATACATTCGGGCGTTCACTTGCGCATCGGAACTAACTTGGATGAAAAATGTTTTTACAGTTCCCTATCCAAAGAGCAAAAAAGAGACCCGATAGATCTAACTACGAAGCCTCTTTTATTTATTGTACTTAAAATTTCTGAATCTTTACAACGGCCACAATTAATATTGTCTCGGATTATAAAATGGCGGTTTGGTAATGTCCGATTCAAATATTTTATTAACTAGCTAAATTTACACACACATGTTAAATACTCATCAAAAGTGTACTGCTGATATGACTATAAATTTAAAGGGCTGACTGACGATTAGTTAAATTTAAATATTAAAAAAATAATTTTTTGTCTTAAATAATCAAAAACAGAGTATCATTGGGAAAATAGACTACACCTATTACTGCGTCAGTCAATATATTTCTAAATTAAAATTTATAAAATAAATACCCACTTATAATTTACTACGTAGTAGGTGTGACATTTCCATTGGAACATAACTTGAGTGAAGGATAAATAAAAAACACAACATTTAAAAAAGAATTTATCTTTGACTCATCAGATTTAACGAATACAGAACGGAGTAAGATTATCATAAGAGAGACGCAGTAATGCCTCAGATCCTGGTGTCAGAGGTCATCGGTTACTGAACGGATGCGACTCGACAAACACAAGAGAATAATCGAGAACAAAATATCTACGTTGCGTTGTTTATTGATAAAAATAGTCGAGTGAGACCTTTGCTTTTCTTTGTAAAGCTTACCTACCTTTCTTGACTAGGTATTTTTTGTTGATTATAGATGAGCTACTAACCGCATACACACTTGCTGGAAAGACACGATTTAGTCTCCGATGAAGTGCAATTACTGAAAAGAAACTTGTTAATTATAAACTTAAAAGTCACCTTGATTATAGGTCGTCCTTCAGGGAATACCTACTCAGGCAACATATTCTAGAGTTTAGATGTCCTTATAACGGAAGTGGAGAGATTTGACCATCTTTGTTTGAAATCGAGTTTTTTAAAACATCAACCATGAAACGAATCAACCAAGAAAAAAATCTCAATTTTTTCTATAACAGTTTTCTAATACATTATTTTTTTTACAATACAGAAAACAACATCTAAGTAAATACCAGACATTGTTCTGCCCTCATATTATGTAACAAGCACAAGTTGAAAATAGGGTACAATCCTCAAAAAAACTAAGTAGCCCGTTAGTTAGATTGGCAAAAAATATTGTACACGTATTTTTTCTTTTGTTTCACAAACAAAAAATGACGAAGATACAGCGCTTCGAAGTTTCGTGTGACGTCACTTGTGAGTACGATTTTTACTCACGAGTGACGTCGCGACCCCCCACTCTCGAAGTTTGATGATCTATATCTTTGACGATTTTTAGGGTTCCGTAAAACGTAAAAACGGAACCCTTATAGATTCGTCATGTCTGTCTGTCTGTCTGTCTGTCTGTCTGTCTGTCTGTCCGTCCGTATGTCACAGCCACTTTTTGCCGAAACTATGAGTACTACACTGTTGAAACTTGGTAAGTAGATGTATTCTGTGAACCGCATTAAGACTTGAACAAAAAAATTAAAAAAAAAAGAAAAATTAGGGTTGCCCCCCATACTGAGAACTGAAACTCAAAAATTTTATTTTCATCAAACCTACACGTGTGGGGTGTTTATCGATAGGTCTTCAAAAATGATATTAAGGTTTCTAAAATCATTTTCGTCTACACTGAATAATTTGCGCAAGAGACACTTCCAAAGTGGTAAAATGTGTGTCCCCCCCCCCCTCTAACTTCTAAAGTAAGAGAATGAAAAATCTAAAAAAAATATATGATGTACATTACCATGTAAACTACCAACGAAAATTGGTTTGAACTCGATCTGATGAGTAGTTTTTTTTTAGTACGTCATAAATACACTATTATTGAAACTTCGACCAAAGTTACAACGAACTACAAGAACTATGTGTACTATGTATATTATGTTACTTGCTGCAACGGAACCCTTCACGGGCGAGTCCAACTCGCACTTGGCCACTTTATTAATATTATGAAAAAACAAAAAATACGTGTAAATATTTTTCCATGATCTAGCTGACGGACTAATTAGGATGGCGTATTTTTGACCCAGTCCGGTACCCTATGGAAACTTATTAAAATAAATAGTAAAAACTGTGCACAACACGCAGCTGGCTCAATAGCCTAGTTTGTATTCCTCGCATTTATTTATTCATGTTATGCTATTTCTTCCACGTAAAAATAGAAAATTAACGCTATTCCGTAGGGAAATTCTAACTTATTCGAGATAACCTCTATAGTAGCATATCTATAGTTATGTGCTACTTTGGACTGAAATTTATTTGCTTTTCGGTGCAGTGCTAGATTTTTTTTGGACTCTTCAAATTCAAGTACCTACATGGAACTATGATGTTATAGGCAGGCATGTTGCTTACCACCAGACGCATGTCTTGTTCGTCCTATAAAAATATTTGCTGATCTGTTCCGTGTTCAATCAACAAGATTTTGAAAATACTTACATATACATTTAAAGAACAAAACTTTTATACTTGCAATATTGGTGGGAAAAAGAAGGCGCTAGATTATATTTAAAATGATTTGAAATGAAAAATATTTGATTGCCATTCTAATTTAAATCAAGACAAATCGTGCGTAGAACGTCTTCGATAGTGTTCGTTTCTTTTCAGATCCGACCTTAAAATGTGTAGTAAAGATTTAATAGTTAAGATTCGCGGTTTTACTTCCTAGTGGTGAAACTTTTCCGAACTAAAAGTAGACTCTCCGCCATTGTTGCGTGGGCAGGCATGTTGTTTAACACCAAGTGCATATTGCACGGCATACTGTCACTATATTTTGAAGAAAAAAAACGATTCAATATCTGATTTCGCTGAATTTTATCTCTCTAAAATACCATAAAAAAATATTGTGATTTATGTTTATTTTAATGATAATGGATTTTTGTAATGCCTAGTAAATACAACGTACATAAATCACTTCACATCTTACTTCAGATAATTTAATCCATATTATATAATATGGATTAAATTACCTGCAGTAAGTCGGGTTTAAGTTTGTTTTTTTTTATTTTTTTCAATATTTGTGTACCGATTTGACTTCTTTCAATCAATTTATTGATATACATATATTATGGTTCGCATAAGCCTAGGCCGACGGCTGTTAAAATTATAATCTGAAATATGAACCAAATAATTCACAGATTTATCCAAATAAGTACATGCAAAATGGTTTTAGATTTCACGAACGTTCACTACACCGTGGTTACATGGGGCTATCCGTAAATATTCTGTAATTAATATTACTAAAATATGTTTAAAAAATATGAAAGTATGTATTTAATAGCACATTATGAACTCTTCAACAACTGTAGTCCTTTTCAATCCTATCAATAGATATAATAAAAATGTCAACATTTTTGGATGTTTTAATGTTTGTTGCTTAATCATACCGTAACGTATGAAGGGATCAAGGTGAAATTTGGAATACACTTATATTTTAGTGTGGAAAAACACATAGGAGACTTTTTTTATTTTTACTTTTTTACTTTCTGCAAAATAACGGGAACGGGAACTACGCCGCTAAAGCCGCGGGGTGCAGCTAGTAAAAATAATGTTTTTTATATATAACTTATCACTGCAACTGTATTCCACAAGATGTTTACCAGTTTACCACTTTTTGTCTCGTCCGTACAAACTTACCATACAATACCGAACATATGCGCATATTTACAGAAAGCCGTCCCACTTAGCTCTACCACTTAGGATCTGCAAAGGAAGGGAAACTAAAAATGTTTAAATATCCGTTATTTTACATGCATTTGCATTCGCCCACACACGCACTCTTTTGCGATTCTTCACCGTGAAATCTAAAAATCGTCACGGAATAATTGATGAGCTTCATTGTTCCATATTTTAAAAAGACTGGCAGATTTAATTTTGCAATTTTTTGATGACTCACACTAAGTACAATGGCTATGTCTTATTAAAGCCCGGAGTGTTTCTTACCTTTTTATCTATAAAACTTTAGTTTACTTATACTGCCTACCAAACTTAGGACTGACACAAAAGACGCAGTCTTACTTACCATAACTAATTAATTTATCTCGTGGCGTAGTTCTTAGTTCCAGAGGTTATGGCTTCGATTCCCACCCTAGACAAATATCTGAGTAATGAATAATGTAAATTATGTAATATATATTTGTTCTGTGTCACGGTGTTTTGAAGTGAAAACTTCTTTAGGCGCGCCTAGACAGATTTTTCGTGGGCTGTGAATTGAATTCATTCGTCACGCTCGGGTATGATAAGAAAGCTTCGGGCAAACTCGGGACTATGGCTACTGTCCATCTAGAAATACGTCACCCAATGGGAAATGCTGAAAGGGTGTGGACAGGCCATCATAGCATGGCCATCTAGAAACGCATCACCCAATGGGAAATGCTGACGCTTTTCTAGATGGCCATGCTAACATGGCAAGGCCACTCCCTCCGGTTACACCCGTGTAGTTTCCAAGGTAAGCTATCAAATTCTGAGTTATAAGTTTTCACTTCTATCGGCAGTACCTATGACTGCCAATTTTTATATTTATTTATTTATATTTATTTATTAAATTGGTTGTCTGGCTCCCACAATACAAGCTTTGCTTAGTTTCGGTTACTGTTGTGTAAGAAAAGCCCACAAATATATGTATACCTATACAATCATTATTTTAAAAATGTACTAACGCGCAAATCTTGACGTATTACTTGTCATGAAGACCATATCTCCGTCTTAGTTAATAAAAAAAACTTGAAGTTATAAATGGCGCCAAAACAAACAGTTCTAGACAAAGTTTACTTTATGAATGAATTACCATTAAGATTTAAGCTTGAAAAAGAACCTTTATTGTTATTTTATTAGAACATCAAAGCTATAAAGTCAGCCTTATCGTTTCAAGTCATCTAATCCCGGGCATCTCCGAATTTTACATTCAAGAAATTCGATATAGCACCTAAAAGTCAACTTTGAGACGAATAGGCTGAGAACCACGAAGGTCAAGTAATTTCGGTCTCTCGTCGCAATACGTTTCTTTTAAAAGCTATTTCTTGTATTTGAGATAAAATGGAGATATCTTGTGACCTCGCCTGTCTCCGTTTTCAGGATAAGAGAAACAATGAATTTTAATTCTGGATTCGGGTCTCGAAGGACCATAAATATAACCTTATCGAATAGGTAATTGGTAATGGTCGACCGCTCCTAAAACCGTTCGGACACGAGACGATGCAATCCAGTCATGATGTCAGTGCAGCAAACACGTGTTTCTTGTCAGCGCTTACAAAATGAGTCAAGTAGAATTTGAGTTTTGTAGCCTTCGTGTTAAATTAAGAGTACATAATATACTTCTAGTATTCTGTATTAAATTTAAGTTTTCACCTAATTTAAATTACTCAAATACCTCAAAAAAATACCTTTAAAAAACCACCAAGATTTTTTCATGTTTATGTGATAAGCAATAAAATAATTATTTGACTGCAATTTGCCCAATAAAACCAACATAACGCCTTTTTTCTGTGTGAAACAGTTTGTTTCAAGTAGACTGCGAATATTGATTCGTAATCTACTTAAAATAGTAGTTAGAGCTAGAATCTATCACGCTAGCTAACAACTAATTTATAAATTAACTAATATTAATAATAAATATATAATTCAAAGGGTGTTCCAATGTTTTTTATTAATAAGTAAATGTAAGGTTAATTTAGATTATATTGTTAATCAACGCTCAACACACATAATACCATGATATGATTGATAGGTCGTCATATAAAACATACATCGATGATAAATATATTAAACCAAAGTTGATTGTTTTGGTTTCCAAAGAAAAGTAACTAGTGTTTTTTAAAGAACGCGTAGTTATAGATTATTGAGTAATTTTATTAGGTGCAATATTCCGTACAAGATAATTAAGCAAAAAAATCAGTACCTACGACGACACTGTTTCTTGTGTACGAACAGCCTAAATGAAAGAAGCGCTATCTCACACGTGACTATAAATTAAATTACTCAGAGCTCAATGCTGTAATTAAAGACAAAGTGATACAAACGACCTATCACAATTATAAAATGGTTACTATTTTTATCCAATAAAACTTTTAGGACAATAGCGACGCCTGATCCGGAAATCGTAGTCGTATATTTCTTAGCGGCGTATTCCAGACATGAACTCAAAGTTAAGTTAGTTAAAGTAGTAAAGAGTAAAGTTAAAACGGCATAGAAGTGTTCGATATTCGTGACGTCAATCGTGCTAACTAATAATTTGAAAGACGAATAATAAAATTTTAATATTTCGGTATTAATCTTGAAAAGTATTCAAAAAAATTCAGTGCAACAACTTTATACCCTGCAATTTCTCCAGATACATTAACCTTCAAGCCGGAACACAATATTGTTACCACATTACTAGTTGGCAGTAAAATAACTGGCAAAGGTGTGATACTTCCCCAAGGGGACTCCGCAAAGAGTCCACTACAAATTCAGTATTCACTATCACTACTCTCTAAAGCAAACAACATTTCAATATTTACGTTTAAATTTAAAATGTTTGTTAAGATATAGAAGGCTTATCACAACCTCAAATATATTAAAAGCTACTGCAGTAGTCTTTTTTGTACCACAAAGATAACGTTCCCTAAAAAAATATTGTAAAGTTTTACGAGTTTAGAACACCCAGCGTGCTGTGTTATTACTCATAAGCTTCTGTATAAAGACCATCAATTCTAGCTTACTTCCTTTTTGGATTATAAAATTTACGTCGAAAATTTATATGATTAAATTAATAAAAACAAATATTACATTAAATTCACTCAAACAGTACATGCTTCAGACGGGTTATTGGTTATGTTATATGTAGCATGTGTATGAATTAGGAAATAATTTCCAGAATTGCACAGGTATTTATCATATACTTAAAATAAATATAACAGTTTAGTATAATACATATATATAGCATTGAAATCTTTCTATTGACGTCCTATTATCTAAACTTGTATCCTTACTTAGAATAGTACCTACTAAATTAATAACTAGCAGCGTCTCGCGGTTACGCCCGCGTAATTCGCATTCCCGTTATTTTGTCGGGATAAAAAGAAGGACATTTGTTTTTCCAAACTATAACCTAACTGTGTTCCAAAATTCAACCCGATCGGTTCGCTTTTTAAAACTCTAATAACTAATGCGCTTAACAATGCTTATGAGAAATAAAAGCACTATCCAATCAAGATCATTTATAGGTACCTACTCAATTTCATCAAAACGATAATAGAATGAAATTACACACAAATTACTACAATTCAAAAGTTTATTTTCTACGGACGACACAAAGATAAAAAAATATTATGAGTATGATACATGTGAGGGTACAAAAATCTTTTGACCCTTAAACGACAGCGGGCCTTAAATCCTACATCAAGTCTATCAAAATCGAATAAAGTACAATTTTCCCCATTACCGCCCTTCATATCTTCCGTCATTTTACGTTTCGCTTCCGAACCTTTAGGAGGGTAGAACGTAAAGACGAAAATAATAAATCCGTATCGAATATGCACGGTTGGAGCGATTGAAAATATTCTTTCGCTTAAATACAGGGCTACGCACGTTGCAGTACTAAAACAAAACGGAGCGTTGAACTCAACGGCGCTAACATTGATAAATAAACAGTGGAAAACAAAGAGTTGAAGTTTTATACTGCTTCGAATAAAAAAGAGTAGAAAAAAATGAAAACTCTACAATTGGAAGGTTCGTTTAAACATAAACTTAAGAGTAGAAAAAAAAAGACTCCGTAATTGAAAGGTTCTTTTAAACAAAATGTAGAATAAAGGATCTCTATATTTTATTGCACAAACCATAATACCGGGACTGCCGATAGAAGTGAAATCTTATAACTTAAAATTTTAGTATTAAACAGCTTTCATTTTGCACAAGACGTAACCTTAAGTTCTTCTTCTTCTATAGGTTATATCTCTAGTTATATAATTACAGTTATTGCTATTTATACTGCTATTGCGCATGTCGTTGATGCATATTCACTCATCCAAAAGTCGTCAAACGTGCACGTCTCGTTTTGCTGCACCGCCTCCGCTCCAACGTTAACCTCCCGCCAAACATTAGCATGTCATAACGCAAACCCATGTTTCCCTACATAAAAGTGCTCAACTTGGCAAAATATTTTTTCACTTCAAAAAACTAGTACACGGTACAGAAATATCATTTTTCATGACGGAAATTGATTCTTTTCAAAATTTTAAACAAAATAATGAATATCTACCAATTTCTATTAATGTAAAGAAAGATATAAACAATAAAAATTACGCAATGTTTTAAATTGCAGCACATTGCTGTCGCCTCATAACAATATTTCTGCGCTACCCGGTATTCTTTCACCGAAATATAATATTCGTCAATCTTTTCCGTGAAATTCGTCGAAGATTCGCGTCGATCCATCACCAATTAAACGCCGGGTTGTTGACGATACATTATCAACTGTACTGCGGACTCTGATTGATAGCTGGTACCAGAACTTGGTTCCCACTCTCTCCATTGAGACCTCTGTCAAAGATTGACCGATCGCTTTCCACCCGGCCTTATTCAATTCATTGCGGTATCGGTAGTCTATTAACTATTTCATTTGACTGAACATTTCTAGTGTAATCTAATACCTCAGATACCAATATCCAACTTTATTCCTTGTCTTGAAGATGCCACAGATCATAATTATTATATCCATGCTAAAAAGTATAGCATTTGGTCATTTGTTTTCGGTTGGTGTCACAGCTGTTTACTATGGATATTTACCGTGGTTACCGAAGTATGGTACGGATGGTCTAGTCGGGAGAACAGGGACTGCCGATCAGTAGCCCTGGGTTCAAATCTCGCTCGCACCGCTGTCTTTTCGAAGTCATGCATTACCGCTGACTTAAAACAGCGAAGGATAACATTGTGAGGAAACCGACATGTACCAAGAATATTTCGAGGTGTCATCGACCAACCGTGGTGGGGTGAGTGTGGTGGATTATAGCCTTGACTCTTTCCTTGACTGAAAAGGTCCCGAGTTCCAGCAGTGAGAACATTTAGTGGGCTGTATGTGTGCATGTCTACGGTAATTATTTGGTAAAATTAGTCTCATTTATCGGAATACAACGCGCATGAAACTGCATTGAAATACCGATACTTTCTTCGCTATATAACCGCGAATGGGTTTGCCGTAGCAAACCCATGTTTAATAACACTAATATCACATGTAATACCTAAACACCATATAACATGTTCTGCTCATTCTTAAACTGAAATAGTAACATTGCATTCAAAAGACAGTCACAGCATCATCAAGCGAAGCATGTTGATCGATCGATATTTGTTAGTAATGATATAAGATGCATTTTACGAAAGCAAATCTGATGCAATTAATTCCACGCTGGAGACTCTTGATTAAATCCTGGAATATAACACAAAGTAGATAATAATTACTCCCATTTAACACCCAAACAATGTGCACCTGATATTATTAATATTTAGAAGGTTGTTTTAATCACGGCCTCGAATTCGAGCTTAATTATTCCGTCCGTTGGATAATTAATTAAACAAAAGACGCCTAGGTGAGTATTGAGCTGACTTCCATTGTTGTTGGGATAACAGGAAAAATCCGCCATACTTCCTGCCGAGGTCCTGCTGTCTTATTGTTCGTTGTTACTCCAATTTACGCAGTTTCATCGCATGACTGATGCATTTACACTCGCGGGATAACCCTCCATTATTCGTAAATTGTTTATCGAACGGGCGTCGCAAATCGAAACGTCTCGATGTCTTTTTGATTTGTGCCTTGGACGGATTTGTAGGCATTTAGTAGGCTGTGGGGTCGTGGTGGCCTTCGGTTCCCATGCAAGGGGTGTTACGCTATTTTAGTGTGTCGTCGCTCGTAATTTATGGGCATGCAATGCATACGACCCGCTTTTAGGGCGATGGTCTGGAATAACCATTTTTCGGAAATTTATGTCGACTTTAACATGATAAGTGGCTTCATACAGATAGCCCAAATTTACATATAGATGTTGAGAAGGAAGCATCAGCCATCTAATAGAGCTATCGAGTTGAGTGAATGAGATTTCTCCGAATGATACTAATATGACACAAATTATGTATTTTACGACTAAATTTTGATTATGAATGAGTAGAGCTCAAATAACTGGGTGTTTTATTATGTAAAAATAAGCCCATTTAATAATTTACAATTTTATACAGAGAAGTGTTGTCCATTTCAATTTATACAAAATCAAATTCAATTTATAAAGTCTATAAATATTTTATGTACTCACTCAATAATAAATAGCCTCAATCATCAAAATGACATCGACAATGCCTGAAATAACTTCAACTCACTAACATACTCTTTTTGTAAAAAAAAAACAGATGTCAGTGTTTTAGTTACATATTGAGTACAATAAATGTTTTGTTATGTAAATGAAATAGCAAGTAGGTAAATAAAGTTATGTTTATATGGAAAATTTTTATATTTTTATTCAATAAAATCATTATACATACATATATCTTTTTCATTAATAATCTAGATAAAAATAATTAATTCAAATAACAGTCACTAGCAAAATGATCTATCTGTCCCTAGGGCCATAAAATGATACATCGCACTAACATGCCTCGGATCTACTTTCTTGATCATTTAACTGAACATTAATAGTTATGACCTTTTAATCGTAAACTTCACATAGCTGGCTCTAAATATTAGCTTTTAACAAGCCAGTTAAGGGAAATGCAGAGGCAATTTGTATTCAAATTATTTGTCAAGGCAACTCATTCCCAAAATTGCTTCCAGATTTAGCTTCGAAGGGGTATGTTTCGAGGATACGCTGCCAACATTCCGATCTACAGCAATGTCGTTGATCATAGATATAGAAATCTATTAGAAAGGTATTTAAATAAGGAGTTGTTTTTATTTATGCCGTAACAATCAGTAGACTAAGAAGTAAAAATAATTAGCACAGTTGTGAGTAATTTGTAGACATGTCTTGTAGAAAGCTGATAAGGATATAAACGCCAGAATTTTAGTAGCGTGTTACTTAAACCAAGCACTTGTAAAGGTATTTAAAAATGAAACTGACTTCTAGGCTCGACGATGTCATGATTCAATATGTCATAACCAAACGTTTTAAGCATACACTTACTCGCTTCTGAGGTTTGCATAGAAAACACTATTTGAGACTAAAAATACAGAAGATTTAAAAAAATCACCGTAATTTTTCACAAAGCCGCAACTTGAAAAACTTAAGTCAATATCATTGTTATTTATTGGCACTAAAAATCCCAAAATGTGAGAGATGGGCATCTTGTGTACACCATACAACAAAATAGTGCTCTAACATTGCAACACAGCCATAAACATCTCAAATCAAGGTCCACCGTTACTACAAAACTCAATATCTTTTATGGCATCAGGCAATGTTACGGAAGAAGCAATGACGTGTAAGCGCCGCGCAGCTGCCATCACTGTACCGATAATGATACTGTTTGTGAATAAAACGCACTGCTTTACCAGAATTTATTCACTTCACTCCTCATGTCGGGAAAATAAGCCGTGTTATTTATTAACCAATTTGTATAATGGAATGCTTGTAATGACTGGTGCTCTGTGAAAAAATCTAGTGATTAATAACTTCAATCACGATAATGAATGTGAGTTTACTACGACATATGGTTTGGCAAAACTATTTGTTTTTAGTTTAAAGAGATACGCCAAGACTACTTTTCATCTTGAATAAATTAGTATAGGTACTTTTTTTATACCAAAACATTTTTTTTTACAAATGCTATTCTAATATCGGCAATATCGATGTACAAATTGTACATCGATATATGTGTATGTATATATATTGTACAGTACAGTATATAGATAAAGCGGTTTTGGTTGCTCTTTTTTATATAAAAAATACATGATTTAAAGATTTATATGTGAGTTATTATATGGCGTGCAATGTACTCCGCTCTTCACCCGAACAAGTGAGATGATTTCCTCGTTACCGCTAAAAATGGAATTTCCCTCCAAAGCGGGACACTGTAATGTCTAAACAACTGCACTGCGCTCTTTACCTAGATATGCAAAATATAAAATGAATTGCATAAATATATTTGCCCTTTAATTTCTCTAGAAACAATGCGCTCCAAACCGGAACACAGTAATATGCAAATGCAAAACAAATACTAAATTTTAATTTATTTTTGACGGCAAAATAACTGACAAATTCGTCATACCTCAAGCCAACTCTGAAAAGAGTCCTGTCACTAAGTGAACTTGAACACAAATATGTCAACATACATTTTTGTAGCCGTATCTATTCTTAGCGTTGTCTGTGCATGCATATCCCAACGGGAATAGATCGGTAAGTTGAGTATATAAATTAGCTGTCAAGCCGCTAATCGGTCCGACAGGCCGCGATGAAACTTTAGAGTCCATCGGCGGTTCTGAAAGGCCAACGTGTGTTCCAAAATAGATACACAATAATGCCAGTTATTTGTTATCCTTTTAGCGAAGCTCCCGAGAGAACCTCGTTATTTTTAACGAACATCGCTTCCATTGCTGTTTACTGAAGGATTTTGTTGCTTTAGTAATCCCGGATCGATAAGTCACGTGGAATTTAAGAAATTTGTTCCGGTATACGATACTTTTCTCCGTCTTAAAGATACCGACACACAATGTATAGTTAGAAACGTTTACTAAATAGGGGAGGAGACGAGCAAAATTTACGTTTGTATAGTGTTTTAACATTCACGGTTTTAGCGTTACAACGCAGTGGTCACGAAAATTATACTTGCGACCACGATGTAACGCTGCTAAAACATCACGATAATTAAATAAATAATAATTTAGATCACAATTATGTCATGACTGTATAACTCTTTCAATAAGACTCAGACCGATAAGCAAAAAAAAATAAAAAAATATTTAATACTTTTAATTTAGAGCTCGCGTTCGGATGATTCTACTTTGTCTTGACTTTTTTTTATTAGACAGCTGAATTCTGTTTTTATGAAAGTCCCCTTAGCTATGAATGTATCATCGAAATCGGTTCGTTTCAAAGTTATCAGCTTGTTTGTAAATTGCGGTAGAAATCTTAACTGCATAATGTGTATTTAATTTACTTCCTAACCTTAACCTGTGACCTAAAATTTTAAACTATTGCGCTGGATGTTTTTGTACATTAAATTGAATATTAAATTTAATATTAAATTTAATATTAACCTACTTGTTACTTCCTAGGATCTTATTTCAAACTAAGTGCTCGCTTTGGTTTCGCTCGAATATTGTCATATATAGACTATTAATCGAAATAAAAACTATCTTATCTTTCAAGTTAGATCAAATTGCACACGGTGTGCAAATTTGATTAAAATTGCTTGAGAAGTTTAGTATATGTCGAGTAGTGGACGAATGCTGATGATGATGATGACGATGAAGTAGTTTAGGGTCCATCGATATCATATTGAGATTGTTCCCGACAACAACTAAAATGACCAGTTTTGACTGGAATGCAAGTTATGATGAAAAATTTAGTCAAAAATGTATATTGACGTGTGTTTATCTCATTTATCTAACAAAATTAAACACCTTTAAAAACAAATAAAAATATACACCACCCCTACCGCAATTGAGAACTATTTTGACTGGTTACCTTTATGCATTTCAAAAACACCTCATTGATGAACTGATGATTACTTCATAACACTTATCTCTTAGACAAAATAAAAAAATACAAAAGTTTCTACGAATAACGACGTCCCCCCAGCCGAGATTCACACGGATTCGGGAAAAAAGGGACGTCTGTAGGACACAATGGTCCACAATTACTACGTCCGTCGAGTAATGAGCGCGCCAATCAGATAGCAATAAAATTCGCCTCACAATACGGCCATAATTAGAATTAACTGTCTCATTCCCGCCCACAGCAATGCCTTTATTTTGGCCGTTTCGCCCCATTGATGTTATCTATAGCTCGGGAAGCCATTTTCGCCACGATTGTATTGTTTGCTATCTGTGTTCTAATCTACAACTCTAAATAAGTATGAATTCAAATAGAACCTACTAACTGTATTCACTAAGTATTCACTAAATTAAACCTTAGTCACCAAATTGAGGCAATGGGGTTGAATTGAAAGGAGCGAAATTAAAAATCCGGTCGATTTCAAGTTTTCAAGACTATAAGTAGAACAAGCAGTGAACAATGAAAGTATTTTATTTAAACTTAATTAACACAAACGTTTAGTGGTCTCAGTATTGCCATTTAATTTCATCGTTATAAATCAAAAGATGTGCCCTGAGCATCTCGAAGTTGTAAACAAACTGCGTCTCTGTGTATAGCGTGAATAGTTAACAACTGCCAATCTACTTGACCCCTAAAATCGTTAGCGGCAAGGTATGTTACGGTTCTCCTTATTTTGGTAGTGACAACGAATGGCGATAGGTATAAATAAACGTTCGACGTTCGCCGCTTCCTACAATCGTCTAAAACGGAAAAAGTGATTTCACTCTTCCCAACGATAACATAATTCCTGATTTTTGTGAGAGGTTTTACGCTCAGTCAAACTATGAATAAATTATTCTCATAGCGTTTTACGGCGTTGTTCAATTAAGGATTAAGGTCATAAATAAGCAAAAACGTAAAAAAAATTGTCTATTTTGACACTAACACTCGATTGAACGCCATCTATCAACGATTTTATATTTAGTTTATTTTTAATAATAATAATCAACTGAGAACGGAATTGTTATATTAAATAAATAAATCATTGTGGATATTTCTTCCCATAATACTATTAAACCCCAAACTACATAGCTTGTATTATGGGAGCCAAATAGCAGATTTACACTTATATTGTTGTAAACAATAAAATTAATACGTATATACGTATCGGACAATATCCGTACTTCAACTGATTCTAACGTTAGATGCGTTACTTCAATTTATATCTATGGTTTTTTTATTAACGTAGATAATAATTTCAATAAAAATTTAGGGTTTAAATTGATTCTAGCTACAATATTTAAATTAAAGGCACACTTCTACTTTCAGTGAGACGTTCTTGTTTATTGACCCATCCGAACTTTTTTTTCGACATAATTTTTCCGAATTAATTTTAAAATATTCCAGCATGTTAAATAAATGTATCGGTATCCTAAAAATAAAAAACACAAAGCAGCACTATACACACATCTGTTCTGAATAAACCGCGTATAAAGAAAGCTATTTTTCTAGAGAGCTCGTAAGTTTTTGTTGAACCAATTAAAACGGCTCTATTGCCTTGTTCTTTACTAAAATTTTTGATTGCCTCTCAGACCTTTCATTTAGAGGATTTAGTTAGAATTTAAGAGGAACGGCGGAACAGTGAAAGCTTTGCGTTGTTTTCGTGAACAATAAACTATTGTGCTTTATGGACCTAGCTCTTAAATGTAGCGGTGCTTTTGTTAGATTCATAAACATGCAGGGTCTCAAATTTCGGAGCCGTTAGTTCACTTCTGTTTGTTTTGTGGTGAATAGATGCTGTAATGTACACTAATGAAATTATGTTGGGAGTTTTATTGCGACTTTGAAATGCGGCAGCTGACTTTGTAATAACAGTGCAGTGCAGTTTGAATTTGATACTTTATTTTAACTAATAAGTTTGGACTTGGCCGCCGTCTTGCCTGATGTTAAGAGACGATGCGGTTTACGATAGAGCGTGATTGCCTGGAACAAATAGATTCACTCTCGACTTGAACGCACCAAGATTGCCACAGTTGAGAAAATCCACTCAGGCAACGCATTCCACAGCCTAAATGTTCGCACCACCAATTGACAAACGCTAAGTACCTAGGTATAAGTAGTTAGATAATTATGTAAAGCAGTTGTTATTTTAAATTGTTTTTTTTTTCAACAAATGCTTTGCCCAGCAAAAATGAGACAATACAAAACCAATGTGTGTGGATGTAAATTTTATTCAATTACAAAGTTATATCTTGTCTAAAGTGTGGTGTTGCAATCTTGCAATAAATAAGTCAATTTTCTTCCATTTTTATGGCGCTGATTGATATGGCAAGTTCTCAATTCTAACCGACCACATTACATTATTTACTACCAGACCAGATAACAGTTTAAATTCAATAACTCTCTTTAATAATTCGGTCACATTAATTGAAACCAATAATGTATGCAAATATATACCACTAGAGCCTATAAAGCTGTAAATGTTACGGAATTTTAGTTCAGGCACTGTTGTATTGATTTCCAAATTTTATTAGTTTTAATCATTACCATATTACTATCTCCTCTTATGGTGATTGGTACAATAAATTGGAATTTTAAATTTAAATTCAAACAGTACTCAGAGGTAAAGCTATCAATCAATCCTTTTTGATATTCAATCTGTATTTAGACCCTCAAATTAAGCATAATTTGAGATAAGTCTTTAATTTTTACGTCACGGGTGGGCTCAAGGAAAGTGTAAGCGGTCATTAGGCACTTTTTTTGTTAAACTTTTATACCTTTTGTCTTAAAAAAGCACATCGTATTTCTTGAACGTAATCCATAATGCATGAGATGTAAGGCTCTTCATAGTAATTATGTGTAATAAATCTCAAGTTAGATCAACAGCTGATGCCTAAATTATTTTTAATTTCTACGATCCCAGGCTTGTGAAAAGTTTGGTTAAAAAATGCGAGAAGTTCAAAAGAGGAACGTTTTAAAAATCCATTGATAAAGAGCCACTTCGGTGACCAAGTGACTCTGCATTGACTCTGACTGGCGTTATCATCGAAAATAAATGACCAATTAAACAATCTAATTCATTCCCGGCGGCCCTCGAAGGGGTGGAAGCATAAATCAACATGCCGACGAGTGGCGATAAACATTTTGTGACTTCCAAACCAGGTGATAAAAAGTGTCCTCTTTTTTGGTCACTGCACGCAGAACCTTCAAAAGGGTGACATTTTTTACCTAAAACAGCCTCTTAATTGTCACGGGCCACCCTTTATGGTTAAGTACGTCCCTTTTAACAAAAAATGAACCTAAATAAATGACCCTAATGAGAGCGTTCACGACAAACGTCCGAGCAAAAAACTAGTAGGTAGCCCTCGTAATTGTTGATAATGATTTGATAAGAGTGAAAATATTTGAGTTTGGGACAGCATCGCCACTTAGCTAAATATTTTTTAACGTTGCCCGCACTATAAGTGGAAGTTAATAGGGTACGCAAATAGAAGTACTCTTAGATAGACACTTGTGTGTATTGGAGTGCTAGAATGCAATGCGGATAAGAGGGTCAATATTTTGATAGTACGCGTGTTCAGAAACATGTGGTTAAACATTGTGCAAGAACGATGCTCAATGTGGTCTCTTAATAGTGCGGTCGGATTTTTGCTGCGGCAAAGTAACTTTGTAGAGCGTTTGCTACGCTCGCGCCACAGCGCAAAGATCAGGCCAAAAATAGCAAGGAATGAATCAGACGCTAACTCGAGAAATTCCATCACATCAAAGGCTTGACTTTCACGGAACAGAACTTATTCTTTTTCTGCAACAAATCTTTAGGAATTCTCGCCTCGCTCATTGCAATACTTGCTTTTAATATCTAATTGGCGGTAGATTTTCTCGGAAAGCTTTGAACACGCACATCTAATTACTCATTGATTGCGCTTGATTGATCGTCTAACTTGGCCCCAAAATAAAACGCTTGCAATTTTTGTAAATTTGAAAGTTAAAATGCGGGGTAATGACTCGGAAAATTTGACACTTCGCCTACGGGCGCCGGCGGTGGGCGTGAGGCAAATTATTCCAAGTTTTATTGACGGCTCTCGAGATTTACACGCACAGCTGCCGCTGCCCTGTAGCGACCGTAAAATTATGTGGCTTATGTACCTACTCAAGATGCATATTGTGTAGTTTAATATGTTTACTTTTTTATCTAACTTATTTTCATCAATCTAGAAAATTTACACGTTAGTTCAATTATCCTACTAATATTATAATTGCAAAAATTTGAATCTGGATCGGTGTAGCGGTTTTGGAAATATGAACAACAAACTAAAAATTGTTTCATGAGTATTTAGACGATATAGTGATAGATTCTTATGAAATTTAGTGTGTCTGAATTTAATTTTAAATTTAAGTCGGTTTTTGTTGTTTCGAAGTAAATAAATTATTTGTTGTGGCGAGTTGACAGAAGAATGCGAAAGCATATATTAGTCCAAGATCCCAGAGCTGCCAGACGTCACGTATTATCTTATAAATGAAATGTGGACGATTGAGTAGAGTTAGTACGTACTAAGAACACAAACATGCTTACTGGATAACTTGCTTAGACGGCCAATTTTGAGATATGGGGCTATAAAAGTACATTCAAACATTAGTTACTTCACGTATTTTCTAATAAGTGATTTTCACGTATGTTGTACCTAGGCCATATCCTTAAAACTAAGGCCCCAATACTTCCAGACACTTTCCGTCGGCCGTTTTGCTTCTTTAGAACTCCAAAATAATAACTTAACTTCACTTAAATTCTCATACTCCATTTGTAAATATTTTCGTCAAACAACAATTTTAAAGATTTTTCTAATAAAATAGACCAACAATCATCCCCTAACAGTTACAATATTAGGGTTTGAAACAATTACATGAATACTCTGAAATCAGCCCCTCTAACACAGCCTTAGCACACATACTGCCTCAGTTACACATACATGTTAAGACTTAATTAATTTTCCCACGTACAATGCTTACTGTTATTGGATCAGAAATATCTTTCAATAAATAATGGCGATAACAGGATCAAATGTTATCGTTTAAGGAATTCGGATGCACAAAGCATAGCATTGAAACAAAGTGTTACACAGTTCATTTAACGCTCACATTAATATAAGGCTTAATTAATTTCAACGAACAATTTATTTATCGTTGAATATAGTTACCTCACTTAATAATCCAATGCATTCAATGACATCTTTTATGATATAAATAATTGTTAGCAATTTCATATAAGAACTAATTAATACCGTTAATATCATGACTGAACTGTTGTGGACACAGATGTAAATGGGACTTCTAGTTCAGGGTCCGTTATAAAAAAAGCTACTTGAAACAAAGCTTCACTGTACCGTATTTTTATTTAAATGTAGTCTTTAGGGACTACTCAGATTCAAATCAATCAAAACTCTAGAGTTTTGATAAATATGTTTGTTATACGTTGCTTGGCTCAACGGAATACCGCCAGCCGAGGTAACTATTTTCTTATCTGTGTGACTTGGCTTCCAACTTCTAATATTTTTGATTATGTATAATTGTATATACCTTCATAGGGCTGTAATTCAGCGTAAGTAGTTTTTAAGGAATGTATGTAGTCTTTGTTATCTCGTTGTAATATAGTTTTGTTATCATGACATTTCCCATCCTACTAATATTATAAATGCGAAAGTTTGGATGTATAAATACATGGAATTTAAATGTTTAGATATTTGTTGCTCAATTTCAGAGGAACGTATGAACAATTTTTTACATATCGGTGAGACACTTCGCAAAGTCCGCCTGGGGAAGGAGCATACCATTGCCAGTTATTCTTTCGAAGTTATTCTGAAGGGCAATGTTTCCAGTGAAATTACAGGAAATAGAAACAAAACATTTAATATCTCTGACTGACGAGCGCTTAGGTTATGATTTGCACTCTTCGTCTTCCAATGACTGTGTCTCACTGTGCTATTAAGGGTAGGTAAAAAATAACGGAAACAAGGCGCTCCTAGCAAAAAATAATATAAAAACATTACATTTGAATTACGTAATTGACTCTATTGACTGTTTAAAATAGGGTTCGTTTCAAAACAAGTTTTTTTTTTTAATTTGGACATATTATGCAAAATCACCAACTCAGATATTATGCAACTCAGGCTTCTAAAACACATATAAAAATGATTTACTAAGTTTGTGAAGAAACAAAACATAAACTGATCTTTTTATTTACAGCCCGTCAGAAATCAGCTACGGGAAATCATAAAACGGCGAGGAACTTTGATCGGCAAACGACGCTCGTAACGTTACCGAAGTTTCGCTCTCTCTACCGTTTTGACATCTCTATACCGAAGTTCGGAGTTAGTGACATGCATTATTTATAAATGTTTGGTCTGGATGGTGAAATGGCAAACGCAATATGTGTTTCGATTTTTCCTATCGAACATGTTTTATTGTTGTATCCTGTACTGAGTTCCTTAGCTTTGCTTTTAGTTATTATGATCATAAAACAGTACCATTAACTTTTGAGTTGTTATCAAAACGCCTGTGCTAAAGATTGTGTGTATAAACATATTTATTTGTTTTTTTTTTATATTTACGTTAAACATTTTTGAAGTGAAAAGTTCTTTTGGCTCACCACACAGATTTTTCGTGGGCTGTGAATTGAGCGCAAGCGTCACGCTCGAAAATTAAAGAAATCTTCGGGTGAACTCCGGACCTGCAGTAAAATAACTGTCAAAGGTGTACAAACCTTTTCTATGTAGACTCTAGAAAACGTCCTAAAAAATTAAAGTTTTTGTGTTTTTTTTTTGTGTTTATAATAAGGGTTCACTACCTTGACAGCGTTTAAATATTTCAAGAGCCGTAAAAAATTAACATTAATTTCGCGGATTTGTCGTCGCCTTTATGCTTAGGCCAATAGTCCATGTAGCTGCACGATTTCGACAATTGTCGGATGGATGCATCTTGCTTGCATCTTGCGTACAAATAATGAAGTCTGTGTCCACAAAACGACAACGACACGACAGCCGCACGTCTTGCGTTTGTTCGTAGGATGCATGCATTCGACAAAAGACGCGTGCGTGGACAGTAGGCCTTACAGAACAGCAGACGCACTAATATGCTATACTCACACACTACAGTGCTGTTTAAAATCGTAGTTTTTGGTTTGGAAATCACAAACATTATTCTGATGTTGAACCAGGATGTTTACATATTTATTTGAACATACATGAGTAAATGGAATAAAACTGGAAATTTTGTGATTCTATATCCGTTACATACTCATTAAATTTGCTATAAAGTGGTTTAATGTAATATTTAGAACAGTCTGAGAAAGAAAACATCGAAATAACTAAAACAATCGCTTTACATCATAATAAAGTTTATTTCATTCATAATATTCTCCGGATTCAATATCAAGCAACTAAACAGCTCCTAATTTAAAAGCTCAAATCACTCTCAATATTATATTTCAAATCCCGATTCATTCATAAACGTCGAAAGCTCCGTCGACATAATCTGTGTCTTTGTGGAGCCGCTTCCGTCCCTTACAATGCATTGCAAACTTCGTGAAATGGGTAAAAATAATCCTCTACCCGAGCCTAATACATCACGCAAAATGTCAGTGGAGACCGCATGAACAAAAATACACCATTGTGAGACGAGCCAGCCATTGTCCAAAACTTTAGCAAAAACTTGTGCAATTTCAACAATACGCACTGTAAAAAGTGCTTACGCTACGTAATCCACCCCTAATCTTCAACTGTCAAACATACTTATCACACTTCTTTAAAAATCTTCAATAAATCTTCATTTTAGTCGTCAGCTTGTTAATCAACGGGAAGATATTGATGATTGTAGCAATTAAAAAACTAGCAGCATCGACAAATGGCGTCCCTGGCGGTTCATAAATTGGATCGCTGAGTCTCAACCTCACAATTAATCAATTTTAAAAGTAGAACGTTTCATATTTTACGAGATTGTAACGATCTACTTCTCTTTGTGTGGGTCTCATGTCGACACTCGTTCTGTACACCGTAAATGTGGTAGCCCTCGTCAAAACAAACATAATTCAAAATGTATATGTTCATTTATTTTTGTAGTAACACCCACGGTTGCCGCGTGTGATCGTGACGAAGCCGAGGTTTCGTGAGACTTTCCTATAAACTAGTAAGGCTGCATTCAAAATATTTTCATATGTTTAACATAATACCACACATTACTTTTAAGGTTATAGTCTCAACAACTGTTAACTTTTCACATCCCAATAACAGATTTATGTTATACTTATATTTGTTTTCCAATTTTGGAGAAAGAGTTTATACTTTTTACTATGCCCATACTCAACTATTTTAGTTCATTATCCGTCAGTTATCTGTGTTATACTTACTCAAAATCACCAAAAAATGTTAAACATAAATATTACTTCGATCAAAGTAAAATAAAATGTATCATAAGTAGAATTAAAATACTGGGTAGAATAAAGTTTATTTTGATCACTAGTACAAAAATGACTACATTTATCTCATTTTTTTTAATATAGAGTGATGAGACGAGCAGGACATGTGCCTGATGATAAGCAACATGCCTACCACATAACAGCACAGTGACACACAGCTTTTGGAACATGAAAAGTCCAGATCATTCCCTAGTACTGCACTGCGCTCATCACCCAGAGATGTAAGGTGTTATATTTCTAAGCTCAGCAATTTCTCTGGAACCAATGCCCTTCAAACTGGAACACAGTAACGCTTACACATTACTGCTTGGCGGTAGAATAACTGGCAAATCTTGCCTTGATGGAGCGTGCTTGCCTATAAGAAACTAATTTTAATCAATCAGATATATATAAGTAACTAGCACTTTTTCCCTAACCCATGTCTTATAATGATTTCTTTGTTCACAACCACTTTAAAGTACCTACTATTAAATTGACTTTTCTGGCTTACTAGTAATCCTCAAACGTTGTTATTACGTCGGCTATGTGAACAGTAAACAGCCCGCTAGATTTCGCACCGCTTATGAAACCTCGTGCCTCAAACGTGGAACGACGTTACATTTATTGAACTAATCTTCAAGTATTACTTCATAATACGATAGTGGTGCCTTTGGTTTGTGGTTATAAGTAGTGGCGCGGATTCTAGTCCGTTTGCTAAAGTTATCTCGACTGCGTCCTCCAAGTAAAAGAGTCAACAGTTTTATTACGTCTTAGAGCTTGACAACCGCTGAGATGTACCCAAATTAATAATTTTCGGGCACAATGCGACACTTGATAAACGAAGTGTAGTTTTGTTTTACCGCGTGTCACAGTGCTGTATTGAGCAGGTGTGTTGCTTTCCATCAGCAGGACATTTGTTCGTGTTTTACTATATCTAATAACAATAAAAATACGATAAAATTGCTGCGGATGCATTTATTAGTTAGCAACAAACTTATTATTATACTGCCATCTAGTTGCACACTATCGCTTGTTTTGTCACTATTGCACAAAGTGACTTACACGAGGCTACTGCAAAGCGGTCTTTATTGGTTTATCCGCGGCATATTGATTGTCTTTTTATTTGTATCGACGTTTTAGTGTAAAACAAAGCGCTTTAAAAATTCAGCATTTTTGTAGTCTATTCCAATCAGCCGATACATTTTTCAATGCAGAAATACTTTGCGTTGTTAAAAATGAATATAGAGGAAACTTACGATGCAAAAATATATGAGAAATATATTTAAGCCAGTCAGTTTCATGGTTGGAAGTAAATAGAAAATGAAATTAAAAACTAACTACCGCAAATTTTACTTACGTATCTAGCCAAGAAGTTGAAAAAAATCAGTGAAGTGAAAGTTCAAACATTTTTGTTCTTTGTGACGTTTTTGATCTTTTGTTCTTTGTGACGTTACAAAATGTTGATGGTTCAACAAGACAAAACTGTGCTAAGTAATAATGTTTTGGAATATGGAGAAACGAAGTGTAGTTTGCTTAAAAAGCCCATTAAATGTTATCACTGCTGGGACTAGGCGCCTTCTCTCACAAGCTCTCTCGACCGTTCAGCCCCGTTAAAGCTCATGGTGATAACAAACTAACATTGTACATTTATTTTTAAGGGATGTTATCAATTGAGTAAAAGTAAACCAATTGAATAAATGTAAGAATTTATATTGACAACTGTTCGATCTTTCCCATATAAAATTTCACAAACGAATGCTCTTCAACGGCTTAGCTCCATCTACTTATAGCGCCAACCCCTCTAAAACTCTTTTGAGACGGCGGGTAGAAGTGAATGGTATCCCGCCGGCGCCCTCTACACTAAATGACACATATTTAGACTCAAATCACAGTATTAAAAATAATACTATAGTGAAATACACGGCAAACAAAATACAGGCAATAACACGGCCCTCCTGCGCACGCTGCCAACCTTGGCAGTGTCACAGTCTGGTGTAGTTGCTGCGAACAAAATGCACAAGTTATTCATTTTATTAATTTTACTCTTCCAGTAATATCTACTTAAGATGAGTAACTTTCCCAAGCAGTTGCGCTGTCACATTGTCGCAACTCAAGGTACGTCATTACATTACCACATTCTCCTTAAATCCACTTAAGATGAGTAATGAATAGCTTTCCCAAGCAGTTGCGCTCTCACATTGTCGCAACTCGAGGTACGTCACTACATTACCCACATTCTCCATAAATCTCAAACATACACCTTTCCTTTGCTGCCGCCTGGTAACTCTAGATACGCGGCATTAAAGTCAAAGTCAAAGTTCATTATGTTCACTCTTAATGCTTTCTCTAGCAGTTACCACTCTTAGGCCGACACTAAGTACGTCAGTTTATGTCCAAGGTATTACGGTTTCACACTAACGCTTACTTTGTCAATGGATCCGAAGCCATTGCACTTCACTACGTTATTCAAACGTTAACTCATCAGCAATCAATCATAATACCTGACAACATCCTAGAGCCATTGCACTGCTCGATTGGGTTTGACTTTCAATTACAGTATATCTCCATGTATACTAATCGTACCTATTCAAGGTTTCATATTTTTCTCACATATGGCCTTCTATGTACATAGTTTTTATAAACGCTCCCAAGTGATATTTATAGCGAATTAAAGGGTCTCATTTTTTTAAACAATACCAAAACAATTCATTGGTAACGTACATAGCTCGGCATCATCTGACTAAAATCTCTCTAATTTCAACCATAAGGGTATCTTATAACTGCACTGAATATAACCTTTGTAACCCAACTACGGTAACCAAATTCAAATCAAAGATGTAACACTTTCTATTACTGTATTATGTTTTAAAATGCATGACCTTTCTCAAACAGTTTCCCTGAAAGATATTTATACCAATATCCAACTGATTTACACTTTTTATCTATGGTTGCTGTGCCTCGCAACAACTCGTCTACAAAATAAGCTACCCTCTCATAAAGTTTCGTAAAACAGTATCCACAAACTTTAAAAAAACCGAAGATGTTTCATTCTACGAAATGTTCTGATTGCAGTTCCCGGAATTGAAGGTTATTTTACAGTACCCCCTAACGAGATAATAATTAATAGTTTTAACTTGTCGGTGATATGCAAAAAATTCATTTGAAATGCAAAAACAAGGTTAAAACAATTTTTAAAATCGTTTCTTCAAAGTAAATCGTAATATAAAACTGTTGCTTACTCACGTGTACATTACGCACTTACTGAAACCACTGATCCAAGAATAAAATTTTTAACTAACTGCGGGCGACGCTTGCGTTTCCGATTATTTCTCATCACCGTTGTGATTTCCAGGCGTGGTGTTCATAGCACTTCTGATGGAATCAATTGAGTAAAAGTAAACCAATTGAATAAATGTAAGAATTTATATTGACAACTGTTCGATCTTTCCCATATAAAATTTCACAAACGAATGCTCTTCAACGGCTTAGCTCCATCTACTTAAAGCGCCAACCCCTCTAAAACTCTTTTGAGACGGCGGGTAGAAGTGAATGGTATCCCGCCGGCGCCCTCTACACTAAATGACACATATTTAGACTCAAATCACAGTATTAAAAATAATACTATAGTGAAATACACGGCAAACAAAATACAGGCGATAACAGGGACTTATAGGAGTTAGCCTCAAGTAGCCTCAACTGCATACCGAAACTTGGCCATCTGTACTTGCAAAACTACTAGGAGGTTCATGCACGAATCGAAACTCAAAATTGTGAATCGCATGAAAATTCTACAATATCTTTTTATTTATTTTACCAGAAGTTTTCCTTCACATTTTCTTTTACAGTAGCTAGGTATATAGTGACGAGACGAGCAGGACACGTGCCTGATGGTAAGCAACATACCTGCCACATAAAAGCACACTGGCACTCAGCTATCGGAACATGAAGAGTCCAAAACATTACCTAGCACCGCACTGCGCTCGTCATCCAGAGATCTAAGATATTCTATCTCTAAGCCCTGTAATTTCTCTGGAAACAATTGTTTTTCAGGCGGGAACATAGTAATGTTAGCACGTTACTGCTTGGCAGTAGAATAACTGGCAAAAAAAGGTGTGGTACTTCCCCAGGTGGACTCTTCTAAGATTCCCATAACGTCACTCCTATCAATTTGTGGCAGTAGAGTTCCATGAAGTTCCACACCTTTAGGATACAATCGTTACTCAACAGCTGTTCTTTTAACCACTAGACTATCACCAGACGTTACAGTACAATTCATTGTTTAAAAACGGAATTTTTGAACTAAACACAGCCTGTCATCGTTCAAGTGGCAATAAATTATGAACTTAACCTTGCTTTGAGTTTGTTTTGGTTAACGTTTCGTTTAGGCGCATATGTGGATCGTGAGAACCCTTTGCGTTGGAGAGGTTAGTTATACCAACTCTGGGTTTCCTTAATATGTTTATTTTAAACGTTAACAATCTTTGTTAGTTATTTGACCGCAACTTGAAGATGTTTGACAAATAGACGGCTTTTCAGATGGAGATTATTTAAGTTTGTGTGACTTATTTTCCGTTTTGGTTCGGTCAACAGTAGCTCAAATTTTGTAGATAAATATACAAATGACATAAATGTTTCTAAGTATATTGTACCGCAAACGGTTAAGGAATTCATGCTAAACTAAAATAGCACCATAACTTATTATAAAACAATTTTTTTTACAATTTATTTTCTCGGAAAAAACAAACAAACGTACAACGGAATTGAGACCTTCCTCCTTTTTTGATGTCGGTTTAAAATTAAATTGGCAACGAAATTGAGAATATTTGGTGCATTAAATTGACACAGCAAATACAATTAGATAACCTAACAGAAAATCCTTGAGGCCTTCGTAGCTACTTCTAGTACGATTTAAAAAATGTGGTGAAACTACGCTATACGAATATAGTTAGTAAAATTCTTTGCGTGTTTGAAAATTAAAAATTTAGTAATAAAATTAAAATAATTGTAATTATTTTAATAATTATTAATTCTTCATGCCAAACCGATTTTCTACATCCTTTTCTTCTTCGTATCTGAATTAATAATTATTAATATACTTTGAAATGATATTATTAACTAGTCACTAGACGCTATAGAACTATGAATCGACAAACTTCATAAATTTTGAAATTTCAGTCAAAAACAAAATAATTTGATTTGTTTCTTGATTAGTGCGGTTACAATTTTCTTTTATGATGTTTTATGTTTATAAACTGATAACAAATCAAAGTACAATTGACATTAAATCAACTTAAACTAGTTTCGCATGCCGCCATATAGTTCAGCTAATGTTATGCAAGCTTGTAAATGAATATCGGTTTTCCCATCAAAACATTATCGCTCATTCCGCGAATTTCTATTCCTACTCGGATTGGATTCCAGTTCCATTTGAGATAATCCCCGGTTGTAATTAACCTCTGCCTAAAGTTGAATGCAACTATTGATGTTATCTGATTGATGTAATTTAATTAGGCTGAATGTCTGAGGTATGATAACGGAGTGGAGTTTTGAATTTAATATGACAAGTAATAATTAATGTTATGTTTAAGTTTTTATGGCGATCTTTGCGATCTGTATTATTGATAAGCCCATATAACTGTTTTATAAAATTACTAAGATGCCGAACATTATGAAATATATATAATTATAGGTATTTGTATATTAAACATCTACGATGACGTAGCAGAACATAATATTACACCCGATGTCGTTTCATTGAAAATACAATTGCCGTGTCTCATGGTTTCAAAAGAGAAACGTGAAAATTGCTAATCAACAACTTTATTTTTCTGTTATGGGTAATGCAAAAGTTTTACTGACTTACTGATCTTGCATGGCCACTTATGTCAATGTGATTTTTATTCATAAGCTAACTGTAATAATGGCAATCTAACATTTCTTCTATCAATGTTCTAAAGCAAAACATTTCTCCTGTATGAAATTGTTCGAAGATGTTTAAAAACGCATAAATCTAACTTAACAGCTTTTTCGTTTGCGTAAGACTTGATAAACATTTTTGTCATAAGGACGTCAGTTAGTGGTCTTTCAATCTTATTTTTTCCCCTATTATGATTTATTGAATGCTAATTACGGCTACTTAGTTGCTACGTATTTTTTAATATTTGTTAGAATCAGAATCAGAATCATTTATTGCATAACTGTGTACATAGGAGTAAGATAGTATATAACATATTAAGGTGACAACAGTTTAACAATTTCGGGCGTTTAGGTCCTTTATGACAGTATATCATTCGTTCGTTATGGTTCTAGCATTTACTGCTATATTTCCAATTTTACCAGTAAATGCTCGAAAACAGAAACTAATTCATCGTAGGCCACATCGTCGCTTAACATCAGGCGAAAAAAAAAAACTAAGTAAAATGTAAGAACTATATCTTACCCAATATATAGTGGCTGGTGGTTTGCTTTTAATGTAACCTATTAAAGAAACGAAATTAACCTTTGATTTGTGTGCAAAGATATGCATGCCTATTTATTTTTCTTTCCACTTATTGTTTTAATACCTAGATTCAAGAAATAAGCATTTTGAAATTGTACTTAGATATTGTTGTCGGAAAATATTTGACACTTTCTCACATAAGTAATGTCCAAACTAAATGCGTCCATACTATGCAAAACTTGTAGATAACTATTTTCTTATCTGTGCTTATAGTTATGAAGCCAGATAGCAGATATAAATCATGTATAATTCTGTGTTGATGTCACGACAGGCGCGTCATATTTTTTTTCTACTTGTGGCTTATAACACGAGAGACGTGTCATTTTTAAATTAAATGTAACTCCATCAAATTAAGTTATACAAAGGTCAGCTCAGAACTAAACCATCACTATTTTCTACGTGGATTTAACCTGTTATGCTAAGTTTTCAAAAATGGGCACAGCAATTAATCGTGTACTTATTTGAGATGAAAATACCCAGATACAGAAATAAACATCCATACGAATCACACACAATTTTGTCAGAAATCTAAATGGTTGCAGGATAATTCACCGGCGTAGCCAAAAGTTATTAGAGCTAAGTGCAACGTTGTCCATTAAAGTTTCGTCACATCTGTTATCACATTTTATTTGTTTGTTGCCAAGTTTACAACACATCCTTTATCGCAGTTTATTGGAAGTTTCAGCCGATATTTATAACATGTGCCGGGGATATCTTATCGTAGTGATGGCTACTGTGAGATGTTTGTAATTTTCCAAAGAACATCCCGTAATTTATTAGTATTTTCTTATCTAGGGTTTTGGACAGTTTAGTGCTGCTGTATTGATAAGTTGTTTTAAGATGCCGCAAGAATCGTCGTGAAAAGTGAGTGTAGAATGTTTTCGAGAGTATGTTACTGAAATATCGCTCTACAAATATCGATCAAAATGATATACATTTTGTATTATATTATTCGTATGAAAAACATTATACAGGACTTAATCGGGGTCTATATTATTATTTAATTATCTCTTGATTTTGTAACCGTTTATACTTACAAAATAAATTATTGTAGTATAAAGAGTATCAAGTGTTTACGCATTACTCTTAGCATGCTATGCTATGCTAAGAGCAGTGCTTACGACACATAGTTTATTTTTATTTGTAAAATCTATGTTCAGATCAATAGCTTCTGATGTTGTGCTCTCGACGAAGCCTATGAAATGTAATAACAATTCCCAGCATTCTCAACTATCTAGGACAACCAACAAAAATAATACTTTGTATCACATATTGAGGTTACATTCTGCTGTAACAATATCTAGTTCAAATCAATATACATCAAATAACCCACTCAACATGAACGGAAGTTGTCAAGAGCAGTTGAGGCGAGATAAACTAATTCTAACTAGTCAGGAGTTAAATCAAAGTCACGTACTTTGACCCTATTGATCCCATGTAAAATTGTTGCTATGATATTGTCATTTATATAACCACAACAATATTATGAAGGAGAAAATTTGAGAATGAAGGCATGATTTTTACGGTTAGTAAAAAAAATATATGTTAATCGTAGTACTTATTTTTGCGTCGTCAATTCAATTTTATAAATTGTATTGAAAAAAATATTTGTAAAAGTCATAAATAAACGTTGATTTCACTCGTATCCTATATTATATTAAAAAAATGAGCAAACCCTTTATTTAGAGTCTAAATTACAATGAAAACTAAACTAACATGCATACCTAACTACTTACGTTAATCACATTTTGTCTCCTTAATTGCAATAAAATAGCTTTCTTTACGAGGCGCTTGCCACTAGAATCTATTATTTAGTTATTTTAATACAAAAAATAATGTTAACAGCATACATCAATCTAAACTCTAACATTGTATTCATAAATATATTAAGTACACTTAAATACAGCCATATCATTTCACGAAAAATATTTAATAGCAAATACTATTGGACAGTGCGGGCGGAACTTCACTAAAATATTGACAAAGATGCGTACCTACTGGTAGATTGGCACTTCATGGTTTTTCATTTGAGCTGAGTATTTGTTTCCGATCAAGTTATTGGTTTTAGAAAGGGATCAGTTGAAGAGCTGTCAATTACAATAGAAAGATGTGGGGAATCTGTGTCAGACAGATTCAATAATACTGCTCATGAGCAAACAATACAAACAGTTAAAATAAATACGCTGCTGGATTGTTATTTATGTAGACATCATGTAAAACGCAATACATAATCTAATCTGGAGCAAACCTGATGTTTTGCTTGGGAGCCTATTAGAACGCATAACTTTTTGTTCCTAATTTACTTTGTCATAATGAATGTAGTATAACATATAGTGTCATAATGTAACTTTTGCATAATCGTTTTTTGGCGTTATGTGTTTTAATCATAAAAATCTATTGTGCTACATTCAATTCGACTGTTGCTCAGACGCATTTAGGCATTTTTTAATTATTTGTTGTGCTACGTAATATATAACCAGGTTATATAGGGCCCAGATCCGACTCGGAGCACCCCGACTCCACCTAGTCTTGTCGCTACTACCCCTAGAGTGTATTTAAAAAATGCGGGAGCCAGAAGCTCAAGGGAGGTCCTGAGTGGAGCGATCCATGCGAGGCCAAGCGTAGCGAAGGGGGGAGGTGGCGAGCGAAGCGAGCCGGCGACCTCCGTAGTGGAGTGCAGGCCGAGTATGGAGAAGCAACACTCAGGGCTGACCGAAGAGCTTCTGGCGGGAGCCCACCCGGAGTCAAAAAGTGCACCATATGTCTTAGGTGTATGTAGGTTTTTAAGTCCTAAAAACGTTATGTCTACATAAATTGGTACAAAAATTGTTATACTACTGCATAGTCCTGCATAGATATTCCATTAAATTAGTAGATACCTACATTACGAATAATAAATATTGTTGTCGAAGTACCCACCCGCATTTCACACACCCACGTATTTTATTTATGTCCGCTCTTTACACTTGTTTTTTAGTTAGGCGTTTAAAGTTTATGCCGTTGATCAGTATGTTTAAGTATTGTTATGCTTTTCTCAATGTGTGCCTTTAACCATTATGCTATTTATAGTTATGCGTCGAAACATTATACTAAGTTATCTGTATGCTATATATGGCTATGCGTTTAAACATTATGCTAAGTTATCGTTATGTTATATATGGTTATGCTAGTTAACATTATGCGAAGACAGTTATGCGTTTAGTTGTTATGGTAAATTATCATTAGTCCTAAAAACGTTATGCCTACCTAAAATAGGACAAAAAATGTTATGCCACCCCATATAGACCCGTTTTGCTTCAGGTATGTGCACGTTTATAGCTATTATGGGTTAATTTCTTTTTGAGACTCGGGGCTTTCTCTAATAAGAGTTACTAAGTCAGGACCATAATCACTACGCTGGTCAAGTGCAGACTTGCAGATCACATATGTAGGAAAGATGTCTTTCTTTGAACTTGTCCTTCAACGTTAAAGCCATTGATAATACTAAAGGTATTCATCTGCACTTGGAAAATTACCATCCTCATCATCATCATCAGCCGCAAGACGTCCACTGCTGAGCATAGAGCATAGGCCTCCCCCAGATTTCCACAACAACCAGTTGCAACCTTGCAGCGGTTTCCAGCGGAAAATTACCACACTCACTGTACTGTATTAGTACTAATAGTAACTCCAAGCAGAATCATCCGAAAATCTGAGTCATAAACCTCTGAATATAAGCATATAAATTTCGACTATACTATAAACAAGTAGTCTGCTTTAGTGGAGATATTGCGTATATTTTATTTTGTGGAGTTGATTCGGTATATAATAAATAAATAAATAAACATTGGTGGACAAATCATACACAACACCATCTGACCCCAAACTAAGCAAATGCTTGTGTGATGGCGGCCAAATAGCTGATATAATACTTATATACTTTTAAATACATACTTATCATACATAGAAACACCCAGACACGGTGCAAACATTTGAATTCATCACACAAATATTTGCACTGGGTGGGAATCGAACCCACGACCCTCGGCTTCGCAGGCAGAGCTACTACCAACTAAGCCACGAGGCCAGTCGTTATATAGGTTTGAGTATTTTTAATAAGAGTACTTAGAACATCATGAAACCAAAAGTTAACATCGCGACGTTCTTATTTTAGTTTGTTTTTTATTTAGCAACACTACATCATTGCGAAATTTTTATTTTTTTATTTATGACGTAAGGTTGTGATGGTGGATATTTGTCAAAATGCACAATTTTACTATACTTACCAGGCAAATTTTTGTTCGTCAAATAACACCCAAATATTTAATATACATCAATCATATTTATTGAGGAGTAAAATAACAAATAACAAATCATTATGCAGGTTGCAACATGATTCCGCAAATTTGCTGTCAACGAATCCAAAACAGAAGGAAATAAAATATTAAAATGCTTTCACAGCCTAAAATATCATTCTGAACTTTATTTACTGCTGTTCTCGGAACCGAAACTGCTGCCAAAAGCTGATGTCACATTTTATTTATGCCATAACCCACTTATTTTCATGTCAATATTTTAAAAACTACAACTTTTATTCCCGAATATACGGGTTTAAATTTATATTCTGATGCAATATGTCACAAGCGATTTGGAAAAAAAATAAACTTGGAAAAGAAATGACGTGTTTAGAAAGTTATATCAAAGAGCTGTAGCTGTGACAAGTATAAGATCTCCAAATCTCAGTTTGACAGATGTTTACGGTCCTCTTGATAGTCTAAATAAATATTTTGAAGTTGTTTACGTTACTGTAAGTCGAGGAAGCGTTTGTAGGCGTCGCTTGTGACAGGACTGTTTGTTTACTGTAGAACTCTGACCAACGGCTGCGGAGCGAGTTGACAGATACATTCATGAAAAGAGGTATCGCTATAATAATACACTGAATCATTTATTGCTTCATAATGTTACAGATAGAAAGTATTACATAGATATGTAGACTGGTGGAGACCAAGTGACGGAAATTGTAAAATATAGCCATCATAGAATAATAACGCTTAGGAACCGGGTCCGCGCTAGAAAAGTGAGCCAAATCACATATTGGCTCAGTCCGTTCGAAACTACCATCAGTTGTCAAGGTCCAGCACTAGTGCATGGGTTTCCGACAATTCAAAACATTATGATGGTTAGTGTGGCCCTTCACTGTACATACTCCACGACATTCAAGTTTTTTTTTATATATTAAAAAGTGACGGGACGAGCAGGACATGTGCCTGACGGTAAGCAACATGCCTGCCACACAACAGTGACACACAGCTATTAGAACATGAAGAGTCCAAATCATTACCTAGCACTGCACTGCGCTCGTCACCCAGAGACTTAAGATATTATATCTCTAAACTCAGTAATTTCTCTGGGAACAGTGCCCTTCAAACCGGAACACAGTAACGCTTACACATTACTGCTTGGTACGGTAGAATAACTGGCAAAGGTGTGGTACTTCCCCAGGCGGCCTCTGCCAAGAGTCCAACCACTACTGTTCAAACTTCAGTACGTACTGCTTAGTGCTTACGCCGAAATCAATCTCCATTTTGTCTCATTTAAAAGCGTTTGTTTGGGGATTAATTATCGATCTAGGCGTTATTAATTTATACTAGCCATTCAATCTTTTAACATTCAGTTTTCCGTTTGGTATTTAAGTGTTGGGAACTCTATTCAATACAGTAATAGGGACCGAATTCCAAAAGATTTACTCAAACGTCATGCGAGGCAAAAAGTAAATTTTTCAACTACGTCAAAAATCAGAATACAAAAAAAATCTCTCAAATTCAGGGAAACAAAATACATTTGAACTAAGTATATCAAGTTATTTTTTGGAAGGGTGTCTATCCAAATTCGCACCATCCGCGCAACCTCAAATAAACTACAATAAAAATACTTAAATTAAGTCTAAAATGAAGCAAATTTTAACCTGTTTGAAGGTAAAATGAGGGTAAAGGACTCTATTAAGAGACAAATTTACTGGGCGTAATATTAGGTTTTCGGATCCCGTAGGCTCGTTACGTTATTGAATAAAGGAAAAAGGGTTACGTGAAGCTCGGAAATTCTCTGAAACATTGACTAAATTAACATCTTACTGCTTAACTCATGTTTAAATTTGATAAATGTGAACGTGTATCCTAATAATTTTATTAAAGAGAAAATTACGATATTTTTGGTGCATAGGCTTCACGGATCGGATTGAAATTTGGAACATAGATACTCTTAGTTAAAATTGTAAACGTAACTCAGGACTAATCACTAACTACTTATATTATTTAACTAAATATAAATAATTTAATTCATGATTAAATCCTGTGTGATGTTTACAATATGAGTTCAAATTGCGATAGTTTGAAAACTATAACATAAATATATTAATACTTAGTGTAAGAAAAAGACATAGGACATCTTTTCTTCGCGGGAAAATTACAGGAACGGGAACTAAGCGGTTCAAATCATAAGACTGCTAGTATATGATATACTTTTATATAGCAAACCTAGCCCATTTTACGTTCCCACTTCTGGGATTCAAGGCATTATTTCACAAGGAGTGAATCAGAGCCATAATCAACCTCGAAATACCATAATTAATTTTAATCGAGGCAATGGTTACGGACTCCCAAGTGAAGAGAATCTGGTGGTAAAACGTTTAAAAAATAAAAATACCTACGCGTCTAAATTATGTTTACAATACTGAAAACAATGATACAGTGAGCGTATTTTACGAAATTAACGTTAGAGTAACTATTTCGACAATTCTAGTGAGAATTGTCGAAATAAACTGAGAAAGAGGGTAGTTAGATTTATTTCTGTCCGTGATCAGAAACTTTTGTATCAACTACCGTCATTCGTCAGTTTACCCGTGAACATGAAACAGCTTCGAAATATCTGAGACTTGTTACATCATTTAAAATAAAATACATGGGTAAATATTCCGTGATCTAAATAGATACATTAACGTGTCTCTTTTTTTTTCATCTTTATTTTTTATTGCACTTAATTTGAAAAAACAAAATAATAAATCGACCAAAGCCCAAAAACGTAAAGCAGCAATTAGCTAGAGTAACCACTTCCAAGCAACTCCAGGATGGAAAAGGAGAATTGAAAAAAGAAACAATATCAGTGCAGAAAACGACCGCAATAGCTTAAAATAATGTCTTTGACCTTGAAGGTATTTTTTATTTGGAGCTTGAAAAAGCCGAAAGCTGTCGTGTGACAATATCTGACTCAAGCTCAATTTAGTCTTTTTGAGTTTGTTTTAAGTAATGAAAATCTAAAATTTATCAATTATACTTTACTAAAAAATAATATGGTTGAAAAAAGTGTGTGTTTTCAATGCAGCGGTTATTTTAAAATTACAATGCTTATTACTGCAATCTTGTCTCACTGCAGGAATTCATCTCTATAGCCTCTTTTAATCAGATTACGAAAATTACCAAGTGTTTTCTTTGTATTATTTCAGGTACACTATAAGGATGAAAATAGAAGACTGCTTTGACTGCACGATTAGAACACGCTAACAATGTTGTAGCACCTACAAAGATGGATATACTGGCTGTGGTGGCGTCTCTACTGGGAATTATTTGCTTATGCCTTGGTGAGTCTTTTTCAATTTCGTTATTCCTAATCTCTATGATTTCTAACCATCGACAAAAAAACGACGATGTGTTACAAGGTTGACGTGTCTGTCTGTATGTATGTCTGTCTGTGGTATCGCAACTCCCAAACGGAATCTTACTTACATGTTTTTGTTGAAAAGTGAATTAATTACTCGGAAGTGTTTTTAGTTATGTTAGATGACAATCAATCCAAGGGGCATCGGCTACAAATAGCGGGACTACTAATGCTACTACAAACTTTGAACCCTGGGCCTTCTGCGATAGCCCAAGTCCAGTAAGCAAAAGAGGCCGGTATAGATATGTTATTTAAAAAAAAAAACCTGTGGAACTATGGCAGTGCCGAAAGAAATGAAAACATATAATACGTACAAACTGATACATAGAAAGGTCGGTAACAGTTACAGTGTCGCGAGTTCAATAGTTATTTCCTATGTCAAATGCGTATTAATAAGTTTTGATTTAAAAAAACAAAAACCAACTTTAATTTACAACTAAAAGTAGAATGTCTCTATCATACATTTCTTACGCCAAAATTTCTATCATAATTTTATCCAATGACAGGTAAGCCAATTTAAGTTTTTCGTTATCAACGATATTTCTAAAACCCCACCACCGATTTTGATAACATTTTTAAGGAATCACTTCTAAACTTTATTATGATCTACCAAACAAAAAATACAACCGAATTGAAACATCCTCCTTTTTTGGAAGTCAGTTGAGTTCAGTGAAATTACAGGGCTTAGAGATATAACATCTTAGATCTCTGGGTGACGAGCGCAGTGCAGTGCTAGGTAATGATTAGGACTCTTCATGTTCCAATAGCTGCATGTCACTGTGCTGTTATGTGGCAGGCATGTTGCTTACCATCAGTAAAATGTCCTGCTCGTCTCGTCACTCTTTATTTAAAAAAAAGTCCCTTTTAAAAAAAATACTTACCTACTTGCTGCTCTCTTGATCCTTAAAACAACATTTTTCACAAAACCACAAACTTCAAATCAATAATTGAGCCATAACCGTCAAGAAACCACAGAAGGGTGGCAACTTAACTAGAAAGAAAATAACCACAAAGTCAGAGTTCAACCGTCGCTAATAGCTAAGTATGCACCCTGGCTCCACCCCAGGGATATCACCCTACTATTTGATATTTAGTGCCTTGCCGTACCATCTTAGATTTGTGGCAACACTTAGCGACTAAAATAAGCGTGTCACTTGCGGAATATTGCTTTTATTTGTCGCGGGAAGAAAAATGGGGTTACGAGAAACTCACCTTGTGTTTTACTCGAAAATAGAAAGATTTATTTGGCGACGCAAGAAAGTGATAGAGAAAAAATAACAAATAATATGAAACACGTAGAGATAGAACTTTTTGCAGGGTCTGCGTGGGAAAGTATTACATTTTTGTCGGTTGTTCTACCATGAATTAGGAAAGTGACGAGCATAGTACAATATTAGGGAATGATAGGTCTCTTAAAATTAGGCACTGTGTTGTTATGACTTAGTATGTCGATTATTGTCATGCTCGTGCCGATACTAATAAAACTTAGTAATATGGCATTGATAATAATAAAATAGCAAGTTTTTATTAAATTTCTAATAAATTTCAGTATATTTGTGATTTTTTATTGTGCCTGATGGTAAGCAACATGCCTGCATAACAGCTCAGTGACACGCAGCTATTGTAACTTGAAATTCCAAATCATTACCTAGCACTGCACTGTGCTCGTCACCCAGAGGTCTAAAATATTATATATCTAAGCCCTCTAGTTTCTTTGGAAACATTGCCCTTCAAACCGGAACACAGTAATGTTTGTACATTACTGCTTGGCGGCAGAATAACTGGCATAGGTGTGGTACTTCCCCGGGCGGACTCTGCCAAGAGTCCTACCACTACAATTAGCCTATTATTATGTCATATACCTAATTGTGTTTAGTAAAGTTATAGCCACATAAGACTCCAGATAGATCGAATTTAGAACAAGCTTGTGTAAAAAGTAAAAACACTTATCCAAATTTGTAATTAAATTAATAGAAATAAAATACTACTACTGTAAAACTCCGAAAATCTGTAAAGAAACATGTTTTTCATATAAACACCACTAATGATGCTACTGGGACCAATACACAAAAGCAAAGCGTTACTTATTGACAAATCTCATTAGGTTAACAAAACACACATGCGTACCACATCTGTCTGTCGCATATTTTACAATCAACAGTCTAATAAAATACTGCCTTTAGATAGCGTCGATCCCCCAGTAAAACACTGTCGCTCGTGTTAATTTATGTAGTCTGTGTATCGTTAAAAAATTACGCACCCTACGCGGCTATCAAACCGTAAAGAAGTTAAGCTAATGTTAAACGACGCCTATCTTTTGTGCCTAATGCGTGATGGATGCTCTGTAAAATGCGGTGGAAAGAAACTAATAAAAAAAATAAACAGATTGAATCGCTCGAAGCGTACAAAGGCTGCTCATATAGTACAAGTCATTGTGTGGAAGAAGGAATTGAAAAATGGTCCCTATCTCGAATCTTTTCTAAACAAAACTTTGACTTTTATGAATATTGACGTTTTTGACCCCTATAAAACGTACATGGTTCGGGTTTTGTGTTCAGACGGAAGTTGGAAAAGTGTGGTATGCTGTCAATGTAGATAATAGGTACGTAGGAGTGTTAATCATAACATAAATGATATGTGTTATGTCTAATCTATTCAGATATCAAGATAGAAGTTGATGGTTTGAAGTTGGTATTAGATGCAAAGTCTGATATTAGGTACATGTTTTAGATAGGGAAGTTTATTTTTATCACAGATTAGGTTTACGTTTTTGTGTATACACACATTTTCTTGTGGCAGTTGTTCATGTCTGTATATTTTATCTTTTTTTTTTCCTGACTGAAAGAGGGGTTATGGTTTTCGCGCGTAAGATACGCGCGAAAATGTGTATGTTTGTAATTATTTTTTTCCCTCGTATCTTCTAAACGGCTAGATAGATATCGGATATCGTTAGATTTGTCTCAAGGTCTCAACCACCCGAATGTCCTTAGTAATATAAATATTGTTTTTATTATGTTTTTAAGCGGTTGATTTTTTGCTGTCGGGGTTTTTAGGGTTCCGTAAAACGTAAAAACGGAACCCTTATAGATTCGTCATGTCTGTCTGTCTGTCTGTCTGTCTGTCCGTCCGTATGTCACAGCCACTTTTTGCCGAAACTATGAGAACTACACTGTTGAAACTTGGTAAGTAGATGTATTCTGTAAACCGCATTAGGATTTGAACAAAAAAATTAAAAAAAAAGAAAAATTAGGGTTGCCCCCCATACTGAGAACTGAAACTCAAAAAATTTTTTTTCATCATACCTACACGTGTGGGGTGTCTATCGATAGGTCTTCAAAAATGATGTTGAGGTTTCTATAATCATTTTTGTATACACTGAATAGTTTGCGCGAGACACACTTTCAAAGTGTTAAAATGTGTGTCCCCCCCCTCTAACTTCTAAAGTAAGATAATGAAAAATCTAAAAAAAATATATGATGTACATTACCATGTAAACTACCAACGAAAATTAGTTTGAACTCGATTTGATAAGTAGTTTTTTTTTAGTCCGTCATAAATACACTATTATTGAAACTTCGATCAAAGCTACAACGAACTACAAGAACTATGTGTACTATGTATATTATGTTACTTGCTGCAACGGAACCTTTCATGGGCGAGTCCAACTCGCACTTGGCCACTTTATTTAAATTAAAAGTTATTTTATTTTAAGCTTAAATTCAAACAGACATTGTAACAAGAATCTATAGGGCCGCTACTAGCCTGTGCGTGGCTCGGAAACCTTCACGTGGTGCACCCTGTTACTGACCATCTCGAGCTTTTGGGCGTTTCTTTGTCTAAGGCTAAATCAGCCGCCAAAAAACTAGGTGTTCTCTCAAAGGTGCGAAGATACTTTAATTCTGATCACTTGGTTAAGTTATATAAAGCACAGATTCGCTCCTGTATGGAGTACTGTTTGCACCTTTGGGATGGATCGGCTAAGTATCAGCTGGAGACTCTAGAATTGATTGAGAGACGTGCCAAAAGGCTCCAAAAATACGATGTTCCAAATGATGTTCCAAAAACAAGATTTGACTCGATACCATGAATAACTGCGATTCCCAGCCAGTAACGCCGTAAAGTCTAAACATAGTTGTCAGGATGCTAATCAGTACTATCTATCGCATGAGACGATCGCCAAAACTTTTTGTCGCGCAGTCTCAAAGGCATAAGCCGTTGATAACATCAGTTTGCAAACTAAACCTTTTTTCTTTATTTGGTAGAGGTCCCCCGTGTCGATCTGTCTTGTTAATACGAACGTGAATGGAACAAAAAGTTGTGCCGGTTTTGTTTCTTTTGTTTTGTTTTAGAAGGAAATTCATTTGGTATAAAGATTGTCAAATATTACCACTATTCACTGAACTACTCTACTATCTTTGACTGAACTTAAATATCAGCACATAGATAAATAGATTAACTCATAATTGCACTTAACTTAAAAATAAAATACATAAAAACTTGAAGACCAAAATGAAAGTAGCAATCATGCAGTGTTTTAGTAATTTAATTTTCTTCGAGAAAAAAAAAACTGACTTAAATTTATAACATAAAATAATTAAGTACGCTGAATAGAAGCAGTAAAAAGTAAAGTAATCATCACAATATAGCACTCTATTAATCAGTATTATAATTTTCTAGATGTAAAATCTTTTCAACAAAACATTTTTATTTAAAACAATTTTAGGTTCCGATTTAAATGATATTGGTTCATCTGTCCACGAGCCAAAACTCTATAACAAACAACAACAAACGAATCGAGACGTTACAACTGTCGTTTGCATTTCCGTAAACTTTTAAAACGATTTTGCCACAAATATTTGATACCTTTCCGTTTTAAATTTTTTACTTTAACACCACGTGAAAGAGTCTTAATTTGATTGTCGTAACGGAATGTGTCATAGATGCCCCCATTTCTTCCAGGTATGTCGGACCCTATGAAAGATGAGACTGTGTCAACAATTTGTCCCCATGCATTAGACGGCCGACTTACAACATAAACATTGTCACGAAACGCTCGTCTGGCTAATCTGGGCCTTCCTTCTTCAGGCGGCTAATTCTTTGCACATGTGTGAAACGTGCAAGATGTTTAGTTTTTATATACCTAGTGAAATAAATCATCAATTTAGCTGGATTCCTATAAGTTTTAGGAAATTCTGTTAAGCTGTATTAGATAACATACACAAAGTACCTACTTTTATTCCATAGCTTTATCCATCACCAAATAAACACGTCAATTAATGGAAAAAGGATTGTATGCCATTAGATAGATATCAGCACTTGTGAACCTCTGGGACAGAAAAAGTATAAGTGTGTTTATGTAATCTATATATATAAAAGCGAAAGGTTACTCATCAAGGAAGCTGAGAAACTACAAATCCTAGGAGTCTCAAATTTTGCATTAAGGTTCCTTTTAGTACGTAGACGCTCGCTGAGACGGGGTTTTGCGAAATTCAACCCCTCAGTTACCTTAATATTTATTTTGCGTGGACGAAGTCGCAGGTAAAAGTTATTCACAAAATATAGGCTTACACAATAATACGACAAAAAGATATAATATAAAACGGTTAAATTTTTGATAAAATATTTCATAAATAGACGTAGTAAGTATGTTTAATAGTCTATGCTGGAAATATCGTACAAAAAATAACCTCAAAAAACTTGAAATTGTTAAGCATTAGTCCTTAAAACTGCCTTACAAAGGTCACGTACTGTAACGGTCACGAACTTCAAAACAACAAACATGTAACTCACTTTTAGCTAATCCCAAGTATCCGAACTCGCTTTGAGACTAATTCCTCGCACATGTGGCAAGCGTGTCGCGTTTTTTTGCACCGTAAAACATAAGTGCTATTTCATTAACTGTGACCGTCTTATTGGACGTTTGTTTTCGTGCCCGTAGGAAACCGAGAAACGTTTATTACGTCAGTTTCACATGTGACTGCTAAGCGCTAATGCCCAATGAAATAAAACGTGCAGTAAAATTTTAATGCACTTTAAACAGTATTGATCCTTTCTAGCTTTCACATTCAAACCAATTAAATCGAAAATTTCCTTGTCGCCGAGTAGGTAATGACGCAATAGCGTCACATTGCAAAGGGGTTCCTCGAAAATTAAACACGTGTCCAACTTCGAAAAATCATGATTACCTCCTTAGGGAGCCAATCACTGCCATTAGAATTAGATATTCTAAATTCAAACGGCTATCAAATTACTTGGAGTGACACGGGTGACAGTTATTGCATGTCAAAGTTTATTTCATGGTATAATTAAGTAAAATAAACTCTAAAACGTCTTTAATCTTTTCGCAACCGAGGTTTAAGAGCGTCGATCAAAGGAAGTTTAACAGATCAATAAAATTTTATTCCAACGATGACAGATTAACCGAGCAATATCGGTTTCGGATCAAATAAACTTTGGGAATCAAACGAAAACGGTATACGTGTTGTAGAATCATAAACCTAAATCCTTCGTAAGAGCAGTCGAATGTAAAGTCTTAAGTTCACACGATCGATTTCAAATAAAAGAAAGAAAAGCAATAAAGCAGCAAAGTTGAAGAAAGCTTTAAAAATGTCGGCTATTTTGAACATTGATACATAGCGCGGCGGCCGCGTGGCCTTTCGTCCAAATGCGAAAGCCATGTCTATATGACCGATTTTTTATTTATTTTTTTCTTGCGACGCGTGTCAACATGTGCCTCTAGTAAATTAGCAGGGGCGACGGAGCACCCTCGCATTTTTTTAACAAAGATTCTTTAACAATGGCGCGTAACTACTCTCGCGCGAGTTGAAAAATTACGCCTTTCGGCGTTGACGTATGCTTACACAATGTTAGTAATGTAGTTAATTTTGCAGCGCCTAGCGTCAAATTATTTTTAATAACTAGCAACTGTTGACAATATTACGCAAAATTATGCGGTGCGTTTAGATTTCATTAAAGTTTGACTGCTATTATTAGGACCTTAGTTGATTTCTTTGTTATGTCCAATAACGATTGTCATAAATGTTATCTGTATCAAATTGAAATCTTAAAGTCAAAGTTCTTTACTCATACATGTACAATTTATACGTCAATTTACGTACGATAATAAGTATCGTACAAATAAGTGTCAAACATTAAAATATATGTATTTACTAGCGACCCGTTCCGGCTTTGCTCGGATAATAACCTAGATATCAACTGCAGCGCCATCTGCCGGGCTGATTTGTGAATCTAAACCATCGAGGGCCCTACCCAAATGCATACAGAAAAAATCATTCAAATCGGTTCAGCCGTTTAGGAGGAGTTCACTAACAACGAAAAGTGGCATTGATTTTTATTTAAGTAGATTATATTTGTAATGAACAATGTCAATTTTTCATAATTTTATTGATACCACCACTCTTCCAAAACTCGCTGCAACTGTAAAAAGTTTGAATAATAAGCCAGCTTGCAATCTTAATATTAATATCTGGATCAAATTTCAAAATGTAGTACATAGCTATGCGTTTCTAATGTGCAATGAAGGAGATACCATCGCCTGGATTATCTATCATTTACGTAATGTTTTGACTAGGCTGTAGTTACTAAATCAGGGTTGGGAAGTCGTGACAATGTTCTCAGCATGCAAATAATTTAACCAGATGTGTTTAAATAATATTTGCATTTACTTATATAGGCCTGATAGTTTATACTTTTTAATATAATTGAAAAAAATTGGATGAAATCGATTCGTGCCATCAAAGGAAACGTCGAAAAACATTATTTTAATTAAAGTACTGTCACGGTTTTCCCTACACTAGTATAATTAATAGCTAGATATTTAGCGTGGTGAAGCGTGGTTTTCTATGGTGAAGCGAGTTACTGTTATTTCGAGGCAGTATCATGCACCATATCTATGGGTATGCACTATACAGTGATGTAATTAATAATGAGTCGCGAAATGTATGTTTTATCGTTGGGAAAGTTCATGATTTCTTTATCAAGATATATTTTTTAATCATCCTGTTTTAGCTCACTATCTGGATAAATCGTTTTTGATTGTGCAATAACAAATATTATTACTGAAATTACCTTTTTATGGCTCTAGCTTTGAAAATTATTTAATAATCCGCTCATCCGTTCCGACGTTATTGAGGAGCAAACATCCAAACGTTTGCATTTATAATATTAGTAGCACATTAAGTAATACAGTTTATAGTATATCGTACCGTAAACTATCTAACTTAAGCTATAAAGAAGACAGGATATCAATCAATACTAAAATTGATACAGTGTTATCGCACGACCGGCTGAAGCAAACTAAAACGATAAAATTACTTTTATACCCCATAAAATAACGTAACGGACAGCATAAACAATATTTTATGAATGGCGCAATCTGCTAAATCTTTATTTTTATCACTTAACTTACGGTTAAGAATACATTACTGCTCGGTGAGCGTGATTATTTGCATAATAATGAACCGTATTTAACTAAATATACGTAATGAGGAAATTATTAATTAGCCTCGTGGCTTAGTTCGTAAGAAGTAGGCACGCTGGGCTGGTCGTCGTGAGTTCTATTCACGCTCGGGATTTAAACTTGTGTGACAAATATAAATATTTGTTCCATGTCTGGATACTTCTTGACATTATACCATTTACTTAAAAAATATATTTACTAAAATGTCTGCTATGTAGCTTCTCAAATAAAAGCTTACTTAAGTAGGAACTATTAACTATGCAATGTTATGTGAAAGATATCCGACAATATATTTTTCAATTACCATAATTTTAATTCAAAGAATTCAACGTAAAATATTTAAGTCGAAAAATTGTGTCAAATTATGTCATCATCATCATCAACAGCCCACTAAATCATCCCACTGCTGGGAATCGGGCCTTCTCTCGCAAGGAGAGAGTCTAGGTCATAATCCACCACGCTGGCCCAGTGCGGGTTGGTGGATGACACACGACTTCGAAAGATTCTAGGTACATGTCGGTTTCCTCACGATGTTTTCCTTCACCGTTTTAAGTTAGCGGCATTACGAATATGACTTCGAAAAGACAGTGGTGCATGTGGAGTTTGAACCCAGGGTCTCCGGATTGGCAGGCGCCGTTCTCCTGACTAGACCACAGTAACTTAAAAAAAAAATTAATTATTATTTCACAGTTTTATAAGTTTTCGTACATTTTCGCTAAGTAATAGTCTGATGTCTCATAGAAAACTTGAAAACATAGTATATTAGCGCCCCGCGGTTTTATCCGCGAACTTCCCGTTTTCGTTATTTTCATTTCCATTATGTTTTTCGTGTATATAATCTACCTGTACCTATTCTAAGTTTCATCCCGATACGTTCATAATTTATGACGTGATTGAGCAACAAACATACATTGACATTTATAATAGTAGTAGGAAGTAAGATAGGATTACAATCCATCTGTTTCAGCTTAGTAGGTACGTTCTTTTTTTATAGTATACCTAATACTGGTTGCTTATAAGTACCTAAGGCTGGTTGCCTGGAAGAGATTGCTCTCAGCAATAAGGCCGCCATTTGTGGCGCTAGTTTATAAGTGTGTCTCTGTAATATTTTAAGTTTTTTTCGTGTCACAATAAAGAGTTTCTATCTATCTATCTATCTAATTGAGTGACAACACTAGCAGAACATACGCCTGATGGTATGCAAATGCCTGCCCATAACACATTACTGCTTGGCGTTAGAATAATCGGAAAAGGTGTGGTAAGGTAGGACTCTGCAAAGAGTCCTACCACTGCTACTTACCTATAAGGAAATCTAGTTTCCTTACGAAGCAAAGGTTATCTGGAAGATATCGCTTTTAGCGATAAGATCGCCTTTTGTGCCCATTATATTCTGTTATTATATGTTGTGTTACTTATTGTCAACTTTGTTTGTGGTGCCAATAAAGTGTTTTTGTATTGTATTGTATTGTAAGGAAAGAAGGTAGAGAAGGAGAAAAATCTTCTTCTTTTCTTGTGTCGCAGCCAACTAGCGTAATCAAACGCTCAATTAACAGCCTAGCCCGTTTACTAAATAGCGCCATTTAAATAGCAGCCCAAATGATGTTCAGCCATTTGATCAAATAACTAGACAAATGATCTGGATCGTTGACATAATGTTACTTGCCCAGCCTGTTTAGTTAATTTGGTTCCACTTGGTGCCACCTAGTGTTGAAATTCTTAAACTGTCGCGTCTGCAGATAATGATATTGTGAAATGTCAGCGAACAACAAATTTGAAGGACTTTTGCTAAATTACCCTAAAAAATCTAGGTACATTTTGAAGTATTACATAAACAATTTCTTTTCTTCTTTATTACGAACAAACGATACGGCTGAATATCATATTATCATATCAGGCCGCTATTTAAACGAACGTGAACGTGAACGAAAACGTGTTAGAAAACGGGCAAGGAACAAGGATGTTGATTGAACGGCTTATTAAGCTAGTTGGCTACGGCAAATATGCATCTTATCGTCTCTCAGACAAGTCCTCTATACCTTTGAGAAATCTCAGCAATTAGAACAGTATACCATCTGCTCTCCTAGTAAATTGACTCTCTTTCTCATAACATGCCCGTACCAGGACGTCAACTCTCTTTCTACGAAAACGAAATTTCGAGGAAAAAGTCGCGACTTTTCTACTTCGTTTCGTCCGATAGAACATTGTTTGACGTTTGAATGTTCCAAGCCTACTCTAATTAGAATAGGCTTAGAACATTTAAACGGACAAAACGACGAATCGCAGTAGAATCGGAGTAGGAAAGTCGCGAGTTTATTTTGAAATTACGTTTTCGTAGAGAGAGAGTAGTAGACGTGTAGACGTCCAGGTGGGGCAATAATCTAAATCTTTTATATTACATATCAATAAATGTGATACGCATGTGTAATTCACACAGAACTAGGGTAAGGTATATCCGAGGTTGACAGTTAATTTATTGCTGTCATCTGGTTGAATGGTCAATATTTTTTGCCATCTTTTGCTATCGCATCACCCATTCACATGGCTCTGGGTGTCGGGTGTTTTATACATACAGTACGATTATCGATGTCGCCACTATTTCATTTAGCGATAGATTTTAACATTGGTTTAGTTAGTTCTACATTTTGCCAACACAAAAATCAACTTTGTGGTTCTGTAAACGATGCGAAGCTTTTGTATTGTCACATATGATTAACTGTTTCCATTAAACTACAGATAATATGAAGAAGATAAGACATAATAATATTTTAAAAAATTACATGAGACTTAGTAAACGTCGCGATGGGATTTTATTAATGATAGTTTGACATAAGCGCCTGTATTTTATTAAAGCATTTATAATAAAGTAGCCAAGTGCGAGTTGGACTCGCCCATGAAGGGTTCCGTTCCAGCAAGTAACATAATATACATAGTACACATAGTTCTTGTAGTTCGTTGTAACTTTGATCGAAGTTTTAATAATAGTGTATTTATGACGTACTAAAAAAAACTACTCATCAGATCGAGTTCAAACTAATTTTCGTTGGTAGTTTTCATGGTAATGTACATCATATATTTTTTTTAGTTTTTTCATTCTCTTACTTTAGAAGTTAGAGGGGGGGGGACACACATTTTACCACTTTGGAAGCGTATCTTGCGCAAGTTATTCAGTGTAGACAAAAATTATATTAGAAACCTCAACATCATTTTTTAAGACCTATCGATAGACACCCCACACGTGTAGGTTTGATGAAAAAAAAATTTTTGAGCTTCAGTTCTCAGTATGGGGGGCACCCCTAATTTTTGTTTTTTTAAAACACTTTTGTAAAAATCTTAATGCGGTTCACAGAATACATCTACTTACCAAGTTTCAACAGTGTAGTTCTCATAGTTTCGCCAAAAAGTGGCTGTGACATACGGACGGACAGACAGACAGACAGACAGACAGACAGACAGACAGACATGACGAATCTATAAGGGTTCCGTTTTTACGTTTTACGGAACCCTAAAAATGGGCATCAACAAAATTATAAGATTGGGTTGTAAAATTAATAAGTTAGGATAAGAATCTGAAGAAGAAAACGGAAGGAAGTTGTAGTGACAGGACTATTTTCCGAGTCCGCTTGGAAAAGTACAAGTGCTAGTTTTTCTGCCGCTGAGCAGTAATATTATGATGATAATTCAGTGACTCTGTTTGAAGAGTTATGTTAGGTTGTTTGAGCAGACACTCCAGATTCTAATAGCTGCGTGGCATTGTGTTTTTTTTCCAATTATTATGTTACTTTCTCTCAGGTCTTATTCGTTCTTTCACTATTATTATAAAACAGCATTCACGGAAGAATTATTAAGTGAAAACAACATAAAATATACAGCCCCCTCAATGTTCCCATTGCTGGGATCCGGAGCCTTCTCTCGCAAGGAGATATTGGCCCAGGCCGGGTTGGTGGACGACACATGAGCTCGAAAGATTGTAGGCGTGTGTCGGTTTTCTCACGATATTTTCCTTCGACATAACGCACATGGCTTCTTAAAGACAGTGGTGCTCGTGGGATTTGAACCTGTAGGCTCCGGATCGGCAGTCGCCGTTCTCCAGACTAGAACAGCCGTAATTGTGTGTGTTTGCAAAACATTACAATTAAAATCCCAAAACTAAGTACCTATTATTCTGAGATATTTCTGACACATATTTAAGCCGCATAGTTTAAATGCAAGCCAAGTCAAAATGCAATTCAAACAATCTTTTGGTGTGGCAAATTTGTTGGTCAGAAATCAGAATCATTCAAGCATTCCTTAAAAAAAAGTAAAAATACAAATGTGCCTAAAATGTAAAACAGTTTTTGGCGTGGTTCTCCGGATATAATTTTAACGTAGTAGGTACAATTTTACTGGCCCTTAGTTACATTATAGCGAATAATTACTGTTAGATCAAAAAAAAACAAACCATTAGCTAATAAAAATAATTTCGCATAAACCGGAATTTGGCACAGAAATGAACGATAGCGGATCGAATGGAGATTCAATTATAGATTAGCCCTTATATCGTACCGCATTCACAACGATGGGACACGTGAATAAATAAACACAATTACTTTGCACAAAAGAGTAATCTCTATTGATTCTGTTCCCAAAACAGTCACTGAGAATCGAATCGGACTCTATCCCTAGAGGTTTCTCAATAATCGGACACCGAAACAATTTTTTGCAATCGATCGATTTTTTTTGTTAACATTCGATTTTTACGTCGTAACAATAACATCGATGTGCAACAATAGACATACATCAATTCGAGAGTCAAAAACTAACATCTGCGCTTTCGTTGTAAACATCGTAGGCAAGGGGTCCCATACCGTACCAAGGGGGCCCCATACAGCATCCTTGAGGGGCTGAAACGCCAAGCCTGTGTTTATGGCTCATTATTATTGTACGCCGCTTTAGAGTAGCTGCAAATGACATACTCCACCTATTATTAAAATAAACCGTAGCCTAGAAAGACTCTTTTGTTAGGTAAATTTTAAAATAAAGCTCGGAGGAAATTGCAGTGGGTGTGGATTGCGAGTCGCCTTTCATTAGTCCAAGCACGCTAACTGCAACCAACCCTTAGTATCGAAACATATTATTTTGGGAACACAAAAAATAAATATATTAATACATCAACTAGTATTTTTATTGAATGTAGGTACGTATGATACTAGCAAATGGTAGACTCATCTACGCTTCTTCATTACAGTGCTACATGAATAATATTTTAATTAATCTTCCAAAATGCACAGAAAAGATTCCCAGTAGGATTATTTGGAAGTAGCAGACTTGGAAAAAGAGTACTTTAGGAAGATATATTTTTCCACAGCTTTTCCAGACAAAAGTAATTATTCTGAAACTACGTTATGTTAATATTAATGATTTTTTTTGTCAACAGGTCATGTTGAAAGTGGAATGAACGATGACTATGGCAGCACGGGAGAGGCCCCTTACATCATAGAACAGCCCCTGGATGTGACCGTTGCTCGACATCAGCCTGCGACACTGAACTGTCGCGCTGGAGGCTCTCCTACGCCAACTATCCGATGGTATAAAGGCGGAGTGTTAGTTATATCAGACACTCATAGAAGCCTTCTCCCGGCTGGAGGCCTATTCTTTCTAAGAGCTACTCATGGTAGGGCTCACTCAGATGCTGGAGTTTATTGGTGTGAAGCAACTAATCCATACGGAACTGCAAGGAGTAGAAACGCATCTCTTCATGTTGCTGGTGAGTTATTTTTTTCTTAAGTTGTGCTGATCAAACCAACATACAAGTATCTTAGACTAGAAAAAGATCGATTCGCAGATACTAGCAAAATACTGTATCTTATACTGTACATATCCCGTCAACAAGATAAAATTGTACTGAATAATGTGTTGATAGTATTAGATGGTGTTCAAAAGTTGGTCGGGTCGATATTGCTCAACACTTTTTCACTCCATTTAATCTCAGACTAAGCTAATAGGCTACAGGCCCGTGAACAAAATTTACGGGTCAAATGAACCACCAGGAGACCTATGTAGGATGATAGAAGGGTATAAAGTAATAAGATTCAGCAGTATGCCGTCACTTGTAAGCTGTCCAACTGAGTACAGTTGAAGAGCGGGGGGTTCCAATCCTCGATAATTTCTCCTTATCGCATGATTTTTGTACAGCGTTGCGAAATAATGGATTAGAAGAGGTATTGAAACTGTATGGAACCAATGCCGTACATAATCAAATGACCAAATTTACTCTGTGAATCGTCGGTACCTTATAATTTTTTCCGACAAACTAATAATTAAAAATCTAAAATTTTTGATTTTTATAGTTTCCATACCTCTTCTAATCTTTTATTCCGCAACGCCGTACAAAAATCATGCGATAAGGAGAAATGATCGAGGATTGGAACCACCCCTCTTCAACTGTACTCAGTTGGACAGCTTACAAGTGACGGCATAGTGCTGAATCTTATTATTTCATACCCTTCTATCATCCTACATAGGTCTCCTGGTGGTTCATTTGACGCGTAAATTTTGTTCACGGGCCTGTAGTCTATAAACTATGGAAGCCTGAGTATAGAATAAGAATAGAATAAGAATATATTTATTGCTCACACTGTGTAAAAAAGGTCTTAAAATATATAAAATGTACAACAGTATACCCTTGACGGGCGTGCAACATTAACAAGTTTACATAGGTAGTACTACGAGTATCTTGTAATTTTGTTTTTGATAACAATCATCTATATTTATCAAATCAGTTACAAATTAAAATAGTTGTAAATAGTCATTTCTCCCGTCGTTAAAATACTCTTTTAAATCGTAAAATGCCTTAGTCAGCAGCCATTTCTTTAATTCTCTTTTGAATGTAGACCCATTCAACAATTTTATTTTAGAAGGAAGATTATTATAAATTTTGATACATGTGAAAAATGAGTTTTTGTGATAGAGTGCGTTATTTGCCTGCGGAACAAAAATATTATTTTTATATTTAGTTCGCAACAGGTCGGATCTGCTTGATGAGGTAAAAAAATGGCTTCTATGCTGGTTTGCAAATATACTGATATGGTAAATAAATAAACAAGTGAGGGTTAACAAATTTTGTTCTTTGAATACATCTCGCAAAGTATCAAGACTACTCATGTTGAAAATGGCTCTTAGACATCTTTTTTGCAATACAAATGTAGACTTAGCTTCGGCTGAATTTCCCCAAAAAATAACTCCATAACATAAAAGAGGATAAACGTAACCATAATATGCATTTATTGCTATTTTCTTCGATGACACATTTGCTAAAATGTATAATGAATGTATATATCTGTTTATTTTGCTGTTCGTTTTAGTAATGTGCGCTTTCCAATTTAAATTTGTATCGATAGTAACTCCCAAAAAATTTGCCTCTTTTGCCATGTTTAATTTAATACCTCTATGCACTACATTGAGGTCCAGTGGCTGCCGTTTACAGTTTTTGAATTCTATTAACATTGTCTTTTTTATGTTTACTTGTAAATTTAGGTTTTCTAAATAATTTACAACCTTTTCAAGTATCTCAATAATTATCTTTTCAAAATCGTCACGAGTCATATTGTTATCTTTGGGTATGTAAATAGTGGCATCATCAGCGAACATAATGCATAGATATTTGGTTAGAAGTGGTAGTTCGTTTATGTATATTAAGAATAATAATGGACCAAGGATACTTCCTTGTGGTATGCCACATATAATATTTTTAAAATCTGAATATACTTTCTCGACCGTTTTTGTTTTCATGTTGTAGGTTTCGATCAAGGTTGTTTGAGACCGATTTTGTAAATAAGATTCTAATAATTTCAGTGGTTGCCCTCGTATTCCGACATGTTCAAGTTTGGCTAATAGCTGTGAAAATTTCACGCAGTCGAACGCTTTTGACATATCAAGCAGCAAAGCAACTCCTGTTTTGTTACGATTTATTTGATCCCATACTTGAGTTAACAATTTAAAAACAGCTATTGTGGTATTTTTGCTTTTTTGGAAGCCATATTGACAATTACTTATGATGTTATTGGAGTCAAAAAATGAGATAAGTTTGTTAAATATCACTTTTTCAAAAATCTTCGAAAAGCTTGGGAGTATTGCAATGGGTCGGTAATTATTAACATCATCCTTACGATCTTTTTTATGAAGGGGTTTTATAATGGCCTTCTTAAGTTCATCAGGAAAACAACCAGTAGATAACGTCAAATTTATAATATGGACTAGAGGATCAACTATAACATGAATGCATTCTTTAATTACCTGGATAGAGATCCCATCGTGACCTGAAGATTTTTTATTTTTTAATTTATTTACTACGTTTATAATTTCGTTTTTATCAACCGGAGAGAAAAATATTGATTTATTATTAGAGTTTGTTAAATTTTTTGTAGTTATAGATTTGTTATTAATAACTGGCAAGTGTCTCTGACTCACGTTAATAAAGAAGTCATTAAATGTTTCAGCAATTGTAGTTGGGTTCAATATATCCTCGTTATTTACTTTCAATTTTTGTATGGTAGGAGGTATGTTATTTGTGCAGGATGTATTTTGTTTTATTATACCCCATGTGGCTTTATTTTTGTTACTGCTTCTGTTTACGTATCGTATATTAGAGATTTTTTTGGAGCGTTTTATCACTTGCTTAAATACTTTGCAGTATTTATTGTATGTACCTATATTTTTCTCAGATTTATTTGCCTTATTTTTTCGATATAAGTGTCTTTTATTTGTACTAGATTTTTTTATTCCGGGAGTTTTCCAGTTCGTTTTTTTGTGATAAGTTATTTTCTTTGCTCGTCGCGGAATACATAGGTTGAAGATCAGTGTAAATAGTTCTATAAATTTTTTATATGCTTCATTGGGTTCATTTTCAGTAAATACATCCATAAAGTTTACTTGCGAGATGTATTTTAGAAACACATCCATAAATTCGTCTATGTAAATTTTTTCGGTAAACCAATACTTTTCATGAAAGCTCAAGTTTGTTAAAATTTCTATATAAAAAAATTTCTATATAAAATTTCTATATAAAAAATTTCTATATAAAAACTGATATAATACAAATATAATTTTAAGAATATAATCATATATATAGATGGAGTTACACATACACACACACACCTTCACACACACACACACACCCAGATATAGAACGACCAAACAAATTTTCATCTTATGTAGGTATAGATACATTTCGAACCCAGAACCTGCAACTCAGTAAGAAGACTATCCACCTATTAAGTCAACGAAGTGGAGCTAGTCAGGTTCAATATTAAATAAACTTTATTTTTTAGTTCTACGTGAAGAATTTAGATTGGAGCCAGCTTCAACACAGTCAGCGCAAGGCGAGACTGTGATTCTAGAATGTTCTCCACCAAGAGGATCACCAGAACCAACCGTTTATTGGAAGAAAAATGGGCAAAATTTGCATTTTGATGGAGATTCAAGGTTAGTACCCATAACTTAAGAGTAATAATATGTTTATGATTGTAAAGGAATACAAGATAGATAAAGATTGAATTAAGCCGTGCACGAAGAGGATCTAAACTAAGGCAAAATTAGATTTATAGGTCATTGGCTAAAACCGATGAAATTCTTTGTTGAGTCTCTAAAAATATGAATTATTGTCTGAAAATTTTGCTAAAAAGAATTTAAGTAAATATTTTACAAAATGGCACACCTTTAAAACAAAACAAACATATATGTAAAATGATGTAAATTAATATTCAAATTTATACAACTTATGTACCATGCATTGCTGTAAAGTTGAACTATTTAGGTACGTAAATGAAAATAATTCTTATAATAATGTCAAAACAGAAACTTTCATTCAATTAGTTTTGTAAGGTAGAATTAAAAAAATAGATAAGAATTAAGTATGATTTAATATGTTATAATTACCTTCCGTTGTTTCAAGTCCTAATAATCCTAAAACTTAAAAACTAAAAATCGGCTGTTGTAATCACAGAACAGTAGTAATACAACCGAAACTTCGCGTCACATTTGTCCCAGCTTCACGTTTAGTAAAGTTATTTTTTTACTTCCATTTATTTTACAATAACGCAACATGTAGTGAAAAAAACTACCGCAAATGTAATAAGTAGTACCTAATACTGAAAATAATGCAAGCACTCGGGATGAACACCACCAAATTTGCGCCACAATTATTCGCCTGTGTAACGACGTATTATACAATTTAGCAACTTCAAAATTCACTCGCACCTATTCCAGTTGAAACGGTTTGCAGTTAATTTGTATTATTTCAGAATCTACCAATTTATAGTTTCTATTATTAGGAACAAACTTCATTCCAAGCCAATGCGAGTTGAACAAAACTCATATCATTGAAACTTTTGGGTTGCGGAAATTCAACAAACTTGGCAGTTACGTTATTAAAATAAAAACTTGAGTTATCCGACAAAAGTTGGTAAATCGATAGCCTAGTGCCGCCAAATTGTCCATAATACGGAAAAATATTAGAGATAAAACAATAAAGAAATCAAAAAGACTAGCTCGGTTCAAAAATACGATTGTAGCTCCCTCAAACAGCTAACAGATAACATTGTTGGACAGTAAACGCAGTTGGAAGCACGTCGAGGGTAGACAAGTGCTCTCCAGCGAGTGGGATAGAAACGCGATAGTCTTGTGAATGTGTACCTTCCCGAATAGACTCGTTTGATATTCGATATCCCGATATAAATATATTCGTACGATTTCATGAGCAATCAAGAAACTAATTTATGCGGAGTTTAACGAGCGCATCCATTCTTTTATGAGCTAGGAACTTTGTCGCGGTCACAGTGTGCACCCGCTATGAATTCACAAAAGGACACTGCATAGAAGCTGGCTCTAACGACCATTGAAGACGTGAAAAGAAAATAAACACTATCATTAAGGTGCGTCCCCCAGCAAAACGAGTTTTTTGTCCAGTTTTAAGAGCCATCTACTCATTAGCCAAAACAAATATCAACTGGTAAAAAATACATTAAATTTCTACAACTTCTTGGCTTCAAAATGGTAGTTTTATTTTTTATTAATGAACTTATTGTTTAAATAATCGCCTCACAACGAAACCATGAAAAAAAAAAAAAATGTAGTTATCATGCATCTCCTCAAAAATCGTCCATTATTTTGATTTCGTACTTACACCAACGGATAGACAATTCCATTACGAGCATTTTGGTAGTTTTATTTTTTTCAAAAGACCAAAATCTGATTTTATAAACAGTTTATTCTAAAATTTGAGCGTAAAACAGCGACAAATCCTACTGTTTCTCTCTTGCTCTTTCTTGCGGTGTGCGATAAGGTAAGAAATACTCAAGGTCATTTGCTCGGGGTACGCCCTTAAACGCAAAAATAGACTTTAGCACTTAGCACCTTGTAATTAAGTACTGTTTTTATTTCAAATAGTAAGTAAGCAGTTAATTTAATTTTATGAAGCCATTTAAGGATGATCAGAAGGAATTTCTGAAACGATTGAAAATGTTTATTAGTACGTAGATTTTAATTTTGTTGTTATGGCTAAAACATATCTGAACTGATTTCAAAGATGTTCAAGCTTCTTGCTGAATATAATAGGTACCTACCTATTGTAGAAAAGAGTAAAATATGAACTTATTAAATATTTACAAAGAAACTGCATTACCATTAATAAATACCTTGTACCTACTATAAAAAGTACAATTTATCATCATGTACAATTATTGCTTACGAGACACTATTCGTCAATTACAGCCCAAGTTTTCACTTTGCACATTCAGCTGTTCGGAAGTGATTGAATAATAAACATCCAAACGCGTAAACTTTCGCAATCATCAACATTTATATGTGTATATAAAATCAATCTAAGGAATTTACTTACAACATAAACAACGTAAACTTTAACGTCACCTGCGGTGCAATTGATAATTATTTTTGCTTCAATATTATACAGTTAAAATTAACTTTTACCAATTTTATTGTTGTTTCATTCCACACCAAAGCAAAACAAACGAAAATTGTTGTTCTTTACAATGAATCAATTTTTGAATTTACGAGTGAAAGAGTGTTTAAAAGACAATTTATTTCATTTTGGGATTCATGAATTTTGATGAGAATTTTGAGGGCGCAATACATGTTACGAGTACTTGCGTATGGTGGAGCATAAAAATAATTAACAGTCTAGCGGAGGGCACATCAAAGTTGTAAAATAAGGGGAATATTGAAGAGCTCGACAAGCAATCAAGTAAAAATCTCAATAGTTCTGACTCACCCTTATTAAATGTTAATTTCGTATTGAATTATTCCGCCCTACATTTGAATGACTTTGTTGCAGTTCGTAATGAAATGCATTCAAAACAGCGTGAATTTCGTTGTTTTATTATGACTTTATGTGTAATGAAATGTGTTATTTTACTGTCGCAGAATGCATTTAGTAGATGGCGGTAACCTCGTTATTCAAGACGCGAGGCAAACCGACGCCGGGCGGTATCAATGTCTTGCGAGGAACGCGGCTGGCACTCGGGAATCCTCAGTCGCTGCGCTCAGAATACACAGTGAGTTCCAACATTTAGGCTGATGTATCGTTGGGTATTGGACTGAGTAGAAGTATAACTTTAGTATGAAATCTAACGTGGCTGTTCCAAATTTTTATTTATTTACGGGTAACACACGTACCTATATATGGCTGATCCAATTCGACTTAAATTTCAGCCCCTTTTCGGCAGCCTTTTTTTAAGACTAATGCATACGCGTGACCGCTGCTCGTTTGTCAGTGAATTAAATGAAAATAAGTTCAACTTCCGTACAATATGTAATGAATTTCGAACTTTTAAAGTATTTTGATTTTGACGTGATTATTTTATCTTCAACATAAACTGCCGTACTTCAGGAATTCATGTCAAAAATATATAAAATTTTTGAGCAATAGTAAATTGACACATAAATTAACAACGTTACGTGATGTTAAAACTAGCAGACAACGTTGATTGTAAGTCAAATCTTGAGATACGGTGGTAACTTCTAGAAGTTGCTTCTACAAGGGCGTTTTATATCTCAAATTACCTGGTATTGAACATCTAACTGCAATTGTTGGACACTGGTGAGAATTTTTTAAACAACTATAACTAGCCCCAAGCTAAGTAAAGTTTGCATTATTGGAGCCAAATAGCTTATATCAGTACTTGTATAATTGTGTATCCATACTTCAGACCCATAAATTGTGGCATTTGTAGGTCTGAAAATTAAGATTTATGCAATTCTATGTCAACAGGTATCCTGTACCACATAACAAGGGTTGTTTCTTATTACAGTAAAGCCGTACTTAATCACGGGTCCCGAGGATGTGGTGGCACAGACAGGCGGCAGCGTGACATTCCAGTGCCGAGTGGGGGGTGACCCCTTACCCGACGTGCTGTGGCGACGAACCGCGGGAGGGGGGAACATGCCACTCGGTCGCGTCAAAGTACTAGATGACAGGAGCCTGAGACTAGATGACGTTGTTTTGGCAGATGAGGGGGAGTACACTTGCGAGGCTGACAATTCTGTTGGCGCTGTTAGTGCAAGCGGGTATCTTACTGTATACGGTAAGTTTGATAAACAAAGTATTCCAAAACTTGACTTAAGCTAACATTTATATCATTATCTTCGATCGAGACTACATAATAAACAATATCAAATACGTCACACTACAGATAAAAAACGTAGTGAACGTTAAAAAATTTAATAATATTGGTACGATCTCATCACATCATTCTGATTTGGCGTCATGAAAGTATTTAAATAATCAAAATACTAAGTTTGTTAATAATATATTAAACAATATAATGTATGATAAAGGGTTATCATTACTTTGATTTAAAAGGTTTGTGCCAAAACAATACAATAAGTTTCAGTAAAAAATATAAATATACTATACTCTTGACAACATAAAAACCATTGCGTAATTTTGGACTATAGAGGAAGTTAGTTATCTTAATTGAGTTACACAAATTTTTACTTAAACTAGAAAACTTATTACTGTAATTATTTCAGATTCACCTTCAATTGATTTGAGACCAAGCACAGTAAACATTGAGGCCGGCTCGATAGCGACATTCACGTGTTCCGCGTTCGGTAAACCAGAACCAACGATTTTCTGGAGCATCGAAGGTAACCGGACGATAATATTCCCCGGGACGTCGCGCGACAAATATCACGCGTCCACAGTCCTCGACGGAGTCACCGTGCTAACGATCAACGATACGAACAAAAACGACAGCGGAAACACGATAGTTTGCTCGGCGGTAAATTTTGCTGGTAGCTCGTTCGTCAGAGGGAAACTGACCGTGACGTCAGACGATGACCGCCCACCGCCAATCATAACAAACGGGCCCTCTAACCAAACGTTACCCATAAAATCGATGGCAGTTTTCCCCTGCACGGCAATCGGCACACCTGAGCCAATCATCGCCTGGTATTTCGAAGGGGAAGCATTAATACAAAATCATAGAAGAAACGTGTCTAATGACGGTACCCTTATACTGAAGGATTTAGTCAAAGGAGATAGCGGGGCTTATACGTGCGTCGCTTCTTCTCATCATGGAAAATACGTATGGAGTGGAAATTTGTTAGTTGATAGCCCGATCAATCCGAATATACATTTTTTTCGAGCTGCAGACTCGTCTTCTTTACCGGGCTCTCCGACTAAACCTCAAATATACAATATAACAGACAATAGCGTAACGATAACGTGGAATCAAAACAACAAGATTGGATCGTCCTCTGTGCTCGGTTACCAAGTTGAAGTATTTTCAAGAGAAACTTTACAAGGAAATAATACACCGAGGAACTCTCGAGGATGGGCTGTGCTCGCTCGTCGAGTGTATCAAGCACAATACACCGCGAAATCTCTCATCCCGGGCGTAACGTACATGTTTATTGTGAGGACGGAGAATTCTCATGGGCTGTCTGGACCGAGTCCGGTGTCCGACGCTATCACTATCGGAGACGACGCAAACTCTTTGTGGGAAACTGGAGTTTATTCAAATAACACTGAATTCAGAAATAATATTCTAACAGACAACATTGTTGAGCTTATCGAGGCAACACCGATAGACGCTAAAACCATAAAGCTGATGTGGGAGATTTTGAATTTTTACTACCTCGAAGGACTTTTTATATATTTCCGCCCCCTAGACAATGTGACTACTGAGTACGAAATGAAAACTATTTTGCATTCTAACGACGTATCCGGCTATGAAATAACGTCTTTGAGAAAGTACACAAAATACGAATTTTTCCTGATACCCTTTTATAGAAAATTCGAGGGAAAGCCCTCAAATTCCAGGGTGGCTCAAACTTTGGATGATGGTATGTACGATGAATATTATGTTAGAAATTTAAAATAATATTTTCGCTATGTCGCTATTTTATTTTAATATTTATTTCAGCACCTGATGGCCCTCCAATCAATCTGGAAATGTTTATATTGAACACGACAACCGTTCACTTAAAATGGTCACCACCGGAGTTATACTTACAAAATGGGATCATTACCGGTTACAATGTTGTCGTAAATTGGCTCGATATACCCGCCAATAAATCCATGGTAGCCATAAACACCACCGTCCACCAAGCGACCAGCCTTATAATGACGAACTTGACCTCTGGGGTCAGCTATTCGGTTCAAATCGCCGCAGAAACGATCGTAGGTTTGGGCCCGTTCAGTCAAAAAGTATACTTAAATATTGACTCTCGTTCGGTTGGATTGGATCCATTATCGAGGTAAGAGAAATAAAAGCGTAAAACATCGGAGAAAATATAAACATTACGCAACATTTTCTGATAAATGTATTTCCATTTCAGATACCCAATGAACGGAGAAGTATCTATAGTGGCTGGGGACTTCGTGATGGAAACATGGTTTTACTTTTTGATTGGAGCCATTGTTCTGTTCAAAATGATTGTGATTGGCGGAATTATTTACGTACGGAAGCACAATATTTTTGCGAAAAAGTCAGCCCTTCCAAACATTTACGGTAAGCAATTGTTATAATAGCATTTTTAATAACAATAAAGATACGTCGTTGGGTAATCTATCGCATAGCGGCATTCACAAAACGCGGAACCAACGTAACTGGAAAATAAACAGTTATTCAGCTTATCTCGAAACGGTTACTTTTTCCGTGGAATCAGCATCAGAATTTCAAAATTAAAAACATTCCACGGGTGTCGTGGGGTGGTGCAGGGCGCCGCGTTTGTTTGATGGAGGCTTTGCCACGCGAGGGGAGAGGGGCGCTAGATTACTTTCGAGTTGAAAGGTAGCACGGCCCTCTCGTGAGCGCACTGGATCTCTTTCACTTTGCATTCACGTTCGGGGCACAAAGGAATGATACAAATCCGAGAAATAAAGACCCAGTAAATGTAAATGTTTTCTATTTTGTTTTCTCGAGGCGATTCGTTTGTTGACTCACCCAGTTACCTTTAAGCCAATTTCGCTCGTTTTATTTGTTCTATTGCGTTTACGAGTCTCTGGTAAACGAGGTCATTTGCATATGGCTTATGAAATTGATAACGAGTCTCATTATTATTCATAAGCCGATTTTAATTGGCTGGGTTTTGTTTCAGATTCAAATGGGACAAGTTTAGTGACTCAGATGAATATAAAAGCGGCTGTATCTCTGTCGCATCCGTTGAGTAGTTGTTACAATAAGAACACGGTGACCAAGACAGAGTCGTTGCTTTGGATGGAAAACCAGCCGGGCGTTTGTTTGTCGGGGAGTCAAACGAATCAGAGCAAAGAGAAAACAAATTCTGAGTACGATAAAGTTGCTCAACAGTTGCCGGAATACGCGGAGGTGACGTCTTCTCGAGTCAATGGGAATGAATGGAACACAAGTAAAACCGCAAACTCGCCGGCCGCGTACGCTTCGGTCACTTTAGTCGCCAACACACGTCAGTGTGTGAGTTCACTGGTAAGTGAATTTTCCTCTCTCGCAGCTCATTCAAATTGAATTTAAGCCCCGCTTTTAACTCAATGTGTATTTGTCTTTAAACGTTTTATTTATTTTGCTCCACAGGGTTGGTTTCCTCCGGGCAAGAATGTGGATTCCTTTGACAATCGCTACGCTCCAGACGAGGAATTGTACCCCGCTAGCAACGGAGGTTATTACAATAGAAATGTGTACAGTGAGAAATATTTCCAGGGACATCCGAATGTGCTCAAATTTTACGATATACCGTCAATGGATAAAACACAGAAAGCTCAGCTGAGATACAACCAGAGTTTAGACGGGAAATGTGATCAGAAGACTGATGTTAATCAATCGTTGATTGGTCGTACTTATGTCTCGAGGAAGAATTCAGGATCTGAGACGACGTATCGTGCATTTGGGGAAGATGATACAGATGAGGAGAATTATGGTGATGATGCTGGGTATGATGAGTTGCAAGCGATGCAGCCTCAGAGACAGCGATCGACTCACCAATACGAGAGGCCTAATTTTGACAATGATGGCACCCGAACTCTGGCTCGTCTGACATCGTTCAGGCAGGGACAAGGTGCCCTGACTGCTGTGAAACCGTCCCACGCGCCCACACACCCCCCGCCTGCTCCACACCCCCGAATTGATTCTGTGACTCGGTAGTATCACGCCTTGCCGGTTTTCGGCGACCTGTGCCAAACAGACGTATAGACTCATGCTAGTGTAGTGATGCAGTTCTTCCGCACGTGCAGAAACTGAATTCTATGAATTTTAGTGAATTAAGAAAAGATTGTGTTTTTTTTTCAGCTTGTGTTCCCATTTCGAGGCCTATTGAAAGACTTACGTAACGGCCTAATTGAGAGTATGTTACGCGCACAATTTAATTTGGTATAAATTTTACGCGATTTAATATATTTTTATTCGATGAAGGTATTCCTAGTCTTTATAAAATAAGATGTAAATAATGTAAATAGAGTTAATTAGTGATACAATTAATTGAGAGATCTGATTACTGTAAATGACAATTCTTATTTGAACATTGTTACTGTTGGAATTGGTAGAATTCAGATTGATATGTCCGTCTGTATATCAATAATCGAATTTGTACTCCTATATCATTAGTTTAAGTAATAATGGAAAGAAACTAACGCTTGGCAATAACTTGAAATAACAATCTTGTAATCCAATTTAGTGTACATAAAATAGCCTTGTATAGACACGGTTGAATCTCGATTTATTTCTAACAAAACAATTAAATTATATTCAATTAGTAACTCTAGTTAGAGAAATACTTAAAATATGTTTATTTTAATTTCATTTTCATGTGCCATAAGTAGATTAAACGGTTTATAGTATACTACAAATTATGATAAATGGAACGATGGAGTTGTGAGTCGTATTACAAAAAAAGCTTTGACAAATCAAAAGTTATTATAATCTACGTAAAATATGTGATATGAGTTATAATAATTATAGACACTTGTTATTATAAAATTGGATAGCACGACTTGTATTGCATATCATCTGTCATTAGGCATTAAAGTAGTTGAAATGTTATTGAATAGGACGCTTCCAAATCTGACTGGTATTAATAATCGTCCTTTAAATATTTTGTAAATAAGTATCATAATTGTGTAAAATGCCTTTTTATACTTCTATGTCTTCAATTGTTTTATAAGTTTTTGTAAAATTCGAACTTCTGCGATATAATATTATTATTTTGGGATGTGACTAACAACACATTTTGGTATTGATTTTCAGACGCGTATTCTATAAAATATATGGTATTTTTTTAAAGAACGTACGCCAATTTCATAAATAGCAAAGTTTATAAAAATTACTCGGAACGCTTCATAGAACCAACGGTTCTATGTTTAGGCGTTTTTTTCATTTTTTTTTCCTTCCTGTATTTCTCGGATTGAGCCGTATTAAAACGTGTGTATCAAATGATATTATATCGCAGCTACAATCATTTCACGTCTAGATACCTTGCTTTACACCTCGGCTGTTGAACGTCATTTATATAAAATAGTAATAGTTCGCTACCAAACTGTCGTAGTTCCTATTTTCGCACTTCATTAGCCTGTAATACGTATGCAATAGGCTCTTTACATAATGTTATCGATCTACAACTTATTAGAGACCAGTTAGTTGGTATCATTCCGTAATACGAAGAAAAATTATGTTCTGCTCAGTAGAGGAAATGAGATCAGCCAATTTTGCGACGTGAACGCAATGCAAAAGGTTTAGAATTGTAGGTCGCAGTATCAGAGCTTCATTATTTTTCTGTTAAAGAAACTCGTAAATAAAATACTGATGCTGTTTTTATTTCTTTACATCGGGTAACGCAGAAAGTATACAGAACCAAAATATTACTAACATACCTACACATTATTGCAAAATGTATTATTAATATTATATCTGTGGTGTATTCAGTTTGCGCGTTTACGTTTTTAAAACCGTTTTTAAAATTTGCTTGAAGTAGAAAAACGACTCGGAGCAAAAGCCATTTAATGTAATTTTAGTGTGGATTATAATTATGTTATTAAAAAAAAATATGATTTATAGTAATAACTGACGGTTTATTTTATTACTTTGAATGTATGTGCTTTGATCAAACACACTGACTTATTGACATAAAAAAAATACGATGAATAATACATAGGTGTCATAGGTGTCATAAATATATTTAATTCCGAAATAATAACTATGATATCTCATGCCATGGCAATGGATCTTATGATATTTAAGATGCACTTTGAAATGATATCATAATGTTTTATTTATACTTTTTCTGTATTACCCGATTTTTTTAATAAACATACTTATGTTATCATAATTATAAGAAATGTTATGTTATAGCAAGGTGTCTCAAAACATTAACATATTAAACAAAATTGAAAGCAATTTGTATGAAAATAGGAAGGCCTATTTTTGTGTGTTTTGTAAACGACCATGGACCTTGATAGGAAAACCTATGATAAAAACAATAAAACTTGAGACGGATTTTAATTTTTGTATTAGTCTTGAATACCTATTTTTTAATAAAATAACTTAAAATACTTAATCTATCGTTTTATTACTAAACAACAAATATCATTTTTTTTCTTCGCTTATAAGATTTGTGTTTCGGATGGAGCTAAGTCAATAAGTGCTGCGAGGAACAAAAATGCCCACTATTCATATTATTTATTTTAAATCATAATAGGAGAGCCCGGTAAACAACGATCTTCACCGAGCTGGTTATTGGATGAAAGGTATTTTATATTCAATTTAATATGTCAACAAATATATTGCAAATGGTTTGTCTAAAAAAATTCAGTCCAGAATATGAGTAACGATTTTTTTTTCTAAACATTTAACTTACAATAATTGTATTTTTTTTAAAACTATTTTACGTTACTTATTATTTTGGCTTCACTCAATGCTTACGAAATCTCATTACGTAATTCAACCCCTAAGGGTATGAATTAGGGGATGGAAGTTTATAATATGAAACTTTTAATTCCAATTAAACAAATTAGCATAAAATTTCGCATGAAGTGAGCATGATCAAAATAAGGAGTAACGTATTACAGTGTTTATCAAAATTGAACCTCCTAAGGGGTGAAATAAGGGATGAAAGTTTGTTCGAAACTTTTTATTATTTGAACATATTGAGCATGCGTTAACATTGAGCAAAACCGAAATAATAAGTCATGTAATACAGTTTTTTTCAAAAACTCAATCAATTAAAGTAAACTGTTAAAGTTTTTTTTATTGTTCAATAATATTCTGGACTGATTTTTTTTAGACAACCCATTTGCAATATATATGTGTTGACATATTAAATTGAATATAAAATACTTTTCATCCAATAAACAGCTCCGTGAAGGTTGTTGTATAGCGGGATCTTAGACTGTTATTTAAGTCGAAAATATTTCCAGATCCTCTTAAGCAAAAGCGAATCCTAACCGCAGTATTCCAAACATTTGGTTTTGGTTTAAGCAAGCCGAAAACTTGTCTAATTTTAGAATACATAGAATGAAATCGATACAGAAATTTAAGACGTATGTAACGTGTAACTGATTTGAAGAGCCATTTTTTTATGAGACGATATCAGTAATACACGTTGCAATTGATACTGACTATAATAGATATTCAGCTTAATTAAACCTATGAATATAGTAATGCAGATATTTTTAATTTGGAGGTATCATTTGCGTAATGCAAATATGGCATTCATAGCAAACATAATATAGGACTAGAAATTAAACATAAATTCCATGAAGGAGCCAGAGTCACTGTTGATATGTAGAAGTCATTCATAGAAGTTTTTTTCCCTATTAGTATCACAAAAAGCAAAATTGGCTAAAAAGACAATTTCGTTTTTTTCTGACAATTGTGTTTGACCTGTATTGTATTAGTTTTCAAAATAAATAGCGTGACTGCATCGCAGACAGCCTAATATTGCATATTTATGTGCAATATCTGTATGCTACTACTGTTAAAACACAATGTCATAAAACTATCGACCTGTACACTTTCCATCAATCAGTGTTTAGTGTCTTCGAGTGTGAAGTGGGAGTCCGTATCTAAACAGTAAAAATACGATTAGGAGTTATAACTTCTCTGAATCTACTCCTGTCATTGAAGAAATGATGCAATATAAGTATAGTGTGGGTAGTGCGATGCTGCAATTTGTGACAGGCGTTGTGGCATAATTATATGTATAGCTTTCACGCTAGAGAAGTAAAAATGCAAATGAATGTGGATAATAAGTTTAGTTCGCGAAGGAACAAACGAATTTTATTAGATGCGATTGGAAGACGACGATTGGACATTTTTTCTCAGCATATATAAACGCATTGAACTCACGTCATTAAAAATGACTTTAATTGTGGGGCAATAAATAAATTGCATAAAACACACAAGCTGAGAAATATATGTTTCGTTTTACACATTCAGACAAATTCAAAGGACATTTTGAAGAAACTTTCAAATTGACTAATTCAGTGTAAAAGTGGTTCATAGCGATCAGTAACCTTTTGACTTAGTTTGAACTATTTACATAACAATAAATAAATAAATAAATAAATAAACCCTATTTGCTCAATCCGAGGCTGCAACGTTCTGATACACATCAACAGTTGGAAATCCAATAAGTTTACCACTATGGGTTGCGGTCGGGATATACTCGTATGCCCTACACCTCTATACAATGTACTATACTCTCTTAATTGAAAATACGATATGAATAGAACCAGCTAACAAAGCCAACCATCATTCATTCGAAATTTAAATCGCACAGACAAATGTACGTTACTATTGTGTGCGTATTCAATGTACGAGGTTGCAATTCATAAACCAAATCTCGACTCTACACGCGGCATAAGTGTATTATTGGCCGGTAATTTAGCAGAGGCTTGTGGTCTGCCAGCCGACTGTAGCTCCCTGATAACCGAACATCCTACCCACATTAAGGTATCCGAGACTACCACACGCTCCAATCATGCCATTCTGCTTTGTGTACGTATTTTAACGAGATTCTCCGTCCGGAAGTTTTGTACGTTAAAATATAACTGTGATACCGGAATCCGGGCGATATTTGCACGGCAAAAAACACATTGAAAAACGAGTTGGATCCGTTAAATCCGCGCGAGCCTGATAAACTTTTTAGAGAAGTAACCATATACACGCGCAAGTTTATTCTTTCATTCCACTTTTGCATTTTTACAAAAGGGTACGTGTGCCGGTGCGCCGCGGGTATCGTTTTAATTTTCCGCCAGCGCGGAAATTTACTGCGACTGAATGAGCCATCTATTTTAATGAGCTTTAAAAGTTAACTGATCACAGCCTCAGTGGAATGCGGCTCGTCAAATATGTACGGATGGAAATGGGAACACGCGTATACTTATCCTTACCTCAAGGTATTTTGCCTCAATTATAATGATGCACGTAAATTTTGGCTATCTTCTGCGCCAAGTTCTCTGAATCTTGGGATAAAGTTACGTAAATGTTAATTAAAATTTTACACTTCGAACTTAGACTGAGTTCAGTGATCACTTTAAAGTTTATTGTTACAGAATGTATTCCTGCTTATATTCATTAATTAAAGGTTTTGTAATAAGAGTGACACGCTTGTCCATAAATATAAATAGTAGCTATTTGAAGAGAGTCCCTATTTGTTCAGAGCCAAATTTCGACTTTGTGAAAGAAATAGTGGCTCCGACGTGATTCAGCAACAAAATCAAAACTAAGTAAAGTCAGATATCTTTTTTTATAGCACAGAATGACGAGACAAGCAGGATATGTGCCTGATGGTAAGCAACATGTCTGCCCATAACAACATAATGTCATATTTGCAGATGGCCATCAGGAACAGAAATGCAGTCGTGGTGGAGGCACTGAGCTGGGAGGAGGCGATTTAGAAAACAAAATAGCCCTAGAATTAGAATAAAAATGTTCCCTATTCCCCTCTATTTCGTTTTATTCTCCTAATTCAATATTCACGTAAGAAAAGACATCTAATGACATAAATCACGGACCCCTGAGTCTGTGGAGTTATTAAATTCAAATAAAAAAAGCATACTGACATTTTTACTGACAGCTATTGAAACAAGGAAAGCCCTAATTCCTAGCATTTCACTGAGAGATATACAAGATGTGTATGTGCGTCGAATACGTTGAATTAGTTGGTTTTTCCCCGTGGTTACCATTTTGGTGTCTTTAATTCGAGAGTGAATGAGTTTTTACTAGGTAAGCATTGTTGACGATATCGTAGCATCGTAACATCAATCAAGCGAGACGGCGCCCAAGTGCGTGGGTGCATTGCTCGGGAACCTTCACGTGGTGCATCCTGAGCATCACACAACAACTTGCCTCAGTGGCATCTTCGTGTGATGGCGAATCCCGGCCGGGGCTGGGAACTCCTACAAACGCTCCTCACCCCTTTGAGCAGTGTGTGTGTCGGGGAGAGGGACTGGAAGACTTGGGAAGGTTACTCGACTGACATATCGGCCAAGTAAAATTCCTAAGTCTTCCAGATGAGGGCCCTCCACGGACGGAAGGACAAGGACCGCCGTACGGTCATAGAGGCGGTACCGCGGCTATCCCTACCCGCGGTGGTGAGGGCGGACCTCTCGCTGCCCGACCATCCTCGCCGTGGTGCTCAACAGTGAGAGGTCGTGTGAGTTGGAAGCCTCTCGCTCCTCCACTGTGTCTAAAGCGGACACGGGGGCAAGCCTGGAGATTGCGACTCTTGAATCGCATCCCGTCTCCACTGTAAGGCCTGTGGCGTCGGACGTTTAGGGCCGTCCGGAACCCCGCTTAAGGATAGGCCTACAAGGAGGTAACCCGGCGTTGATTTCCTGCGCGTCACTACACGTAAATGCGGGGGTACTAACACCCCCCGTGAGGCGGGTCCGTAAGGGCGTTGGCAAGAGTCAGGGCCGTTGACGGGAATGCAAAAAGGGACCCCGCGATCCTGACCCCTGACCATGCCGGAGAAATCTGTGGGGGTTTAGTCGGTAGGGGCACCATGTCTGTCGTAGCCATGGTGTTGAGCCCGACATATCTCACCATGTCCCTGCATGTTGGGGATACGTAATGGTATTTCCCCCACAAAAAAAAGATGGCGGCCAAGTTTAAACCTCTTATCTATATATATAAAAGCGAAAGGTCACTCATCAAGGAATCTCAGAAACTACAAATGCTAGGGATCTGAAATTTTGCATGGAGGTCCTTTTTAGCACGTAGGCGCTCGCTAAGACGGGGTTTTGCGAAATTCAACCCGTAAGAGGGTGAAACAAGGGATGAACCGTTGTATGAAAATTCGTGATTTTCAAAGTTATCAAAGTTTGTATCTAGACACTTGACTCGAAGCAATTAAATGTTTGTTCTATAAATTTTGTAATTTCGAACTGTACGGGGGTGAAATTGGGGTTGAAATATGGGATGAATGTCAACATGGAAGATCCCAACCGTTGAAGATAAAACCATGAAACACTGAATATAGACACTTGACACGAAGCAAACGAATATTTGTTCTAGCAATTTTGTAATTTCGAACTGTAAAGGGATGAAATTAAGATTGAAATGGGGGATGAAAGTATACATGGAAACCTCCAATCATTAAAGATAAAACCATGAGACTCTGTATATAGGCACTTGACACGAAGCAAATAAATGTTTCTTCTAGCAATTGTGTAATTTCTAAGTGTACGGGGATGAAATAGGGGTTGGAATGGGGGACGAATGTCTCTTACGCTTTTACACCTAAACAACTGAACCGATTTTGATGAGATTGTTTTATTATAAGATAAGATAAGAAAACTCTTTATAAAAGCCACAACAAATGAAAAATTATAAAAGAAACTAAGAACTAATTTATAAGCTGTTTTTAGTAACCGTAAATGTGTCTGGGTATAAAAATAGGTACCGCCTGAGTTACCTTAGTATTTGTTTCGGGCGGACGAAGTCGCGGGTAACAGCTACTTTATTTATATTATACAGGACCTTAATCAATGTGTGTAATCACTCAATTAATAATATGTTTGTGTTCAAATCACGCTAGTTTAAAAACAATAAGTGTAAACCTATTTACAGTGAAAACAAACTTTACGCTACCTCCGATTAGCAATTGCCATAATTCCGAACGCACAGTTCCATTTCGGAATCGTTTCCGTGTCCACTCAAATCCAATGACGGATGTAATTCAATTAACCCGATAATTGCTAAATTAAGTTGCGTCCGACTCCCCCGGCCATCCACAGCTCGGAATATAACTCGAAATATGATTTTGACGGGAAAGGTGTATTTTTGACGTCAATTAAGGTAATGGAAAACGTTTGGGCTAAGCCAATTTGGTGACGACAGAGTGGATGTTTTGTTAGGGACGGCAGGCAATTATGAGGATTGCTAATTTGTATGATTTTGGCTAAAATATTATAGTTGTTTATTAGTTTCAGCCACAGGTTTCAGTCATATGTTTTTTTTATTTATATGGAGAAAAATTAGAGTCTTTTTTTGCAGTGAAAACTCAGTTTTTTTGTGCGTTGTGAATGAAGTTCATCATCACGCTCGTAAATAAAAGAAATGTTTGGATAAGCTCGGGATTCACCGCATTTCTAGATGTCCATGGCAATAATGGTTAGATTACTAACCTAGATGGCCATGCTTAGAAGACTTACGTAGACGACTATGTTTTGAAGCTTTATTCTAGACTAGCAGCGCCCTCTGATTTCGCCAGCTTAGTTTCCAAAGTGAGATATCCAATTCCGAGTTTATAAGTTGTAAATATGTTCGTCAGACAACTATTTTGTTGCTTTTTACAATAAGATTGTTAAGCAAAACGGCTGACGGAAAGTGTCTGGGAGTATTGGAACCTTGTTTTTAAGGATATTGCCTACAACATACGTGAAAATCACTTATTAGAAAATACGTGAAGTAAGTAATGTTTGTATGTACTGTTATGATTTTTAGTCTTTATTCATAATTTAGTCGAATTTTGTTATTTCACATTTATAACCACATTATTATACATGGTAACTCTTGCCTTGAATTCCGGTCGTGCCAACCTACCAACTATTTGTTTCTTAATCACCTCCTTTACAAGCAGTTATTTTACAGTGTACCAACCTACAAAGTTTAGTAAAATTAACATAAATAGTCTGGTAGTTGGCATACAAGGGTCTATTCTCATTTTCTCATCAGAGCCGAAAGATGGTCGGCAGTAATAATTTATAGTATTGTTAAAATATAATTGTTGTCCCTATGTACCTAAGTACCTATATAGAAATAAATGATACAAGGAGAACGAATAACGGAGTTTTACTATATCTCAGAAGAGGGAACAAAACCAGAAACGAAGGTATGTTGAAAAGTTATTTTTTTTTTTTCAAATGTTGAAGTATTGATGTAACGCCCACGTTTTTTATATACTTTCTTTTAAATTTGGATTGAATAATGATACGCGTAATATAATGTGCAAATTAATGCGTGTGTGATGTGCGTTGACCCTTGGCCAAGGCTACTCTTTGGCAGTGTTCATCGTATACTCGCATGCGTTTAAGTAAGTTGGACATTTCATTGCTCGATCGGGGCTACTCTCTGATAGCATTGAAATGTTTGATGTGTACTGACTGTACTATGCTAATCATTTTTCTTTCAATGATCTCGCTAGCACATAGTTTAATTACGAGTATTTAATTGACTTTCATTTAATCGAGATTTGATAATGATGCGCGTAATCATGACTGTGTTAATGTATGTTTGATGTGCGTTGATCCTTGGCCAAGGCTACTCTTTGGCAGCGTTCACTGTACACTCACATGCGTTTTAAAATGGGACATTTCATTGCTCGATCAGGGCTACTCTCTGATAGCATTGACATGTGTGACATGTACTGTTGTTTGCGCTTGTCAATTGAAAATCTCGATTAGTAATGTTTAACTACCTCGCTTATTTTAGCAAAAGCTTGTTTTTATCAGCACATCAATATTTTATGACTACCCCCATTTATGATTGTTTTGAAGTCACAATTATTTCGTTCAATATCTTTTTAAGCGACTATTGATATGTTTGTTTTTGTTAATTGAAATTGTATTTTTTCCGCTGGATAAAACCGAGAGAGTATGTTTTTGCTCGATAACTATGAGTGACCCACTTAAGATTTTGTTGAAGTTACAAATTATTTCAAACGTTATTTTAAAGAAGTGGTATTATTTTTGTCGACTGTGGATAACTTTTTCTATAACAAAAATGTATGTTAATCTTTGGTTTCAAAATCAGGATCCACTATCGTTGTAATGTCTATTTAAATTACGTTTTTTTATATTTCCGTTGAGCGAGTATGTATCTCGCTGAATATCTGACTATTAGCGAGTATGTTTATCGCTCAATAACTGATTCACTTGATAACTGATTATAAGCGAGTATGTTTCTCGATTGATAACTGATTATAAGCGAGTATGTTTCTCGATTGATAACTGATTATAAGAGAGTATGTTTCTCGATTGATAACTGATTATAAGAGAGTATGTTTCTCGATTGATAACTGATTATAAGAGAGTATGTTTCTCGTTTGATAACTGATTATAAGCGAGTATGTTTCTCGCTCGATAACTGATTCGCTCGATAACTGATGCGCTCGATAACTGGTTCGCTCGATAACTGATTCGCTCGATACCTGATTCGCTCGATAACTGATTCGCTCGATAACTGATTCGCTCGATAACTGATTCGCTCGATAACTGATTCGCTCGATAACTGATTCGCTCGATAACTGATTCGCTCGATAACTGATTCGCTCGATAACTGATTCGTTCGATAACTGATTCGCTCGATAACTGATTCGTTCGATAACTGATTCGCTCGATAACTGATTCGCTCGATAACTGATTCGCTCGATAACTGATTCGCTCGATAACTGATTCGCTCGATAACTGATTCGCTCGATAACTGATTCGCTCGATAACTGATTCGCTCGATAACTGATTCGCTCGATAACTGATTCGCTCGATAACTGATTCGCTCGATAACTGATTCGCTCGATAACTGATTCGCTCGATAACTGATTCGCTCGATAACTGATTCGCTCGATACCTGATTTTAAGCGAGTAGTGTTTCTTGCTTGTTAATAGACTATGAGCGAGTATGTTTCTTGCTTGTTAATAGACTATGAGCGAGTATGTGTCTCGCTGGATAATGGACTATGAGCGAGTATGTGTCTCGCTGGGTAATGGACTATGAGCGAGTATGTGTCTCGCTGGAAAATGGACTATGAGCGAGTATTTGTATCGCTGGATAATAGACGGACTATGAGCGAGTATGTGATGGATAACTGAATGTGAGCCAGCATGTTTTTGATGGATAACTGAATGTGAGCCAGTATGTTCCGCTGGAAAACTAATTGATAATAAATAATAACAGAGAAAAATGTATGCTTAACGTGGCTCAAATTTTATAACAAATATACAAATGTAATGAGTCCAATAGTAGAACTTCATTTTTACAGATCTTCTGATTAATTAATCTGTTAATTTATCCTAAATCAAATCAAAATTATTTATTGCAAGTTACATGACTCATATAATTACAATGTCACAATGTTATTACAAAAATATTGTTCAATTGCAATAATTTAAAATACAATCATACAAACATGTCATTATGTTATTGGATTGTAATTGTGTTATTGAATTAAATTATTTTCTATGCTGGTGACAAAAATTACAAGGGGAAATGATTTGCTTGTTTATTGAAATAATATTTCATTTCCCAAATAACGTGGTCTAATGTACTGCAGGGTTTCGTAAAAGTCTTGAGCTGGAATATTCTGTATTCTGTATACCAAAGCAAGAGCATACCGCTAGTACTTGATAACTGACTGAACCGACTGATTAGACAGCTAGTTCTATTTTTATTAATGAATGATTTAATAATAATTTATGGTGGTGATAAGACTTAAAAAATAAGTTTTGGATAAAAATCTTAAATTGTATAAAATTAAAAAGTTCATGTACTTACTTACCTAACAGTTGAACAATAATTCATTGTTATCTACTTGTTGTTATTATATGTAGGTATGTATCTACATAATTTGGATTTTGGATTTGGAACTGAACCTATTATTGTATAACCTTGTTCATTTAATTTAATTGTATACTGTTTTGTGTACCTTAACAATAAATAAATAATGTCAATTAATGCACTACCTACGTTAAACTTAGTTATATAATTTTGGTAGGTACTTTCTCTAGTTTGTATATTTGAAATTGTATTATTCACTACTATTATAATTTATGAGATTAATTAGTGTATGCCGGGAGGCAACACGTGGTCGGATGGCCGAATGTTATGATTTTTAGTCTTTATTCATAATTTAGTCGAATTTTGTTATTTCACATTTATAACCACATTATTATACATGGTAACTCTTGCCTTGAATTCCGGTCGTGCCAACCTACCAACTATTTGTTTCTTAATCACCTCCTTTACAAGCAGTTATTTTACAGTGTACCAACCTACAAAGTTTAGTAAAATTAACATAAATAGTCTGGTAGTTGGCATACAAGGGTCTATTCTCATTTTCTCATCAGAGCCGAAAGATGGTCGGCAGTAATAATTTATAGTATTGTTAAAATATAATTGTTGTCCCTATGTACCTAAGTACCTATATAGAAATAAATGATACAAGGAGAACGAATAACGGAGTTTTACTATAGTACCTTCATTACCCCATATCTAAAATTTGGCCGTCTAAGCAAGTTAGCGAGTAAGCATGTGTTCTTAGTACTTACTAACTCTACTCAATCGTCCACATTTCATTCATCAGAAAATAGGTGACGCCTGGGAGCTTTGGGATCTCGGACTATTTGAAATAATCACATAATACCAGTACTACTTATGTACCTACTAATAATTATGAAGGAAAGGTAAACTGCAAAATGGCTTTAAAACGCAACATTATACACGACGCCGATAAGAGTGCCTACGCTTGCCGAGGGTGCGATATTAAAAGGCTTAGAAGTGTTGGGTCTGAAAAGCTCCTGAACATTTCTGAACCTCGCCCACTTAAACACAGTATTAAGGGCACTTTGGGCTTAAGGACGGCCGTATATTATCGCTGCCTTTCTATACGGAAAGAGATTTTTTATTCGTAATGTTTATGGGATTGGTTTGCGGCATCCGAAAATGTATCTGATAATTACGACATACATACTATGTGTTACTTTTATGATGATTCAGAGTATTCAAAAATATTATTGTTGCGTCAGTGTTTGTTAAGTTTAAACTCATTTTCTGTTTCTGGTTAAAACATTTAGTAATAGGTGTGAAATAAAATCTGTGCAAACCTTTCCACAATAGTACCTACAGCATGGACAATTTCAAATCAGTAACAATTTCATCAAGTGTTTCATTTTATATCATCATAATTTAGCAGCTTCTTAACTACTGCGGATTAACTTACTAATCTAAATAACCAAACGTTGTAAGCGTAACACGCGATAGACGCATCTCAAACGTGATTCAACTTAATTCACTCAATTCTCACTCTGGGTCATTGTCGAGTTATATGACAATGACTATCGCCTAAATTTAATTGTGTAGCTGCATACCAACCCTTCGGACTCCGTAGTGGTTGTTGGAATACAGTTAATAAACTTTGGGAAAGGGACAAGACAAGTGCATCTCTGTATTTTTAAGCTCAAGAATTGCTGAACAAATTTTCATTATCTCTTTATTTGTTTTCTGCGAATTACATGATAACTATTTGTAAATAAGCGGTAGAAAAAATATGCATACTCTAAAAATTATATTTTTGTACTGTAATGGGTACCTACCATTAAACAAATTTTATGCATATTGCAAGTATTTTTTACTATGAAGACTTATATCAAAAGTTTGTTCAAGGACAGTGCATACTCGTATTTAAAAAAAGCCACATAGTTTTTCTTTCAGGTTTAAGTAAATTATCACTAACTGATATAAGTATACATAGTATTATTTCAATAAAACTTGAAAAAAAATCACAGTAATTATTTTTTAATCCCCTTAATATAAATTACTTAATTGTTCTACAGCTAAGGAGACAATGTTTTTATTGCAGAAAAAATTGATAAGTTATTTTACATCTCTGCATAATGTATTGAATCATATCTGAAGCATACCTGAAGTTTACTGGAAGCATACCGCAAGCATGACTGAAGTAGCCGAAGCTGAAGTAGAAAAGCATACCTAAAGGAGTTTGCCTTGTTGTACAAAATTTCAGACACAGTGCTGTAATTTCAGCAATCATACCAATTGCAGAAGTTCCGTCACTGTGTTTGAAACTTTGACAAGGGACACAGCCTCTAAAGTTTGAATGGCACGGCACATGGGGCCAGAGTTTTGTAATTTTATTAATGATGTAATAACAGTTCTGTCAGACGCATGTGTGTGCCGTGAGCGATAGTGAAGCCGTTAGTTCGGACGGGTTAATGCCGAGGGTGCATGGGGATCATCTACGAAATCTATGGCGCTCGTTTAAAGCGATGGCGATAATGGCTGCATAAAGTCAGCAAAATGCTATTTGTAAAATTAAATCAACTTTAATTGACACATGGCAAATTCGTACAAGGTGAAATATAAAAAAAAGTTGTAATATTCTTGTGACAATAACATCGAATGTCACAACCGCGAGATTATTTTTTGATTCAAATCTCGCCAGTGCTGAGTATTTCAAGAAATCCAAGTGCAGATAGATGTATTACTTTTGACATTACCACTGGGGCTAACGGTAGGAAAACATCAACCCTTGCTAGACTAGCTTTATAGATAGAACGATGTAGATTTGTAGACATAGAATTACTCTAAAAATGTTCCGATTCTCAGCTTATGCAAAAATACTAATTTTAAGTCTTAGGTTTCCAACGGTGACGCCAGTAAAGGAATGCTCATAGACAACGACTTCTTTCTTCGAAAAAGATTTCAAAGTCTTTTTTGTACATCCTCGTGGTTTAGTGGGTAGTAACTCTGCCTGCAAAGCCGAGGGTCGTGGGTTCGATTCCCACCCAGTGCAAATGTTTGTGTGATGAATTCAAATGTTTGAACTGTGTCTGAGTGTTTCTATACGTATAATACGTATGTATTTAAAACTATATAAGTATTATATCAGCTATCTGGTCGCCATAGTACAAGCTTTGCTTAGTTTGGGGTCAGATGGTGTTGTGTATGAATTCTCCACCAATATGTATTTATTTATCCTCGCAAAGTTGTTAGCCTGTCGGTTTTTATCGGCCGTAGGGCGTTTTTTTCAGAGACGCCAGGTCAACTTTTAATTTTCCCTACCGGCAATAACCCAAATCGAAGACCTCTGTGGTGCCTTTGTGCTACTCATCGTACGGGAGTAGCTCTCAATCAATACAGTAAGGTATCGTATGACAAGTATACGTCATCTTCTCAATTATGTTTTGAAGACTTGAAGTATGAGTTAGGTATGCTCGAAATCGGATTTAGTATTTTTTTTGTGTTAATACACATTGTCCACATATTGTGTGATTTATGTATGCAAATTTTTTTTTTAAGAATTAACTACACTTCGTTTCAGTAGGCAGTAGAGGTTATTAAAGGCAAATAGCCATTGGGACCTTTTTTGTAAAAAAAATATTAAAATTCACATTATGTCCACGGCAAATTTGTTTGTAAAATACCAATATTTAGTTGGCAACCAATATTTATTTATTATTATTGACATACCTATAGATGAGTTTTTCGTTGCTCAAATGTATGCGTTTATTGCATCCCAGAGTTAAAGTAATAAGAACTCTTAGTATACAAGAGTATTAACCTCCTTAAAATCTACTCATTTTATATGTGTGCCAAGTACCATGCAACAACAAACTGCACTGTGACCTATCTGGCACACACACGAAACGACTTCAAACGAATACCAAATATTATAATATTAAAGAGTCATGGGTTAATTTTGAATCGTATCCAATTGTGTTTTAAGGACATTATTTATCTGAAATTTTCAGTGGAAAATTTACCGTCCAAATAATTACTCAAAACTTGCGCATTCATCTTCTATCTTCTATAATATAAAAATGAATCGCAAAATGTGTTGGTAAGCGCATCACTCAACAACGGCTGGACCAATTTGGACAATTCTTTTTTTAAAATGTTCGTTGAAGTCCAAGGATGGTTTTTACGGCGAGAAAAAAACAAATAATTGTCGGGAAAACCCTGAAAACAGCCCATTTCTTTTTCCCATACACACGTTTTCTAACTAAAATGTTAAGGGTATTTGAGCTTTAGTGCTATGTGATAAATTTCATATTAAATAAAGCGCTTTCCCATACAAACGTTTTCTAACTAAATTGTTAAGGCAATTTGAGCTTAATTCCTAAGAAATAAAGTTCATATTAAATAACAAGCACTCACTTATGTCTAAGCAATATCATGTGTGTTCCTAACGTCAAGGAGTCAATTTGCACTTTATTCCCGATGCACAAAGTTCAATTTCCATCATATGTATCAAAACAGTGTGCGTGTGTGCGTTGCAGAATAGGAGGATGTCGCCGGATGTCACCGTTCCGAAACTCACTCAGAAGACACTCAACAAAAGAGATGACATCGCGAGCCAGATCAAATTGAATAGTCACAAAACGTAAGACTCATAGATCATTCGTAATGATTTTCAATTTGGTCGGCTTCACGACATTATTTATTTTGATTTAGTTTCGGAACGCGATGTAAAATGCGTCAGTTTTCACGTCATTATATCAATCAAATGTCAGTCACGTGTCAGTCAAACACAAACCGCGTAACAAAATTGTTTTATTATTTTGAATTATTAATTTAATATCTGTGCAAAATTATTTAAATACACATGGGCTGTGGAGCGCAGTGTTTTTGGAGTAAAACTAACGGACAGAATACGAAACACCATACTGCTTTCCAAAACCGGAATAGCCGATGTGACTAAAAAAGCAGCCAATTTGAAGTGGGATCGGGCATGACATGTTTGCCGCATGTCGGATGATCATTGGGCCAAAATTACCACACGGAGGAAGCCAGATTGCAAACGTCGACGCGGCAGACCAAAGAAACGATGACAAGTCAACCTCCACAAATATTGGAAAGACTGGACTGTATTAGCCATAGAAAGGAAAAAGTGGAGGGAGGGAAGCCGTTGCCCAACATTGGAACAAGACAGCCACATGATAAATAAATATTAATACACATTACGTAAATGAGATAGATGCAAATTAATTTAAGTTTAAAATTCAAGAACATATTACAGGCAAACTGAGGATTTATAAATCAGTTGATTCGGTGACTTATCAAGATGATGTCGTCAACTACTATCCACCGGAATTTTTGAACTCGCTGGATTTTCCAGGATTGCCACCTCCCATCTTCATTAAAAGTTGGATCGGTAGTTAAAATGTTGCGAAATATCAAAGAACCGCGTCTTTGCAACGGCACACGGTTAGCTATAAAAATACTGAACAACGTGATAGAAGCAACTATACTGAAAGGAAAGTATAAAGGGGAAGACATTTTGATACCACGAATCCCAATGATTCCAACTGATGTACAATTTGATTTTAAACGAGTACAGTTTCCAGTGGGGCTTGCTTCTGCTATGACCATAAACAAGTCCCAGGGCCAACCATAACACGCTTAGCGGCAAGCCCTATATGCAAATATACTACCAAATTTTCACAACTTTTAATATTTTTTTGTGTTGTGAGATGTTAAAATGGTATAGAAAATAATCACACCCCCTCCCCCGTCATCCCTTTCTTTTTTACCGGTGTGTATATTTTTTACACGTGGCCTGGGAATACTTTATTTAGATAAATTATTCCCCAGGTCATGCGTATCAATAAAGATACACATTTCGTAATGTTATTTCTCTTTGTTTCTCTCTAGAAAGCACATTTATTATTCAACCAAATATTATCTCAAGAAATTTACTATCACACAATTCAGGGAACAAATAATTGTAGTTTTACTAAAACGATCTGCTCAGTTAGCCGGAGATGAAGTGTCATCAGCCCCTATTATGACAAGAAGATCGTTTAAGAGAAAACATTATCTCATAAGTAACAAAGATGGAGAGAAAATTGTACGCTGAAGATGTGCTATAAAAATGATGACAGGAAAGTTATTGGTGGCAAGACTTTCAGAGCAGCTCAAACAACTACAAAATGTATGTATGTGAAAGTTTTCTGTGTCAAAAATGTTTCAATAATATTTACTGATTTATTTTGAACTTAATAAATTGATTATTTAGTTTCTAAGAAACTTTGTTTTTTTTTTTTAAATATTTCAAGGTGATTATAATTTTTCTCTTAATATCTCCTTAACTGATTGTCCGATTCCCAACCCAAAACCACTGGGAAAATATTCGGATACACACTGCTAACTGAAATGAGTAGTGTGTATCATAAACTATACACACTCCTTACGACAGTGTGTATCCTAAACGATACATATGGCGCTGAGCGTGTAAATGTTTGTGGTATTAATCTAGAAAACCCATGTTTCTCACATGTTCGATTTTATGTTACATAATATTCCCTCCCGTGTTCGAAAACCATCATATTTGTTTGTCTATGTGCCAGGTAATCAAACAAAAAACAACGTATATTACAAAGCACTACAATGAAAATAAAACTGATTTTTGGTAATAACTTGATTAACAATAAAGGTATTTATCATCATCATCATCATCAGCCTATTTAATATTCGTTCACTGCTGGACGTAGGCCTCTCCTAATGAACGCCACAAGGTGCGGTCTTCTGCATTCTGCATAAAAAGATTATTACTACCTTTTAAATGTTTATGTACGTGGAAATAAATAATTATGTTTTTCATAAAATAGTTACTTCATGCGGTTCACAGAATACATCTCTTAAGTTTCAACAGTATATAACTATACTGTTGAAAAAAGTGAAAAGTATAGTTTCGAAAAAAGTGGTTATGACATATGGATGGACAGACAGACAGACACAACGAACCCATAACGGATCAGTTAGTACGTTTTACGGAACCGTAAAAATGGATCTTCGAAATGTATGTACGCTCATAACTTTTGAATGACTGCACTAAATATGATGATTCTTTTCTCTATGTATTTATTATTGTCGGGAAAAGATTTGTACAGCAGAAAGGTTAGAAAATGTAGACGAAAAAATACATGGTGGTACGAAGTTCACCGGGTCAGCTAGTAAACCTATACAATTTTAAAGTAAAGTTAAAGATAGTGACGTAGAAAGTTTGAGTTTTTTGTCGTTAAAAAAACACAGACACAATCTATGCTGTGAAAAAATATATGTAAATTTTGCAACGCGGAAGTTTGTAGTTAACATGAGTTAAATAGTTTTAGTAAGCGAAAACAAAAAACAAACTTAAAATGCTTGAGCTGATTTATTATAATTATGTGACATCATAATAATTATCATTGGTATCATCACTTAAGGACGTTATCCTTCACTGCTGTGAGTATGGATCTTTCTTCGTATACGCCGCTTGTACCTCTAGGTATGTCACCATAAATTGAAAATACAGTTTTTATATGTATGTATAACTAGCAGCGCCCCGCGGTGTTACCCGCGAAGTTCCCGTTCCCATTGTTTCCCTTGTTTTTCCGGGATAAAAAATAGCCTATGTGTTCTTCCAGACTATAATCTATCTGTGTTCCAAATTTCAGCTTGATCCGTTCATACGTTAGGACGTGATTGAGCAACAAACATCCAAACATCCATACATTGACATTTATTATATTAGTAGGAAGGATAGTAGGATTTAGTGCCTAACCAAACCTATCGTAGGCTTATAATCTCACGCATTGTTAACCAACTTCCGAAAAGAAGGAGGTTATCAATCCGACCATCATTTTTTTTTTATGTAGGTATGTTACCTGATTTCTCGAGAACGCCTGAACCGATTTCAGTGTTTATTTTTTGTTCGGGTTCGGCTTCCCGAACGGTCCCATAAGTTTTAACGAAATCGGCGGGGGGGTTTTGAATTTTTTGTTTAAAAAGAGTTTACATTTTAAATGTTATAATTTTACGGTGACGTAAATACCCGCGCCTTTTCGACTGTCACTTACCCTAATCTTCGTTAGGTACTCTCTCTCTCAATACCAAAGTCAACAAAAGGACGCACCACTTTTAGCCAATCGCTCCAAATTTTGCAAAATTTTACATCCTAACATCTCAATGCAAAGTTTTGTATGCTGACAACATAGTACCAAAACCGACAATACCAACGCGCCAACCCTCTAAGCATTGTACAACTGCTATTCGTCAGTGGTTAAACTGTACGTGTCTACTTTAATAGTGAATAGTGTGTTGACAATAGAATTAATCTTTAAAATAGAACAAAGTTGCTTCTATTACTCAAAACTCGCAGCATTAAACTGTCCGAGCTATGTTTTCAGACGCCCTGAAATATGAGAGAGCTTGTGAAATTAAACTCTCCTGTAAATTAGATCTGAGAAGCAAAACACAAAACATGGACGGTATTTCTTGATTGTTGTAGCAATATTGTTTGAATTTGTTATTTTTCATGGTTATATTATATACTAACTGAAGTCTACTGTTTCACTTGCTGTAACATAGTATTGGCCAACAAAGATAATAATAATGCCATTAATAAAAAGATCGCATCGGTGCCCTAGTTATTCCTACGGTATAGGCAGCAGAGTTCTAACTTATGATCTTTTCTTATTTTTTTAGGTAAGGATTGTACTAAATAAAAAAAAACTACATTTTTAGCGTAGTATACCATGTGTCCTATATATTGAAAACGTAGATAGAACTGTTCCTATTCCCCATTTACAAAATTATAAAGGTTGTCAAAACGTAGTTATGGATTTAAGGGTTCCGTACCCAAAGGGTAAAAACGGAACCCTATTACTGTGACTTGGCTGTCCGTCCGTCCGTCCATCCGTCTGTCACCAGGCTGTATCTCAACCACGGTGACAGCTAGACAGTTGAAATTTTCACAGATGATGTATTTCTATTGCCGCTATAACAACAAATACTAAAAATAAAATAATAATAAGAATTAAGGGGGGCTCCTATACAACAAACTTGATTTTTACCGTTTCTTGCTTGATTAGTCCGTCATAAGCAAACTGGATGGCGCTGATGTCGAATTCGCGGTCAAAATCATGAGGCAAAAATCAAAATTATATTTTTTTTGCATGAAAGCCTGTCTGCGGAAATTGCGATGTATACGGAATTCCAAATAAAGCCAAAGATGTTTTCGCCGTTTATTTGCTAATGGTACGGAACCCTTCGTGCGGGAATCCCACTCGCACTTGGCCGGTTTTATTGTATTTAGTACGATTAAGTGCTTGTTAAGTCAATACAGTTTGTTGACCTAATGCTGTGGTGGTGCTTGTCAGAAAACATTGTTTATCCCCAACCTGCTGAAATGTCATCAGAAGCTGATATGATGTCTTCATTCAAGTCATTGGTTATACGAGTATATTAGTGCTACTATATTTTTATATGTTTCATGATTGTATTTTTGTTGTGTAAGTGGAATGAAATCTATCTATGTCAGTCATTCAGTCATGTCAGATTACTGTTCGAATATTAAACGGGGATATCCTCAATATGTACCTCTATCATAAAAAATAAACTAAGAAAAGTAGCTTCTAACCTGTAATAATACTAATAAATAATATTCAATTGCAATTTCTCAAAAACTACACGTAGGTACTATTAAAATCATAGTATAAAATATTTTTTTGAAATACTTCTTATAAATTAAAATAAAAAGTAATTATACTTAAAATCAGTTTAGTTTTGGCGGCTCCAAAATTATTGTAGGCATGTGTACATACCTATTGTTTAACCCCAAATAACATTGAGTCTGTATTTGTTTAACTTGTTTTTTCTTACCTATTTGGTAGGGAAGTAAAAACAGACTAGTTTTTCGTGACAAAAAATCTTCATCTTTTTTACAGGCACCTTAACCCTGCGTGTACCGTGCTAATAAAACACGAATAATAGTTTTTATATGTAGCTTTCAAGACAAGTTGTCACGGAGAGGGTCTTATACGGAGTCTAGACACGTAACAAGCGTGTACGTTATTAGCTGTCATAATTATTATTCATAAGGAAATTCGGATGTTTCAGGGTGAATAGACATTTTGGTTTATTACTAACGAAAACACATTTTGTATAATAATATCACTTTTGTAGAGTTTGTTCGAATAATAATTGAACATGCTAAATAATTCTTTAAATCTATAATTGGATTGCTGGAATGATATTCAATCTAAAATGATAAGAGGTCAATTTTATAAAGAAAGTACTCTGATTTTGCTAATGTTATAAGCGTGAGAATTTGAATGTGTGCATGTTTAGATGTTTGTTGCGCAGTACGAAGTGTCGTAAGAACTCGTGCCAGGTATAGATTATAGACTGGAGTAGAATATAACGTCTACTTTATTTTAATGTGACGTACTTCAATCTAATCTGTGTTCCGGTTTGAAGGGCAATGTTTCCAGAGAAATTACAGGGCTTAGAGATATAACAACTAAAATCCCTGGGTGACGAGCTCAGTGCAGTGCTAGGTAATGATTTGGACTCTTCATGTTCCAATAGCTGCGTGTCACTGTGCCGTTATGTGGCAAGCATACTGCTTACCATCAGGCACATGTCCAGCTCGTTTCGTCACTCTTTATTTAAAAAAAAAATACAATTGTTGCACACAAAAAGACGGTTTGTTTCCATAAATATTCCAGAAAAATTAGTAGACATTTTGAGGTAGATAATATTTATTAGATAAGTTATTAAGTATATTTACTAAACATGGTACATCCATGGTTAATCAATTTAATGTTAATTTATATTTTTTTGTGAAACAAACCTATTTTAAATTGAATATCTCAACATATTCAATTTACAGAGTAATGTGATTTAAAAAAAAGAAATGTTTACTAACATTCATTTGACTCTGATCTTTAAGTGTAAAAGTATATTTATTTAAAAAAAATATGAACATTACAAATCTTAGTTAATATCAGTTGAACAAAAGACATTATTAACTAGGTTCCTATTATTTAATAATTGCCTTCGCAAATGATTTGCGAAACATACCGTCATCCGAATGACGTGACACTTGATTTTATTATACGTCCGTTAAATAATTTGGATGTTTCTTTTACAATCAAATCGCAGTTAAAAAAACATTTTAAGAGAAGAGACAGGAGGATATTATAGTATCTCTATTTATTATCATGCCTAACAACACACAAATAGTGTCATACAAATCAGCCTAGTAGACAAGTATGCACACAAAATAATAAAAAAAGACGCATTTAGTGAATTATCATTTCAGACACGGCAGTATCACCAAAATCAAAATTTAAATCACAGACCGTTTTAATATATGAGTATAATGTCATACCGCCGTCATTAGCTAACTATTGTCACTGAATAATAAATGATCATATGAATTATTTAGTTAGATAATCATGTGTGTGGTTAATTCACGATAAATATAATTACTTTTTTTGCGCATGAATAATATGAAATAGAAAATTAAGTGTAAAAATTTGTTCGAGTTCCTCTCTCATGATGACACGAACGAACACCCTTGATGCGTGTGGTGCATCATTTATCAAATTCGTTGATAAACAACAAAAGAGTGAAAATAACTGTTTACCATTCCACTACTTGTCCAAAAATATGACAGGGATGCTACTTTTGTATTTTTCAGTCACTAACTGTTATTTTCTCAGATGATGTTTTAGTTCAAACTTGTGATCAACTCTGTGTGTGTTTTGGTTTTTCTGTGCGGTGGTCAGCGATGTCGCCGACAGATAAGTGTTGCCCGATCCATCATTGCATTAGAGGGGACGGTGTGTTTTATTGATTTTTCACCAAATTTTGCCTCGATGTCTGCACGTCCCCCACCACTCATTTCCTGAAAATACAAACAAGCATGTGAGCTTAGCGCGGCAATGTCGTGACAATTCTTGAACAAACGTGTTTCGTGAGTTTTTTTCTTTTAAGTGACATCAAATGTTATTAAATTATAATTTTTTTATGTTTGTTATTTTGTACAGAGGTGTTGTTTAACATCTGGCTACTCAGCCAGTCTTGTTCATTTTAACACTCTATATAAAAAAATGAGATTATTATTAAAATCAATAGTGACATTATTTTATAAGCAAATAAAACATTTATATATAAAAATAATGTAAATTTTGTATTAAATCAGCTATCCGGCTTCCTTTGTTTAATTTGGGGCTAGATGGTGGTGTAGTGAAGAAGCATTGACCATAATTGATATTTATTTATTACTAGCAGTGCCCCGCGGTTTTACGCGCGTAGTCCCCGTTACCGTTATTTTCCCGGGATAAAAAGTAGCCTATGTGTTATTCCAGACTATAGTCTAACTGTATTCCAAATTTCAACTCGATCCGTTCATACGTTACGACGTGATTGAGCAACAAACACCCAAACATCCAAATATCCAAACATCCATAATTTTGACATTTATAATTTTTAATATTAGTGGGGATATATAACACAAATTGTTTTTTTTTTTTTTAATAAAGAGTGACGAGACGACCAGGACATGTGCCTGATGGTAAGCAACATGCCTGCCACATAACAGCACAGTGACACGCAGCTATTGGAACATGAAGAGCCAAAATCATTACCTAGCACCGCACTGCGCTCGTCACCCAGAGATCTAAGTTGTTATATCTCTAAGCCCTGTAATTTCTCTGGAAACATTGCCCTTCAAACCGGAACACAGTAATGTATGCACATTACTGCTTGGCGGTAGAATAATTGACAAAGTTGTGGTACTTCCCCAGGCGGACTCTGCTAAGAGTCCTACCACTACTATAATTATTATAATTACACTAATTCCAAATCAGCTGGTGGTCGTATCTAGAAATGTTTATGACAAACTATTTTAAGCACTTAACTTTCCAAACTGAAGAAGCTGACGCCCCTTGGCTATGTTTTGACAAACTATCTAATGATTAATGTGTCATAACTTCAGTGCAACTCACAAATGAAGGGAAGTCACGTTTCCAAACTTAAATAACGCCAATATTCAAGATTTATGTCGCGAAGTTTTGGTTACAAATGTTGCGTAACCAAATATCAGAAATCTGGAGATTTACATCAGGAATAAATTAATGCACTAAATCTCTATCTTGTCGGAAATAGATATTAATTATTAGTCATAACACCTACATTAATTTAAAGGATTAAAACGGGACGTTCACATGTGTCGCTTTCAGTCACATTAATACAAATTAAACTAATTAATAACTATTTAACAATAATTTGTGAACGGAAACGTGAAATACAAGCATAAAATTCTCATTCAAAGCAATTTCCAAATGACCTAATTGAAAATTTATACATAATTTTACAAATAAATAATTTCATTACATTTTGTGTGAAATAATTAAATACTAAAACAATACGACAATGTCTATATTATGACGTAAGAAAGAAACATTTTTCTACTTATACATTATTATGACTTATAATTTACAATTTCGGTAGCCTTACCGAATGGAAGCCATGACGAAAAAGAAAAGACTTACAATTTATGACAATATAAGTACTGATAATAATTTATGTATGACGATTTTATTGTTATTTGATAGTAGATATGCTATTGAATTAAAAAATAATAAATAAATATTGGTGGACAATTCACACACAACACCATCTGACCCCAAACTAAGCAAAGCTTGTATGATTAATGAAAAGTAATTTCATTGTTTCATGGTTAATGATTACAAAATGAAAATGAAGGGGTTTTATGTAAACATGTAGATTTGCCTGAATCGGATTTTCTATATTAATATAATATTGGTATCTTTATTTCGAGAGTGAATCCGTTTCTTACAAACAAATGCGCTTCATCGTAGACTGCAGGGTCGTTTAACAGTAGGTACTTAAAAGTCAAGCGTAAGGTTATTATTAATCAAAAATTGATATGTTTTTTGACCTATTATAAACTATAAATAGAACACCAGATGCTAACGCTTTTTAAAAAACTACCTTATACATTATAGATAGTGCAATCCACGAAGACGCGCCCCACCAATTTTTTTCTCCACCAATCGCGTTTGCTCCGAGCGTCAGTCGCGAACCATTCACCAGTCATTGTAGTGTGCGTGTGCATTCATAGGTAATTAGTGTGGATTTCTTCGTGGATTGCACTATCTGTACAGAGCGTGCTCTTTTAAATCTGTTGTAAAATGATGTGAATACTCGTACCATGTGATTGTCTACACTTACTACTACAAATGCTTTTAAAAAGTTTACCGATCTCTTAGGGCTTTCTAAAGTTCAGCCATCTCAAAAGTTCGATAAATCTGAGTCCAAATGACAAAGGTCCTTATTAAACATAAAAATTGTGTGTGTGTATAATCATTGTGGCGCGCTTAACATTTTCAGAGAACTGATTCTAAATAACTTGAAGAATTCTTCATGTTTGATTTGATTTGAAACCACGTTACACTATACTAGCAAAATAAATCACGCAATCTTTTAATTTGTACCTTATTAGTTTAAAAGTTTGAAGGTTACAAGTTGTTATTTAGAACTGCTTTTATCTAATTTTATCTGCTGTTTAGCCGTGAACCTACCTACATCTAGCGTGTAGTTAGGTTGACCCTACGTTGAATAATCGCTGGTAGATGTTTTAACTCCAACGACGGTGATGACACATTTGTGTAAGTACCTACTAAATAAATAAATAAATACTTAAATAAATAAATACTTCTTATGTAAAATTTTTTACTCTTCAGCCTACGTTATAGATGTCAAAATGTTTTGGCAAGGTTGTTAAGACTCCCAAGCCCAAAATAAAACATTGCGTAAAGGGCTCACCCAGTAGCACATGCCGCCTTCATTCAAAAACTTATTAACTGCCTTCTAATGCGAGAATATATTAAGCCCAGCTGCTAATTCTTAATAGTTTATGCAAATCTATGTCGAACGGGTTCCAGGATAAGACCGATAGTTCCTTCTCACTTTGTATGGGTAGATAGTATTTCCATGATAATGTACGTTTGCGGACAATTTTCAAATTGATTATGATAATGATAAAATTGATTTAAAAAATTCAATTCAAACAAATGACTATCAAATTAATGGAAAATGCTAGAAAAATGCGTTTACTTTGCTGATAAAGTAATTTCAAAAATAGTTTAACCAATATTTCAATTTTTCCTTCTAAAACATGACTTAATGTGCTTTCTGGAGTACCTACTATTAACTGTTTACATTTAATTCAAGCATTTTAATAAAAAAGATAACTAGTAATAATTTAAGATTTATTTGAATTTGCAATAGAAAAATCTGAGCAATTTTAATCCTTATAATAGTAGAACAAAATTATAACGAATAAATAAAAAGAAATGAAACCGATAATTTTCTATAGTCCAGAAAAAAAACAACTCTCTCGTCACTAATGATCGGCTTTTACGTTTAAACTGTTTCTAGAAAATAAATAATTTCTATTAATTTTAAAGAAAATATAAGTGAAGTAAAATATACTTTTGATTAAAATAACGTCAATTGTTAATTAAATTTATTCATTTGAAGAAACTACTAGAGGAAACATTGAAGAACATCAAAAACTATGGTGTCCCTACTAAACTGTCATTTCGCAGTGAAACGAAAACAAAATGCTGATTTGCATGTGCAAATAACAGTGTAGTGAAATCCAAACAGCAATTTAGAAGACAATGGATGCCAGCTGCGTCTAGAGGACAATAATTAAACAATATTTTCTTGTTTGAAGACAGTTGTGCAAAGTTCTGCAAATGGCTGTCGAAAGTTTCCCTAATACTTTGACATTTGTTTTTGTTCATGTGGTTGCACGAAATAATATTTTATTGGAAAACAAATGCTTCTGTGCCAATGGAATAACAAATGTTAATAAATGGTTCCCAAAAAAAAAAAAAAATATATATCAGTGCCTGTGACGAACAACAATAATGGATTTAGTAGCACAGAAAAATAGTGTAGATTACAGAATGGAATAATAATTTGTCTTTAACTTTGAATTTACAAAATTCAAATCCAGAACAGAAATTCATAAATAATCAGTTTAATAATTTTTAAACTATAGAAAATCCAACAGAAGGTGTTGTACATACCTTTAATAGTAGTTATCAGTATTAATTTATAAAATTGGCTCACTATCGCAAAAGTGCTTATCAAACGTAGAATTTTAAAAGTTAGTTGAATTCAGTTACGTTTTCAAGATTTAAAATGTACATGAAATATTTATGGATAAAATGAAACCGAAACCCAAAAGGACAATTTTTCTCTATCAACGCAACGCCGAAAACATAAAAGTGTCATGTGCATAATGCACCCTATAAATATTATTCCCTGCGGACACTTCTAATGCTCCCTGGTCCCTCCTGAGATATAGGTCACTATGTTGGCAAATATCGCGTAAATCGAATTTTGTATCTATCCCCTCCGATGTAAGATCTATTTTTCTATTAGAACCATAACTTACTTTTCTCAAGCCAATTTTATCTTTAAATATTTATAGTAAAGGTTCAGTTTGATTTGATCTATGAGTTGCACATGAAAAAACGCACACGCGTCTAGGGTAACTGATTTGTGCTTGCATCTATTGCATTTGTGTCTCTAATGGTCGCGACATGCGCTCTGCTACTAAGTACGTACAGAATTTATCTCTTCAAAAGGGTAGCGCTAAAGATAATCCATTGTCAACATAATCTTAAATATTTTACGGACAATTAAGTCTCCTTTTATTTTGGCTGCCCATAAATTTTGTCCAAGATATCGTGTTTGGGATCGGACAAGTAAACTAACCCTTGCGGTTCTTTGTCGTTGTAATATACGAGCGTGTGTGTCGCGTGCAATATTTTTAATTTATTTTGTTAGTCTCGAGCTCTTGCTATTTGCCTTTTCATAATGCAGCACTAAAAGAAAATAAAATTTAAGCTCGTAGAGTAAAATGGCAATGGAAGTAAAATAGGTTTATTAGATTCTGAACAAGCTAAATACTTGGTGATTTTAGAAAACATTAATTGTTCGAAAACAATTACCTACCTAATTGGGGTGTATAGATGTTTTAAATTAAAAATTAATATGTTAAATATTGTTCTTACTCATTTATTTTTAACCGACTTCCAAAAACTATTATTATTATCGAGTCCAAGGCTAAATTAGCTGCCAAAAAACTAGATGTCCTCTCAAAGGTGCGAAAGTACTTCAAGTCGGAACAGTTGCTTTTGTTATATAAAGCACAGATTCGCTCTTGTACGGAGTACTGTTCGCACCTTTGGGATGGGTCGGCTAAGTATCAGCTTGAGGCTCTGGAATCGATCGAGAGGCGTGCTAAAAGACTCATAGGCAATAACACTCTTGTGCGAAAAAGACTTGAACATCGCCGAAAAATTGCTAGCTTATCGGTTTATTATCGGATACACTTCGGAGAGTGTGCATCTGATCTGCATAATATAATACCACCTAGCCCTTTTTTCTATCGGACTTCTCGTAGCTCGAAGAAGCGGCATCGTTTCATGGTTGATGTTCCAAAGACACGAACAAAGACGTTTGACTCTACTTTTGTGATAAGAACGTCTAGACTGTGGAATGAGTTGCCTGAGTGGGTTTTTCCCGATGGTTATAATCTTGGTATTTTCAAATCGAGAGTGAATCGGTTTCTTCTAGGTAAGCACGCTCCATCTCAGACCGCATCGTCGAATAACATCATCAAAAAAACGTGGACGTTATTAATTCAACCACCATATTTCTTTTATCTATGTTACCTGATTTCTCGAGACCGCACATAACTTTTTTAATTTTTATTTGTTGTTCGAATGCACATGCTTCCCGAATGGTCATATATATATTTTAACGAAATCGCCCGGGTGGTTTTTTAAAAATGAAAAAAAAAACTAAAATTTGCCTACAATTTTGTCTGGATGGCATAGTTGTAGATTTGACAACAGTTATGAAATTCTATCCTATCAACACGAAATTGTGTAAATGCATCTATGAGGACTTGTTTTGCACTAAAAAGGGTAAAATAAACTCTTTTTGTACAAAAAATTAAACCGACTTCAAAACCACAAATGGGAATTCAAAAGCGAATAATAAATTAAAATGATTATTATAAACGCTACTCATTAATTTATTTGAAGTCGGCCAGCTTATTGTTGAAGTTTAAGAACAGACAACGTAATTATGCTCTTGTAATGCACATTGCAAGAGCATAATTAAAAATGTTGATTGACTGTAAATCAAAATTTTAATTAACAAGAACTAGTAATGTGCGAGTCCCTACTGCATGATGTATGTTCTTGAACTTCAAGAATAAGATAACATGCACAAGCATATTTTCTTTATTAAGTAAATTTGATACACATAGGTATGAGAGTAATTTGAATACAATAATATTAAGTCACATAATATCGTTGTTGCGACAACAATTTTACACACATTATCACCATATCGCCTGATGATAATTAAACGACGATGCAGTCTACGATATGAACAATGTTCTTAAATTAGGCGCATAATTTTTAGACATTGAAAAATATCGGTTTTCGACTAAAATTAAATTATTCTATGAACATTGTAACTGCAAAAGTTTGTGTGTAAGTAAGGTTGTTAGATTATCTTTTAATGAAATACTATCTACTGAAGCGATCTGCATCAAATTTGAAACCCATTCATAATAGGGTATTATGTTGATAAATAACACTGGTGCAACAAGGAGACTTCTTTTAAACCGGGTAAATAACGAGATCGGTAACTACACAAATGAAATAGCGAGGCGCTGTTAGTTTGTAAATTTGGAGATGTTTCTACCACCTAGAGTCCTCAGCATAACTTTCGTTGACACCTAGCAAGCCATTATGCAATCAAGACCGTCTTACCTGCTACTGACTTGATTGTCTCCGAAGCATTTAATTAAAACAGACATAAAGTTTAGTCAAACCGCGTCTTCCCAAAGGGCATCCACCCCGTACTGTTTGCACAGTAACCTACATACAGGGCATGAGGGACCCCGTCATTAATGATCAAGGACCATTATTGGGGACAGAACCCTCCGTGACTCTGAATGCATTGCTGCTGAATTGCCGAGCTAAGTCTTTAAGCTTTTGAAGTTAGGTTGTTTAAGTTACCTTAATATTGGTTCAGGGTTAGATTTCTGTGTTTGTTGTCTATTAGGAATCTTACTAGTGACGTTACGTAATAACAGATAACTTCAGAAATTTAATTAGACTCCAAGATTTAAAAAAAAGATTTGACTTTTTAGCTTCACCTGTATGTATTTATACTTAAGTTTGACCGCGATTTGATTGTAATTTGATATAATCAGGTAGGATAATGAAGGTACTCGTATTCTCCAGATTTGAAGACACCCATATCTAACAAGAATAGGCAGGGTTTTCCGAAGTTATACAATGTTTGTGATAAACGTAGGTTAAACGCATTTGGGACGAATCTAGGGAAAATCTACTATGTACCAATGACGCTTGGGAAATTTAACGTAGAAAAGCTCTCCGTTCAATGATTGTTGGATTGCAATGCCCTAATGGGGTTGGTTACCTTTCGTCATATCTTCATAATCATAACCTTGATTTCGTAAATATTATTTACATGTCAAATATATAAAAAATAAATAATGTTAGGTTACATTTGTCTAACCAGAGTAAACATTGATACTAAACAAGAAAAATCTTATTTCAACACATTTAATTCTACTTAAGTAAGTCCAGTTTAGAGTTATTGCTTTTCAAGGAACTCCTTAAGGCTAAAAAAGCCTGATCGACAAGCCAGCGCCTCAGGCGAGATTTGAAGCAGGCCTGGCTTGGAGCACCAACAACGTCACGAGGTAGCTTATTGTACACGGTTGGTCCCATGACGTGAGTGAGCTTGTCGGACTTCGATAATCTCCTAGGAACTGGAAAAACCTTGTAATTAGTGATTTATTCTATGTTCTCCTTAATGAAGCAATTAATAATTAAGTACTGCAAGTGAAAAATCATGTCTCCATAATCAACATCATTAGTATCTCTTGGGATAGGTACAGTGATAATCGTTTCAGCAAAGTGAAAAAAAAACAATCCAAATTAATATTACACATTGTTTTCACAAGTTCTCATTATTATTTTGTTTCGTTCTACGTACACCCTATATTTTTATTTGTTTTGATAAAGTTGTGCAGCCGTCATGATAGGTACTTTTTGTTTCGAAAAATATAGAGAACCTTATAATAAAGTTTAGTTTCTTAATCATACACGGAAGAAGTCGCGGCTAGGTGCTAGTTAGTTATGTAACTTTTCTAGTATCAGTTTTAATACTTGGAAATATTTCAGCTGACACGAATTTTCCAATGTGGAGGAGATTGACGCTTAAATTGGCGAAGCTTATCTGTGTCGCAGTTTGCTTAATTAAGCCTAATATTTTTTGATGTGAAATATCCTACTATCTATATATATAAATGCGAAAGGTCACTCATCAAGGAATCTCAGAAACTACAAATGCTAGGAATCTGAAATTTTGCATGGAGGTCTCTTTTAGCACGTAGGCGCTCGCTAAGACGGGGTTTTGCGAAATTCAACCCCTAAGAGGGTGAAACAAGGGATGAACGGTTGTATGAAAATTTTGTATGAAACGTGATATTCAAAGTTATCAAATTTTGTAAATAGACACTTGACACGAAGCAATTAAATGCATGTTCTATCAATTTTGTAATTTCGAACTGTACGGGGGTGAAATTTGGGTTGAAATGAGGGATGAATGTCAATATGGAAATTCCCAACTGTTAGATATAAAACCATGAAACTCTGTATATACGTATATAGACACGAAGCAAACGAATGTTTTTTCCATCAATTTTGTAATTTTGAACTGTACGGGGGTGAAATTGGGGTTGAAATGAGGGATGGATATCAATATGGAAGTTCCCAATCGTTGAAGATAAAACCATGAAACTCTGTATATAGACACTTGACACGAAGCAAACGAATGATTGTTCCATCAATTTCGTAATTGCAACTGTACGGGGGTGAAATTGGGGTTGAAATGAGGGATAATGTCAATTGGACATTCCCAGCCGTTGAAGATAAAACCATAAAACTCTGTAAATAGACACTTTACACGAAGCAAACGAATGTTGAAAAACGATGAATGTCTACATGGAAGATCCCAACTGTTGAAGATAAAACCATGAAACTCTTTGTATAGGCACTTGGCACGAAGCCAATAAATGTTTGTTCTAGCAATTTTGTAATTTCGAACTGTATGGGGATGAAATTGAAGTTGAAATGGGGGACGAATGTCTCTTACGCTTTCACACCTAAACAACTGAACCGATTTTGATGAAATTGCTTTATTATAAGCTGGTTTTAGTCAATGTGTCGGGGTGTAAAATTAGTTATTGCCTGTATCATTGTGTCTCAGTATTTATTTCGCGCGGACGAAGTCGCGGGTAACAGCTAGTAATATTATAAATGTCAATGTATGGATGTTTGGATATTTGGATGTTTGTTGCTCAATCACGTCCTAACGTCTGAACGGATCGAGTTGAAATTTGGAACACATAGGTAGATTATAGTCTGGAAGAACACATAGGCTACTTTTTATCCCGGAAAACAAGGGGAACAACTGGAACGGGAACTTCGCGGGTAACACCGCGGGGCGCTGCTAGTAACAAATATGTGTGAATCAGTCTTTTATTTGGTGCGTTTATTTTCCATATAGATATAGATAGAGATATGTAGAGGCATATACGAGTAGTTTTACACAAACATACTCTTAGATTATCTGCTTTTGACCAAATTCGAGAACAAAAACTAACAACATGCAACTAGTGAAGTACCACCACCCTAATTTATTAATTAACTAGCGACCCGCCCCGGCTTCGCACGGGTGCAATGCTGATACTAAATAAGCTACTAACGAAACTAAAATAACCTAACTACTAAACTGAAAGCGTGACGCTGGAATTCAATTTACAGGCCATGAAAATTCTGTCTAGGCGCACCAAAAGAAGTTCTCACTTCAAAAACGTATATACTCTTTACATTTATACCTACCGTTTAAACCTTCCCTTAACAACCACAAACATTCCAAAACCAAAATCAGCCAAATCGGCCCAGCCTTTGTCGAGTTTTAGCGGACCCACGAACAGCAATTTATTTTTAAATATATAGATAAAACAAGAAATACATATCTATCATAATCAGCCTATTAAAGTCCACTAATGAACATGGGCCTGTCCCATAAATTCCTCGCCCGATAATCAGCTTTACGTTTCCACGCACTGCCTACTGTGTTATGAATATCTTTACTTTTACTCTATAAACACATAAATAAAAATCGGTGGACAATTCACACACACTACTAATACCCCAAACTAAACAAAGCTTGTACTATAGCGGCCAGATAGATGAGATAATACTTAAATAGTTTTAAACACATACTTATTATACATAGAAACACAATAACTTTATAGTCACAAGGTCACACACTCTAAGGAGCCCCATTTAAAATACATAAAACTTTTGTGTTAAATCAAACATACTTTAATTGCGTTTATTTAAAAATCCGTCATGGTTTTTTGTTTAAATTGGAATTTTGTAACGTTACATATTGACTACAATATGTAAACGTACATCCCTATTTTCATTCTAAAAAGCACCATTTTTCATAGGAGAGATGCGTATATTTACATACCAAATTTTCATATCACTAATTTCCTTTTAATCGTGTCCATACGACAAAGAATAATTTTCTCATCATTATGATATTGTTCTGGTATTATATATCTCTTTTTAAACCTATAATATTTACGTTTTTCTAAAAATTTTATTTGTTTACATATTTTCAATACTTCAAACACCATTCGTCACTTAGCAACCTCTACCCTTTTTCATAAGGTCGTATAGTTTTTAGACCTAATCCTCTTTGAACTATTAATATTAAAATAAAGTTTTTTATTCTAGATTCAAAAGACTAAAAGTTTTCATTATGAATCAAATTGGCTGAGATGGGCAGAAAGAATCTGGCTCCCATAAGAGCAACAACAAAAGTGCAGTGGACTTCCAAGTGACCAACATCACCAATAAACCTTGAAGGTCTGAACGTTCCTGCTGCCGGCTGTGAACCCTACCGTTCACGATGGAGCCTTTCTCTGCTGCTGGGTGGAGCCATTCTCTGCTGCTGGCTGGAGCCATTCCTTGCTGCCGTCTGTGAACCCTACCGTTCAAGATGGAGCCATTCTCTGCTACTGGGTGGAGCCATTCTCTGCTGCTGGCTGGAGCCATTCCTTGCTGCCGGCTGTGAACCCTACCGTTCAAGATGGAGCCATTCTCAGCTGCTGGGTGGAGCCATTCCTTGCTGCCGGCTGAGAACTCTACCGTTCACGGACTATCCTTCCTGTGAACCTGCTTGGAAGCCACTACACTCACTTAAGCCCTCTTTTTGTTCTTTTACACTCTTTTAATTTCACTTTACTTCCCTTTTATCTTTATTTCTTTTGTAATATACTTGTATTTATAACATCTTGTTATTTCCCCTTCATCTACCTCTCCCACCTAAACCTCTTAGGTTCACTAACGTGACAATTTATAAATCAAAATTTTACTTTCGAGTTCAAATTACAGTACTCTAACTCTCACCTTCGGTTAAAATAAGAAGTAAAACGAAAAGTTCATGTGCAATTTCAATATGAGAGAGTCCGTGCCGATGTATTGTGACCGGAGGCCGAGTGGTCGGAAGTGCGCTCGATGGGCGCTGCGACCAGTTCAGCTCTCCTGGAACGCAGAGCCTTAACTAGACCAAACCAATATTTAAATTTCAAGACACTTTAATGTATTGAAATTTCAATTTAAATAAAATTAGGATCTGGGTTGCAAAACTACTTTAAACCTGGGAGGGTCAAAGGCGAAAACGCGCTATCCAATGTCTTTGAAGCAGATCTTGCAATGAATCAACACAAAAACAACACTGACAAAATGTCATGTTTTCTAAAAAAAACCACCGCTGAAGTGCTTTTAAATTTATAATTAGCTATTTTAATACTCTACGAGTATGATCTGAGATACATAATTATTTATTCATGAATTTTGAGTTCCACGTTTATATAAAGAAAAACTATTTGCCGTAATTTTTCTAAACAATTGTCTTGAAGATTGACGATATTGCTTTTAGACCTCACAACTACTACTTTGACTCAGTAAATGACTCAGTCAAAGTAGTGTTAACGTAAACCGTTATATAAACCGTTACATGACAATCTAACGGCATTAGATTATAATTACTGACCTACCGTGGGTTAATAATCTTACCCGTTTTATTGTTTGCTGACGGTGATTGGAATTTCACGGTTACATAATTAAATTATGTATTAAATTTTAATGTAAGAGGTATGTATGTACGAACCAGTAGCACGCTCCGCAAATAAAACAGTCGAATAACCCAAGCGCGGGTAGGAAACAAACCCTTGTTATTGATGTACATACGTTTTTTTCACTCGGCCTGCTGTGTCTGTGCAAGAGCACATCCAATGTGAATTTTATGTCTACTTACTAACATTTCAACATGAGGTTATACCTATTTTGCGTAGGGTGAGATGAAAGTAAATAAATGAAAGGCAAAATGAGCATTTGCTGCCAGACTATGCAATGTTTTTAAGATTTTTAAAACTATTTTTGATGATTTGATTTTGAGTACAATCTATCACATTTCAATTTTTTCGTTTAACAATCTTAAACACCTAAGTTAACCACCTCAATTTTATTTGATATATAAAATTAAAAAAGAAATAGTTAAAAAGTATAAAAAGTATAAAAAACACACAACTACATGCAACTTTAACGACATAACGACACATCCCAGTAGCAGATGTGTGTGGGTGTAGATACCTTAGCAAACAGTTATCAACTTACGCTACCGATATACCGTACCCAAGTCCTCTGTACTTCCCTTTCATGCCTCCCTGTCCATATATTCCATTCAAATTTTTACCCTCGCCGCGGCCACGCTCGATGAGTGCTCTAACGTCCATTCAATGCAATTTGATGAAGCCGTGGTGTAGTTCGTACTGAATAGGATTGGCCACGACAATGCCGTGATTTAATAGAACCGTAGAATACTAGCGCGTAATCGTATTGTGCGAAACGATTTTGGAATTTGCTAAAATGTAGGGTAATAATAAGGTAGTAACAAAATTTACTAAACATATGACGTTCTACGTACAAAAGTGCATTTTCATGCTACTAGCACTAACCGTAGTATTCTCATCATATGTATATGCAAGAATTACGTGAACCAAAAGGCTTATAGATTTTTGAATGAAATAAAGTTGTTGTCGAACTTTACTATATATATTCTATATATTATACGAAAGTATACTTACTCCAAAAGAGCACAATAAAAAAGTGCACGATTAAAATTTTGGTATACGGAAATAAGTTTCAGAATAGATATAATTTCAGTACTGCATTCATCGATTGCTCTTATTACGACCTGCTTGTGAAATATTAATAGTTTGTGCTTATTCTTTCCTATCGTCATTATCTTGAAAATGGAATTTATAGATAAGATAGATTGATGTATTATCCCTACATACTAAAGAAAAGGATATAAAGAAATAAAATAACGATAAACTTTAAAACTAGTGAAACAGTTGGCAGCCATATCGATGAAATTGAAATAGACAAGCAATATTCTATGAATTTGTTAAATCATGTAATAGGTGTTTTTCTGTTTTTGTATCTGACAAACAAAGACACCGATAATTCATTTATACATGTCTTAACAACGCGGCGTAAATAGCTGCACCCCAAAACTTGAATACATCATACAACAATACCTATCACAGTTTAGCGGATCTCACTAAGGCAATAAATCTGCTAGCGGCAACAAACTAAACTGAGTTATAACAACAAAGTCAAATTACTGAAGGAGTTTACCGCATTCGAGGGTCGAGGGGGGGCCCAGCCGACACCGAGCGCTCGCGAGGACTGAATACTGATGCAAGAGACTTCTAACTCTCGTAAGATTTTCGGATAGGGATTTTCCTTTCTTTACAATGGGCCTACTCTTGGGGCATATCAATTGCACGCGGTTATGTCGTTAGAAAGTTTCAGGGGAGACTGTACCATCGATTTTCGGGATTACCACTCCTTTGCAGATATAGTGTGGAAACGTGGCTAATTCTGCGGAAGGTGACGAGGGTTTGTCTCGTAGCGTGCGCTGTCTTTGTAGTTTTATTCTGTCTTAACACAACAATTGTCTTATTAAAAGGATTTATCTTTATTCTCCAAAGAAATATAAATTAGTGAAAACTCGCAATGTTTTAGACAACTAAGCATTACATGCAATAGTTACAATAAGTATTTATTAAAACTCTGTGGATACTAGTTTCTTAATTGTGAAAGCAGTGTAACGCTAAACATTGTTTTAAATTGTCACAGTTCTATAATAGACACGGTACACGGGTGTTATTTATTGTGGATACTTATTTAGCATAACGAGACGGAACGGGATATATAACGTGGTAAACGACGGAGCGAGTTCCGATATTTTGATGCAGTTGAATGCACCATATTCATAGTTTAACAGACGAATGGGAGGAGTTGACGAAGTTGACTGTAATGTTTCTAATCACGGGCAGGTGGTAAATAACCAGTAATGAAAAATACTAGTGGAGTGTAATGTTGTTAAATGAGACACCAAACTAAATTTATATTTATTAATTACTAGCCTATATTGTCCCACTGCTGGGAAAGGCCTCTCTTCCCTACTTCCAGATTGCCCGATTTACGGCCTTGGCCCATTTTCTATTTAAAATTAAATTAGATTATGAAATAGGTACCAATATTGTAACATATTGTTTTTTATCAAATATTAGAATCTGTTCTGCTTATTTTACATGATTAACGCTACAACCACTTACATTATTATACAGAGATAATTTTATTGAAATTACCACTAAACCTACAAAGTGCTGATTCAACAACTTCGTTGGAGCTTCCCAACAAAGCCAGACAAGATTTTCTCAATAATATAAGAACCATACTTACCTATAAGCTATAAGTTCACAATCACAGTTGGCAACCGGTAAGCCGAGCTTAACTATAATTTTCATTTCAAATCAATCGTTCACCCTCACTTAACTGGGACATTTGATAGCTCAGAAGTTTCCCTCCATTTAATTTACATAAAAGTAGTGGCCATTATTTTTTCTGTAAAAGGGGATTATCCGTACTAAATAGTGATCCCCTGGGCATAAAGTTCATTATGATTGAGCCACCCACATTCGGTCATGCTATTAGGGTATTATCGATTGATTTTTACTATAATAAGCGAAAATAGCTGATGGCAGAGTCACGAGTCTAGTTTGGTCGTTTTGAGTTTGGGATTTTTGAAGTTGGTTGTCTGAATGGAAGTAACAAATACTCAGCGTTTTGTTTTGTGTCGAAAATCTAAATGTTATATGACGAAATTGGGGAATTTTTGTATTCTCCGATTGGATGACGAAAGCTCAGGAATGAATTAAGTAGAGAGAATTGGAGGCAATTTTACCCGGCAGTGGGAAAACAACTGAGGTTAACCTTTAAGTATGGAAGTCATTTTTAGGGTTCCGTAAAACGTAAAAACGGAACCCTTATAGATTCGTCATGTCTGTCTGTCTGTCTGTCTGTCCGTCCGTATGTCACAGCCACTTTTTGCCGAAACTATGAGAACAACACTGTTGAAACTTGGTCAGTAGATGTATTCTGTGAACCGCATTAAGATTTGAACAGAAAAATTAAAAATAAAGAAAAATTAGGGTTGCCCCCCATACTGAGAACTGAAACTCAAAATTTTTTTTTCATCAAACCTACACGCGTGGGGTGTCTATCGATAGGTCTTCAAAAATTATGTTGAGGTTGCTAAAATCATTTTCGTCTACACTGAATAATTTGCGCGAGAGACACTTCCAAAGTGGTAAAATGTGCCCCCCCCCCCCCCTCTAACTTCTAAAGTAAGAGAATGAAAAATCTAAAAAAAATATATGATGTACATTACCATGTAAACTACCAACGAAAATTAGTTTGAACTTGATCTGATGAGTAGTTTTTTTTTAGTACTTCGTAAATACACTATTATTGAAACTTCGATCAAAGTTACAACGAACTACAAGAACTATGTGTACTATGTATACAATGTTACTTGCTGCAACGGAACCCTTCATGGGCGAGTCCAACTCGTACTTGGCCACTTTATTTTAACACTACTGTGGACGTGGAGTCTTGCATACTCATATATTATTATAAACCCACATATTTTTTGGATTATTTGGTGTAAAATCGCTTTAACAAAATTCACTTTTTTTTTTAAACACATTTTGACAACACAGTCTAATGAAAAGTTCTCAAGGCGGCAAAAAACCATCAACCACACTTCTCACTGAAGTTCAATAATTACTAAATAAGATATACAACCAAATTGATGTTCTACCTGCAAATAAAATAGATTCTCAAACGAACCTACAAGTAATCTTTAATATACGATGAGTAGGTTTGAAAATGTAGCACCCACTCCTGAAATGTACCTACCTTCAAATTTAATCACGAAATATTATTTGAGAGACGTTTTCACTTGCACACAAACAGTTTTTTGTTACACTACTCTTAGATTATTCTAAATTTATGCCATGTCTGTAAAAAAAATATACCTACAAATAAGTACTGTTGTACATTTTGAACTTTTTTTAATAAAATTCTGCTCCTATTACGAAATACTGTAAGTATACAGTACTACTGATACTCTAATACCATGTTTTCGAGTAGGTAATCTTTCCATGTATCGAAATTTTTTTCTTCGTAACCATGGATAGTCCGAACATATCTCACACTATACTATCTGCACCAAACTAAGCCTAGCTTGTACTTGTACTATGAGAACCAATTATCAGAAATAACACTCATAAATAGGTAAAACCGTAAATACATACCTACTTATGGTACATAGAAACACACCAATATATTTGAGTGGTAAATTTCTTTATAATTTAGAGCTGTTAATAAAGGCTGTCTTGAAATCACATGTCTAATTTATTCATAGTAATCAATACTTATTTTGAAAGTATCTAGTGTTGTAAAGTAGTCTATTCAAAGCATAAATCGCCAGTAAAACTTTACTAGGGATCGCAGGCTTACGAATGCAACCCTCTTGCTATCTACAATTCTTCACCTAACGCGAAATCAGCAACTTTTTCCACCATCTTATCTGTTTAGCGAAGGGGGCTGGATTCCAGGTGGTGTATCCGTACGGCCCCGCCTAAACTCTGTTCACAGACTTGGAAAATTGCATTCGTTATCGGATACCCGAGTCCTGCGTGCTGGGTGCAAGGACGATGAAGTAGAGTGGATTGTCCGTTCATTCAATTGTTTTCGTGAACTACATTCTACTGGTTACTGGTTGGATACTGGTTGAATACTGGTTGGATACTGGTTGGATACTGGTTCGATACTGGTTGAATACTGGTTGGATACTAGTTGGATACTGGTTGGATACTGGTTGGATACTGGTTGGATACTAGTTGGATACTGGTTGGATACTGGTTGGATACTGGTTGGATACTAGTTGGATACTGGTTGGATACTGGTTGGATACTGGTGGGTTACTGGTTGGATGCTGGTTGCCTTGAAGAGATTGCTCTCAACAATAAGGCCGCAATATGTGGCGCCAGTTCATAAGTGTTTCTTTGTAATATTTTAGTTTGTTTGTGTCACAATGAAGAGTTTCTATCTATCTACATTCAGATGGATTTCTAAACATTCTTGAATTTAGAATTTTTCTACACGCGTAAGCGTAGTTAGTAAGTTTAGGATAGGAGTGCCCCATATAACTTTTACGCTAGCCCCAATTTCAGTAGACAGTAACGTGACCAACAATCTCTTTATAAAACAACCTAATGTTTATAAAGATTCAGCAATATTTGTGCAGAAGGTTTCTGTGGCGATACACTACTAAATGGATAATATTATTAACTACTAGCAGCGTCCCGCGGTTTTATCTGCGTTGTTCCCGTTTTCGTTATGTTCCGGGATAAAAAGTAGCCTATGTGTTTTTCCAGACTGTGATCTAACTGTAATCCAAAGTTCAGCTTGATCCATTCATGCGTTACTATTACTTGATTGAGCAACAAACATCCAAATTTGCAAACATTGGCATTTATAATATTACGAGTAGTATGCGTGGGTAGGGTTCTAATAAATCAATTATCAGGCTATATAGATGACTAGCAGTATGTCCCGTCTTCGCCTATGGTACCAACATGGTAAAAACATATTAATTCGTTATGAAGTAAGTATCTTGACATAATCCTTAATTGTTTAATAAATCACTCGCCAGGCTTAATACCAAGATGATAAAATATTACTCAAATATGTGCATTTAATTTATTTTGAAATGCCTTGATATAGGGCTAAAAATACCACGTGACTTATCCACATCAATCTCATCTAACTCTCTCCCATATCAATCGAACACAAGAGGAGTTACAAATGTCGCCCGCAACGTAAATAAATTCCCGATAGGAATTGATTTATCGTGACTCACTCGGTAATGTCCAGTCATGATGGCCGCCATTATTTTCTGAACGGAAATCGAGCGTTTGCTTTTATTACTGTTGCTTCATGGAGTTCACGGAAAATTCGGAATTTGAAAAAATTGTAACGAAACGAGTAAACTAGGTGTTAAGACATCTAGTTTATAAATAAGTAACACATTTATCGCAGAGGACACAGGATTTTATTAACCTGGTATGTTTGATCTATATCTAAGTTTTTTTAATTAGGACACAGGCTTAACAATACTAATTTACAATGTGAACTACACTATACTACATACCTACCAAACTACTTACATTAAGCACATATCAATTATCCATAAACCAATTATTTAGGTTTAAAGATAGTTGAAATTATCAAGCCCACTACTTGTGCGGGCGGCATTAGCACGCCAAATGAAAATTCTTATACGTTAAGGTATACAAGGTTATGTTTATTATTTGAACTGAAATTAGTTGCTATTTTTGAAATGTGCGATTTTTTTTGCAGACTTATATCGCCATTTTACATTACATTACGCGCAATGACAATACATTTCTAGGCACAGAATACAGATATTATTGTAGAATGGTTCAAAAGTGACTATTTCCTTTTTTTTTTTTTTTTATTTAAATTTTACAGCTCCGCAGACTCCGGGGTCCGTGACCTTTGTCAATCGTTTTCTTTTTTTGTTACATGAATCTTGGATTGGAGAAGAAAAGGAAATAGGGGAGAGTAGGGAACATTTTCTTGCTAATTCTAGGACTATTTTATTTTCTAAGTCGCCTCCTCCCGGCTCAGCGCCTCCACCACGACTGCATTTCTATCCTTGATGGCCATCTGCAAATTGAACTCTCGGATGGTCTTCGGTGTTGCAGACAACGCTCGCCGCACGAACCGACCGATGGCGTCGTCGGTGTCGTCAGCGTAATATGTGAAGGTCCCCGTGTGCCGTGAGATTGCGACGACCGCATGAGGCACGCTCTCGTGCAGCTTCGTGTTTGCCTTAGTTTTTATTGCGATTACCGACTCGTATGTTAGTCCCTGAGCTTCATGGATGGTAAGGATGCGTGACCCGGTGCCTGAACCATAACCCTGGTTTGTCAGGGTCTCCTTCTCCTCTTGAGTGTGAACTAAAAAGAGGGTGTTTGGTTGGGTGTTGGGTATTTGCGCTCCCTTATACCTTCTCTGCTCTAGGGACTTTATGCGAGGCGCCGAGGAATACATACCCGAGTATATTTCCCTCAGCGCATATGCGACGTCCATTGGGTTTCGATGTGTGCAGAGCAACTCCTGGCTGATCTTTGTTACCAGGTTCGGGCGGTGATACCTCATTTCGAAGAGATTTTCCCTATCGATATAAGGCAGTTGATTGACATCTCCGATGAGGACAATTTCGCCAGCACCAGACAGGCGTGAGACCATTACAATGGCTCCGAAATGGTTCATGAGGGCTTCATCCACCATGAGGCGACTGAAACTCTCTTTTCCGAATCCATTTACGAGAGTAGAAGCCATAGTTCGCACCCTGGTTTTGACCAGGTTTCCAATGCGGTGCGATAGCTTTTCTCTTAGATCTTTTGCTGCCTCAGTTGTTGTGGTGATGATAGCGTCCTTGTCCACGTCGAAGTGTCTAATAACCCATGTTGTCTTTCCACATCCCGGAACACCATTGACCCATTGTATTCTTGGTACCTCCCAATTTGCCCAAGCCGCTGTGACACTTGAGTTCCCTTCGATAATTTTGGCCATCTCTAGGATCTTGTCGTCCAACATAATTTTGGTGCATCGGGCGGTAACTACAATAGGGTCGTTTGGTGGTGTCGCATATACAGGCATTCCCGCGCGCTCTGTCTCTTTCTCGTTCAGTGTCACGAAGCCATTTTCTGCACTGTAGGCTGCCATATACTGTCCTGTCATGGTTCCCTTGATGACCCGGGAAGTAACATTGTTGTAAATGGCTGCTTCGGCCTCCTCGAGTTTCGCCTTTAATAGGCTTTCACTTCCCAGCCTATAGAACTGCATGATGTTTTCGCAGGTCTTGAGGTTGACTTGTCTTGTCGCTCTTAGTGTGGCTGTGAATTCGATAAAGGCGTTACGTGCATGACTCCGCGGCTCCGAGGCCGTGACATAACGGGGCGGTTCCACCAGACCCATGTCCGCTCTGGTTCGGCTAATTAGTTGCTGTGAAGCTGCTTTGAGGGTCTTTGACGTCAAGGGGTTTGATGATGATGAAGGGGATAAGATTCGGGGTACGCTCCTTGCTGCTGCGTTAAAAGCCGCCACGAAAGTCGTGTTGGTTCCTCGGCTGCTGCTTTGATTGGCTGCGGCTTTTTCCGCCGCCGCCCTCTGCTGTGCTCTTTCGGAGCCGGTTTGGGCGGTCGAACTTGGAACAGGATGTCCCCAGCTGTCAGTTGCATTAGTTAGGTCGTGCGAAGGGACTCTGAGGAAGCTCAGATTTTCTCCTCTATCTTCGTATACGACAACCTCGTGATGTTTAGAGGCCTCAATGCAACCCAGCCGGTCTGCGTCCCTCGCTCTTGAGTATTCAATCGCCATCGCATCCACGCTTATCACCCGGGGTGTGTCACCCGCATTTCTGCTCAGATGTGCGAGCAGCGCACTTGCCTGTGTGAAAGGCGTCCGACCTTCCGAGTACTCTATTAGTGCAATCGTTTTGTTTTTCGATCGCACCAACCGAAATCGGTGGCCGTCTACCTCGCACACTGGCATAGCATCGTAGGTTTTCCGCTTCATTGTGACTTTAGCGGTACTCCCATCGAGCAGGCACGACAATCCAGGTGACAAACGGGCGCGTTTCCGTTCCCAGGCGAAGCAAAAGCTTACTCCGAATCTTTCTTTGTTGCTGTCCATGAAGAGAGCCACTCCGCGGATACGAATCCCTGCCTCTCCTCGGTCTGCATTCTCCAGTAGCTGTTGGACGGAGATGCTTTTTGAGGGGTTATCTTGGGCGGGGACTGCATTCCGCGCGGCTTCCACGGACAGCGCGGTAGAATGTGGTGGCGAAGGGGGGCGTGTAGAATGTGGTGGCGAAGGGGGGCGTGTAGAATGTGGTGGTGAAGGGGGGCGTGTATTTGAGAGTGTGGAATTCTTATTGGTCGCTATGCGAAATGAGCTTTCCATGAAGGACAGGAGCCGTGGTCTGTTATCTGGATCTGCTAAGATATTTTGGAGATCCGAAACAACCAGCCTCCCGTCGATCATAGATTCGAGCTCATGTCTTGCGGCCATGAATCTGGGACAATCGACTATTTCCTTTAACGCACATGAGCTTATTAAACTATGCATATGTCCAGAAACTTCACTACATACTGAGTGATGATGACGAACTAGAGTAAATGATAAATATAGTACAACCAATAAGACTACATTTGTATGTTTTTAAGCCAATGGAATAAGTGTAACGTGCTATGATTATTTGCACAACTTTTAACCAGAAACAAAAATCTTGGCAGTAAAACGATCGATAATGGTGACCATCTTTTTGGATCTGACTCAAATGGTACTAGTAATTATTGTGAAAATTTTAAATAAAACTGCTATGTTCCTTTTGTTAGCCATGCTGTCGGCGTGGTTTACTAACTATCATCTATCCCAGTTTAAAATTTACTAGACTGTGTTTCTACTGTCACGTCACTCTTTACTAATTATAATAAATTAATTAAATATTTTAATAAAACAGTTTATCTTTATTTAAAAAGTCATAATTGTAATTACTAGATACATCTGAGGGAACAAATTCATTAAAAACAACATACAGTGTTATCTTGTAATCGTTTGTCTCGTTTGATTAACGGTATTCTTTCATTTGCATCGTCTACTTAATTAATGAGAGAAGAAAAATAAAAATCTTTCACATTACCCATACAAAGTGTCCCCAGCTTCCTGATGCACATAGCTATTCTCCTTTCAACAGACACGCGACATTCGTCGTCTGAATGACCTCTATTCAGCCCATTCCCTCCCAGACTCATTCGACTAATGGAGTTGCCTTTTTAAGGTGCGAACTTAACGACAGTGATCAAGGTTGAGAAACTGTCAAATTCACAGCAATTGAACCTTAATAACGTATAAAAAATGTAAAAAATTACCTTGCAGTGAACTAACGACAAAAAAAGTTATTTTTGAAGATTGTGTGGAAATATATTAAATTGGAAGATTGTGTCTAAATTTCCACAATCTTTAAAAAAAACTTTTTTGTGTCGTTAGTTCACTGCACTTTTTCTTATTCTAACCTAATGAATTAGCAACTAAGCTGAAGTCTAATGTATACTGTTTCTGAAAGTGAATGATGCACATAAATATATTTACTAAGTGAGCACTACTGAACGTTCATTTTGCTTGAGCATCTATCTTCCTATACGCAAAGGATGTAACAAAATAGCTAAGTGTCCATTCAGGAAGTGCGAGGCATTTTAGCTGCGTGGTACTAAAATATTCGCGTAGCGGTCGAAATTTATTACGCACATCACTTAGGTGTCTAGTACGTCCCTTATGAGCATTGTATAATAATAATCTTACTGCCACTTAATAATACTGCCAATACTGCCAATTGTGAATTATTTTGACTTGCAAAACCAAACGAGCAAGCCTCCTCAAAAGTTTGGATACTGGAAATATCCAATACTACCCAAGAATATCGTCGCCTTTGCAACCTTGCTAATTATATATTTTTTTGTTTTGTGTCAACTCCCACTTTAGTTAATTAATTGATATTCTCCAACATAAACCTTTGATGGCCATTAATGGCCATTTTGTTCACCATGGTGTTGAATTGCAGGCTAGAAAACTGTTACCTACTCGTCTAAGGAGAGCTCACATTCTCCCAAGATGTGCCGTTGAGCCTCGTAAGTAGTTAGTAATTCAGGAGTACAGAAAAAGATGTGCGTCACACACTACGTTTATTTTAATACTACCACTACTGTAATAAACACCTTACATTTATAAGTTAAAGATACGTATCCTTACGATACAAAGGAGTAGGATTTTCTTACGGAATTTGTTTGTTGTTGAAAGTAAAATAATTTACTTTCAACAAAAATCTTTAAACTTGAAGGCAAATTTTGTTCTGCTAGACTATAGTATGTGTGATTTTGCCAGAAATCACTTTTAAACCCTATAACTAACTAAAGCAAATACACTACAATAAATTCTGATTAAACAAAAAAGTTTTCCCAGTTCACTTTAAGATCTGAAAATTACTTTTTCAGCATTCAAGATTAAATCCAAATTGAATCTAAATCCCTTGACTTATTTCGTTAACAGTAGTAAATCCATGTCGGATGCTTTGAGATGTCTCGAATTTTCAATACAAATGGAAGGGGATAGAGATTGGAGAACGAAGGCATCGGTTGACTTGGATAAACACAGACGCTAACTATACTAGACTAGAAGCTACACATATGTATATATGAAACATGACTTAATACAATGCCTTGACTATGACGCTATTAATATGTAGGTACTCGTAGTGGTCATAATCAGTTTGAAAAACTATACTGTAGATAGTGAAATAACCGTCAAATTGTGTAAGAATATAGGACCATCTTAGATTCTATCAGACGAGAAGGCAATCAAACGTAAGCCAAATTATACAAATGTGCATTGTACAGCTTATTTCATGTTCGTACAGTTAAAATTCAGTTTTTTTTCTTCTAAGGATGGAATCAAAGCTCACACAGAAGCGGATTGGTACATGTTAAAATCGTACCTATTTTTAATTTTCTTGCTTTTCTCATTATATATTTTTTTGTTGTCAAATCTCACCTGCACTTGAAAAACAAAACACGCAAGTTTAGCCCAGTTCAAACTTCACTTTTATTAATCAGAAGATGTTTTTGCTTCTGGGCAACCACGTGTGTACACCGGAGATAATTATGCAGCACTTCAATCCAGTTTCCTCAATAGAATTGAAATATTTCAGCTCGCTCCTTCAAAAAGATTTTTTCTAAAGCTCAGATCACCGGGATAACCGGGTCGTTTCCGTGACGTGATCGAGATCCGGCGACAACCCGGCATCACCCGGGCATCATGAATGAGTAACGGGTGATCCCATGAATGTTTTATAACCGGCTCGCCGTGATACCGGTCGATCACACCCGGATCGTGCCACACTCTCAGAATGTTATTGTTCAATGGAGGTTTACGACAGGTTATATTTTGTTCGAATAAATCAGTGGAAGTGAATAAAATTGCTATCGAAAACGATTGTGTTTGTGTCATTCATCTTTGCATTGAAATTACATTTTTTTTCTCATCAAAAACTGGACACTGCTTTACTGCTGCCTGTCTGTGTTTAGGGATTAAGGTTAGTTTATATCTTTTAAATCATAATACATGGTTGATTTTTTTTTTTATATCCGAAATGTTCCAAAATTTCGTCTCTTTCAGCTTGTTTGACGTAACAAACGTTGAAAGGTTCTATACCGAACTTAACTCGATCATTTAGCAAGTTTTTGGCTCGCGTCTGGCCCGAACAAATGTTTTGAATACGGGGACATGTGGTAGTGTAGTTACGAAGTAACTATTTTCTTGTCTGTGGTATAGCGAACATTGAATTCGTATGAAATCAAAGAAAATGACAACATCTACACACATAACAATGAATAAATTATCTTTATCAAGTTAGTGAAGATCAATTCAAACGAAAAAAAAAACCACTTCGAAATTGATCTAGAATAAAAATAATTAACAAAAGCATTTTAGAATTTCCATTTCAGCTATTATGGTGTCGTAAATCATCTTATGTCTAACCTAGGTACCTACCTAAACAGAAAAAAAAAACATAATACCAAAAGCCTGTTTATTTATAAAGAAAATGATGTTCTATTCTCACGAATTCGGTTTGGAGCCTATATTTTAATGACAGAATTACAAGCAAATGCTTTCTTATCCGATCCCGGCGTGCTCGTTAGAACACGTCTCCAACAACAGATTCCCGGATCGAAGCCCGGACATCCTTACCCCACTCGATAATGGCGCCGGATTTATAAAATATTCACTGACTCCGACCTTATTTATGAGTTCCTTGCTTGGAACAAAAGCTTTGCGTTAGGACTCCCTGTTGGTTTGTTAGCGGAAATAAAAATAATGTAGTCGTAAATGCATAAAAGTAGGAAGTTTGAACGTAAAATCATAATATATAGGTATGACGTAATTCCGCTTACTTACTTATTTGTAGTATCAGTCATCGTATCATTGCTGATTTAACGAGCTGGAGGCTCTCGCAACATCTTCAACTACGTTTTTTTATAACGTAGACTTATTATTGTTGACACACTCGACTTTTCTTATAAAGGCCGATTTACATCAGACGAGCGAATGCTCATTCTATCCCCACTGTATCAAATTCATTTGGTGTAAACAAACGTAGAGCATTCTTTCGTTGTTTTGTTTGCGTGCGCAAAGATTCTATGGAATATTTAAGATGGAAAACGCTAAGAACGATCTTTCGTTTACACTAAAAGATCGAGGAAGAATGCTCTTGTTTCAGCTCTAGCTCTATATTCGTTCAGTTTAAATCGGCCTTCATACAAGCAAAACGACAAGCAATATTATCAAGTTTCACTTGTATTTAGCTTTCAATTCGCTGGAAATCTAGACTTTTCAATCGGAGTAGAGTAAAATTTGCTAGGCGGTTAAGTGACCTTTAACTTTGGCTGTTTTTCCGTCGCCTCTAGGAAATGATCTAGGTACTTTTTATGTAGATATGTATAGGTATTATTGACATATTTTTACTTTGAAATACTATAGATTTTGAATTGTTTTTGCATTCAACATCTTTGTGTAATAATACTGTCAGATGTTGAAGTATTTTGCATAAGTTAAAGGGAGGCCTTTGCCCAACATTGGGACAAGACAGGCACATAATAATAATAAAAATGACAGTTAATATCTTCTCTCAAAAGTACCTAATTCATATCATTATTTTTTAATGGTCTTCGTACAAAGAAATTTCAAAGGATTTTTATAATTTGAACAGTGCTAATGTTGAACACATAACACTACTCCCTGTAGTGATTCCAAAGGACTTAAATTGAAGTAAAGTTTATGTTTTTAATAATAGCATAAGAAACGAATGTGCGAATAAAATAATTTGTATTCAGATAAATTAGCTAAGTGCTAAAATTATTTCAAATTTTGTCCAGTTCACTGTGCATCAACAACATACAAACAAAATCATAAATGTACAGTACAATATACTTAATAGTAGTGATGCGATACTAGTTGTTCCGTATAATCGGGCAACATTATATCGGCCATCGAAAATATAGCGGATCTATGTTTTTGACAGCCGGCATTCAAGTGACGTTGTCTCGTTTCGCCGGTACGACGAGTTACGTTGTCTCTGGTCGCGGGAACGACAATGACGGGTTGTTTTTTCTAAACTTGTGTTTTTCGGGATAATCTGGATAATCTGGATTAGTGTTGGAATATTATTTGTGAAGTGCGCTACTGGATTGGCCCCTTCTACAACGCAGGATCGTTCTGGAACGGGAAGTCTACGGAACTACTGTCTGGTTTGGTGTTTCCTTATTCCCTTGTTCCGTTCCCTATTCCTAACAACCAAACTGGGCTTTGGACGACGCCGGGAACCCTACGTAAGTGATTTCTTTTCGGTACCTTGTTTGCAATTAGGGGGTAAATATTAAAATCGGTATAAAAGCAAAATAATAATGTTCTAGACTTGCTATGGGCCCCAAGTCGGTATTTCTGGCATAAATACTATACATTTTCTGGTAGCAGAGCGTAGTTAGCCGTAAATACCCCCGTAATAATATATTTGTTGTTTTTATTTTTCTGGGAAAATATCAGGTAAGCCAGATATTTGGGGGTTCCCAGTTTATAATTTCTCCCCAAACTGTCGGGAAATTAGTATTAAGTGGTATCCGGTTTTTTAGGTTGCGGATATATTTGTTGTGACATTGTCCGAACTTTAGGTTAATTTAAAATTTAAATTTAAATTTAAAAATGGCTTCGGATTTGGCCAACCAGCTCCGATGGTTCGAATCCTTACAAGGATTGGTCGGCCGGAGAGACCGGGAGGAGGCGCTGCTAAACAGGGCAGAACAGCTCGACAGGCGCCTGGAGGTCGCTGAGAGGAGCGCAGGATCGCTGCGGGATGCAAGGCCGTCTCCACCTGAGGAGCAGATGGAGAGGATCGAGGCGGACATGCGGCGCATCCTGGATGTGTACGACGAGGTCTCCGAAAGGGTTCGCCAGCTGGAGAGGTCTCGTCAGGGAAGGGCGAGCTCGGGACCCGTCATCAGGGATGCGGGCTCGGGTGTAGTGGGACGCCTTCCCACTCTGGACTTGCCCAGGTTTACAGGTAACCTGCGGGAGTGGAGCGGCTTCCGGAGCATGTTCGCCTCTCTCGTGGATTCACGCACCGATTTAACAAGGGCGGAGAAACTGGCCTATCTCCGCACGTCACTGGAGGGTGAGGCACTCTCCCTGGTCCAGCACCTGGAGCTGGACGACGACAACTTCGGCACGGCGATGGAGTTGCTGGAGACGAGGTTTCAAAATCCTCGGCTCCTCGCCGACGCTCACGTGTCACAAATACTGGGGCTGCCGAAGGTGACTGAGAGGTCTCAGTTGCGGCCACTAATCCTCACGCCCGTGAAGGTGGCGTACAACGCCTTGCGCAGCTTGGGACTGCCAGTAGAACACTGGTCGTTTCTGCTGGTCCACATCCTGCTGGGCAAGGTGCCGCTGGAGTTGCGCGCCCGGTTCGAGCGGGAAAGGGGCCTTCACGCCGACCCGAAGGTCTTCCCCACGTTTGAGGAGCTACTTCGGGTCCTGGAGTGGGAGGCGAGGATGGCAGAGTCGGCGCCTCAGGAGGCGCAGCCCGCCGCGTCAGCTCGTGGCCCTGCCGGAACAGGACCGCGACCTACCAATCCCCGCACTCAGGGTGCGGTGAAGCGGACGGCGACGGTGACGAGTGCGTCGGAGCAGGAGTGCCCGAACTGTGGCCAGCTTCACGCGCTGGTGCAGTGTCCGGCCCTGCTTGCGCGGACGACTTCCGAACGACGAGGGATCGTTCGGCGGTTGCGTCGGTGCTACGGGTGCCTGGGGGGTCATTTGTACAATGACTGCCCCACGGCACGGCCGTGTCCTGGGTGTGGGGGACCACACCATCAGCTCTTGTGCGTCAGGAGCGATGGTGCTGGTCGACAGCCCTCAGGGAGGGGGCCCTCCACGGGCGGGGGCGCTCCCACGCAGAGCCACGCATTGTACAACAATGAAGTGGCTACAGCGTGGAGCACACCCCCTCCACCCCAACCCACGGCAGCACCGGGCAGCCCAACAAGGGGCGTCCTACACGCGGCTCGGTCACCGACCTCACAGCCCGCGCGGACGCGGGCGAACTGGAGAGGTGGAAGGGTGATACCGGAGTCACCACTGGGGTCACCTCCCCAGCGTTACCCTTCTCCGCCGCTGGATCCGCGACCGATGGAATGGAGGGCGTACACGCCTCCCCTCCATGAACATCCGAGGCTGGAATACCACCCGCCCTACTTTCGGTATTGCAGGGCGGCCGGATATGCCCCCCCTCCGATGGCCCTTTGCACTCGGCAGCCATATTGGGCTGGGCCCGGTAGTCCGACGGGTTCGGACGGGCCTCGGAGGGATTGACTAGCCTCCGTTCCCTTGGCACAGGATCAACCGGTGGTCCTGCTGCCCACCCTCTGGTTAAGGGTTTGGGGTCCAAGAGGCGACTACGTCCGGATACGAGCGCTCTTGGACACAGGGTCCCAGGGGTGCATTTTAACAACCCGGGTTGCTCATCGCCTGGGCCTGGCTAGGTTTCCGTCACCGACTCCGTTGCGGGGAGTCGGGAACACAGAGGTGCGGTCGGCTGGACAGACCCGCCTCTCCTTCTCGTCCGTACATTCCTATTCGGAAAGGATTGCGGTCAGGGCCACCGTCATGGATTCGGTTGTCGGTTGGCTTCCTCAGGCGGACATAGATCCGGATTTTTTGTCCTGTACTAAGGGTCTCAGGTTGGCGGATCCCCGCTTCGGGATGGCGGTTCCGGTAGACCTTTTGTTGGGTTCTGATGTACTGGGTTACATCATGAACGGCAAGCCTAGACTGCTGGATCAGTCTTCGCTGATGGCGCTGCCCACCATCTACGGGAACGCCATTTTGGGAATGGTGGATGAGTGGCAGCAGTCGAATCAGGCTTCTTTTACGGGAACGGCCCTCGCTCAGATCATGCAGAGGTTCTGGGAGATCGAAGAGCCGCCTACCGTGTCTCGGCTGGATCCCGAGCACGTGGAGTGTGAGAACTTTTATCAGGCTCACACTCGGAGAATGGTTTCTGGGCGATTGGAGACTAGGCTGCCTTTCCGGGATAACCCCCCGCGTCTGGGCCAGTCTCGATCATTGGCCGAGAAAAGGCTCAGGTCCATGGAGCGACGCATGGCTCGAGATCCTGTACTTCGGGAAAAGTACATCGAGTTCATGAGGGAGTATGAGGCACTGGGCCACATGTCTCCGGCTCGCGACGACTGGTCGACCATGGACCACTACTTTTTGCCTCATCACGCTGTTTTGAAAGCGTCGACAGGCAAACTCAGGACGGTGTTCGATGGATCCGCTCCGACTTCGACAGGAGTGACACTGAACCAGTGCCTCCACGCTGGACCGAAGTTACATCGGGATATTGTAGACATCATCCTGAATTTCCGTAGGCATCAGGTGGTGTTGGGAGCGGACATCCGTATGATGTTCCGACAAACGGTCATACACCCCGAGGACAGGAGGTTCCAGTTGATCCTCTGGCGGGAAAGTCCTCAGGACCCTATGATGGTGTATGAGTTGAACACCAACACCTATGGGTTGAGATCAAGCCCCTTCATTGCGATCCGCTCACTGCTGGAGTTGGCGGAGCAAGAACGGGCTCGGTACCCACGTGCAGCCGCAGTTCTGGAGCGCGACCTGTACGTGGACGACGTTTGCACTGGCGCGCAGACGGTGGAGGAAGCTCTGTTGCTCCGGGATGAGCTTACAGAGCTTCTCGCATCTGGAGGCTATGAGCTTCGGAAATGGCTCTCTAACGAACCCAACGTCCTGGCTGGTATCCCGGACGATCACCAGCAGGATCCCGGGCTCTTTGAGGAAGGTGACGATCCGCACGGGATTGCGGTTCTGGGCATGCAGTATCAACCGGTTGCTGACATCTTCACCTTTCGGGTGGCACTGGAAGCCACACGCGCGTGGACGAAACGGACGGTTTTGTCCACCATCGCCAGGATGTTTGATCCAAACGGTTGGATCAGTCCGGTTCTGTTCGCAGCCAAGTGTCTGTTACAGCGACTTTGGACTCTGAAGGTCTCATGGGACGACCCCCTGGTTGGAGACTCGCTTAACACTTGGCTTCGTTTAATATCTGACCTCGAAACGGTCAATCGAGTGGCGTTGCCCCGTCGCATTCTGCCACCAGGCTGTAGCCGGATCAGCCTGCACGGGTTCTGTGATGCGTCCGAGCTGGGCTATGCCGCATCTGTGTACTTGCGTACAGTTGACGCTGGAGGCCACGTCAATGTCACGCTCTTATTGGGGAAGAGCAAGGTAGCTCCTATCAGGACACGACTCACCATTCCGAAACTGGAATTGAGCGGAGCCACATTACTTGCTCGGCTGCTCAAGCATGTATATCAGGAACTGTCCACCTCGATAGACATCCGGAATGTCTATGCGTGGTCCGACAGTCAGGTCGTGCTTGCCTGGGTAAGAGCAGCCCCTCACACTTTGGAGACCTTTGTGGGAAATCGGGTTTCCCAAATCCAAAACATTGGACTGGACATTGTTTGGAGACATGTCCCGGGTGAGTTGAACCCCGCTGACTGTGCTTCGCGCGGCTGTTCCGCGCCGGAGCTAGTTGATCACCCCTTATGGTGGGGTCCGGACTGGCTGCGGGAGCCAGAAGCTTCCCGGCCAGCTCTCGGCGCGGACTCGGAGCGAGCGGAGCTGCCCGGAGTCCGCGTGCATGCGATTGTGGCGGAAGTGCCCCCAGACCCTGATTGGTTGACGGGTCGTTACAGCAAGCTGGATAAATTGCTGGGGGTAACTAGCTGGATTAAGCGCTTCATCCACAACTGTCGTCACCCTCGTCAGAGGAGGAGTGACCAGATCGCCACTGTGGAGGAGCGTCGGAGTTCCTTGCTGCACCTCATTCGGCTGGTACAGGGTGAGAGGTTTCCGACGGAACTTGAGGCGCTGCGCTGCGGTCGCGCTCGCTTGAAGGGTGCGGTCGCCAAGTTTTTTTTTTTTATTTATTTTTTTTTTTTTAACTTTTATAGGCTTACACTTGACCGCCATCTCACCTGATGTGAAGCGATGATGCGGTCTACGATGGAGCGTGTTTACCTAGAAGAAACCGATTCACTCTCGATTTGAAGACACAAAGATTATAGTCAACAGGGAAAACCCACTCAGGCAACTCATTCCACAGCCTAGACGTTCTTATCACAAAAGTAGAGTCAAATCTCTTCGTTCGCGTCTTTGGAACATCAACCATGAAACGATGTCGTTTTTTCGAGCTACGAGCATTCCGATAGAAAAAAGGGCAAGGTGGTATTAGATCATGTAAATCAGTCGCACACTCTCCGAAGTGTATTCGATAAAAAACCGAAAGGCTAGCGACTTTTCGGCGATGTTCAAGACTTTGAAGTCTTTTTCGCACAAGAGTGTCGTTGCCTATGAGCCTTTTGGCACGTCTCTCGATCGATTCCAAGGCCTCCAGCTGATACTTAGCCGAACCATCCCAAAGATGCGAACAGTACTCCATACAAGAACGAATTTGAGCCTTATATAACGTGAGCAACTGCTCAGACTTGAAGTACCTTCGCACCTTTGAGAGGACACCTAGCTTTTTGGCAGCTAATTTGGCCTTGGACTCGATATACGAACCAAAGTTCAGCGTAGATGTCAATGTAACGCCCAAAAGCTCAAGACGGTCAGAAATCGGAACGGATACACCTCTAAAGGTTGGAGTCAGTTGAAAAGGACTCCTTTTAGCGGAGAACAGACACGCCTGCGTCTTACTCTCGTTGAACTTGACCAGATTGGCATCGCCCCATGTAGACACCGCCTCAAGGGTCAAGCTCAAACGCTCGATCAGACTCTCTCTGAGTACCTGAGTTTGCTGCCCACTGGCTCTCGCACTAGAAATGTAACTCTCTACAACGGTGCTATCATCTGCGTACCCAAAGATACCGGGCTTCAACAGATCATTGATATGTAGCAGGAAGAGCGTCGCAGAGAGTACCGACCCTTGAGGGACTCCGGCATTGATAGCCATTTGATCCGACGAGCAGCCATCAATGACGACTCGTATGGATCGATCCCTCAAGAAGTCCGATATCCACGAAATAAAACCAGGAGACAAACCATAACTAGAAAGCTTGCATATAAGGCCATCATGCCAAACCCTGTCGAAAGCCTTCGAAATATCCAGGGAGACTGCAAGTGCTTCCCCGTGTTTCTCGATAGCTTCACTCCAGATGTGAGTGACGTACGCTAGAATATCCCCGGTGGACCGGTTTCGGCGAAACCCGTATTGCCGGTCACTGAGGAGGTCGTTTGATTCTAGGAACGTCAGGAGCCTGTGGTTTAAGACACGTTCCATAGTCTTGCAGAGTATGGACGTGACTGAGATGGGCCTGTAGTTGGCAGGGTCAGCACGACTACCCTTTTTAGGCACTGGTTGCACATTGGCAAGCTTCCAAGACTTTGGTACTAATCCAGTTTCGAGAGAGAGTCTAAATAGACGCGTCAGTATCGGGGACAACTCAGGCGCACATGCCTTCAACACTAGGGCAGGAATACCATCTGGGCCACTGGCTTTATTCACGTCCAGATTTCGTAGCACTTTGCGAACCTCAATTTGGCGAATGTGTACCTCTGACATGAGAGTCGGACAGCCAGGTGGAGTAGGAGGTGTCGCGCTACCAGCATCTAGACGAGAAGATTCCGCAAACTGAGATGCAAACAAGTTTGCTTTCTCCATTGCGGTGTGAGCCAGTGTCCCATCAGGTTTCAGCATTGGAGGTAGTGAGGGGCGGCAGAAGTTCGATTCGACCGATTTAGCTAGGGACCAAAACGCTTTGCTACCCGCAGGGTACGAAGCTAGTTTGTTCCCTATTCGACTAATGTGGTCAAAACGAGCCCTCTGAAGAACCTTTTTGCTTGCCTTAGCAGCCTTGTTGAACGCTTTCTTCTTCTGGTGTATGTCCCTTGCCTTACGCTGTCGAGCATCAACCCAGGCTAGGTAGGCCTCATGTTTAAATGCTTCAGCACTTTTACATTGAGAACCAAACCAAGGGCGAGCTTTGCTGGATAATGGGACGTCGGAGTATGGAATGAAATATTCCATAGCCGTTCGTATTACATTAGTCACAGCATCCGCGCAGACTGAGGGATCACCAGAAGTAAAGCACAACGACTGCCATGGGTAAGATGCAAAGAAAGAGCGCATCTCGTCCCAGTCCGCTGACTTGTATCGCCACATCCGCCGGTTGCCTCTGGGGCTGGGATCAGGTGGATGGTAGACGGATACTGACTTCACCAGACAGTGGTCGGAGCTGCCTAACGGCGAAGATACCACCACGGAATAACGGTCTGGATCTGTTGTCAGCAGAAGGTCTAAGCAATAAGGTGTATGCGACTCAACGTCGGGCACTCTTGTTGCCTCTTGGACCAGCTGGGTTAGGTCTAACGATAAAGCTAGCTTTCTCGTTTCCTGCCCAGCGTGGTCAGTGTCCCGGTATGGGAACAGCCATTCCTTATGATGGCCGTTAAAATCCCCCAGTAACACTAATTGGGCCGAAGGGTATTTCTGTTGAGCCGCGTCCGCCGCTTCACTTAAATATTCTGTGAGCCTAGTCGTCTCCTGGTCTCCGCTGTGCGACCGATACACACATGCATAGACAATTTTGTCTATACCTGTGTCCACTAGTACCCAAATAACAGAAAACCTAGTGTCCTCAAGATTACGGAGACGCCGATAGCAGATGTCGTCACGGGCGTACAGGCACACACCAGCACGAGGCCGGAATTTGTGCTCCAGGGTATAACCTGGGTATGTTAGGTACGCCACGTCCGACGGACAACCTATCTGCGTCTCCGTTAGGAACAAAAGTGACGGCTGATCAGTCTCGAGATGGTGATGGACTGCCGTGAGATTGGAGTGCAATCCTCTGATATTAGTGAGGTGCACTTTAATGGTCAAGGAGTGCAGCCGCTTTAACCCATTGTTCCGGCCAGCGACGCCGCCGGCGTCGCGACGTTACACAAAAAAATTATCACTCAAAAATGAAACTAAATTTTGTGTGTCTGTAAATGACAATGTATTTATTCATATAATATCCTATCTCTTAGGCATCAAAATAAACTAATCATCGAGTATGTACATCATGTAAAAATAATGTTTTAAAGTCCCAAAAACCGGTTTGGCCCAATTGGGCCGCTTGGGGCTAGAGTGATTAACACTTTATTTCCTTTTGTAACTTTTATCATGATTTTTGTATGGTGTGAGAGAAGATCGGTGGGAAAAACGGAAGTAGAACGAGGCAGCATAACACTTACCAATGGTCACAACACACAACACAAATACATGTATGGAAAACTAGTCTGGAGACTGCGGGGACGCCCGAGCCCCCCCGGAGATGTCTATCTGGCCTTGACTTCCGGTCGCCAACCGGCAGGATAGCGCATCCCGGGATTTTTCGCTAGATGGCGGGGCAGCCTTTCATGAGTGGCTAGCTCACTACTTGGGCCCCCAACTATCTGCGGTCGGTCGCGGCAACCGTGCCTCGGATCCCGCTACCCTCCAAGACTAGCCTTCCCGTGTAATGTATCAGTGTGTGACAATCTGGTCTCGTTGTTATGCTGCAACTGTTCTGACCCGTTTTCCCTTAATGGCGTCACCAGACAACATGGCGGAACACGGCTGGGCCGCTTGGCGGCATGACTTAGTCTGGTGGGTGGTCACCAGCCTCGGCCGAAGCCTACCACCGGTATTTTTGTCACCTGATTGGCACCACCCAGGGACTACGTGTGGGGTTTCTATGTACAGGTGCTTCCCCACGGACGTAGGTGACTCGGCCCCCAAAAGTTGAACCTTTTCACAGATCAGGATAGTCTTCTGCGCGTAGGAGGTCGGCTCCGGAAAGCCAACCTGCCGTACGGCAGCAGGCACCCCCTGTTGCTACCGAAAGGAGGTCCTCTGGTGGACCTGCTGATCACCGATCGGCATATCGGTAACGCGCACGCTGGATGTGGCGCGCTTCTCGCTGTGTTGCAGCGTGAATTCTGGATCTTGTCGGCTCGCAGGGCGGTCCGAAAGGTGCTGTTTAGATGTGTCCCTTGTTATAGGCTCAAGGCGTCTACCATGCAGCCCATGATGGGAGATCTTCCTCCGGATAGGATTTCTCCCTCGAGGCCGTTCGACGGGGTCGGAACGGACTTCGCTGGGCCCTTCTCGGTCAAGTCATCGACGTTGCGTAACGCCAAGGTCGTTAAAGCCTACCTGTGCGTCTTTGTGTGTTTGGCCACCAAAGCAGTCCACCTGGAGCTGGTCTCTGCGCTGTCTACGGAGGCCTTTGTCGCGGCGCTGGATCGCTTTGTAGCGCGAAGAGGAGTACCCTCTTTAATACGTTCGGACAATGGCACAAATTATCGAGGGGCGGCGAATTATTTACGCGAAGTTAATAATTTTTTTAATTCTGGTAATAATAGTTTAAGTCTGGCTCTCGCCCAGCGGGGAATCAGCTGGCAATTTAGTGTGCCGGCCTGTCCTCACTGGGGAGGAATTTTTGAGGCTGCGGTGAAGTCTGCTAAAACCCATCTCCGCCGTGTCATCGGGGAGACCGTGTTAACTTGGGAAGAGTTAGTCACGGTACTATGCCGCGTGGAGGCAGTGCTTAATTCCCGTCCTCTCTGTCCAATCTCGCCTGACCCTAACGATCTAGAAGTCTTGACGCCGGGTCACTTCTTGATCGGTCAGCCTTTAACCGCGTTGCCGGAGTATCCCTGGAAGGATGAGCGCCCCGGACGCCTGTCCCGTTTTCAGTTATTGCAGCAAATAAGTCAAGACTTCTGGAGGCGCTGGTCGGCCGAGTACTTGCATCTGTTGCAACAACGGGTAAAATGGACAGATAGGACGGAGGCCCCTCGGGAAGGGGACTTAGTATTATTAAAGGAGGCAAATTTGGCCCCCCTACTTTGGCGTAGGGGACGTATTTTAAAATTGATATCTGGTACTGATGGCACACCCCGCGTGGCGGAGATTCTGGTTTCTGGTTCCAGACTTCAGCGCGCGGTGTCCTCTCTGGCCCGCTTGCCTCTTTATTAGATATACGTGTTTTCAAGGTTAAAATTTAATTTAATTTTATTACTATTTTTGGTAAAGTGTTTTTTTTTGGTTTGATTTCCACTTTCGGGTCAAAGTTGGGAATTTCGTTTTATTTGGGGTCCGGATACTACTAAATACTAGTTACTAAATACTGGTTTCTAAAATTGAGCTGGAGTTCAATTGGTCGGGGGTTTTGTTCCGTATAATCGGGCAACATTATATCGGCCATCGAAAATATAGCGGATCTATGTTTTTGACAGCCGGCATTCAAGTGACGTTGTCTCGTTTCGCCGGTACGACGAGTTACGTTGTCTCTGGTCGCGGGAACGACAATGACGGGTTGTTTTTTCTAAACTGGTGTTTTTCGGGATAAAAGCTTTAATATTGTGCGGGAACACGTTATTAACATTAATTGTGACTACTGGATTAGTGTTGGAATATTATTTGTGAAGTGCGCTACTGGATTGGCCCCTTCTACAACGCAGGATCGTTCTGGAACGGGAAGTCTACGGAACTACTGTCTGGTTTGGTGTTTCCTTATTCCCTTGTTCCGTTCCCTATTCCTAACAAACAAACTGGGCTTTGGACGACGCCGGGAACCCTACGTAAGTGATTTCTTTTCGGTACCTTGTTTGCAATTAGGGGGTAAATATTAAAATCGGTATAAAAGCAAAATAATAATGTTCTAGACTTGCTATGGGCCCCAAGTCGGTATTTCTGGCATAAATACTATACACTAGTCATTACTTTCATACTCTTCGATACGTGTTTGTGTGGCAGTGAGTTCAGTTCCTCATTTACTTATCGATTTGGAAAAGGCATTAGAGTGCGATTAGTAGGTGTGCGTGATTTGGGTCTTCTAGACCACGGCGCTGTCTACAAACTAGCCTCATGGGCGTTGTAGTCACGCGAACTGGTTTGATAAGATAAGCGGATATAGGCTGCTTAATTCATTTGATGGGAACGTCTTAATTGGAGGTATTTTGTGGGAATAGTTTATTTGCTATAGCCATAAACCTATGCTGATATAATATTCAGAGAGCACTGATTATGTTTTTGCAAGGATATGTTCGATATAATTTTCGGAACTAGTGAAGCAACTTCTTTTATTCTCATATTTTAAAATATTTTCATCATACTTATATTATAAACGCTAAAATTTGATTGTTTAGATGTTTGTTGGTCAATCACATACCGAACGCCGAAACGGGTCGGGTTGAAATTTAAAACCTAGTTAGGTTATAACTTAGAAAAGTACTACTACTTTTCATAGCAGGAAAGTAACAATAACAAGAACTATGCTTGTAAAACCGCGAGTGCTACTAGTTATATACTACTAGAGATATAACAACTTAGATCTCTGGGTGACGAGCGCAGTGCAGTGCTAGGTAATGATTTGGGCTCTTCATGTTCCAATAGCTGCGTGTCACTGTGCTGTTATGTGGCAAGCATGTTGGTTACCATCAGGAACATTGAACATTGGAGGAACATGCTCGTCTCGTAACTCTTTATTTAAAAAAAAAAAGTATTTAATAAATTATTTCAGACGGTTATGGATTTACAGAAAAAAAATGCTTTATTGCAGTTGTACCCAAACGAAGTCGCTACGAACTGCATATTATTTAAACCAAATTGGTAATTTGTAAAGGTATTTGTGATATATGTTTTGTTTCACTTTCCTCTGCGACACTCATTCGGTTTATCTTAGGTCATCAACAAATCTTCTTCTGTGTACTTCATCTTACTCGAGCTCCTTTTTTGGCTCCTCGTTCTGTGTGCGGGCTGTGGCGCTCTGGAATGCTCTTTTGGTGACCATCAGACGTGCTCAGAGCGTGAACTCGTTTAAGGCTCAGATTTCGCAGCATTACTTAAGCAACATTGTTGCATAAACCTGTGCTAATTTTCATTACGCTTAGTGAACTGTATAAAATGTTTTTATGTACGTTTATTTCAAATTATTTATTTTTGATATTTAGCTATATATCTATCTATGTTTATGTATTAAATTATATATGTACCTAATAAATATTAATGTGTATATATCATGTGTTTATTTGTAAATGGAATTTATTCTATTTGTGGAATTATTCTCGTATATGTATTAAGGATGCCACACCACTGCCCTCATCTGTAACCTTGTTCTATGATACCAAAAGGTTATCTGGAAGAGATCGTTATTAGCGATAATATCGCCTTTTGTGCCTTTTTAATCAATGTTTTTTGTAATGTTGTGTGGTATAATAAAGTGTTTTGCATTGTATTGTAATGAGAAAGTCAAGGTCACAATCCACCAAGACATGTACAAGTAACGATATTTGTATATTAAAAAAACATGCTTGCGGTATGGGCTCACCCTCTAAACATGTCTGTCTTAGAAAATGTGGAGTTCATCGTGATCTTTAACATTCTATTCCGTTAAAGCTTGAAAATGAGAAATTTGTACATATACTCATAGAAAACGTTTGCAGGCTGAATTTGAACCGTCCGTATTGGTACTGAAATAAGAATCACAATTAAAAAACTACCCAGTTCTAATGTCTGAACTTTTTATAGTTTTGTTTAAAATAATTTCTAACGGGCAGGCTATCATTATTCCGAGTTCCCATCGTTCGATATGCCAAAGCCATGTCATTGGGTTCGACGGGGTCGACTTGTAATGATACCTTTCGTAAATAATCATATTCGATGTATAGACCTGATATCTGAAGGGTTAAAACTGTGAAAATTTTCATTGTTTTCACCATGTAAAACGTTTTTCAGTACACTATGGTTTTTTGCATATATGTTGCATTTATTATACACTGGCGGTTCCACAGTGGCGCATAGTTCCCGTTCCCGTTACATTCCCAGGATAAAAATTTGTCGATGTGTTCTTCCTGGTAAGGTTGCCTGGAAGAGATCGCTTTTAGCGATAAGGCCGCCAATTGTAACGCTAGTTTTATTTTATTTTTTTAATTTTACTGTCTTGTTTTGTTTCGGTGTGTACAATAAAGAGTATCTATCTATCTATCTATCTTCTACATGACTGGTCTCGTGGCTTAGTGGGTAGTAGCTCTGCCTGCGAAGCCGAGGGTCGTGGGTTCGATTCCCACCCAGTGCAAATATTTGTGTGATGAATTCAAATGTTTTCACTGTGTCTGAGTGTTTCTATGTATATAAAGTATAAGTATGTATTTAAAACTATATAAGTATTATATCAGCTATCTGGCGGCCATAATACAAGCTTTGCTTAGTTTGGGGTCAGATGGTGTTGTGTGTGAATTGTCCACCAATATTTATTTATTGAAGTGAAAACTTCTTTAGGCGCGTCTATACCTCATTCCAAATGTCTGTGAATAAAAGGTAAACAAACCAATGTCACTCTCAATATGACAGCCCAGCATTTCTCAACCTTTGTTTTACAAGATAGTTTGTAGTACCTTTCATTGCTTGCCCTTTTAAATTTTCATCGCAAAACAAGGCTAAGTGTATGGATATCATCAACACCCAAATATATGTTCCCACTGCTGGGACTTGGAACAATCAACACATTGCCGCTGTAAAAAAACGTCAGACACAAGAATCTGCAATTGCTGAACATCTGATTGATGCTAAAATTGGTCGTTGGATCGAGATCCACAACCCGAAGGTTCTATCTACCGAATGTCATTACTACGCAAGAATGGTTCGGGAAGCATTGGAAAATAAAAAACATAGGTATATATTTCAACTACGACGCGATGACCACGATGCCAATAACCGAAAACTACCCGGGTTACGGTTATCGGCGTCGCGGAAGCCTCTAATAAATAAATGTGCGCACTGAGTTTGGAGAAACCTGATATGGTTAGTGTTGTTTGTAGTGTTGGTCACCCTGCAATTTTTGAAGGTCAAATGAGGGTAGATGGAGATCTCCTCTCATTTCATAATGAGAGTATGGCGGGCATACGTACATTTATTTCTCCCACGTAAAAAAAGGAAAGGCAAAGCATTTGAGTTCGGAGAAGAATGTAACACTAGAACCAGTGACTTAGAAAAGTAATTTAGATGTTTCCTTATATGAAAACGTTCATTTTACTTTTAACAATAATTAAATCTCGTTCAAATTGTCCTCGTATTACCCAAAACTGATCATAACACTATGCTGTAATATTCTGGAAACACATACAAAAGTTTCGATCAAAATAACAAAAAATGTATGGCATTTTAGAGTGAAAATTATACAAACTTTTGATAGTTAACAGCGTAATTTGGAACACGTATTTAGATGTTTGCGAATTTCTCTCAACTCGTTACGACACAAGAAACCTTTTTCTCGGAGTTCTTTGGTCATACTCTTACTCTTTTATTGATAACGAGTAGTTACATGTCATGATATTCAAGATATTCAAATATTACCAATACAAGTCAATAATTTAAAAAAAAAACAGACGTCAATTTAAGATCCCATTACAATAAAAATCAAATAATACATTACATTAAAATCAAATTACATTACAATTAAAAATTCCAAATTAATGACAAAAATAAATAGAATAAAATTAATGCATACTTGAATATAATGGTAATGGGCATTTTTACAATATGGGCAGGAGAAAAATAGGGCAGGTATGTAAGAAAAATTGGCGCGTCCTTAATAAGAATAATTTGATGAAAAGAAGTATAAATGTCTTGAATGCAACATTGAGAGTTTGAGAAACACAGATCAAATTGCTAGTACTTAAAATCATATTTCTATCATCCTACCATTACTTTCTATATTTTTTTAAATAAGATAGTATAGAATTATTTGATCAATACAAATCTAAGTATATGGTATTTAAGATCGCAATAAAGTCGAATCCTATTTGTGATAAATATTTTAAGGCAATTTCATAAAAATTCTAAGATTAAACGATGTTTATGTTATGGTATCACTTTTTTTTTGGTTTGTTTTGGTTTTCTACACAGCTTGCTGGAACGCACTATAGACAGATTTTTCGTGGGCTGTGAATTGAATTCAATCGTCACGCTCGGGTATAATAATAAGAAAGCTTCGGGTAAACTCGGAACCATGGCTATTGGCCATCTAGAAATACGTCAGCCAATGGGAAATGCTGAAAAGGTGTGGACAGGCCATCGTGGCATGGCCATCTAGAAATGCGTAAGCCAATGGGAAATGCTGGCGCATTTCTAGATGGCCATGCCATGATGGCAAGGCCACGCCCTCCAGTTACACCCATGTAGTTTCCAAGGTAAGCTATAAAATTCTGAGTTATAAGATTTCACTTCTATCGGCAGCTCCTATGACTGCCAATTTTTTTTATTTATTCCAGACTATAATCTAACTGTGTTCGAAGTTTCAGTTCGATCCGTTTATACATTGACGACGTGATAGAGCAACAAACATCCAAATATTCAAACATCAAGACATTGACATTCACTTTTAATATTAGTAGAAATGTGTGTACAACAGCTAAAGATACGATTATCATTAATCTTATATATATAAATCTCCTGTCACGATGTTTGTCCGCGATGGATTCCTAAACTACTTAACCGATTTTAAATTAAATTGGCACACCGTGAGCAGTCTGGTCCAACTTGAGAGATAGGATAGTTTTTTTTGATTAATAAGTAGTCCTTATCTGACGAAATCCGAGCGAAGCCGGAACTGGCCGCTAGTTATAATTTATTTAATCAATTTGTGTCAGATATTCTATACCACGAACAATATTGTATTAGAACTAAACTGGATTCCAATACATACATACATAATGGTGCTGCATACTGTTCCTAATCAACATTATTTAAATGTTTTGTTAAGTTTTGATCTGGACATTAATGAACCAAAACTCAGTACATACAAATACCAGCGGTAGACGACGGTATAGTGGGATAGCTCTAGCCATGACGACTCAACTTGTTATATGAAGTATGCGCTACGAAACTTACAGCTTATAAAAAAATACATATTATGTAAAGCCAAAACGCATCAAATTATGTTTTGTTTTACATAATTTGATGCGTTTTGGGTTTACATAAAAACAGGCCAATTGCGAGTGGGACTCGTACGAAGGGTTCCGTACCATTAGCAAATAAACGCCGAAAACCTTTGTGGCTTTATTCGAAATTTCTTATACATCGCAACTGCCGCAGACAGGCAACTTTTTTATTAAAGTATTGATTTTTGGCTCATGATTCTGACGATGAATTCGATATAGCGTTCTTTTTTACTAGTGACGCCATCTAGTTTATTTGGGACGGACTAATCGAGCAAAAATCAAGTTTTTTGTATGGGCGACCCCGTTAAATAATGTTTTTATTTTATTTTTAGTATTTGTTGTCATAGCGGCAATAGAAACACATCATCTGTGAAAATTTAAATTGTCTGCTATCACCGTTCTTGAGATACAGCCTGGTGACAGACGGACGGACGGACAGCCAAGTCTTAGTAATAGGGTTCCGTTTTTACCCTTTGGGTACTGAACCCTAAAAATATCAAATGATATTAAGACATCCCCTAAAGACATCAAAATATGTCCGAATACGTCAATTGATGCCAAAAGATGGAAATATATGTCACTCTTTACTTAATAGTATAGAGTGACAAGACGTGCAGGACATCTGCCTGATGGGGAGCAAAATGCCTGTTCGAACAGCACAGTTATACCGCACGCAGCTATTGGAACATGAAGAGTCCATATCATTACTTAGCATCGCACTGCGCTCATCACCCGGAGATATTAGTTTGTTTTATCTCTTAGTCCAGAAATTTCACTGGAAACAGTGCCCTTCAAACCACAACACAGTAATGTTTGCACACTTGCTTGGCGGTAGAATAATTGGCATAACTTCCCCAGGCGGACTTTGGTTAGTGCCCTACCATAACAAATGGCTCAAGATGTTTTCTTCTACTTTCAATCACAGTTCCATTAAACAAACTTAAAAGAAATGAAAAGTAGAGACAGGATTCGAACCTCATGATTGGATAAAGACTGGCAGAAACGGACGACAGTCTACTAAACTATCGCTACTTTACCAACTTAATCTAAGCAATGTCTTTTAAAGAACAATCTTTGTTCTGAAAAATCATACTTTAGCATAGTAGATAATATACAAATTAAAATAACAAAAAGAAAAACAAAAATCTCTTTTATCATTCACCACAGCCGCAGCCCAAACGAAGCTTAAAAACTTTTAATAAATTAATTTTCGGGTTTATTACTCAACTTTTTTTAATTCTTTGATCTCGATTGAAAGCTGACCTTTGAAGCTAAGGTTAATCCCTGAAACTGAAATCAATTTCGTTTGAATAAAAATGAATGCAAACCTAAACAGTTACTGTGACTGCGAATCAGAAAGATGTACACACACCTGTATACCCTCTAAGTCGAAAGCGACTAATAAATATTCAATCCCATTTTCTAACGATGCGGTGTAATTTGTTGTTTGTAATCAGTAGAATAGTTATTTATTTCACTTGAAATAATTATATTTGCTTTTACTCGCCAATGCTCGCAATGAAGACAACTTGTTTTAAGTACCTACATCTAAAAATGCCGTTTAAAATTATTTTTATTATTATTTATTAATTTAATTACCTATTTTTATTTTATTATTCAACAACTTTTGTTTAAAAAAATGATTAATTCTAAAAATTCTTTACAGAATATTTGTAAAAGCAAAACAAAGGTTTCTTTCCGCGCACTTTTGACTGTTTTTATGCACGTTCAACATTATTTGAATTTCCTATGTAATTTCTAAAATAACTAACTTATTTGCATTGTTTCAGTAAAACACTATTCCAGCCTTCATCCGCAATGAATGTCTTACTACTACTGCTTAACCACTGTTCAACTAAGCAAAACTTCTTTTACATGAGGCAGAAAAGATAGCTGATATAATAGTTATGCAATTGTAAATACATACTTATTTTACTTAGAAAGACCCAGAAACAGAACAAAACTTCTATTTATCATAACAATATTTGCCCTGGATGAATAGAAGAGTAGAATCGAACGGCCTACAGTTCCACGGGCAGACTTACTACCAACTAAGTCACTAAGCACTAAGCCAGTAAAATTTGTAAGTACTGTTAGACTGTTAGAATACTGTAAGAAATATCCTGAACTTTTCAAGGTCAGAGATAATACGTATCTTCTATGGTCAATCCAGCATCACCTTCGCCCGCATCGTCGTTTACCATCAGACGAGTAGGTGGAGTAATACTAACGCGGATCTAAAAATATACTATAATCGTTAAAAGTATACATTTAAAATATGTACATACTAGAAGGGTATCCGTTTTTTTAAGAAACTTTTTTTCGCAAATTGACATGTGATAACCAACGTTAGACAAACTCACGGGTAGTGAAATGATTATTATACAAAAAAATATTCCCGAAGTCAAATCTCAGTGATAGGACCCTAATCAGAGCGGTAGTCAAAAGTCAATAACAGAACCAAATCAGAACCGAATCCATAAAAAAATATCGGAAACTTTTAAAATATTGGTTGCAAATTATATTTTGGTAAATGCTAAATTTGTGAAAAGAATAATTTATGAAGTGTAAAATGTACAAAAAACAAATAATGAAAATTATCATATAATGATGATGGTTTGATGAATAAATCATTTGTTGATGTGAGATATTTTTAAAATAAATATCATGCAAAACGTTGTTTGTAAAATGATACATTTTTATAGTGTTAAGTTTTTGCAATGAATATTATACATATACGAATAGTTGGTTTTAAAGTGATGTTTTGTAAAAAAATGTTTGTGAAACATTATTGAACCATACTAGTAGCCCTCCGCGGTTTTACCAGCACAGATTTGATTTTGATTGATCAAACAAAAAACATCAAAATATTGACATTTCTAATATTAGTACGATGTAGAGGTAGTTGGATTTCTTGAACCGTGAAATTTTATCAAGAGTATTAATCTCGTGAAACTTCCCCCTTGGACACCGTACTTGTATAAGTTAGGATTTTTAAACCTACATTTAATATATCATGAAAATTGAGTAGGTGTGTCCGCATTTTAAAAATAAAAGTACGGTGTCCAAGGGGGAAGTTTCACGAGATTAATACTCTTGATAAAATTTCACGGTTCAAGAAATCCAACTACCGGTTGCGTGGGGCGATCGACGGCACTGATTACGTCTCTGTACTGCCTTGGAAGCAGAGTACGCAAGAAGCTGAAAACTAGATCCGTGTTTTTATGGAAAAAAATAATTACATACTAGAGACTAAAGTAAGAGTAGTACTCTTACTTAAGTCTCTTACTCTTACTTTAGACTACCTCTTATAATTAGATAAATAAATATTGGTGGACAATTCATACACAACACCATCCGACCCCAAACTAAGCAAATCTTGTCCTATGGCAGCCAGATAGCTGACATAATACTTGTATAGTTTTAAATGCATACTTATTATACATAGAAACACCCAGACACAGTATAAAATTTGAATTCATCACACAAATATTTGCACTGGGTGGGAATCTTGTTATTATTTGTTAGACAGCATAGTTAAGATTTAAGATGTAGGTTCATTTGTATGCTTGCACATTTATGTATGGGCTGCAAGTACTTGTAGGTAGGCAGTATCTATCTACTACCTGTTAGACTTGGCTGACGATTTCAAATATCTACATAGATGAGTGCGTAGCGCCTATAAACTTGATTTTAATTTATTTTTCACTTTTGAGTGTCTATTTGTGAGTTTGTAGTCTGTTTGGTTTTTGTCGAGGTATAAAAATAATTTTTAGCGAAAGTGTGACATACTTCTATCTATCTATCTATCCATATAACTTTAGCTATGATAGAGTAGTTGTTTCATAAACAAACTGGTATTTCAATCTTAATTTATATTTCCGACAACTAAGTATCTATATTTAAAAAGAAAATTAAGTAGTCCCTAAGTCCTAGGCTCACTAAATCTAAATTACAATTCTACGTAATGCGTATGTCTACATTTGTTACTAGACTCTACGTCTGTGCTACGGTTCGTAGCCGCTACGAGTCCCTTGAGACGTGGCAAGGCAGCAAACACTATGTAACTATTTGTAACTACTTTCTATTTTCTCACAAAGCCTACAATGTTTTAAAAGGGTCTTACTAATTCGTGTTTTGGATGATTTAATTTTTTTTATGTTAAAGCTCTGTATTACTGTAACATAACAATAACAGTAAAATACACAAACAATAATTTATATATTTTTCTAAAAAAAAAAAAAAAAATTATGAATATTCCGAAACCAACAAAACGCACTATTCTAATGAGACAGCGAGATTTTGTAGTAAACGAAAATATCATCCATGGCAAAGGCAAAGGCTTTTGCTATTTTTCTAAAACCACTAAACCGATTTCGAAAACAATTACATGGGTCTACGTCTAAAATACGACCTATCGATCGAAATAATAATCATCAAAATAGATTCACAATAAGCGGAGCTATCAGGTAACATACACAAAAGCATAATTGCGAACCTCATCCTTTTTTGTATTCGATCGAAAACTTACATGGAAACTAATAGTTAAGCATCAAACATCATTAGCGATAAAATCAGTTTAGTGGATTCGTAACAAAATTGATTAGAATCAAGATTAATAAAACCATTTCAATAAAATCCTAACACCAAAGTTGGCTAATGAAAAGAATCCATTAAACTCATTAAGGCATAAAACCAACCCTCAACTAACAAACGAATTGTTAGTAAATTACATTACCTGTTAACTTTAAACGACCGATGAAATAAGGCGTTTCGAACGCTCGCTACATTTGGAAATTTCGTGAAATACTTAGCCGTTGTGGCTCAGTGGCGAGAATGTCAGATTTCATAATCTTTTTTTAATAGTATGGAGTGGACATGACGACCACATAACATTACAGTGAATGCAGCTATTAGAACATGAATAGTCCAAATCATTACCTTGCACTGCACTGCGCTCGTCACACTGAGATATGAGGTGTTTTATCTCTGAGCCCAGTAATTTATCTGGTAACATTGCCCTTCAAACCGGAACACAGTAATGTTTGCACACTACTGTTTGGCAGCGGAACACTAGCAAAAAAGTGGTACTTCGCCAGGGGGACTCTGGAAAGAGCCCTACCACTACAAAAACTTGAGATAGTTTCTAACCTCGCCTGTACATTTAGGTATTTTTCCAAATGTACGAGTTTGTCTCGTTTTACCAGTGAAAGAAACAAGGCATCGTAAAGAAAGATGATTTGTTTTAAGATATACATCTTTGAAGTAATCTAATATCTACCAACGAGTTCTTGACCACCTTGTTAGATGAAGGCTTCTCCTGAAGTGAAATATTGCCCCTAGTCCCACCAATGAGAACTTAAAGTGGGCTGTAATCGTCGTGACTTGAATAGCTGCAAAATTAAAATATTGTATTTTTATTTTGCAGCCTCTAGAAATGTTTCCAAATATGTATGCTGCAAAGATGTTGAACGACATGGAGTAGAGATATCTAGGAAAAACTCACTTGTCATTGTATCTCCGATCCTCTCTTTCTGACAGCCTTGAAAAGAGGAGATAGATGGATAAGCTTGAAGTGATATATAGATTAAGGTTAGGGAAGCCCTTCTCTTGTACTGGGATAATCCTGGCTTACGCCTGAAATGTTGGCCTTATTATTGAGGGCAATCTCTTCCAGGCTACTACAACAAAGGAAATTCGCCTACCTACAACCTTAAGCGTGGGAGTCACGGTTCTAGTAATACTAGCAATGACGTTATACCGATCGATATAAAAACTTTTTTTTTCAAAATTGAAATCGTTGGTTTTACCACAATCAATGAATACGACAAAATCGATTTGATTTCTGAAATAACTTGTACATTGCTCGTATTTAACTAACCACTTTTATTCAACACATCTAAATAATCCATATTATAAATAAAAATACCATCCAAAATCTTGTCCCAAAAGCTACCGGCACGTTGCTGCTACGCTAAAGTCAAGAGTGTATTTTGTTCTAAATGTTGTAGCTAAAATATACTACGGCAGAAGAAAGAAAGTGGCAGATGTGCGGTAAACCTTAAATCAATGGAATTCAATTAAACCCTTTCACCCTCACATCACTGTTTCAAAGCCATTTCGATTCGTGGTCCATAAGTTACCTAATATTTGGTAAACTATTAAATTAGGGATCAGATTAAACCTCTAACTACAAATAACTATTTTAAGACCTTATTGTTTGGTGCCACTAATATGTTTCAATGTAATGTTTACAGTATGAGTACCTATGAGTAACCTTATGCGTACGTAAATGATACATTATTGTACTAATTGTAAATCTATGTACCTATTCGTAATTTAACTTAGAATAAAAATAATCTTAAGCCCAATTCCATTTTATTTTCTATTTCTTTGAGTGTGTTGGACTAACGTCAAATTTACAAAAAAAAACCCATAAGAGTTTTAATTTAATAAAAAAATATTTTTCAACAAAAAATAATTCCCCCGTCTGATGTTTGGCGACGATGTGGTCAACGAATAAAGCTGCTAAAACCTAAAAGAAATACCGATCTACTTTTGACTAGAAGACACCAAGAGAGGTTATTTCATCAGGTTCATTTCATTTATAGCCTAGATGTTATTATGACGAAAATGAATTCAAACCTCTTTTGAACGTTAACCGTGAAACGACATCGCTTTTTCCAACTACAAGTAGTCCGATAGACAGAAAGTTGGTACAATTAGATCATGAAAATCAGTTGCATACTCTCTGAAATGTGCCCGATAATTAGCCATTCAGACAACGAATTCCACAGCTTAGACGTTCTACGAAAGAGGAGTCAAAATTCAAGCATCTTCATCAAAGTCTTTGGAAAGTCAACCACGAATCGATGTCGTGAATACGAGCAGTAGATAGAAAAGTTAAGGTGGCGCAAAAGTAGATCATGTAAATCACAGCGTACTCACCGAAATGTATCCGATAAAAATCCGCTAACTTATCAATGTTGCAAAAAAAAAATTTAATCTTTTCTGGCACGCGGAAGCTTCGAGGTAATATTTCTAATACAGCGGTAGGTTAGTTTTAATTACGTTGCCTCAACGAACCTTAGTTCAAACTTGGCAGTCTAAGTTACCGTCGTGTTGCCTCCGGGCCGATCCGTCGTGTTATTTTATACAATTAGGTTTATGTTCTTGGTAGACAATACCCAGAACAAGTTTGATTTACGATGTACTTAGTAAAGTTTTATTAGATACATCAGTGGAAAAACTGGTAATACCTACATGTAATTTTAAGTTTGTAAACAGGTTATAGTCCTCATTAAATAATAGTTATATCCGTTTTGCCGTAACAACCTACATCCGTTATGACATTTCAGAGAGACCCTATAAATGTTGCTTGACATGAAACTGTAAAAAACAAACACTACATAGTGTAAACAAAGTCACTTCTGGCGTCTGTCCGTCCCTATATACGAGTATTCTTACATCTATAAAACTACAAAACAGATTTTGTTAGGGTTTTTTCATAGAGTGATTCAAGAGAAATGTTTAAATGTAAAATACGTGCATAAAATAATAGAGAAACACTGATAGGGTAATTTTAAAAGTGTCTAATGTGATGTCATAAATAAACACATTTTTTGCGCTTACACTACAAACGCTGGGTGAACCCTATGAGCTAGATGTACAGCAGTATTGTACCTACCTCTTCAAAATCTCTACAAAAAGTCTGTAGGTAATAGCATATTTATGTCTGTCTCTTAAGAATAACTTACAATAACCATATTTATTAGTATCCGCCCAGTACCACATTTATTAGTATATATTATCTACCCAATAAATTATTCTGATTATGATCTATATTTAGTATTAGCTTTACACCCGTGCGAAGCCGGGGCAGGTCGCTAGTATAATAATATTATTAATTAATTACTTAGTACAACAATTAACATTTTTTATACTCGTAGTAAGTAGTTCCGTCAATGCATGCAACAGCAAGGTGATAAGAACGCAGATTTCAGAACGTAGGTTCGAATCCCACCTGTAGATGGAAGCAGTGCAGAGGCACCGCATAGATTTTTTTCAAATTCTTAACGGCGGAGGAAAAAAACGTGAGGAAATGGATATAGGAGTGGTCCTAGAAATAGATCTGATGTTTCATCGCCCTGACTCTTTCCGAGTGAAAGAAGACCCCGAGTCCCAGCTGGAAACATAAAGTTGGCTGTTTTTTTAATGTATTTTATCTATGTAACTACAAACATAGACGAAAAAGATACTACATTTCTCACTTATTATCCCAAATAAAATGCAATTTACGACTTGAGCGCTTGGGTCGAAGCTAATACAGAATAGGTACCTTCTACCCTAAAATTCATCTTAATAAGCTGTCAAAGAATAAAGTTTCAGTAATGTTCTCTTTACATTGTAACAAGGGGCAGACACGTCGTAATTTATATGGCAGGACGGGGCCCGTTCACCGCGAGCACATCTGGTTTCCTTCAACAAAGACAAGCCGACTTCCGAATAAGAACCGCAACGCACAGTGCTGAGACAGATTCTGTTTTCAAACGCCTGTACGGATTGTATAGCAATGTTAAGTGTGCTCGAATATGTTGATGCTGAATATATGAGGCAGGCGTTTTTGGAGCGCTTGCGCGATAGTCTTTGGATTATAGCTTTGAGCCGCACGTTTTGGTGATGTAGGTGAATATTTACTATCTTACAAAGCGCAGATAGTAATGATTTGGAAGCATGGTTTCAAAATTGTTAAATTCGCCGATGGTTTAACTGCTATATCTACCTACCTACCTAGATGTAATACTTGAGTATTTTTTAGGTCGTTTAACTGTACCTACAAACGTCACAAAAATCTATACTAACATCGCCACACGGTTTCACCCGAGTAGTTCTCGATCCCATTATTTACCTTTTTTGTTTGTTACCTACTCTTTCAAATAAAAACTATTGAAGGGATCTGGATGACAGTTAGTAGGAACATATTGGTATACATAGTATGTAGATAGTTAATACTATGGAATTACATTTCGATATTTTTATTATGACAACATTACTGTGTTCCGGTTTGAAGGGCAATGTTTCCAGAGAAATTACAGGGCTTGCAGATATAACATCTTAGATCTCTGGGTGGCGAGCGCAGTGCAGTGCTAGGTAATGATTTGGACTCTTCATGTTCCAATAGCTGCGTGTCACTGTGCTGTTATGTGGCAAGCATGTTGCTTACCATCAGGCACATGTCCTGCTCGTCTCGTCATTCTTTATTTCAATTTAAATAAAATAAAATAAAAAACTATCCCGGGAAATCCCGGGAGAAGACAACATAATCGGGAACTACCTAAGTACGTCAGTAAACCGCGGGATACCTTTAGTTTCTGTATTTTAGATAATTTTAGGTAAATATTCCTACCTCCAGCAAAACATTGCTTAAAAACAGATTGACAGGCTACTAAACCTGCCTACTTGGCTACACCTATTACAGACCTACATTAAATATTGTTTTCCACCATAATTATTCGCCCGTTTTAGGCTAAGCATAATCGCATAATCAAACTTTACTACAAGATCTTGTAACGCGAAAATAACGTTTTAATTAACAACGAAACGAGATTGTAACTCGTTAATTATTATTCATGTTCCGCTGCCCAACTTCTACGTTTTCTGTGGAGTTACTGTAATGGAAAAACTTTTTTTTAAGTGCCCGAAATCTGGAGTACCGTAATAAATAACTGCTAAAGCAAGCTGTTACGCACGGCCTGAGTTGTTCTTTAGATTGAGGGGTCAGAGTACACGTAGGTAATTATTTTACGGGGAGTCTTTCTGAGTTATCGTTCTTTTCTTGTTGCGTTTGTAAGAATGAACGCGGTCTGAATCACAAAACTAATTATTTATAATTTAAATAATCTTATTCATTAGTAAGGTTGAAACATAAATTCAACATTATGATAAGATGTAGTGTACAACAGTTATGGCAAATGTAATCCTAAACTTGTAGCAATTTGAACTCTGAAAACAATTTAAACATGAATTGGTAAAGTATCAACACAGAAATCTAAATAAAAAGGTAATTATTATTTAGATTTCTGTGAGTATCAAAGATTCACAAGGTGTTATTAGCAGATAGATCCGTTGCCAAATGAGGTAGTGTTAACAATTTTTTACGGATTAGATCCCCTAAAAGTCTTCACATATCAGAAAAAAAAATGATTTGTTTTCAATTTAGTGTAGTGGTAGAGTGTATAATTTTTACTTGTGCAGTTAGGTAAGCAGAAATCTTGTACTAAAATGGAAATGTCGTGTTTTTAACACTGTTATGTACTAGGTATTTTTACTACGAGGGCAACCATAAAACCTCAAAGTTCTTACTTGTAAAACACAAGTACCTATTGAAAGCCAACGGCACTCAAATCTATCGCTATCTATCAAAGGTAACGCTTACTTGGAATAGTATGTATATTTAAAGGAATTCAAAGGTCAACCAGGCTATCAGACGTGTCCGGAAGCTGTTCTTTGAGTTATAGCCTCACATCCGCTCTGTATTTTCCGGTCTGTGCGCTTGACCACCGATTGCAGTGGCCAGTAAAGTTAATTGCCAAATGAATCATTGCTAATCAGTGGTTTCTCTAAACTACGGTTTGGTCGGGTTTATCTGTGATGCATTTGCTTCTATCGGTTTGATGTTTTGTTTAAGTACGAACAATTCCTTATTAACTTTATGAAGATAACTCATTCGGCGATCACATTTGGAAAAGCTTTTTTAAAAATCATTGATTTTTTCTTAATTTTCCTTAGAACCACGCGGATATTTGCAGAAGTTACAGGATATCATTATTTTTCGTCTTTTTTTAGTATTTGCCTGTAAAGCTTTTCAAAATGTAAACGCAAAATCAAGCAAGCTCCCGTCAAGCAGCGTGGAGCCCATACGGTGTCATCGCCGGATTTGACTCATTATGTTCAAAAAATTTAATCTACCCTCAATAATTTTGAAGTTTATGAACTAAACATTTTTCGCGGCAGCGGTATAAAAAAACTATGAACTAGTGAAACAAATTAATAGAATATGTCTTAAAATGAGTCGCAACTGACGAGTAGTACTTATACATGCCTAAGTATACAAGAGGAAACTGTTTTTACTTCAACAAATCAAATCTTCATAAAGTTTACAAAGAACTACGTTTGTACTCAAACAAAACATTAAACACTGTAAAGCTAAAAAAACGCATAAGTTACATTCTTAAAGGTATTGTTTACAATGTTCAACTTCAATATTCGTTCCACCTTACAAAACCGTCCCGCCATTCCAGAAAGACTCCAAAACAATCTTCAGCCTCCAATCCTCACGAACCCGGTAGACTCGATTAACATTCCAATGCTCCGAAACCCTATTATGATGTAAAAATTCATTTCTTTATCTACATGTACGGAATATTTAAGCGTTCATTAATGTTTTACTTTCTTTCCTGATCCTGAAACAAAGCTCATAAATATGTAATGGTGGAGGAGAGTGGGAATCCAAAATTCCATCGCTTCGTAAACAGGTCAACTTCAATTTAACAGCGTGCTTATTTTGATAGAATTCAGATTATACGATGAATTTGACATGTTGGTTTTGTATTTTGAATTGTTTATTTTGTTTGAAGTGTTTAAATAAAACACTTTCGAGAGTGAACAATTAAACATATTAAAGTCACTTTATCCATAAATGTCAAATAATAAAAATAATAGATACAATTCGTAGACATATTCGAAGTTTGAGTTGTCCATTTCACTGTATTATTATAATTATAATCTAACTAAATATTTTCTTTTTGTATCAGAAATTGATGGAATAAAGATACTTTTTATTATACACAGCAAAATAACAAAAAAAAACAAACTTAAATGATTTTACGATATAAGTAATTAAGCTTATCAAACTAAAATTAAATGTAACATTTAATTTGAACACTTGTCTTCTTTTTGAAGAGCCATTTTGCTATATGGCTTAAATATTTAAACATAAACGAGTACAACAACTATCAGGATAGTTGAAGAAAATATTTGTTACTTTATTAAAATCTTTCCATTCTTCAAGCAAGCGAGATTAAATATTTTAAAGCTTATTTTACCTAAATTTATGCACAAAAATACCACCCACGTCTGGTATTCCGTTGGAATATTTCTTGGAATTTAATTTCAGGGCTAAGATTTTATTCAATCGCAATATGATCCCTGGTACATATCACGACGTCAAAAAATTTAATTTTGACATATTTTTATAGAAAAGTCTGCGTAGACTCACCTAAAGATACTTAGGTACCATAAAGACGTAGTAAGTGCTTTACTATGGTAATGCGACTAATGCTATCATAGTACTTATCTGCCTATTAGAAATTGTTTTTTACAAAATTTATTTTTATTTATAATCATGTCACATCATGTTTGTTGGTCCACTAATAAATTTAATATTTAATTATAATTATTTAGTATGTAAGTATGTATGCATGTATGTAAGTCTGCTTTGTGATACCCACATCGTTAAGTCTAATATCTAAAAATAAAATAAATAATTTAAGTAAACCTAAGAAATTCAGTTAGGTATTAGTAATCCTACTCATTTCATAAATGCGAAAGTTTGGATGTTTGTTACTCAATCACGTTGGAACGGATGAACGGATCGGGCTGAAATTTGAAAAACTGTTAAAACATAGACTAGAATACAGACATAATACACACTTTTAAGACTTTACACACACACTTTTATCCCGAAAAAAGTAACGGGCACGTAAACTACGCAGGTAAAACCGCGGGGCGCTGCTTGTAAATAAAAGAACATACAGCTGAATTGAAAATCTCCTTCTTTTTTGAAGCCGGTTAAATTAGATTTAAATTTTTTACATATATAGTGCAGTAAACTATAGGTATTCAGTGCAGCATAATGATAATAACCTAAAATATGTATTTATCGCCTCACGCAGATTCTTGTTCCTTGACACCTTACGCCGGAGATACACGAGGCTAGTTTTTCAGGATAGTAAGCCAGCAAGCTAGTACCAACTTCTAGCTTCGTGTAGACATCGCTACGCTATTTATGTCTACACGGAGCTAGAAGTACTAGCTTGCTAGCTTACTAACACTAGCTTGTTATCCTAGCATGAAAAACTAGCCTATTGTAGCTCGGGCATTACTGGACGATAACGTTCTTCGGGAGGTACTGGCTCTTGAGTTGGCTTAAGCTGCAAGACGGATCTGTCAGGGCCATGGTGCGGTGGAGTAAGAAAGTGTTTCTAAAACCGCTTCCGGAATATTCACGCAAAAAAAAAAAAACAAAAAAAAGGCTGCAAGATACTGTGTAGAACTTTTTAGTTGCACCTGTATATACGCATTAATTTGTCGTCTTAGGTATAATATGTACATCACACATATTGTTTAAATTTAACTAAAAAACGTAATATAATTTTGTAAGTCACTCTAGTTGCAAAACTGGATACAATGAATGTTAGAATGTTACAAATCCTTGCCTTTGTGGTTCGTTTCATTATTTTTTCTTTAAGCCGGTATGTTCTGAGCGTATACTACATTTAATATAGATTTACTAAAATAAAAACTGAAATTGTTTATCCTTCCACAAATACCACCTTCTTCTTCTTGATCGTACCCTCATTACTGAGGGTCGTGACTACCATCGACGTCCTTAACCACCTTCCTCCAGGCACTCATGTCTTGGGCCATCCGTAAGCAAGTTAAGTTATAAATACCACCTACGTAGAGACAAAAAAAACGAGTTTTCATTTACGTTCGCGTATAAATTCCAATTGAAAGTTCACTCTGCGATTAAATCCATTGTCAAAAAAGAACAACATAAATATTTCACATAAATTCAGTCTCATACGTAAAACTTTTCAGTCACGAATGCTTATAAAAAGTCACCCTTTCCGCTTGACCGCGGCCGGGCTCCTCATAACTTGACTCGTCCAATAATTTCGTCATATTTTTTTCTAACATCGCAAAATTGGAATAAAAGGACGGAAGGGAAAGTTCGCCATCGAAATTGCGGGGGTCGCGTCTACTTCACATAAATAATAGACGCAATCTGTGACTTTACTGGCTACTGTTTCGGTGGACGTGCCTCGGATGCAGTTAATATAGACGAACGGTGGGCTGTGATCGCTGGTTATTTGTTATTTTTACAGACTTTTATACAAAGTTATGAAAGTAGTTTTTTTTTTTTAATAAAGAATGACGAGACAAGCAAGACATGTGCCTGATGGTAAGCAACATGCCTGCCACGTAACAACACAGTGACACGCAGCTATTGGAACATGAAGAGTCCAAATCATTACCTAGCACTGCACTGCGTTCGTCACCCAGAGATCTAAGTTGTTATATGTCTAAGCCCTGTGATTTCTCTGGAAACATTGCCCTTCAAACCGGAACATATTAATGTTTGTACATTACTGCTTGGCGGTAGAAACCCAATTTATTTAACTCAATTAAACTCATTTTATGAATTTATTTATCGAAACCAGTTTTTTATTGGCTTTAGCACCCCGACTCCGCCTAGTCTTGTCGCTACTACCCCTAGAGCGTATACAAAAATGCGGGAGCCAAAAGCTCAAGGGAGGTCCTGATGGAGCAAGCCTGAGATGAGATGACCTTACCCGAATCAAATCAGCATAAAATGGGGTGCTGGCTGGGGATTGGCTGTAGACTAAACCTGCGTGTAATCTGATAATTTCACCTATACCTAAATGGCAAGAAGGAGCTGGAATAATATCAGTAATATAAAGGAAAATTAAGAATTACTAATAGTGTTTTTTTTGCCACGTGTATCGGTTACTCCGTACTTAGCAAGCCCAGCCTAATATGGATACCTACTTACATTTTATATTAGTATACATATTACTTCTACATTTCGCCAACTTTGAGCCAGAAGCCTTTGTATTATATATCTTATATAGCCCCATATCATTTAGTAAAGAAGGCTGTCAATTACCGCACATAAATATAGAAACAAAAGACAGTAACCAGTATTTGTGACAGGTGCGTTCCGCCTTCTCGATGTCAAACAAAATGAAGCAGTGCAGCGAGCCCCTTTGCACCCCACTTCATGCTGGCTCGCTTCAAACAAGAGTTATATACAGTGTCGTTAGTTTTTATTCTGTAATAAGAAAAGCTACATTTAAAGATTTGTCTAACTATTTAAAGATGCCATTTAAATTGACTGTAAGGTACGAGGAAATGAAAGAAAAAAATTTGGTAGACCTTGGACTATCGTTAGATCTGAAAACATATTACTTAAAATTATAGTATCAAACAACAATAATATTACACAATACGTCACTAAATAATATATGCTGCTATTTTGTATGTCGGTGACGAGGACTCACAGGATATCATCTATCCAAAAATCATCTAACACGCACGTCCCATTCCGCTGCTTCGCCGCCTCTCCAAACGTTAAAGGCCTGTTTGCAGTTTGATACGGCCATAATATTTTCTTCAACTGTTATTTCCCGCGACATTTTTTTTAAAGATGTTTATTTCTCAATCACGTCTAAACTGCTGAAATGTGAAGATTGCACTTAGACTACTGACTAACGAGGGGCACTGTATAGCTGTCAATAGCACTGGTAGTACATTATGTATGACAAATGTCCATCTAATCTTCTTTGTTCATGATGTAGTTACGGTTCCATTCTGTTACGAAATTCAATTTGAATTCATAATCCTCTTAATACAATTGCAATCAAAAGACTGATAATTGATCTCAAAGAACCTATGGAATTTTCTAAGCAATGCTAATTAAATATTCCCCCTTTACTTATCACCATCGATTTTTGAAGACGTGAATGGCAAGATGGCAACCGTCCACCATCAGAGGTAGGGTTTCATAGAGCAGACATCATTGTTTTCCTCACTCCCTTCTTAAAATACGTGGAATAACAGTATGGGAGGTTTAAGAATTTGAAACAGAACATGAGAGAGAAAATAAACTTTGAAGGCATTTTCGAAGAAACGAAATTAGCGACAACATTTTACGCAAGATATTGAGATTCAAACCAATATTGATAAAACATTTAGAGTTCCTATGTTAATTATAAAATACAGAGAAAACAGCCTACATTATGTTCTATGTATATTGTATATGCAGGCTGCAGGCTGAGAAAATACCCTGAATTTTCTCATATGGAAGTAAAGGCCTTAAATCCACCACGCTGGAAAAACTAACAGATCATACAAACATGACCTTCAATAATATCTTATTCGGTGTGTTTTGGCGTTAAACCAGTAGCAATGTGTGTTTATACTTACATAACAAAAAATAAATGCAAATGAAAAAGATCTTATACCTAGGCGTAGACGGGACTCAAACGTATGTTTTTAAAAATTCTATTTTTTTTAAATTTAACGTTTTCCAATCAGATTTTAAAATACAGCTTTATTTTTTTCCTAAATATCAATGTATGTAGGTACATAATATATTTAATACACTTTTCCTGAGCTTGAATGTTTACTTAACATTTCTTGAGTTAAATATTGTATTTTCATTATAAAATGTAAAATTTGAAAAGAACCCATACTACGTGCACAAGTTATCATACTCTAGCCCTCGAGTCTTTTGTTATTCCAGCCTTATTTTAAACAAAAGAACTTGGCTGCTGAACAAAGACGTAATTATAAGGAAGGGAAGAATCAAGAAAAATCTTCCGATTAATATCTAATTTTATTCTTTCATCAATCGTCTTTCGGAGGTAAATAATTGGAGATCATGTTTCGTGGTAATGCGATTTAAAAATAATTAGTATTGATCTATGCAGTGTTTTTACTAACCAAGCTAAATTAGCATACGATCAAGCTTACTACCGATCAGAACAGAGTCTATGCTGGTAGCATTACTACGCTAAATGGCTTATCCAAATGAGATTTTGTTGAACTGTTTTGAAATATGCAATAGTCTATTATACTAATATTATAAAGCTAAAAGGTTTATTTGTTTACAAAATAAGCTCAGAAGTACTGTACCGATTAAAAAAAAAACACCGTCAGATTCGTACATGATCCCTGAGTGTTATAAACTATATTTTACTC